>JAJPQY010000002.1:2437131-4874263 GCA_021199905.1 Pestalotiopsis sp. MUOB 440515 | reverse complement strand
ATAAAAACAAAAGTTATATATCGTTTAATTTAGCAAATTTACTAATAAGCTTAAATTAAATAACTATATTACCGAAATTTAAAAGCTCGATTTTCGTTAAATATAAATCGATTTATTAAATTATAAAAATATAACATTAACTTTTAAGTTTTTTTAAAATTATTACGTTTCGAATTCGGTTAAAATGCGTTTTATTTTAAGTTTTAATAAATATAAAAAAATATACGGACTAAACTCGGTTATTTTTATTCTCGGATTTTAAAAGGCATTAAAAGCAATCGCCGATCGCGAAATAATAAAAGCAAAAAAACTGGCTTATTATAAAAAAGCTTATTATTATATTATATTACTCGAAAACGGTATAAACGAAACCGGTTTATTTTACGCATTTATAAAGGTCGTTTTTTTTACGCTAAGTATTTTATTACGATTAATTAATATTTTAATAAATTACAAAAAACCTCGCCGATAAATATAATTTAACTTAAAAGCAAATATTTAATAAAATAAAAATAATATTAAATAATATTATTGTTTTATTTAAAATGTTTTAAACACGTAAAATTAACATCGCTTATATACTTTTTTTACGTTTAGCTTTTTATATTATTATTTTGCTTTCCGGCATCGGCGGTTTTAAACCAGGCGAGCTAATAAGCTTTTCGTACAAAAACGTGCGTATCGTTTTAGTCCACAACCTTAGCGACCGTGTAAAAGTCAAGGTTGTCGTTTACATTAAAGTTTATTATAACAAACATAACACGGACAAAGTCCACCGTAATTAAAAAAATATATAAATATAAACACTTTTCGGCTTAGCTTACTTAATTAATAATAATTACAAACTTACATTTTTTATTATTTTAGCGCCGTGCCCGTTTGTTTGCTTAGCTAGTTTATTAATAATTTATATATTATACGATAAAGCTTTCGAGCTTTAATTCGAATTTTTTTAAGCGATTTTAAACTAACCTAAAATAAGCGACGTCGATTATATTCCTTTTTATTAAAAAAAAAGGTTTAATAAAAAGCCGATCGTTTCGATAATATATTTTAAATTCAAAAAACTCTGGGATAATACATTATTTATTGCCGGTTTTCGATAAAAAAAACGGCTTTACGCGATAAAAATAAAAGTTAACGGACGTTTCGATAATATAATTGCCTTAAGTTCCTGTAACGACTATACTAAGGATAAACCGAAGTATGAGAGGGGCTGGGGTTTATGCTAGCAGATATGCTACTCAAGTAGACACTGAGCGTAGAAGGTAAGGTTGACTGGATGATCTGAACTGATTCACAAGTGTAGTCGTCAAAGCTTGATTGGCTTCACCTATGGGTAAGATAGATGCTTAGATTGATCACTGAGGTAATGACTGTCTATGTAGTGTAGGAAATCCATCCGTTATATATCCATTCATCCCCTCACTGATGTTTGCTTGGATCACCTACGTTGGTTGGTGATCCTATACCGTGGAATGCTGGATCATTGTTGTGCTGCAATGATCCATGGATCATTGCCAAGACTCTTCGATCGATGCCAAGACTTGATGATCCAAACTGATCACGTGACCTTCAGCTGTTGGTTCCGTTCCCAGCTGTCCTTGTCCTTGGGACCGGCTTCGTGGCCGTGTCTCCATTCTTCTGCATTGTCTCTGGGCTGCAAGGGTGCATGTTCGTAACAGTTAGCCTGTGAAATTAGTTGTTATCCCGGATAGTTTTTATAAAATTTACGGTTTTAGTGATTTTGTCGGTTTGTGCGAATTTTTTAAAAATATCGCCAAATAGTCTTTTTTCCGTATTACATTACGTAATAATTTTTTTAAAATAAAATACGCCGATAAAAAAAAGTTAATAATAATATAAAATTATAAAATTTTATAATAATATATAATAATAATAAAAATATTATGAAAATTTTAATTAATTAATTAAATATTAATTAATAATATATATTTATTATATTTAATTAATAATATATTCGCTTTAGTCGAAAAATATAATATTACGTTAAATATATTTAAAATTAATATATATTAAATATTTCGTATTTATAATTTAATTATTTTCGATTTAACGACGCGTTAATATTTAAATCTTTTATTAAATAAAAAGCAACGCTAATAATATATAATAATTTCAAATTAACCGGATTAATTAATTATTTTTATGTAAAAATAACTATTTTTTATTATTAAATTAAAATAATATTATATAAATAACTTATATAAATTAATAAGCGGGTAATAAACTTTTTTTATTATTTTGCAAAATTTAAGTTATTATTATATTATATATAATTTTATAATTTATATTAATAATGTTTTTAGATTTTATAAAATAAATTAACGCTATTATTATCGAAATTTAATGGGAAATATAATATAATCCTAGATTATATATATATTTAGTTATAAAGCTTTCTTGCTTTTATAAAATCGGATATTTATAATTTAAAACCGGAGTTTTCGCAAATTTTAATTTATTATAATAAAAAATTATTACTTTGTTTTTTATATTTAAAAAAATCTGCTAAATGTTTTTTATTATCTTAATGATCGTTATTTTATACCGATAAATTTTTCTTTTTATTAATAAACTAAACGATGCGGTATAAAGCTTTTAATATAATTTTAACGAGGATATAAAGCCTTCTTTATATTTTAACTTTAGTTAAATTTAGCTAAATTATTTTAATATTGAAACTATTTCCTTTTTAATTTATCGTTAAATTATATAAATATCGGTATTTTATAAAACGTTAGCTTTTAGTAATTAATTAATTAACCGAATTTAAACTTTTTAATAATTATAAACGTTATTTTCCCTTATTATAACCTTCGTTAAAAAATACTATATTTAAATTTATTTTAGGCTTAATAAGCTATTCGCAGTTATTATAATTAATATTATTTATATTTAGCGAATTTTATATAATTATAACGAAAACTCTTAAGAATTTAATCTAAATTACGTCGTCGTTAGCGATAATATATATTATTATTTTTATTTGCTAGCCGAAATTATACCGTATTAAATACGTAATATACTTAATAATAAGCCACGCTACGAATATAATGCTTTTTTAGCGTTATTAAGTTTTTTTTATTTAAATTTAAGCGTTTAAAATCCTTGGTATTAGGTTTTAAAATATATCCAAAGGCTCGAAATTTTATTTAAAAAAAACCTAAACTCGGATATTTTTAAAGTATTAATTTAGGATACCGTTTATAAATTGCCTAAAAAATAGTTTTAAAAAAATAAACTAAACTTTTATATTTTAATACGTAAATAAATATAATACTAACAATTTATTAATAATTAAAAAGCGCGTTTAATTAATATATTATATTATAATTAAAGCTTTTAAAATTTATTTTCCGTAATATTAGCTACGATTTTAAAAAATATCTCGATATCGGGCTATAATTATAATTAATTTATAATATATTTTATATTTAATATTAATATAAATTACGAGTGCTTTTTTTAAGGATATTAATTTAGTTTGCAGGTTTTTTTATATTTTGTATTTTTTATAAAAGAAATTCGATTATATTTGAAATATATACCTGCGAAAAATAAAATACGCGAACGATAAAATTTATAATAAAAATTTTAAATTGTTCCCGAAAGCTAAAGCGATAGAAAATTAGCCTTATAAGTTAATATATTATAATACAAAATAATACCCTAAATATAATTAACTTTAATTATAAAAAATCATGTATTTAACTACGTATTATGTATTTATTTCGTATTTAAATAAGGTTATTTAAGTATTTAGTTACTTTTTTTAAGTAAACTTACTTTATTTAAAATTATCGGGCATAAACCCTTATTTTTTATTCTTTTTAAAACGAGGATGCGCTAGTTTTTTATTAACGATTATAAAACACAAAGAAATCGAAGTAAAATATTAAGGACGCATAAAATTAATTATTATTTTATTATAGCTTTTTATTTTATTTTAAGCTTTTAAAATATATCATAATTGCTTTTTAAAGTTTATTCCCGCCGCTTTGAATAATTTATTAATTAAAAAGGCCGTATAAAAAAATAAAATATTATAATCGGTTTTAAACGGTGGCTTTTTTTCCGTAAATGCCTTTTATTTTTTATAAAAATATACTTATTATGTTTATAAATACCGGCTTAATCTCAAAGCTTTTTAAGTGTCGATATAGGAGGCTATTATTATAATTAGGAAAGCTTTTATTAAAACAGTTTTTAAAACCGAAATTAACCGTAAAGTGCTAAGCGATAAATTAGTCGATTTTATTTAAAAAAATTTTACCGTTCTTATAAATAATTTGTTTTTTTAAGGCGAAATTCGGACAAAATCGACCAAAAGCTAGCCGTTAAATTATATAAATATTAATAAAGCAAACAGCAAAATAATAAATTTAAAAAATTAGCTGTTATTTTTTCCCGAGCTACGAATAATAAAAAAGTAAACTAGTATATTAATATAAATTATCGATATTTAAAATACGTTTTTTATAAATTTAAAAAGCGAATTATGCTTAAAAAGCTTAAGTTTTGCCGATTATTTAACGATATTATAAATAATTTAATATTAATATAAAAATAAATATATATAAGGCTTATAAGAATCGTTTTTTACTTAATTACGCGTTTATTTTCCAAAGATTTAATTCGATAAAAGCGGTATATTATGGGCCTCGGAGTCGCAGGGTTATTAACTAAACATATTTTTATTAAAACTATTCCGTATATATTTAACAGCGCAAAATTTGCCTTAGCTTTTTAGCGTTTAAATTCTTTAATAATATTTCTATATTTTATAATCAATTAATTGCCATGCGGACTATTTTTTTGATCGCAAATTTCTAAAAAAAAATCATTTTAAATGCTTATATATTTATTATATTACTGTTTATTAGCTTCCAAAACTAAATTATAATTATTTAATAACTTTTATTAAATTATTTTATTCTGTTTTTTACTTCGTTAGCCTAAAGTTATTATTTTACCTTTCTTTAATATGTTTACGGAACTTTTTATAAACATTTTACGGCTTTGGAAATCCGGTTGTTTTGGAATAGCGCAAGGTTATTCTGCCGTATAAAGTATTTTAAATAGTACTTTTTTTCTATTAATTAAAAACGTAATGTAAAAAAAACATTTAATATAAAGAAATTTATACAGGCTTTATAGCAGCTTTAAGATTTTTTTTAAAAAAAGTTGATAGCTTTTAATAAAACGGCTGTGTTTTTAAAAGCATATATCTTTTATAATAAAATTGCCTAATTATTAATGCTATAATGTTAATAATAATATCTTAGCGATTTAGCGAAACAGCCTCCGTTTTAGGTATTTTAAAGAATAAAAAACGTCGGCTAAAAAGCTTAAAAAACGAAAACAAGAAACTAGCAGCATTTTTATCGCCTTTTATTTTAGCGACAAATAAAAGACAGCTTATTAACTCCGTCGAAAAAAAAAAGCCAAAGAGCCGGTATTAAAAAAAGAGTTTTTACTTTATAGCCATCGATTAAAAAGAATATAAAAGATTTTATTTTTTAAAAACCACGTTTATTAACATTTTAACTAAAAGAGACGACTCGGAAAAAGCATTTAAAAAAGTTTGTAAATAATTATAACGAAACAAATAAAATACGTATAAAACGAAAAAAGTCGCATTTTTTGTCATTAAATTTACTTCCGGAAAATTGTAAACAAAAAAAGGAAAAATTCCTAACATTTAATAATATTTTATATATATTTAATAAATAAAGATTTATAATTCCATAAATTCAATAAAAGACAAACGGCGGCAATATAAAAGATTAATTAAAATAAAATAAGGCTAGCTTTTATTAAATATCGGTATATTTTTTTCGGTTATTATTAAACTTAATTTTTTTTGTTATTAACGAATATAATAATCATGTAATAATTATATTAAAAATAAATCGAAGTATAAAATATACTAAGGTTTATGCTAGCAAATATGTTAATTAAATGCAATATTAAGCAAAAAGAGTAACTAATAAAATTAATTTATAAATGTAGTTATTAAAGCTTAATAAACTTTATTTATAAATAAAATAAATACTTAAATTAATCACTAAAATAATGATTATCACTGATGTTTGTTTGGATTATCACGTTAATAATAATCTTTTTTATTGGATCCTAATTAAAAACCATGATCCATTCTTTAAATCGCTATCGGAACCATGATTTTATCGTTAATGATAGCCAGCCGTTAAATTTAAGCCGTGTTTTTTAGGTTTTCGTCAATAATAACAGCCCCGCGGTATGCTTTTTCCTTTTTTTAAACGCTAACACATGTTTGTTTTCTTGCAAAAATGCATGTTTGTAACATTTTATTTTTTTTAAATTTTATTTTCAGTTTTTTATAATCGTATTAAATTTGCTTACCCGTATATAAAATATTTAATTATATTTAAAATAACTAACGTAGCGTATATATGTCTCGCTTATTACCGGACACCTAACATTTAAATAAAAGTATTATAATTTATATTTTTTTAAATACGATAAAAACTAAAAAGAAAAGTTAATAAAACATTTAAAAAGTTATATAAATAAGCCTTATAACGTCTTTCGACCTTTTTATTAATATGCCGACGCTAAATTTAAATCGAAATGCTTTATTTATATTAATTAAAAAGCTTAATGCGTTTTTAAATGGGAATATAACGGAGGGTATAACCTTAAAATTAGCTTTAATTATACAAAACTTAAAATTAACTTTAATTACATAAAACTTAAAACTAGCCCCGGCTGCATAAAACCTAAAACTAGCCCCGGTTATACAAAATTTAAAACCAGCCCCGGCTGCATAAAACTTAAAATCGCTTATTATAAAAGTCGCAAAAACACTATTAATAAATAATAATGTTAATTTAAAACAAACGCACGGTTAAAAACGGAAAGCTTTATACGCTGTAAACGGTATATTTAATAATAATAAACGCGGCCGGTAAGCGAACGTCATTAATAAAAAATTAAAATACATTTTAAAAAAGCTTAAATTACCTATAAACAGCGTAAAAAAGTCAAAATTCAGAAACTAAAACAAAAACACTAAATATAAAATAACGTTATCGAGTAAAAAAGCTCGGGTGGAAAAAGTAAAAAAACTTTAAAGGTCGGTAAACTTAAAAAAATCCGTTAAAAAGTTTTAAATCGCATAAATAAAATAAATTATACTTTAAACAAAAAAAATAACTTTGCTTAAAATAACGTCGCTTTTAATAACAAAGAATCCGGCTAAAATATAAAGCAGCTTAAAAACAACGGATTAAATACGTTGTTTTTAATTACGTATTATAAACTGCTTTTTCGGCCCGACGTTACAAAAGCTTTACCGCGTTTATTTAATTTCGAGGCTAATATGCTTAAATTTTTATTTGATTTTTATTCGGGATTTCGGACGTTTACTTTAAAATATTACCTTTTATTTTAAACGTAGCTTAAAATAACTTTTTTAAAGCTAAATAACATAAAAGCCGGGGAAGCTAAACTTAAAAACATAAGACGTTTTATTGCTAATTTAGTGGACAACTTAAAGCGTTAAAATTAAAAAGCTTAAACAATAAAGTCGAAAAACGCTTATATCCATTAACGATTTATCGAACATATAAAAAACCTTTAAAGCTTAGCGTATTTTAAAGTAATTTAAAACTTAAGTTTTAATATGCTATTATAAATAAAATTACTTTTAATTATACGCTTAGCCGGAAAACAATAATATTCATTATTAATCTTTAATAATCCGGAAAATCCAAGTATATAAATAAAAGCATAAATTATTAATCGTAATATAAAAAAGTTATTTTGGCTAGTTATAATCTTGTTATTAAAAAAACGAGTTTGGCTTTTTAAAAAAATATTAAATTAATAAAAACCGATATTTAAAAAAGTTTAAAAAATACGTTAAAATAATAAATAATATTTTATCGGTCGCAAGCGGTTAAAATTTACTCGAAAACTGCGAAGCTAATAACGTTTTAATAATAGCCGTTTTTTAAATAAAATAAGGCAAAATTTTCCATATTTACGCGCTAAAAATCCTATTTTACAACCAAGCTTAGCCACCGGCATTATTCTCGAAATTTAGTTTTATTAATAAATAAAAGAAAAGGGAAGCAAAAAAAACGTGTTTCGATTATATAAAATAAGCTGGACAAACAAACTATTTAAGTAAGAAATGTAATAATATAAATTATATAAATATAAAAAATGGCAGAAATAATATTTTAGTTTTCTTTTTTTCTTTTTTTTCTTTTTTTTTCTTATTTAGCTTTCTTTTTTCTTTTTTCTTTTCCTTTTCCGCTTAATTAAATACACTTATATCGTCCATTCTTTAAACTTTATATAACTCGCTTTAAGAAAAAAAAAGGCCACTCCTTTTTAATTATTACGCATATATATAAAAATCATTAGTTGGATCGTGCGTAAAAAAATGTAACTAGCTAATTTAATAAAAAATTAAGCTGGCAACGAATATTCGTAAGTTTGTTTAAATACTTAATCAAAGTCAAACAGTTAACTTACAAACTAATATTCTTTTTTATAATTATACGTTTAGTTAACAATTTGTTGTTTGGTCCGGTAAACAGCTTATTAACTGCATGGTCCGCAAGATTTCCGTAAAGGCTTCTCTCCCTCCAAAATACACGAAGACACACATTGTCTTATATAGAACTACATCGTATCAAATGTTTATCACTAACACCGGTAACCCTGGCTGTCGGCACATCATTTCGTACTTATACGAAATAAAGTTTAAAAAGGGTATAATCCCTAAGCCAGGAAATAATGACACATTCACACTTATAACGCAAAAAAACGTTTTAATCGCATTGGCAAATGGCGATTTCGTAGCTAATCGTGCTATAATGTGGCTCGCATACTTTATTAAACGCGGTGTTTTAACGCCGGAAAATGAACTAAATTATATTGAGATTTGCCAACACTTACAGAAAAAGCATAATAAGTTTATTATAAAAGAGTTGTGAGATCAACATACAGCATTTACAATCACGCTTAAAAGGACTAATAATATACTTTTTTAAAGCACGATATAATATTCTTTTAGCAAACTATTTTATATATGACTTTAACACAGCTTTTTCCGAGCCGAGGATTTAGACCGGCGCTTTAAAAAGATAATTCCTGCACGATACTTTTTATTAAAAGCTGTCCTTATCGTTATAATACCAAAAAATAGCTTTTTAAAACAATTTTTTACCGGTTCGAAAGCATATTATATTCGCTTGTAACACGTATAATAATAAACGCTAAAAACGTTTAAAGCACACTTTGAATTTAAATTAAATATTTGTGTTTTGCTATTAAGTTTACCGAAGGTATAATTATAAAAGTTATAAAAAGTAACCTTTCGAAAAATTATTTAATGTCGCGGAAAAGGCCGAGCATTTATTTATACGGAGCTAAAAAGTGTTTACTTAAGCATTCCGATCTTTTTTTAATTAAAATCGAGATCGGCAAGGTTATTATTTTAGCTTCGAGGAAAGTCTTACCTTTTAAACGCGTATATATTCGGTCGGTAGTTTTATTACGATAAAACGGTAAAAACTCACAAAAAGTTATTTTAAAGCAAAGGTCTTTTATATAACAATTTAATTAAGGTTACTCCGAGTATAAAAAAGCGACAGCGCTTTTTCTTTTATTTACGCTTTATAGTTTCTTATTTATATTTTTGGTTTGGGCTAAAATTCCATTTCCCTGCCTTTACGGCCACGTAAACGCTTATTATAAATCGATTACCGGCTAAGTTGTTAAGTATAATTGCAGTATATTACGGTTTATATGATTTGCTTTATTTGTTTTGTTATTATCGTATATTTTACGAAAATTTAATTTATTTTTATTAACGTAGTTTATAATTAACCTAATTACTTAATTAACTCAATTATTTTAATTAGCAAAATATGGAATTTAACACGATTTCGCAATTATAACGCCGTAAATTAATTTAAACTAATTAAAATACTTTTTTTTTAAATAATTTTATTTTTATTTAATACGTTCGCGTATTATGCCCGGGTTTTCCGCATTTATTATAATGTTGTTGCCGTGGCTGCCCGCGATTTAATCCAGTATTATTTTTATATATTTTTTATTATATTTATTACGTAACGCTTTTTTAGTCTTAAAGATTTTATACGTTTTGTGAATTAAGTAATCCTCCGAGCCGGACGCGTGTTTTTTTACCTTGCGCCGTTTGCTAATTAAAGTATTTGCCTTTCGAAATTCGGCGATTTTAGTTTAAAAAAAGCTATTTTATGTATAATTTGCTTTGTTTTTTTCGCAATTTAGTCGATTTTATTATATATTAACGTCAAGGAGCTGTTTTAATGTTAGGTAATTCGAGATTTAATAGATTCGGATTGCGAAATAGCCTTAATTAAATTGTTTAGCGTCCGAGAAATTTAAAGAAAGGTTTCCCGCGTAAAAGGCCGGGAAAACGTTAAAGTTTGTAATTTTAAATTTAGTTTCGTAATTACGATATTTGGATTTAAAAGCATAAGCTTAGCTTTTTAAAAGCTTGTACGAATATTGTTTTTGGTTAGGCTTTTTTTAAACGCGTCGTAAAATGCCGGAAAAAAGTCCTTTTTAATAATATACAAAATCCGGGCTTAAACAAGCTTTTTAATTTACGTATTATACGCTTTTTTTAATAACGTAAAATATATTATATTTAGTGGTTAAAAGATATAAAAAAAGTGTGTAAATATATAAAATGTGATAATTTTGTTTTTTTACAATGTTATTCGAAGGCGTCGGAATAATAGCTTTCGTAACCGTTTAAAATTAAAAGGCGGTATATACCCGATTTCCGGCTTTTAGTGTATTCGTTAAAATGTTTTAATTAATTTACGGTTATTTCGTTCGTTGTTTAGCCGTTTGCGCTTACGGCGATTTTTTAATTTTTTGGCAACGCGTCGTTTTTGTATTAAAAAAATAAGTGGTATTTGCCTTTAACAACGATAAACGGCGGGACCGTCTAATTTTAAAAATTAACGCTTTAAATCACCGTAATTTATTCCCGATTACTAGGCTAAATTAATTTAAGTTTGCCTTTTTTGTTAAAGTTTGTAATAATTATTAATACGGTGATTTAATTTATTATAAAGCCGGTTTTGTTAAAATTATAAATGTTAATATCGGCGATTTTATATTTCGCGATCGTGTTGCGCACAAAGTTAAATTAGCTTTAAATAAACTTTGGATTTTCGTATAAAACTTGTAAATAGTCGTATTTACGATTAAATACCGTTTTAAATTATAGTTGTCGCTTAACGAAATTAAAAACTTAGTTTTTACCAACGCGTAACGCGTCGCGGTCGCGTAATAATTAATTCGTTATATTTTTAACGGTATTAAACCGGGGAAAAAATGCTTGGGAATTTAGCTTAATTATCTTTTAAACAATTATATTTTTTTTAGTTTTGTTAATTTTTATAATTTCGATTAAATATCGCGTTGTGATTAACGTTTTTAAAAACGCGCTTAAAAATAATATTTAATACGTTATAAATTTTTATAACGCGTCGAATATTAAGTTTTAGGTCTTTTTTAATAGCTTAAATCGTAAAGAATAATTGATTTTTTTTTAAATAAAATCCATTTAAAATTAATTATATAGTGAAGATAAAAAATTAAGTTTTATGTTTTGCTAATTAGCGTGACCCGTTTATTTAAATGACCCGTTTATTTGTGGACTACGTTATTTTATTTATAAATAAATTATTTAATATATTTTAACGATTATATTTATAAATTAGTTTTGTAATTAGTTTTTACGCTTAATATTTTTTATATAACGTATTTTATTAATATAAACCTTAGTATTTTTTTATATTTTAGTTTATTTTTAATATTTTTATTATATTTTTTATAAAATATAAAAACTCGGTTTTATTAAAATAAAACGTAATTTTTTTTTAAATATATTTTAATTAAATGCTATTTTTTATTTTTCGCTTAATATAATATAATTTTTTTTTAAAAAAACTAAAATTTGCTAATATAATTATATTGTCAATATAGTTAAAACGCGAATGTTTACGTTTAAATCGGCAAAAGTTTAGCTTAAAAAAAGGCTTAATATATAAAAAAAAAATCGGTAAAACGGGCGGGAGCCTATATTTAAAGTTAAAAATATCCTTGATTTTTTTATTTAGCCGTATTTTGTCCCCGTTACATAACAAAGTTATAAATTTAACGTATTAAATTTTCCGATTAGCCTTGTTAATATAAGCGTTGCGTTAGTTTTTTAAATAAAACCGAATTAAATATACTTATAATATTTATCGTTAATATAAAAATAATATATTTTCGTTACTAAACGGTTTTTATATTATGGATAATAGTTATAATTAAATTGCTATACGATTATTATAAAAAAATATCGAATTATTAATTATATAAAACTCGGTGTTTTACCGTTACTTAAAAAATGTTTTATAATAAGTATTTTTAAACCTTTTCCGAATATAAACAAAAAGTCGATAAGCCGGTATAAATAAACTGCCGTTTTGTTTTTTTTGCTAAGTTTAGCCAAAATAATTAATGTTGCCTTTTTAAAATATATGGGGTGTTATTTAATTTAAACGTATATTCGTAAAAAAGCAATAATTATTTTTTTTAATTATTAGCTAAATAATTTTTAAAACCGTTATTATGATTCCGTTAAATTTAAAGCTAATGTTACCGGCTTAAAAATGGTTTTTTGGACTTTCTTACGGTGGCGTATAAGAAAAAAAACTTGGGAAAAGGTCTTAATGCCCGTAAATCCTTAAGTATATCGCCGGCTTTAGCCGTATTTCGGAAAAACACGTATGCGAATAATTCCCGTTTTTTATCCGGCTTAATAATAAATCGGTCCGAGTTTTCGGGGTCGTATAATAATAAAGTATAAAAGTTCCTTGTATTTTTATATTAGCTTGTTATTCCGAATATCTTTTTATTTATCAAAGTTATAATAATCCGATTTTTTTAATATTTGTTTTTCGCTTTATAAAGTTCCCGGACAAAGTTTTGCCGTAGCGCTTTTATTTTTTCCAGGTATTTTAAACGGCTGATACCTAAAGTTTAAAGTCTTTTTGCGCCCTTTTTTTTTGTTGGTAAATGCTCGGTGTTTTCGTTTGTATTTTTTGTTTTAGTATACGCGTCTTTGCCGGAGTCCTTGAAACCGTTTTGTGGAGATTGTAAGGCTCTCGACGAGCGCGTTTGTTAGTTATTGCGCCAGGCGGTCTAGTAACTCGGCGTCGTTTGCCGCTTTCGCTGTCCCTCTTATTGGCTATATGTTCCGTTGTAGGGTGCTGAGAAAAAGCTCTTTATCCATCGTATCCAGCCGGAACTTGCCAAAGGTCGTCTTGGGCTTGCATAACGCTGGGAGTAGAACCCAGGTAAGCAAGGTTTCGTGATCCGATGTTGTGTTAAGAGAGGTTTCGATGCTTGTATAGACTCCTGGCAGCGAGGCTGAAGCCCAGGAGAGGTCTAGGACGTTACCTGCCCTGTGTGTTGGTTCACCGATTGGCGATGTGAGTACGAGGTCGGCAGATTCTGCCCAGTCGACCAAGTCCTGGGCTTTTAGGGACGTATACGTCGTCGTTGGCTGCCAGTTGGGATGATGTAGGTTGAAGTCTCCTGCCAATATGTATCGGTCTGATGGGGTGAGGTGATAGTGATCGAGGATGTCTTGAATGGCTCTCCCGCTTTGGGAGGCTGCTTGGGGTGCGTTGTATATATTAATAATGGTCAATAGGTATTGGCGGTCCCATAGGATCTGGAGGAACAGTAGGTCCGAAGACGGGGTAGGTACTGGTCGGCATTGCTCCCCTCTAAGTCCAGTCCCTTTGCATATATAGGTCATCACCCTCGGTCTGTTCTCGACCCAGTCATCTATAGGTGCAAAGGTCTCATAGGCCGGGTGAGTTCGGGTGAGCCTTCTTTCATGTGATCGGATGGAAGGCTCCTGTATTAGTATAATGTCAATGTGGCCTTCGTAGGCCAGGTTCAGTGCCGTCTCGTGTGCACTGGTCTTCCTGCCTACGTTGGCTTGCATAATTTGCAGTGTTTTGGGTCTCTGCTGCGTGAGTCTACTAGGAATTTACCACGATGCAGTCGTTGTCTTCCTGGCTGGCCTGGAGATACGAGAGGCTGGATGCCGCCTTCCAGGCTCTTTCTCCTTCCGCTCGAATGGCGCGGAGCTGCGCTTGATCCCTCCTCTGGAGCGTACCGTGGGTCACTTTGGGCCTGGCAGGGCAGGCTGGGTCGTGAGCCGCGCGTGGGCCGTTGCATGTTGGGCATTTGAAGGGGCAGTCACATCCGTTGAGGCCTTCCGTGCCGCCACAAGGGGCCCGGTGCTCGTCGGTCGTGTGAGCTGCGGAGCTGCACTTCATGCACCTTCTCTTCCGGGTACATATGCGCGCATTATGGAAGCCGCCGCTGCGGTGGCATTCAATGGATTTCTTCTCCTTGGAGAGACGTAGATTAATATATACGTTGGCTCCTAGGAGCCTGGCGCGGAGCGGTATCTGCTTCGCCGCCTCTACCTTGAACCAGGCCGTTACTGTGCCTGATCTTTCTATCTCGTCCTTTTTGGAAAAGTAGACCTTTTCCGGGCGCACTCTCGTGGCAAGTCGGATTTCCTCGAGTTCTCCGTTTGTGATTTCTAATTCCGTGTCGGTGATCAGGCAGTGTCGCGTATGCGGGACGTTGGCGATGTATGCTCGAATCCAGGTGTCTCTCTGCTCGACGCTGTGCGCTTGCAGCAGGGTAGCTATCTGTTCACTGTTATTTAGCAGGATCTTGGCGCCTTCTACTGAGGATGGGCAGAGGGCTAGTCCCGTTCGGACGTGGTCGACTCCCTTCAGTGCGTTGCGGGCATTCTCTGGCAGCTTTTCGCGGAGGAAGCCGCATACATCGTAGGCTCTCTCCCTTCGGAATCGGTTTTCTTCGTGCATTCGGGCGAAGATGCGCATATCTTTCGCCGGTAGTTTCTTTGCTGGCAGCGCGGTGGTGTGTAGGCCGTGGGCCGTCGTGCTGGCCGGCTGGCTTGCGACCGCTGCGTAGGTTCGGGCTGGTGTGGGTTGGCCTATTGAGTTAGGCCCTACAGAAGCAATCTGGGGATTGCCAGAAGGTTGTCCTTGGAATGTTCGAGTAACGTGTCTGGATTGTGCGAGTTGCGAGGAACGGTGTTCTGGTTGTGCGCGATTTTCTTGCATCTTTTTGAGTTCCTGTTCTAGATGCGCAATTTTGTCTTCGTACTGTTTGAGGGTTTTCTGCCTCTCCGAATCTTTTTGCCGTAGTTCTTTCGCAAGACGCAGAAAGGTTTTCGTGGCCTCTTGGATAGCGTCTCTTGCGATGTCGCGGGCTAGGTCTTCCAAGTTTTCGCGGGCTTTAGCAGAAAGCCTACGATGGCGTCTCGATGGCCGCGAGGCCACCGATTCAGCCGGTCCATCGTTGTTATTGTTTATATCTTCGATTCCTTCCATCAACAGCGAGTTTTTTTTATTTTTTTTTATTTTTTTTTTGAGAACCCTTGGTACTACTACTCGCAACTCACGCGCGAAACCGTGCTTGAAATCTGGACTAAACTCACGTGCTATACTATACTGCCCACTCCTGAGTCGCCAGTGGACCGCCGGGGACCCCATGCGACCCGGTTGTGACTGCGCGAACTCCCCATCCGTACGAAGCTGGATCTCACCTCTCCAGCCCAATCCCCATCCCGACGCCATGGTGGCAGCTGTGTCAGTCTGCCGGTTAGTAGCACCCATCTCCTCGCAAGAACTGCACACCAAGGCTTCCTGGTGAGCGCTGCAAGATCCTGGTGGTGGCCAGCTGAAAGCGCTCGGCGACGGGTCTCTGTAGCCGGGCCTGCTGCTCCTCTCACAACACTTAGTGGAAAACGAGGTGTTCCACCGTCTCCGCTGCTTCGCCGCACCTGTATAGCGGAGAGTAGGTCTTAAACGCTTTGAAATTCCACAGGAATCTCGCCAGCCCGATCCTGCCGGTCCGAATCTGCACCAACGCCGTTGCCAGCCTGCGTGGTAACTGCCAATAGCTACTGTCCTTGCCGGGTCGCGGAGCACCTGGAACCGAGTCTTGTAGAACACCTTGATACTGTTAGTCCCCCTCGAAGCACCGGTGACCCAGCGGCGGCGGTTGTACTCCTTCAAAGACACGTAGCACGGGTCGTTACCAGTGCTATTCCTCCCGATCGCCCCCACAGGTCAACAGCCTGGCGTTCTTAATATTATTGACCGTACGGCTAGCACTTCCATTGCTTTTCCGTCGCGAATGAACGGCCAGGGACCCGACCTTATGTGCAGATCAGAGCTCAGGCGACCAATCCCCCAACAAAGGCCGCGCGGCCGCAATAGCAAGTACCCTTCTGCCGAATCACCTCCAGAATCAGCATTACCCAGTCTTCGATCCCAGTGTTCTCCAGTCCCTGTTGGGGTTGCAATGATGTTGCGAGATGACTGAGACAACGATCCCTTTGGATAAGAAAGCAACAGAAGGACTTGGGCCACGTGATCGGATAGCGATGGGGGACAACTAAGCAGACAAACACAATCTGATTAAAACTGGTGTACTGATGACTAGAGATCTGTTTAGAGGAACTTAATAATCAGAGAACATCATTGTGGGAATGAATAAATATTTAAGGAAGGATACCTAGAGCGACATAAACAATCATTACCTTAGTGATCAATCTAATCATATGTCTTGTCCATAGGTGAAGTAATCAGAACATTTTGACGACGTTACTTCTCTGAACCAGTTCAATACCCTTCTTGAGTCAATTACTCTTTGATCAGCCCTGATCCAAACAACGCTATCTGTTGGCATAAACCCCTGTAGCAATTATACTCAGGTTTGCTTAAATCTCTCCGTAATGTAATCTTTACACTCGATTATTTACGTCAACGTCATCAGGGTGCGCCATCTATCTGATCTGCTGGGATTTCCTAGCAGAAGCAGAAGCAAAAGCAGAAGCAGAAGCAGAAGCAGAAGCAGAAGCAGAAGCAGAAGCAGAAGCAGAAGCAGAAGCAGAAGCAGATTGTCTATGTGTATGCTGAGTCTTATGGCAACAGATTCAGATATCTGCTAGGTCGTGATCTGTTAGCTCAGATCATTAGCAGATGGCAGATCTGCTGAGCCTATAAATAGCCAGTAAAGTTATTCACACCCGTATCAGCACCCTCGCGTCCAGTCGACCAGCTCACGCGTAGTACTATAAGGCACGCTCTAAAGCTCTGTTTCTTCACGCTCGTCAGCAGTCCTCTGGAAGCCAAGTTTCTGGTACCTGGTCAAGTAGCAGCCGTTTACGCCCATCACCATAAAGCAAGGCACGAACGGCGGGTTTGCAAGGTTTGAGGAGCACAGCTTATCTGCCGGTCAACGCCATCAAAACCAAAGTTCTTCGCTAATCTTTATCATGGCAGTCCCATTCTTCGAATCGTTATCCAAGGGCCAGTAGTTTACCGAATCCTCGATCTCGAAAAAGCGGGTTACCGCCAGAACCTCGTCGGCGATATCAGGAACCGTGTGACGTTTCACCAGGGCAGGAAGACGTAAAAGGAAGGCCCATTTCCTGAAGTCTTTGTCAACGAAGTGAGCGTGGAATCCCACCAACAAGATGAACTTTCTCGAAGTCCAGCCATCAAAAGTTAGATAGATTTGACTATGTACTGACTGAATGAAGCTTCACCCAGGGTACTGCTCGTTTGTACTCGTCCAGAAGCAAGCGGATGATGGTCTTGGATTGTGGTAGGTTTTGTTCGCTCAGTGTTGGGTTGTTGTAGAGTTGTTAACGGCGCCAGCGAAGGTTATCTATGATCCAAAACGGCAGATTCGAACAACAAAGCCAGCCCAAAATCAAGAGGTTATTCAGCGCCTTATTCAAGCAAATCGCGAGCTGCCAGTGGAGTGCCTGCTGCTGCTATGGTTGTGGAAAGTCGATCATAGAGTCAAGCGAACGTTGCAGGAATGGCGTAGACGTGGGTACATTTTCCTGGGCAGGATTTCTAGTGCAAATCTATAAATCTAAAGCTTTTTGCCCTTTTACGTAACGCTCTGTTCTACCACCCTGTGTTTTGCTTTGAGATATTTTTCTATAGAATTTCTACCACTGGCCACGAATGTGATTCTCTCCTTGACAAGGAAACAAGCCTCGCACACCCAGATCTGTTGTAGTTTTAATGGCCGCTTCGGGACCTTTGGTCTAAATCCATACTTCCATCACCTCAGTTCTTTTTTAGGTCCATAGTAGAGTCCTAAGCCTGGAAAGGCTGCGAAGCGATCTGGGATCCATACAGAATAATCAGAGAACGATTCAGGCTCGTTGTTCAGTGGTCTTGGCGTCGATACAAGATAAGAAGTAGGTGAAGGTGTCCTTGAAGGCGTGGGTGAATCCACCTCGGTGTTGGATTCTTGTAACTTCAGGTTAGAATCCCAGGTTGGCTGATGAAAACTTTTAGGATTCTCCACCGCAAATCCCACCTAAAGTCATAGGATTGGCTAGAATCAGGGCCTGGACCATGGGCTGCACCAAAGGTCACGATCTTGGCATCAGCAGATCTGCCATATGCCCAGATTGTATCTGCTTCTGATCTGCTGGCACGGCAAAAGACCGGAATCTGCGTCTGCTGGGTGGCCAAAATCGCATCTGTCTGCTACCTGGTCTGCTATTTGATCTGCTATTTGATCTGCTATTTGATCTGCTATTTGATCTGCTATTTGATCTGCTATTTGATCTGCTATTTGATCTGCTATTTGATCTGCTATTTGATCTGCTATTTGATCTGCTATTTGATCTGCTATTTGATCTGCTATTTGATCTGCTATTTGATCTGCTATTTGATCTGCGGCATATCTGCCAGCAGACAGATGGCTCACCCTGAACGTCATAGTGTTGCTTAATATGCTGTAGCACACCCATTTATCTGACAATGCAGAATAACTACATAGTGTTATGAATTGATTCCTAACGTAATGAACTTGTTTTCTGAAAAATGAGAATGTAGGAAACCTGCTCTTTATCTCATTTCCTGGCTCACTCTTTCAACCTATTATGATTCCCATGATTCAAGCGCCAGACCTGTGGTCCTTCTGCCACTTGTTCTTAGCTGTTGAATGAGGCTGGGTCCCGGGTGATGGCCGCAAGCTATTAGCCCTGCGTCCCTACTCCTTGCGCGCCAACACATTTGTTCTCTGGCAAAGGATACATGGTCGTAGTGTAATCAAGCTACATGGTCCTTTTGCCACGACGTCCAATGTGACTCATCTCTGCGTCCAATACCGCCTTTGCTTCACGATGATACTTTGTCCTTGACATAGGTCGATCGGATAGTGTATGAAGGTACAGGTGTTGTCGCCAATTGTCTACCCTATTGAAGCTTTTCGAACAGAAAAGACATTTCGTATTGCTGTTTCTGGCATTCGCTTTGTGCTTCCTGAACGTAAGTTTAGCAGTATTTCATATTTGCAAGGGCAGCAGAGTCAGCTCACTTACGTTAGAACATGGCGTTTCAAGTGTTCCAGTCTCTTGAATGGGTTTTGGAAGACACATTCTGGGTAACTGCATTTGTGGATTCCGGAAGGAATACGCTTGATTTTGGGCTTTGTGGCAGCAATGTGGCTGCTTCGTGGCTGACAATGGAGGTCGTAGACTTCAGTCGATGAGTCGAGGTTGGTCTGCTTCCCAACAAGCTCTTGAATTTGGCAGCTCGGTGCATCGCTATCTACGCAACTCTGGGATACGGCGTCTTTGATTCTCCCGGTAGACTGAGCAATGAGTGACGTCTCAAGGGGTAAATTTGATGCTTCGAAATTGCGCATAATGCTGCTACCAGCATCTTCCCAAGACCCAGGCAATTCGCGGGTGGGACTCGTAAAATCCTCAGGAGATGGAAAACCATGCGTGTAGGACGATGTTGTATGTGTTGGCGTTGAGATGAGTTGCATTGCCTGATAGTGAGTAAGCTCCATTGGGGTTGCTTGTGATTGGAAAATAGAGCAGACCGAGTTTGGGCTACTGGATGTTGAGAGGTTGATCATGTATGCTGGCTGAAGTTGCAGTAGGTTTCTGTTGATACACGGTTCAAATACAAGGTGCCCAGTGAAAATTGACTCGATGGCAGTAGTCGCCGGAGGGAAAGTACCAGAGAATAATACTGGACTTTGTGCCTCAAAATTCACAGAATGGGGCATCTGGTGAAGGATAGAGGTGTGTTCTGTGGGCGTGTTCAGTGCCTCCTCAGAAGTAGTGCCAGTGTCGCTGGAAGACAATAGAGACAACATGGCCTCATGCTCCATCGACTGGTTTCTTTGAAAGGAGAAATAAGATGAATCCATATCGGCTTTTCTATTGCGGCAACTTGAGTATATAGAGATATGCCTTTGGCTGTCACGAAGATTGGAGTATCCCGGTGAAGAAAACAATGAATAGATATAAGAAAAAAACATAATCGGAGTTATCTCAGTATATAATAATGGACGTCTCGCTTGATGGTTTAAAGGCCCAAGAACTACTTGAAATCACTTCTTGAACCCCTGGAGTCTTCATGAAGCAAGGAGCCGACGCTGAGAAGTAAATACATCATCAAAGGTGGCAATAAGTCCACATTAGTCATTACAGGCATTATTCAAAGCAATGCTATAAAAGAAAAATATTGTCTGTCTGCCAGAACCCGAAAAACTAAAATAAAGTACGCACGGACCTACATGTACTAGGAAAGTAAGTATACGGCAACGTGCAAATGAATAAGATGTTGTATGGCAAGATCGGTACAAGCTATCTTGGTATGGCCTGTAAATGTGTGCATGTAAGGAGCCGGCTGCTGCGTCCTCCCGGGCCAGCCCCCACAGCCCTGAACTTATGGAGGGCGGTAACAATACATGTCAGTATACTGTAACAACTATACTAAGGATAAACCGAAGTATGATGAGGAGTGCTGAGGTTTATGCTAACAGGGTACGTTATATAAGAGAGTACTGAGCGTAGAGGGTGACTGTAGAACTGATTCACAAGTGTAGTCGTCAAGGTGTATTGAATGCATTATTTGTAGGTAAGATAGATGCTTAGATTGATTACTGAGGTAATAACTGTCTATACAGCGTAATAAATCCGTCTTTAATATATCTATTCATTTCCTTACTGATGGCTACCTGGATCACCATGTTGGTGGTGATCCTCACTGCTGGATCGCTGACCTGTTGGTAAGCCTTACCGTTGGCTCACTGAGCCAGGCGTGAGCCTGCCAATAGCTGGTGCCAGCTGTCAGGGTCCTGATCCTTGCTGTGGGGTCTTCGTCCAGTGATGACAGCCCCGCAGTGTGCCTGCCTTCCTTAAGCGCCAACACATGTTTGATTTCCTTGCATGGGAGTGTTACAATGCGTGCGGACCAACCATTGCGCCATAAAGCAAAAGCTTCGGGAATGACCCATTGTGGTCATTCTGTCCGATATTTAGTCAGCTCTAGCGAGCGTATTAAAGACTGTTATATAACGCTTAGAGGCGCGTTTTTCCCTCTAAAATGCCCAGCGTTATGGACGGAAAAGCTACCCCACTACTAGCGTGGTGCAAGAGCTACACGTTACCGTGTCACAGGCTATCGAGAAAACGTGCCACTTTCACCATGTAGACATGTCCTGTGATCGCTGGATCAGTACTCAGGTCGACGACTGGGGAATCCCCGGTGTTGTATGTTTTTGCCATTTTTATCACTTCTTAAATCATCAAATCATTATTTTTAACGCTTTGTCAATTATACTCGTACATACTACATAGTACTAAATCAGTCTATACACTGTAGCATTGTCAGATACGTTGTCGTGGGCATAGATGTGCGGGGTCCCCGAAAAACAGCCGGGTACACCCTAAATAGCCCCAAAAGTGTAGAAACCAAGAGGACCAAAACCTGCATCAAGACATTACTGAATTTTTCCTGACCGGACAGTCCCAAATTATATTATCTAACAATTGAATTGAAATCGTCTCATTGTTCGTTTGAAATCTTCTCGAGTAAGCGGAACAAGATGACGACGGCGACTTTTAAATATATCGATCCCCGATCATATGATCCTAGCGCCACAGCTCATTTTCAGAAACCGTGGAACAAAGTCGATGGCCCAGGGAAGTCTTACAGCCTGATAGATTGCGAGCGGCGTGTGCACGATCTTCGCGGACGCGAGGACGAGTTCACAGTGGACCTCTCCGGCTTTGCCGTGTATCATGCGCCCTCGGAGGAGAAATCATTCATGGATGAGCGGCGGATCCAAGACGTCTACTATCCGGAAGTCGAGGCTCTCGTTAAAGAGAGACTCCACGGCGCGCGGAAGGTCGTCATATTCGACCATACAATAAGGCGGCGGAGCAAGACGTCTCTGCGTCAACCTGTTCAGCTGGTTCACATTGATCAGAGTCCTGGTGCTGCCGAAGCTCGCGCGCGCCGCCACGTTCCTGAGAAAGAGGTAGAGAGGCTATTGAAAGGGCGCTACCAGATTGTGAATCTGTGGCGGCCCATCGAGAACCCGGCCTACGACCACCCCTTGGCAGTGATCGATGGGCGGAGTATGGAGGTCTCCGATTTCGTGAAAGTCGACCTGTTGTACCCGAAGGTGGATGAGCATGGTACGGCGATCTCGAGCGATCCATCTTCCCACTCACACGATGGCTACGAGGTCAAGGGTGAACAATACGCCATTGCCCCGAGCGAAAAGCATCAATTCTATTATATGAAAGGCATGACACCGGATGAGGTCATGTTCATCAAGTGTTTTGATTCGAGCAGTCACCAAATGACTGGCGGAAAGACGGACATTGCGCATGGCTCAGGGCATACGGCATTCGATGATCCCGCAACGCCAGCAGATGCGCCTGCGAGGCAGAGCATTGAGGTCAGATGCCTGGTTTTCTATGATTAAAGAGGCCAAGTTGAATGTTTGCCAAAGCAACTATACAGAACGTTCAATCGATGGCATATTTTCTTTGCTCTGCTAAGGATTAGACGGCTCGCCAACTCGAGTTATGGAAACTTGCCGGCTAGCGGAAAACTCATCCAATCGTCCTTCCAGTCACCATTTTTCCCTGGCCACAGCTCCTTCCACACTTTCTCGTAAACCGAGCCGTGCAGGAAACTAAATTCCCAATAGTCGTCGATCAGCTCCCCGTAGTATTTCCTCTGCTGCACCTGCAGCTCGACGGCGGCGATTTCCTGAGCTCCTTCGTACTGCGATTGTCTCTGGCAAAGCCAGCTGCGGCCTATCCACCCCACGAGGTGGGAAAAGTCGGAGTCCTTCCACGCATGCAGAAATGCAGAAGCGTCAATGCTCAGTCTCAAGGTCTGCAAGGGAGACGGCGATGAAGAGTCCACCGCACATATGGTGCGAAATATGGACTGCGCCAGAGTGGAATCGACAGCGGTATTGATGAGGACATCTCGGACAAGGGCTGGTGATGGTCGAGGTTCTTCCAGGTCACGCCACTGTTGGTTCGAGCAATCAAAGACTAACGACAGATCCGTTAGATGCTTGAACTTGCCCAAATTGCAATACATGTCAACCTCATCTTGGTCACCCTTGGTACGCGGGATCATGAGTGACAGCTCACGGAGGCCTCGACATTTTTGCTGGATATCTTCGATACGGCCTCGCAGAGTCATTGCCATTTGGGGATTCGCTGTCGGAACCAGTTCCAATTTGCGTAAGGATGTGCTGTGATGCCCCAGGATGCTGTGGAGAGTCCGTGGACCGATATAGTCCAACATGCTGAGCTCCTGCAATGGCGCCAAGTGGTCTAACATGTGGCTTACAATCTCATCCGGGCTGGCATCATCTGTTGATCCCCATGGATTGATCTCGAGTGACAGTCGGCGGAGATGCTTGAGCTCGCCGTCCGCAGCCATCAGCGACAGAGTCTGCAGCACGTCGAGGGAAACTCCACTCAAAATGCAGAGTTCTCGCAGCTTTGAGACCTTGATGAAGTTGATCCATTCCATAAGCCCGGAAGATGCCGTGATTCTATTTCCACCAAGAGTGAGTCCCTTGATAAGTCCCTTTGATGGTCCCGGTGGAGCTTTGGTGATGTTGGAAAATCCGCGCCAGGGAGGACGCGGAGATCTAGTAGCCTCCATCAGAGCCATTGAATTCCCCGCTGGACTGTGCCAAAGCGTAATATGCCTTAGCCCTGGGGCCAGTCCGGAAGCCATCGACAGTAAAGCTTCGTCGTTGTAGTTCACACGGCCGTCCGTGTCGTACCCAGGAGATGTGAACATCACAAGGCTATACAAGCATGGAGATGTCGCGAGGAGGAACTCATCCGGGTCGATATCGCGGAGCTTGTCCTTTGATTGAAAGAGGCTGCGAAGGCTGAAAGTGTGGACGTGCAGGCGGCAATGGGGATGGTTCTCGTGTAATGCTGTCAGAAGGCAAGGTGGTACTTGATCCAGGCAGGCGTATACCAGGTCTGTCAGAGCTGGGAGTGCATACAAAAGTTCAGCCAGAGGCTCCCACATTTGATTTTGTAAGTCTTTGGCTTGTTTTGTTTCCGGCTGTTCCGTCAGCCCATCATGGTGGACGGGCTGCTTAGGCAGATCAAGAAAGTTGTCTTTGTAGACTTGACCCTCAGGGTCAGCCTCGGCCAAATAAGAACAATCTTCCGCTAGAGCCTCTCCGGTCTCTGGTTGTTCATCTTTATGGTGTCCAGTGTACTCGATGACCGGCATGTGCCCGACTACTTTGACTCGACGCACATAACGGGCACGACCTTCTCTTGCGAGTAGATCGATCCAGCGTCGAACGTCGGACTGAAGTTTGGAGTGCCCCGTCACCCTGAGATAAATCCGTTCGTATCGATGCCTTGTCGCAACGCTGCAACACCATTTGCTCACGCGCGAGAAGGCAAACAGATCGCGCCGTCGCGAATCAAAAGCGGCCAGGTACGCGCAGATTGAATCAAGGGCAATAAGGGGCAACCTTTCAAGCTGAGAGGACGGCGAGACTGTTGGCGGCGTAGCCATGATGGACAGAACTGTCGTGCACTGTAGAAGTGAGTTCTCCTGTCAAGAGGGCTGTTGGGACATATTTGGCCGTCTCTAACGCCGCGATGCCGCATGGCGCACCCCTGTACTGGGGTATAATATCCGCAGGCCTGTCCAGGTAGCTCTAACCACGAGGAGCAGCATCCTTAGCAACGGCATATATATAAACTTTCATGTTGTGCCCGACATTTCTGACCTATAGATACACCGCCGACATTGGAAAAGAAGTTGGGTTGCGATGGTCAATGTAAAAACACCCACGCGATGCTATAAGCTCTGTCGCGCTTTAAAATAATACTTAGCCGAGCTTCAAAGAGGCACAGCCAGGCATCCTTGTGCCAGAATAATAACAATAATACGGGCTGGGCTAGATCATCCGCATTTTAATCCTCCAACTCTGTCAGTGGGCGCTTAACTAATTGAGAGATTTCCCTCATACAATTCCAAAATTTGCGACACGTCAAGCTGGCACGGACAGGCATCATGTTGGAACTCGAGGACTACATTGCCAATGTAAGGGTATGTGGGACTCAGACCTGGGGCTTCGCCATTTACAGAACTGCCTACGGCGCGGCAACCGACACAGCCTGGCAGTCGCTCCTCGAGGCTATCCGCACCGAAGTTCGGACGGAAGTCCTTGCCCTCCGGGTCTTATGGGGGAACCCACCCCGCTTCTCCGACGAGGAAACGAAGAGATGCGAAGAATTCTTGTCACTATTCCAACTTGATGTCAAAGAAGACCGGAGCGCTCTCGAGGGCGCGTCCGCAGACCGGGTGCGGGAAATCATCAAAAAGACCGAACCGCGGCCGACGTACGACGAGCCCCTCGGCGGCACCTTGACCACACTACAAGGCGTCTTCCTGTACGTCGATGACGAGGTGCTGGAAACGGTCTGCCAGGCTCCAACTAGCAGTCGACCTCCGTGGATCAAGATGGTGGAGCTTGACTACGACCCAGACTACCACAAGGGAAACGCACGCGTCCCTCGAAACTACTTTGGTTGGATGAAGCTGTCTATTGAGAGCTTGTATGAGCTGTGGCAGCGCCTGGAAGGCCGGGATTTGTGGAAAATTGCACCACTCAACACAGACGAGACGCTGCTTACGATATGGGATGGTTGAACGACCGAATGTAGATTCAAGGCGCATTTGTAGGGGAAGCAATCAAGGATGATGTAGAGAAATAAGGAGGATATTTCATTTCACAGTCAACTGGTGGTCTACTCCAAAGCCCACTGTCGACGACTCACCGTGCTGGATTGAACGAGTTACACTTCGCCATTTACTTGCATAGTCGCCAACGAAACCTCTTTGATTATGAATAGCATTCGCCTATCTGTATGCCTCCTTTGCCGTCGGATCCGGGGCTGACAGTCCCTTGGACCAAGTTTTTCAAAAATTCAACTGCAAACATTGTTTCCCGCCTTTCTCAGATGGACCTGACAATCCGATAACGGCAACACGGGCCATGGTAATAATTGATCTAATACCTATAGACGTGTTTTTCACGAGGTCTGGTGCTGGTTGCGACTGTTTTGCCAGAGCCAACAGCTCTGAAATTGTGTCCCAGGCCTCGCTTGTTTCGTAGTATTATACATATCGCAGAGTGTAGACCAGAGCGATGACGGCATGCTACGTATTGCCGACGTGGACACTATTTGCCATAGAGCCAATTTGGCAAAGGTGTATAGGCGGCGACTGGAGAAGGTTGCCTGTACACCATCAAACGTCTGCTCTTCTTGTCGGTAGTCGTGCTAAATCTTGATACTTTCTAGCGCCCGCTCCAGGCACAATGGCTGATACATATACAAGTGCTCTGAATAGCGATGCATGGTGATGTCCGAAAACCGAAGTATTCGGCACTCGGGAAACGGACTAACCTAGTGACATTACCCCAACTTTCTATACTCTCAGGGCATATATAATTGCCCTCGTAAACTGGAAATCTCGCCTGTCCTCAACCTAGGCCACTCATCACCAAACACGAGCCACTCAACATGTCTGTAGCACGTGCAGACGCGGATATCATCACCGCCAAAAAGGCCCGCTACGGCCGCTACGTTGACACCAAACAATGGGACAAATTCTCGGAGATCGCTCTCCCCCATGCCACACTCCGCTTCTTGGATACGGACCAGACTCCCCTCCGCGTCGGCAAGACGTGGCTCGTCTTTGACTCCACGGCGGCATTCGTCAAGTATTTCTCGGGCACATTTTCGCGCGTCAACACTCTGCATATGTTTGGCCCCGGCGAGCTCAAGCAGGTCGCGCACGACGAGATTGAAGCCATCTGGGCCATGGAGGATGAAATCATTGTGCCGGGCTCTTTGGGACTGCTTGAGATCAGAGGCGGAGGCTACTATCATGAAACTTGGAAGAATGAAAACGGCGACTGGTTCATCAAGTCTTTAGAGCTCCGAAGGACCTACACCAAATCTACCTGGCTGGTATTGTTGCTCTTATTCCTTCAGAGGTTTGTACTGATTATTGGGTAAGGCAAAGGACACGAAGCAGCCGTCCAAGTTATGATGTCGAATGTTGTAATGGACTCCACAATACAGTCTGTTCTATATTAAATATCGGCATCGTCTATGTCATATGGTATCAGCTCAGATATTGAGATGTCTAAAGCCGAAACAAGAGAACCCGGTGATATTTGTCTGAAATGATGAAGACGATGAAAATAGGAAACCACCACACAATAGCAGCCCAGCATTGCGCTCTCTCAGCACTAAGTGTTTGCCTACATGGCCACACAAGCAAGTGCTAGACGGGACGACCGGTGACATGGCCAGAGATAGCCAGCACTTTGCTAGTCGATGGGTACTCTACACTCAACATATCAAACTGAGATGGCGCTACGTATTTTGCAACAATTGATAATATTCCAATTATCCAAAGGTTCCAATCTACCTAGCTATTAGGATACCTACCCAATCGTAACTTCTCCCAGATTGCATCACTCCCTCGCAATAGGCAAAAATTGTACTCGAATCTCTGGCTTGTCCCACATGGCATAAGAGCGGAAGTCGCGGTCGAACACGATCTCCTCTCCAGGCAATCTTTTCAGGTCGAAATTCCACAGCGTCTTGGCGATGAAGAGCCGAGTCTGTCGCCATGCTGAGCCCATTCCAGGGCAGTTTCGTGGACCGCGACTGAACGGCGAGAAGGCCTCTGTGGCGTCATTCGCAAATGCAGGGTCCCAGTGAGCATGGTCCCGCGGGAGCCAGCGCTGGGGCAAGAATTCACCCGGTCGGTGAAAGTATCGCGGACTCCTGGTAAAGGCAAAGTGCCCATACTGAACTCTTACTCCCTTGTCAATATAGTGCCCGTCAACGGTAGCCCCCGGGCTGATGCGGGGGAGGCCGTTCGCTCCGATGACGGTAATGCGCAGAGTTTCCATCAGAGAAGCGTTGAGAACTTTGAGATGAGCTACCGCCTCCGTGGTAATATCATGGCTGCCTTCAAACCGGTCTCTGATCTCTCGGGTAGCCCATTCGTAACATTGGCTATTTTGCATCAGGAAAATCAGAGTGCATAGAAACTGGCTCGAGATGGGTTCGTATCCAGCGCTCAACAGCTGACCAGCCACGATTTCCATGTGTTTGAGCTCTTTCTTGTTTGGCTCGGGCCCATCAGGCGGACACAAATGATCAAAGTAGTCGAGATGGCTGGTGTTTCCTCGGCGTTGGATGCGAGTGATCACCTCTTTGTGGTTCAACGCCAATGTCTGGGGCAAGGTGGCGATTAGCGACGGGGGCACGAAAAGGAATTTGAGAGGTGCAAGAAGACGAAACTTCTTGGTCACCGCATTGACCGCAAGAAAGAAATTCACAGCCCAGATTGAGTCTAGGAGCGGGGCGTTTTTCACTGCGATTTGATTGTCAGCAACATTTGAAGAATGTGAGGGGGACAACAGTGAGATAGACAGGGAATAGCAGGAGAAGTGTCGGTTGTACTTACTTGCCTGCATCTGTTTCATCTCCCGGCTGTATGCCATATCCGCTGAGATATCGAGGGCAAGCCAGTCTGTCCACTTGGATCTTGTTAGAAGGCCACAATCTGCAGAGTTGGTGAGAAGAAAGGAGGGGTCAAACGAACCTGGCGAAGTTCTACCCCGCGATCGTTCGCTCCGATTTCTTTCATCTTCTCTACGAAGTAGTCGATGTGTTTATGCAGTGTGGGCTCCTTTGCATTGAGGGATTGGACGCTGAATGCAGGCGACAGTCTCTTTCGAACTTCGCGATGCTTGACGGGATCTCTCTCCCAGTTGATGCCGTCCTCTCCCTCGCCCAAGTCCAACCAGTCCGTCCTAGTGAAGTGTTCCATATGCTTTGTATGGGAATCATAAATGTCTAGCACGTCAAATTGGTTCTTCTTCTTCTGAAGCGTCTATCGTCATGTGAAGCTTACCCCCTGCTGCCTTGGGCGAAATAAAAACAAGTTCGTTAGGTCCGATGCGCACAACATCGCCTATTCAAGATCAGTTTGTTTCTAGTAAGAAAATAGTTCGTCAGGAGACTGACCATATTGTTCTAGTACTCTAGCAATAGACCATGGGTAAGTTCCCTGGAGCCTAGATAGCCATTATCAGTATGCCCTCACTTTCCGGTAGATTGGCCGTGAAGCAAACGTACCAGTGATATGCCCACCAAAGATTGGACACGGCTGCTAACCTGGGGCCGGGATACTTTGAAAGAGAATGAAAATATAGATTGTACACGCATCGAGTTGCGGCATACAGTACCAACTTGATCATATTAGCTTTTGATGGCACGCGCGATCGCTGTTTTGACCTACCCCAGTAACCAGGACAACAGGCCACTGAACGTTGAGAGACGTGAAATCGATGGCATTCCAGGGGATGCAAAAAGACGCCATCACAATATTTTCATTCCGTGATGAAGGTATACTAATTGTTGATCGCAATGACTGCAATAAGAAGAAGCTTGGGAAGTAAGGTGCCTTCTGGGTGCCCCTCTGTATCTAGTTGGGAACATCGCCAGCCAACATTGAACAGACATACTGTACGTGCCGAGAACAGACAGGTATGTGCCCAGGTATGCACTGTTGAAGTTGGTCCGAATGGAAGTGATGATTGATGTCCCACATCCCGTGTCACGTACTACCTGAATAATTTGCATTGGAAGATCGGGCGAGAATCCCTGCACGTTTCAGGGTCTACAAATTGCATGCGGCCCGTAGCTCTGCCCGACACTCTTTCTCTCGGTAGGTATCTAGGTAATCATATGGGGTTCGGAGTACACGGTAAGGGTCGCGAATCTTACTGGATGATAGGCTGGGATAGTAACGACAGGTATAGAAAAACATGATGCATAGGTAGGTAAGGTCAAGAAAAGTTGCGTGCTCTGTGCTACAGCTCAAACCTACCAATTGCCTTCCATGTTATAAAAGCGTTACGGTGGCCTGAGTGCCTAAGATAGATCCTCTGGGCTGGGTGCTCTCAGCCAAACAGAGCCGACCGAAAGACCAGCTTCTGCTGCAGGTCGACCGTTGGTTGCCGTTGGGCGACTCACCGGTGACAATGACAGAGTATGGCGCGCCGGTCGCTTGCAAAGATAAAGGACTTCTCAATACTTTAAATATCGGACTGACACAATTCTTTAGTACCAGAACTCCATCAGCGCCTGATTGAGGTAGACTCGCAGTTCGATGCTTCCTTACAGTCTATACGTCCGTCTAATCCTTGGAACACCGTCACTTGATAGCCAATAATCTTCCATTCTAAAAAACAAAAATGCATTAAGCGAAAATAGGCTCCAAACTATCGACTGTGACCTATACCATCGGCCCGGCCCGCTGCTCAAATCCATTTCTTCCAACAATGTCAATCTCCTAATCCCCGTAGCTTGCGACTGCGTAAGCGCAGCCATAAGCATCACCAATTAATCACAGCAAGTGGAGAGCAGCAGCAGCGAAGGCCCACCGCTGTCATCGTCGGAGTCGTCACAGCGAGACCACCGGCCGCGCCGGCAGCAGGTGCCGCTGGACTAGGTGCTCCCGCCCGGCCGCAACCTTGTGCGGCACGGGAAGGAGCTGAACGAGTGTGATAGCAGCGAGGACCATATATGTCCGCAGATCCTGTAGGCCATGATCGAGGCCATTCGTAGAGTCTTGGCGCAGTACGAGTCTGAGATGAGATCTTCCCGGGCGAACTGGCGCGTATGATGGGATAGAACGCGGGGCAGCAGCAGTATGATCCGTTTACGGCGCTGACGTCGAAGTTCAGGTCCGGTCCAAGGGAGCCTGAACAGCACGGCGACCCATGATGCTGCAATTTTTCTTTAATTTGTATATACCGCCGCAATGTCATTATACAGCTGTCATTATATATATGTTATCAGTAAGTCTCGTCATATATGATTACAGAAACTAATAACAAAAAAAACTTCCGTTTTACTGTAAAATAAGCTAGTGATCGCTCGATTCTAACTTATATGAGTGACGGTTAAGGAATCTTGGTGTTCTTATCATAGTTAACAATAAAAGCGTAAAAGAACAACATGCATATACCGCAACGACTAGAGTTGCACACACTTATCTTAATACAGCCAAATTTCGGATCGATATGTAAAATATATGCTCAGGTTGATTGCTAAGGTAAATGCTACTTATTCGGGTAAAAACAGTTAATTTTGTTTTTGATCAGGTTTCAACAAGGAAACGATAGGTTCGAGACCATAAAAAGCGGCCCAATATAACGGTGTATGGCCGCTATTGTCCTTTATGTTGATATCGACTTTTTTGGTTGCTAACAGTAACCTAACAACAGCTTCGTGGCCGCGTTGGGCAGCGTGACACAGCGGTGTACGGCCAGTCTTGTCCTTGGAATCGATATCGACTTTGTCTGATGCTAGCAGCAACCTAACTACAGCTTCGTGGTCGTTTATAGTGGCCTGTGACAGCGGTGTTAGGCCGTTTCTGTCCTTTGTATTAATATCGACTTTTTTGGTTGCTAGAAGTAACCTAACAACAGCTTCGTGGCCGCGGTCGGCGGCCCAAGACAGCGGTGTCCGATTGTTTTGATCCTTTGAGTCAATACCGGGGTTTCCGGTTGCTAGCAGCAATTTGACCACAGCTTCGTCACCACGAGTAGCGGCGTAAGACAGCGGTGTTCCACCGTAGTGATCCTGCCAATGGATATCGACGTTCTTTCTGGTTGACAATAATTCAACCACAACCTCGTGGCCCCCTACAGCAGCCACTGTCAGCGCTGTGCAACCGGAGGGATCCTCCCAGTTGATATCGATATTTTCGCATGCCAGCAATAGCTTGACGACAGCTCCGTGGCCCTGTGAAGCAGCCAAACTCAGTGGTGTATTACAGTCCTCACTGTGAGCATTGGGATCAACCTTCTCTATCGCCAGGAGTCTCTCGACTATTGTCGCGAGACCCAAAAACGATGACAGAACAAGGCTTGAAGGACTCGAAACACGTGCCCAAGACAACTTGTTTTTGGAATAGATCGTGAACCACGTAGAATAACTTGCTGAGTCTGGTTTGCAGATATCTTGAGCAATGAGGAAAGATAGAGCATCATGGAGGATCGGGGCTTCGCGGAAGTGAAGTGGCCAGTAATTGGCCGAGTAATCCAAAAAGACTTGGTTGCTCGATTCGTGGCCATACTCTGGGGAGTTGAAGAGCGCGAGGTAAAGTACGCATTTCTCTGCAAGAACGGCGTGCGCTTGGTGAATACTAATGGACTGATGCCAATGCAGCGTCGACTGAGTCCCTGTAGATTCTGATGCATCTGCCCGAAGGAACTCTCGAGCAGTTTGATGGAGAAAATAAACTTTTCCATGATGAATCGAGACAAACAATCCACAGCAAGATCTCAGAGTTCTTTGAAAGTCGTCGTCCTTCTCTAGATCAATGTCAGAGAAAGTCTGAGTGTCTTTTTCCATGTTCATGGCCACGTTCATCTCTGACAGTGTTAGAGGTCGTTGTGCTGCCAAGATGATAGCCAATGCTGTTTTGGCACCTTCTGGATCCTTAGACTTCTTCAGAATTTGTTCATACGCCTCGTTTACATTCTGCGGTAGCGTTTTGATCATGGAGTCTACACCTTTGAACGTCTTTTTGAAGCTGTTTGATTTGAGCTCGTTGAACACAAGGTACACCCAAAGATATGTTCGATGAGGAATTTCATGCAACTTCTTGGCCAGATGGATTGCGAGACTTGGCTCGAGCTCCAATGATTTGACACGATGCTCGATGACCAGATTGACCTCTTGGCTGATGGCCTCTGAGCGTTCTTCTCCAGGTATATGAACGTTGGGTACAGCTTTAAACAGTTCCCGAAACTCAGATACAATCTGGTCATACGGGCGGCTTGTCAGGAGCACCTTTAGCCTATGACTTCTAGTGGTATCTCCACGAAGTTGAAGCTCTAATTGACGAACTAGTTCGGCAAATTCAGTGTCAACACATTCGTCAAGAGCATCTAGAACAATGACGATAGCTCCAGCCTGGGGGTCTCGTACGGTGGCATCAAAGATCTTCCATAATGATGCCGTCGTATTGACCAGTCCATCTCCATTACTGGAGTACTCTGCCATGGCATGCTTGATCAAGGAAGGTTTCTGGCAGAATAGTTGGTGCAACAGGGCACAGAGCATTTGACGCACGGTATTTTGGTCCTGATCCTTGAAAAAGAAGTAGCAGACAGTCGCCGGCTGCAACACATGATCAATGAGATATTTTGCCAAGACGGACTTTCCGCAACCAGGATCTGCCGACACCAGCAGCATGCCCGACTCTTGGGATGACCATTCCTTGAAATCTTCGTGGTTAAGAAACCACTGGCACGTGCCTTCCACCCGGTCTTCCACTCGATCTTTGTACCACTCGTACGTGGCGTCTCTCTCGCTGGATGTGAGACGGAATAGTTGGCGACACCTTTCTTCCTTGTCTGAAAGATGCCGCGCGTGCTCGTCTTGCTGTAGCGAGAGCTGTCTGTGCATCAGATCACGTTGATCCTTCATGACCTCCAACTGCTGCTTGGCAAGGCCTGGGAGCTCTTGGAATGTATCAAGGAACGCAGTAGCTTTCTGATCCAATGACTCCAGCTTCTGGATTACCACCAATTCGTTGATTTGGCGCATATTTCTTTCAACGGTTGCCTCGAGGGTTTTGATGTCCTCCACTTTCTTGTCCCAGTCCTCGGACCCGACTACGTCTTTTGCGTAGCGTTTGAGTCCATGCTGATGATAACGCAGTACACTTCGAATTTGGAAATCGAGGATGCTTTGATAGAGTACCACGATGGAATCATAGACTCGCTGCAGAACATTCTCGGAGCCTTTGCCCAGGCTCTCGACAAGGGGCTCAAGTCCAGTGTAGTAACGCATACGTGCCGTGACATAAATGAAGCCGTCGTGATTGTCTGCTTCGGCTGTAATCGGATTCGTGAGCAGGGGCAGAACGAGGCAGACCCCAGACCATGCGATTGAGGCTTCCGGGGAGGCTTTGACGGCCTCGGCAACCAGCTCTTTGATCTTCAACGCCACCTCGGCGACGTTGGCGATCTGTTCCTTGGGACTGAATTGCAGCTTGCCGATATGAAATGCTGTTCTGTTCTCTTTCGTTGCCGCCATTCCCTTCTCGCCTATCTCAAGGAGTCGGGCACGGTCAAATTGTATATCCTGGCCGGACGTTGCGATTCGTGGTGGCACATCTTCGTCGCTCTCGGGAGTCGAAGCTATTAAGCATTTAGTATAGCCACTCACGGACGGATAGGTGATACATACCCTGTATGAGTAGATATTCATATTTCTCTGTCAGGTCCGGGCTTTGCTTCCCAAGGGCCTCGTAGGCGCGATCCCAAAGAGACTTGGCAGTACTGGGACCCGCAAGGTCCAAGTCATTACGAGAGGGAACACTGGGTGTGGGGACGTTCGAGCTGACAGAAGAAACGACTGAAGAGGTGTCTGTCAAAGGAGACTGCAATTGTCGCCCCTTGTCCCTACTGAATAACCCGCGCAGCCAGCCTCGGCGTTTCACGGATGGAGAAGTGGTCATCTGAACTGAATGTCGGTCACGATGACGCCCGAACATTGATCTCATCGTGATTGAAAGCTGGGAATCAGATACGATTTGCGCGCACCTCTATCAGGACCTATTCGAGGAGGGCGACCACGAACCGGAGCATGGCAACAGTCGATGTTGATTTTTTGCGGCGTTCCACAAACCACTCCCTGCATTGACCAGTCATGGCACGAAACGTGGGTCGCAGCAATGGAGGCGCCTAATTCTGGCCTCCATCGCGTCTTTCAATGATAGGGACTTGAATCTGCTGTAGTCCACCAGTTCGTGCTTGCAACCTCGACAAAACGTCCAAAGGAAGCAAAATAACGCGGGTCGCCAGCGAAAGAATTGTCTCGAGAGCTGAATATATGCGTCTCAGGGAAGCCAAAGTCCTTGACTAGGAGATCCATTTTTACGAGGAGCTGCAAATTTTGTATACCACTGCTCAGTGATGTCAATGGTGCTGTCATCGGAATTGCATGACAGATATCAGACAGCATTAGTTGATTGTCGGGCCTCTTCCATTATTGCGCAGTCCTGTATCGCTTGTAGTGATAAAAAGAGGGCTTTCTATCTGCTATGCACGAAAGCCTGATCGATGATTGCGATCATGATACTTGCTGGACACACGATGTCAAGTGTCGCACTGATTGTGTTCATGCCATTCTGGTGTGACGTACCTCGTACCTGGCGGTAGCATTAATATCCAGCCAAGAGTAAGTGAAGCCATATGTTCAGTAAGTTTGGGATTTGCTGATTGTGATGCAGATGGTGGAGGGACATCCCTAACCAAGAGAACAGGAAACTCCGAGCTGCAGATAAAGGCGGCCGGAATTGCAAGCCGGGCGTGTGGGTCACTGTAATGCATTAATATGTTATGGTAGACGCAGAAAGACCTGACATAGATAGACGTAGGTCTCTCATCCTGAGATCAATGTGCGGCGTAGTCGGTTCGTCGGTCGTAAACATGCTACCAGCTGACATGGATGGGCCGGGCAAGCCGGCCCATCCATTCAGCTTTCGAGGTAATAACAGTTATTCGGGGTCTAAGCCTTTATAGTATCCATAATAGCTGTCCTATCAGAGGTCTTATTGCCACTTTGGATACCTATTATACCGTGAAATGACCCTGAAGAATACCGCAGAATAGCCCTAAATAACACGACAGAACGGCCCTGAGTATAACACTACAGAATGGCCCTGCACACTACAGAATGGCCCTGAAGACGGGTGCCAGGTGCCCGCGGGCCCGAACACCTGAATAGAGCCCCGTCAGGGGCTCTATTCAGTTCGGGCGTGCGGGCACCTGGCACCTGGCAGAACCGGTCCGTTCTACATTGTATTTTTCCGTGCACGTGCAGTCAGATCTGTTTTCCCAAATCCTGCCAACAAAGGTGTGGCTTGTTTTTGCAAAGGGTACTTTCTGAGCTCGAATAATAATAACACCACCAAAATGGCTTAAAAAGCCACAAAAAGTACAAAGAATCAAAATTAACTAGTATTAGAGCCTATCCTCCGAGTGCATCCAAAAATGGACCAAAAGCGATCGTGTAATACGGGAACAAACTCAAAAGTTCGATTTCAAAAACCTCGAATCCGGACCTCTTATTGGCTACTGACGCCACTGCCAAGAGTGTGGCCGTTCTACGGAATTATAGAAACGTTAAGATGATCGACGCATAACGCTGTGATCCATACCCTGTTGTTCGTAAATCTGGCACTAACATGCCTCGTTTCCCCACCTCCTTCTTCTCTCTGTAATGGACAAACACGAGTGGCGAGGCAGACGCTGTAGCTGGACAAGATCGAATATCAATTACAGGGCATGATATTGAACTATCTTTTGCAGAACTGTTGCATGTAGGTCAGGACCTGCTCGCCGGTGAACGCTGGGCGTGTGCCCTATCTTTAGTGGATTCAAATTGATGTTCGAACAATGTCGAGAGCAGCCTCGCAAGCTGGCCAACCCTCCGGCAGTCTCATTCCTATTCGATTCTTTCTTTATTGTCTAGACACGAGGACGCCTTTCACTAAGAACTAATCTTGTATTTGCGGATAGCCTAGTCAACCTTCTGCTCGCTCTTATCTCAACCCAATTGCCCAAAAATTCCTGCCACTTCACCGTCTACTACACCGGCATGGAAGTCATCGCCGCCGTGGCGGCATGGGCGATACAGATTGTGTCCCGAAACTTGCCAACTAGTACTTTTCCGGTAGATCTCGATAATCTTCAGGGCAGACTATCTCCAGAAGCGCATGTTTATCTTCCTGCATCAGCAGAATTCGACCAAGCAACCACGCGGTGGTCTGTCCTGGATAGCCCGACGTTCAGTGTGGTCGTCAAACCGAGTGTTCACAATGACGTTGTGGAGACTGTCAAGTTCGCCAATGAGATGAATCTATCCTACCTCCCATTTAACAGAGGTCACGGGGCGATAACGACTGTGGGAAAAGAACAAAACGGGATTGGAATCTGGATGGATGGGCTCAGAAGCGTTGAGATCGCCAAGAACGGACTGACAGCGACAATTGGCGGCGGGGCTCTCTCGAAAGATGTCACGGACACTCTCTGGGCAGCGGAAAAGCAGACTGGTCGGTTTCGATGCATTAACACTGTGATGGCCGTTGTCATGGCTGGAAGACTGACTTTACCTGTAGTAACTGGGACGTGCGAATGCACTAGCATTCTCGGCCCTGGGCTCGGGGGCGGCCACGGTCTCCTACAAGGACGTTATGGGCTCATATCCGACCAATTCGTGTCAGTGGACGTTGTATTGGCAGATGGAAGCTCGATGACCGTTAGTGACGATGAGAATACCGACCTTTGGTGGGCTATGAGAGGCGCCGGCCACAACTTTGGCATTGTGACATCCGCTAAGCTCAAAATCTACGACATCCAACATCGAGACTGGGTTTACGAGATGTTTATATATACCGGCGATAAAGTAGAGGCTTTGTATCAAAGCATTGGTGAGCAATTCGGCGGCAACGACACCCAGCCTGTGGAGATCTTGCACCTGTCAGTGTTTTTGAACAACCCTGATATCGATCCCACCAGTGTAGGTCCCAGAAACTTTTCATTGGAGTTGCTGCACGAGCGCGCGCATGGTCATCTTAGAATTGACATTACGTGCAGCCTGTCATCGCGTTTTATCTTTCCCGAGAAGGGGCCACTGCAGTGGATTCGGTGTATACCGCTCGATTCCACGATCTTGAACCCGTCTTTACAACTTCAGGCACTGGAAGTTACACGGACGTGCCAACCTGGGTTGGTCAGCATAACTAGGGGCCAACTTGCCAAAGGGCGGGGCTTGTCAACATAGGTTCCCCATTGATCTCGACTCTTACAACACTACAGCCCAGCGAAAAGCTTACGACCTTTTCGCCTCTGGGACGCGAGAATTTCCAGCACTGAACAACACCGTTTTCCTTTTTGAAGGCTATTCATCACAAGGGGTGAAAGCGATACGGGGCGAGTCATCTGCGTATCCATTTCGGATGGACAGTCTGCTTGTTTCTCCTCTTCTGACTTATTTGCCTGCAGGTACAGAGCTTGACGACATGGCAATAGGGTTTGGAAAAGACCTTAGACAGATTTTTTACGAAGGCAGCCAGAGGAAAGAGCTTCACACGTACGTCAACTATGCATTTGGTGACGAGACAAAGCAAAACTGGTACGGATATGAAGAATGGCGCCAGGACCGGCTTTCTGCTTTGAAAGAACGGTATGATCCGGAGAGGAAACTTGGTTATCACGCCCCCATCTAGTATCTATCTTATATCAAATTAACAACATGTCAACAACTTAGGTATGCACCGATCAAATGCAAGTGGAGTTCCAAATGACTTCGAATTGTCTTGTCAATTGTATGAGCCAAGAAATCACGGACGACAAGAGCACTTGAATTTTCGCGAGAGACTCGTTCAGCCAAACTTATCAGCGCATAGTTTTCCAGTGAACATTACATTTTTATTGTATTAATATCTACCAAAAGGGCTCCTTTGCGAACGCGCAGACTATCCTCACGCAGCTGTGATGGTGCTAGCTAATGAGGAGCTCGTAGTAGCGGCGCTCCAATCCATTGGCGTATATTGGCGGTACTCGGTCTCGTTGGAGAAGAATTCTTTGAAGTCGGCGACCTGCTCGTCGGTGTAGCTGGGAGGTTGTGGCCCCTCCAGGACACGACGCGCCTCAATCGCTCTCACCTCTGCTGCTCTCTTGGCATTGAAGCCTTGGTAATCGCACGAGATGTCAGGTCCGCCCGCCGAGGCGATGGCCCGCTCAATGCAGCCATCGGAGATGAAGAACGATGTGGAGAACCAGACTTTTGCATACGTTTCGTCAGTAGCATCATGCCAGTCCCAGCCTGTCACGCCGCCGCATCCGTTCTCGTTGTCGTGCAGGCCCTTGCCGCCGTCGGTAGCCCAATTGATAATGTTGAGAATCTCAAAGTACCACCCATAGCCAGCATCCCAGAACGCGCAATCGGCATATATTGCCGTGGGAGTCGATTCCGCAGTAGTCGTTGGCGTGGCCTGGTCCGTGGTGCTCGTTGTCGTCGTCGCCGCGTGGGAGACCAAGTTCCACAGGGCCGTGTCCGCGGCAGCCAGAGATGACAAGACGTCCCATGGCGCAAACGTTGTTGGAAACACATCATCAATCAATGTCTCGGCGAGCACCGTATTCTGGGCACCGTCGTCCTCGTCGTCATCGTCATCGTCATCACCGTCCTCACTGCTGCCGTCCGAGCCAAAGACGCCAGCCGGGCACGAAGGGCAGTCCGAGTCGCAAAAGAGCGTGCAAGACGTGCCGCACCCATCGCATCCAGGCTCAGTGGTATACGTAGGTGGGTCGCCAGACGTCCATGAGACTGTTTTTGAGTTCAACACAGGATCTGTTGTAGAAGGCACTGTGGTGGGGTAAGGATTCGGTGTCACGGTAATGACGGTAGGCCCCAAAGTGAGGCCTCCAATGATCGTGGTGGTTCCGCCAAGTGTCTCTGTTTGAGTAGGCTCGTTGTATGTGTAGTCGCCCCAAACGACAGCGACGCCGGTGGTTGTGGAGGTCGTTGTCGCACCGATAATGGATGTTGTTCCGCTTATAATACTAGAGTCGGCGTCAAATATTAGTAGAGTGGACTAAGCCCGGGGTCTGACTGGTCGCTACTTACGGAGTAACGGTGACCGTGAAAGGGACGGGCTGCACAGAACTCGTGAGGACAATGGGACCGTCGGTTGAAGAAGTGTCCAGAGTGACGCCCCAAACGGCTATAGCAGTAGTTGTGACTGTGGCAGGTTAGCATGGCTGAAGGAAATTAGCCCATGAAGGGCTTCGGGTGGAAGAAAGGAATATAAAACCCACCTGGAGGGATTGTCAGCTCTGTTAGCCAAGATACGTAGACAAGCGCCGGGTATGTTGAAGTGGACCCATCGGTAGCTGTTGTCGTCGACACTGTCGCACTCTTGTATGTGACGGTAGTGGTCCAGACAGGGAAGGAGATTGTGGTTGTACTAGACAGTGGCATTGGGGGCCACACAAGAGTCTGACCGGGTAGGGCGGTAATGTGAGGCGAGTCGACGCCCCAGATCTCAGGATCAATGTAAACAAAATCATCTCCTGAGCTGTCCGTGTCGTTGTCGGACGAAGTCCCATCTTCTGATTGTAAATCGACTGCCCAGTCGGCAAAACCGAGGAATCCTAGGGACTCATAGAGCTCAACCCGAACAGCCTTGTTTGTCTCGTTCATGTATGCCACCCACTGCGTATTGTCCCAGACCACAATATTCGAATACGAATCCTCGTCCCACAGTTCCTGAGCGGAGCTGTCTTCATCGATAATGGTTTTGATCTCGTAGTCTGCGATATATCCAGATGTGTTGGTACATGGCCCGGCGACAGCACCAGACTCTGGGCCAGTATATGTGCACTCCTCACTCCAACAACCTGCAGCAGTCATCTCGAACGAGCGGCCGTAGCTACTGACACCGATGGCTATCATATTTGATGGAACGCCGGCCTTTGTGATCATGGAAAGGGCGTTCACGGTCTCTGTCATATTGACATGAGAACGCAGACAATTCCCCCCGGGACAGCCTGAATCCGAGTTCTCATTGTCGTAATCCCATTGACCATGTAGATCGTAGGTCATGAAAACGATATAATCGCAGACCTCCGCTAGCGCCTCTATAGGGAAGTTTTGGAGGTACCAGTAAGAAGACGGGGCAGTCAAGGAAATGGTCTTTCCGGATGGCATGGCCTCTTTTAGCTCGTCCAGGAGCAAGAAATAGCCAGTCCCGTCGTCTTCTGTTCCAGCTGGAATGCCAGGAATATCAGGCTCACCTGGATATTCCCAATCCCAGTCGACTCCATCAAGACTGTACTGGTCCAGAAAGTCGACCAAGTTACTAATTAGGGTCTGGCGATTAGTCTCAGAGCTCACAGCATCTCTGAAAATTGCGTAGGTGCTTGCGTCCGTAGAAAAGGACCAACCGCCAATCGTGATAATTCGTTTAATATCAGTCAGGGCGACCAAGAAGGGCAGCTGATCTGCCACATCATCCGTATTGATAGTAAAGTCTTCGTTAATGGTAACGAATGAGTAATGTATGTGGGTATAAGCCGAAGTGTCGACATCGGTGACAGACATATGCAGACAAGAGCGCTGCCAATCAAAAGCCTCGAAGTAGGCGATTGCGTATGTCTCAGATGGCGGGTCCGACGAGATAATGTCGGTGCCACAGTTTGATATGCAGCCATTCTCATTCTCGGCGGCCGTCCCCGGTGCCCCGGTCGTCGAGTTGGAAATTGTGCAGAACTCGGCCGTAGTTCCACACTGACCCCATACGTCACAGCACGCATTGAGAGGGCACTGATTCAGCTGGGTCAGGTCGGTTCCGGGCGGTGCTGTGGCGGTGTCGTTGACCTGCGGGCCACAAACAGCGTTTGCAACAGTCGCAGGCATGGGAGGATAGCCGCTGCTCAGACAAATATAATAATCGGCAAACAACTTGTCGCATCCGTTCCATCCCCATGTGTCGGTATTGTAGTCTTCAATGTCCTCATTGGTGATGCCATAAGCTGCGGACAAGGACGAACAAGAATCTCCCGTTTGCACCAAGTACGAGTAGCAGTATCCATCTTCATCCTGCTGCGGCGTCAGGTCAGGAAGGTCTCCGGCACTACAGCAGGCGTATTGACCAACGACCAGAGTTGTGTCAGGGTCGCATAAGGCAGTTTCTGAATTGTAATCTGCGAACTCCGTTTCCGTGATGCCGCATTCGTCCGCCAGCGTCGTGCAGGTATCTCCATACACAATTTGCACCGTGCTGCAGGTGTCATCACGCCATTTCAATGAGTGGTGGCTGCGCGTGGACCTCTTCGTGACCACTGTGGAGTTGCCTCCTGCGACGACAGTGCTATTGCCTGCTGAGGTGCTTCCGGATGCAGATGACTTGAGAAAGGTCACCTCTTGCCAGGATGAAGCCGTGTCCTGGATGCCGGCGATGCAGCTGCCATTCTTCCACGCCTGGACTCCTTGTTGCGCAGCGGAGAAATCACCAACTGAACTAATGTAAACTCCCAAAGAGTATCTTGCTGAATAGTTGTTGCATAATTCGACCATCGTCGTTTCTGCGATGCCGATTTCCCCGCTCTGGATCTGCGTGTTCAATTGCTTGAGAACGGAAGCAGACACTCCTTGGTCGACAAGGGCCGATCCAACATAGACGCCAACAATGACATCGCCAGCGGAAGCAAACTTGATGTTTTCTTCGCACTGGGGTTCAGACAGTGACATGTAGACCTGCAGCTGGCTGAGTGCGTCCAGGAGGTTGGCAATTGGAGTCGATGACGAGGACCCAGACGTGGCAAGCTGCAGGGACGATGTGACCTGCGTCCGCAGCACGTCGCCAGTAGAGCATAATGTGCTGTTTTTGCTGTAATCCGTGTCTATGGCGGACTCCAGATCGGCGGTACAAGCAGAAATGCTGACCGGCCGCGCGACGTTGACGTCGTTGAACAGCGCAAAGTCGAGCAACATGGTTGCATTGCACTGGCTCAACCGATTGAGACTATGGTACGTGTACCAATCTCTGGTACTCAGACCGGCACTACTGCAGCTTTGAGGGCATCGCTGCCGTACAACGCTAGGGATTTGAGACGTGTAATTCCCAGCACTGATGGCGGCCCTGAGAGCGGCAGCTGCCGTTCCGCTTGCTGCCGTCGCAGAGACTGTGGTAACATGGCCCTTGGCCAGGTAGGCGCTCATGGACTGCCTGATATCTGCGGGTGCAGCAGCCTCAGCAGCCGCAGCCTGTGGTAGAGACCAGGCTGCAGCCGCGACTAAAGTCGCAAGCAAGAGAGAGTGCCTCATTGCAAGATTCGCTGTGGTAGCGTAGGAATGATCTGCAGACCAATAATTAGCAAAATTCCAGCTGGTCTTGACTTTGATCAAAAACAAACCTCGGAACGACAATCAAGGATATTGCTGTCTGTCCATGAGAACTTCGCCGTGACAGTCTGACTGATGCGAAGGTATTCCCAATTGCCCGAGCATCTCGGCATTAGTTTAAGTATTATGAATGAAAGAAATACAAATAAATGTTACCAGGACCCAAAAGCGGTCATACAGGCCTGACTGTGGTTGAGTATTGAATCGCGGATCCTAGGAAATGGCACGTTGCCATGAAAGCGGAAACATCAGGGGACAATGGTCGCCTGTACTATTCGAATATTCCGCGGTTTAGATCTAGAATGTCTTCATTTCGCGATTACGCGTCTTTCTAGCCTGTTCTTCACTGCGATGGCTTCATGATGCCCCTCCGTTAGGCAATATGATATGATGGCTCATGTTGCATACCTACTGTTCTGTGCCGCACGACATAAATAACATTGAATACTAGCTTAAATACTAGGTTAGTATGTTAGTTTCGGCCCCGTTCGACAAACGCGGCCAAGACGCAGGGTTGCCGCTAAGGCTATTTGTTCCTTGCATTTATGACCTCGGACCCTACGGCCCTTGTATCCTATAATAGTTCCCGTAGTCTATGCATTGCAGAGCACGTACGGCGAGGTGTACCCGTGCCCAGGGCCAGGGCCAGGGTAGCGAGTCCAACCTCGGTTTAAGCTAACTACTCGCTCGCGCCAACAACATATCTTTTCTAACACATATTTGAGGAACCAACACTTACTGTGCATTTGACTAACGTTGGATTATAGACATGCGTTGTTTTCCGTCGGGAACTCGGTCATCAGCATACGTAATCTCTGCCATGCCGGAGCATGTCATCTGCCGCTTTGAGAGCTATCACATTCGGATTGCTCGGTTATCACGTCTACCACTATGCCAGCAGTGCCAAAAGTGAAGCTCCACTACAGCAACTAGGCTATCGTGATGGACGTGTAGACCATGTCACATCGGTAAGAACACGCAAACGGAGGAGTCGGACATCTCACATGCCCTCGACATGGAGCGCGACGTCTATCTCCATATCCTGATCGGTCTTTAGTTACCTAATTTGGGTGACTACTGTAGGCAGCGCCTTACCTTCGATGAGGCGCTACCTGGCCAGGAACTCTGTGTGTCCCCATCTCATGGTCACCAGGTCTTCACAATCATGACATGACGATGGGCCGTTGAAGTCTTGAAATGTGTGTTATTTCTCACACCTCAATGCGTGTACAAACGCCGATGGCAGATAATCATTATCCGCTGGGATAGCAGGAGAATTTCTATAGCAATAGCAGCAGTTGAAATCGTTTCAGTAAACGCGGGAGAAGAATTGGCATGAAAAGGCCGGTGAAACGCGCATCTTGTATGCTATACGGAATGATTGCTCGCCCAGAATCGACAAAACTCCAACGTTTAGGATGATTATTATCAACTTGTTCCCAAACAAACTTATACACTGGCACCAACTTCCGTGTACGCCTCTGTCTTAGTTACAGGCAATCCATACTTGTACAAAATCGAGTCTGTTCCATCAGGTGGGTTTAAGTAGACGTAAGTTGCCACTGCAAAATACACGTAAGACTCAGGATTGAAGGGGATGTCATCAGAGCACTTCTCCTTTTCATTGATGCAAATAAATGCAGCATTGAGGGCCTCATCCAGTGGGTCTAGATCGTTTGTTCATATTAGCACGGTAAACACGCAAATCAAGAGCTTTGAGCAGTGGCTTTGGCGACGAAGGATTTACTTACAATAAGGATCCGAGGTTACTCCTTTGGTGTCAGTCAGATGGATGAGCTCATGGTACATAGTACCGCTAATAGGCACAATCATGTCCAGTCTCCTGGTTTGATCACCAGAAGTAGGATAGTTGGCAGACTGTACGAGGTCCGATAGAGAAGAATACGAGTGTGACCCGCCATTTGGTGGACTGAATGCCAGATCGCAGAACATAATGTTCCGATCGGTCGAGCCAAATGTAATGCCCCAATCCCGGTCTTGATGCTGAATTGGAGTAATGGAATCTGCACACACGGCGTACCGGTTAGGCTTGGCACAAATAGTGCTATACCCGCTGTAGTCGAAGTTGTATGTGTTCATGCCGTTCATGAAGAATGGATTGGCTCCGGCACCGGCCATGGTAGGGAAAAGTTCTCCGACCGAATAGTACACGGTGGGTAAGCCGGTAGTCTCGTCCAGTTCTTCGACGATATATTCGCCATTCTCATTGATCGCAACGTCGGTGTATGTCTTGAGCGTCCCGGCTCCCGAGCCGCAGAAAACCCACGGCGGTGATGACGTCTTGGCACTGGGTAAACCTGCCCCTTCAAGAAATTGGGATACGGCCGCGATGCGAGCTGATTCATGTGGTCAACAGCGGCTCAATCTAGAGAGTAAGAGATAGCCCAAACCTTCGATCTCCTGGAAATTCTCCAAGTTGTCTCTGTCATTGACCAAGGCCGCGTTCGCATCAAAGCGAACGCCCATATACATCATCCACAACATGCGAAGGCCAAGGTCAGAACTGTAATCTGTGAGGGCGGTTTTGACAGCATCGTGCAGTAAATTGGCTTCGTCGAGCCATCCACTTATAATGGATGACTTGGGAGTGCAGCCGCCGTCGCCGTCGGTCATGGAGAAAAGATCTGAAGAAGCTCGCGCCTCAATGTTTCTCTGGAACAGAGTGGCATTTTGTTCGACTTGATGATCTCTGGTGACATGATGGTCCAAAGGACATGCCGTCGCCAACGCGGAGAGCCAAAGCGGCAAGCCCAATGACACCAAGTAGAAATACATTCTGGCGCAAGATGACATGCAGTGGGAAAATGGATGAGGGTAGTGTATAGCACGCTACACAATAGACTTGCGAGAAGGGAACTGTATATGCCAGGCCAAGGTGACGCCAGACGTAGCATCAACACGCGTAATGTATTCATATATACGATATACGGATGTTTAAGTCTTTGAGTGGTACAGCCCCATTTCATTGCACTCACTTCGAAAACACACGGGGCTCTCCAAAACTCAGCCTTTTTGCTATATTGGCGTCTCGTAATTATTTGCCGACGTGCTCTTTGATCTGATCCTGGACTTCAACGTTACATTCTGGCGAGTGGAATGTCCCTTGTTACTTGACTGACAGGTCCTTTCATTGTCCTGCGAACCTCCACCCTGATACAGTCCAGGAAATCAATATTGGACCATCCTCGCAAATGAATTGCAATCCGCTCGCTGCAACATCAGATCAAGTGTAATAAGATCATGCGTGAGTCTTGCACAAGTATCAATCCGTCCGACATAGCAGGCATGCATGGACCCACATCAGATCATGGGCCCACTGGTGCGGAAATACTATCAACATCCGTGGCCGAACATAACGGACCGGACGCAGTGCTCGAAGGGGAATATAGAATACCTAGTCAAGCTTTCAGAATTCCCCACAGGTCCGCAACTAGTGGTACGTCTAGAGTCTAGAGTCTAGACTCGAGAACCTACTGTTGGAACAAGGGTAGAAACAAGCTTAGGACAAGACCTTTGGTGCCGCTTGCGAACCCACCTGGATTGAGTTTGCAATACATTCCAATCCAGGTACTCTGAATCAGGTAGTCATGCCGTCAGGTCGTGCTCAACAATGGCCCCCAAGAAGCCCTTGCACCCCAATAATTGGTCTATGGCAATAGTACTCTGTATGATGTATCCGAACTTCCTACGGAACAAGGGCTGTGCCGCTAAGAGGGACTATGAGACCCAGTTTTCGTGGTACGCAAGTCAAGAGTCGAGGCCGACTAAGACTATTCTGCAAAGATGAACATCTATGATAATGGATACGCATGGATTCTGTTGACTAAGCCTGAGTTCCATGATAAATTGCCTAGCATCGACTGGCGAAATGTTGCACGTCGTAGCTTGTCAACCAGATTCTGATCACTGATGCAGCAGCTCGCAACTATGAAATTTTATCACTTTTGTCTTACAGCTCTTGCTCTCAGCAGAGCAGAGGCTTACCTTGTCTCTCCGGCTGGAACAGCAGCACCGGGAACCATTGACACCTGCAGCGAATGGGTGCAAGACTCATATGCGCTGACGTGTGCCATCATCGAGACGTTCTATGGCTTGACGGAGGAGCAGTTTGAAGAATGGGTATGTAAGCAGGCGGTGCACTCACTGGTAGATCAAGCCACTCATTGTACGCACGCAGAATCCTAGTACGACTGAACTGGGCGATGACTGCACCCTGCTCTCCGGCTTCTATTACTGCGTGCAGATCAACTACTCGACAATGTCCACCCTTTCTACAAGTCCTCCTACCTCTACCACATCAAGCGCATCAACTTCCACCTCGTCTGTGTCAGCAACCACGACTCAGGATACCACACTCACTACTTCGATTGTCTCAACCACTACGACCTCTGCAAATGGAGTATCTACGCCAACGCCCTACCAAAGCGGCATGTCAACAGATTGTGACACATTCCATTTGGTAGTGAGCGGGGACAGCTGCTATGACATTGCCGCCGATGCAGGCGTCGATCTTGTCGACTTCTACGACTGGAACCCGGCGGTAGGAGACGACTGTAGCAGTCTATGGGCAGGATATTATGTGTGTATTGGAGTCGTCGAGAGTGCTCCCACCACCACCACCACCACCACAGTGGTGGCTACAGCTACCACCACTGGCAATAACATTGCCACTCCAACACCCTACCAGTCCGGAATGGTGGATGACTGCAGTACGTTCCACGAAGTTGTCAGTGGCGACACTTGCTATGACATTGCTGCCGATGCCGGCGTCGAGCTGTCAGATTTCTACGATTGGAATCCCGCAGTCGGTGACGACTGTGCCAGCCTCTGGTCAGGTTACTATGTGTGTATCGCCATCATATAGACGTAGCTACGGACAGCGTGCAAGGTGATCTGTTCTAGCCGTGCTTCACGAAAACATCTTTGCCGCAACTGATTGATCCCCTTCGGCAGAATTGCGTCAAGGAATCGGTATTTGATAATACACCTGTAGGCATGAAGTAGCACAGAATAGTATGTAATATAATTGTTCCTGCAAGCAAGATCGGGATGGTTGCCTTGTCTAATGATCAACGTGCTACATTGCGTTATTTGAGGTTTTGTTTGTGTCCCCCCCCCCCCCCCCCCCCCCCCCCCCCCCCCCCCCCCCCAAAGTCTGTATAAGCAACTCGCGCCAGGATGCGAAGCAGTTTGACCTATAATCCAAGTTTCCACGGGAGTGTACGAGAGGAAATTTCATAAGTTTGGACCCTCCTAGATGTATTGCGTCCAGTGTGCCATCGGCGTATGCCCTGTAGAAGCTCTTTTCTTTTTAACTCCAGTTCCCTAGCCAACTAATATTAAATACGGTGCTTCCACCGGGAAGATATTACAAGGGATCATAGGTGAAGTGATCTAATATCGTATCAAGCCTAAAAAAAACTTCCATCTCTGCTATTGCTAGGTGTCACTTTCCTCGGAACAGCAGAACATAGAAAGTGCCGGTAGGAAAATAGTTTTTGGAGTTTTGGGAATAGGTGCCCGTGCAGCGTAGTAGGTGGCTGGTGGTGGGTAGAGTGCCGGATGCTTAGTACCTAGGTAGGCGGGGTACCTACCGGTACATACCTAGGTACAGTAGGCCTCTTGTTTTTGGATTTGGTTAGCGCATTGAAACGAAGACGGCTATGGCGCGATGTAATACGGTTCGAATTATTTATTCCATTCGCCCCGCCTCCAGTTCGCACACCCTCCAATCTTCATCTTTCATCCAGCTTCTCAGAGCATTCCTGTCTACACTTGTAATATGACACAAGACGGCGTGAAAATGCAGCGCTGGAAAGTGTCGACAAGTGGGCGCCCTCTAAAGCATATTCATTCACACGTCGAGTCGGACTGACCATTTGGCGCAGAGATAAGAAAAACCCCTGTCTTGCCGGATACTGAACTTTGGCCTTGTCCGCCAGAGGACACGTCTTTTCAGACCCAACATGACCCAGAGACAGTAGTCGGACCGCCAACAGGTCTGTCTCTGCCCGGGAGCCTGACTGTAAGACTCTTCGAGGGAGTCGGACTTTCGGTACCCACTGAAGCCATGGGCCTTTTGGACGACCAGCAGCGTACAAACCTCGTACAGACGACAGACGACAAAAAGTCTCCGGCCCTGGAGGATTCGTCTAGCCAATGCCGACCTTATGCCATACTAGATTTTGACCGGTCTGAAATTGCCATTGGATCCCATTCGACATCGATTCGGAACCCCAAGTGGTCGGCAGATGGTGGTCTACAGACGCTCGATGTATTCCGAGCTTCGAAACTGACGATCCGTATATATCTCGGAATCACTCGAGGCACCGGCCAAGCGATATGTCTTGGTTCAGGCACGGTGGTGCCGTCAGCCACCATGTCAGAGTTCTCTGAGAAATGGCTCGTCCTGAACAAAGGCACTGGCAAAATCAGGCTTGGACTTAGATACACAGCGACCAATGACAGGCCCCAGCACTGCGACTTTGCTTCTGGGAAGGCCATCGGGGAAACAAAGTCAGGCAAAGTTTTGTTAGCTCGCAAGACTGACACAAGGCAGAGTTTTGCAGTCAAGAAAGTTAGGAAGATCCATGAGAACCGTTGGTCTCATATGGTCAGCGGTGTCCGTTTTGACCTGAACCATAGTTTCATCGCTCCCGTCTATGGCGCATTCCAAGAGAATGAGATATTCTACCTTATATCGCCGCACATCAATGGCGGGCACCTATTCAGCCATCTTCAACAGGAGCGACGCTTCGATACTGCCAAGGCGAGATTCTACGCTGCTGAGCTCACCTGCGCCTTGGAATACCTGCACGACATGAACATCGTCTGCCGAGGTCTCTGGCCTGGCAACCTTCTCCTAGATGCGTCGGGTCATGTCATCGTCGCAGATTTCTCTCTTCACCACCGCGAGGAACTGCCCGGGCCGCAAGGAAATGTCGCACTTCTTGAGTACCCGGCTCCCGAGCTGCTTCAGAGCCAAACTCATACCAAGGAAACAGATTGGTGGTCACTCGGGGTTTTCTTATACGAGATGTTGGCAGGAATACCGCCGTTCTACGCTGACGACCGGGAGATCAGACATCGCAATATCCTGACTCGCAAGTTTGAGGTTCCGAAGACGCTGCACAGTGGGGCTAGAGATATCCTTCGTAAGCTGTTAGCACACGACCCCCATCTACGTCTAGGCGCAGGCGGAGCCCTAAAAGTCAAGGAGCACTCATTCTTCTGCGACATTGATTGGCGTAGGCTGGTTGACCGGCAGCTGGAGCCACCCTTCCAGCCTGAAGAAACTGCAATGCCCTTCCAGCAGGATAAATATCCGCCCCAAAAGTCGTTGTCACCCCAGCCGCTTCCACCGTTGAGAAAAGACAAACTTCCATGGCTTGATTTTCTCCGAGAAGACGAGCAGCATAAGAAGTTCTGTGCGGCGAATGGTTCCGTCAGGCTTGTGCGTGCTTCTGAGGGATCTTTGATGCGCACAGTAATTGACTGTGACCACGACCGGTTGAGATCTCAAGTCAAGGAAATCTCATTGGAGAAGGACCGTGTGATTGGTACCAAGGCTCTAGGCTTAGCCGTGGAGCACCGCGACCTCGCGATGGTTCGTATACTGCTAGACGCCAGCGTTTTTTGTGACTTCCACGAGTATGATCGGCCTTGCCTCCCTTCCAAGCGCGACGGCTGCACGTTTGGTGAAAGCGCCAATGAAATCACGGAGCCGCCCGAGTTTCTGCCACCTCTCGTGAGGGCTGTGAAGCTGGGTGATGAGGACTTAGTCAAGATGCTTCTCGCTGGAGGCGCCGACCCCAACGTGGGGTTCCATGACAACGACGTGGGAATTTACCAAGCTCCCAATACCACTACATCACATCACCCTCCTATAACATGTGGAAGAGCTGTGCAGCTGGCTATAGCACTCGGTCACGAGAGCATCGGCCAGATTTTGATCGATGCAGGGGCGGATATCGATATACTCGCATCCGTATTGCGATGTCATAAGTGCAGGCCAATTTACCGGCCGACATATCTCAAGGCAACGGCTCGACTAAAGGAGATGGCCAATTAGCGTAGCATTACACAAGTTCGGAACGAGTTTCATAGGTAGTTATCGATTTTCGGTTCCGGCATGACGACCTACCGCACCGTCGCCACGCCGAACTACCAGGGCTGTCTCGACGCCGGCGACGCCCAGACGACCTGGTATTACACCGTTTTTGACAACACTACCGGCGTCTGCAGCATGTCTGCCAGCTTCGCTGGAACCCGCACAACCGCTAGCACCAAGACCCATATCGTCAAGAAAACTTCGGGCTGCAACGCTGTCTCCAATACCTGTCCCGCTACTTGAACGACGACTTTGGGATCAGGCAGTCGATGCTAGCATGGTGGTGGAGTGTATACAACCATTGAATCACACATACGCACATATTAATATTCTATGATAAATGTAAAACTCCTCTGGAACCAATTTGTACAGGCTTTGCTTCCACGTCGTGCCAATTTTCTTACGTGACGTTTATTTTTGACTTTGTTTGAAGAAGATTGTAGAAAATCGATAGCCGTCCTATATTCAAATACAATGAGCATTTTGCCCTCAATTATATTCATTTGACCCGTATCAAAAAGATGGGAACTCTTGTTTTCTTACGATACGGCTTGTCTTTTCGGCACCACAGCGGAGCCGCACTCTTATAGACAATTTCCGAAGCTTGAGATTGTTATCAAATATGTTGGGGAATACGAGTCCAAAAGAGAAGTAAGGGAGACCAACTGCAATTTCATAATCTCGATCAAGTCCTTAGGCAGCGGTGTCCCCGCGGTGGCCCACGGGCATCCAATTATGAGAAAGTGTGGAAAATTCAAGGTCATGTGCTGAGCGTGTGTTGATCGGACGTGTTACATCATACTCGGACAAGTTACCCAGGGTGTCGTTGCCCGTCTCGGAGCCCGAGTCGAAATCGTTACGCCAACTTCTCTCGACTCTGATTCCTGGCGTAGGTTGGTCGAGGCGATACGAAGAACTTTCGTGGACTTTTTGATAAGTGTCTGGCAAATTGGATCGCCCAACAGCTTCTCTAGGCGTGGCTAATCTGAAAGACGACACAATATTTGAAAGCAATTTGCTCTCCGCGATATGTTGGACGAAAACCCGTGTGGACGGCAGAGATGCGGCAAGGATCCCACTGCCCATCTCGGGAATCGCCCAGATATCAGACAGCCAGGCGTAATAGCTGATGTCGTCACGGCCTTCAAGTCCTGCAACATAGAACAAACGCATAGCCGATGAGACACAGGCGCTATATTGATCAGCTGGCGTTATGCGAACTATGAAGTAGAGGTACTACTCACAACGTGGCTATCATGAAGACGAAAGAGACAGTGAGCTTTTGACGCAGGGAGATTGCGAGCCGCCAGATAAATACCTGCGGCAAGATCAAGATGATGAAATCGGATGCCGTATTGACAGAACTGGCGATAAGACCCAGCTGTCTGTGCTGCATCAGTCCGAGACAGTGTCCTTCCGTAATCAGAGGGTCCCATACTTTGGCCATTGGCTTGCAAGACCAAATTTGCAGAAACGTGCAGGCCAAGTAAAAGGCAAAATGGGTAGCGATAAGAGAGATTGTGAGCCAATACATGATCTGAGGCTGTCGGAGGGGCATAAATATTTGAATATATTGCAGCAAGATAGAGAGTTTGATGAAGAAGATGCATATTCTATAGAGAATAGATGATATGTAGAAATGCTAGACAAATGGACGTTAGGGCTACGTCTGCATCTTTCGCATATGCAAAATTGCCAAATTGTAAGCTCGCGGATGAAGTTTACTCACGTAGAGGAAGGGTCCAAGATCTTTAAGTCGAAGATCCCATTGATGTACACCAGGTGCAATGCTGCGCACAAATAGGGCCATGAAGATTATTGCCACAAAAATGCCCTAGAAATATCAGCAATGGCTCGTCTTGATAGATTTTCAAGGCGCCATACCCATCCAACGAGCAGTGAATCTGAGATGATAGATGTTAGTTTGAGTCGCATTTTCACATATTAGTACTTACAGTCTGCCAGGTGAACCTTGCGAAGGACAAAAGCTTTGGTATACAAACGCATTATAATCCCCAAAGTTGCAGTAGTGACAAAGACAATGTGTATCGTCGTGGCCGCAGCCTTATGATTGGGTGGGTTGTCCAGTTGTGGTAGAACTCCGGGTGGTGGAGCTAACGCCGGGCCGTTCAGTAATGCTTCTGACTGTGTTGAGTTCAAGTGTTCCATAGCTGTGGTGAAGATATTCCAAAGCAGTGCGAGTGAGAAGCTCCTGTTGCATCGATGAAATGGCTGGAACCATGTGCGTTGACAAGAATAGAGAGATGCTGCTGTAAACCATCTCTTGGACTCCCACCTTTTGTATCAACGCGGTCAGCAGAATCGCTTGGGTCACGTCGGTGAGCTTCTCGCTGCATCGCCTCCCATGTTCACGGATTTGATCACAGACGTTCTGTGATTGGGTACCTCTTGGCTTTCAGGTAGCTGCATGTAATACGTGATAATTCTAACGTTTTGGCCCTTGGGTTACAGTCAGAGGATCATATCTTACTTAGCTGGCGCCCTGCTTCAATGATGGTGCCCGGCTTGCTTGAAGAAGAACATCCTGTGTCACCTACCCTACGGTATGGCGCCTGTGGTCAGAAATGCCGGAACTTGATACCTGCATATATGCATCTGCCGTGCTACTATCATTATGGCCCCAACACTTTTTGTCGTGGCGCAATAACAAACAGATTACCGAAGCCCCCGTCAATCGTCCTTATGCATCCAGAGATGATCAACCCGTTCTCCAAATCTACTCAAGAGGCAATCAGGCGGACGTCTGCTAATGGTGACACTCCCCAAAATCAAAATTCCTACTCCGTGGCTTAGCTGCTGAGCAGAACCCGGCCGATTTTTCGATGTGGCAAAAGGAGCAGCTAACCGTGTAAGGATCTAATAACCTCAGAAATCAACCTGATATCAAGATGGTGATAAATCCTGTGGCAGCGAAGAAGATAATACCCAGCGCATACTACCTGCTCGAGTATACCAGATAGCTATTCAGCGCACTTATTTTGTAGCTTTACATAATCCGCTCCGACCTTTCTCCGGAACTCCTCGTCTTGCATACGGATTTTGTCTAATAGGCATAGAGTCATGCAGAAGACTGGTTGGTGATTATTTACCTACAAATCAGGCCACTCAACGGATCGCATCCTCCAAATGTTACACCCTAGCCCCGCATGCCAGCATACTGCACGATGTTGGTTGTTACTATAACTCAAGTCGACGCTTCGTGTCCGTGACCAGATCGAACAAAATCCGATACAGCACCTGTCGCGAAAGGTTGCCCAGATTCACATACCACATCTGCCTCACACACCAAAAGCCAAATCATATATATTCGCCCGAAATGCCTACCGAGACTACATCCACTACCGCGCCATGGTTTGACACCAACCTAGATGAACGCCTTACACAAGAGGTCATTTCTTTCTTCTCCAGCTATTGCCATCTCGAGCGTGAAGCTTTGTATAATCATCTTCACTCTGTGGTACGTATGGCCTTTTCAGGCGCGTATGGCCTTTTTTTACAAATACGAAATAGCATCAACGCGCTTGGGATATTCGTCCCTACCCATGTGTCGGACAATGGGGGTTCTTAGCGCCTAAGATTGCAGACTCCCCTGCCTTTGCGACAGTCTTGCAGAGAGCAAAGGACGGCGACCTCATTCTTGATTTCGGCTGTTGTATGGGGCAAGACCTTCGCTACCTCGTCGCCAACGGTGCGCCTTCGGACAACATGTATGGCGCAGACATTGAGCCAGGCTTCTGGGAAGTGGGTTACGAATTGTTCAAGGACAGAAGCACGTTCCGTGGACGGTACTTGCAGTCCGATATTCTGGATGGTACCGGCGACGCGCCACTGACCTCTGCAATTCGACAACAACTTTATGGAAAGGTTGATGTGATCTATGCCGGTGCCGTCTTCCATCTGTGGGATATCGACACCCAGTTCGAGGTTTTAAAAGGTCTCGTGGAGCTTACGAGAAGGAATTCGATGGTTGTGGTATGCCAACTTGGAAGCGTTGAAGTCGCGACTAAACCGGCTTGGAGGGAAGGGCTAAAACCGAGGCTTTTTCACAACGCTGAGAGTGTAAAAGACCTATGGGACCGGGTATGCAAGGCTACCGATACAGATTGGAAGGTCGATGCACGTATTGTGGATCTCGATGTGTTGCTTCCCAATGAGAGGGATAGAGTTTGGATGGACCAAACTAACCGAGGACTTTTCTTCGAGGCGACTCGAGTCTTGTAAGGTGGTAACAGCGCTCGCAAAGAAGTGCGATAATTCTGATATCGAAACTCTTTGTGTGAATCTTCGGAAGGCTATTCAAGTGACGTCTAGAAGAAGGCTCAACTCATGACAGGAGAAAGAACAGTTCAATGATGTAATCAGAGCCGAGTACTGTTGGGCGTGACCCTAACAGGCCAGCGAAAAGACATTAGTTGGTTGGTGGTCAGCTTATAGCAAACAATTTTAAGCCGAAACTAGTGGACTCAGTGCCTACCTACAATTCTTATCGTTCCCACTCGACGTTGGGGGTTTCCAGTATCTATCTCTTCTACATACCTCTTGATGTTCTTCAGCCATGGCCCCAACAAATGCTGAGATCGTGGCTGGTGCTCTCGCCAGGACACGCAAGGTCATGAGGGCGGCATATGACCAAACAAGAGGCCCTATACCTTCCTTGGGCCCAAGACAAGAGGCCTCAAGGCGAGATCGAGGTCCGCCGCCGTCAGTGTGGACAAGTCCCATTATCCTCTCCTTGCCCGCCGAAGATGATGCCCGTCATGCTGTCGAAGCTGCGGTGCGAGAAATGGCTGATGTCAACGCTTTACCTTCGCTCCTGCCACTCAAGTCTGCACCCGTTGTTGCGGAATGGGTTGCGGTCAAGCGTGATGGGACACATCCAGCTGGAGGGGACTCACCAGAATCGCGTTTCTGTGCACTAAATCGTGACTTGCAAAACGATCGCACCATAATCTTTGTACATGGCGGCGGCTTCTTGTAAGTGCGGGATGATCCAAGAGTAAGCACTGCGATGGCTGATGATGGGACGCCTGGTATTTAGTAGCAATGGCCTTGGAACAGCCCGTCCCACTGCCATCAAACTGTCGAAGGAGACCGGCGGGCGTGTCATCTCCCTCGACTACCGGTTGGCCCCCCAGTCTGCATTCCCAAACCAGATCCTCGATCTGCTCCATCTGTATCTCTCTCTGCTGCATCCTCTCCCTGGTGCTTTCCACGATCCCGTCCCATCCTCTTCCATCGTCTTGGCTGGCGAAAGTGCCGGTGCATGTATTATCCTCGGCTTCCTGCAATTGCTTCTCCAACTACGCTCTCAAACCATTGCCTTCCATGGCCACACCTTTGCCCCCGTTCCCATGCCCGCCGGCGCTACGGTACTCAGTCCACAAGCCGAGCTAGCTCTCTGTCTTCCCAGCTGGAGCACGAATCGCGACTTCGACATCTGGAACGAGTCTGCACCGTACACCAAACCAGATTTTCCTCCAGACGCTATTTGGCCAAGCAATCCACCCCGCGAGGAACTCTACTGTGGTGCGTCGCTCTTTGCTCATCCGATGGTAAGTCCCTGTACGGCCAAGTCATGGGCGGGATCGCCACCTCTGTGGTTTGGCGTGGGCCAGGAGCGTCTGGCCGATTCCGCAATGATCATTGCGCAAACGGCAGCAAGGGATGGCGTCTGTGTCTGGTGGGATCAGTACGAGGCCCTACCGCATTGCTGGCCCTTTATCATGCCCAAGATTCCGCACTCGGGTCATGTCTTCAAGCGCTGGGGACGCGCTTGCCTGGCCATGGTGAAGCGGCATGGCTTACAGAGCAGAGCTACTTGGTTCGGTGTTGACGCATTAGAAGAGACCACAAAGGACGTGAAGACCTTAACAGTTTTGGACCCGAGCAAGACAAAGGAAATGATAGAAGCAAAGGCCAAAACAAGCCAGGTTTACTCTGGGAGTAAAATAGATGCCCTGCTGTAAAAGATTTGTGTATTTTCTAAATTTCATAAACTGTTACAACTTGGAGATCACCTCGCATACAATTAGAGCTGTCATGTTCTCCCACAATGAAGTGTTGGACACTACAAAGTCTCGACTGGTCATCTGAAAGTCTCGGCTTCCTTGAACCCTCGACGGTGTGTTTGGGGCCTTAGGATATATAGGCTGATGTCGCACTGACGTAGATACTAGATAGTACCCACCGCCGATCACCTGCTTGGGTATATCAGGATGCTCTTCAGCACCTCTCTTGTGTAGCTCTTCAGGATCAACTCGGACTTCTTCCCAAGCTCTTAGTCCCCATTTGCCTCCTTCACACATTGGCTCAGGTGAGAGCTGAGCGTTGCCAGCTAGCCATGTACTTGAACTAACACAGATTCGAGCCGTCCCGCAGGTGCGTTATGCCCTACTAAAACTGTTTTGTAAACGGAAAAGTGTATAATTAGTGGGTTTCCTAGACAGCGAAAGTGTCGCTACAGCGGTTGGATAAGCTGAAAAGTAGATTGACTTGCGGCTGGATTGTTATGTTCAGCCAGCCATAAGCCAGACTTTGAACGCAGGAGTCCGGCATGCTTACAATGGATCGTTTAGGGCCAAAGTGCAAAATATCAAATTGCGACGACCAGTAACTGGAAACCAAGTATATTGCTGTGCCATATAGAAGAAAATAGAAAAATCTATGAGCGTTTTATAGCCATGTGGGTAAGCTAGATGTTGAAATGTCCGATCAACCGCAACTCCTATTGTGCAGTTGAAGGGAAGTATCGATGTACCAATAATTGAAGTCCGCACAGAGACGTTTGTCAGTATAACACCATTAATACAGCCAAATCCACATATCCAGCTGGGTTTCAACCATAAATTTGATAAATTCATTATGTTAGGCTGCACGAGTAGGTATCTGCCTAGGGCTGTAGACTGTAGTCGAAACCTGACGTCCAACACTCCATCTCGGGACTCCAGGCTGTCTTTGGGCGTCGATATGCGTCCCTGATTTAGGCTTCAAGATTGCGGATTCTTGTCGTCTGGCAAGCTCAGGCCCAAGAGATGACATAGTTCTTCTACACTGATCTTGAAGGGCGACGGGTCAGACAGGGGCTCTGGGCCTGCTCTTGCCAGCATAGCGCTCACGAATCTTTCTATCCAGCCATGTCGAATCTCGGCAACTTCCAAACGCAGCTTCTCGAGCCTGTCCTCCATCTCCTGGCGCAGCCAACATGCGTCCTCTCCAGTCATGTTCATAGACATCCAGTGACCCATCCCCATCTTTAACTGCACCCACTCGGCGACAACGTTGCCGTGACTATAGACCCGCGGTATCTCGACGTGCTCGGTCATACGTTCCAGTCGATTTTCGACGAAATGCTTCAGAGCATGATCCCACATCTCTTCCAATAAATCCATCTCGCCACAGGAGATCGCGATATCGCAAGGAGATGCTTGTCCATGAGGGCATATCATGCAGGGCAGACCATCGTGGTCTTCAAGGTACACCACGTGGGTGCAAGTCAAGAAATTAACAGGCTCCCATGCGTCGCGCTCAATCAACAGAGAAGCCACATCTTTCTTGCCTCCATAAATTGCTCGCATGAGAGGTGACTGAACGCGATCATCGGTCAACGCCTGGTCCTCACCGTCTTCTTCCCACCGGAAATGCGTGTCCCCCCAATCCAGAAGCTGCTGGACAGCACTAACGTCGCCTCTTTCGGCGTTGACGTGTAGCCACGGCACCATTCTGAATCGGGATTTTGGACATTTGACGAGGCCGTATGGCCCATGCAAGCCGGTGGTATAGGATGCTAGCGCTTTTGCCCATAGCTCATCTTTCTGATGTGGTCGCAAAAAGGAGGGGAAGAATTTGGCCGCTTTCTTGTTGAACTTGACATTGCTTTTGTCCAAGTAGAGACTGCTCTGTCTGACAGAGATTCCGGTAATGAAGGAGACCAGCCAATCGAACACATATAATCTTGCCTTGGTGGTGATATATCCACGCTGCATAATGATGATACAGGCAAGAAGGTGGTTTTGCACATTCTCAAGTCGCAACTCCAGAACTTGGCGCACATGTTCGGGGTCCACGTTCATGTACGATGCGTTATCCAACAACCACATCAAGCTTTCATAGCCATGTGCACCGTGAGTATCGCATGCGTCCACAAATGACTCGAACACGGTCTTGCCAGTGACTGGATCTCTAAAGTCCATCCGGGCGCCGGCATGGAGAAGGACCGCTAACGCGTCCTCGTGTGCAAGGGGGTCGCCGCTAAGGTAATTCCAAGCACTTGATGTTGAATACAGTCTGCCCGGCTGGCATATATGTGCTCATGGGATCGACGCCGAGTTCCAGGAGAGTCGTCAAGATGACAGGCTCAGCTATTAAAAGACTTCTACCACTTGTTGTAGCCAAGGTTACAGCAAACGATAGGAGTGGCTCTAAGAAACGATCGATATTAGCCGAGCTGACCCACGATCATCGGGAGAATCCTCGAACCATTGAATCATCTAGAGGGGCACGAAAATGGAGCACGACAATAACCCCAGTGGGCTCGTCCATCTCATCACACCACCTCGGACTATTCCGCTGAAATAGAGATGACCAAGAGATACAGCCCACAGTGAAGGGAGAAATCGACTTACCATGCAATATTTGATCGTCCGTTTCTGGTTCTTCATACGGTGCTGGCGGGTTGTTAAAGTCTGCACCATGCGAGCGGAGCTCAGTGAGGATGAGCCTAGCCTCTCGAGGGCCCTCAAGGGGGTTTTTATGCAAGCGGGTTGATAGAACGTCCATGATGTGATACAACTGGAGGTGGGACCACCCATGAGCCGCGCCAAAGGATAATTCATACATGTCCACGCCTGAGTCGTTTGAGCCCGCGTCCGTACCTGCGTCCGAGTCCCCCTTCGAGTCCGCTTTCGCAGCTGCATACGAGGAGAATGAGGCTGCCAAGGCTTGGATCAAGACAAGCACATTATCGATATGACCATGTTCGATGGCTTCTTCCAGTGGCCTTTTCTCCAAATCATTCTCAGCATGAGGGTTTGCTCCACGCTGCAGAAGTATTTCTATCACCGTCTTCCTGCTGTCGAGGGCAGAGGCAGCGTGATGGAGTGGTGTGCTGCCTAGCTCTTCTTGTTCATCGACTGCAATGGTGCCCTCGGCGAGTAATCGTTCAACGACCTGGTCCAGATCGTAAGCGGCAGCCACATGCAATGCAGTCGTGGACAGAACTAGCGAGTCTCCGGTCCCCCCTCTCGTTGCAAAATAGACCAGCACACCGTAGTCCATGAGCATGAGGGATGCTTCTTCGTAGCCATGCAGTGCATAATACAGCGCCGAGGTCGCGGCATCACTGGCTCGTTGATTTGTGTCACCGGTTTCATAAGGGTCCTCCATAATGCGGCCATGGTCTGGGTCGGCGCCGTGGTCTAAAAGCCACTTGAGCACATCATTGCAGTGTCGGGTAATGGCTACTTTGAGTGGCGTGAGACGGATCATGAAATCCGAGGAGCCCTCCCGCTTCGAATACAGAGCAACTTGACTGTGAAGATCGAAACCAACAGACAATGCATTCTCAATCGTTTGATATGAACGATTCACGATAGCCCAGGAGACGGCATATCCTTCGTGGTCTCGGGTCCACTGGTAGAGCAGCAGATTGAAGATTTGATGGAAATGCCGACTCGTCCGTGATAGTGCTGAGAGGTCACATATGATTTTCGAACGAGGGTGAATTGCTGGAACATAGACATCGTCCTCGTCCTCGTCCCCATCCTCGTTCTCGCGACTTGCCTTGAGATGGCCTGTAATGAGATGCAGGATCTCGATGGGCAGCGTGTCCAGGCGTGCCATTGGAGACAGCTCAGTTGTGCGATCGCTTCGCTTCTTGGGGTGAATTGTGTTGAAAATGTGCAATACGTGACGTGCACCAAATTTGAAGGCCTGGGTAGGTAGGTAAGTAGGTAGGTACCTAGGTAGGTAGGTAGCAGGTTTTTGACGCGACCGATGAGAAAGCGCGATCCACTTAAAGTTTCGCGTTCGGGCCAACTTTAGGTGGAAAACCCGTCGACCTCAATACCTGGGTTACCTCGGAAGCTCACAAAGACTTTTCATGTTTCAAGTACCAAAAGTAATATAACAATATTTGCTGAAGCGCAGTCAGTGTCGATACTGATTTCAGGAAAAATTATCCAATTGTTGCACGCCACTGATGAATTTGGCCCAGAGAGAGCGCAAACTTTGGGTGCCTGCACAGGCGTATTCCCGTTAGAAAACCGCCTAGTAGGTATGTACAATCTACCTTACGTCTCACATTAGAGCCCGAGCCTTCTGTATAATTGCCATATCCTCCAACTCATCCTGCTCCTCTTGGAACAATTCGTCCTCAAAGTCGAGCCTCTTCTCTTCCGGGATCTTGGCCCGGGCCCTCCAGGCCTCCCGGACTTCAATGATCTCCTCGCGCAGCGTCTGCAGCTTGTTCCGGATCTCCTCGCGCAGCCAGGCGTCCTGTCCGCTCATCCCCATGGTCATCCAGCTCTTCATTCCCAGCCTCAGCTGCAGCCACTCCAGCATGAGGTTGCCGTAGCTATAGACCCGTGGAATATCGCGGTAGACCCTCCAGGCCAGTATCTCGATGTCGAGATCCCACATGGCCTCGAAGAGCTCGACCTCGCCCCGGTGCAGCGCGAGTTCGCAGGCAGATCTCTGCCCGTAGCGGCAGGTGCGGCACAGATCGTTAGGCCTGTCTTCGAGTGACCAGAGTACGTTTTTGGGAATATGCATGGCATATTGGTGCTCGTCCTCGTCATAGTCGTCGTCACTGTCTCGGCGCTCACCCATTGGGTGTTTGCAGCGGATGCTGGGATCGCGCTGCTTGATGAGCCAAAGGGCCACGTCTCTGTGGCCTGCTGCGATGGCCAGCATGAGAGGCGAGTAGCTACCCTGACCATTGATGCCCATGAATTGCAAGTCTTCCTCATCGTCGTTTGCTGAGACATCGATGACCGGATGTTCATACTTGGTTAGGGCCTCCAGAGCCTCGATATCGCCCCTCTGGACAGATATCTCTATCCAAGGTATCTTGGCCCATCTCTGCGCCACGGTCCACATATCTCGTGGAGCTTTTGGATGTCGCAGTGCTATAGATCGGTGAGTAGCACCAACCGATTCCCACAGTTTGTCCAACTGTCGCTTGTTCAGAAAGCTGGGAAAGAACCGGGCTGCTCTGCTGGTATGCTCCCAGTCCTCATCATCGATGTACAGGTCAGATCGCCCGGATGGTGTGTCTGTAGCATAGGAAACGAGCCAGTCAAACACATATAACCGGGCCTGTGCCGATATGAAGCCATGTTGCATAATGAAGATGCAACTGGTCAAGTGCGTCTTCATATCAAACATGTTCTCCTCAAGGACCTCGTATATGTGGTCTCTGGCCAAGGCGCTCGCAGTCGGCTGTTGCAAGAGAAATTGTAGCGCTTCGCAATCAGGATGCTGGTCATCGTCGGCCGCTTCCACGGCGAGTTCGATTGCAGTCTGAACGGTATTGGAATTGATGGCATCCATTCGGGCACCAGCACGGAGAAGAGCTGCCGCCTTGTCCTGCGATCCTTCGGGTCCTTCTTGTACATGTTTTTCCCATATTATATCGAACAGGGTGCGGTCCCCGGCCACGTTGATCAATAGATCAGCGCCAACGTCGCACAGGGCGGAGAGTATGCGTGGATCAAAGGTGAAAGCGGCAAGTGCCACAAGCGGAGCTAGGATAGCCAGTATCAGTCAAGTGCATCTCATGGCTACAAGTCGTCTCGAAGCAGGTAAAAGAAGGAATTTCCGTGGAAGCGCCCCGACAAGAGTTCTTGGGAAATCGATGGGCCTTTGCCACAGAGATGGATCTTTGCAAGGTTCCTGACAAGGGTAGAGAGCTCAAAGGCAAACCAATTTTGATGGCAACAGGGAAAGAGGGTTTATACATACCATTGCCGTATTCGAACAAGGTTTCCTCACTTGGTGCTGGTCGAGGCGCATTGAAGTCTACGCCAAACTCAACAAGCTTGGACATGATGATTTTGTAGTCCTCAGGCTGAGTTGTAACCGAGTCCGACTTCAAGCGCCGATCCAACATTGATAGCAGGGTATAAAGAGACGGTAGAGTAAAGAACTCTGGATCATGTTGGCTGACATGTCGCAGGATGGCGATGACATTGTCCACATGACCTCGGTGAAAGGCCAGCTCTAGCGAGCCTTCGTAGATATCATCAATGTGGGGCAGGAATTCATCCTCGGCTCGAGTTCTCAACGCGCGGTGGCGTAGGAGCACCTCAATGGTGGCTTCCACGGGCCAGTGAACGAGGGCAGCATTATCGAGAGCCATACGACCGCCTGATTCCATGACAGACCACATCATGGTATCGTTCTGGAGTATGTGTTCGACAACTTCATCGAATCCGACCTTTGCAGCTTCGCACAGCGCGTTGTAATACCAGCCGTCATCTCTTACAAAGAATACCCTGGCTCCGTGGCTCAGTAGGCTCAGGGCGGCTTCTTGACCATAATGACCGTTACGTTGAAAAGTCTGGAACAGCGGCGACTCACGGTCGAAGCTTGCAGCGCTTGGGAAGGCCTCAACCACTCTGGGCTCAATGGGGTCTGGCTTTGCTCCATGCTCTAGAAGCCACTTCAGGGGACGATGCGCTTTGGTGGCAACAGCGAATCCCACTGCATATTCGTCCCATTGGGGCCGATTCCATTTGTCCCGGACTCCATCATAGGGAGGGAGTGTCCTGTTGAGATCGAAACCGGAGGCCAGTGCTCTTTCGAGGGTACCGAGCTGATCATTTTTGATGGCCCAGGGGACGGAATGGCATTTGACTTGTTGCTCATCCCATTGGTAAAGAAGCGGCTCAAAGATCCGGTTGAACTGTCGATTGGCGAGTGCCAACGCTGCTAGGTCGCAGGCTGACCATCTGAAAAGGTCTTCCCCCTCAACTTTCGTCTTGATGCCAATGGTTAGGGCATTGGCCACAACGAACTCGGCAACGAGCAGAAGGAGCTCGGTTGGCAGCGTTTCCAGACAAACCATTTGTCCACCTTAATTGGTCGGGGTTGGATACATGAAATCAAGGTGTCAATTGCTGTCAAAGGTTTTGGCTGTATATACGTCTCGGCTGCCCAGACAACAAACAGTTGATGAGAATGAATCAAGGTATCTAGACGCGGTCTTGTAGCGCGATCCCCTTTAGTTTCGCGTTCCGGCTAACGAGGTTCAAAACCTTGTTACGGTAGGCTGCAGTTGTGTTCAGCTGCGGGGCGGCCGACCGAGATCATCGAGTGCTTTCTTTCGTTCCCTCCTAAATTGCGTTATACAAGGTTATGCCGATGTGACTTGACAGAACAGACTGATCGATTGAGAAAGCCTCGTATTTGTATAGATTGGGAAGAGCAACAGTAATAGCGAATGCATTGTTGCACTGAAGATGCCTGGGTAGCCATTGACAAAATACGGTGTTGGTGGGTTATTGGAGTCTGCTCTGGGCTAGTAACGCTAGTCTACGCGAGCGCCGGCGCAGAGGACTCTTGAAAAATTCATACCTTCGCTGTACATCTTGTTCTTGTACAACTTGGATCCTTTTGGTTCCCGGGTTCACGGCTCCAAGGTCGATCAATGTATTCAAAATGATCGGGTTCAGGCAGTGGGCGAGCAATGTTAGAAGCGGCTCTGAATCAAAACTAGTGTCAGTCCAATGCATCGGAACATGTCAGGTCATATCGGCATGGACAATATGACAAGAACACTTTGATAGTAGAGTGGCAGATATTTCTGACCAGACAAAGCCGGCTTATATCGCAGTAATTGGATAATAAGCGTATGCAAGGTTCTTAAAACAGCAATAGCAGAACTAGCAAAGAGTAAATGACTTACCATGGATTCGTCCACCCTTATATGGGGGTGGAGGGTTATCAAAGTCTGCGCCATACTTCACGAATTCGGAAAGAATGGCGTTGCAATCTACTGGCCCGTAGAATGAACCGATGCGACGATCGAGGGCTTGCATCAAATCCCACAAAGATTGGTGAGAGAATAACCGAGCCTTTGAATGATCTTCACTGGCATATCTTAGCAAGACCGTGATATGATCCGCGTGGCCCAGTTCCGCGGCCAGGATCAATGGGCTGCGGACGTCGTTGAACGTCGCGAAGGGGTCTGCGCCATGCCGTAGAAGCACCTCCATTGCGCCAGCATTAGAGCTGGACTCCCATTCGGCGGCTATAGAAAGGGGGGTGTGGTCATCCACATCACGATAATCGATGTAGTCGTGGAGAACCGGATCCTCGAGTATACGTTCGAGGACAGTCGTCCATCCGAACGCCGCAACTCCGTGTAGTGCCGTTTCTATCCAGTCTTCCTCTCCAGGTTTAGGCTCCTCCAAGTGGTCTACGAAGAAGCTTGTAGCGCCATGGTCGAGTAGAATCATTGCCGCCTCCTCGTTCATGGACTCGCGGATGGCACGGAACAGTGCTGCGGCGCCTTTACGAATCGCAGGATAGGGCAGACCTTTGACCACTCTAGACTGTGACAGTGGATTTGTCTTCGCCCCATGCTCCAGAAGCCACTCCAACATAGGCTCACGGCCTACGGAGACTGCTCGGCACAACGGGGGTTCGAATAGCCCCCATCCGGCTGGGATCTCTTCCTCATCGTTCAAGTCGAATCCCGCGGCCATTGCCCTTTCGAGGGTACCAAATGAGAAGCGCCTCATGGCCCAGCCGATGGCGCGACGCCGATAGCCTTGCTTTGCGTCCCATCGGTACAGGTAGAGCTCGAAGACCTGGTTGAAACGTCGATTCGTACATGCCAGTGCCGCAAGGGTGCGAGAGATCACCTCATGCTCTTGCTCCTCTCCCCATGGTCCCCAAACACCTTTGTACTCATTCACTGAGATGAAGTCGACAATTAGGCGAAGAAGCTCGATCGGTAGCGCTTCCAGGCGAGCTCCCATTGCGAATCAGATTGAAGTGTTCGTCCCAACGAATGAAGCGTGACGCGGTACGTGTAGCGCGGTTCCCTTGATGCATGTGTTCTTCTCGTCGAGCCAAGAGCCTAGGTAGGTACCTAAAGGTTAGGTGGTTATCTACATGTAGGGGGTTTAGTAGATTTGAGTTCATTCTGTCCTCTGGCTGTCCGCATCCTGTTTTTACCCCAAAAGGCTAGTCCCGCAAACAGGCATTATAACCAACATCGAGATTCTACGCTTTTGCACGAATATATATTGGCAGGACCAGACTGGATCGTGCTTGCCATTCTGAAGAAGCAGAATCAATCTGATTAGATCAACAGACTATTCGAGTAACATAACAAATACGGTAAACAGGCAGGCCAGATCAATATGATCGTTAACCGATAGCAGGGAAATTTATCGAATACAAAGATTCTATGCTTTTCCCGCCGGGACCAGTCTGGTAACGCTAGACGATAATTTCGATAAAATCGTAGTATTTCACCAGCCTGATCTCAAACCGCGTAAAGCCCCTACATGTAGGGGTAATGGCTTCCGTTTCTTGCAGTTGCTGCTCTGCTGTAGGTACATTATTTAAGGTAGTGCCAGGCAGAATCCATTGATGCCTGCGGGGTCTGCATTACACTAACCTACCTTAGGTACCTAACGCCTAGGTTGCCTACATTATAGGCTCCAGTCGACCTGTGTTTTACACAGATTGTAACATGTAATATGTCTTGCATTATTTCCTCCCTGCCAACCACGTCACATATTGCTGCGTCTGATCGTTTGAAAGAAAATACACCATTACCAAAGATCAGTCTAATCTTTCAAGCAGGTATAGAATGGACAAAAAGGAAGTGTTTGCTTTGACTTTGCAGTCACCCGGCACCTGGCACCTGGCAGCAAATGCGGCTCAAAAGCAATGACTTATCTACCTACATACAGGAATCTAGCCTAGCTTGGACGCGAAAATAAAGTCGATCGCGTCCCGGCATTTGTGATTCGCGTCAAGCTTTGTCGACCTACTTATAGCTACAATTCACGAGACGATGCAGTAGCGGACCACGTCGGACTGGCGCCTTTGCAGATTCATAGACAAGCCGGTCAACCATTTCAAGTAGTGACGAGTTCTGGAGTCGGCACTCACCTACCAAAAAACCTGCATAATCTCGTTTGGCCTCTTCTACAATGGCGCGGCTGGGATCATTACCAAATGAGGTCCTTCATATGATTGCCATTCGCCTGACAGAGAGTTGCGAAGAGGACTTCTATGAACAGAGACAGGTAGAGCGCGCTCTTGCGGCCCTGTCACTAACAAGTCGACTCTTTCACCAAATCTTTGATCTGCCGCTCTACGAGTGGAACCGAGACTGCAAGAGGCAATTCCTCAGCTGGGCTATCCAGAACCGGTCATTTCGACACATGGAGAAGGCATTGGCTCTGGGCTATAGCCTCGACAGCGTCACCTTTGCTGTTTTTCCAGATAACGTGTTCTATGACGTGCTCCGACCGCTCCAAGTCGCTGTCAAATGCGGTCACAACGATGTTCTCAAATGGCTACTCGAGCGTGGAGCCAACCCAGACCCTGGCAACAGTACAAAATCAGACATCCCCGATACTCGCGAGGCTGTCGATATCGAGAGCTCGGCGCTTCACATGGCATTACATGAAAATCAAAACGAAGAGGCTGTCCACATGCTACTCGATCATGGCGCCAAGGTGTACTTTGCAAAACCCACAGGTCTTCCCCAGGGCACTAGTCAGGAGCGGCGGCTTGTGCCTCAAACCAGCGCATTGCATCTAGCTGCAGGCTCGGGAATGGTCGGGGTCGTCGAGAGACTCCTTGACGTTCTAAGGGGAAATACCGTTGAAGTCGACTACAGGGATGAGTCTGGACACACACCACTCTATCACTGTGCCGCCCTCAAGTATTCTAGGAAGGACATCCTGGAAATTCTTCTGCGACACGGAGCAGATGCCACTGTGGAGAGTGCCTATGGAAGTTCCGTTCTGTCCATCACCTTGTTCGAGGGTCACATGGACAACGTTCTTGTCCTGATTCAAGCAGTGGCAGATGCCGCATCGTTGGACCCTCCTTGGAATTTCGAGCCTTGGACTTACCAAAATCTGTGCGACTACATATGTGCTCTGAACAGTCGTATAGAGGATTCTGAATTCCTGGGGCCGCTCGAACCCGAGGAGGAGATCAAGATGATTCTCGCCAAGTTCGTTGAGCTCGGGGCAGACTTCAATGATCCGCCAGATGAGGATTCAGATGACGAATGGGATGCACCTGAGAAACAGCATAGTAAGTCTCCTCTCCATCTTCTTCTCCTAGTCTCAGGAAACTGCTCGCCAGTCTGCTGGTGATGAGAAAACCCGAGCGATATGTCTGTTTCATCGACATGTGCGCATCAACCTGTCAAGGCAATCGCAGAGCAAGTCAAGAGTCTGCGTTCTCTTCTTGCAGTCTTTGCCCGGGTCAAACATCACAAGCATCTGACAAGTTTTTACTGACCTCGATTTGTTCATCAGCACCGATTGTCTTTTATGCCGTACCCGAGGCCAGGGACAACATTATAGGAAGACCGGAATTTGAACCTATTATCCTGAATGCCCTCCTCGAGCTGGGTGTTGTCTTTGAAGGAAGGGGTGGTGCAGCCAAGGCCGAACACGAAAATTTCTGGAGACTCTGGTAGAGCGCAATATTGTTTATTTCTCCCCCGCGCGAGAACTTCATCGCAGGGAAACAAGTCGCAATTGTATAATACTAAATAACCTGTTACAACGAGCCAGTACAGTAATATGCTATAAAACCATAATCGTCTACCACCAACCAGCACCAGAATACGGTATTCTTCTTTTCAATTTAAGCTTGAGATACTTGCACATAATAGCCAGGTACCTAGGTAGGTTATTTTAGTTTCTATAGGTACCTAGCAAGGAAGTACCTATGTAGGTGGCCTCGGTAGTTTACAGAAACTTTAGCAACCACCTACGAAAGTTAGCCCGAACGCGAAACTTTTAAGTGGATCGCGCTTCTCATCATCTGTCTAGACTTTTGCTCCTTTATGCCATATTTTCGAACCCACGCGATTGTGCGAAACAATTTGCATATCCCTATACGTTGCCCAAGAGAGTTGAGGCGATTGCGCAGACTTGTTCGCGATGGCTCGTCTGGAAGCATTGCCAATCGAGCTCCTGCATCTCATCGCGGGCTACGTCACGGCGGACACCAATGATCCGGCGAACGCTCCTTACAAGATCCCAAATCCCATCGACTACTTGGGCAAATCGACAAGCCCAGGTTCAATTGGATGCGTATGTGACCTCGCAGCTCTGTCACTCACGAACCGGCATTTCCACCAGGTTTTTGATACGCTTCTCTACCAATGGGTTCGAGATCACGGAGGATATGCCGTCTGCTGGGCTGTCTTGAACAGTGCATTTCGAACCTTAGAGAAAGCACTGTCTTCTGGTTTTGATATAGACAACGAAGTCGCAAGTTTGAGACATCAGTTCGGTCAGTGGGTATTTTTAGGCAGCACGCGACCGCTGGAACTCGCCATAAACGAAGGACGACCAGACGTTGTCAAGTGGCTTCTAGAGCATGGGGCTTGTACAGACTCTGAAAGTGCCATTTTGGTTGATCCTTACCGGACCGGCGACACAAATCTACGTGCCAGTGATATGGACACTGCGACGTTATGCCAGGCAATATACGGCCTGAGCACCTACAACGCGGAGATTGTCATGATGCTGATCGATCATGGCGCCCTGCTCTACTTTGCAGAGGATGACGAAGACACGGATGAGCTTCGTTTGGCCTGCACGGCGTTGCACGTGGCTGTCAGACAAAGACGGCTAGAGGTCATGGAAAAGTTACTCTCGGATGGCTCTATCAAAATCGACGCAACAGACTCTAATGGGTTGACACCACTCGATCTAGCTGCCTCCATATCAGACTCCATGACGCCCGTGATCAACATGCTTCTGAAGTACGGGGCAGAGGCCTTTTTCGGGCCACTCGATTTCGCCATCGAAAAGGGTCACATGGATAATGTGCTTCTCCTGATCCAGGTTATTGCAGATTCCATGTCCCCAGAGCCGATTTCAAATGCAGACTCGGATGAAGAGCCCCATTCAGCTGCTCATGGGTGGTCACACCTCTTCTTGTACGAAGTCATCGCGTGTCTCGACAATCGTTTCCGTGAGGGCGACACCTGGCGTCACTCTTGTAACCCCGAAGATGCAAGAACAATCCTCGCTAAGCTCGTGGAGCTTGGTGCGGATTTTAACAATCCGCCAGGACCGTGGTACGATTTAGGTGGAGTTCATGGTAAGCCGATTTCTATCATGAAGGCGGACTGCACTACCCTATTTCTATTATCGAAGTCAAAGTCGAAGATCTATAACGGGTTTGGCTAACGTTTGAGTGTTTCTCAGAGCCGCTTCTGTATTATGCCATGACCCTGGGTTATTGGTGTACTTTCGATGACCAACCCGTGGTATTGGACACTCTACTCCGCCTCGGCGCTGATCCGTTGGTGAAAATGTCTGATGGGCGGACAGTGTTCAACGTGAGTTGTTTGGACTGGCTTAATCGCGAGACCCTCAGTTCTCCGTACGCAATTGCGCTTCTTGCCGAGGCCGGTTGCCGAATGGATGATCGAGACGCAGTAACCGGCCTAATAGCGTTTGAGTCGGCTGCAAACGAATGTGACCTGCCCCCTGATCTCGACAATCCAATATGGCGCAAGGACGTGGATTGGCTGTTACAGTGCGCGTCGCCGAAGAACTTGGACAGCAGTCATATATTCGAGGTCCTGGATTCGCGACTGGACGATATACAAAGCCACCTCAATAGCTGCATCGTCATCATGCGGCATGGATGGATCTCTGACAAGGCCAAGTCATTTGCACTTGAATGGATGATATCTTATGTCACCGGCATCTGCGTCGAAGAATCCGCTCTGTGCCTCAGCGAAACAGTTGCGAAGTTTAATAGAAGGGCAGCCAATTTCTTCCCCAGCGTCCTAGACCGGCAACAACTCGATCAACTGTGGAAGGAGGCGCTCGCTTCTAGAAGGGCTGGCCTAGAAGAAGGGCGGCAAGGCCCGTCCAAGTGCCCATTACGCAACTTCAAAACAGTTCCTTGGCTGCGAATAAACGTCGATAGGGACAGTAGCGCCACTCTCGACGGGCTGCTAACTTTTGGATTTGCGGACCCACAGATCAACGAAGACGACGAAGACACATCGTGCGAAGAGCCTCGCCGACAGAGCAGTCTCATGCGAGCAATACATCGGGGCCACCGACGGGCGGCCGGGAAACTGGTTTGGTACGGATTGAATACGCCACGGGCAAGTTTCTTGAACTGCAATCACCATCCGAATGCAGACGAGACTGCAAATCTCTGCAGGATATGTCCCTACGGGCAGACATCTGCATGCGAAGTTGCTTTTGCGCAGGGCGAGTTGGAGATATTCGCACAGATGTGGGATTGGCCGCCGTGGTCTTTGCGCGAGAAGAAACTAGAAATGCGTTGGTGGAATACCGATCTCTTCGACATGCCGAGAGTCTACAGTCACGGCAACGTGATGGCCGAGTGGCTACAGCTGAAGCTGGGAATGGCAGACTGGACCGCACTGAGGATGACCGGAGAGCACGCCTGTTGGATGCGCCAGGAGATCCGGGACAGGTTGGCGAAACTGCAGGCAGAGGTGTGCGAGATTCGAGATGCATGGCAAGCGAGAGCAAAGATGTCCGATGAAATGAGAGGCCATGCGCCCTACCGATAGCTGAATTCGAGTTTGTCACTATGGAAGTGGCAGCTTTTCTACGAACGACAAGACGAGCTTGACTAAAATTATGATATTGTTTGTAAATTAAATTTCTTCCAAAGTTGTCGAGAAAAGGAGCGTGGCAGTTTTAAGTGTCCAGGGAACTTTCTTAAATTATTGTAGTCTTTTGTTCTGCAATACTTCTAAGTAGTGCAAGACCTGCCAATGAGACAAGGCCGGACAAGATTTTGTCATTCAAGCAAACATCAACGAATGGAACGCTTAAAATATAACAATGACTGTTTTATATATGTTCTATTGTCACGTACCACTGCGCCAGCGTACCAAAAGTGAAGCTCCACAATAGCAGCTAGGCTATCGTGATAGACGTGTAGACCATGTCACATCTATTGATGTTATATGTCAACTAATAACGCCCTTGAACCGATACTGAGACATGCTGTAAAGCGAGACTGCCACCAGATGCTGGTGCAGATCAACAGCTGGCATCAACTGCAACTTTAGAGCTAGGCTAGTGCTTTCTCTGCTCTGTGCTGGACATACTCTCGAGTCGTAACAAAAACGCGAAAACCAAAGCATTTGACAACCGCGTTTCTGTTTAAAACAATGATACGTAAAGCACACTTGGCTTGATATCATTGTCGCATGCGTTTTCGCAGCCAGAAGCCATACTCAGGCTTGCAACATATAAACACCATCCAAGTCACGCTTCCTTGCAATGGCTCGTCTGGACACACTACCAATCGAGCTCCTTCATATCATTGCCGAGTACATCTCGGCGGATCCGCTTGAGGTCGCCGACAATAGCGACGATGACAGCGACGCATGGTTGTACCCAGGACCTGAGCGTGGGCGTACGCCACTCGAGACGGATATATCTACGATCCCATGGGAAGGGGCGATTTGTGACCTTGCAGCATTGGCACTCATAAACCGATTTTTCAACCGGCTTTTCGAGCCTCTCCTGTACCAGTGGGACATGTACGGGGACGAAAGACCCCAAGCCGTTCATTGGGCAATCAAACATCAGTCGCTTGGAACCCTCAAGAGAGCACAGGCCGCGGGACTTGATTTCGGCAGTATTACCTCGTTGTTCAAACACTGGGGCAGTCCGCTTCAACAAGCACTCCTCTACAACCAAACCGGGCTATAACGATTTTCGTTTGCACGCACTTTTATCGTTATCTCCTAGAACATCCTTATAGCAAAAGTGGGTAGCCAGTGGAGCTCCAAGATCCAAGGCCTCTGATTGGTCTGCTTGCCCCCAGAACATGGCCAAGTTAGGCCTTGGTAACTGCCCCGGAGGGAAAATATACCCTGCCAGCACCCATTTTTCTACCTCTTCCATAACGATTATATGGGAAATCCCACCAAATATTATCGTTAATTACAATAAACCGGTTGCAGGGGTATTATCGTTAGATCTGCTAATAAATATTTATTTGCACAAGGTTTTATCACTATAAACCAGTATCGTTAGGCGAGTAGAATTGTTATGGCCCGGTTTGGTTGTACTCCGATGACCACACTTTGACTATCTTGAAGTGGCTACTAGAGAATGGGGCAGATCCAAATCCGTCTTGCTCGGCCCGAGAGATCGAGGGCGTGCCCTATCCCGCAAGCGACGCATCTAAATCGGCCTTGTGCAGAGCCATCGAAGGGCACCACGAAAAAGCAAAGCCGCCTTGCTTTTATTGGATCACGGTGCCGCAATCTTCTTCACAGGACGTCAGGAAGACCCCGACGACCGTATCGTTATAGACACCGCGCTACATAAGGCAGCAAAGTCCGGCTGCATCAGGGTCGTCGAACGCTTGCTCAAAGATGGCCCTCTTCGCGTCGATGACCTCAATTCTAATGGACACACGCCCCTGATGTGCGCCGCTGGAACTTGGTCCTCTCGTGTCAAAATCACCAGGCTACTTCTACAGCACGGAGCAAACCCTCTTTCCAGGCCCGAAGGAGTTCATAGCGCATTGAGCATGGCAATGCAATGTTTCCATGTACGGAACGTCTTTACTCTACTGCAACATGCAAGGCAAGATCCCTCCAACACTGAGATGTTCTCTCACGCTTCCCTCTGGGAGTTGTTGAGCATGCTAAACTGGCGTTTGGTCAGAAGCCCTGGCCACGGCTCTCATCAGGGCTTCAGTCAAGTGACCGCCATCCTTTCCGTGTTCGTCAAACTTGGCGCAGACTTCAATAACCCGCCTCCTCCGTACGCGTCTGAGCAGCAGGACTTTCCCAGCGACGAGCATCGTAAGTTGAGTACATTCCATCATTTTTGTCTGTTCATACAACCCATGGTCATCAGGAAGTTTGCTCATGCCCATCTCCGTGGTATGGCCCACTGAATTCCTTGAGAATAGTTCCTTGAGGTGCTCCATCACAAAAGATCAGCAAAGTAACAAGCAAACCTTGCATTCTCAATTGCTCCCCACTCAGCCTGGTCCGCTGAGACCCAGTATCATGCAACGAACTTAACTAATCTCAGTCATGAACTAGAATCACTTCTAGCGATGTTTAGTCGTCGCTATGACATAAGTGTCGCAAAGGCTTTACTCGACATTGGCGCTGTTGATCCGTTGACAAAATTGCATCAAGATCGCACTGTGTTCGATGAACTCTGGAATGAATATCTGGCACACAACGACTGGCAAAAGGAGGTCTTGATCACGTCTTTTCTCCGAGCTGGTGCCCGAGTGGACGTCAAAAACCCCGTTACTGGTCAGACTGCTCTTGAGTCGGCAGTGGCAGCATGCAACCATAGCGATGAAGATCAGGGCATCACGCTACAATTTCTGCTAAAACAGACGACGGCATGCAGCTTGGCTCGTAGCCATATCTACGATGTACTCGATTCCCAGCTTACAACAATATGGAAGTATATTGATACCTTCATTCTCATTATGCAGCATGGTTGGGTTTCCAAACGCGCCCGAGCATATGCATTTGACTGGCTAGTCTCCTACCTCACCGGCTCCCCCAGCAAAGATGGTATATATCTCGACTTGCACGATTCCGACTTCAATGCGAAAGCAACGCACTTGTTTCCGCAGTTCTTGGACCGGCAACAGTTGCGCGAATTATGGGAGATAGGCCTTTCGGGGCTCTCAATCAAGCGTGGAAGAGCTATTTGGGCGAGAAGTGACGTGCGCTACAGATGGCGAACACTACCCTGGTGGGATATTCACGCTAGGAGCGACAACGTCAAGGGCATTGAAATGCTTTTTGATCTTGACTTTGGCAAGTTAAAGCTGCTGGCTTTCGGCCGCGGCGGCAATGGCCGCTACGAAGAGGACGATCAGGCGGTGATATTCATCAAAGCCAATAATGGCGCGCTGACGCCGCTCATGGTAGCGATTTCAGCTGGCAATTCCGATGCGGCCCAGGCATTAATAATGATTGAGAGCCAACAATGCACAATCAAATCCGAGACGTTCGCCTGCGACCACCTAGAGATGAGTTACTACGATACTTGCCGCAATTGTCACAACAGTCAGAGATCCGCTTACGAAATCGCTATGCTTCGTGGCGACGTCGAACTCCTGGAGCTCATGTGGAAATACCAGCCCAAAGAAAAAGCATGGGAGAATTGGCTAGAAGACATGCCGCGGGTCCTGAGTTACGGCAACGTCATGGTGGAATGGATACATATGAATCTATGTCTGAACACGATGAGGCTGTTCAAGATGAGCGGCGAAGGTGCCTCGTTACGCACCGAGGCAAAGAAGAAGCTGTTGCAGCTGCGCACCGAGATCATAGAGACCCAAGTCGCCTGGACAGATCGGGCCAAGAGCTTGGGACGGCAGGTGGAAGCTCCAAAGTCTATGCCGTTTCCTACGATTTACAACTTATCCGTGAGACGTTAAGGTTCGGTGTTTGAGCGCTGGAGAATTTCGTTCACTCGCAGATCATTGGGTATTCAAAAAGAGGAATGTATTTAAAACATGTCCCTACCTACCCGGGTGCTAATCAATATTGTTATATGTGTCGACTATGGTCTTGTGATACCAATCCGACAAGGATTGTTGCCGAGAGTTGGTTCGTTGGTGTTAACTATAAACTTGAAAGTGCACCCTAACGATTCCCAAGATATATCTAGTAGATACTGAGGCAGGACACGCAGGTCCGCCTGCAAATTCCCTCGAAGATGATTACTCTGAAATCTATCATTATACGGGCATAGAAAGAATGAACAAAATTGTAATCCGCGGGTCGAGAGAGAACCATTATACGATCTTTTTAAACCTAAGTGGTATTCTGCCTTGAGATAGCAGCTTCAATACTAGACGAAGTTCGCATAAGGAAGATGCGTTGCTTCTTCATGCTCTCGGACTGTCTGGCTAAGCCCAGCAGGCCATCATAAGTTAAAGTAAAAAATATATCAAATTGCTATTCTAAAATAAAAAACAATACATGGTACCTACCTACCTACCTACCTACCTACCTACCTACCTACCTACCTACCTAGGTAGATACTTACCTAGATAGATACTTATTTGAATGTAAAACAATCTACCGACCTTGCTGCTATTTGCAAATTAAATAAAAACAAAGAGAGCGTTCGGTGCTGGCACTTGATGTTTATGATCATATGATGCATTAATGTTCTTGCTCGTTGTAGTCGCTCGTTTAGCAGTATACATCTGGCCTAATGTTTTACATCTTCGATCGAGTTTTCGCACGCCAGAAAAGACCTAAACCAATCTTGCACTACAGATCCTTTATAAACCTGTACAGTTGGCCTTGCCTGGCTATCAATGGGCATCAAAGTCCGCAGACGCGACGCCCAACTGGACGAGAGCGTTCATGACAAGAGGCTCAACCACCGCAAATTCGTCGTGGGTGATGGGCACGGCCCAATAGTAAACTGGAACTGGCAAACAAACCAAGGTCAGTGAAAGCTCGTCACAGGTTGCCGACTTGTAACTTGATCAATAACTCCGAGGAGAAGACTCAGACTCTGCGCTTGCTCCATGTTTGCCTTGGTGGGTTGATGTGCACCTGACTATAATTTGCTGATACAGATGACGCTCAGAGGATTTTCATCTCCAACAATTTGGCAGGCACGGTCTGGTTCTTGTAACAGAAGGACGGCGGAAAAACTTACCATCTGGTGGCTCATCTGAATCGATATCCGAATCGCTGTCTGATTCGTCAGGGTATTGATATGGTGGTGGCGGGTTATTGAAGTCTGCTCCGACCTCAAGGAACTTGGCGAGGATCGTCTGGATCTCCTTGTCGGGTGCAAACGGACCCGAGCATTGGTTTTCTGTCGCACGACTATCCAAAGCCATTATGTATTGGGTCAGAGCGACGTAAGACCAAGGCGTAAAATCCGCATCCGAAGATGACGCATCCGCCACCGCTTGGATCAGGGCAAGCACATTGTCCATGTGGCCATGGTACAGGGCATTGCACAGTGGATCATCCATACCGGTTGTCATTCTGGTGGGATGTGCTCCATGTCGCAGAAAAATATCGATGACTGCCTTCTGAGAGGACGGTTTCTGGGCACAGTGAGTGAGTGCTGTTTGGTGATCCCGATCTTTGTGGTCCAATCTTATGGCGTCTTCCATTCGAAGCAGTTTTTCAACAACTCCGGCCATCCCTGCGCCTGCAGCCACATGCAGCGCAGTGGTTCGCGGCTCGAACCGGGACTCCCGACGAGTGAGTTCTGCAAAGTATACCAGAGCTCCATGATCCAGTAGCAGCCGGGCCGCCTCTTCGTTTTGTGTTTCATGTAATACCAGATAAAGCGCCGAAGTTTTCACATCGCTTGCGCGGTGCGAGGTGGTACCGTCGTCACGAGAGACATGCAGGATCCTGCCATAGTCTGGACTGGCTCCATGCTCGAGGAGCCACTTAAGAACATCATTACGTTCGCTTTTAATGGCGACTTCGATCGGCCGCATGTTCTCTCGCCATGCATACCGTTTCACCATCAGCGGAGGGATACGGGCAACGGACGCGCGGTTGAGGTCAAACCCTGCAGCCAATGCTTTCTCTATGGTTGGAAAGGATTGTTTCTGAATAGCCCAATTGAGGGCACGCTGTCCGCAATCTCGATTCCAGCGGTAAAGCCGCAGATCAAAGATTTGATGAAAATGTCGATTCAAGAGTGACAAAGCTGCCAGGGTACGTTCTATCCCACGTTTTGCCCGTCTCTGGTAGACGCGCTGAGTTACGCAATCGGCCGTAATGCAACTGGCAATGGCATAAAGGATCTCATTCGGTAGAGTTTCCAGCCGCGCCATTGTGTAAGAGGCCGGACGATTTCGTGCAAATTGCCGTTGGATCTCGGTGCCAGACCTCGTTCGTTGTCACAAGAGGGTTGATATGACGTATGTTTTGATTGGTTGTGGTTCCGTCGTCTCTGGCTAAGCTTCGATGTTAGTTTATCTCATGATAATAAGCTTCCTCGCGTGGCGCGAAGACAAAAAGGCAGAAACGCGATCAACTTTGTTGTCGCGTATTGACAGAGCAGGCTAGCCTCCTCAGTTTGCTGCAATTGCTGCCAGGTGCCGGGCGGCGGCGAAGTCAGAGCAAACACTTCCTTTTTGGGCGTTCTATACCTGCTTACAAGGGTCGACTGAGCTTTGGTGACGAAGGCGATATCTCTCCCAAACAGTCGCACGTTGCATAATTCGATGTTCAAGTTAGCAGAAAGGACATTACAAATTCCGCAAGCTAGCTTTCTGGATGCACTTGCTTTAGAGAATACTTATCAAATTTACCATTCTAAAACTACCTAAGGAACAATGTATCTACAATACTAGAAATACACAACGCTGCCCGGTCTCGCAATTATGATAAAACAGCTTTTGACTTGGTGAGGACCTGGCCGACGATATGCTGATTGCGATACAGTATAGCCGCTGCTGCCGTGACCAATCCGACCGTTGTGACCACCTGAGTAGCATCGATGCCCTTCGATCTGTGCTTCTTTGGTTGCTCGTCGTCGTAGAGCCACTCGTGGATTCGCGGCTGCAATTCGCAGTCGTCCAGTCGGATGCCAGCGGTCACCAGATCGCTGTAGAAATTGACGAACTGGGACAGGGGAAGCAGAGGGACTATGTATTTGTACATGAACCGCCTCCGCGGGCTCTCCATTGCGGCGTTGCGCATGGCCTCCTGGCATTTGTCGACCATGTCCACGAGTCGACCGATCCTCTGACGCTCGACTGCAGTGAAAGCGTTGGCGAGGGCCGGGACGGACCAAGCCTCGGGGCTCCTTGAGGGTTGCGTCTTCAATGTCGCCTGCAGGGCGTTGACGAGGGAGGCGCAGGACTCGATACAGCTGTTGCCGCCTTGACCGACCAACGGGTTGAACTTGTGCGCCGCATCGCCAAGGACGATCATGCGGCCATAGTGCCAGCGGCGGAGTACAAAGTGCGGTAGAGCCGTCACCACGCTGTATTGTAGGTTGTCAACGACTTCCTGAAACCGGAGACCGGAGTCAGCCATGATGGTATCCGCGGCGCGGGCCAGTTGTCGCTTCTTCTCCTCGTCGTTGAAGCGCGGAATGGTATCGACGGTGCACGTGCGCATCTCTTCTGGGAGCTGCCAGAACCAGAATGTGAATAGTTCCTTCTTGGGTCCGACCATGAGTCCAGCCGATGTTCCCTCAGAGCATGCTCCGACTACTTCTCCGGGCTTGACATCTGGCATTGGCTTTGCCGTTCCGAAGATGCAAGCATGCTCACAGCGGATATTCTCCCTGTCGCACTTTGGAATCGCCGTGGGATCGCTCTCGTCCGCGTTCCGCCACATCTCCCTCCTGACCGCGCTGTGCACGCCGTCTGCGCCGACGACGACCTGGGCCTCAAACACGGACCCGTCACGCGTGTGAACAATCGCCTTGTCGTCCTGGCTCTCTATTCTCATGACCTTCTTGTTGACGAATATCCGCTCCTTCTCGGTTATGTGCCGGTGCAGCACGCAGAGCAGCTCGTAGCGCTCCATGAACATGTTTCGATATCCGTGTCGCGCCTCGATGACCGCTCCATACTCCCGCGTCATGAGCCTGGCGCCCGTCTGCCCATCGCGGACGATGCTCCGGTCGACGGGCTGCGCCACCGCGCAGATGTCCTCGAGTACACCGAGCTGGTCCAGCACCCTCAGGCCGTTCGGCCACAGCCCGATGCTGGCGCCGACGTTTGGCGTGACGCTACCGTAGGCCTCGAGGAGGATGTAGTCGACATTGAGACGCTGGAGCATCAGGGCGAGCACGAGACCTGTGAGTCCGCCGCCGACAATGATGACGGAATGATGAGGAGGGATTGATGCCATTGTGAGTGTCGAAAGAATGATATCGTAGAAAATAGTCTCTAGCGCTTGCGGCTTGCGATGAGATCTGCGAGTTCTTTCCAGCTTCAGAAACCTCGATTTATAAAGAAGTCGAATCGCTCTCCTTTCCACTTATCGCCGGCTCCGGCGTACCGCAGGTGGGCACGCCCGCGCGCACTGCCGAAACGAATCTTGCGCGTTCTTCCGATTGTCTCCATAGTGAAACAAGGTGATGGTAAAGTTTATTTGGATCAGAAACGCGGGAATAGGAGATATCTTCATATAAGTTGTGGGTCGTGCCGATCCGTGGGCGGATTCGACGGGGAAGGCTTGGGGCCCGAGAACCCGACTTATACTTGGCGTGGGAGCAGTGGTCTATATTATTCTGTCCAAGGAGCGCTCGATTCCCACATCTTGAATTCGAAAACCTCCTATGTCTCTCAGCACGACTGAACGTCCAAGTCAAAGAGAACGTGCTGTTTGCCCCACGTACAGCCTCCCTATTTTTGATCCCATTGGAGCAGAAGCCATGGACCGGCTTGTGGCCGACGACAGCCGGGTTCGATATGAAAGCTTTCAGATACGAGGCAAGAAGTACTCTGCCATCATAGCGGATCCCGTCAACGAGCCGATACACACCGTCGTGCTCATTCATGGCTTCCCAGACCTGTCGTTTGGCTGGCGTGTTCAGATTCCGTATCTCCAGTCACTTGGCTATCGCGTGATCGCACCGGACACGCTGGGCTATGGCGGAACCGACGCGCCGAAAGACCTGCAGGAATACAGCCTCAAGAGCATGTCCTCTGACGTAGCCGAGCTGGCACGCCATTTCGTCGGGACTGGGCAGATCATTCTCGGCGGCCATGACTGGGGCGGTGGTCTTGTCTGGAGGGTGGCCTTGTGGCACCCGGAACTAATCAAGGCAGCGTTCACTGTCTGCACACCGTTCACACCGCCGTCCAAGCACCAGGCCTCCTTGGAAGAAGTCGTGGCCAGCTTCCCCAACTTTGGCTATCAGACGCAATTTGCCGGCCCAGAGGTCGAGCAGAAGATCCAAGGCGCGACCAAGCTTCGCCAGTTCTTCAATGCCGTATACGATGCGAGAGGCCCAAACGGCGAGGTAGGCTTTGCGGTCGAGGGCGGCGGTGTGCAGTTCGCCAACCTGGACAAGATCGGCCAGAGCGCGCTCCTCACCTCGGAAGAGCTAGATCACTATGTGCAGGAGTATATGCGGCAAGAGGCGCCGCAGATGCGAGGCCCGCTCAACTGGTATCGCATCAGGTCTCTAATATACGAGGAAGAACTGGTCCTGACGGAGAAGCCGATCTTCTTTGAGTTTCCCGCTATGCTGATCACGGCGACAAAGGATAAAGCTTTGCCCCCGCGAATGTCTCATGGCATGGACCAATATTTCAAGAACCTCAAGAGGGCCGACGTAGAAGCCTCGCATTGGGCCTTGACGGAAGCTGGAGACCAGGTCAACCATGAGATTGCCAAGTTCATCGGCGAGGTCCTCAAGACAGCAACCTGATTATATGACAATCAGTAAAAAATGACGAAGACATGATACATTGTACCAAGGACGTTTAGAAAACAATGAAATTTGTCTGTGAGTTGGTTGTGACTGCATCTAGCCTGCAAGCAATGGTGGTTGGTGCTCTCTCCGAGGGAGATATCTATAATCGGACCATCTTCTCTTGAGTTCGAATGGTGAGTAAATATTGCTCCGGTTCCCTAGGCAGCGACCTTTGCGATAGGTGAAACTGTCGGGTATATCTTCTCATCGTTACGCATCCTCCCCACCCCACCCCGTCAAATTGGCGACCTTGGGCGTCCTGCCACTCCTAACGACACAGAGCACGAGCTTCTCGTCGCCGTCGTTGACCTCCTGGTGCTCCATCCAGGCCGGGATGAGACAAAAGTCGCCCGACTCGAGCTGGGTCCGCTTGCTCCCGCCCTCGGACGTGATGGCGCCCCGGCCGGCGGCGCAGAAGATGACGGTGTCCTGGTCGCCGTGGTGGTGGACTGCCGAGGAGGTGTGCGGCTCGGCGATCATGCGCGACGCGCAGATGCCGTCGCACAGGTCCGCGATGGCGTTGCTGCGCTCCATGCCCTCCGTCTGGCCTCCCGAGGTCTGGAGTGTTGAGCCCTGCGCCAGGGTCACGGGTTGGCTTGGTTGCGGGCGCGAGGATGGCATTGTGATGGCTGATTCTGGATGGTAAGAAATTCAAGAGCGGATTCTATCGCACGGCCTGGATTTTGAAGAGTTTTGAAAATGTAATTCTTTTATTGAGATCACGTTGAGTTCAGTTTGCAAGTTCGTCTTTTGGAGTCAGATCTCCTACTTGGGGCTATGATGTCACAAATGGGGGAGCTCATTCACTTTGAATATCATTGTGTCAATGTCCGAAATGTATAGCAGCAGTCTCGGTGCAGCAACATCGTGGTAAAAGAAACTGGAGATGGTGCTTCAAACTGTCCTTGTTGACAATCATTTCATGCAAATCTGCCGCCAAGCTGTATGTCCCATGCCAAAATACCACATCTTGAGTATTGCAAGCAGCCAATGAAATAGTAGTGATGTCAAGTCATTAGGTATATAAGACGCGCACAGTTAGGGTCGTATATCATAGCCGGGTTGGCCAAGGTTTGCCAAGACCACATAGTCGGGCGTGAGTGTTTGCAGTTCTTATCATACGAGTATGAAGCAGTATACGCATCATTACCTTTTCCACTACAATTGAGCTGTGTATGATAATAATTAAAGCTTTAGCAGTCCAGTCACTGTTTGACTCCAACAAAGGCCTGGCATGACTTGTGCGTCTGAGTTGGCATTGCCAGGCCAGTGGGTATTGTCTTCCTGCTCCATTCGGAGCTACAGGGACTCCATCGTCGTTTTGTTGGAGAATGAAGGGTCGTGATGTTCTCGGCAGACCTTGGAGAGGCCGAATCCAGCATTGATTGACTTGGATGTCCCCAGAAGAGCGCACAGAAAACCAACATGCCGAGAGCCAAGTGGCAGTACTACAGTATAGCCTCGAACCTTACCCCACAGCACTAAAGAAGAAAGGTCTGAGATGAAAATGGTTTTTTACTTTCCAAGCCGCGTGATTCGGAAAATGCACCAGATGAGACGCTTAGACGCCAGTGGTCAGGCAAGTCGGAATGGGCCAGTCTCCAGCAGGAATCAAGGTTCGGCGGATGTAGATGCGGTACGACTAATCAACTAGAAAGAGACAAAGAAGGCCATGGGGTCGAAAGAGCAACGGGAGATGAGATTGGAATTGGATTGGACGGCTGCTCAACGGTTTCATCTGCATTGAGCAGCTCGTGGCTTGCATAGTACCTATATCCCGGGCAGACAAGTCTCAAGCGGTTGGAGTCAATGAGCACGACTATCGTGGATGGCAGCCATAAAAGGTATCCTTTAACACCAGGCGCAAGGTTGGAGATGATTGATTCGGGTGAGGACCCCGGGCTCGAGGGTAGCAATTGAGTTTGAGGAAAAGCGGCGCTACCTTTGTCGTGCCATACGTCCTTGGTACTGCGGCTGTCATTTGGTCATAATTCTACGAGTTGGGGCTATCAGCGTCTCCCGGGACCAAGTCTGTGTCGCCCGTATGATAACTCTTGTGGTGCTCTTCTAGAAAATGTCGTTCGCCCTTAATTCGCAGCACGCCCGCACGTCTCCAGTATTTCCTGGCTGTGAAGTAGCAGGTAGATCCATAGTGGACTGAACGATTGGCATGGAAGCATTGCGTAGGTACAGCGGGGTACAACGTAGTTTGTGACAAAACCAAAATCAGCTTAGCTGCTACTATATATGCACCCAACCAATTTTAAAGATGCGCTATCTTAGCTGCCCGCAGCTGAATTGCAGCTGCCGGATACTTAACAAGAGGGGGGGTTTATAAACATTAACATTTAATTATTTAGATCCGATATTTTTCGATTTAATAAATATTAACCGGCGGATAATAATTATATATATTTTATCCGGTTATATTATTTTATTTTAGTAAAAAACAAATTTTATAAACGTTTTATAAATACGTATTAAACGAATTATTTTTTTTTATTATTTTTCGATTTAGTGCCGTATATAAATTTTATAAATTAATTAAAATTAAACATAATCGATTTAATAACGGAAAATTCTCGTAAGCGTTTTATAAACAGCGGTATACCGATATTTTACGGTTTAATAATAATTATAAACTTATAATCGTTATCGTCGTATTTTCTTAAAAAAATCATTAAAAAACAAACAAATACGGGTTATATGTAAAAGTAATATTTAGGTGATTTTTATAATATAAAATAATATATATAAGTGTTTAGCATAAAATCACGCTAATAACTTTAGTCCCCGAGCTTTAATATAACGATTTATGTAAGCTTCGTAATATAATTTTTAAAACCCTTTTTTACCCGCTTAAATAAACCGTATAAGCATTATAAAAATGCGTTATTAAAAATTATAACGCATTAACATTAAAAGTTATAACGTATTAACACTAAATTATAATATATTAATACTAAAAATTATAACGCATTAATATTAAATTATAATATATTAATACTAAAAATTATAATACACTAATACTAAAAATTATAATGCACTAACACTAAAAGTTATAATATATTTATATTATTAATATTATAATTTTTAGTGTAAGTACACTAAGATTTTTAATGTAAATATATTAAGATTTTTAATAAATTAATAATATATATTATAAAAAAATAAGTATCGAAATGCTAAAAATATTATAAATTTAATATTACGGGCATTATAAATCTTTTATCGGCGCCCGATAAAGTTAATAAATTAAAAGGCTAGCATTTTAAATAAATAAATAAAATAACAGCCTAAAGTTATAAACTTTTATTTAATATATATTAAATTTTTTCGGTACGTTATAATTTTTACTTTTTTTTCTTATAATACATATCGTTTATTTACTAAAAATTGCAATGTACCTAAAATATAAAAAATTATAATACATTTACACCGATATTAAAATTCTATTACGCTATGCTGCGATATATTATATTGTTGAAAATCAACGTTGTCTGGCACTGTGGGAAGGTGTGCATTTGAAATTTAGAGAGTCAGAATAGAATTAAAAATGGGGTTTTGAAACGAACTTAGTCCTACCCCGACCTAGTAGGCCGACGTCACAATCCCTGCCGCTGGAGAAAACGTGACGCTTCGGATTCCCTTCCGCTTCGAGCTGAATTGTTGTCCGTTTCAACACTACGCACAACCCGACAGCGAGGATCGCCAGGGACTTTGCGTCTGATGATTGATCTAGGTTAGGTAGGCGGTGCTAGGTACATAGCTCTGGTTTGCTGGTCTGGTAAGCCGCCTGTCTGCTGCTGTTTGCCTGCCTCCTGGGTGCATATAGGCTTACCAAGCGATCTGGGCCAGTGAATTAACTGCACCTATCGAGATCAACGCCCTGCAAATCCCTCCCTTGCTAGGAAAGCATGGAACTTGTGACTCCATGAAGCACGACGGCACGAGAGCTCACGACATTGATATACAGTAGCCATCCAATCGGATCGATACAGGCAGAGTACAACTTATCATGTCGTGCTTGTACCATAGATCAGCGTATGGTACTCCGAAGAGCTGGGTTTATGTACGGAGTATGAAGAGTACGGGCAGCTCGACCACAGTGTAGTACACTTCATCACGCCAATCGACGAGCCCACGCGATGGCGCACATGGTGCGACTACGCTTCCGAACTTTGGTTGTCGGCGATGGGATAGATAGAATTCCGGCCAACAGATGTCGTTGCAATCGGACGGGCAAACAGCCGTTTGGGTGTGTGTTTGTTTGGTGTCTCTCCAACACAAAACTTTTTTCTGGTCTATGTTTATATGCAAGTCAACGGAGGGATGGGCAGGGGAGCGGTGCCGTACCCACGGCGACGATGCTTAACACGGAGTCTTATAAGTTAGGGAAGATGGGATACCACCCACCCGGGCCTATCATGAAGCATCGTCGTATCGGCAATTCCAGAGGTCTTCCACAGACCACCATGGCAACGAAAAGAAGCAGTGAAAAGAAGAAGAAGAAGAGTCATAGTTTGCGTTGTTGATGCCCAGTCGTCCCCACTCCGCCAGCATCGGCATAATCAACATGGATAGGGATTGATGCTTTGGGAGATCTGTCGCTGGCATGAAATTGCCCCGGGCCAGACGAACCTGCGGATCGAGGACCCTGAAATTCTCCCGCGTGTTCCATGGGACGAAGGAATGGCCATCCCGAGCTGATGGGAGCGGTTGATGAACGGTGCGTGCATACGAGGGACAATGGGATTGATTGCATGAATCTGATGCCTGGCCGTTGTATACATGTATTTACCCGTGAATACTTTTCTCTGAACGATCCATGGATATCGTTGTCGATACCCTAGGACCATCAACTACCCAGTTCTTGCTACCTCTGCCTGATTCTTCTCTTACGCCCAGCTCACTTTCTTTGATCTGCAAAACGAAAGGAATCACTTGAGAACCCTAAATTCCACAAAAAAAAGAAGAGCGACCAAGTCATTGTCGATCAAAGAGGCCGGAGTCCGATACATGCCTCACTACGTACTGCATCGACCCTTAAAATCGCCCTCGTGCAGGACCCCGTTATTCCCAGTTTAGCACAGCTACGAGACAAGAGCTCAGCCAGCTTCCAGTGTGATAGAGCGGTACATGCCGTTTACTTGACCACCTTTTCACCCCCAGTCCCTCGCAACCTTGTTACTTAGCACCATACGCCGAGATCGAAGCAACCCAGCAACAGCAACCCAAGGTCCCAATCAACCTCCATCTCGTCAGTCAACCTAACCAAGGCACGACCTACCATCCGATCTGGGTCGAGGACCGCAGGAGAGAAGCCCAAGCAAGCATACTATAGCAAGCCAAGCTGCCCGCCCCCGGCAGCCCACTTGATACCTATCCTAGCACCTAGCTCTGGTATTTATTGGCTGCGAGCTGCACTGCAAGACCACCCCCGATACCTCCCAAACCCAAAGCGATACCCAGACACACCCCCAAATCACCTGCCGCTACTGCAGCGTTCCCAAAGCTGTCATTGGATTTATTCTCCCACTGCAGCAGCATCCCATTCCATCCCACCCCCGCTCTCCCCCTCCAACGGTATCTGCCACCACCAAGACCGCCGATAGTTGGTTAGTCGAGACACCTGACGAAACTCACTACCATTTACGACCTTTGGTATCGCCAATCGCCTGACAAGCACACCACTTATCGCGGCCAACCCCCCAGACACTTTTTTTTTTTTTGTTCCTTCTTTCTTCACAGACGATTAGAAAACACAGTCTCGAAACATCTGTCCGCTGCGTGCGTTAGACCTCACTCAACATGAACCCTCTTCAGAAGAACAAGATCGACATCAAGGTAAGTCGTGCCGTCGTCCCTGCCCTTCCTTGTTGGACCAGAACCCGACATCCGCACGTCCAAGACGAGCACCAGCGACAACGGGCAATGGTGCTCTACAAGCACACATACTCCCTCCGATTGCCATGCCAATCAGCCTCTAAACTGTTACTTTTCGTTCATACTATACATCACTCTTCCGTGGAACTGCTGACTGACCCGCGCTACCACACAGTCCCTCTCGCCCGATGAGCAGCGACTCTTCCGCCTGTACGGCAAGCTGCCCAGCAAGTCCGACCACTTCGCCAAGCACCTGAAGGACCGCAAGTACTTCGACAGCGGCGACTATGCCATGTCCAAGGCTGGCAAGGGCGACAGCGTCGACACGGGCTCCGTCGGCAGCCAGCACCCCGTGCCCGAGAACATCCCTCACCTGTCCTCGCCCAACGGCGCCAACAGCAACAGCGGTATTCCCCTCCTGCCCTCGCACCACAGCAGCATCTCGGGCGCCAGCGGCGGCCAGGCTGCTAGCCCTATCAAGGAGAGCAGCTTCCTGAACCGCGAGACGAGCGCCGACGATGCCGAGGAGAAGACCAGCGATGAGGCCAAGGCCCAGGAGGAGCAGGGCATCCCCATTAGAAGATAGGCCGGCGTAACTACTGCTACGCACCCTATCAGATCGATTGTGTCACATGTACGATTTACTTGAGAGATAGAGAGAGAGAGACACGGAGCTCTCTAGCAGGGCAATGGCAAGGTAGCTGGCTGGACAGCGGAAACGAGAGCCGAGACAACACCGGAGTGGATGATCGTTGCAAGCACGAGAGGGCCTTGAGAGTCAGCAGACTGCAGGGACGTGAACCGCCTCCGTTCAAAGGGCTTTCCGTCTTCCATGCCACTTCTCGGCCCGAGACACTCGCTTCTGGGGATGATGTTTGTTTGATGAGTTGCTGCCGTGGGCCAACGGCAAAAGGCCTCATTAGGCCAGACTGGTTCTGTGTTTTTGCGGGCTGCGGTGCCAAGTTACACGATGATGACCATGGAGGGTAAACCCAGTTTCTCACCGGCGTTCCAAGGTGTATTCCTATGATGAGAGCCTACTTTAGGCCTGTCAAATTCAGCAAAATTCAGCAACACTTTCTTCCTGTCTACGACAAAGTGCTGGCAAGGACACGTTCTCTACGCTGCGTATGCTTTGTCCTGATTCGAGATGGGCGTCATGTATCGTGCTTTGGTCCGTACATTGTTCTTGTCTGAGAGCTGAGCACCAAATGTTAGATAAAAAGATTTACATGTTGTCCACATATTGCTTCCATACATGAGTCCCGTGTCTGTCTTCCTGCGTAAGCACAGCTCGGTAACAGCATGTATACAATAACTGTTACGATTCCGAAAGGCAACTCTATACTTGCATGTCACATCCAAGCTGCTGCTCCCTTATCCCAAGATTCTCAAATTTATCCCCTTGACCGAAGTATGCGTACACACAGATTGATCACACCACATGATATAAGGAATATGCATCGGTCGTGTACTTGATGTCCATTTGTCTTAGCGGTATTGTTTCTTTTATGGTTTTACTTTTGTCTATGCCTCATATCTTGCCGTACGCTTCATGAGTAGTTGGTTTTTCCTGTAACCAAATTTGTTCCGTATCTTTTTGTCGTGACCCTATTTTCATATTTTCCCATCATGATCATGTGTTTACAAGGTCAATGCCTTGACAGCCATAGCCTTGGCGCCCTCAAAGTTCTTGTGGCCACCGATGAAACCAGCGGCGTGCACAAACACACCACCCGGGAAGCCGGTGATCTGGTCGAGGGCCTCGTCCCTGGCGCCCCTCCAGGGCTCGGGCAGAGGCTTGCGGCTCTGGAACGAGTCCTTGGAGACGGGCACGCACTGTATCCGCCACTTGGCGTCGGGGACGGGCTTCTCGGCGTACAGGACGTACTGGACCTTTTTGCCGCTGGCGTCGGCGTCCTCGAGCGAGTACAGGTGGTCCTTCCACGGCACGCTCTGGCCCTCGAGCACCATGATGCGGCCCTCGGGGTCGTGCTCGAGGCGCTTCTCGTAGGCGGCGCGGACGATCTCGCGCGCCGGCAGCCACGCCTTGGCGTAGTACTCGAGGTCGCGGGAGAACTCCTCGCCGATGCGCTGGCTGGCGGCGGCGAAGCGGGCGTCCTCGGCGGCCTGGGCCTCGGCCGGGTCGCTGGGCACCGGGTCGTTCCAGTTGGGGTTGAGGCGGCCGACGACGGCGCCCAGGGTGAAGGCGCCCTCGCTGAAGCGCTTCTCCAGGCCGGCGGCCGCGACGCCCGCCGGGTCGTAGGCCGAGATGCCGTTGTCGTGGGCGTCGAGGGCCTCGACAAAGGACTCGTAGATCTTGTTCCACAGCAGGCCGACCTCGTCGCTGTCCTCGGGCTTCTGGAGCTGCTGGGCGACGATGGCGCGGCCAAAGTGCAGGTACACCAGTCCGGCGCTCGACAGCTTGGTGGGCCGGCCGGGAAAGGTCGTGGCAAAGGTGCGCTGGTGGTGGTCGTAGCGGTTGGCGGCGGCGTCGTACTCGCCGCCGACGTCGACGACCGTGTGGCACTCGCCCAGCAGGGCCGGGTCGCGCGTCCGCACCAGCGACGAGCCGCTGTACGCCGGCAGCAGGCGCAGCATGTACACGGCCAGGGCCTCATCGGCGTGGAAGTGGCCGTTGTGCGTGCCGATGGACACGCCGCCGCCGGTCTTGAGGCGTTTGGATGCGCTTTCAGCCATCTTTGCGAGGGTGCGGAGCATACGACGGCTTCGTGTGTGACTGGGTGTGTGTTTTCGCGGTTCGGGATCGGGTGGTAGTGTTTGCTCGACCCGGGGTTCCTTCTTGTTGTCTTGTCCAAAAGCGAGTGCTGCTCGTCTTGGTTTTCAAGGTGGGTTGGAAGTTATCGATCTCAATTGTGGTGGGGTTGATTGGTCCCTGGAAATCGAGAACTGGGGCCTGGGGTACTGTACCTATTGCATCGAAAGATGATTTTCTATTTCAACATAATCGTCACCAAATAAGCATCAATTGACTTGTATCAAGTTCTGTACTAAACCTTTGCGTATCATCGATATGGGAAACTCCATTTTGTCTCTATTTTCCCTGATTCCGTTTGGATGAGGCAGCGAGAGTTGGTTAGGTACTTCTGTTCTATGTGCGGGATGCTTTAATCGCCGAGTTATGGAGCCGAGAGACGCCCAATAGACGACCTCTATTTTCTAATAAGCCAAGGACAGAAACTCATGTTGATAGTATTATCATGAACACTACGTACCGGTAAAGATATTTTGCATCTGCACCAATGGTGACGGACAAGCAAACGAGTTGGCCACTGTTGCTGCTCAGACATTGAATATAACCTAGAAGAGTGCCCAGGTGGTTTCCGTACCTTTTTGGAGCAGCCATTCTTATGGACAGGATAAGGTATACATTTTACGCTTTTTGAACAGCAGTATCAGATGAAGAGCATATGGCCTCACAACTATTTTATCTAGGTACTTTGTACATGTGTTAGAACCTTTAGAAGATATCAAGCGCCATGAGATTGTAACGAGATGCCACCTACCGAGACGGTCTCATAAGCGCTTTATTCAAAGCTGTGGTGAACCTTTATCTACTGCTCTTGGATCTTTTACCCCCAATTCTATCAATTCTTTACGTTCAAAAGTTGTTGCTGTTCTTGCAGGATAGTAAGAGAAGTAGCCCATACCTCATCTACATGCTACAAGTTCTTGACCACAACTCATGTGTGCTCGATCAATATCCCTTGCGAGTTTGTTCCTGTTATGTCCCTACGCGTTGCATTCTTTAGTTTCGTTTGCGCTGTTCGGTTTACCAAACTCTGAAAAATGAGAGACGAACGTTCAAAAGCTCGAATAATAGGGTGTTAAAGCTCCATATCGGGCGTCGGTTTAATAAGGTAGTAGTGGGCAGACACCCGGAGTCGGCGTGTGCTTAGCAGCTGGATTTGGAGAAACCCCCCTAACCTACCCCAATAAGGTACGGTAGCAGGTACCTACCTAGGAACGCGACGCCAGATGATGCAGCCCCCGGAGGTCAGCCAGGTGTGGTCAGAAATGAATGGCCTCAGTTTTCGCAAGCGGAAACAGTGCTCCAAACACCAACACCTCTTGCCAGCTTTGGCGGCCAGCACCCGTCTAATCTTTTATCGCCGCCGCAACATTTTTTGAGCCAGCGACCGCGTCTTCCTCCAGCCCATTTCTTTCCTACCTCAATCAGAGCCCGACGCCCTGTGTCCTCACCAACCACACATAATCATCGTCATCACCGGCAGCGCGACCGGCTTGGTGCCATTTGTCTATCCACCATGGACGACCGACACAACAAGGCAGACCTGGCTCATCGCGAGCGCGGACATGATGGCGCGCACACCGGCGAGTCGAAGCCATCCTACCGGTCCTACAAGAAGAAGTACAGAAAGCTGCGTCTCCAGTTCGACCAGAACGTGCAAGAGAGTGAGGAGCTGCACAGGACAGAGCAAAAGGCCATCCGCACAATGAAGCGCCTCGCCATCGAGAACGAGTACGTCTGCGCCGTCAAAATAATGGGAACATGATGAAACTAACTCGCGATGCAGCCGCTTGATGGATCTTCTACTAGACATCAACGAGTCGCCTCAAATCCCGCCGGAGCGCAAGATCAACCTCGACCCTGACGGTGCCGATGACACAGACGACGAGACATCGCCGAGGCCCACCAAGTCCCTGAGACGTCTTGTGGATGAGGTCCCTCACCAGTGCTTCTCCGAGGTCGTGGACAGCTACCCCAAGATCATCGAAGAGCTGCAGCCCGATGACCCCAATGTCTACCCGACCGCGTTCCTGACGGCGGCTGATGTCGACAACTACATAGCCGAGATCGACTCGCGCCTGGGACTCAAGGCCAAGCCGGCCGTTCCCCCGCCAGCCACTGACCTGAGGAAGTCAGCCACCAACTTTGCGCTTAGAAACCCTACAAGTGTGTACAACTGGCTCCGCAGACACGCGCCCAAGACATTCCTCCAAGACCTGGAGAAGGACAAGGACCGCGAGAAGCATCACGATGAGGATGGCGGCGGAAAGCGCAAGGGAGGCGGTGCCCGTGGTAGCAAGAAACAGAGCGCTGCACACCGCAAGGAGGCCGGCGAGCCCGTGGAGTGGGATGAGGAGGCCGCAAACGACGACCAACCTTTCGGCAGCGTCCGGGGCAAGAGAAAGCGAGATGACGACGGCGGATACAGGCCCAAGGGCGGCTCCAGTCGTCCTACCAAGAGAAGAGCACGCAAGTCGGGCGCATAAGAGCGGTCGTGATCGCGGCAAGACGTTTTGCTTCTTGGGGTTTTCAAGTATTGTACATTACGACATGGTCTGGAAACATGGCCCAGCAATGCTCGGCGATGGGCGTATGGCGTTTCAACGGGTAGAAGAAGCTTGAACGATGCTCACACCCTTGGCTGGATTTTTTGGACCACGCTGGGCGAAGTGGTTTCGTACGATGCATTCTAGAACCACTCTAGGGGATATAATAAATCATGGTGCATTTCTACTACTAATGGATGATCGATGCATGTACAATCCCTTGTTGTTTTTATGTTTTACTAACCTCTATCTTCCAACACAATGATCACAGTAATGGTCGTGATCCCCTTGGCAGTTCGCAAAGGTTGAAGCTTCAAGGCGGCAGCAGGTCTAGATCCACGAAGTACACTAAAATTCCGCGTCGATCTCAAAAAATCCATGCGTGGAAACTCCTCACCAGCGGCAAAAACTTGCATATTTTCAAAGCCCATTACTGAACTTCTGTTTTATAGAGGTGAGCATTTCAATTATCGAGAAGAAGGCGAGAGAAACGATTTTTCTCTACCGTGACTGCTCATTTTCGACTGACAAGAAGCTAGACCTGCACAATACGTCACCTTGGCCGGTACGGCACCTTCCCGAAGCAGCATCAACACCAATTTCGACCTACATTACCTAGGTCTGGTATACAGGCTTGCTTACACATTTCTGCCAGGAAGATCTTCTGTCTACTTGCCTTCTGACACATCTACCAAACATGCCGATTCACCACACTTACATTGTAGAGCACCTGGACCCGGAGCTAGGGCCCTGGTCGGAGCTCGAGTACGTGGCCATCGCGCGCGAGTCGGCCGAGGCCAAGGCCACTTTTGTTCTCTCGTCCCTCCCCGAGACCTTCAAGGTCCCGGAGAAGCTGGCCAAGGAGCCCGCCTTCAAGGCCGAGCACCGGGGCGTCGAGGAGATGTACCCCGAGGGCAACGGCAAGGAGAGGGTCTGCCTGCTCGACCCGGCCGCCGAGAAGGACTTGAACCCGGACGACAAGGGAGAGTTTGACGTTTTCCTTTTTGGAGGAATCTTGGGTCAGTAGTACTCTCATGAGGGCCTGGAAGGGTGATTGTTCGCTAACGACATTGACAGGAGATGACCCGCCCCGTGGTGAGTTCATGATGCGACAACGCCAGGACCAAGTCTAGGCCAAGACAGAATGATAGAAGGCACTGACAATTTCAAAGACCGTACATCGGAGCTGCGCAAGAAGGGCTTCACCGGCCGCAGGCTAGGGCCGGTGCAGATGACGACGGATACCGCTGTCCGAGTGACGCGTATGGTCATTGAAGAGCAGTGTAAGTATCAAAGAGCCATGAAGCGCAAGTCGATTCTTAAAGTAACAAATCCAGACACTCTCGGAAACATCCCTTACACGGATCATCCCAACCTGAAATTCAGCGATCATGAAAGCACAGAAATGCCGTTCCGCTACGTCAAGGACAAGGATGGCAAGCCAATCATGCCCGAGGTGAGTATTTTGGGTCATCATGTATTCTGCCAGGATGGATACTAATTCATGTGCGACAGGGCATGGTGGATCTCATCAAGAAGGATGCTGACAAGAGCATTGATGATTTGTTCTGAGAAACTCCGATAGCAAGTCCAAACCAGATACATCATATTTCTTGAACGCCGAAACTGTCGAAAATAAAGAAGTATATCGAGTACATCCGAGTCGTAGTGTACAAAATGTCAAAGGGGCGGAGACACGATTTTGCTGTGTCAATCCCCCCTTGCGTCACTGACATTCAAGTCTACCTATAGTCTCCCAATGCGGGTTTCCTCCCCAGTTCGCATTGTTCGATTACGCAATCTGCGAGTTTGATGGTTTGTTACCTTTGTCTATTGACTAATGTACCCCTCCGTGTATGGTATGTGCAGTGTGACTTCGCATTACCGAAACCGTCCATCAGCATTCCAATGTTCCCCGAAGCAGCGAGACACCTTTGTGGTACAGGCACACTTCTAAGCCAGGGTGCTTCTCTTGACAGAATTGTAATCCAATCCGATATTGAACTCTTACAGCAGTGCGGTACACGTTCCTTTACTTGTTTGGTCCCAGATACTCTCGAAACTCCGTATAGCACTGACAAGGTAATATGCTGTCGCTATTTGGTAAAGCGGTTGAAGCCGCTGAGAGGAGCGATGAGGGCGAAGGGAAATCTCTGCTCGATACCTTCGTCGATATCAAAGAGCTGAATCCCCTAGGCAGGACCCTGCTGAGAAACGTACTTGGCACAGTCAAAGTCGAGAAAACTGAGGCCGAGCCAGCCAGATATCGAAGAATCAAGGATGAGACATGGGCGGAATTCCTGGAGAATGTCGAGGACTACCGACCTGGAGGACTTTACCCTGTTGACATCGGCGACACACTCCTGAGCAAATATAAAGTTTGTCAGAAATTGGGCCATGGCAGGCACGCCACCGTGTGGCTTTGCAGGAACACCGTCGAACCCGAGTGGAGAGTCATGAAGATCTTCAAGGCCAGTTGCTCAAACAGGGCCAAAGAAAGTTACGAACACGCGGTCCTTGCCACGGAGGGGATCACGGAGCCTGTTCCGAGTCAAATGATCAGGGTCCCAGACCGAATCAAGTGGATGGAAAGTGCGAATGGCAAACACATTTGCTTCGTGCTCTCCTTGCATGGACCAAAGATTACCCACCATGACCTGGAGGAGCCTGCCGAAATGACTCAATACTTGCAACGAGTACTCCTGTGTTTACGTGCCCTGAACATGGCGGATATTGGGCACGGCGGGATACACCCCGGAAACATCCTGTACGATGTTGACGATTCCGTTTATCAATACTCGGAAGAAGAGATGTTGAAGTGCCTGGGGAAGCCAACCAGACACAAGATCGAAGCAGCCGAGAGCAGTGGCAAAGAATTTGCCAAGGCCCATGCCCCGAAGTACCTGACAGCGCCAACACAGGGGCTCGGCAGACTGAAGCTGCTTTCTAGTATAGCTCTGACTGACGTTACGATTGCAATCGAATTGAATGACGAGCTCCGGAGCAAGCATATGTCGAAGCAGCAAAAGACCAACGCCGATCTCTGGGGCTTTTGTTTCACGACCATGCGCATGGGGCAACGGAAGAAATTGAACGCGCTGCCGTGGCAGCCTATTACCAAGCGGCGGAATCCAGAAACTCACAGAGAAAGACTGGGTGACTTGATGGCCCCTGTGTTCGCGCTATGCAATGACATACTGCACAAGATGGACCTGAACGAGAAATTCAGCTTTAGTCAGAAGCACGGCGTCGATCCGGCCTCCATAGAAAGTCTAAACAAGAATGCGGCGCTGAATCTCGTGCTCCAGGGAGGCGTTGAGCACCTTTTTGGGGATCCAAATGACCTCTGGCTGTTCGGCGACCTGATCGATGAGACGAGGAACTTCAGGATCCGGGATCCGCCCCCGTTCAAGGAGGGGGGCGAGGACGACGATGACGAGGAGGAGGAAGAAGAAAACCCCGATACCCAGGTCAAGCCCGGGGAGACCGCGAACGAGTACAATACGCTGACGGGCAGCGTGAAACCCCTGGCGCAGTCTCCGTTCAGGGGCGACAGGGCCCTCTCTCGTTTCCGAGACGACGAGGTCCAGGGAAAGACGGGACCGACAAAGTCTACCAAGAAAAGTGTCCAGCCGGAGAAGAAGTCGAAGGGGAAGGTGGAGGAGAAGAAGTCAAAGGAGAAGAAGGCAGAGGAGAAGAAGGCAGAGGAGAAGAAGTCAGTAGAGAAGAAGCCGGAAGAGAAGAAGTCAGCAGAGAAGAAGCCAGAGGAGAAGAAGTCAGTAGAGAAGAAGCCGGAAGAGAAGAACGTGGTGAAGTCCAAGGAAAAGTCCAAAGAGAAGCCAGATGTGAAGTCCAAGGGAAAGGCCGTGGAGAAGCCTCAACAGAAGTCCAAGGAGAGTTCCACGCCGAAATCCAAGGAGAAGTCTAAGGAGAAGACCGAGGAGAAGGCAGGAGAGAAGTCCCAGCAGAAGTCCAAGGAGAAATCCAAGGAAAACCCGAAGGGTGGCGAGAAGAAGCCAGAGGAGAAAAGGTCAAGGGAGAAGAAACCAGAGGAGGATGAGGAAGACGACGTTCGTACAGTGCCTGTTTTCCAACAAGAAACGAGCCAAACCAGCTCCCTCTCTGGGAAACCAGACGAGCAGGAAGAGTCAGCCTCTTCGACACAAACTGGAGATCATTCTAATGCCCAACCTGAGCCCGAGTCCAAGCCGGACCCTGAGCCAGAAGAAGAGCAAGAGCAAGAGCACGAGAAGACACCGGAGCCAGAATCAAGACCACGAGACAAGAGCCCCAAAGTCAGGCGCGAGGCGTTCCAGTACGTTGTCCTCGGGCTCATTGTCATGTTTGCGTTCTTGACCGTGGTGTTCGCCACTCTCTTCTTCTGGGCCAGGCCGTCGCCCGCAGTCGTCGGCCCGGCGCTCAAGAACGCCGGCGAGCTCTTGTACATGCAGAGCCGGAGGCTGTCGCCGCAGACGACCTTCTTCGAGGGCGTCTTGACGTCCTCGGGGGCCGAAGGGCCGACTCGGGAGGCCGACGCGCGAGCCCTGTTTCAGGGCTTGGGTTTCCTTGAGAGCGAGTTCAAGACGCTTTCTGAGTGAAAGGAGATTATCAATAAAATTCGCATGGTGGCTGTGCCACGATTTGAAAATCTTATTTCTATCAATATATCCAAGTTTCATATTATTTCTGTTTTCTATTAACGTCCAGTGTTAGAAGCTATCGTGTCCTTTGAAGACTGTCGGCGTAAATATAATGTAGTGCCTTTGGAATGTCTGCTTTCCTCATTCCGCAGCAATATGTTTAACACAGCCGAGATGTTTGCAGGCTTCTGTGTTCACACATGCTAACGATATCGAGATCATAGCACCCCAAAGAATACCACTGTTCCAAGTCAATCGATATCAAACTATGCTTTTCCGCAATCACCATACGCAACGAACACCATATATCTCCTTCGTGGTCCTACATAAGCCCAGGCCTGTGCCCAGCGTCTTCTCACTCATGGTCGCCAAACCACCTTGGCCAATCATCACCATAGACCTATTTCGGTGTCACCATGGCCGAACCAGCAGGCCTCGGGCGCAAAGACAGATATTCCATTACCATATGCGCAGGCTCCCCAAGAGAGAATGGAAAGGGCATCCCGGCGTGATACTCGAAATCACAGTGGTACGAAGTGGAATCTACGGAACGTCCCTGGGAGGAGAAGATCTGCCGCCCCGACCCGTTTTGGGATTGTATTATTGGACTGAGTTCTGTAGAGTGTGCATGTGATATGTCTGCCTTGCTGCTGCCTGCTCGAGTATACTCGAGCCAGGATGGGCCACTTCCTACCGAGACATATGACGAGACGTATGCTCTCGACAACGCAGAAAGAGTCACAATCGCGATCTAGCTGGGTTCTTTTCATACGGTCACGGTTGAATAACAGCCCTCAGCATATCCAACGCCCATTTCATCAGATCACCAGCACCGGCACCAGCCACAGGAGGGAAGAGCTGACACAGCGTGGTATCTATTGGGTCATGCAGTGGCTTGCTATTGGGGAAAAGAAAGCAAAAAATGGACGTGTAGAACATGACGACATTTCCATAAAGGAATCGCACCGCTGTGGCGCCGGCCAATAACCGTGTCGCGAGGCATGGGCGACCTTCCCAGTCTGGCACTGCACCACACTCCTTCGACTCTCGCCACGTCACGGACGAAAGTTGATCTCGTGAGCAGCGAGAAGCACTGAGAAGGGAAAAGACTCGGGGCCAAATCAGGTTTGACGGACAACAACAAAAAGGTTCGTGCCGCCTTGTACCGGTCTGCTGGGAAACGTTGTGTGCATACTGTCAGTGTGGCAGCAACTTGCGTTGTTGGTAGGTTCTACGAATGGACAGATGCGCAAAGGTAGGCATGTACTCCGGAGATGTGTGTACTGAATGTGGTGGTCGTAGTAAGTAAAGGTAAATTAATATGCCGTGGGACGACGGGCACCCCCGCGCTAAAGCATCGCACACCGAACAGCTGGGTTTTGGGGGGAAAGACAAAGAAAGACCCATGCGAAGGGGAAAGGGAACCCCGTCTCATCTCGTCTCCTCGGAGCGAATCGACCGGTGGGCGTAGGGAGGAGAGGGAGGGATGAGATGTGGTGGGATTGGGCGCCATGCGCAATAACCATACCGGTAAAAAAGACGAGAACAACGTTTTTGTCCAATACTCTGCCTTCACGTGGGCGGCCCAGCCTATGGACGTCGCGGGTTCCTGCGCAGATGACCGTGCGGTTGATATCTGACACATCCAAGGTCCCTTGTCGATACCGAGGAAGGGAAGAATAAGAAGAAGAAGCTGACAATGGCTGAGCGCGACACCCCCCGGCAGGCCGGGTGCACGTTGAGAAGAAGGAAACATCGCCGACGGCCCGCACCTGGTTGCCGGCGGCTTTGAACGAAGGACCATGTACTAGCTGTATACTTGTACCTCCGTGTCAAAAGATTGAAACGAGCACGAGAGAGAGAGAGAGAGCATTTACGGTATGGCGAATGAGTTATCAGCGAGCGAATCATGTCGTGATAGGAAGACGCGAGAGCACAGTAAAGCAGCGAGCGAGCGCGAGCGCGAAAAAAAGACCGGATGCTCCCGCTCTGCCGCTGTCCATTTGTCTTGGATGACATTCGTTGCGTGAGACTCTGGCTTTTGCGCCTACCCGTGCCCCCGTACCTCGTAGGCAGAAAACTGCTCGGGCGGAAAATGGACATATGCGCCGTCGCCTGTCAAGATCTGGGCGAGAGATAAGCGTAATTAATTAGTTCCTCTGACGAGCACGCGAGCGTGAGCGTGGCTTGTGGGTTTAATTATTCAGCGGGTGTATTCAAGTCTGTCTGTCAGTCATGACCGTCGGGCATCATCAGTATTTCGAAACAGGAAAGCAAGCTCTGCCAAGCGTGTGGTATGTATTGGTTATCCTGTAGTACCGGGTGAGCCGGTGTCTCATCATGATCACCAAAAGGAGAATGTGGTCCAGTCCCCCGACTGCCGTGATATTACTTCTGCGCAGCTGAAGCGAGAAGCGTTGCGTTCCGTTGCGTGGGAGCGTGCCACGTTGCCGACAGGGCCTGTCGGCCGGTATGTAGTGAACGTATGAGAGGACAGCTGAGCGAATGGTTATAATAGGTCACGACAAGGCTGAGTAGGCATGAAGGATCCCAAGTAAGGTACTATCATTCCTTCCTCATCTGACAGCATTCTCTGTGTCTATTTCCATCAGGCTGCATTGGTATGCGTGTATGAGAGCAATCAAGCACCGAGGATGGATGGGGATGTCGGCATTCCGGCTCTTTTTGGAATCACAAGTCATCCTTTCGGGCGCGACCTGATTGCAACAGTGCTTTTCCTGGTGGCAGACTTTTGGTATCGCCTACCGGATAGGTGGATGGGCGTCCGATCCACCGGGTGAGACATTTCCAAATCGCACCCGTTTGCGATCGAATCCCCGAGCAAGGGACAAGGGATACATTACCGAAAGGCTCTTCACCAAACCCTAGGCACATACGGTAGGCAGGCAGGCTGGTAGGAACGTTGACATACCCAGGGAGTAATGTAGAAAGTCACCCACACTCGTTCCCTAGTATCATACAGAGTAGCATATGGCATGCCACTCTCTCTCTCCGACCGACGCCGAGGCTTCGGCATGGAATTCGCTAGAAGCAGGTACAAGCGCTCACAGGAGACAGACGATAATGTCTCATACGCAGAGGCGAAAAAAGAAGGGCGGTAGACAACGCTTGTGCCTTGGGGTCCTGCAAGCGAACGACCTCGACGCTCTTTTGCATACCGACCAAGTGGAGTGGCAGGTAGGCGAGCAGGACGAGAGCCCACGATGGCGGTAGAAGGTGGTTAGAAGAACAACGGTAGAGTGTTTAGAAGGACGGTAGGGCGGTTCGGGGAGCAGGGCCGCCAGTGGGCTAAGCCTTACTGAGCTGCTGGCGTCTGGCGTGGAGGAAATAGTCCGTCCGAGGGCAACTTGCGGTCAATTGGCGAATACCCGGGAGAGACTTGCCTCTGTGTGCGCCCACGGCAGCACGCGAGGGTACTTGGGAGGTTCTGTTTGACCAAGTCAGGTACATTCGCCAACAGCGAACCTGTCGAGGGTCGATGAGAGTCGATGAGAGTCTGGCTGGCTGGCTACGTGACGCCTGGACGGATTTATTTCCATGGCCTCCAGCCGAGAATTATCAGAGCTGCTGCACTGTCGATTCTCACCATAGTCTTGAGTATGCGGTGTGCAGAGTATAGATCACGATGATTGGGACAAGGTGCAAAGCCTCTGCACCGTTCAAACCCATCATTTTGCAGCAATGTGCCACTCTTGAATGATGTCTTACTCACTAGAGCTCGGATTCGGCTCCCTCATAACCGGAGAAGAACTTATTGTGAGGACAGTGACAAACAAGTCAACGTAATTATTGCCCCGTAACGGCAGGCAATCATGCTACAATATGGAGTAGAAGAATCGTGGAGAGTACTATACGAAATCCCGTACATACTGCAAAACTCCTCCTCCGCATCCCCGGGTGGCAAGCCTCGGCATGCATGTAGTGGACGATATCTATCACGCCTTGAATAGTTTTTCGTAATAAGTTCCTCGTCATCTTGTGTAAGGACCTCGATAAAAATCATGCCAATGGGCTGCTGTCGAGTCTAGATTTGCTTCGAAAGAGGGGAAAGGACGGATCCGGCGATCCGGCTATGTACGATTGAGGAGGATATTACTAAGTTGCTGCACGGAGGCAACGATCATGATGCTACGGAGTACACCTACACGTACTTTCTCTCCATCTGTCTGCTCTTCTTCCTGGTAGATGCTTCTGAGAACGGATCAGAAAGTCGTAATACCGAATCCACAACCGAGAATGCTAGGTTAGCTAGGAACCAGGTTAGCAGCATCGCGGTCATCGGTTCACTTGGTTCACGGCCCAACCACCGCGAAAAAAAGATCTGACGAGACGAGCAGTGTAGCGGTGCAACGATGATCATGTTCCCCGGTATGTTTGTGCGGAGTCCCCAATGCACGTTCTCGTCCTCAAACAACTGCTACAGTAGCTGGCTTACTGCGAAGAGTTTAGACTTTTTTCGAGGGCAACACCTGTGTACTTTGTGGTCTGTACTAAGATCGACCTAACATATGCAGTGCGCTCGATTGCTTGCCATACTATATTTTGAGTGTCTGACAGGAACAACCTTGAAGGTAGGGCTATTCCGATCCCGATCTATCTCATATTGGGCACGCACTCATTTTGCCAACGATAATAATATCTACTGTGTACTACTCATGGGCAAAACATCGCCCTTGCTCATGAGCCTTCATCGGGATGATTGTTTTTCCATTCAAAATTGCAATCAACTTGTGTATCAAGAGGCTTGGTGTCTTTATGCTTACAACCCATTCAGAAAACCATCATGGTTAGCCTCAACAGGCATCGTCTTACGTAGCGCATACCAGCGTAGATATAGCGACAGCGGCATCGCTGGCTGTTGCCTGTCTCCCTATGGAGCGTTCGTACAACGACCATGCCGTTTTGTGGGAGAAAACAATAACCAAGGACTGCCAGCTCACCAGCCCAGATGGCATCGGACCCGTCCAACTGCATTGGTGGGCCGCAAATAGGTTGTTTTCAACAATGCAGATGAACCTCCATGCAATGCTGACTGTGATTGCTACATACATACATACAGGAGCGCCCTGGACTAACGGGCTGATCCCCTGATTCACTGCAAAGGAATAGCACCCTGGTGAGGTTTCTGTGATCAATTTCTTGGGGGTTCAGGCCGGGGCAGAGTGAAGCGAGATCTTGACCATTCATACTCGTCACATTATAAGCGGAAGTGGTGGTGGTATATTGTTTGATTGTAGTGTACGAAGTAGACATCAAACAAGTTACAACACCTTCTCGCCGAGTGCAGAAGAAAATCCCGAGAGATAGGATGATGGCAGGATCTCAGCATTCTGCTTGGGAAAAAAGCCAAGGCCCGATCGGCCCCAGTCCCAGTCCCAGCATCTGAGCATCGGCCATGGTGTGGATTTGCTGTTCTGTCAAAGACCCCTGTCGTCAGTTTAGGTCCCATTCCGCAGCCAGATTTTTTTCTTTTTTCTTCCTATTTTTTTTTTCTCCTTCCTCTAGCCCATACCCACCTCCAAAGTGGCTCAGTTGGAGAGGTTTTGAGAAACAGCGAACTGGTGAGTCGTTGGCTTTGGACAATAGTGGACTCGCAAGGACTGGGAGGAGGGAGGCGACGGCGACGGCGACGGCCACAACCACGGCGACTCCCGCCCTGGTCTTGGTTGCTACCTTTTAATTATTTGATCTTACTTTCTTCTATACGTCTGTGATCTTTTCATTTTTTCTGCCGTCTTGCGGTGGCCGGTAGCCCGGTACCGTAGTTGGACCCCCATGGCGGCCGTGGCCCATCTTAAAACCATCGACTGTCTCGGTGCTAAAGTCACCTAAAATACATCATATGCTCTCGTCTGCCCCCTGCCATCAGTACAAGAACGAGAAACAGGCCGGGGTGGTCAGGGCACTGACTTTTTTGGTGTCAAATTGCTTGTACATTGCCGCCGCTTGACGGATTTCCCTTCCATTTCCCTTCCATTTCTTCCAGGCCCAGACCGAATTCTGACTGGCGCTTCCATCTCTGGCCTCCCTCTCAGGTACCGAGACTGCCACATTGCAACCCGACGGTACTTTCATTTATTACTGCGACTATCGTACGTACGTGCTTGGTCATATGCAACACGACGATCTGACTTCCTCGGCTGCAGCTAGTTTGGTTGACGTACAATCACATACATACATGGCTTTGGTACATTGAACGACGACCCATTTCTTGGGGCCCCGACTCTTCGTACTGGTCCGTTAATAGGTAGATGCAGGCTCTTTTGGGGTCTGTTTATTCCTGCTGCTGGAATTTTCCTCTCTCCTTCTCTTTTTCCCGGCCGACAATTCGTTGTTCCCTCGTCTCAACAAAACCCACTGGGACAGAAGAAGAAAAGGATTGGCGATTGTCCCGCGCGCACGTTGCCAAATACCTTGGCTTTTCCCGACCTGCCACGACGTCCCTTGTCCATACATACATTAAACAAACCCGTACATAGCGCGCAAAAAGATTGAACGGCCTGCGCTACGCTTCACTGCATTTTTTTGACCACTCGTAACATACCTAATGTACCAGGTTACATACAACGCGAGAGACACAACAACAGACACACACCAGTGAACACAGGCACAGGCACAGGCACACGCACCAGACACGCCCACCCGCTCCCAAGACCTGGCCCTTGACCCGGACCTGAACCTGGACCTGGACAGACCCCCCCCCCCCCCAGCAGCAGCAGTAGCAAGCAATCAAGCGCTACCTCACTGCCTACCTACAATTACCTGCCACCCACCAGCGGAAGAGGCAGAGAGAGAAAAAAGAGCTTTTGCGCTACACCACAGCCGGCGCCCGCCCCCATTAGTTATTTTATTTAGAGTAGTCTGGTGTGCCCAGTCAGTCAGTCAAGCAGTCAGCCAGTCAGCCAGCTTTGAAGTACCGCGCACTTCAGTTCGGGCCCAGCCAAAACAAAAACTCCACACTGGACGTCATCCACCAGTCAACCAGAACGAACAACACGCTCACAAACCCTACACCTTGCCTCTTACTTGGACCACGGCCAGCATCTACCAGCATATGCACCTGCTGCACCCACGCGTCTCGACTTCCCCCATCCGCCTGAACTGACAACTGTGTTTGTTTGTTTTTCTTCTTCCCTCCCGAGATCCCACTCAATCGATCTTTTTTTTTTTTTTTTTTTTGCGCTGCTCTCTCTCTCCACTCGCACCGACCAATTTTCGACCTGGTAATTTCTATGCATAATACGGACCAGACCCTTCAAGTCGGCGACACGAGTAGTAAAGTGAAGCGCAAGGAGTCGCCTGAGGGACGGACAACACATTTTAGGGAGCTTTGCACGAGACAGCGAAACGCCAGGATTTAAATACCTACAGCACTCGCTTCGACCCGCGACGACGAGCACATCGATCGTCCCCCAGTCGCAGGCGTCCCGAACAAACATGGTCCAATGGTGTCAAACGATCGACAACCGACCAAGCTAAAACTTTTCTGGAGCACTGTAGTAGTATTGGTGGTGGCATGAGTTGTCGAAACCAGACGTGGCTACATACCTTACCAATTCTGGATCCAGTTACTTTTCCGTCACGATGGAGCGGTCGGGGACGCTGCCGCATGATGGCAGCTCGGGGCTGGAGGCCAGCACATACAGCCTGAACTCGGTCGATCAAGACTCAACAGCACCTTCGAGTGCAAACGTCGATACCCAGCCCTCGAGGTGGACTTCGAGGACAAATTCCTGGACGGCCTCGCCCATGGCCTCGCGAGAAAGCTCTCCCACCAGGGCCTTCGCCAAACCGGCAAGATCAGGCCGCACGTCTATCGACAGATCACGCAAAAACAGTCTCAACAATCCAAGTCCCTCTCGGACGAGACACAGCAGCAGAGGACCTACTTCAGCGCCGCGCCAGCTACAGCAACATCAACCAATATCGGCCGCAACGACACCTACCCTGCCGCCTCCGTCTGGCTCGGAACTTCGCGAATCGCAACCGCACAAGCCCGTGTCGGCCACGGACCGAACCTCGAGGGATTCACCACGGTGGCCCGTTTCGCCTCGTCTCAAATCACCACCGCCCCAACTCAACAAACCTGCTTTCCCGCCTCCACCGACGAGGAACGAGCGCGAGCCACCAGTGATCAATCTGCAGAGGGCATCTCCATCACCACACCCGCTCGCTTCCGAAACTTCTTCACAGGTTGGCTCAGACACTGAAGGTGATGATGCTCCGACTCCATCGGGCATGCGTACCCCCGTCAGAGGGCCAAGCGGTGGTGCCTCACAGCTGGAGACAGTACAAGAAGTCAGCCAACCTGGTACACCAGGACCGGATCTGAATGCAGCCCTCGAGAGGTTGTCTCAAGGCCAGCCCTCGCGATCCGAGTCAGCTACTGATAGGGTCGCCAAATCTGGAAGTAACAGCGGTAGTGGAAGCGATAGTGGGAGTGTAAGACGAGGCACAAAAGGACCCAGTGCGGCAGCTCCCCCGCCGACATTGTCCACCAGGCAATCGAGCTCGGCTCTGCGGTTTGGCGCTGGCAAAGGCCCATTGGTGGACCCGTCAAAGCATATTACCGTTGAGGAGGAGGAGGTCAGCTCCGGACCGCGGCTGGCTTTGGGTTTGACTACGACGAGCCAAATCGGAATGAACAGCAGTCTGAAGACGAAACCGAGTTCGGAAACAATTCGGCCGAGGAAAGAGAAGAGGAAGTCGACAAGGAAAGCAGCGTCGGTAGCTTCTGGCACTGGTGAGAACCCGAATCTTCTTGCAATGAGACCACCATCCCAACTTCGGCACAGTCGGTCGATACGATCTTTGGCATCCTCGATGTCTTGTCGCTCGCCTGGGCTGCCGAAGCACGGCCAAGGGTCGTATGGGGAGGATGCTGTTTCGGCGCACCCGCCTTCAAGGAAGACGTCGCGCACCCCAAGTATAACTGCCCATGTGACCAACTTACTGACAGGAGGACCCCGTCCAGCTTCCTCAAAAGCAGATATATTCGAGGCCAAAGTCGCCAGCGCCGTTGAAGAGGCGAACTCATCCGACTCGGATGAAACATTCGTTTATGATTCTAACCCACCAGATGCACCGGACAGGCCACGGCGGTATCATTCTCGCACGCCGAGCGCCACATCTATGGTCAGCCAAGTCGACCGAGGCGGCCTGCGCTCAATACACAGTCTACTTGAAAGCGGACCTGTGAACCCTGCCATCAAGAAGAATATGAAGTTTGTCAATCCTTACGGCAGCACTGGGCCGGAGAGCCTCACAGGTGACGAAGATGGCAAGGGCACCGGGAGTCGCAGCAACGCTGGTTCGACGCGGGGGACGGGTCGTCACCATCATGCAAACCGCTGGGGTCGCAACAACAGCAGCAACCACCTCTCCCTGTTCGACAACGAGTCACCTTTCCCCAACGCAGCACGATCAAAGCTGGCCGGATCGCACTCTCGACACTCCTCCAACCCGCCAAGTCCTCGTTTTCCCCAAGGACGCAGCGGGATGCAAAACAGCAAGCGCCAAATGGCCTTGGCTGGAGGGTACGATTTGGACGACAACACGACGCCCATGGCGAATGACGAACGCACACCTCTACTGCATCTCAATGGCAACCGATCTGTCAGGTCGAACCGGGGTCGACGTGCTAATGTTATGAGGTCCCGAGGCGACCTGGAAGCTGCTGGTTATTCCCAGGGACCGTCTTTCCTGAACCGATTTGCGAGCTGCCTGGTACTCACCATCATGTTGCTGCTCGTCATCATGGGTGCGGTAGGCTTCATTTTTGCCACATCCCAGCCGCTCACGAGCATCGAACTTGTCAAGATTGGAAATGTACTCGCAAGCGAACAGGAACTCATGATGGACATTACTGTCAGAGCACACAATCCCAACATCGTCGTCGTTTCGGTAGACTCGGCGGACATTGAGGTCTTTGCGAAATCACCGCATGCCGGAACGGACTCGGAGTGGTGGAGGCATCCTCACGACGGTATGCAAATCCTCGACAAGCACGGAGACGACCACGAAGGGGACCGCCCGGACGAGAAGTCACCAAACATGCGGCTGGGTAACATCATGGAGCTCGACAGTCCTCTAAGCTTCGAAGGCTCCTTCTTTCAGTCTGGAAATTCCATGTCTTCCAGCGAACTGCGCCTGACGCGGCCGGGTAATGGGACTGACGGTGGCTCTGAGCGCTGGGAACGCATATTGAATGATGAGTTTACTCTGATTATCAAGGGCGTGCTCAAGTACACCCTGCCGCTGAGTCAGAAAGTCAAGAGCGTCCCCATCTCGGGCAAAACGACTGTGAAACCCAACTCTGCTAGCGACCCGGTCGTGAGGAAACCGAATGGGACCGATAATGAATTCGGCATCTTGTAGTCTGGCGGGTGACTCTGACTCGTCCTTTTCCCTTTGTGGAAAATTTGTCGCTTTGCACTTTTTCTGTTTCCACATTTTTTGTATATTCAGCGATCAAAGCATGGCATTTACTGGAGCATGGGGGGCGTTTGGATTAAAGTACGATAATTTGCTTGTTTCTTCTTCATCCTCATTCTCATCGTCATCACACACTCTTCTTTGGCATGATTTGCATGGCCGGAAGACCAAGATGGGCAAGATATTCATTAGCACTTAAGAGCTTGGCAGAACGCAGGCAGACAAAATGGGACAAAGCAGAAAGGCCACCGAGGGCAAAAAATTCCAGCGTATTGTTTTTTTTAGGGACCTGCGAGAGAGAGAATGGACCACACGGCCACCCGTATCATCAACACATTACGAAAAATTGCCACGTCACTCTTATCCGTCCACCGTCAATCAGAGTGATTACACATTTAGAGAAAGAGACAAAAGTGTTTGCATGAAAAAAAGGAAGTGAAAAAAGGAATTCAATAATCACGGGATACCCAGTTAGACTTGTGAAAAAGATGGAAGAGGGAGATGGTATTTACTAATGGGCAGCTGCCTGAACATATCATCGGCAAGCACTGCCATTAATTGTCTGATCTCAGCACCAAAAAAAAAAAAAAAAACATCATATATCATGATCTGCGCTGTAGAAGCAAGGCAAAGCATGAAAGCTACCTATGCAAATTGGTATTCATGTCACGAATGTGATATCGTATCTAACCTAGCTCAACTGAGCAGCAACCATCTTCAATATCTCCTCGACGCCCTGACCAGTAGTCTTGGGGCTCTTGGCGACTCTCGTCCATACCTCGCCGTACCGAGGCTCGACGCTGATGCATTTCGACACGACCTCTGCCCGCTTCTCTTCCGTGCCGTGTTCGACGAGGAATTTGTAATACCAGGCCCAAGTATCGCCCAGCTCAGGGTCCCGGACGAGTGCCTTTTCGAACCAATTCTGTGCCTTGTCGAGCTTCCGCTCGCCCCAGAAGATTCGCGCTACTGCCACAAGTAGAGTTGGATCATTGTCCACCTCTTTGATGGCCTCCAGAGCGCGAGGTTTCCGCTGGGGTCGCGCCGTCAAGTGCCAAATCTTCTCGGACCAAAGAGGTCCCTGGGATGGTTTAGGTACATCGCGCAGCGCCCGTTCCATCAATGTCTCGGCTTGTTTGGCGTTACCCGCGCGTCGCTCAATGCGAACAGATTCGGACCAGAGTTCTGCGTTCTTGGGGACAGCCAATCTTGCACGGTCCAGCACGGATCTGGCCTTGGGGAGTTGGCCCAGCTTCTCCTCAAGCCTCGAGTACAAGAGCCACAGTGGCACGGATTTCGGGCATGCCTTGACACCCGTAGCATATGCCTCGCGGGCCTGTAGAGGCTTGTCTAGGTCCAAGTCGTATATTTGGCCCTTCATCATCCACAGCTTGGCAAAAGCTGGGAAGTGTTGTAAAGCCTGGTTGACGAGATCCAGGGCAACCTCTGTGTTGCCAAGGGTTCTCTCAAAGGCAGCAGACTTCATCCAGACGCGGTCGGTGGGAGCTTCGCCTCGGGCCGTTTCCAGCAGCTTGCGTGCCTGGTCAACTTGTCCATTCTCTGCCTCTAGCTTTACAGCCGCTAACCAAATATCTTCGTTGTTGGGGTTCTGCTTGAAGGCGCGACCTAGGACACGACGAGCGTTGTCAATCTCGCCGGCTTGCCATTTCTCCTTGGCCAGCATCATCCACAGCACTTCAGATCGTGGGCAAGCATTGACGGCCTTCTCCAGGACTTGCCACAGCTCGTCCTTGCTGCCGTGGTTGCGTTCCAGATCTGCCGCAGCCAGCCAGAGAGTCTTGCTGGTGGGGAACACGCGAAGAGCATAGGCGTAGATAGCCCGTGCCGTAACATACTTGCCCCTGTTGATGCTGCTGCGGGCGTCCTCTATCCAGACGTCCTTGCGATCATCATCTTCGTCCAGGCCCCAGCCAAGGGTTTCTTGAACAATCAGACCGCACGTAAAGACAGCGCCTTCCTCTTCACATTTCTCGGCTTCTGTGATCCACTCTTCACGCTTCGGCATGGCTGACTCCTTGGCCAGCACCTGAACAGCACGTTTCATGACGTTGAGCTTGTGCGCGTTGCCGAGTTGTTCTTGCAACCTGGCAGCAGCAATCCAAATTTCGTGCGATGTAGGACAGCTCTTTCGAGCCTTGTTCAGCACTTTTTGGGCATTTTCGGGACTTTCAAGTCTTGCAAGGGCGAGCCACAGGTCGACGGAAAGGGGAATCAGCTCGGTAGCCTTGGCAAGGAGAAGTCGTGCGTCTTCCTCGTCCTCCTCCAAATTCACAGCCTCCTTCCACAGAGCCTCAGACTCGGGAATGTGGTCGAGCGCATGTCGGATGACACGCTTCTTGCTCCTGCTGTCGGTTTCCAGTTTCATAGCTTCCACCCATAGCCTAACGGAGCGGTTGTTCTGCTGGATAGCCTGAGCTGCAATGATCTTGGCGTTGTGCTTGTCGTTGAGGCGGATGCTCTCTAGCCAGACGTCTTCGTTCTTGGGACACTGCTTGCAGCCGCGGGCAATGAGATTCCTTGCTGCCACAATCTTCCCAGCCAACTCTTCCAGTCTTGCCGCAGCTATCCAACCTGGGCCATTGGTGGGATTCGTCTTGATGACAGAGTCCAGCAGTTCTCGCACACGGTTGACGTCGCTGACTTGGGGCGCACCTTCAGGTAACGACGACTTGGCGAGACTCGTGAGATAACCCTTTGGGTCAATGCTTGTAGAGCTTCCAGAGCTTCCGGAACCCGATGCCTGATCGAGGCGCACCTGGAGAACCTTGTCTCGGGCCTCTCCAATCTTGGCAAAGTTCGTCATGGTCCCGTCCTGGCCATCGTTTGTCGACGTCTCGGCGCCATCTGCGACTGTGGATCCGAGTTCTCCAGCGTTGCTAGCTGCCGCCAAAACGCTGTCTGGTACGGCGTAGAATCTCTGTCTCCTGGCTTCTCTAGCTCGTCGGTTCTTGCCTGTAAGATCTCCAACCTCGGGCAGGTTTGCCCATTCGTCGTCCGAGACAGCACCAAGCGCGCGCTTGAGATCGACAAACTGCTGTTGAATCTTGGGGTTGTTTCGTTCGTATTCTTCTCGTTCCGCTTTCTCGCGAGCCTCCCTATTCGAGATATGGTCGGTAACTTGTACATCTATCTTGGGATAAATGGTAAACCAGTTGTGGGAAGAAAGACATGCACGAAAGGGGGGCAAGGGAAGTGCTGGCATGTTTGGTAAGAAAAGGGGAGGACCAACCTTCTGATCTTTCGCCTCCTGTCCATCTTCTCGTCCACTTCTCGGTAGATGCGATCGGCCTCATCGTCATCCTTGTCGTAGACTCCACCGGCAAACAGACCGACCTCGTTATCCGGGTCTTGGTATCGCTCCGAGTCGTCGTTTTCATCGTCATCGCCGCCCTTCTTGGCGCCAGCCGCGTCGCCGAAACCCAAGGCAGCAGCTCGCTTGGCCAGGGCCTCTTTGATTTGGTCTTCCGAGGGACCTTCGCGCGCGGGACCCAGATCTGATCGGGTGGTGAAACCAGTGGCACCGCGTCCGAGACCAGCCACGTAGTTCTCGGGCGCGGGCATGTTGAGGAAATCCCGTCGGGTCGTCATCTTGTTCCTCGCACCTGCGCACTCTGCGCGACTGCCAGGTAAATAAAGAGTTGCGCCGGTTGCGGTACAGGCTGGATGGAGCCTTGGATTCCGGCAAAAGCACCAATGGGCGGATAAGTTGCTCAGGCTGAATCAGTCGCAGCGCGAGCTGTTGTTAATGCTCGAATCGTCGGCTTGCTGTTCCAAGCAGGCAGGGACAAAATAAAAATGTTGTCAAGCTCCAGGCTCACAGGCCCAGCTTCACTTGTCCAGCGACAAATACAGTGGGGAATGTTGTGGCTGACCAGCCTTATCGTTAGTGCAGTCTGAGCCACCCAAGGGAGCTGATTAGCGACCCGTCGACGTCACCTATAGCGCATTCACAGTGGTGTTCGTGCACTAAGAAGTACCCAAGGTACAATGTAGGTGCAGTTTGCAGGTTCAAGAAATGCAAGAATCAATTAATAATTCAGTACGCCTATATTATTTGTGAGCTGAAAACAAAGGATTAATAACAGTCATATGACCTTTTCACCGATAAAACATCTAGCCACGGACGTCAGAAGTTGCGGATACCAGCCATGTATCATGTTGATACTTGCCTGAAAAAGAGGTTACTGAGTCCACATGCAATCTGACATGACTTGGGATTCGCTACGCCAATACAATCGCAAGGTTTTTTCTTATATGCCAGTTGTACATTGGCAACCATATTCATACATTGTAAACATTTTTCGATCTTTTCTTTCCCTAACACGGTTTACTTCTATATCTGAAGCATTTAAGAGCTTCAATTCTCACCCCTTCGATCAATAAAGATTCTCAAGTTTTGTCTTTACCTACAATGCTCCCACTTCTCGACTCTGCGGTTGACGCCATTGGCTGTACGCCTCTTGTGCGCTTGGATCGCATAACCTCTTCTTTGGGACTTGACGGGAGCATCCTCGCCAAGCTTGACTACCTCAATCCTGGCGGCTCAAAGAAGGACCGCGTCGCCCTCGGCATCATCGAAGAGGCAGAGAGGCTAGGCACGCTCAAGCCAGGGCAGCCGGTCGTCGAGCTTACCAGCGGCAACACGGGCACCGGGCTATCCATCGTCTGCGCCGTCAAGGGGTATCCTTTTATTGCCGTCATGTCGAGGGGAAACTCGGTAGAGCGGGCTCGCATGATGTCGGCGCTGGGTGCTGAAGTCGTCCTGGTCGACCAAATGCCCGGCTCGATACCCGGCCAGGTCTCTGGACCTGATCTCGCGCTCGTGGAGAAGAAAGCAAGAGAAATCGAGGTTGAACGGGGAGCATTCCGCGCCGATCAGTTTACTCTCGATGGAAACTGGATCGCACATCACGACGGCACCGCTTCCGAGATCTGGGAACAGGCAGATGGTCAACTCGACGGATTTGTCGACTTTGTCGGTTCAGGGGGCACGTATGCCGGCGTAACCAGGGGGCTTAAACAAATGAAATCAGCGGTGAAATGCTTTATTGTCGAGCCAGAAGGGGCAGCTGTCTTGGCCGAGGGATCTGCTCCGCGACCAGAGCACCCTATCCAAGGTGGCGGTTATGTAATGCCTGATCTCGTTTTCCTCAAGGATGTTCCTGTCGATGGCTACCTCCAAGTGACGGGAGACCAGGCCAGGCAGGGGGCGCGTCTCTTGGCCTCGAAAGAGGGCATCTTTGCTGGCTTCTCCAGTGGTGCAAACCTCAGTGCGGCCATAGAGCTGCTGAACGGCGAGATGAAAGGAAAGACGATTGTAATCATAATCTGTGATTCTGGCCTAAAGTATCTCTCGACTGATCTCTGGGCGTAACCTGGGATAGCTTCTGCTGTCCCCTCCTAAGAAACACCAATACAGAGCTGAGTTGTCCCAATTTTGTTATACATTTATCAAGTTGGAACATTATATTCTGCTTTCGGGCACTTCGTGCAAGTAGTTAGTACCTGGAAAAGTTGCAAACTCAAGACCATGTCTCGTTGCGTACTTCGAGGCTGAATGGCCCGGATGATTTGGCCTCATCGCCCTCACGACCAACCTCCTCATAGAATGGACTGGGACTGGACTCAATTGTTGCTTTGCTAAGATGTAGATACTCGATACTATGGGGGAGTCACCACTGGCGAATATGCAATTCCGTATGCCCACCGTAGCTGTCCCATCTGTCTGAACCTTCACAACTGTCGTACGATTTTCTGAAAATATTTACTTCCCGCGGAAGCCTCTCGGTTTGTTTTTATCCCAGTTTCGGTATTCCTTCAACATAAGTACTGGTCAGTATACGCCAGCCTTACGGTTCGGATACGCTTTGCTATGTCCACGACACGTTAATTCTATTCCAGCTGAGCCACAACTGATTTTAAAACTTTGTGCCGTCCTGCTGCCGTCGTTTTGTCTACATGCTGTGTTATATTTGCCTCTGCCGCTACCCAGTAATTTCTTCTTTTATAACACTTTTCTGCTCTTTCAAAGGGACGTCGAATTTCCCCACAGTTTGCTTCTTCGGCTGTTCCCGTTGTCTCAGAGAAGGTTGGACTGTCATTTGTTGTATACTCACAAGTGTGACAGTATACTCTGTATGTTTCACTCACCTGTTATAATTCCGGCATCCCGCCATTTTCAGCCAGCCTGGTCTTCTCAGCTGGCCTCATGTTGCAATGTTCGAACAAGAAACTTTGTAAAATACCAAAATGGAAAATGGTCACATGGCCAGATCTAGTCAAGCTCTCCTGAACTGGCTATAGGAAAGAGTATAAAAGGCGTCATCTTCACCTCAGGAACGATCCCTTTTTATCCACAACATTCCAACAAGCCCAAATTGATAAGTCCTCCACCTATTAGTCTATCGACCGCCATCATCTCAGCAGCATCCAATATGTCGCCAATCGCCAGTGGATCTATTGTCACCTTCACCAACGTGGGCTCTGGCACCTGTATCGACCTCGCCGCCGGCAAGTCTTTTGCGCCAGATTCCTTCGTGATATTGTTCTAACTCCTGAAAACATAGGCAGCACTAGCCTTGGCGCAGCCATCTCTGGATGGAAATGCCATGGAGGCGCCAACCAGAACTGGCGCCTTCAGCAAGTCGACAAGACGGGTCCCTGGCCCGTCTACATGATCCAGAACCAGGCCTCGGGCAGTTCGTCCTTCCAAGCCACCGACGATTAGGGTGAGAGGAATGCTAACAAGATCGATTGCGTAGCTTACATGGACCTGTCCTACGGTGGCACGACTGATGGCACCCCGATCGTCGGATGGCAGGGCAACGCCACCGGCCCCGCGAATCCTCACCAGCGCTGGCGCTTCATCACTGGTGACCCGCACAAGGGCAACGTCGTGGTGTGAGTTGAGTCCGAAACCAGACTGTACCAGACCATGAGACACTGACAGGAGACCAACAGGATCCAGAATATTGCGACCGGTACAGTCACTGATTTGTACCTCGGAAGAAGACCAAATGGGTAAGGCATTCTATCAAAGCCTAATAGACAATATTCAACGATCTGACCATATTCTTATAGCACCGGAGTCAACGGATGGACGCAGTCGCCCGATCTAAGCTCGGGCAACACTCACCAGCAGTGGAAAGTCACCGTGAGCGTGACTCCGTCCGCTCCGGCTTGAGTTTCTTACTTCAGTAGCTCGCTGCGGAGATTGCAATGGTATTATTTTCTCGTCAGGCTCGCCACATAAGGGCGTAACCAATGCAGGGCAACGTTGTATCCCCAGTTGTTTAATTAAGCTTTTATAGTCGTCTGAGTTTGGTAAAAGTGGTAAACGGACTTTTCCTCTCAATTGACTAGTATGTCAATTCAAAGAGTCTAGAGTGTCTAGAATACTTTGCAACTCGCAGACGACGTCCCTATAGATAGCGCTTTGTAGATCCCGGTCAGCAAGATCCTTTCCCGACCCGAAATCGCACCACACGCACTTGCTGGCTATGCGTTGGTAGCGTTTACCCAGGGGAAAGCTGTCATCTATCAACCGTCGGACTTGGACGACGTCCCCCGAGTCAACATGTTGCCAAAGCCCTATCTGTAACATGGCTACTCCTAGGCTATATAACGGCAAGCTTGGAATGCCGCATGACAACTGAGCGGCTTCGACATCCTCATAGCAGCCTACGACACCAAATTGATTAGTAATTTGCAAATTCACTTTTTGGGATTCCACTCACCGGCCTCCATTTTTGTGTCATGGTCCGGAGTGATTGTCTTCAACCGAGCAGAGACCACATCACTATTAATGTGCAAGGTGCGGAAGGACGAAGACAAGTCGTCGTCATCCCGAAAATATGCCAGATCCTGTAGCTGCCATAAAGGAGACAACCAAGGTGTGGAATGATATTGCAAAACCCCGTTCGCCAGCTGCAGAGCTAATCTGATTCGCGACCGAGGGTCTAAGTGTTCATCTTTCGGGAGAAGTAGGATGTCACCGAGCTGCGAGATCGTCTTGGTATTTTTCGTACATGACGAGATCGGATAGAACCTGTGTCTCAAATCGCAGTTGTCGAGATACGCGCTGCAGTTGTTGGCAATGGTCGGTGTCCGCTGTGATGGTTTGCAAAGTTGCTTGCACAAGTCTTCACTAGTTGTAGGTTCCAGTGCTTCAGCATTTGAAGACATATTGCAAGTCGCCTCTGCGGGCGACTTCATAGCTGCTTGAATAGCATCATCTAAGAATCGAACCTTTCTGGCTTTCGGCGGTCGGTCAAAACAAGCCTGTTCAAGATCTGTGGGCGTTGGCCTAGACGTGCCGATGCGTTTTGTTGGTAGACTCTGAGAACGGACAACGAGATCCCAGGATTCACTACTGAGCAGAGTCATTATTAGCAAAAGAATACTGAGCCGGCGCAATATTGAAGCCCAACGACACAGGTTCCCTTCAAGACTTTTCCTATACTTACAAGAGGACCTGACATTCATTTGCCATCACATATTGCACCACAACGTGTAGACTATCGTCTGTCTCAGGCTCAAGGAAGAGTCTCATCTCGTGCGTGGAGTGTCTGGACTGTGAACAAGACCACCGTGCCGCCAACGCCTGATAGAACGACTTTGAGTGACATGAAATCAAATGGTATCTATCCGGTATGGGCCTGGGCCGCTTGGCTTTAGTTGTCACTTGCTTCTGCTCGAACTTGAACACGTTGTCCAAGACACGATGCAGGACGTTGTTGGATCTGCTCAGGCTGGATAAAGCCTCGGCGAACTTGCTCGTGTCAAATGCAACGGTAAGACTCTGCTGGACTTTTTCTGTTGGTTTGAGCTATTGCTATTAGTTACAACTACTAAATGATCGAGAGGTCGATACGTGCCTTGACAGCATTGAAATCGCTTTCATCGTACCCATTCAGTATCTCGCCGATCTCGTAGATCTTATCCCTGATGTTTTCCGTCTGTTCGGCGAATGTATCGTATTTTCGGCCAAGCAATGACTGGATTTGGCCGTGGAGTTTTGGGGATTGCCATTCAGGATGGCCCTCATCTTGAATCAAGGCTTCTGCTTCTTCCCTGTCCAGGAAATGTTGTAGCAATAGCTGGCACTCGTCGAGGAAGAATTCTTTTTGAGTTGTGAATTCTGTTTTCCTAGTCTCGATCTCGTGGCGGAATCGGCGTAGTTTTCGAAGTTTCTTGAAGGACTTTTCAGCAAGACTGAGGCCTTTGACTGCTGACAGGCACAGAGGTACAACAGCCAGTGCCAATTCGGCCATGGCAAACCGACTCCATTGATCAATGGAGGAGAAAAGAAGATTTTGGGTATGGGATGTGTCTTGTCAATTGAGATGATGACTTTCATGCTGGCGCTGGCGAACCGCCGTCGAAGCTTCCTGCGGGGTCGAAGCTGCCTCGCCATTCACGCAGAGGCTGAGTGCAGCGAGGCGTAATTTGATGAAGTGGCAAGGCCGTGACGTGGTAAGGCTGTGTCTGGCCTTAGCAAATTGTGCCTCCCCTCACTTACATTAACCAGTGACGATAGCCATGGGTTCGGAGCGCTCGCACAATATTCACCGCATCTGACTGTTGAAAGAGCTTGTCGCGAAACTATCGCAAGGGAACCGAAACGTGACAGCTTCGATCGGTAGCATTTCACAACAACTTTTCAGTGTCATCATCGAATGTCATGTCGATATGTATCCCCTCAGAGGGGTCCGAGTCATTTTCTCCCTCAATTCTTCACTGGCGAGAGGCTGTCACACCACACACCACGGTCTTGGAGAAAGCTCAAAAGGCATCAGTCATCGCAGAATTCGTGGAACACTGCCTAGAAACCTACTCAAAGATTCTTGCGGACCTAACTACGCGACAAGAAACCCCGGATCCCATCCTTTGCAGTCTCCGTAGTAGCCGAGATTATCTTGTCCTATGGGCTAATGATAATGGGGTGCGTGACGGCATTTTGGACGATATCCTAGATTTATCACGGCGTATGCACGCGTTGGCCGTACGCTTGCTCATCAAGATCGGAGAGATATTGGTTCAAAGTATAGCTGCCCTTCCCTGCGTCTGGTGATCTTGACTAAAACTTGCAGGGCTCCTTCCAAAAACATTAGATGCTCCCCAGCGACTGGCAACTAATGGCGAACTTCAAGTTACAAGGTGTTTGGAACACTTGAAACTATTAGCACAGGGAAGTTCGAATCAAGATTCTGACAGCGACACGGACGATTCCCTGTCAGATGCAGAAAAGGAAGAGACATCGATCCAGATTTCTCAGATTTCCCAGAGTCTGAAAGTCACTGTAGGATGTCTTCTTGAAATGGGATCCCGACTAAACAACCGGGCCATGAAACGAACAGAGGAGCTTTCTTCAGAACCAATCGAGACCACACAATGGCATGCATCTGTGCCTCTGATTGAGCGGATACGAAACCGTTATCCGGAGGGCAAGATCGACCTGGCCACCCGCCTAGGAAAGGCCAACTGGAGACGAATACAAGAGCGAAGGAAGCGTATCGAAAAATTGGAACAGTCCCAAGGGCCAGGAGAACCCTCGGCTTCCGGTGCTCTTGAAAAGACTGTTCTCGCACCAACATTACACGACTCTGGCATTGGAACTTCGGTACCATCTGCACCTAGCCAGCGAGCAGAGACTGTGGTATCGTATAATGGTGTTGCAGGAGGTTCTATCCGCGTACCCCCGCTTCCGAAAGAGGCCCGCCCATGCGTAGGTTGTGGACAGATGGTTCAGATGTTAAATATGGTGAAGTGGAAGTAAGTCCTCTCATGTTTACTTGGGAATAAATTGCTTAACTCATACTGACCTTCAGCCTAGGAAGCATTTATTCGAGGACTTGCAGCCGTACATTTGTCTTTACGACAACTGTGAGTCTAATGTTTTACCATTTCAGACAAAGGACGAGTGGCTCAACCATTTTCTGGTCGATCACGCTCGGGACGAGGAACATTTCGAGTGTCCCCTCTGCAAGTCTTGTGAGCCAGCCACTGTCATGTCAACACTAAAGCATGTCTCGCGACACCTCGAGGAAATCGCCTTGACGGCTCTACCAATTGACTGTGAGCACGATGATGAGTTGAGTGAACACGACAGCCAAGACTGGCTATCGCTGAGCCACCCGCCTCATCGGACACCGACCTGGCAGTCCTATCAGATTTCAGTCTATGATGACGATGAGGACACCAGGAGAGAGTCACGACGGCGAGATAGCCTCGAACCAAAAGATGCTTACAGTCGGCACGGAATACCACCCCCAGTAGGAAGCCGTTACAAATTTGAATAATCTCCTTTTGACGGCGAGGGAGCGTTCGGATCAACGGACACAGCTTTCTCAGCATCCCTCAAAAGCGGAATTAAACATGCCGGCTGGCCAGTCTTCCTCACCGATTTCCAACACTTTCACAACGCCACAGAGTCATGGGACATTTTTGCCACAGCTGACCATTGTTGAGAATGAGATTCGGCAATTCCATCCCAATACCCCACAAGAAGTCGTGCGCCAGATGGCAGATCTAGTTCTGCAAATCGCCCCGACAGCCTGGCGCAACCTGCTATTTATGCTGCATCTGGAGGAGAGGGGTATGGCATTTCCAATGGTCCTCGCTAATGCGCGCAACAATTGGTGATAGCTCAACATCAGGCTCAAATCCAAACAGCAGCCAAGGCCAATGCGCAACAGGTACAGGAACAACAACATCAACGGGCCAGCTGCCTCTTATAAAGACGTACCAAGCAGCGGTGTTCCAGACCTCTTGTCTGCGCATTTCATCTTGTGGGGTGCGATTATACAATTGATAGTCAGAACGAATAGAAAATGCATGTTGTTTCTTAATATGTTCTACTGGATTATTAGGCTCGTGGAAAATATGGCTATGCAAAGCCCTCCAGCATAGGAAGCAGTCTCACCAGAAATACGCCCGGCGACTGTGCCGTCATCGATCGTTAAACGGTTTTAAATGGTGCCATAATTCGTCGGAAGGACCTCTCGTCAATAAAACATATCAAGGCCAGGAAGTACGTCTCTGGATGGGAAGAGTGAGCACATAGTTTGCGACAGAAGCACATAGATCGCGCTGCCGACTACTTGAACATATGAAATGTCTGGTGCAAGGGTCCCATTTCGATGCGGTCGATTCAACAGTGTGGGGTGAACGTATGGAGCACGCGTTCATGCAGCTTGAGAAAGCCGCAAATGGTTTTGAAGGCCAGATCAGATTTGGAGGAGATATGGACCCTGCTTTGATAAATTGGGTTTCCCGCGGCCCGCCCCGATGTGGCTGTCGTCAAGCTTGATGGTTCCGGTCAATGAACCCTGAACAACCCTTTGGAATTCGCGTGCTAGGCGGCTACAGACTCAGCCACCATACAAACACAAAGACGGCGATTTCAATGTTCAAGTATATGATGGCGATGATATCGGTGTTGGAGAACCTTGACTGAGCACTCGCTTGGGAGTTGCAGCAACCTGTTTTCACCCCGTCCTGTGTAGAGGCCGCAAGAAGTTTGGGGTATCCTTCTACGTCAGGTGTTATTTCGGACCCTTTCTCTTACAGCTTGACTGGATCAAGTCGGAGTTGATTATTATTCTACTGAAAGCAAGGGTATACGCAAGCTTTTGTCGGTACAGAATAACATGGATGGCTTTTGATTTGGGAGATTTTTCATAAAGATTACAGTATTGAGTTCTGGTTGAATTTTTATTTGCATATTCCCAGAACACCCTCCCAGGCCCGTAGTTTGATGGTTCCTTCACGAGGTTGCTCCACCTTTCTTGTCTCAACTGTGGAGGAAACCAACTCAGCAACCTCAATACCTTCAGGAACCTTCCACTGGATCTCTTTCCCAGTCCAGTTCATGACCACAATCCACTCTTCAGCGCCGCGTGCCCCTATCCTCTTATAGGCATAGACGTCCTCGTTGTCGTGGTCCAGATCTTCAAAGCCACCGTAAACAAAGACATCACTCTGCTTCTTCCGAAAGTGCAGAGCACGCTGCCAATGCTGCCAAACCGAGAGCTCTCCTCCTTCTTGCGATTTGTGTTCCATCTGCGCCTTCACGTTGACGGTTTCGTAGTCATCACACACCCTCATCCACGGCTTCACACCCGGGACCGTGAAACCCGCATTGGGCTCGCTACTCCATTGCATCGGAGTACGAGCATTATCTCTTGCCTTTCTTTGCAGGATCCTACGAGCCTCCTCCAACTGCTCGGATCCCTTGGGGTACAGGGACTTCATCTTGTTCCAATAGTTGATGGATTCAACGTCCTTGTAATCGACATCGGGGTCCCATTCCATCGAGAAGTTGCGCATGCCGATCTCCTGACCCTGATATACATAAATAGTTCCACCGAGCGTTGTCTGCAGGAGCGAGAGCAGTTTGGCGCCACGCCCTCGGAACTCATCGCTGTCATCTGTGTAGCGGGTGACCGAGCGCGCCTGATCGTGGCATTCAAAAAAGATTGCGTTCCAGCCGTCGTACTGAATCATCTTGTTTTGCAGGCCTGACATGATGTCTTTCAATTCTGTCAACTTCCAACTTCGCATGCTGAACTTGGAATCTCCCTTCGTTTTGACGTCCTCGAGTTCCATGTGGTCAAAGATGAGAATCATGTTCAGCTCCTTTGCCGTGGCCCCGACCGTCTTGATGATTTCCTCAATGTCGGTAACGTATGGCGTCTCACCCACGGTCAGGGTATCGTACTTGGAGAGAACGTTGTCGTAGATATCATGCATGAACTCGTGGAACCGCGGCCCATTGGTGTAATACTTTTCGCCCGGCTGATATTTGGAGTCCTTCTCGACAATGGGCGCGTCTGGGAAAGTCGGGTCCTTGGAAATCAGGTTGATGACGTCCATGCGAAAGCCAGCGATGCCACGAGACAGCCAGAACTCCATTACCTGAAAGGAAAGTCTCTGTCAATGACGCATTCGCTGAGAAAAATACTTAATAAGATGGGGACTCACGTCGTGTACGGCAGAAACCACGTCGGTATTCTCCCAATTCAAGTCGACCTGCTCTGGCGTGTGCAATGTCAAGTAGAACTCCTTCGTCACTTCGCTCCAGGTCCAAGCACTGTTGGCATCGCCCAAGATCTGCGCCCAGTTGTTTGGAGGAATCGGCTTGCCTGCCTCGTCATACCCACGTGGTGGCTTCCAGATGTACCAATCACGTTTTGGCGAAGTCTTGGACTTGGCCGACTCTAAGAACCAGTCATGTTGGTCTGACGTATGGGTTACGACGAGGTCCATGATGATCTTCATGTCATGGTCCTTGCAAGTCTTGATCAAGTTGTCCATATCGGACAGTGTGCCATATCGTGCATCAATGGCTTTATAGTCGGCAATATCATAACCCATGTCGGCTTGTGGGGACTTGTATACTATGGAACAAGTCAGAGAGCTGTACACTTCTGGGGTCGCGACAAAGAGATTGGATGCTCGAAGAGAGATTGGCCATGAAGTTACGTTGCTTCCAACGTCCCACAAAACTACAAGGGCGACATCATGAAAGACAGTACAAGTGCAGGTGCTAGTTACAGAGTACATTACCACTTACGAGGGCTAGACCAGATGACATCGACACCCAATCTCTTCAGATAAGGAACTTTGTCAATGATCCCATTGATGTCGCCCCAGCCGTCTGCTTCATCAGCGCTTTTGCTGCTGTTGAAGCTCGCCGGATAGACTTGGTAGACGACTGCCTCCTTCCACCATTTTGGCTGGGTGTAATTGGCGCCAGGCTTCGAAGTAGAGGCCGAGTCTAGAGTGCTGGGCGCCATGGTACTTTTGCTCGAGAGATCGCTCGCATCAGAATGGGTTTGCTCAAAAACTTCAACCGAAAAGCAGCGGAAATAGTTGTCCAAGCAAGGCCTCGAGTGAAGGCAGCACTCGGATTTGGGATTTGGCAGGTCTCTTCGTTACCCAGGTAAATATTCTTGGTGGTGGCTTCCGATGGGTGCACCGCAGATCCGCAGGTGTTATACATCTGAATATTGCCAAGAAGGCACCATGACGTCGTAGGTACGAGCCCACGTTGCACAGCTTTGAAGAATCGGTCAATATGCACCACGATACGCCCTTAACGCCCGGCTCCACATGGCTCCCGTCCTCGGAGCAGGCCAGTAGGCTATTTGATTGCGGGCGGTCAAGGTATACTCCGGAGTCCCCACTGTGGTTGATCCCTCGGAGCCAAAGTCCGAGCCGACCGGATCCGCGCCGAAGAGTATAACAACAGCTATATTTGCTTATAGTCGGACAGGGTTACACATCGCGATACAGTCCGTTGGGTAAACAGCCGTAATAGTTGGCACTATGGAGGTAGTGTCAATTTTCCAAGTCATGTATCTTCGCGGTCAAGTTTGAAGCATTCAATGTCATGAGTATCAAACGCGTAGAGTACTGAACTGCTAAGTCTAGTCACTAGCAATACGTGTACAATACTACAGCCAAAACTCCCACGCCAACAATCCCAGAGCCCCAAAGTATCCGACTAGTTTGAGATTCGGGCGTCACATCTCGAGACACGGCATGACTTGGCGGAGCAATGTCCTCGATCTTGGCGCCCGTCTCGGCACTTTTGACGACGAGCTTCATAATCAGACGCTCGCCGAACCAAGGGAACGCGTGGTGAACGAACATGCGAGCCAGAAATGTATCTTTTCCGACAAGAGCGTTGGATCGCTGGCCCTGTAGTACTGCGGCCAGGGCGCGGTCGAAGCGACTAGCCTGGAGCTCGGCGAAGACTTCTGCCACATCGCTATCGGAAAGACTCTTGTTCGGTGCGTTTTGTTTTGATTTCCGTCTCAAGGCATTGACGAGCGCCACGGCGGCTTCCATGGCGTGGTTGCCTCCTTGGGCGGTGATGGGGTGCAGCTGAATAACAAATTACTGTTAGTTTTTCTTTCATCCTCTATAAGAGCTTCCATGGAAACATACCTTGTGGGCTGCATCACCAATGGTAACCATCCGGCCGAAATGCCAGCGCTTGAACACATGCTCCTCGACAGCGACGAGCGTGGAAATTTGGCGCTGTTCGTAAATGTCTCCAAAGGTCACGGTCTCGGTGACAAAATCGCCAAGTCGGTCCTTGACCAGCTCCGCCTCGTCCGTCTTGGTAAATCGGGGAATCTGGCCTCCAGACATCTTCTCCATGCTGGCAAAAAGAAACCAGTACAGCCGGTTGCCGGGGGCCGAGAACATCATGTAATTCCAACCGTCGAAATACGCATTGATCTGTGCGGGTGCGTTACCCAGTGCCGCCGGCCGTTGGGATATGCCAAAGAGACATTTGGATTCAGCTTGGATTTCTGCAGTTTTGATGTCAGCGAGAAGCTTGTCGGTGAACCCACGGCAGGTAGGTCAAAACGAACTCGATTCCTCGTCTAAGTGAGAGAGCTCCGATCCTGCCTCGCGGGCATTGCGCCACATCTCCTTCCTGACGGCGCTGTGAATTCCGTCGGCGCCCACGACAATGTCTCCGGTGTACTCAGAGCCGTCTTCGGTACACACGCGGACGCCGCCCTCGACAGGGTCCACGCGAGTAACGCGCTTGCTCGTAAGGACTTTTTCTTTGGATTCGAGACTGTCGAAGAGTGTCTGGAGTAGCATCTGTCGATCGATGAACAACTGAGGATACCCAGTCCTAGTATAGCAATTAGCTTCTTTCCCCCTTCAAGTTGTGACTCCAGACATGGGGTTGAAGTTAAAGAAAGAGGGAATTGGGCGATATCATACTTCTGCTCGAGTTCTTCGGAAAACGTAAAGTCCTTTTTCACACTCCTAAACTGGCCGTCGAACCGACGCGTCGTCGTCTGGTAATAACAGTCCGTGCCGACGCGCTCTCGGATACTTTCGTAACACCCTAGCTGATCCAGAATCTGCAGACCACTTGGGAGGAGCCCAATACTCGCTCCAAGTTGGGGTGCTGTCGTGGCATGTGCTTCCAGGACGACGTGATCAATGTCGAATTTCTCGAGCACCTTGGCCAAGGTCAACCCCGACACGCTACCTCCCACGATAACGACTTTGAATGGCATCCTGGCTGACATAGGAATTTCTCTTCGAGACTGGTATAAGCTTGATTCACGTCCATAAAAAAAAACGTTCTATTCTCAGGGCGCATCAAGCGCTTATAAGGCGGTTGGGCTATAATGACACAGTAGTGGCCGGGCCCCGCGATCACCGACCCGATTTCAATTTATACTATCGTGGATCTTGGTGGAGCCAGCTGCAAAGTCCGGACGATTTCAATCATTCTCTCGTTATTCTTTTCTTTTTTTTTTGGGTTACCCTCTCCATTGTGGTTGTTGCATTTAATTGTATCATTTTCATTCTTTGGTATTTGAAAGCTACCCTTCTAGTCATTGTATCTCTATCTATCGATGTTCCCAGGCTCGGCGTAAAGATCATCAGATGATTCAAGTATGTCCATCATGGCTTGATTATGGTACAGCCAGTCCTCCAGTTGAGCTCCATGACCAAGCCACATCATTGGATTCGTCGCCCTCTGCCCAGTTCTCGTCGTATTATTGGCACCCATCTCCATATTCGCAGTGCTACCTTGCCCAGCGACAGCATCGTCACCTGGCTGTCCGGGTCCTTCGTCAGTCACCCACTCGTGCCGGACGCCATCGAGGTTCTCCGTGGTAAGGAAGCCCATTGATGAGAGATAAGATTCCATGGTGGCGTCTTGCATGGGATTTGCTTCAGGGTTGGCAGCACGAAAATCCACATAGCGACGCGCAATACCGTACAGAGCCTGGAACAACCGTGTCATCTTGGTCGCGGACTCAGACACTGTATGAGCCAGCTTGATCGATGTGATAAAAGTATGGAGACGCTCGAGGTCTGACTGGTCTCGCGTCTCAATCACCTGGCAGAAGATGACGATAAAGGGAATGAAAGGAGCAAACAAGAGAGTCCTGTAAAGTTTAGCAGTTTGATACGTGGAAGTTCAAAGACCCCCGAGTCATTGAGGTCGGTCGGCTCGCCAACTTACCAATGTACGTAGATCGAGAAGTAGTTCTCGTTGCCTTGTAACAGCGAGATGCAGCTCAGATGTCTATCGAGAGTGGCTCGCGCGGCCTCAATGCAATCAGAGCTGAACGTCGTGGATACATGAGCTGACCGGGGAGCCGCTCGATACACCATAGTCAACAAGGAGAGGCGAAGAACTTCATCAGAGAGTTTGAAAAAAGTCAATAGAGCTTCACCCGTAGCTTCTTTGGCTATTTCAAACCATTGTATCTATAGTACGGATTAGCGATGTGGTCATCAGACGTACGTAGCAACACTGTTCTATCTTACGTTCGTCTGGAGTGTTGCCTTGTCTAATTCGTGTAGAGAATCAACGAGGACATCAACTCTATGCTGCCGTACATGATGCGGCTGAACGATAGAGTTTGGGCTGTACAGCATCTCGTATATATTCCCCTGACACCGAGCAGTCTCAATCCACAGAGCAAAGTAAGCAGGTAGAGGCTCTTGTTGGGACTCGGAGGGCGATGGCCGGGCCAATGTTATATCCCAGTCCGGAATGGTTGAGGGCCTGCCGAGGCGAAGCGAAAGACTCTTGTCAACAAAGTAGATACACCAAAACAAAAATCGTTTGTACTGAACGTCGTCTTGTTTCTCACCCGTCATTGGCTGAACGCGATGATATCCCAGGGTCTGGCAGAGCTCTGATGCTTTCGATGACAGCGACCAAGACAACAATGGTTTCGAGATATCAATCGCATAAGCCGCCTTGTTAATCGGTCAGTCACAGCGTTGCGAAAGAGAACATCCTTGGGACAACTTACACCTAGTACAAGAGCCATGATCGTATTCGAAGTCGCAGGTAAGTGTAAAGACAGATTTGACAGGGCAGTCTCGAGGTTGTCTCGACACTCAAACGCGTGACCACGATACTCATCCTTCTTCTCTGCTGGAGCATGAAACACAAAGTCGGAGAAGAGAGAGTAAAGGCCGGCATTGACGTTGATGAAGTCGGCTTCCGAGTATTCTTCACAGAAATAAACATTTAGGCACATATCAGAGAAGCGCTGAAACGGCAGGAACTCGTATATGAAGCCATGTCCGGCGAGTCGTCTTGCTTCATGCCCACAGTATCAGTCAGCCCAAGGACGTGGTCCTAAATATAGTAGAAGCCTCTAGTCAGGGATATAGTTCAACTTACACTCTGCCATTCGAATCAGAGGAATCGTCTTCTCAAAGGGAGGCATCTTGCACCGAGGAAGGCTAGGGCGCTGGATAGGTCTCGCGTGAGGGTAAGACATCTCACTCGCGACAGTCTGCTGCCTCAAAGCCGCTACGACCTGAGAGAGAGAGTCTAATGAGTCGTGCATTTCAGCGCAATCGCCGCCGATGATCTTTTGTAGGAATTCCTTGGCGAATTGCGAATGTGCAGCCATTGAAGACTCTCCTTCCACCACCGTCCCAGTCACCGGCTCTGAATTAGCTGTATGAGAATTGGGAGAGGACGAGATGGTGGGAGTCGAGGCGCCATCTGGTACCTGAGGACTGTTGCTACTTGAAGAAATCCGGTTCAAGTCAAAGCCTTTCAACAGCTGTATCACTCCGCTGAGCTTTTGGTCTATCTGGTCTATCTTTCTTTCACTATGTCGTGAAGGAAGCGGTTAGAACGAGCTCGAGCGACGAGATGACTGGAAAAGGAATGGCGCCAAGCTATAATGGGTGATATGAATCAAGTCAGAGGGCAGCGTATACAAAGTACTACCTACTATTGGGGAGTAAGGAGAATGCGTGTCGTTTTTTCCTTGGGTTTGACATCGATACGTGTACACCGGGTTTTTAGGCGCACGCAGTGGTCACAAGGTATCTCTCTGTTGCAGCGAACCTGGAATGAGCGCGGTCAGTATCCACATCCTCTTTGCTGCTTGTGGCGAGCAGCTCTGCCGTTGGGGGGTCGCTGTAGGTATAATCAAGGGTCCATTGGGATCTTTCCGACGTACCTTGCGTATACGACAGGCATCGCACTACTATCGAGTTAGCTGTAGCAGCAAGGGAACACGACGGCTGTTTTCAGGCGTCATGCAAGAAGACGGCAACCTCACACTTCGGTGATTGGGGCCGGAATCAACACCCGGCACTGATGTGGAAATATCGTCACCAGGGCCACCTCTGGAGCCATGGGCAGTAGATTGACTGTTGTTCATCGCAACACATTGACCGGGGGCCGATTGGCGTCGCACAGCGGATGACAGGATGACCGAATCGCGAAAGCGGGTTGACACCTTCAAGTCTCGAGAGAAGTGAAGTTGGTCTCCAGGAGGGAAAATATGGCCCGAAAAGGAACGTACCTGCCCTACCATCGGCAATTTAGACTTGGCTCTACATTAGTTTCGGGGGGTGGGTGGGTAGGGCGGTCAATGTACAAAGACAAGAAAAACGAATTCCTCTTCCAGCCATGTCACCTACCTAAGCCTAGACTTGAAGACGTTTTGGACCCTTGCGCTTATATCGTGCTAGATAGTGGATATATGATCAATATGGTCTCTTTGATGACACTGATCAGTACTATACCGAAATCACATTCAGCCTACAGATTTACTTGTAATTTGCACACAATCCCCAGAGCAAGCAGCCGGATTCACTACGAGTACCAACGTTCTTCTCTCTCTCTGCTCTCTGGGACCGGCGAATGAGTCAAATTGACGAGTGTGGAGTTCAGTTGCATGGAAAAGTCGACGCACCACCGGGGTCGTGAAACCTTCGGTGCCCGCAGACACCGGCGCCGGTACTAGGAATACAATTCTGTGGAGCTCACCTAGAAGTTCGCGCGCCGCAAGCTCCGGGCCGACGAATCTTACAACAATATTATAAAGACATGACAATCAAAGAAGCCTGATGATCAAGGCTTCAATATTATGTCAGAGAAGTGATTATCACCCGTTTTTTCTTTATTTTTCTTCTCTTTTTTTCCTTCTCGCTCGCCTGTAGTCAGACAACCTAATTAATATACCGACATTTGCTTAGTGGTCAAGGCGAGCTCAGCATTTAATAATTTTTTATTTTCTTTCTTGAGAAAGGAAGGCGTACACTGGTCATAATATTGAACTTGGGTTCTCTGTAATACAACAATATCGAGTTCGTTCAGGCTTCATTATTAAAGGATCATCGTAAGGCCTAGGTGCTACCTTTCGGTACCAAATAACAAAACTTCTTGGATGGTGCTCAGATCCGAGTATGGTAAAAGCGAAATGATCATTGTTACTTTGTGGAGACATAAGGAAAACCTCTGTTCTACTCTGACCATTCCGCCGAAAATTTGTCTGCTGGCAAGGCATACAGGTATCTTATTGCTTGCTTGGGTTGAAAAGCTTTTCAAACCTATTTCAGAAAACTTCACCGTGTGTGGCGTGCCACTAACGAACTCTTACCTGGATTTCTGTTCGGGGCTTGTATACTAAACCCAAATACCGGATTTAAATTAGGTTCACGACGTATTACTTACTAGATAAAACCAGAAAAGTATTCGACCAAGCAGAATTCTCTGTCTTGTATTTGACACAGAACGTACTCGTCAAAATCCCAATCTCTTTCAGCTGCAACTGCATCTCTTATATTTACCCAATATCACTCAAAATTCTTCAACCAGTACCTTAGTGACCATCACGACTTTCACCCAGAAACAATATTTAACTGCGAAGCATCCAAACTCTCACCAATCACCGACAGGTACCAACTAAGTCAATCGGAGAGCCATTGCTGTCAATCCCATTCACCAAGATGCCAGAATTTGCAGATCTTCCGTTTGAGTTACGACTGGAAATTTTGGAGTGGCTGATCAAGGATATGCGAAACAGCAGCTCAACCTCGACAAATCACCTACCGAAATTTGCTACAGTCAGCAAAGAATGGCAGGACGTATTCGAGCGCGAAACCTTCCGCCAGCTTATTTTGTCTTCTTCACGCGTCAAGGATTTATACCAAAATATCAAACATCGCAAGGGACTGGTCAAACATATTCATTACTCCGTGGAACTATCAAAACACTACTGTCCTGATTGCACAAAGAGGAAAACGCAGTCACAGGCCGAGACTGTCCGTACCGACTTATTCCACTATTTGATTACCTGTGCTAACATTTGAGCAGGATGGCGGTATAGCAACAAGAGAGATTAAGCAGCTTTTCAATGTATTATCGACTTGGAGCAAGGATGGACATGGCGGCCTTACCTTGGAACTGAGCGCGTATTCGCCAAGTGATGCTTCGGATCATTCGGAAAATCATCAACTTGGCCCCTTTTTCTATTCCGACCAGGACGATTTCGATCGCAATCCCATGGCGCGAAGACTTCCGCCAAGTTCTTATGATGAGACACATGGATCGCATGGATTCATTCAGCGAGGTCCATGCCAGTGTCATTCATTGCGCAAATTATGCGCGAGATGGCGAATCCCAGGAAGCCCTTTGATAGTGGACGCGGACCTTGCAAAGGTAGAAGTCGTGACACGATTGCTCATTCGCAGGCAGTCTGAACGCGCTTTCGGAATGAGGGCACTTTCCAGTATGCTCCAGGCTTTGCCAAGCATGGAACAGATACATTTAGAGTACTGGTGTTCTGCTCACTACATTCCACTACTTAAACGCCTTTCCGAAAATGAAGGTTTGTACTTTGGGTTTCCAAATGCGATACTTCTGATGATCTTTACTAATATGTTGGTGGCCAGATATGGAAGTCCTTTCACCAAATGTCTTGTCCCGCAAGCTCAAGGAGCTGACCTTATACGAGGACGGCGACGTGTCCTTCAAGACTCTCCAAGACGTTATCAAGCATAATAACCGTCTCCGGCTTCGAAGGATAGCAGCCAAAGTTCGAGGCGCCACTGCACAACTTGAATCACTTGCAATCTCTTTTGTAATCGACGCCCGGGACTTTTTTGCCCTACCAAAGAAAGAACTAGCCGTCGACAATTTCCCTCGGCTCGAATTCTGTATTCTAACATCGACGGTTTTGCGCAGGAGAAACGACGGACAAATCAACCAGCTACTTCACGCCGCAGGTGACGCAGCACTCAATATGCCCAAGCTGCGCGTCATGGAACTTTGGAATGCGCATCAAGGAGAGGCGGCCGTCTTCCGGTACCAACAAAAGCCGTTCAACACGGTCGAATTGGCCTGGTCTAGCTCTTGGGACTTTTTTCTCGATCCCAAGGTCGTGGCACATTGGGAAAAAGTCGCTCTTGAACATGGGTGTCGAGAATTGTCAACAATTTTGGGTCGGATCGAGGCTCCGCTGGCGGGTCCTGGATCGGTGCTGAAATATCTGCATCTTCGGCATCGAATCTTGAACCCTCTCTCGCTGTGGCAGATGCAACAAGAGGCCGACGATGCCAACAGAGAGCAGGCTGCCCGGAACGCTGCCTAGACTATGTGCATAACCCAAGACAAACATGGTAACAAATTGGTAGAGGTCGATTGGCAGCGAAAGAGATACGAGGCCTGTAGGACAAAATTTCTAGGGGAGACAAGAAGCAATCACGAGAGAATGAGGAGGTTTCCTGCACCTCAATTTGGTTTCTTTCTACACCTGCGGTCAGGGCTTGTTGGTTGGCTCTGGTATTCTATAGGTCTGTATACGTCCAACAGAGTGATACAATCTCCACTGGAGATGTTGAATACTTTCTGACGTATTTTATACTGGTATATTTAAACTAAGAAAACCGTTCGAGCGGCAAAGAATGATCAATTATTGTTTGCATATTTGCGTTTATTCTCGAACCTCAACTCTTTGCAAAGGACCTCTTGGGATATACTCGACTGCATTATGCATTGTGTGAGCAGTTATATGGACCAGCAAAGGCTCGTATCTTTGCTATCGAAAAGCTTCGTTTCTACCTACTGATAAATGCTCAGCAATACTCGCCTCGAAGCATAAACATCCATTACAGAGTATATGATCACCATTTTTTCAGCATTTCAAGCCGGGACAAGGTCTCCATCTTGTTGACTGTCCCTTGGGTAGCTTATGTAATAAAATATGTAATTCCTTACACACGAGCAGCTACATGAGAAGCATGTCTTATTAAAATACTGTAATACCTGAGCAACATTAAACACCTACATGTAACATACCATCACGACATTTGGCCTAGGCTACCTAGGGGCTTGGCGGGCCTCCACAACCAAGGAGGTCCCCCGCTGTAAACTTCCCCATCAGGCAGGCGCTGCGTTAGTGAGGGCGCCCCGCCCAGAAGGGTTCTTTCTGTCAGGTTGTCGGCGCGTCCCGAAAGGAGCCTCGAATAGCCGCCATTTTGCACCTCGCTTTCCAGTGATCCGCAGCGCATTATTGCTACACTGTTACACTAGAACCGCTCTTCCTTGCAGTAATCTGTACGAACACGCTGCGGAAGCTCGCCCCAAGCGCCCCCGGCCACAGCTCCCTCTGCCCCTCAGCCCATCGTTTCGTTCGCAAATAGAAGCTGTCTAATTGCTCGACAGAACCCCTCTATCCCGTGTCTTATACGAAGCACTTGACCTACCTTATCAACTCAGATGCCCCGCACATTACTTGCTCGACTTACAAGTCGGACGGCATCTCCCAACTCAGCTTTTGCTTCCAGCGCCATATCCACTCGTCTCATCTCTTCTTCTTGTCCAAGCTGTAGGACGACGGCATCTCTGTCTTCCATCTATTCTTCTTCTTACTCCGCCTCCCGCCCCTCCTCTTTGTCGCTTCGAGCCTCGATACCAACAAGAACCCAGAGAAGAACGTACCTCACCCCCTCGATCAAAGCCCACCAGTCCCGCAAGATGGCGCCCAAGCTCGACGGCTACTTCTCCGAGGTCGACAAGCTCTCGGACCACTTCATCGACCGCCTCGCCAAGGCCGTCGCCATCCCCTCCATCTCCGCCGATGCCGCCCGCCGCCCCGACGTCGTCCGCATGGGCGAGTGGCTCGCCGCCGAGCTCAAGGCCCTCGGCGCCACCGTCGAGCTGCGGCCCCTCGGCAAGCAGCCCGACCAGCCCCAGCTGGACCTGCCCCCCGTCGTCTTGGCCCGCTACGGAGAGGACAAGAACAAGCGCACCATCCTCGTCTACGGCCACTACGACGTCCAGCCCGCCGAGAAGAGCGACGGCTGGGCCACCGAGCCCTTCAAGCTGACCGTCGGCGAGGACGGCCGCATGTTTGGCCGCGGCAGCACCGACGACAAGGGCCCCGTCCTGGGCTGGCTGAACGCCATCGAGGCCCACCAGAAGGCCGGCGTCGACTTCCCCGTCAACCTGCTCATGTGCTTCGAGGGCATGGAGGAGTACGGCTCGGAAGGTCTCGACGAGCTGATCGAGAAGGAGGGCAAGGGCTACTTCAAGGACGCCGAGGCCGTCTGCATTTCGGACAACTACTGGCTGGGCACGGAGAAGCCCTGCCTGACGTACGGTCTGAGAGGATGCAACTACTACAGCGTCGAGATCTCGGGGCCCGGCGCCGACCTGCACTCTGGCGTCTTTGGCGGAACCGCACAGGAGCCCATGACGGATCTCGTCAGAGTTCTGGGCAGCCTGGTCGACACCCACGGCAAGATCCAGATCCCCGGCATCATGGAGCAGGTCGCCAAGGTGACCTCGGAAGAGGAGAGTCTGTACGATGGCATCAGCTTCACCATGGACAACCTGCACGAGTCGCTAGGCTCCAAGACCACCATCTTCGAGGACAAGAAATCGACCCTCATGGGCCGCTGGAGGTACCCTTCCCTCTCGGTCCACGGTGTCGAGGGCGCCTTCTCCGCCCCCGGAGCCAAGACGGTCATCCCCGCCAAGGTCATTGGCAAGTTCTCCATCCGCACCGTGCCCGACATGGAGATCGAGAAGACCAACGAGGCCGTGTACGCCTACGTCAAGGAGGTCTTTGCCAAGCTGGGCTCCAAGAACACCCTCAAGGTCTACGCGCAGCACACGGGCAAGTGGTGGGTCGCCAGCCCCAACCACTGGAACTTCCGCGCCGCCGACAAGGCCGTCGAGAGGGTCTGGGGCGTCAAGCCCGACTACACCCGCGAGGGCGGCTCCATCCCCGTCACCCTGACCTTTGAGCAGGCCACGGGCAAGAACGTGCTGCTGCTGCCCATGGGCAGCTCCACCGACGGCGCTCACTCGATCAACGAGAAGCTGGACAAGAGGAACTACATTGAGGGTATCAAGCTGCTCGGCGCCTATCTGCACTATGTAGCTGAGGAGGAGCAGAGCTAGAGCGATTGATGTATGAACCAAGAGTCTAGCTGTATAATGGAATAAACATGTAAAACAACTCGAGCAATCACATGAAAATAGCTGCAATGCTTTGAGTGTCAAGTGCTTATGTGACTTTCCAACACCCAAGCCCCGCAGAGCCTTACAAAAGAAGGAAGAACCTTGATAATGTATTAATTTATTATGCTATCATGTGTATTATATAAACTAGTATTCAAGTTACGCCCTACGCCGTCATTTGCAATGGGTTTCCCGCGCCGAAAATCAAGATGCCAAAAAGATGGATCAACGCCCGCTCTCTTACCTCGATCTTCCATCGTCCAAGCTCATGTTGTATACAGAGTCTTGGAGGGGTATAATTCCATATGTTGTCACCACTCAACCCCCTTCATAGGGTTGATTACTGCGAATGAATGAAGGTGTGGCTCTTCCAATCTCTCGCGAACTCCCATTTAGTTTACCAATGTGGTTCACATCATGGGAGTTCCTCCTTGTTGGCACCTATGCCACCACTTCGATCGATTCCGTCCCATCCATCTTGCCAGCCTTTCTCGTCAGCAACGGCGCCGCCCGAGATGGCCCCTTCAGCCAGGCCCTTGACGTCGCTCCAGTACTCGAGGCGGCGCACTTCCTCGTCAGCGTGCTTGATGGCATCGGCCAGGTGCTTGGTTTTGTCCTCCAGCTCCACCCTCTCCTCTTCTGTTTCCGGCTCTTTTGGGACGATCGGTTTCGCCTCTGGCTCTAGTGGTTCTCCGTCGACACCTTGCTGCTTTTCAGACTGAAGCCGTACAATGGGCGGCTCCGGCTCCGACTTTTCCTCTGCCGAAGGGGATGACTGCTGCTTCTGATATGTGTAGCCATCATAGAGCTCCATTAACCTCGTCAGCAGGAGTTTGCGGCTCGCTTGGAACACAAACAGGGACATGATCTCGTGCATGTAATCCTGCAGCTGTAAGAGACCGTCCATGCTGTGTTCGATGTAGTTTTGTATCGCATCCAACTTCTCCCGATCGATCCTGAGCTTCCTCAGCAACTCCATCAGCGTATCGATATTCTGAATCTCAATCTGGGACTCGAGAGCCTCGGTCTCGTCGATAATGACGCTCGTCCTGTTGCTTGCTCCACCCGACACACTACTGCCGCGGATGGATCCGCCGTGCGTTGAGCCAACTGTAAAATACTCGGTGTTCAAAAGATGCGGGTCGCTCGACGGAAAGTCATATTCCTTCTTTATCCGCTGTCTGATCCAGGCCCTCCGCCGAACGAAGCTGTTGTACCACCTGGGCCCGTGCCAGCTGAACTTTTTGCTGAACATGAAGCTGTATTCCCAACCGTCGGTATCGGTTTCGATCTTATCGTCGCGGTTCACGTGCCACTTAGGCCACGCCCACTCCCAGCTTGGGTCCGGCACCTGCGCCGTCTTGATGCTTGTCGGCGACGTCTTGTGGTTCGCGTTCGTCCATGGTGACGGATCGAGGTTGCCCAGCGCCGCGCCCGAAAAGAGCGGGATGCCACAGAAGAAGCCGCCCCGCTCGTTCTCGTAGAGAATATCGATCTCCTTGGCCGGCGACTTCGGGCGCCGCGATTGCCTCTTGATTTGCTTAGAAGAAGGCACTCTTGAGACGCGGTTCCCATTCAAGGCGGGCGGGCTGGTTGAGCCCTCGGGTCTGGGTACCTCCGTGGCAGGCGTAGGGGGCTGGACAGTGGGCGTCGGTGGTATCTCGAGCCCGCTATCCTCCCTCGCCTCCTCCTCCTCCTCAGAGGACGACGCGGATCCATCCTGCTCTCCTACGTGCTGCCGGTCACCTTCGTCACTCGCTGATATCGGCGCCGCATTGGTTCGGAGAGGGCGCTCACTATCCGTCGTCAGGACGGACTGGTCGACAGTCGCGTCGCCTCCGTCCTGTGTCGGCGACGAGGCCCGGGCAGGAGTGCCATGGCTCGAGAGCGAGTGATCGATGAGGTTGATCTCGTGGTCAATGTCGGACTCCTTGAGCGGCGCGACGCGGCGGGAGGATCGGACCGATGGCATCGTGCAGCCGACGAGCAGATCAGATACCAAAACCCTACTACTGGCACACAACAGAAGCCAAACGGGGAAAGCTCTCGAGCATATCCCGCAAAGCTCCTCCAAAGCCGTCCGACCACTTTCAAGCTAGGGACATTGGCCAGACAAGGGCTTAGCTCGAGGGAGAACGTGCAGGTAGGTATAGGCGATGGTCACGAACAGCAAGCGAATGACCTGGGACAGAAGATCTGGAGCGCCTCCGTCTTGCTTTGGTAGGCCACTAACCTAGCTCAGGAACATGGGAAGTGAAGCCGAACGTGACTTGGATTCGAGAAGGAATTAAACAGAAACATCAGTGAAAACAATATTCCCTACGGGGGAAAGGGGGGCTGCAAAGCACCAGTCCAGCTGTGTGTGCGCTGAGCTCTCATCAGCTTGGTCTGGAACGAGGCGCTAATTTTTTCAGGTAGGAGCTACACTGTAGACTATGACGATGACGAAGGCGGCTAGAGATGAAATAAGCTATAGTTCCGCGTGCGTGCATTGATGGCTCTTCTCAGCTGGGTGGTCGAGCTTTGGCGGGCAGTATCGGCAGCACTTTTGGGGAATGCCATAGGTAGCAAGTGACTCAAATACTATCTGGCTGGCAATGTGTAGAATGAACACGATATATTCTTTTATTTCGGTTGGAGAGCTTCAAACAAAGCCTGTTACAATAGCATAGGTACATTGGTCATTTTGCAACCGGAAATCCCAAAACTTGTTAGCATACCGGAACTAGGTTTAATCTCACCAGTGTTTAGATACCAACTGGAAGAACCAACGAGCCGGGTGGCATTAACTAATAATAACCAGAGCCATGAACTCGCAGCCCAGAGGCCTTGAAAACTGAAAGAAAGATCGTATACTATCTTCTGCGCGGTTCAACAATAGAACCAATGATGTAATGAAACCACAGTTTACAGACACTGCCATGAGAAGAAAAGCTCCGGGTCGCCAATCCCAATCCGCTGGGAAATTCTGGGTCCTACGATCGATCAGCACTTCAAGGAATTGCACCAGCAGATCTCCCTCTGAGCAACCTTGGAACCTCGGGCGCTAATGTTGAGCGGCTATGGATCCCGCCGAGAGCTCTTCGAGGGCGGGCCAGAACTCTCTCTACATGTAGGGGCTTTACGCGGTTTGAGATCAGGCTGTTGAAATGTTAGAATTTTATCGAATTTATCGTCTAGCGTTACCAGACTGGTCCCAGCCGGAAAAGCATAGAATCTTTGTATTCGATAATTTTCCCTGCTATCGGTCGACGATTATATTTATCTGGCCTGCATGTCTACCGTATTTGTTATGTTACTCGAACATCCTGTTAATTTAGTTAGATTAATTCTGCTTTTTTAGAATAGCAAGCACGATCCATTCTGGTCCTGCCAAAATATTTTCGTACAAAAGCGTAGAATCTCGATGCTGGCAATAATGCCTGTTCACCGGACTAGCCTTTTAGGGTAAAAACACGATGCGGACAGCCAGAGGACAGAATGAACTCAAATCTACTAAACCCCCTACATGTATCAAAGGAGCCAGAGGCCCGCTGGATGCCGTGCAACTTGGCTCGCTTGGCGAGGTTCCAACGTCAGTTTAGAGCAATCCTAGTGGGACAGCTCTCCACTGGGTCGCTGGGAGACGTGAGCCCAGGCGCTGAGAAGGGCAATGATGAGGGGCCCAAGCTCCCCTACAAATGCATTCTCTCCAGGGCTGGACTGGGATTTGACACCGGAGAGGTACCTCCATTTCCCCGCATTAACCAGCACATACGTCATGTATATATCTTTTTTTCTCGTCTCACTTACTGTCACGGGCAAGCTCGAGCAGAGAGAAGGGCGTGAAGGGGAAAACGTCACTGTGCCGAACCAACCAGAAGCTCCCGGCGCAGAGAATTGGAGCTTGTTTTTCTTCGGGTCGTCAAGGAACAACCGACCAGGGGAATGAGAGAGACATGGGAAGGCTGGGAACCCGGATGTGTCATGTCATGCTATGGAACTGTGATGTAGGTTAGCAGGTTCTATGGTTGGTATTGATGCTTGCATGTCACAAGCTGCGCTACGTTGACGGAAAAAGTACACATAGAATTTGACCCTGCCTCTCTCCAAATTCCATTTATAAACCGTGTCACCCCCTCTCTCCAACCTGCTGTTTCTGAAGTGACCTCGTTCGATACACTCAATTCCAATCTTACTACAAGCCCACGCTCCTCGCAGCCACAAACATTTCCGACTCGACCAATTGTCCACTCAAGACAACTCACACACAACACACATAATGTCTCGATCAAGAGCTCCTCTGTACCTCGGTCTTACCGCCGCTGGTGGTGTCGGTTACTACCTCTACAGCGCAGGCGGCAGCCCCAGCGTCGCTCAGAAGCAAGCCGAGGGTAAGTCTATCCCAAACAAGCCGTCTATCACAGGCGATTGAGTTCGGCAGCGCGGGTTGCTGTTCAACTGGATAAGTTCACGAAGCTAACTCCTTCCCTCAGCCGACGCACACAAGCTCTCCGCCAAGGTCAAGGGCGAGCTCCCCGGCCGCGGCCAGGAGGCCGAGAAGAAGGCCGAGGCATACGGCAAGGAGGCCGGCCAGAAGTTCGACAACGCAGTAAGCCTTCCTCATCTTTCTAGTGCAACCACAGCACACACCCAGCAGAGTATAACAACTAACACAATTGCCAACAGCTCCAGAAGAGCCAGGCCGAGATCGCCAAGGCCAAGGCCGACGCCGAGGCCTACGCAAAGGACGTCAAGGCCAGCACGCTCAAGAAGGTGGACGAGTTCGACCGCAAGGTCGAGACCAAGGCCGCCGAGGCCAAGACCGGCCTCTCCAGCTGGTTCGGCGGCAAATAAGCGGCAGGCAAACATATTACAAAATCTTCACACTTGTAGCAGTATGATCATGGTATGATGACGAAAGGCGTTTTCACATTTTTGGGCTCTTGAATAGTCATGAGAGGGATGGATCTGGAAAGGGAAATATTTTAATATAATTGACTCTTATGGTATCAACAAACTTTGGTCTTGGAAGAAGAAAGAATCTCTACAATGCCCTTATGCCCCCATGCGTGTAAATGACTTTTTTGTCGGGTTCGACCATGTTCCGCATAACGCCAGACTCCATTCATTACTTTATGCCACAAACTCTCGCGACACTCAAGCCAGACATGTATCCGGAAGTCCTCCTTAAGAAAAGTGCAGGCCCTCCGAGTTAAAGGCGTGCAGTAATCTCAGGAAATCGTTCTCTGTGCACTTTCCGGACCGCTGGTCGGCGAGGTCGGTATCGTCCTCGAGGACCTTGCGGATCTTCTCGCGCACCAGCAGGGCGACCTTGGTCTTCTTCCGCTTGGACTTGGTCTTGGGCATCTCGCTCGACGCCTGCTTGAGCTCCTCGAAGAAGGAGGGCAGGTCGCTGCTGTCCTTTTGCGCCTTGTCCTCGTCCCCGTCGACGTCCATGCCTCCCCACTCCTCCTCCTCGCCGGCGCCGGCTGCCGCATTATCATCGTCCATATCCATGTCGTCGTCGTCTTCTTCGTCCACGGTGCCCTCCTCGAGCGCCACGTCGTTCATGCTGCACCACACCCGGTAGTTGCGCTCGACCATGTTGAGCACCTCCTTGGTGCCCAGCCAGCTGCTGCGCATCGTCTTGTTCCGCCGGTTGAAGCACACGCGCAGCATGCCGTCCCACTCGGTCCACGACACCTGGGGCCGGTCGGCGCCCGTCTTGGGCTCGATCTTGACGACGCTCGATTCGACCTGGGGCGGGGGGTTGAAGTTCTTCTTGCCTGCATGACGCCAATGCTATCAGTCTTTGGCTCTCAATGGGTAGGGGGCAGTCGGAAATGTTCAATTCCGTATGGGGCTCTTCCGAGCAAAAGTGAATTACGTACCAACTTTGAGGATATGTGTGATTCGAGCCCAGAACTGGGCATTGACGCTCAATCGGCAGTACAAGGCATCGCCAGGTCGCGCTGTAAGTCGGAGTGCGAATTCCTGCAAGAGAACCAGATACCGTCAACATAAACATGTCCCAAAACTTTCATTTCTTTCCAGTACAACTCCCGGCAGAGAAGAAAAAAAGGACTCACCCTCTGGAACATGAGCACGCTCGTCCTCGGTGGGTTCGGCATGCTCAGCAGCTTGAAGACGAGGGGACTCGAGATCTGGTAGGGCGTGTTGCTGATGCAGACGTCGAAGGCGGGCAGCTTGTCGCTGGGCAGCTTGATGACGTCGCCCATGAGGACCTCGAGCTTGCGCTGCTCGGGCGTGCCCTGGACGCGCTTGGTCACCTCGGCCGCCATGCGCGGGTCGATCTCGACGGCGATGACCTTCTTGGCCCGCTCCAGGATCCGCACCGTCAGGTTGCCGGACCCGGGACCGATCTCCAGCACCGTGTCCGTCGGCTTCAGGTTCGCCTTGACCACGATGGCCTCGGCCACGCCCGGGTTCTTGAGGATGTGCTGGCCGTAGCTCGACGTGTTGAACTTGAAGATGTTGTTGGCCGCCTTGGACGACGCGCTGCCGCCGCCGCCGCCACCGCCGCCCGCCTTTGAGGGCCGTTCGTACGGCGAGGCAGATGCGCCGCCGTTGCGCTTTGCCGACTTTGCCTTGCCCATGTTTCCTTCAGTTCTGATTCGACCTCTGTTTGTCGTAGATTAGGGCCTCTCTAAAATTTTCGGTAGGGTGTTGACCGTGCGCACAAGTCTCCTCGATGTAAAGTCAGGGTGACTTTGGGAGAAAGCGAAAATGAATTAGAAAAAGAAAAAAGAAAAAAACTGGGCGGCAATGTATGAGGAGGGGCAACACTTGACTGTGCTGCAGATCGTGGGGAATTTTGGTGGTTGACCGAGCCTGGGAACTTTTTCTTAGTCTATCGCCGATAAGACGATAAGATAAGCCTTGCCCCATAGTTATGAAATTCAGGGACTCTGGGGAGGGATGGGATTGATGGACTTGTATTATTACCGTAATCAATTGCATCGATAACGAGAGTCAAGCATAACCAAACACATATGGCAACGGTGGTCGACATGAACAACGAAAAAATGATATGGGGTATATTTTTGTATGCCGACTACTTTTACATGTACAACGCCAATGGCAATGATACCCTGCCAGATGCACCATCTAAGAACCCTATGTGTACAATGCAAAATATGATGCCTGCTTCATCCCCTTCCATGTCCATAAAAAGCACTCGCTCGTCTATTTTCATTTATACATGGTTGTATTCAAAGCCATTCCGTTTCGTCCGCCTCGTGGCCTTCACAACTGCTTTGGCAATGGTGGTGGCATCAAGGAAAGGTGTCTGGACCCGCGACGCACCGTCGGTAACTCCACCATGTGGTTCCTTCTCTCTTCCGTCGTCATCTCCGATCCCTTGGGTCTCGCGTGAATCCTGCGGTCGAGATGATATGCCTCGGTGAGCTTATCTTCCAACGAAGCTGATAATTTCATGAAATGAGCCTCGGCGCCATGTCGCCTCGCCGTAGTTGTGCCGAGCACGTTTTTGTTGCCCGACTTCAGCATGGCAAAAGCATCCTCCCCCAAGATTGCAGCCTTCCACGGCTCGAGGAAAACGAAGCGACCGAGATCGTGGCTGCCCTCGCCGCGGAGGAATTTGTTCATACGCTGCCGCAATTTGGAGCTTGCTAGCCTGGCATACGTCGCATAGTGCCAGACCACACGAAGCATGTTAGGACTCCGTGTCCTCCAAGCAATCTGGAACAACATATCGTATGTGTCTGCATCGAAGATTTTCGCCGTGGGCCACTTTTCGCGGATATCCCCCATAATGTCAAATATGTCCTGCAGGCTTTTGTTGTGTGCGATGATGGTGTTGAAGGCGAATGATCCGGGCCTTGTCTGGCCTGATTCGTGGACAAGACTCAGCAGCTCTCGAGCCATGCCGTGTTTCCCATTCTTTCCGAGAACACCCAACAGCTGGTTGAGGGTCGCCATGTCCAGCCAAATGGCACCATATTGCGTGTCTTGCTCTCGTATAAAATCACTGATAGTATGGATATTCTTCAAGGACTTCTCGAGTTCGAGAGGGGCCATGTGTTGACCTGTTTTGACAAGTGTTGACTGAATCCGATCAAGCCCCAACTTGCGCATCTTGCGAAGAATATAACGTTTTGCCTCGGGTTGTTCCACGAGCTTCAAAAAAGAAAGCCATGTCTCGCTGTCAGCATGGAGAGATTTCCTCGCCATCAACTTCAACACGCTATGGAAACCATCCAGGTCGCCTGTTCTCGCAGACCCAGCCACAAATAAGTTGCATATATGTGTGCCCATTGGTATGTCTCGGACTTCGGCTTGGTTGAATATGTATCGTGCCGCTGGTCTGAAGGTGAGCTTCTTGTCCTGGATATAGGCGAGCGCCATTGCCAGGGCTTCGGTGGAAATGGCTCGGCGACTTTGCTCCGAACGGAAGATCTCTGTGAGCAGAGAGACGACCATCTGCTGATGGTCCGATGGCTTCTTGTACAGCGACGGAGTCAAGTGTGCTGGAACGACGCCGTATACCAGCAGTGCAACGTATTCCTCGAGTGATTCCATTGTCCACTCAGCGGGCTTGGGGATTTCGTCTGCTCTGCGGTCCAACACATAATACCGACTTTTCTGAAGGTGGTATTCAGATGGGCTCTGTTTTGCTGCAAGGGTCAAACTTTTATCGCCCAAGTCGCTCATGTCAGTCTCGTCCTGGCCCAAGAGCTTGATCGAATTGAGAGCGGCCTGCTCTTGGTGCCAGAGATCCCGAAGCATGCCTTGCGCGTCATTGTCCAGCAATCGGACAGCGGTGATATGGCCCGATGCTTTGAGCAGATCCATCAAGGCCATGCGTACGGAGTGTGCCGACCCAGTAAGCGTCAAGCGCACAGTGCCGTCCGCGTAATCCGTGTCGTCGACGCGAACTACAGCGCGAGTGCTTTGCTGCAGTCGACCAGGCTCGGCGGTAGGTCCACGCGGGAGTAGCTTCCGTATCTCGTCTGCGGCCCCCTGCCCGACTATGACCTTGAAGTCGAAGATGGAGCCGAACTTTGGCGTCAACTTGGAGAGGAAATGCACCGTGGTAAGCCATTCGACTCCGCTATTGTCGTCTTTGGCGCGTTGGAAGGCCCATAGATCTTGTCGCGCATTGCTGAGGTAGCTCTTGCGTTCAGACCTGGTAATTTCTCGTTTGCTTGGGTACCACTGCGCTGACTTCACCAGGACTGGATTCTTGTTTTTAATGTTGAGCTTCCTGCTCTGCTTGACGCTTCGGTGCAGGGCTAAACGCCTCAAAACGGAGAACGAGGGTGAATTGGCCTCGGATGTGCCGTCCCCTCTATCGGGGGCCTCATTCTGCGCAGGAGAAAGCGACTGTCGAAGGCCGCCAGATGCATCGTCGTTTGATTGGAGGTCCGGCTTCTGATCATGTCCGGTCGGCGCGGCGGAGTTGGTCGACTGCCATCGATTGACCTGCGATCTCTGGTAGTGGTGGAGGGCTCGAGGTAGATCCCTGGGACTCAAGGAGAGCCCACTGGCATTTAAGGCACAGGCATGAGCTCTCCATACCGTTCTGAAGCCCAGGGACATGAGCTATGAACAGGTCATTGATGTTGTGAGAAAATGAGCCCAGCTTGATCAGAGGAGCTGGTGTTGGCTGCAGTTGTCTTCTCTCGCGATGCAGGCTACCGATCTGCTTCCCTAAAAAATTCCGGCGCCGGCGGGCTTCTCAGGCTCGCGATTTGCCAGGTACAGGCGCGCATCGGCGAAATCGGTAGCGCTGGGTCCGACTATGACGGCATCCCAGCTGGCGTCAACTGGCTCAGACTACATACTTTGAACGTGCTACTATTGATCTTGTGTAAGTATGCTCAACATTGAAGGCCGGATGTCATATGAATTCAGCCAAACAGCACAATCAAATAATGAATTAGTCTTGGCAGTTGTTGATTTCAGCTCATCCACTCCATGATTCTCAGATGGCTTTTCCCCTGTTCAATTTGGACAAGTACTGGTTTCTGTATACTTGCGGCGGGCACATACTGTCTGTCCATAGGCAATGCAGAATTACATTTCGTCAACTATGCTGCCGCTGGGTATTTCTCATAGGAAAGTAAACGTGTACCCTGTCCCATCAGTCATATCCGAGGCCCGCGCTTCTAGAAGACAGGTCCCGGCTCTTATCTGCTATCACAATGCCGCTATAGCTGATGGAATACTCGGGCTTCGGACTTCATGTTCTCATCATTGTGAAGTCTCCCATTATCATCAGGCAGTAATGGTCTTGACTTCGCTCCCTCGATCAGCCGCCCCAACTCCACGCGAGCGTCCTCCCTTTGCATGCACTACTTCGCTGACTCTAGAGCACTACGCAGCCCTCTCTAACAACCTAACCGACTGTACCCTTGCGAAGTCGCTCCTAGACTACCACTGGTTGCTGCTGGAGGATTTGCGCCAAGTCAAATTGATAACCGTCCATAGTAAAGGCAGCCGGGTCCAAACATGCATGATGGAAACCCGCTTCTGGATCAACACAACACCCAAGAAGTCGACTAGTCTTTCTTATCGGCTGTTCCGTCGGTCTTAACCTCGTCCTTGGTCTCGGTCTTCACTGCGTCTTTGGGGGTATCACTGGTTGTAGTAGTCTCCGTCTTGGACTCAGGCTCGGAATTCGACTTCTCCTTGGCGGGTGGGGAAGGTGCTTGAGGAGGGACGCTGGCTCCGTCCTCGCCGTCTTCGGCGGAAGAAGACTTCGAGACCTGGCTGGCCAGGTCCTTGTCCTCTTCAGCGTTGTCGAACATCTCGGTATCGTCCGAGTCTGTCAGGACCTCAGTACCATCACCAAGGAAGATGATACGACCCTTGTACCCACCAATACCAAAAGGCTTCGACTGCTTGTCCATGTCTACATCGTAACCACTGTCGCTATCATCGAAGTTGTGATGAACACCGGGTCCTCGGAATTCGGCTGGGCCCAACTGTCAGTTTTGTATCGGTGACCCGGACTCTTGAGGCTGCATACCGTATTCGGGGGGAGCGCAAGGGCCGTCGCCCTTGGAAACGCGGTTGGCGACCTCTTCGTACCAAGCATCCTTCTTCTTGCCTCGGAGGAAGCCGATGACGATCATGGTCATGTTGTCGCATCCAACGCCACCAGTCTCTGAGTTAGAAGCCAAGCAGTTGTCCATCATGTTCTCACAGATCTTCTCCAACTCCTGCTTGGCAGCAACACCTCTTCGAACGAACTCAACCACGGCTTGGGAAGACTGGCAATCCCAGATACCTGCAAAGGGTTATTACTCTCAGTTTCTGATAGCGGGAGGTAGAGTGTATGTAGCCTTACCGTCACAGGCAATGACCAAAAATTCGTCGTCATCGCTCAAATCGTGGACAACGACGTCGGGGTAAGCCGTAACGATCTGCTGCTCGGGTGCCAGCTCAGCACTCTTCTTGAATTCGAAATCACCAATGGCACGCGACAAGGCAAGGTTGCCGTTGACACGACCGAAATCGACGAAACCACCAGCGGCGGTGATACGGGACTTCTCGCCTGCAATTACAGTCAGTCGCCGAACAGACATCAAAGATTGGCGGGTTATTGAGATTTGAATAGCGAACCTTCATTCTGGGGCTTGTGGTCAAACGACAAGGGCTTAGCGCGACCCTTGACACCGAGGACACTTCGCGAGTCTCCAGCGTTGGCCTGTCGGTCATGTCAGTAGAACTCAAATTTGAGCGACCACAATGGAATACTAACAATGTAGATCTTGTCGTCGGTGATGAGACCAACGCAAGCCGTGCAGCCGGAGACCTCTTCTTCGTACTTGGGGTCTGTCAACCACAGGTCAGCGTCCACATGTCAAAAGCAGTGCTGCATATGTTGGTGGTAGCATACCACTGAGTATTGCCCGATCACAAGCCAAAAAGCAGTCCTTGAGGGCCTGCTCGTAGTTGCCAGCCTTGAAGCTGTCCTGCTTCACAAGAATGTCGTCAATGTGCTCGCCAGCGTACTGTGCCACCTTGTCACCACCATGACCATCAAAGACACCAAAGAAGGATAATCTCGAGGAGTGTGCCTTGGCTTCGTCGCTGTCGGGTTTCAGGAGGTCAAGAATGGTGGTGTGAGCATCCTCCATGCTGATGCGCCAGCCTTGCATGGCTGACACACCGTAAAGCAGGCGCGCATCCTCGCCTTTGGCAGACGCCTAGACCGAGAGAAAGAAAGTATCAGCAAACCATTTGCGCGTGGAAGAACGAGAAGATACGACATTGCCCAAACATGGGGATGGGACAGGTACAAAAAAATGACTAGGTGGGCGAGGACAACGGCCTTGATGAGGTCATATGCGGCGGCGGGTGTGGGCACGCGCCGACTGAATCGGAAAGGGGTGGGCTGATGAACGGCGGCGCGCAAGACAGAATAGAAGGAAAGGAAGAATAAATGTTACTTACCTTGTCGACGACGGGCTCCGAGAGAGTTTGACCCATGATGATAGAGACTGTGAACCAAAGCGCGCAGGGCACGGGTTCGTCTTGGGATGGGTAGGTGAGAGAGAGGGGGGGAGGGGTTCAGTATTCGTAATCGGGCGTGCAGTTGCAGTCAGTCGCGAGTTTGCAAATGCCAGGTCGAAATAAATTTTTCTTCTCGGGCAGACAGGATGTCTTGGGCAGAGGGTGAGTTGGTGCGGGAGAGAGAAAAAAAAAGATGCCCAGGTGCCGTACCAGAGGATAGGCGGGAGAGTCGCGCGACAAGAATTGGTTGGCCCGGTGTTGCGTTGGTGGGAGTGGCAGACGGACTGGAGTTGTTGTGTGCGTCAAGTGGGCGTTGAGGTAGGTAGGCAAGGTCGGTAGGTTAGGTAGTAGTCAGACAGCAGACAGCAGAGTCCAGAGTCCAGACAGGATGGTTAGCGCGGCCGAAGGGTCTGCGGTTAGGAAACCCGAGGGGCGTTTTTGGTGGATTGGACGGACAGCCAGGCAGGCAGGCAGAGCCAGAGCGGGCGGGCAAGCAATCAAGGCGGGGTTCGAGAGGGCGCACTTCCAAAAACCGCTTCGCAGTGCGTCTATCGTCTGTCCTGCGGTGCTCACCGGCTTGCTGGATCGGACTGGACTGAAAACGGGCTGGGCTGGACGGTGGATTCTGGGAGGCAAGGTAGTCTCTTGGGATCTGCTCGCGCTGATGACGGAGGGGGGGTCCCGTTCGGGGAGGGACTCTTTGGTCAGGTGCCTTGCCTCTCTCTGCCCGGTGAGGTCTGTCTGTGCCTTGGTGTCGGTCAGGAAAAGAAACGGTAGTGCTTAATGTGTTCGTTCATGTGTGTGTGGTCAATGAAGTTTACCGCAGATGCTCTTGACTCAAGCATATATCTAAGTGGGTGTGAAGAGAGATCTACAGCAAGTAATGATTGCAACCAGAAGATGCTATAATTCTTTTTTTGACTCGGTCTGTGAGGACGACAAAGCATAGATGTGGGAGTTCATGTAATGGACAAGGCGTGATGGATGTGATGATGTGACCGTCGGTTCGGTACCTGGGGGGCCATGAAGCGAGTGGACAGTTTACTGCATCTCGAGCCCGCAGAGAGGCGCTTGCCGTTGGAAGGCACCAGACCGTTTGGCAAGGTACCTGAAAAACGACATCATCACTGACATCGGCCGCGCCTTCTTGCACTTCACTCGCACGTACCCAGCATACACATACGCCATACATTTGATACCATACGTGCATATCCGTACATATTGATACTTTACATACAATGTGCAGTTCGGCACCCGACCCTTGGCGCTTGATGTTACTTGCCGGTATTTGGCTGCTGCTCATCGGGGTCAACAGTTGACTACTTTGAACAGTACAGGTTCATCTCTGATGGAAACGTATACCAGCAAGACAACAGCAACATGTGAGATGAATGTGAAAAAAAAGAGAAACTCCACCATGGATCCCAAGTATGGACACACAAGAGTCCCCTGTCCATGGCATCCCATCCTAGGAACATCCACTACTGGCAAATCCCGTGCAAACATAATCCAGATTCCGGACCAACAAAATGCACTACACGTGCCTATTTGAACCTAGGTAATATTCGTAGACAGGTCCCCTGAATCTAGGTCTGGTGGGCTATGTATTACCTGATAGTAGACGTATTTACATTCCAATACGTACATGATACCGTTGTCGCGCTCAGGCCCCAATCGGCTTTTTGAAAACCCCATGTGCTGCTGAATCCTAAAGAGCAAAATGCGACATCAGGCAACAGACGTCAGCGCATGTCTGGTCAACAATGTCCGGAGGTACTAATCCACCTTGACGGAAAGACACCTTTGGGTTAGGTCGAACCAGGAGGGCGCCACCCAGTACAAAATCGAAATTGGCAATGAGCCCCCCATCTGCGTAGGATTGAACCATTTGTTCGGTTCGGGCCATGGACTCGTCACTCCTCTCGAGATCTGGATTCTTCTCGCTTGTGAGTGAGTCCGTTCGGCAGGAAATAATGCTGATTCGTCAAAATTTCCTCTCATCCTTATGCTTATTAATCGACCAGGGTCCGGCTTTTTTATGTACCAAAAACCTCCCACGAGCGGCATGACTTGGTCATTGCTTTCCCGTCAAAATCTGGGGAAAAGTAAGTCATTTTCCTCGGGCGGCATCAAATGGCCCGTGAGCTTGGAGGGGTCCCGTTGGCTCTTGGCTTTGGGGGAGGTTTCCGATGGCCAAAGATCTTGCCGGTGCCACGACCGACCACGACAGGCGCTTCTACTATTTGTCTCGTGTCTGATTCTCTCATTGGAGGCCATCGCTTTCATCGGATGGATTCTCTGATATATCCGAAATATTTCCTTTCCACCCTCCGAAAAAAGTCGAGGGATCGCCCCCCGTTTTCGAATGTTCGAGCCGGTTAGAGCCCCGAAGATCAGACCCATTTGTAGTAAGCCGCTACAGAATGATCCTAGGACAGACATCTGATGGAAAGAGAGAAAAAAAGCCAAGCGGCTCTGTCCCGTTTTGCCCGTGAAATGTTGGGAGTGGCATTTTTTTGGCTGGCCCTTTTTTTTTTTTCTTCCATTGTCTGTCCTGTGCTTGTGGCGGCACGACATCATTGGTGACACGATAGCAATTTGCTTTTCCTTGATGAGGGCCGGTAGCAAATGAGATCGTGCAGGGCGAAAGAATTCCCATTCGTCACGAGGTGCCCAAATCCTTATACCGCGGCCTTATGTCTACAGAGAGACAAATTGCTCTGCCTGCCGGGGATCTGTCGCGAGGCGCACACACGCATTTGTAGTATCTCGGCAAAACACATGACCCCGATCAGCTACGAATGTTCAGAACCTATCTGGCGAGAACGTTCTTGGGAGTTGCGTCAAGGATCAGGTTGCGACGTGGGCCTTTGTCATGGATGTTACCAGTTGGGACACCGAACCTTGAGATGATAGTTTGAGAGTATAAAACTGTCACAACGACTTTGCGCTTCCGGTTGGAAATCGTTTGAATACATGCATATTTGCCTTTTCAGCCGCATAACAACACACGTAATTTGATTCATCTGAACAAAGTATCTCAATCGCCAGAACGCCGATTTATAGTAAAACATCAAGGTATCTCTGCCCAAGCCGTCCTATTCCCAGAAACTTCTCGCATGTATGCTTGAACACTCTTCTTACTCCCGTGGGCATTGGATGCTGGTACGATTATTATCAAATAAACGCCGGTCCGCTTCCCGTCGAGCTTTTGAACAAATTTCCATCCAGCACGCTGTCTGGCCGGATGTCTTCCCAGCCATCTTCCGTTCCAGCGTAGTCGCTCACGATAGTTTTGACGCTCTTGTTCGACTTGCGTGAGAAGTTGCTTCGCGGGCCCAGGGTACCGCCGCTCGTCGACTCATTTGGCCGGTCGGCCAACGGTGTTCTCGCCAATTTTGTAGGCGTCTTCGGCAGTGGTCTGGTGGGAGTGGCCAATGGCCAGGGCCGATCAGGTTCCGATATTAATCGCCTAAAGTCTTCTGCTGCTTGCTTTTCCCTATTGCGAAACTTCTCTTGTGGCGAGGCATCCTGTGTATCGAAGCTAGAGAGCTTGAGTGTCGTCCTCGAGGACGAGTTGGAATTGCTCGCGGAATTCGGTATCGGCCACCGATCTAGAGACATGAGGTCATCCGACTGCGTCGCATCAAATGGCAGCAATTCTCTATTCTCCTGGTCCTCGCTATAAGGGGAGAATATGACAGAACTGCGTGACGTCCGAGCTGTCACTGGCTGACTTGAGGGCTTGTAAAAGTCCCTTTGCGCGATTCCAAGATTCTTTGGAGCGAAGGCTCTGTTCCACGAATAATTTCGCTCGTGTGGAACCGGGGCAGGTAGCGTAAACAACTGCTCCTGAGAAGGCTGCGGCGAGGGCGCGGCGATCATACCGAAATTCTTTGGCGATCTGACTATTGCTCCGCCTCCGAATAGGGCACTCGAATCGTCTACTCGCCGACTGATCTGCCGGCTCTGCCCACGATTAGGCACATGGACGACGGTAGGTCTCTGGATGGGATCGACCGCTTCTGTCAAAATACTCGTCCTCGTTGTGTATATCGTCGATATGCTGTGGTCGCTCTTTCGCTTGTACTCCTCCAGGAGCCTGGATGGGCTTGCCTTTTTCCAGGCCTCAGACATTCTCGTGCTTGCGGGGCGAGAGATTGATGTGATTGAACGTTGGATTCCAAGGCCCGGAACGCCAGAGTACGCGGAATCTGGGTACGTGGGCGACTTTGATCGGCTACTACCGTCCGAATCGCTTCCCGCAGTGATGTAGGCGAACTCTGGAGTGGCTTGAATACTGGACGGTTCATGTACAGTCGGCACGCTCAAGCCCGGAACAGGCGACGTCATGAGCGAGCGTCGATAAGATTGTGGTCCTGGGCCACTGATGACCAGTGCCGGTGTTGCTCCTCGGACCGAGCCAGGAGTTGCGTCTGTGAACATGCTAGCTTCATCGTTTGTCGCCGTCGATGGAGACGCATGCTTCGGAGCAGCTCGATCTGCAAGCCACGACTCGCGCGTCTCTCGCACCGCAGAGTCGCTGAGAGACCTTCCGCCAAAGGCGTAGAAAGTCGTAGAGCGGCGACCCTCGCTACCTCGAAAACTCGAGTTGGACGAATTGCGGAAACGAAATGGTATAACCGGGGCAGTGGTGAAACTATCGCTGTGCGACCTTCTGGCGATTTCAAGATCGAATAAGTTCTGCAGAGTGCCGCCGTCGAAGCTGCCCGTATTGTGCTTGACAAAACTTCCCGGAATAGGAGCAGAGACCTCCGGGATGTGTTCTCGCTCTTGGTCTCGCTGTCGCCTTCGATAGCAACAAAGCAGTAATATCAGGGCGATGATGCAGATTACAATCAAGGGCACGAGAACACCCAGGACGATCTTGGTTGTCCGAGAGGCGGAGTCTGACGTGTTCTTGGGCGGCGGAATGGCTGTCGACGACGGTCTTTGTGTAGCATCCGTCGACGAAGAAACTGGTCCCGTCGATTGAGACTTGGATTGAGTTCCAGCAACTTTTATGGACAGTTCCCGTGACTCCGTCAGGTCGGTGGTTCTAGAGCTGGCTTTCAGGGCAATCTGTACCTCAAAGGCGGTATCGGAATCTGGAATGGCACCGGTAAGCTCCATGTCGGCAGAGTTGTAACGAATCCAAGGCGCTTGTGACTGATCTGCCAACTGCAGTTCAGTGTCAGAGGTATCCAAGATATATGGCTTGAGGTCGAGCGCCAAATTGGTACCGGCGGAAGCGTTGAGGAACGGAAGGTCTGATCGGAAGAGTTCCGTGGCAATGTTGATTGCCAGACTGATGTTGAGGACATCAGAGTAAATGTCAACAATCGAAATAGTCACGTTTACCGGAGCCGCTCCTGCACCTGGGGTTCCGTCCAAAATCCAAGTTTCGCTGTCGAACTGCAGCCACTCGGGCAATGGAGCTGCTGAGATCGAGGTGACATCGGAACGATCCAAGGGCTCGCCATCCAACCTGAGGATATTTGAAAGATCGTCATATTGGTAGTGTTCCCCTATGGATGCATTGGCGGCAATGTCGGTGGTCTCAGCAGTCAGCTCGTGATTGCCAACGACGATGGAAAACGGTACCGAGACCGAAGCGAAGCCGACTACATCAGATGCGACGAGTTTGACGTCAAAAGTAGTAGGAGGTTGGACCAGTGACTCTGTAGCAGGAGTTCGGCCAGTGAAGGATATGCTGTTGGGGTCGAACGAGATCCACGATGGAAGAGGCGCGTTGTCGCCTGATACAGCGTAGTAAGTCAAACCCGAGAGGTCGAACGTGTTTGTATCGAATTGGAACGAGAAATTCTCCAGAGGATTCAAGATTACTGATGAGGGCGCTGAATATAGTTGCCCAAACGACGGGAGCTGTTCCGAGAGCGGCACCACAACTTTGGGAGCTGGATTTCTGGAGACGACCAGAGTCGAGTTGACAGTTGTAGAGCCTTGTTCGTCTTCTGCCGCTATGCTGATCGGCACGCCTACAATGGCCCCAGGTGCAACATCGCCTTCTTGTGGTGTGCCATAGAGCCGTCTGCCACTACTGTCGATCGAGAGCCACTCCGGAGAGCTGACCAGGCTGTAAGATATTGAATATGAAGATTCAAACGTAGACGGCGAGAAGACGAAAGAGAACGGCTCTGCTATCCGAGCCACTGGTGGCAGCTGAGAGTTGATTGGAAAGTAGTCGGCAGGGGCGCATAGGGTGAATCCGGCATAGTATGATAACAATACCAAAGGGCTTGACGCCCGCCTCGCCCACATTGTGTTATCGTGCACCTCTCACATAAGAGATGATGATGGAGAGAACATGGCGCACAAATTGGTCGTGAACGAGTGACTATAGCTAGAGATGATATCGCAAGTAAACGAGCGTCGAGCAACCAAACAGAAAACAAAGGTGGTTGAGGGCAACGAGCAAGACAGAGAATCAAAAGAGTGAGGACGGCGATATGCTGACCCAGAGCTTAACCTTAGGATCCAAGCCGCGCTGCACGAAAAATAAGAGAAGCACGGGAGGCGGTTACGTGTAAAGTGGCCAGGCAAAAGAGCCATCACGTATCGCGTGCGCATCAGCCATGGGCAATATGTGAGTCAGGAATTCCAATGTCTTGCTACGCATTTTCGATTGGTAGCGAACGAGGCTGGAGGGTGATCAAATGCCATTGGATTGCTCCTAGCAACGACACCTTATTGTGAATCGCCCATGGCAGGTGACTCAAAAATGCACTACGGCTTTTTATGCAGAGCCAGCCGCCGGTTGACTGGCATGACCATTCAATACATCACCAACGAGGCCCAGTGAGGTTGGTCAGTGGGAAAAAGGGAGACACACAGAGGGAGAGGGAGCACCTTCCTTGATGTAGGCGCAGTGGGTTTTAGTCAGTTGTGAATGGCATCTACAATTCGATAAGGCGCGGGAAGTCGCGGCGCTAGTCCCCTGCCCAAAAAGGGATGACGATAGAGATAACGACGGTCTCGACTCGATCCATTCGACTCGACTCGAAAACTGAATCTTGCCGGTCCGGCAACAGGTCATGTCCAGTATTTGCCGTCGCATCTGATTTCGTGACAATGGGTAAAAAAGATCTCATCTGCTGTCAGTTTCGCCCGCAGAGCTGCTAGTTCATCACTTCCAACCGGATCTTCTCTCGGTCGTTGCATACACCAACATGGCCGATGACCGCACACCATCCCCCGAGTTCGACCCTTTTGCGATCGGCGTCGACTTGGCCCCTCTGCCCGAATACAAGGCGGCGGCAACGGCTGGCTTTGACTTTGACGGTTTTCTCGACCAGCCACTCCGACTGCACGAGGATCTCGCCTCAGGATGCGGCGGTCAAACCTGGCCCGCTGGCATGGTGCTGGCAAAACACATGCTCCGTTATCACCAGACGGATCTGCGCGACTCAAAAATGTATGTGTGGAGAGGCCTTCTTTTCTTCTTTTCTCCGAAGACAACGATGCGCTGTCAACTGTTCCCACGGAACCAATTTTTTTCTTGCTGATTACTGATGATCGGACCCCTTCAACAGTCTAGAGCTCGGCGCCGGCGGCGGGCTGGTGGGTCTGGGAGTCGCTCGTGGTTGTGCCATGCAACAACCTCTCATTATCACCGATCAATTGGAAATGTTCAGCCTCATGGGCCATAACATCGAACTGAATCAGATGCAAGAGCTGGTCAAACCTGCCATCTTGAACTGGTGAGTGCACAACCTCCCCAGCTCCCAACGATGCCATCTCGAGGCCAGGACCAAGACCGAGACTGAGACCTCCATGTCCCCCTCTGGACCCCTAGGCTGGGGGTGGCTAGACAAGTGCGTTCGGCGCTGCGTCAGGCGCAAAAGACGCCGCCACCGTCTTATACACGTACTGTTTTTTCTTTTCGTTGGTTGTAGAAATGTAGATTCTGACAACGGCGGGGTTTTGTAGGGGCGAGCCGCTTTCGCAGGAAATCGTCGACTTCAAACCGGAGGTGATCTTGGCTGCCGATTGCGTGTACTATGAGCCGGCCTTCCCTCTGCTCCTCGCCACACTGACTGATCTGTTGAACTTGTGCCCGTCAGCGACCATCTACTTCTGCTTCAAGAAGAGACGTCGAGCCGACAACCAATTCGTGAAGAAGGCGCAAAAGGCGTTCCACATGGCTGAACTACATGACGAGGATCGTCCGATCTTCAGCCGACAAGGATTGTTTCTATACGCTATCACCAGCAAACATCGAGGCAGTAGTTGAGAGCGTATGACTTGATGCTGTAATGAAGTTCAAAATACTTAGACATAGAAGGACATAGAAGGATGGCTGGACCATGAATGACGAGTCAACTATGCTAGCAGCAGCTCGTTTCGATTTCTTTTTTCATTCCTCCCCTTCCTTCATGTCGTGCCATTATATTGGAGGCGGGAGAATTGATCACATGCTTCGCAGTCGATTTGGAGAATCAGAAAATCTTGGCGCCTTTTCGCCTCACCCTTCAGAAAAGGGTGCATGGCAGGGTACCGCTCTCCAGCTCTTCTCCATGGTTGTTGGCCAGATCTACGAGGTATCGGGTCGGCTATTTCTGGGACCGGGATCGTACCATACCATACCAGTAATACCATAGCCGCCAGCCCGTTCCCGTAGGAGGATGGGATTTCCAAGTTTTTCGCACCACCTCCCTGACAGACCGTTGACATGAGATGATCGTTACTAGCCGTCCGCGTGGCCAGTCTTGCTATGCTTGCCCGGTGCTACGCCCGTCAACCAAGAAGTCAATCGTGCATGACAGTGATCTCGGGGCATATTGGATCAAGATGAACTGGCAACTGGGCTTGTTTTTCTTCCAAATTGCTGACTACTTCTGATACACGTATAAATTAACCAGTCAAAGAAAATAAAACTTAATTTGAGTTGTACACAACGAACCGACGTCGAGAGTGGTTCCACTTCAGAAGTGGTCCTCATCTCGGTGGGTTGCACGAAAGCCTGAAGCTCATCACGTCACCAAAGGGAGCAGCAGCGCAAAGTGGCTTGGTAACAGAGTTGACCCTACTTTTTTATACTCTGATCCCTTGATTCTTTCTGCGGAATGCCTTGAAGAGAATAAAGTGCAAAGATGGCAGGGCGTCAAGAATTGGAGCCACGGGCGTTACAGTAATCCCGTCCGTCAAACCTGAACGACGGGACATTCGGATGCAGAGAGAGGAAGAAGACGAAAAAGACATGGAATGGATGCGCACCAGATTGCCAAGCTCTCAGTGGACAACCAGCGCACGTGGAGTTCCGTGTTGCTGGTCGAAGCGCTTGGCTCCGGGCTCCAGACGTTCCTCTGGGTTCCTGCCTGTCACTTTTTCCCTCAGAGCGGCCGGCGACCTGCATGCATCCTCTTTATTTTTTTAGTGTACATACCATGGATTCCTTTTTCTAGTGTCTCCATCTCCACCATTGAGGGTTTTTACGCTTTTGACCATGGGATGAAGCATATCTTTTGCGACCAATGGCAGCTGGTCACTACCAGAATCGTCTCTCCATCCCATTCTGGACTTTTGTCCTGAATCAAGCTGACTCTGGTTAGCTACGACGTCGCGCCACCTAGCTTATACGGGCGGGATGGAGGATTCCTTTACGGGATGAACCAGATCAATTGGCTGGCTCCCTCCGCTTTGGCCAGATGCTTACATTACTTAGCGGGCGTAGTATGGATGTACGTACTACGTTGCTACAACAGAGAGGATTTTTCTCTCGCTTCTCCCCCTCTCGGATTCCAGGCTGCCAGGAACCACAGCTCAGGAGTTCATTGGAAGGACGCCCGAAGCCACATTCAGCAAGTCCAGGTGCTAACGAGGGCTAAACTTGCATTAGAGTGGACGACTGAACGGGCCTTGGAGGGATCGTCAGGCACTTCACCCCCTGCGCCATGCCGAAGCCCAGGGACCGGAGCGCTGTCATTGGCCCGCGGATCTGTTGACGCGGGCGGTGCGCTGCAAGCTCGCATGCAGGGAAGCCTCCAGCGGCCCATCCTTGGAAGTCGGAATTGAGAGGAGGCCCCCGACTCGACTGATGATGACTGGGACCCCAAGGGACCTGTGCCTGGACCTCAGACCATCACCACGAAGTTGCGATGTGCCACTTGGGCCTTGACCCGGCTTTGCGCTTGCTTTGCTGACGGGGTTCCTATCCTACACTAGGAACGGCTCCATCGCCCATCTCACCGTGGTAGTGGTGAGATGTTTCAACTGCCTCCGCTGCCCCTGGTCCCGGCGATCGATTGGCTCCTCCTCATCTGGCTTGGCGAATTGGGCCCTGCGCCAGGCCCGCTGTCTTTCTTTCCTTCTTCCTTGGTCGCTGTCGCTGCTGGCTGCGCTCGATCCAGGGATTCAGCGTTGGCAGCAAAAGTGTGTCTTCGTCTTCCCATGTGTCGCTTGTTTCCCCGTTATGGGATAGACTCACTTTGTTCGTTGGGCCCCCCTGTCGTAGTGCCGCTCCTCATTCACAGCAAATAAAGACCCCCCAGTTTCCTTTCATTCTCTCCCTCTCGGTCCCCATGACGGTTCACTTGTGATCTTCACGCAATCAACACATTCTTTTTCCAACGAGCAGTGCTCACTGTATACATTCATTTTTCCGGATCCACCGCTCGTACACAATCATTCCCGACGAGGACATACATACAAGTCATACTCGACTATAAACCGCAGAATCAGATCCTAACAACTCCCGGCTGGACCCTTGAGATTTTTCCATCTTGCTTCCAAACTTGATACCCCCCAAAACCGCCACAATGAAGTCTGCTGCTGTCGCCCTTGTCGCCCTGGCTTCTGTTGCCATTGCTCAGCCTCACGGCCACGCCCGTCGCCATGTCCACGACAAGCGCGACCTTGTCGTCGAGTGGGTGACTGAGGTTGAGACTGTCACCGTTGAGGTCGACGAGACCACCACTCAGACTTACTTCCCTACCCAGACCGAGGTGGCTGCCGCACCCACTGCTACCGCTTCCGAGTCTGGCGGCGCATTCATCCAGGCCGAGGCCGCCAGCACCAGCAGTACCTACTCGGCTGCTGCTCCTTCGACCACCCTCATTGCCCTGCCCTCCACCCAGCAGACGTCCTCGGAGGCTGCCCCTACCACCACCAGCTCTACCTCGAGCTCCATCTACAGCACCAGCACTAGCACCAGCGAGACTCCCATCGTCGTTGTGCCGACTGTTGCTCTGCCCACCACCACTGCCGAGGCTCCTACCACCACTGCTGTCGCTGAGACCTCGACTTACGCCGCGGAACCTTCTTCTACCACAACTGCTGCCGCCAGCTCTGGTTCCGGCTCTAGCTCTGGTGCCAATGTCAAGAACAGTGACATGACCTACTACGCCATCGGTCTCGGCTCTTGCGGTTTCGATGATGCCGGTCTTGACTTGACCAAGCCTGTCGTTGCTGTCGACTACCACCTCTGGGACTCTGTCAGCACCGCCACCAGCTACGGCGTTGACCAGCCTGCCCACCCCTTCTGCAATCAGGAGATTACCATCACCTACAACGGCAAGACCACCACTGGAATTGTTCGTGACAGATGCGGTGGCTGCGTTGAGAACGCCATTGATGTCGCCGAGGGTCTCTTTGACGACCTGGTTGGTGGCACCACGGCTGGCAGAGTCGATGTTGAGTGGTACTTCAACAGCGGCGAGTGGTAAGAGACTTGCCTACTTGTCTCTGTGATCAATCAAAATCAGATCAATATCACGTCGCCACGATAACGAATCTATTTCGCTTCTATTCATTCCAAAATATTAGGACCGCATTGGAGTACAACATGGCTGGAGTTTGGGCAAAGTGACTGGTGCAATTTGTACAGCCGGCCCCTATCACTTTACGGCACTCAAGGGAAAGCATCAGGCCAAGGAACCGCAATCAGGTATCTGGAAAATTGGAGCAAAATTGGGCAAGAAAGGTCTCTCTCATCATGATTTTGCCATACTATCGCAAAACATGCCCGTCGCCAAGACACGGGATGCTAGATTTTTAACTTCTATTGTATATATATTTTGCTAAAAAGCAACAACAATCAACCAACCACCTGCTGTCACCTGCTGTTTACTTTTTTCGTCTCTCGAGATCTCTCGCCAAGATCCAGTGGTCAGCTCAGCCAGGAACTCGCGGACCCTCGAAATCGACATGGCGAACCCGCTTCCGACGTAAACTTTGTCGCTCGTGGCACCATGTGGGTTTGACCTGCGAACGCAAATTAAGCTCGAAGGTTATAGCGAGTGCATTGGGCAGGCTGCGATACTTTACTACAAATTACAAGCTCGTACCGTACAGATGAACGAACGTACCTGACTGCCAAGCGTGGCTCCGCTGGCCTCACTCGTTCCCATCCGTGGCCCGATACGAGGCGCCCGCCCGTATTTCTGCTCTGGATCCGATGAGCAGAGCAGAGCAGAGCAGAAGATGCCTGATGCACGAGTCAACCCGGTAAGTTGACTTACCCCCCAAACAGCAGCCTGTGCGACCGAGACCCCGGATATGTCAATGGGGGGGTTTGACAGCTGTGGTGGGACGTTTTGGCAGAAAGTTTAATTTCGGTCGTGTGAACAGGGTCCATTTTATGATATCTGGGCCGTATATATGACGATGGCGCGTAGTTTTTATTCTGTTCTTCAGGGGCGGTTTTGGCATCTGCGCGAGTCGTCACTAGGTAGGTAGGCAAGTAGGTATTTGAATGCCCTGATCTTGCTACTTTTTATCGTTTCCCGGTAATTTGCACATGAATGCATGTCACCACAAATGACATCAGAGGAGTCAGTTGTGTTCGCTGCACAAATTGTACCGCGGAAAGAGAAAAGGGGTCTCTGTCCCTAGGATGGTGCATGGTCCTCAGAAACATACTGCCGCATACTACTGAAGCCTCTCCAACCTTGAGATATCATGGTACCGGCTGTCGATATGACGTGTCATAATATACTGGTGTCAGAACAGCTAAAATGCAAGAATACACAGCAGGAAATAGATGACACGATTAACTCTACTGTAGTCCCTACGGAATTAAATCACATTACTTGCTCCTGGCAAGCGAGAATGCCTCGATCATTTCAGCGAGAATCGTGACGCTCTCTTCTAGATAGTCTCCGCCGAACGGAGACATGTGGCCGCCATCTACCGACCTCACCATCCAATCCCGGTCGGCGCTGCCGATCATGGCATCCTGCGCCGCCTCGGGGATCTCGTCGTCCCTCGCCGTCTTGATGTACCCGAGCCTGCCCCTCCAGGCGTCGTCTCCTCCTCCGCTCAGCGCCGAGGGCGGCTGGACGCTCGTGAACGCTTTTGTGGCGTGCGGCCGGCACGATGCGCCCAGCCTCTCGGCCTCGCCGGCCGCGAAGCCGTGCCGGAACATATTTGCCGGGTCCGCGGGCATATTGACCCCCGGCCGCGGCGTGTCGTCCCGGACCCACGGCGCCAGCTGTCCGCCCGTCATGCCGGCGCAGCTGGTCCCCTCGGGCACGACAAAGGCCGCCACGTAGACGAGTCCCAGTACCCCCGCGCCGAGCAGTCCCGCGGCCGCCGACGAGCCCGACATACCGCCGTAGCTGTGCATGACGAGGACGACATCCCCGTGGTCTTTATTTTCAAGGAGACGTAAGAGGGCCGCCCGGACCGCCGCCGCGTCCCCGGCGACGTCTAGATCTTGCGCTTCGCCGCTGGGGTCCGAGGACGGGTAGGGAATTGTGGCGGTCCGGTAGCCGTCCTGCTCGAGCCGCGCGGTCCAGGCCGTGTAGGCCGTGGGCGGCAGCCACGCGCCCGGGACCAGGACAACGGTGGGCTTGGGCTTCGCGGCGTCTGGCATTGCGAGGACCTGGAGTGTGCGTTACTGTTTTCGCCTGAATGATGACTTGAGGGACAAATGATTTCTTTTTCATGCAAGATTCTTTCTTCGTAAGCTGACGAGGGATGTGCACTAGATACAAGGACTAGATGGAGTGTGTATTAAGTTGGACTGGGGGGCTCGGGACCGGTCCGGTGGACTAGGCAGAGTTAGTTGTGGCTTTGCATCCTCACCGTCGTTCTAGTCATGATCGACATTTTCGATATTTAGGAGAAAGAACGGCGCAGGGAAAGAGATTGGCCAATTATGCGACAAGGAGCAAGAAGAGTATTTATGATTGTTGCGATATATATGGCGGAAGACCGACTGACGCAGGCAGAGGATCTTGGAGATTGGCTTTGATTTTGGCTACACTTCTTTCAGCTTGTGTGTTTTAATCAACAGTGGGTTTATGAGTACTAAGAGTTCATATGACTTCTGATCAGGGAAGATGAATGGGTTTGTCCTCCGAGTTTCACGTACGGCATGTACACGATACAGGTGGACTATAAAGTCGCCAAGGCACAGATACTCATCCCGACAATATATCATGGCATCATGACAAAAGAAAATAATGATGCTTCCACTGGCACTCCGCGCCTGCAGTTATAAGGACCACTATCTTTCTATGGCCGGGGGTTCTGCTTATTCCCTTGAATTGTATGATAGCGCTGATCATTCTCGAAAATCCACTGAGTGTAAGCTAATAATAGAGGGAGCTGCGATGCAGGTCTACATTTAGATGGCTGCATACCTAGGCGTTTATCTGATAGGATCTCACTGAACAAGTTCCCTCTAAATCCGGTTCTTTAAGCGCGGATACCCCACCACTACGAGGTACAGTGACTTATATATAAATGCGATAGGTCAAGTGATAAACGAGCGTGCAAGGTCGGGTCAATTGTTTGATCATGTAACGGTTGAGGCAATCCACAAGAGATGCGTATGAGTTCATATGATCCTCAAGTCACGAAGTGGAATTGATCCGCTTTTAAACATCGCGAGAGACACCGTGGTGAGGACCCGGCTGAATAGCCATGTCTGGGCAGCTGAGGACCCCTGGTCTTCGCTCGGAAGGAAGTGTAGATATCTGGTGGGCTAGCGAAAACAGGACTGGCATATGAGGGGAAAAGAAGGGAGGTACAGGCCTATACCGAGAGAGACCACCGAATCCGGGCAAGGACTGCTTCAGCCGCAGCGCCCCTTCGGAATCCTCTGAATGTCACGAGTTCCAGGTACCCTTGGCGTCTGCCGTGCAACGCTTCAAAAGCCTGGAGGCCATTTTTGAAGCGTCTACCGAGTGCGGCCCCCAAACCAAGATGGCAATTCCACGGCTTTTTGCCATCATGTTTTTTCACTTACAGATGTCAAGACTGCTTAAGGAATTGATGGACTCTTGAACTCTGAGTACACTGATATCTGCGACACTTCCTCCCACCAGGCATTTCGTCACCGCGCCATAGAAACGTTTGGCAATCCTTCCTTTACTGCATACCATAATGTAACGGGGCAGCTACCATGGAACGATCTCGGGGTTCCGGCAGTCCACACCATACAGTGGATGAATTCGACACTTATGGATCAGGTGGAGGCTCTTTTGGTTTGCAGGAGGACTTCGAAAGTGTAGAAAGTTATCAGCAAGGCCACCATCGAGATGGATTTCTGGGCTCGCAACCCGAGCAGGCAAATATCTCAGATCGTGGTCTAGTTCGCCCCCGAGGGGACAACCCTCCCTGGGGAACAAGCTTCAGTTCATCTGGCCATCGGTACGAGAAGCTCATTGGAAGAACACTATCAGCAGGACCAGGAAAGACCACCCGTTGTTCTTTACAGGATGCCTATATTGAGGAAGAAGGCGGCTACGACATGTCTCTGCTCAAGTCAGCCGCTCCGTTGGGCATGTCCGGCTCAAATGAAGCTGCTATCAACGACGTCAGGGAGCCAGTCACGCCAGCCTTTGATATGACTTCTTTTTCTGGTCCTCCAGGAACCGAGAACAATGAATTTGTCAAGACTCGCCAGGAACAAGAGGCCAACGGTAAACTTACGGGCGGACTGGGCGCTGGCATCAACCCAGAGACAACCATAAAAAGCGACCAATTGCTGGCAACAAGTCCCGCAGTCAACCGTTCATTCTCATTGTCCCGGGCACTCTCAGTCAACAGAAGCTCGAGCGTCAGAAATGAAATCAGAGACCTTGGACAGTCAGCCGCCAACAAGACGGGGGAAGTGATTGAGGTCATCATTGAGGAACCATCAGACGTCGATCTGAGCAACATGACGGGGCCGAACCCAGCCGGTATGGATCTAGGTCACATTCGGCAGTCTGCGTTTCCCAGGGCGGACGTGAAGAAGGAAATCTTCTACCCGCAGCCGAATTGGAAGCCTTTGACCATGAGGTGGCCATACTTGATGAGTATGATATTGTTGTCGCTTGCCTTGGCAGTCACACAGGAGACGTTGTACCGACAGTCCAGAGCGGCTCCGTTGATGAAATTCCAAGCACCAGAAGAGATCAAGCCCTTTGACTACTTTGTGCTCAAGTTCTTGCCGACAATAGTCACAGTCACTTTTGGTGTTCTCTGGACCATGGTGGATTTCGAAGTCAGGCGTCTAGAAGCCTTTTATCAAATGTCCAAGGAGGGCGGCGCACTCGCAGCCGAATCAATCAACGTCGACTACTTGACACTCTTCAACGTGATGAGACCGCTACGGGCGATTCATCGGAAACATTACGCGGTCGCCGTGTCGTCAATTATAAGTCTCCTGGCCGTTTCGGTGGTCCCGACGTTGGGCTCGGCCGCTATTGTCATGAACCCAGACAAGATCACACGACATGACAACCCCTCGATTGAGAAAACCATTACAATGCACCCGGTATTATCACGTCTCCTCACGTCCACCTTCGTCATCATTGCCACACTGGGTGTCGGCCTCCTATATCAACTACAAAGCCGTCGATCTGGCCTGCTGGCAGACGTCAAAGGTATCGCAGGGCTCGCCTCCATGGCTGTCGTCAGCCACATCATGATGGACTTCAAGGACATGGACGTCGCCAAACCGAAAGCCATTCATGCCCAGCTCAGGAACCACAGATATGTTCTGAGAAACTCTTCCCTGGCGCCTGATGATTCGTCATCCATGACAACTCAAGAAAAAGCTCGATACAAGGAGGCGCATTTATCGGAAAATCCACACCCGCTGATGCTGCGCGCCGAAGGAGGCATTTCCTTCATCGTCGGGATACTGCTTTTTCTAGGTCTCATACCGCTCTTACTATTTACGAAACTGAGCGACCTCACGGACAAGGCGCCGTGGATCGTAACGGTGCTGGCCGTCGGCATCAAATTGGCCTGGGGCAGCCTCGAGACCGACATGCGCATGATGGAGCCGTATTACATACTATCCAAGAGACACGCCCCGGCCAAGACGCTGACTCTCGACTACACGGCGATGCCCTTTGGCTGGGTGGCCGTACGCGCCCTGATCAACAAGCACTGGCTCGTCGCGCTCGTGGGCTTTGGCACCGTGCTCGCCGAGATCCTCACCATCCTCGTCACCTCGCTGGCGACGGTGGAGGGCAAGGACTTTGTGGACCAGATGCAATACCACGACGACCACGGCGGCGGTAACGACGACACGAACGAGGACATCAAGTCGGGCCAGGAGACGGTGCAGTCGTTCGTGACGTCGCTGGCGCTGACCGTCTTCAGCCTGGCGTACATGGCGCTGGTGGCGTCGGTGGTGTTCCTGCGGCGGCGGCACCCGTTCCTGCCGCGGCAGCCCAACACGATCGCGAGCATCCTGGCGTTCGTGCACCAGTCCCGGATGCTGTACGACTTTGTCGGCACGGCCAAGCTCGGCGCCGGCGAGGTCGCGCGGCGGCTCGACGGCCTCGGCAAGACGTACGGCCTCGGCTGGTTCGAGGGCCGCGACGGCCAGACGCACTGCGGCGTCGACGAGGAGGAGCTCTCGGGCGGGTACAAGCACGGCGTCGACTTTAGCCAGGCGGCCAAGCCGTGGGATCGGGAGTGGCAGTTGTTTTAAATATCGGCGTGCGGTACATCATCATTTTGGGTCACTGGAGGTCGAGCATCGAAATATTCTCTTCCTATATGGTCTTCACCTCTGCATAAAAGCATGGGGCATTGGGTTCAATGGTGCCTCGGTCAATAGACTAGATATCATATACATGTTAAAACTTGGCAAAGAACCGTCAAGTCAATCACACAATCCGATTTTGATACCTGGCTGGAGCCATGAATATGAATGGAAAGAGGCTTTCAGACTCTGAAATGTGAGAACCACCTCGCAAGATAAAGTTGCAGGGTAGAACACATGACAATATAGGCGGCCATCATTTCAACTAGATGAGAGATCATTTGCTCTCTCTGCTCGCCTGCTACATAGGTGATTCACTGCGCCTTTGGACCCACGAGGCCGGGACTGTACTTTCTCGGTCGCGCAGACTGCTGCAAATTTCAAACGCACCGAAAGTGTTGGATCTTGGGGTGGCACTGCCATGATTGGCTTTATTAGTGGCGAATGCATACAGAAGAGGATGTAGTAGTATAAGAAGGCTTGGCTTGGCGCCGGCACATAACATAGCCACGGGTTTCGGGTCGATCAATATATGAGAACAAATGGGGTCCAGGCAGCAAAATCACGCCAACATACGAGGCGGCGAAGTTGCTACCGACTGTTGGAACCTCGAAAGGAGTTGAAAAGCAGCAAGCAGCAGCAGGCGCTGGCACATTTTTTGGTTGGTGGGGCATCGAAATCTTACATCTTCCCATTTCCCATCGATCAAAAAAAGAGGATCTCTCGTACCTGCATAAGCGCCTGCAAAAGAGATAGCCGGCCAATAATCCATCATTACCGACCCTAGCTGCTACGAGCGGGATCACATAGCACATAAATGAGACACCAACGAGAAGCCCAATAGGCAACGTAGTAAGCGGGGTTGGGCGTGAAGGGGTTTTACATGCCTTTAGGATTCTGGGGGAGTTCAGCTGTTGTGACCCTTCAGGATCACGATGTGTTCAGTGCTGGAACTGTATCTGCGGACTGACTTGACGGGCTAGTAACGAACGTCTACTATCGTGGGCGCTACCGGATTTTATGAGGCGCGATGGGCGTCGGGAATACCATGTATACTCCAAGCATGCCCTTCTTCAAAGAGAGCAACCATGAGATGGTATCAACCTGTCGGTTGATGAGTGGCGCGCCTCAATAGACAGCCTCACTTAAAACCGTCCCCGCGTCAAGCTAGCTATTGCTTTCGCTGGGGTAGTTTGGCAGATTGATTCGAGTTGCGCGTGGGTCGTCTTCGTCAGCCTGCCCTGTCACCCGCCAGAAAGGGTTCTCATCCTTCATGGTGAGTGGGTGTAAGTGAGTGCTCCAAGAGGGGAAAGACCCGACGATGCGGTAATGTATGATACTATAATGAGCATCTACTGTATCTGAGCGGTGCGGAGTGTTCAAAGTTCGAGCCGACTGGAAGCCGAAGAATGTTTCGAATGCCAAGATCTCGCTATCCTGCCGAGTTGCCGCGACGGTCCTTGCCCAAGACAGAACTCTGTTTAAGCTTCGGTCGTTTCGCAAACTTCGGAAACCACTGAGGAGAAACAGAGTGAGTCTCAGAGAACAAGAACCCTGGGCCGTGTACAGAGTGCAGTGAGTGGGTGGATCGTAGAGGAGCCGCCGGGTGACGAGTTCGCAATTACAATACGGTGACCTAGGGAGAGGCTGTGTTCTCTTAGGCCGAGAGAATCTTCAAAGACATATCTACTACTGAGCTGATGGCAATACTGCCAGTCCCCTTTATTACGAATATTGGCTGAGGCGTTTTTTCAGAAGAGGGGTTAGAGGCACCGTATTAGATGAGATTGACCCTCGTATCGCCGTGATGTTTTTTCGGAAAAGACCACGAGCCCGTCGTAAGCTGAAGTTGTTCGTCCAGAGTCCAGAAGGCAGAGCCCAGACGAACATGGCATGGGTGTCCAACGCCATTGATAAGACCCTGGGGAGTTTAGACGACGACTTACGAATGCCGTGCTTCTTACCTAATGCTGCGTGCACACAAACGTGCTCGCTCAGAGGCGAGGGGACCACCTATAGTAGCATTTCGTTGGCAATATACGCAGCAGTGTTTGAAGAATCCGAGGGGAGGCCAAGAAGGGGAAGGACAGGAAACGTGGGGAAAGTTGGGCCGAGACCATGGTATCAAGTGCAGGATCAATGTCCATGCCGCGAGGATAATAATAAAAAAAAGACCAGACGGTAATATGGGATACCAAAACTGCGAGGGCCGCTCATGTTTGATGTGCGACGTGCCTCACACTAATCAGCGAGATTCTATTAAGATGGGCCGGATTGACCGGACGTAGCGCGTTTCTGGCAGCTCCAAGGGTGGCAGTGCTCTCGAAAGTGTCGAGCGACGCAGGGCCCGAGGGTTTTAAATGGCATTGGCACTGAGATGGTTGGCTGGTGCGTGGGCAGATCATTGATCTGCTGGCCCGGGACCCAAACGCGCCGTGTCGCAGAGCTAGATACATGTGCCGCAGAGCCTGGGCAAAGACCTGGGCAAGCTGGGCAAGATGGCCGACGCGATGTCGTCTTAGCGAAAGGCTTCTTCCAGTTCCGAGGCGGCAATTGTGATGCTTTTATTTCGGGGTACGGTAGGTATCCTAGGCAATGGGTTAGGACGATCCGGTTTGGTAGGACAGAATAGACGAAGCCGATCAGCAGGCTACTTGTTGCTTGTTTGTTGTTGTTATTACTATGCGCACGGGATTTGTGTTTTCTCGGGGAGGGGGGATGACGAGATGAGGAGCGCAGGAGCTGGTGACAACTGGGGATTTGGGGTTAGGATCGCCGGCAGCTCTTCTTGTCGAATCTGCAATCGACTGGGGAAAAACAAGAAGGTCTGAGGAAGCTGTCATCAGATGGTCTTTCTTGTTTCGGCGGTTGGTTCATGGGTTGCTGAGCTGCATGATGGGGGGTCTAGAAAGTGCGTCATTGATCGTTGCCGCCAACTACTGCAACAGGCCAACTGTGCAACAGCCCGATTCCTTGTTTCGTTCACCTGATTGAGCACGATTCCAGCGGCGGACGAGCCGACGAGGCGCTACATTACCTATTTTTGCATCCGTGTACAGAGTATGCCTAGCTGCTAGGTAACCAGTAACCAGCGCCCAGTCCGACTTGAAAATGGGTGGAAAATAGTCAAACGGCTGATGTATAGCCGCGAGATTCTTTCTCGGTTCGTATTCAAAGCAGCATTCGACGGCTGTTGCTCGTGAAAATGCGCCCTTAAAGGATCCGGGTAGCGCTAATCAATGTGTGACCCTGAAGGGAAACGCGGCCGTTCAAGCCGTTTATGCATGAGAAGAGATGAAAAAGAATTGTGCAACTGTTGTTACCATACTCTGTCCACACTATGCGCTGCTTATTACGGCTATCCGGCGAGGGTCTCTCTTGTGTTCCGTGCTTGCCATCAAATGCCCTCGCCCAGTTCAGTCAGTTCTGTCAAAGAACATGCCAAGCCTCTTGGATCTCGCGAGGGCAAGGTACACTGGAAACTAGGTATAAAAATACGGGTCTGTAGTGATACAGGGGTATACAATGATATGACCGCGTGCAGATACAAATTTTGGTGTAGAATTAGTGATATTTTGTATCATCTCACCTTATTGCGATATATGATATTGGCAGAGCCTGACAGGGGCCAATTTTGGTGCGTATCACTATAAACCATAGCCTGGGACCGGCCGGAGTGGGCCCGATTTTGTATGATATACCGCATTTTCGGGGTGATGGAGACCCACTTTGTCACAAATCAGCCAACTAATGCCCGGGAAATTCTTAGTGTTGGCCAACCCCCCATTATTATCTATAATGATACGTTCGTATAATGATATGGACCGCTGCACGAATATTATCATTATATCGAGTTTCCAGTGTAATGGACGGGAGAAGACGATGTGCATCGTATGAAAGGCAAATGTATCCAGGGCTATCCGACAGATCGAGTATTACCTGCCGGTTCACCCAGCGGATGCGCCGGGCTGTTAAGGCGGTAGCAGAGGCGCTCAGGGGAAATAAGAGAGTTACTTGGCAAATGCCAACAGCCACCACATACACAGTTTGACTAGCGCAGTGAAATGCGTAATTTGAGCAACGTCCATTCCTGGGCGGGCGGGTTCCACCCTCTGGGCGTCTCTGACTCTCTGGCAGCTCGTTCCAGCGCTCTGCTTGTCTGCAGTGAGAGTGCGAGTGGGCCACCATCCAAGGCCGACCCCCGTATTCTAGTGGCAGACTCCCCTGTCGCTCGAGGTGACCATCGACCCTCCTTTCATCCACCTCTCATACCCGGACGAGGGACCCCCCCCCTTCTTCGTCTCTGCCTCCCGCTGCTACAATCGAGCGACGGACGACCTGATCCATTGTCTCGTCTCGTACTCTTGTGTCAACACCCTTCCAGGCCTTGCTCGCCTTTGCCTTGTCTTGCCTGGAACAACTTCTTTCACTCTTTTCCCACTCCACTATTCTTGGATTCAGTCCCCCAAATCTCTCGACCGCAAACCACCAAAAACGATCACAACGAGAAGACGCCCTTTCAGAGAAACGGGTTGATCATCGTCTTCTGCGATTTCTTTTGCGGTTTGATTGACGACCAAGGGCAGAATTCCCAAATTCCACGCCATCTTTCTACCTTTCGTTTAATCCAGGCTATTCCAGCCCCCTTTTTTCCCAACTCTACCAACTTTTTGGTGACGTACGCACCGCCAGCACTCGTTTCTTGACCCAAGAGTTTAGTTGGCAAAGACTGTCTCAATTGGACAAAGGACAGGATACCAAAAACAAGTTGCGATCAATAACAGACCGCACGAGGAATTCCGATTCGCGACAGATCTCTAGCCTCTCAACTCTCTCCAACCAAACCAACCAACCAATTATTCAAACAACTCACAGACCCACCCTCACTCTCTCTCTCAATCACAGTTCCTTCTTCTTTCTACTACCATCGACTTTCTACACCTTTCGCATTTTTGGACCACCCCCAACAACCTCGAAAAGAGAATAACAGCGAATGCAACCGGCCACCGTTTCGACCCTGCATCACAACTACAGGCAGCTACTAGTGCGATTCGTGGCGCAGGTTACTGTGTCGGCAACCCTCTAATCTGCGGAGAGACGCGCACTCGATCTTCTCTCCGCCAACTACCGGCGAAACCACTCTAGACAACATCATGAGGTTCTCTTCGTTAGGGCGCTTTGCCCTCTTCTCCTCCCTCTCGGCCTTTGCGGCCGCAGAGCCCATGCTTACATCCAACTCGTTGAACACCTGCCAGGACGACTCGAGTTTCACAGCCAGTTTGTTCAATGTCGTGTACACGCCAAACAACAACACTGCCTCCGTCGACATTGTTGCCACTTCCTCGGTAGAGGGCAACGTCGTCTTCGATGTGGCCATTTCCGCCTATGGTTACCAGATTATTCGCCAGACCGTCAACCCCTGCGAGATCGATCTCGCTGGTCTGTGCCCCATGACGGCTGGCAAGATTCCTCTGAACTTCAACTTGCCCGTCGGCGAGACGGCCGCTTCGCAAATCCCGGGTATCGCATACACGTTCCCCGATCTGGACGCCACCGTTCGCGTATTCTTGAACATGACGGATACCGGCAAGAGTGTTGCTTGCGTCGAGGCTGATATTTCCAACGGTAAGACGGTCGACCTGATTGGAGTCAAATGGGCTCTCGCTATTATCGCTGGCCTGGCCCTGGTCTCTTCCGCTATCATTAACGGTCTTGGTCACTCCAACGCCGCCGCTCACGTCGCTTCCGGTGCCTTGTCGCTCTTCGGTTACTTCCAGGCCCAGGCCATCATTGGTCTTACCGCTGTGCAAATGCCTCCCGTTGTTCGCTCGTGGACCCAGGATTTCCAGTGGTCCATGGGTATCATCAAGGTTTCGTTCATGCAGGACATCTTCACATGGTACCAGCGAGCTACTGGTGGTACGGCTGCCACTTTGTTCGACACCTTGACCACCGTCTCCGTTCAGGTTGAGAAGCGTGGAATTCCTGTTTCGGCTGGTATGGACTTGATGCGCCGTGGCGCCGCCATGGTCCCGCGTGCTACCAACACCCTCCTCAAGCGCGCCAACATCCAGACCGGTTCGGGAAGTTACATTGTTTACGGTATCCAGCGTGTCGCTTTCAAGGCTGGCATTGAGACCACCAACTTGTTCATGACTGGTCTGACCTTTTTCTGCCTGTTCGTCATCTTCACCATTCTGGGAGTCGCTGCATTCAAGGGCTGGTGTGAATTGGCTGCCAAACAGAAGTGGATCAAGTCCGACACCTTCCTCGAGTTCCGCAACGGTTGGCTCACCGTGCTCAAGGGCATCCTTTTCCGCCTGACCCTGATTGGATACCCGCAAATGACCATTCTCTGCTTGTGGGAGTTCACCCAGGTCGATTCGCCCGCCGAGGTTGTCCTGGCCGTCTTCTTCTTCTTTGGCATGAGCGCAACCCTGGCCTGGGCTGCTTCCAAGGTCATCCGCATCGCCCGACGATCGGTCGCCATGCACCGCAACCCCGCCTATATCCTCTTCTCGGATCCTCAGGCCCTCAACAAGTGGGGTTTCTTGTACATCCAGTTCCGTGCTTCTGCATACTACTTCATCCTTCCCGTGCTCGCCTACACGCTTGTCAAGGGTATGTTCATCGCCTTTGGCCAGGGCAGCGGAACTGCTCAGGCCGTTGGTCTCCTTATCATTGAGGCCGGCTGGCTCGTGGCTTCCAGTGTTATGCGACCATGGATGGACAAGAGCACCAACACATTCAACATTTCTATTGCCGCCATCAACTTCATCAACTCTATTTTCCTTCTCATTTTCTCCGATGTCTTCAGCCAGCCCGCCCTGGTCAACGGTGTCATTGGACTCATCCTCTTCTTCCTCAACGCCATCTTCGCCCTGGTTCTGTTGCTCATGGTTATCGTCACCACCGTTATCGTGTTCTGGCGCAAGAACCCCGACACGAGATACCAGTTCATGGCTGATGACCGTGCTTCGTTCATGAAGTCCCAGAGCCAGCTGACCGGTACCACTGAGCTGGACGCGCTTGCCGCCACGGCTCGTGGAGACAAGGGTGGATACAAGCCCGGTCTGGATCTCGACGACGACAACGAGTCGATATCTTCCGACTCCATGCGCCGCCGCACCGACACCTCGATGATGAATGTCCCGCAAAACGGATCGGGCTCCATCCGTAGCAGTGGCAACAACCCGCCCCGCTCGCCGATTGACCCTTCGGTGCCATTATTCCCGGCATCTGGGCAGTACAACAACAACAACCGGCCAGCGAGTCCCTATGGCAACAACCCTGCCGCATTTAGGGCGCAACACAACGCTAGGTAAGACACGAAACTCAAGAATCGAAGTGAAATTGCAACAACTAACATGTATCTAGTCCATGGCAGCGCGGTGCCGGCTACGACCACTAGGGAGGGAACTTAGCCGTCCACGAAAGAAGCCAATTCTAACGGAACATGCGTCCGACACCATTTGTTCATATATGAATTCTTTTACGACATGGGGCACGGAGTTAATTGCTTTGAGTTGCATGCATGGAGCGAGATCCACGACGATCTACCATAGCACCATGGCTCAGGATAGGTCGTTGGATAGGCGGTTGAGTTCCCTCAAGAGGAGGTCCTGTGGAGGTGGATTAAGCAGGTCAAAACTGTGCAGTGACACAGGACCGTCCAACCGACATGGCCGGCCTCCTCTATTTACATCTCGAGTGGTCGAACACGGAGATCTTCCCTTCGTGAATTTGGCAAGCCGCTCCGTTTCCAGACGACCGATGATCAATTTCAGCTGCATGGAACAGGCGTCAAAAGAGAGACAGGAGTTTTACAGCACATCATTGTACTTATACGGCCCCGGTGGTACGTCGAAGACCTGTTCTGTTTGGTCCGACGGCCAAGGGGCAATAAAACTTGCAGGAGGCTCCTCATCATGCGGCCGCCGAACTACATCTGGCCTGCTGACTTCAGCAGAATACCATAGTTAATTTGATTTTGTACAAGGGCAACAACAGAACTATATACACTATGAATGCATGTGTTTGTAAGAATGATAACTCAGCGACCGGTGATTCGTGATGGGCCTTCTCTACCGATACAATATAGCAGCTGCCCCGTCCAGTCTCATTAGTCATGTAGCCTCGTCCAAGTCGGGGCCACAGGTAAAACGTTGTAACCTAGAATAGTGGCAGAGAAGGGATCGCGATGTATAAACGATCATGGCTGCGGCGGCCGATCTGTCCAAGGGGCCCCCCACCAATAAGCTACGGCTAGTGACACTAAGCGGCGGGCTGGAAGCAAAAAGCCGGTAAAGCGCGTCTGGGATTGCAGTAGCTAGTGGGCGGCATCGACGATGACTTACAGAATACTGCAGTGCATGGTTGCTTTGTTTTCTTTCCCTCCTGCGCCAGTTGCAATCTTCGACCAGTACGAATAGGGGGATGCCTTCCGCGCCCGGCCAATTGCAGCTCTGCTGGAAGAAGCAAGTCTTGTCTGACGCAGTCGTGCTTGCTGTTTGCTGCTTGTTGCTTATGACCCCGCTAACATGATGGGCCTATGATTGATTCCTGGCCAGATCCAGCCCTTTTCGTTTCCCTTATTAGCACTCTGTTCCCCATGGTGTGGTATGCCGTTTGCTAACTCACCGTCACTTCTTTGCTTTGCCCTCGTGTCGCATCGTCTTGCGCTCGCTCTCTTCGTTGTGGGCGACCTGAGCAGCCAGCTTTGAGGCGGCAATTGAGCTTGTCGAGAAGCAGGCATTGTCGCTTTCTATCACTTTGCCGTCGCCGGCACTTTTGTTTCACTGCATGTCTCCTGCTCTCGGCGCTTTCGAGCCGCAATGACATCTCCCGCCGGCCCCCAGCCGTCCGTCGTCGTGCCGGCCCAGCTCGGGTTCCTGGCCATATTCAATCCCTCACTGGGCGCCACCGACGAGACCCTCGACGACCAGATTGTCTACTACGCCTCGGTGAGCTCGCAACAGCAGAACCCGACGCGAAAGAGACACCGCGGATCCAAGTCGAGACCCACCGAGGCACTGTCACAGGATGAGCGCAATGAGAGGCTGAGGCAGATTGGCCTTGCGCAGGGCATGATTGAGTTCGGGCGCGGGTTCTCTGGAGGCAAAGCCGTCGACGTGATCGAGACGCAGAAGGCCCGAGTCGTCCTCAGAGAATTGGAGCCGGGTTGGTGGATCTTGGCTGTGAGTTGCGCTCCTCTGCTCTGCAGATCAGCGGGAGGACCTACTGTATACTTGGATGCGCCCTCTTGATGCTGACTTTGAATTGTCTGCCCAGTCTATCGATCTTACCAAACTCCCACTTCCACCGCGGTTAGGCGGCTCAACCAACGATGACGACTCCGAGAACGTCGAATATTCTGCACGCGAGCTGAAGCCTGCCGCGCTTCTGCTGCAAGATCTGCTACGAGCACACTCGACATTCCTCTTACACCATGCGGCTTCCATGAGTGCAATGTTTGTCAGAACAAAGAGGACCAAGTTCGTGGCCTTGCTGAGCAGATACTGGGATTTGTTTCTGTCCACATGGAATGTCATGCTCCACGGCAACCCAGCCTGTGCTGTCTTTGGCGGCATCAAGGTAGCTTCGTGCGGAGAACTAGGTGTGGGCGTAGGCGAGGAGGACAGAGGTAGTGGAGAACGCGAAGTTCTGGAGGGATTCGTCGACAGAGTCGAAGGGCTCGTTGATTTGGTCGTCTCCAAGTTTGGTGAAGCCGATCCCGACCAAATTTCCGCGGATGGCGGTGCGGATCAAACAGCATCTAAGAGATGGATTGGGACTGGGGAAGAGCCTGGTGCTGAGGACGGCGCCATATTTCTGGGCGTGGGCGCCCTCTCCAGGCACTCGCTACGCGATCTCACGCGCTGGATGGAAGATATCTACACCTGGGGTGAAGATGCATACGGCGTCAAGGAGAGTCCTTCGTCAACGCGGGCCAGGACTAGGCGGCAGCGGCTCAAGTCTGTGAGCAACGGTGACCAGGCAAAGCAAAAGGCGGAAGACTCGAGTGCTGCAAAGGATGATGCTTCACAGGCCCCCGAGGCCGCGACGGCCCAGTCCGCACAGGAAGGGGGCGGAGATACCACGGATGTTAGTGGTACCACAAAGTTTGTCAGCTACTTGAAGCTGGGATATGGCACACATTGGTCGTTGGGAGGCGCCGAGACCTCGAATGCCGAATCCAAGCCGAACAAGACGGAAGAGTCGCCGAGCAGGCCAGAACTTCAAGGTCAAAGCACGTCTCGGCTAAGCGCAAAAGAGACGGCAGGTCATTTCCTGATCGGTCTTCAGGGAGATGTCGAGGATGTCAGCGAAGACAGTGGAGGATCCGATCCGGAGCAGATGGATTCTCGCACACGAGTTCGGGCGCTGACCGTCGAGCTAGAAAACGAAGCAAGAGATCTCCCAGAGGAAGAAAAAACCCAAGACTTGGGCAGTGGTGACCATGAGCTCAGAGTCACCAGGTCTGGGCGCAAGAATCCAATGGACAGTAATGCCACCTTTGACAGCCAGGATCGCAACAAGACCAAGAGAATGCGGGTCGTGGTTTATGTCAGCAAACCATTCATCTATACCTTTCTGTTTGGGAGTCAGACAGACTCATTGGCATGGGACAGCCTTTACAAATCATTGCACCACCAGCTTGAGCCTCTGCGGCGACCACTCGCTTCATCAACGCTGTACCGTCCCGAGAAACCGAGCGCTGGAGCGGCAGCTAGTCACATCTTTGACTTGGTATGGGACCCGCAGAATCTGGTCATTCATTCTACCATTCCAAACATCCCGGAGCCACTATCAGTTATGCGTTCAGATCCAAGGCAGCAGAGCGCATGGTCCCGGCTAGAGGCGCTGAGCACACACATGCAGATGCTGCTAACATATGGCGGGACACGCGATGACCACAGCGAAGTCGAGCGGACATCTAAGACAAGCCGAGGCTGGTGGGTTGTGTGGACGCGTATCCTAGAGAGCGGGAAAGTCTCGACTGCCTCGGGTGACGATTCCAAGGGGCCTCCTTCGCTGCCAGCAGAGAGTAGCCAAGACTCGGAGTTTTCCGAATCGACGGCCGATTCTGCGGGCAGCGCATTTCCCAGCGTCGATTCTGCTGCGACTGAAAATGTTGCAGACACGAAAAGCGCTGAGCAACATTCCGGAGAAACACGCACGCCTCGTGGGACAAGTCAACATCGTAGGGCCAGGAAACCCAAGGTTAGCAAGGAGATCTTCCTCATCCGGCGAGCAGGAGAGGGTGCCTCTAGAGGACGTAGCCTCAGCCAGATCTCGGAAGGGATGGAGGGATGGGCCGATGGTGCCAGTCGGCTCGCCCAAGGGATAGGCGTTGATACGAAGCGGTACGTCGAGGACTTGCTCAGTCTAGCCCAGTAAGCCGTCGAATTTGGTCGCTTTGTTTCTACAGGATTACACGTGTGAAAAACCGGGTGGTTTACTGATAGACGTTTTGTTTTCTTGGCACAATACCAAAGAGTGAGTTCATCTCGTAGTGGCAATCCATCTACCTAGGCAGATATTGATACATTCTATTCCTAGCCTACTGCCTACTTGTCTAAATGATCTCGTGAATTCGAGATACTAGTACTTGCTATCCAACCGCCAATCTGAACGACTTGGGTCGATTCGGACATTTCACGCCTCGAACAGATCATGATGGCCCGAGGCCCAACGGCGGCTATGAAATAAGAAGCAAAATCTTGTTGTTTCGAGAAAATACGCCGCGTCATTGGGCCCTCACGAAGCCTGATGTCTGATCGATCTCTGATTGACTCGGCCCTGGGTTCTCAACATTGTGTGACAGCATGGTATTACCTTGGGAAAACTGCAGTGCTCCTGTTGTATCACGATTGGGCAACCCCACGCCGCAGAAATGCTGGGCGGAGCGGCTGTAGCCGATTCTTGCCGCTGCTCATGATTGACGTCCGACTTTCAGGAACTTGCAACCCCCTTATACATCTGATCATATTGATTCTCGAACTTCTGCGCGTAGCAGTAGGTCTCCTACGTTTACACGTGTTGCTTCGTGCTTGGCCGGAGAGCAAAGCAGCCGTGCTTGTGTGTCCTTGGCGCGACGCAGTCGAGTAAAGTAACAGTCGGGTCAAAACACCCGTCTCTCCTTGCCGCTTTCTTAACGGTATGCTCCTGTACGTAGCCGCCCGGAAGCTCTCGAGTCTTCTGCCTTACCGCACCTCGTGTAGCACACCGAGAAATGTCGGAGATGCACCGGCCCTTTGGTCAGATTACACAGATCTCGCGACCATCGGGGTTGACAAAATGATCTGGCGCCATATCTTGCAACACAGTGGAACAGAATACAGAGCCGGACTCGGGGTATAAGGAGGTTGAAACCTGTCGGCGGCTCGTGTCAGTCCCGGCCTGTGGCCTCTTACAGCTTCACCGGGCGGGCGAGCTGTGCAATTATTCTGCGCCACGATGCGCTTTTGGCTCTGCGGCGTCAGACAACAACGAACGACGCTCGTGCTTGAATGGCCTGTGGGCCTCATGCAGCAGCCATTTGGTCGTCGATTGTCATGCAAGACCAAAGTATCGACGTTACTTCGGGCCAATTTCTTGAAGAACCTTTGGGAATTTCTCCCCTTTCCCCCACTTCCCACGACGTGTAATTCCCCCAAACAAATGCAGCAGTCGTGAAATATACCCACCTACCTCGACCTACCTTACCCCAGATCTAACTAGATACATCATACTACCCAACTCATATACTCCGCACAGTCGGCCGAGGCCACTGCCGCGATTCTCCCCCAAATACATAGAAGGGCTACCAAAATTCAGAGCGGCATGCTGCAGACTGCCTGTCATGATGCAGGACATGCAGGTCAGTAGGTATTCACCCGACGGGCGTCAGGCAGGAAAAAGTGACTGGTTCGGGACCAAAAGGTAACCCCATCGTCAACATCCTTCCGGGCTTTTGCTACCTGACATGCGAACTGCTCGTCGGCGGCAGGCTCAACGGCCAGCGCATCATCCAATCTGCCCGAATATAGACCTTGCGATTGGGCCCCCTCAGCTCTCGTCGTCAGGTTACGACTGCTTTTTTCATCGAGTGTGGCTTTTTTCTCTTGTCCTCTGTCCATCTCGGCTCTTTTCTACCAGGGCAACCAATGCGTAGCAGGAAGTCGTCTCGAGACGAATACGCGCTTCCCATCCATTCCTCCCCTCCTCTTTCCATTCCCCCTCCCCAAACGTGGTCTGGAATACTTCAGAGCAGAAGTGGTTCGTCCGACGTACGACGCTGCCTTTTTATTTTTTGGAATATGGGAATGTAACTTGAGGAAGAGCGAGGTATACATACACTCACACTCCTGATCGAAAAGACAATAGAAAAGGACAGGTCTGGAGCTCCTCCCATGGATACATAACGCGGGCTGTCGACGGGTCCCATGGTGGGTGTTGTCGGGTGGTCCCTATACCCATGCGCATTGATACTCTTACATCTTCTTGTGAGCAAGAGATCAGGAGACTCGCTTCTGCATTTTGCGCGTTCATCTGTCTGCCAAGTCGAAGGTCGGTATTCCCCAAAAGACATCACACACTTCTTGTATCGACAACTCCATACTCACATATAAAGCAACAGGAAATACCACTGCCACACCAGAAAGGTCGGGCCATTGCTGGTGGTCCTCTGGGGATAAATTCCCACGACACTCTCAGCAAACCCACACAAACCCCAAGCCGCCCCAACAAGAAGGAAGGGAGAGGCCATGTAATGCCATGTCCACCAGCTCGCTGCCGTACTACCAGCGGCCCTACTTTGGCAGCGCCGACGACCTGCGCCGGCGCGACCCGGGCTACGACCTGGGCAAGCACTGCTTCTACATGCTCAACGTGTGCGAGCTGTGCGGGCGGCCCCTGGGCGGGCAGGACTTGCCGTCTTCGTCGCAGAGTGGGAGGGCTAGGTTCAGCATCATGACCGACACTACCGAGTACGCCCGCCACGAGGCGCGCAAGTGCGACAAGCACCAGTGCAAGAGGTTTATCGTGGGCACGTATGCGCAGTATGGGATGAGGTGCTGTTACTGTGCGGGCTGAAGAGGGAGAAGAAGTGGAAGAGGATGGTTGACGATGGTGATGTGGAAGAGGATGGCTGACGATGGTGACGTGGATGGTTTGCGTTCTTCTAGAGAGACGTATGGGTTTGTGTATCATTATTGCTGCAATGGTCTTGTCATGGCTGGCAGTTCCCTTGGTGGAGTCTATCTCAACTCGGTAAAGCGGTCTCGGAGAGAACAAAATGGTATCTCGGACGTAATGGAGGAAATCTCGTTGTGGCTTTTGATCGTTGATGCCGCGGGCGGAAATAGCGGAAATGAATATCCCCCCTTTCGATGGGAGCGTGTGGAGCATCTCGTCGTCTGCATGGACCACGAACGTTGTAGTATATGTAAGGCTCCGGTGGATCAATACGAGTTTGTTCTGTGTCGTTGAGTGGTAAGAAACGACGAAACTGCGTGCTGGAATGTGATTTTACTGTATCATTTCTGTGATTAGTGTTGTTGTGTGGCCTTGGATGGGATGCGATGGGCGGGCGGAAGACTATGGCGATCATGAGCGTCTTGCAAGCCGAACACGGACCGGAGAATTTCCACGTCTGCAGGTGACTCTTGGTTCATACGAGTCGACCGCCCGGAAAGGAAATCATGGCAAAGATCCGGGGCTTCATCTTCCATTTACCATTCTTGACATGACGATCAGTAGATTGTTCCTGCAGGCTGCCAGGTTACCCTGGGAAAAGCATCAGGGGAGAAATTTCAAAGTCGACAGATGTTGCTCGAAAGCAAGATTGACAAAATCTTTGCGTTGCCAAGCATGGCCAAGTCGGTTCCTCGGCCGAAGTTGAAACACGAACACGATGTATGTGATCACGCATCGACTTGGGTTCATCTATCTGGTTTCTCACGTTTTCTATACTTATGCCGCATGGGCAACGTCATCTGGCCAAATCTGGATGCAAACATGTCAGCCTGGGTCGAGGAAATGTTTAATGTCAGGCGAGTCTTGGCTGTATCAAGAGGTCGAAGAAGCGTTGAGCTGCTATGGCTGTGTGCTGGCTCTGAACCCTAGTAAACTGCAGGTACTTTAATTTGAGTTGCAGTTGACTGAGGACGGACTGTACTCCATATGATCTAATTAAAGAAGAGAGAGGGCAAGAGTATCGACGTGTGGTACATCTCACTCGTCCTTCGTCATCCCATTCCAAAGAAATCATCTGATCTCCTTCCGATCTCTGGGACTACTCTTCGTCTACTTTCTAGTCCCGGAGCCGCCTGGAAGATGCCGAAGAGAATCATCACAGTGAGCAGTGAACTTGTTTCAGAAAAAGAAACCCCTTACCGTTAATACTGGGGCCGAATCCCACCAGTTCGTTTATCTGGGGGATACTACACAGGGGTTAACGGAGACTAGAGGGGCTGCCAAGACTTTGTTCCAACGACATCCCTTTGCAAAATTTGAAGACTTTTTGATTCAACTTCTATGCATAGGGCCTGGTGTAATATAATTCTGCCTCTCCACTGCCCACTCACTGTACCCGCCATGTTATGACCGAAAGACCCCGAGGCGGTAGTCGTCTGCAGTGTGCCGGGGAATTCTGATTTAGGATAACCCCGAACCTAGAAAAAGAAGACAGCCAAGAAAACGCCGTCAGCCGCACAGTCAAGCCAGCGGAGATAGTGAGTAGAGAGATTCGTACCCCCGGCCGGGATTACGCTTGGCCTGGCAGGGAAGCCATGCGGCTCTCCTTGCATACGCCTCTGTGATGAAGTTATGAACCCCATATCATACTTCTTGGCTTGCAGGGAAAGACGTCTACGAGCCCTCCAGGCCCGCGGGAACCTGCTTGCCCTGCGGCTGCTAACCGCTCTCTAGACTGCAAGGCGGAGGGATGGCCGACGTGGTCGACGTGGTGGACTGTATATCCAAAAAGACTTGGCTGTACTTGGCAGATCCACGCCGCATCCTGACTCTCATCACAATTGATCTCTCTGCGTCGACCATCCCCTGAGTGGTGGAACAAATGTGACCCATGTTGGAACAAACAATTTGCTCCTCCTGCAGTGTAGTATGTACTATGTCAAGATGTTGGGAAAGCAAAGAAAAAAGTAGTCCGATCGTGTCTTGCGACTCCAGTATAAGACACGCCCGAGCCCGTCGGTATACGTGATCTTCTTCCCTCTTGTTCTTCAGCCCATCTCACAGTTGACCTCTGTTCATTCTTTTCTCCAGCCCTCTTCCGAGCCCACAGTCTTGACCACATTCTTTCTCAGCGCCAGCCGCGAGTTTCTTTCATTCTTCAGCTCAACACCAAAAGCAAATATATACCCAATCAAAATTTCAAAATGAAGTTCGTCGCCGCCACCGCTCTCCTGGCCTCTCTGGCCTCGGCCACGCCCACCAACCTCAAGAACGCCCTGGCCAGCCGCGCCGCCACCGACGCCTGCGACATTGGCTACTGCACCCAGAACGGCGGCACCACGGGCGGCGCCGCCGGCGAGACCGTGACCGTCACCTCGGTCGACGACCTGACCACGTACGCCGAGAGCGACGACCCCTACACCATCATCGTGTCGGGCGCGCTGACGGGCTCGGCCAAGATCCGCGTGGGCTCGGACAAGACCATCTACGGCGAGTCGGGCAGCAGCATCGAGGGCGTGGGCCTGTACGTCAAGGACGTGAGCAACGTGATCCTGCGCAACCTCAAGATCAGCAAGGTGGTGGCCGACAACGGCGACGCCATCGGCATCCAGGCGGCGGCCAACGTCTGGGTCGACCACTGCGACCTGTCGTCGGACCTGGACAACGGCAAGGACTACTACGACGGCCTGCTCGACGTCACCCACGCCTCCGAGTGGGTCACCGTGTCCAACACGTACCTGCACGACCACTACAAGGCCTCGCTGGTCGGCCACTCGGACAGCAACGCCGACGAGGACACGGGCACCCTGCACGTCACCTACGCCAACAACTACTGGAAGAACATCAACTCGCGCCAGCCCTCGGTCCGCTTCGGCACCGTCCACATCGTCAACAACTACTGGGAGGCGGCGCAGGGCACGGGCGTCAACACGCGCATGGGCGCCCAGGTCTTCATCGAGAGCTCGGCCTTCTCCGACTGCGCCACCAAGGCCATCGAGTCGGCCGACTCGGACGAGATCGGCTACGCCTCGGTCGACGACGTCGACCTGGGCGGCTCCGAGAACGACGCCGAGGCGGGCGACCTCACCGCCAGCTCCTTCCCCTACGACACCATCGAGACTCTCGGCTCCGGCTCCGTCGCCAGCAGCGTCAGCAGCTCCGCCGGCCAGACCCTGTAAGCACCGATGGGATACTGTGGTGTCGAGCCATTATTTTGTGGCGCACTTTCTTGTAAATAGCACTTTTCCGGAAAAGAGGAGGACGGTTGTGAAAAGGGGGAGAACCAAGATGAGAGCAGTAGGGGTCTTACAGTTAGAGTGTCGCTAGAGCTTTATTTCAAATGTGTATATTCTTTTGGACATTGATCAATACATCTGAACAGATAAAATTCTGAAATAAAATCCCGAAGGGTTAACTATGTGACATTCCATCGCGACTGTGATGCTCGCAACTCAACGACTTTTATACCACCAATGCAGAACAAATTGTTACTTTGATTCTGATTCAACCAATCGTCTTAATCGGTTCCCACAAATTTTGTCTAGACTGGTGGCCTGATCACGTACTTTTGTTTCCACATGGCCATATGGTACTCTGAATCCGAATCGCCTTTGTGTAAAAAGCCACACGGCCAGACTATGTTGATAAAATCTTGTACCCAACGAGCGTCTTCTTGCCTGCCCTGTGTCTGCAGTAGTCTTTTAGCTTGAAATGCCGTAGCATGGCGGAACCCTATCTCCTTGTCTTTATCTTTGCCTCGGTACCTGGATCTGCGCAGAAAGTGCCTGGAATCTTGTGAAATTTGTCTGAAGAGCTCGAGTATCGGATCGGCCGAGGGCCGCGTAGGGTGGTGCATATAAAGTTGCGCTCTCTCTAGAGCAAAGCTGGCATCGGGAAATATTATATGTATGACTTCCAGCAGCTGGTCGAACACAGCGCTGCTTGCAGGATGTCCCTCAAGGGCCATATTTTTGGCTTCTGCAAATGCTGCAAATGCCGGAAAGACGTACGTATAGCCATGCTTCTTTGTACCTTGAGGATTCATGCAATTCGCTCTACAGAATCGAACGAAAAATTCGTAAGCTGGGTCAGCCGAATCATTGCGATCCCACCACAGCAATGCCTCGAGTGTGCGTGCAAGGAGTTGGCTTCCCCACCTGAACAGGTCTCGGAGTTGCTTTTTTTCCTCAACCGACAACCGAATCTCAAGTAGTTTCGAGTCTTCGAGATAGGCGCAGTGTATGTCGTAGCTTGTTATCAACCAGCTTTCGATGTGTGACAGGTAGCCGGCGCCTACTAGGACCGCGGAAAGCACAGGCAAAAGCTTCCTGGAATAGAATGTCATTACATGCGCTGACTGTGGATCTGGCTTGGTACAGATACATACTCATTATCTCGATGGTTTGACTCAATCTGAGATCGCACAATCGGCTGCTGCACCCACCGCCAGACCCTGTATCCAGCCCTATCGGCTCTCACGACCACCTCCGCGTCGTCGATGGACATCTCGCCGAGATAGTCGCAGTAAGCTCGCAGGCATTGCGCGCCTGTCGCGATGAGGAGGTCGTGCTTCCCGTCGGACCCGTCCATTCGATCGAGAACGTCGAGCCCGTGTTTGCCGGAAGCCCGAAGCGCTGCGTTCCAGATGGACTCGTCAAGGGTTGAGAGTGACTTGCAATCCATGATATGCTCAATATCCTCTATTCGGGGCTTGGAAACATCTAGACGGTAGCCTGGTCGGCTCTGTCCCTGGGATGCCGACGACCAGCTGCTTTTGTGTCGTAGACATACGGCGAACGGAGCAGGTGGCCTTCTGTGAAGGCTGCCGGCAAGAGGCGCCCGTTGAAGGAGACGGCCCCACCCCGAGCCAACGGCGGATCGGGCCATCGTCAGCATCATCTCGAGGTGTCTTTGTCGTCCGCCTTTGCTACAACTGGCGGTTGGAAAAGAGACGCGATCACCATGGGCAGTGCGGAAATTGGGGTGGCCCAGAAAGACAGAACTGACCACGTGATATGCAACGCTGAGCGTGAGGAGTCCCCAGCTGTTGTTGTTTGCTTTTCCCCGTCTTCCCCTGGCTGGAAAAGCGGATCCCCGGAGCGACCTCAGCAGCGGTGATAGGCCTGGCAAATGATTAAATGCAAGGGAAGGCGCGTATGATACCAGCCTCTTTTCTTCTTCTCTTTTCATCTTTCGATCATCGCACCTGCTTCTTGCAGCTCACACACCTTCCAGCAATGTGTTGCACAAGACTTTGGCGTGCCGATTTATGAAAGTTGCAACCTATTTAACCTGCACAGGATTTATGCCATCATTTTTTCCTTGGAAGCATTTTTGTAGGCTGATCGAAGTGTTCAGCTGGCATGTCTCTTCTGTGCATGCTCTAGGTCAACATCGAGTGAGAACCAACTTCTGTCATTAAAATGAAAAGAAAATGCGGTATCATTGTTCCTTTAACTAACCATGTCCATCACCCGTCAAGCAAGTTCCACTCATCGCAGTTGACGTCTAAAATCCATACCTCACATCCAAGTCGCTCGCCTAGTCGACGCCCTCTTATGATGATCTCCGGGCCTCCTGCACGCGCTCATTGATGCCGCTGTACTTTTCGCCCAGCGCCTTGAGGCCCGCCAGCAGCATGGCCTGGTCGCCGCCGCTGAGCGACCACGAGGCGCCCATGGCGAACCACTTCTCCAGCAGGTCGGCGCGGCCGCCGATGCCCCCAATGCCCACGGGCTTGCCGCACCTCTTGCCCGCCAGCACGATCCGCGTCACGGCGTCCTGGTACCGCGGGTCGTCGTACTGCCCGTGGATGCCCAGGTCCGAGCACAGGTCGTTGGACCCGACCAGGATGCCGTCGACGCCGTCGACCGCCAGGAATTCCTCGGCCAGCGCCACCGCCGCCGGCGTCTCGATCATCGGGATCAGCACCGTCTCCCGGTTCAGCACCTCGTTCTGCACCCGCTGGGGCACCGACTGGAAGTTGAGGATGGGCTGGTTGTTGGCGCAGCCCCGGGCGCCCAGCGGCGCGTACTTGGCCGCCTGAACAAGGGCCTTGACTTCCTCCACGGACTCGACGTGCGGCACGATGACGGCCGCCGCGCCGGCGTCGAGGGCCCGGCTGATGTGCCAGGGCGACTTGGATGGCACGCGCACCAGGGGCGACACGCCCGCGTAGTTGCAGGCCAGGATCAGCTGCGCCAGCTGGCTCAGGTCGTTGGCCGAGTGCTCCATGTCGATGAACATGCCGTGAATCCCGGCCATCTTGGTCATCATGGCGATCTCGTTGCTCGTCACCACCTTGACCGACATGACGGCGCAGACCTCGCCCGCCAGGATGCGGTCCCGGAACGGGTTGGAGGCGTGGACTTCGACGCTTAACGAGCCCATGTTGTGTAAATCTGATGATTTATTTCGGTGATTTAGTTTGAGACGGTGATCGTAGCGGAACCAGGCCGTGGAGAATATAGGACTTGTAGAATCAGTATAGATGGTTGTGCTGATATATCCTTGGACTAATATGTGAGTAGAGTTAGAAACAAAATGGTACTGGAATTGAAGGCGAGAGTGAGAAGCTCCTCATGAAGACGTCCACTACAAGCTGATTCGCGTTTTATATACGCCATTGATCATAACATATTACTTTCCTCGGCGACCGCAGAGCTCTATACAAGAGTCAACCCCCGTTGTCCTTGGCGGACTTGGTCCGGATCATATAGGCTTGCTGTTTCAGTGGGTCCGGTGATGCTCCGGTGAGCTACTATATGAGCTTGTGTGATCAGGGCACCACCAAACACAAGAGATCATGCCAATTGGGCAAATCCAACGGACTGGGGAATTTGTGATAATCCATTATGCACAGAAGTTTTGAAAACAATGCAGGATAGATATATACGGTTCATCTTGTCGTACCACAAACCAAGATTGGCAAACAGCCATGCCGCGAAGTCGTCTACTCGGAAGCATTTCGATATCGACTCTGTGTTTAATTCGTATTGTATCATGACTCTTCCAAGAGAGATATGAATTAAAGAGCCTTCTCACTCTTCGAGTCCTCGCGGAAAAATGCCGAAAAGTCGCTGGCGGAAAATTGCCGGACGTCTAGTCAGTCACTGAAGGGACAGACCAGCAAACCGACCGGCCCCACGACCAGAACCATCAATCGTATACTCTGTAAACTGGAAGATGCAAAGTTAGCTTGTGGCTTGCTTGTGGCTCGTCTTCTTGACCATTGCCTCGAAAGCTTAGTTCCCCGGGTATGCCCAAGTACAATATTCATTCACCTGCGAAAATATTCTTCCGATGGTTCCAGATCGAGAAGGTGGAAAAACAGTTACCCTGGCTTGCATTTGTCGTGCTTTTCCCCCACACTCCAGGTTGACCATTTATTCCCCCGCAATGCTCCCTGCATCTGTTTGCGGCCCAGATGGTCCCGCCTTTGCTGGATTCCGGCCGCCACGGAATATGTATCCGGCCTTTATTATGATGCAAAAGGCTCGAGATCTCTTGGAGCCAACTGGAGTCGTGAGCCTTTCTGTATACTACCAGATGGACACTATTATGATATGGAGCATTTCTTTATTATACTAGGTAACCTCGACGACCGGGAAGTCAAACCAGGTTCGCAGAGTGGAGCGGTCGACTATAGCATGATATATGTGGAGAATCTACTTCCGTTCGGCCGAGGGTGTCTTATGAGTGCCGGTAACGTTGAACCGCTGTTCAACCAATGTTCCGGCCAAAAGGATATGGTGCTTAGATGTGCTGGAACAACATCATTCTAGTCAAAGGTATAAATCAACATCAGTTCCGTCCGTGCACTTTACTTATAGTATAGTATAATCCCTCAATCAAATCTTTCTTGTATACTAAAAGCAAGCGATCTATCTACAGTCCTCGACTGACCAAGATGCAAGAATGGGATGCTATGCAAAACAAACCCCTTTAATCCCATGTAATCGAATGTGACCATGCGGAATCATATAAGCTTCAGTACCGTAAATGCTCCTTCGCTGTGTCCCAAACATATCAAGTCTCGAAGGTATCTCTGCGCGCAGACCTAGTGGCGGCCGGGGGGTATTTACAACTTCTCCTTCAGCAGGCTCTTCATCCTCCTCTCGACGGCGTTCAGGTACTCGGTGGTGGTGACGTAGTCCTCACGTGCCGACTTTCCGCAGGCAAGGGCCAGGTCCTTGGTCATGATGCCGTCAACGTCGACGGTGTCAATGCAGGCCTGCTCGAGGGACTCGGCAAAGGCAACGACCTCGGGGGTCTCGTCAATCTTTCCACGCTGGATCAGACCGCGAGTCCAGGCGAAGATGGAAGCGATGGGGTTGGTCGAGGTCTCGTTGCCCTTCTGGTGCTCGCGGAAGTGACGGGTGACGGTTCCGTGGGCGGCCTCGGACTCGAAAGTCTTGCCATCAGGGGTGACGAGAACCGAAGTCATGAGACCGAGAGAGCCGAAACCTTGGGCGACAATGTCCGACTGGACATCACCATCGTAGTCTGTTCATAGCTGGTTAGTACTCTCTTTACTTCATCTTCCAACATTTATTTTTGGGGGACTCACTCTTCAGGGCCATGATGTAGCCACCGGAGCTCTTGATCATCTGAGCGACCATGTCATCGATCAGGCGGTGCTCGTACCAGATCTTCTTGGCCTCGAACTCGGTCTTGTAGGTGGTGTCGTAGATCTCCTGGAAGATGTCCTTGAAGCGGCCATCGTACTTCTTGAGAATGGTGTTCTTGGTGGACATGTACAGGGGCAGCTCCTTGGCCAGGGCAAGCTTGAAACTGGCGTGGGCGAAACCGGTGATGCTGTCGTCCGTGTTGTACTGGGTCTGGGCGACACCGCCACCCTCCTTGAACTGGAAGACCTCAATCTCCTCGGGCTTGCCACCCTCGGGGGTGTAGACCATGGACAGCTTTCCGGGTCCGGGGATGACCTTGTCCTTGGCGCGGTACTGGTCACCGAAAGCGTGACGGCCAATGATGATGGGCTTCTTCCATCCCTGTACCAGACGAGGAATGCGCGGGATCACGATGGGCTCACGGAAGACGGTACCGCCAATGGCGTTACGGATGGTACCATTGGGAGACAGCCACACTGTGCAGACGCAACATGTTAGCGATAGGGTTCAATGGTGCATAGAATCGCAGTGCAGCGGGTGAGATTTGGGGGATGCCTCGAAAGCAATGTAAGAGGCACTTAATGTGGGGTGACACAGCGCGTGCAGGAACAGATGCAGGTCAGACTGCCGCAGTATATATATCTTGACCACGCAGCCTGTCATGGTCGGGCATGGGATGGATTGGCTTACTCTGCTTGAGCTTGAACTCCTCTACACGGGCCTCATCGGGAGTGATGGTGGCGCACTTGACACCGACCGAGTACTTCTTGATGGCCTCGGCGGCATCAATGGTGACCTGGTCGTTGGTCTCGTCACGGTAGGGCAGACCCAGGTCGTAGTACTTGAGGTCGATGTCGAGGTAGGGGTGGATGAACTTGTCCTTGATGTCCTGCCAGATGATGCGGGTCATCTCGTCGCCGTCGAGCTCGACGACGGGGTTCTTGACCTTGATCTTCTGGGCGGCCATGGCTTGCCTGGTGTAGTGGAAGGAGGCGACGGGGACTGCAGGACGGGCGGCAGCGCTCAGGACGGGACGGAAGGCGGGCCGGGCGGCAGATCTGGTGAAGGTGGAGGGCCGGATGGTACGAGCGGCGGCAGCGTAGAAGGAGTTCATGTTGAGCAGCGACGGGGATCAAGAGGACGGAAACCGACCTCTTATATCGAAGCTAATGTAAGTATAGTCGGCGTGCGGGATGTTCTGGAAGGAATCGGCAGTGTGAGAGCCGAGGAAGAAGCCGGTTAGCTAGTTCCGGGGGGGTATGTGGGTGGTTTTCGGCGCAAGTCGTGCAATGCAGAGCTCGAGTCGGCGATTGTGACGAATAGGGAGCGGGCCGTCGATGCCAGGTTTCGTTGTCAGCAGGAGATCTGACAGGCGTGGTGTAACTGGACTATAATACACTGGATGGTGTACTGGGCCAATTGAATCCGGGGATATGCTTCCTCTGGAATTGTGTGAACTGGGTGAGGTTGTGAAAAAAAAAAAAAGAAGAAAAGCACCAAAAACTTTTTTTTGGAGACTTGGACTGCTGGGCACTGGGTTAGCCAAGGAAAGTGGACGGTGACACGACGTCGCAACTGCCACTACGTACTGACCTCTTCTCTCTTTCTCTCTTCGCTTTCCTTCGGGAATATATGAGGAGCCGTGTCACACGAGAGTGTATTTTTATGTGCGTGAGGGGTTTTATTATTTTCTTAGGAAGCTCCAAATCCGTCGAACGGACGAGACAAGGTCATCAACAAGTCACACGCAGAGGTCGGACAGTTCGGTTAAGCTGGTTGCGAGTCGGTGATACGTCCGCTTGCGCTCCCCCAAATGCGCAGAGGGCAAAATCTTGAGCATCCAAAGAGGGGCCGGGTCAGGGCCCGAGAGGGTCGAGCTCGCAGTGCTGCACTGAGATGCACTCCACATTCTGCCGATATGCGGAGAGAGTTTCAGTGGGAGGGATTCTCAGCGTCTGTGTCTGTCTGTCAAGGGTGCAGCACATGCCAATTCCGCCATCCATCGTCATGCTTCAGTACGTAGGGTAGCGCTGGAAGACCCCCCCAGAGGTAGGCCAAGGGTCCCTGACTTCCCTGACGCAGGCGGACCGATATGGGAAAATCCACGAACCGGCTGGGCCTTTTTCTGTTACGCTGTTGCGCCGAGATGACGATTGCGGGGGCCCAATCTAGCCTGAATCGGCCACTGGCGCCTAGCTCGCTGAAGTCTAATGCTCCCATCATCTATGGCAGCTTGAGTCGAGCAGCATCATGTGAGTTGCTATAGAGTTGTTGCAATTGACAATGGACAAAGTATAAATGGTTTCCGAGATATGTTGACCTCATTGGCCAGGTGACATGTTACATGGCTTTGCCGTTGCGCATTGGGAAACAAGGTTGGCCAGCAAAACGTGAGCAGCATCACTAAAAGCAAGCAAGCTTCAGCCGCTAATTATACAAGACAAGCCCCAGTTCATGCGACAGGCATGGATACAGCTCTTTTTGTTTCTCTTGCGCGCCAATCCCAAGAACCGCTATTATGTAAATACACCGCGGCTTATACTCAAACGTTATCGCATTGTCAATAACTATCGCTATCAATAGATCTTATCACGGCCAAATAGACCTTCAAGTGGGAATCCTCAGCACGACACTCCACTATAAAGTAGCCTTGTCCGGCAGCAAAGTCGCTCAGCTCACGTCATGTCCCATTGTCGGCTCCTATGCCGGTGAGGACGAGCGGAAAACACTACCGCCGAACATCGGATTGCGCAAATCTGAGATATAGATCTGCGACACTTGGAGCCATGGACCAGATATATACCGACTCAACAAAATGAGGAAATGTTGGTGCTATTCAGTCACTTTCAGCAAGTATTTGTGCTGCCGCTTCAGATTCAATTTGCTATTGTTCATGTGCACTCCCTCATATTGGTCGTGGTCACTTGTTATAGCTGCCGCGATGCTGTTGAGTGAAGTGGGGCTGTCACGTTATATTGAAAGCTATGTAGCGACCACGTTTAATCGACGGAGAGATGTTCAAAGGACTTTACCTTGAGCGACCAGAGAAAACTTGTTGGTCTGAGACTCGTTGATTTACGCTGGACTTCCATTGACTATAATCGACCGAGAAAAGTGCCGTGTTCGCTTGCCTCTTCTTCACGCAATTGTGGCCTTGGTGGTTTTGTGTTGGCCACTTAAACAACACGTGCTCTTGCCAAGCAGTATACCTACCTACATATACTCTGTAATATGTACAGGAAAACGAGATTGTAAGCCTGACAGCGGTCTAGCAATTTGCACACGGCTCAAGCAGCATCGACCTTGACGGCTATGCTGACTACCAGCTCGGCTCAATTCGTTCGAGTCTATTTTGACATCACAGCTGTCAATGACATGTCTTCTCCTGAACACCAATTGGGACGACTAAGAATTTCGGCTGACCAGTCAAGTATCCCATCGACAAGTTCATGATGCTTTCCACCATGTCCTCGCTCTTGGCTCATATAGACGGCTACGGCACGGCACGGCGCGGTACCCTACTTGGCGGCAGATGTGAAAAATTGGTGTGTGCAGTCATAAATAACTCAGATGATTCTTGTCGGTAGTCGTCGCTCAGAACAAAGACCGACTACTGAGACCGTGACCCTTCCAATACCATCCGTCATACATGCCATATCTTGCAACCCACGTCGGAATATTGATCATCGAGGACACACCGGCCCCGTTCATTCTGGTGCACTCATCGGGATATATATTCAACGAAGTGAAGAAGGGGTCGAGAGAGTTCATGGCTAAATCCTGCGAGTCACACATGATGAGTCTACGGTCATTGGTCGGCACGACTCGAATGACATGGACAATCAGGTCTCGGCAAGGGTAAGGGTGCGATTATTGGTATAAGTGGTTGAGTGGCACAGACTTTGCCTACTAGGCCATCTTTTATCCAATAATTTCGGCAGTAGTCGAAGAAGTCTCACTCTTCTCCGATGCGTGGCGGGAGAAGGAGGCACACGAGGTGAGGTGCCACGATTCTCTTTCTTCTCACTTGATCGGGTTTACCCATACTTTATCCTTCTCGTCAGTCCAATCGAGGGACCCTGTCCGACGAGCGCCTTTTCGTCCCATGTCGTTGGGCTGAATGCTGAATGCGGGGGACCCGGATTTGGCTAGATATCATATGCACTCCGCCAATTTTTTGTTCCGGGATGGATGGATGCGGCTCATTCTCACCCACCCAGGAACCATATAACGGATCACCTGGCAGAATCGACCCATTCCAATCAGGACACGCCCAGCGTCACTAAGAAGAGGAGGCCCCAGGGGGGATTTGTAAACCCCCGAGGCAAAACAGTTTTCCGGAGTCCTGTCTTTACTCATCTTTGCTGTCCATTCGCCGCCTCGCTTAAGCAATGGTCACCACCAGTGCACGAGAATAGTTCGTCCGATGTTCAAATGGTAAATTGTGTAGCGTCAAATCTGCACGAGCCGGCAGCTGCAGACTTGCCGAGCTGCGAGAGTGTAATTGCACTCAGGTAATATCTTGACCATAATTTGGATCTATTGTTCATATATTAGTTGTGTTCTCATTTTCGGTTCGGCATCCATCAACTACTTTCCCGTCTTTCAAGTGTCTGGGGGCGGATTTCCCGGAGCTGGCTCACCACCAACTCCAAAAATTGGATGACATTTCTATAGGCTCAATGATGACACTAATTTTCGTAAGACTCTAGCGTCTGGAACAGAGCCAATGAAAACTAAACTTGGCAGAAAAAAGGATGTGCATGCATCGTGTAAAAAATCCCCGGGTCATTCTCTCCCACCGGACAGGTCACGTCGAGGAGTGAAGGGGGTCTCTGGAGGAAGACAAGACCTGCCGGAGCCGATGCCGTTGTTACACAGCGCTTTAAGATTCCCACACTTGGGACTTGGCGATGAACGAAAAGACTGGCAGAAAAGATCCTTGCACACCACGGACATCATACGGCATCACCCTAATGCTGGTTGTGGGCAGTGGAAAAGCCGGAGCCACTGGAGGTAGGGGAATGACTGTAGATCGTGTAAGCCAAGAGGCTTGTGTATGTGCTTATTTCGGTCCGATGCCATGCAAACATTCAATAGTCAAAAGGCAAGACAGGCACGGTTGTGGCTGAATGTCTTGCATGTCTTGCATACCTGCCCGTGCTTTCCTCGTGGCTCCAATATATCCAACATATATTCGTTGATTATTGTCATCTGCAACGGCAATGGTGGTTCGAAGCGAGATTTCGTTCATGTATATAGCACTGTCATGAGCACACTGGCGAGATTAGACAGTACCGGATCGACTCGGGTATGATAGATACCCAAACTCATCCAGGGTTGCAACATGAATACCACTCTCGAAAATACTGGACAGTTTTCCTCCCTTCCCCGGAAAACACATGCATGAGTATTGACGTGAGAGTGGACCTTGCAGCCTACATGATGCCTTTCCCCCTGACCCCGGAAACGCATCATGAGGATAACATTTAACGAATGGCACGAAAATACCTGGATTCGCTTATACTATACTCCAAATGCTACTGTTACTTCTCCAAAACAAGTGTCGATGGTGTGACTCGTCCCCACGAGGAAATAGCCTCGGGCAAAGGCTTTTATAAAAGCTTGTCCATATTCTGTGATATCTGAACTTTAGATCGCCATCGATGCTCACTATACCTTGAGCTCTTGACGAAAATCATCACGTCATTGTGTGAATATGAGAGCTCCTCTGATCCTCTCTTTGGCTTTGCACGCCGCCGGGCAGGCACTCATATCGACTGACACGGCCTTCTATGGCGAGTCTCCGGCAGTCTACCCATCTCGTCAGTGTCACTTATTCTCCAAAGAACACACTAGAAAATGAAATACTAACAATATTTGTAGCCAATGCAACTGGTGTAGGAGACTGGGAAGATGCCTATACCAAAGCAGTCAACTTTGTCTCCCAGCTGACCTTGGCAGAGAAGGTGAGTGACTCGTGTTATCAGAGTTTACTCGCTTGTTTGTTTATGCTAAACGTCCTTTAAGGTCGCACTTACTGGCGGAACGAGCTCTGGAAATGGTTGTGCTGGCCACATTCCGGCCATCAACGGCACAGACTTCCCCGGCTTCTGTCTCAGCGATGGGCCGGCCGGTATCAGAGGCACCAACTTTGTTTCCTCCTGGCCCGCCGGCAACTCTGTCGGCGCAAGGTAAACTCATCCATCACACTCAATTATCAAGTGCACTGTTGCTGACATATTTGATAGTTGGAATCGTAATTTGACCATGCTTCGGGGTGTTGGCATGGCTAAGGAGTTCAAGGCAAAGGGCGCCCAGATCGCCTTGGGCCCTGTCGTTGGGCCTCTGGGTCGGATCGCCAATGGTGGTAGAAACTGGGAAGGTCAGTATTCCGATGTATCAGATACTGAGAAAATAAACAGACAGAACAGACTGACTCCTCATAGGCTTCAGCAACGACCCCTATCTCGCAGGTGCTCTGGGAGCCGATACTGTCGAAGGTATCCAATCCGTGGGTGTGACAGCTAGCACCAAGGTTTGTCACTTTTTGTCGCTCCTTCATAACTTCTCAATGTACTGATCAGTCATAGCACTTTATTGCAAACGAACAGGAGCATTACCGGAACCCGTCGGGAAACATAGCAGCCGTTTCTTCCAATATTGACGACAAGACAATGCATGAACTGTACTTATGGTATGCTCTCCAAAATCTGCTCCGGGTGTGAGTATAACCAGACGTATGCTAAATCCAGTTCAGGCCGTTCCAGGACGCTGTCAAGGCCGGTACCGGATCCATCATGTGCTCATACAACCGACTCAACAACTCTTATGGTTGCCAAAACAGTTTCACTCAGAATGGTCTTCTGAAGACTGAGCTGGGATTTCAGGTATGATTATGATTTTCTGTTTCGAGAACAAGTCATGTTGAATGCTAAACACCCTCAGGGCTTCGTCGTCTCCGATTGGGGAGCACAACACGCCGGAGTGGCATCAGCACTTGCAGGACTCGATATGGCCATGCCAACAGGTTCTTCTCTTTGGGGAAACAACCTGATCGCGGCTGTCAATAATGGCTCAATACCCGAGTCCAGGATTGACGATATGGCAATAAGGTAGACTGTTCCACAGCTCGATCTCATCGCGCCCGTCCAGTATTGCTAACTCCTGATAGGATTCTGTCCACTTGGTACAAGCACAACCAGGACACCGACTTCCCAGCACCCGGCGTCGGCATGCCGTCGAGCGTGAGCGCGCCGTACCAGCGGATCATCGGCACGAGCCCAGACAGCAAGGACGTGCTCCTGCAGGGCGCGCTCGAGGGCCACGTCCTGGTCAAGAACGCCAACAACGCCCTCCCTCTGCAGTCGCCGCAGCTCATCTCGCTGTACGGCTACTCGGCGCGCAGCTTTGACCGCTACGCGTGGGGCACGCCCGGCTGGAACAACGGCGAGGAGGCGCGGTCGACCGCCGACACGACCAGCACCCAGATCGCCTCCAACGGCACGCTGTTCACCGGCGGCGGCTCCGGCGGCAACATGCCGGCGTACCTGAGCTCTCCCTACGAAGCACTGAGCCAGCGGGCCTACGAGGACGGGACTCACCTCTGGTGGGATTTCCAGTACAATAGCCAGAGCTCGCAGGTCGATCAAGGATCAGACGCTTGCATCGTCATTGGAAATGCATACGCTGCTGAGGGTAATGACCGCCCAGGGTAAGTCGGGTTTATGTGATACCTCTTGTTTCTCTTTTTGTCTCTTTCAATATATCCTCACTTCACATATGCGACGCGAATACTGATCTTCAGATGACAGTCTTCACGATGATTTTACAGACAACTTGATCTTGAGCATTGCCAGCCGGTGCAACAACACCATTGTCGTGTTCCACAACGCCGGAGTCCGGCTGGTGGACCAGTTCATCGACCACCCCAACGTGACCGGTAAGACAATCCAACCTCACCTCTCTGTACAATACTGCCCCGACTAAAACGTGATCTCGCCAGCTCTGATATTCGCCCACCTCCCCGGCCAAGACGCCGGCCGCGCCCTGGTCTCCCTGCTATACGGCGACGCCTCGCCCTCGGGCAAGCTGCCGTACTCGGTGCCGCACAACGAGAGCGACTACGGCGCCCTGCGCAACGAGTCGCTCCCCGTGGGCATCTACGCCAACTTCCCGCAGTCCGACTTCTCCGAGGGCGTCTACATCGACTACCGGGCGTTCGACGCCCAGAACATCACGCCGCGCTACGAGTTCGGCTTCGGCCTGAGCTACACCACGTTCGGCCTGTCGGGTCTCGCGGCGGCCGTCGCCCCCGGCGCCGACACCGCGGCGTACCCTTCTGAAGAAATCGTCGAGGGCGGCCGCGCGGACCTGTGGGACGTCGTGGCCAGCGTGTCGGCCGACGTCGCCAACACGGGCGCCGTCGAGGGCGCCGAGGTCGTGCAGCTGTACGTCGGGATCCCCAACGGGCCCGTCCGCCAGCTGCGCGGCTTCGACAAGGTCCTGCTGAGCCCCGGGCAGTCCGGGCGCGTCACGTTCGACCTGACGCGCCGGGACCTGAGCACGTGGGACACGGAGGCCGGGGAGTGGCTGCTCCAGGAGGGGGAGTACCAGGTCTACGTCGGCTCTAGCAGTAGGGATCTGCCGCTGTCGTCGAGTCTGACCATTTGAAGCGAGGAGGAGATGAGAATGGGTGGCGGTGTGGAGGAATTCTAATTCTAATGGTTGCGTTGGCCTGTTCCGAGTAGAGGCATTGCATGTTGTCATTACTTTGAAGTACATTACCCAGATCGTTATGTTTGAATATTATTGCAATACCGAATCACTATTGTATCATTACACCTCTGGTACAAGGAAATTAGATGTAATGTTACCTTCTATGGTGATCGAGGCACATGTCTTGATCTCGAACGTATCAAGCCTGTACAAGAATATTAGGTGCAACTATTTCAGCGGCGCAGTGTCCTCGAGTTACAAGTAATACATTGAACAAGCGCGTCTACAGCAGATCCTACCAATGTCGGGCTACTGGGTAACGTGCTATTCACAAAGGTGCGGATGGTGACAGTTATAGATTATCATTGCACTAGTTTCCTTCTTGTATTGGAGATTGGTATTATACAAAGCGATACTGATAGAAAATTTCAACGTCTGAATTAATCAAAAAGACGAAAGCGGATGCAAGGTTGAATGCAATCCTTTCGCATTGACTCCGTCCTCTGGCGAAGCCCTCAAGTACCCAAGCCAAGTTGGGTACGTAATCTAGTCGTAAATCTGTAATAGTCGTAAAGAAAAATGATGTACAGGAGGATTCTATCATAAGTTCATATCAGGCAAGGCGCCGGCCCTCTCTCTAATTTTTCTTTCCAATCCCACCCCTCAGCCCCAGTCTCATGCTTACTGTAGAGCTGAGAAATTCAGCCCAGCGGGCTGCCTTACCAATGCATGAATCAAAACGTACCGCTTCTTTCTCTCCCTATCGCAGGTCGCACGCGAGAGGACAATATGCACCACACGAAAGTGCGTGCGACCTGCGGCATCTTCATCCTGCACCTCCCAGCTGCCCAATCAGCGAGCGAGCGCTCGGCGAAAAAGGGGGCTTTTCCTCCCTCTCGAGCACTACCGAAGGAGGTAGCCAAGGAGGTTGATGGCTTGAGCCTTGCAGCCAGCGAATCAGGAGAGACCGACGGGGGAGGGAAGTTTTTCCAGTTTGCCAAAAGTGCCCCCCGTCCGTCTTCTTTTCTTGTGGGTTTTTTATCTTTTTGGCTTTTGTTTTTTTTTCTTGGATTTTGATCCTTGTTGTTTTTTTGTGTGTTCTCTTTTGCTTGTTGAAGGAAAAAAGATACCAGGGAACCACACCCACACTCCATTCCATAATCAATTTTCCCCTCCCAATGGGGTTGAAGGACTGCGCCACCATGTTGCGTCTCCCAGATAAATGCACGCGCGGATGTTCCCCCAACCTTATTGCCCTAGACACAGCCTCAATGGCGGGTGTGGAGGACACACAGGTGCTTTGACGGGAAGAATGGGGACAGGAGAAAAAAAAAAGACCAAGAGAAAAACAGCCTTGAACGCCAAGCAAGAAAGACAACCAAGTACGCCTCGCCTGTAAAGAAGGGATGGGGAACCAATCAGAAACGCCCGGGGAACAGTCATCACAGTAGGACTCATCCATGTCGTGAAACCCATGAAATTGTAGCCGCGTGATAAGGGGACGAGAAATGTCTTGAAATTCGTAACATAGCATAGCCCGTTGTAACATGAAGGTTACGCTTGGCTTGAAGAAGGGGCAGAGAAAATGATGAGAAGAGAAACAATAGGTCGAAGCGAGGGTCGGGGCAGAAGGACTCGTGCAGAGAAAATCCAAGTGGCTTAGACCAAAGACAAGAAATATGTAGAAAGAAGCGAAAGCGAGAGATTTTCGTGCTCGGGAGCTCGTGACCGATGCGGGAAAAGAGCATTGTAAACTCGGTGCAGAGTTGGATTTGTCCACTGCTGCTGCTGCTGCTGCTGCCGTTGTTGAAGGGCAGTCTAGGCGTCTTGGACGGGCACAATCATTTGTATCCTCTGATGCGCTGCCTCTGCTGCTCGCAGGGCGTCTCGCAGTTGCCGCACTGGAAGCCGTATTCCTTGATGTTGACCTTTGTGAGGCACTTGACGCACCGCCACGACTTGGGGCTGGCGGCCTTCTCCTTGTCGGCATACCACTTGGCGGACTCGCCGGTCTTGCGCGGCAGGTCCTCCTTGTGGAAGTCGCGGTAGTGGTCGCGGAAGTGGTCCATCCGGTGGAACGGGTCCTTGCTGCGCTCGCACCGCGTGTAGTCGCAGAAGTACTGCTTCTTCTGGTCCGCTGGCCGGTGGATCTGCTCGTAGTGCCGCTGCAGGTCCGCCTTGCGCTTGAACGTCGTCTTGGAGTCGCACCCCGGCACCAGGCACACGTGCTGGGTCGCCGACGGCATACCGCCGTGCGGGCCCATGTTGTTTTCGACGACTTCCTGAGCTGGAAAGGCCGGCATCATGGGAGTTCTTGGGCTAGAGAGGAGAGAACGTTAGGAATGTGCCAAAGCTGTACAGCGAGATGTCGACTTACACGGTGTTGTAGGAAAACTCAAAGTTGTCGACACTAGGCGAGATCACATAGCTGACATTTGGTGGCGACTCGTAATATGACGGAGGTATCGTGTTATCTTCTGGCATCCATGTCTCTGTCGTGCCATAGTCCGTATATTCTGAATACTGATAGGGATCAGGATCTTGATACGGAGGCCAGGACATGTCGGGAAAGGTCATGGGCGTCGCCGGGGACAGCCTATCTTCGTACGTCGATATCGAGCTATAAGAAGTATACGAGTCGTTTGATGGACCGCGGCTCATCCGCTGGCCCTGACTAGAGTATGCCGATGCCCCTTGCGTGCTGGTTTTGTTGTTTCCTCTTATCGTATTTTGGCTGTTGGCAGAAGACGCAGCAAACGTCCTTTGCGAATTATTGGTGGTAGCTATTGGGCAGTAATTATTGTAAGCCTCGAACGATCCCATGTTTGGTGATTGATTTTGATTCATGGCGGGAAAAAGGCTCGATCAGGAGACAGAACTATGATAATGATGTTGTCGTTGTTGGTGTTGTAAAAAGAAACTGTCGTGATGCGAACCGGCGCTGTTTGACCCGGCTTCTTGGTGTGGTAAGAAGAAGAGGTACAACGCACAGTTTATAATGGTGGCGAAAGACCCTTGCTCAGCGGCCAAAGGACCAGCTTGTTCCTGTTCGACTACTCGAGCCGACGGTGACAGCAACCCAGCTCGGGCAGAAAAAGAAGCAAACCCCACGGGGAAGCGAAGGATGCAGTTCCGCTGAGTGTGTGACCGTAAGTCGTGGGTTGCAGTATGATACAACGAGATGTTGTATGGTTATCTCGAAAATCTTATCTGCCCAGAGAAGAGTTCAGCGAGTCCTTCGATCCATAGAGAGTGAGCATGTCCCGTACAGAGCAAACAATGTAGATGATATATAATTAGGTAGGCCGCGATTAGAGTTTAGCAAAGAATGGTCCTCAAAGTGCACTTTTTCGCGCCGGCGAGGCGGGGAATATTCTCAAGGCGTATATCCCTTGTCAAGGTATACATCTCATGTTCGACACTTGAAAAGAATTGATAGACCGAGAGTTGATGCATAGGTGAAGCTGCACCAGTAGCAAGTAGTAGCAGCAGCCATGCTGATCAATGGTATGTATGAACACAGCTTTTGTGGGAACTCAAGGCTGTGTGGGAACCAGCCCGGGCAGAAACGTCTTTGCTATGGAATAATTACCATGTACACACAGGAGAACCACAGGTTGTTACTGCCAATCGGCTGCCAAGCCTGCCACGAAGAGTATACACAGCCCCCGGCAGGACCCTAGGGCTGTCAGTCACACACATGGCACTAATCCAACCTAGTCCGATGAGGAGGAAGGAGGAGCAGCCGGCATCAGAAGCAGGCCGTGAGTGGCTTGCGGTTTTTCGAGACAGGAGGACGTGGCCGTCTATCAGTCGCCAGTCTGGAATCTGGTCGCTCGGTCAGTCGGTCGAAACTGACCTGACCTGACTCACCGTGGATCCTCGTTGTCGTTTTACGCCTGCATCGATGAGAGTCTTATCATCAATGGTAGGACCTGAGGAGACCGGGGAAGCAATGAGGCATGCGATTTCCCGCCGGGGAGGACCATATCGACGATTCAGTCACACTGTGGTCCATACTCTCAGGTTGAGGCCAAAAAACAGGGCTTTTGCCGTTGATGATTGGCAATTATTGATGGGGGCCGCTTCAGCAATAGTCGAACGGGATTGGCACCTTTCAGCTGCTCCCTCAAGGGCAACCCCGGTCCGTTTGGAAAAGTGTATGCACAATCCCACTCACTCCTCGGCTGGCTGCTTTCAGCACAGCAGTGTGTACTGTTGTATCGTGATGGCCAAGAAAGACTCTTGCGCCTTGCCCTCGATACTGCAAGTATTGTGGATATCGATGCAGCACATCGGAGGACTTTTGGTCTTGGAGAAAATAATCTGGGCACAAGAGCGGGATTTGGTGCTGATGACGAGATTTGGATGCCGCGTGCCATTTGCTGCTGCGGTCTTTTCTTCTTCTTCCCCTTCTTTACGCAGCGCTATAGGTGCTGATGATTGGCGAGTGGTTGCCTAGTCCAGCAGCAGCAGCCCTGCGCCACTTTGACCTGCCTCGAAAGACGAGATCGAGTTTCCCTCGAACCTGATCGAGTGACTCTGGTCGTTTTTGAGCTGATGCAACCTAGACAGACCTCCGAGGGGTTCGAGTTTGTAATTCCCCTCCCCATTGGCAGCGTAGGCGAGACGCCAAAAAGGCATCTGACAGGGCGAACCAGTTCGCCTAGCAAAGAGCCTCATTCTTTTGCGCGTCTGTTTGCCTGCCTGTTTGCCTAAAGGAGCCTGGCCGATGCAAAGATCTGGGGTACTGATTGTATAGCCGCCCAAAGTCAAGGATCTTCATTGGTTATACTTCATTGAGGATCCACTGCCTTCTTTCTCGACTGACCATACCATACCATACCTAGGTGGTCGCATCAAGGATAGAAGAGGGTCAATTGACGAGAAGGGCGCGGCTTTCCTCCGGTTTACTCGGCTCTGCTTGCTGCTCATTCCGCTGCCGTACGTACCCTTTTTGCAACCATTGGACATGTATTGCAGGGCAGACAGCTAAGTCTTCTTGCTTCCTTCCATGTTCCGGCTGTCCGTCGGAGAAGATCGACAAGGCATGCGCAACGGCTATACATACACGCTATATGTTTGCCTTGCCGCCTGGGCCAGTCTGTAGGATCCGCGCACGTTTCTGTATGCATGCTCTATAGGTGGATCGAGCGGAGAGATGGGCAGGATCATCTGTTGAGAAGGCAAGGGTAGCTGGCCTTTTCTGCGTCCTGGTGACTGTCAGCCTTGGTTGAACCCAACGAGGCTACACGTATATATCTCGGAGAAGCAGGAGGACCTCGTCTTGTCTCGATGGTTACTGGTCTTGACCCGATATTTATTTTCGGTGAAGATATGAACATCTTGCTCATTTTCAGCCTCCAGATGCCCATCGCTATAGTATTATATAGCAGTCCAAGTCCAGCTGCGTGAGGGGTTTGGGCACGTATGCAGTCGCTTCTATACTTATCCATTGGCTGAAGCTACCGTATCAAGATTGGTGCCACGTTTTTTCGCCTCTGCTACCACAAGCACGAGTATATGCACAATCAATCTTCATGCATTTCTCGGGACATGAAAACAGAGCTAAATTCCACGTGGGGGCCAGAACTATTGCAGCAATCCGCGAGACAAACTCATTGGCTGCCTCGGACGTCACCCAAGGTATCAAAGCCTCGCATCTCGATACTTTGTACCTGCTTTCTACAATATATGTTCACGTTCCGTTACTTTGCAAGGCACACATACTGATGCATCCGCGTCCATCAAGGCACGGATTGAGGTCGTGCACCAATGTAACCTAGATGGGCCATTTGCATCGCACGAAGGCCAGCTTCGCCCTCCCCTCTCGTCGGTGCTACCTTGTTGGGAATCTCAAGGCCATGGAAGACGAGGCTGCCTCCTCTATCCTGCTGTGCTCGCCTTTTAAGGTTTTCCGTGTCACGCTGCCGTGTAGCCGATGAGTCACAAGAAGGATGTGCAGTCAGTCGATAAACCACGGCTGCTCTATCTCATCGTGCATTTTAAGTTTATGCCAGGCACTCCACGAGCTGCCTTCAACGACCCGCGCGTAAGATGCCTTGGGCGCTGCAGTCCGCCTAGGATTCGATGACATCGAGCGCCATGATGTCGGCTAAGATAGAAAGCATTGCAACGTTGAACTTTGGTTCCCCCATAGTTTTTATCTCCGTGACCGAGAGTAAAAGAAGACCTATGATCAAAGAAAAAACCCAGCTCTCCGGCAATAGTCCGGATTCTGTACATGTAATGTACTTGATCTGCTCGGTAAGGTTTGAGCGTATTATGCATCGCTAGGTATAATTCCCACCCCAAGTTTCCTCCAGCTCCAAGCACAAAAAGAACAAGCCTAACCGATCACCAGTTGCCAACCACAAACGCTTTCTCAATGCACTCAAAAAATTTGGCAAAAATAGATGCGCCCGTCGGGAATCGAACCCGAGTCTCTCGCTAACTCAATGGAAGGCGAGAATAATAACCATTATACTACAGGCGCCTCCTTAGCTCGGAATCCTTAACTCCGATGCGCTGATGTAATCTCCGAAGCAAACATAGACTAACACAGGTTCACTATTAGGGGAGTTATTCGACCAGAATCATTGTATACAAGATCTGGACTTTGACTCTCTTAAAGAACTCGTTTGAACGCAGAGCAATTGAGTGGTGAAGTTGTGCATAAAAAGCGCTTCTCTTGCTGCAGAGGGTTGTGATCAAAGACTCGCCGAGCTTGTCATAACCGACCGACACAGGGATCTTCAAGTACCTCTTGAGTCACGGGCATCATCTTCAGTACCAAAGAAACAGTACAAATTACAGATGGAACGAACTACGATTATATCAGGAAGACTTTACTACAGATTTGTGATTTGTAAACCTCTACGCAAGGTATTCACTTTGGAGACATGTACTGGCCGAGGGGGCAGACAAAAGCCAGCAAATCATATCATTGCCTAATCGTTCATCCGTCGACCATCTCTACATCTTCTTGATGCTCCGGTGGTGCATCTTTATCACCCACTGGAGCCGAGACTACGTTGGAGGGTTCTAGTACCACCGACCCATCGCCAGGCTGGTCGGCGTTCCGCGAACGAGCATCGCCCTTAGCTCTGCCCGTGCCCGCGCCTCCTCTGCCTCCTCTCGACCCTCTGCCGCGACCGCGACCGCGACCAGGCCCGTCAGGATTGGTTTGCTTCCGACCCCGACGCCTCGGGACCTTTGGCTTCTTCGCGCCGGCCTTCTTCTTTCCTTCTTCATGCAGACGCGCAATGACGGTGACCTCGTCTGTTTCGCCCTTTTGCTTCTTGAGTGCAATCAGCTTGGACAGGAAATCGCCCTGCTCGTATCTCTCAGCCGACGCTCCGGGTTCTGGATCGGGCACGGCCGGTATTGCTTCGCTCTCCGAACCGGAGAGATCTCCTCCATTCTCGTAGCGGTCTTTGAGCGTTCTGTAGCCCTTGGTATCGTACGGTTTGACGGCCATCTCCGTCAGCATGATGCGCGCCGAGCTCGCCGCAAGCAAGTCGACACCCTTGTCGAGCTGCCGAATCGCCGGCAGTGGGCTGTCTTCGTTGCGCTTGGCAAAGAGGAACTCGGTACCAATGTTTCGAGCCCAGTGGCCCTCATAGACGCGGCCACGATATGCGATCAGCGGGTGCTCGGAGTGGAGCTCCAAAATCTGGAAGTCGTTGATATCGATTTGGTCTTCTGCCTCGTTCTGGGGCGGCTTATTCTGCTCAGCCTGCTGCCCGGCCTGCTGCTCGGCCTGCTCCTCTGCCTCTGTGATGATTGCAGCCTTTTCCGGGTGCGATTGCGTTTTCTTCGGCTTCTGCTTGCATGTGTCTACGATTCCATCTGGTCTCCTGGCAGAAACGTCTGTAAAGGCCCTTTCCTTGTAGCTGCCACGCCCACTAGGCAGTGTAGCCTGGGGACGCGCGACAAAGTCCGCCTTGGAGATGTCCAGTGTCACGTAATATGTCTAGGATGAAGTGAGAAGGATATCCCTCAAGCTGTTCAGGTTGTTACGTACCTCGGTTTCTGTTGTGGAATATTCATACTCATAGTCCGAATCGTTGTCATGATCTTGGGAAATTGCAGTCTCTCTGCTTCCACTGGCCGTCGAGGCCTGAGTACTAGCCGTAGCCATCTGAACGGTGAAAGTGGAATGAGGCCGTCCTGATTTCTCGCATTTAGATTGGGTCACGCCAAGATGATTCTTGGTGAACTGAGTATCCGCAAAAAGTGAATGTTTTGGCTGCAATGGCTGATTGGAAATGCACGACAATTTGGGCGAGCTTCACCTGCTAGAAGTTGTCGGCGTGAAGGGCGGATCGGCAAAGCTCCCCACGGTCGATAGCCCGGGGGCTTCAAATGGTAATGTAAAGCCTAAACCCCTGCAGGGGCCGTTACAGGGACAAGCGCCGGGCGGTAGAAATTGGCAGAACACTGACTGACTGCCCTTGGCGATTGGCGCCCTTGACGCCCTATGACCTCGCTGGTGAATGACTTTGGTACCTACGCGTAGCGGGGTCATTTTACTGCCCCTCCATTGCAAAAGATTGACTCACTAAAAGTCCGACCTCGACTGTGACTCTGAAGTGTTGCGACTGCATATAAATATTGAATTGTTGACAAACATTTTACTCTTCTTTCTTGGAGATACAGGCGATTGATATATTCTCTTACATATTACATACTACTATAATCTGTTTACTCGAGCCGTCGAATCGCCGCCAATATGCCTGAAGTCCACATGCTCGACTATGTCGCCGGCAACGTGCGGTCCCTCGTAAATGCGATCGAGAAATGCGGTTATACAGTCTCCTGGGTCCGGTCGCCGTCCGACGTCGCCAAGGCTGAGAAGCTGATCCTGCCGGGCGTCGGACACTTTGGCCACTGCCTTTCCCAATTGGCCTTGGCCGGCTACCTTCCTGCGATCCAGGAGCACATCGCGGCCGGCAAGCCGTTCATGGGAATATGCGTCGGCCTGCAGGCCATCTTCAAGGGATCACTGGAGGACCCCGAGGTGGCCGGGCTGGGACTGATCGACGGCAAGCTGGACCGGTTCGACGACTCCGACAAGGCGGTGCCGCACATTGGCTGGAACAGCGCCAACTCGAGCAGCAAGAGCCTGTACGACCTGCGGCCCGACAGCAAATACTACTACGTCCACACATACAAGTACCCATATGTAAAAGGAGAGCTCGAGGGCCAGGGCTGGACGGTCGCGACGGGCACGTACGGGAGCGAAACGTTTGTCGGCGCCGTGGCAAAGGACAACATCCTGGTGACACAGTTCCACCCCGAGAAGAGCGGCGTGGCGGGTCTGCGGGTGCTCAAGTCCTTCCTCACGGGCGAGGGCGCCAAGGCGCTGGGCCAGGTCGTCGCGGGTCCCGAGCCGACGGGCGGCCTCACGAAGCGAGTCATTGCGTGCCTGGATGTGCGGACGAACGACCAGGGCGATCTGGTGGTTACCAAGGGCGACCAGTACGACGTGCGTGAGAAGGCGGACGGCGGTGACGTGCGGAACCTGGGAAAGCCCGTCGAGATGGCCAAGAAGTACTACGAACAAGGCGCCGACGAGGTGACGTTTCTGAACATCACGTCGTTCCGCGACTGCCCCGTGGCCGATCTCCCCATGCTGGAGATCCTGCGCCGGACGTCCGAGACCGTCTTCGTGCCCCTGACCATTGGTGGTGGCATCCGCGACACCGTGGACACGGACGGCACCAAGGTCTCGGCGCTCGAGATCGCGACCATGTACTTCAAGTCGGGCGCCGACAAGGTCTCGATAGGATCCGACGCCGTGCTCGCTGCCGAGGAGTACTACAACGTCGGCCAGAAGCTCTTTGGCAACACGGCCATCGAGCAGATCTCCAAGGCCTACGGCAACCAGGCCGTCGTCATCTCCATCGACCCCAAGCGCGTCTACGTGCCCAAGGTCGACGCCACCCGCCACGCGACCATCCAGACGGCGTTCCCCGGCCCCAAGGGGGAGGAGTTCTGCTGGTACGCCTGCACCATCAAGGGCGGCCGCGAGACGAGAGACATGGACGTCGTCGAGGTCGTCCGGGCCGTCGAGGCCATGGGCGCCGGAGAGATCCTGCTCAACTGCATCGACAAGGACGGCACCAACTCGGGCTACGACCTCGAGCTGATCAACCAGGTCAAGGGTGCCATCAAGATCCCCGTCATCGCCTCGAGCGGCGCTGGCAACCCTTCCCACTTTGAAGAGGTCTTTGCCAAGACGAGAACGGATGCTGCTCTGGGTGCTGGAATCTTCCACCGTGGCGAGTACACAGTCAAGCAGATCAAGGATCACTTGGCAGAGAAGGGCCTGGAAGTACGGCAATTCGAGGGTGATCTATAAGCGGCATCTGCTCGAGGTGATGGTTATGGGATTAGAAAAAGAAAGACAATCACAAGGAACAAAGAAACATACGTCACGCTTCATGACGGGGATCTCAACTGATGATAGTAGTGAGGGTTACTAAAAGATCAGCAATTGCAATATAGACTAGATAGACAGGGGGCCTCATTGATTTGGGAACCCATGTGTATTAATGATCATCACATTTAGAGCTCCGACTACCTATGCTACCACTGAAAACTCCCCCAACTCCTTGCAATCATGGAACTATAACGCCAAACGAAACGCTGCATATGGTTCTGAAACCGTGGGTCTGAAGCTTGGCTGTGTCAAGAGGTGCTCACAAGGTAGAACCGGACTTTTCCATTTCACCAGTTACATGCCCGAAATGCGCAGATTGCTAGGTCAAGTGCAGATTGTAAGAGGCGACCAGAAATGTAATGAGAAGACAGACATGCCGTCCGAGCCGTATCCGCACCGGGACATGTTTTTGAGGGCTTGTTCCGGATCAAGAGAAAGACGGTCACACGGTCCAGGATCTGCGATATTCGACTTGATCCAGGGGTTTCCAAGTCGTCGACGAAAGAGAAGAAAACGCAGCACAAGTGGGCAGGACAAAAGGAGATGCTGAATCATGAAAACCAACCGCGAGTTCGGAACGCCGGAACAAGACAGAATGAAATCAGATCAGACCTCCATGGCCATGAACAACCACTTGTCGCTGGTCACATCGAGATCCTTGGCCCAGTGGTCAAGAGCGGTAAGTTCGAATCCGACCCACTGGAAACTTCTCATCAGACTTTTGGCATCGTCGTCGGGAATCAATCTGTCAAGGCAGATGACTACCTGAGAGCAATCAAAGTAGGGATTCTCAGCGAGATCCATAAAGGCAATCAATCTAGACATGTGTTAGCTGAAGAACATGACGAATCCAATGAGTGGTAGTTTATTCTTACGCTTTCTTGAGATCTCTTCCCATCAATCCTGCGTCAAAGAAGGCAAAGAGACTTCTCTCCTCGCCATCGTCGGCCACAAATGCTCTGAAACTTGCACCTCCGGCATAGTCCCAGAACTCCATCCATCCGCAGACGCCGGCGGCAGGTTTCACGAAACCGTCGGTGCTGGGATACGAGGACGGAGGAGTCGGGTAGTCGACAGGTGGTGTGTTGTAAACATCCGTCAGGCAGGAGCCATTACTGGCCGTGTTCCCCTCAACCTGGAACACGGATCTCATGGTCTCGCAGAAGAATCTCTCACATTCTTCCCTGATCTGGTATGTTGCCCCCCCTCGGCGGCGGCCACTCGAGGTGGCGGAGGACGCGGAGCTGCGCTTCTTCTTGGGCTGAAGAGCGAGCTCATTGTCCTGGGTGATGGCCGCGAGGGGGGGACTTGACGGAGGGGATGGTAGTCCTGAGATAGGAACCTCAGGAATACCACTCTGCCCCTGCAGCCAGGGTAGTGCAGTAGTGGAAGCCCTTCAGCGAGGCCGAAGGGCTGACAATGTAGCAACTGGCGAGGACGTTGGCCTGACGGTCGACCTCGCCATAGTTACTACTTAAATTATTACTACTGTTTTTCATTGGCGCCATGGCAGCTGATGGACTCCAGGGTTGTCGTTGGGAGATGGGTTCGGGGGTTGAGGAGGCTAGGACAGAGGCGACGAGATGCCGGCGACAAATTTGTGCGCGAAGATTGATCGAGTATCGTGGCGACGGCAGAGGTTGCGATTGCGAAGTTGTCGTAATGTTCGAGCTGGTAGCTAGCTGGCAGATCGGAAGCGTCAGGAGAACTAACTGTAGGCCCGCAGGTCTGACAGGTGTAGATGCGCCGGAAGTTGAGGGTTGAGTTGAGCGTGTACAGGAAAACTGTGAGGAAGGGTGAAACGGGAAATGAGTCGACGGGCGGTCGATTGGAGTCCGAGGATTTTAGTACACACAAAGGGAATAAGCAGGGGCCACCCATTTGTGTCCATGTCCCCTGCGGCGCGGCCTGGGCGCCCACGCCATTGAGCCACGCACAAGCAAAACAAGGTGCGGTTGGGCCGGCAAGTGGAAGCCTCCAGTGCATTTTTTGGCGCCTTTGGCCGATGCCCCGGTGGCGTTGCCTAGCACCGTTGAGATGCTTCTAGCGCCCACGGAGCCCACCCTCTGGGCCAAACCCCACTCGAATTATTGTGTATCGCGACGAATTCAAATCCTTTTGCATGAGACCACATGCTCACTTTCTGCACTTCCTATTCGCTCTCGCGTCCTGTTATAGTCGGCAGCAAAGTCTCGAGCGTTGGAGATGGCCACGACATCTCGCTATATCGGTTTTGTTGTGTGGCATTGATTGGTTTCGCGAAGAGCAGTATTACACTTGATAATCAAAGAACATCATAGTGGCAAATGCCTTTTATCATTGGCTTTCAAATCGACTCAATGAGTTGTAACACGTAGCAATGCGCCTGTGGCCTTACGAGTACGACCCATAAGATCTGCAACTCCAATGGCAACGACCAGCTTGTCTGACGCAAAGTGGTCCATACAGAGAACGTCCAACTGTCGACAACTTGTATGAGATAGATGGGGCTCCTGATAAACATTTCCTGGATCATGACAGCATGAGAACACTCCTCTCAACCACGCTTCAGTTGCGTCTGGTGTCGCGACGATCATGATTGCAGCACTGAGCACACAATGTTCCGACCAAAGTGGTCGTCATCGTCATCACAGTCCGTGTCCAGGCGCCAGAAAAGGAGGGAATAACCAAGGTACTGCGATCACCATCAGTTGCTTGCCTGTATACCTCAGTTCTCGCTGTCGTCAGCATGGCTCTCTCTCTCTCTCTCTTTTCTATTCTACAATGCAGCATTGATGTGCGGCAGACTTTATAAGCACGTTCCAGACACTAATGCACTGGAGCGAATGGTATACTACCTGACCTGCATACTTTTATATCGACTCACCTTGGCAGGAAATATGATCTACAACCACTTGACTGTAATATACAACACTTAGTCGTACGAACTTCGAATGGCATAGCCCCGGGATCAGGTTGTGGGCTTTCAACGGGCACGAAATATGCTACAGCAGTAAAAAAAAATTATTCATTAGGTTTCGATCATTTTAAGGTAAACAATATTCTTTGCCACTTGAATATTTTATTTATTAGGTTTTGTTCATCTTTTTGATGAGAACAATATTCTTTGCCACTTAAATATTTTATTGTCTCTTTTGTCCGAGTAAAGTTTCATATTGGTAATAGTATCTGGAAATGGTTTGTTGATATTCGGAATTCAAGAAGCAGGGAAGTCGACCACTAATAGATTTGGGATGCCAGTGAATTTAACTATATTCAGTCAGTTTCAGATGAAGCAACACGAATCACTATTATACCCAAGTTGCTGTTTGATATATTGTAGAAAATATGCCGTGGGAATGCCATGGGAATTCCATGATTATGATTTGCAACCAAAGTCGGTCATTACAAAGACGAAAGTGACTTCCGCGGACGACAAGCCATGCCCCGAAGTCGCTCGACGGAAGTCTCGGTTATGCGGAGAGAACCACGGTATCACTGCTGCAAGACCGGCAGTGATCAATCATTGCTAGCGCTCCCCCACCATGGCTGTCATACTCGTGCGATCCTCCATATGTATGAGTTGGAGGCGTGCGTACATGTAAGCTCCAGGCCGAGCTCCTCCAATAATTGCCCGGTTGTGTGGGATATCGATTTAAACCTTGGAAGACTCGCTGATCAAAGCAGTTTACCTACCGTAATAGGTGTTTTGTAGGCTGTAGCTTTCCTAGTATGGTGTTGGCGGGCTCCGATCTCACCACCCACCAACATGTGCGGTGTGACACTATAATGCGATGGGCCACGGGATGCGATAAGAATGGGGACGGATGATCGCCCGAACATTACCATTTCACTTATATTCCCATACTGCCCTGCCATGTAACCTGCTACGGATCATACAAGAGCGAAATATTTTGACCTTTTCGTCCTCTATATCCGACGACCAATAACTTCGTTTGATCAGGTTGTCTGCAACCGAGCGCTTTCCCCTCGCTCGTTCGTGATGCGGGGCTCGGCAGCTTGCATCACTTACACCAAGCAAACCAGCTCCTCTCCCTTGTGACATCTGACGAAGTCCAACCAGCGCAAATACTACATGCAAGGCAGAGATCCAGACCGCTTTTGATCCGAGAGCAAAGAAATCTCTCCCAGATCCAAAGTCCGCGTCGGAATCATCATATCGCTCCCTGGCGACTCGGTGCCTTTCTGTGATCCTACCGCCCATCATGGCTCACGATGCGAATGCGATCGGCCCCGTGCCACGATTCCCAACCTACCTTCTGCCCAGCTTTAACATGCCGTTCCGGCGACGGAGACAGAGTTCCGTCTCGACCACAAACTACGGCAGCCCCCCGAGCGAGGCGCACGTCCCGTCGCTCGGGAGCTCGCCCACCGACTCGTCATCGCTGTCCACTAGTCCTCCGCTCGAGAGCCCGCCGACGCCGTCCTACTTCCCGTCGCGCTTCTCCTTCTCCAAGATCGCGCGCCGGGCGCCCGCGGTGGCAGATAGACACCCCGACGGGGCGAGGCTCGCGCAGACGCAGCCCGACACCATCCGCTGCTCGACCTGCTCCGCCGACCTGGCCTACACGTCGCAGATCGTCAGCAAGGGCTTCACCGGGCGCTACGGCCGGGCCTACCTCGTCTCGCCGCCCGAGCAGGGCGGCAGGGGCACGGCCGATCTGGTCAACATCCGGGTCGGCAAGTCGGAGACGCGGCTCCTGGTGACCGGGTCCCACGTCGTGGCGGACATCACGTGTGCCATGTGCCACGCCAAGGTCGGATGGAAGTACGTAGACGCCAAGGAGGAGACGCAGAAGTACAAGGTGGGTAAGTTCATCCTGGAGACGGCGAGGGTGGCGGACTTTCGCTCCTGGGAGCATGTGCTTCCCGATGAGATCGCGGCCGCTCCCCCGGGACATGTCGCCGAGAAGCCTTCGGATGCCGAACATGAGCCGATCGTGTTTGACTCGGAAGATGAGGACGAGTGCGAGGACATTTTTGCTGGAACCTGGGACCCCGAGGTTGTCGCGAAGAGACGCTCGAAGAAAGTCAATCGAAGACCGAAGCAGACTTTCTGAGCGATGAAGAGGATTCCTTTCGAGGCGTTATTCCGGGCGTTGTTATCGTTGGCTGGACTGGAGTTTTCTGTTCTGTAACCGGGATTACGTCGTGACCATGACATGTTTCTCTCAGCACTTATACCCGAATGGTGGTCATGGCCCATGATGGACTGAGAATCTGCTTTTGTTGGTAATGATAATATCGGAGTTAGGTCAGAGCTATCTCGGGGCGTTGTTTGGTATTGCTTCTAGGTTAATTATGATACCCTCATTCATCCTACCAAATTCAACTGAATCGCCAAGCCGACTACTGTACTGGAAAGAGTATACTGTTCGAGCACACGCTATACTTTCATGAGGAGGTTCCCTTGGGGATTCGCGGTGGCGGCGGGTTAGCATTGACCTCCAGGGTTACCTAAGAGAAGACTCAGTATCAATGCAAAAATGAGAACATATGTGGCTCTGCGGGCGTGGAACATACCGGCCCGTCATTCACAAGGGCAACTTCCATCATGGCTTGGAACACGCCATTTTTTACCTTGTCCGCCTGAAATTCTTGTTGGACCTTCTGGAAGAAGTAGTGATAGAGATTCTTCGCCTCGTCACCGCCCATGGCTCCATGGAAATCGGGCTTGTTTCCTTTCTTTGTGTTTGCTAACAGCGTAAATTGGGATACTGGCGTCATGATTAGATCAGAGAGCCATGAGCCGAGACTGAGTATTGACTATTGCACATGGGCAATAATGTCTGAGAGGGGCTCTGCAACTTACCGCAGAGGATCTCACCGCCGATATCCTGCACGCTGTGCTTCCACTGCAAAGTCGGATGACGTGTCAATTCTCTGTCAGTCTTTCAAGACAACGGGGAAGCGGGGATCACCTACGCGGCCACCGTCTTCATCATCCCACATCTTCATCTTCACGATCTTCTTGGCGAGCGAATCAGCCTCCTTCTCCGTGTCTCCCGGGGCCACAGCAGCCAAGACCAATATGCCCTTGCCGATGGACGACACCACCTGCTTGTCCACCGTGACGGAAGCGGACAGGACCCGCTGCAGAATCGCTGGAGGAAGAGAAAAATCACGAATGAATAACCGAAAGACTTGTTAGGGGTAAATTGAGAGATTTCGTCTTACCCTTCATTTTGATCTGTCGGTTGGTTTGCCGCAACTATTCACAGACAGGTGTCCCTAGCAAGAGGGGATTTTGAGCTCGAGGCGGTTGAGCTGATGCGACGGTCGGGAGATGTTATTCTTCTTCGATCAAGTTTGTATTCTGTGAGTTGAACAGTTGTCGTGATTGTCCAATCCATTGACTGTAAATACAACACAATATCTATTGGGTTCGAATCATTAAAATTATATAATGAAATCGCGTACCTTTCTTGGACCTTACGCGAAACGGAAGTGCAGGTGCTGCCAGCTGTGCCTTTTTGGCCGGTAAAATACTGTTACCCTGTACAGATACGATGTATCTACGCAACGTGCTTCATGACGAGGTGCTGTACCTACGTGCTGTTACATCCCTCGGTAGTGGGCAGCCAACAGACAGTGGGAAGAAATGGTGCCATTTTAACTCATATTCTAATGCAATAGGCTGCACAACGGACTAAACTCAGCGATTAGGTACCCTGCATCCAGTCGGATGTATGTAAGTAGGTAATGTAGGGAGTATGCTACAAAGTCAAGGTTCAATGAATAGTAGTATTGACTCCATAGATGGGCTACGATTTGTAAAGTTTAAAATCGGATAAATATGTTCTCAGATGAACTCGTGCTGTTGACATAAAAGTCGAGAAGTTGTCATGACGAATGAATCCATGAAAGAGGAATACCGTTGCTTCCATGGCAATGATTGGAAGGCATACAGTACCTAGGTTAGGTAGCTCAAGCTGCAGCGAGTCAGATGGCAGCGCTGCCAACCAGGATTCGACAGAAGGAGACCTGAACCTCTCAGCCGCGCGATCCACTAATTGGGTGCTAGCGCGCCCCCGGAGCAACAGCACCTACGGGCCCGGGGATACCTATTTACCTACCACCTACCTACTGGGCGGCGACAAGCTTCGCGTGCATTCTTTGACCAGCTCAGCCTTCTGCACGATATTCAATGGGGATGCACCGGATTTCCTAGCCCAAACGAACCCATCGAAAAGCAAACGGGCCAACGACGACCACCTGCCCAACAACCAACCTTTGAGAAACATCACTACAGAGCATTCTTCATTTCTTTCATGTTCTGATTTTCCATTCAGCCTGGTGGCCACATCCGATCTGCTGCTTTTCTTGCCTTGCGACAGACGAACTGGGCACTTCTGCCGTTCGTCCTCAAGGGAGCAAGAAGGGGATCAAACACCGGGACAACAACCGCGACTCAACAGGCATCCATTGGGGCATTGCGAATTCTCGGGACGCATCTTTTCTGCATCTCCCATCCGCCTCATTCGAGCTTGTCCGTCTTTCGGAAATCGAACCAGCGAACAGGACGACCGACCCCCCGTCCATTCAACCTACCCTGCTGCACCTTGCGATTTGTTTCGCAAAGCTGCACATCTACTTTTCCCACAAACATCCGACAACACAATCTCTCTCTCAGGCAAGAAGATCCAAGTCGGCTTGATAGCCGCCACACCACAAGATGGCCGCAAGGAAACTACAACAAGAAGTCGACAAGTGCTTCAAAAAGGTCGCCGAGGGCATGTCCGAATTCGATGCGATTTATGAGAAAATAGAACAATCCACAAATCCAGCGCAAAAGGAGAAGCTCGAGGACCAACTCAAGCGCGAGATCAAGAAGCTACAACGGTTGCGAGACCAGATCAAGACATGGGCTACGGGCAATGATATCAAGGACAAGGCGCCGCTTCTGGAGCAGCGGAAATTGATCGAGACGGTTGGTGGCCAGATCACATGAATGCGAACTCGACCCGGCCCCCTGATGCTAATCTGCTGTAGAAAATGGAATCCTTCAAGGCCGTGGAAAAAGCGATGAAGACGAAAGCCTACTCCAAGGAGGGTCTCTCGGCCCAACAGAAGCTCGATCCCAAGGAACAAGCCAAACTAGACGTGAGCGAGTGGATCGGCGGCCAAGTGGAAGAGCTTGAGCAACAGATCGAGTCGCTCGAGGCCACCAGCGAAGGCATACAGGCCACAATGAAGAAGGGCAAGAATCAGCGGGAGAAGCAAGAAAGAGTCGCCAACCTTGACCACCATATTGAGCGACATAGATGGCATATTAGCAAGCTTGAACTCATCCGGCGGTCCTTGGAAAACGGAGGTCTTGATGTCGAGGAGATCGAAAACCTCAAGGACTCCATCGAATACTATGTCAAGGACAACCAATCCGACGAATTCATGGAGGATGAGGAGATGTACGATGATCTGAACTTGCAAGACGAGGAGGAAGCCTACGGCGTCGGCCACGAAGGCGACAAGGGATCGTCCCAGGAGAACCAATCCGTACAAGACGAGGCGCCAGAGGTCGAGGCGAGACCTACCAGCTTGGCGAGCACCAAGAAGCAGACGTCAGGTGAACCGACAGCTACGTCGGGACGCCGGCCATCGACGCAACTCAAATCGCCATTACCGACGCTTGCGACGCTACATAATCCAACTTCGAGTACAACGAATGGCAGCACGGTTGGTGCGGGTGGCATGAAGCCAGCATCTGTCCCTCCGCGCACAGAAGGCTTGAAATATGCTTCGGCAGCCGCAGCGGCCGCGGAGAAGAACAGCCTGGGTATTGCGCCGTTACCCCCGCCACCAGGCACACAACCTATAACGGTGGCCCTACGGAGCAGCGCAGCCAATTCTCCAAGTATCGCACCGATACAGCCTGCATCCTCGGAAACGAAACCGGGTGTCAATGCTGCCCAGACCGAGACCAAGGCCCCTGAGCCCACGCCCGCGACGCCGGCACAGTCGAAGAAGGCGGAGAAGGCAGCTGCCAAGGCGGCGGCCAAGGCGGCAAGAGAAGCAGATGCGGCTGCAGAGTCCTCGAGATCAACTTCCCAGGCCAATGGTCTCTCCAACGGAGTCAAGTCCACGCCAGTGCAAGAAGACAAGGAGGAGGAATGTGTCTACCACCTCCCCGCATCCTTGTCGGATCTGGTCGAGTCTTTCGAGATGACCAAGAAGCGCACTCTGCAGGTCAACGCGCCTTCGCAAATCCGGATGCTGCAGGTCTCGCAGGCAAATACTCCAGAGATCCGCGATTCAGTGCCTCCCCGAAAGTACAAGCCCGACCAGAGACATCCGCTCCCGACTCACTATCCTCAGGAGCCGCTACCGATCTTCGACGACCCCCGGCTGTATGCCAAGATTGACCCCGACACCTTGTTCTACGTCTTTTACTACAAGCAAGGCACATATCAGCAATATCTGGCTGCCAAGGCCTTGAAGGATCAGAGCTGGAGGTTTCACAAGCAATATCAGACGTGGTTCCAAAGACACGAGGAGCCCAAGTCTATCACGGAAGAGTTCGAGCAGGGCACCTACCGCTTCTTCGACTATGAATCCACCTGGTGAGTACTGACCAAGCAATCATTTTCATGTCCCCTGTCTAATTCGAAATGTTTCCAGGATGAATCGTCGAAAGGCAGACTTCAAGTTTGCCTACCGATTCCTCGAGGATGAGGTATAATGGACCCTGCCCAGCTCACTCCATGTTATTGCACTCCACTTCACTACTGTATTGCAACGGTCATTGTTGCGCTGCCATAATCAAGCGTAACTGGTTGTTTGCTCCCGACACACAAGATATGGGGTGCTCATCTCTTTTTCCAGTCTTTTTGCTTTTTTGAGGGTGTTTTAGGAGTGTCATCAATCCGCGGTTGACCACGGTGGGTGCGGCAGGCGTCTATATCGTCAATACTCGAGTCCGCTCTGGGCTGGCGTAAAAAGGATCGATCACTGGTCAGGTCTGTTCCTTGCAGGTAGATGTAAACCAAATATAAGTACGAAAGCGTTGTCTTTCGCTGTTGTTACTTCTGCTGCATACTGCATGAAATTTTCCCTTCTTCCCAGCCGTGATCAAGCATTCTGCGAGCGGGCTGGTGGAATGGGCGGCATATCAAGCCCTCTTTATTCACAAGGCGTCCTGAGATGTCAATATTGCTCAAACTCATTCCTTTGCCTGTGACACATTGTACGTCGATCTTGTCTCGCTCTGTATCGGGAGAGATTCATCCACGAATTCTCGGATCCGCAGGCAGCACTCAATGTTCGCGGAGAAAACAAGTAGCTAAAGGACGCATATTACATCTCGCCGTCATCGTCTTTGCAAGTGATTACCATCCTCATTATCATCTATCTCGTTCCAATCATAAAATAAGAAAGTAAAAGGGTATATATCTCTAGTGCATTACCAATAGCGTCGCCGGACCATTATGCACCACTGTCCACGCCACGTCCTCCATCGTAACTTGGTTCTTCAAAGACCCAGCTTAGCAGAGAGAGGATCTTGTTCATCGGCCATTAGCCTAGTTGGCCCTCAGTGATGCCCGGACTTCTCCGGCGGCATGGTGCTCGGGTCGTTCTCGGCCGTGACTCCACTGTACGCCGGCCTCTCCTGCGGTCCGGGGATCTGCTGGGCGACGGCCTCGTCGTAGCTCGGCGGCGCGTCGTCGTAGCTCGGCAGCTCGCCGGGCGCCAGCTGGGGAGGGTAGAGCGGGTCGTGAGGCGGGCCGGGCGCCGTCGACGCCCTCGGCGGGAGCGGCGGCGGCTGCGGCCTGTTGCCGTTGTTGCTCGCCGTGGCGGCTGCGGCTGCCGCCTGGACCAGCTCCGGGGGCGGCGTGATGCCCGAGAAGATATCCACCTTGGACAGCTTGAGGGGCAGCGTGACGTTCTGGGGGTACGGCGCCGCGGCCCTGCTGCCGATCTTGGCCGGCTTGCCCCAGCTGAGGGTGATGCGCAGCTCGATCTCGTAGCGCCGGGAGAGGTTGCAGGCGGTGAACGTGGGCGCCACGGTGTTGGGCAGCGGGCGCTCTGCCCAGAAGCGGTCGGGCAGGACCGTTTCCGTGTCGACTGCATCGGCGGCATCGCCCACGGGAATCGCAAGATTGGTCCCCGACGCCACGACCCATTTGGTCACCTCGGAATGCTGAGTGTCAAAGACGCGGATGTCGGTAAATCCGACGAGACAGATCTCCAGAGATGTCAGATACACCTGCTCCTGGGAAGGGGCGACCTTTTTGGCGACTAGCCGCAGCGGAATCGGTTGATTACATGTCAGGATGCTGGGAAATGGAAGACGAGCTGACATTTCAAAAGAGGGCGGAATTGGCTCTTCGTCGTCGTTCTTGGTATTCTTCGACCCGAAGAACGAGGTCCTCTTCTTCATGACCTGATGAGGCGTGCGAGGCTGGAACGTAAATGGCCGCCGCGCGAAAGCCTCCTGCTTGGTGATGGGCGGGCGAGGCGACTCTATCGGCAAGAACTTGAAACCGATCTGATAGCGCCAGTTTTCCTTGAAAAAGCCGGGCCTCTGGATGGTGCACTTGATGTAGTATCGAATCTCGGCCTTGCGCGGGAACCCGGTCAGCGAGGGCGGGAGTGTCGCCCTCACATGCTGCAACATGAGCTGCTTGCTGCCATCCATGGTTCGAAAACCTGCGAAGCCAAGGAAGTTGCTGCTTGGTCCCGCGATTCCACCGATGCCATTGAGCGCCGCCATTGCCGTTGGGTTGCCGCAAATGTTGTTCACGGGTACCTTGAACTTGAACGGGAACTCGTGCTGGCCGGGGTAGAGAACGCCGGGCATGCCGCCGACGGGCGTGGAAGGTTGAGATTTCTCATCTGGGTAGACTTGCTTGACCAGATAGAGCAGCTTGTGAGTTTCGGACCTGTAGTCGGAGGGAAATTGAGAGTTGCTGAAGCTGGTGACGGCGCGATCGTCCACATCGAGCGCCGTTCTCGAGTCGCCCTCCAACTTGACCACGATATTACCAATACTCTCTGGCCGGTTGAGGCCCAGTATGATGCGGCCTTGTATGAAGTCCAGGTTCGTATAGAACTCTGGGGGATTGTCGAGGGCTATCCGTATCGACATTGTGGTGCTTTGTCGCCTCTGCGGTTATGAATTCCGGGTGCCTTCCACACCAAAGATATCGCAGACCTTGTAGATATGCCTTTCTGGCCCGGGCAGCAAAGCACCCAACGAATCGGGTATCCACGTTATACTAAAAAGATGCTGGAGTGTGAGCTAGAATCCTAGACAAGGAGCCGGCGGTTCTTTTCTGGTTCTTTTTTTTTTTACTGCGGGTTTACGGTAATCGCGCTTTGCGAAATCCCATGGTCCTGTTGAGTCTTGACAAGACCAAAAACACACTTGACATGACCCGTGGCCGCTGGAAAGCTCGGAAAGTGTGAGACTTGACTGTGGCCAATATTTCTTGCTAAGCCTCAAAGTCCGACGCGTCTTGGGTCTCATCTACTCGATCACCTTGGAAGCTGCCGGGTTCCCGGGGCTGGATCTGAATATTTAGCAGCCAAGCTCAGGTCAGGTAACCGCCAGGTCCCTGTGACGTAGGTCACCATCGGCTTATCGGTTATCGGGCTTAGCACATTAAACTCCATGTAGATTAGCCTGTACTCAGTAGCTGCATAGGAGACTATTATACACCGTACCTACGGAATTCGGATTAGGCAGCAGACCAGTTCGATTCTTCTGTTTTTCAATATCATTTGCTGCTTCTAGATCCTCGAGTTGCCTTATATCTTTCGGAATTTTGCTTGTTTTTATTGTCCACTGGTTTAAGTCACTATTTTGAACAGCAGAACGATTATCCTAGACTACACCATTGCTATGCGTACAACCAAGCTGCTGCTCGCCATCTCATGCCTCCTTTGTCCATCATGGCAGGCACACAGCTATATAGGATGCTTTGAAGACTCACTAGGCCTTGTCGACATTGGACATTATATATACCAGTCTCGCGGGTTCTGTATCAACAGATGTGATGGATACCATAATTGGGTCATTGGGCTCACAAACGGATCGCACTGCCTATGTGGAAACACTATCCCGCACATGGAGAGCAAAGTCGACGATACACGGTGCAACAGACCTTGCGCAGGGTATCCTATGGATACGTGTAAGTCAGAAACAATGTGGAAAGGGGGCTGGTGATGCACCGCTGACACTACCATCATCACATAGGTGGAGGCGTCGGTCCTATTTCTGTATGGGCAAAGGAACCACAGATGGAAGAGGAACTGTCCGTCGCAACATCGGTATCAGAGCCGGCAGAAGCACAGCGCGTGATCAGCTGATATCTGTAAGGAAGCGATCGTATTTGAGGGCATACACAAATTGAATTATGATGACTGAGCCGGGAAACTCTAATATTCATGTAACCAGTACAAGGCGCGCACATACTTGCATAGCATGCGTTGTTGCATTTCTACTTGACACTCTTCCTTCCTGGTTCATATATCTCGAAAGGTATCACTGACCACTGTGATTATATACGAATGCTTTCGGAAAAGCTTGGCATGAGCTTTCTATGAATTGATTTTACTGTTCATCAGAGAAGTTGCCCGCAGCTGGCTGTGGTAGCAGGAATTTCACACCAAAACGCGTCAAGCAAAAAATCCTTACCCGTTTTACGTGTCTGTGTCAGAAACCAAAAGCACCTGGATGACGAGAACATGATATCTTGAAGACTACCCAGGCTCCAGATGAAGCTCAGGTTCAGATCACTGCTGACGGCAGCCCGCTCGAGGCCCGTCAGGGCAGCTCACACGCCCGAGCCCTGGCTGGCGCCCCTGTGGCGGGACGCAACAACGACGTGCAGGCGGTTCCAATCGCACCAGAGCAAACAAAAGACGTCCGAGCCGCTGCGCATCTTGTTCTGCGGCTCCGACGAGTTCAGCAGCGCCAATCTCAGGGCTCTGCGCGAGGAGCAGCTCAGGAACCCGGGCCTGATCGAGTCCATTGATGTGGTCGTTCGCCCGGGCAAGAGGGCGGGAAGGGGCAACAAGAGGATACAGCACCGTAAGCTCTTTGCGATACTCGATTTTAGGATATCCATTGCAGTTTGATAACCAATTCTTATAGCACCCATTAGAGATGTAGCTACAGAACTGAACCTCACGATCCACGAGCGCGACACGTTCACGGGCTGGACGGTGAGTTGATCGTCTCCTATATTCAGGGCCGAATCCATCTATATATACACGTATCTAACCCAGCGGACCTAGATGCCGTCTCGGATCAACCTCATCGTCGCCGTGTCCTTTGGCCTCTTCGTGCCGGCGCGCCTGCTGCGCGCCGCCCGGTACGGCGGGCTCAACGTGCACCCGTCGCTGCTGCCCGAGTTCCGCGGCGCCGCGCCCCTGCACCACGCCCTGCTGGCCGGCCGCCCCGCCACCGGCGTCACGCTGCAGACGCTCGACGACAAGACGTTCGACGCCGGCGTCGTGCTGGATCAGACCCCGCTCGACCGCCTCGTGCCCATCGGGGAGGAGGCGGGCAGAACCAACACCGTGCCCGAGCTGCTGGCCGCCCTCACCCCCGTCGCTACGGATATGCTTGTTCGCAGCCTGCGCGAGGGCCGCCATGTGCCTCCGCTCCGCGCCGTGGGGTGGCAGCAGGATCAGGGCCGGTCCGACGGTTCGAGACTCCTCCTGCCGGACGCGACGGCGCTGGCGCCCAAGATCACGCCGCTGATGCGACAGCTCATGCCGCCTCCGCCGGCAGGATCAGATACGCCGGTCTGGACGGCCCGCCAGGCGGTGCTCCGGCAGAACGTCATCGGGCCGCTGTGGTTCCGGGCGCCGGAGCGGCAGCAGGGCCAAGTGAAGCGGATCATCGTGGACGGCCCGCTAGAGGCAGTCGCGCTCGGAACAGGCGACGAGAGGTTTGACCCGCTCGGGGGCGCCTACAAGAAGCTCGCGATTCACCGCTCGGCTGGCGAGCAAGGTGGAGACGTTTCGGTGGTTTCTGTCGTCTTCTGGGTTCCGCACGACGGCGAGAGTGTGTATCTCGTCGAGTCCCGAGCAGCAGCTCTGAAGATTAGCCAGCTCAAGATCGAGGGAGAGAAAGCGAAGCCGGCGGGCGTGGTCTTGGAGCACCTGGAGAGCGAACTGGTCGATGGAAATGCAGTAAATGATAAATATGTGATCTGGTAATATAATTATCTACTGAAGTTCCGCCACAGTCATGACACCATCTTTCGCGTACGCGACACTCATGTCTGGCAATATACGATATGTCTTCTGGATAAACAAGGATTACACTGCTCAAGTAGGTCACGTCCATCTCATCGTTTGACGTTGGTTAAGTGTTGGTGGTACAAGGTCAATTGTCTCTACTACATCCCGGAGTCAATGCCTATCGTGATATTACAATGGCCAAGCCTCCAGACCAGCGGCCAGGTGGCGTGCAGATACAGTGCTCGGCAAAAAGCAAAATAAGAGAGACCTTGGTCGTCATTCCTCATAACATGTCATCATGCCGGGGGGTTACCGTGCAGTCCCTTTCGTGAAATCGCAAAAGATTTCAGTCCATACCTGATGCTCCAAAGGGTGCTCCTTCTTGGGAGGAGGCACGTTACTCTACATGTGCTTGTGCTTCTCGTCCATCGAGCTGCCGGCGCTGGAGGACGTCTCCGTCTTGGTCAGGGTGTCGTCTTCCTCATGCTCGGGGCCGTGGATGCTCTCCTCAAAGACGGGCTCGGGCTCGTTGACCTCGAACTTGGTCTTGAAGTCGCTCAGGTGGTTGGAGTAGCCACTGCTGTTGGATCGGCGGCGCTCGTTGGCCCACTTGAACTGCTCATCAACGACTTCCTCACCTAGATTGCCCCTGCCCAATATGTCAGTGTCTGGCCAGACTGGTAGTGACATTGGTATTCAAGAAACGACATATCAAGCCAGAACAAAATCATCATACTAGCTGTGAACGGGCAAATAAGCTTACCAATTGCCTCGGCCGCCGCCGTTCTTCTTGGTCTTCTTGGGGTCAACACCAGCGAAGCCGTTCTGGGCAAAGAACTTCGGAACATTGTCCTGAGGAAGAACGGTGCCTTCGGCAATGCCAGCGTGGTCCTTCTCGTTGTACTTGTGGGAGCGAGTCACTACAGGGCCGTGTTAGTCATATTATACAAGGAGGCTACGACGGCGCCACACAGATATTGCACCACTCTGATAACATGAGAAGGCAATCGTGATATATGGCATATACACCAGTTCGGTTGTATCAACGTATGATATTTTGATGCTGATCCAGATGAAATGATAAAGAAAGCTGAGGATACTAGAGAGAGGAAGACAGAGCATTCGGGGCAGCTGTTGATGACGAAGGAGCAACTACACATAAAAGGTGGTGATAACTTACTTTTGATGAAGTGGTTGGTGGTGCGTGACCTGTGGTTGGTGCTTGTGATGGCCTTTAAGCTTTATCTGGATTTCTGGATGATGATCTTGATGGGATTCAAGATGGAGTGAAGAAATGGAAATATGTAGTTGTAAGAGGGAAGGAGATCCGGGACGAGAGCTGTTTGTCCAATGTGGTTGATATGGGAAGTCAACGGAAGCTCTCCAATGGACGAAAGGGCGAAGTGGGGGTGGGGGATCAAGTATCAAGTATCGAGAGTATCAACTAGGTCAGACAAGTGCGGCGCCTTGAGAAGCAACTACACTAGATACGTCTCTGGTGAAATCGAAGAGGAGGTACAGTAACAAGGGAGGAGGAGCTGAACGGTCTTGGTCGAGTTACTTAAAGTACCTATCGACTAGGTTGGGTAGGCGGGTTGGCTGGCTGGCATTTGGGGGGTTGCATCAATATCGTCGTAGATGATGGAAGCTGACATTGATCTGCCTTCTTTGGTACGGTACCTGCCCCCTTTATGAAGCTTCGATGGAATGGAGCAACGGGGACGGGGAGGGACTGCATTTGATTTGGGGAGAGACGGCACCATTACGGATTATTTATTTATTGCTGTGACCCTGAATCCTGATGGTGAGGTACTATATAGATACATCGACATCTGCCCATCAACAGCGGCTGGCAGCCACTGCCTTTCTGCTCTCTTCCTCCAAAAGCTCATTCATTTGCAGCAGCTGTCGTGCAACTTGTACGATCCTGCTGGCATCCGATATGCTCCAATGAAATGGGGCCGCCATCGTAAGTTGTTCGTCCGCCCAGGTGCTGGGGACAGGGGGGGAGAGGGTTCGGGTTCGAGATGGAGACGAGGGGTCCGGCAGTCGCGTGACCTCAGGCAATCTTGTCTCGAAACCGCGTGAGAGCTACGACGGTTCGACCGGACCTGCGATCACATCAATTGACTCTTCAGAGTTCTAATTCGTAACGAACAGTCTTGTGATTGGTTGCATTGATGTGCGGTCAAGGAAGGAATGGGAAGCTCTTGCCTGCTGTTTGATGCCGACTACATACATACCTTAACCAGCACTCTTGCGTATTGTATTGTACGGGCATGTACCTTGATGCAAACCTGCTCAAGGCAAGAAAGTAATGCATCCGTTAGGAGTTCCCCACGTCGAGATTGAAACCGTACGGTATATTGTAGGTTTCTCCCTCCTAACCTACCTACATTACACGCCTGGGCCAACCTACACCCGTTCTCCTCAAGCAAGTCGCCGTTTGCCTGGCTGGTTGTCCCGGGCAGGCAATCATGGTTTATTATCAGTGGCTATGCTATGGATTGGCATCATGTCACAAGTACTCATGATGTCTTGGTAGTAGCCATTGAGTATCCATTGGCCCACGGCATCAAAGGTTGAAGCATGATCTCGCGAGCAGTAGTTGTCAGATTAGCATGGGAGGTGTGTACTACTCTTGGATACCTGGGAACTGGTTTATATTGTGCCACAGCAGCAATCCAATTGACATTCGCACTTTCCTTCAATCTCGCTGTATTCCCGAAGACTCAATGACTGCAGCTTCTCTCTTGGATCGGCATTGCGACATGAACCCTCGTGTCGTGATTAGAAGCATTGAACATGGAATGCAGGTTTATGTCACCGGTGGATCCCACGGCCGGCCATCTCCAGGTACCGGCCAGTGACTTTGAAAAGACCCGTTGCCGTTTTTTGCTTTTACAAGGGCTAGGCAGTTGGGGGCTCAATGGACTTGGCCGAAGCGGGTATCAAGAATGCGGGGAAAGTGGGTCACAGGACGCCAATTGGTGCTGCTCCCGCCTAAGCCCGCTGCACTGATCCTCTCAAGCCTGCCGATTTGATGGCCTACATTGGTTATGTACAGGCTGACCATGCAGTTTAGAAATCTCAGATACGACAGACGGTAGGTACTGACTCGTTGAATCCGCCGCTACGATGTTTGTGATCGAAAGTTCCCGATAGACTGTTTCAAACAGGTTGCTCGTCGTTGGGTTGGTGATAAGTTGATATGAGCGTCTGCTCGTACGATGGATCTTGTATGATATTACCATTTTGCTTCTTGATTTTCGGAAAGGAAAAAGTTACTTTTGAATCGCCTGAGAATCGGGTTCTTATCCCGTGTCTTATTGAAGATTAGGGGTCTAGTTTCTGCTGTATTCCGCTGGCTAGTCGCCTACAGTTGCAATTCTGGGGTCAGAGTCGCGTCGGCGTCCTTTATCAATGTCGGGCTTTCGATTATACTGTACTGTCTCCAATATCGTAGTTTCAACGTCTCTCATACTGTGATGAATCGAAACCCATCGCCCAGAGCCGGCACTGTAGGATCAGTACGCATTCCGCGCACGTGAACGGTCCAGAACCGACGTCACCGGCCCCCCAGCGGAGATAGCGTCAAGGGCATCAGGAAGGGGACCGCCGATGCCGGATCTGATAAGGGACCAATCCTCAGGTTTTTCTCGTCTCCATAGCTGCAGCCCAGCGAGCCCAGCACAAGTCAAATACCCAGTCAGATACCCAGGCATTTGACTAATCCGAGCATCTCCGCTCGTTGGGAATCAAGTCTGCCTTATTTGTAAGCATTTTCATTCGCTGCCCGTTTCGACACCCCTTCCACCGTCGAGCCCGGGCCTCGAAACTTTTCAGAACGGGTCCCTTTTTCTGCCTGCTATTTTTCGAACTGATTGTGCCCTTTACGGAGTAAATCTGTAATCTGCCCCTCCAAAACCACCACCACAGCGGCCAAACCCCAAGTAGAACGTCGCCGCCCCCCGCTATTGCCGAACCGCAAACTTTAGAGTCGGGCAAACATTTTATTTTTCCATCTTTTTCCCCCTTCCATTTTGGACAACAGCAAACCACAAATTTCAGCGCCAGATTCGAGATTTCCAACAACATACGCACACACCCACAGTCGACCAATCCAACGCGCGCATCCCGTCACAATGTCGCCCTCGACCATCATGATCGACACGAGCGACGACTTCGTCTCCCCCGTCGCCAAGCCGGTGCAGAGCAGCGTCTCTTCTTCCTCCTCGGCCGCCCGAACCCTCCTCCTCGCCCCGCCGTCGATCGCGAGCCACGAGGAGAAGCTGCGCCAGGTCCTCGCCGCCCACGACCGCTCCGTCACCGACCTGCAGATGCTCGACCGCCTGTCCGCCGGCCTCGTCTCCCTCCCCGAGGCCACCTACGACCTGATCATGGTCCTGACCGACGCCGACGGCACGCGCGCCGAGTCCACGCTCCTCCTGAACCGCGACGTCTTCGCCAAGGTCGTGCCCTCGCTCAAGGTCGGCGGCAGGCTCCAGGCGCAAAACGGCACCCTGAGCCACGGCAGCGACAGCGCAGACGCGCGCGAGGCGGTGCTGGCGGGCCTGGTCGCCGGCGCGGACGGTTTCACAAAGGCCGAAGAGGAGGAGGCGGCCGTGCCGCTCAAGCTGTCCTTTGGCAAGTCCAAGAAGAGGAGCGCCGCCGGTCCTCCCGTGTCCACGGTCACGGTGGCCGAGACAAACGGAACACAGGAGAGACTCAGCATGGCGCCGCCGGTATCGAAGCCCGCCGGTGTCGGCTTCGTGGATCTCGAGGATGATTTTGATTTTGGCGACGACGACGACCTGATCGACGAGGACACACTATTGACGGAGGAGGACCTGAACCAGAAACTGGCAGTCCGTAAGTTGTCTTCGCAAAAACAAAATATTGCCGTCATGAATTATTGCTAACTAATTCTCTCCCAGCTGCCGAGTGTGTGCCAAAGGTCGGCAAGAGGCGGCGGGCTTGCAAGGACTGCACCTGTGGCCTCGCAGAGAAGCTGGCTGCCGAGGACGCCGCAAAGCGGGAGACCGCCGACGCCGCCCTCAAGTCCCTAAAGCTTGGCGCCGACGACCTGGCCGAGATCGACTTCACCGTGCAGGGCAAGGTGGGATCCTGCGGGAACTGCTCGCTGGGCGACGCCTTCCGCTGCGACGGCTGCCCGTACCTGGGCATGCCGGCCTTCAAGCCCGGCGAGGAGGTGCGGCTGCTCAACAACGAGATTCAGTTGTGAGAGGAGAGGAGAGAAAGTCTTTTTTAATATTGCATTGGGAAATTCAGGAACAAACAAGCGTGTTATGATTGTCACTTAGAGGAATTACATTGTCAACGAAAAAAAAGACACACTAGGGCATTGTAAAGGGGGCTCAGGCACAAGGATCACGAGCCGGATTATGAATAGATCATGAATTCACACCATCAACATTCTATATACCATGTTCACGTGTCCCATGATCCGAGGAGAAAGCGAGTCATAAGGTGAAATTTCAAAGACTTTTCTTTTCGAATAGGGATGACCAACATCTATGGGATGTCAGTATAGACGGGGTTTTATAAAGCTGGAAATCGAAAAGAAAATATAAGCATATGAACTCCCAAAGTTGTGTGCAAAGTACCTAAAACCCATTTATGCCATTATGATGTTAGTACAAGAAGACAGATCAATATTCGAATTCGAACCATTTCACATTTGCACGACGTGGACAGCATCCTTGATTTGGGAACTCAAATTCAGAAAGTAGACTCATCTAGACTACCCGTATTATGGACTGTGCAGTGCCTTGTCAGACTGGTCCCGTGTCACGAACAGTTTTCACCAATGCTTTTCTCGACTGACAAAGTCACTCGATATCATGCTGCTTAGCATGCGGTTGATTCCACCCGTGACAAACCAGCAAAGCAACATCAAAACGCCTTTTTGATGCCTTGCCGTCCTAGATCCCCTCCCACCAACTGACCACGAACGCATCGGATGCCCTGAGATACATCGCAGTAAACAAATAACAAAATTAAAATCAGTCGCCAATGGGGGTATATTGCGGGTCGTTGACTCTCATAAACATCGTGTGGGAGAATGTGCGTCACAAGGACGTGCCGTGAATTATGTAACAAGTTGAATACGGACTGGTCTCGCTCGGCGACTGTGTCGAAAGAGCTGGTGCGAGTCTTACCTCGCCGTCTCCAAGGAAGACACGAAGGATGTCTAATCATCTAGACAGATGATTTCGACGGGCGCTGCTCTAACGCGCTGCGTCGATCGATCCACGGGCGGTGTGCTCATCGAAGGCTTCACTGGGACTCTTCTCCTTTGGATGACATCTTGGTCGCTGTCGGTATCGTCATCGTCGTCGTCAGGAATGACTGGAGTCCATGATCCATCAGTAGTGACGTGAATCTTCTTCGCCCTAAGTAAATCTTGGCTTGCTAAAGCTTCTCTGACCTCCTTGAAGAAGCCGTCAATGCGCAAGCTGCTTGGCCGGGCATCACCTTGGCAGAGCGGACACTTCCACTTATCGGCGAGTGACGGTTCTTTGGGGCAGAATTCGCAGTCTGCTGCTTTTTTGGCCCCACAGAAACATGACTTCTTACTAGGGCGCGTCACCAGCCAAGTCGCCAGATCGAAGCATTCCAGATGCGTACAGGATTTGCCCCTGACCGGCGTGTTCCATAAGGTCATGCTGAACGGATCAGTGACATCGATCATGAGATCCCTTGAGACCATGGCAACTTCGTCATCTGGATCTGATGTTCCACTTAGACGAGTCTGGATGACCTTGCGCGTCTGCTCTGCCGGTATGACCGCCTCCGATATGAGGTTGGGAAGGCGATAAAGACTGCTGTCACTCAGAGTCTCAATGACTTCCACAGCGATGAAAGGCACCGCCTTGTCATGTAGCTCAAATGGCTTTTGAAAAGGGACCGAAACTTTGAGAACATTTTCTCCAACCTGCACGAGGCTCCCAACCTCGACGGGCTGGTCTTTGGAATGGTGCTGCTTCCGCCTGAACATGAGCGGCTTACCATTTAACTGTATGTGGCAGTGTTCAGGCCAGAAGGTCTCAGCAGCAACCCAATTTTCCTCTGAAAACGGCTTATCCATCCCCTTCACGGGAACGATGCGCAATCTGACGCGCAGAGAGCCATCAAAGTAGTAATTAGCAGGCGATGCAATGCCGTTTGGGGAAGAATCGCCCGAGATCTTGCCAAACTCAGATTCAGATATTGTGAACCGCAATATGTGAAGGGACTTTTGCTGTGGAACGGGCGTCGGCTCGAGGGCTAGATGCTTGATATACTGATAGTACCGCTCAGGAGGACTCGCCAATCCAATACCCCTGAAGATCCTCCTTGGACTTCTGAGGTGTGCCTGATGCAAAGACGCCTCTAGCGAATGTCTGCCATAAGGGGTTTGAGGATGTTGATCCTGAGGAATGCGTGGTGGGCGCGTCCGACGGAAGTCGACTGTAGTAGTCGTGGGCGGGGTCCGGCTTATAGTGAAAGCTTGCGGCTCCGGCCTGACATTGCTCTGATGAGTAGGATCCGGGTAGGCTGATGCATACTGTGCAAGCGTCGACTGTTGCTGAGGCGGTGTCTGCTGATATGTTTGCATATTCATTGAGCCGTTGGTCAGACGTCGATTGGCGTGGATCTGGGACAAATAAGGTGCCGTGGGCGCGGGCTGTTGCATTGGGACAGATGGCTGTGAGGCGCCTGGCATCAGGCGTGGCGAAGACTGGGCCGGCACTTGAGCTTGCTGTACGGAGCTGACGTTGTTCTGGACCGGCGATCCTCGTATTTGCCGCGGCAAGCCCACGAGATTCTGCAGTTGAGGCGAGTGCGAAGAAGGTACCTGGAATTGGTGTGAAGTACGTCTCGGCTGCACTGATGACAGGAAACTCGAAGCCAAGTGCGGCGAAGACTGCGGGCTCGCGCTAAACTGAGCCCCAGGAGAGTTCATCATCTGGAGATATTGCCCTTGTGACATGACGGGTGATTGCTGCGGCGCAGTAACGTTTGGGTAACTGTTATTATTGGATTGGCCAAAGAAGATGCCGTTTGTAGGTGAGTTGACAGATCCATTACTCGTGGTTCTGCTGTGGTGTGACGACGGAACGGTAAACTGCTGGCCAGTAGTAGTGGGAGGAGCAGCATAATTGCTGCCAAAAGAACACATAGCAGGCGATTGCATGTTCGGGGCAGACATAGTGGTCTGTGGGTTGCCTGATCCTCCGTACGCATGTCCAGTGGTAGGGAAGTTGTTGTTAGAGTGCCTCATCTGGGGTTGTTGATTGCCCATGTATTGCGCTTGGCTTGCGACCTGCGGACGTTGCTGGAGAAGGGCAGTGTGCTGCTGGTGTACTAGTGATCGATAGTTTTGAATCAATGATGCGTTACGTGGATCATTGTATATGTCGTTCGTTGTTCTCACAACCGTGTTGCCGTTGACGTCCCTGTGTGCTTTCTGGTCCTGCTGGAACAGATATTCAATGGCCTGACCTATTGGCCCATCCGTGACAGCAAGGTTTCTCCTTGAGGCTCTAAACATGATCGTCTGGAGAATGGGGGAAAACAGTCCAAAAGTATTCAGCAACTCGTCCATCAAGAAGGGATAAGCCAGCTTGAGGTGAGTGTCCAGTACAGCCTCATATCTGAGCGACATGGCTGTTAGAAAATTGAATACCTGCACAATGTTTTGTCTGTAGAGCGGTGACTTGTTGCTGAGGACTCCAAGTGACGCAGGGAACTCTTTGAAGAACCCGGCATGCAGCATCGTCAGCTTGGTGTTGCTTTTGAGTATCGTGTCGATCAGACGAAATGCGTTGTCTACGTTGCTTGGATCTGCGCGACACCTGGTGCCAAGATCGTCTATCTCAAGTGTTAGTACCTTGTCATGAAGATTCGAGGGTGGAGGAAGGCAGCAAGTATGTCTCAAGTTCACTCAGCCGAACGAAGTGCATCACTTTACATGTCCTGCCATATCACGAAGCACACTGGCGGCAGAACATTCGAGTTCCCTTGCTAGAAAGCGCTTCGACAGGGGGCAGACACGTTTTAGACTGCGCTGGATAGTACTTACGTACGAATGGCCTGTCAAATGACCAACAACAAAAGAGTTGGTGGAGGACGATAAAGAATACGTCGCCATCTTGACAGGCAGTCCTCAACAGCCCATAACGTTGGCGTTCGAGGTCGTCGTTGCCATGAGACTCGACACCACTTTGCAAAATCTGACGCTCCAAGGTCGTAGACGCATCCAGTTCAACCAGCAGAGTATGTGCCATGTTCCTAAGCATCGTGACAATATTAGCATTCGAATAAGAAAATATGCAAAACAACGGCCGATCTCGAAACCCGACACATGCTCTTGCCTCCGCCGAGATGTTTCTCTTGTGCATGGGTTGTTGTCACCACTTACCCAACACGCTGGCGCTTTGCGGGCGGCCCCTCGCTCACATTTGGCGATGGTGGGAGAGCAGCTGGTAACGGTGCAATCGTTGATGTGCTCGGTGTCGGGGGCGTCTGCAATGCCGCGGCTGCTTCAAATTCACGATATGGGGCACCTGCAACGTAGTTGCCAGCCCCGTCCGCTCCCGGTGTTGCCGCCAAAGCCTGTCCAGTCACTATGGCCGAGTTCTGCGCCCGTTGGTCTGGTTCCTGCACATCTGGACTCTCCGCCTCGACAATATCCGCAGGAGCAAGAGCCGTGATCAATTCGAAATGGGCCGAGGTCACCGGCGCCAGTTTTGAGGCAGTGGACACGGATGGCGATGCTTGCGGGGAGCTCGTAGCCTCGACCGTTGCGGGCACTGCTGGGCTCGGTTCGTCGCTGGCAGCAGGAGTGGGAAGGACGGTCGGTGCGGCTGAAGGACTGATGACATCTCTTGTGGTTAGCCTATGGACGTCGTAATTGCCAAACGCAACATGGCATAGACAGACAGTCTGGTAGGTAGGGCAGCCGACGTGGCGCGCGGGTTTGCGGACAACCGTCGGCAAGGTCTAGACAAAAGCAAGGCGCAAGCAAAGTCAAGCAACTAAGGTTAACTCACACTTGGACTGTTTGCGCCGAGGCCGGTGAAGGATAGGAACGGCCGACGACTGGAGAAGGAAGAGGAGATGCAGCAGCAGCAGCCGCCGCCGGCTTTGCAAGTGATGTTGCTTGCTGATGCGATTGTTGAGAGGTGTTGACGCTGTGGATGGGCGGGCGTGGTATTTGCGGCAGGGATTCCTTTGGGGGTCGATTCGCAGGACGGGGAGTGGGCTTCACAGGCGCCGCGTTACTCATCCATGCTCGTTGACGACCACCCAGAAACTTGTTGACCGTCTTGTTCGATGTCTCGTACTGGAAGTCAGCGGTCGCGGGCGCGCTTCTTCCCGACGTAGGTCGCTGGCCGTGTGCGGGCGCCATGATGCCTCTCACCTGTTTGCATCGCCCCGGCGCACCTACCTAACCAGAGACTACAACACGATGTTTGGTCGCGATGTCTGCAGTCGCCCTGGCCTGCTCGTCTGCTACGTTGAGTGACCAAGGCCAACCGACGAAGACCGGGCCGAGGGAAATCGAAATCAGAACTTTGGAAAGCGTCGCTGCCCTGTCCGTCGTTTGGAACTTAGGTTGGGCGCGAGCCTCAATGACAAAAAAATGAGGGCGGGCGGAATAGAGGCAAGGCCGGCACGAGACCTACCATGCGCGCGGAAGAAGAGTAGAACTCAGCAAGCAGGCGGACATGCCTGCAATGCGCATCAGACAGCAGTGAACCGAGTCGGCAGCAGGGAACCCAAAATGGGTGCGTGTTATTCGTAATAGTCACGTCGCCGTGGTCTTTTAGCGAGCAGCAGAAGCGTCGGTTGGGTTCAATCATAGGTAATGCATGTTCGTCGACTTCCAGTCAGGCTTTGCGGGATGAGGCTCTGTGTATGGGCATGTTTCTGGTTGATCGCTTCTTGCCTGTCTCAGGTGCTGCGGGCTTAGCTGGGTTTGCTTTTTCTTCTTCTTCTTCTGCCTGTTTGTTGCCCGGTACATCTAGCATGGCTTACGATGTATTCATTGGCACAAAATTGCACCCTCTCGTTGCAGGCAAATGTTTGTTGTTGCTCCTCTCTCTTTTGCGAAGATGCTCTTTCACCTGCTTGCGACTTCCCTTTCTCAAATTTTGAGCCGCATCCGGGATCTGCCTCTTAGTCCAGGCAGGTAGCGGCCGATACCATGTCAGCCAGGGTTCTTATCATCGATTGAGTTGATGAAGCCATGCATTTGTGCAGTAGGTAGCCGTGCAAATAATTGCCTACATATGGGTAGTGGTGCTCGTCCGTACTGCCAAACATTCGTATAGCATCTTCCTGCCAGGATCCTGTTATTGAAAGAAAGGGCTCGGTCGTATGCTTGCCTCTACGTTGGGAGCATGGTAGTATTTTGAGTCGACAGTGGTAAAATATGGTCCAATCTGACCCCAGATTGCTTGACTGAGCTTGGAATATCCACCTGCTCCGAGCAGTTGCTGGGCATTCTGGAATGGAGAGCGTATGATACCCACAGCACTCAATGATACGAACGGAGTATGCTTCATTGATAATGCACACTGCAATTGACTTTACTATGTGCTCCATTGACTTCGTACGTACATGAAAACATACACGCCTCTGGACCGAGACATGTCCGCCGACATCCAGACAATTCCGTGGGTCCGTTTTATCAAACAAACGTGAGTGAGCTGCAAGTGTTTTATCTTTCCATATTATTGTGGTAGTACTCCATGGAAAGAGGTATTGAAACAGACACGTCTGGTTATCATTGATTGGTCTGCCATATCATGACTTGGCCGCGGAAGATCGGAATATAGTTTACCTTAGGAGATGGATACTCTTTCTACATTGACTTTGAGAATTCCTTCCAACACACGACCGGTAGAAATCATGATACATATATGTGTATCCGGCATTCTCAAGTCTGGTATAAGCCAACCCAGCTGCTCGCCGCCGTTTGTTCATCTCTCGTCGTATTCACTCTTCAAAGTTCAGACGCACGCCCCCCGGCGCCAATGTACTCAGTGGTAAGATAGATGAGAACGACGATGATAACGCAGAGGGCGCGGAGAGGTCCCTTGGTGGTTGCTTTGCGCCCAGACCTACCAGCTTAGGACAGGCAGGGCTCCTAGGCAATATCCGCGGCCCGCTCGTAGCCAGGGTCCAGCAACCTGGTAAGGCTTTCGCAATACCTATCAACTACGCTACGCGGTACGAGGTGGGATTGATGAAGCAGGCAGGAAGAAAGCTGGTAGAGCCTCGCGTGCAGTGTCGATCGACATCGACTCGCAACCTTGACGTCGCATCTTTCGTTGCTCTTCTCATCAAGTTGAAACAAGAAATCGGAATGAACAACTGTCAAGTTCTGTCTCTCCTCTCAGAGTGACATATCTGTGTATGTACGGAGTATTCAATGTTGGCCTCGCCAATCGTTGCGACGGGCCGGGATCTCGACGCTGATAGACGCTGTTGGACACGCGGACAGGCCTCTCAAAAGGGTTATCATCCCCTGCGCAAGCATCTTGAGCACGGCCGTACCCAATAGCAGGGATCCACGATGGCAGAAGACTTTTCTTAGATTGGTCGCATCTGTCACCTAATCGTGGGGTCATAATGTGTAGTATTCTGCCGACAGCCAGAGGGCCCTGCGCTTCGATCAAAACTCTCCAAGATTGGGGCGGGAGACCAGGTAATAATAATAACGCGAGGATGGATGAAGCGCGTGGGCAACGCGATCTGACCTCCCTTCAGGTGAGAGCAGTCTGAAGCCGGACGTCTTTCATCCCAACAGGTCCAGGTCTGCAAGATCTCTCGAAGGCTTGAATTGAAAGTGAATGTTTCTTCTTCGTAATGCGAGATACAACTGTAAAAGGCGTTTCAATGGTGCTCAAGGCACTGGGTATCTAAAAACCTTGGTAGGATCATGTACCAGCAGCGACGATCTATAATAATTTAATGTCGGGGTATTTCGCGGCCGTCCAAGTGCTTGCTGCCCCTCCCCGACCTAATGTAGCTTCCACCAAGCTGCTGTTACCTTGCCTGACCTTCATCGACGGGCCAGCCCCCAGCGCAACAGCCAGTCAGCGAGCGACCCGAGTGGCATTTTCATTTCGTTCCTCTCTCCGCCATACCAGTATCAGACCTACTGTCGGTGCTACTGGCGCTGTACAGTGCCTGCCTGCCTGACTTCTACTTCCCTTGTTAATTACCAACATAACACTTCGTACATACCTACCAAGCCAATTGACACACACATCTTCAACAGTAACACCTGTGCCTTCGCGTTGATTTCACAAACTCGACACTCTCAGCTGCGTCTAGCGAGGGACGGAATCGCGCAAATTACAGTAGTATCATCACCCAACCCTCGTTCTGGCCGAGCCCGCGGACTCAACCTCAACCGTACGAGGCGAGACCCCCCGTGAAAAAGGTGTCTTGTGCGACGGACGGCAAGCAGTATTATTATTACCTACCTAGGACTGCACCTGTCCAATCTCTTTTCTTCTGCGCTTTTTAGTGCCACTGCCAGTTGTTTCTCACTCGTCTGGGCCCCCAAATATCCCCCAGCGCAGCGAACGAAAGCGCCCGCATTCAACCACAACAGCAGCGACCTGACCGCGCTCGAGCAAAAAGATTCTCCTGAATGACGTCCAGATCCTGGAATCCTAGTCGAGAACCTCCCAAAATACGACCAAGCCCATCTTTCTCCAGCTGAGAGTACGGCTTTGCACCGTTTGCGATCAGCTCCAGCTCGCCTTCTGATTCACTCATCTCCTCTCCTTTCTTTTCTTTTTTATATACCTGCATACGTACGGAGTACGAAGGGCCACGCTGCGCCTCACTGGTAGATCGTGGTCGCATCAGTAATACCTAACGACCTAGAATACGGGACTCTGCTGGTTTCAATGCCTTCTGCGTACCCAACGACTTTTTGATCGAATCAGAGGCGCCCAGCTCGCCCGCCCACCTATCTGACAATCGGCCATCCTGCAAAGACCACTGCACCTGCGTTTAATTTCGGGCCACTCAACCTTCGTTTCTGCTCCTTTTCGACACTTTGCGGTTTCGCAGACGCCCGGATTTGGGGAGCTGTTTGAATCTCTGGACATACGAATTTCATAGATCTATGCGACACCCGCCTTCACTCGTCCCGCTAGCATTCATCACGAGAGGGGCGCCATCTATCTAACCTTAGTGTGCTTGCTCCCAACCACACAACGAAGGGGTCCTGATAGCTCGACTCGCAGGCAGGACATGAGCAATGGCGACATCCACCGGCTTCCTGCCCAAGCCCGAGGTGGGCGACATCCTCCTGGTTATTCGTGAGTAGCGGTTGCCCCAGCCAGTTTGCTCTCACCAGCTCCAACTGTGGAAGCCCCTTGCTGTCGCTCATCGTCGTGGCGTTCCAGCGGGGTGCACCACGGCACCTTGTCTTCCGTGCGACCCCGATTGCAGAAATAGTGTGAATTGATTTTTGTCTCCTACAGATGACTTCGTCGCTAGGAGCTCCGATGAACTCAGTCTAGCTAAGGGCGACCGAGTCGAATTGATTGAGCGCGATGATGAGTTTGGCGACGGCTGGTACTTGGGACGCCACATGGTCAACGGCAACAGTGGCCTGTTTCCTGAAGGTGAGGCGCACAGCCCGTTCATGGAAACCTTGAAGCCGGAGTACGGCGCATAGGAATCGCCAGTGATCTGACCCTCTGCTACAGTCTACACTCGACCGTCCCCGAAAGGCGTTTCTCCTGCGACAACCACAGCACCCAAACCCGCTCCCGCGCCTACACCTGTTCCGCAACCAAGTACCAACGGCCTTGCGACAGCGACCAGCCCAGTTCATTCGACAGCACCATCGAGTGATGGCCGACCAGGAACATCAAATACAACAACCTCTCTAAAGGCTGAGTCTACACCGATTCTGCCTCTTAATGCAACCAAACCAGAGGGCAGCCCGATTGTTGCCTCGGCGCCTCTGGTAAGCAAGACGCCTGCAAGTCTTGCCTCGTTCAACGGGATGGGCGGCTCGCATAATGATAGCGCAATGCTACACGAGACATTGACAGTCATTGATGAGCACATGAACGATCTACATTCTACACCCAGCACCGGAGCTCTCCATCACGCAACCGATTCGAGCAGCGAGTACAGTGCGCAGCTTCATGATCGGCTTTCCTACATTCAGGGTGAGGAGACCGACGAGGAAGAAGAGGACCTCCACTCGAGAGCCGAAGTTGAAGCATGGAATGCCGACGATGTGGCCGAGTATCTTTTTACTTCTGGTGTCGAGAAGAAGCATTGTGAAGTGTTCCGAGACCAAGAGATTTCCGGCGAAGTGCTCCTGGGCATGGATCAGTCTTCCCTGTTCCTGAAGGCATTTGATCTCGGCTCAGTGGGTAGGAGACTGAAGACATGGCAGAAGATCAAATCGCTCCAGGACGAGGTGAACGGACTAGGTCACAGCGCACAGCGAACCACTCAGAACTACGGCAGCGAGGCTGGGAGTGATGTGAGGATGCGAAGTAGAGCGAGCACCTTGACCAACTCACAGATGATGCCGCCTATCACGACGCGATCGGGTTCCGCTGCAGGACGACGACTGTCACAAACGACCCCGAAAATGGATCCCGTCTCTCCCATGACCCCGGTCTCACCTAATGGTATGAGCCTCAATGATAGTCCAACGCGATCAAGCCACCTGAAACGTCCTTCTGCTGCTTCAATCCGCGACCTGCACCATTCGCGGAGGCATTCATCCACTGTTGACAATCGTTTCACAGGCACCACTTTGGTGAACAATACTCCTAAACTGAGTACGACAGGGTTTCCGCCTCAAGCTGGAGCCGCTGGTGTTACCCACAAAAAGCAGCCATCCTTTGATCGGAATTGGACCATGGGCAGTGCATCCGGCTCATTCTCGCAGCGTCCTCTCTCCGCCACTGGCTTCCACGGGCTGAATGTCACAGCTGAAAGGGAAGGCGACCAATCTACGTCCGACATCGATCGTGGCTACTTTTCAGGCACCGAGATTGATAATGGTCGGAAACGGAACACGCTTAAGAAGCGTGATACGATATCCGGTCATTCGGCCCATAGTAGCTACGCCGATGAGCAACGCGTACGGAGCGGCACTGCCCTGGCCAGGCATTCTCGATTCGGCAGCATGGACTCCGTGTCAGGGACCGCTGCTGCTAAGTACTACGGCGTGGCCAACCCCCACCGCAGAACGGCTTCGACAGCGACCACAGAATCTATTCGACCTATCCCGCCGAGCAAGGATTATCCGTCGCCAACTGTGACAAAGTTGGATGCTCTCACCGGTGGCGGGCACTCACCAGCGTCGCCTGCCATGAAGGGGTCTGACTGGCAAGCGAAGGCAGCCAAAATGTCTGGATTTGGCGGGTTACGGGCCATATCGGACGCCGTCACTGGAAATGAGCGTGCCAAGTTCGCACCACCAGGAAGTGCTGGATCGTTCAAGGACTCTCCCATGCAGTCTCCATCCACAAGGACGGGGTCGAGCACACCTTCAGGAGGTCCCAGCCTCGATCTCGACTCGCCAGACACGGCCAAGGCCACAGCACTGGCCAACCAAGCAGCTCGAAAGCCGCAGAAGAAGGCCAAAAAGGAGACGAGTGCCTACATGCGCGGGCTAGCAAAGATTGGGCCCAAAGAGGCCATCAAGGACGCCGATTTCCATGGTTGGCTGAGGAAAAGAAATGCCAACATCATGTCGACCTGGAAACCAAGATTTTTTGTCCTCAGGGGACGCCGGCTCGCCTACTACTATTCCGAGGATGATACTGAGGAGAAAGGCATTATCGATATATCTTTCCACAGAGTCCTGCCTGCAAACGACGAGAAGCTCACTGGACTTCATGCAACTTTGACGGGTGCTAGTAACATCCCGATTGCTGCTTCCGACAGTAGTCTTCCGACAGCCGGCAACAGTGACGACGTGATGCAGAAAGGAGACGACGCCATGTTCATCTTTAAGCTGCAACCTCCTCGCGCAGGTCTCTCCAAGGCCGTTACATTCACCAAGCCTGTTGTTCATTATTTTGCAGTGCCCAACCTGCAGCAAGGGCGAGCATGGATGGCAGCTCTGATGAAAGCGACTATTGATCGCGACGATTCCGTGCCGATGACTTCTACCTACCAAGCAAAGACGATCTCTCTGGCAAAGGCTCGGCAACAGCGCCAAAGGCCGCCTGCGCTCATGACTGCTGAGGAAAGGGCCGCGGCTGGCGTCAAGGAAGGCGAGACTGATGAGAAAAAGAATGGACTGGGCATTTCTTTCGGCGAAGTTGACAGCGCGGTCTCTGGTTTGGAGCAAATGGGACTTCAGAGCCTGGAGAGCTCGTCTGCGCGACCAGCAACTTTCGACGCCGAAAAGAGTGGTGGCAGTCTATCATTCCTCTCGTCTCCGCAGAGTGCATAGAACTTGTCTGCGGAAGCCTTACGACAACACGTGTCCCATCCGGCTGTACCGCATTATCACAATATCTGGTTTTGTGAAATGTTTGGATGGAGACACCGTACCATCACCAAGATACGCAGATGCCTGGACTCGAATTCTTATGCAAGGAATCATCGCAAGATCAGACCAAAGCCCAGGCCCAAGACAATATTGGGTAATGTGTCAACCTGAAACTCGATCGGCCATCTGATGCCCTCCAAACTAGCACTACGGGTTGCCGTTTTACTCGAAGTGCTTGTGAGGTCTCGTTACGCCTTGCCTCCCGCGTCCAGCCAATCTCCAACCCGACCTTGAAGACCGAAAGCCCTCGACAAATTACAACCTTGCCTCCCCAAGGATTCGCACCGAGCCGCTACTGCGTTCTCACTAATTCACGACATTGCATACATTGTTCCTAATTAATATTCATTACACATATTTCACAAGAGGGGATGAGCGCAGGGCATTGGAGGATGGCAGACTTGGCATCGCTGTATCCTCGAGCTTGCTGAACGAGGGCGCGAGTTTTTTCGCAACACAAAAAAAGCACAGCGATGGTGTTTCTTTTCATGAAGTGGCTCAAATGCAGCAGATAAGTAGATTGATATGTATGATTGGATCATTCGATTCTCATGATTGGCAAAGCGGACAATGAAGGACGAAACTGGCACAATGGTACATGATGCACAAAGGGAGACCAGAGGCAGCTTTCATACGATAGAAGCATCTTTACTGCTACTGCATAGACGATATTAATACCTTCTGTTCGACATGCACATTATGCTTTGACATGACGAAATCTGTCCAGCCAAAACCACCTGCAATTGAGATACCGGATAGCTGAATTTAACATGGCTTGTCCAGGACTTGAGCGAAGACATGACGTGAAGCACCGATGGGTGGCAGTGCTCGGTCTCGTTCAAGACAGCGTGGTTCCAAGTAAGCTACTCACTCAGATATTGACTCACGGAACGACATATCTGACATACTTGATCTACTAAAATGGTGGTGACCAACATTGAATCGGGTGCAACCAAAACGGCCCGCCGAGGTTCCCGCCGGCCTTCGGGTTCTTGCCGACAGGGCCTACTTGTAACTTGTATTGCCTTTTGATGTATCATGGAAGGTTGATGCTTGAGCACACACTCTCTCCCACTCCCTGACTTTCATCTCTGTCTCTCTATCTGTGTGTGGATGAGAGAGGAAGACGACGTGTGTCTCTATGTCCTTACCTCGTTGCATGGTCATCCTTTCACGATCACGTGGAAATTGTCATGCAGATAGTCAGTAGCACAGTAGCAAATGCCGCCGATCCACGGGAGGCGTTGCCTCGTTCCGCCTTGATCGTACGATTTGCGGCCAGCCACATGGAAGAAACATTGCTCGGCGCGTTGTTATGTAACATGGCTCTGGCCGCCAAATTTGGAGATAGATGCCTACTGGAATCGAAGAAAGCCAGAGCAAGAAAGACGGCCTGCCCCAGTACAAAAAGGTAGACATATACTTGGAGATGGGGAACTGTCGGCTTTGGCGCCATGTGTGATCCTCTCCGCGATCTGGATGATTTCGGCTCGTCGGAACAAGTGTGCAGTGCCCAGATAGGTGTGTATACTCTGGTTGGACTATCAGGTTGGGGATGGTGGAGCCTCTATCAAGACATACATATATATCCAGGACACCTGTTCTCTGGCCGCATGTTGTTTGGATCAGTAGTGTATTCACACATGCTAGTCGTACCCAGGTGGGCAGAGATGCGTGTGCATTCAACTCAGCACATGAGAGAAGAGAAGGGAGGGCACCTCTATGCAATGCAAGCTGTGCAGCCCGCCGAGAGCGGTGGTTGGAGGAGTCATGTATACTACCTGACTACTACTCCCTTGCCTACACCATGTACACGATCATGCACATAATTGCACTTGTCACCAGAGCTTTATGGGTTTTGATTCCTGGGCAGCAAGCCCGCGGAGGGATTTTATCTAGTGCAATGAAAGGCAGCAATGCACGGGTATCATATAAATACCGAAGGTAATAAGCGTCAGTAGAAGCTGTAAGGATGAACGATGTTTCGGGGGACCAAAGGGCCCCAGGGCGGGGCCCATCCACGAAACTAGAAGCTTAATCGACCGAACTGGCCACACATGCTGCAAAGTAAGGTAGAGACCGTCGACCTGCTAGCTGCTCGGTTTGCTCGGTTTCAGCCATGAGTCGAGAAGGAGAACTGGCCGCGGCCCCCCGCCAGCTTCCTACCTACTGCTTCCTGCTTCCTGTCTGTCTCTTCACGTGCCGGCGCTGCTTTGCGAAGAGTTAATAAGGCAAGGTAGGAAGAAAATGTCCCAGTCGGGGGGGCGTCGGTGCCTGGACCCTCTCTTATTAGGGCGGACAAAAGTATATTGCTCAATCGTACCATGGAGCCCCAGCAATGGAAGGGTCGCGAACCTCCAAGGCCAGCCGGCGGGATCGGCTCCGTGCCCTGTTCCATGCAGCCAGCAGCCAGCAGCCAAGCAGCAGCCAGCCCAGCAGCAGCAGCAGCGCAACCACCATCTATCTGTCTGCCTTGTCACGCTGGCTGCAGTGACCCCCAAGCCGTAGAGGGCCGTTGGACTGCCGAGTCGCGATATTGCCGTAATAGTGTGTTTACGTTCCGTAATCTGACGAAGCGACTTCCGGCGTGTTCTGCCTACACTATTATGACGCCTCTGAGATGGAATGACTGTCCAGCGAGGGGTGAGTCAGATCATGGTCGGAAAACAACAACAGTCGACCACTTGTCACGATTGTGTTGATCCTCACGTCTTACTAACGCTACCACCACCGCTGCTGCAAAATGTACGGCCGAGCATGCAGTCGTATCAAAATGTGGGAGAGGCTGCATGACTTGGAAGCAGCGGGAGGCCATGCAGTGTAATACACACAAGACGCGTCTCTTGTGTTTCTGGTCGTATGTAGTAGGCAGTCGACAGAATGTACGGAGTACTGTAGGTGAGAACGCGTCCGGTATTACCACGGATCTGCCTTTGCAGGGAGGCGGAAGGATTTCAGCGTGCTGGGGTGCATTACCTTCAAGCAGCGAGGTGCATGGATGGGAAGAGGATGTATGCGGTAGAGTGGTGAGTGAGATAGACAGGCTGTTCGTCATGCTGCCCGTCATCTGTCTCTCTCTATGTGCAAAGTAGCAGTATGTACAGACTGATGAGAACAGACGTTGGACTACCAAGAACTTGATACTCGACATTCGTCTGCCTGTGGCCCATTTCGTTTGTTTCGTTTCGCTTCTTAATTTAAATTGGGCAGTCCAACCTTTCAATATCAAACCGTAGCCCATTCGATTGCTAAAATGTCATGTACGAACTAAAAAGCAAAAATGTAACGTACCCGCAGCCTTCTTTCATAGTGCTGCTACTTATTACCTCTATTGCTGGGAAGATGTCGCGCTGGTAAGTATTGAGTCGGGGCCAGATGCCGGGTCTGCCAATGACGACCTTGGATGGAGCTTTTTCCTTTTTTTTTCTTTTTTTCCCTTTCCCAGTTTGCTCGCGCAATCCTTAAAAAATCGAGGCCCTCTTGGCGTCAGCAAGGCACAAGGCGAGAGAAACGATGGACCCGTTTCGTGTCCAAGTGTCCTCTAAACTTGGAAAAATAAGTTTTTACTAGCACGTAGTTTTTTCGCGCGCTTTCTCTTCCTTCTGCTTTCTTCCTTGGTTTCTTTCTTTCCATTCCTGGCCCTCCAGTGGGTTGCGTCTCCATAGCGCTTGAGTTACCCGTTGTGCGCCCCGTTCATCGCATCGCGTGGGCGATCTACACTACCAGTGGACGGTCTAGGCCGGGCCATGGACCAGGCCAGGACCAGGCCAGGACCAGCCCACCTCGCCCACTCTCGCTCTCGTGCTGGGCCCTGCTGGGGATTGTGCGTGCATGCATCTCATCCTCCTCCACAGTGGGCAAACTAATGTGCATGGTAGGCTGGGTGCTAGGTGGCCCCCCTCCCCATCTGCTGCATTTCCGTGAGTGCCGTGCTTGGATGGACTGGGCCCATGGCCGGGCGAGAAGATTCCAATCGTCTAGTCGATTCTAGTGTAAGATTTCGTCGATGCTCTTTTCGTGAAGGATCTGCGGTCCTGCTCAAATCGACTCGAGACTCGAAAGAGAAGACATTTAATGATGGTTCCAGAATAGGAGGTAGACACGGCATCTCGACGCCTAAACCCTGCATATACTATAGCCCAAGACTGACAAGACGTCCGTCGTTGACTTTATTCACATGAAGGCGGGAGGGCAGGTCACAAAGGGCGGGGGAGGACAACTCTGAGTGAGGACAAACGTAGATATGTAATAACAAACAAACAAGAAGCAAGAGGAGACAAATAGAGTCGAGGCACTGCCCATTCAATCCCACAAATACAATGTAGACACGGCAAAGTACCAACTAGTCTGTAGCGGAAAGTACTATGTCTGCGGCCCTCGGGGTTTAATGCGTCGAACTGAGCGGATGTGACTGGACTTGGCTTGGGCAACGGCGCCCGAGGGTGATCGATCTAGGCTAGGTATCTAGGTAGTAGGTACGAGGTACGTTATTACTAGTTGATTACGCCGCCCGCTGCTTAAGCTGGGCTCCAGTCTGCTCGCTCGCTCTGGCTCCCGACCTACCATACAAAGCCCACCCTTAATTCCTCCCCCAGCAGCGCAGGCATTCATTCGATCCACCCATTATTCCGTAACATCTATTGGGAGAGAGACGAGAGACAAAACTTACACGCCCCCCTCGTTTGTCTTTCCCAGCCTGGTCCTCCGATTCCAGGAACAATACAAACAATTCAAACAAACAGACAGAAGCCACTCCTTTACACTCTCTACCACTACTACACCACACCACTATCAAGCAGGCTCGCAGTTTTTGGAAAAGGTCGGTTGGACCCAGGGACGGACAGACGAAACAACAGACAAAGACGATCAATCAACGGAGGGCCAGCTGGGGTCTCCGCGAAGCGCTGCTTCTCCAAGAATAATGTCGATCGGTTGCTTGTCTTGTGATACCCACGCCCGATACTCCATAGGTCGCGTCGTTGCTCACCAGATGGACACCATGGCCGTCGCTTCAAAGACTTCACTTGCCTCGAGATCCGACTCGCGCGCCATTGATGCCGTCGACGGTGGCAACTCGGGATATATCCAGACCCTCTACATTCTAGTCTCCAAAGGATATCCACGGGACTCGGAGTCCGCCCGGATGATCGACTTTTGCCTTGTCACCAACGACGGCAAGAACACAAACACAGTCTACCGGTTAGACGGGCGCAAGGGAACCTACGGCTTGAAGGTGGTGCCGGGGTATGGCAGTCCTCGGTCGCGGCCACACTTTGTCCGCCAGCTCCATGTCGCCACACTCTCCGTCCGCTCTCCCAACGACACAACGCTTCACGAGCTCGTGACGGGCATCTCTATCAACAACGAGAACCCGGAGTGGACTCGCTGGATGTGGATTGACGCCGTTCTTGGTGCCTTGTCTGCCGCCAACATCATTAGTTCCGATGAGGGTACCGGAATCATCGACGCGACCATCGACTGTGTGGGAACTGCTACCTACCCGGACTAAACGGCTTGTCGGGGCAATTTCACTGAGCTCACAATTTTTCTCCTCGTGCAACATGAGGATCGGGATCACTGTTGTCCTAAAGATTCTTAATCTAGACAAGGGCTAGGACAACTTTCTCAGTCTTCTCCATGACTGATCACTCGGGTGTCAGTACGAGGATCGGACTGCCCGCTGGCGGGACTACTCTGCTCAGCAACAGGTTGACCGAGCAGCCAAGTAACGGCCACCATGTCCATCATTGGTACAAAATCAGAGATACGACCTCACGCCATGATTGGCAGCAATACAGTTGATCAGATGAACGGCCACGGCATATTTGGCCATCAGAACGATTATTTACAGAACGGTGCAGTCCCTCGATTGGTGGAGGAGGGAAGAATGTACCACAAAGAAGGACCGACATTTTCCTCAGCGCATTTCCAGGAACATATATACCCATCATGAGCTGCAAAGTGGGAGCATTTGGTCTACACGAATTTCCTTGGGGGGAATAATGAAAGATGACGGCGTTGGAATTACCCGGAGGCGGAGTTGGATTTGCGATTGCCACCACACCACCGAGATTGTGGTTTCGAAGACGAAGATATGATAAGGTCTTTGGGAAGATATCTGTGTCAGCATTCAGATCTGCTCAGCGAGGAAGGGCAATATGCTTCGATATTCGTCATGTTCAGCCCGGATCGCAGTGCACGGCATCGAAGGAAAGGATTCGGTTTGGGAGGGCAATTCGTGTGCCTTGCTGGGCTGGTACACAACAAGCTCAACTCTGGGAGCTAGCATTTGGAGGCCTCAACTCTGCTGTAATGAGGCCCACGAGTCAGCCAGATATGCAAGTTACGCTTATGCTGGGACGAACTCGGTAGAAGGAATTCTCCGCGAGATTTCACACAGACAGTAGAATTAATTTTGGTAGATACCCATAATACTGAGAAAGTTAAAGCAACGATATCATTCTATTTGCAGCCTTGGACTTTGTGTCACAGATGGATACCCTGAGCTGACAACAAGGAGGATTTTCCAGACAGACTAGGCCAATATATACTAAGTATTTCCATTTACAAATAGGATCAGCTGACGAGAGTACAGTCACAAGATGGGCGCAGAATCCGTAAAGGGTCAGATAGAAGTCCTTGCTGCTGGTGAATTAGACAGATTATACGGATAGCCAAGATAGGACAAATTGCTGCTACCTAAGAGGAGCCAAAGGGACTGTGACTGTAAAAATTGAAGACGGCCTTCGCGGTTGATATCAAGCCAGTGGATACGGGCTAGAAATAATCGCGAAAGGCTGGAGCTTGCGTAACTGTTTCACGATACAGGCTGAGGTTTGATATATTGCGTGGGGTGAAGTGGTAGCAGGGCATTGATGCCGCCGCAGGGACTTTGTTTTCCGATCCAAGGCGGGGCGATTGATCTGGGCCTGCCTGCCTATCTAACCTAGGTTGGCACGATGAAGCAATATTGAAGACATGGCCTGAAAGGTTTGCAGATTCGCTGCAGCTCTGCATTATCTGGGTAAATAGTTCTATGCTTTGTAGTGGATTATGAGGCAGTCGATGCTTGAATACCTAATCGAGAGGCTCTTCGGCAAGGGAATCGCACGTGGTCTCATCATGTATCATTGGCCACATAGTATATGGAGACTACCTATGTTCAGAGTATCAATCTATCCGTGTATCAACAACTATTAATACAGAATCCAGAACTGGAGTCCAACGGTTTGGTGTCAGCCAGCGTGGAATCTGTTAAAGAATACATAGGTAATAATAGCAATAGGAGCGCTACCGACCTTCCTCCTGTACTACGTAAGCCCCCGAGAGCTCCGACCCGCACAGAGCCCCAGACAGCCCGAAACAGACCAATCAGGTACGCGGATCTGGTCACTAGCGGGCTCCTTCCAGGCGTCGCGGTCTTGGATTGTGGACCTCCCGCTTTGAGAATGGAGAGGCCACTTCACCATTGGCGATCTCGTTGCAACCTCAATTCTTTGTACACTAGATAACCACCGGCAAGCACTGGTTTGCCTTGTCTCGCAGGCTATTCTTTTTGTCCCCTTTCTCTGGATCGCACAGTTCTCTGCGGCCTCTCGCTCACCTCAGTCCGGCATCACGCGTGGGCGTCCTGCTGTCAGTCAGCCGTTCCTCCGTTGGGCAATCCATTCTTTGCTGCCTCTTGTTTTCCTGTCCCATCGGGTTTTCCCCTTTTCTACTGCCGCAGCGGCAGCCCAGCCATGGCTCCCTCATGGAGTCCAGTCCGCCTTGCTGCTTGCGGGCTGTTGACTTTGGCATCATGGACTTCGACAGCCTTTGCCGACAAGACGGCCGCCGACTACTATGTCCACTCGCTTCCTGGCGCCCCGGCTGGTCCGCTGGTTAAGATGCATGCTGGGTAAGCAGAAATGTCTCCGTCCTTCGCATCGCGTTTCAGACTGGATCGCGTTTGCAATGCCTCGTTCCGGCAAGCTGACAACTCCCTTGCAGGCACGTCGAGGTCACTCCTGAACACAATGGCAACCTCTTTTTTTGGCATTTCCAAAACCAACACATCGCCGACCGTCAGCGAACCGTCATCTGGCTGAATGGTGGCCCCGGCTGCAGCTCCGAGGACGGTGCCATGATGGAGATTGGACCGTACAGGCTGAAGGATAGGGATCATCTCGAGTATAACAACGGCTCGTGGCACGAGTTTGCCAATCTCCTCTTCGTCGACAACCCCGTTGGCACCGGCTTCAGTTACGTCAACACCAACAGCTATGTCACCGAGCTCGACGAAATGGCAAATCAGTTTGTAATCTTCCTCGAGAAGTGGTTCGCGATGTTCCCGCATTTCGAGCATGACGACGTGAGTGTTTCTCTGGCATTACATCCGCCATGTGAAGACATCTACTGACAACGTTTTGCTATAGCTTTACATTGCCGGAGAGTCATACGCCGGTCAGCACATTCCCTACATCGCCAAGGCCATCCTCGAGCGCAACAAGCAGCCCGCGACCAAACACCAATGGAACCTACAGGGTATACTGATCGGCAACGGATGGATCTCTCCTCCCGAGCAGTACGACGCTTACCTCAAGTTTGCATATGAGAAGAACATTGTCAAAAAGGGCTCCGATATCGCCCAGAAGCTGGAAACCACCTTTAGCAAATGTAGCAAGGCCATGGCGACTGGCGGAAGCAACCACGTCGACACTGGTGTGTGCGAGGAAGTACTTCAAGAGATCCTTCGTCTCACCACAAAGAAGCAGGGCGACAAGACAGAGTGTGTCAACATGTATGATGTCCGCCTTACCGACACCTACCCAAGCTGTGGCATGAACTGGCCTCCGGATTTGACTTCTGTCACACCCTACCTGCGAAAGAAGGAAGTTTTGGCAGCTCTGCATGTCAACCCAGCCAAGAGCACAGGATGGACAGAGTGCAATGGTGCCGTGGGCGCTGCTTTCTCGGCCCAGAACTCTGTACCATCTGTCAAGCACATCCCTGGCCTTCTCCAGGAGATTGATGTTCTTCTCTTCTCTGGTGCCGAGGATCTCATCTGCAACCATCTGGGAACCGAAGCCTTGATCAGTAACATGGAGTGGAATGGAGGCAAGGGATTCGAGGTGTCGCCGGGCAACTGGGCGCCACGTCAAGACTGGACATACGAGGGCGAAGCTGCCGGTTTTTGGCAGTCTGCACGCAACTTGACTTATGTCTTGTTTTACAACTCGTCGCACATGGTTCCCTTCGATTACCCCCGCCGCACTCGCGACATGCTTGATCGTTTCCTCGGCGTGGATATTAGCGGCATTGGTGGCCAGCCCGCAGAGAGCATTCTGGACGGCGAGAAGCTGCCGGATACAACCGTGGGTGGTGCAACCAACAACACTTCGTCCAACCAAGAGCAGCAAGATGCGGATCTTGCTGATGCCAAGTGGGCCGCTTATCAGAAGTCGGGAGAGCTTGTCCTAGCCATCGTTGCCATTGGTGCAGCGGTTTGGGGATTCTTCATCTGGAGAAGCCGCAGAAAGAATCGGGGTTACCAGGGCCTCTCGGCTGTTGCTGAGAGGGTCCGTGGCGGCGAATCTGGTCTCGAGGGCTTCCGCAACAAGAGAACAAACCGGGATGTCGAGGCTGGAGATTTTGACGAAAGCGAGTTGGATGATCTCCACGTCACTACACCAACTCAGATGAACAAGGAGCCTTACAGCATTGGAGACGACAGCGATGATGAAAGAACCATCGAAAAGCCAAAGGCTGGCTCTTCTAGGGCGTAAGACTTGTTCCTCTTGTATGTATGCATTAGCCCAGGGCGTTTGGTAAATCAGTTAGCTGCCAGGATGACGATTGTTCGTCAGGAGATCTTTGAATATACTTGATCATATACTCATGACAATCCGGCCCAACTTCCCACGTGGCTTTCAAGACGGAAAATCAAAACGTTCCATGCAGGTAAGTCCACGTACGATACAGGCCAGTCGTTTCAGATCGAACCACGAAGAAACCTTCCCGAGCCAAACATGGTCTGCGTCACCAATCTGCGGATTCCAGGGCCCTCGTTGACGTGTCCCACACCCTCGGCTCGGCATCTCAAAACTCTGATTTGGCTTTTAGCGCTGATGCCATGGTACAGGGACGCAACCCTCATGCAGGTGAGATGTTAAAGTATATATGAACACGGGCTTTGGTGCCGGCTGTGATACGTGCCAGCCGAATTTGCATTCACGGGGGTCCGGACGTGGTTCTCCTCGACGCCATGACGGGAGAACAGCTAACCCAGTCGATCACCTCATACATTCCCATCTCAGCTTGATCTATTTTGGGAGATTAAGGGTGGTTCTTTCGCCCTTTGACATATTACAAGCCTTCTCTTCTCCGCCGTTCCGCGTTGACGTTGTTCATGTTGTATTCCACGTGAGACATATACCTTGGAACTATCAACTTCGGAAGAATGGGAGACATTGCGCCACCAGTCAAGGGAAAGATCAATGTAGCGGTCGCCGGCGGGGGCATCGCCGGCCTGGCGCTGGCTGTCGGGCTGGTCAAGCAGCCGCACGTCGAGGTCCAGGTCTACGAGTCGGTGCCGCAGTACCGGGACGTGGGCGCGGGCCTCGCGCTGCACCTCAACGCCATCAAGGCCATGTCGCTCATCGGACAGGAGCTGCGCGGCGCCTACTTTGAGCGCGCGCACGTCATGGCCGCCGACAAGGACGTCGAGATGGCCACCGAGGTCATCCTGGCCCACGGCGAGAGCAAGGGCACCCGCGTGGCCGAACTCGGGCGCGCCAAGGGCCGCATGAGCATCGCCAGGTCGGATCTCCTCGAGGGCTTCTGGAGTCTGCTGCCCAAGGAGACCGTAGTTTTCGACAAGAAGCTCGCCGCCATCACGGAGAAGGATGCGGGGCAGGGCCGGCAGGGCCTGGTCGAGATCACTTTCACGGACGGAACCAAGGCCGAGGCCGACGTGCTCATTGGCGCCGACGGCGTACACAGCCTGACGCGGAGCCACCTGCTCGGCGCGGACCACCCGGCCACGCCGCCCAAGAACCACGACAACTGGGTCGTCTACCGGACCATGGTCCCCATGGACGAGGCCCGGCGCTGCATCGACGACAAGTGGTGCGGCACGGGCGTGCCGATCCTCCTGGGGCCCCGGGGCCACGTCAACATCATCCCGCTGAACAAGGGGACGCGGCTGAGCGCCGGCGTGGCGGTGCGCGGCGCCTCGAACCCGGACCTGGTCCTGCCTCCTCCGCCTGCCTCTTCTTCTTCCTCCTCCACAGAAGGCGACCGCGAGGTCGGCGCCGGGCAGCGGCCGCTCGACCCGGCCAACTATACCGACTACACCGAAGAAGCACAGAAGATCATCCGCATGGTGGCGCGCGACACGAGCGCGTCGTGGAAGCCGGCGGACCACGACCACGCGCCGTTCTACGCGCGGGGCGCCGTCGCCATGGCCGGCGACGCCGCGCACGCGTCGCTGCCGTTCGCGGGCAACGGCGCGGCGCAGGCCCTCGAGGATGCGGCCGTGCTGGTCGCGCTGTTCGGGCGGCTTGGGGAGCTGCGGCGGAAACAACAACAACAATCCAAGACGTCGGGGGATGATACCAACGAAGAAGAACAAGAACAAGAGGTCGGTAAAGGCGTCCGGGCGGCGCTGCGCGCCTACGACGTGGTGCGCCGGCAGCGCAGCCAAAAGGTCGTGGACCTGGCGCGCAAGTTCGGGCGCGTCTACGCGCACGCCGAGGACGGCATGCACGAGAGCCCGGCGCGGATGCGGGCCTTCTTCGGGGAGATGAGCCGCTTCACCAACGAGTTCGACGTAGAGGGCCAGAACCGCGAGGCCGTCGAGTTGCTCGACATGCTGCTCTGGCAGGGCGAGGAGGAGGACGCGGACGAGGGCGAGGACGAGGGCGTTGCCGGTATTCCTGTGGTGGAGGGGGAGGAGAGGAGTAAGAAGGAGGAGAAGATGTCCGGGATGACCAATGGTAATGGTGTTGCCGCAGTCAATGGTGTTCATGTGCATTAGCCAAAGAACGTCCTTCTTTTCAGACCAGCTGGGCCAGGCAGATTGTTTGTGCGATGGAAGGGTCTCGTATATGTATCGGACAAGTTTTAATTATAGGCGTTTGGAGTCAGGGATATGAATACACCTTTTTTCTGCTTATTGACATTTTACACAAGAGATAATGATGGGTGTTATGCAATGTTATACTTCAGCTAGTGGACTGTCTATAATTGAAAGATCATCCACCGTCGACTTATTTGCCTGGGGTCGTGTTTATCTTCCCTAACGCCTGCTTCTCGTCTGCATTTGCAGTTTTTATGTTGTTGATGGAACATTATAATCAGGAGTCCTCAATATGTAGCACAAGTTCCATGGCTTGAACAGCGTTGGCGCTTTTCTCTGGAGCGCATCTATGTCTATAATTTAGTGGAATACCTCTCGCATTGGCTTTCCATATATCTGTTCGTACGTAAATGTTCTTGCGCGTGATATGCGCTTTATAAGTCTTCTTTTGCGAGCATGTCCGCAATGTCTAGATAGAACGCGACTGCGTTGAAACTACAACTCGCCTTCGTGAGTGTCTGGCCAAGCCGAATTTGAGAACAGAAACTTACGTTGGGTTCTTTCCGAACCAAATCTTCTTCATCGTCCACCTCAACCTGTTTGTCCAGTTGATCAGGTCTAGATGGCTCACGCCGACGAGCGTTCCCTTGTAATCGCCCCACTGGCTGGATTTCACGCTCACCAGCCCGTCATTTGGCCCTTCGGCGTTCTGCATGACTTGCCAGGTCGTCCGGAACGGGCTGAGCAGCGGGGGCTGATCCATCATGGCGCCATAGGAGAAATACCGTACCGACGGATCATCAGGCGTCTTGGGGTTAAAGTCCTCCGTCATGTATCTCTGCGTCAGCTGGGCAAAAGCACCCGTCTCGACGCCCAGCTTCCGGGCGAAGCCGTACAGGTGCGGGAGCCGCTCCTCGCCGATCTCGTCAAAGACGAAGTCGGCAAAGGCGCTGCCGTGGTGGGGCGTGGCGACCGTGACCAGGGAGCGGACGTCGACGTTGCGCGGCTGTAGGTGCGAGATCATGTACCGCGCGTCCAGGCCGCCCATGCTGTGGGCGACGACGTTGACGCTCCGGCCCCGGGCGGCGCGGGCAATGTGCTCGCCCAGCTTGGCGGCGCGCTGCTCGATGCTGCCGGACGGCGGGACGGCCGCCGTGATGACCTCGACGCCGTTGGCCCGCAGCGCGTCGGCGATGCCCCACCAGTAGTGCACCGGCGGCAGCAGGTTGCCTGCGATCTTGAGCTCGGCGAAGCCCAGCAGCCCGTGGGCCAGGACGATGGGTAGCTTTGGTGTTGCTGCGATGATGGGTTAGCCCGGACTTTGCCATGTGACGATGCTTTCAGACGGCCTGGAGACGAACCGTAGCTCTCTCTAATCGTGGCATAATCGTCCTCTATCCGCCGGCCCAGTGCCTTGAGCCTGGGATCGCTTTTTGATGCATCTGAAGAGTATCTCGTGCTTCCACGAACATGCGCGAATGCCGTGCTGCGGCTGGCACTTGATATGGATCTGCAGAAGAGTACTGGTGCTTGACCTCTTGGCAGGACACGATTCAGAGCCATTGCTGCCATTGCATTTCCGCAGGGGGCAGGTTTGGCTTTGAACAAGTATCTACTACAGGTATCACCTCTTGAGCCCTAGACGTATCATCATTGCTGGAGTTTTGTCGTTATTGGTGCTGCAGAATGTTGAATACCTATCGTATTGCAGGGCAAAAACGCGGGTGGAAATGGGACGTGTCGCCGCTCCCTTGACGTCATTAAATATCCAGATTCCAGTGCCCAGTAAATCGGCCAGGGCCTGCGATATATGATCAGAAGTTCTGTATACTCCATCGCATTTATCTAGTAGCACAACTATTCAAAACTTCTCTTTTCTTCGTCTTCTTCTTTTCTTAATTGAAGATAGCAGTCTCAGTCCGTGGGACTTGTATTCTGGTTTCCGCGAGAAAATGGGTCGTCACCAAAATGCCGGTGGAAGCATCCCGACACGTTGGGTCACGCAGAACTAGGATGACAGAGCTCTCAAAAGAATACCAGAATAGGAAGTCCCGTCATTCATTCTCGGCGTGCATCGCACATGGGTGATTCTCTTGCATGTCACACACAGATGATGCAGGCATTGATGGTTGTGCCGACAGTCTGTTCAGGCCAGGCATTGTCATCCCAAAGAAAGGGTCTCCTGTAGCCGCGACTGCACGATTCCTACAAACTTACCAACTGCTTCTAGATTTAGTCCTTCCTGGCCGTACAATTAAGCGCGGTGCTTGTCTAGAAACCAACGAGCAGCCGCGATCGTGGCTCATCATGATAGGGCCTAGGCGCGCTTTTGCATCAAGGTAAAAATAAAGACGAGGAAGTGACAGATCAGGTAAAGGTCGGACCGTGTTGGCCAGGCTGGAGCAAGTACTTGGATAGCACCATGTCCTTGTACAAGATGTTTCCCTTGACTCCACGTTCATGTATTCTCACACTTGCCCAACCACCAGCCGACAATATGATTCTTCTTGGAAAGACGAATAGTGTTGATCATGGCTTCATTTGTGAAGATTGCGGTCTTGGTCAATCACCTTCCTTCCAGCGAACATCAAAATCAACACATTTCAACCTACGAGAGATCGTTTTTGATGAGTTGCGCAATACAGCAGAAAAGGTTTGGGACCGTTCGACCAACCAGAGAGAAGCAATAGCCGCGGCAATCTACATCGTTGTCTCTGATTGGCGGTTGCGCCCAGGGTCTTATAGTTGAACCAGACTGCTGGGACAATGACTGTCAAATGGACGGGGCGTATTGGGATTCCCGTCCCACTGACATTGCATGCAGCTATGGATCTTGTTCTGCCATCTCCATATCTTTCAGGCTCTTGGTAGGCTCAGGCAGACTTCCCAGTCCCGGCTGCTGGTCCCCGGCGAATGATACAGTGCTCGATCCGGTCCACTCCCGTAGCCAAGGCGTGACTCCGTCTCTTTTCAGATGACCGTTGGCATATGCACAAGCCAGGCAGGAGGGCATCAACCGACCAACATGTAGCACTGCATATGCGGATTGCAAGGATGCCTTGATCCTCGACTCAGCCACTGAGAGCCAGAGAAACGCCAGTGAATTCGGGTCAGTCTGGCTCGGACCGGTTTGCCCTCGTAACTTTCGGCAAGGCACCCTCCACTGGAGCGAGAGCGCGGGGGGCCTGCTGTGTCCCCCAAGGGTCGAACGACCTTGCTCTTGTCCATTTTATATTAGTATCACTCCGCATGCACTGCTGAGAGACAGTCCTCTTTCACTGCAAAGTTTCACCGCTTCTGATCTTCTCCTTCTCCTTCTTAATGTCAAGGCTGAAGAGACAAGATGGCCAGCACTGGGAGTGATTGCAGCAGGGAAGACTGCCTGTACGGCCTCCTCTCGTACCAACCATCGCTGGCCGGCAACGTTGCCTTGCTCGCCCTGTTCACCGTCCTAGTTCCCATCGCCGTCTTCCTGGGGTTTCGATATCACAGCCTAGTGTTCACCACGACGGTCATCACGGGAATACTCCTGGAACTCATCGGCTACGTTGGCCGCGTTTTACTTTCCCAGAGCGACAATGGCTCCAGAACAGACTATGCTTTGTCGCAGCTGGGAACTGTTTTGGCACCGACGGTGATTTCCTTGGCCATCTTCCGACTGATGCCTCCAATCGTGGCAGCATATGGCGACCAGTATCGACCATGGAGGCCGACATGGCATAACCTTGTATTTTACACCTTCACTACCACTTGCCTCGTCCTCCAGGCTGCAGGTGCTGTGCTGTCCACTGTGACGAGTAATCTCGCTCTGGTTAGTCGACTTGTTTTACGATCAAGGCACACTTTCACGACTGACAACTTTTAGAATGATATTGGAATTCGACTTTTAGTCGCAGGCTTGGCTGTTCACCTGTCTAGCCTGTTCATTTTCCTTCTCCTTGGCTTTCGCTTCGCACTCGCCGTACGACAGAGGAAAGGGGGTTGGGACCAAGGCATATCCGCCGTGCACAACACGGCTCGATTCAAATCGTTTCTGTTTGGTATGTTCCAAAAGTGATCCACGGTCTGAGCAACGACTCACAAGTGCCATTCAGGTATTGGCATTGCAACCTTTTTGCTGGTCGTTCGCACCATGTACCGAACAGTCACCGTCGCCAGAGATTCGTCGCCAATGGAACGGAGCGAGATATTGTTCCTTGTACTGGACGGAGCCCTCGTCTTTGTGGCCGCTGCATTGCTGTTGGGACTATTCCCAGGCAGGATGCTGGATACCGCCATGTCTGAGAGCACGATACAGGAGCGTCGTATAGCCCAGAAGGGTGCCACCGCCCACCGGCCCCCTCCAATCCAGCTGGAGAGGACTTCATACGCTCCCTACCACACGCGGGTCAGCCTCAAGTCTGGCACCACCACTTCACCATACATGTACTCTCCACAGACGTACCAGAAACTCTCACCGAAGGACCACACATCACAAACAAATACTCCAAAGACGTCACCACGGAGATCGATGATCCCACCACCTTCTCAAAGGATCATGTCCGATCAACGAAACCCGACCGAGCAGCGACGAAACATGGTTGATGCCGAGCAGCTTTGGTAATTTCGTACGACATTGGCCAGGAACAGAGATGCCTTGTATGCAAGGACTTGGAAGCAATGATCCATTAGATACCCTCGAGAAAGGTGTTGGTCAGGTTGTTATTTTTGCACGGCGTTCTTATGGTACGGTGGCGGTCGTCATTTTCTGAAAGGGGCAAGATGGGATCTAGTTCACATAAATTGTTCATTCCCGCGGATGATTGTTGGTTTACACGGCTTTGGCTTGTCTTCTGCTTGCAGCAGGGCTGTCAGTAGCTGAAAGGCGCTTTGGTAGTCACTCATTATAGAAAGTTTTTTGTTTTTCACATATAGACTTGACACTCTGACTATATCTGCGAATATTGTATAATTGGGACAGCATGTGCCACAGAGTAGAGGGAATGATTATGGCACCGTTACTCTGTTCGTATTACATCAGAACGATTACCGCAGGTATCACCTAAGCCAATATGCAGACATGAAACATGACCGTATACGGAGACTTTTGCCAGATGACTGTATCTATGTTAATATGACAAGCGGGTGACTGACTTGAACTCGAAGTCAATTTGACGATTTCAGTTTACAAGTATAAGATCCAAACCCATGCTTTCCTTGTGTAAATCAACCCAGCCTGGGAGCAGAATAGGTACGTTAACAACTCTGCCTGTGTAGTAGGCTTGTCGGCCAGGAGTTTGGGTGTGCTCAGTGTGATGGCCGATACGAGGCTCGTTGGTCAGGGTGTTCTCCTGAGACCGAACCGAGTTATCTAGTTCTATGCAAGGGATACGAGAACCGCCTTGTCTCGCGGGCCTTGAGCTATCGATTGGCTCGGGTCAGCGACAAGTGCGCCCATTTATAATTATTGAAAACCCGTGGCCAACCTGACTACCGCCTGCTACGTTTACAATCTGCTCCTGGCAGACCGTGGCCAACCTGACTCTCGCCCGCTCCGTTTGCACTCTACTCTAGGAGAACTCTGGCAAAATCATGACTCATTGTTCCCGTACACCGAGGGAGGCCTTGTTGGGAGGGTTAAGTCAACTGCTAATAACAACATCCGGGGAACTGGTCGAGTAGTCTAAAGCGCTCCTCTAGGGTTATCCGGCAAGAACGCTGATTTACTCAAACGCAGTCCGGCCACTGATCTACCTCCCTGAGGTTATCCGGTGACTAATTTGTCCGGGGGGTTATCCAGGTCTTGCTCTTGCTGATTTACCTCTCCCTCTTTTCTCTTTTTTCTCTCTCTCTCTCTCTCTCTCTCTCTCTTTCCCTCTCATGTTTTCTTTTTTTCGAAGATATTTATATTCTAAAATAGTTTGGCTAGATTTTGCTACTGCTTTTGATCCATCCAAAGATCTGAGTAGTAGTTGGTCACGAAGGTCAAACTTCCTTAAATCAGCGGCTGATTTTCAGAAGCAGATCTCATTCAACCCGCAATTAGACAGTGTGCTAGCCCCTGGAAGCACTCGCGCGGGAATAGAATCACCAGCGAAGTGGTCGAGCCTATCATTGCATCCTGACCACTGCTGATTCCGTTGGCTCACACAGTGTTTCACTGAGTACTTCGGACTGCCAACAGCTCCAGTGCTTTGTCCAAAGCCAGAGGTCTCAGACCTATCATGACCAAATTGGATCGGTGGCATAGCCGCGCTCCTGCCTGTCCTTCTTGCACAAGCCAAGTTTTCTCGATCCTTCCAGTACACTGAATGGAACTATACTTGGGATTTACCCTCCTGGTTCCGAAAGACATAGAGAAACATGGGAATCTCGGCAGCAAAATATGTCATGCGCAGGTTTTGGAAGGATTATAAGTTGGTAATCAAATCCGTTTACAAAGAAACCTGCCGTGACTAGCCGTTTCGATGTGATGAACTTAGTAGGGCTTAGTACTATTGGCTTCGGATTGCGTATGCCTGTTCTTTCTACTATACTGGGGTATCCGCGAGACGTTTGTGTGTCTTGTCCGTCAAAGGCGCGACCTCAAGCATTCTGTAGCCCGCATAGATTCAATATCTTGTCATCATTGGGTAACAACATTACATCATTTGTGAGCAATCATCTGACCACGTAGTCAGAAATGTCTTAGGATCTAGAGAAAGCTATGCCTGAGACAATGTATGACAGGAACAACAATGGGTATATCCTCAAGCTGTATCAGACTGACGCAGATGGGAAACAGCCGCTAATGGACCGCAAGAATCAGCGAGAAGCTAGCAGACTTCAAGCCTCAACTCAGACAGTCTCTGAAGGACTGAAGGACTGCGAGAAGTACTTTGTAACCCAGATCCAGACTATATGTAGCGACTTACTGGAAGGACTGTGAGCTAATCTTGAGGGCATGGAGAACAGTCCCAGTCTCATACATCAACCACCCCACAAACGAGAAGGAAAATATGGTCTTGCTTCTGACTGATGAATTCGTGCGCCTCGTCAATGGAGGATCGCAGGGTTGTGGTCAAGAGGTGGCCACTGCCCGCGTGGATGAAGCTACAGATACAGTCAGCGACCTGAAAAAGCAGATCGACCAGCTACAACGCGATGCAAAAAGCCACGAAGCCGTCAAGGTCGAACAAAAGACTGAATTCGAGAAGCAAATCACGCATCTCCAAAACCAGATCGAGAGACTGAAGGAAGAGAACAGCCGACTGGTGAAGTCCGAGAGGCAAAAGGAGGCGCAATTTGAGAAGCGCATCATGGATCTTCGGAACCAGGTTGATGAAGTGAAGCAAAGGAACAACCAACTGGAGCTGCATGAGAAGGAAGCCAGTGAGCTCGCAATCAAGGTCGAGATGCTCGAGAACATGGTCGACGAGTACAAGGAAGCGAATGGTAAGCTGGCTGGTGAGCTCGCCGAGGAGAAAAAGCGTGCAGAACAAGCAACAGCTGCATCCAAACTCACAACAGGTGGCCGGAAAACCAAGAAGGAGGCAATCGAGGCACATGCAGAGGCCAGGAAGATACTCGAGTCGAGCCTGAACCGCATTGCTTGGGTACGGTCGCGCCTTGAGTTGTTGGCCAAGGAAGCTGCCGACGCTGACGTTGATTCCAAGTAGCCATGGGAGTACAACGCAGGAAGCTCATGGCTCATTCGTACTACGTGGTATTTTGGCAAGCTACATAGAGATGGATTCTAGATCATGAAGTCCCTCAGCCAAGGCATGACATAGATACAAATTCATGACGTTGATACCCGCTTAATTACGATTTTCTTTTTCAAGAAAGGACGAAAACAGAAAATATTATTGCTCGAGTCAAATATCAGAAAACAGCAAAAGAAAAGCTGAAGCGGACAACGTGTGATCAGCTATGCTCGAAGTCCATTTACAGAAATCGGATCAGCTTTGTTCTGTTCTTGAGCCGCACTATCACTACCAGCCAGTGTAAGCCCAATTGTACTGCAATAGTTCTCTAACAATTGAATTGCTCGTGATTTCTAGAGAATGGAGCCGCATGCTCAGGAATACTTACCTCGGGCCGTGTTCCTACCCGTCATAACCAAGGCCTCAGATCTTGACAAATCAGAATTCTGTTTCGACACGCGTGGAGCGGCAGAACCATCAAACCATTCCAGTCGGTACCATGAAGCATTGATGCAACGGATACGCCTACCGATGTATGCAATTGTAAGACGGGTACGAACAACATCACTTCCAAACACCCAACTCGACTTGATAAGCCGACAACCATATCGACAGATAGTCAGCGGACCCCAACGCCTGCGTTCCGAATTCATTTGTGATACGTTGCGTATTCATTGCCACCTCATCACATCTGACAGCATACTTGTGTGCATATCGCAGGTGATGGATTCAGCAATCAGGCGATCGCCGACCACCGTGGTGTTTGCATATCACGATGGAAGATGACTGGTTCAAGGATTCAATCTACAGATATCGGGAGTCATGTGCTGTACTCGACAGACCACCCCGATCGCCATTCCGATCCATACGAATCAGAGAAAAAAGACCATCGATACAAGCTCTAGAACCTGGTCTTCTGGTAACGCCAAGACGCAACGGAAGGCTCAAGCCGCGCTCGCTTGACCTCAGTTTGAGAGTCTAGAAGAGGGACCCGAGCAGAAGAACGTTCAGCTCTGGACTGTTCTCTCAGTAGCGAACCCGCGATAGTATAGCCGCGACAATCGGTCAAGGGGAATGCCACCTAGGTTGGGCCCCCATCTACACGCTCCCAGTATCTTTTCGGGGCAGAAGCAGGACCAGGGTATCAAATGGAAGTTACAAAGCTCCACACGAAAGAGCCCGATGCCTCTTCACGGAATCATGGGCTTTCGTAAGCGTTCGGACAGACTCCCGGTGTCTTTGCTTTGTCACGTCGTCGCGTATTTGCATGATTTGGAGCGAGAGGACGTGATAATCAAACCAGCAGATAGCCTTGGCGTAGTGGATGCCCACTGTACAATAAACGATGCCCGCCCGCTATTCCCTAGACTGCCACACGAGACATCGCGAGCCATACCGAATAAGCCTCTCTTCTCGGCACCACGATATCAATTAAAGACAAGAATATGGAAGACATATTCATCAGTCAATCAATCATATCGGCCGTCTGTTTTCCCTAGATGGCCAAGACCAGACGACAGCCAGGGTGTTCGGGAAGGTCGCCGCGGGCATTAACAACCATATATCGTGGGCGCAATGGTGATTGGTGGAATTATGTGCTGCAGAAGATCCAGTAATAGGGAACGTCCGGCAAAACCACGAGCAAAACTCGAGACATGCGAGACGAAACCAGGGACCCCCCAGGGGAAAAACGGGCGAGACCATCCAAGAATGTCCCACCCCGCAGCGGCCTCGTGCAATATGCTGGAACTATGGGGCCCATCTAACCTGTCCTAGGTGCTCCCCTCACTGAAGTGCGTTTTCCCCAACCTGAACCCCAGGCCGACTTACAGCAGACCTAGGCAACGTTCTGCTGTTACCACCATTATGAGCCGTTGTTATTACCCCACGATGATTCGTTATAACCAGAGAATATCGTGCTAGCCGCGAACAATTCAGACGTATCTCTGTCTCTTTGCAATTCAAGAAAGACAGGAAAGACATTGGTAGCGAGATCATACATATACTGAATACGGAAAGTTGTTGCGAAGTCGAAAGGACAGAAACAATATCCAAAATACCCAATGCTCTGGATCTCCATGACTTTTGATCTTCACTACAGATGCGTTTGAGAGAGCGCGAACCCCGGTCCAAGCTCGGCTTCTTGCCACGGCACATTGTCGATCAAGACAGGCAACCAGGTAACTCTTTCTTTGCAATTCTCAAGAATACTACTGTAGGTCCGTCGAAGTAGACATCACTTTATGAATTCGGATGCTGTGTTCTCGAATCGGAATCTTGGCCATATTGTATTGTCCACGATCAGTCCGTGTATACTTATTTACACACGAGTCAGGACTCACATGAGGGTAGTATATCTAACTGACCAATGCGAAATGCTCCATGCCTCCAGACTTGATGATCAACAGCATCCGGCTTCTGAATTCTTTAGCAATACACTGATATCTACCACGATTCTTTCCGTACCCAGTGATGAACACTACTTTTCCTCCATCGAGACGTCGACGCGAAAGCACCTCGTCCCGTCCCCTTGCGTATGTACATCAATGCCTGCTTACCTACTCATGCATGCCACCCGCAGAAGGGAAAAAGAAAGCAAGCAAGCACTATGGCCAAGGAAAGACAACAGACGAGCAGAATATAACCGTCCAACAGAAGAGCAGACGGAGGCACCGGGAACGAACCACCCCTTCGTCCCCTCCCCTCCCCCAGCCCACAACAACCTTGTCAGCATGCAAAGCTAGCGGGCATTGCAACTGGGAAATCGGGGAAATTCTCATGCCCATCAGGGCCTTGGCGAGCTGTTGGTGGGCTGGTGGGTACATTCCCCACGGCCCACGAGTCCTGAAAGTCCACTAGAACCGGGCGTGTCTTCTTCTGTAAATCTGGGAATCCCATGAGATGGATCCTTCTCAGCGCGCACATCTATCTATCTATTGCACCTGGCTCGCTGGTTTCATTTTCACCCCCATTTCGAAAGGGAATCCAATCCAGTCCAAGCCAATCCGATCCCCATTCTGATCTGACCGACTCAAAACCCATGTCCGTCGATGCTGCTCATGCAACCCCTTCTGCTCCTCCCGCCAGACTGTTGCTGTTTTTCTCTTTCCTGGAGAGCTCGAGAGCTCTCAGCCTGCGGCCATCGCGTGTCGTTGCCGGTCGTAAACTACCCACTCTGGATATATTCTGTCTGAATGCATCAGTGGGGATTGATTAAACCGCCGCCGTGTCCTCTGCTCCCGATAGGATAGATATCGGTCTACTTGACCCGAGATTCCTGAACCTGGTTTTATTATCCATCTTCCTGGGGTAGACCAGTGGACAGAGGAAAAAGAAAAATAAGAACAGAAAAGCATCACTCACCCTGCCTATATACGACGGCAACAACAACAACCCAGCTCGACTCCGCATCCTGTCAGCCAAGTACCCGTTCCATCGGGGAAGTCTGTGGTTACATAACGGCTTACAAGCGGATTGTCTGCCTGTCTGTCTGTCCGCCCGCCTGTCCATCCCATCCCATCCCTTGCCCTACATCAATCCATCTCCCGGGCTCACTGCGTTTGAGGCTCATCCACCAACCTGGGTTCTGCAAACTGAATTGTTTCGCCGAGGCCCGGCCTGGCCCGATTCTCTGCCTTCTGGTGGCTGGAAGAATTATACCACGTCTAACAGAAACGAGTCACAGCCGACTTACGCCAAGAAGCAATATTCTTCCGCCTTATCTCATGCGTCTACCGACGTCCCCCTAGTACGACCACTGGATCACATTGAGGAGACCTTGCTGCCCCGTCTAGTCAGTCGGTAGCTTCGTCAAACCGCAACCTTATTCTCTGGCTTGCGTCCGCTTTATGGTTACCACCAGGCCGGCTGCTACTATATTGCCTGTCCGAGGAAGACTTCACTTAGTACCACTTACGCGCGAACAACATATATTCTCCGATCACACACAGAGTGCCCCGCCCCGACGGTCCTACCAGATCTCGGCGCTGTATTGAGAAGCTTGGACACCACCAATGAGATATCTCGTAGCTGACATCTAGCTTCCCAGCTCAGCTCCACCGTCTCTCATTCGTTACCTCATCAAGGCAACGTTCCTCCTGCTGGGGTCAGATTTATGACTGTTTAAGGGACAGCCCTGTGCCTCTCGATCTTGAGACGGCTGCTGCTTCTCTCTCCTGGTGCTGGTAGCTCTGTCATGCCCCAGCACTGCTTGCGTCCCTTCAATACATCTTTCCACGGTGTTGGGGGTTTGTCATCAACGGCGAGTTGACCTCAGCCCGGACCGTCCTTGCCTACATTCATCTGTTGCGACGACCTGGTGGTAGACGTGTTTACTCGTCTCGATACTGGCTGGAGAAATCGCAGAGAACGACGAGATGGCCACCGCAGTTCAAAAGTTGGACGTCGGGCCGACGCCTGCCCGGCCTCTCAGTGTCAATGGTGTGCCTGGGGTGGAAATGGACATTGACCGGCGCTCCATGTCGCCAGCCGTAAACGGAGTCAAGTTCGGCAGTGGGCCAAAAAGGGGCGATGCCCGGATCGTGGTCATCGTGTATGGCCACGGACAAGAGACCATTGTCTCTGTATTTGCTGATGTGCTTGGAAAGTCATATCGCGTAGCTGATGGATTTGGCAGCATATCACCAGCTGATAAGGATTTTGTCATCGGAGTTTCGGCAGAGAAGGCAAAGGAAGACATCACAGCACGCAACCAGAGTCTCGTGGTCGCCATCAACGCCCATAATGCCAACCAAGGGATGCCACCGGATGTACAGTTGTCAGCCGAGTGCGATTACGAATTTCTCTACACGGAAGCGCCGTTCTTTCGTCGCGACCTCTCGCGCTTCACCTCCTTCATTCTCGGCCAAATAAACCACCACGAGGCCTTGATGGCCAAGACCAGGACTTACTTCATCTCTACAACCTTTCCAGATGTGCATGCAGCGCTGCCCAACATAGATATCCTCACAGTCGGCGCCGACGCTGTCGAGCTACGGGTGGACTTGCTCAAAGAACCATTAAGTGACGGCACTTTTGCACCGGTTCCCAGTCTGAGCTATGTCGGTGAGCAACTCATGCTGCTGCGGCAAAGGACCGAGTTGCCCTTGATCTTCACGACTCGCTGCACAAAGGAGAACGGGCGGTTCCCAATGGACAACCCCGAGCTGTACTACGAATACCTATATCGGGCCATCCAGTGGGGCGTCGAGTACATTGACGTCGAGGTTTGGCTCCCAGAAAACATACGTCAAAAGCTGTACGAGCAAAGGGGCAATAGTCGGATCATGTCTGCCTTTCACGACTTCTCCTTCACCTTCAAGTGGCCGTCGGTACAAGCACAATCGATTTTCCTCGAGTCGCGGAAATATGCCGACATTGTCAAGATGATCGCCTTTATCAACGAGCACAATGAGAATTTCGAGATGGAATATTTCCGTTCCAAGATCCGAGCCGAATATCCTGATGCGCCACCCCTTTCGCTGGTGAACATGGGCGAGACGGGACAGTTCTCCCGAACGCTGAACAAGGTCTTCACTCCAATCACGCATCCGCTGCTGCCCATCATAGCAGCTCCCGGCCAGATGAGCGCCGCCGAGATCAATGCCGCACTCTCTCTGCTGGGCCAGCTTCCAAAGAAGAACTTGTACGGCATCAACAGTCCATCAATGAGAGTGGCAGCGCCCCAGGCCCCTTTCTACGAGAAGTGTTTCAACGAGCTCGGCTTACCCCATCAGTTTGCCGTGGTGGAGAGACAGTCGCGAGGTCCGTCGTGTGTCGAGGCCTGGTGCAATCAAAAGACGTTTGGCGGCGCCTACTTGAATCCGCCCGTGTCCTACTCGAGCTTGATGCACAATAGTGGCGTGTTTTCTAAACTCAGAAACGGAGCAGGCCCTATCCTCACAGAGGCAGCCCGGGTTATCGGCATGATAGATACGATCCTGGTACGGTCAAACTCGAACTCCGCACCTGAATCGGCGCCGGCTTCGATTCCATCCAGCCCTTCGCGAAACGGAGAGGCACGCCATCGCCACAATCTTTCCCAGTCGGGTGCGGGCCTGCCTCCTCACTCGTCTCTCGTCTTTGACAATGCCACTTGGCGAGGCATACTGAGCACGCTAACTCGTGATCTCGCGCCCTCGGCATATTTTGGACGCACAGCCCTCGTGCTGGCTACGAGTTCGGACGATGCGGCGTCGGTCATCTTTGCTCTGAAGGCCTTGCAGGTCGACAAAGTGTACACAGTTGGGTTCAAAACACCAGTCGCGCTGTCAAGGGGCATGATCATTGAGCCTTTCAACAGTCTAGAGAGCCTCCAGAGGGCGCGGATGGTGGGAGACGAGGCGAGCCCGTTTGTCATCGTCTCTGCCCTCGGCCCGGACAAGGGCAATATCGTCGGCATGTTGTTGCGTGTTTTCGGGGGCACGAGAAGCCCTTCATCCACGAATACACGCAAAGTCTTCCTCGATCTGGCAGATGGGCCCCGGAAAAGCGATCCGGGCATGATTGCGGAGCAGAGCGGGTTTGCCGCTTATGGCGTTGCAGATGTCGCAGCCTTCACGACTGTCGAGTCTCTGAGGCAACTCGTCGGCCAGAATGTGCCGTACAGCTTTGTTCGCCTGGCCAGTGGACGCGGTATCTTCTAAAACGAACAGTCTAGGAGAACGCCGTGCAAAACTGCATCGGTCAAGGCCACGGATCTGAGACCAACAGGATATATAAAATGATGGAGCAGGCTAACACTCCCTCGCGAGGATCAGCTGAATTCACCTGAAGGAAGGTTTGACAGATTCCCAATTCGTGATACCAAAATTTTCACGTGGGGCGGCGCAGTTGGTGGTTGGACGAAGGAGTTCGAATTATTTGCATAAGAAAGCAACACAAGATACCGGGAGTTCAAACATTGGGTGGCGTCCTCCATTTTCTTTTCGGAAAGGCTCAAATCGAAGCAAATGGGAAGCTCTCTCTTACTTTTGCAGACCAGACAACCACAAATGATGGTTGGTCGATTTCTCTCCCGGGGAAAATACCCTGATTTCTTTTGTCAAATTCTTGGTGCGGGTCGAATGATCACGTCGCTGTCAAAGTCTCTGCTGAACTTTGAACATGCCTCTTTCCATGTACATAGCTTGAATAGATGTACATTTGACACAATCATCCCCTCGAGTCGTGTCGCTTCTGTTCGAATCATCCCAATGAAAGCAGTCTTTGACCCCGGATGCTTTCCACGCCCTATCTCATATTGTCAGCAGTGACTTCTTGACAATAATTTGTATAAGAGTAACTCTGACGGCTTGTCAAGTATGACCACATTGGAATTCGATCTTGACGCGACAATCTTGGAAGCAGAGGCCTTATTGGGGACGAGACTTTGTGCTTTGAGCATTTCGTGTCATACACTCGGTGCGTGACAACTATTTACATTTTCTTACTTGTGCTAGGTCAAAGTTTTCCATAGTATTCAAATGTAGAACTACAAGTAGCGGTAGACTTTTGAACCTTGTGCTTTTGATTGTGGCATACAAGAACAAGAAACGCCTGGGGACTTTCCCTTGTCAGTTTTCCTCTTCGGGACATCTGTTGAAAGGGTGGCCAGTAAGGACTTGACCAAGAACTTTGAGTCAGGATGTCCGTAATGAAAGGAGATGGACTTTGGATTTCTCCCGGCAGGCTACCAAAGTGTTTGGTGATACCGGCCCTAATATATCAACTCTTGTGAATGAGTGAGCTGCTTTGACACGTCTTGAATTAGGTTCTTCCAGTGACTTTGACGCTGGTAGTCATCATCAAAAGGGGCACTGGCCCGCCTTTGAGTTCTTCGGGCACGTTCATCATCACAAGATCGCCTTGATCTCACCCGCACGAGGACAGTGCAATTCTTGTCCTTTCTCTTATAGGAAACATCTGTCTTTCGGCTTTGTCGATGGGTTGCTTCACGTCTTTCAGCAAATCTGCATTCCAGTTTTGGTAAGTCAATGACACAGAGAGCGTCACCTCCTATTTGGTAATCATGGGCTTTTGAGTTGTTTCTGCTTTAGTTTTTCTTTCTGATGATCATTGTTTTAGCTGGTTACTTCCTGAAAGGAGATTATATCCATCACATGTAATCCACAAGCGTGCTTAAAGTTTCTCAAAATAAGTATCTTAAGTCATGTAGGCCTGTGTCCTATTCTTATATGTATTACTTTCAAAGTTTGTAATTCATCGGATTTTTATAATTTGCAATACTATGACTCGAAAGGGATATTGAATAATAATACGATATCTAGAGTTTTACTAAAATGAAATAAAATATTCCTAAGGGAACAAGGAATTCCAACACATTATTTTGCAACAACAACTTTTATGAGTCTTATAAGCTTTATACGCAATTAAAAATGTGACGAAACATTAATTTAGATAAGGCTCAAGCTTATGATCATGTCCGTTAAGCTGTGGATGGAATAGATATGAATCATAACGACGTCTGGCTTTAGACATTTTTCTTAATAACTTCAGTACAGCATTAACGAAAGATACTTGTGTTATGGCAAGATGGAAATTACTAAACGTGGAAAATACTGTGTATCATGGTTCCATGAAGTCACGCAAAGACTATCAATATAGGTGTCGTGCTCCAGGTCCTATGATAAACTCTCCTTTTTATTTATTTCGAAGCAAGAGAGCATCTCGGAGAATTTATTTGATCTTTCGTGCCTCGATACTCATCACGGACTACTACAGCAGGCATTCCTGGATCTTCCAGATTTGTTACTTCTCTCTTGCTCTGGAAAGGCGATGGTCACTCGACACGCAGTCTCGAAGCAGGTCTCTCTCACCATCCTCAAGTCTGAGGAGCAAGTCAAGGACGGACGAAGTTGTCCGCAGTCGCCACCAGTATGCGTCGCCGCGAAGCGAGAGGTGGTGATGACGTCCAACACGACAAGTGGCTGCTCGCCACAGCGTGATCACTCTTCTTACAATCAAAGGATACGGCTGTCATACCGCCACCATCTGCACACAGCCACATGGCTCATTAGCGAGATGCATCATTGTGAAGTTGGCAGAGACGATCTCTTTTTTCTCTTGGAGGATAGACTCGGGTAGTTGGATGTCAAGCGACATGCAGGCCACATTTCGACTGCCGGACCCGGTTCCCCGTTATCGAAGAAGGCATGAAAATGATGCTGCGTCACTCGTAGTATGTCTCGTCCATGCGAGTGGCGTATGCATGCTGCAATCAGAGAATGTGAAGGAAATAAGAAAAAAAAACAGAATGATGGACCTGCATCGGCTCTTCTCGCCGCGATGTTGATGTTGCTGTACCTGCTTTCACAGCATGATGTCAGCGTCGGTTGGGTAGGTGCGCTTATTCGCACCCAACTGGAAAGGCTTTGATGACACTTGGTTTCTCTGTACGAGTGGCCAGTCGCAGCAGCAAGCATACGCCCCGACGCGTGTGTGCGATATGCACACACATGTCCTTTTTAGGGGTCCTGATACATGTCCTCTGTTCCTGATACCTAGAGAAGCGCGCGCCGGAGATTGACGCTCCGAGGTTTGTGTAGGGCAGGTATGTATGCAGGTGCCAGCGAGAAGAAGAAGAAGGGGTGGGCGTTTATCTCTCGTGCGAAATGCGCGGAGGAAAGAGACTGTACTCCGTAACGAGGAAAGAAAAACAAGCATGTATGTAAAATGACAACAAAACAAAAAATGGGCTCCTTGCCGCTCAAGAGAGTGCCCAACGAACGGATGTGCCTCCCGTCGATGCCTGGGGAAAGAGGGCCGGGGCCTCGGCGATGGAGACGTATTTGTAGCCAAGGTCCGGTCCGTCGTGCGACTCGAATCGAGCAACTCATTTCCATTGCCCGTGATGAGGGAGGGCCCGGCTCTTATTCATGATTACCTCACGTACATACAAAGTGAGGCATGTATAGAGGGGGGATGAGGCTGATTCGCTTTGCCGGGTTCTTGAATGATGGCGTGCGGCAACAACCAGGTACCTGGTTGGCGATGGATAGAGTTGGTGATACCCGAGATAGCGCGGATGTCTAGAGACACAGTAGGCACCCGACCGACATGCTGTCTCATGCCGTCAAACGGGCAGCCCTTTACACCGTAGCCCAATGATGCCTTTAAATGGCTTGTGAGTTTCACGTTGGGGCGACAGCGACGAAAGCGAGATACCTCATCTGGGGAAGAAAGCAGAGGTATGCGCGTAACCTGTAACTCGTATGTATGATAGTACTTCCGGCTGCCGGATCAGAGCCCCCAAGCGGGCAAAGACAAGAGAATGAGAAAGAAACCATGCCGTAAAAACAAAATATACCAAGCCTTACCGACGACCATGGCGCCGGAGCATCGAACTGCAGTCGGTCGCACGAAACACGCGATGGGCTCGGGTTTCACGGCGGGAGGCTGTGGGGAAAAAGAAAAATACTGTGTACGACTCGGAACTTTGCGTTTCTTATTCCAACTTCAAAGGAGATACACGACCCATATCCGTGCCATTATAGGGAAGGGAATAATGCTACGACTGGACGCTTAGCAATAGGTCTGAGCAGATTGTGTTGGATTTCTGACCGACAGACCAATTTAAGACAAGTAATACATGTCATTTCAGTGGTATGAATACGCGAAGTGCCTTATGAAAGGTGAGACAGGATACGCACGACAGACTTGGTCAGGGCCATAATGTCAGAATAGAGTCATATGTGCAGAGGGGAGAACAGCCAAGGGTTGAAGATTAAAGGGAACGTATCATAATCCGGTGGCACACTTTTTCGGGACACGATCTTATCGACTAGATGGACCTGCATTTGGCCTCCAAATTCGGTTCACTGTTCTGCTGACATTGAAGATACCGGCTCTTATTAGTTCCCTTTCCCCCACCACCATTCCCCAAATTCCCCAGAACTGTATTACGCGCACGAATGAGCAGCAGCAGAAGCCTTTCCGGGGAGGGGACGATTGCCGGGACGTCGGTAGTGCGAACCGGACAGCGCACCCCCTCCTCGCACAATACGGGTACGAAGAAGCTGTACAGTATGGCGGACGGCGGAGTAGGTAGGTAGTATGTAGCATTGTCAGAACGAACAACAGCCCACCTGGGTATAGCGGAAGAGCATTGGAGATCAAGCAAGCCAAGCAGCGAGAAAAGAGTCATGGCCTTGCAGAAAGTGTGCGAAGCGCAGATCCTGACAGTCGAGAATCTGCAAGGGACATCCCTTTCCCCAGATTTTGTTTTTCTAGTTACAAGATTCCGGCGCCTGCATGGACCGACACGCGGTATACATTAAGCATATATGCTATTATAGAACTAGGCATTATAGGTTGCATCCTCGTGGGCGCCGAAAAGAAAATATCGGTATCGTGACCCGGACTTTTGGCAGCATGTCATGGCCTAGGTTACCTGGTATTTCGTGCGCCTGCCCACAACGGCCGTACAGGCAGCATTCGTGATATCATGTTCAGGTCTGTTCGTGGCTGTGGGCCTTGGAGTCTGGCCGATACTCGGTGTTCGCAACAAAGCCCGGATTCGCGACTTGCGACTGCCATCGGGCAACTCCAGCCGTTGTATCTGCTGCGGTTCATTGAGAAAAGCCCTCATCTGTCTTTTTGATGAATACCGAGCTGGCTCTTTCCATCGAATGCTCCATATTGAGATGAGACACATCTGTGGCCCACCAAACCTGGGTGATCGACCAGATAGTATTCATAGAACCGAGTTCATGCAATAAGATCGCCAATAGGCGGCATTCCCGCTTCCCCACAAGTTAAACACAGAGTACTACACGCCTTGCGTGGATGATTCCTCTTCTTCAAAGTCTACATGACCTACGTACATGCTTCCAATCAAGACCACTGGGGGGATCGGCATCGAAGCGCGACTCTTCCTGTCCTGCAGGGCGATTGAATTGAGGAATGAATGCATAGTAATTTCACAAAAAGTCGCGAGCGACGTAAGCTCGCAGGGGAGCTCCGGCAGCCCTGGGAGCCCTGCAGGGCTCGGCGTCTGTATACTTGTTCCAAAGCCGGACGCACGTCGTAAGCCAAAAGCCATGGAAACGTTGGAGGACTCGGAAGAGGATATTCTTGTCATAACCCGCAGGAACGCCAAATACCTTTTTTGCTCAAGCACCTTGTATGCGCTGAGCTGTCAGAGCTGTCCCAGGCCATTGACAGCATACGCAACTGAGATGAAGGGGTCTGTGGCTTTTCCCGGACGCATCCTGCATCCTGGCATGGCGGATTCTTGCCTCGAAAGCAGATGGGCATGGTTGAGAACTTGCAAGTCAAGATTGCTAGGTTTCAAGACGCGTGTCGGGAGCAGACTCGTGCCTTTTGACATGTCTTATTTACTTTTTTTCATTCTATGCTGCGTGTATTGGCACACACCCAGGCGCACCAGGTGCTTCTATAGTAGAGCTGAAAATAGGTATGGATGACGGTCGATTTGTTTTCCTATTCATTGCTTCGTCTTTTCCTCCAGGATCAGGGGCCGGCAGTTCCTGAGATCTCGCCCGATCGACCTCTCTTCCCGGCGAGTCCAGGCAGATGGACGTCCCGCCTATGCAGTTCAATGTCCGCTTCGCTGCCGGGCATGGATTAAGCTTCAAGGCTTGCAGCTCCGGGTGTGGTGAAACTTGTATAGAAAGGTGAAAAAGAAAAGAAAAGAAAAATCTCCTAATCTCACCGGAGGTGATTACTCGTGAACAAGATCCCACCTCTTTGGCGTCGGATGCAATGTCTACTGCACACCGGTATTTGCCTCTCCAGCCACGTCTTGGACAGGCCTCGCTCACTTACAGGCGTGACAGGGGCCCTTTATTGCGCAGTTAGCCGCCATGGACGACTGCAGAGCCGCCTGCCAGCGCTAGTATCTTGCGCCCTCGAGGGTTCTCCAGTGCCATAATATATATTCCATGTCGTCAGGGAGAGTGGCGTCGGCGCCTGCTACTGGTAGGGGCAGAAATGATGGACGATGTAGAGCATGTACTGCAGAACACATCGGCGGGCGAGCGGAATGTGACCTCTGCTCAGAGATGGCGCGAGTCTCTGTTGATCAGCAGTGCCAGTGCCAATGTAGCAGGTATGTGTGGAGGTCCGGATAACAAGTAGGTGACTGACTACCTGTTACCAGGTAAGCAGTTGGCTGTCTATCTGCGTCTGATGTCCGATGTCTGATGTCTGATGTCTGATGTCTGATGTCTGATGTATGTGTTTCTGCATGTGTGTGACCTGCATTCGGTTATTGAATTCACAGCTCAGCGTTTAGATAGCGGTTGCATGCCTCAATCTTTCATTACCTTGCCCTGCCCTGCTTGACCTTCTTTGAATTCCGGGTGCATAAGCGAAGGCGCCTCCATCGTGGCGTCCGTCGTTCCCGGTGTCACGCTGTTGCCACAAAAGCAATTGGCAGTTGAGGGACTGACTTTCCCCCCTCGTTTCCTTTCCCTTGCTTCTTCTCCAGACTTGACGGCTGTTGGACGCGCAATGTAAGTGTATGGAAGGGACCCCCTTGACCATGCAAACTCCGATGTGCCGTGCAGCCCCCGCAAGACAGGTCACTTTTTCAATCTTCTCGAAGTCGTGGTCAAAACGATCTTGTTGATGCACTCGCCATACACGGATTGTCGATCTACTGGTCTCATAATGACCTGACAAACCTCATGATACTACATACACTATATGCTCTAATCTAGGACGATGAGGCAATAATGGTGATGCCCGTATAATCAACCCGACAAAGCTGCTGGTATTGGCCCGCATTGCAGCTCGAGCTCCAATATTTCTTTCGTATAACATGCCCAGGAAATACCCGCCGGGCTATACAAATACCGGGTCTCTCAGTCGGGTCTTTGGAGCCAAGGCAAGAAGCAGCAAAAGCGGTGACCATGGAGCCAGTATGCGTAGATTCGTACAATCTACAAGCGAAAGAAAAGTACTATACATTCCATTCCCCAACTCAGGGAGTAGCACCGCTGCATCGTTGCTGATAAAGTGGACTCTGACTGAGTGTACGGAGCATGGCCGCTGTGTGTATGAGTGAGTATGCACCGGAGCTAACCGAGCACTACTGTACTACGTACATATGGCTGCAGCAGCCTTTACTTGAATGGTGTTGCGTCGACTTCTTTCCCCAAGGTCAACAACAGCGCCCACCTGACTGCTGACCTATCTTTGCATAAGACAATGCTACTCCATTCTCTCAGTGACTGTCCCTCGAAAAGACGGGGAGAACATCCGATGGAGCTGGTAGACCGAAAGGAATCTGACGACTCGCAAGTCATGAAAATGATCTATCAACTCAAATGGGCAAGACTCTGACTTTTGACTTTGACTAATAATACTACTGCTACCATTATGAACTTCCAGCTCTCCCATCTTCATGGCGAGAAGGTAGATCGTGAGATGCTTTTAGATCGGCCCCTCATGTTCGGACCGTCTTGGACCGTTAGGCCCTGGAAGACGCACACCTGTGCTGGTCGTGATTGGACACGAGGGCGCCGTTCCCACATGGCATTGTCCAGAGACTCCAACTTTCTCCAAGAAAAGGCCAAGACAGGACAAGCAAACCACACCCTCCATCCCATCCCGACCACTAGGTAGCATGTAGTAGTCACTGCTACCACCTACTGCGTACTGCGTATCGCTCGAGAATGATGTATCGGAGCACGGCTGGCGGTAGGCATCAGGCATGTACCTGGCAGGCAGGACCTGGAGGTAAATCATTCAAGGACCCTGAAATCTGCATTGACAAGTGATATGTCTTTCTCTCTGTCTGTAGGCAATCAAGACATTGATGATCGTCGAGACACCCTGTCGCCATCTGCCCTACTTTTGAGTCGTTGATGTGATCGGGATTTGATGGCGATGATGAATGATGTGTGCCTCTTTTGTTTTGGGCTTCCTCGTCAATGCAAGTTGAGACGTGGGACTCCGCTTCCGTACGGAGCGAACATGAGATGATGGGTCCCTCGTTTCTTACCCCAGATTTTCCTTACTTTAAAAGCGGTAACGGACGATCAATGGAGTTTGGCGGTGCGAGGACGCGAGCAAGCAAGCAGCAGATCTGCAGGTCGGTCGACGGTCCAGATCCAGACTAGTTCCCATGCTCCCTAATGTCACAAGGTTAGAGAAAGGACTTTTTGGATCCTTTCGCGATGGGATGGGATTCTGCTGAGGGGAGGGGGGGCCCTTTGCTCCGAAGTGCCCGTACTCCGAGGATTTCGTGTGTGTGCGCGAGGTATGTGTATGCATTTCCTTGCATCATTTGCATTATTGGTCCTTGGACACGCTCTGTTCCGTCATTTGGTATTGAGGGGCATCGATCGAGCATTTTCTCTTTCTGGGGCAGACAAGACTTCCGGGATGCTATTTTCATAGCTACTACGCAATCTCCAACCTCCAGTGTTCTCAGACACCTGGCAAGTTACAGAGGATATGAGTATAGTGACAGGAATGTTGCAGCGTACCTCGGGTATACGGTCAGGGTGGAGCTGCTAATTTTATGCCCCCCTCGACGTGCTACACTAAAGGTCCCCTCTCCGGCTCTGCTGGGCCTGCCTGGTGAGCAGAATAGCCTGGTGCCAGTGGTCCTGGCAGTAGCTGAATCAAGTAGATGGGCCATGGTTGGGCTCAAACTCAAAAAATGAACCCAAAGGGTAATGCTTACGAGCCAGGGGGTCCACGGGAAAGCCTCTGTGAGCCTCGAGGATCCGTCTGTGAACGTACCCTACAAAGAGAAAAGAAATATTTCATGCCATTCTTTTCTTACGAGATGATGTGCTTCATGAGCTGTCAAGTGGCTGCGTTTCTGACTGGTACATGTCTGCCATGCAGGAAATACCCTCCTCTTTCTCTCCCCTGTGACGACGACGACGTCGACAGCAAAAGAACGCCACAGAGTTCTGTATGCACATACGCGTGCGTGTGTATCCGGCACCTGTCCGGCCCATCTCGGCATACTACCACGACATGGCTGAATCGGTGGGATCTCCGATCTCATGCTCCCAGGTTTGTGCTTCAGACCGTGCGTGCTCTCTTGCATTGGGTGTTGTTCCCTGCGAACACAGGTCCGAGGGCACAATAATTGTAGGATGCTAAGTTCGGGGATTATGGAGATTTGAATAATAGGTGATTACCAGGCCATGGGCCATATCTGTAATACGTCTGTCTACCGGCAGGTAATGAGCTGGTATTTTGGCTGGTAGGCACTAAAATAGCGAATGATGCGGCTCCACACGGTATCTGCCTGTCCATATCATGGCACTGCTTATAGTTTGGACACACATATCGCTGCGTGGCATTTGACGGGGAAAAGAAAAGGAAGAAGAAGAAAAGTAGCCAAACTCCTTGCATTATGACCAGTTGTGGTCGCACAGGCGAGTATATTTCTTGTTTGGGAGGTTACACGTGCGGGAGAGACACTGCCCAAGAGCTGACGATTTGTTCCAGTATGTAACCGTTACTTACCAACCTGTCACCACCTGCCTCTATACTTAGTAGCACGTCCTGGAGTATCGTCACATATTGCATCGGTCATTCACATACAGTACCAAAGTTTCGTGTGCAGAAGCTGCTGAGCATCGAAGAATTCGTGTGTCGCGCCTCTTTTCTGCAATGCCCCTTTTGTGATTTCATTGCTATTCTTCCTTGAAGCTGGCGCCCGAACGTTTTGTGTTTGCTTCTTCGACCCACATCAGCTTCACCCTACCCTCTGTAAAGATGACCCTTATCCAGGTTAAGGTTCTGGGCAGCGTGGCTAATGTCAAAATATATCATCGAAACCTCATGGCAAATTTGCAATGCTATGCGGACACCTACATTTACATTCTTCTTCAGTATCCTTGATCACGCACAGTAGGCATGTATGAACGCATATATGTACAGGCATTCGAGCCCAGCTCGTGCAACAGAAGTGCCGTCTGCCGGGTCTGGCCAACGGTAAGAACTTTTTCGACAACATGGTGGTGCTCATCATACTTGATCAGATGCAAGCCTGGACGTATGCCGGGTTTGGCTTGCTGACAGGTGTCTCTGCCGACGAGGGAGCCCTTCCATCTTGATACTTGTCAAACATCGTATATATTGTGTTTGTATGACAGGGCGAGGTGGTTCCCTTGCCCCATGCACGGGAGTTGGTAGGAAGCCTCCAGATCCGGGCTGAGCTGGATAGCGGACCCTATATGCATTCTCTACTATAGAGACCCGGCAAGCCAGGATCTCCCTTCTCTCACCCTAAGTCACACTTACACGCACGGGTGGTTGCTCTCTGACCTTCCAGTACTGCTGCCCAGCTGATGGGAGCCAGCCTCGAGATCCACGAACGTAATGGGCAGGCCCACGACGGACCGTGGCAACTAGATGATATCTGGGGTCCTGGGCAACAGGAGACAAATGTCATTTCGGCTTCAAGCCCTATCCGACACCGCTTACGTGCTTGGTCACTTTGCGCCGGGAGCCGCGATGACTTCATACGACCGAGTTCCCACATCCCCGGGGGCCAGGCCTCGAGTCCTCTGTCTGGCAACGGCTTGCTTCGCTCTTCCGCTCATCAATGGAAGGCGCTATCGTCGCCGGCGGATATGTAACCGAGGCGTGAACTGGTTGAAACAGCGTTGACGAACATGTGGGAAGGTGTTTTGGGGCCGGCCATTGGTGACTAAGAATGAGCAGATCTGATGTGACCATTGTAAGCTGTAAGCCGGCGGAGATGGCAGAACGTCCGTGACCTTTCGTCCCATCTTTTTCGATCGTTACAGCAGGATAGATAGAGTTGGGAGACCCGAGTCAGGGAAGCTCGCATTGCTACCATGCCCAAGAGCATCCATAACTCGTATTGCCTGTCTAGTTCACCCAAGAGGCATAGCGCGTTGCCCATTTTAAAGAAGCAGGACCCGAGCAGGCTACGGTTACAGGAGAATCGTCAATGGTCTCGTCGGCACCTAGCTTTGCAGCGCCTAGCAGTAGTATATACTACTAGTATATACCCGCTAACTAGTAGAGACTAGACTCAACTGTCGTCCCGCCGGGGCGTTGGAACCCCGTTGCTCTCTTTCCTTCTGTCCTGGAAATAGTACAGTATGCTGATTCTTTTTGGGGAACTCATCACCGAGCCTACAGCGACGTCCGAGGGCCCCCTTTTGCCAAACAGACAGACAGACCAGGCCAGGACAGGACCCCCCTCCCCCGTCTGAGCTGCACCTACTACCTGCACGGCATTCTGAACGTGAAAATTTTTGGTCTTCTTCTTTTCCTTCGGCGCCTCTTCGACGGCTGCCAGGATCCTGCAACTTGTTGCAGTCCCCAGCTCGGCCAACCGCTTGGCACCCATCGCATCCATGCGCCGGCAAACCCCCCCTTGCTCGACCTCTTCAGAGCCTGGCTCGCCGGCCATGTGGACACTCACTGGGCCATGATGATGATGACCCAGCAGGTTCCAATCCAGTTTCCAGCGCCGGCCACAAGGTAACAAGGTTGCTTTGCTTACCCCATCTCGACTCCCATACCATGCCAACATGCCCGCCGCCAGGCCAGACATACCAACCCTTCCCATCCCCCCTACCCTAGACTGCTAGAGTCTACCTTAGTGTGCGCTCCCCGCGAGATACTGGGATACATTCAGAGGGTTCCACTCTGTAATCTGAGCCGAAGAGTGTGTCGAGGGGAGACGCAAGAACCCTTGAGTGATCCCGGTAACCCCAGCCGTGGACACTAGCCACCTCCACATCCGTCCCAATTGCGGTGTCGACTAACTCTTACACGGCTTTTCGGAGGTGAGGGGGGGGCGTGTAGGCTGTTTGGCCATGTATGTGTGTGTGGACCACAAATACTTGCACCACGGACTCCCTTGGATCTTATTTGTATTCCAGATCTCCATCGACAGACGACAATTGACGTTGCTCCTGCTCTGGTCTTGGTCTCCGAACCTTAACACTGGCGATCGACTATACAACCTGGACCCTCGAGACAGCAAAGTCGTTGACAATCCACAACCAGAGCTTATTAGAGTCAAGGGAACACGATACGTACCGACAGCAAAAACGAAGACGTCCCTTTTGTGGCCTATGATGCGCGAGCCGCGGGCACCTCAACAGGCTTCCCCAAATTGCTGAGAGCTCAGTCGACTTACGACTGCCTTTTGGATTCGAACGCGTCTTCTTCACCTGCCCATTTCGTTCACTTGTCGCCTGAAAGAACAAAAAAATAGCTGCCAACCCAAGACACAGCTTGTAAGCACGCAAGCCAGCCAGCCCACCCCGCGGGAAGATAGGAAGGGCCCGGCTGTCCAATCCATTCCATCCGTTCGCCCAGTCAATCGATCGAATTCAGACAGGCTCAGTAATGCTTGTCTCGTCATATGAACCGATGAGTATGAGCGTAGCGCCCATGCCTGGAGTCCACCCAGTGGCCATGCCACGGCCTCAGGTGGGCATAGAACGGCTGCCCACCCGACGCATGAGCAATGAGCCTCGAGAGTCGATGAACTGCAAATCGTGCCGGAAGCGCAAGGTTTGTACTCATCTTTTTGTCTCCCTATATACTTTTTGCAACAATACTCTTGCTGAATGCGCGCCCGTCCGACCGAATTCCCGGCCTCCCGTCATTTTTCCCTCCCGTCCTCTACACCAATTATCCGGTTCGCTTGGCCTTGCAGTAATTAACCAAAAGTCCTTCTGTAGATTAAATGCAATAGATTGCGGCCATCCTGCGAGGCATGTCAAGTTTTCCAGTGCGCCTGTATCTACGGTATGTAAATTGTCCAAACCACAAGTTAAGAAACCACCGACCGTGAAGCGCTCAGATTCTGCCGATATTATTACCCGATATTCTAATGTGAGATTTTGCCCGCCACACAGATGCCGTGCCGAAAAAACGAGGGCCGAAGACGGATGTGCTGGAGGCTCTGCTGAAGAGGGTGGACGGGCTGGAGCAGAAGTTGAAGGAAGCGAAGAAGCCGGACGATTCACCGTCTGCGGATGAGCCGCCGTTGTCTGCGGCGACTGAAGACGGTGCTTCGAACACCGCACCGTCGGAAAACCAGGATGATGCAGCCTCGGTATCTGAGCCTTCAGCCAAGCGAATCGCAACGGAAAGCTCTCGAGTCAAAGACGGAGCCGAGGAGACGGCAGTGTATTCTCCTCCGGTAACTAGCGAGCCATCTCCCGGTGTCCAGACCGAAGCCCTCCTCGACACGTATTTCAGCCGCTTCCATGCCAAGCCATTTCACATCCTCGATGAGTCGACCATTCGCCAAAGGATACAGCTCAATCAACTACCTCCCTATCTGATACATGCGATATACGCCGTTGGAGCAAGGTAAGCTCGGCTTTTGGCAGCGGATTATGACAATAGCATGAATAACTGACACGGTTTAGGTACACGCCTCATCCCAGCGGCTACCAGTCAGCCGTGCAACTCAGTGAAGAGTATGCCTCGCAGGCAAGAAAGGAGGTCGACACGGATGAGCCATCCGTCGATGCACTTCAAGCCCTGCTCTTGCTGGTGACTGCCTTCACAGCAGCAGGCAAGGGCAAAAAGGCTTACATGCTATTGAGTATGCACTTTTCGAGGTCTATGAGCCATTACGCGCATGGCAACTGAACGAACGGCTAACTTGTACAATAGCAAACGCTGTCGGCATGGCTATGGCCCTCGAACTTCACCGCGAGGTGGAATTGAATGCACGCATCACGCCCGTGGAACGCGAAATGAGAAGGCGCCTGTTTTGGACCTGCTACCTCCTGGATCGATTCATGGCATGCGGCTCAAAGCGACCCTCACTGGTTGCCGACAAGACTATTCTGTTGAGACTCCCATACTGGTCACCCAGTCCTTCTGCCCTGCCAATCGAAGGAGAATTCTTCCAAAGCGATTCCAATCTGCAGCATCTCCAGGGAAGCGGAAAGAAGTGCCAGGGCAGCAGTGGAATGCTCATTGACATCAGCCGCATTCTGGGCATCACCAACCGCTACTTGGCAGCAGGCGGCGTCAAGGGAGACTCCCACTTTCCGTGGCACTCTTTGTCGAATCTCTCCAAGATCCGACAGCACCTGGACGTTTGGGCATCTGGGACAGATGATGTGTTCTCGAGCGTGGACTCTCTTTTTGGGCAACCAGACTCGACGGTTCTGGTTCTGAGCAAATTGATCTATCACCTCATTCACTGTCTCGTCTACCGACCCTTCATCCCGATCGACCTCGCCGAACTGGCCGGCTCCGGGCAACATCAGTCCTGGCAGATCGAGGCCACCAACATGTGCTTTTTGCACGCCAACGCGATCGCCGAGTTGGTGGAATTGGGAAAGCAGGCCGCAGCGATCGAGTGGCCAGCATTTGTGGGATATTGTATCTGTACGGCGGGCACAGTGCACATCCACGGCGCTTACTACAACAAGACTGGCACCAACGAGATGAGCGCATTTGCATCCTCGGCCGATTTCCTGTCCAGGGAGATGCAGCAGCTGAGCGAGCTACGCTATGCCTGGGCCAGCGTCCAACACCAGCGAGAGACGCTCCAGGGCATCTACAACGCCCATTCTGAGCTGGTCAAGAGCGTGACCAACAACCCGATGCGGCACGCCCCCGTTTTCCATCTCGAGGACTTCTTTGACAGATATGCCAACATTGGCGGGCCTGGAGGCCAGAGCTTCACCTTTGATCCCGCGAACCTCAGCCTGTCAGATGTCGTTGTCGACTTTGCTACTGATACCTACACCGGGCACGACTTGTACGCTCCGCGCAACAGCATTGACGCAGGGGCCATGTCCGGCATCGAGAGGCCCAGCCTCAAGCGCAAGAGCATCGGAGCAAATGGCCGTAAGCGACCGGATATCAGGAATCTCGCACCCATCCAGAGGCCGGGCCAAGTGCCTCCCACGCCGGGACTTCCCACGCCGGCACACCATTCGTTCGCCCAGACCCCAAATATTATGCTCCAGAGCCCAAGGTCTCTCCCTTCCAATAGCGAGCAAATGGTACATCACGGGTTGCATATACAGCATGACCAGGAGGACGCGGCGGCCAAGGCAGCCGTGGCAGCAGCGGCCGCCGCAGGCTTCTCCCTGTCGCCGCCGCAACCAGCTCATCACCCAATGCCAAACATGCCAGTCACACCCTTCTCGCCGCAATACAACTTTGCGTCAGTCCATGGTCACACACCCTTGCCGGGCGGGCGCATCGGTAATGACCTCAACGTCGGATACGACCCAATGTTCGGGGGCCTGCCGACCAACGCCTTCTCCTCTCCGGCAGCGTGGCATGGGGACGACGACAGCAGGAGACAACCTCCGGTCGCACCTAGCCCTGGGGCAGCGAGCCACAGCGGTAGTGCCGGGACTGGCCCAGGGGAGGAGAAGGATCCCTTCCTGAGCCTTCTGGAACAGCTAGCAGAAAGCGAGAGCGCCCAGGGGCAAGGGAACGACCTGGACTTCTTCTTGAACGGCGCCCAGATTTGAAAGGAGGACGCTACAGCTCTGCTATATTGACGCCCCCACCAAAACTGCAACACTTCACTTCTTGACCGAGTTGACCCCCAGCAGTGGGTCATCCGAACTTTTATCCTGCATGGTTATTTTTTCTCTCTATTTTGACATCTTAGCGGAGCGGCGTTGATCATCACAGGGGAGGGGGCCTATGGGGCTGTTGCTCAGCATCATCGTTGTCGTCTTCATTTTATCATCATCATACCCCCTCTTTGGTCGGGAACTGCATTGGTACGAGGTGTTCTGCGGCGAAATTCATACAAAACAAAAAGACAAACTTGAGCGCGGTGTTTCGTGTTTGGGAATCGTTTATTATTACTATCCTCGCTCCCCTTGACTCTGGGGGAGGATGGGGAACTCACGAGGACGAGATCTTGGAATGATAGCTTAGGAACGCTTGTACGGAACTACAAGTTGTACATGTAAAATTATAGGAGACTCGGGACGTGGATATTCTACCTAGATAGTGTCATTCAATGTATGAAGAGACACGATACAACCAAGACACATTTTGGCGGTGAACACGATTCGTCAATCCTTTGCGTGTGGCGCTCGGCCTCGACTCTTGGGGCGTTTTGAATGTTGTCTCGCTTATCTCTAGCAGGCTTACAGGGTATGCCATGGTGTATACTCGCTAAATACTGCCTGCCGGTAGTCCCAGACCCACCTGAGGTGCTATTTCTCCCCTTTCTGTAGTGTACGGACATCGTCGGACACCTATAGTCTATGTCTAGGTTGCTGGCCAAGTTGTCGGTGATGAAAGTGACTGTAACGGCTGATATGGAGATTCTTTCTACGTCGTGGTCTCACATCTTTCACATGCCGAGATGCCACCATCCCATACTTGCAATTCAACAGGGGAGGGAAGAAAAGAGAGAGGGAAAAAGTGGATTCTCGTGCCTGGAAATCTGAACCAACAACAGGATGAGACAGTGGTCCCGTAATCTTGAGCGACCCATGGTTCTGGCTGCCACAGGGCTCAGGGGTGCTTCGCTCTTTGTTCTCAGGGCTCACTGAACCTGGGTCCCGGTGTACCGTGACATCGGTAGTGGGCAAGGCATTTGCCATCCGGGCTGGAGTGAAGACAATAAATGTCTACTGAGTAACTCCATATGTATTATTCGGTGACGACTTTCAAGAAAATGGGGTTACAGTAGAGACAGATAGGCACTAACAAGTGAAAGCTGTTTACAGAATCTCCGGCGAGTACCCATCGCACCTAGAAATCGGATATGTCCTCGATACATGCAGTTACATATTCTCCCCCGGCAGAATACTTTTACTTCGTCGCCATCCTTTTTGGTGCCGGCGACCCTTTGCAATTTCGCGCTGCATCTGCTGCCACACACTCTTGTAATGACGGAACCTGTCAAACAATATATCTCATCATGTTACCCACGCGGCGAAAACAGCGCAGGAAAAGACGTCACCGGCGACTCTGCTCTCTCATTAAATCCATGGGCGCCATCCATGCTCGGAGAACGACGGTCACACCCCAGGTCCCGACATGAGCAGATCCCCTTCCCCCTCTCGGCGCAACACCACCACCCCCCCCCCAGCCACGACCAGGTAAAGGGCGGTACAACGGGCCGTATACTGCGGGTGGCGCGCAGGCGCGAGAGGGGTGTGATGGAAAGATAATTGGGGAAGACGAGGGAGAAGGTGAGGGGAAAGAGAGATCGGACGACATCTTTCTCTATTCTCTTTTTTTTTTTTTTTGGAGATGCTTTCTTGGAGAAACTACACGAATGAACGCCAAGAAAGTTTTCTGCTTTAGGGGGGATGGCCCTACCAGGAGACCTGCGTATGTATGGCTCGCTGACAGTTGCGTTCCTGAGCAGGGACATCCAATACCTGTGCGAGCTCTGCCCGTCTGTCTTCGTGTCGGTACCTGGCGGAGAACTTGTTCCCCGATACATATACACATACTCTCTGTGGGGTTCTGCTGCTCCCAGTGGTCCATCAAGCATGGGAAGAGAGCGCAAGAGGAGCGTGAATGCAACCACGTGAAAGGATAACCACGGCCGCCAACCATGTCGTTGTCAATGTCGAGCTCTGTGATGTCACTGTTGTGCCAAGTGATCCGAGGCACTGCTGACACATACTGCTAATTTGCAATTAGCAATTCACAAGATGTAGTACTGATCATTTCTTCTTCTCTATGTTGCTTCCTAATGTATATGAAGAGCTTCCGCCTCTGAGATCAGCACCCACTTACTGCAACGCAATCGAGTATAGCTCCCCTGCATTGGTCGAGATCGGGCCGGTATATGACGTGCCGTTGATGGCAAAGTCAAGACCTCCCGCGACTCGCACGGCCAATGTACCACCATGTCTCGAGAGTATGGTGGCCGAGGTGAATTGATGATCGGCCCAGCTCATATTCACGATGAACCCTCCCCGGGCTGCCAGTCCCTCTACGCTCCCGAGCCCGATGGCACTCCCCGGGAGTGCTGGGGCGAGGTGCACGAGGCCGTTGTGGCTCTGCAACAAGATCTCCGTAAAAGCCCCCACTAGGCCGAGGTTCCCATCGATCTGGAAAACGGATCCGTTGAGGTCAAAGAGATTATCGGCGAGATAGGTGCTGATCAAGTGGGAGATGTGGTAGATGGCTTCGTCGCCCTCCAAGAGTCTCGCGTAGATGCCGGCGGCCCAAGCCCGCGACCAGCCCATGCTTCCGCTGCCATTGTCCATGCGCCTGTTGATCGATACCAGGGCTGCGTCGGAATACGTCGAGTTCTTGAGCGGGCTGATCTGGGTCCCTGGGTACACTGCCACCAGGTGGGACAAGTGACGGTGGCCCGGCTCCGTCTCCAGATAGTCGCCTGAAAACTCGAGTATCTGTCCCAACGCACCTATTCCCGGCGGTCTCAACTTGGACTTGTAGTCTTGGGCCTTGTCAACCCCGGAGGTGCTGCCGACGGCGTCGGAAAGCTCGATGAAGCCTTCAAACAGCTCATAGAGCATCTGCCGGTCGTGTGCCGTGCCCTGGTCGAGCCCTACCGAAGCGTTGAACTTGGTGCGGCCGGCCGGGATGCGATATGAATTCTCGGGGGAACTTCCGTAGCTTGTGACGTAATAGCCGTCGGGGTCAGGTATAAGAAAGGAGTAATAAAACTCGAGAGCATCGCTCAGGATCGGCAGTGCCACCAGCGAGGCGAAGGTTGCATTCCTGGAAAAACGATAATGCTCGACCAAGTGCGAAACTAGCCATGCGCCTCCCATTGTGTTGGCAGCGTAATACGTCTGGCCGTCCTGAGGAGCGCAGTCTCCCCATATATCGGTGTTGTGGTGGCACCCCCATCCTTTCGCGCCGTACATGGTTTGGGCAACGGCTTGTCCTCGGATCTGCATTCGGCCAAGGTGGTCAAACAAGGGCTCGTGGGTTTCTCCGAGGTTGGTCGTCTCTGCCGGCCAGTAGTTCATTTGGGTGTTGATATTGATGGTGAACTTTGAACCCCACGGCGGATTGAACTTGTCGTTCCAAACGCCTTGAAGATTCGACGGGAGACTGCCGGGACGAGATGACCCGATCAATAAGTACCGGCCGTAATTGTAGGCAAGCGCCAGGAGCTCTGGGTCGTAAGTGACATTGCCATTCCGTCGCCATTCCGACAACCGTCGTCCTGTCTCCAAGGCGCCAGCGGCGCCAGAGTCACCCAAATCCAAAGCTACGCGGCTGTTCAAACTCTGGTAGTCCTTTACTGCGGTTTCAAGGAAAGAGGGCCATCCGAGATCAACTGCGGCCTCCAGTTTCGTGTTCATGGACGCTGTCCACGATTGTTCCGAGTCATACCGGAAAGCAGATTCGGCGTTGAAATACATTAGGACTTCTTGGCTGCCTGTGATCATCAGGGAAGTCGCATTGCTCGTGACAGAACCTTGAAATGAATCAGTGTCTTTCTTTATTTGAAAAAAGGAAGAAGAAAAAGGGCAAGCTGGCTGGTATTGGACTGACCGGTGCTCGTGACAATTCTGAGATTGGCAGTGAAATTCAGGCTGTTGTCTGCTGTGGCGCCTCCCTTCAAAGTGATGGACCGTCCATCCGAATCAGAAACAACCGAGTTCTGAGCCTCGTCGCGGAGGATGGACACGTTCAGCGAAAGGCCACCGGTACTGTTTGCCATGTATCGAAATCCAATGACGCCCAGAGGATAATTAGCAACGGCCTGTCGGGAGTATCGAACGCCGTCGAAAGCGTAGGAAACCTCGGCGACCCCAGTCTTGAGATCAAGTGTCCGGTTGTAAGACGTCACAAGTGCTGGATCATGGCCGAAATCGACAGACATGTTTCCAAGTGGCTGGTAGACACGCTCAGACTGTGGTACGCCAACCATACTTGATACCCACAGACTGTTTCCAGTGCTGGTGTTGCCGTTTGTGAGGTTACCCACAACACTCGGGAATACCGCAAGGGCATTGGGATTCACCCGCTCCTGAAATCCTCCACTCCAAAGGGAGTCCTCGTTGAGTGCTACCCTTTCATTGGGAATGCTCCCAAATATGAGCGCGCCTAGCCTGCCATTCCCGATGGGTATGCCATCTTGAAAGTCGACGGCAGGGCTGCTGTACCAGAGCTTCGTGGAGGCTTCTGAAGAGGCAAAGGCACCCGCCAAAAACCCCAGCCAGACAAGATGTATGAGGCTCCACATCCTAAAAAGATCAATAAGACGTGATGTAAGCTGTCATCGTTACAGGAAGTATTCTCAATATTATCTATTTGTAAAGTCCGTTCACAGTCGCTACAAGTGTGCTCCGTCACGATGATCTCCCGAGCGCACGATGATCCCCCGAGCGCGGCGTCGAGAAGCCACGCGACCACCGGCAAGGCATTGGAAAGCCTGCCAAAGTTGCATTGAATTCTCTGAACAAGCTGCAATGTCGCCGTTAATGGCCGCTCCGGTGGTCGGTCGGACAGGTTCGGTGTGCCACGGCGTCCATGCAGGAAAGAATACCGGATCTTTAGGGCAGAGCCACTCGGCCAGAGTTGCAGCAAGACTTGTGTTTGTGGACCGCGCGGGTAAAGTACCGGCTCCGTGTAAAGGCGTGAGGGCTTGGCGAAGAGATTGTCTGATGACCCGGGCATGAGGATGGTGTTGAGGGTAGCACTTGACCCGCGGCCACTGGCCCGGTACCTGGCCCGGGCTGGTCACATCGCCAAGGCCTGGTTTTCGTTCAGAACGAGGACAACAAAATGTCCTCAACTAATCACAAATTCGACTACTCCATACTGCCGCGTTTTCCCTCTACTGTCTGAACGCCGAACAAATCAAATTGTCCTAGTATCCATTATGATTAGCACTTGATACAACTCTCGCACGCGGTTATCCATATCATTCATGCTTGAATATATGGTAACAAATGTTTACTTGGAGAGGGTCCCAAGCAGAACAACGACGCGGGATACGAAAACAGGTCTTCATCACATATTGCTTGCCTTCAAACCTCAGTCCAGCTACAAAATTTCCATAATCTTCAGTGGCGACAAGTGATCATGCAACATGGCAGGAGTCGGGCATGATGTTGACCAATACTTGTATAACATACCTGTTCGTGCAAGGATAACATCCATAGCATCAAACCATCTTCACTACCGACACCTACCAGAAGAGCTGCAAGGTACGCCTCGAACAAATAGAATAGGCCGGCGCCCGAGAGGTGTGCAGCTGAGACCGAAGCAGCGCCGCTGACGGCAGGTGGATTCTCCCGAGCTGAGGGGAGCAACAATACCAAGACGTCATTGTTCATGACAGAGTGAGCACAAGTGGCCGAGGTCGAGCCGCACAGTGGCAGTCTATGACTCCATGAATGATCATCTGCCAACCTCGTGCCCCAGGAATGAAACTCCATCTCAGCTTGACGAGAGTCTCGTGAACGAATGTTAGCAAATGAATGTTTCTTCGAATGCCGCTTCTCCTACTGAGATGAAGCTGGTCTTTGAGGGACTGTGTCTACTGCTGCCACTTCCTGCAACCCTCTCACGAATCGCACCCCGGCCACGAATCCAAGTGCCCATGACTCAGTCAAACACTACCGTTTCCTTGCCCTTGTAACAAGGACTTCGTATAATGCCCATACACCGTCTCGATCAGCCTGTCCTGTTCTACGAAAGACAGTCGTGATAGACATCCATGTGGGGAGACCACAGTAGTCGTAGCTGAAATGGAGTCTTGGACGTCTAAAAAGGGGGCCTCGGTAGATATGATCTGAATTGGGCAGGTCCTTCTCGGGCCGAAATTGAGGGCGCGTGGGAAGCAGTCTACAGAACTTCCCCAAACCCCGGTACAGAACACGACGCTGGAAAGACACTCTAGAATCTTCTGAGTCAGCAGTGCCGAGTGATTATGTCAAAATAAGGTGCGGCTCGTGTTATCTTGGCAATGCGTGGGGGGAGCCCCGGCACCCCCGGGCGCGGCGGATTCTTTGTCATTGACAGAATCTGGAAGGTCAAGACAAGCGTGGCGGCGATATCGAAAGCACATTTTGCGTGCTGATGGCGGAATGTGGATCTAAGATTCTAGCTTGGGCTGTTGCATTTGGATCGTATTGTCGTGAGGAAGAAATCAAATTGGCAAAGTTGTCTATACTCGTCATTCGTGCAACAGGGTTGTACTGAAATCCATGACAAGTAGTATGGTTGTATGTCTAGAAAAGTCTGGTGGGAAAAAAAAAAAGATATTCATGGGTGGAACGGGTGATACATGTGTCTATCTAACATTGAGTGAGTGACATGTTCCGTCTTTTCGGAAGCAGATCTTCATCGAATACTATAAACGCAGTGCCAAGATACTGTCCCGTGAGAATAACTCCAGTTCCCAAAGCCCGAATTTACCAACCAAACTGTTCGCAGTGAAGCTCGACGGCGGGTCCGTCCTTCGTAATCAGCCCGGCAGCCGTATTCCTCACGAGTCGCATCAGACCGTCTGGTCCACAGGCAGCGATCAGCACCCTCTTGTCCTTGCCGGCGCACTTGACCGCCTCGCTGATCAGCGCCGCCACGTCGGGCCGGCCCTGCTCGACGACGGGGAGGTCGATGGACCCCGTCGTGACGGTGCGCCTGCCCATCCTACAGACAATGGCACGGATGTCGTCCTTCTCGGGGTCTTCACTAAGCGTCTGTACCTGTGCCGCCGCGGCCGCTGGCATGTCGTCCGCGCTGGTGCTCTTGACGAGGCGCTCGTCCATGTCCGTCTCGTAGACCGGGGTCATGGGGGAGAGGTCGGCCGACGTGAGAGAGTTGATGGTGGGCTGCAGCGATTGCTTCGAGGCCTTCTCGGTGACCACGGCGTCCTGGGTAGCAACAGGCTTTGTGGCGTGCAGGCGGAGTGCGACTCTCGAGCCGTGGGTATGCGTGCGTATCGCGTCTAAATGGTCCGAGAACCAGGACAGGTTATCTGATGATACAATGTTAACGATGTTTTTAGTTGCACTTTGTACAAGATCGTCTACGGACCTCTGTCCCGAACCGCCCAGATGAACTCGATCTGTTTGTCCGACTCCGGCGTCATCTTCTGTAGTATGTTGGAAGCCATGCCGAATGTAAAGCTTGCGCCCGAGCCACCGGCGATGAGGACCACTTTGTCAAAGTCATATGGGTCAGGAAATGTTCCGTAGGGACCCTCCAAGGAAACTCGGAGCGAGGCGCCCGGGTTCTCCCGCGCGTATTTGGCGAGGTCTCTGGTGAATCCGCTGTACGAGTTGACGATGAGCTCGGCGGGCGAGGTCGCCACGATGGTGAATGGATGGGTCTCGAAGAGCCGGACCTTGGGAAGCCAGACGTAGCAGTGCTTGCCGGGCACGGCGCGAGGCAGCGGCTTCTTGAGCAGGACCTGGGTGCCGCCGTTGGGCAGGGGGTATACGGTGGCCTCGTTGTTGACGCCGTTGTATACGAGGCGGGAGAAGCGGATGAGCCGGTCCGAGAGCCAGATGGCCGCGGTGATGCAGGCGATGATGCCCACCTTCTCGGCGCTGAGCTCGGGCCGGTGCAGCGCCAGCGTCACCACCATCATGATGAACAGGATGATGTGGAAGACGTAGAACAGCTCGTACTTAAAGCGGCGCAGCACGACGGCCTCCACGCCGCTGGCGAACATGGCAAAGCCGAGCACAATTCCTGCGGTGACAATGTCCTCATGCATCAGATCCCACTTGCCCGCCTGAATGAAGTAGGCTGAGTAGATACAGGCGTGGAGGATCATGTAGAGAATGGTCGCATACCCTGAAATCTGATGGAGAGGGTTCAGCCGTTCGTACGAGTAGGAAGTCAAGATCGCCAATGGTGTATTCTTCAGTCCTAGAAACACAACCAGGGCAAAATTCGCAGCCGACATCCTGCGATACGGTTATTAACTAAATCTCTCGGGAATACAGATTGACTTACCAGCCGAATCGAGCAGCAAAGTTTGTTGTTCGACTAAAATCGAGGCCGGTGAAGGTGAGGATGAGATTGATCGCCAAATATACAGAATATAGAACTGCATGACCTGCTGATAAGAATCCGGGAATCTTGCGTATAAACAGCCGTCGAAAGGCTCTGCAGAAAAGACTATTAGCAGCAATCAAATCAACGCATAGGAGTCGACATACCTTGTCGTGGCCGCAAGTGGTGAGAGAACCTTTGCAACTCCTGCCGGAACATGACGCTTGTTGACGAGGACTCTTGTCCAATGCCCTATAATGAATATGGCGATGATTCCACATATGGAAGCAGCATAGTACTGAGTAGCCAGTTCGCTTGCATGCTGTCTGGCGGCGAAGAGAGCTGGGTTCGCTGACGGACCGCCGCCGCCGCCGCCGGGGCCACCGGGACCCGGCGGTGGAGGAGCAGGTGCTCCAGATGTCACCTGGAGATGCTGGCTCATTGCTCAAAGGGCTATATGGTCGAATTCAGATGATTTGGAGAGTTTCGAACAGTTGTGGGAATTTTAGGGGATATATGTTATGCGGAGAAGTCACTTGAGTGTATGTTTGGCGTGGGTTGTGTAGGGCACTAGGTGTGAAAGGCGAGGATTCGTCCAAGTATAAGATATATCCAGCGTTTGAGTGAATCAGTTGCTAGACCCACCAGGTTCTTCTTGCATGGTGATGTACAGACCAGTACGGCCTTGGAGTTACTTCATTTACGGGTCTGTGAATCACGACCGCTGCTGTGGTGGTCTCCGCCAGCTGCTATCTAGTATAGGCGGAATCAGGCGGACATGGTGGATGCAGTCAAGTTGTATCCCTAGCCAGCCAGCCGCTGTTGTAAGGCGTGACGCAGATATGATTTCCGATATTGGATATTGACAACATCGCCGGCATATCAGAGCGTCGAGACTCGAGGACCAGGTCACCACTCGCCCACTTTCAATGAGACACAGCTGCCGTAGTCCTGCTAAATGCATCATGGGCGGAAAGCCGCATGGCTGAGGGAGGGAGTATGGAGTATAGCAACTCGGCGGGATCCCCGGCGCCGATGCCAAGAAAAAGGCCGAATGCAGCTCTGCGCCTACCCAACTACCAGTTCTTTTCGCGGACGTTGACTGCGACTTACCTAAACCGGCCAGAGAGCCCGCCCAGGCTCCATCCCAAGAGTGAAGAGTAAAAATACAGCCTGGCGGAGCCAGAGAGACAGAGCCAAGCTCGCGGCATGCAACAAGGGTTCCCCAGACGAATCATTTTGTAATACTGACAAAGCATGGTAGCGAGATGTTCGTCCTTGATCCAGAAGTTACTCGACTGCGTGGCGGTCGTGTTGAGCGGGACGCAGGCGACCACAGATGTGATCAACATGGTACTGCAACGTCAGGTCTGGCAACCCCAACGCGGTAAGAGGCGTCCAGGTTTTTCATCTGGCTAAATTCTCTGTTATTTAGCCTCAGCATCACACATGACCCAAAACATCTCTGAACCTCGATCCGGCAGATTCTCGAGTCACTGGGCGACCGAATTGGAGCTGAAATCAGATTGGAACGAATTAATTGTCTGGGGGAATGGTCACTCGGCTATGCCATACGCCATGTAAACGTGGCACGAACGCAATGCAAGCTTATTTTGACCTTCGCGAGTATAATAAGACTGGCGGCATATCCAATACTTGCCATGCGCCATGTGAAAAAATTGCAGGTAGCAAGAAACTCGAGCGGCTCTGGCCAGACGTCTTTCTTGTAAGCAAAGTCAGGATTGACTAATGCTTGGCACAGTTATAATACCACCTGCAGTATGATATGACAGATCTGTTGTGGTCACGGCCGAGGCTGTGGGCTTCGGCTCCGTGCTGTCAAACGCAACGACATCCCTGGAGATTGGGCGCTTGATGTTTGATGCAGCTTCTTTACTCTGCTTGCCGGTCCCAATGGCAGTCGATCAAACTCATCCCAATCACATTTCATATTGTAGAAGACTGCCGATTCGCTCATAGCACTGCAATTATAAAAACAATACTTGTTTTCTTGTCAGACTGATCAGCCAACAGCCGGTATGGCTGAATTAATGGCATGCACACTGCCGTTGTCACTACAGATTCATCGGTAGATCGCTGGCGCATCCGCATGTGCGAAGGCCTTGCTCTCTGCTATCGGTGACCCCTCTAGGAATCAGAAAGTGGCTTGAGTTCACCATCACAGCATCTTGCACAATGGCATGCCAGAATCTTTAACTCATGATTAACACGTCGCAACGTAAATGGAGAATCTCAGGTTCTAGGTCTTCTTACAAATCTGATTTCTGCCATTCGTGCCCTTATTTTGCAACCTGCCAATCCTGGGTTCGGGTTGAGGACTGATATGATCCCTGGCGGCTTTCGCCATCCTCACCCCTGTTTGACGTGCGTCTGCAACCTTAAATTCAGCAGAGATCTCGTCAATCTTATCTTTCATCTCGGATAGTCTATTCAACCGACGACTAGAATCACTCTCAACGGCGCCAGAAGAAGAAGAAGAGAATATCTGTGCGAACAAGCGCCATCGGTCACTGCAATGGCCTCGGATCAGATGAATCGATCATCTACAAACAACAACAAGATATGGACCAAGTCAGAAACAGGCCAGGAACTATGTCTGCATCAGGTATACGTAATTGTGATGCACCTTCCCGCGGTCGACTCATGATTCACTGGCCAAGACCTTTAGTCATATAACCTATATGATGAGAGTTGCAGGTTGCTTATTGCGCCTCGCGGAGATGAACTGGCACAGACCTGTTTGCCCCTGTGGCGTATGCATCCATGGATGTCAGCTCTATAGCGGAAGCTGGTGTGATATTGTTCCGTTGCCGGAAGAGCGGCGATTCGTGGGATGGCTGGCATATGCGTGCAGCTATCCGGGTTGCTTATCTACACAACAGACGTGTTGAGACCTTATTTCGGCATACATGTCGGCAAGAGACCGGGACAAGAAAAAGAAAGAGTAGATAGCAGAAAGTAACATGTCGAGTTCGCCCACAGGAAGGTTACCATTATGTCGGAGGATTTGTCTGAACGATATTCACAGTTTCCATGACTCTCTACTTTCCGTCCTGAATATGGTTGAGCCAAAGGGTCTGTTCATTGGGTGAAATATGACTATGTCATTTACCATTCGCCTTTGAGATCGCTCTCTATTTCTTCAAAAACCTTCATGCCCTTACGCCCCAGACCTGTACCCACCCCTACAGCACACGCACCGACGCTCTTCATGCGTCTGTATCCAGAAGCATCCTCGACTCCACCGATACCAATCACTTTCACGTTCTTGGTCTCGGCAGCCTGATCCAACATGTTGCGCATCGTAGCAACGTTGCCCAGGGCCAATGGGTGAAGAGCAGCGCCGGCCATTCCGCCAATGCCCGCACCGGGAAGTTTAGTCTCGCCGTTTTGTGAGTTCACATCCGAGAGCAACAGGCAAGAGCCCAGCGTGTTCGTTGCGGTCAGGAAACTGACCGGGCAGGGCGAGCCCTGGGATCGTAAAGCCGCGACAACTGCTTCGAACTGTCCGGCGTGGGTGTACGGCGGGGTCTTGAGTCCGAATGGGATTCTAGGGAGTTCGTTGCTCGTGATGAGCTCCCTCAGCGCTTTCAAATACAGCATCAAGGCATCCCCCGAGTAGGCCGGCGGCGGCGCATTGGGAATATTAGGACAGCTCAGATTGATCTCGACAGCTAGAGGCATCTTGACCACCTTGCTGTGGTCCGCGACCAGACGATAACATTCCGCGACCTCATCGGGGGTTCCGGTGACCGAGACGATAACCAGCTTCTTGGAATCCTCCTCCAGATCGTCTGATATCGCCTTGATGTATGAGAGGTATTCCTTGAGCAGATAAGGGCTATATCCGAGTGTGTTGAGGCTCGATGTCTCCGCTGCCTTCACGTCCTTCAGGTCCTCGTTGGATGCATGAGTCACGGGGTCGAAAAAGGTATACTGATGCACTGCGACGTCGTGTTTGAAGCCATTCAGAAGAGCGGTGCGGGTCGTGATGGCGCCGAGTGAGGGACATTTAAACAAGGCCTCCAAATCACGATGTGTCGTCGCCCACGGGTTCGCCGAGTTCAATAGTGGTGGGTTGATTTCGATGCTAGGTGCTTCCGACTCCATTTTGTCTTTCGAAACTGTTGGTATCATATAATTCTGAGTTGAAGCATAATCCCGCCAACGACACGGTACGGAGGCATAAATACGTTAGGTATTCAGACTACCCGATGGTGAGTTACGTCCACATGACTTCAAGCCTGTTAGTGATAAGATAAGAAACCGGATTCGCGCGCGCTGATCTTCGGGACCGGTCGCCACCGGCGGGAACAATAGGATCCTTCGATACGTAAATCATGCATCACTTTGCTCTACACCGACGAAGAAGAACACACCGGGGGGAAAGGCACGGTTTATAGAGACAATCGAGGAATAGAGTTGTCCATAGTCCACAATCAAATGCCTTTATGACGATTGTCGATCAAGTCCCCGAGTATTCACCTAGGGCCCGTCTCGGGCGACTAAAATAAACTATCCTAAACCTTGTTGCCCATCTGCCTCGTGTCATGGCTCGCATGGTTTGAAGGTCGCTATTCTCCTATTCTCCAGCGGGCTTTAAAAATTCGGACAAAGGACATCGCATTCTTGAGCATAATGGCGAGAGCGCGAACAAGACAAGCCTCGGATGTCTGGATTCTAGAAGGTTAGGGGCTACGATCGCCCCTCGGTCTGGTCACCGCTGGGTGGATATCATGGGGCTCCTCTCCCGCCAATCTGGCGCAGCAGATCCAAGCGCTCGGGTTCGCAAGATAACCAATCTACGGGACTTTCCCATAAAGACCTCAGACAATGACGACTTTCGCATGGCCACCGCGCGACTGACTAATGACAAGATGATGAGGCTCTCGTCAACCAGCCGAGGCATCCTGCGGGTCCCCGTTCGGACTAGGCGATACTATCGGGCACGGCCTCATCGAGATAACTGGGGACGCCGAGCGGCAGGATGTATATAAAGACGATCCAGCTGCCGCCGTCTTGGCACGGGATATACGGATACCACGGAAAACACTCATAAACATGTCTTGGAAGAACCCCTCAACAACAGACAGAACTGTCACTATCCTCGGTGCTGGTGTCCTCGGACGCCGCATCGCCGCAGCCTGGGCCGCCGGAGGCTATAGCGTCGTTCTGCGCGACCCAAGCCGGGAGCAATGCGCAGCGGCATCGGAATACGTCAAGTCAAACGGATGGAGATTTCCCGGAAAGTGCGCTGGCGAAGAGCTCAGTGTGCAGACATACCAGGACCTCGAGCCTGCCCTGGAGAAGTCGTTTCTCGTGATCGAATGTGTCCCCGAGAGGCTGGAGATCAAGCATGACACATTTGCAGAGCTCGAGCGACTGGCTCCCCAGGACGCCATTCTTGTTTCCAACTCGTCGTCTTACAAGTCCAGGGAAGTTGCGCAGCATCTCAAGCCCGAAACTCGCCAGCGAGTTCTCAACATGCACTACAGTACGTATTTCTAAGTGGGTCTTGGACTGGTGTGTAAGTCATTTATATCTAATGTGCGGACCTATCTAGTGATGCCGCCGCTGAACAAGATCGTCGAGCTGATGACCTGCGGTGATACTAATGAGGAAATATTCCCCTTCCTCGTTACCATGCTGAGAGAAATCGGCATGCTGCCCATCGTTGCTCACAAGGAGTCCACCGGATTCGTCATCAACCGCGTCTGGGCCGCCGTCAAGCGCGAAGTCCTTACAGTATTGCTGGATGGCGTTTCCACGCCAGAGGAGCTGGACGAAGTATGGACAGAAATGTTCGTCAACACCGGAACAGCGCCTTGTAGGTCGATGGACGCCGTAGGTCTCGACACGGTGTCGTTCATTGAGCAGCACTACATTGAGGAGCGCGGCTTGAAGGACCCTGGTATCATCGCATACTTGCAGAAGTACCTCGATGAAGGAAAACTGGGCGCCAAGAGCAGCAAGGGAGGATGTGAGCATTATCCCCTCCATGCAGTCATTGTATCCCTAAGAAATACTTGCTAACCTTGATCCCAGTGTACCCTCCCGGCTACACGACCAAGACGGGCAACCAGCAGCAGACCGACTTTGACAACGTGCAAGCCCCAGAGCTGTACTTCCTCGACGTTGGTCTGTCCAATAAGCCAGAGGAGGTCTTCTCTTCGGGTCGAATTCTGGTCGGCAGTGCAGACGGTAAATCACCCCTCCGCACCGTAGTTGAGAACCAGCATCTCCCAGACGGTATCGCCATCAGCCACGCCGAAAGGACTATTTTCTGGACAAACATGGGAATCCCGTCCAAGAACGACGGAAGCATACTCTCTTGCCAGATGGACGGCAGCGACGTAAAGGCCATTGTTCCCGAGGGCACGGTGCACACGCCCAAGCAGATCTCGATCGACGAGAAGAACAAGAAGGTCTACTTCTCCGATCGCGAAGGCATGAGAGTCCTGAGATGCAATTTTGACGGGTCCGACCTGGAGACGATCGTCGAGACGAGCGACTGGACGCAGGGCTCCGAGGACCAGACGAAATGGTGTGTCGGCATCGCCGTCGCCCCTGACCAAGGAAAGTTCTACTGGACGCAGAAGGGCCCCTCTAAGGGCTCCAAGGGCCAGATCTTCCGGGCCTCGATCGACTTCCCCGCCGGCGCCGACGCCAAGAGCAGGACGGACATTGAGAGGCTGTTTGATGGATTGCCCGAGCCCATCGATCTCGAGGTCGACGAGGAGGGCGGGCTGCTTTACTGGACAGACCGCGGCGAGCTGCCGCTGGGAAACAGCATCAACCGCGCCTCTCTCAGCGACGTTGGCACTGGCAAATACGACATACTTGCGAGGAATATGCACGAAGCCATTGGACTTACCATCGACAAGAAGAACCGCCACATCTATGCTACCGACCTTGGTGGGTCAGTATACAGGTTTAACATGGATGGTAGTAACAAGCAGAAGTTCTACGATGGAGAGGGAGCTTTTACTGGAATTGCACTCAGCCATGTATAAAGCTTTACATAGAATAGAATAGAACATAGAACATAGAATATCACAAGTAGCATATCAGATGAGTAACGTGTGACCAATACTTGGCTTGTGACAACACTCTGCACAAACATTAGCACGTTGTCTTGTCTAATATATCTAGCAATGGAAGCCAGTTACTCAGGGCAGAAGATACCTACCTATTGCCTACCTACATATGGTCCAGTGGTCCCTTTTTTATATGTATGGTAGATCTATCAAAGTGGGACAGACGTTGTGGCACCAGGAAGGTATAAACTCTCCACTGTCTGAACGATTTAACCGTATTGGGCAGTATTTTCGCTCTCCAGATCCAAATTCCCGGGTGGGAACAACCTCCAACCCGTCGGTCTTGAGCTTCCAGTTAATGCCCGCGCTAAACCCAAAAAGGTCTACCTACCTTAGGCGGGGCCTAGTTGGCGGACCCACGTCGCCGGCATTGAGGCTCGTACTCCGTACCTGTAGCCAGGCAACGTCTGGTACCTATGGAACTGCTCCGTACTTGAATGCTCTGGGGAATTTTTGAAGCTTCAGCTCTGCACTCTTGACGCGCTCACACTCGGAGCAACATCTTGCGAGGACGCCACGACACTTGGCTCCTTTGTGTCGCATTTTCTAGCGTTTGTGAGCATTGCGCTGTGAGTACTTTTGTCATTTACTTCACAGGCCACGACCGATTTCTGCATTAGACTCCTGCTTCCCATTTGACCGCGGATCGCGAGCTGCAGTGGGGTCGGTATTTCCATCTGTCGCCCCAGCCTTGTTGCCTTTGCAGGCTTTCGCAAGTTTGTGCCAGCTGCACCACGTTCTTGTTTGGGCCAGGCAGACAATCTAACGCACCGGGCAATACAGGACCACCACGCCCGATTCATCCATCGCTCACGTTCGGCGACACTACCCTGCTCAACGGACAACGGGTAATCCTACACCTAAAATGGCCGACGCCGAGAAGCAAGACGGCATTGAGGTGCCCGTCGAGGAGCACCAAGCCGGTGGCGCCGGGGAGGAGAATAATGACGAGGTACGACTTCAACGATTCCACACATCGCATTGGCGTCGCGTTCCAACCCCCACCCTGGTTCCCTTCTGCCGACGAACCACTTGCGATTGTCATGGCTAACACTCTGGTCTGTTGATCTATAGGAAGAAATCAGTGCCATGAAGCGCCGAGTCGCCGAGATGGAGAAGGAGGCCGCAAAGCTTCGAGAGATGCAGGCCAGTTTGGAGGAACGTGGCAACGACCTCACTCAAGACGACAAGAACGACGTCGACAGCCGCAGCATTTTTGTTGGCAATGTTGACTACTCTGTGTCACCCGAGGAGATCCAAGCTCATTTCCAGGAGTGTGGTTCCATTAATCGAGTCACGATTCTGCTTGACAAGTTTACTGGCCAGCCCAAGGGGTAAGTACAAGTCCTCGCGCGGAGCACTCTTGATCGGCGACTAACATGACTGCGCGCCAGCTATGCCTACGTCGAATTCACGGAGCCGAGCCTGGTCGCACAAGCCCTCGTTCTCAACGATAGTGTACTCAAGGGTCGCAACATCAAGGTGACCCCGAAGCGAACCAACATTCCCGGCATGTCTAGAGGGCGTGGCGGCCGAGGCCGTGGAGGTTTTGGAAGAGGTTTCTTTGGAGGACGAGGAGGAGGAGGATTTCAACCTCGCGGCGGCTACAGAGGTGGCTACAGAGGTCGCGGCCGCGGCGGTTACGCTCCGTACTAGGGTTACGCTCCGTACTAGGAGCCTTCGGACCAGACATCTTGGTTACAATACTTGGATGGCGGCCATGGGCTGTGAGGCGACTTTCAGCCTCCCGCGAACACAATCATCTCGACGTTCGTCTGCCGAGTTTTCGACCTCAATTCTGTACCCTGCGCACTGGATCTTTCTGCCATACGAAGAATGTGGTAGACACGGGTCCATTTCGAAACATCGCGCGCCCTCGGCCCACCTTGAGACGACCTTTCTTCGATTCTGAAGTCGCGGCGCGCTTGTACAATATTCGGTTTTATAAATCTAATAGAGGCACTGTGGTCCAAGAGCAGGCAGGATTACACATTTTCGGCCAAATGTCCTCTTTCATCGATGGCGCCTCTTCCTGAAATGGCATTGGAAGAGTATTAGAGCGAAATACAGGGTGGTCTCGTCATCTGTCCTTCATACTGTGTGCAGAATCCAGGATCGCCTCTGTCTGAAAATTTACAATTGCTTGAAAGATGAACACAGGAGTGGATGGAAGCTAGATTGGCACGTGAAGCTCAGGACCAGGCTCAGGTTCACGCGACATATTGAACAATCAATCACTGGCATTCAGAAGCAGATTTGGTCAGCGGACTGTATTGGTAGACATACCCATGATGAAGTTAATTCTGACTGCAAAGTAACAGACAAATGACAGAAATATAGTGATGATATATGGAACTAACAGAAATCGTTATCCAGTCAATGTCTACTTGAAGGTACTGCGAAGTGTTGATTACCAACGTTCTCAAAACGTCTTTTACTTTGAGACTTCTGTAAATATGATATTTATAGAAACCATGTACGTACGTACAACAAACCGGGTTTCCTCTTGTAAAATGGCGGGGAGACCGCTTAACAAATCATACTGCGGTTCATGTTTCAACACACCAACAAGGTTTTGGCTGATGTGGTTCGCTCGCGGTTAGGATCCGGGACCAGGGAAGGATGGACAATGACAGGACGTGGGTCAACTGCTTGCCGCTTGCCGCTTCTGTGGATGCGCACGAGACCATGCTGCATGTACGTTTATCGTCACTGTATAGAATGCTGCATTTGCACTGCTGTATTGCTATGGTTGACTACCTTGCATACCTAGGTATTTATAGGTTTATAGAAAAGACAGGCCTGGCAGCTGCCAGTAGTTGTCATGTCAAGCGAATGATAACAACGGCTGGGTAGGTACTAGATTGATGATATAGTAATCCATAAATATCTAGGTATATAAAGGTTGCTCGTCCTACAAAATGGTGCGCTTACCTAGGAGACGTTTCAGTTTCAGGTTTTGTAAAATGCAATCATACCTGTCTAGCTGATGGAAAGAAACAAAAGGGAGACGATACCCTGGAGTTCCATCCTCCATCCACTTGTTTCCCCTGACGGCCAAGCAAGTTACGTCAAGAAGAAGCTCCAGCCTCCCGTCCGCGCGTCAGACATTTCGAGTCTGAGCTTGGATGGGGTTCGGAAGCGACTGTACAGCCCTGATCCAAGCCAAGAATTGAAAAAGACGAGGAGAGACATCAACTCCACATAGCTTTACATCTTTCTGATGTACGAAAAGTCTACGTCAGATCTTATTATTGACAAAGCACCCATTTTATTGCAGCTGGAAATAATTGAGATCCTCGGACCTAGAGTATATGGTAAGAGATAAATATGCTAACCTAGGTAACCTAGATTGGGTGACGGTTGGCTGATCGACTCCTCGAGATGATGTCTCATGTCGAGTGTGGCTGAACACGCGCACGAGCAGACACACGCCGAATTGCTATTTGCGGCGTGCGGGAGGCCAGGAGCGTCCGAGTCCTCGTACATTTTCATCACTACGCCCCAGGCATTGAAGCCATACCACTCGAGCTCACAACTCAAGGGGTTCAAGTCAACCAGGAGCAGCGTTACGGGAAAGGCGGAGGCTTACTGAATGTAGTGTAGCAGTAGCTGGGCTCACAAACACTAGGCCTTGGCCGGGCCTGTAAAGACCCTACCCACCTCCTGGCACATTGATTACATGAACTTTTTCTGTGTTAGGCTTCTTCTGTCCAACTGCACATAGATATAAGCGGGGTCTTTTAGAAGAGCTGGAAGCGCTGCAATGGAGCTTGCACTGCCTCAAAAGACTGCCACCGGCTGGTTTAGGTAGCTGATCGCTGACGCCCGTATTCCGAGAGATCGATACATGACCCGATCTCTTGGATGTCTACGCGGTTCCTTACGAGTAGAGTTATGCGTAAAATGTCTTCAAACACTACAAAGCTATGTCATTAGTTGTGTAATAGGTCTTGGTCAATAGTAGCCTGAGCAATTGGCAGTGGGCCGCGGGCCGACTTAAGGTACGATCCATACCTACGCCTCTATTGCCCGAGTTCGATCAAGCCTGGCAACCTAGGGGGAAGTTGTGCCCACCTTTGTCTGTCTCGATCCTGGGCGCTGACCACACCAGACCAATGGAGCCCCCCAGCCTACCCGAATAGAGATGTGCTGTGCCCCGCTGCAGGACCATCCTCGGTGCGATACCTCGCCTACAAGCGCCCTCCAGCACCTGGAACTACAGGCCTCCCAACGCTGAAACCGCAGGTCTGGCGGGTGTACTTTGGAGCCAGCGCCAGACGAATCCCCCCCCAAGTCAATCGGGGCCGGCGACAACTGCATGCCTGACTAGGGTCGATCGGGTTGGTTTTCGCCGCCTGGGTTTCGCTTCCTTCCCTGGGAGGTCTCTGCACGAGACATTCTTACAGACAAACACTCAACCCACTCAACTCACCCACATTCTCTCCTACAGATCAACCGCATACGGTGCCGGGCTTTGCTGTTCCCACCCTCTCTCAGCGCAGCGCATCGCATCGCATCGCATCGCGTCGCACCCGACCTACAACCTCGTCGTGAACCCAGATCCCTCTCCAGGCGTCAGGATAGCGCCCAAGACCAGGCCCTAGGACGGCCTCTGGCGCCGCTTCACTGCTGAGAGGAGTGAACCAAGGAGGAGGAGTGACCCCAAGCTGTCGACATCACGCTCGACATCTCCCGCCACCATGGCCGCCAACCGCGCAGAGTCTGGGTCGACATCGTGAGTTCCTCGTCACCTTTTGATCCTCTGCGATTCTTTCCCCCGGATCATATATATCATGTCCAGGTTCTAATAGATGTGTGACTATAGCCAGAACAACTTGCGAATCACGAGTACGTTTACCCCTCCATCCAAGGGAATCGTTCGCTTACAGACAGCGTCATCGTCTGGACACATGGAGGACATTCTACTGACACGCATCAACCACAGTCATCGCAGCAGACGGTCTTTACAAGCGAGATGTCTTCCGTACGTACTTTCTACAACATGGGCCCGAGGTTCTGGGACCTTCGATGCCACTGCGAGTTGATGCTAATGTGGAATCACGGCACAGGCTTCCCGGATCCGTTTGCCGTGGCTACCATCAACGGCGAGCAGACCAAGACCACCACAGTGACGAAGCGGACGCTGAACCCCTACTGGAATGAAAGCTTTGACTTGTACGAGGACTTGCATATATTCTCCTTGTGTCTCCAAAATGACAACCACTTACACTTTGCTATAGCCGAGCGAATGAGGACAGCATTCTGGCAGTTCAAGTTTTCGACCAGAAGAAGTTCAAGAAGAAGGACCAGGGATTCCTAGGTGTTATTAACATTCGCATTGGTGATGTGATTGAGCTGGCTGATGGTGCCGATGGTATGCCGCGAGACCTACCTGATTGTGTGAATCCGCTAGCTAACTCCCATTGTTCAGACCAGATGCTCACTCGGGATCTCAAGAAGTCCACTGATAATCTGGTTGTCCACGGTAAGCTGATTATAAACCTATCGACCAACTTGTCGGCCCCCGCCAGACAGCAGCAAGGTCCTCCCGCCAACGGTGCCAGACCATCACTGGCAACACCTCAGTCCTCGAGCTTGAGCGACCGCCACGCAGACAGACCAACATCTTCTACGGGACCCAGCAATCTAGCTCCAGGAAGCCAGACGAATTTACCTGTACGACCAAACAGCGTCACAGCACCGCCGCCCGCGAGTGCCATCAACAGCAGCACACAGCAGCAACAGCCTAGGGCCACCAGCCAGATGAGTCCCTTTGAAGATGCACAGGGCCGCTTGCCCGCCGGATGGGAGCGTCGCGAAGACAACCTCGGCAGAACGTACTATGTCGACCACAACACCAGAACCACCAGTTGGAACCGCCCGACCCAGGCGAGCACTGGTGAGAACCGTGGTGAGCGAGAAGCTGCCACACAGGTCGAACGCCAGCGACATCAAAACCGTACGCTACCGGAGGATCGTACGGGCACGAGCTCGCCGACCCTCCAGCAGCAGCCGCCACAGCCGCCGACTGCTGCCGCAGCTGCTGCTGCCGCCCAGGGCGCCAATTCGACAATGATGCACACCGGTGCTACGACTCCTGGCTCAGGCGAGCTCCCTCCAGGCTGGGAACAGCGTTGGACTCCCGAGGGCCGCCCTTACTTTGTGGACCACAACACGCGGACCACGACATGGGTCGACCCGCGCCGACAGCAGTACATTAGAATGTACGGCGGACAGAACAATGCCAACGGTACCATTCAACAGCAGCCCGTTTCGCAGCTGGGCCCGCTTCCCAGCGGTTGGGAGATGCGTCTCACCAACACAGCCCGCGTGTACTTCGTGGATCACAACACAAAGACGACCACCTGGGACGATCCCCGTCTCCCGTCTTCGTTGGATCAGAACGTGCCACAGTACAAGCGAGACTTCCGAAGAAAGCTCATTTACTTCCGGTCACAGCCTGCCATGCGCATCTTGTCGGGTCAGTGCCATATCAAAGTACGAAGATCGCATATTTTCGAGGACTCGTTTGCCGAGATTTCACGACAATCTGCTACTGACCTGAAGAAGCGCCTGATGATTAAGTTTGACGGCGAGGATGGTTTGGACTATGGTGGTTTGTCCCGTGAATTTTTCTTCCTGCTGTCGCACGAAATGTTTAATCCATTTTACTGTCTCTTTGAGTACTCGGCGCACGACAACTACACGCTTCAGATCAACCCCCACTCGGGTATCAACCCTGAGCATCTCAACTACTTCAAGTTCATCGGCCGCGTCGTCGGACTGGCCATCTTCCACCGACGATTCCTCGACGCCTTCTTCATCGGCGCCCTGTACAAGATGGTACTAGGCAAGCCTGTGTCGCTACCCGACATGGAGGGTGTGGACGCCGATTTCCACCGCAGCTTGCAGTGGATGCTCGACAACGACATTTCAGGCGGCATTCTGGAGCAGACATTCTCTACTGAAGATGAGCGCTTCGGAGTGTTGACTGTGGAGGATCTGAAGCCGGATGGTCGCAACATCGAGGTTACGAACGAGAACAAGAAGGAGTACGTTGAGCTCATGGTCAAGTGGCGCATCGAAAAGCGCATTGCGGAACAGTTCCAAGCCTTTAAGGACGGTTTCCACGAGCTGATCCCGCAGGATTTGGTCAATGTGTTCGATGAGCGCGAGCTAGAGCTGCTGATTGGTGGTATCGCGGAGATTGACGTCGACGACTGGAAGAAGCACACCGACTACCGCGGATACACTGAGAGCGACGAGGTCATTCAGTTTTTCTGGCAGACGATCCGAAGCTGGGATGGTGAGCAGAAGAGCAGACTGCTGCAGTTCGCCACGGGCACTTCGCGTATCCCCGTCAACGGCTTCAAGGACTTGCAAGGCAGCGATGGCCCAAGACGCTTTACTATTGAGAAGGCTGGAGAGGTTGGCAACTTGCCAAAGGCACACACCTGGTATGCAGACTCCCACACTCGAAAATCTGACATTGAAGTCATACTAACTTGCTTATTCAGTTTCAACCGTTTGGATCTACCACCGTACAAGTCGTTGGAAGCGTTGCAACAAAAATTGACCATTGCCGTCGAGGAGACGATGGGTTTCGGACAAGAATAGAGACTCATAAGACAATCCTTGATGTTGTTTCTTGATTTTTCGGTTTCTTTCCTACTTTCCTTTGCGGTCCTGCACGAGGCGTCGACACCCCTCCATGTATATAGATATGCTCTACTATCCGAGTTAACTTTGATATGGCGGTGTGACAGAGCACAGCTTGTTCTTTATTCGTGGCGGAATGGCGCAGCAAGCTCAACAAGAAACGATTCGACAGCAGAGTTGCAAGACCAGGTTCTCAGCGTGAATGACTGTGGATGAGGGGGATACAGAGAGAAGAGAGAGAGAATGGGAGAGAAGCGACCCAACGGAAACGAACATGGATTTTACTCAACCAGGAGTTTCAATGCAATTTGACTATACGACCGACCCTACTACCTATGACAAGAGATTGACCCTTGAAAGAGACGGAGGTCAACCTGATTATAGGAGCGAGCTCCTGTCCTAAAGGATAACATGATTGAATTCGAGCTGTTCCGCTATCCTATCAGAATTGAATATTCTCTTGCTCTTTGCTGTCTGCGCGAACATACCTTGCTGCCTAATTCTGAAGCTCTATGCTGCTCTAGATATCTCTGTTGGATATCTCCTTTTTTGAGGGGCACATATTGGTTTATATTTTCTCGTGTTGATTATACGAAGTGATTGCATGTCTGCACATGATTTCTTCCTGGTTGTTCAGGTCGCTCACGATGCTCATGTTTTCACCCAGCTGCAGGAAAGTATTGTCTCAACTCATACACGCTTCGTATTTACTTCAATCCGCCTATATACATGTAGTGTGTTCTGCCAACCAGAACTTAAATATCAGAATACAGTCGTACAGAAGGCGAGATCCATCTCGATCTTGAAAGCCGGGCACCATGACATGGGCTTCGGCTTGTGCACAGGCAAGGTGTGCGCGTGATGGGGCCTTCTCCGTTACATCCCCGTCGCTTCAACCCTCATGCCCTGGGTGGTATATATGAAAGAAAACTCTAAATTCTACAAGATCGCTCAACGACACCCCAGGGCACTCTCGGGTCTTCAGTGTCTCAGTGTTGAAGAGACTCCTCGTGTATGTGTCTTCCTTTTTTCAGACGTACAGTCGCCTCCGTTCATGAGCATACAGCCCATTAGGACGTCCAACAGGGTCGTCGAAAGTCCTTGGAGGCGTGGGCCAACGTTTGCGTAGCGGCGGTCAATAAAGTATGTAGTTGTAACAAATGGTGTACCAGACTGTATGCAAGAAAGAAACGGAGCATGTGATCATCTATGAGGTGTACATTGTTCTTGTGACTGGCGGTGTTCAGGCTCTGTTCTTGCGTTTGAGCCCGTTATGCATTGGTGTCGTCGGAATTGAGCCTTCTCTGACTGGAGTCATGAAAGTAACGTGCTTCTCCTCCTGCTTGCGAAGCTGCATGGGATCCGCCGGCCCACTTGTCGAACTGTGTCGGTGACGGAGAGTGTTTGAGCCTTCATCGTCGAAGTGAATCTCAGCGACATCCGTCATAGACTCAGTGTCGAGGTTCTCGTCAACATCCGACTCATCGCCCGAGCCATCGACTGAATCATCGTAGTCGTCGTCGTCACTTACGAGCGACGGTGCGTTGTTGCTGATGGCGGTGTTGGGGCTCATGTCGAGATCCATTGCATCTTCTTCAGAGCAATCTGAAGACGACATGTTTAAGGCAGGCGTGGCAATAGGAGTGACATATGGCAGAGGCGGTGTTCGGCCTGAGCTGCTCAGCGGGCGGATGCTGCCAGGCAGGACAGGAGGCGGCACTGGAGATACTGGGTTTGGCATACGCATGCCAGAGAAAGCCAACGAGGGCTCAACTTGAGAGTTTGCCGGGTTGGGCGACTCGTCGTCACTCTCGTCCATTTCATCCTCTGCAGACAAGAGAGCATCAAGATCGACCTTGGTCGTGGCGTCACGGACAAGTTCTGCCATGTCCAGGTCACTACCTTTCATGGCCGCCAGCTTGGACAGATTAGGAGCAGCCGTTGACGACTTGAAACTTGCGCTCGGCGGCGGGCTTGGAGGTAGAGTCTTAGTATCAGCATTTCGGATAGACTCCATGAGGTCTTCAATTCGCTTGGCAACCGAGAAACACGCGTCCGAGTGGCTCAAAGCATTGTCACGTGCTGTTTGACGAGCAGACGTCGTGGTGGCGGTGGTTGTAGTTGGAGCCCGGCTGACAACGGGCGGCGGTGCACCAACGACGCCGCCTGCCTCGTCGACGTCAATGGGATGGCCGCAAGCAACAGCAGCTTCCTCGTGGCTCTTGTACTCTTGTTTGTGAGCAATACGGCAGTGGTTGATGAAGCCTTGGGTACTCGAAAAGTCCTCCCTGTGACATGTAACGCAGACCAACTTGACCATCTTGCCATCGGCAGCACGTTTCAATACACATGGTCCAGCCTTGCCCTTGGGTTGCGAGTAACCACTGGGCAGCGCCTGAAGCTTCTGACCGGCTGTCTCGCGACTTCGTCGGCTCTTGTTCTGACCAACTCCCAACTCGTGAATGCCGTTCATCGTTGAACGAGAGTCAATAGAATGCCTGGCTCGAACACTTTCCGGATGTACTAGAGTAGGAGCCGGAATGCCATCGAACTTGGGGTCAGGGATCAGCCACTTGGCAAGATGCCGGGCGTAAGGGCCGTCCGTCACACCAAAAGGCGCCGCCCACTCAGGCACACGCGCGCCCGCCTTGGTCTGGAGCGCTGGACCTTGGCCGTTGGCGACGTTCAACATGTGTTCCGGCGTCGGAACGTTGACGGGGTACGGTATGAGATGGCAACGACGCAGTTGCTCCATGGCGATTTGGCATTTTGCCAGTTCTTGGTTGATGAGACGGTGCTCTTGGTGCTTGAGCAAGATTTCCTGGCTAAACTGCAACTCGATAGCCTCCTTTGCGCGCTCCAGCCTCGCCGACATTTTTGGCGCTGGCGACTGCGGCTGCGGCACATGCTTTTCCTCCACTGCCATGGGCGCTACCTCCTCCTTCTTTGGTGAGAGAGAACCGTCATATTCCAACTTTGCACGTTTCACGGCCGGGCACGCGAGAGCACCAGTGGACAGCGTGATGGGCGCGTCGCTCGGCCTCCGGCGCTTTGGTGGCCGGACCGGCGACGTCACTGTAGCTGTCTCGGACACGAACGGATGCACGGATGACCTGCCAAGATCAAATGTGGGTTGACCAACCTGAACAGCCGTGTCGCTCCCCCTTGATTCTGAGCCCCAGAAACGAAACATGAGCATTCCCTATGAGATGGGAGGATAGATATCTATTCAGTATGCGCGGTTAGGCAACTGGAAAAGTAAACCAGGCAGACGACAGTAAGGTTTCAGTCGATACGCTGACGAGCTGGACAGCAGCGTAGTAAAGGGGTGTGGGAGATGCAACCCGAGGGAGATGCACGAGGCTGACGTAACAAGGTCCGTAATCTGCAGGTGGAAGGGGATGCGATCGGAAGATCGGCGAGGGAGCGGTGCGACTCTGCGCTAGGCAGATAGTAGACAGATAGCGAGTGCCAGGGAGAGACGCTTGCGCTGCTCGAGTGTCTCTTCCGCCCAGAGACTGCTGGAGGGAAAAGGGTCGGGAGGGTAATTGGAGACTGGGCTAGCGAACACCTTAGGTGGCTCTCAAACCCAGAGAACAGCAGATAGTGGACTGCTTATGCTTTGGTAGACGCTGATGTGGCCACCGTCAAACCCAACCAAACTCAGTTTGAGTCAGGGCAAGTGTGGGTGCAGGCAGGCAGGCTAAGCCGGGTGGCGCCTAGAAGTCAAAGGAATGCGATGGGGTGCACAACAGCGCCCAAGAAAGAAAAGGGGGGCAGTGCACATGCAACTTGGGCGCGCAATGGCGAATGAATGCCTAATGCTGGCTGGCTGGGTGGCTTGCTGGCCGGTTTGCCCTGCTTTGCGCGCAAGGGAAGGGAGAGGTCAAGAAGAAGCAGGCCGGTGAGTGCCGTGCGATTTCTCGGGAGCGTGTTCTCTTCAGAACGTAGCCGGTGTTGGTCGCGATGCACTGCGACGCGATGCGATGCGCAAAAGACAGACAAGGACAAACAATCCTCAAAAAGTCGCGAGGAATAGTTGTCTCGTCGGTGACGATGCGCCGTGCCTCAGAAAGCCAAAAAGGCGGTTGAATTAAAAAAAGAGTTTCGTAAATCGTGTATTAGAAGTTGCGCGCGGGCGCGATTAGTGGAGAAGTGCTTGTCGCAAACCAAAAGTGAAGCGACACAATCCGTAGGCAGCAGAAAAGCAGCAGTCGAGATCGGCCAAAGGAATGCGTTTGAAAAGGAAGAATAAGAAAGAATTTCGTTGATCGTCTGCTTCGTCGTTTGTTGGGTGGCCGCGTGAGGATTTGGCCCAGTACAGGAGGGTTGCAGGAAGAACAAAAAGTTCGGGGGGACTGAGAGAGGTGCGTTTGATTGCACAGGTTGTTTTGCCAGCGTTGGAGGAAGCGGAAGCGTTACGATAGCCTGGGCTGGGCTGGGCTGGCTGGGGGGGGGGGGGGGACAGACAGACAATCGATGGATGGGGATGCGATTATTGAGGGAGGGATGCGAGCGATGCGAGTGATGCGCTGCGACTGGCTTGGTTTGGAACGGCGCTGCTGCCGGGGGCGATCCTTTTCCCTTGCCCTTGGATTCCTTGTCAAGACGACGGCCTTTTTTGGGTGGGAGGGGATGGGATTGGGGATGCCGCGAAACTGGGGGTGGTGATAACAGTGCGCAATCGTCGTCTCTGGCTGATTGAATGACTCCAGTTCCAGCTTTTGGCTCCAACTGATTGAACCTCTGATGGTGTGAAGCGCAGGCAGTCGGCTGGGTGGGAAAGGGCCCAACAGCGAATTTTTGGTCAGAATGGCTGGGCGTCAGGGGTTATGGATTATGGGACTGAGAGAAGCATAATGTGGTGGCACGCAGAGTGGTCCAGGACTCCAGCAGCGCGCTCCAGCTCGAAAGGTGTTCCAGTATCAGCGCAACCAAGCGGATCAAGATGGTCGGGGGGGAAGGGCCCTGTCAGACCCGACTTTTGAGTGGGTCCGCGTATTGATCCGTTTTGATCTGCTATCACCTTCAATGTTCTGCTATGTATCCCGTACTGGACAACCACCAAGTGGTGGGTGGGTGTTTTAGTGCTGCATTACCAATGGAGCAAGATTGTCCTGTACTCGATACACTCAAAACTAGATATAAGAATAATAATATTGCAGCGGTCCAAATCGTTATAAAAGCTGATTTTTATAAGTAAAAATAGGACTTCGGGGAGCGCTAGAAATTTTGCAGGCTTTAGTTAGCTTATACTAGATATTATAGGTCTTTTACGCTTAGTATTATAATATTTTATATAAAGCTTTAAAATCTTACCTTTTAGCTTTTATTATAATAAAAGCTATAAGGTGTAAGAAACCGTTAATATATAATTTATTAATAATTATATATTTTTTAAATACTAAAAAAACAATTTATAAATTAGTTTTTTTTATAAAATATTTGTTTGTATTTAAACGTTTAACTTTTTAGCTAACGTTTATAAAAATAAACGTTATTTTTTGCAAGCGTTTATACTTAATTTAAACGTTCGAAAATTTAAACGTTATTTTTTATAAGCGTTTATACCCGGTTTAAACGTTTATACCCCGCGTTATAATTAACAAAAAAGCGGTACCGTACCTACTTAAATACAATATTATAAGTATTAACTTCAAAAATTAAAATTTTAATTATAATAAAAAATCGAACGTACGGTTTATAAACAAATTAAAAGTTTATAAGTTACGTTATTATAATTACGCTATTATGTTATTTTATATTTACGGAAAAAAGTTTTATTATTTAAACTTAAAAAAGTAAGCAGCTTCCCCGGGGGAAGGATCGTTAATTTAAGATTATATAAATTAAACGTTCGATTAACGTTTAAATAATTATAAACGTTTATTTAAAAAATAACATTTATATTTATTAATTATAAAATTATAATTCGATGTATCCTAACGTTTAAATACGTAAGCGTTTAAATAAAAGAATATTTATGTTAAATTTTACGGTTATAAAAATATTAACTATCCATAAACTATTTTCTTAAATTTATAAAGCTTATTATAATAATAATACGTACTAAAATTTACTTTTATTAGCCTTTAATAATATTATATAACCTAATATAAAATTTTATAAAAATAATAACTGTTTTTGCTAACAAATTTATATCTGCACGCACCCGCATCGTTATAAACCCCGGGATCGTTATGCCCCCTTATTCTTATATTTAGTTTTGAGTGTACTCGTTGTTATGCGCAAGGCCCGGTCGGGTCAAGGGTTAATGTTGTTGTCCGTCCGTTCTCCAGAATCAAATTGAAATGTTGTGTTGCACGCGGCACGTTTTGGCTCTCGGTGCAACAATGGAAGATCAGAAAAGCTTGAGGGCTGGCAACGATGCTCAAGGTTGCCCAATTACCGCTTGTTCTTGCTCAGCCTTTTGTTGTTGTTCTTGTCGTTGTCGTCAAGGAATCGCGGCACACTGAAAATCGATACTACCCAGTTCGGGTAAGATTTGAAATAGTTGCCCAGTCGCAATATGGTGCAATCTCGAGGAATTCCTGTTTTGGGGAAAGCCCGGGAATATCTCGATCAGCAAGGGTGAGCGATCAGAATGGAATGTGACGAAAAAAGAGGTCCGGGAATACAGTAGGCAATACAGTACTTCGTACACATGTTATCAATTTACTACATACCTACTGAGCAGTAAGCACTTCAAGAGAACAGTTCGACGCGAGAATACTCTTTGTTTTCTGTTGTCCCTCCTCTCGTCCGTCTCTTATGTTCATGAGGTCATTATAGTTGGCTTGATAAATTCTAAGCTTAAATTGTGTACTGCTGCATACTCCATAGTAGATATTATGTGCAAGTTGGACGCGACACCCGAGGGAATCCCAGACCATTCGTTGTTAGTAGCGAGCTGAATGCAGGACAGAGTACTACTGTACTACCGTAATACACACCCATACCTCGTACATCACAGTAGTAATTATATGGAGTTGCATCGCGACTAACCAGCTGCTCCGCGATTTGTAGACCAGACTAATAGCACTATCGACGACTAAAGGCAGGTCAGAAACAGTCACTGCTTATAAGATGTGAATGGCTTGCGCGTGTTCTTCATGCAGATCGTCCATGTCGCCAATAGATCATGGTGGTATTTGGACATGCCCTCCTAGGTTTATGCAATGCCCATCTTCTACACATGTATTGTCCTTGCATGCAAGGGAGCACCTATTTTCATCCAGTTGTTTGCCAAGGTGGAATCTGGAGTATGTTTCAGACAGTCTGGAGGCATTTGTTAGCGCCATACTGATTGACTCTGCTGTCGCTCCACGCATAAGATGGTGCTAATATCAATGGCTCAGGTCAAGACTAGAGGGCCGCCTATTTGCGACCATTCTCGCTCCGTCTTGCTGGAAGTGTTCCCCTATCAAGCCAGCCCGGTTGACCATGATGCCGGACAGGCTGATCGACTCGTAATTTGCATGATAGCAGTGATGGAGAACGAGACCAAAATCTATAGCCCTGTAGACTCGACTGGCATGCAGACCGCCAAGGGTGAGAGTTTGAACTTGTCGAACTCAAAGTGTTTCATCGACCTCCATCACGATAGCATTATACCTCCACACGCTTGCTATACTCCTGTCCTATCGACCTGGGAGCCATATGCAGCCAAGGGATAGACAGCGGTTGATGGTCACGGAAAAGAAATAGTCACTGAGACTTTGCAAGGCCAGGCAAGAGGAACCGTGAGACAGCATGGTGTTAAATCTCAAGGGTTTCTTCTTCTTCATCACCGTGAGCTCATGATGTAAAAAGGCTCCAAGGCGGCCCAGGAGAGAATCGGAATACGACCGTATCAAAAACATCCGCCTAAAATCTTGGCCTGCAGCCCGGGCGACGCTGCATGATGATACTACAGGGATATAGCATCCGAGCTGTCGTCCAATCAATGCACGAGGTTCGTGGTTCAATGCGTCAGACCGCGTGGCCCGTGCATTCGTCTCCGTCTTTTCTATCGCTTCCAGATGGATGCGACCTGTCAAGCAGCAAGCCGCTGATGCTGAGCTTTTATCGTGCACCGGGGATATCATTGATAATAGCAAATCCGACCGTGACCATGCCTGCTGTGGTTGAGATATGATGAATCATACCGTTGAAGCAAACTGAGAAGATTCCAATACCTGGGATTCTGCAAAGACGTTTGACATGGCGCGGAGGAATTACTACGAAGCTGTTCAATTTTAACTCGTAGATATAAGTACATACACAGTACGGGTATGGATGGATACAAGTTGCTGAATAGCTAGGTTATCTTATGAACACAACCAACAAAGGCAGGAAGTCAAGATGGGTTTGACATCGTAAATGCACAGGATTTGAAATGATCAAGATGACTATATGCAGAACAGATCAAGCGCGCTCTTTGACATTTTCTCAGAGAAATCCGAGGTGAAAATCATCCAAATATTCATGTTGCTTGAGAGTTGTATAACTACGAATTCCGGTACGTACCGGTGACCATCCATCAAGTCCCCGTTATCGATAAAGACGATAAGGTCCCGAGGCTCGAAATTCTGACCCAAGAGCTCAACGCAAACAACTTCGCAGCAACAAATACCCGACACTCATCGTAGCATCCCGTCCGGGCACTTTAGCGCCGCCCAGCGCGCAGAGTTGCAGGCATTTCCATTGGCGCAGCAAGAAAAGTCTTGCCGCGGCACCACGTCTACGAGGCTGGGCTCTGGCGGCGCAAGCGTCATGGCAGTCGAGGAAGCAGGCAACAGCGAGGGGCGCGCGCCCTCTCCAGCGAAGCGCAAGCGCACGGTAGCATTCGCCGCGGACGAGTCTGCGGCGGACGACGCGCGTTCGCGACCTCCGACCAAGAAGGCCCGGCTCGCGGCCGACCTCAGCACCCGCCGCCCCGACGACCGCAAGGCGCTCGAGACGGTCGAGTCCAAGTACGACGTGCAGATCCACTCCATCGTCTCGTCGACCAAGATACAGAAGAAGGTCGCCTCCGTCCTGCGCCATCTGCAAGAGCCCGATGAGACCGCCGTTGGGGCCGAGGCCGCGCCGGGCAGGCCGCGCGTTATTGTGCTCAGGGGACCGGCCGCCGTCGCCGGAAAACTCGTCAGTATAGCCGAGATCGCAAAGCGCGAGGTGGCAGCGCAAGAGAATGGGCACTGGTTTCAGTACATAGCCCTGGGGCAAGATATTAAAGAGTCGCCCCGGGAACGGCCGGCCATCGTCGAAGAGACTATTCTCGACGGGCGGAATATAGCGAGCAAGGACGTTTCGGCACGAGGCTCGGATGATGAGGACGACGAGGAAGACGATTTCGAGTACATGAAGACGCCTTTTGAAAGAGCCATCGAGGGCAAGCCGAGAAAGCATGCAGTCGCTGTCATGAGTCTGTTTCTTGCCCGTGTCCCGGTCGATGAATTGAAAAGGAGATTTGGCGAGCAGAACAATACGACCTCGGCGCAAACAAAGACCTGAAGGAACTAGACGAACGTCTATACTGGGAACTCCAGCAAGCACCGAATGTTTATACATACGGCATCTGAGCTTCCATTCGGAGTGTGCTTAGCTTTGAGCCATAAAATATCAAATTCATCACAGCTGGCCCGGTCATGACAAGGCCGCATGACCGCATGACGTTCCGATACAACACTTGGTGTCGTATCCGAAGGGCGAGACAATTGACGGCATTTGATATACCCATGTCGATAAACTCGATAAACGAGTCGACTCGGAAACAAACCATGTGCTATGCCCCAAGGGAAATTATCATGATGGCTAAGCTCATGCCTCAGACAGATCATCAATCCAACGTACCCCAGATACTGGGCCGCGGGACGGAATAGGAGATGATGGAGGTGATGTCAGTCAGGCCACCCGCATGAGCGAATCAAAGCACCTTCTGGGACGCTCGTACAAATATCTTGAATATAAATGAGTACCGTAACTCCTATCTAGACGGATGCGATGCAAGTAGTAATGTACACAACGCCCACCCATTATATACTGACTCCGCGGGACCCAATGACGAGAGCATTGCTGCTCGCAAAAGATGCACAGTAAGCGACCCCGTATGTACTGTAAATTCCCCATCTCGTAACGAAACGAGCAATGCTGCAACGTAATTCTTCTTTCTTTCTCGAGAACTCTAGCCGTAGTCATTCGAGTGGTGACGAATCTTGACCCCGCCGAGTAACTGGTCGCTTTCGAGTTACACAAGTAACGCATGTCCTTTCGGGAAGCACTGCCGGCATTGAGTCGATCTTTACAGTGGCGAGAGAAAGTAGCAGACCCTCGATCCAATGGCCTTTTAGTTCTTCTTTCCACCCTGGTTCGAGTAGATTATCCTCAGGACAAAGTTGACCACGACGGCGAGCAGCAGCACGATGGCCAGCATGGTCGGACCGAAGCGGTCATCGAAGCCGGCCTGGCCCCTAACCCGTATACTCTTGGCACGCCAATGGTAGGTTGCCAGGGCGTATATCATCGTCAACATGGCGACTCCGGTGAAGAGGAAGGCCGAGATGAAGGCGGGCCGGTCGCCAAAGTTGAGCATGCCAATGGCCAGGGCGCCGAGGATGACGGTGAAGTTAAGCCATGAGAGAAAGGTTCGCTCGTTGGCGAAGAAGACCTTGGGCTCGACACGGGTCGGGAGCGCAATGCGCTTGCCTAGACGTTAAATCACCAATGTCAGTCTCGGCAAACACAAACAAACAACTGGCGATTCCAGCAATGGTTGCGAGGAAGAATTACCCGGTGAGGTCTGCAGAAGAGGTTGGCTAGACATATTGTATGGATGCAAAGTCGGCAATGCGGTCGTATGCTGTGTGTATTGTTTTGGAAGCCAAGGAAGCGTATCCCGCAGGAGGATGCAGGTGACGTTGAGATGACGAGTCTTGGATGTTTGTTATTGCAGACGGGAGAGTTTCCGTATCAGCAAGACGAGCGATTAGAGGGCGGGCGAGGCAGCTGCTTGAGGATGTTCGATATTTGAATTGTCAATTCTGCAGATTGAGTGAAGCAGAAGATGAATAAGAGCCGCAATAAACGAATGATGGCGACGGCGGCAGGTAGTTCGTAGGCGGTCGTGGGAAACTTCTGTTCTAGTAAGTAAAAAGCTTCACAATTGACCAGTTACCTCTAGGCCCAAATAGCCAAACAGAGCAGCAGCGGTTGGCAGGCTCGGCAGGTTGCTCGCTGCCCGCCCGCCCTAGCGATGCGAGACGGTCGGTAATCGGTGCTTTGGCGGGGAGCTCGCAGGTAAAATGCAGGTATCCTTGGCACTGGCGACGAATCATGGAGGGCGAGCCAGAGCACCCCCACCAGATTTCGACAGCCTCAAGGCAAATCAAAACAAAGAAAAAGAGCACGTTCTAAGTTGACTGGCCAATGCTGGTTAGGGAAAATACAGGGATAGATTCATTTTCGGATAGCTACACGTGATATAGACCCTGTAAGTCGCAGTGAAAGCTCTGGATTCCGTTGTTCTATCATGTACATTCATTCGTCGTGTAAAATGCGTGCTCACGAAGGTACATTTACCCACGAACCTCGAGGGTAGGCCGTTGGGCTGAGGATTTTGAGATGACATAATGAAACATTTATTCCGTGCACATGTCAGTATACTATTGCTTTAAACACTAGATATCAGAAACGCAGCATCGTCCCGATTATTACAGGTAGCATACTCTTCCAAGAGCAAAGTTCATTGTCCTTGAGAACTCGCTAGCATGCGCGAATATGTGTTCGGAATGACATGTCACCGAATGGACTGATCTCAGTGCCCTCCAGTGGTTCCAGGTTGCAACAAGGTGGTGTACTGAGAACAAGGCGGCCGGACCCGAGCCAGCCAAAATGACTGGCTGTTTGCTCTCTGGAGCAGCATGATTATCAACCACCGCTCGCCATTGAAGCCATCTAAAATCCTCTCCTCTTCGCCTTGGCATTTTGGCCAGCATTTATCTTGCAGCAAACAACATATTCTGTGCATCATTGAAACTTTCCCGTGCGATCGATCATCAACCTGCAAAATCCGGAGTAGACAACGGACCACGCCTGATCTCTCCGACCTCTAGCGCTGCCAGCGTCTTTTTTCCCCACTCCAAATTGAATCTCGCCTCCGCAATCGCTGGACAAGGCTACTACTATCCACCAGGCCCGGGGGAAAACGAGACTTCCAATTAGCAATTACCAAACTGCTTGTTCGACGAAAGCTTCGCACCTGAACGATTCCCCATCGAAATCCACGACTACCGACTCCTGCCAACAACCACCGCACCTCCGTACCACACCATCGCCGACATGTCTTCGCAGCCCATCAGCTCGACGCGTCTCAAGCAGATCGCACAGGATGTAGGTGCAGAAGAGTTTGCACCCGAACATTTCGACCAGAAGCGCTAATCATCCTCGTCTCCTGGCTGTAGGCTTGCCAGAGCGCGATAGGCAGCGCCGACTTCTACGAGCACACCAAGGTGCAGGAATGGAACTCGACCATCATCAACTCAATCCTCAAGGCTCTCATCTCCGAGTCGACGCCTTCCGGCAGCAACAGCAGCCAGGGGCCCGCGCACAAGTTCGTCGTCAACTCGACCATTGTCCAGCACTTGGTCCCCACCTCGGCCCTGAACAAGCCCAAGGGCGGTAGCGACAGCAAGGCCGATGACTCCCACATTAGCACCAGCGACGACAATGCTCCCGTGAGCACCGACGGCAAGCCTCACGTCGGCCGCAGGGGCATGCACTCGGCTACCCAGGCCTTCTGGAACGAGAAGACGGATGGCATGTGGAGCTTCAAGTACGATGGCGGTGAGGGCAAGGGCATGGACGTCGTCGTGAGCGTCATCTGGATCGCTGTCTAGGGCCCAGCCATCCGACGCGAGAGGTCGTCGTCGTCGGACGGTCACAACACGGGACTCCAAAGCCCCCTGGGCCCCTTGTGATCGGCTTACCGACACCCATGGCCGAGTCGCTTTTCTGATCATCGCCAAAGGCGCATCGACCGCCAAGGATGGTCGTGAAAATACTTGAGATCAACACGATTCTGTGCGATGCACTACGACGCATCAAAACAAATCAAGGCTTGTGAGGAGGAGGACATCAGAAGGAGCGCATGCTACTACCCTGTCGCGAGGCGCGTCAAAATGCGACACTGCACATTTTTGATCTTCACGAGTAGTGGACTCTGCTGTTTGTACTAAGGACCGTCAACGGAGCGATTGAGTTGATACCACGCGGCGTTGAGAAGTTTGGCTTTTGTCATCAGGTCAGCCACGGCTGTCTGCAAATTGGTTTTATGAACTTTTTCAATAAAATATATGCAACTTTGAACACGACCTCGACGCATGGGAAATATCCGTTCACGCCAGACAATTCATGAGTCTTCTCCTACTTCCCCCAAGGATCTGGTGACAAATGCAAATAGGCACAAACGTGCTGGTGAGAGTTGCCGCAGTATGGGGTGAGAGTGGAGCTTGTCTGAAGCAATCACAACTTTATTCTTACCCCGGATTCTTTGTCTCTGGGACAGCTGGGGATTGGTTGCCAGGCCGCAGGGGAGAAAAAAAAAAGATAAGACATCTTTGCTCAGCAGCTTTCAGCCCTGACGTCAATGTCTGCGGCGTCTCTGGCCAAAGAACGTCTTAACTACTATCCAGTTGGGCAATGCTCGTGTCGCTCCCCTCCATATTTGATCACATGCTCGACCAGAACGGAAAACGAACCGGTAAGATCCAATGCGCCAGCTGGCAAGCACCAGAACGCCGAAATTTCGGCGAACTAAGAAAAAAATCAAGTCGACCATATGCATGAACGCCTCAGCCGAGGATGGTCATTGGATCGCATGTACGGACAGAGATGCAATGTAATACTCGGTTCCTCTCGGGGGAGCCGCCCGGCGTCGCATGTTCATACTAGAAGCTGCGCTGTCTTTCCATCGTCGCGCACCCATAGCCTGTCTGTCACATTTTGCGCGCAACGCTCGTACATGTCCGAACGCCAAAATCTCGAAAAAATAGAAACGTTCGTTGGTAACAGGGTCTTGTTACTTGTCTGCACTTCAGCTGATGGCGTTCCCCGCCATTTGCCACAGATCGCCCGAGTCAGAACTTCAGCCCAAGTCTACCTGGAAAATTCTTCTAGAATAACTATCCGTCCTTATGCCTTGAATGGCTCCAGGATATGGCGACCATGGACGCAGTAAGGTACGTAGTAGCCTCTTATCTGGTGTCGTACAAGAGAAGCAATGTGAGGGAAGACAGTATCTGGACCCTGCATGACGCAGTTGGGATCGTTTGATAGGCTCATGGTCCGAGGCTTGGAGTTGCCCATCGATCCCTCGCTTCGATATCTCCCGGTCTGGCTACTGCTATCGATTGATCAATGCCTGAGTGTGACATCCAACAGTGCGTTATTTTGAAGATTATGGCTTTCACATTCAGTCTTCTTCACTGTATTCAGGGCTTCAAGAGGGGCAAGGCTATCTCCTTAGAAGTTCCTTATATATAATTCCTCGGAAGCGCCTCGATCACGTTGACAATGACATTCAACTTAAGGCAGCAATAGAACTTCCGGCACTAATGAATGAGATTTATTACCGGCAGTGTCAATTCATGCATCTTGAAGTTTCTTTTCGCGAGGCCAGTATAGTATAGGTTCCCCAGACGCAACCGCCGCGGAGTTGAACCCAATCTTCTTGGCTCAGTCGAGTTGCCGAGGCTATATTCGTTCTCCCAATTTGTCTATATAGTTTAACGAACAAAGCTTCCAGCGGCACTTGGAGCCTATTGACCTTTGTTTACTCGCATCAAAATGTCGAAATGGAAACCCGTGACAATTCAAGCCTGAATTAACATCATGGCCCAAGTTGCCAACCCGCATGGCAATGTCGTCACCGGAGGACTTTGCCAGTGCGTTCTGTCGGCGCTATCGCCAGCTAAGCAAGTGAAAGCGGGTCGATCGGCCATCGCATGGGAAAAATAATGGGTCTGGCAAAGGGACGAGGCCCATCGTGAACGCCCCAGTACCCACGGTGCTGCGAGCCCGTTGGAAGGCGGGCATGGCGAGATTCGCCATCTTGGTCGACTCGCAGCGGCACACTTCCCCGTATCCAACATAGATTGACTCTCTCGACCGGGATCCTTTGGGGGACTCTCTGTCTGCTGCTCTGCGCGAGACTGGACTGGCTGGCAGGCAGGCAAGCTGGTCACAAATCCCGTCACACGATGATCTGTCCATCCATCCATCCATACACTAGAAAGACGTCCCTAACATCTCCAGACTTTTCGTGGGTCGGAGCAATCCGTCAAGCGGTAGAAGTGGATAACTTGGACCCCCACAAGTCAAAGCCGCGACTTCGCTGTTCTATTGCAGACCCTCGGTTCTCTCTTGTGGCATTTATATACCGATCGTGTTCTCCCTTGATTTTGTGTCAGCGTCGCAGTACATACCATCTTGACTCGTGTTAAGCATACAAGTTGTAGCGCAATCGACTAGAGCCACTGCCACGAGTTTTTCGCCCACCCTTCCATCGCTCCCGAGACGACATTATTTCGGCCGACTACGATCAAGTCTATTTCCAGAAAAAGTTCTAGTCATTTGACACATCTTGAACTAGTAGCCCTAGACGCTGCGTACCTCGCTTTCCTAGATCTCACCGCCCGAGGTACCAGACACACGACATCTGCGTCTTTATTATAAGTCGAGCCCGCTCTTCTGTACAGGAACGTGGCTTGAGTATACGCCCATTGTTTCTACTCATACCACCAATACTTTCTGCGACCAAAGCGCCAGCTACCAGAACGGTATCCTCATAACCTTGACGGGCAATTATACTGAGCGGACCATTGGTTTCTTTTCCGGCAGAAGAGATCCATTTTCACCGCCATCAAAATGGTCGAAATCATGAGGGCGCCGTCGTTGGGAGGAAATTATGGAAACTCGATGGATACCATGTCCAGCCGATTTTCCGACGTGAAGCTGGCGGCAATTGACGAAACGGAAGCCGTCTCCTCTTCATCACAACAGCCAAGGAAAGAGCAAGGCAAGGACTGGAAGAAGACCAACCACCGGGCGCCTCGCCGGGCCTTTTCCACCAACGACTACCAGCTCGCCAGTCCTATGTCCAGCCATGCCGGATCAGCTGTTTCTTCGCCTGCAATGAGGCCGAATGAGCCCAACTCCTATTTTTCCATCGTCCCGACGACTTCCTCAAACACGCCTCTCTCCTCGATACCTGGAACACCTTCAGAATCACCCCTCACACCGAACGCCGCAGGCTTGGCGGCCTCGATCATACAGCACAGAATCGCGGGCGCGGCACCTCCTAGGCCGGAGCTGCCCGGCCCCCAGAGATCGTACTCGGTCATGGACTATGTGCCGTTGCCGCTCCTGCAAAGACCCGGCGAGAAGCTCCAGCTCCTCCACCTGCCAGCGGAGCTGCACTTTGCCATCTTCGACTTCCTCGACGACATTGACAGCACGTGCCTCGGCCTTGCCAGCAGACACTTCTACTACATCCACAGGCGCATGCGCGGCACCGTCCCCCTCTCCGTCCGCCGGGCCGGCCCCAACGACATGGAGTGGATCTGGCGACTGGCGGGGCCGCTCATCGCCAACGGCGAGAGCGAGGAGAACGCGGTCAACAGGGTGCTGCCCCGGGGCCAGGTGTACTGCCGAAAGTGCGGCGTCTCGCGGTGCGAGCTGCACAAGCACATCCAGGAGTGGATGGGCGACGGGTACGAGTACTGCGAGGTGCGCCAGAAGTTCGGCCCGCGGGCGGCCGCCGAGGCGAGGAAAAAGTGCTACAGGAGCTCGCCGAGGCACCCGCACCGGTGCGGCAGGCACACCAAGCAGCAGCGCGCCGTCCGATTGGTCTAGGACGCCATGAAGAAGCGCACGGCAAAACGTGGGCAGCGCGTGCCAAAAGCAACGATGACGACTCACGGGCAGCAGTAGGGGCTCTCGGGTGGCATGGACCCCCCACGGAAGAGCCGCTTGCTGACTGACTTGCTTCGAGCGAATCGTGGAGAGGACAAACAAGAGTTGTCCTGCTGGACCGGGGAACTCATTGTAGGATAGAGTTTGCGATAAACATGTTTATGCGCGGGGGTCGGGGCATTTGGACAACACTGGGCGAAAGCATGTTGCTTGTGTGGCGTTTGTTTTTCTTTCTTATCCTTCATCATGACCCATTCAACAGCTGGATTGGTCAAAAATCACGTCCCATCAATGATGATGAGCGCATCACTGGGACTGCTGCATATGTTGGCGGCATTGATAGATGGTTTTATGACCTGTATAACCTAGAGAGATACCATTTATGAACATCGGATCTGTCCTTGTTACTCCAAATACTTGACTGCCTGTTTCCCTCCAAGATACTATTCGTGCCTTGATGCCCTTGAATGCACTTTGTTGCAGACTATAAATATTGCAGTATTTTTGTACGACATTGACATTCCGAGCTCCAATTTCTTCATGGAAGAGCTACAATTATTTGTTATATAAAACATGACTGTCAAATCTGTCACTTCATATGCAATGAAGTATTCCCCAATTGCGGCATGAACTCAGCTGTTGCCATACAAGCCACACTATCTAGATGCTAGGTTCCCTCACACCCAAATCAATTAGCAGCGTAGGTATCGGTTTAGTGACACTACAGGTACATACCAGTTAGTGCCCGTAATGACGCCATTTCATTCTGACCAAAAGCGAAAGGGGCAGAAACGCGTCCACGCTCTTCTCTTCCAATGGAACGGTCGACGCGGAAAAATAAAATAAAGTCGAGGAGGAAACCACGGATCTGGCGATCAAGGGTAGTAAAAGCGGCTGAAAGACGGTATAAAACTTGGCCTGGGCATGAAAAACTCTGGGGTAATGATAATGCAATTTCCAAGAAGTCCAGCGTATGATCCCAGTTTTGGGGCCCCTTTTCTCTACCTTTCTCTCTTTTCGTTTGACGACATGCCTGCTGTACCGTATGTACGTCGATAAGCCGGTGAGTAAATAAGTAAGATCTGCTATCGGACGGACTACATCAAGGCGGGAAGAGCGCGAGCAGTGCCACCAACCACTAACAAGTAAGGTTGTGAGGTAACCGACCGACCGGACCTACGAAGATAGACCTACATACAAAGAAAGAAACACGTATCTGTTCCCCCGAGCCGGTATCACCTTTTTTCTGGTCCTACTTATCAACTTTTGTGGTGGCGTTTCCTTCCAGCTGTTCCTTGACTTGATCGCAATTATTTACTATTTTATCACGCAAACGACGAGTCCAAGATCCATCCACATCCTTCCGTTCCGTTCTCCATCCTTATCCCGTATCGAGCCTCAACAAACCCACTGTTCGCACGACCGACCGGGCACCTCAGCACCTTTCCAGCCTCCCCCATCTCCGCCGCCGTCCGCAGCTATAGTGGTAGTTTCATTCCCTAGCTCAACACCTCGAGCCGAAGAAGCTGGCAGCCAATCTAGTCGTGCATCTGGCCCATTCAGTACCAGAGCTCCTACCATTGGACTTGCCACTAAAATTAGAGGTCCAGAAGCTGTGTTCCCAATTCGCAAGGAACCAGGACGATTCTCTCTGCCCATTACATCAGAGAGTGGAGAGGCAGAAGAGGGAAAAAGCATTGGCCCGCGACCCCCAGTGTACCCATTATCGTTTCCAGCAAAGAAGCAGGGCCACGATTGGAGCAGTTGATCCGGACCCGGTGTTACCACAGTTGAACGGGCAATTGTATTGTGGAATCCATCCAGTCCATCCATTGATCTAATATCTCTCTCTGGGGGCATATCATACTACATACCTACATTATACCTCTTCTTCATCTTTCACCACCAAGCAACCCATTCTGCGACAAGGCCAAGGGAATCCGAGAAGACGGCAGCAGAAACCTGACAGATTTCCCAAATCGTCATTCCTGCTATCCTCTCCGCCAGTCGCGTGCGAGCTTTCCGCTCCTGCCATCCCTGCTGCTGCATTCTTGGAACTGCAGCAACCTAGGTGCCAGCTGTCTCTCGCTTCCAGCAACTTGGAAGCTGCAAGGGAACCCGACGCGCGAATTACGACATCACCCTCCTGTCTGTACGTCCGCTTGTCTACCCAAAGGTAGTCGAGGAAGACCGGCCAGGACCAGTACCTATCTCGAGCCTGCCTTGAATTAGTGGACATTTACCTACCCATTAAGAGAAAGGACCGCGACGCGCCCTCTCCCCACAATGTCCTCGCCCTCAGCAAGCTCTTCCGGTGCCGCCAAGCGCAAGCGTGCGACCACCGCCAGCTCCGCCGCCGCCGCCGCCATGGACGAGAACCAGCTCCTCCAGCCTTCGTCGCGGGACGCCTCTGGCGAAGAGGGCGACACCACTGCCCCCGAGTCCGACCGGCTCACCCACCGCAAGACCGCCGACTCGGTCGCCAACAGCACCTCCACGAACCCGTCCAAGAGGCTTCGATCCAGCAACAACTCGGCCGTTGCCGGTTCGGGTGATCAGGTCGCCGACCCTGGCGAGCCCAGTGACACGACTGAGGCCAGCATTGACATTGCCGACCGCGTCGCCAAGAAGAACAAGAAACACGCGACCTTCAAGGATGTGCAAGATGAGGGCAAGGCCGAGGAATCCATGGCGCCGCCGCCCATCGGAAGACTGACGCATCCCGTGGGCTACAAGACAAAAGACCCGCCCACTGGACGGCCCGTCAGGGTCTACGCTGACGGTGTGTTTGATCTGTTCCACTTGGGCCACATGCGCCAGCTCGAGCAGGCCAAGAAGGCTTTCCCTGACGTCTACCTTCTCGTCGGCGTGACGGGCGACGAGGAGACCCACCGACGCAAAGGTCTCACTGTCCTGTCGGGCATGGAGCGCGCAGAGACTGTCAGACACTGCAAGTGGGTCGACGAGGTTGTCGAGAACTGCCCGTGGATCGTGACACCAGAGTTCCTGGAGGAGCACGAGATTGATTACGTCGCCCACGACGATCTCCCATACGGGGCTGACGAGGGTGACGACATCTACAAGCCCATCAAGGAGGCTGGCAAGTTCTTGGTCACGCAGCGGACTGAGGGTGTCAGCACCACTGGCATCATCACAAAGTAAGTAGCGCCCGTAGGCATCTTGTACGTGAAGGTGCTAACATGTCGATCTCAAGAATTGTGCGCGATTACGAGAAGTATATTGCCAGACAATTCAAGCGCGGTACTTCCCGTCAAGAGCTCAACGTGAGCTGGCTGAAGAAGAACGAGCTGGACCTCAAGCGCCACGTCCAGGACTTGCGCGATAACATCAAGACGAACTGGACAACTACCGGCACGGAGCTCAGCAAGGAGTTGCGCCAATATTGGCCCTCCAGCAGACCTCAGAGCCCAGCCCCCAGTCTCCGTCTCTCTTTGCCTGGAACTCCTGGCCAGAACGGAGATGTGAGCATGCGAGAAGCAGCTGCGCTTGCAAGCGCGTCTGCGAAGTCGCCAACTACGCCAGGAGCAGAAAGGGGTCCCAATGAGTTCATAAGTGGATACACCCTCGGCTTGATTGGCGGCGTGAGATCTTGGGTAAGCATGAGACTCGGACCACTGACCAGACTCGCATAATGGTGTACTGACAGCATATATTTTCTAGATGACCAAGAACCGCAGAACTGTACCAGATGTCAGCCGTCCTCCCAGTGACGATGAGTCTGAAGGTAGCGATGAGATTGGGCAAGCACGTGGCAGAAAGACATCAGCCACTGCCGCCGCTGCCGGCCCAGCATAAGCCAAGATCAAGCTTCTAATTGGGCTATTATATTCTGCGACGAGGCCTGTGATGAAGATTGGTCCGTCTCCAGTGTAGCAAATAAGTAAAGAGATAAAAATAAAGGCAAAATGGGTAGTATTACACAGAAGGATGCACTCGAAGTTTGGACTAATGGATTACGAATCACTCTCGGACGTTTTCGCTGAATCGAGCAATACGATGTTGTTCGGCGATGGGGAAGGTAACGAAGATTGCTAAAGTTGGCGCCACGACGGCTGGCAGACGAGCTCGGGAAGGTCTCTACCTAGGCATAAAGAAAAGCCACATGAAACACTTCACCTATGACTTTCATCTTGGCTGGCTTGTGTGAATATCATTTCTTGTCATAATATCGCTACAGATATTTAGTATTAGACTTGTTTTGTCAACGACTTCCATGGATTCGAATATGCCCTGCAGTGGAGATATCAAAAGACAAACATAAGTTTGCAGTCATATGCCTTGTTGTGTACAGAAACGTAGGCTCAATGGGTTTTGCAAGAAAATGACACTAGATCGGTTTGAAAATGTACTGAGAGACTTATCATTGACTCTATATCACATTGATTCGCCCGAGGAACGCGGAAATGGAACTCGAAGGTGTGCAAGCGTAGCACAGTCTCATTATGCGTCACTTAAAAAATCAGCATATATTCAGGTGGTCGTTTTCAGAGGTAGGTAGCCGTTGCTTTCTTGACTCGCCATTTGAGACTAGCAGATGGGCGTTTGTCATCTTTGATGTCTAGGTCTACCATTACGAAGGCCTTGAATGTTGTTTGAATCGAGTCCTGGGGTTCATATGTATCTTTCAGTGAGAATAATGTTGACCTTGGAGATCTATATATGGGAATCTAAGTCATTTGTATCGAGTGGCTAAAAATTCGTCTCGGATGCTTCTTTCCTCATGAATTCATCAGTTTACACTTCATGTGACTTTTATGAACGTCCTAGAATGATCATGAAGTCAACAACAACTATTATTGTGACAAACCCGTTGGGAGCAGAAATATACTCGAAAAAGGGAAGGATGGCTTACTAGAGCTGGTAAGCCTCGACACCAGGATCATATAAAGAATCGTTCAACGTTGAGAGATGGACAAGATGGACAAATGTAAAGTTTTCCGTCGCCAACTTGAGGAATTGTTCAGAGTGGTCAGTCACTTGGGACAGTATGAGAGCCTGTCGTTTCTAGAGGAGGGACGATTGATGTTGACTTGAGGTATGAATATGCCGTGTGTGTTCATATTGGTCACCTGGAGAGAATCCATATGACGCGGATGGAGGATAGAAAACATCCCTTCATGATATTTTCATTAGTTGCAACGGTATCAACGTGGTATACGTGCTCAAATGACTTTCTTTACAATAGTATATTTGATTACATACAAAGTACAACGGTGTATTCCAGATTGAGTTTGCATATGAAGAACCTGAATAAGAGTTCAGTTGGGATGTTACTTTCTTTGTTGATTTATCAAGTCACATATGTATAGAAACTGCTACTACTTGATCATGATGAAGCAGTTCACATACACTTAATCGCTAGATGCACACCAACGAGAAGTCCTGATCCACACTACGTAGATGGCAGAAACATGCCAAATCGCTGGCTCTCGATTGTGTCCTCCGCAAGGGGCCTAGCGACTGGACGACATAACCGAGATGATCGCCTAGAGACTCGCGGAAAGGATGGCGATGAGCTTAGATTGAGAAGCCAGAAGGGACAAGTGTGTAGCAGGCTTTGGGTTATGCGCGTCAACAGTGGGATGGCCAATTACTATCCCATCACAGTCGCACAGGACCATCCGGGAGACGAACCCGCACGAGGGATTCCGCAAAAAAGGCATGCACGGCACTTTGCTGGAAAGGGTGGGTGCCCGGGTCGGGTCGTAGGACGCGGCCAAGGCCTCTCTCTATCTTCTCGACAGGCCATCGGATCCAACCCAACACTTAACCTACATTACATGATATTCATGGCTGCAGGTCTTTTGTTGTATCGACCAGGAGGGGTGTGAATTGTAGCAACTCTTTTTCTGTTTCTCTCGATAGTAGCCTCGGTAGCCAAAGGAGAAGGGATACGATACACCGGTCCCGCAATTCAAGCCTCCAAGTTGCATGAGCCGTATTGGCCAGAAATATCGTCCTCGTTCAACCAGAGCCTATCAGACGTCGAGCCAAGCGAGGTGTATACCTACATACTCTCCCCAGTGCGGCGATGAGGACATCCGAGCCGGGTAGGGTGGCAATTGATAGGCGAACCAGGTCAAACTTTGTGAATTCTTTGCCCTACCTACTACATATTGCAAAAATCCGCCTTGTAGGATTCGCGCACATGTGCCGCCGCGAACCTGCCTTGCCTGCTGCGAATCCGAATGCAACCCAGTGGTTCGGTACCCAGTAGAACAAGCCGTTGATCTCTTTCACTATCACATTGCCATCGAGGCCTGCCTGATAGGGCTGGGCACACAGGTGCGCAGAAAATCTTGAAATCGCAAGTATCGTATAATCCTCTTGTCTGGAGAAAGATCCGGGGGATGAATCCGTACTTTCTGTTCTTTCAATAGATCCCTCTGGAGACGGGTGCCATTCGGCATGTTCCGCGCTTGGAGATTTGGAAATGCAACGTGAACTTCGCAGCTGGGTTTGTGGTCCTTCGACGGGGCACAGCGAGCCCAGCCGAGCTCAGTCACCATTTGAACATTGTTCTGGCGATAGGAAAGGGGCATTGTGCCTATGTGGCAAAAAATAAATAGAGAAATCGGACGATTGTGGCAGATTACAGTTATAGACTCGGAGATCCGTGGCCGCGGCAGCACATCGCGATCCTCGGTCTTCCAGCCGTCGAGAACATTTCGGTGGAGGCGGCGATCATTCTCAGAAGCACCCGATGGCTTGAGAAATCATTTTCTAGGACTTGCATGGAGATAAATATGGCACGGAAGGCTCTAATCAGACGCTGCGGACCGCGTAATCATACCCGAGAAACAATACGGGCATTCGATCTGTTCAACTCGAGGACGCACATGATGATGATTCCTGGCAGTACCTTGCCTTGCTGCAGGAGAGCAGGCAGGCAGTCACTCAATTCAGGCGAGAAGCAAGTAGGTACAGTATGCAGCAAGCAGCAGCCCAGTAAGGCGAGATGAAAAGGATCGGGCCGAAGTGCCACACGCGCTGCACATGAGAAAGCAGATGAGGAACGAAAAAAGCAAGAAAGAAAAGCAGTGGCTTCCTCCAGACGCAGGTGCAAGAGAGGCGGAGCGAGACATGTTGTTTACTTTTGGACGGACAGACACAAGACTCCTTCGGTAGATATGGCCAAAATCAGCGCAGACGGCCAAGCTGCTGCAAGGCACCAGGCAATACGAGGAGGCATGGCACAGCAGACAGTAGAAGACGAAAATGGGAAGAGGAAAACCAATAATGGACCGTGGATATCACTTCCGCACCACCATCTTCCATCTGCTCCCCTTCCTTCTGCTCCCCCCACAGCCCGGCTTGCTTTCCGTGGCCGTCAAGCATAGCGATTGGCAACGCTTCTCTAGAGTCGCACGAACTAGGAAGATGGATTGGGAGCGAGTCTGCCTGATCTACCCGTCGAACGATGAACGGGTTGTTATTTTTGGGGGCCAGGACCCCAGGTTGCGATCAAGGCTGTTCCCGCCAGGCGCAGGAGGGCTGAGATGGAGAGAGAAGGGACAAAAAAGAAAAGGGTCTTTTTGCGTTCGTCTGTCGTAAGCAAACGATCTGCTCCGGAACTCGAGCCGCTCCAAGGGATGCCACGCGACACCCGGGATGCTGAACTCGTTCCTCTTCTGTCCTGTCGACTGCGATGTCGTGCTGCTGTATGAAGGCAGTTGGTCGAGATAAATACCGTGCATGACGCAGACACATCACCAAAAATGTACGTACAAGTCATCAATCATCTGCGCTGCCCGCTGTTTTCCTGCTGCGCTGATGTATTTCTTACATACGCAGCTCAGCTCATTCCATAAATGGAGTGCTGCGCAGAGCCATTCCCACCTATCGGCATGCAAGAACCGGATGCTTTAGGCGCCGTGCATGAGCGCCGAGGGTCATTCTGCAAGGATGAGAGACATGACCGTTGATGGTTTGAGCCAAGATCTGCCCATTTCTGCGGGACGGGCGAGCAGAGGAATACGGCGATCACTTGAAAGGTCATGTACGGACTATGTACGGCGAACCAACCTGCCGCAAGAAGGACAGAAATACAAGAGAAACAAACGACCTTGGCACCCTCGGCACCCGCTCTGCCCGGTTCGACCTGTTTCCAAACACAGAACAGATGGCCTATAATTGGAAGTTTACCCGCTGACCACCACTAGGAGGTGGGTATGTTTTATACTGGTCATAATTGGAAAGCAAGATTATGACATACCAAGTTCTTTCGGATGTGAACCTCTGGCTTGGCGTCTCATTAGTAAAGTGACAGCGGTTATAAAAGGTCATCTTCATTAGGCGGCCGCGCTTCAGTCCACGGCTAGTATAATAGGTCGGTAGGTAGGTAGTAATCTGGGGAAGTTCGCCGGGCTGAAGCGAAGATACGGCAGTGCTCCTGTTAGTTCAGATGCATCCATCGACGTGGAACGTGCCGTACCTAGGACAGAGCCGCGCCGCGGGAAGCGACCGAGTCAAGTGCCATGGTCCATTATCATTTGCATTGCATTGTATGTTTGGGGGCCTTGCGAGAGATGATTCAACGTTTGTCTGCGATGCAAGATATATTATACACGCATGCCTATTCGCAGGCGCAGGTCACATACAGGTCACACCCAGCTCACATATGGCACACTACCTACGTACAGCTGGCCAAGCCTTCTCGCCTTACCCTTTGGGAATCCCAACGCAACGGCCTTGTATGCCCAGCATGGGCGTGGCTTACAACACATCAGCATTGGGGAAACACAACATCCGTCGCACGGTCGCCGAGTGCTTACACGTGAGGAAACAGCTTCTTGGCTGCCACCGCCTTGCTGCCGATTCATGCACATCATTCTCTATTTCTCTCCTTTTCTCTGTCTCGCTGCGACGTAGTCATTCCGCCCCCAAAGGTGCTCTGCTCGAGGGGGAAGGGGGCCGAACATGTATGTACGTAGTGTAGCAATCTACATAGAGCACTCCGCAGTCTGTCTACAGCTTGTCATGCCCGTCACAATGGGTCTCCATCTCGTTCTTCTGCGGGTATACCCATCTGTCTACGATTCGAGGGGAGACAGCAAGGCACAGCACACCCGTCCCGTCGATTCGGACCCCAAAGAGAGCGCTGCCATCTTCAGGAACCCGCCCGTTGCCGTTGAATCTCGGATTGCCACGAGTGTCATGGTCGACTAGTAAAAAGCTTATCGGATCTTCGCCCCCCGGGGTCTTCGAGCTTTGATCAAGGCAGTTTGATCCTTCTCCCGCTGATCGCCTCTTCATGGCCAGATTTGGTGCCGGTCAGGTCAGGACAAGACAATGTGGTGTCTATGGCGGGTGTCAAAAGTACGCAGCAGCGGCAGCAGCAGCCCAAGCCCAAGCACCACCCACCGACTGACCGACAGACAGCAAGAGACATGTGTGCATCTGTGTTATTAATAGGACCTGTCTTGGATCGGCTCGCCAATTGGGCCTGTGATGAGGCCACAGAGCAACCCCGTCTAAGCCTCTCCTGTACGACTTATGGGCAGCACACCACCCCCCGCCTTATTGCAACCACACAAATCCATAGCATGGCACAAACCAGATGCTGGGCTGCAGCACCCGGGCCCTGAAAATAAAGAAAGAAGGCAGCAAAAAAAAAAAGGCCATGGCGTCTCACAGTGGCTGTCGAGTCGCCTGGTTCGCAATGTAACCCACGCACGAGGTGTCCTGGCCCTCTCTGTACGTACTGCGTACTGTCCTCTGTCTCTGTCCTCCCGTTCCACTCCAACGGTTGGGTGTGAGAGGACCCGCCTACATTACCGAACCTGGGCGAAGGATTCGCGCCAACATGGGTGTCCCTGGGTTAGTATCATCTTACCGGCTCGCACTTCTGCTTGTCAGCGTAGGATGGGCATGTCCGATGCGATACTGGCATGCGCTTCCGCGGGTGTCTGTTGCAACTTGTTGGCTGTCCCCGTTCGTTCTTGCACCACGGTGGGTTCTTTCGGCGCCGGGATGTCTCCTGCAGGATTCTTCATTTGCCGGGAGCGCTGCTCGTCGGCGTATATTGGTTGGGTCGGTAATATACTTTTCATGACCTGTTTGAAACGACCGTGAAGCATGGGAAGGAAGCAGACAGAGAAAAGACCTCGCAGCGACAGAGCAGGGCTCTTGGTTGGCCCGCCCTCTGCCGAACACACGTGTACGATAATATCATCATCATAATAATCATCGTCAACCGGCATGCAATCCATTCCCCCCCTCCCTCAGATCTTTGTCTCCCCCGGCCCTATCGCTGCGCTGTCAATCGGTACGGGGTGCCGAAAAGAGCATCAGAAGGATGCTCCCCCGCGCGCACATGACCTAGACCCTCAAGAGGAGACACCATTGATCATATCGTTGCGACGAGCGAATCCTTCGGGGTTTGACCCAGCCCACCCCCTCGTTCGAGACTGACAGAAGTCAGGGAAGAGAATAAAGATCTGATTTTCGTTATGGAGTCACAATGAGATATTTTCTGAGTAAAACAAAAAACCTCTGCACGATCCTTGGCTCGAGACATTTTTGCAGAAAACAATGCGACCTCGTCAAGGTGCTGCTAGACGACCGTTGTCCTGTCCCTAGCAAGAGTGTAACGGCGTCGTGTTCATAGGATCTTCAACCATACAAGCTCGGACTCCTAGTAGATAGCATAGTACGTAGTATAGCACCACTTCCTAGTTCCTGTTCTCCGCCGTACTATTCCACTTTCTATGACCATCTCGGCAACTAGTCTCGTCTTGGCGGCTCTGTCTCTTCGTCTTTTCCCACATTTCATGTTCATGACTCCGTCCACTACAGCGACTACACCATGAACTATCGCCGCCAGACCTGGGCATGTGCTCGTAGGAGCGAGATTTATTGCTTGCGCTAAAACCCGGGGCTTTGCTCCTTCTCACGACATATCGTACAACCGTGGTTGACAGAAATATAGCAGGGAGGCAGTAGTGAGTTCTATGTTGAGAACATCCCATGCAGTTATTATGACTGCATACATATCTGTATGTCTATCTGGGTTGCCTGGTTTCTAAAAGGGCTGCATGGGGTGACGAGTGAGTAAGTGACTGCACTGACGGACTGTACGAGGTACGACCGGCAGCGATTGAAGCCGGAAATAAACACCTACATACACACATACATGTCATCAAGCATGATGTGATCACGTCTCCGTCTCCGTCGGCGATAGAGGATAGATCCTATTTTGTTGCAGCACTCGCCAAAAGGGAAACAATCAACGTCAGCCTGTCAAGTTGTGTTACCATGGAGAAATATCGCTCTTGGAGAGTGTGGGCGGCGCAGAGGCCTGGAGAATAATAAGCGCGCCTGTCTGTCTGTCTGTCTGTCTGTCTGTCTGTCTGTCGGCGGTCCTGTGCCTGGTGCAGGTGCAGGTGCAGGGGGGCTCATACGCCTGCTGCGCCTCTGCATAGTGTACCCAGGTAGGCAAGGTCGTTGAGTTTATCCTCCGCGCTCGACCTTCTGTGTCCCGCCAGCTAGGTAGGTAGGTGATCTTCGTCTAGGTACGGTAGTAGTCTAAAATATCCTCGCTCTGATCAAGGCGTGCGGTATGGTCTCCATCGTGAGGTCGAGACGTTTAATCACATAGAATATTCTATAGTCTTTTCTCGAAATTTGTAAAAGTATAGCCTAACCTGAGGTGCATCGGACCATCGGCCAAGCTGCCGCTCATGAAAAGGAAAGACAAGAATGATCTTCGGTACCGTCCCCACCGAAAGAAAGCCGCATCTTGGCCCATGGTAAGAAGTATGCCTAGGTATTCTAAATATACCTTAGCGTACGACCCAGGCCACCGGTATCATTGCAGTAGTATGCCTGGCACCATCCATACCTGGGTAGCTCTGAAGCCTTCGTACGAGAGACACAGGTACAATACTGCGGTACAGAATACTTGTCTTGGGTTGCTTTCTTCGTCGCATGCGAGTGCGGTTCCTCGTTGACATAGTCGTCCGCCTTTCTCTCCTCGCAACTATCTGCAAAAAGAGGACAGACCAGGTCACCAAGGCCGTTGCAGAATGCCCATCATGGCCGTGGGCCGCCCACAGAATCCATACATACAGACATGCCATACCCGTCCAATGCGTCCAATCCTACGACCTGCCCACCGCAACCCTAACCAACGCAGAGAGCAAAGCTGTGCCACCCACTGCACCAGTGCGGCGGGTGTTTCTGAATTAAGGGTCGACAGTACAGCTTTCCCAATCGGGAACTCGCGAGTCTTATTGTACTCGATACCCCGTAAATAGAATCCTGTGAGATGAGCCACTGCTGAAGGAGCCTGCCTGCAGTCAGGACCCTTGCATCCAGCTGACAGGGGCATACTTTTTTGGCATTCCCGCAAGAGCTACCTTGCAAATGGGCTGGCTCTTTGTCAACCTGCCCCGTTGTCAGTCAGTCAGTCTGTCTGGCTGCCCGTCTGGCTTGTCTCGCGTCGAGGCAACGACAGGCACAACCCTTTTTGCTGCTACATGGTTATTGTTGGAAGAATTCTTGCTGGGAACATTGATCTGTCTTCACTCTTTTCTTCCTGTATCTCGATCACACTCTACCACCCAGCTAACCGCACCCTCGGGAACCCTAAATCGTCTGAATATAGCAATACTTGTTGCTCCGCCCACCACGTCTAACCGCCCGGTACTTCCCACCCCCTTCCACACATCATCATCTACATACCTATCCTAGGACTACGGGTACGGCACGGTACTATCCACCACCACCAAAGAAAAAAAAAACCACCACTGCCGAGCCAGAGTCTCGATCCCCATCTACTTACTGCCAGTAAGGCTGAGAGGGTTCTCGATCTCATCTGTAGACTCTGCTCTATTCCCAGAAACACGCCCCTGTGACCCCAGCCTCACGCATCATCTCATCTGTGGGTAGTTATTTACAAAGTTACCTACTACATACATCATCACTTTATTTCTGGGGGTAGCGTTCGGCGGCAGGGCTGAGCCGCGATTACTAACTTTACCATCTGCTGGTCCCCTTCCCATACCCAATCCCATACGGTGGTTCCATTTTGAGCCTCCCTCTGCCACCATGACAAGCCTCGAATTTATCATGGACATGGACGTAGATAAGGAGGATCCCCGGGACATTAATAAAAAGGATGAACCTTCGTCAACATCCGGCACCAGACTAGATCGAGACCTCTTAGCCTCAGATCATGATCAACACCAAGGAAGACTAGACACATCCTCTACTACGAAACATAGACGGGGAGATTCAGCAAGGCATAACAAGTCATCGTCGTCGACCTCCAACATAGTAGCCGAGTCCTCTACTACATCATCGTCAACACTAGCTTCGCCGCTGGGGCCCTCTGCTCGGCCAGCTCCCGCTCGTGGGAACAGCAACTACAGCGAAGAGATGCATCATTACGGAAATCACGCTTCGGCCTCGGGAGCCGGTGGAGGAGGAGAGCAGCCCAATCGGCCCATGGGCAATCCCCCTGGGGATGTGCAAGTCAAGTTGACGCCCATCACTGGTCGTGTGAGCAGGGCGAAGAAGGGCGTGCCGGTCCACACCTGTGAGATATGTAGACCACCCAAGGTATGTTTCCGGCAAAGGTTATGTGACCAAGACTCAAAAAGGCTGACATCTGAATAGACATTCACTCGCGCAGAGCATCTCAGGTAAGAAGGTTAAGGAAGAGGCGGGTGATGTTTGAAGGATACAGGACTGACTAATCTCATCTACATAGGCGTCACCAGCTCAGTCACCAAACGCCCCAGTATCCCTGCACCTATCCCGGCTGCGAGAGGGCGTTCCACCGGGCAGATCTCCTCGCTCGTCATGCAACAAGACAGTATGTTGTTTAGTCTGGTCGTGCTGACGTGGACGGCCCCCAAGCGCTAACACACTCGACAGTGAACTAGAGGGGGACAAAGCTTCGTCCAGAAGCGGCACCGGCGACAATAGTCGCAGAAGTTCTCACGCCTCCGCTGGAGGAGGCGACTATAGCGCCGGTCCGGGGGGCTACGGTTCTCCGGGGCAGATGCGGCAGGGCCCGGACATGAGCCCAAACCCCAGCCAGACATATGGCGGCAGTCCCTCTTACCAGTACAGCAATGACCAGTCATACAACAACGCCGTCGGAGGCCCGCCAATGTCTTCTCCGCAGCCTCAGCGCCGCGGGAGTTACCAGGACTCGAATGTCGGTGGTGGATATACTCACATCCCCACCATCAATCAACCGCCTGGCTTGGAAGACTCGCCTGGGCTTGGCTACGAGCACGGCATCTACGAAGTCCCCCGGACATCACCAGGCAACGGACTTCTTATTGTGACAGCCGGACTGGGAGCCGACAACGCCCCTGGACTGCTTGCTGCGGCCGCAGACGGCTCTCCGTGGGCCTCTTCCGACAGCAACTTCTCGACTCCGTCTGATAGGAGAAGTCTCATGCCAGGCTATTCCTCGCCGCCCACATCTACAGGGTGGGAGCATGTGAATTACTACAACACACCTCCCTCCCAAGGCATCCACAGTCCTCACATGGATGTCATCACTTCCAACCCCAATTTCTTTTCAGACCCCTTCTATCCTACCGGAATGATCGATCCAAACATGTCTCTATACAGTGAGGACAGTCACTTCCTCAGCCACCCGCAATCCCATTTTCCTTCTGTTCGTAGTCCGACCCCACCGAACCTGTCATCCTCCGTTCAATCAGCTGAATCTTTAGTCACACTCGCGCCAGCATCACACAATCCCCAGGTATTAGGGGCCCGCTTCAAGGGCCAGGCGGCTCTCATGGGAAATCTCACTGGAGCCACCTATCTGACAGCGTTCACGCTGCCCAAGCCTGCCCGAGATGCTATCCCGCAATTTCTCGAAGTATACTGGAAGCGCTTCGACGCTTCTTATCCCCTCATCCACCGCCGAAAGTTTGAGCTCGCGCCCGATGAGATCTTGCGAGCTGCCATGGCCGCCGTGGGCTCGCAATTTCTCGAGGGCAAGGAGGATCGCCTCAAGGGCAACCAGCTGCATGAGTGGGCCTGGCAAGAAGCGAAACGGGTGAGTTTTGATGATGCTTATCTCTCTCTCTTTTTTTCGAGTATTGCGACTCGTTTGGAAACTCATGTGTTAATTAGCAGCTCCAGATTCTTCAGTGGAACGTTTCGACCATGCAGACGGTCCTCCTATGCGAGATCTTTGCTCGGTTCCGGGGTAAGAAGATCGCCATCAAACCGTCGGAGCCCTTCCGGTCGCTATACTCGAGAGTGAGTCCTCCTTCATCTCCTACTCTGTCTTCTTTTGATTTCTTTACATACTCTCATTTTCAGGATTTTTCTTCTCTTTTCAGTCTTGTTTTCTCTTCTCCATCCTCCCAATGGCACCCATACTCAACGTCTCCGCTACAGGTTGATACCATCACCCAACAACCGGACCTCGACCACTCCTTTGGATCCACGACCTCTACTCCTTCCATGGGAGGACTTTCCGGCACCTCCATTCAAAAACCTCGGTGGGCCGAATGGGTCGAGGCCGAGGCGCGCCGCCGCCTTCTTGCGGCGTGCTTCGCTGTAGATGTGCACACGTCCATGTACTATGAATTACCGCTCATGCAAAACTTCAACACCCCATACCCCCCGATCCCTTTGACAGCAGCAAGCGAAGAGCTATGGAACGCGTCTCCCGAAGAGTGGGAGGCTCTCACAAATGCCCGTCCCGCCTCTCTGGAACCGGCCGTGCTCTCCGAGGACATCATTTCCAAAGAGGTCATTGACAGTGCCGCGCCCATGGACCAGGCCGTTTTCCTGGCATCCGAGGTCCTGCGTATCCCGAGGAGGTCTTCTTCCACCATGGACTTCCATGCGAACCCGAACCTGGGAGATGTCGAACGGATTCTCACCCTGTTCCCCAACTCCGGGGTGGCTTACACATATGCAGCACTGCACTACACACCATTGCACGATCTCCTCGCCGTATCCGGGGACTCGTGGCTGTTCAGCCAAAAGGTCCTCGAAGGCAAGGCATTCGTGCAGTACCAAAAGACACTAAAGCAATGGAGCGGCAGTCTTCACGCGGCAACGGCCGTCAGATTTGCGGCCAAGGCGCTCATCACCTTTCTGACCATCAATGACCAGAAGGACTGCCCCCTTCGCGGGTGGAACATGTCAGACGTCTCAGACTACTGGGCCATCTACGTCTGCGCTCTGATCTGCTGGGCTCTGGGTCATCGGGGCACCAGCCCGGCCACGACCTCTGGCAGCACCTCGACTCTTTCTGGCGCCTCGAGCTCGCGATCGGCAGGGAATAATTGCGACAACGCCAACAACAGTAATGCTAATGTGAGAGAGCGAGAAAGCGAGCTTGAGGCGCTTGGTTGGCTGCACCTCGTCGCCAGCCAGACGAATCCCCAGGACATCTTCACCCACGTCCGGCTCCAAGGCCGTGGGGTGACCATCGCCGCCGTGGCCATGGTCAGGAAGCGCCTGGAGGGCGAGGCCGCTGGCAGCAGGAGCCGACTCCTCATTGACGCCGTCGGGATCTTGAAGAAACTCGAAGCAGGCGCCAACTGGAAGTGGTTTTGAGCGCCCTCCCAGAGCGCCTGCTGAGCGCAGTCTTTTTCATTCTTCATTTCCCGTGTCTTCTACACATCTGCCGCTTTTTCCGATTATTTTCTGACCTCCCTACGACTTCGAACTCGCCTCCTTTTCTTCCTCTCTTGCTTTCATTTCACGACCCATACTATCTGTGCTTGGGTGGGGTTCTTTCATCCTTACTCTGCGATTCCCCATATCTCGTTTACCATTCCCCATCCGCATTACTACTACTACCATCACCACTGCATCAGCCTTGATTCTATAGACCTAGACGCATTCGGAGGATACACTTGTACTACTAGATCTGTACCTACCTTTTTCTTCTCCATTGTTCTTCCCTTTTACATTTCTCTTTTTTCAGTTCTGTTCATTTCGACTCTTATATTTCCTTTTTACGATATATACAAGCATGGAACCGGGGCGACAAAAGCGCGACACAGCGAAGGCGTCGGGGGACGAGAGAAGAGAGGAGGAGCGGAGGTCTTTCCACGATTGCGCATGACACGACCTAATGCTTGTTTTTTTTCATTGTTTATCCATGGAAGAAGAGGGTTTGGGAAAAAATCTCACGGACGTTCCTTATGTCATGAAACGATGGAAACGATATTATTATTTCTTTTTTTCTATGTTCGCCCTGGCCAGGGCTTTACTGTCTCCGGTACCTTGGATCGACAGTGTGTTGTTTATTTTTTATTTTTGAACGACAGAAGTCTTCTCCCTGTTTTCTGGGCAGAACTTCTCAATTGAAAACCCTTGTTGATGTTTCATATTCGGAGCGTTTTTGCATATGCCATTCTGTACGTGATTCGATAGCAATGTGATAGAATTATAGTGAGTCTAGTGCCCCGCCGTTGGGGGGCCTTATACTCCAGGCAATGCTTTCGATAGGGTATTGACTGTATAATACTTGGATCAATGATAACACGGATTCGTAGTTCCCCAAGTTAGTGGTACACAGAGAGGTGCGCATGACCTAATGCAGTGCGCGGTACTTTACATATATGTAGTATTTGTAACCGTTGACGTTCATCCGGGGGTATACTCTTTACTGTATTCTAGATACCTCTACTTGCGACACCCCGTTTGTCTTGAGGGAAACAAAACGATGGTTGTAATATGAAAGTCTCGTCCACGATCAGATCCTATTGCCCGGATGTGCATCTAAGATGAGGTTAGATCCGGATCGCCGCACCCTAAAAATTGCTACTACTTACAAATATAGAAATGTTCGGGGTTCATTAAGCAACAGTAGTGGCGCTGGCTGCAGCAGGCGCCGGAGGACATGTTACGAAGGAGACCTTGTGCGGAAGCACCGGCAGGTTGGACTACGTACATACAGAGCACGTTGTAAGCATCTGACAGATGAGCCGGCAATGGCTGCCACGCGAGTCTTGCTGCCTAGACTACCTATTATGCATATATTTTTCACTTTGAATGATAGCCGTCTACAGAGTACTCGCGGCGGCTGGCTGTGTATCCTATTCTGTCAGGTCTGTGTTCCGTATGAAGTATGCGTGATTTCATATTGGCGTAATCCGGCTCACCTCTGGGGTAATAAGATTGCATCTTTGGCACAGCAGCAGCAGGAGAGCAGCAGGAGAGCAGCAAGCAGCGATGTTCCATGGGTTCCATGGTATCTGCCCCAACCTCGCTGATTTCACCTGCAGGCGCCGGTTTACCAGATCCGTGAGATTACATAGCTACATTCGGACAGACTCAAATGGGGAACTGTCAAGCTTGTGTCTGCTCCTCTCCCCTTTCCCAGTAGGTTCAGGAACAGACTGTGAAATTAAGACACTCCAAAATACAATCCTCCTTTGTCGCAATCGTGGTCTCCCCGAATCCGCCGTCATCCATTAAAAGAGGTTTCACTTGCTCGTATTACGTCAATGCTCGTACAGGCCGCCTAGCTCGACTGGATAGGCTCATTTCCTCCGCTAAGCCCGCCAAAAAAAAGACGAGCTGTCAGATAACGCTCGCTCACCCCCCAAGCTCGCCTGTACCTGGACCTTGTCTGGTAGCTTCGGCGCTGTTGTTGGGCAAGCTTCTCCCACAGATCTCTTTTTCCAGCTCCGAAATTTCCCAGCCCTCTTATTATATCATAGTCGTACCTCCCGTTTCCCAGATACCCAGAACACCATTTCTTCGAAATCTCAGACACAAGATACGAGTATACAGCTCATCGACGACATGGGAAGTTTTCTGTTCAAGTGGTAAGAAGCCCCCCGACACCCCACAAGTCCTCCGCTTGCCGGTGCGTTCCCATAGGCGCATGCGCGACAATCCACGACTAGGCCGCAATGCCCATGCTCGCAATGCCAACACGTTGGCGCGCACGGGGAGCTGCGCGAACCCTTCGAAACCGCGCAAGAGGCTCCATTCGAACCCCCATCTTTTCCCAGTCGGACTGCCCGAGGACTGACTGATGCGCCGCATTGTTGTGTCTGTGTCTCGAGCCGCCGACGGGAGCCGGGGGCCAAGAAGAAGCGCAAAGCCGTGGGAGAGAGAGATCGGGAGGACACATTTTGAAGTAAAAGAAGCAGCTGGCTGACCCTTTTCGTCTTGGAAACTGTAGGGAGCATCCGGCCTCCGAGGTCTACGTGACTGGCACTTTTGACGGCTGGAAGAAGACGGAGCAGCTCGAAAAGGTGGGCGAGCACTTTGAGAAACATGTGCAGCTCAGCGACGCTTCCAAGAAGATCTACTACAAGGTTTGTGCACATCTTTTTTCGCTCCTCGCCGCGCGCGCATCGTCGTCGGCCGTCTTTGCCCTCTACATTATGCCCTCTCACTGCTTGGCTTCCACGGCATCTCGGAGTAGTCGATCCGAATCTTTGTGTTTATGCGCGAGTGCGCTTCAGTCAGTCGGTATGAGGATTCCATCCATTGCCGTCCCCATGGGCGGTGAAGATGGATGCGCTCTTGCGTCTTGGGTATCGGGCATATGCTGCTTGTTATATCTTTTTGGAGGGGTAAACTGGCAATCATTCAACCGTTGCGCTTCGTGGGGTGCGTTGCGTTGCCCCTCTGCGCATCGATCGATCGAACCCACCAGCAAGCCGTGCACTGTCCTCGGGCGCAAAGGCGCTGCTGGATGCTTCCGAGAACCCTTTCCATCTCACCTCGCTGCGAGGGAAGCTACTGGAGCGCATGTCCCTAGCGGCGCTCTTCTGAGGGAAACCTCCAATCTACATTTCCATGTATGAACTTGTCCAAAAAGTCATGGCTGTTGCCAGCTAAAGTTACGCATGACGCAAGTTGGCCGAGGATCGCAGCCGCCCGCCCTCTTCTCGTCGTCGTGCCGACAGAGAGAGGAGGAGGAGAGGAGCTTGCCGCTGATAGGTCAATGGCCGGGTAGACCTGTTCGCTGCCTTCTCTCTATTCCTCTCTCCAAAAATCCAAATCCCCCCGCTGGAGGAGCTTCCGCAGTGTGAGAGCAAAAGAGAGAAGAAGCGACGGTGACAGGCGACCGCCTAACCTCAGTAGGTTTCTTGCTTGAACTTGACAGGGATCCAGGCCCGGGTTCGTGCCAGTCTCAATCAAGGTTTCCTAGGTTGCAGTGGAGTACGCTGATGGGACCAACATCGTCATTGCTTATGAGCGCCTGGTGCCCCCCCAACGGAGCTCTGGGTCCAATTTCACGCGAACTCCTAGATTCGAATGGTTTGCGATTTACTTGCGAAAAATCACCACGCTATTGGTTTTTCTTCCTTCTTAGAACATTTTCCCATATCCCACTGGTCGTAGTTGTTTTGTTTTGTTCAAGACTACTACATACACCAAAACAATCCCCCCTCAATCTCTCCTCGCTGAAAGGAAGAAATCGCGCTTGAAAATACCGTCAGACTCTCCCGTCCCTGCTTCCCCTCCATTTCTGCCTGTCTGCCTGCCCTCGTCGCGTGCCGCTCCTTCCGCCCTCCCAAGCGCTAACCTGTCCTCGATTTATAGTTTGTTGTTGACGGCAACTGGGTAACGGATCACACTGCCCCCAAAGAAACCGACGAGAGTGGAAACGAGAACAACGTCCTCACACCCGAGCGAATCGTGCCCGCTACCGCATCCATCATGAACTCCTCTGCTGCACCCGACTCAACGACCGCTGCCCTGGCAGCTGGCGTTCCTCTGGAGAAGGAGAAGGACGTCCAGACCGAGGGCCTGCCTGGAGTCTTCCCCGAGACTCCTGCTGCTGATCTGAACAAGGAGTTCAGCATCAACCCGCTCCCCGCTGCTCCTGGTGCCGTGAACCCCGTCCAGCTCGCACCCGGCGAGAAGATCCCCGCGGATCTCACGGCTGAGAGCACCACGAGCCATGTCAAGCTAGACCCCGAGTCGTACGAAAAGGCCGACACTCTGCCTCGTAAGTCACACCGCCGAAATCGCAAATATTTGGTTCTAACATGCGACAGCGGGCGGCATTGCTGCTTTCTCTTCTGCTGCCCCCCTGTCTACCACTGCCCAGCTGGCTGCTGGGGCGCCCATTGAGACCAAGACGGAAACGGTCCCCGAGATTGTCAAGGAGAGCCAGGAGAAGGCTCACGTTGACCCCGAGGCCAGCGCCGTCCCCGAAGAGGTCCGGGAGAAGGCTGCCACTGAGAAGGAGCTGCTTGACAGGGTCAAGGAGGCCCCCTCCACGTCCGAGGGCACTGCTGGAGTCGGCACTGAGAAGACCGAGAACACTGTGACCGCTGCTGAGGCTGCCGCCTCGGTTGCTGCCGCCGCCACTGCTATCGGTGGAGCTGCTCTGGTCGGAGCTGTTGCCGCCAAGGACCTTGCTGTTGAGAAGGGCGCCGCTGCTGCCTCTACTGCCCAGGCTAGCGCCACACAAGCTGCCACCAACCTGCCCGATTCTGTCAAGGCGCAGCTCCCCGAGTCATTGCAGAACACCATTGGCGCTACTGATAAAGAGACCACCATTGAGGAGACCGCTCCGGCCGTGCCAGCTGAGGTCAAGGAGTCGATCGCCGAGGCTGGCAAGAGCCCCGAGGCCGCCGCTAGCACTTCTGCTGTCCAGGACAAGACCGCTATGGAGAAGGAGCTTTTGAAGGAGGTTGAGCCGGTCGCTGCCGTCGGAGAGGAGTCGAAGAAGACCGAGACTGCTCCCGCGACTGCCGCCGTGACTGCCGCCGAGCCCAAGCCCGAGGTGACGACTGCACCTGAGACAGCTTCTACTGGTGTCGTCGCCGTTGAGCCCCCGACTGTGGTCAAGGCTTCGCCGGCCGCTGGTGCCACAACGTCCGAGGTCACCGATGGTCTCAAGACTGAGCCTCAGGACAAGCCCGCGGCAAAGGCTGCAGATGACGCCCTGGCCAATGCCGACAAGACTGCCACCGAGTCCAAGACGGAGACCGAGCCCACCTCGGCCGCAGCCAACGGATCCAGCGCTCCCGACGCGACCACCACTCCCGCAACACCTGTCAAGTCCGCGACTGACGCTAGCAAGACTGAGGAGAGCCCCGCCACCACCGACAAGAAGAAGAAGAACCGCATCAGCGCCTTCTTTGGCAAGCTCAAGGAGAAGGCAGGCAAGAAATAAGCCTGCACTCTCAACTCATTTGGAATTCATCGGAAACAAACTTAATCATTTCGAGTCTTTGGTCGTTTATTGCTCATGATTCCCCATCTCGGAAGCTCAGTTCAGGGCGCGGAGGACTGTTTAGTTGGAAGACACGGCATTTGGTTGTGTAATAATACCCATCTACCCAACATTCATGTGCTTTTACGTCGATTGTCCATCGGGGTCGGATCATACATCACATTTGTTGACTTCTGGAGAAGGAAAAACTTCAAATCACTCCCTTGTCTAACGCCACCGAGGTTCGCCTTACTCATACTCCAAGGGTGATGTCGGCCGAGGACGGCCTCATTCTGGCGAAGCATTTCATATAATTTGCGGACACAGCATCTCCACATCTCGCAGTGAGACATCGCATGGCGATAATTTTGGACATTTAAAAGGACATGTTTTGTTTGCAGAGAATGCGTGCATTTTCCGCCTGGTTGTTGTAGATATGGTAATCAGACTTAATATAGTTGAACGTGTCTTTATACCAACTCCTTGATACTTGCTGTCTAGACCTTGCGCCTGAGTGACACGGCAGTAGTCTGTAGCTGAAACCATGACACCATTAGAGTTCATCATGAATCTACTGCATTGTTCGACAGCGGGATCTTGGTAGACTCGTGATATGTCTACTCGTCCAAACAGCATGAGAGTTGAATGGGCGCAGTGAGCTTATATAGCGGGTACTCACCGTCGCTGGCGTAACCCCCCTGCGGAAGCACACTACCGAATTTTCGCCGAGGAGCGAACCCAGGATAGGCTGGTTTCTGAGGTTTAATCCAGTGACCATATCAGCGCCGGGTGCTTTTCCTCACCAACCGAAGGCCTCACGACACCCATATCACCCACCTCCTACGGTCTGAGCTGAAGAGCCGAGAAAGCTCGTCGAAGCTATCATCATGAGTGATACGACACCACTGCTTGGTGAGTTCTGATTTCTGCAATATGCTCTGAATGAAGTGGGCGGGCGTTGTATAAGAAACACGCTACAGCGCGCGCCGCGTACCGCATATCAAGCCGTCTTGACCGCGGCGCACGGAGAAAAGCAAAACCTTGGCTCATCGTCTCAACCTGCTGACATTGTGACCTTTTTTTTTTTGACCCTGAAGTCCAGTTCCCGAACAGCGGGGACCTGGGCAACGGCGACCAGCCGACGCGGTATGAGCGGTGCCGGAAGGCGACGGAGAAGGCGCTGTCGTCCAAGTTCAAGCACTGGTTCGTGCTGACGCTCGTCGTGCTCGACGTGGCGGGCATCCTGGCCGACATCTGCATCGCGCTGGTGACGTGCGAGCTGGACCGCGAGGGCGAGGCCTGGGTGCGCCCGACGCGCGAGGCCCTCAAGGCGCTCGCGCTCACCCTGAGCTGCCTGTTCCTCGTCGAGCTGCTGCTCGAGCTGTGGGCGCACGGGCCGAGGCGGTACCTGGCCAGCCGGGTGACGCGGTTCGACGCGTTTGTCATCGTGGTCAGCTTCGTCGTGGACGTGGCCGAGCACGGCGGCGTCGCCGAGGAGGTCGCGTCCCTGGTGGTCATCCTGCGGCTGTGGCGGTTCGTCAAGATCGCCGACGAGTTCGGCGTCGAGGCCTCGGAGCGCTGGGACGAGATGGAGAGCCGCGTCGGCGAACTCGAGAAGGAGAACCAGGGCCTGCGAGAGCAGCTCCGGATGCGGGACTTGAGTCCTCCTACCAGCGGAGGGAGGCAGCGGCCTGCGGACGAGGAGCAGGGGATGCCGGCGGAGGAGGAGGCGTCGGGAGAGCAGGAGTTGTAGGAGGGCCCGGGGCGGTGATGTTTTCACTCATGATGGGTGGTTTGGGGGGATGGCGGGAGTGGTGTGGAATCGGCCATCTGTGGCGGGGGCCACCTAATTACCAGAGGAGTGTCGTTGTCGCTGTCGCTACTTTGCGTGGGTGATCAATATTACGACACCGGAGACTGACACTATTGCCGCCGAGATCAGAACAATTTTAGGTCGAGATCATAGACATGCATTTTGACCGGCGAGACAAGCTATCGCCCGACCACCCACGATGGGTTCGACATGGCTCTGCTCTGCTGAGACAATATGCGCGATCTTTGATAAGAGACCATCCACCCTGTCAATTGGCTGAGAGTCGATTTCCAGATTATCGTTGCATTTCACCCAAACTCATCACTCAAGCGAGCCGTTGTTACCTGAGCCAACTACTTGTATAGGACACAGTCAAGTACAACTCTCTATCACAGATCCTTGGCGATCTGCGATGCTCTGCGAATAATCATATAAGATTCATTGATCAGCCAGGGAAGCTCAGGTAGCAGTCAATATTCATTGCTAGATTGATATTACTGTGATGATCAAGATCGATAGCCTGGAAGCTAACGAGATCATCCACCATCTCTCAAAGCGTTTCTATACTGCTCAGTTCCCCGACACCCGACCTTGAATTGATGAGCTGTAAAAGTACAGAACGTACATTGGCAATCATCATGGTTGCCGATCAACAGACAATGCGAAAGTAGATCCTTCCTCCGCCATGAACTTCTTGTTTTTCCCCATGTTCTTCGCGGGCATATATCGGTCGGCCAGTCTTTCTAAGATGAGCCGGACAACTTCAGCCAATGCTTCGGGAAAATGTCTCAGACAGGATAACCGAGACATACAGAGCTTTGAACGCGCCAGCCACGTTGGCCTTGAAGCCTTGAACGGTCAGTAAAGATAGAAAATCAATGTAGATGTTGTACAAATACTGTTTACATCGTCACGTTCTGTACTCCGTAGTGACACGGGTGTGTAGCCGGCAGCGACGATTAGCATCCGGACTGGTTGCCATGGGAAGTCCTGGTTAAGGTTCAAATGAAATATGAACGCCAAGAATCTCGAACCGTGCATTGCATCATCATCTCGCTTCCTCTGCTGTACGATGTCAATCTCGTGCGCGCATACATACTTTGTACATGATTGTACACTTCTATGGTTATACCTTTATGAGTCCATTGCTGGAAGCTCTGGGTTTATATCAATGAGATCAGAAAGTTCCTGAGGGTTTAGTTGCAGAGAAATCCGGGAATATTGGTAAGGAAATGGGGATTTGATACTTGCTTCGGGCGAGGGACAGTCTCTCAGGTCACTTGATCTGAGCGACTGTGTGAATCCTGACTGATAGAAGAAAGAAAATCCAAAATTCGTCGAGGTCCGAATCTAAAGTACAGGGTCATCCCCCAGAATGGTACGGTGACCTGCGCTCAGGGTCCCCGGATCCCCTACCCCTGTTTTATACAATTTACAGCATCGGTAGCGCGAGAATAAGGATGAACCACAAAGCTTGGCTCGGGTTTACCCAGTTACCAATGGCTCAATTGGCCAATCAGCCCCTACCGTCCCCTATGGAAAAAGGGATCACACACCTAAATTAATCCCTGCGCAAGTCATCAACGACTTTGTCGTGTGTCTCGACGCTCTGCCCGTGTTGTAGAACGGCATCAATTTCTTCCCTTTTCTTACCTTCGGACCAAGTCCGTCTTTGCTGAGAATACTGTCAAGGTGATGAGAACAGAGAGCACAGAGAGTAATAAACGAACACGCACTGTTACACTCGGCTGCCTACATCCATTGTCGAGCCCTCAAGAGTCCTGAACCATACCCTTCGCAGGAAGCCCGCAGCTTTGCGGCAATGTTGTCATGCGGCATCGTTGCTTCTTTTTCGTCGCCGAGTAGCTTGCATTCAATATCCCTCCCCCCATCACCCGCTTTCTCTCTAGGCCCATGTTGTGTAATAACTTTCCGAGCTTGGAAATTAGGTTGAATGCACCGTAGGCTCATCTAAATAGATGTTTTTGTTACATCCAGAAACGGTCCAGGGCAACAGGTGAGTAGATGCCCACGAGCTTTAAACGATCAAGGCCCGAAGGATACATCCCCGTGAGAATCTTCTCTCTCTTCCCTCCTCTCCTCCTACTGCCCCAGTGTCTATCATTCTACGCTCTCGTTCGCTATCTTGCATTGATCCCATCCCAATTGTGCCGATACACACATCGTCTAGAAGCGCCGTTATCACCATTGTGTATCTACCACCTTTTTTCTTATAAACTTGCCAAACATGAAGTCCATCATCTTCTCCGCCGTAGCTCTGGCTGCCGCCGTATCGGCACAGACTACCACCTCGGATGCGTCCTCCTCGGGCCCTACCGTAAGTAGACTTCTGAGTTTCGACTCACTATCGAATATTGGGCCTACCTTGGGAGGAATCTGTGCCTTTTTTCTTGCTCGTGGATATGAAAAGCCAATACGGATTGCTAACCTCGCGTTTGCTTCTCAAAAGTGTGACGCCCAGCCCATCCTGGAGCAGTGCCTGGTCACGACGACGGGCTATCTCAACCTCTGCCAGACCACCGACTACAGCTGTCTGTGCAACACGTACACGTCCATCATGACGTGCTTCAACAACTGCCCCAACGACTCCCGGGAGTTCCAGTACAGCCAGCAAAGGGAGCTCAACTGGTAAGTCTTCATATCGACGTTCTTTCTCCACATTGCCATTCAGCCACCCCCGGATAACTCACATGTTTCATCTCTAGCAACAACGCCTCCGTCTACTCGTCCATCAGCAAGGCCACGGCGACGACGAGCTCCAAGAAGAGCTCGGCCACGGCCACGAGCGACGACGCCTCCACCACCACCGACGTCGACGCCCAGGCCACCGAGTCCTCCGAGACCGGCTCCTCGGGCGCCACGGGGACCAAGTCCTCGTCGGCCTCGGGCTCGACCCAGACCAACAACGGCGCCGCCGAGCTGGGTTCGTCCGGCCTGCTGGTCGCCATGGCTGGTGCCGTTGCCGTGCTGCTGTAAGCTTGGACTTTGCGTTTTGCGTTGTGTTTACAAAAATGTACAAAAGGAAAAAGCAAAAAAGAGACGGCGGATGGGGAAACATGTCATGTTTTGTTGCATTAGAACAGCCCAATGTAGCTCTGTTAATGTTTTGTATATTGAATCTTTCGAGGGGGGTGAGGTTCGGAGTCATGTTTGAATTATCTCAAATTTAATAAGTAATACCATGTTCTCATGACGACTTCTATTTTTCTTGCCTTCAATATGTGACCATTCGCAAACGAAACCACACATGACTCTCGCAATGTTTACCAATTGGTATTGGCTCCGGTGGTGCCAAAGCAAGATTCATTATGAAAAGGTCTATTGCCATGCAGGTACCAACATGTCGCCGGTGCATATTTGTTGTGACCATGCAGTCAGTGCTTTGCACATGGCACCCGCTGGAATTGACCGCTTGGAAGAAAGCTACATTGACGTGGCGCCTGCTCGCAGTCGGTTCAGCATCACGCAGCTTGGTCCTGTTCAGTAGCATTGCATGCCCAGGCTCAATGACTCGTCAGCCCGGAAATCGTGTTTTGTCCACGTTGAGTGCAACCCGGACAAGAGCCCCCGAGTTGTACACCGTACACGGCATCCTGCTTGCAGCTCGTATACGCAGGGTGATCTCCACACTGGGACCTGGAGTCGAGGACCAAAGAGGAGCTGTACTACGGAGCCGGATCTTGTCATCGTTGTCTGGGTCTGGTGCTTGTGACGTAGCACTTGGGTCTGCCACGTGAGGATTGACCCAGATGGCGGTCATTAGACTGATGCCAAAACATTCACTATGTGAGCCACAACTGATGTGTAGAATTTGTGTTTGGATCAGAGAGCGTTACGAAGTCCGTCTTCACAACGGACTTGTCATGATTTGACCTCTTTGTCCACTGTCATCTCTGGCGATGATGAGTGTAGGACATTTTATACCGCCCCAAGAGTACAGTTGGACGCGTTTCTTCTTTAACTGAATTTTTGATTCCAGGTATAAAGCATCTGCAAACTCCTCAAACAGTCTACAACCCATCGGCGTTTATGCAGCCGTGACTTTATGTACAATGCCTCCCCAATACAAAAGAGAATAGTGATCGATGGGCCATTGCCCTCAGAACGACCGAATAGTAACGCCCTCTACTTCCTGTACCACATGCGAGTGATCTTGGTGTTCCTCATCTTGCGCTGCAGCTGGAAGATGCCGTACATGAGGGCCTCACTCGTGGGCGGGCAACCGGGGACGTAGATGTCGACGGGCACGATTCTGTCACAACCACGGACGACGCTGTAGCTGTAGTGGTAGTAACCTCCTCCGTTGGCGCAGCTGCCCATGGAGATGACCCATCGGGGCTCGGGCATCTGATCGTAGACCTGGCGCAGGGCGGGGGCCATCTTGTTGGTGAGGGTTCCAGCGACAATCATGACGTCGGACTGACGGGGCGAGGCACGGAAAATGATTCCGAGTCTGTCCTGATCGTAACGGGGGGTGGAGAGGTGCATCATCTCGACGGCGCAGCAGGCGAGACCGAAGGTCATGGGCCATAACGAGGACTGACGTGCCCAGTTGGCGACTTGGTCGAGGGTGGTACTGAAGTATGTTCGCATCAGCTCTGATATCCAACCAACTCCATCACTCCATCACTCCATCATCTCCCATCCGCAGGCACTTACAGTGCGTATTGGACGACACCCTTGGTGCCTTCCTGGCTGGGAAGCGGGACTTCCTTGCGCTCGCGGGGCAGGATGCTCGTCGAGCCATGAGTAGAGACGGATGTGGCGTCCTTCTTGCTTGTCGTCGAGATGGCGGCGACCGATCGGAGAGGAACAATGGCGCTCGCCGGCTTGGCTAGATTGTTCGCATCATGTCAGTCACGGACGCGATGGTCATCAAGGGGGCAAATGCGCGTTGAGCAGAAGCTTTGTTTGCCCCCCTTTGGCGAGAGTCCAGCGCGACGTACCTCTCAGAGCCAGCGAGGCGACCCGTCTTGATGCCAGCATCTTGTATGTGAGATGCAGCTGGGTATTGAAGATTGGTGGAATCCTCAAGGATAGGGTAGAGTGGAGAGTTCCGTCGTCGGGGAAAGGGCAATTAATTGAACCAGCTCTCGAACAGCCCGCAGCGGTCGGTCTTCAATTCGGTTGACGTTGATGATGAGCTTCTTTTCGCCGCCCTCTGGCTAATCAGCAAATGCGAGCTTCCGATTGGCCGCCCAGGGCCCGATGGATTTTCCGGACCCGCAATTGGGCAATGGCTTTGGCCAGCCAGGCAAGAGGCGAAAATAATCACCAAGAGACCTTCACCAAAACTGTAGTGACGCTTTCGGTCCTATTCCGCAATATCATAATATCACCATCATCATTTGTCGACGATTCCCCCGCAATCTACGGCGCGCCACGAACTATTCTCTGATTTCGATTGATAACCGACGAATTGCCAACGTCGCAAAAGTCAACCTCTCCGCAACAAATTCAATTCCACCAGCAATATGCTAGATATGCTGTGGTCGAAATCATCGGCTCAAACCCAGTAGATTGGAACAAATTATTCTTTCCAGAAAACTGATGCATTTGGCGGCCTTTTGGACGCCGTTGAGCTCATCCGGCATTCGTTCGCATCATCATGGTGGCGCCATATGAGATGTGCTCGCCATACTCTGTACATCGGAGACCACACTTCTTCGCTTCCCACGAGTTTGATGTACCCTGCCTGTGCCCTATTGATCACGAGCATATTGATGCATATCTTTGCAACAATGGTTGATGGTAGCCTCACGGGATTGATCACCTAACTTTGGCCGCTTCTAAGCGATGATTGACCAGCAAGCCAGGCAAGGCAATTGGACTTTTGGCCTACAATTATATTGCTGACAGGCAATGCGGGCGACATGGTCGCACCAATACCCGGCACCTCTGATCTGCTTTGCCATTATTCACCGCTGTTGCAAGGCGATATCTTTTCATGCAGCATACTTGCAACCTGCCTTTGATCCTTATTTTGGGCGTGGCGGCGTTCGATTGGTGAGCCTATGGCCAGAAATGCGAGGCATGCGTGATCCTCACGAAGCAAGGTGTAATATCCTGCGGTCTCCTTTGCATACAGTCAACTGGCTTGAAGTAGTTCCATCACTCTAAACAAGCAGTAGCAGCTCCGACGTCGGGTTTTGCCATTGGCAATCAGATGAGGAGGTGCTACTGAGACTAGTTTCAACGGCAACTGGAATTGAAGATAACGTGCGAGGACTCTGACCGGGTCAAGGGTTTATACGTGCAGCCATCCTGACTCGACGCAGACGGCTCTCGGAGGTCCCCAGGTGCATGGGGATCGTCGAGTCCAAGGGTTACATTTCTGACGTCGCTAATATAAGTGAAAGCACGTCCGAATTGCTGGCGAGTCCTCTTCGAATCCTTTTAGCGAGGCAGCCGAGGCAGCCAAGTTACTCGTATCCTGGGGAAGGGAAATAAGAAAAAAATTGACTGCCGTTCGATTCTTTGGATTGTCGCATCAACATATTATTGGTAGGGGTTGCAAACTCTACAGGTCACTATCATGGAGCTAGACAAACAACTGGCTGCAAGAATGGTCTGACAGCTCGACCCGACAGTCAGGACAAGGCAAATTCAATTCAATTGCACCCCAACCACTTTTTTCAGTTTCCGAGAAAGAAACCTTGAAAACAGGTGGGAATAAGCATACCCTCCCATACCTCCCTGTAGTGTAGTGTACGCAGCCTCGAGGCGACGTTCGGCGGCTTTGCGCCTATTGAAGCCGCCAGAGGACCCCCATGGAAGCGCCCTAATGACATCCAGCGGCGCAGCTTTGGCTTGGTCGGCTTGGTTGGTTCGCAAGAGAAAACCTGGGGTAACGACAAGGGACTTTACTTTTTACAGGGATCCTTTCCCCCCTAACGTCACCCACCTCGCCCACCCCTTTGGTTTTGGACCTTCGATCCAGATCCAGCTATGTCATGCTCACTCGCTCTTGGCTTTCCGATCAGCAGACGACTTTGGTGTCTTGTCCTTTTTCCGCTTCTCTCCTCCAGCTTTTCGCAGGTAGTTCCCGAGCCGGGGCGATGGGTAAGCGCCATTTCCTTCTTTCTTTCTTGTTGCGGCAATTGATTCGGATGCAACCTGCAGTGCAGTGCCTTCGCTTAGGGGGTTCGACTGCCAAAACAAACATATCAAACAGTCCACAATAAAAAAAATCTAACTGCTGCAACGTTCTTCCTGTTGATCGAGAGGGCCGGTTCATCTCGGCTCCTCTTTTTTTTCATCCCAAATCGACCACCCCCCGGTCAACCACCGTCATCTCCGGCCTGCCGGGCCACACAACTGCCTTGCCTACCAAACCTCTAGTTCTATCAGCTACCAGCTACCTACCTGCTACCTACCTAACCGTCCAGGATCTGTCTTGGAAGCCAAGGTAGGCGGGGTAACGTTATGACTGAGGCTGAGATTGGCGATCTACAGCAGGGTGAATGAGATTATGTATGCCCAGTAATAAATGACATAACACGCCAGATCAATCAACAATCGTCCATCCATCCCTTGGGGATGTCAACATCAGCCGGGCAACAATACCGTTCTTCTCATCCGCCGCCTCGTGAATCGCCAACTTCGCCCTATTACCCAACGCCTCGAGCCTCCCTCCCACTACCCGAGTCGGTCCTGTCTCTTTCGTCCTAGGTAGTAGTGTCGTGCAGATTTTTGTCAGGTCGAGGGCTCGGGCAGGTAAAGAAGTCCATTGGCGAGGCCTGCCATTGCCTAACCATCCCCGATCTAGACCGCGTATGCGCCATATGGGTCATTCTTGCTCAACCCCCACATCGTCGCCATCGGGTTCTGGTCATAGCCGTTGCGGCTGTTGTTAGTACAGATACTGCGCTCACTCCAGTCGCTTTCTTTCTCTGTCTGTCTTACTTGGAAAGCGGCTTCCTCGAGGCACTACCTTGCCAGGGCTGCCCACATCTCTAGGATAATAGCCCCGGTGACACGACATGTCTCATCTTTCCTACTCAGCCCAAAAGACTTGAACCTCGGATTTTGGCAAACCCCTACACGGTGTCGACTTTTGCTGTTATCGCAACCGTCAGAGCGCTTCATCCGATCCGGCGCTGCCCACAATGGAGTTGAGGAGAGATCGGTAGATTGCTATTGTCGAGAAAGGCTGTCGCGACACTGTCAAACATACTCTCAACATGTCGGCCGTCCAAGCTGATTCGGCCGACATCCCGGATAGGGGACCAAGTGTGTTCATTGTCACAACTACCACTCTCGTCCTGGCATCCGTCTTCGTCGCCGCCAGGTTGTATACCCGCCTTGCCATTGTGCGCCAATTCAGCTGGGATGACTGGTTTATTATACTTGCCTGGGCTCTTGCCTTTGCCGTTGGCCTCACAATCGATCTCGGCACCAAATATGGCCTGGGAAGACACGATAGCGACATTGATGCGAACGACTGGGATCCACTCCGCCGCTGCGAATATGCGTTTTCCGTCTTATACGTAAGCTCCTGTCATATGTGTATGAACTTCCCATAGTAGCATTATGAACTGACGACTTGGCAGAATCCCGCTCTCATGGCCACGAAAACCTCCATCCTGATTTTCTACTTGCGCTTGTCCAGGAACACAGAGCAAGTTCTCCGGATGGCGTCTTGGGTGGTACTCGCCATCGTCAACATTGCCGGCGTGGTACTGACCTTTCTAAACATCTTTCAATGCAGGCCAATACGAGCTGCTTTTGACAGATATACCGAGGAGGCGCAGTGTATACCGCTGCTCACGGAATTCCTCTGTTCTGCACCAGTCAACATTGTGACGGATCTTGCCATACTGGCTTTGCCGCTCCCTGTTCTCACGGGTATGAGGCTGCCATTCCGCCAAAAGATCATCTTGATCGTCACTTTTACTCTCGGTATCTTTGTCACAGTGGTGGACGTCGTTCGGATATACTACCTCCAGCAAGCTATAACGAGCGTATCCCCCACGAGTTCGAGCAACCCCGAGGCAACCTTTGGAGACCAGGCCGAATTTGCATGGAATGCTTCTCTATCGCTCATGTGGTCCTCGATCGAAGTCAATGTCGGCATTACCTGCGCCTGCATACCGACCCTGAAGCCATTGATTGTGCGAATCCTACCAGCCATGATCATTGACCCCGATGGCACAAGGCGAACCTCTGACACGACGATCAAGCAGCCGTCTGATTCTTCACGACATCATAGTGATGATGCAACCGCGCGGCATCCTGCTGCAGCAGCAACACCCGAGCTACCATCGTTGTCTGACGGTATCGCACGCGTGGACCAGGCACCAGAACACGAGTCTACAATGCTGGAGTTCCTCACGACTCCGGATATGCTGAGCACTCCCGAGCCCAGTCCATCGACGAGACTTGCGCGAACCTCGACTGCCGTGACTTCCGCCACTGCTGCTACTACCAGCGGTGGTGAGAACACGATGCTGTTTGGCTTCGTGAATATGAAGAAGCCAAAAAGCATCATTCGTACATCTGTGGCCGAGTCCTGGAAATACTGCCTGATCGTTACTATTCTTTTTGTCCTCTGGGGGTTCTCATATGGGCTTCTTAACACGCTGAACAATGTCATCGCCACAGTGGCAAACATGAGCGAGTCACAGGCCATTGGCCTCACAAGCATGTACTTTGGAGCTGGCTACTTCTTTGGCCCCTTGGTTGTGGGCGAATGGATTCTGCGGCGTGACGAGCACCGGCGATCAGGAAAACACGACGGGACCCCATCGATTGGCGGTTTCAAGGCGACTTTTATCCTCGGGCTCTGCATATATGGTGTCGGAACCATCATGTTCTGGCCCAGTGCCGTCCTCACCTCTTTTACCGGATTCATGATCTCGAATTTTGTGGTTGGCTTTGGTCTTGCTGTCTTGGAGACGGCCGCGAACCCATTCATTGCTCTATGCGGGCCACTGAATTATGCCGAGATGCGTCTCTGCTTGGCTCAGGCCATACAAGCCGTAGCCACGGTGATCAGCCAGCTTCTGGCACAAAAGGTTTTCTTTACTGACATCCAGGGCGGCGAGGGAAGCGACTCTACACTTCTCTTGGACGTACAATGGACATATTTGGCGATCACCTTGTTGTGCGCCGCACTCGCGCTCTTCTTCTATTACATGCCTCTACCAGAAGTCACCGACGCCGAAATGGAGAGATCTACGAAATACCTCCCAATCGATCCAAAAAAGCGAAGCATAGGAGGCTTGCAGCTTCGGACCTGGACGCTCATACTTGCAGTATTGGCACAGTGGACATATGTAGCCGGCCAGGAGAGCATGAGTATATTCTTCCGAGGCCTCTTGACACCCGACATCAAAATCCAAGCAGCCACCAATTCTGGCGCCTCCCGCAACGCTACAAGGCAGGCATCATCCGAGGAGCCAGCCTCGCTTGCACTATCTATATCGGATTACTTGTTGATTGCGCACACTGCATTCGCGGCATCTCGCTTCCTCGTGGCCTATTTAGCATATCTATCGCCTAGACACTCCAAAGTCCCACAACCACGTACTGTGCTCAACATCAGCACAGGCCTGAGCATACTATTTGCCATCCTAATAGCAGCACTGCGCCCGTCGAACCCGAATCTCGTGGCGATACCAGCAATTTTATTCTTCTTTTCCGAAGGGCCAATGTGGCCATTGATATATACTCTCGGCCTGCGCGGTCAGGGAAAGCGCACGAAACGGGCAGCTGCATATATCACCATGGGGGCCTCTGGACCAGCGTTTTGGCCATTTGTCATATACGCCATCAAGGAACATGGTGCAAGCTATCAGATTGCATTCATCGTTGTGGTGGGCCTCTTGGTATTCACGGCGCCCTTTGCCATCTTCCTGGACTTCAAGAAGGATGCTAGGACACTGGTTGACGCCCGCGTGCCCAAGGAGGAACAGCGACGTCTCCAATCTGGACAAGGGCAGCAGGAACAAATGGGTCTCGACGAGATAATAGCGCGTCGAAGACAGACCATGGAGTCGGCCAATGAGCCAAACATGATGCGAAAACTGTCGACCGTATTTATCAATCCCTTCAAGAATAGGAGGGTGTCGGACCAGACGTCTATAGAACATCGCGAAGACAAGAGAGGTACTGCTGGCTGACAGAGTAGTTCTACTATGTTTCTCGTCCATTTAAATACAAAGCTTTTGTTACACCCGTGCTCCACATGAAACTATAAGAGGCATGATACTGGAACAAGATCTTATATGAATTCAGCAGCGAACATGAGGTTGGCACCCTCATTAGTTCTCGACACCTTGAGTGCGTGCATTCATTCCTGCTAACCTAGCTTATGAATTGAGCCACTCAAGTTCACGCATCAATACCCAATATGATTGGCTGTTGTTTCCGAAATGGTACACATATACCATTTGTTATGTTACACAAATCTTTCTCATGTGCTCCAAATATAGTTCTCCTAATAATCTGGTTGGAAATTCCAAAATACCGGCTCAAGAACTAGACGGTTGTCGGTGCAATAAACGGTTAGGGCCCAGGCCGGTCCGTTCGCTTTCCCCAGCGGGTGAGCCGGGTCGGAGCGATCCCTGTCCGAACAGAACAGAACTCCCCGAAACGGCTTACCAATCCGATGACGATAAGGAGTAGCAATGGTTTACATCACCGTGTCTTTTTGTTTGTCAGTCGCAAACAGTCCACTTGCGGACTCGATGGGATACATTCGATCTTTCCATGTATTGTTCCGATGAGACATGTCTCTGCTGTCGGATAATTGATTGAATCGGATTGGTGACACTGCAGATATCCTTTTTCGTCAGCCATAAAAACCACGAACAGATTACTATATGCGCCGAGGGTTCCGGGTTCTCGGCTCCGATACGGATACTCAGATCCGTCCTCACAGCGTACACGTCGATTTCTACCCAAAGCTATCGGTGAGCTTTGGAATTTCTTTCTCGCATCATTTCAGTTTGGCTTGAGTCTTGTCGTATAGTGAAGAACGACAATGCCGGAAAGCCATCTGGACGGCGACGACGCGTCGTCGCGGGCCCCGACGGCCTATACCGACACCACGCCGCTGCTGCGGTCCGAGACCACTTCGCGGACGAGCCGGAGCAGCTCCGTCTCTTCGCCAGGCGCGCGCATCAACCGGGATGCGGCATCGTCGGGGGGAGATGATGAACGGGAACGGGCTATGGATGAGCCTAATGTCAAGGTCAGCCCGAGAAGGGGCGTCTGCATCGCCTTGAGCGTGTACGTCTTGATATTTTTGCAAGGTATGTTTCTATTACTTCATTCTACTTTTTTGTATCCAAAGGAGAATGAGATGAGTCGGGAACGCGGGCTTTATTCACCAAATGCGGCCGCCCGGGACTTTTCGTGTTGGTGTACGTTCTATAGCACCTCGCTGATCACTTTCCCCCAGCGAGCAACATGTCGGGCATGACCATGGCGCAGAGCACCATCGCCGCCGAGCTCGACGCCTACGAGAGCGCCATGTGGTTCACGTCGTCGTACCTGATCGCCATGTCGTCCTTTGGGCCCCTGGCCGGGCGTCTGGCCGCCATCTTTTCACCCCGGCTGATTATCTTGTTCACGTCGGCCTTCTTCGTCGGCGGCGCCGCCATCTCGGCCGCCGCCACGAGTCTGTCGGTGTTTCTCCTGGGCCGTGTCGTCACCGGCCTCGGCGGCGCCGGCATCTTCACCACCGCCATGATCCTCGTGCTCGAGCTGACGAGCAGGAGGAGGAGGGGCCTGTTTGTCGGTCTGGTCAATACTGGCTTTACGACGGGTGTCAGTTTGGGTGCTGTGGTCTTTGGAGGCTTGGTCCCGGTGACTGGATGGGTTAGTAGAACTTCATATCTCGTGTCTACACGGCATAATCATGTTTGCGGCTAACACACTACTGTGAACAGAGGTTCTTGTTTTGGATCCAGACGCCCCTCGCCGCTCTGGCGGGCCTGGGCGTCTACTTTAGCCTGCCGGCCTCGTTCAGACCGGAAAAGAAGGACGAGGACGTGTCGACGCTGAGCAAGCTGAAGCAGATCGACTATCTGGGGGCGTTTCTACTGGTAAGTCACCAAGCTACAGGGTACACATTGCTCCAAAAAGTCATATGACTTACCTATGCACCCTACAGACCGGCACTCTCGTGCTCTTCCTCTACGGCCTCTCGGGGACGATCCAGATCATCCCGATCGTGGTCTCGGTCGGCACGCTGATCGCCTTTGTCCTGTTCGAGTCCCTCGTCGCGGCCGACCCCATCATCCCCGTGGCGGTCCTGCAGAGCCGCGGCGCGCTACTGTCATGTCTCGCGCAACTCGGCTTCATGGCGGCGCGCTGGACGGTGCTCTTCTACGCGCCCGTGACGGCGCTCGCGGTCTTCGGGTTTAGTCCAGGCGCCGCGGGCAGCATGCTGGTCCCGACCAACCTCGGCTTCGGCGCCGGCGGCCTGCTCGTCGGCTGGCTGCACGTCCGGCGCGCCGGGAGCTTCTGGCTGCCGAGCCTGGTATCGATGGCCCTGTTCGGCACGTCGCTGCTCCTGCTCAGCTTCGCGGCCAGCCCGAGCGTGCCCACGTGGGTGTTTGTCGGCATCATCTTTGCCAACGGCCTCTGCACGGGCGCGTCGCTCAACTAGTAAGTCACGATTCCCATTCTCTTTCGCTTCTACTCTGTGCAGTTCGTTGAGAGCTTTTGCTGACCTCGCCTTCTCTCCTCCCCCAGCACGCTGGCCCACCTCCTGCACCTGACGCCCAGCCACACGCACTACATCGCGACGAGCCTGCTCGCCACGTTCCGGGGGTTCGCGGGGAGCTTCGGCACGGCCATTGGCGGGGGAATCTTCTCGCGCAGCCTGCGCGGCGCGCTGGAATCCGGCTTCCGGGCCGTCGACGGCACCGACAGACTATCCAGCGCGCGCCGGGTGCTGGTCACGCGCCTCGTCGGCAGCCCGGCGCTGGTGCACGACGGCGGGCTGCCGGCCGCGGACCACCGAGTCGCCGTGGACGGGTACGCGGCCGGGCTGCGGGTACTGTTCCAGGCCGCCGCCGTGCTGAGCGTGATCGTCGTGGTCCTGCAGGCCGCGACGGGGTGGAACGGTCCCAAGGACGAGAAGGAGGACGAGGAGGAGGTCCGGCGGGCGCTGGCGCAGAGTGACCCGGAATATGAGGCGTGATGCTGCTTACCTAGAGAGGAAAAAAGAAAAAGGATAGATGTGTCGCCGTACTCGATTGGTCATGTATAACAAGTCAAGATAAGGACTGTCGCTGGTAGAGCTAGACCGCTTGTGCGGATCGATTATAGACCATGTTTAATTGTGTAGATGTAGTAAGTATATTTGAATATCATCACATTGATCTATATACTTTGAATTCTGGTCTCTGTCCATTGCAACAGAATGATCACAATACTTGGAACAGGTATGATGGCACCAAACGAACAGCAGACCTGCCACTCGCAAACATTTACCTCCAAGGATAGCAGCATTCGTGCAATTCGTGCATTATGATATTATTAGTTGAGACGACTCGAACAAAATGTCCAAGTTATAGGTATACCACTGTAGGCTGTACTTGGCTTATACTGGTCATTGGTCAGTCGGCGCCCCCGTGTAGCGGCCAGTATAAGACTTGGGTCGGCGACAAGAAGCAACGACATTGTTCACCACATATTATAGCAATTGTCTTGGTATACCTATACCATTTGAACTTGGTGACGACAGTCATAGAAAAAGGATATCCTTTCTCCGACGTCAGTCACAACACATGTCATATATGTACTGTCCGGCCGGACAAGTCATCGGCGACCCGCTCGTGTCTCATACGCGCCATCATGTTGGCCTGCCGTGATAGACACTCTATCCACTGTGTAGCGCTTTGTACTTGACACGCATTGAAGCAAAATTGCGTCATCGCAAAGAAGCCCGCTTGGCATAGTGGTATTGCGTCGCACTTGTAATCCTTCTGCGACATGCGAAAGTCGGCGGTTCAATTCCGCCAGTGGGCATTTCTTATTTTTGTTTTATTTTTCCCTTGTTTCACGATTGAGTATCGATCATGATCCTTTTTTCTTTTCTTTTCATTATTTAGAACACTGCTGTCGCAACCCTTCTGCATTATTGGTTCGCCATGCAATAATGATTGGTGCAGTTCCAAGACACCTGTAGATTTGGAAAATAATTCATTACTATTGATACTCATTACTCATAAAACAGAACCGATGCTTGTTGTTCAGCTGCAATCGCATCGTGCCAGCTTAGACCTCATTAACGTTCAGGTGAGCCCAACCGTCGCATTGCCACTGACCCTTGCCTTGGCAGTGTCGTAAAGAGCTTGGATATCAGTCTTCCACTGATCGGCATACGGGCGCTCGATTCTTCGATCATAAGACAGTACTAGAATCATATAAGTCAGTAAAAGCTCCACCAGTGAAAAGAGACTATTTCACGTGTCATTGATAACTTACATCCGTTGACCTCCCCTTCAACATCTGTGGTCTGGGTCCAGATGCCTCCGCTGCAAGCAAAGTATTCCGTCTGTTGACGAAGCTCCTCGAGAAGGAGATGTGATCGATAATTGTAGGCGTCCAAGTCGGCGTCGAGCTCATATGTTTCGTTGATATGGTCAATGGCATACTGTACATTCCACAGGCTATTATCTCGAGGTCAGCTACAGCGATAATATCATTTGTCTCGTCATTACTCACTGCTCGATGGACAAATTCTGTCCAATTCCACCAAATTCTCCCTGAAGGGCAATTCTCTTGGGGTCGTATGGAGACGATCGAATGCTGTAAAAGGGCGAACCGCACTGAGGGTTGGCGTAATGATGGTTGTCCTGCCACTTGTCAGCTATGTGAAAACGATTATCAAATGTGTGTATGCTGACGTACCGAGTAGTCACCGACCCCATGGTCCCACCATCCTGTAGTAGCATCAATGAGTCTTGTGGGATCCAGCTCCAAAGCTCTGGCCGCCATCCGCGCTTCTGGGAGAGATCCGTCATTGATTTGACCCCAGCCTTCATTGTAAATAACCTGTCCCGCGTGAGCAATGATCATCAATCAAGTCAAAATTCTAGACTTACCCAAGTATAAATGCTAGGGTACGACTTGTGCTGGGTGATGAGAATGTCGAATTGGCGTTCGAATTCCGCTTGTTGCGCCGCGTTGGGGAAGACATTATCGGACTCCTTTGGATAGAGACACGGCATGTCTTGAATCAACAAGATGCCCATTTCATCACATGCGCGGTAGAACAGAGCTGGTTCAACTTTGATCTACATGCTTCGTGTCAGTCACCGCCATGGTTCTGTGGGGAAAGATTGGCACTCACGTGTTTTCGAAGCATGTTGAAACCGAGACTCTTGAGGTAGTTCAAATCATAGCGCATGGCCTCCTGGTTGGGTGGCGTATAGATACCATCGGGCCAGAATCCCTGGTCGAGCGTGCCAAAGTGGAAGAAGAATTCTCCGTTTATCAAGGGACGCTGGATGCCGTCGACCTCACCCTTGGAAATGGTTCGGAAACCGGTGTAACTTGAGACCTCATCATCGCCGACTTTGATGGTCAGGTTGTACAGCGTAGGTGAGTCGGGCGACCAAAGATCTGGAGAGTCAACGGTAAAGCTGAGGGCCTGGTTTGTAGCGCCCTCATATGATCCAACTTCGTTGCCATCCGCATCAAGGACAGAAATGCTTGCATTCGTGGCCACGGGATACTCCGAGCCCCCATTAGTCACGTTGACAGTGATGTCGACTGTGTCAAAATGTTAACTTATGGGTCATACCAGCAGAATGACATCAAGACCAAAACTTACCTGTGCCATCCATTCCGGCAGCAATGTCTACGCCGCTGATATAAGTGTCTGGAACATTCTCCATCCATACGGTCTGCCAAATACCAGTGCATGGACGGTAGAAGATGTGACCTGGATTGCGTGTTTGCTTGCCCAAAGGGATATTATAAGTCGCAGGATCAATATCTGTAGGGTCAAAAACAAACACTGCACTACAGGCGTGGTTGTGAAATTAGCAATCAAGATTAAATCAGTGCAGTCACTCAGATTAGAGGGAAGCCTACAGTTTGTTTGTAGCATTTTTCTGAAGGAAATCAGTCACGTCGTAGGAGAAGTGCCAGTATCCACCCGTGTGGACGCCGACATTTCGACCATTGACAAAGACGGTGGCCTGGTAATCGACGGCTTCAAAATTGAGGAGCACCCGGCCGTCGCTTGACCAGTCGTGCGGGACATCAAAGTCTCGGGTCCACCATGAGTATGTCACATTCAGCTCCTGGACTCCCGAGAGGGCGCTCTCGAGACAAGAGGGCACCAGCACGTCCTGGGTGAGCGTCTCGTTGACGGGCGCCATCGTTCCCTCCGATCCCGAGGCGGCCCGGTACTTCCAGATGCCGTTGAGGTTCTGCCATGAGTCCCTCTGCAGAAGCGGTCGTGGATGCTCCGGCCAGGGGTTCGTTCCAACCTTGTAGGTCCAGTCTGTGTCCAGCGGCGGCGTCTGCACCTCGTAACCAAAGGTTGGAGCTGCCAGCAACGCCGCTGCATAGCCTGCAACGGAGAGAGCCCGCATGATGGCGACAGCTGTTGTGCGTATGTGTTTTTGAGTGATAGAACTACTGATGTGGCTGCAGGTATGTAGAGCTTATACAAGAAACACCGACAAGCAGGACCGAGAGTAGCAGTCGAGTGCTATAATATTCCCCGAGAAAGAAAAAGAAGAAGAAGGATATCAATGGGAGGCAGAGACCATGGGAAACTCTCGGGTCACCTTGGGTAACATGTGAGACTCAAAATGTTGGCAGTGAATAAGAGATATATATACCCACCAGAGGAGGTACCTAGCAGTGACAGACTGTTTCTCCCTCTCTCCCATCACTCACACAAGTCATGGATGGCCACATGACGATGGTAGCCAGGAGCTTACCTGCCGGCTTGCCTGTCTGCCTGCCGACCCGAACCCGGGGTCATGGTTGCTGCTGTCATGGTAGTTAGGTAGCAGGTAGTCTTAGTTCCTGGAACGTTATTTCCATAAGCTAAGCGCCCCCTTGTAAGTATTTGCTGGTGCTAATGTATGTGTGCAGTATGTAAGGTATGGCCAGCCCCGGGCCCGGTCTACGGGGAGGGATCCTTCGTGCGTACTTCGCAGACAGGCGCATCTTTGGGCTCGCTTGGCAGAGGACGAGATATATGCACGACGTGATTGGGGGCCCCATTCACAAGGCGTGGAGCAGAGAAAATAGCCGTCTTTTTGAGTCAGTGTGGGGGATGATTGAACGTTACCAGGAGAAATGAGGAGTGAGAGCGGTCGGACCCTGCGCCTCGTGCTTGCCTTGCTTGTTTCTGTGTGAAGCAGCAGAAGCGATGGAAGGAGCAGTAACAGAAGCAGCATCAGTGGAAGGAGGAATGTACAACCACAATCAGTGAGTGAGTATTGACGCGGGTAGTATACCCATGGACCTTTGATTGTACGTAGTCGGAAACAACTCACGAGCACGCACCGCTGACCCTTGGCACACTGGCAGCTGCATCGAGTAGTACAAGGTATCCGGGTTGTGCGGAGAAGTTTACTTTTGAGTGGACGGTGACGGGACGGGGTGACGGTGACCATGCCGGTATGACTGGGGAGCGGGAGCAGGTATGGAGAATTAAAAAATAAAAGTACCGATATTATGGGGTGAGGCTCCCTGGGCTGACGACACGCACTGCACCTAGTAACCGTACAGGAGAGACCTAGGGGTTATTAGACATACGTTAATTACATGTACGAAGTAAGCGGACACTGCATGCCGAAACGGCCTCATGAGCTAGCTAGGTACAATGACCCTGCAAAAGTCTCCGTACGGGGCCTATTTCCCACCAAAACTCGCGAACTTCGCGAATTTATTACAAGCGTATATATTATATTTAAAATTCGAAAAAATGACTTTATAATTATTAATTGCAAAAAAATAAGAGGGTAATTTTATTTAGTATATATCTACGTTAATACGGGTGGAAAACGCTGTATAATATAAAAATATTTTGATTTTACCGATTTTACCGCTTTTTTGCGGGGAATCCAAGCTTTTTACATTTACTTTATATTATTTTAATTATTATATTTTATTAACAAATATAATGTAAAATTCAAAACCTTATATATATTTTTTAAATAATTATTTAAATTTACTTATTACTTATATTAATTTTAAACGCTCCTTTTGTTTTGTTATTCTGCTGCAAAGTTGGTAGGTTTTGGTGAAAACAAGCACCAGTACGGAGACTTTTGCGGGGTCAGTTTAGCTACTGGAATCGCGGCAATGGTTATTCTTAATTCTTATTGCTGAATGGGGGGTCCGTCGCGTGGATTCTCTGCAGGTCTCCATCTTACGGGTACTCACCTTGCATTTGGCCCTTGTTGAAGACGATGGGCCTAATAAAACAATTACCTACCGGTTGCCGAACCCGATGGGTAACACGGGAACATGGAGAGGGAAAGACCCAAAACAGTTGTCCCACCGTGGCCATGTTGTCTCGGGAAGCATCTGGAAAACCCATTGACCAGGAAATCTTCTCGGATCTAGGCGAGAAATCTATGTATCCGAAACTGAGGCTCTTCTTCACGTACCAAACTTGGGAATCCCTTTCTCCTCACCAGGAAGCGCGTCTTGGGTTTTTGGAGAAGTCGGTCAGTTTCTGGGTGACTGAAAACCGGTACTTACATACAAACTCCAATCTTGGCATTCTTGGCAAGCCGAGACATCCATGAAAATAATGGAAGCAGCAGCTGGGTATCACCTCTCTGCATATCAACAGAGAGCGCGCATTGTTTCTATCAAGATTACCAGTGCAACTCTGCTTGGGTGTACTCGCAGATGACATGGACAACCCATGTGTGGCGTGACCACTGACAAGCCCCAGGAGTCATTATTCTTCTGTTTCCATGCAGGTATGGGGTGGCATGGGGTGGCATTGGCAAGGCAGTCCAAGCAGGCAATGGGAGATGTATGGTGTCTTGTTGCTACCGACGGGTCTTGGTCCAACGACTCGCTGGCCGAGACGGCCCAGACAGACATACAGCAACAGGTCAGTGGCATGTGAACAGGAGACGATGATGATTGCATATTCTCGGCTGTGAGAGAGTCCCAAAATAGCGAACGAGAAAAACTTATTTTTCCAAAATGCTCAAGGGTTATCACGAATTGGGACCGAGAGTTTGTCAAGAAAGCCTGTAGCTTCTGTCTGCTGTCGGGAAGAGAGCATGTCTTTCTCGCTGGGCAGACGCGCATCTACCAATTTATTATTTCCCGCAGGCCAGACAATTCAATGCAGGTTCGCCGATCGAAACATGTTGGGATCGACATGATCCCAGAGGCCTGTAGCAGAAAGGGTCAAAGCAAACTCAAGACGTGGACCAGACCAGCACGAGAATGAAAGTGGCTGGTGATGCACACGAGAGAAGGACTTTGTGACAAACAATGTATGCAAGGCTCGCTCTTTCACGTCTTCTCCGAGGCGCGACGAATCTTGGTTCAATAGAGAGAGAAAAACCCGCTACTCAAAGTCTCCTTGGCACTGGAAACCGGCGACCTTACAATGGGCTTTTTCTCTTGCACGACTATGACTATGCAGAGTCCATGCAGTAGCTCGTCATCGTGGGACCTCTTAGAGTCTTGAGAAGATCCTTGGACCATCATCCCACTCTCGAGTGCGGGGAAATCTGCGGGGTCAAGCGCGTTTCTCTCCTTCTTTTCCTCCGGGCTCAGGATCTGATCAGTAGTATTTTAGTGCTAGGTGTATTAGGGAGTAGTATAAACATCATCATCATTAACATTTAGCTAAATCACCACTCCTCGAACTAGCCAGCTCTCTTGTGCATAGCAAGACAAAGTAACCAAGTCACAGAATCAACGAATAAAAGAGCCCTGCTGTGACTATTTGCTTCCGAGAGGGTGCTGTAAACGTGGCGTAGGTCGGCGCCACTGCCGTTGGGCAAATGCGGAGGAAAGAGGTCGTTGGCCATGCTGGCTGGCTGGCTGGCTGGCTGGCTTGAATGTATGTATGTACGGTATGTACGTTGCATGTACGTCCTACTGCAAGTAAGCACACATCATCATCCCATCTCATCTGGGGGAGATCGAGCCACACACACATGCCAGACACATCACAATCTCCAATCTACGTAGTTTTTGTGTAGTGCTGGACCGGCGCAAAAAGTCGCAATGCATGCCAAGTCAACTCGGCATGGCTTGGGGTGGCCTATGGGTGGTGGATGAGTGATCATAACACGCCCATCATAATCCCACCTCTCTTGGGGCTCGCTCGCCTTGCCCATTCACAAATCATAGAACAGAAGAGAAAAAACTCAAGTCACAGGATCCCCTTCGGATTCCCCTCTTCTCGTTGCTCTGGGTATGCAACATCTAGGACATAACGGCGCGTTGCGTCGAAGCGAACACACAATGCAGCTGCTATGCGCACCATGTGCTTGGTGCAACTCGGCCCCATGGCTCGGGAACCGCTCGTACGCACGTATATACGTATGTGCACACACACAAGAATCGAACATGTTGAATGGTGTAAGTCGGGAGGCATTATATGCATATAGGATGTGCTGCTGAGGTTTTCTCCAATTCTTCCCCGTCACTTGATCGGCTACAGTAAGTAAGATGGAAAGGTTTGATATGCCAATGGAGATTCTGGAAGAAGGAAAAGAAAACCGTGACTGCAACCAATCTCGTAATCATTCTTGTCAAGCTGGTGGATGGCGAGGACGGGTTCAACGTTACTCTGCGCATCTATGTATTACATCCAAGTCGCGCAGAAGCGGTGAGACTTGTCCTACCGTTCCGTACATGAATGAATCATGCCAAAAGTCCTCTTCTTTCATTGCCTAGAGATTCTGCAGGATCATATCTTGCGTGTGCATGTTAGAAGCGGCTTAGAAGAGCGTGCAAAGACCCGGATCGTCAAGCAAAAGTCCAAGTCGGGAGCAAGTATAAAGTAGCTGAGCTCTATTCGTCTGAGTAACTGCGAGTAACCGACAGAGAGTTTGCGTCACGCGGCTAATCGCAGATAACCAAATGGAGTTTGACATTTCTTCATTTGTATTTGTGTAATGGGTAAGTAAATGCTTGCTGCCGAAAAGCAAATGTAAACATTCTAGAATCGCCCTAGTTCAACATCTTCTACAGATGGTAACTTCGGCGCCCGCGGAAAGCAGAAGCGCCTGTCAAAGCAAAACCCTAGATCTGCACGTCTACATGCTCGGACCATGCATATTCGCGCGTCGCTTACTTCTTTCTGACACCATGGTGGAGAGAGAGCTGATATAAACATCGCGCTTCCTATACTCAGTTGCCACGATGGCCACCCGTACTCATCAGAGTAATCTTCTGCTTCTGCTTCTTTTTCTTTTTGCCGCCTCCACCTGATTGTGTGCTTGGGCCCGATGCTGCCCCGTCAATGTGGAAGGCCTCCATCTGCAGAGCGATCTCAGCCGCGCCGAGGAACTCGTCATCTTTGAGCCAGCCGTCGTGTCCAGAACTCTCTGGCACTGGACCAAGATCAGGCGAGGCAGCAATCGCTCGCGTGCCCCAGACAGTCTTGGAGGTAGAGGGGCTCGTAGACATTTCGGCAAGCTGCTCAAAGCCTGGCCTGGGATTCGGAGGCGTCGTGGAGGCCAAAGGTTGAAAGTCATCGGAGCTTAACGCTGGGGTCGGGTCGTAAGGCTCGACATGATTACTCTCAAAGTGGTGCCTGGCGCTGCGGCCGATGGATGCAGCCTCGATTCGTTCTGCTTGCACGCGTTCCCGTTCCTCTTGTGCGTCCTTGTCCCGGTGCGATTTCCTTCGCTTCTCTAATTCCGTGGCAAACGTGTCCAGGATTTCTGCTGGTACGATATCTGTCCAGTCACACTCGAGGAAATTCACCACGCATCCCTGTGGAAGATGTGCCAAATATTTGGTGCGCTTCCTGAGTACATCATCAACGACGTGCCCAGTCGATACGTGCTCTACACGAGGCAAAAGCGTCGATGGGAAGTTTGAGTAGTCTCCAAACTTTGCCTTTAGAATTCTAATGTCGAGCGGCGACAGGTAGAGATGTGGGGGCGCGCTGTAGAAATGGAATGGGTGGCTTGCTGGCCGTTTGCTTTGCGCCTTTGCTGAACCATTTGGCAAGGCGGCGTCACTGCTGTCGTTTGGCTTCGGCTCTTTGAGCTTGTCTTTTGCTGTTGTGATGGCCCTAATGGCTCGAATGGTCCAGTCTCCATCCTCGGCACCAAACTGAATCTCGTCCTCGGACGACTGCTTTCGCAAGTCGTCAATCTCTCTGTCGAACTCAGCAACCATGTAGTCGGAGGTGCCCTTCATGATTCGTGCGTAATCCAGAACGTTGGCTGCGAAATGCCACGGCACAACTTCCCCCTCGTTGACCGGATCATTGCCTCCCTCGTTGGGCAGAGCTAGCGTCGAGGACGATTCTCGTACCATCAGTCGCAGTACGACATCATGGCCTGGACCCGGCAGAGGGCTCTCCTGCCCAGCGTAGAAACGGACGGGCCGTGTTTCGGGGATCTTGAACGAGTCCTCGCAGATGGGGCACTTCTTGTATCTCGTTTCCTTTCTCGAACTTGCCTCGTCGTCACTTGTAGAGTTCATGAAGCGAATCATGCAGGGAAGACAGAAGATATGACCACACCGAGCCATACGGGGCGCGACCGGATCTGACAGGCAAATCGGACATGACGTCGACTGTGATTCGGTCGAGGCAATGATTTGCTGGACATTGTTCCAGTCCAGCGGTTTGTCTGCGTCGCTTGCCTGGGCTGCGTATTCGCCCTGGGGGTCGACGACGAATCGGTAATTGGCATGCACGAACTTTGCCTTGTCGGCTGGGTGGTAGCCAGAGCCCGGTCCCCATGTAGGTTGTCGCCGAGACGATCGTCCGTAGCCATGTCCATGCCCGTGGCCGTATCCGTGGTCATGCGAGTGGCGCAGAGGCGTCGAGTAGTTGAGTAGATGGGTGATCGAGGTTTGACCTTTACGGCCTGTAGGATTTCTCATAGCCCTCTGGATCCGGGGAAATCAGAATCAGTACGATGACCGGACACGGAAGTTTGTAATGTCGACACGACAAGGTCAACTTACGAATTCAGCCATGGCATCATCCTCATCCAACCGACTCTCCCTCAAGGGCCTCTTCTTGTCCTTGTGCTGCTTCCTGGAAGCCTGGGCTTTTCTTGGGCCCGAGTAGGCAAGGGCTGGACTCGCCACAGCTGCTCGGCGGGAGTTTGATTCGAAGCTTGGCGAGGGAACGGAGAAGGGTTGGGAGGGATTGAAACTGGATGCCGATGCCGATAGGGACTTGCCTCCCTGGTTCGATGGAATGGTGTTCATGATGGTCGAGCCGCCTGGACTCGAGCAATGACGCGCGCGACAGGTTTCTCGAGATACCGGAGGGCCGGATGACGGGATCAACGACCTACCAAACGCCCACGGTGGAGACGAGCAGTAACCGTTGGCAAAGAGAAAACGGTCTTTCCTTCAACAAGGCCCGGCGCAGGTACGTTTGACGACAGGACCCGCGCGGTTTGCGATGTAACGATTGAAAGATAAGATAAAGCCGATTGTGATAGAATGAAGGGGTCCAGAGTGGACGAACTCCAGGGAGTTGGTGGAGGGGAAAGAGGTTTGCCGTCCGCGAAAGAGTCACCAAACGGCGGGGCAAGAAGCTGGTGGAGGGCGTTTTCAGCTCCGTCCGGACGGAGCTTTTAGGCGACTTGGGACCTGGATGGGCCGCTGGGGGGGATCTCCAATCAGCTGACCCATATACCTCGTACTCGCGACTTTATAGCGACACGTTGCCTGTTTCTCGTTTCAATTATTCTCGAGATTAAATGTCATATTATGTATAAACTTTTTGGTATGATGAATCTTTATGCTCAAGACTTTGTGGTATTAATTTGTTGAATTAGCCGACGATGAATTCATGACCCTTCTTGGTTCCTGGGGTTAGCCGGGAGCTTCGCTAGTCAGGGTCCCTGACGAGAACATCTCAGATGAATACCATGCAGAATGGAAGGTGATATATCTGATCTCGTCTGCCATTGCTTATGATTTCTCAAATATTATATGATATCTATTTCATTCAAAGCAATTTCGAATCAATTCCCTTCCTGGAGCATAGATAAACTGCCTTGCAAGGCCTTCTACAAGGATAGCAATGGTGTAATACTCTGTAAGCTACCGTATAGACTAACTAGATTTTGACGTTTCTCGCCACCCAACTCGAGCACGTTTTCCGTTAATCAGCACGACTGGTGTGACCTCACCAGGCGCAACTATTCTCCACAAATATACCGCCCAAGATCTTCGTTCTAGAGCACCTACCTATGCAGCAATTCCGCTCCAGATCTCGTTGCTCAGCGTCTCGTTGGGGACGATCCAGCTCTCCAGCTCCGGCAGCGCCCTGACGATGAGGTCCGACACCATCCGGCCAAACACCACCTGGCCCCACGCGTTGAGGTGCGTGTTGTCGTCGGGGCTGAGATTGTACGTGTGCGCGGCGTCTTCCCCGATGGTGTCGACGTAGTTCAGGCTGGCGGCGTTTAGGTCGATGATGGGAGAGCCTGTCGCGTTGGCCGCGTAGATCGCCGCGAGCCGCTGGTCGTGCAGGCTGTCGGTGGCGTTGTGCTCCGAGGTGAAGACGCGGCGGCTTAGACTCGACACCAGGAGCTGTTGCCATGTTAGCTGTGACTGATAATAGTTACTGCTGATGCTGGGTGGAAGCAACGAACCGGTGTTCCGCCCAGAGACTTGACCTCCTCGGCGAACCTGACGAGGTTGGCTTGGTATTCTTCAAAGGTCACGCCGCTGGTCGACTTTTGATCGTTGTGGCCAAACTGCTCATGCATCAGCGACAATTCGTTCCATTCCCAGGAAGACTTTGCTGGACTCACACTGATGGTGACATAGGTATCGTACTCCTCGGCATAGTCTTGTACATGCGTCGTGACGTTGGTCCAGTTGCCTCCATTTTCAAAAGACACCGTCGTTGCACCGCTCTGCCCAATGTTTACTCCCCAGGCAGGGCTGCGCAATGTCGCCAGTAGTCCATCGCCCCAGCCGCCCCCGACGGCCGTGGTGGAATCTCCAGCAAGGAAGAAGGCTGGCGGCTTGGTATCAGTCTTGTAGGACGGCAACCCCGATGCTAGAAACGGCAGCACAAATGTCAAGAGTGATGATGAAAAGCGAAGCATGATGGATTAACGGTTTCAGTGGAACGTAGCAGTACCAAGTGCAACTTGATCATCTCACATCAGAAGACAAGTCTTCACTCACTATTCTCGTGGTGTCATTCCCGCTATATATATTTCGTGCATATGTAGGTTTATTCAGATCTTTTTGAACTGATGGTGTATTTGGTAGGGAAGTTCCAAAGTTTTTCCGTCCACTTACCACTAGAACCCGTCTCGTCGTATCCAGCGCCGAGGGTGCTCCTTTTAGCCGGTTGCATCATCACGACAGTTCACTGTTGTGACAAAGATGCCCCGCAAGACTTGGCACGCAGCGGTATACCACCGAGATGTGTCATCATCTTTGATCTACGTCTCTGCGTTGAAATGGTCTACCCAAATACTTCCATCATGAAATGATACTCAATCTTTGTCCCATCTGCCCGGCCTCTGGCTGACAACATGCGGCAGCGATCTGCCAGAATCTCGCCAATGACCGGAGTACCGCAGAAGAAGACACCCACTTTGAGCCTATCCTCGGGACCTACTCCCGCCTTCTCCCCGTCGGCACACTTGAGCCTCTTCATGTCGTCGTAGTGGCTCTCGAGTATCTGCACAAAGTCGGGCCTGCCAAAGTGCGTCGGGTTCACGAGCCCCGTAAGTGGTGACTCTGGGTGTTCCCTCGTCCTGTGCATCTCCAAGAGCCATCTGAATACGTGAGTTGCGATCTTCTTTCGCTTTTGCGTCACGTGTGTCGTGATGTTGATGTTCAAGTGACAGTCTGGGTCGTTCTTCTGGTGCCAGAGCTGCGACCGGGACACGGCGTTGAGGAGATCCGAGAACCACAGAAGCTGGTTGCGATCTCTGACCATCCAGTGAAAGTCGACGCGCCGATAAGAACCGTCGACTTTCGACGGCTTGGGAGGGTGACTGGAACTTCGAGTGGCTTCCGAATCCCCAATAGCAGTAGTGTTGTCAGAGATCGGCGATGAAGTCGTCGAAAGGTTCGAAAGTTGTGCGGGCGCAGTTGATAAGCGTCGCTCTCCTGGTCCAGTAGACAGTCTGCTATGAGTGTCTGGACCACCATGTAGGTGATCATCTTGCGTTTGAATATCCATCAATATTCCAGAAAAGGGTGTGACACCTATGCCGGACCCGACAATGATGGATTGGCTGAAGCTATGGAAGCGCTGCGCTGGAGCTCCAAAGGGTCCATCAATCCCAACGCTTATATGACTTTCCTGAGCCTCACCTGCCAGCTTTTCTAGCTTCTTCGTCCAATTTCCGTCGACCTTGATATGAAGCCACATCTCCCTGCCGACGCAAGCAGATACTGTGAACGGGTGCCACTGAAAGAAGCTGAGCTTGGGAACCTGCAAGAACACATACTGACCACTCCGGTACTTCCACAACCTCTCGGTCGGTATTTCGGTCTTGATCTCAAGCGTCTGCTCATCGAGGACAGTAAGAGTGGCAGGTATACGATGGAACCCCATCATGACACGGACGAATCGCTCAGCGACGATGAGCAGGGCCGGAAACGCAAGAAAATATCCCAGCATGGGCCACTGGAGGAGCGCTAATGTCCCATGCGCGCAGAGCAGTGCGATGATGGGATACATGAGCAGATGACCCAGCTGAAACAGCTCATAGTTCCGTCTTCGCACTTGCGGAATGCTCAACAGAGACAAAATGTAGAACATCGCAAGGGTTGTGATTCCCGACCAGCCAGGGAGGGAAGCAACGTAGTCTCTGTATGGCCTCGGGACCATGTCTGGGCCAAGGACATTAGCAACGTCGGTTTCGTTCTCCCTCCTGCTGCCCCAGATGAACGAGCCACCCAAATGTCCGATAGCATGAAGCGTGGCCAGACACATGGCGACGATGGAGATGCGAATGTGGAACTTCTGCGACAGATCAAAATTGATGACCCGCGATATTCGCTGTGAGCGTCTCATAAAAGTGGAAAAGTATCTTACGTGGCCATTGTTATCAGTATCCGTGATGGTCAAGTCCGTCTTGTTGATCGACCATGTACTTACCTGGACATACTCAGAAGTAGAAAGAACATTGTTGGATATAGTGCACCAGCACACGTCTTGGCAAGGACGACGCCCCATCCAAATGCAGCTCGATACTGTGTCTCAGTGACATATTTGACGAGCTGCCAAATTCCAAATGCTAGTTGCATCGAGATGACCAGAGCAACGAACAAAATATCCGGTCCTCTGACCGCCCAGTAGGCGCGGAATCGGCGCCAGATGCTCATTGACTTGAGGACGTCCTCGTCACGTTTCTCATCTTCCGAGTCTTGTTTCAATGAAGGGATTTTCCATTGCCGCACTGTTTACATGAAGGAAGTATTAGTCTTGTTGATCAATCAATTATGGGCTGAGAGCAACATAAGTCCAATTCGCGCTGGTGCTTGTCGCATCGAAACCAAGGCCACAGTAACTGTACAAGTGCGAATAAAAGACTGACCTCGAGATGCAAATTCACCTCGCGAAACACGCTGCTCTTCAGGGCCCATCATACTCCTGAGAAACCGGTGTCGAGCTTCATCGTCCTTGCCTTCGTGGTGCAAGTTGTGCGGCTGCACCTTGGGAGCAATCTCGTCGTGGACAAGGTCGAGCCTGTGTTCCACTTCTTCATACTCGATGTGTCCATTGTTGTTCTTGTCGAGCTCTCCAACGAAAGCTTCTATCTCGTCATCGTCCAGGTATCGAGTCTGTGTGGTATCACCCATATTGATGTTGTTCGTTAGCGATGGCTGTTCATACCGCTATGGAGTAGGACGCATTATGCACGGAAATCGCCGCTCATGAGATGGCATATATACAAAATGCCATGAGGCGTTGCCGACTGTTCTTGCGTCACATGTAGAAGCACAAGGTCAAAGCCATGATAGCTAGCTCAGCATTACGCCCGGCAGAAGGATAGAACTAGTCAGAGGTATAGCCTATCTACTTGTGTCCAAGACCACCTAAACTAATCGTGCACAGCTTTTCTATACAATAGTGACATCAGCCAAGTACCGAGACTAGACTATCTCATCACTAAACGTTTACTACCAACGACTTTGCAGCGACCGTAAAGAATAGATGCATAGTCTTGAGCACTGCCCTCTGGACCAAGAGTCTGGACTCTGAATTTGCTGATACCAAGCATAAGCACGTATCTTGGACAAACCTTGATCATCGCCAATACGGCACCCGAGCCGATCTGGATCTAAAGATCTTCAGACTGACTATGCTGCAAACATTGCACGTAAGAAAAGCTACTACATGCTGCAGATTTCTGAATCGCTCAATTCATTGGCCGCTAGCATCATCTAACAAGTACATAGCAAGAGTAAAAAGAGCGCACCGTCTTACGCCTGAGCCCGCAGCTTGGCGATTCTCACCTTGGTCCCCTCGATAATCTTCTCCTCGTCCCAGATGCTCAGGACACTCGGGTGCTTGATGACCGCCTGAGCCCATTTATCAAAGTTGGGCGCCTTGGCAGCCAGGTCGCCTCTGATGCTCTCGGGCAGGATGCCGTGCTTGGACGATGCGTAGAGGCGAATCACAAAGGATGCCGTCAAGACCTATGAGATGATGAATTCCATGGCCCGCGGGAAGAAAAGCCTGGGGAAAGAAAATGAAAACATACCTCGGCCAGGGTCAACTTGTCGGAGCCGCCAAAGAAGGGCGCGGCATTAGCCAGCAGCGGATCGAGCTCCTTGGCGGCGGCATCGACGATGCCCTCAAAAGCGGCGGCGCGCTCCTCGTCGGTCTTGCCGTAGTTGGCCTTGGAGTAGTGACCGCCGAACTTGGAGATGAAGGTGTCGGCGAAGAAGGCGATGCGGGCGCGCGCCAGGGCAGCCTTAGGATCGCCCGCGGCCGCCGGGACCAGGTGCGACGGGAACGCGTCGGCCAGGAAGTTGGACACGACGGCCGACTCGGTGATGATCTCGTCGCCGTACGCCAGCGACGGCACCAGCCCTCGCGGGTTCACCTTGAGGTACTCGGGCGTGCGCGGCACCGACAGGTCGATGATCTCCTCCTCGTAGCGCACGCCGAGCTCGGCCAGGGCAATGTGCGCGCGGTGAGCCCCTGTTGACGGTATAATTCCAGTCAGTTTATGCATTCGTGGGGAAACGGCCAGCATAGAAAAGTGCAAAAGAGGACCACTATGACGCTATCAACTTACAAGGGCAACCGTGGTTGGTATAGAGCTTGATCTTGGGGCTTTCAGTCGTCATGTTGGGCAATTCTGTATAGAGCTTAACAAGAGTTTCAAAGAAAAGATGGAAGTTGCAGGATATAGAAACGAGTATATCAAATGAGTATAATCTCTCAAGATGAGCTGAATTTGGGAGGTATATTTATCCTTGTCCTGCCCCCGGACTCCGGCTGTCTCAAAGCGGGGCAATATGGCGACATGGCGCTCTCCAGCCGGACACATTTATAATCATGAACCGGGGGCGGACTCGCTCGGAGACATCGGAAACGCCGAAAGCGCCAGGAGACATGTAGCTCCAACACAGATAATTATAAGCAAAGAACAACCTACTGATCTGACTTGCAAAGTTGCCAAAGGTCGTCCGATTAAGCCTATCTGCATGGGTGGTATGAATTCGGTGTTGGTAATCAGGAGCGCTGTTAGAGCATCTAATCAGGCCGACCCAGCTTCGGGGCCAGAGCGGATGGACCGATGGTGTACTATTTAACTCACATTGGCCATTCCAGAGGACTGGGATTTAATATACATGCCGCACCAGAAAATTATCGACACCATTGCAGGCTATGCACTCTCTTGTAGTTCGTGCTCGTGGGATGTGGAATGGATGGGATCCCAGCAAATGGTCTCAATGTAGGCGATGATAGAGGAAGCTACTGGTATTCAAGAGCGCGGAGGTACAAGCTAGTGACTGACTGAGCTGACGAAAAACCTACAGGCTACTTGGCCAAGCAATATCCAGCGCTTCTTGTTCTGTTGTGTAGCCCGAGGCAATCATCGTTTAACTCCGTCGTACTACTGAGAGATCTCTGTTTTGTCTTTTCGTCCTGCTTGTCTTATTTTCCCTATATCTTGCCTTTTTTTTTTTTTTTTTTTTTTTAATAGAAGAAAGCCTGTCTCATACTGGAAATCTGCTCTTTTCTGGAAAGCAAAACGGTCATGATATTGGGGAGATGTGATGCATTAATGATGGCCCCAAGTCAAAACGATGCGTACCGCAAAGCTACGCTTATGTACCAGAAGATTGTTACAAACCAAAGCAAGGCAAAGTCACTATACGACTACGCTGCCATGTGTATGCCGTGAAACCCAAATCCAATCGCCCACTCACACTCGGCTCTCCCGACCTCCTTCATCGTCCGCGCATCCAGACAGACCAGGTAGCTGGTCTTGCCGTGACCATCCAGGACGATGCTCAGTAGCACGCCGTCATCCTCGGAGGGCGGCTCGCCGCCTCCTGCTACTCTCGGCCGGGGAACAAAAATGGCCTCTCCCGGCGTGTGGCCCTGGGGGTTGTCCCAGTAGACGGTCTCGCGCGTCTCGACGTCCGTCTTGGCGATGCTGTCGAGCAGCGCGCTGCGGCCGCGGTTCGGAAGGCTGTAGACATAGCGGTATTCACGTGCCGCAAATCCCGGGTTAATCGTCGGGAGCTCGCCGACGTGTGGTGCCTTGATCTCAAACATCTTCTCCGACTTTAAGTACGCCGCGCCGCCGGCCCGGTGGCGGTGGCCCCGCGGTATGCTGAGCCTGTACCGCGCGAGCCGGGCCTGCGCGTTGCGGGCGCGGCTCTCGTCGCCCCAGAAGCTCTTGCCCATGCCGTTCTTGCCCATGAGGATATCGATCTCGTACGACTTGATCACGTCCGTGTTCGGGTACTCGAGCAGGTCGCAGAAGACGTCGGTGGCCCCCGTCGCGTCGTCCACCCTGTCAAAGGCGTTGACGCTGTGGAAGTAAAAGCCCGCCGGCGTCTCAAATTGTGCCACGACGCCCTTGTTCCCTCTGCGGTCTACCACGAACCACTTGCACAGATTCTTCTCGTCAAACGCCTCTAGAGCATCCACGATGCTACGGTTCCAGGGTATGCTCAGGCCCATCGATCTGATGTGGGTGGAGGGTACGCAGAGAATGACGTAGTTCTGCGACAAGAAGAACGAATGGATGTAGGCAGGCTTGACGTCGGCCTGGGAAATGGTCGCTAGGATATCCGTGGTACCACTGGCAGCGTTCGACCGAAATATCCGATAAGTCGAGATACGGCCGAACTGTAGGTTATAGTTGAAGTAATCGCCGGTCTCCGGATCTCGCTGAGCATGCGCACAGCTGAGGGGACCCTTGAGTAGAGGATGCAAAGTCGTGTGTGGTTCGCAGTCCAGTGTTTCCATGGTATTCTCGTTAAATGACTTGAGGATCGAATTATCGGTGCCAAGCCACATGGCTTTGGTTGTGCTTTGGTGCCCGGATTCGAGAGGTTGTGCTTGTTTTGTCGGCGGTAGACCAGGGACGGCACCCTGCACAGTCACATTGATGTTCTCTATGTTGGCTGGAAATGGTCGCGTTGCGACACGCCAGACACTCATGACCTTGCTGAAGATTCCGACACAGATATCTTGGCGCTGACCAAAGGTAACGGTGGGACGCAGGCCAGTGCTCTTGATCTCATTGACTAAACCCTCGGTCTGCCTTCTGGAAGAGTATTCCACGCGAATCGGGCCATTCGGGTCGAGATCGTTTGGTATGATCTGGAACTTGTGCGAGTGGCCGAAGCCGTCGAACCAATGGGACGTCCGATATGTACCCAGAGGCGTATCTTCTACGGTGTACTGGCCAGGTCCCGTGCGGTAGAGACTGCCGGCGGCCCATGACGGTATAGAGCCTGTGACGTTCAGGTTGATTGGACCTCGAATTTCGTTTAGACCCTCGAACTACAAATGCAGCCAGTTAGTTGTGACAATATGCTTGTGGCAATATCCAGAGTTGAACTTACGCCTGCGTCGTTGGGCCAGTCTTCAAGGTCCTGGTCAACGAGCTTCTGGACGGTGCGCTCATAATCTTCGTCTTCATGCTCCAAGCCTCGCCGGAGGTGATATTCTGCTGTGGCAAGATTGCTCATGTTGGTTCCAATGCTGGTCGAATATGTAGAGCTGGGCTTATTGGACGAAGTGCTATCAGTCGTCTCGAATTAACACCAGTAAGCGGGCCACTTTTTATAGAAGTGTTGGGTCCAGAGTCGGGAGTGATGTAAAGTTAGGCTGCTGACTTTCGAAAAGAGAATGATGCCTTTCGATGGTTCTCGAATTTATATTCAGCAGTGATGAAGAGTCCAGATACTGTCCCACGATGTGCGGACCATGTCCAGATAGATGTGGTCGGACGGGTTGTATGCGAGTGCGAAGACCCTCGACTTTGCAGGATCCAATCAGATAACAGCTCTTACCGAGAAGAGGCGTGCCAGTTATGGTTTTGGCAGGAGCTGCGAATCTGATGAATTAATTAGTAAGAAGTGGATGGGGATCTTGGATAGCTATTATCCTGCAGGCCACGAACATTGATCATATAGGCAAATGTCGTTTGTCGAGGCCAATGATATTGTCTCGTCGATTTAGATTGCAGTCGAACCGCCAAAGTGAATGGGCCTCTCAGAGACTCGGATTGCCGAGATGGCGCATTGGCGCTCCTTAGCGCAGATGATCCTGGCAGTGGAAACCACCTCCAAAGGCACCTCAACTCTCGCTTATAATCGATGTTGCAGGACTACCTAGGTAGGTATCCGTAGATTGGTGGTCTCCGGGCGGCGAAAGGTTGTCGAAGTGATATTCCGTGTCTACACCCTGGTGATGGTGATGCAGATGCTGATGAACTGTGAGTGAGGATTGTTCGTCGGGTCGGGCGGGATATTCTAGCGTTGTTGCTGTACAGTATTATGTAGGCCCAACGGTGCGCAACCTACTGGTGCATGTGTGTTTGAGCGGTTACTGCCAACGTTGCTAGCTGCACTCAGTATGACGATTAATATTCGTGCAGGATCGATATCTGTCACACCGACCAAGCAAAAGAAAAGAATTAGTTGGTGCCCGGTTGCATGGAAGGCTAGACGCAATATCTCGACCTGTTGCTAGGACAGAGTTTCAGGGACCTGTACTCTGTATCTGTACAATGTAGCGTGTGCACAGCGGACAAGCAAGTACAGCTTGCTGCTGTACCTACGGCGCACACAAAGTCGGATTCATTTATCTTTGGAATAAAAGGTTGAAACAAACCATGAATGCAAGCTGAATTGCGCTAATGATCACTGAAACTGTAATAAGATCACGAATACAATTTCATATCTAAGCAGTGCATACTGAGCGACTGGTGGACAAGCAGCAGCGAAATGATCAACTTTAGCACATGCCGTCATGAATCATCAAGATTCAACGCCTGAATGCGCGGGCACCTTCTCCCCTGAACCATGTACCCCCACTAAAACGAACAACAGTCGGTCCCGACAATCTGGTTAAAGATTTCACAGCGATGGCAGCGCTGATCATTTGGAAGCATTCTGGAAGCATCCCAAGGCAAGTTCAACGGTAGGTAAATTGGGTGCCTCACCCAACATCCAAAGGATGCACTTCTCACAAAAGCCCCTGCCGCCCTGTGCACTTTTCCGGAGATTCTAGGCCACCGACTTCTCCAGTCTGTTCTTCAGCGACACCGTAAGAGGCCCCTTTTCCCACACTCCATAGCAAAGCTGGTCGTCAAACCACGTCGTGTGGTCTCCGACAAGGTCAAATTCGAAGCGGTACAGCAGTCTGGACGTGATGAGTCGGAGTTCCGCGTAGGCCAGGTTCTTTCCGATACAATCCCGCGGCCCGTGGCTGAAGGGCTTGAAGACGGCCTTGTTGTCCTGCTCAAATCTTCCCTCGTACAGCGCGTGCTTCTGCGAGAGCCACCTCTGCGGCCTGAATGCCTCGGGCTCGACCCAGTGTTGAGGGAGGCGCATCGACGCCCATGGGCATACCGAGACCTCGGTCTGCGACGACGTTAGAGATTGGCGCTCGAGATATGGGTTAGCAATAAGGGAACAAGATCTCAACTTACACCGGCCGGAATGTAGTGACCGTGGATATAATCGCCTGGGGAAATTCTCGTTGGGATCTGGGGCGCCGGGGGATAGCATCTGAGGGTCTCTTCGAGACATGCCTTCAGATAGGGGAGGGGTTCCGTCGACCGCATGGTTATCTGCGCCTCATCGGAGAACGTGGACCGGATCTCGTCCTTCAAGAGCTGGCAGATGTCTGGGTTCTGTGAAAGATGGAAGAAGAGACCCGACAAGGCGGTCGCGGTCGTTTCGCTTCCAGCCCCGACGAGGACGGAGCTGTTTGCCATGATCTCAATGTCAGACATGCCCTGCTCGCCGTCTCGGTTCTCTCTGAGCATGTAGGTCATGAAGTCTCGCCTCCCGCCCTTCAGGTCGGAACCCATGCTCATGCGCGCCTGGGCTTTGGCGGCGGCATACTCACGGTTCTGCTGCTCCTCGCGGAGGGCGCTAGCGGGCTTGAAGTAGTTCAGCACCTGGAGGACGGGGTACGCATTCAGGAAGCCTCGATAGCTGGCGGCCTTGACGTTCTGGAATATGGCCTGGACCCACGGGTGGTAGTTGCTGGACTCGAGGCTGTGGAACGAGTCGGCAAACGCGAGGTCCCCGATGATGTCGAACGTCGCAAAGTTGAACCAGTGCACAATGTTCACCGCATTACCGGGCTTGGCGAGCTCCGTGAGCCTCTCCACCAGGAGATCTACGTATTTCTTGATGATGGGCTCCTGCTCGTACATGGCGGCCTCGCTGAACGCGTGGGCCAGGTGTCGACGCTGCCGGCGGTGGACCTCGGACGTGTTGCCTCCAATGATGGTGATGTGGTCGCCGGGAAAGAAGAAGTTGGGAATCTTCCTAAACTCGGCCCTGCCGCCACTGCGATGATGGTAGACTTCGGGCCATGCCACGGAGCCCTCCACAGCTATCAAGTCTGGAGCGACGCGCACAACAGGGCCATATTTGTGGTGCATGTCGACTGTCTGGCGAATCCACGTGGCTTGGATGTGATGCTGGTATCGAAAAGGCAATGATGTCGCTGCTTGCAGGCGGGGGCCGGGGATCTTGCACAGTGGGTGGAAGAAGAGCCGATACACGACCAAGCCCATGCGATGGAGAGCAAGCTATTCATGACGAATCAGTCCATGTCGTTCAGTAGCGGAATGGAGGTGTGCTCGGCGAAACGAGCAGGCTTGGGCCGTGTTACCACTCCTATAGCCACCAGTATGATCGTGATTCCGCCGCCAGCACCATCAAACGTTCGTGCCATTGCGGTAAGCTGATATAACAACTTAAATGGTCGATTTTGAAGATGTTTCCCTTTTCCTCTTCAATCTCAGAAGGCAATCCGATGTTATAACTTGCAGTTCGTGCAAGACCTGGGATCACGCTTTGCAGTCCGGAAAATACTACTGCGAAATACTCGGATATAATCTCTTGACATATACGGAGTATAGTCGACACCTTTGTCTCGGGTTGTAGTCAAAATGTTCAACTAATACTAAAATTATCCGGTACCTCATAGCCCCGAACGGCCGCCCGGAACGTCCGCTGGAGCCCGAAAGCAGGGCCCACTCGCGAGAATGTCGGTCGGCACTCACTTATCTTTGCGCATCCGCTTACTCATCGTCCGCGCCGGCCAATTAGGCCGTGGTTGGCCAGATCGGCGTGGAAACATTCTGGATATGTTTTCATGCGCGCTTTGACAGACCGGGGTTGGAATACTCCGTACGCGTACATATAGGACGTATAGCAAAAGTCGTTGGCGATTCGGGACGGTCTGCTGGCTCTTTATTTTTAGCGGCCGTTCAGAGCCACAGCTCTAAGAGGGTGAGGTTGTGTTTGCCATTCCATTCTCGCTCGTTCGCAGCAAAGCATATTAAAACCCACTAGGTTGTTGACGATCTATGATCAATTGAACCACTGAAAAGGTATCCGCCATGATTCAAAAACAGTTATAGAGAATTGGCAAAAATGAGATTCCTCTCGATCGGGGAATTGAACCCCGGTCTCCAGCGTATTGAATGGTTTGTCCAATGACAAGCTGGCATACTGACCACTATACTAATCGAGATGAGTTGAATCAGATCTGATGTGATTCGTTGAAAGAAACTGCCATTATCACGGTATGTGTCATGTACTTGAGATTTTTTTTTCTTCCAGATCCACATCGTGGGATTTATTGACTCGAGAAATAGTGCTCGGCGCCTACCATTGTTTGCAGAAGTTGGTGTTGGCTTGATCCTAGCGCTGCCACAGATACAAGGAACTGAAAGTGCCGAGACGCTGGATGTTCTGATACAGACTACACCACACAAACGAATTCCAGACAAGCCACCATACATATTCCAATCTTTTATCTGACACAGAGGTAGTATCAATTTGAATACCTGTGAACACAAATGGAGCTGGACAAATAGCGATTGCCCCACTAACGAGAAACGCTTCTAAACTCGCAACCTTTTGTTGCGCGCTCCCAACTCAAAATGACGCCCAGTCCATCATTCGCGCAAAGTCCCAGGTCACTTTCACAGCGCCGCGACAGCGCCAATAAAGCCGGCCATAGCTGCCGCCGCGACAACAAACCCGGTCTCGCGCGGCGCCTGCGCCTGCGAGACAGAGGAGCTTGATGAGATGCTCTCGGTGGATGTCTGCGTCGTAGATTCAGTCGCAGTGTCCGTCGTAGACGCGCTCCCAGTCCCGTCCGTCGGAATAGTCTCGGTATCCGTCTCGGAAGCAGTAGCCGTCGGCTCAGTAATCGAGAGGGTCGAGACGCCGATGACGGTGTCCGTCTCGATCGAGAACGTCTCCGTGTCGGTCTGGATGGACAGGGCGTCCGAGCCCGTGGCCGTCGCCTCGGGCGCCGTGATGCTGGCCGGTAGCTGATCGGCCACCTGGCTGCACGTCGCAAACGCCTCGACCGTCTGCACGAGCGGGCTGGCCGACGTGCAGCCCGACACGATGCTCGCGATCTGCGACGAGTGCGCGTCGTACCAGCTGTAAACCTCGGGCAGGAACGAGGTGAACTTGTCCCCGTTGGAGCCGGTGATCGAGAACTGGCACACGTCTGAGAGCGCCAGCGTCGTCTGGCTCAGGGCCTGCGAGAAGAGATCATTGTTGAGCAAGCCCGGGGGGATCGCGGGCAGCTCCGACGCCAGCGGCAGCGCCTGGGGTAGGCAGGCCGTCAGGCCCAGGTCGTTGGCAAAGTCCAGAAGCTGGGATAGCGTGCTGTCCGTCTGCCGCGGTGCCACGTCCCGGACTACGTCCGCTGGCCGGGGAGGCAGACGCGAGCCTGCTACCGAGCAGGAGGCGAGGAGTACCGTTTGTATGTTTCTCCAAAGCATTTTGAACAACCTGAAAGTCTGCTCGTTCTGTACCAAGGTGAGAACGACCGATAATGATGTTTCGCCTCAGAACATGAGCTATTAGGTTTTCTTGAGCTTCTTTTGCGTTTTTATCAGCCAGATCTGATCGTCGCCACGTCATACCTCGCTGTCAGCCATAGCTGGCCTCATCGTTGGGCCGGGACCGCCATGAATTAAATACACACGAGCTCGTTGCGGGCTCAGTGGAGATCTTTTTTTCCAGGCTTCCTCTTCTGGCAGTGTGACGTCGGGATCTTTGCTGTCGCTCTCTTGGCCGTGTTGCGGGGTGCGTTCCCTACTTTGAGATCGATTGGCCACCGAAAGAGCAGGCCAAGATCCAATCGCCTCGCGTTCAGCATGCATCATGGCAGGCCTCGGTACACCCGCGCAGCGCTCGGATCGCTTCACCAGGCGGGGCAGGACTCAAAAGGAACAGCCCAATCATCCTGACGATCGAATGTAACAGACTACAGTAGACACTACGATATATGAAAATTCAATTGTTTGATGGCAATGCCACGGATGCAAACAAATCTGTGACATAAGAGATCACTTTGGGTAATGTTCACGCTACTGTATGTAATATGAAATTGGTAGCGGAATTATGTCAAGTTTTATTGCCAGCAATCACCCAAATTGCATTGGTGCTCTGCTCGTATTACTAGAGCTTGGCATCCATCCGAAAGCCTCATGGTCTAGGAGATTTTGTCCAATGAAACAGCTCTATGGTCTTCGTCTGCTTGCATATTTCATGTAGCATAGCTGCTGAGTGCTTTGTACCACCAGTACAGATTACATGATCTGCAGAACCAGCCAATAGATCCTTCTCCACTTCTACAAGAATGGAATGGTGACTATATTGAACCGCAAAAAGCGAGGAAAGAGCATATACACATTCACAGACAGCAGCAGTTCAGAGACAAGTTCTTAGTTTCGTTCCAAGTGACGATCTATTGATAGACTCAAGGCGATGAGGAAGAAGTCCTCAATGCGTTGCAGTCCGCTTTTTATACATGTAGAAATCTATTTACAAAAAAATTGTTGAAATCGAAAGACAATCTCTATCCAGTCAAGACTTGATTTTCTTAAGCAGTGCTGGTGGCGGTAGCGGCGCTGCCGGTAGCGCTGCCGGTACCGCTGGCATCAGGAGGAGAGCCGCCGGAGCCACCGCCCATGCCGGAGCCGGAGCTCTCGTTCTCGACACCACCGCTCTCATAGTAGAAGGCGGCGGGGGTGACGGACTGGGACTCGGTGGTGTTGATGCCAAAGGCCAACCAGGCAAAGACACCGTCAGTGATGTCGTCGCCGAGGAGAGTGTACTCGTGGAAGGGGTCGACGCCCTCGGTGGCGGCCTCCTCGGAAGCAATGGAGTCGTCGGCGTTGGTGGTCAGGTCCTGGGTGTTGGTGTTGTAGGGGGCGCTCAGCTCGACGGCGGAGATGAGGTCCTGGTCGAAGAAGGCCTGGCCGACGTGGCTGGCGACGACGTCGTTACCGAGGGTACCGTTGCAGTACTGGGTGGCGTTCTGGTGAACCATCAAGTGGATGTGGGTGGCGCGGGAGGTGTAGTGACCGGGGAAGGTGGTCTCGAACTGAGCAACACCGTCGGTGTCGGTCTTCTGGATACCACGGAGCCAGGTCTCGTCAATGTTGGACTCGTCCGAGGAGTCACCGTTGCCCGAGGCGACGATGCCGGAGTAGACACCGGTCGAGTTGCAGTGCCACATCTCGAGGTAGACGTCAGGGACGGGCTCGCAGGTGTCGACGTCGATGACCTGGTAGTCGATGACGGTGTCGACACCCTCCTGGTCCTCGCGGACATCACGACGGATGTACTCTCCACCGACGTCTAGAAGGACATGTCAGTGAAAAGGCACTATTATATAGGTTGTAATATGACTTACAGTAAGGACCCTGGGTAACCTCGGGAGTGAGGACACACGAAGCGTTACCGGCAAAGAGGGTAGCGGCATCGGTGTTCAAGGTGTAGCCCTGGCCGGTCTGGTTGTGGGAGGTGGCCAAGATGGTGTCAAAGTCACGCTTCTTGAGGCCACGCTTGGCGCGGGCGTTGTTCAGGGCGGCAGTTCGGCGCTCAACGTTGCGCTGGGTGAGGCCGCGGGCCTTGAGCTTGGAGGCACAGTGGCTGAGAGAGGCGCGCTTGACGGAGCCGAGGAAAGCACGGCGCTCGGCGATCTCTTGGGTGAGGTCGTGGCCGGGGTGGGCAATGACGCCGCTGGAGAGCAGGGCGAGACCCGAGGCGACGGTCTGGGCGAAACGCATGTTGGCGAGCACGAAAGAATATGAAGACTTGTTGTTCTTGCAAAGAGAAAGTGACTTATACTGAGAAGTGAAAAGAAAGGCTGAGGCACTGCCGGGTATCGAAAAAGACTGTGAGACTGATGAGATGGTGAGAGTATTTTCAGTCGTGGTTTGAGAGGAAGACGACGTTGGTTTATATTCACGAGTTCCTCCTCGTCGTCATCCCATCTCGAACGAACCCATCCCCCATAATACTAACCAGCAACTACCTTACTCCAACATACGGGGCTGCCTCTACTGCGATCTCTTGGCATTCCAGGGCTTCATTGACTCGGCGGCCATGTTTACGCGTACATGGACAAGGTGGTAGATGAAGGACGACTCTCACAATCAGATGGCGCAGAGACAAAAAGCGGATCCCGGGGAGCGCATGCACAAAGACAAGCTTCTTTTCTGAATAGCGCCGGCAATGGAGACGTGAATTGGAAATGACGCTCCTCTGCTTCGTCCAGACTGTTCTGAGTCGGGCAGGGAACCCACACTGGCGTGGCTCAACCTTGTTTGCATGTTGGAAACATTCGTCAGCTCTGGACCTATGCAGAACCACAACTGGCAAGGGGGAGGACAGAAACAGAGGGACGACGACGACGACGACAGAAAGGCTGAGCCGGCGAACTTCCGGACGAACATCTGCCAAGAAGGGCTGGTGAGACCCTAGCCAGTTATTGGTAGATGAAGGACGTCAAAACTGAGAGACGTTGGTTTCCATCAGAGCAGCCAAATGCCGTCGCCGATGTGGGGGCGATCATGTCCACTGACCAAAATGGAGTTCCCGAGTGGTGGAAGCACTAAAGCAGTGGGAAAAAGCACTGAAAGGTACCGCTGAAAAGATCCAATCAGGGTCACTGCATGAATTACAGGGCCGAGTTAATAGGGTGAGCGGCGAGCCTTAAGGGGCCCACAGCCCAGCTAAATGAGGCTAAGCCGCCCCTTCAAGCGTCGTCAGCGATGTTCCCGAAGTGGGCAGCGCCTCTCCCGTCACCTTGGTATCATCATCGTTCACAGTCTTTTCCTTCTTCCCTCTTGTTGAACTTCATCCGGTGTTGACGAGCAGCGGAGATCCTGACGACTCAGCCTTGCATAGACTGCCCAATGGCTGTCCCTTCATTTCCAACGCCATGCCTCCATCGCCCAATCGCAAGAACCCAAGATCAGACGGGGACGATCGAATGCTGGCCCCCGACCGCCCGGACAGTGGAGTCCGACTCGTAAGCTCCTCCATCTTTTTTGTGATAGACTTCAACGCCTCCCTTGTTCGCCATGTCCACTGTCCACGAATCTCCCCTTTCAACTTTATTCATCGCAATCCTGGGGAAAGCCCGCGGTCAGTTTCCGGCCAACCGATCTACCCGTACCTTAAAAACGCTTTGCCTTTGGCACGGAGTAGTACAAAGTACATGTGGGCAGAAACGTCTGGAACAAAAACTTGAAGAGCCGCACCCGCATACCCATAACAGGAGTCCACGTACTATTCTCGACTTCCCGAGGTTCTGAATGACATGTAGTATTGGAAACGTCAGACCCCTGGCTGTGTCTAGGTAGGTAGGCAGGCTATTCATAGCCAGCAGTACTCGTCGGCCGAAAGATGTTTGAAACATGGCAAACATGTTTCGTCTGGATTCGTCATTCATACTCTATCTACTCATCTCCTCCAATACCATTTTACACACACGAGTCAGCTCTCTCTTAAGAAGCTGAATAACCATTGCGCACACTAATTCAAGCATAACACATCAACGCGTGGATATGCTTATCATGACAAAAACCATGCCATTCGTCGACTTCCTCTTCTGCGCACATATGCAGCTGGTCATGTGTTAGACACAGTGGATGACTTCATTTCAACCACCTCGAGTGGTCAGTCATTCGTCACTAGCGTTCCTCGGCCCAAAATGATGATCGATTTGCTCATACCATCGATACCTAGTCACGTACTATTCAAGCTTCCGTGGCAGATCTGCGAATCAAGAATCAACACCAAGCAAAAGCCGAGGCGGCACCTATCGAAGCTGCGCAGACAATAGCGCCATCACTCGCAGGGAAGTACATTCATGAAGACCTGCTTCTCCCTAGCCAAACAGAAGAAGGCACGACACTTTTCTGTTGAGAGTACCTACCGCCCTCGGCCTGACTACATCTGGTAGTTTCCTATCGATCGGTCGCAGTCTGGCCTCAACAACTTGCAAACGGTAACCAAATTCCGACTAATATCAGAGCGAGTTCTCAGACACATCCATACAAATATGAGTCCTCGAAGAAGAACTAGCCTTGTGGTATACGATGAGACACCTCGAGCAGGCTCATAGCGGTGTCGCATGTTTGATGCCCTGCAGCATATCCGCTACGGCGCAGTTCTCTCGGATCGCAGAATATGACAACCCTGCCAAAGTATGGTGCAAGATCCGCGCTGACCACTTCTCGAATCGCAATATCGTGGAACACGAAGGCGAAATCGAGTCCACGTCAACAGAATGGTTCATTGCAAATGCCGAAGACGCATCACGGTCCCGAAGCATCCGCCTGACCGCCTTGACATGTCGACGAGAAAATGCTGTGCAATCCAAGAACACAACTTGCTTACACACATTTACAAATGGAAGCAGAGGGCTTAAGCCCCCTTCGAAAAAAAAGTGTTCACATTCCTGAACGTTGATTGGTGAGGCCGGAGTCATGATGACAGCTGAGCGATGTTCCAAGATCCATGACCCCGATTGTGTTACACGACCGGAAATATAGACAAGAGGATGCAGCCTTGGTAGGATGCTTTGTTGATTATTCGCCTCGGATCCGGCGGTCCAAGCCTTGCCCTCGAGCTTCGCCTCTCGCATTTATAGTCAGCAATGGGTGGATGTTTTGCCGAACTGTGCAGCGCCGGAGGTGCCTCATTCGTCCGTCGGGTGCGAACCGGATGCAGCCGACTATACAATACAGGCCTATATTGCATGACTAATCCCAGTAAAAAGCCTGTTTTGTGCCGGCGGCGACATGACAATCTTGATAAAAGGTCTGTCACTTGACTCGCCGGTCATGCCTCGCCGTTGGGGGCACAGCAGAGAACTTTTGGCCAGATCATGGCCGCATAGATTGGCTACCGTCCACATTGTTTTCGACATTTCGGCCCCCAACCTCACCATGGCCATATCTACACAAAAGCAGCCCTGTTACTAGCTTCCCCAATGGAGGAGGTCTAGATTACCATTCCGGATGCCTGGCGCACTCGACAGCAATTTCGTGCATTAGCGACCCATGTCGTATCACCCGTCAGGTGTCAATGATGCGAGTGTTAGATGCATCCCTACGTCGGTCTGCTGCCGCTCTCACCAGGACCATCTGGCAACCCCAATCGCATCCAAGGGGGGTCAGCGGCCCGTCTCTGCTCATCATCTGATTGACTGCCCCGAAACATTTGTGCAGACGGGAGGGTGTGAAGGTCGCTACGATGGTTTCGCTTCCCAGCGATGCTATACCGGACTGGGATGAACCGTCTTTTGCTTTTCCCCCTTCCTCGAGCGGCACGCAAGAGCGGGGGGTAGCAGGCCACGAAACACAAAACTCCGGACGGGATATATGAATAGAAACCAGACGCAGGAGATCGCCCGACTGATATGCTCTTTTTCCATCATGACCGTCTAGATCAGCATGGGGTCAAAAACAGCCGCGAGCTCACATTGGGAATGATTGCTCCAACAATCCCGCCGGTACCTCATTGGGCCGCAACCGCCGCCGCTGCGACGGCCCAACCAGTCCTCGCCGAACGCCAGATCCTCATTACCCAAACCATCACCAGCGATGACTCGGTCTACACGACCGTCGTAACTCTAGGTCGCGGCGATGGCGAAACAGCAACTGGCGCTTCTCAGCCCCAGGCAACGGCGGCCCCGTCGTCGGAGAACAGCACGTCGTCTACATCATCTGGAGGGTTGACACAGCAGCAGATCGGAATCATCGTGGGATGCTGCGTCGGCGCGGTCGTGTTTTTGTTCCTGGTCTGGTTTTGTCTCAACATGATGCGCCAAAGGAGGAGCAGTGTCAAGAACCCTCCCACTCCGGAATATACCGAGACCAACTGGTCGTCGTCCTATATCTCCGACATGACACGGCCCGACATCGCTCCCTGGACAAGCTACTATCGCGTTCGACCGCCCCTCTCGCCCCAGTACAGAGCAGTCGATCCGCAGTATCAGCCCAACACGAGGGGCCCGCGGCGAAGTTACAACAGATATGCACGCCGAGAGCGCCGGATGTCGTCGTCCGGGAGCTCGTCGACATGATTCCTCGTCACGAGGAAGAATCTTACGTTATTGCTGAAGCCCGAAGGGCTTTGGCTCATCTGCAGAAAAAGTTACTCCCAAGACAAGTGTCTGTGGACAGTGGCTGAACGAAAGTTGATGGCCCTTGTGGTTTGTCACTCAGCTTTGATAATGATTTACGACTAACGAAATGAAATGGAATGGAGATTTGGCAGGCGGTGGCGGCGCTTGTAAGTCGAGTCTTGGTCTCGTACCAATGTATCTGAACGGTATTCGAGTCTAGATACGTCTTTTCTGATAATTATAATGTATTTCTTATTCTCAATCATAAACTTGTCACTGAGGATTTTATGCGTAATGACTTCTACTGTTCACCACCTTTATACCTCGCTGCATGCGGCAAGTGTATCATGGGTGTCATGCACAACGTTGGGGAAAATCTCGTAAAAATCAGCGACTTTTCATGAGTTATCTCATTTTCTTCCAACTGATTGTATATGGAGAAGCAGAGTATATATGCTAGATGTTTTATGTTGAACGAACGGGTTTTGTATTTTTCTCTCTCTTTGTCCTATTCTCTGCGAATACATAATATCAAGAGGAACCAGTATCAACCAAGTCCTCTAAGTGATAATGGTCCTTCCTTTCCGCGATCATCGAGGGAAATCCTTCTTGGCCAACCCTGGCAATATGTTTTCAGCCGGACGGGCCATTCTTGCAGAGCCCGTGAGTAATGATCTCCAGATTATCTCCTCCGTGTGGCCACAAGATTGATCTGTTCTGCGAACATCTCTAGATGCGTTGAGGAGGAGGCGGGGGTCTGGCACCGTTGTTGTTGGCATTGGCATTGGCGTTGTTGTTCGCATTTGCGTTGGTGTTCGTGTTGACGTTGTTATTAGCATTTGTGTTTGCGTTGGTGTTTGCGTTGGTGTTGGCATTGTTGTTGTTGTTGTTGTTGTTGTTGTTGTTGTTCGCGTTTGCATTTGTGTTCGCGTTGACATTGTTGTTAGGGGCATTTCCGCCCGCATTGCCACCGGTAGCAGGGCGAGCAGGTGGTTGTTGTTGGTTCTGGCGAACTTCGACGTCTCGAACTTCGAGCTCCTCGTCATCCTCCTCCTCATCTACTGCCCGGCGGCGGTTAGGAGGGGGCGGCGGCGGCCTGTTGCCGTTGGTGTTTGCATTAGTGTTTGCATTATTGTTGTTATTAACATTGGCGTTGGTGTTTGTGTTGACATTGTTGTTATTGTTGTTTGCATTGCCGCCTGTGGCCGGGCGGGCCGGCGGCGCCCGGTTCTGGCGGTCCTCGATCATGTCTCGAATATCGAGTTCCTCGTCATCGATAGATCGACGGTTTTGAGGAGGAGGCGGAGGCCTGTTGCCATTGTTGGCGTTATTCGCGTTGGCGTTGTTGTTGTTGCCTCCGGTAGCCGGACGAGCTGGCGGAGGACGGTTATTCTGCTGAGGAGCCCGTGCCACCATTTCGATGATGTGATCCCGCCTCTTACTCGGGGGCGGAGGAGGAGGCTGCTGCTGCTGGGTGTTTGCGGGCGGAGCGGGGGCGGTGGGCGCAGCATTGACATTTCCGTTTCCATTGTTATTATTGTTTCCACCACGCTGCGCTACCGGAGTCGCAGTGACGGCAGTTGCCACGAGAGCCGTGAAGATGATGGAGAACTTCATTTTGAGTTTGATTTCGTAGTGGGGTTGGTAGCAAATAGATTATCAAGATGTTGTCTGAGATAGAGACAGGAAAATAGCTTTTAAGCAGTCCGGCCGCTGATATGAGTATAGAAAGAGATACTGAAGAAGGAAATAATCGAACTGTTGTTGTTGATGATGATGATGATAATTCGAGATGATACCGAGTGTCTTCCATCAGAGGTTATATACACCAAGATCATCGACGGACTACATCTGCCTCTATCACCAAAGTCGGTATGAGCACGTTTAACCCATTGCTCTCGTCTCCTCCTTGTTACAACATGATACTGTACTCGTCATTGCGACAGACTCGGATTTCCCCAGTATTCAAGCTTAACAGTAATGCCGAAGAGTAGAGAAAAGCTTGACTTGAAGCAAATGGAGACGTAATGAAACCTGCTTCAAGCTGATCTCCTCACGGTTACTTCCATCAGGTGACGTTGACCCTTCTCGGATCGGCTTTACCGTTTGTTCTCGGACGTTGTCCGCATGTATGTTCTGAATGAGCCAGAGCATTTACCTGCAAGTCAAGACATCCTCGGCGTCAGCCGTCATCTGATCAAAAGGCTGTAGTTCTTCAACGCCTACCTCGAGTCTTTGACTATAGCGCTGATCTGAACCAACAATAGCCTAGTATCATGCGACCTGCATGTCCGATCTCGATAAAGACCAACCAGCGTGAGCGAGGATGAAATGCTACGATGCTGGATGCCGCAAGCCGGTAACCTAGACCATTGGACCCAGCTTACGGGTAATGCGTAGACCCCGTGTTTCATGATGTTCAAAAATGCCCACCAAATCCCCACATATTCTTCTAGAAGATCTATTGTTGGCGGCTTCTCATGCTTGCCATGTCCAAAACAGGGGACCGCCGCTCGGACATTTGACGCGTCCTCCCGTCTCACAGGGCCCAGGTAAGCCGGGGTAACCATCAATGCCTCGGCGAGTCCAGCACGGGATTTCTTTTTTAAAGACTATAATCGGAGAATTCAGTGGATGGAAACATTTCGAGGTCTCGGAAAGTGGGAGACTGAACATAGGTCACCTACACGCATTTTTGCCTCTGCGAATGCACTCCCTCTTGTGTGTTTGAATCATCCGAAAAGTGGCTTATGAATTACTGACTTGTAATTGTAAGCATGATGAAGGGAGTTATTTTCAGAGTATTATTGGTGTTCATTATTATCTATTCTTAGCCGTGGCTTACCTTATTGACATGAATCAGAATACCTTCGGGTCCTGCCCGTCATTCTCTGGCCTGATTGACCTACCTACCTTTTCCGCCCACCATCTCACACCTTCTTCGGCGGGAACTTCTTGCACTCACCACAGATACCCGCGCCGCCCCTTTCGAGGGTGAGCCGGCCGCACTTGTTCAAGCACTCGTCCCAGTACTTGCAGTTGGAGCAGCGCAGGTGACCGCACGAGTTGCACTTCCAGGTGACCTGGTTATGCTCGTCCGGGCACTCGGTGCACACGAACGGCTTGGTGAGGCAAGTTGAGTGGCAGGGGAGCGACAGGTCGGCCTCCTCCGTCACGTTCTTGTACGTGTAGCACGGCGTTGAGCGCGCCGTCGGTATCAGTTTCCCTTTCACATTCACCAGTCCGCAGTTGACCCATTGGCAAATAAAATGGCCGCACTAGAATAACACGTGTCAGTAATTGCCTTTCTCCGAATGACAAAAGAGTTTTGAGTCGCCCTTTTGGGTAACATGTCTGAGTTGCTCTATAATAGCAGCATACCGGGGAAGTTGTGCTCATGAAACAACTCAGAGCGGGTGAATAATAACATCGGAAGTTACTTACAGGATAGGGGCCGAGGATCTTCTTTTGGCACATTTTTAGTGACTTATGTGTGACTTTTGCTGAATATCTGGAAGAAGAGGCCACCGACGTGCTGGTACTGGTAAAGGATGCTGGGTAAAGATAAGTAGGTATGTTTTCTGGTTCGAACAATTTTGCTTAGACTGGGCCCTGGCATGATCACTTTATAGACCCTGAGAAGGCCATTGACGTCTGCACAATAAAGAATGTCTTTCATTTCCTCTGAACAAGACAGTCTCAACAGCTCTTTGTCCATGTTCCGAACATAAGCAATCAATACCATTGTCTTGGGAGACACTACTTCATTGAGTCCGGGCTATGTTACGTTTGATCTCTTGTCTGGTCATTTTCCTGCCTTCTCGAGAATCAAGAAGCTCTGCGCATTCAGCTTGACGCTGTCCTCAAGGCTCGTCCAGCCACTTCGGCCCATGCTTCGCAACAGATCCGCGCCCCGCCGATTGGGCACCTCGGTCTGATCCGTTCCCCAGTCCTTGATCGGTGGTATATCTTTGTCCGGGTGAAGCCTACCCAATATCCCTCGCACTTTATACCAGCTGAAGCGCTCGCCAAATCCAAATATTCTTTCTCCATCAAGACCAGGAGTTGTGAGCGCAGCCACGTACAGTAACCCCATGTCCTGGGTATCGGCGTGCCACTGCGGCTGAACGGCGTCCAGAATCTGGTGGTTCTCACCTGTCCATACCCAGTGCACCATGCCGGCTGTGCTCGGAACACCTTGGTTCACCGGATCAAGGCACTCTCCCATGACGGTGTCGGGTAGGATGGCATTGAAGGCAAAGTGCGGCTTCTTCTCCTTGACCCACTCCCAGACCCCTTGCTCCAGTCTCGTCTTCAACGCCATGAAGTTGGCGAGGCCCTTGTCCTGTGGGGATGCGTCGCTGTCCGCCAGCTTGATCGCGTCCTCGTTCCACGTCCACTCCGTCAAGGTCTGCTTCTTGCCCGGGTTCGGCGTATAAGCCGCCCAAGCAGACGATGTCAGCGCAAAAGACTTGACCGAAGGCTCCCGCTCGGCGACCTCGAGGAGCCGGATTGGGGCCCGCAGCTCTTCCTTGGCCGCGTTCTTGTACTCTTGGATCCCTAGGTCGAGGGGAGCGGCCACGTGGGCAATGGCGGCGACGCCCTTGACCGCCTCGTCCCACGCGTCGGGCGCCGATATATCCGCGACCTGGATGAGCTCGAGACGCCCGCTGCCGTGACGTTTGGCGAAGAGGGGTTCCATCCAAGTGCACTTCGAGGGTGTCCTAACTGTGGCGCGGACGCGGTAGCCGGCTGCTAGAAATTGGTCTACTACGTGCGAGGCGATCAGTCCGTTAGCTCCAGTTACCAGGACTGTAGACCCGGCAGGTATGCTGCTCTCGCGCATGCTTTGAGACGTCATATTCGATGAATATTCTGTAACTTAGAGCTCTGTGTAAGATGAACTGTGCAGGATGGCATCAACAGTCGCAGAACCGAAGATAGGAATTACCATGATACTATGACTACTGCAGAACTCGTATAAACATCAATACATGTCGTCACATCTTTCAAGCTTGCCAGAGAGTCAGCAGTAACTCGGCACACATCCTTCCCGTGTGATTCTTTTGCATTCAAGCGGCTAGAATCCCATATCCAGCCAGTCAGACGGTGACAATGGCATAATGCCTGATTAAAGGTTCGGGCCCAAAGGATTCCAAGCCGCGGGATCATAAGCACTAAAATCAACTAACATAAGTTAATTGAATTCCCGGCTGGCACACGAGGAACTTTAAACTTGTTTATTACACAAATGCGACAGCGCGAGGATGTAAGAGAGTGAGACAAGCTTGTGCAGAAAGTTTTAATGAATGTTGGATTCTGAAAATGAAGCGCTGCAATGATCGAACATAAGTCCCTTCATCTACATGATAACTTTCGTAAGATATTCTTCAGTCCTCCTGCTGCAGCAGAGCTCTTGCCTCGAAAGCAAATGTCTCGGGTTCGTCCCCAAACCTCCTTTCCCAATGCAGTGAAAGGTCGAGTGGAGTCTCGCCCTCTTCGTTGGGCCGCTGCCTGTCTGCCCCGGCCGAAAGAAGAAACGGAATTGCTTGCTCGACATGCCACCAATGACGGCCTTTGGCCGCTTCGTGCAGCGCCGTGTTTTGCCCTGCAACGCGGCGTATGCCGTCCTGGAGGAAAAGACGTTCAATGTCGTGCTCCCACTCGCATTCGCCTGTTCTGCCGTGGGCGTTGATGTCGGCGTGGCCCCGTTCTACCAGCAGGCCGACAACATGCAAGTTGGGAAGTTCTCTTTGGCAAGCGACAAGTACGGGCGGATCCCACCACCATTCCGGATCGAACATGTGCTCCAAGGATTTTCCATTGAAGGGATCCGTCTCAGTCAGCATGATATTTACTACAAGATTGCCAGTCAGTATGTCAGCCAATTGGTGGAGATGTTCAGATACAACCAAATGAGTAATGCACCTACAGAGCCTCGCAAAACCATGTTTGACGAGAAGCAAAAGCACTTTCCGCGCATCTTCAGGCGAAGTCGGTGAAGTGCGCAGCAAGTGCTCGATTACCCGGTACTCTCTGCGCCGCAAGAGATACTTGACTAAATATTCGTCTGGCTCTCTCTCGAGGCTAGGGTTCGATGCGCACGCCGACAACACTTGAGTATCGTGCTCAAATAGAGCGTCATGCTCGGCTTTCTCCAGCAGCCCTAGCTGTCTGTCTAACTTCAGAGACTGGAAGCAGCGCATACTGTAATACCTGCCAGTAGCCCTGCAACGCTCAATGTTGGCATTGATGCGATTTTCCAGGGATGCCAAATCCGTGCTTTGCTTCGAGTACTCTTTAAATAGCATGTCGAGGATCTCTTCCAGTCGGGTGGTATCCTGCTCGGATCGAATCCTTCTAGCTTCGAAAGAGACATAATCTTGAGGCCAGCCTTCATTTGGGTCGTCGTCCTCAACAGCGCAGTCCATGTACTCGCACATACTCGGCATCAAGAGTGGGTAGATAGATACCCAAGGCCGTGAAGTATCATGTAGCCTGACACCACCTTCGGCTACTCTATTCCATCCCTTGGGCGGAATAACGCATTGGACTTTAATAAGATCGATCTCATTTAGCTGAGGCTTCAGAGAATTCTCCCACAGTGCCTGCTCCTGCTCATACTCGCTACATGCATCCAAAGGCGAGAGACCCTCCTCATCCACAAGATCAACCCTGGCACCGGCTTCGAGGAGCAATTCGACAGACTCGGGACGGCCCGACCGACACGCGTGGAATATGGCGGAGCGGCCTGTCTGGTCCGGTGCGTCCAAGTACCGCTGGAGATCGCCCGGGGCGTTCTTGAGCTCTTGGATCAATAGACCCACGATATTGGCCTCGCGGGCGCGGGCGGCCAAATGCAGAGCGGTCAATCCATCAGATGTCGCGGCCGTGGGGTCGGCGCCAGCGGCAAGTAGTCTCTTGACGAGCCATTCCGACATCATAGATGCTAGGTGCAAAGGGCGGACACCATGAGCATCTGCGGCGTCTATATTTTCGGTCTTTGAGATCAACTTCTCCGCGAGATGCCGCAGAAAAGAGCCGCGTTGATAATGATCGGGTAAGTCGTACCAAGCGGTGGCGCATAGGGAGTGCAACGGCAGGCGACCGTGCTCGTTTGGCAGGTTGGCATCTAGGTTGGCACGAAGAGATGGGCTTGTCTCGTCTAGCCACTCAAGCTCTTCAATGTCATGGCCGGTCATGACTTTGGACGAGGGCTGGCTGTCTTGGTTCCGGTACTTTGGGATCTTGAGGGGCAATTCCTATGCCCGATTGTGTGAGGAGCGTGAAGGTAGACATACACTTCATGAACGGGTGACCACAAATAGAACAGGAGCTTTCTGATTTGAACAACTCGCAGAACCCGCGCCGGATGACTCATACGGAGTATAAAAAATATGTTGTTCGCGCAACTCTCAGGATCGGACTGTCCACCTGGTAGGCAGTACCCACTGTGATGTTTTTTCTTCGGTGTCCTTTGTTCAAATCAAACTCTGTGGAGACTCACTTCTTGGCAAGCGGATATTTGTATGTACCTATCTGATGACAGCGTACAAATCGAACAATTCTACAAACATTTACTGAGCATTATACTCAAAGAGTGAAATGTGGGTGCTTGCAGGTGGGTTGCTGTCCAGATAGGGACCTAAATTAGTGCTTTCACTGCTGTGCCGTACGCCTGGAATGGTCTCCGCAGGGGGCCAGTTGGTTCGACTTAGGGCTTCATATGATGGACCCGAGGGATCATATTTATGACTTATTGGGTATAAGCCATTTGAATATCTGACTGGACTATAGTCAGGATGTTTCAGTCGCAGCTACGAGCGTCATTTTTTGTTCTTTCTTCCTTTTTTTTTTTTTGTCGAGTTTGGCCATGCTACATTTTGCCGGCATACGTCGTCAAATCAGATAGAAACATCGCAATGACCAAATACAATGGTCATTCGTGTCTAGGAAAACGCTTGCATCCTATGCATAAATATGAAAACCTATGACTTCAATATCGAATATACAATTCATCTCTCCTGTGTTCACACGGACAGCCTGCAAATGGAAGTTGATATCCATTATCGAAACAGCCAGGACGTTCGCATGACTATGCCTTATTCAAAAGCATGAATCAGCTCATCCATGAACAGCGTCTCCCGACGCTTCTCCGACCGGATCTTGACGTCCACCTCGAACGGAAGACACTGGTTCACGAACCCGTCCGTGTACCCGGTCACCGGATCGACATCGATCGGGATGGGTTTGCCAGTGACCGCATCCACCTTGGGCTTGATGTCAAACGCCCACAGGATCCGTGCCATGGCCAGCCAGAGCGTCCGCTCGGCCAGGTGGATGCCCGGACAGATGCGGCGGCCGATGCCGTAGCCAAAGTGGTCGCGCCTCTGGGGGTCGCGCGAGTTGGCGTAGACGGACGCCAGCTGCGTCATGTCGGTGTAGCGGCCCGGGTTGAAGTCCTGCGGGCGGTCCCATCGCTCGGGGTCGTGGTGCACGTTCCACGCGTTCAGGATCACCGTCGCGCCCTTGGGGACTGTCATGCCGTCGATTTCGTAGTCTGTATATCAGCTGTCAGCGGGAGTCTCGAATTGTGTTGTTGATCTGAGATCTACCTTGGTCCATGGCGTGGGGAAAGGCTGTGCGTGCCGGTGCGCGCCATCGCTGGAGCTCCTTCACAATCATGGCGACAAAGGGAAGACGCTCGTAGTCCGCCCAAGTTGGCATCGTGGACTCGTCAAGCACCGAATCGATCTGGGCATGAGCTTCTGCCAGGATCTCTGGGTTCAGCGCCATGGCCTGCCAGAGGGTAAGGATGAGCGTGCCGGTGGTATCTGTCCCGCCCTCAAGGAGATTGCCGCACATGATGTTGATCTCTTCTCGGTTGAGGCCCATCTTTTCGTTCTCATCGAGCACACCGTCTAGAAACGTTTCCAGGCGCTTTCCAGTAGTGTCACGTCTGGTCATGACTTGTTCGACGAGGGGGCCGTATAAGCCGTGCGCGAACTCACGGAGGTCCACAGCACGTGTCTTCCAGTTCCCCCATAGATTCTCTGGCAGATATTTGAGAAATGGAAAGAGATCAATGGGCGGCGTGGCTCCGATCTCACCCAGGGAGAGAATCTTGGTCATGAGCTGACGGAGCTTCAGGTAATGAGGCGTATCGTGGGAGGGAGTGCGTATACCGAAGACTAGAGTGAAGGAAGGGTCAGCCAAGCCCGATGCTATTGCATGATAAAACTATTCTCCACTTACCAAGAGACATGACGACGCTATTACTGTATCGACCTGGATGGAGCATGAGATGCTCTGGCTTTGAGCAAATGTCGCGGACGAGCTGGCACGATTCGGCCTCGACGAGAGGGACATGCACCTTGTTGACGACCGATTCCTGCAGAATCTGGTGGTACAGCTTGCGTCGCAGCTTCCATCGGTCCGCTGGGGCCATGTACATGGGATGGTTGCCGTTGAAGACGCGATGAGACAGGATATACGATGGGGGTCTATTGCTGGAGACCAGCGAGTGTTTGTCCATGACTTCGATGCCTGCCTTGGCCGAGTTGAGAACCACCATTGTTCCACTACCTATTTTGAGGGAAAAGATGGATCCATAGGTCTTGGCCAATTGCGAGAGTCTATTGAGCGTGAGCAATTTACCTGTGATTTCTTTCCGGTGTCGGTTGGCTTGGTTAAGATTTCGCTTTCACGTACTTGAGGTCTAGACGGCGTCGTGGTATCATGTGAAGATTACCCACAAATGGCAACGTGGGCGGTCCTGGAAAGAATCAGTTCAACGTTCTACCTATGAATTGAGATAATGAAAGAGTGTTTCATTACCAGGTGGCAGATTCTTGCCCCGTCGACCGGGCAGGGGATAGAAACCCCATACAAGCGCCAGAAGAATGATAGACGTGAGGATGAGAAGTGCAGCCATGATTCCTTTGGGCAACTGTGGAGAGGACGAAAGAATAGAAACAGTATGAACTTGATGCTATTTCCAAGTCAGTCTATGTGATTGAGGGCATCGCTGAGTTTTAAAACACGTAGGACTTGGTATATGCCAAAAAGTCCCGACATGAGCTCGAATACGCCACCGAATCCTCGAATCCTGAAGTACTATAGTTTGCAAAAATACCTAAGAAGACCAAGCCCTTGGCGAGCCACACCGGAGAGCTTCTACCACGTGGTGGTCATCTAGTAGGATTGGGTGACGTGAGAGACTGTCTACGCCACGGGCTTCTTTTCCAGCCCGACTCTACAATATAGTCAGATCAGTCGGGACGCCTTCGCATAGAGTGGCCAATGAGCGTCTTTAGCATTGTGGCCGCTTTGAAATCATTGTCCCGACGCAGCCGCTCCCATGAGGCCGCGACTTTCTATCGACGCGAAAAATCAGGGGGGGGGGGGGGCCCTTGTTACTTCAGCGCCCCTTCCCGCATACTCATCTACGGTATAATCTAGATCGCTTGGCACACACCGAAGGAATAGTTTGGGAGCTGACTGCGTGGTGAGGCACGGTTATGTTGGTCTATACAAATTTAGATCTCGAGCTCTACTCCTATCTCACGAGCAACAAGCTGAACCCACCAGAGTTAAAATCGACCCGAATCGTCCCTGCTATCACGCTCGTCCGCCCAAACCTGGGATAGTAGCCTAACGGCGATGTTGCCGCCTGGAAGCCCGTTATAGCCGCCTTTTCCGTCTTTTATTTTTCGTGATACAGAGAACAATGTGAATTTACCATCGGACGTTGTCCAAACCTACATTGATCTCCTTTTCCACAACTCTGTCTATGTTATTTGGTTTAAGTCAATGCCCGATCCAACAGTTCCTGCTCACCGTAGGAGATATTATTATGGCAAACAAGGCGCTGCCCATACAGTATGCGTATATAAGTATCTAGTTGTGTAAAACGTCTATTTCAGCAGATAAAGTTTCCTATACATGAAATTGGTCTCAACCGAGCTAAGAAAAAAGCCGAGATAAGAAATAAGAAACAATCTATATCAAGCCCGAGCTGTGTTGAATCTACCCCGTCTTGCCTTGTCTACAGAACATGCACATGGTCCACCGCCGCAACTACCAGCCAGATGCTGGCCGGACCTAAGGGTAGGACGTAGGCAGAGCGTGATAGAACTTGAAGACGTTGTCCGGGTCGTACTTGGCCTTGAGGCTGGCGAGCCGGGGAAGCTTGTCTCCGTAGATCTGCTCAAGGGTCTCGTCGCCCGCCGCGTAGTTGACGTAGACGGTCAGGCCGTCGTAGCCTGAAGTCGCCGCGAAATCGCCCCGAAGCTCAGGTCCCAGCGAGTTGGATGCTGTTTGGGAAGTTACGTCACCGAGGTCTCCCCAGCGGAACTGGATCAAGCTGTCTTGTGTGTTAGCCGATACAGCACAATAGTTACGAGATCTTACTGCACGTATGATGGGGAGACTGGAAAGGCGTAGACTTACCCATAGGTGGTGACGTCTCGCCACGGATACGCTGTCTCGTCTTCTGGCACAGCTTGCACGGCCTCATTGGGCCAAGTCTCAAGTAGGATGACCGAGCCGCGGGCGTCGGGGTTCGCAGCGTAGAAGTCGGACATCTTTTGCAAGCTGGAGGACCAGGTGGGCGCGTCGAAAGCCTTGAGATTGAAGCCGTAGACGTCGGAGATTCCCCCGCGGACACAGATCGCGGCGCCGATTTGAAACATGGCCTCCGCGGAGAGCTTGTTCCATGGGATGGTCGAGACATTTTGGTAATCAAATGGGCCGAGGTCGAGAACCGGGGCCATGGCCTTGAGAGCATCCTCTTGCGATCCGCCGTAAACAAGACTAGCCATGAGTTGAGTCTGAAAATGGAGATGTCAGTGATATGTTCCAAAAGACCCGAACATGAGAAATTTGTCGACGTTGGTCATTGACTTACCTGGTTTGTGGCACTGTTGTAGGTGACCATGGTTTGAACAGTCAGTTGCGCAGGCAGCGGCAGTAGGCTTGCCACGGCCTCAAAGTATGATACGTTCTTCTCGAGCGGCACAATCAGGTCCACGCTCGTCCAGTCACCACCATTGTACAATGGGTAGAGCTGGTAGGTAGCCGAGACGATGACGCCGAAGTTGTGGCCTGCGCCCCGGACTCCCCAGAACAGATCCGAGTTCGAAGTCTCCGATGCTTCCAGCAGAGTTCCGTTGGCGGTGACGATCCGTACTGATAGCAGAGAATCCAGTACCATGCCGTCGAGCCCATTCAGACGGCCGATGCCGCCGCCGACTGTCACGCCCACCATGCCGGGGCAGCTTGCCGTTCCCGTGGCTGTCCAGAAGCGTTAGCGTGCAGTTCATGTGTGCGGAGGCGGATTTTGAGACTCACGAACTTGGAAGCCAGCATTGTACACGGGGTCAAAGATCTGGCCAAAATGCACGCCACCTCCAATGGTGAGAGTGGAGGAGTTCTTGTCGACGACGACGCTGTCTAGCTGGCTCAGGTCAATGGCTACGCCACCCTTCATCTGGCCAAGCGTGGTGGAAAATCCATGACGACCGCCGGTGGCAAGGAGCGGCAGCCCATGCTCTTGTGCAGCTTTCACCTGCGATTTATTAGTATGGGCATCAATTTTGTGGCTTGCTGGGAAACGTACCGCCGTCACAACGTCTGCCTCAGAGGCCGGAGAGATGGCCACACTGTATGTGGGCTCCATGTAAATGTCCCATCTCTCGGTGGCATTTTCGAACTCTGGAGATCCCTGGACAGAGACGATCGTATCAGGAGACCACTGGTAGCTTGCGTCGCTGAAATCCGGCGCTGCGCGATACTGCACTACGGCAGCAACGCTGGCGCGCGCAAGCAGAAGGAGGCCGAGGCCGGAGAACTGGAAAGCGTGCATCTTGAAACGGCACTTTTGCTTTGCACTTGGTAGCTGGATGCTCTGCTGTTAGTCGAATGGTCCATCGTATTCGTGAAGGGCTGATATTACATTCTTATACTCTCGACATTCTCGTCTGATTCACCAGCTCGACCGTGAACTTCAGCTGGGAGGGAATGAGACGCGCTCATGCTCACCGAGGGCATTGGACCATGGACGGGCGTGGGAGCTCTCGTGAGTGTGACGGAAATCCTTCTGTGAAGCAACTATTGAATCTGAATGGTGTAGTCGAATACCCCTCGAGGAATGAATCCCATCGTACTCTCATCTGACTGAGATATCATGGGGCTGAGTTTAGATCCGGGTGCCTCGTTCGGTTGCGTGACAGGCACATTTTGCTGTCGGCGACCCAGAAAAGAGCTTGAATAGGAGCTTTGCCTCATGCTGAGTCCATGATCGCACCCGAGGACTCACCTGGTCGTCGTCTCTTCAAGGGAAAAGTGGCGCTTCGGCGTATTCGAGAGTCGCTACCGGGCTCCCGGGTCCACGTCAGCGGCCAATAATAGGGCATTACTAGATGCCATATCATGATTCATGAATAGGGCTGGATTCAGCATGAACGGCGCAGTAGGGTAAGGAATCCTCAGCTCCGAGAAAAATACGAGGATATCAAGTTGAATGTCGATGGATTCAATGGCGTTATGGATATTGTGGTCGATGGAACTCTAATAATCACAGATACTTTTACAAGGAGGATCGGCAACGTGATTCGGGAGGATTCCTGCTTGTTCTGGAACCTGAATGTTCTCATTATGCTGCCAGGGCTACGTGTGAGAGAGGCCAGCCATGCAGGATGAGTGGACTGACATGGCGCTCTCGGCCAACGCAGCCGAGCCAATGAGGCCTGTCCCGACAATCTTGGACTCACTTCAGCCTATATCGACTTCGCCACGGGTATACTTGATTGGTGGCGCGTTCGTTTCCCAATCACGTCCTTGATCACACCGTGGTCAGCAACATTATGCTGCGACTAGATCATATCATGTCCAAAGCCAACTTGACAAACCCTTCGATTTATTCACAACAGACCACTGAAGAGGGAATAGTTCGGAAAAGCTTACGGTGAATCCTAACATCGATAGTGTTGCCTCTTAAAGGTCCTTTACATAATGGAGTATGCCTGGTCTTAACCTACGCCACTTGGATCCTATCTGACGCTTAGAATATGGTGTGGGCTACCACAGCACGTCTTGGTATAATCTAGTTATCCTCATATAGGAATAACTTTCAACAAAACTTTCTGTGGTGCTCTTGGTATGTCTTATTCGCATATTCAGGAACGAATCCATCGGGTGAGACTGCCCGTCGGGCCAACCAGACCGATCTTTTCACACAACTCTGACATCCGCAACATCTGATAACGCCCTCGATTCCCAATATCACACACGCCATCTTGTACTTCGGGTCTGTGAATTGGATCCTGCCCTAATCTGACAAACAAAATCCTAAAGGCGTTTGTGACTTTTGTAGCAATCGGTGCCGAAGGCTTCAAGAAAAGAAGTCAGTGCAATTATTTCCCTCAAGAGACCAAAGAATGAATTACGAGTCAGGCACTTGCGCCACTACCAAGTATCGCAACCAGCCTGAACGGCTGTTTGAAATGAATCTCAATGATTTTGACGCTATTTTCGCTCTAGCTTTTACTTTGTTTAGAAGAACATTCAGCGTACTGTTCAAAATGTAATATGCGTAACTTGAACATGAATCCCATTCACGACCACTCGACTCAGTTCATCGACTATAATGATCGTGATCGACTCACGGCACAACGAATGAAGCAGCCTTGACAGATATTCTGCGAGAATCAACTTTTTATGATAGAGTTCAAGTCTTCCGCGGAAGATACCAGCTAAAATCTAAATGCCCGACTGCTAGGCTCCTGCGAGCTTCTATTTGTTCAAATGCTTCTTGGCCTGTTCTGGGTACCGGTCGCCTGCGACGGCCGTGTGGTCCACAGACTCCTCAAGCTCTGCCGCTTCGGCATCGGTCAGCTGTACGAGCTTGCTATTCTCCTCGACTCGGGAGACCTTAGTCGCACCAGGATTGGCAATCACGCCTTGGCGCAACACCCTATTGTCCAGCGTTAGTTTTAACTAGTGCAGAATAAGGGATCTTCTCAAAGGATTGATCACGTACCAGGAAATGGCAATCTGGGCACTCGTCGCACCCTTTCGCTGAGCGAGCGACTCCACGGACTCGGCAAGCTTGATGTTTTGCTCAAACGCGCCAGGCTGGAAGCGCGGGAAGTAGCGACGGTAGTCGTCAGCCGCCAGATCGTCCAGCTTCTTGAAATGGCCCGTCAACCAGCCGCTGCCCAGGGGACTGTAGCCGACGAGCGGGATGCCCAGCTCGCGGCATGTGTCAGCCACACCGCCCTGCTCGAGGACATGGCGAGAGAACAGGCTCAGCTCCTCCTCGACCATGGAGGGCGGGTGAACGGAATGGGCGCGGCGGATCGTCGAGGCACTGACCTCGCTGAGGCTGTACGAGCCGATCTTGCCCTCGTCAATGAGCTCGGCGAGGCCTCGCACCGAGGTCTCCACGGGCACGTTATCGTCGATGCGCGCCGGCCCGAACACGTCAATGGTCTTGACGCCGTCGAGGATGCTCAGGGCCTCTTCGACGGCCGCGCGCAGGCCCTCGGGGCTGCCGTCGGGCTGCTGGCGTCTGAAGTCGTAGGCGCCCTTGACGCTGAGCACGACGCGCTCCGCGTCCTCGGGGTACTTGGTGAAGTAGTACTTGAGGAGGTGAAGGGAGTTGGCATTAGGGGCACCGTAGAAGGTGGCCTGGGAGTGAGGTTCTAGGTCAGCATTTACAGGCGATTGAGATACGAAGAATACCCCTAAGGGAGGTTCCTGGGCCAGTGCATACCGCGTTCCAGAGGTTGGAACCATTTTCCAGCGCTGCCTTCATGGGCTTGATGGCCTCCTCGTGCGAAATCTTGCCCGACAGAGTAAGATCTTGGAAATTTCTTGTCAGACGCAAACCACCCAAGTTATTGTTCTCGTGAAAAGACTACTCACTCATCATGCCATATCCGATGGGGCCCACAGGTTTCCCTGCTACGGTCTTTGGAATGCTTGCTGGCGCCATTGTGGATTGATTCGTGAACGATGAAGCACTGGGTGGTAGTGACGGTCTTTGGATCTGAATTGGGGGAGATGTCTGTCCTCGTTCTTCACTTGTGTAAAATCATATAGCCAACCTCCTCATTGAGGTTCAGCTTTCGCGCTCGCGCTCTTGGTAAAGCCGAGCAGGAGTTGTCTCACATCGCCAACTGTATCAATTTGTCAGCGATATTCGATCAGATCACGGATCGAAATGCCGTTTTCCAAGTCCTGGGATGTGATCGGAGAGCGAATATTTGGTTACATTCTCAGGCATAGAAATCATGCCGTCAGCCGTGAGGATCTGAACGCGTTCTGGGCGGTCAGCAATGAGGAACCGAATACGTTCAGCAATGATTCATGAAATGCTGTACGAACGCGGTCAGCCATCAAACGGCGCTGTACGCGGTCAGAAATGAGGCGCGGTTTGTGTTATGACATTGGTGGAATGAATGTAGGCTGAAAGGCTTGATGATTATTGGTTAAATCCTGGAATCGATGAAACCGCATCCCTTTGATACTTATTTCTGTGAACTTGGCGCCAAGCTCAGGTACCATTCTCGCGACTCGCGATTAAAACCATAAAGGATTTCGGAGGTCGGACTTTTTTAATGTCCAGCATCAACAACAACGTTACACAAGCTCGCTTTGCTTAGCGAAACGGGACAACCTATTTCTCCGAAAAAATGCTTATACAATGTCGTTATGTGTAAGGCATGGTACGGTCCGAGATGATCTGATATGCAAGTTGGCAAAATCTGACAAGCCACTCATGAATCCAAGTAGCGCGATGTGAAGCGAGGTCAAAATACATGTTGCAAAGTACCAGTATCCATTGCATTACCCAAAGAGGATTCATTAGCCGCTGCTCATAGCATGCACTGGCACTTATCTCCAGACTCGATTTGAGATATACACGGACATGCACGGGAGAATGATGGGATTTACAGCTTGAGATATACATAATTCACTGCTCTGCTTGATGTATTCTCCTCTAGTGATAATTTCGCGTCTCGTGAAATCTTTGCGCACACACTGATGTCCGTCATGGAGAGCCTCATTGACATGTGGGCACCCAATGCCACTGTGAAGTCATGGGCAGCCGTGGGGAGTCGAGCATTGAGAGAGACGACAGGCAGCTCGCCCGCGCGGACTATACTGTTGCTATGGTGTTTCTATTTTGTTGCACGGTCCATCTATAATCTGTTTTTCCACCCGCTGCGCAAGATCCCCGGGCCCCGCATAGCTGCCATGACGTTTCTGTATGAGTTTTGGTACGACGCCGTGAAAGGGGGCACCTATCTCTGGGAGATCCGGAAGATGCATGAGATCTACGGTAAGATGGCAGTCCTCGCAAGCTATTGCTCCCTCTCACGGACCCTCAGACGGCGCACTGTCTTACTCATTGCGCAGGTCCGATCGTCCGTGTCAATCCGAACGAGGTGCACATCAATGATCCCGAGTACTACCAAAACATTTATGCCGGCGGCAGCGTTCGCCGGATTCACAAGGACCCGTCCGCGCTGGCCGGTTTTGCCATACCGGACTCGGTGGCGGCCACCGTGGACCACGGCCTCCACCGCCAGCGCCGCGGCTACATGAACCCCTACTTTGCTCCACGGGCTATCGTGTCCATGGAGCCCCTGATCCACGAGCGCATCACGGCCATGCTGATCCGGCTCGATCAGGCGCGCGATGCCGGTACGCCTGTCTCCCTGGACAGGGCCTTTTCTGCCATGACGGCCGACATTATCACCAACCACTTCTTCGGCTACCACTACGACTATCTCAGCATCCCCAGCCTTCAAGACCCGGTCCGCGAGGGTCTGAAGGGCGTTTCGGAGACGTTCCACTGGACACGGTTCTTGCCGTGGCTGACAGTCGCCATGAAGGCGCTCCCCGTGTTCGTGGTCCGGCAGCTCCAACCGGCCGTGGCCGACCTGGTGGAGCTCCGCGGCAGCTTCGAGAAGAACATCACAAACATACTTCAGGCCCGGGAGACAGGCGATCTGAAGCAGTCCAAGTCCGTCATCGTCGAGGCCTTGGGTGACGACCGCATCCCACCCAAGGAGCGCATGATCAGCCGTCTCGTGGACGAGGGCCAGGTCATTCTCTTTGCAGGTACCGAGAACTCGGCTCGGGCGCTGTCTATTGGCTTCTTCCACCTTCTGGACAACAGGGCGCTGCTGTCGAGAGTGCGCAAAGACCTGGCCTCCTTGGCAGCCATTCCAGACGAGGATTTGACGCTGCAATCTCTCGAGAGCCTCCCATATCTTGTAAGTACGGGAAGCTTGATTTACCATGTTTCCTTGATCCACTGACGTGTTGATAAAACCAAAAGACAGGCGTGGTGAAGGAGTCCATTCGCTTGTCCCACGGTCCCGTTACTCGTCTACCACGGGTAGCCGCCGAAGAGACACTTCAGTACAAAGAGTACGCCATTCCACCAGGAGTGAGTTCAGACAGATCCAGTCCCTGATTGCTTCCGGCTCGCAAATGGTCTAACGTTGATGGCTTCTAGACCCCGGTCAGCCAAATTGGCTATTTCGTCCACACAAACGAAGACATCTTCCCAGAGCCCATGAGCTTCAATCCAGACCGCTGGGTAGAAGCGGCGCGGCGCGGATTTCCCCTTAACAACTACCTGACCAGCTTTACTAAGGGCAGCCGACAATGTCTCGGCATGGGGTAAGAAATCCATTTCAATTCTGTAGATCCTCTTCCCCGACTACGGAGAATGAATGATTGTTAACACTTGTGGCGAACGTCTACAGTCTAGCGTACGCTGAGATCTACCTCACATTTGCGCGGGTTCTGCGCACCTTCGAGATGGGTCTTGTCAACACCACCATTGAGGACATCCAAATTCACAAGGCCTTTGTAATTGGCCAACCTAAAATTGTCAAAGGCAAAGGTGACGGCCAGGGCGAAGTCAAGGTCGTTATATCTGCGAAGTTGTAGTCACAAAGTAGAACTGCCCACTGCACTCAGACCCATAAAATGAACATGGTCCGTTTCCGGACGAATACTATAGATAAGAGGTATGAGTGGCGAATATCTAGATCTAGATAAGGACATCCTGCATCTTAAACGATCAGAAATTCCCGAGTCGCTACTTTTCCATAAGCCAAAAAAGTCTATCTATCTCCGAGAAGATAATGCCTAGAATATTGGTGATTCATCAACCCCACGAGCTTTCGTCCGGACCTTTGCCAAGTTCACGCTCGTCTACTCAGGAAAGCGCATCTACCCGTCCGTCTTACCACCATTACGAGAGCTGAACATTATGCCAATGGTGCTCCCACGCCGCAATCATATCATACAGACTTCTGTTCTGCATTGGGTAGATGTTGCGTAGGATCTCGGGTCATTATTGTTCTGGCCCAGACTATAGCCAAGGTCCTATACCTTGCTTGTTCATTTGACAGGGTGGCCGGATAGGTCCGCCATACGCCATACTGGCGGTCTGCGCCATTGATTTGCAGGTCGAGTGAGAGCTTAGGTGAGACTCGGGGTATAGGTGAGACTCGGACAATACATGCAAGTGCTTCCTGAAGAAATGCTATCTAATGGTGTGCTCGACAAACCTCGCGTGGGAAACTGAGTCTAAGCCAATGAATGTGACACTCGGGAGATATCTTACGTTTCACGTAGCCATAATCAGCGCAGCAGAGTTATATTCTCATTATAAATTAACAGTAAAGCTCTATCAACAACACTCGTTTTCCGTGAGTTTCTACTCAACTCTGAAGAATCCTAATTCAACAAGGCTCAGAGTACATAGACTATACTTCTTTTCCAGCCCCCAGACCACCATGTCAGCACATCATGGGCTTCCCTCTCTCCTGGTCTTCGGGCCGCAGACCGAGTTCTCCTCTGAAGAGATTCTGTCAGATCTGCGCCTCGAGATTGTCAGCAACCCCCACCTCTCTGCCCTGAGAGACGGCGTGGCTGATCTGCCGCGCTTTTGGCACAACCTCGTCTCGTCAGACCCGAGCCTACGCTCGGTCCCTGGCGCCAAGAATCTCACCCAGCTGGCGCAGTGGGTTGCGAATGGCGGGCCATTCCCCCATGGAGGCGAGCCGGGCGCCGGGCCGCCCAATCACTACTCCATGGCCGTGACGGTGCTGCTCCAGATCAGCCAGTACGCACGTTATCTCGGCCACCTAGGTAGCGGCAAAGGAGGCGAGGATGCTCACCGTAGCGTTCTCGGGGCTGTCGGCGCCGGAGGCGGGATTCAGGGCTTTTGTGTGGGCTTCCTGAGTGCCGTCGCCGCCGCCACCGCAAAAACCGAGTCAGACCTGGGTGCTGCCGCTGCGGTGGCGCTCCGTCTGGCTGTATGCATCGGAGCCCACGTTGACCATGATGGCATCTTTGCCGAGAAGCCGATCCAGACGTCGTGTGTAGCCGTGCGCTGGAAGGAGGGCACCGGTGTCGGGAACGCCGAGGTTGAGAAGATCACACGGTCATATTCACAAGTAAGGAAAGTCTAGTTCAGTAGAGGAGTCACAGGCTGCTAACATTATGAGCCAGGCTTACATATCCAGCATCACCGACGACGCTTGCGTGACAGTCACGTTGCGCGATGTCGATGTCGATGCCTTTATTTTAGAGGTCAGGGGCCTTGGCCTCCGTGCCAAGTCTGTCCCTGTCCATGGTCGTTTTCACACCAACGATCACACAAATGCCGTCGACAAACTCATGGAGCTGGTCCGGCATGAAAAAGAGCTCCAGTTCCCGGATGTAAAAGAACTTCAAGCCCCTATCCGATCCACTATTGACGGTAGTATTATTGCGTCGGAAGAGGGCGACCAGGGCAGCTTACAATTGACTCGACTTGCCCTGCACAGCACGCTGCTAAGACCGGCCAGCTGGTATGCCACTCTCAAGAGCTCAGTTCAGCAGCTGGAGAGGTCCAACAAGACAGTCGCGTTTGCGGGATTTGGAAATCACATACCAGCTTCTCTCGTCCAGGCTTCATCCCTCCACGTCTTGTCACTCTCCAATCTGAGAGGAGCAAACAACAAGACCAGTGTCAATGGCGTCAATGGCGTCAATGGCGTCAATGGTACCAATGGAGTAAACGGTGTCCACGAGACGCGAGCAATTCCCGTCACGACCGAGGACGACTTATCCCAGTACCCTTCGCACTCCATCGCCATCGTCGGCATGGCCGGACGATTCCCGGGCGCCGACTCGGTCGACGAGCTCTGGGACCTGCTCCTGGCACGCAAAAGCATGGTCGAGCCGGCGCCAGTCGAGCGGTTGAATCTCCCACAGACGGGCGAATATGCGGACACAAAGTGGTGGGGTAACTTCCTGCGTGACCCCGAGACCTTTGACCACCGCTTCTTTAAGAAATCGTCCCGTGAAGCTATCGCGTGGGACCCTCAACAGCGGCTCCTGCTTGAGGTCATGTATGAAGCGCTTGAGTCGGCGGGCTACTTTCGCCCCAAGGGAACGGAGGAGCCCGACGACTACGGCTGCTATATAGGCGCCGTCATGAATAATTATTATGATAACTTATCGTGCCACCCACCAACCGCCTATGGCATGATGGGTACCGCGCGTTGTTTCCTTAGCGGCCGTATGAGCCACTATTTCGGGTGGACAGGCCCGGCGCTGACGATGGATACTGCCTGTTCGTCATCGTTGGTGGCGCTCAATACGGCATGCCGGGCTATCTGGTCCGGCGAATGCTCGCGCGCCGTAGCGGGCGGTACGAACGTTATCTGCAGTCCCATCGATTACCAGAATCTGGGGGCGGCCGGCTTTTTGAGCCCGTCGGGCCAGTGCAAGCCTTTTGACGCCTCGGCCGACGGTTACTGTCGCGGTGAGGCTGTGGCCGTAGTGGTGCTCAAGCGGCTGAGCGATGCCCTGCGCGACGGCGATGCAGTGCATGGCGTCGTAGTCGGCTCAGCTGTGAACCAGAATCACAACGACAGCCATATTACGGTGCCGCACTCCGAGTCCCAAGTGGCGCTGTACCAAAATGTCATGCGCCAAGGCGGTATTGAGCCCGATGAGGTCTCTTACGTCGAGGCCCACGGCACGGGCACTGTTGTTGGCGACCCGATTGAGGCCCGTAGCATCCGCAAGGCCTTTGGTGGACCGCAACGCGATGCGCTGCTACATTTCGGGTCCATAAAGGGGAACATTGGCCACACCGAGTCGACGGCCGGTGTCACCGGCTTGATCAAGGTGCTACTCATGATGCGCCATGGTCGCATTCCCCCACAGGCGAGCTTCTCCACGCTGAACCCGGACCTGCCGTCGATCGGGGACGACAAGATGGCGGTTCCACAGAGCGTCTTGGACTGGAATCCCGAGTCGGGGCGCGTGGCTTGTGTGAACAGTTACGGCGCGGCCGGGAGTAATGCGGCGGTTGTCGTGCGGGAGAAACCGTCCTTTTTGACGGCGGCGGCGGCGGCGGCGACGGCACCCGTGCAGCTGGCCAAGTACCCGCTCTTCCTCTCGGCCAACTCCACCACGAGTCTCGGCATGTACAGTAAGAAGCTGCTCAGCAAGCTGAAGGACGCAGCGGCGGCGACCACACCGGCAGCTCTGCTCGCGGCCCTGACGTTTAATCTCGCTGATCGGGCAAACCACGCGCTGCCAGTCCGCCTGGCGACTACAGTGACTAGTCTTGGCGATCTGGAGACAAAGCTCGAAGCGGCAGCAGCTGGCTCTACCTCTGATGTTATCAGTCCTCCCCAGGGTAAGCCCAAGCCCACCGACGTGGTGCTCGTGTTCGGTGGACAGGAAAGCAACTTTATCGGGCTGTCCGAGGACATATATCACAGCACCAAAAATTTCCGCCATCATCTCGACGCATGTAGTAACCTTCTCATTTCCCAAGGCCGAGATAGCCTCTTCCCCATCGTTTTCCAGCGCGACCCTGTGCAGGAACTGGTGTCACTACACGCCGGTCTCTTTGCGGTCCAATACGCTTCGGCTAAGGCGTGGCTCGACTGTGGGCTAAAAGCGAGCGCTGTTGTGGGCCACAGTTTTGGTCAGCTAACAGTTCTCTGCATCTCGGGCGTGCTATCACTGAATGATGCACTGAAACTCGTAACCGGGAGGGCAGAGATCATGGAAAAGCATTGGGGCTCCGAGTCAGGATCCATGTTATCTGTGCAGGCAGATCGCGAGACCGTCGATCAGGCCCTTCGCTCTTTGCAGGGCAAACAGCAAGATGCAAGCAAGCAGTATTATGCTGAGATAGCCTGCTATAATGGGCCCAAGAGTCATGTCGTCGTGGGCTCTGCTCAGTCCATCGATCTTCTAGAGCAGCAGCTCGGCGGGTCGGTCCGTACAAAGAAACTCAGTGTCACCCACGGTTTCCATTCCAAGTTCACCGAGCCGATGCTCGAGCACATCGGGGCTCTAGCTCAAACACTGGTTTGGCGGCGCCCGAGCATCCCACTAGAGACGTGTGACGAGATCGAAACCCAATCAGAGCCCGACTCTCACATCGCGGCAGATCATACTCGACGTCCAGTCTTTTTCCAGCACGCAATTGAGAGACTCGCCGCCCGGTTCTCGCAGAGCAACTGCGCCTGGATTGAGGCCGGCCGTGGATCTTCCGTCATGCAGCTAGTCCGTGGCTGCGTGGCTGATTCTCAGAGTCAGAGCCAGGCATTCTTGTCGGCCCAGCTGACTTCGGCGGAAGCGCAAGCATCTCTCGCCAACACCACGGTCGAGCTTTGGAAGCGAGGATTCGCCGTGCAATACTGGGCTTTTCACCGGAGCCAGAAGGACGAGTTTGGCTACCTCAGCCTGCCGCCGTACCAATTCGAGAAGACGCGCCACTGGCTGCCCTACACGGGGAGAGGTGGGCCCGAGAAGGAACAAGAAAAGTCAGGGAGAAAAGAAGAAGCAGCTCCCGAGACACACGAGCTTCTCACCTTCCTCAAATACAAGGACGCCGGGGCAAAATCAGCGAATAAAGAGGCTATTTTCCGCATCGATCCCTACGCGGACCGGTTCCAGGCCCTTTTGAGCGGCCACATCATGGGTGGTCAAACGCTCGCGCCGGCGTCGTTGTACTTTGAAGTCGTTTCGCGAGCGGCACTCGTACTGCAAGGCGACATTGCGGCGACCACGTACGTGCCGACGGTCAGTGACCTGGTCATGACGTCGCCGATCGGTCAGGATAAGAGCAAAACGATCACATTGACTCTAACGTCCGAGAACGGCGCTGAGGACGAGCCCTCGTGGTCCTTTTCCATCACTTTACAGGATGCATCTTCCTCGGCGGCGCCTGTCGAGCAGTCCACAGGCAAAGTCGGGTTACGGAAACGCACTGATGCCCGGGCCGCGCGTGCCTTTGAGCGCTTCGAGGCCCTAACAGGCCACGGGCGGCGTGTGGATGAGGTGTTCGCGCACCCGGACGCCGAAACGATGCGCGGGCAGCATATCTACCGAGCCTTTAACACAGTGGTACAGTACGCGCCGGCATTCCACGGTATCAAGCAGGTGGCGAGCGTGGGCACCGAGGCTGCGGGTATTGTGCGAGTGGTGCCTGACCCGAATGACCCAGCTGATCAGCGCCTGTGCGACACGCCCATGACGGACAGCTTCATGCAGTTTGCCGGATTCATGATCAACTACTTCAATAACGCCAACACAGAGGATGTCTTGGTGTGCGTGCAGATGGAGCACGTCGAGATGGGCGGAGGTTTCGATCCGGACGCCGGCGAATGGCGCGTTTATGCTACCATGACCAACGGCGGGGCGGCCATAGGGGACAAGGGTCAGCATATCGACGCATCAGCGGATATTTACGTGTTCGATACGAAGACGGGCAAGATGGTCATGGCGGCATTCGGCTTCGGCTTCTCGCGTATGCCGCGAGCTTTGCTAGGACGCATGCTGGAGAGCGCGAACAAGACGAAGGCGTCGACGTCGTCGTCTGCACCGCTAGCGGGATCTACCCCAGTGGCAGTCAAGGAGACGGCTACTTCCGTTCCTGTGACTGCAGATGCTCCAGTTCAAAAGAAGTCAACCGGTCCCAAGAAGTCGGCGGCTCGCTCCAAACGCCGTGAGCTGCTTCAGATCGTGTCCAACGTTAGCGACATACCTCTCAGCGACATCACGGGCGAGGCGACGCTCGAGGACCTTGGTGTGGACTCCCTTATGGCTACTGAAGTGATCAATGATATCCGCACCGAGCTGGGGCTCACGATAGATCTGACCAGCTTCCTCTTCTTCACCGACATCCAGGCCCTTGCCGTGTATGTGGACGAACAGTTGGGCTTGGGCGGCGCCGATGATGATGCGGACGACGATGACGACGACGACGAATCCATTAAGCAGAATGCATCGCCGGCAGACTCAGGCATCGCTGACATCAACATGTCGGAGCCCATCTTGCCCCTCAAGGAGGCGGCCAAGGTCGATGCCCGTCCCACCATCACCAACGCCCTAGAGGCTTTCCGTGACACCCGGCTCAATTTCGACCAGCTCGCCAAAGTCACGGAAGCTCTCAACTTCTGGAAGGACGCATACCCGCACCAGAAACGCCTAGTAATCGCCTACACGGTCGAGGCTTTTGCCCAGATCGGTTGCGATCTGAAGACGCTCCGGGCCGGCGACGCGGTGCCGCAAGTGAAGGGCACGCTGGAACGTCACGGCCAGGTCGTGCGACAGTTCTATCGCGTGCTCGAAGACGGCGATCTCATCAAGTTCGACTCCTCAGGCCGCTCTTTGTTTACCCGGACAAACGCACCGCTTGATCCCGTCCCCGCCGAGGCCATCTACCACGAGATGATCGACCTCCACCCACAACACGCAACCGTCAACAGGCTCGTGCGCGCTGTCGGATGCGAGCTGGCGCAGTGTTTGACGGGCGCCAAAGATTGTCTGCAAATCCTGTTCGGCGACCGCGCCAATAAGAAGACGCTCGATGACATGTACGAGTACTGGCCGCTGGTGCGCACGCCGTCACTAGTGCTGGGTGACTTCCTGGCGCAGGCGCTGACGCGAGCGTCCGGAGGAGGAAAATTCCGCATCCTCGAGATCGGCGCAGGGACGGGCGGTACGACGCGCCACTTGGTTCCCCTGCTTCGAAGCCTGGGCATACCTTTCGAGTATACCTTCACGGACCTGTCTGCGTCGCTGGTGGCCGCGGCCAAGCGGCAGTGGAAGGACCTGGCCAAGGATGGTACCATGATTTTCCGCGTCGTAGATATCGAGCAGCCGCCGCTGCCTGAGGACACGGCAGCGTACCACATCGTCCTGTCCACAAACTGTGTCCACGCTACGCGCGATCTGAATGTGTCACTGCGGAATATAAGGCGCATGCTACGCGACGATGGCGCTCTGACGTTGATCGAGATGACACGCAACATGTTTTGGCTGGACATAGTGGTGGGCCTGCTCGAGGGCTGGTGGCTCTTCGAGGACGGGCGCGACTATGCCTTGGTCGACGAAAAGCACTGGGAAGGAGTCATGAAGGGTGCCGGCTTTGAGGCTGTGGAGTGGAGTGACGGCGAGTCGCCCGAGTCAAAGACAGTGAGAGTGATTGCTGCGTTTCCGACCGCGACGACGGCAGCAAACAATACCAATGGTGATGTCGTAGCCAACGGGACGGAGTCGAAGTTTGTAAACGACACAAACGGATCTCTTGACGCCCCACTGGCCAAGAAACCTGAGAATGTGAAGGCCATTCTGGAGACGGTGGTGTATAAGAAGATTGGCGATCTGGATATCCACGCCGATGTGTACTGGCCCGTCTCAGCAACCAATAGTCCACAAAAACCCAAACCAATCGCCCTCATGATTCACGGTGGCAGCCACATCATATTCTCGCGCAAGGATATCCGCCCGCCACAGACCCGACTTCTTCTCTCACAAGGTTTCCTGCCTGTCAGTCTGGACCACCGTTTATGTCCCGAGACACCCCTTGCCGAAGGCGCCATGGCCGATGTGTGCTCAGGGCTCGCGTGGGCGCGCGACACTTTGCCCGGCCTTAACTCTCCATCCCGTCCAGCAGGCCTAGAAATCGACGGGACGCGCGTCGTTGTGATCGGTTGGTCCTCGGGCGGTCAGCTCGCCATGTCGCTAAACTGGACGGCACCGGCGCGTGGGCTCGCGCCCCCTTCCGCCGTGCTGGCTTTCTACCCTCCAACCGACTACGAGGACTCGTGGTGGCGAGCGCCGATCCAGCCCATCGGCGCCGCCGACACAGGACTGGAATACGACGTGCTCGACGCCGTACAGGACACTCCCGTGACGAATTACGGCGTGGTCGGCGCGTGGGAGCCGCTGTCGGATCCTCGCATCCGGACCGACCCGCGCTGCCGCATCGTGCTGCATATCAATTGGAAGGCTCAGACCTTGCCCGTCATCGTCAACGGGCTGCCAAGCCGCCGCAAGGCCAACGCCGAGGCCACCAGCACCAAAACCGACTGGAACGCGGCGCCGCAGCCGACGCTGGAACGTGTCCGTGCTGTGAGCCCCCGCGCACACATCACGGGTGGTACCTACGCCAACGTGCCGACCTTCCTGATCCACGGCACCGCCGATGATCTGATCCCATGGCAACAGAGCCAGGGTACGCACGACGCGCTGGTGGCTCGCGGAATACCGACCGGCTTGGTTCTGGTCGAGGGGGCGCCGCACATTTGCGATTTGAGCAGCGATCCCGAGTCGGCGGGATGGAAGGCGGCGCTGAGGGGATACGAGTTTATCAGCAGTTTTGTGCTTTAGCTGGGTAAATAGGTGGCTTGGTATTTATGAAATGACCTGGAGGTCGTTGGGCGGCCATGTTTTCGACTAGGGAAATTACTGTTTAGAAGAGTACATCGAGAAATGATATCACAGAGGTCAATTCATCTGTAAATCATTGTGTGGTGCAGTAAAGTTGGAAGCTAGAAGGGAGCAGAACACGCTATAGCTTTGCCGCGTTGTGCGGGACCCCGCCATTCCCCACGGGGAAAGCATGACCCGCAACAGGGCACGACGGTAACAACTCGCCTGAAGAAGCAAGCTGCAATAAATGTCAAATTCAATTATGGATGCTTCGAGACTTTGAAATGGTATTTCACCCAGGATCCTGATCATTGGGACCATAATGATCGAAACCGACTTTGATCGCGCCCCCACAACTCGACTGGCCTACCAACTTCGACAATTCTACCGGCATCTAGCACCACGACCCGATCGCATGCCATGGCCATATCCCGGCGATGCGTCACAATGAGCACTGTGTAGGCAGAGAACTCGCCCATCAAGAGCCGCAGTATAACGCGCTCCGTCTCAGCATCGGTGCTCGACGTGATCTCGTCGAGGAGGAGCAACCCCCCGTCCTTACGGCCAGGGTTGGTGCGCAGCTTGACCCTTCGGCGTAGCACGGCGCGCGCAAAGCTGAGCAGCTGCTTCTGTCCGCTGCTGAGCTCGCCTGGCACAAATGGGCCGGCGAGACCACCCTTGGCACTCACCAGGTCGAGCAGGTCCAGATCCGCTAGCACAGCGGTGCACTCCTCGTCCGAAGCTGCCTTCCAAGGGTCGAGATTGTCCCGGAAGGACGTCCCGCTGGGCAGAAAAGTGGCATCCTGGGATTCGGCAATGATGCGCTCGCGGAGGATTGTTTGGTCGACCTGGTCGAGAGGGACCCCGTCCACCATGATTGCCGACGTAGATTTCTCGGTGTCGGTTGGTGACGAGCCCCCGACGGTAGGCTCCAGCAGTCGCAGAAGAAGAGCGAGGACAGAAGATTTACCACTGTTCTCGTAGATTAATTTAGTACATTTTTCGTCATTTCGCAGAGGCTTGATCACACGTCTTACCTTCCTGTGCGTCCACAGATTGCAATCTTCTCCTTTGCGGATATTCGCAGATCGAAGTCTCTGAGAACAGAGGTTCCAATCGTATACTCGGCGACGACGTTACGGAACTCGATGCAACCTCGATCTGGCCAGGTCTTATCGGGCGTTTTTCTCTCGTCTACTCGAACTTCTTGTTCGGTTTGGTCAATGAAAGTTGTCAACCTGCTGATAGCGCCCAGAGACGTTTCCAAGCCCGTGTATGCGACCACAATGGTGCTGAGCGTCGATGCGAGAGTGGTGAGCGTTACCAACCCGGCACCTACGCTACCCGCATTTGAGCGCAGACGTGTCGCCAGTGCCACCAAGACGATCGAAAGCACTGCAACGATCAAATTCATGATGAGCATGAGCCATTGCTGTGCTATAGCCAGCAAGTAAGAGGGGCGCTGAGAGTCGACAAGAAGAGCCTGATTCCGTGCTTGATATTGAGGGAACCATCTGAAGGCACGGATCGTATGTATGCCAGTAATGGTGTCAAGAAAATTGGTACTTTTGGAACGACTGTGAGTATGCAATGTACAGTAAATTGAAATCATGCATTCTGGGAGAACTTACTATAGGGGTGTCTTGGCTTCCAAGTCAAGAATTCTGAGCCGTTTCGAGGTCGGCAGATAAATGTGTTGCACCACCCATATTAGTGCCATGAAGACGGGATAGCTCAGTGCCAACCATCCAGACGATATCGCTATCACGACAGCTTGGCCAATTGCGCTGGACAAGGTGAAGCTCAAGTTGTTGACCATGCGTGGAAGCATCGTGTCCAATATGGTCATGTCTTGAGTGAACAGATTCAAGATCTTGCCGACATCTGTGCTCCCGAGGAAGCGCAAACTGCTATTCATGACGGCATCAACGACTTTATGGTGGAAGTCTGTTCCAGTATTTCTTACTCCGGTGCGTAGCATGACCAGCCCCGCCGGAAAGACGCACAAGACTGTAGCTGCCCCAAAGAAGGCATACAGCCCGATCCAATAGGCCCAAGAATGTTGGGGGTTGGTCTGTGTCGAGTCGCTTGATACAAATTTCAGCCAAATGGTTTGGAAATTGGGGAAGAATCCGCTGCCGATTACCAGCACGACGAAGATGACCATTGGTGTCAATCCCACTGTGCGCAGCCACTCGCGATATACCTGTGAGTCGGCAGATGGAAGTGATGTAGAGCGCTGTGATTCTCTCCGTTCTGACCTATTGGGCCCGTCACTAGATGTTTCCCGCTTGGGTTCTTCTGCGGGCTCTTGGCGCATCGTCCTGGCTGCATCTGAGTCTTGCAATATTTGCGATACGTCGTTCGAAACTCGAGAATCTACGTCCATGTATGAATTCTGGAGCCACTGTGGTGAAGGACTGTCGACAGGCTGATCGGTCAGCGAGCCGTCGCCAGAGATAGCGATGACGCGATCCGCCAGTGCCAACAGAGACACCGCATGCGTTGAAGCAATGGTGGTTGCTTTCCTCTTTCGAAGTACTCCATGCTCGCCAAACAAGTTCAAGGCCACTAGCGTTTGTGTCGAGCCGTCTAGCGCACTGAAAACGTCGTCCAGAACAAGTATATCGGCTTCGGCATAAAGTGCTCGAGCTAGAGAGATTCGCTGTCGCTGACCACCACTGAGAGAAATGCCCTTGCTGCCTACAACAGTCTCATCGCCATGAGGCATCTGCTCTAGATCTTCTCGAAGCATTGTTGCTTTTATCGCCTCGGCGTATCTCTCCGACGAGAATGATGTATGGGCAATAATGTTTGACCTGATCGACGCATTGAAGATCACTGCCTTCTGGTCGCAGTAGGCTATAGACTTGGATTGGAGCCAGATGGTTCCCTGCACAAAAGGGACTTCACCTAGAAGAGCTTTGCACAGAGTGGATTTGCCAGATCCTACAGGACCTGTCACGAATGTGATCGAAGCTCTAAAGATTTCTAGATCAAGAGCTTGCATGACGGGCTTTCCGGCGGACCATCCAAGGCTGGCATGAGACAGACCAATAACCGTGTCATTGCTCTTCTCAAGAGTAGTATCATGAGATCCACTAAGGCGAAAATCTCGGTAATCTGTCTGGTCGCTTTGCATCAAATATTGCCAGATCCTATTGAGAGACGCGGTACTGGCAGCGATGATGGGAATGATCTGTAAGAATTGTTGCAGCGGTGCAGTCAACAAGGACAAGAGAAGGAGTGCGGTATAAGCACGGGTTTGGTCTAGGACGTGTGACGATACAAATGCAAAGGTGAGTGCTGGAGATATTGCCTGGGGCAGTTGACTGAGACTTGCACTGGTGGCTATCAAGGTGCGAGCCCGCTGACCAACACCAATTTCGTTTTCGCGTTCGTGTTTGACAAGTTTGCCGGCAGGGACCGCCATGCCTGTGACGCGGAGGTCTTTGACCTGCGACAGGGTCTCCGAGGTCACTCCTGTGCGTCTCTGGACACTGGACATCCAGGTCGTCTGGTACGGTATCGCCCGTTGCGAAATCATGTAGGAGATTCCGAAGCCGAGGAGCACAATGACGAGGGGTGCCACAAAGGCATTCCCAACTTGCCGGTAGAGAAGCCATAGCGCAATGGGTATTTGAACGGCGTTTGCCCAAACCTCGTGGACGGATCTGATGCCAGTATAGATGCGTTCAACATCCGCGCCCATCAACGTCACAGCTGCGAGATCGCCTTCGCTTTTGTGCACAACTTTATTCGTCTTTTGGTAGATGGCCGCAATTAAGAAGGCGCGAAGTCGTGATTGAAACCGCTCCTGGTAGTACCAATACAAGGCAGTGGAAATCGCGATGCCCAGGTATATGAATAGAGCCGTGACAATAAGACTCGAACTAGTCAAGGCGTCAGATCCCGCATCATTCTCCAGATAATCCAGGAGATACTGCAGGAAAAATGGCTGACACAGATTGAAGCCGATCAGACACAGCCGGGGAAAGACGGCCATGGAGAATTGCCAGCCGAGTGGTTTAGCTAACCACATGGTGAGCTGCCGGTTGAAGAAGCCACCAGACCTCGCGCCAGTCTGCACCTTGCCGGCTCCATCGGGGACTCGAGGACACAAGTCGAGATCCAGTGGGTACAGATCCTCCATTTCCAACGGCTTTCGGTAGCCAGTCCATAACAGCGGATTCAACCACGCATACAGGCCCAGGCTTATAATGCTGCTTGTTTCTTCCGGACTGTGGTCATGGGCGCTCCAGAAAGCCCACTGACGTCGCTGCAGACTCTCTATAATCAAGAGAGCAGATTCAACGGGTATGCATGCTGTAAACAGTTTCGTAAATCGATTGGAGTTTTGATCGTCGTCTGACCACGCGCCAGCCTCCCAAAGCAAGGGACATCGGACCACATCGTAGATGAAGGTGAGCAACAGGAGGCCGCACCCGAGAATGGACGGGCGCGGGGATTTGAAGTGCTCAAGCTGTGATAGTATGAGAAGGACGACTGATGCTATAAATTCCAACGCCCTCGAGGCCCTGAAGGGTGCGGATTGATCGCGCACCGAGTAGAATCCTTCGACGAGCAGAGCGAGGCGTAGACCAGCAAAGGCAGCGCAGAAGGTCAACTTCAACGCAAACACATGTCTTGGCGCGTGGATGATGTTGGGCCTTGGGGAGAGGAGATATAAGGACCGCAGACAGCCCAGGGCTGCGAAAGCTCCAGCAGTGGCCAGCGATAGCCAAAATATCCATTTGTACTCGGTTTGCGCAAAGGTTTCGGCGGCTGATGAGCAGAGTTGTTGGTTGACCCCAAAGCCGTCAGCCGCCGCACACGACATTAGGTCCATTGAATTAGCTGGCGACGGGTCTTAGCGACTGACTCTCAGGCGAAGACAGCGCTAAGTCACGGCGGTCGTTATGCCTGTGGGTGCGTTCTAAGCTCTCCAGAGCTAGAGCTCAATTGAATCCGACTTGGCGTTTACCATGCATCCAGTATGGGCATCATCCGCGCAAAGTTGTCTGTCGTTTTGCCAAATTGAGGGATTGAAATAAAACACGTCTGGGACCTTGTCTTGATTGAACATATATATTAACGAACTCTCGCGCATGTTACAATGGACTGCATCTTTTTCAAAAGTTCCCCATTACCTGATTGAGTAAGGTCCCAAATCAGGCACCGTCATTGATCACCACTCAAACGGCCAACAAACACAATTTGGAAGCTCGTTCCCATTTGTCGAAATGACCGTCTTCAGGTACACATGTCAACATGAATCGAGAATGCCGCTGGCTTGAAGGAATTGTTTGAAATCTTGTCAGGAAGATGCACGATGAGCACGGGAGAGGAAGTAAAGCGGCAAAGCTGGTCTTGGTGACTGAGTATACTTTTCTGGATCCCCTACGATCAAAAACTCCCTAGAAACCAGAGAGTTAATGGCTGCACGCGGGCGGTAAGAGGCGGGAAACAGGATGAGGGGAGCACCGAAAATCCCTTATCTTTACGACCTACTCAAAAAGAAAGTGAAGTCATTCGGTAGGATCTCATAATAGTCAAGCATATCCAGACCAGGAAGGATTTTCGAATCAATGATCCCATACCATAAGGCGTGAGCTTACAGGGGCTCGCTCCAGGGGTGGGCCAGACCCATGTCTGCCCCGGTAGCCGCTGAACGAGCTCCTCAGGAGCCCTCCAGAATTCCGCACAACTCCAACTCGGATCATCATCTCTTCAAACAAGCACACGCGGACACTCACCGGTTCGGTTATCGCTCTACTGTACTTACAGATTCATCACACCATGAAACACGGCATATATCTTTCTTGGCAAGGGTCCAATCATACCTGGATCCGAACGGGTATGCGTCTTCCCGCCCTGTATATTGTGTGATGCGACGTGCAGTGTCGGCCTCTCGTAAGTCCCCGTCTTGGTCGGCGTTCACTTCATATGGTATGCCAAGTAACTCTCCAGCTCGGAAATGTGCGTCGGCGCCGGGTGTTCCGGAACATCCGGAACATGGCGAGGCCACAGTCTCCTCCGATCCGCTCGCCCGACGTGATGGCAGGCACGCTTGCAGTGCTTTGGAACCTTCAGGTGAGTTCCATCGTCAGTCGGACGATGGTGGTGAAAAAGATGAAACCATCCTTTTTTGTCTTCGATCCATAGACTGTCTGTGTACCCATGCATAACAGTATAGCGACGATGTACAACCCACACTATTCAATTTCCTCTTGTTGGGCGCGGATGCTCGTATTGCATTTACTCAGTTTGCTTTCATGCCTTCACTTGACTGAATGCCGCCTCCAATCACAACATGAGTGGCCCTCAAGAAGATCTGAGACTAGCTTCCCTGCCCGTCAAGTACAACAACGGCAGGTCAAGCAAGCATCCAATACAAGATATCTTCAATCAAACACAACACGTAGGGAACAGAAATTGTTTCGCCAGATTAGGGAATATTGCTATTGACACAACTTACAGAATTCCTTGTAAATGGGACCTCGCTTCCTGATGTTGAATTTGACATCGGAGAGTCCTACGCAGGGCTCTTGTCCATTAGCGAAGACCTCTCTGCTGCCGAACGGCTGTTTTTCTGGTTCTTCCCTTCTTCGTCTGCCGCTGCGCAGAACGAAATTGTGATTTGGCTGAACGGCGGGGTAAGTACGATATTGAGATTGTTCCGACAATTTTGACTGACGATAATGGTATAGCCGGGGTGTTCATCTTTAGAAGGGCTTTTGCAAGAAAATGGCCCCTTCCTCTGGCAATATGGCACCTACAAGCCTGTCCCGAATCCATGGAGCTGGAGTCATTTGACCAATATCGTATACATTGAACAGCCCGTCGGAACAGGCTTTTCTACAGGGACGCCATCCATTCACAACGAAGAGGAACTGAGCCAACAATTTATGGGGTTCTGGAAGAACTTTGTTGACCTGTTCGGACTGCATGGCTTCAAGGTCTACATCACCGGCGAATCATATGCCGGAATGTGTTCCCCATACATCGCGTCATCGTTCTTGGATGCTCAGGATGCCACATATTTCAATGTGTCTGGAATGCTCATTTACGACCCACTCATTGGCAACGCGATCAGCGATCGAAACGTGGCAGCTGTTCCGTTCGTCGATCGCCACAACAGCCTGTTGCCTCTAAATGATACCTTTGACGACCATATCCACGGCCTTCATACCTCTTGTGGCTTTGAGCAACATTTGGCGACATACCTCACCTTTCCGCCACCGCCAGGTCCCCAGCCAGCTTTGAGTGGCACAAACATGAGCAATGAGTGTCAAGGATTATGGACATCAATATACACGGAGATGTTTTCCGTAAATCCGTGCTTTGACGAATACCAGGTAGCCACTACTTGTCCGCTGCTCTGGGACGTGCTCGGGGCGCCGGGCTCATTGATGTACCTCCCGGAAGGCGCAGAGATCTACTTCGACAGGACCGACGTCAAGAAGGCTATTCATGCCCCCGAGAACCAGACGTGGTCAGAGTGTAGCGGTGGCATCTTCCAAGACAACATTGACGGGTCCGAGCCCAGTAGCTGGACAGCCATTCCACGTGTCGTTGAAGCGACTCAGAACGTCATCATTGGCCATGGCCTGCTCGACTTTGTGCTGCTCAGTGACCAGACTTTGCTGGCCATTCAAAACATGACTTGGGGTGGTTTGCAGGGGTTCCAGTCAGCCATCAAGGAGCCTTTCCTCGTCCCTCAGCACGCACTCTCTTCCTATGCTTCCATCATCGCTACCGATGATCAGTCGCAGCTGGCTACTCTCGCTGGCTCCGGGGTCATGGGCACGGCTCGTACAGAGCGCGGACTTACATTCGTTACCATCAACATGGCAGGTCACATGGTGCCGCAGTATACGCCGAGTGCAGCCTATCGCCATCTAGAGATTCTCCTGGGGCGCGTCGATAGTATGATATCGACGGTGCCATTTACAGAGTAGGATACTGGAAAAAAAACCCGTACACCGCTCTTCCTTCGCGGATCAAGGTCGATACTGAGATAGCCTATAATGTTTATGGTTCCGGAGTCTCTTTTCCGGACAATGATCAAGCACGAATTCTATGCCTGTCGCTTATTACGAGCATGGTGCCGCTTTCAAATGGTACAGCTTTTGTCCGCTGACCCTATATGAGACGTCATATTGGTTTATCAGTTATACATCATGTAGAAGGCGTCGTGTGGTTCGAGGATTCATATATTACTCAGCAGTCTGCAGTATATTCTTTGACAATAGGAACCAGGGTGGTCTTTTCTGTCTAGACTATCCCATGCGAAGATTCCTTCGCGCCGTCTTGGCACAGTGACAATGCGACCTTGCACGCAAGATAATGTCGGGAAGTGGGTATCATTGTTACTGGGTTCTTTGTGAATCTTCAAGAATGAACGATCGGCGGAGAGGAGAAGCAAAAGAAGAAGTCTGGTTGGTGATGCTAATGATGTTTCGCCGTTGAAGGATTTCAGGCGCATCATACCAAAGCACACACCTGCATGTAAGCAACAACGGCCTACCCCCACAACAGTCACAAAAGAGCTTGTTTATTACCCGAGGTCAGCACTAATGTTTGTTCTTATCTCATCAACGGCAATTATCTTCCTCCTGCCAGTTCGGGTTTGATTTTTAGTTTCTCGATGCATCATTTTCTTATGGATGTGCGCGGTCTGTCGTCCTCGGAAATAACCCGTACGGCACCGAGACTGCCCCATGCAAGGCACGGCTGTCGCTACAGCGCTATCGAAGCGATGGCTTGGACGGGTTGTGGGCGGGAACAGCGGGATGAACTATAAACTATAGCAATATAAAGCTTATTGTCCTCCGGCACGAGCCGATCCTGCCCGGACCGTCGATGTACTAAGAGGTAGCCCTTGGCAGCCATGCATGCGAGCAGATGGGGGGAAGGTCGCCGGAATGCCGGACTTTGCGACGCGCAACTGATACCATCGTGGCCAACGTTGCTATGGTAGTATCGCAGAGGCATTAGCCTTTTTTCACCCACCCTCTCTGATGTGGGATGCCAGCAGGTGCATATCGGTAGCGAGGTACCGACAGCAGAGATTCTTAAAGACTCTTGAGTGATTGGCTGGCGCGGCAGTGGATCTCGCGTTTTCGATTTGATTGTATGAAGTATACAACGTAGAGTCATGAGCTTTTTGCAACCCACTCAATGTCATCTACTAATCTGACTAAGAATACATTAACTACAGTAATGTCCGTGAAAGCGGGAGGCCAACTCTCGCGTGAAGTGTTGTGATCAATTTTGAATATTTTATGCCACTACTATCTTCCTCTGCCAAGAGAGTTCCTGATGTTACGGTAGAGAGTCCATGTTTGCGTGGAAGTACTATCCTGTAAAGGATAATACTGGGATGCCTCAGATATAATGGAGATTGCCAGACTTCATCATCTTTTGTAGAAGCACTTCTTGCCGATCATAGAGCCTGAACATATTCAGCGTACCAAGCATTGCGGCTCAAGCATCATGTCTCATGCATCATGCGGAGTGGTGAGCCCGATGGGCATCAGATGACAGCGACCCAGAAACATGATGTCAAGGATGAGGCATCACAGCCCAAAAGCACGACGTATCAATAGGACCGAACCACATACTGTTTTGGCAAGGAGTATGCAGAATGGCGTGGTCAACTGCGGGGACGGCATAACCAAGAACGTGTTGTGATGAAACCATGTTTACAGTAATGCCGAATTGTCGGCAGTTCCGTACATTGTGATTGGCAAATGCATGATCTTAGAAATCATCTCGCATGTCGGAGGTCATCGATTAAAGACTTGGGATGGAGCTCGCGAGTAACACAGCTACACAAAACAGTGAAGATGAAGCTTTTTTGATCCCAAAAAACAGCTCAAGTAGCAAAATTCGCAAAATTGAGGACATGGCGGTCATATGATAACTTTAAAATCGGTTGAGATGAGTACCCAAGATAACGCCCCAAGATCGCCCAGGATAAAGCGGCGCCGAGGTGCCTGTCAACTATGCCGCGAAAAGAAGGCTAGATGTAAGTCATCCCAAGTCACAAATAACAGTGTAAGTTGACAGTATATCTAGGTAACGGCGAAGACCCGTGCTCTTTCTGTAAAGTAGGTACTTGGTATCAGCTAGCTGAACGTCTCATCCATCAAAAGATGAAAGCTCATAACTACATTAGCGTCATGACAGCACTTGCACCTACTTACCAACAAAAGCCAGGACACACGGCAACAGAGCAAGTGTGCATCATCAACATGGAGAAATTGCTAGCTCTACAATGCTCTCCGGTACACCGACCGAAGTAATCACGGCGCCCTGGTATGACACTATGGATTGGTCTTATGGCTCGGCGGATCAGAGTCATGAACCCTGCACCGATGATTCGCATAGCATTGCTTTACACGACGAAACCGATCTTCTGATTCAAGAACTTGGACCAAGCCTCGGAGATGGCCAATCAGGACAGTCTGCTGTATTCTCCCCATCATTACCAGATTTTCTGACATCTGAAGTAAGCTGGGCTGCAACAGGTTCGTGGTCTTTCCTATTCTAGTGCACATTTATGCTAACATCATGTGTCAAGGCGATTCTGATCCTATGAATCTTTTGCAAGACGCGACAGCCTTGGTCAAAGGAACCGAGTGGACATTCGCGACAAGTAGCAGTGGTCAAAGTCTAGATGATACGCTGTCCACCTCGCCTCGTCCTCCCAAAGATTCAGAGCAAGAGATTCAAACGGAAGAACTGACCGCAATTACATCACCAGTCAAACATGGACGCCGCAGGTCTCTACTTTTCCCGAATATGCATACATCTGTCAACTTATCCATGGTCAAGAATGCGCATGTCTCCTGTAACCACCACGCCGCAGAAATTGAGGCCGAGAGATCCGATAAACAGACGTCGATCAAGCTTCGGGTTGACCAGATTACATCCAAGCTTCTTTCAAGAGGATTCATCTTAGGCTTGCCCAGGGCGTGGGCCGATCACATTAGGGATGACTTCCATTCGGACACAAACGGCATACAGTCGCTTTCGACCGACCAAATGCATGACCTCGTGAACCGTGAGTAGAGCAGATTATTTCACGTCTGCCGCCTATGACAAGAGCTTACTCCTGTCTTAGTATGCTTTGAAGATCCAATAGGGTGAGTTTGTCGCCGAGATACGTTTCTATGCCCATCCACGCACATTCATGACTGACAAACTTCTCAGCATTTCTTGCTTAATTGAAAAGACCGAAGTGACGAAGCTCGTTCGAGAAGACACATTCAGTGAGAATCAGAACGCATCGACATCATCAGATCCAGACAAGTTCCTGCCCATACTGTGCCTCGCATGGGGCGCAATGCTTGATTCGGGAAGAAATCTGAATATCATCTGCGACTTTCAGGTGCGCTTGCTCGAGCAATACCAGCTCTTGATTATGGAGCCCGACTCAATCGCAAAATATCTGGTGTGTGAAATCCTCATAAGACAGCAAATGAAAACCACTAACATGCCAATCCTCCAGTGTATTGTGGCTATGGTATGCAATCAAAATTTCGATCACTTATTTGGGGCTCCGACAGCTTACTGAGTTTTGGTCTAGACAGTTTTTGCATTCAAATTCGGGCTCGAAAAATGTTCCTCCATCCTGGCCGAGGCTATTTCACTGGCACAGTCGCTGCGACTTCACCTTGATTTCAGTCTCCAAGAGAAAGAATCCGGCATCAACACGGTGCAAGTAAAACGAGCAACATGGCTGCTGTTCATTGTTGACAAGCGTTATGCGCTCCGCTGGCAAACATTTCCGGTATGCCATTCCTTCAATCTATCCGGAGTCCGGACATCATTTGACAATTACAGTTGCTTCCTGACCCGGACTACGATGTGCCAAGTCTTGAACAAAAGCGATTTGTTAGTCGCACCTTCGACTACGACTCTCGCATTGACGAATGGAGACATGACTTTTTACTGCACCAGTGCCGCTATGCACAATTATGTGCTCGCATCACAAGACTTTTCTTCTCGTCAACCACGAGTACTACATCACTGACAAAGAGGGCCACTGAGAGCAACGAAGTGCGAGAGGTTCATGAATTGTTTTCCAACAACGGCGATAGTGCGAACATCAATGGTCTACTCGCCGAGCTACACGACTGGTTCACGTCAATCCCTTCCAACTGGCAACGCCGCGGGGGTGTTGAAGGCGACAACGGCCCGCAAGCAGAGTATCGAGCACACCTTAAGATTTCTGTCGCTTACCAGTATTATGAAGCTGTGCTCTCGGTCCTTAGCTTCCTTGGCACAGGGAGATCCCCCACTTACTGCCGTGATTCACTCAAGCAAACCGATCAGACAGCAACTGGGATACTGATACCGACTATCAAGAGCGTGCTAGAGACGGGTACTCAGATTTCGCAGATCACATTCGACAGGTGCGTAGTATGAGATGCCACCTTCTTTTTCACGTTGATCTTGGATCGCACAAATCGGCAATGGCGTTTTTGCTAATCGATTATGGCAGAACACTGTTGCACGTACCAACGATGGCTCTGTGTCTACTCGCCATCGAGAAAGCAAACGCGAATCCAGAACTGATCACGAGAAAGCGCGAAAGTCAAGTTCTTATCGCCATGGCGTACGGACTGTTCGGACGACTCTCGGAGACTCTGCCACACCAGAAGTTCTTTGAACTTGTTGCTGAGCTAGTCGCTGTGATCGACAGATTTTGACTTTCAATAAGACTATCTCTAACTCAAATCACAGCTGCAATGACATGAATCCGCATTCAATGGTGAAATGAATGTCTGGAATTTCTACTTCCAAATTGATATTCAACGTGCTCATTAGTGCGCATGTGTTCAAATTAAGAAAAGAAAATGATCAATAAATACACTTTGACTGAAAGCTAATCAGGTTGGTAATTCCTTCAAGTCAGACGCCCGGTACTCCACTGCCCAGGACGAAATGCCGTCAATATCTCTACACATGTGGACGCTTCCAAATCCATCAATCCCCGGTGGCGTGACAGTCTTGCCCTGACCTTCGAGCGTGGTATCTCCGCAGCAGCGCAACGAGAGACGAAGGTACTCAAAGCAATGCTCAATGTGTTTGCGGCGCGACGAAAGTATATGAGGCGCGGGTTGTGTTGCTGTCGTAGTTGGGAGCAGTTCTTCTACGAGCCCGGCGATGCTATGCAGGCAATGCAGCTGGTGGAAGACGGCCACGTTATAGCTTTCCGTTCCATCGCTTGGCGCACGAACAGGCGCTGGTAGCAATGGGTAGGACTGCCAAGATGGGACTCGTACAAAACCACCGCCCACTAAAGATCTCAGCACGACGAGAGAATCGATTAGGCACGTTTTACTCACGCTCTGGAAGCAAGTCCGACCACCGTGAGTCGTTTGCATGCAGTGGGTTGAAGTCAGGTTCTTTCTGGAACAGAGTAGGTTTCGAGCCAACTAGCGGAAATCATCAAATTAGAACATTTGTCGACAGAAGGTATCGCGGCACGGGATTATCTCACAAGAAGGCGCAAAGCCATTGACTTCGCCTAGTATCTCTGGGATCGGAGGATCCGTCCATAGTTTCCAAAGAAGGTACCACTGCGCAAAGACTACGGCAAAAAGAAGACTGCGACGAAGATATTTCCATGAGCTCAAGACCAAATTCTCCTCCGTGAGCATGTCAATCCGCCGCAGGACATTTCTGACCTGCATGTTGGACACGATAAATCTTGTAACCTCGTAGTAAGACATCAAATCTTCCCTAAAGCGGTGATATCAAAAGATCAAACAAACAAATAATCAGCAAACTTTTGATTTTTTGGCGTTTCTTGTGGCGCACGAGAGCGCTTGTACTGCCGGGGGCAGTCATGAAAGCTGCCGGACCGCAGCTCGGTCCGGCCTATAACCATCCCCAGAAAACAGTTCGCCATTGACCAGTACCGGGTATAGCAAAGCACTATCTAGCCCACCAATCAGCACTCACTCTTTCATTGGCTAAGCTCTCAGTCCTCGCACTTCTGTCCCCAACCAATTCTTGCATGACTGAATATGATTTTCAAATTTTGCTAAATCAAGTCAGCGTTTGTGATTGACATCGATTGTATCCTCACGACTTTGAGCAGAAAATAAGCTAGGATTGAGCCTCCGCCGCGATGGAAAGCGAAGCCATTTACGAAGAAATACCCTTCATGGAAAAAGATGAAGGAGGAAACTATTGCCTTGATAGCCTGTCAGCGGGGGAGCGACCTCGATCGAGACGAGACTTCTTGATTGCGGCCGTCCCGTTTTTCTGGTCAGTATAAGAGCTAGACCAATACGAATGTACCTGGCAGGAAAACTAATTGTTTTGTTCGAATAGCCTGCAGTTGACGTGGAGTATTCAACAAGTCTTTGGAATTGTGAGAACCCTTGCAAACTTTTGTTTTACGAATCCATCCCACGCTCAATTGCTTACATTTCTCATACAAAGCCGTATTTATACACTTTGGGAATAAGCGACAGCAATGTCCCCCTTTTCCTGTTCGCCGGACCTCTGGCAGGTCTCATCGTGCCGCCCATCGTCGCCGCAGTAGGCGACAGCTTTGACAGCCCCTACGGCAAACGCAAGCCCCTCATCTTTTGCGGTGGCATTGGTGTCATATTCTCGCTCATGGCATTTGCATCTACGGGCATCATTGTCGAGCAATTCTCCTATGCGACCGCCGGGATGTGGAGCGGCACCAAAGTTGCTCACGTCGTAGCGGGAGTCAGCCTGTACATGCTCAACTTCTGCATCCAGCCTCTATCACTCGGCCTGCGTGCTTCCATTGTCGATTATTTTGACCCGGAGGAGCAGATATTGGTCAACCTCTGGGTCAACTGTTCCTCAGTCATGGGATCCATATTCGTTGCCCTCCTTGCATTGGCGTATAGCCCTGCGTTCTGGGATCTAAGCTTGGTCGTCGTCGGCCTGCTTTCCGCAATGCTCGTTCTAGTCGCGGTGTCGCAGCTGTACAGGCCGTCAGCGCTCAGCTCGTCGAAACAAGTACCGCACTCTATGTCAATACACAGCCAACTTGCACGGACGTTGAAGACAGCGCGGAATCTGCCCCCGATTACTCGGTGGACGTGCTCGGTGCAGTTGCGGTCGTGGTTTGCATGGTTTCTACTTCTTCACTACACCAGCGTGTAAGTAAAGCTGCGCCTTGCCACACTGTTTACTAGCAAAGCTAATCCAGATTTATGGTGATTCGGAATAGTCTTGTATCTCGTGCATGTAAGTTTTCTTTCGATACTGTTTGACGTAAGAAAAGGGGACTGACCAAAGTCAAGACGAAAACCACTCCGGGTCTCCGAGTGACACATCAGTGGAATCGTCTTCCCCACAGGCGGCCACGGCTATTGCTTGGACTGCACTTCTATTCCATTGCGCATCCCTACTCTCTCTTGTTATTGTTTCTCTGTCCAGGGGGGATTCCTCGTACCGTCTACTCTCTGCAAAGACCGACGCATTGCCAGGCGGTATTGATGACGCTGTTTTCACTATCGAGGACGATAGCGACCTTGAGACTATAGCGGAAGAGGATGAGGCAGATATAGGACGTGCTTCGCTCCACATCACGTCGGCCCGCCATAGTGTCCACGCGGATCGTGAGGATCGACAGGACATCACAACCAATCTTTTGCAGCCTGTGCATATTGGAAAGCACCCAGGTGCCCATAATGCGTCTCCAACGCTCGAAGTCACTCGGAAGACCCTTTGGCGGGAAGTGTGGAGACCGTCTTTGCTCGGACTTGCTGTATCCCTAACGGCCACCATCGCGACGGGGTTTCTACCACGGAGCACCATCACGGCTCTCATGACCTCGGTGTTACTAGGCTCCAATGGACTCTTATTCAGTTTGGCAAACTGGGTGCCGTACACGCTCATTGCATACGAGGCCGCGGTACAGGCTCGGGCGCGTATGGCACAATCCTGCCCTCGAGATGACGCATTATATACTGCCAACGAAGAAAAGAAGGGGGGTTCGGGTAAGAATGGGGCTGTCAGTGAAGATGGGAACTCCAACAAAGAGCCTGATGACGAGCATAGTACTCCGAGGCTCTTGGCAGTGCACAACATGTCTATCACGGTTCCGCAGATCATGGCACTTGTCGTTGTGTGGCTTTTGGACCAAGGGCTCGATGCACTGGGGATGTCACCTGACGTCTTGTGGACCTTTGGCATTTGCATTCCTGTCCTGATCTGGGCGGTATGTCAGTAGCATTGCTATCTATCATTTCCAGCCAGGATGCTCGTCCCCAGAGAATATTGTCCTTGTTGCTGCCCATCGTTCTCACTCAACTTCAACACGAAAACAAATCAAGGTCAGATATGTAATTGCCTGTCCTCAATCTTTGTAATTGTCATCTGTTGCACCTATCGCGCGAAGTTTCAAGGTCCGTAATATAACAAATCCGTCCAAGGGTGCATTTCCAGAAGAAAGTAATTGCAAAAAACGCGAAGAAATACACTGAAACGATCTAGAGAATCCACTACAATGATGTCCCTATTGAGAACTGCAAAAGGAAAAAGACTTCAAGCTCAATATTTCTCATTAAATCCAGTCGTCCGATTCAGTCCTTCCCATCAATTTTACAATATTGGCATATAACATTCACCACCCAAGCCAAAACCAGAAGTTCCTCCACCAAACTCGCCTAGGACTACTTTGGTGAGCGCAGTAGGATCGTCATCCTCCGTCATAATGTGCAGACAGTGATACATGTGCCCGGGATCTAGAGGTAGATACCCCAGACCGCGATTGCGGCGCGTGGTATGCTTGACGCGGAGACGCATGACGAACTTGCAGTGCTCGATGTGAAACGCCTGAGGCGTGAAGACCTCGGTGTGCACGCCGCCGGGTATTTCGGCAGCCCAGACGCGGTCCTGAGGAATGGGCTGCTTGCGCTGAGAATCGAGCCACCAGCCAAAGTCGGGCAGTCGCAGCCATTCGGCGCGCAGCTCGGGGTCGTGGCAGAGCTCGTGGACCCAGCCACCTTGGCTAGGGTCGAGAACGCAGCCGCGAGCTCGAGCGCCTTCGGGGTCGGACCAGCCGTTGCAGTACGAGGTGTTGTAGGCAAGTCCGTAACCAGCGACGGGAAGCTGGCCGCCGGGTATGAACATGGTGTTGAGTGATTCATGGTTTGGGTTGGTAATCTTGTGCCCCGGCCTTTCATGACCGTCGACTTGGTGATCACCCTGAGTCGGGCTCGGGACTTTGGCCGTAACAGTAACTGTTTGAGTTGGCCGGGTCGAAGTTGTATGTGGAATGAGCGCGCGGGCTTTTCCAAGTTCAATAGTGGCCAGATGAGTGAGCCATAGCGAGGCACCCCAGGCAAAGATACTGGCCACGATCAAGGCGGCGCGCAGGCAAAGCCACAAAATGGATACAAGCGAGCGTTGTCTGGAACCATGGTTCCATTTTGGTACAATGGATTCATCCTCATCCTCAGAGCGTTGACTATTACTCTCGAGCTCGGGATCACTCGCCAGGACCTTTTCGTACTTGTCATTACTAGGTCTGGAGCCCATGATTGATGCTATGCCTCGGCTTCAAAGGGCCTTGCAAGTTGAACTGAACTTTAGAATGAATAATTCGTCACCTGAAAGGCAGAACTATGGACGGTCATGTTTATTGATTGACAGTGATGTTTGAGAACTGGGTTGTCCTTGAGTGTCCTTGTCGGAAACGTGTATACCATGGCCGGTCCGGCGTAGCGGGGTCCGGAAACTAAGGGCGCCAAAAGCCTCCGCTATTCCTGGACTCATCGGAACGCTTCAGTGGGTGTTTCCCGGTACGACCTCTGGACAGCGTGCTCTACCCTAGCGCACTGGTCTCTACATTGTAATGCACCAATTTCTGCAGTATTATGAGCGCCGAGGTTTTGTTTCTTTCTAGCACACACTTTCCTCCTTCTTCTTTTTCTTCTTTCTTTTTCTTTTTCGTTCTTCTTCTTTTTCTTTTTCTTCTTCTTCTTCTTCTTCTTCTTCTTTTTGTTGCCACGAGAAGTTACGTTCCCGAGCTCGAGAGTAATAGTCCACGCTCTGAGGATGAGGATGAATCCATTGTACCAAAACACGTTGATTTGAATCAAGTCATAGTAGCAAAGGGTAAAACATGCATTTTTGAACTGTATCCTTTCTTCAAACGAAACAAGACGACAGTTGGAGCCTTTTCAAACTGCTCTTCGTAGTCGTTATGTAAAGTTGCAATGATCCTAGGGCTTCTCCAACAGCAAGTATCTTTCCGTTCTGCCGGCCAGCATCACAGAAGGCTTGTCCAACGCTCTCCACACGTAGTCGGACACAAGAACCACCACACACGTCATGGGGATAAGGGCAATCCACATGCCCATGTGCGCTCCAAGCTCCGGAGAAAGACCAATGTTTGTAGACGAAACAATAAAACACTTTCTCATCTGGGCGGCAAAGGTCCACCCGCCGACCTGCAAGAGCGGTTCGTGTACAAGATAGAGTGCGAACGAGATGCGGCCGACATACCTCAACAAGGCGGAGGTCAAGAAGGATTGCACCCAGCCCACATTTGCTGCTGACCAGACCACCAAGACAGCCCCGAGAGCCTGCCACACTTGAGGAGATGAAGAAACTTTGCCGAGCCAGCTGAATCCAATTGCTTCAACGCCTCGCTGCTCGGGATATGAGGCCAACCATAAGCCAGTCAAGAGGACTGACAAATCGCGCAGCACGATGAATACACTGCGCCACCTTGTTGATATCCAGTCACCACTCACACCTTTCCACTTTGGCTCAACTGTCTTCTTGGAGCCAATGTGGCGGTCGGCAAACATCATGCCGCATAGAAACATCGCCACTTCCCATCTGTCGCAGAGGCAACTATACAGTATTAATGCCCCCGCAAGAGTGGATTTGGGCCATCGTCCATTCACCCGACTAAGAACCATCATGACGAAGAACAGTATGAGCGAGCAGTGAAACTCAGTCTGAATAGTCCACAAGTGCGCGCCGTAGTAGCTGGCGTGGGGGCTCGCAAACAAATCGTAGTTCCATCGCCACGGATTTGTCAGTCGTCGAAACACAAAGTCGAGCCAGTCCTCGAGTTGCGCAGGGAGCGAGTGCTGTCTCCTCGGTCGGAGGGGAACCCAGTGCGCAGGTAGAGTCACGAAGAAGTCCTCTTTTGCGTAGAGATGAGCTGCAAACAGGAAAAATATGCAGAGGCTTGTGGCCACCGCAGGCACAAATAGACGGATCCCGCGCTTCAGGGCCGCGGCCGAGAGACAGTGGGTAGCCTTCTCCCAGTCCTGCCAGTGTATAGCTCGAAGAGTCGAAAGTGACAGCACGTACCCCGAGATGATGAAGAATATGTTCACCATGCTCGCGGGGCTGCGAAAGAAGCCGATAACGGGAAGCCCAAATACAGATGCCGAGTCTGGGCTACCGGGTAAAGATCCATAGAGCAGTGACCGGCTGAAGGGCACCAAGAAATGGTATGCATATACGGAAGATGCTGCCAAGCCCCGGAGGCCATCAAGATAGGCGGTGTCGTTGAGGCGGCTGTTTTCGGTGGATCTGGTGGAAGTGACAGGACCGTCTTCCTCGCTCGTAGATCTCATGAAACTGGGAAGAAGAAGCATCGCGAATCTTGTAACCAGTTTGTTGGTCCACCGCCAGTTCGATATGGCTGAATGTCTGTGTGACATGTCTTACGTGTTTCCTGAGTACTCCAGAGGGTGTCTAATAGTGCTGGAATGTGAGAATTGGTGCTTACAGACCCAAGATCATGACACGTTAACATCTGGTGCAGAAGAGATATGAATCAATCATGAGAAGCGCTACATTATCCCGGCTGTAATGTCGTATCCCATACTTTCACTTTGCGTCAAATCTTAGTGGGTGCGAGCGGCCGGAAATGCCATTGCGGACCGCCCCGGACCGGTCAATTGCGCATTGGAAGTGTGCGTTAGAATCTGAGAGCTAGCTTCCAACATTTTGGCCTAACAAGGACTTTTTTTCCCCTTTGATTTGGGTACTAGCTCTAAGGGAGTGTGAAAAAAAAAAAAACTACGTTATGGATGGACTATACTATGCCTGTACAGCTCATGTGTACCTTAGCAAAGCCCTAGCCGGTGCGCAATCACCGCGGGACAATGTGTATGATGCCTGTCTCAGATTGGCATTGGCTCAGAATTGAGCTTGGAGGGGAGAATCTCTTGCACACAACAAGGCATGATCCTATGTCGATATCGACATTGTGCAGTTCTGAGAGAGCTTCACTTGAGTGAGACATCTATTTGTACAGCGATATGAAGATTGGATGAAAGACTCCGGACAGCTGCTATGGTCACTGATACATTGGGCATTGATCAACACCGTCTTTTCCGACATTATTTGTCCAAGATTCTTGCTACCTCATACGAAGGTGTCATCTAGAACATTCTTTTGGAGCATGTGTCACCAAGTCCGATGTTTCGTACGTTCAAAGGAGTGTATTGAGCATCAGCCAAAAGCTGCTACCGCACTACCATCATTCATAGTCCATCACAAAAGAAAACGTCGCATCAAATGGACGTCAGCGTGCCTAAAATCCCCGGAGGTCAAGTAGATGGTTCCTGTTGCTTAGGAAGTCTCGTCGTCACCCTCGTACTTGACAAGGTAACGCTTGTTCTTAGCAGCGGCCTCCTCATCGCCCTCGTACTTTACCAAGTATCTCTTGTCCTTGGCAGCAGCCTCCTCATCACCCTCGTACTTGACAAGGTAACGCTTATCCTTAGCAGCAGTTTCCTCATCGCCCTCGTACTTGACGAGGTAGCGCTTGTCCTTGACAGCCTCCTCATCGCCCTCATACTTCACAAGGTAACGCTTGTCGTTGGCATTGTCACCTTCGTACTTGACGAGATAGCGCTTGTCGACGGCGGACTCATCATCGCCCTCGTACTTCACCAGGTAGCGCTTGTTGACGGCAGCCTCTTCATCTCCCTCATACTTGACGAGATAGCGCTTGTCCTTGGCGGCCTCCTCGTCACCTTCGTACTTGACCAAGTAGCGCTTGTCGTTGGCGTTGTCGCCTTCGTACTTGACGAGGTATCTCTTGTCGTTGATCCTGTTTTAGAGTGATCAGCATGAATGCCCAATGTTGTGGGTAAGTTTCCAGTGCACGATCGAAGTACTTACTCCGTGGGCAGAGCAGCTGCCATGCAGAGCCCAAGGAGGGACAGGACGGCGAAGGACTTGGCGGAAACCATTTTGATCAAGTTGAAGCTTGAATTTTATTTGGAGGAATGTGATTTTCTTTTGATGAGTGCGATGAGGCGATGAAAGTCTGAGTAAGAGGGCGCTGATGCTGATGAACAAGATCGGGATTCCAAAGATGATGCCGTAGACTATATACGTGGAAACAACGTGATTCGACAACCAATTCGAACACTCTCACAGGAAAGTAGCCTTTGTAACGCAGCAATAGACTCTCCCGCCAAAAATCGCCTGCTGTTGTTATCCGTCCGGAATGCACGCATTCCGGTTGTTGGGCCTGCGGAAATCCGGACCGGCGGGTTGGACCAGACGAGTACATGGTCATCACTGCAGAGTTGAGGAGAACCTCGGGAGTGGTATGCTCATTTTCCTCACATTTCGTCAAGACTGGCACTTGAATGAATCACTCGGCCTAGGACATCACACCTTCAGGCCTGGAAGCCCCAAGTCGCAATCTGCGTTTTTTCTTCACAGCTTCATATCTCCTACTTGTATTCAATATCAACTACTCGAATATGGCTTTCGGAGTCTACAATTCCAAACGAGCTGACATGCGCAAGTCGTCCGAGCGACCGCTGTTGACGATTCCTAGTTCGTCCTCAACTTCTCCTCGAGATGATTTTGAATTTGAAGTCGATCGCACCATATTGAGGCATGAACACAGGCAGCGACGTAAAGCCCAGCTCGTCACGATCTGTCGGAATGCGCTCATAGGTGTTCTGTTGTTGGTGGTGATGTTGCAGACTGCGATATTGCATTCTGCGTGGTTGGAGTCCAAGGACCCACGACCACTTGAGGAGATCAACTCACTTGTTCCTCCTGGTACGAACCACTGCGTGAAGAATCGACGGGCAGAGAGACTGATGGGTCGTCCATAGTTCGTTCCAGTGCGAAAATATTCAGAGCCGATCCCGATTTCGATCCCCTCAATGCCACTGACACGAGTTGGATGAAGGTCATGCCAGGTGAATGCCTCATGCCAACGATTCAACTTTGCTAGCAATGTGTTGACAGTGTTTCGATACAGCCGGTGGCGGTTTCATCTCCGTCGACGATTTGAGCGACAAATCGCTACCGCCCCCAATCCGATCACGCGGGAAGAATCTATACAATGTTGCCGTCTTTCACCAGTTGCATTGCCTCCACATGCTGGCCGAGGAGTTCAGCAACCTTTTGGGCAATACTCAACATGACGCACACGGAGATATGTCAGATGAGCTGATGATGTGGCACATTCGGCATTGCTTCGAATACCTGAAGAACTCGTTGACATGCTGTGCTGACACGGCGTTGGAGGGCCAAAAGAGTGATACAGACGAGCCTGCTACGGACGGATTCGGGGCTTACCACGTGTGTAGAGATTATGATTCTGTCTATGACTGGGCAAAGGAGCACCGCATATCGGACCAGGGTGGTTATCCCCACGGAACAGCATAAACACATGTAATAATAGTATGCATGACCTACCTTTTTTGCTTCACTCTCGATTGTTTAGGGCGCTACTTGTAAAACTGGCTATACTGACATGGCTTGCGCATTGAGAACAAATGACTTCGGAAGTGAAGTGAAAGATAGAGGCGCTAGGACTTAACGTCGAGCCCGACCTATCTATACTGATTTTAGACCTAGCTGTCTAGCAATTCTGAACAACCATATGCGAAGCCCTAAGGGTGAAGAAGAGAGATGACTACTCGTGTTGCATATGCAGGTAATCATTTATTTGATTCGAGTATGGCTGAGCCAATACACGCGTGCTAATAGATGTTTCAAATCGAATGTCCTCTCATTCCTTTCCCATCAAGTATGTTCCTTTTTAAAGCAAGCCACCAAGACCAGCATTACTTATATCGCCTCAAAGATGATCCAGTCGTGGTTTGCAAGATTTAAAGGGCAGAGATATACTGTTCAGTGTCGCCCAACTGATCATATTAAACCAAGAGAATTCTCAAGACGCAATCGGATGCTCACGGATGAGATAGTCCTAAGTGGTCGTGTTAGCAAGTCGAACTGTTAGATTTGGCGGGTTTGGGAAAGACAAACGCTATGGGGCATTCCAGACGTCTGAGCCCATTTATACAGAAGCGAATCGTCTTTACACATATGCCACAAAGCATTTCCATCAATAATCTTCTGCTCTGGTGTGAGCTGCGCAACCGGATGAAGGGTCGTATCGGCGTGACAAAGAATGCTCTGAACGCTCAATTTTAGTGAAATTTGTTTACAGTGCAATCGAGCCCGAGTTGGTCTTACCTGACGGACATAGTCGAAGCAGTACGACACGTTCGCATACGTGGATCCAGGACCTCGATCGGACATGAACCTGCGCGCCTCTGCTCCGGATCTGCTCAGCGCAATGAACTCGTGGCGGATCTCGCGTAGGCAACGCAGCTGGTGGAACATGGCCGGGATGGCCCAAAAGTGAAAGCCAGTGGTTATGTTGGTCGCGAGGACGGCGCCATTATTGGATGGAACCAAATCGCGCCAGAGAAGCTCGGCTTCGTCGTCAAAGTGTCGATATGACACATTTCCGAGTAAGAAACGCGGCTTTGCATCAACTTCGGGTAGATAGGTGTGGTGAGCCAGTGGCGGCGGCGGTCCTGTCAACGACAGCCATAGAAATATGATGCCGGCGCCCAGCGCGCAGGTCATGTAGACGTATTTCAACATTGTACAGAGTATTCGTGTGTAGACAAATCGTTTAAAAAAATAGATCAGTCTTGATATGAACTATCCAGTCATGCCGTATCTCCTCCAAACGGACGCAGAGGAATGGAAATTTTCATGTTGGCATGAAAAGAAAACTGGGCGGGTTGCTCACTGGACTCTGGGGGACCGGACCGGCTTTAGTGGAGTGCGAAGCCCCCGGACCGGTAGCGGGATAGTGCACTGTAAATTCAGATGCACCCGCTGGAATCTGCTACAAATGGCACACTAAAAACTGATCATCGTATTGCCAGAATGAATTTCAAGAATGCAATTTCTACCTGTTCATCTCGACAAAGCAAACATTTCTTCTGCAAGCACAATGGCACCTCCATCTCGGAATTCCAAATTACCCTGGGGAATGGGCCTCTTGACCGCGTTCTGCATCATCCTGGCTTTCGTCTTTCATAGCCGCTGGGAGCGTCCCGTCTCGCAGTGGCCCATCAACCTGCCAATGCGTCCCTACACTTTTGTCGACCATCCGCATCTCCGCGACTTTGACAATGCCGACGCCGGCCAATATTGGGGAGCCATGGTTGAGCACGACTGGTGGGACGCCGAATGGCGCGACGACGCCGGTCGCCGTTTTCCAAGAGGCATAGACGTCTTTCACAAGATGCACTGCCTGGTTGCCATACGCGAGGAGTTTGCAAACCTCGCCATGGACGATGTACGGCCGACGAAGAGGGAACTTGCATCTGAATCACAACAACAAAGAAGTCACGTTAAGAGAGTGGTTGACTTGACGCTCAACCAGAACCATCTTGAGCACTGTTTTGACTTTCTGCGGCAGGTAGGAATTTCAATACTGCTTCAGTAGAGACTCTCGAGTGCGTGCTAAGTCTTCCAGGATATACTTTGTGCGGCAGACATGACTTTGGAACCACTAGCAGAGGGGTATGTTGAGACGGATGGCCAGGGCGTAGAGCACCAGTGTAAAGACTGGCGGGTGCTTTTGGACTTGATGAAACTACCTGACATGGATGAAATCTAATATATCTCAAAAGCTATATAAACCTACTGAATATAATATCATGCTCGATCATGCAAATCTTTCGCGCAGCCGTTGTTCTTGACATGGAAAGATCTTTCTAGCCGAATCAATTGCAATTATATTGTTGACTTCCCGATTGCTTCTTAACGTATGACAGCCGAAAAGAATTCTTGGAGTCCAGGTTTGGTCCCCTTACTCGTACTCTCATTGTTGTCGATGTGTGCAGAGTTGAACTATTTCCTCGAAGATTATTTCCGCTGTTCACGGGAATGTTGGTCGCCCGGAAATTTTAGAAACATAGTGCAAGAAGGTGCTGTAAAATGATTGGGCAGATATATGCCGCCAAGTTTACAGCGTACCGAGAGTATACTCTGGAGGGTTCTCCGGTCCGGGCGGCTGTATGCTGGGGCTGCAGCTCCCGGACCGGGTTTTCTTGCCCAGAATCGTGCGCTACGCTCTCTACACCCAAGCCAATCCATCAGCGTTCGATATTGACCTCAATACGACGCTTTTCCATTCACTGGATTTCTTGGTTTCTTTGGCCAGCAAAACCATTCTGCCACAGATACGGCCATGGCTGACTTTGAACGCGATTCGGACACCTTGTCTAGCGAAGAGGCCACGCTCCTAGCTAGCGAAAAGGATAAGTTCGAGTTGAAAAGGCCTAGCAAGAGCAGATTTGGTCGTTCGACGTCGAGGCTCACCAAGGCAGTCTTTTACACATTGCACTTGCTCTTCCTGATTATAAACGTTATATGGGCTTTTACAAACCTGCATTACCGGAATACCGACTCAACGGGACATGGAACTCCCTATGGTGAGTTGTAGTCCAAATTGGTCTGTCTAACTATACGCTAACAAGAGCACCAGAACCGTGGGATGCCCCGCTCCAAGAGCAATACTCGCAGTACCAGCTTCCCCTGGGAGAAAAATCAATATACACGACTTTTGATCGTTCTGTTGCCGATCCGGCATGGCACAGTATCAGCATGAAGGACGGTTGTGAGTGCATCCATTCACTTCTCAGCGAACAAAACACGCATCGGTAATGTCCCATCAGATGCTGACACGGAACAGTGGGATGGCTAAAAGTGCCTCAAGAAAAGGTGGAAGCGATGGACCAATCATCCGTTCAGTTCCATGACCGATCCGGATACTTCTTTGGAATGGACGTTTTCCATCAACTGCATTGCTTGAATTACCTGCGCAAGAAGACGGTCTTGTACAATCATTTGTATCCTTCCGAGACCGAAGTCGAAGATCAACAGGTGCCGCCAGAATTCCATATTCGTAAGCTTTGGGACCCTTTCGCATCTTTCGCATCGAACACACAGCGCATTAATGTGGACCATGGCCAATTACTGACGCTGTACTCTATAGCGCATTGCATAGACTCGATTCGACTGTCTCTTCAATGCCATGCCGACGTAAGCCTCATTCCTCAACGGTGGGCAGACGGTTGGCTGGAGCCGTGGGCGGTGTGGACCAACAAGCATGTTTGTCGAGACTTTGATGCCATTAGAGACTGGGCAGCAGAAAGTGTCCCAGACCTGTCCAACACGCTCCGCCATCCTGAGTTGGGTACTGTCGTGTCTGGAAGATTGAACTTATCGGCATTGCCAATTTGGCAGGAAGTGCATGATGAAAATGTCGTACTTGGCCAAATGCCGGTTTGCCACTCTCACAGTGTGCAGGCCGAGTAAGGATGTATTCTGATCATGTATGAGATGCGCAAAACTAGAACAATCGCACTGCTAGCTCAAAAGAGTGACCAATGAGCCAAGGCGAGAATCAGGTTCGAAAAGCAGTCAATTAAGTAGAAAGTGAAGAGGTTAAAAAAAAAGGGGAAACCACCGCTCTATCACAAAGCTACCTGTGGACCTACACATCAAGACCATTTTCATGTGCGAATTGGATAGCCTCTTCCTTCTTCTCGTGCGCAAACTCAATCGCCTCATCCTTCTTGTGACGCAACCAAGATCTAAATGACCCCTTGTGATGGAGCGTTGCCGGGGGCAATTGACTGCCGCTGCGTGGACTCAGGTCTCGAGAGATTCGACTGGTAGAGCCCGAAGCCTCTACGCCAAGTTTATAGGTATAGTTTGGCTCTACTACCTTGGGAACCTCAGCTGTTTTAGGAGCTTCAGCTGCTTCGTGAGGCGCTGCTACCTCAGGTTCTGCTTTTCTGGGAGCCTCAACTACCTCGGGAGGCTCAGCTACCTCTTGAGAATCTGCAGCCTTATTAGGCTCTGCTACCTCGTCAGATTCTGCCGCTTTGGGAGGCTCAGCGATCTTCTGAGGCTCAACTCTTTCGAGTGCCTGAGCGACCTCTTGAGTTTCTGCCACCTTGTGAGTTTCTGCTGCTACCTCCTCAGGCTCTGCGATCTCTTGAGGCTCTGCTGCTGTTGGAGACTCAGCTGCCTCGTTGCCACGGGGCTCGGCCATTTCAGAAATATCTGCTCCGCTGAGCAGAGGCTCTGGCTGGTTAGTCACCACAGCCTTGATTTGTGCTTCCCATCTGATCAACGACTCAAGCAGTCGTTTGAACCCATGCTCATCCGCGGAGCTGAACCTGATCATATCGTAATGATTGGCGTGAATACCAATCGGGTCTTGATTTCCCAAGGTGGCTGACTTCTTGGGGACAAGTTCAACCACTCCAGGCAGGGGCAGTTCTTCAAAGAAGCAAGTGATCTCGAGGCCGTGGCCATCTGTTGGTTTCTCTTGGATCAGGGACCCAAAGCGGTCTTGAACCGATTGCAAGTATTCGTCGTCTGTTTCCAAAATCTCCAACAAGGACCTGTTGGTTGACTTCAGGACACCAAGATCCGAGGCTCGTATGTTGGCCCAGTCCCTCGTCCAAGATCCGTCGTGAGGTGTGCCCATGAATGCGAGACCCTTGGTTGATTCAAATATTGCCCTCAGTCGTGGCTCGGGGTGGTTCCTGGAAAGAAGCATGGCTTCCTTGCAAACGAGGCCACCAATGCAATGCGCAACGAATATGATCGGCCGAGAGGTTGCATTGGAAGAGGCTCTTTCGGTGGCCAAGTCGTTCAAAAGGGTTGTGGCGTGCTCGATGAGGCCGTTTGTCGATGCCACGGATTTCCGCAGTATGTAGGCATCGTAGCCATATGTGAGTATACGGGCCCTGCTGAGCTTTGACGGTAGCAACGATGCGGGCCAAGGTTGCCCATGTCCCTCAGCGGTCCATGCACTGTTCCGATCGCCAGTCAGACCGTGGACGAGGCAAATATCAACTGTGGCTTCCGCGCAGTCGTGGAGAACCGTCACTCCATCTAGAGATTTTGTGAAAATTGAAGGGCATGGAGACGAGGGCTCAGGATGTGTTCTGGGTGGTCTGTGGCTTCGGTCACCGCTTTCCCGACTTTGTTGGCATTGCAACAAGTTGACATTCTGACCGCGTCGTCCGGCACTTGCCCGCAATCTCGTGAGTAAGGCCTGTATCGTGGAGGACGGAGGTTGAGTCGTGGATCGCATCATTGCAGAACTGGATTGCACTGTTCAAGAATACTGGCAGATCTGAAGATGGCGCGTTCGGGGCCTTCTTCTTTCCATAGTAAGTATATATCCAAGCAATTGGACCTGTTGCCCACGCACTCTCAAAGTCGGTGAAGCGAAATAGATTCATTGCTGCTGTTTACAGCCACAATCCACCCATGGCATCTACCATATGGGTACACGTGTATCACCCGTTGTGTCCATATTTATGGAGTTGCGGAGCTGAACTGCTGGTTAGCTTGGCGGTTCATGACCACTACTGGAAAGAAGCCCATGGCAAGCCAAGTCGGACCCTGGGACTGACTAACTTTGTCGAGGCAAGTCAGTCTGATCTGGACTCACTAATGTTGCTCTCGAGTCTCCAGCTTTTACACTCGGAAGTCCTGGTCACTGAGGTCTTTGGAGAGACTATTGCTGCTGAAAATAAGTGGGGGCTTAGGGGTCCAAGGATTTTAGGGGTTCAGAAAACTCCATCTTGATCCGTCGCGCGCCCAAATGTCCGGGCAACGATCAAAAAGCGTTTCTAGAAGCATATATTTTACTGACGCATGAAATAAAGCGTTGTTCGTTTTTCGCTACGTATCGATGATCTTGAAAGCTGGTCGTGAAATGGCTGACAAGGACCTTATTTTCGCGTTGTTATTTGGAATGTGTTACGACATTATATCAGTGCTACCTGGCGATTCAAGGTTTGCAACAGCATCTCTATCGCACAGTACCACTCGCTCCTGATTCACGACAGACGATGCGAAAATTAAAAAACTGACAAGGAGTAATAACATATATATGACAGTTCCTAATACGCTCGCTCGAGCTGGTCGAGCCTGGCCATTCTGCCTCTTGTCGCGGCGCTGGACCCCGCTCAAGTTCAGGTGTTTTGCCCTCCCCTAATGGGTAGCCGTTACCTTGGCTAGTATACCCCAGCGTTATACAGAGTAGAGGGAGCGGGATGGCCCGGGGCGCCAGCTGTGGGCGGCCCGGGTAGACCGGTGCGGCCCTACTGACCGACGATATCTTTATTTTTCTTGCCCGGGCCGAAGATGCAGCTCTTCGAGCTACGTCCTATTAATATAGTTACCCGTAACCCTGTCAGATCCGCAGAAATTATACTGCTATACGACCGCTTATACTGGTTGTACCTGAGCTCCGAGACAAGCGGCGTTATAATGGCAGCCGGATCCAAAACCAAAACCCCCGGCCGTAGAAAGTTTCGACCGCAAACAGTCAAGCTGCCAGATTTTATTTAAACAAATAGAAAACATTACCATCTTCGAACATATGATCAAGCAGACTAGTGTCTTTACACGGCTTGTCGTTATACAAAATACTTGGGATCCCGAGCTCTCGGCTTCCGACTATATTGGCAATATGAGCAGTGGTCGGTGCGAAGCTTTTTGAACCAATCAAAGCCCGTGCATTGAGGGATTCAATATGCCGGCCGCCTTTTCTTTTCTTCTCTTCGCGGAATTCCGAAAATAATGTCCGAGACTATACCATTTAGCTTTTGGGCAACAGAAGGCCACGCAACCTAGGTTTTTCAATGTTACAATACAGCATTAAGATCTGCTAACAAATGGACTTGAGATCCCCAGAAATGCCCATCACCTGCCTAATGCACACCAGATGTCGTAAACTACCCCGGTTTCCCAGCTTTCTCCCCAGTTTCAACTGCCTGTATTTGTTTAAATTTTGCATTCTTATAATATTCAACCGTCCACAACGTCCAATGGTATTTGTATGCGAAAGCGAAGGCAAGGGATCAAGATTGGTATTCAATGCAGATCTCTGAAGTCTTGCGTAGACTACCGCGAGATGAGGTCACCTGCGTACATGAAATATTCCAGGATAAAATACAACTCGCCTCGTTCCATTTTTCGAGACCAACAATGGCGTATCTGCTCAATTTAATTTAGTCTCGTCTGATTTCTCCACCCTTCCTCAGACAGTAAAGAAGCGTGACTATGAAGCTACTCGTCCATACTGTCGCCATCGCGGCAGTGGTGTCAGCGGCGCAGAATCCCGTCGTCTCCCTCCACAACGGCCCAGTCCGGGGCACGACCTCGGACTACGTTACCGGCGTCAATGTGTTCAAGGGGATCCGCTTCGCGGACCCGGCGACGGGCGAGTACCGATGGGCGCATCCGCCGCACCCTACCTCTTGGAACGAGACGTACGATGCTTTTGAATTCGGCAACGAGTGCGCCCAGATGGGCCGCGACGGCACTGTGACTGGTTCCGAGGATTGTCTCTTCCTCAACATTTGGACACCGGAGGATTTCACCAACACGTCCAGCTACCCGGTCTACCTCTGGAGCTACGGAGGGCGCTTCTCGGGAGGTTCGGGCTCGGACCCTGCGTACGACGGGTCTGCATTGGCCGCCAAGGGTGCCGTGGTGGTGACCTACAACTACAGGTTGGGTGTGCTAGGCGGTCTTGCGCACCCCGAATTGACTGCCGAGGCTGAAGGCAACTCTACTGGAAATTGGTTTCTACAGGACCAGATTGCCTGCCTGCACTGGACAAATGAAAACATTCAGCTATTTGGAGGCAATCCAGGGCAGATCACGCTTGGAGGACAGTCTGCTGGCTCTGGCATTTCTCTGTCCATGGTCTACTCTCCTCTGGCCAGCGGCCTCTTCCAGGGCGCGATTGCGGAAAGCGGTGCAAGGGCGCCTCATGATCCTCTGACCGGATCTCTCGCAACCAGTCATCGCAACAAGACGGAAGCCGAAGCACAAGGCGTCACATATCTCCAGTCGCTCAATGTGAGCTCCATCGAAGAAGCCCGCCAGCTTCCCCTCGAGACCTTGTTGGCCGCCAGCCCACAGTCCGACACCATCTTTGTCGGAACCCCATTTGAGAACAATTCCGCCTACATGGAGCCACCGGTCTTTCGGCCCGTGATCGATGGCTTCGTGCTCGTAGACACATACGCTGGAACGCTGGCAAGCCACTCGCAAAACGACGTGCCCATTCTTACGGGTAACAACCGCGACGAGAGCGGCGCCTCTCCTGACCCGCGCACTCTGGCCGTGAGCAGCTACAACACCAGCAATAGCGCCATCTTTGCGCCCATTGGTCTGTCAGACAGATACTTCGGGCTCTTCCCGGCCGCTACCGATGCTGAAGCCGGCACTCAGACCAATAACTTTTATCGCAACCAGAGTTTGGTTTCGGGTTGGTCGTGGGCGTCGGCCTGGGCGGCCGGCGGCGGCAACAGCAGTGTTTACACGTACTTTTGGACACATGCTCCGCCGGGCCAGAGCTCGGGTGCCTTTCACGGGAGCGAGATCAACTATGCTTTTGGCAATATTCCCTACGCCCCTACGCTGCAAGGTCAAAGCTTGAACTGGACAGCGCAAGACTATGCGATTCAGGAACAGATTTCTCAGTACTGGTTCAACTTCATTTCCAGTGGAAACCCCAATGGTGGAAACCTGACGGCATGGGAGCCCAGCACCGCCACGTCCAAATCGACAATGGTTCTGGGGGACAGTTATGGCACCATTCCTATTGCCTCTGATGATGTCATTGATTTCATTACGGATTTCTTTGCGCAGGAGATTGCATGGTAGGTCTCGATATACATGAGCCGAGGACACAAATTCTCTCTTGGCGCTGCGTGAACATGTTGTCCACTGTTTACAGTGCTCAATACCGGCCATCTAGTATCAAGATCATCGAGTCTAGCATCTTTCTCTAATATATACGATTCGAAGATGGAAGTTTGGCACAAGTGAAACACTGATGGAGGTGGACATAATTCTTATCGAACATTTCGAGCTACTTTCCGCGAAACATACTTTGGCATTTATATAACCAAGGCAAAATGCCGACAAATGGCTCCTCGGCACACACGTACTCAGCAATGAAGCTGTGCTAGCCACCTCGCGTGCAACATGTCTAAGCAGTAGTCCCTGGAAAACTGTACCAATGGAGTAAATCGAGAAATGGCGTAGTGGACACAACCCAAACCAGGCGTGGACGCATGATTTATGAGTCACTTTGCTGTTATTATCTATGCTTAAAGGCGATATTCTCTGTATGATCATCTTGAAAAACTCGGACAAGACAGCAGCATCCAAGCTCAATAGACACTGCGGAGGGCTTGCGTTGTTAGCGTTTAATGGCCGTTTCCTGCATTACCTTAAAATACATACTAGAGGGTCCAAACACATTACTTTTGCGGCCCCTCTACAAGTAGAGGGTGCCAATAACCGGGACACCACCAGAAACCGGGACAGCAAAATTTAATTGGTCCGCCTCACATTTGGCCCCACCTTTTGGGCTTGGACACAAATGTGTGTAAATACGTACAAATACGTGTAAAAACGACGTTATTTTGATATTCTACGCTACGTTAACTTTTTTGCGAAAAAATAAACTCGCAAAAATAGTCGCATATATATTAGATTTATAAGGCAGCTCTTAGATCTTAAATACGATGCGTAGTTGGGAAGATATCGTAGATTTCTTCGACCTAGGAACCGATTTTGCACCAAATTGTATAGTTGTCCCGGTTTCTGGTGGTGTCCCGGTTATTGGCACCCTCTACTTGTAGAGGGGCCGCAAAAGTAATAACGCTTGGACCCTCTAGTAGGCAAAAACAAAAAGAAACCAAACTCTGTGCACTGTCGCCGCAGAACACCACGCCTTTCGTTCTTGTCCGAATTCATGCTACAAGATGAGAAACAGGATTCAAAAAGGTCAAACTAACAAAAAGGGCAAAAACATACAACACCGGGGATTCCCCAGTCGTCACCGACCTGAGTACTGATCCAGCGATCACTAGCTTATCTAGGGCAGAGCGGACGGGATGCCGAGTTCTCTAGTGTCTATGGTCGTATGTGAGAGCTAGCAAGAGAAATGGGCATTATAAGTCACGCCAGAAATTCTGCGATGTTTGACTTGCAAGGCGCTCTCATGGAATAAGCAAGCATTTCCCTCTTTCAAGTCCCATGGCAAGTGGGAGGGCACTGTGCTCAATCAAGAAGCTGTTTCTGTTTCTTTTGGGAAAAATCTGACTAGCATACATGATGGTTGCTGCTGTCGATACTGGCCGGATAATAAGCTGCGGTCACAAATCAAAATGTAATGCACATACAGGCAGTTTTACAGCAAAATAACGCGATTATTGGTATACAGAATCGCAAGAAACGTACGGCACGCCTTACATTTATGAAACGATAGACAATAATCTGAGGAAACATGTTAAAGACGAACTGGGCGAATGTATCAATGTCGATCCTAGTGATGCGACTCCGAGAGCAAACAAAGCGAGGGTGGATGAACAAGGAAGAAGTCCAAAGCTGAACGAGTGTGACTGACTAGCTCGTTAAAACGAAATCCAGCATCAACAATTCAAACAAAATCACAGCGATCCAAGCAAAACCAGAAGTAAAAGGTTTGACCAGCTACCAACAGTGGCCAGCCAAAGTCTCTTGCAGTATCAGCCATGTCCAGGATAGTCCAAAAAGATCTGGCGCATCTCTTCGTAGTCGGCCGGGTTCAGATTGTCATAGAGCAGACAGGCATTGCCACAAGGAATGGGCGTCGGCCCACCATTCGCATCGCCATCGATGACGGTCGACAGCACCATGCACGTCGGCGGAAGGTTCTCAATACGTACACCTGGATCTATGTTAGTACTTTGGTCCTGGATTGCTCGCTGTGTTGTATAGACTCACCATGGTTGGAAACAGGTCCATGGACAGTAATGGTAGTCTTGGCCAGATCGTCGGCGCACATGTCAAAGTTGTACTGGGGAACACCCGGAGGAGCGGACCAAGGGTCGTCTCGCGCATCGACATCTCGCTCTCCGCTCCCGGTGTCATCTCCGGGGAGGATGTTGCGTCTCTTGCCCTTGAGACGTCCCCCTCCCCCGGACAGTTGCGAGACGATACCGCCGACGATGAGAGGTGCGATGATATTCTTTCCAACGTTTTTGCCCACATTTTTACCCATCTTCTTGGCTGTTTTCTTCCCGGCTTCGCATCCTTCGAAGAGGCCCAGGATTTGAAGGGCAAGCAAAGTTGCGTGGAGGGGCTTAGGGAACATGTTGCAAGGCAGAGCGTGTTATTCGTAGGTCAGACGAAGATGAATGTCCGATCTGGATGAGCTGAATCTGTGATGATAAAACTGCTCGGATTCGGGGCCTTTGCAGGTCTTATATGATGCTCTCAGCCAGTATTGGGGAATCATTGAGGTAGATCTTGTGAAACTACAAAAGTCATATGGTCATAAGCCATTTTCACCAAGGGTCTCACGCACACTGTCATCTCTACCCATTGGTCACACATCTCACAAAGTGTTAAAAGTCCCGCATACTCAGGCATAGACTCAGTTTGTAATTTTCTGATGGCTTATGGGACGGGACCTTTTCGACCATTTTCGAAGGATCCAACTTATACCCTTGATGTTGGACTGGATTGAGCCTCATCGCCGTGTGATGCATAACTTGGAGTATATGTTCTACATCTGTAATGCGGTGTTCAAGCTACACACTCAGGGCTCACGTCCTCACACCACGTGATTCAAACCTGTAGGCTATGTTTCGTTGTGAGACTAGACTGAGCGAGTCGATCGCATTGGATGAAACAGATAAATGATCTCCACTGGATTGAAGCCATAAAAGGTATCCCGCTTGTCATGTTTCATGAGCCTCAAAGCTCGTTGCACAGAAGAGGAGGAGCAAAAGTCCCTTATTCGGCAAATGGTCGACTCCTGTCTTGCAAGTATGCCAGCATTGGCTCGAGATGCTTGCGTTCGTGCAAGTCTTCCTCTCCACTATCTTCCATGACCTCGTGTGTGTCTGGCCACGGTTTGTCTCAAGTACATAGTCACCATATGTGTCACAGACAATGATACCTATTCCAAAATGAAATGGCACGTCAGTTCTGTTATGTACACGAGTCCAAAAGTTCCACACCAAAAGCCCTCAATATTAATGCGGACAAGAATCGAAGCGCTTGCAGCTATTCGAGACTTTTGTGACCAAGATCTCCCCCCAGCGCCTCATCCCTCTCAATCTCACGCTTTGCCAGAGCAATACCAACGATGACTATCTCCACCTTTGAACCGGGACTCTGGTTCCTTTTGGCTTTCATCCTAAACATCAAGGTTTTCCAGCATCCGGTATGCTATCGTGTTTACTTTCTTCTTGCCATTTCGCTGGCCTTCCTTCGCTCTTTACAGACCCTGAACCAATTGAGCTGGCCCGAGAGCGCGAATTACGTCCTGGGAATAGCGACCGTTGGGTTCATGCTCCTGGCACCATTCACACTTTTCCAGAACCATCCACTGCTCTCCGATCAAGGGGATGGACGCCCCAGCTTGTTACTCGGCTACAAAGTAGCAAACAACCCGAGAAGTCTACCGACTATACTACGGGTAGAGAAAGCGATTTCTAGAAAGCAACGATACAAATCATTAGTTCAATTTGCGCTCAAGCGGCTCGCGCAAATCGCCATTTTATGCATTATCGAGACTTGGGTTTTCGATCGCCTTCTGTCATTTGTTTTAGGGCAAAGCACACCTCAGGACTTTCTACTCGCTTCAGCATTTCCTCAAGAAAGTTTATACATCTGGCGCCAATCCCTGCGGCAGCTCGCAATTCGAAGCTTTGTATCTGTCTACTGGATCTGGAGCACCTTCCTGTTCGTTCGTGTCGCTCATGGCAGCCTGTCCATTCTGTTTGTCGCTATCCTCCAAATCGATAGTCCTGATGAGTGGCCACCAGTCTTTGGGAGCATCTCGGAAGCTTACACAGTTCGACGTTTTTGGGGCAAGTTTTGGCACCAGCTCTTGACGAAGACGCTGAAATCATGGGCGCATTTGTTGGGCGGACAAATTTTAGGTCTGCCCACTAACTCGCGGTATTACTCAATTGTCTTATCCTTTTTGGTGTTTCTCATGTCGGGATTAGCGCATGTAGTGGTGGGATGGTACACTGGAGAGCCAGCGCTAATCAGGGATCTTTTGTTCTACATAGCAAATTTCCTTGTGATTTCTCTCGAAATATTTGTCGCAAAGGGATTTGAACATTTTCGCAAGAACACAAGCGATAAAGGGGTACAAAACCGGTCCAAGCGATGCTTTGGGTATTTCTGGGTATTCTTCTTCTTTTTTATGGTACAGCCATATGTGGAGTATCCAAAGATTCATCATTATTTAATGAATTGATAAGTATTATTTTGACTTGAAAGTTATCTCAGTATCACAAACGTCTCCTCGTTGGCTGACGATATCGTGCAGCTTCAGTACATGTTAGGTTCGGAGTCGGAAGAGGCTATAGTCTTTTCGTGTATATAATATTCCATTGTCACTCAATACTTATAGTCGGGCAACGGCCAACGTCCGACGTACAGCCAACGCCTGACATACAGCCAACGCCCGACGTGCGTCGACCGTTTCGATGTGGGTACTGCACACCACTTTTGCGCCTAATCAATGATGTAGAAGACAAAATTCCACGGGTATTTGTAGAATTAAGGCGTAAACGGCTGTATTGGGGGCCGAAAAAGGGTAACATAACGTCGGCTGATGCAAGGGGTATATTCAAGGTTGCCGGGGTGCCATATCCTCCCGCGCTGCCATGCTCCAGTGCAATCGCATCCCCGCAACGCCCCAAAAAGCGCCTCCCAGCTTTAACTTTCATCGTCAACATCTACTCCGCGTCATCTTACTGTCTTGTTTTCACCACCTCCATTCGTGTGGCGTAGAACTTGCCATGGCTGTCGTGCAAATCTTTCTGACGACAGTGCTTTTGGCCATCCTACTGACGACCGCGGGTGCCATACGCCGTTTGTTCCTTCACCCCTTGGCTCATATTCCTGGCCCGAGACTTGCGGCTCTCACCTGGTGGTATGAATTCTATTTCGACGCCATTCGACCCGGCCAGTATGTCTTCAAAATCCAAGAGCTGCACAAACAATATGGTAAGCCAATCAATACGTGCGCACGTGTAGTTCACAGCGCAGCACCTCTGATCTACCTCGCAGGACCAATCATCCGGGTCACACCGGACGAGATTCACATCTCTGATGTTGGATTCCTCGACACTATTTATGCCCCTTCTTCGTCCCCGAGAGACAAGTATGAGTACCAACTGAGAACTTTGCGGGTTCCCGGTGGAGTTGGAACTACTCCCAGTCTTGAAGTCCATCGCAAACGACGTGAAGCTCTGTCTCCATTCTTTAGCAAACGCAATGTGCTCTTTCTTGAGCCGACGATTACAGAGAAAGTCCAACAGCTCTGTCAATTACTTTCGAAACATGCCTCTGAACAGACATCTGTCAATCTTTCGGATGTCTTCTTTGCCTTCTCCAATGAGTAAGACCCCCTCAAATTTGGACGAAGAATGATCCTGACAGAGGCTAGTGTTGTCAACAACTTTCTATTTTCGCAGAGGACAGACATCCTTTCGGACGAAGAGAAAGCCGCGACATTACGCCGTAACAGCTACGAGCTCATGACAGGAATTAATCTCAACAAGCACTTCCCGTTCATTCCCGATTTCCTAGAATCTCTCCCGAAATCCATCAGCAGGCCTATCATGCCACCTGGACTGCTTGATATGCTAGCCCTATTTGATGTATGCGTTCCCCTGAAATTCATTGGTCGGTTATTCTGATACTAGAGACGCAGCGAGTCCGAGCCGAACTAGTAGGCATCATCAAAGCCAAAGCTTCTGGAGCCGGTAGCGATTCGTCGAGCGCAAAATCTGTATACTATAATGTGCTCGACAATCCTATTTTGCCCGCACCAGAGAAGGCTTTACTCCGGCTTGAGCAGGAAGGTGCACTTCTGGTTCTCGCAGGAACTGAATCTCCAGCCAAGTCCCTCAACATGGTATTCTACCATCTACTGGCCAATGCACAGATCTTGAGCAAGCTACGAGAAGAGCTCAGCACCGTCACACGACCCGCGTCATGGACCCAGCTTGAGCAGCTGCCATATCTCACCGCCGTCATCGAGGAAGCTCACCGTCTCTCTTTCGGTGTTACGGCCAGAACAGCACGTATCGCTCGGGAAGCACTTATATATACCCCTACATCTCATGCAGCTCACTCTTTAAACGCTGGAAAGTCCTTTCAGATCCCCGCCGGTACTCCCATGAGCACAACTACCTTGAGCGCCCATACCGCACCGAGCGTTTTTCCCGATCCATTCGTCTTCAATCCGGACCGCTGGCTCGGTGAAGAGGGCCGCAAGCTCCAGAAATACCAGATGTCATTTGGCAAAGGCAGCAGAAAGTGCCTTGGCATCGAGCTGGCACGTGCCGAGATGTATCTGGTGACTGCAGCGCTGGTACAGGGCTTTGATATGAATTTATGGAAGACTGAGGCGAGTGATGTAGCATTTGTCCATGATTATCATGTTTCGATGCCGAGCTTTGAGTTCAAGGGTTTGGAGGCTACAGTAACTACCTTGTAAAAAGAAATAACATGGTCCCAATGGTTAAAGGATCAATCACCTAGTAAATATAAAGTATTAGTGGTCAAGAGCCGTACGTTTCTGATGAGATTCGGCGGCGGTGCCGAGGTATTCTCAGTAAAGCTGGCTGTGCTGCTAGGCCACCACGACCTCCCCTTATCCCACCCCGTCCGCGTGCCCTGTGCCAGTCTCTAGAGAGAGGAATCTCTTTGCTCATGGTACGTAGTCCCCAGACACCGCTTTCGGCCTCAACTAGCTCTTGCATTGCAGGGGGCATAATTTGGAAACCCGCCCTGATTTGCGCATGGTTTATTTTGTCCAGCTTTGACTGTGTCTTTCCTTTCTCTTCTTGCGCTATGAACTTGGAAACTCGCAATCGAGTCTCGGCTAGTATTTCGGTAGCGCTTCTGCCTGAGGAGTCCCTGCTGCTCATGTCGTACACCCCGCTACTTTTCTCGAGGAGGAGAGAGATGACTTGGTCCTGAGACTGAACGACGTCGCGGTATACGTCAAATTCTACGAGAGATTCTCTGGGTGGCCACAAGCATGCGGCAGCCTTGTGTAGAGGTAACTCGCCGGTACCGTTGGTAAGGTGACAAAGAGCGCCGCGCTCGACGAAGAGCCTGACCATCCAGAGCTTCGTGTAGTGGCTGCATGCGAGATGCAATGCACTGTTACCATCACTGTCGACTGCGTCAAGATCAACGACTCCAGTAATCAAAGCATCAATGATAGGCTTCCGTACCACCGTCAACGTATCACTCGAAACCAAAGTCATAAGAGGAGTACGTCCGGCTGAGTCTTTTAGGTTCGGTTCGGCGTCTTGTTCGAGCAGACACGCTGCAAGCTCGGGGAAGTAGGACTCTGCGGCCAGGTGCAGCGCCGTCTTTCCATCCCGGTCCTGTTCATTGATGGCAACTGCTTCTTGATCGCAGGCGCGAAGAGCCTGGATGCACTGCTTGCGCTGGAGCAGTATGTCGTCTCGGGTCCGGCTAGAGCTCTGTCCCAACAACGGTGAATTTTGATTCCCGAGCACCGACCAGTGAAACGGAGTTCGGCCCATACTATCTCGCTGCGCGACTAAACGGGGTGCGTTCAAATTCCCAAGATGTAGAAGTGCCTGCACACGCTCGGTGCTGCTCTCACCGCATGCTAAATGCAAAGGCGTCACATGAATGATGATATCATCTTGTGGCCAGCCCTCTATTCTGTAGGAGCCGCCGGCGCATAAGTCGACACCGGCGTGGAAAAGGCGATCGATCAAATGGGGCGATGCAAATTCCATGGCAGCCGTGAGGGCGTTGGCCACAAGGAAGGGTGGTCCGATGCCCTGTCGACGTCGAGACTCCTCTGTCTGCTCATCTGAGCCATCTCGCCACCGGCCCGCTGTATAGACGTTCTGGAGGGGATTTGCTCCCGCATCAAGCAGCAGCTGCATGACTGCCTCTGATCCTGAATTTCCACCAAAACCACTGGCAGCGAGAAGCGGCGTGGCTCCCATGTCGTCTTTTTGCGTGAGCTCGGATTGCACGTTCTTAGACCGGCCGAGAAGAAGCCGTACCATGTCCAGGCAGCCGGTTCTGCAGGCTTCATGAAGACGATGGGGATGAGGCGGTGGAGCTGCTGTCGACGTCTCTTCCAGTTCAAGAAGCTCGCAAAAGACGTTCAAGCTGCGCTTACTGATCGCGTAGTCGACGGGACCCCATCCTGATCGCCAATTGTGTTCGTTCCTTATTGTTCTCCACCCAGGGCAATCTGGCCTTTTTCGCAGGAAGTCCCTCAAGGCTTCTACGTTGTCGTCGTCGATTATCAGTGACAAATGCTGAACCCCCAACCATCCAGTGTCTGACTCGCTGATACTGCTCCCGTTACTCGAGCAATAAATGGTCACTCTTTCCAGGGGTGGAGCCATTTCGAGGTGTCAGATGTCGTTCATGTTGGCTCAAAGTATTGAGACTGCCGAGGGAACTCGGACGTTATTTATACACACCTTCCGGGAAGGCACTCTGGGCGCTATTCCGCATGTAGTCTAAGCCTCTTCAGGGCGATAATAGTAGGACGGCAACAGCTGTAATGAAGAACATGCGGCTTTCCAAGTGACCTGCGCACGATCGGCCGGTGCCCTGGCCTTGTGCTCAAACTCAACGTGCAATGCACTCAGGAGCCTTGATTGAGTTGTTCATGTTCTGATATTACTTTACTTTTGAAATTACTTTTTGTCATCTGACCATTTCTCTGATCGGTGACCGAGAGATCGTCCATGACTTTAATACTGAAATCTCCTCATTACTCTTCCCTTCCGACGAGCGCGACATTGGAGGTGGACATATCTCCGCCAGTCTTTTCTGCAATCCATCCTTGAATCCTGGCAAACATTCAACACAACGGGCCGGATCTTCCTATCAGCAGAAACACAAAATAGCCAACGCCGTTCCGAATCATCTCCTTCAAGCTTAAACCAAATAGACCTCCTTCATCGACATCTCCAAGATGGGACGTCCAGAATCGTCCTTCAAGATGAACCTTGACTGGCCATCGGGCTTCTGTTGGTAGGTTGTGGCCTCCGGGTCCCATGATTCGTAGGACGACATGTCTCCAAGCAGGAAGGGTTGGCTCTTCAGGGCATGGCCGAGGCAAGTGTATGAGCCCTTTCGAAGGATGCGATTCTCTTCGTCACTGGTCATGTTTAGAAGGTAGACGCTACCCTTCTTTGCCATCATGGTCATGAGCTGCTTGACTCTGTTGCTGGCGCGATCGGTAGGGGTCTTGCCCTGCTTCGTGCTGCCGTTGTTGGCGGCATGCATGGCCTGCTCTCGAAGATGCTTGGCCAGCATCGAGGGGACGATGAAAGTGGTCGCGGAGAGGCCCATCGAGTAGCCGCCAAAGCCGTCGGCGCTGTATCTCAACTCGAAGCCGCCAGGAGCAGGTCGCGCGGTCTTGGGGTCTGCGTCGCCAATGTTAACAGAGAGACACGGTGATGGGTTTAGGGGACTTGGTATTACCGAAGATCTTGCCGTCTAGGCGGCGAGTGGCCGCATTTTCAGTTCCAGAACAGCGCTTGACTTGAATCGAGAGCTCATGGTCAAGCTTTGTATGCTTGAATGGACTTTGTTCGACCGAGGCGCGAGCTGCATGGTGGGCGTCCGTTGTCTTGCGCTTGCGCGGGGTCACCGGAGTGTTCAGATTGGTGCCGGCCATCTTTGAAGATTGATTCGACTGCTAGCTTTGTGTTTTTGTGTGTGGTTTGGTCTGCTGCGTCGTGATGGACAAGACTGGGTAGTGATGAAAAAGGTTGTGGTGTAGAGCTTTGTGATGGGTGAAAGCGTGCTGGTTGCATACCTAGGTAGAGAGGACGAGATACGGAAAGTTTTAGTCAAGGTCTAAGGGTGGCTTAGTATTTATAGAAAGGTTTCTGTCCCCCACGCGATACTGACTGTACTGCCACAACGCGTTGCCCCTGGTGGTGAGCGCATCAAGCTAGCAGAGACTCAGTCCCCCGCTGTCCGTGGGATACTGATTGTTCTACAGCACCGCAATGATCTGACGGTGGGCAAAAAAGCTGGCCAGGCTGAAAGTCCCCCGCGATACTGCTTGACCTGGCGCACCGCATTGCCCCTGGCGATGTCTACGCAAACTCCTCGTGCGGTACCTGAGGCTGCCTAAGTCTATTAACATAGGCCACTAGCCACAGTGTTGCGCCCTCTTAGCCTCTCAAGGCTCGTTGAAACGATACCTGAGCACTTCTTGATAATGGAGGAAGGGAAGGAAGCGGGCAGAGCCGCTGTAGGTGACATGTCTGCAGACAAGAAGTTGTTACCTAGGTAGATAGCATAGACCCTATCTCAGATCACATAGGCGGGGGACAGCCTGCTATCCAGCATCAATCACTGGTGGGGGATAACCGCCTTGGTGCTGTGACCTTGCTAGACTTTTGCTACCGGCGATGCCCCCTTGACCTTGATCCCAGGTGCCTTGGTGCGCGGCATGTTGACACACGTTCGCCTGTGCCGACTTCTCTCGGTCTATGTTGTCGTCAGTCCGTAGGCATTCATCTACAAGCACTCTCCCGCTCGATACTCTGTCAATCAGTCCTTGTTTATGTGATATTGATTTCGTGGAGAGTCGAGTACCTTCTACACTTATGACCTGATCGCCGCTGAAACATCAACACTGCTATGAGATTTGGATTTGCCTGTGATCTCCCCATCTACAGTTCTTAGCTGCGGATAGGGCAGATAATACGCCTGTTGGTTAAAGGTGTGTAGGTATGAGTTACTCGTTCTGGTACCAGATATAGAGGAGTGTCATTCAAGGGTTGTTCAATCGAGCGGCTTTGAATGTCGAGGAGAACAGCGAGCTCATATAGTAAGCCTTCAGGTAGTTGATCTTCACTCTATATGCTGCAACATCTCAAAGTGTCAGCATAATTCGCCGGACTTGAGTCTGGTCTTAGTAAATAAAGTAACCTCCACGCAATCGCCAGGGCGCTTTATGAAAGTCAGAGGTTTATAAACCGTAAAATGAGCGGTACTCTTGAACAGTGATTGCTTTGCGCAAGCTGATTGTCGATTATGACAGAACTCGTGCCATTTGGTAGATGATGGCTGTATTTGGCAGATTGATTGCCATCGATGATTGACGTAGGATATATGTGACCTTCTGCATAAATTTGATTGATATTTTGGATCATCGGCTCTAGCCAATTACTCAGATCGTTTTATGAAATTAAAGAACAAGACGTCTTGGATTCTCAGAATGTCTGCTTGCTGCGAGGTAGGTATGGCATCTCGATTTATGATTATACACGAGGCTCTGACCCTAAGCGAAGACATCTCAGCTCGTACGTGTGATCGCGTTCCAAAAACTTGTACTATAGATGATTTCTCCTGTTTTTAATCGACTGACAACGAACGGGGTTGTGCTCTCCTGCAGTGATACAATGCGCAGGTCTTGATCTTATGCACGACGATGACTTTGCTCACGCAGAAGCTTTGCAAGAGGCAGGCCGCCAGGTCGATATTTACTGCTAAGAGGGGGCAACTCACTGCTTTCCATTCAATGGTCTGCACGAACCGCCAATGTTCCATCAGAGATACAATGATTTCTTGGCGAGACATGCAAGAAAACCTTGTCAAGTGTCACGGGCGGGGTTCACGATCCTAACCACTGTGCTACCGGGGGCAACTGCGCAAAGGTCAGAATTCAAACGATGACTGCTATTCAGACTATTCAGAATCGTAGAAGATTAATCAAGAAATAAAAAAAATAAGAAAGGAAATACATAGCAAAATGTAAAAACATACGACACCGGGGATTCCCAGTCGTCGCCGATCTGGGCACTGGTCCAGCGGTTACACAGGGCATGTCTACCTGGTGACAGTGGCCCATTTTTGCGACAGCCTGTGACACGGTACCCAACTTGTAGCTTTTCCAGTGCCACCACTGCCAAGCATATCTATCTACCCAGAACACAAAACTGCCAACCTATGAACGGAAACATGGCTTACGCTATAGTTGCATTCAACGGCGCCAAGAAATCATCCTGTCTTGAACTGGTCCCAATGTAAAAACTGAACGCCGTCTTGTCCAGATAGAATTTCCCATCGACATAGTATCCCAGCTCAATTACCGGGATAGAGATGGTTACCGTGCGCTGCTCGCCCGCTTGGAGCGCCACCTTGGTAAACCCGACCAGCCGCTTGGCGGGAAGTTCAATTGCCGCGCCCGTCACCTGGCCAAAGTAGACTTGGACAACCTCCTGGCCGGCGACGGGACCAATGTTCTCGATGGAGAAGGATACGGTGATGGTTCCGTCGGCGGAGTAGGTCTCCTGGTCGAGGCTCGCCGAGGAGAGGGAGAAATTCGTGTAGCTCAGACCGTAGCCGAATGGGTACAACGCCGGCTCCGTCAGCTGCGGCCAGTTCATGGCCGAGGCCGACCAGTCCGAGGGCAGGAGGTCATAGTAGATGGGGTTGACGGCCGAGTCGTTCGGGAACGATATTGTGAGCTTGCCGCTTGGGTTCACGGCGCCGCTGAGAATCTCCACCACCGCACGTCCAGTGAACTCACCGGCGAGGAACGAGTGCACGATGGCGGCGCAGCCCTGGGCAGCCCCCGACAGCTCAAATGCTTGTCCCCCAGAGATGACGAGAATAGTGGGCTTGCCAACTGCCAGCACCTGCGCGAGGAGCTCTTCCTGCAGTCCAGGAAAGGTCATCCGGCCGTGAGTGGCACCTTCGCCATCGGTCTTCTGGCTCAAGAGCGGATCATCCCAACCAACAGTGGCCGCACCCAGAGTCAGGATGACGGTATCGGCGGCCTGAGCAGCAGCGACGGCGCTTGCAATGTCAGCGCTGTCCTCGGAGAGCACTTGGACTCCTGGCACAAAGTTGACTTGATCCTCGCCAGCCCAGTCCTTGACAGCATCGAGGAAGGTCTTGTTGTGGTTGTCATTGTTGTTCCAAGCGGCGTAGGTTCCGGCAATGACTTTGTCTCCCAGTGGCCCAATGACGGCAATGTTTGAGGGGGCGGAGGTAAGAGGTAGAATGCCATCGTTCTTTAGTAGCACGATGGATTCTCTGGAAATATTCTGGGCAATGGCCAGATGCGTTTCTGACCTCAAGGTATCGTTCAAGACAGATTCGGTCGGGGCTATCTTGTCGAACAAACCGAGGTTGAACTTGAGCTTCAGGAGACTGCTTACTGCTGCATTGACTTGCGGTGCGAGATCCGGCCTGTTGACGATATCTTCCAAGCCAGTAGGGAATTGGATGGCGAGGACCGATTGCACTCCAGCCTCGAGAGCCCGAGCGCCAGAGTCGTAGACGTCTGTCCCGATCCTGTGGGCGTTGTAAATGCCGCTAACGGCGTCAGCATCCGAGAGGATGAGGCCCTCGAAGCCAAGGTTGTCCCTGAGGATGTCCTGGAGAAGCCACTTGTTCGCGTGCGAGGGGACGCGGTCAATGGCGGCGTATGACGGCATGAGCGACGCAGGTGCTGTCTTTCGAAAGACTCGGATATATGGATAGGCGAGGACGTTGAAGATGTTGTTGATGCCGGTGTCGATGCTGCCGGAGTTGATGCCGCCGACCGATGTGGGATAGAGAAAGTGCTTGACGGTGGTTGCAATCTTCATGAACGAGTTCTCATCGGTCTCTTGCATGGTCTCGACATATACAGTTCCATACTCCCCATTGAGGAACGCATCTTCGCCATATCTGAATTCAAAGCAACAGGTCAGAGAAATGTCAATAATTGATAGAAGGAAGACGGAATCTCACGTCTCGCCGACCCTTCCATGTCGAGGGTCTCTTGCAGGATCCAGGTCTGGGGACAAGACCCAGTTGATACCGCAGGCTGCCATTTCATCCCGGATCGCCGTCACCGTGGCCTTGAACAAATCCAGGTTCCAAGAGGTGGACATGGAGATGGTCGCAGGGAAGAGAGTGGTCCCAAGCATGGTCACGCCGTTGACGGAGTCGGCAATGTTGACATAGGGAATATGAAGCCGACTCGAGTTGGCGAATTCTTCGATGACGGCATTGACCACGGGGACAGCATCCGCGGCGTAGTTCATGTAGCTTCCTGGGGCTGGGAGGATTGTTAGCGAACATCCACACGGCTCGTCCCTTAAAACTTTGAAGATTCCTTACAAATTGAACCCTGGTGTATTGAAGAGAGCTCTTGATAAAGAGTTTCGTTGTAAGTGCTGTTGACAGACAATAGGCCACCGATTCCAGTCAGCTGGGCAACCTTTTCTGACCAACACATGTAGTCCAGCAGGTCCGTGACTCGATTCTCGATTGTGGCATTACGGCTGAGGTAGATAGCGTTACTTGGCACAGTATCATTACACTTGAAACCATCTACGCTTGTCAATTCCGCAGTGGCGAAGCTGGCTGCAACCCCGAGGCAGAGCAACTTGAGAACAAGAATAGAGGGCATGTTGACAGGAAGAGAGCGTGCATTGGCGGATGAATATCTCTCATTGTTCAGCATCCGTAACAGCTTGGGTATCTGTTTTATATCTAAAGACCTCGCAACGTAACTTTCTTTCCCTTACTAATCTAGCATCATTACCCGTTCGCTGGCGATTTGCCCGATGCTTTCTTGGCATATATCAATAAGCCAGGTCAGGGACATGGATATAGGCGGCAGGGGTTTTGCGGGGGAAATAGTCGATCGTACCTACAGAATATGGGGATTACTCCAAGCGAGCATCGCTTAAAAAGGGTAGTATATCAAGGCTTCGGTGAACTCCTTCATTGGGCCGATGACCGTGCTAGGCACACGCCGATGTATCTGTCGAATCATAATTCTGTTGACCCACATCATGATCTGAGTAATGACGCCCTATACCGTTTGTTTGTCCTTGAGTTAAGCGGGTAATGCTCTCCAGAACCAAGGTCGTAGTCCTTTCTATGCCTCTTGTTTGCCTAGGATATCACTTTCGCGGAAAATTGTTCCCCGCTGATCCATCGTGCAGCCTAGGTAGCTAATGTGATCGACCCAAATCGCAGTGCAAGGTACCGACGAAGTTCACGTTGCCTCTTAATAGCCCCCCACGGCTCGCGAGTAGTCATGTCTCGTGCAGATATCGGACATTCGCTGTCGGGACAGCTCTGCGCGGTGAGTGGAAATGAATTGACATGGGTATCAGCAGGATCGTTTACACAATATCATATCGAATTTCATTTGTTGCAGCGCGTGACCACTTGGCTTGATCTTTGGAGCAACTAGTCGTAAGGGCGGGATTGGACGCGAAGATTGGTCCATAGCGTCCTCACAAATTTCATCACCGTCAGGTGGCTCCAGATCGAGCAATATTCTGCTTCTGAAGGCATTCTCAGTTCTAGGTAATCCATTCATCTCAGCTTAATTTTTTGTGTCATTTATGAATACTGTAACTGCTGAGGCCAGCCCTCTTTGTTCACGCCGCTCACGTCCAAGGTGATAAGACTACAATTACGCAAATGTGGAAAAGAAGATACAGCCAATTTTGTATGCGGCTGATCAATTTGGAAAGAACTTGTATATACGTGAAAGCCACATTCCCTCAAATGTCCCAACGCTGGCCTTGGTTTGGCAGCCGCTGCCGCAAACCGAGAGGGTTTTGGTCTCAGACCGTGAGTGTAAAGTTAGCACTGTTGCCGGGGACACGCGGATACGACTCGATCACGAATGTAGTCGTCTGTCCAGCTGAAACAACCGCAGATACGGCACTCCCAGTGATGGTAACACCAGCTTGATTCCCTGTTCATGAAATTAATACACAGGCATTATTCACACTCACGCCGAGAGCAACTCACAGGTGTAAGTCCATTGGGCTCCAAACGTCGTCCGGCCCTGCTCCAGCGGACCTAGGTAGATGGTCCAATCGTCCACAAGAAAGCTTCCGTCTGCTTTGTACGCACCAACTGCCGCCGGACGACCTAGGCCGTTCCAAGTGATCGCGACCGTGGTATCAGACCCTGCGACTGCCTGCGCACTGCTACTGGTCACCACAGGCGTGTCCCATTGGACTAACTGCACGGGTATAGCAGCTCCCGCGGAGAAGGTAATAGTAATGGTGCCAAGAATCCCGGTGCTCGACGAGGAAAAGTAGTTTGCCAGATACGAAGCAGAAAAAGTGACATTGCTCCCTTCGAGGTAATAATGAGTGCCCTCAGCGAGGGTCGATGAGCTGTCGGCCACAGAGCTGACGGTGTTGCCGTTGAGCACAAATGGCAAGCTGTAGTCATGCACTTCTGCCCCAAGCTTGTTGAAGATGTATGCCGACGTGAATTGCGTGGCCTGCGACGAGTCCACGGTCGCGTCCGGCAGGCTGTTAGTGATGCTGTCCAGGGCGTTGAAGTGGATGCTAAGCGACGTTGGATCATGCCATGTGTGTGTGCTGCGGTCCAGATGGTCTGCGCCGGAGTCCCAAATGATGGTTGCAAAATCGTACTTGACCGCCATCTGCGTAAGGTAGTCGTAGTATCTCCATCGTCCTGCTTGCTCCGTCATGACGGGGCTGACGAGCCACTCGCCAACGACGATAGGAATGTCTGTAAAATTGTTTCGAAGTGCCGAAAAGTCCGATTCAAGACTGGCCTTGTCGGCATCTGAGCCCCAGATAGTCTTTCCCCACGCAGCTGAAGTGAACGCATCTAAGCAACCATTTGTTTTAGTCAAGGAGCCATGCATCACGATTTTGACAGCCAATGGAGCGGAAGTGGAAGAGAGGAGGTACCGCATGACTTACACGGCGAGTAGTAGTGTACCTGAAGCGCGTACGGGTTGCTGTAAGCTGCATCCGGGCGCTCAAAGTACAGACCAGTAGAGGTGATATCTTCACCAGGTCCAACTAACGTGACCACGCGCTGAGAATTGTAGCCTCCGGCATCATTGATAGCCTGTAGAAAGAGGTTGTTGAGTTTTGCGAGCTCCAGTATCTGCGCCTCAGTCGTCGCTGGAGGTTCATTCAGCGGTTCAAAGGCCACAGTCGACGGCTGACAGCCAAGCTGGACGCCGATCTGATACCACAGTCGGTACAACTTCTCCTCGATCATGGTGTAGTTGGCGCCATCGGTGCTGAGATTTGCCCAGAGGGCCGAGTCGTGATGAACATTGACAATGACGCTTAATCCTCGAGCAGTAGCCATGTCGATGACGTCGGAAACACGCTGTAGCCATGTAGGGTCAACGGTCCAGCTCGGAGAGTCTCCTTCATTGGTAGAGCCGGCAAAGTGGTAGGCCCAGGTCACTGCAATCATGAGCCTTATCTCGTGAATTGGTACGTGAGGGCTGACATACCTGGCACACGGACGCTCTTGAACCCCGCGTTGACTACATCGTCGAAGGTGCTCGAGTCAACCGCCGGGTTGTTCCAGCTTCCCTCAGTGGGAAATGCGTCGAGGGTGTTGCCCAAGTTCCATCCGGGACTGAGGCTGTCGACGAAGGCCGAAGCTGTTGTTGCAGAAAAAGAGCCGGAGCAAGACGCTTGAGCCTGGACGAGTTGAGTGCAAAGCCCAGAGAACGCAAAGAGCGCGCATGAACGTTGGAAAGACGGCATCTTTCTGGATTTCATTCCACGCCGATATTTGAATATTGATTTAGGACAAGTGATTTCTAGCGAGATCTCGAAGGAGATGTGCATTCTGATGTAGGTCATGCTTATATACCTAGCTTGATTAGGTGACTTGCCACTCTCGCCGCGGATGTATACTACGAAATGAAAAGGACACATTTTACTCGTCCTCCTCGTGAAAGTCAAAACTAAGGATCCATTGAAGAAGCACAATCAAAAACCAAAATACTCAAATTGAGGTATCGGAGCTGAATAAGGAGGTGTGCTCCGCTGTCCAAAAACAGTGTTGTATGCGTAGGCTACGCGCGGCAATGCTCACCATCCCTACATGAGGAATACAGAAAAGATGGTGTGGGGTGCAGACGGTCATGCCCTCCGCACTCTGAGCATGCGAATCTGGGGTAGCATAAACGAGGTCTTGACGTGCGTCGATCGTGGTATTTTGAACCGAATCCAGCCACGTGAGTTGGGTTGCTTCTTTGTCTTGCCCCAGGCTCGTCCCCGGACTCCCCACACATCCCGCCGGGGACAAATCTGGCAAGCAGATGCTTCAATACTTGAAGATACCATCATTCTATAGGATTTTCACCTTCTTTCGGTGTTAAACAGATCCAATAAGCTGTTTGCCGGACTAGCAATCTGCGCTCGCGCAATGAACTCTGCATTCACAATTGACTCGTCTTTGGTCCTGCTATACACCAACTACCTCTTTGGTGGCGTTTACGAGCTTTCAAAGGCAAGTGGCGCCTAATATGTAATTCTGACTCACTATTCCAGATGCGCAGCCCGGCTAAGCGCCGTGATCATGGCATGGTTTCGTGACAGTCCTGCCAACTATTTACACTTCTACAAATTTGACCATGGTCAATACAAGATATTTTGATGTGCATGCTGAAGGCAAGGTGGTATTGCGGGTAGACACCATATAACATAGATCCGTATACACCAAGGGGTATATTCAAAATGATGCCGTTCTGCCGGGTAGGCTTGTCTTCCCTTAAGTTAGCCTCACAATTCTACCTGCGAAACCTATCGCTTTTGCAGGGAATGTGACCTCGTAGGGCATACAATAACAGTAATTGAAGATTTCATCTCTCTTGTCCAGTCTAGTCAGGAACCTTCAAGATAAACATTATGATGCGAAGTTCCCGATTGTAGATGTAAGCCATGCGAGGCAGGGATCCTGGGTGGACCGGACTTGAAGCCAATGGGAGCTCTTCAAGGCCGGTGTCAAACTTGGGAGACGGGAAAATGGAGAGCCAAGACTACGACCTTACCTCTGTATTGGTGTATGCGCGTATTGAGCCAATGGAATGTGGTCAAAGCCGGCATAGCCCGTGTATAGGAAAGAGACGAGTTTGAAAAACAAAACTACCACCCGACAGCTGGTCAAATACGCAGTTATGCTTCATTGTAAACAAGGGATCATTGAGATTAGATTGATTAGGAAACAAAACGGAGAAACTCTTCCTCGAGTCAAGTAACGATCCGAGCAAGTATAGCACTGCGTCCTGCATATAGCAGTCCGCCCCATGGTACGAATCAAATATTGAATGAAAAGGAAGTCGTCTTGGCGTCCACCCGCCAATCATCTTGTAAGAACTATTCGATTGCGTAGCTAGGTATTCAGGATGGTATGAGCTGGTGACTATACAAATGGCGCTTAGTATTGCCGCATTTGGCTTGCAGAGCTTAGCTAAACCTCGATCGCAACAATACAGGCACCTACCTACTTAGCAAACAGACCACTATTCACCCGACGAATAATGTATCACGTCCATTGAGTTCAATGTTGAAATCGGTTCTTGGTCATTTTCTCGTTCTTTAATGGTGCGTCAAGCCGGTTCCCATGTAGCCTTCGGCGCAACACTACCCGGAACTGGGCCTCAGAGCCCTGGCGGTACCTTGACTATCATCCATCAAGTTGAACTCTCGCAAAATAGGTCTACAACCACTAAGCGGACGGCAAGAAAGCTGCTTCTTCCGTGCACAACATCTGTCTTCGACTTAATCCTCATTTCTTTCTTGCTTGTTTCGACCCATGCTGGCTTTGCCGGCGCCCGTGGTGGGATCTATCCGCGCCAATATGCCACAAGCGGCCGTGAGCGTATCAGCCTCAACAGAGGCTGGAGGTTTTCGCGATTCAAGGAGATACCAGATGGTCTCATCTATGAACGCCACGCAGACATTGCCAATGATACAGACTTGTAGATCCTCGAGCCATGGATCCTGCCCTCTGCAAACGGCTTCATCAACGATCCTGCCGACCAGCACCAGCGTCCCGAGGGGAACCCTGGCGATGATGTTGAACATGTTCAGGACAACTTCGATGACAGTCTGTGGGAGGAAGTCGACTTGCCACACAACTGGGCGATTCAAGTGCCCAGTGGTTTGTGGGTGGACGGTGACGTATGGTATACAGAATACAGAGATATGAATACAACCTTGAAATAATAGACAGCACAAGAACGGAGACTAGCCTCTCTCAATATTGATCTCAAGCCGATAGACGCCTTTCGCTATAATATCGTACTAGTCTTTGCTATACTTGCAACTTTAGAACCCCATGTTCGCTCTCCTCGAGGCTTGCCACAGGAAGACGCGTGCTCCAATACGTCATTGAAGAAGACATAATTCATTCCGAACGCCACGAAGCGCAAGGCTCGCTTGCTATTAATCCGTTTTCAGCAGAGCCCTATAGTCGGCTGTAGCTACCCCGAGATCTCCAGGACGCGATTTAAAGTAGAGACATGCTTTGATCAGTAGAATTGACTACTTATATGGACACTAAGATACACTAACTTTTGCGTGCAGTCAGGTGTCATAGTAGTTCGTTCACTATGCTGATGTCTTTCGTGACCAAGCCAGCAGTACTGCTGCTGGCCTCGAGTTTCTTTCCCGCTCTTACATCTTCACAGAGCCTCATTGAACACGACAGCTTCTTCTTTGGACAGTCACCCCCGATTTACCCGTCCCGTATGTAAAGTATGTGAAGGCTTTGACGTCTTAGCTAAACATAATGCAGCACAGTCAAATGGCGTTGGTTCCTGGCAATCGGCTTTTGTCAAGGCCCAGGCTTTGGTGGCCCAGATGACCCTAGAAGAGAAGGTGAATCTCACTGCTGGCATATCGACCCAAAATGGTTGCGTCGGTCGCATTCCAGGCGTAGAGCGACTAAGCTTCCCGGGTTTCTGTATGGGTGATGCTGGAAACGGTCTACGGGCGACAGACTATGTCAGCTCTTTCCCAAGTGGAATTCATGTCGGTGCAAGGTAGGATGAGCCAAGGTCTTTGCTCGAGCAAGTTCTGATATGTATAATAGCTGGAACAAGAAGCTCGCATATAACAGAGCGGCGGCCATGGCGAACGAATTCAAGAAAAAGGGTGTTCACGTGCTCCTCGGTCCTGTTGTAGGTCCCATGGGTCGCGTTGTAAGCGGTGGGCGGAACTGGGAATGTGAGCCTTGTTATTACATTGAGCTGATTATGCAACGTATGCTTACTATTTGAAGCCTTCTCTGTAGACCCTTATCTCGCTGGGCAAATGGTGACCGAGACGGTCATTGGAATACAGGATCAGAATGTGATCGCCAGCACGAAGGTGAGAGCCTGATTCGTTAGATTACGACGTGCAGTCCGGCTAACCAAAATGCAGCACTTCATTGCCAATGAACAGGAGGGTAACCGAAAGCCCTGGGCCGAGACTCAGTCGATTTCTTCCAACATTGATGACAGGACAATGCATGAGCTGTATCTATGGTATGGACCAGGTCAAGTTATTCGTCATACAGAGCCTCGCTAATCAATCACATAGGCCGTTCCAGGATGCCGTCAAGGCAGGCACGGGCAGCATCATGTGTTCTTATCAAAGGGTTAACAACTCTTATGGTTGCGCAAACAGCAAATTGCTGAATGGATTGCTGAAGACGGAACTTGGATTCCAGGTATGCCCTATGCCTGTCTTGATCCAAGCCGATGACTCATATTTCGCAGGGTTTCGTGGTCTCTGATTGGGACGCCCAGCATGCTGGTCTTGCCACAGCACTCGCGGGTCTTGATATGGCCATGCCGAGCGGCGGGTCGTTCTGGGGCAATCGCCTGGTGGAAGCAGTGACGAATGGGTCCCTTCCAGAGGAACGGGTGACAGATATGGCTATCCGGTACGAGACAATGCACACGAATATCACGCGGTAATGGTTACTGATAAACGCAAAGCATCGTGGCTCCATGGTATCAAATGAACCAAAACTCCGCCTTTCCGCCACTCGGAATTGGTATGCCCGCTAGCATCACTCTGCCTCACGAGGTCGTCGATGCGCGGGATCCCAATGCTAAGGCTGTCTTGCTCGAAGGGGCCACCGAAGGAACCGTTCTGGTCAAGAATACCAAGAATACGCTACCGTTGCAAACTCCGAAAATGATCTCAATCTATGGCTACTCGGCCAGATCCACCGATTTGTTTGGAATAACGTCCGATGACTATGGTTATGTTCCGTGGACCTTTGGCGTCGAGGCGGCCAACTTCGATGAGATGGTCGGCAGCTTCGTCACCGGAAATTTTGTGGGCGAGCACTCGGTGATTGCTAGGAATGGCACGATTTTCACTGGAGGTGGTTCTGGCGCCACTACACCCGCCGTGTTCCTCTCACCGTTTGAGGCCTTGAAGGCGCGGGCATATCAAGACGGAACCGCCATCTTCCATGACCTCGTCGGATCAAATCCCGTGGTCAATCCGGTAACTGATGTGTGCATTGTTTTTGGCAATGCTTGGGCGACGGAGACTTTGGACCGGCCAGCCATTCGTGATGACTACACCGACGATTTGATTCTCAAGGTTGCAGACCAGTGCGCCAAGACTATTGTAGTGTTGCACAATGCAGGTGTCAGGCTCGTCGATTCTTTCATTGACCATGAAAACGTCACGGCAGTCCTGTTCGCCCACCTGCCCGGGCAAGAGAGCGGGCCCGGGATTGTTTCCATTCTCTATGGAGAATCGAACCCGTCTGGAAAACTCCCCTACACCGTCGCCAAGACCGAAGCCGACTACGGTAGTCTTTTGCTCCCAGATGTAGCTGAAGGGGCCTATGTCAACTTTCCCCAGTCTGATTTTGAAGAGGGTGTTTACATCGACTACCGCCGTTTCAACGCATACAACATCACTCCTCGTTTCGAGTTTGGCTTCGGCCTCAGCTACACGACGTTCAGTATCACCGAGCTAGTTGTCAACAGAAACCCACATGTTGATGCTTCTGAATGGTCTCGCGGCGACTCGGTTGAAGGCGGGCGGGCTGATCTCTGGGACTTGATCGCGACAGTGGAGATCGAGGTGCGGAACACAGGGGCCGCGGCAGGTGCTGAAGTCCCTCAGCTGTACGTCGGCATCCCTGGCGCCCCCAAGAAGCAGCTCCGCGGATTTGAGAAGGTGTTTTTGAACCCAGGTGAGAGCACCACGGTGCAGTTTCCTTTGAGGCGGAGAGACTTGAGTGTATGGGATGTCGTGGCTCAGAATTGGCATCTGCAAAAATGCACCTACCAGTTGTTTGCCGGCACCAGCAGCGAAGCTTTGCCTCTCAGCGGAGAATTGACAGTCTAGGCAGAAGAATAAAGGATTAAGACGAGTTACAAAAAAAATAAATCAAAAACAAAACATACAACACCGGGGATTCCCCAGTCGTCACCGACCTGAGTACTGATCCAGCGATCACTAGCTTATCTAGGGCAGAGCGGACGGGATGCCGAGTTCTCTAGTGTCTATGGTCGTATGTACCGGCATCGTCCCATAGATCAACCTATGGAGGATTCAAAAGCGCGCGCAAAAGATTCGAGTATAAAACTTTCATGCACTAGATAGACCCCGGGAGACTCTTAAGCCAAATGCATTCAACCATACACACTTATTTGCATGTATCGACCGAAGCAATGTCCCGTGAGCACTTTTTTCGGCTGCACAAACATCATCAAATTGAGCTGCATTGAACTCAAAGGTAGATGTATAAGTCTCTAAGCGCAGCCACTGGTTGTATTCATACAAGACTGGAGAAAGAATTCACACCGTCACTCGTATCTCGACCCTTCGCTGCTGAGTTCCTGTTCTGTGCCTGTCGACCTAGGTATAGGACGGATCCGAGCCAGACGTGTAAGATACAGGCCTTTCGAGCCTTCTCAGTCAGGCTCCTATAACACCCTCTAATTAGCACAATATGTGTCGTCGGTTGCGAACAGGGGACATGGTGTCATATAGTTCAGCAGTGGTCCGTAACCCTGCGTCTGGATGACGATGGCAAGATTCGAGCCGAGAGTCGATGTGTCGAGAGGAATATCAAAGGTGTAGTTGTATCTGTCTTGCGTGACTGTGACCGGGCCGACCGATGTCCACGACCAGGAGGGAACGGGAACTGTGGTCCCGACCTGGTTCAAATAATCGTCTGCATACTTGTAAAGGATGCCAGACTCAACCATCCATAAAGCACATACAGAGTGAGTCGTGTCGTAATTGATAGTCCATCCTGACTGGTCACACAGACCATCGATTGTGTACGTGAAATAGACGCGCACGTAGGCGTAAGGTATGATGACGTCGGTCGTGACAATCGTGTTGGTAGAAGATGGCGTTACGGTGGCGCCTAGGATATACTTATCTGTACCCGGTGCGCTCAATGTGGTGGCGGTCACTGTGTTCGACTTTACTGATTCGGTGCCATCACCACCCACCGCAGTCACCTGGAACGTGAAGCCTGAAGTGCCGACTGCCAGGTCTCCAATGGTAACAGAGGTCATATACGATGCCAAGTTGAGTGCCCACTCGTTATTCAAGTATACCTTGTACGAGATGGCATTGGCAGAAGCCGACCAGGTCAGACTGACGGAACTGTAATCATATGCTGTGACTTGTAGACCCGTGGGCGCCGCCGCCGCGGATCCTCCAGGGTATGCCTCGGGCTCAGATATACCAGGGGTACTGCCACTAATAGCAGAAATCAATTCCTGCATGTAGGCATCATCCGGAATGGTGTCATAAGGGTTCGGCAGCGTATCATCTGTGATTTGGATGATACCGGCTCCGCGTTCGAGAGACAGAGCTGCGACCGCAGCAACGTCAGCCTGGGGCACGTTGTAAATGATATGCCAAATCTTGGCCGTGTTCTCTGCGACCCAGCCGTTATCAACAAAATCGTTCAGATATGTGTCGTATGAGGATTCGAATGTCAGCAATGTGTCGGCACTGTTCTCGAAACATTGGGGCATTGTCGATCCAGGGTTGAGCACCGTCAAGGCACCTGGGTATTTTCGCTTCGTGTTTTCGGTGATGAGGCGATATAGCTCGGAAAATTCGTTATCGGTACCACATTGGTTCCAGCCCTCATCGAAGAAAATACCTCCAATAACGTCTGCCCCGTACATTGAGTACCAAAGGTCGACATCGGTCTCGATCTGAGAAACCCAATCTGCCAGTGCATTCGAGCCCAGCCGAGTCGTGAAGCCGTCTGCACTGAGACCAAGATAACCGGTTCGTACGTATCCAATCACTCTTTTGCCGGAAGCGGCTGCCTTCTGGATGACAGACTGCCATGTAGTATCAATGGTATTGTCCGGGCCATTGAGAACATTAGCGATCAGTATAGAAACATCGTTGGATGCATAACCGATCATTTGAGTCCAAGCATCTGGGGATCCGACAGGGGAGATATATGCGGCAATACCAATTTGCTGGCCGCCCCCTCCAGAAGTGGTGCCAGCAGGTGACGAAGTGTACGGGCAAGTCTCGTTCAATGTTGGGTAAATCTCCCCGTCTGTGCAGGCGCAATTTATTGCGTCAGCTGTCACCAGAACCGAACAGGAGAAGTCAACGTCCGGGTTCTTGACGGCGCCCTTAGTACCGTTCACAGCGGCAACCCAGTCGGTGCACTCTGTGTGATAAACGCCGCCATACTTCTGGGTAGTTGAGCCTGTATCACAGCCGGATACGAGTTGTCCGAGGTAGTTGTTGCAATCAGTCGCCGAAACATCCAAGGAGGAACACGCTGTATCATCTTCCTTCAAAATGGCGGCCAAGATGAGTTCTCTGTCACTACCCGCAACGGAGAAGAGCTGATTGTTGGAGGTTTCGCTAAGGGAGGAGCAGAAGGTTGCGATGGAGCTTTGCAAAAACGTTTGGGATACGAAAGGATTTACTAGCCATTCGAGATTGCCGTTATTATTGCAGTCCAGATAGGTTTCGGTGTCGGCTGCCAGTAGAACATCTGCACCAGCGGACTCTGAGGCATCAGTGACAACAATGCCAAGCTCGTCTACATCGTCTTCGATGTATCCAGCGAAGGTATCGTCGGCTGCAGCATCTGTGTCGTTGAAGAAGCTTGGCTTGTACGTGGTATCAGTAGGCGTACCATCAGGGCGCGGGAGAAGAGGATAACTGTTTCCTGATCAGTGAATGCCTTCTGCGCTACCGAATCCGTTTAAAAGATGCGGGAAGTTACTCACGCTTTCAACTGAGCCCCGACCCACATCTCAAGTGCATACTGAGCTAAACTGTCGGCTGTGATATGATTAGAACACATTATGTTTCGCATGTAAGCATTGAATAGAACGATGTTGATAACATACCGTTTCTAGCAATGTATAGCCCCACGTCGTCGTCTGGCCAGAGTGCTAAGACTTTCGTTATGACTGGTCCATAGGCTTGGAATTTTCGGATGGTGCTATAGCCATTTCTTAGGTAACGAATGCCGATATCTTCGATATGGCCGGTGCTAGCTCTGCTAGAAAGAGAGTCTAAATGGAATAATTCATGTAAAATAACGTAGCCTATGATGCATATTGGTCAATGTGTTTTGTCTTTCTCATCACTTCAAGAGATCTATCAAACAATGCATTACTCACCTTGGCATTGGAAGGACTGTAGGGTGTAATCATCCGCGGCATGGCTCTTACGATAAGCGATCAAGTCGTTGCAGGTGGATTTTGCCTTGAAGACTGATGGACATAATGCAATGGTATCTTTCGTCACTGCCAGCTTCCCATCGTATCGTTTTCCTGGATTGATTGTGTATGCTGCAGCCGCGCCTGGATACTTGGCGCAAACACCGTGCGGATCATCGCAGCGAATAGAAGTTTCCCAAGCTGTCCAACTTGGCGGATTCCACCAGTAAGATCGATGATATGTGTATGCGGCGTTGAGAAGAGCTACGACTTCATCAATGGCCATTCGCAAGTTAGGTAGTAAGGAAATAGGTAATCGTACTCTTGATATCATTGTGTTGATCTGAACTTCTTGATCCTGCGAGGAATTCTGTTGCAGGCTTCCAGGTCCAATCAATAGAACCAGACGAGACCCATGCAATGTCCATAGCAGAGTCCCAGGCAGCTCTAATGACAGCTGGCGAGAGCCCAGCGGCAGAGCATCCATTGAAGTCGACAAGTTTCTCCGCCTCGATAGTGATCTGTCCAGCTGTATGGGCTATCAGGGCGGTTAGCCCAACAAGAAGATGGGCGAAAACGCTCCGAAAGACCTTCATGACTGATGGAAATAGGAGACAGGTCTTGTGTGAGGAATTTCAAAAAACAAAATGAATTACATCGTGACTGGCATGATTTATGTATTTGGTTTGAATGAAGCCTCGTCGACTCAAACCAGTGGCTATTTTGTTCTATTTTTGATGTCGATCTAGAACTTCGCGAAAAGAGGTGGTGTGATTTGAGACAGTTACCTCTCGTGTTAGTGAATCGAACTCACTGGGCCTGTCAATGAATCCCCGTTCATGTCATCCATTGAATGAATTATATGAGTCTAGGTAAGCGGAAAGGACTAGGAGCTGGATCCTGGAGGATTAGCTAGTAGTGGTCGTCAGATTTGATGTTACCGAAGGCCCCGAAATACCCACACCATCCTACACCCCTGTCCCCCTCTCCTTCACCATACTATACAAACACTAGCGATACAATCACCAGGCGAGATATTATCGCGCTTATACCGCTGGGCCATATCTGCAAGAACAAGAGATCCATACCAAGATCAAGTTATTATAGAACTATATGCGCATGCAACACGTCGAGTAGCGTATGCTTATACCAATACAGCATTGAAATTGACATGAATTGAACTCGGCCTCGATCGTCTGCTTTTGCCTCATCGTGGCCTTGATCTACGCGTCAACATTGTCTTCAGTACTGGGCAAAATCCATTTGTAGTCCTTGTCATAAGCAAATTCGTCTCCGGTAATTTGATCGGAAGCTAACCGACGAGAGTGCCATTCACCGTCTCATGACATACAAACATACGGATAGGTATTCGAGCTAGCGGCCGTGTAATGGCCTCAATACCTAACCGACCATCAATATTGTCAGCGAAGTCATCCATCGGTTTCCAGGGCCTTGCAACACCATAGCGTGTTGCAAACGGCTCAATTTCCAATCATATTGATAGCTTAGCCTCGCGATCGCATTGATGTGAGATTCGGCTATTGCAAGTACAGTGCATTAGGTTGCATTAGCGGATTCCAGGCCCGCTGAGGGAACGTTACCAGGTCTTCATTATGGAATGGAAATTCATGCACTTAACAAAAACGATATAACAGTTCCTAACACGAAGGAGCAGTAATGTTACATATTTATTAATCGACCAATCAAGTCCTGCACTACTACGTTTTGTTTTCCTGAATGATTCCCGTCTTTGAATCACTAAATGTTCTCTTGAAAAAATTGAGTCAACTTCTCGAAGGGGATGAGATCCACACGATCGTAAAGGTCAACGTGACCAGCGCCGGGCACCCAGATCAGCTCTTTGGGTTCGGCCGCGCGCTCATACGCATCCTCGCTAAACTGCCGCGAGTGCGCTTGATCTCCGGCGATGAACAGCAGTGGACGTGGCGAAATTGTGTCAATATCGTTGAACGGGTAAAAGTTCATGAACTTGACGTTGCTGGACATGGTCGGGTGGGTCGTCAGGTTCGGCAGCGACCCGGGAGGCGTGACCTCGCCGCGAACAGTGCGGTAGTAGTCAAAGAACTCGCGCTCGACGTCCGTCGCGTTTGCCACGAGCGTGTCCAGGGTGCCGCCGGTGTAGGCGGTGGCAGCGCCGTGGGCTTCGCGGACGCGCTGTTGCGTTGCCTCGGCAATGATCTGTTGACGCTGCTCCACGCTCTGCGACTGGCGCAGGCCCTCGCGGTTGACGGTCCCCATGTCGTACATGCTCGCCGTGGCGACGGCTCTGATGCGCGCATCGATCTTGGCGGCGCTGATGACAAAGGAGCCGCTCCCGCAGACGCCGACGGCCCCCACGCGGCCCGCATCGACAAAGTCCTGCGTGCCGAGGTAGTCGACGGCGGCGCTGAAGGCCTCGGCGTAGAGGTCGGGCGACACGGCGTTGCGTGGCTCGCCCGCGCTGGTCCCCCAGAACGGCATGTCAAGCGAAACGGTGACGAAGCCCTGCTCGGCCAGCTTGGTGGCGTACAGGTCGGCGCTCTGCTCCTTGACGGCGCCCATCGGGTGTCCCACGACGATGGCGGGGTGCGCGGCATCGTAATCCAGGTTCCGGAGGGTGAAGAGATTACCGGCGACGGTGGTTTGGTATTGGCTGAGGAAAGTGATTGGCTGCATCGTGACATTCTCGCTGCGGTAGAAGTTGTCAGCTCCGAACGACATGTTCTGCGCAGACGACAATGTCATCTGCAACATCAGTGCCATTATGGCAGTAGAAGCGGCGTGAGAATTGATCATTTCGAATGCTTTGAGTAATCAATGTAGAGTTGATGTCACGAATAGAAGATGAATAGTCATGTTTCAAGCTAACCTGAAAGAATACTGGTCATGTTTTTATACAGACCTCACAAATGGTAGTGAAGCGTGGTATCCGTCTCCTTTCCTCGAGAACATGTCATTATTCAGCGTGATAGTAACAATTCGCCTAATGGGAACAGCAATTCTATCAGCCCTTTTGGAAATTACCAACGCTGCACGTCATTGATGCCCCCCCCCCCCAAAATCTCGTGTTTCGATGCCGAGCATTGCAATGCTACACGTCTTCAGCGCAGTATCCAAGGATCAATCTTGCTGCCTGGATAACCGGGTGACGCTCGGAGTCTTCGAATAATCCACTTGCATTAGCGAAATCTTGGAAGGTCAATAATTTCAACTTTGCACCGTCATAGTTTCTCACTCAAGTGACACGATCGAGCAATCGGCTGGTCGTATTGATGGCATCTACTACACTGGTTGCTAGAGATGCCTTTCAAACTTTCCATTTCGGTGAGTCGATATAGCGTCCAATTGTAAGATATGCCGCAACGGTAGGTAGCCATGACTTTACCATTCCTGACAAGTACTCCGATTTGACATAGCTAGTGGTCTATCGCCACGTTGAGCACGCCAATAGTTTGTTGATTCTAATATTTGCGGACACCCATGAAGCAGCCAACCCCAGTTTCGCAAGAATCCTTCAGTAGCCTCCCAATTTTGTATATCCCATGGCTCTCCCCAGACGATAAGTCCGGTGGAATGGCTCACGCTATCTGCCATGTGCTCAATCATGTCATTCCATAACCGAATCTCGTCCTCTTCCGAAAGATTCTCAGTTGTAGCTACAAGAAAGTTGTCCCGCATTTGGGGCAATGGAAATAGGTCGATCCACGGATGGTGCGGCGTCTTCAGCTGAAGGGCGGTTGGCATGAGATTCTTTGGAACACGTCCTTGAGCAGGTGGATGACGTGTAATTTGAGCCGGTCCGAAGAACCCAAGTGGCGAAACAACGTCGCAATTGAGCCAGTCGACTCCGAGCTCGAGCACGTCTGCGTTGTTCGCCAAGCTGCGGAGGAAGTTGAGATGAATGATTCCGGGCAGATGATCCAAGTGTGGCTGTCCAGACATGTAGCTTGCCAGTGCCTGTCGCGCGAGACGATCCAGGAGCAGTCGTTTCTGATCAGCCCTTTGCCCTGAGATCTTGATCTTCTCTCCCTTGCTACATGGTACCGGAGCTGCATTTGCTTTGGTATGCGGGTGTCTTCTGCGGTCTACGCAGGTGTGCGCACAATTAGGGGTTTTTGACCAACTATTTTTCTCGATCTACTTACAAGCTCTCTGATTCAGCACATTCTGCAACTTCTTGCGTTCTCTAGTGCTTGTAACGCCAGCCCAGTCTTCTCTCCGATCCTTCACGAAGGACTGATGTGCCATTTGCTGGAGCGGGATTGGCGAAGGCGCACCAGGATTCCCGATATCATCTGGACCCATGATGCACAAGAATAATGATGTACAGTATCATGCTTGGAAATTGAGAGCCGGGGAGGCTATGGCTAAATATGCAACTGGCTGACTGCCAAGGCATAGTCACACGTGGGCCTTTCCGTCTCGGGGATTTTCGAGATAAGAGAGCGATCGGTGCCTATCGGCCGGCCATGACTCGCCGGCACATCTCGACACTAATGCAACTGGCTGACGGTGGGGCGAGCTTAATAGCCAGCTATAATCACATACCGGTACTAGAACAAATACCTGGATCCTAGAACGATCCAACGGGTTCTCAACCGAGTTCAAGGCTGTTATGGATCAACAGGTCTATAAGCCTTTGCCACTGTGAAAGGACCCGGATACTTTGCCAAGACGACATGACGTCTCCTTGAACAAGATACCACTACTGACCTGATTCCGTATTTGTATACTGTTAGGTAACTAGTAAAACATGTGTCCATCGATTGGCTGAACTAATTGTCAAGCTTATGATGGTCGTGTTCAATACATAACATATCATACCGAGCCCCCGGATATCCATCTAAGGTCGGAGATTCAAGTCTTCCTATCATTAATTTGCTCAAGAAAAACAAAGACCACTCCATTTGGGAAAGATTTCATTTCATGATGTCGGCGTCAGCGGAACTGGCCTCAGGCAATCTCGAGCGGTCTCAGAGAATAAGGGGCAAGACCGCCGTGGTCACAGGGGGTAAGTTGATCTTCAGCAACATGACCTGAAGATCTCACTTCACTGACGATACTCTTTCGAACACAGGAGCCAGTGGTATTGGTGAAGCCTACGTCAGAGCGCTCGTGGACGCAGGGTTAGTGTACTCTCTTACAGCACGTTTGCCGATGATACTGACCAGGAGAATTAAGGCTTCATGTTTGCTTCGGAGACAAAGACGTCGCGGCCGGTACTCGATTGGCATCGGAACTATCCAGGTACGTGTGGAGAGCCATATCAACGCCATGGATTATAGAAGTAATGCTTCGAAGTACACGATTCATTCCCTGCGATGTTACCCAATGGGAAGATCAGGTTCGTCTCTTTGAGGAGGCGGCCAGTTTCTCACCGAGCAAAAAGATTCACTACGTGGTGGCCAACGCAGGTATTGCGCCAGAAGACGATGTCTTTGCGTTTGACGGTATGACTTGATGCCACCATCTCGAATGATATGAACTCACCGGCAATTCTCTAGGTCCAGACGGCCATCCGAAGAAGCCCAACTTGGATACAATCAATGTCAATTTAGTCGGGGGGTTGTACACCGTGAAGCTTTCCATGCATTACTTCATTGAGCAAAATGGGGTCAAAGCCGGGCCCGACCAGGAAGATACCTGCTTGGTGCTGATCGGGTCTGGTGCCGCGTTTTTGGACATTCCACGTGGGCCCCAATACCCGGCGACGAAATGGGCGTTGCGCGGAATCATGCATTCTCTCCGCAGGACGGCTTTCTACTACGGCAGTCGTGTCAACATGATATCTCCATGGTTCGTCGCACTCATGCTCTTCAACTCCGCACACGTACCACTAACACATAGATAGGTACGTGAGAACAGGGATACTATCGAAAGACCAATTCGACCACGTAGAAAAGTCCGGCGTCACCTTGGCTCGGGCTTCGGATGCAGGGCAAGCATTGCTACACATCCTGCAGAACGATACGATCAACGGACGTTCGTTCTTCATTGCGCCGCGGAAATGGGCACCGGACGGATATGTGGATCTGGACATTGACGACTATTCCGGCAATGCCATGTTGCAAGAGATTCAAGCAGAGCAGATTGCGTCGGCGCCTCTAGAACTTGGGCTTTTCCCTGCACAATGAAGACGGAGCAAGCTCGCACCTAAGGTTCACCACCCTGCGCCGCAGCTGTGCGTGCGAACATCGCCTATTGCGTAAGATATTTAGGTTAGGTTGATCACCAGGACGGGAATGCTTGCGCGCCCATTATGTTTAAACCTAGAAGACCGACCCACTAACACAGCCAAGTCCACGGTACTTCTTGTCGATTTGAATACAAATTTGTTTTATCTATTAATACGAGTACACAAATGATTGCCAAGTCATTTATTTCTTACGCATGATATGCCAATAGTACAATACAATACAATTTTGAGAAATTCCAGTGCGGCGCGGGAGTAAGGAAAAGAAAAGTGTTTTTGCCAGCTTGACGATATAGCGCTAGGGGGCGTTCAAAGTGGTAATAACTTTAAATAGCGCTGCTGGAACGCTTTGTTAGCCTTGTTGCAGCGTGGTTATAGCGCTGTATAAGCATCCCGTATGCTTCATGTTAATGGACGTGTTTGATCAAATACAATATATCGAGCTTTGGGATTTTACCAATAAGTCACCTAGATACAGTGGACATAAGCATTGCCGCCAGGATGCCCCGTACAGAGTATCCACTCATTCACAGCAAGCAAGCATCTGGGCTGTTGGTTGTTTGCCGTTTGTCTCTTGTGGGCCAGCAATAGCGCCTTGCTTTCTCCCGCACCCCAACACTTTCGACTCTGAGGATGTCTTCACCCTAAGGACATACTTTATGAGTATTGTCTTCGAGGCGATACTTCGGCTGTCAATCTAAGTATCGACCTACCGCGCTAGAACCTGCTCATCTCACCTTTACGCTACGTGCTATCTAGCCGTTTTCATCGAGAATCAGGAGCCATCATGTTGCCATTCTCGTCATACCCCGAGGCTTCGGCATCCCAAGTCGACGGGAAGACTTATGACTATGTCATAGTAGGAGGTGAGTTCCTATCAACGTCTTGGTCGCCCGCGCTGACATGCGACAATGTGGTAGGTGGGACAGCGGGATGTTGCCTCGCATCGCGACTGTCCGAAGATCCCAATGTCTCCGTGCTTGTCCTGGAAAAAGGGCACGTCAAGGACAACTTGGTGTCGCGGATGCCACTGCTGAGCCAGAACTTCTGGATGGGCGATCCTCTGCAAGTCCAGAGCACCCGCTTCACTGAGCCCATGCTCAACGCCAACGGGAGACAGAACCGGATCTGGACAGCAGAAGGCCTGGGTGGCGCGTCCCGTATCAATGCCATGTTGCTTACTCGCGGAGCGCCTGGTGGCTATAATGAGTGGGCCGAGACGTACGGACTCGATGACTGGAGCTGGGATCATGTGAGGCCTTATTTTGAGAAGAGTGAGAACGCAAAGGCACATGGAAGTTCGGCCTGGAGAGGTCATGCTGGTATGAATCCTCAATGATTCATCGATATTCGCCGTGGTGAAGCTAATCATTTCGGAATAGGCCCAATCACCGTAAATCAGTCATTTCTGCCGTTCAAGTGGTGCAATTAGTAAGTTTCAAAACTCCCTACAAAGTTATCAAACAAGAGTTAATCATTTGTTTGATAGCATCGGAAAGGCAGTGAAGGAACTGGGACTTCCCGTTGAAGATGATTACAACAATCCCTCGGCACCCGCAATGGGCTTGTTCCGTCTAGACATGGCGGTAGACGACCAAGGCCGAAGGGTGTCAGCCTACAGCGCCTTTCTCAACAAGAAGACGGCTATCCACAGGCGAAGCCACCTGACAGTGTGTACCGGCGTAGTCGGCTCCCACTTGGACCTCGACCAGACGGGCGTTGTTCGCGGGGTCTACTTCTCCCCAGTCAAGCCAACGGGAACAACGCCAAACACGTCGTACGTCAAAGCTCGCCGGGAAGTGATCATTTGCTCCGGCGCGCTATGCTCCCCCCTCCTTCTTATGCGCAGTGGCGTGGGACCCCGAGACCAGCTTGAGACTCAGGCCATTCCGGTGATCAAGGAACTGCCTGTTGGGACTACACTACAGGATCACTGCAGCTTTGCCATCATGTTGGATCTGCCAAAGTCGGAGACAATCAGTTTGCTAGAGTCCATACATGGTTTGTGGCACTTTCTTCTCTGGATTTTCATAGGAACTGGTTTGTTTGCCAGAAGCTCAACACCGCTATCCATGTTTATTCGTACCACGGCCATAGACGAAAAAACCATGACCATCAACACGGACCCCGAGAATATGGATATACAACAACCAAGAAATATCCCAGATACCGAAATCATGATACAGCCGGTAAACAGCTTTGAAAGAGCAATGGAGGGCCGCTCACTCATGAGTTTCTTCCCGACCGTGGTGCAACCGTACTCTACTGGCAGCGTTGAGCTTGTCAGCAAGGATCCGCTAGCTAACCCTCGCATTAACCATCCAATGCTTCAGGATTCAAGAGACTTGGTAAGTCCCCGAGATGTGTTTACACTGTGAAACCCAAGCACGTCGATCTGATTACTGACTCTTTTTGTTATCTTTTCCCCAAAGAAAACGATTCGCCGAGCAGTCCGCTTCACCATGCGGCTGGCTGAAAACTTTGAGAAGTCGGGATACCCGCATCCCGCGCCGCTTGCGTTTGCTCCTGGCGTCAACTTGGACGCTCTGGGCGACTGGGAGATGAACGTTCCAAACACACTGCCGAAAGAATACGCAGTCGGACAAGGGCAATCGGTTTCCTCGGCTGCTACAAAGCGTCCTTCCCCCAAGGAGCCAGCTCCTAAGACATCGCCCAAAACATGGACAACCGTCACTGATGACGAGATCGACGATTATGTTAGACGCGTCGGTATGGCTAGCTTGCACGTAGCGTCCACCTGCCCGATGTCCATCGACGAAAGGACAGGAGTTGTTGATCAGAAGCTGCGCGTCCACGGGTTCAAGAACCTGCGCGTGGCGGATGCGAGCGTATTCCCCAGGATCCCGAGCGCTCATACCATGGCGCCGACAATCATGGTGGCGGAGAGATGTGCCGACTTTGTCAAGGAGTCGTGGAAGGGCAGCAAGACGGAGTAAAGTTTTCCACGCATCTACTTCTATTGAGCTCACACAATCATTTCAGTAAACAATCCGGAAAATTGATACAAAGACTGCTTTCGTTACAATCTCTCTCAATATCTTAAATACCTAGGATATACAAAGAGGACTGTGTAGAGTGGAAAGTGAGCCCAGGTGCGGACAGATTCAATTTCCCAAATGATAGTCAATTCTCTTCGCTTGTATGCAATGTTCGAGCTACACTATGATATCGGCAATAGACACGACGAGAACGAATTCCGGCCCCCAAGCATAGGTGACCTGTACAACATTCGTGCCGATTGCGCCTTGTAGCGGAGTCAGAGCAGCGACAGTCAAGACTTTAGACAGGAGTTTCATTTTCTGAACTGAACTGTTACGGATCATCACCCTGTTCGCAACATCATAAGACTTTTCCGACTACGCCTTTGCCATTCCTTACTTTATTTCAACTCTTTTCCACATTTTGCTGAGTTGAGATTTGGAGACTCTCTAGTTTGACCACTTTACTCGGCATCGCAATCATGATCCAGACGCAAGACGTTCGGCCGCATCGCTCTCATCGCTAGATAAAGCGATCAATACGCCTATGGGTAATAATATGACGAGGGGCGTCAGCAGAAGTACAAAACTGAATGAGCCGCGACCAGAGTGGATTCCGGTCCCCAAGAGGTCAGTCTCTGCGTAAGTCAAGGCCGGGCGGACAGTAGACATATTTAATCCGTCCAAAAAGGTATACACATCCATGTGCCATATCGTTGATGGCGCCCCTCAGAAGGATGTCCAGAACCACATATTCCCAGAGCCCTTGGGTGACTCCACGCGCTTAAAGATATGACAGGCATCCTCCCACCTGGGAGCTCTTTCAAACCAAGCGTCGGGGATGTCGCTAGCTTGGAGCCTCATCAACCCATTGTAGTTCTCCGCGTCATCGATGCCTTTGTAGCGCCTCACAGCTTGCGAATCGACTAGCCAGAGATACGCTTCATCGTAAAGGTCCATCTGCGCCTGGCATATTTGATCAGTTTGATAAGGGAGACCACGCTGGGACTGTCGACTAACCCTTCTCTCCTGTCGAGTCACAGGTCCCAAGGGTATCGTCTCTTCAGGTAGTGCAGCCAGAGAGCGAAGAGAGTCCTCATCGACGACGATGAAATCCACGAACCTCGGGTTGCAATTGGGTCTGGCAAGGTCGTCTCCGACAGCTCGGAGGAGCCAGGCGTCGAAGATTCCTGTTAGAGATTTGATATCATCCTGAGTCGCCTTTGCGAGATCGGGAAGCTGTAGAGCTTCCAGCTCCTTGCTCTCGACAACCTCGAGGACGAAGCGACGGCCAAGTTCGTTGTTCACCGTCATGTCGGGCTTGTTCGCCATAAGACGGAGGTAGTGGATAAAGTAATCAGCAACCCAATGTCTCAATCGCGCCAGCGCAATCGGCAAGAGCCGATCAGATTCGTCAGAGTATGTGGTGCGCAGTACTAGTAACGTCAGCTTGGAGTATCGGACTCTAGACCGCAATCAAGTTACCTGTGTAGCCCCAGGATCCATGAGCGTATGTCGTACCGCAGTTCATGGTATCCCACAGGTCATACATCCAACTCATGGCAGTCCGACTCCTGTTTTTGTTGGAGCCACGATCAGCCCACTTGAACAGGTCATCCGGTGGGTGCGGAAAAGTCTCTTGAATAGACATGAGATTGATTCAAAGTGATTATATTGACAATGTTCTCGCGCGCCAGGGTATTGCCAGGCAGAGAGGGATTTCCAAGGGGCGTTTTTAAAAGTCAAAAAAGAACAAGAAAAAAAAGAAGAAAAGGGGGACGGGGAAGCAAAAACATACAACACCGGGGATTCCCCAGTCGTCACTGACCTGAGTACTGATCCAGCGGTTATAGGATATATCTGCCTGGCGCAAGTGGCCCGTTTTCTCGTTAGCCTGTGACACGGTAATGTATAGCTCTTGCACCGGTGACCGCGCTAGGTTAGTGGTGAGGTAGCTTTCAGTCTTTTACGCTGTACGTTGGACAATTCAGGAAGAAATATGGACCGTCGAGCGTTAGGTAACAGTTATTAATACGCTCGCTAAAGCTGGCTGAGCGTCGCTTTGCTTAAATTAAATTCGAGAACGTGCACACCAACAACGAAATGATCCATGACTGTTGGAATGGCTTCACCATCCTAAAGGACATCCAAAAGGATCACATTGGAACACCGGGGCCGACGGCAAAAGGATTCTTTGATTGACGTATCGTACGAAGGGAAAAAAGGGAATCTGTTCCCCTCGTACGAAGGCTATAGATAACGTTCCCTGCTGGCCCGGATGTTGGCAGCCGACAGCTATATCGTGGCTGTAGTGGCTCGCCAATAGCCGCCCGGCTTACCTACCTATATACCATCGTTGCACGGATCGCAAATACCAGCACCCTAACGTGCCAACAGGTCTCGTGTATAATCTTACCCCTGCCTGTTACCGGAGGAGTTAAGCTACACACTATTGCGAGTTGCTTTCGGTAACACGGCGTCTTAACACAGCCCAGATTATATGGTCACGAACGCTCCCCTATCGCAACATTGTGACATATCGAACCCTTCTTCTTGAACCTCATGTCACTCCCCGTCATATCCACATAGATCCTCAGCAAGAGAAGCGACAATCCATTTGGCGATCACTATCAGGAGAGGTCCATGGCTCGTCCCATAAATGGTCGTCCCAGTCACCCACTTGGCAATGCGGTAACTTGGAAGCATCCTGATCCGGCCTGCTATCCCAGTCCGACCCGTCGTAGGAGAGCTTAACCATCCATTGGCCCCATTGCGACTCGGCGCATCTCTTGAAGTTTTCGCTTCCACTACCGCCTCCGGTGTCGTTGTCTTGGGCGCAAGCACTCTCAGGAACGCCGGGGGGTAGTTCTTTCGATAGTTTGACGGTAATGTTCTTGGGCAGCCCTGTTTCGCTGGTGAGTACCTTGTATTCTTGATCCCAACTTTCGGTAAAGCTGCCCTCAACCGAGTCACCGCCCTTGCCGCTGTCAAAGGTATAGTCGACGACGATGGAGGTGTCACTCTCATCGTGCGCATACTCATGCAGATGCAGGTTGCAGGTATATACTGTCTCCTCGGGCGGAGGCGCAGCGGCGGTCGTGGTCACCGCTACCGTTGTATTGGGCTGCAGCAGACAGGCACACAGCCCGCTGTCGCACTTCTTTTCAAATTTCTCGATGCAGGTCAGAGATGCCTCGCAGTCCGAGTCGGCTCTGCATTCGGTAGCTGCCACCGGGGGGCTGCCGCACACGCATTTCCCGTCCTTGCAGGTCTGGACGGTGTGGCCCGTACAGACCATTGCGCCACAGTCAGTCGCCGCCAGGCAAGCGGCCTTGGTTGGGGTGGGAGTGCTGCTTCCACTAGGTGCTGTCTGTGAACTTGTCTGTATCAGGGAGGAACTGTTGCTCGCGCCAGTGAGTATCTGTGAGCTGGTCCCGACCTGGGTGGGATTGCTGCCAGCAGTAGTTGCTATCTGCGAACTGGTTTCCACCTGTGTCGAACTGTCTTCTCCATTCCCATCGATGGGACAGCTGTCGTCTCGCTTCAAGTGCTGAGTGTCCGAGGGTGTCCACTCGGCATGCCGGTCTCCGATTTCTAAATGGGAAAGCCGTCAGCGTCTGTGTGGCTATCATCTCAATTTGCCGTGGGAGTCGTGAGCTTACCTCTGCCCTCGATCCAGACACGCCACTGTGCTTGAGGGTTAGCATTGCCCTCGCAAGACTGCGGCGCCGGCTGATACTGGACGAGCAGTTTCCCACGGTGTGTGTCATACTCTACGTCGCCCCTCTCCTCCATTGTGCCCTGCGATATTGCCGAATATGGTACAATGGACACGTCTGCTTGAGGGGTAAATATGTTCAGTAATACTGCCTGCATCGACGCCAGCTTATCCGGGTATTTGATGGTACCTTCACCAGCGGTCTCAGAGAAATCACCGGCGACTGGCTGGCGCGGAGTCATGATGAAGATGCGCGGGTCGTTTTCGTCGTCGAACATGTGACCCACCGGCTCAAAAAGATCATCGTTCCGCATCTGGGCGAGCCCGTACTCGTATATTTGGGGATAGCCATGGCCGACTCGCAAGTTTTCGATGACGTCCATCTCGAACCTGTTGTTGCGATTGATGAAGGACGGGTTCTCCCAGAAATGGCTCGCCCATGCGCCCTTTTCCGACACGACCACGACCGAGGTGCAGCCCCAGAGGCCAGCAACCGCAAGACTGATGGGCTGGTTCGAGAAGCTGACCCAGTTCGAGGTGCTGATTTCCTCGGTGACACCGCCAAGCTTGACATGCTGAGCGTCATCTTCATAGGCTAATGCGACCTCTGAGCCTTCATGTTAGTCGTTCGCTTCGCATGAGGTTCTGATGTGAATACGTACCACCTCTCATGAACCTCGATCGGTCTCCGCCGTAATTGGACGGGTCGGACCAGGTGTTTGGAGCGGGCTGGCTGTCGCGAGCCGGCGCAGCGCGTCTCGCTAGCTCCCTCTTCTCGACATCGTCACAGATCTCACCGCAGTCTTCCGGGGAACAAGCTGTCTCCTGGGGCAGGGTCGTCGTGGTAGTCGAGCCGACGACAAGATCGCAGGCCGTCGCGGTGCTGTAGACCAGCGTCGAGCAGCTCGTTACCTCTTCCCGCTTTCTAGCGTCTGCCGCCGCCGTCACCGAGCAAAAAACGCTCTCGTAAGTGGCCGTGATTGTCGTTGTGCATGAAGTGTCGGCCGGGGTGGGCGTGGGGGTAGTCACGGTCACATGCTCCTTATCAGGGTCGTCTTCATCGTCATCGTTGTCGTTGTTGTCATCGTTGTTGTTGTCATCATCTGGGGGACAGTTGCCAATCTTGAGCCCCAATATGTTGACACAGAACTCGGGCACCTTGATCTGGATGTCGGTGGGAAAGCTCAGTACGCAGCCCCAGCACTATGGCCGCATGTTAGCCTCATCTCAAGTACAAACATGGAACCACAATGTTTGATGAAGGACGGCATCAAATAAATACTACAAAGGGTTGACTTACAATCTGGGGTGGGCCACCAATTGGAACAATCACCGGCACCACAGTTGGATCATTACTGCCTGAAGACGTGGTCGTGATGATGGTGCCCTCGGTATAGGCATAATCTGTTAGTGTTTCGACGAGTGCTCCGGTGGGAAGAGACGTGACTGTGGTCGACACAGACGGTTCAGTAACTTGAGAACCAAGCCCCGTGCCGGGCTGTGTCACTGCCTCAGATGCGGTGGTGGGGATGGTTGTGATGATGGTCGGAAAGGATGATTCAGTCGGTTGCGCACCGATTTGCGTAGAGTTTTGAGACGCAGCGGTAGATGACCCTGCCAGTTGAGTACCAAGCTGTGTAGATATTGGAGATACAGCGGTAGAAGATAAGATTGCGACTGATGTGGATGATCCAACTGGCTGACTGCTGGGCTGTGTAGAGTTTTGTGATGTAACGGTAGAAGATATGATTGTGACTGATGTAGATGGTCCAATGATTTGACTATTGAGCTGCGTAGAGATCAAAGGCGTGCTGGGAAGAATCGATACGGACACGGTCGATAAGAAAATAGGAGGTGTCACAAAACCGCTCCAAGTACTTGGGCCAATCGTAGCCGAGCCGTCTTGTCCGGCGAGTTGAGACTGCACTGTAGTAGATTGCGTCGAAACATTCACAGTGGCAATCGATGCTGGCAAACTTTCTTGTCGATTGTAATGAGGGAAGGTAGCAGTGGCCAATGGAGCGTCCAACGTGAACGCTGCCAGCGCTACAACGAACCGTAGAACGCCCATTATTTGTCAAGAGAGGTTAACAAGGAAGGCTGCAGTCTAGGTTTCCAACTGGTTCTTTCATGAACGCTTCACGAGTTTATATTGTTTTCTGCCATGTTTCCATCGCGTTATCTCGCCGTAGTGCCTCCTCCTACCTAGTTTCTTAGGCGCAGAATCATAACATCTATCTGACAAGATAGACTGTCCCTTCCACGAAGAAATTGTTTCCGTAACAGCGTGATCCATCATAACTGACAAGACTTACTCGAAACTAATGGTTGAGGTGACGTCAAGGAACAGTCTTATAAACATCCCAATTCTGCCAGGGAAATGATACGAGGCCATGATTGAGTAGGATAGACTTGATTATAAAGATCGCCCGAAGCCTTGCGCAGGGCTTATAAGGCTGCACATATGTTGATCTATTTTTGGGAGGCTGGATCAACTGTTGGTTTCATGTCGCTGGCCACGTGGTATGAAGCGTTATGTTTTATGCTCCGAATGTTCTGCTGGCCAACATTCATCCTGCATCCTGCGAAGTCACTGCCGCTCAAGGTTCAGCGCCACCTGCAGGGTGGACGTTATACTCGTTGCTGCGCCTTAAAACCTTGGCCATTCCTACCCATATAACTAACCCGGGTTAACGCCCCGCTTCGTCAGCCTAGATCCTTCAGTCATTGACCTAACATCTTCATGACTTTTTTCATCCAACTTTGCCTCACATGAGTCCAATCTCACCATCCACACAACCACATTTGCATTCCAATGGAACCGGTTGTGCAAGAACGTGCGAGAGGTGACTCCGCGCGCGACACCACGAGCATCGCGGCTGCTTCTAAGCTCACTGGAGACGAACGCCAAAAAATACTGCAGGATAAAAGAAAGGAACGCCAGATAATGCTGCGCGATGACGAAAAGAAAAAAAATCTTGGACTTGTACAGGGACCTACCTCCCATGCCACCAGAGCTCTCTTCACCCGAGTACTTGGTCGACGGGCAGAGTTCTTACAGCACGGATCGTGCGTCCCTGAAATTCTACGAGGCTTGCGCTTGTGGGGATATGGAAACCGTTTGCAGTCACACTGGGACCTCGGGGGTTCCCCATGCCGACCTACAATACGGCCTAGAAAAGGCATCACATGGGTTTCAAGTCAAAGTCGTGCGCTATCTTATAAAGGAGCGGAATACAAAACTCCATGCCAGGGTTTTCACTGCTGTAGACGACACGAAGCCCGAAAAATTGCGCAGCATATTCTTAAGTGGCGATTCAAGGCTCAAGGACCTTCTCGAGGCGTTTCTCGATAACGGGTGGCATCCAAACCAGGTTCTCGACCCCGAAAAGAAGGGGGTAATGTTGTCGCCGCCACGTCGCACATTCTATCAAACAATCGACACAAACCCGAAAGTTGCGCTACATTATCAGCGCTGCATGGAAGATCTGGATATATTAAAATTACTGCTCGAACATGGCGCTGATCCGACAATTGCTCGCCACGTTCATCAGTCTCCAGCCTTTTGGTACCTTCCGTCCGAAGCGCCAATGGAACGGAAGTCGGGGGACTTGCTTCATACTGCGGTCGAGATGGGATCGACTCAGATTGTTGACATCTTGGTGTCGTACGGCGCGAAGCCTGAGTATGGCAGTTCCTTGCATCATCTTATCAAAGGTTTTGACAACATGGCGACTGAGACTCGCTATAAAATGGCAGAGCACATGCTTAGTATCGGAGATGATATCAATGGACTGAGAAACATGTGAGTAAACTTCTTTGAAATGGTGCCAGACTGCACGTGCAGCTTCTACATAAATGCCCAGGTCACTAACTGAGGGTCTTCGCTGTAAGGACTCTTATTGTCAGGCCATACAGCAACATCCCCCTGGGCGGAAGCTTTATGGCGACACCCTTGTCCCACGCGACATCGATGCGGTATCTGGACTGGGTCGAGTGGCTCTTGGAAAGAGGGGCCGATCCTGAAGCTCATGATCGCCGGGCCTTCTGCAAAGACGATATAGAGCCCTATTGGGGCGCACATACCGATCATCCCGGGGGTCACCATGAAAGACCTGAGAACGATGATCTGATTCGACTGATCGAGGCGACAAAGAAGAGGGGGCAAGCGGCACATACCAGCTGAGTAGATATAGTCTCTCGAATAAAGCCCGAGTGTTGGAATATTGTTATTCACGGCCTCGTACGACGATAGTATCTACCTAGATGTTAAAACAAACTCGACAGTTAATGGTCGATATGCAAAAGCCATTGACGTTACAACTAATTCCAATCTCACATGGATGGAGAGTTCACTGGATCCAGAGATGTTACAACTCTCGACTTTGACACTAGCCAACATCACTACAGTCACAATGACCGAAGAGGGCTGTACAGGCCCGAATTCGAAAAATTCCCAGGTCTGCCCACTTATGGGAGTTCCGAACTTCGACGGCAAAGAAAGGCCGACGAATATAGGAGCAGCTCTCTGCTCATCGTGTACTTGTTTCAGAACATACACACTCGATATACAAAATAATGAGCTGCTGGAGACGGTAGTGGAAACTTTGCCAACGTTTCCAGCCACTCTCGATTATCATGCAGATCCTCTAGCTCTCCAGAGGGACTTCTCGTATTTGAAAAAAAAAAAAAAAGTTTAGCTTGCGAGCGTCAACTTCAACTCCAAATGGTGGCTGTCAAAAGTCCTTGCCTCTCGGGAGGTTCAGTTCATACGGACATGAACATGTCATCTGCTGCAGATGGGACGAAGCTATCTATTTGCAAACCAGAAGGGAACTGTTGCACACCTCAGAACATCACCGCTTCCGAGCACTGTTTATGTCGAAAACAACTGACCTTTGTAACAAATATGGTGCTCTTTTTTATGAAAGGTTTCGAGGGTAACTGCACGTATACTTCATTAAGATATAAGCCAACATGCACACCTGTTTGCAGTATAAAAAAAAAAAAAAAAAAAAGGCTCAAAATGCTGTACAATGGAGACAACGACAGTAACCATACCGGAAAGGCTACTTACGAAGACATGAGAAGTCATTTGGTTCTATCGCGACTGCTATATCGGATCGGTATCGAACCACTGTTGGCAGCGCCGGTTACAGCAACAATTCTGCCTCGGCCGTCCCTGGAAAATTCGAAGGGGTCGCATGGCGAGACACTGTTTGCAATTCAGTGGAGTTGGAGTGGTTGATATTGCCACTTGTGTTATTTGTGCTTTTGACAGCGGTACTGGGATGGATGATAGCCAAGACATGACGGCTGCGTCATCAGCAACCGGTCTGGAAAGATAGCATCTTGCCACTCATGCTGTACAAAGAATGGTCTTCCTTTGAAAGAGGACATCAAGCAGGATCGGCTTCAGAGGAAACATGCGTGACGAGGGGCAGGTTGATGGAGCGTGACGTTTTGGAAACACTGGCAAAGTCTGTGGGATTCAAGTTTGACTGGCAAAAATATTCAGAATCGGAATGGAATTCTGTGTTGCAGATGGTCAACGCAAGATTTGGAGCTGGACTCCTTGGCAGGAGAGGAAAACTAAGAAAAAAACAACAGTCTAAGGTTTCCAGGGTTACAAAAAATAGGAACGGGAGCTTCTTCTGTCAAAGACAGAGAGCAAAAACATACAACATCAGGTATTCCCCAGTGGTCACCCACCTGAGTACTAATCCAGCGATCACTAGCTTATCTAGGGCAGAGCGGACGGGATGCCGAGTTCTCTAGTGTCTATGGTCGTATGTGCTTAATATTACATAGAAAAGCGTTCATATTCCAACCTCGACGTGGCATTACAGAGTCTACAAACGACGACTGCTACGGCAGTGCAAGGGAATCGGCTCCAATATTATTGGCGGCCAATGTGAACCCATCCACGGAATATCTGAGACACTTTCCGGTTGGGTTCTCTTTCAATCGCTGATAAAATACCATTCAAGCGGGTTGTTCTCTCGGAAGTGTGTTTCAACGATGCGACTTGGACATTCTCCTAAGACAGTGAGGGCCGTCCAATTATGAACCACGAGCGCCTACCTGCATGAACACCATTAGAACCGCAGCATACCTAGATTAGCATCAGCGACTCCAAGCTCCTCACTTGTCAAGGATCGACTCACGCTGCGGTTGCCCCAAGGGCCTCGAACGGCTTAGCCACCATGAGGAATGACATTACAAGGAGAAACACGGAGTTGAAAATGGTTATCACCACCAATTTCGAGACGGAAGATTCGAGCTATTGCAGAATCCAAAGCGGTGTCATAAGCATGGCAGTTCCGAGAACGACAATGATTCCAGATGCGAAATTGTCCAATCGTTTATCGGAGTAATGACTGATGCTCGATTGATCATAATCCGGAATCCCATCTTTCTTCTTCTTCCAAATGGAGAGAGTCCGAAAAAATGGGGAGTTGTCAACCACTCGGCGCATATGAGTTTTGTCCTCTGGCACGATCCTAACCAGGTCTTCAGTCTCATACAAATACTGCCACTCTTTGGTCTCAATGGCCTTGAAATCGTGATTCTTATGCCATGTTCGAGGATGTTCGACGTCACGCCGAGGGGCGGGCACCAGCTTTCGTATACTTGTTTGCTGAATGACGAAGTCGTCTATAGATCTTAGTCGAAATCAAATATGAAGTAAGTCGTTGGAACTTACTGTATCTCTTTAAAGCTGACTCGATTTGATCGAGCAAACCAGAGCGGTCTTCGAGGTCGCCCCTAAAGGTGCCATTGTCAAAGTCCCCTGCACTCTTGCTACTGTACCGGGCGTCGAGCTCCTTAAGCTGTGCCTCCAACTCGACAATCTTGTCTTGGAGCAACAGCGCCACTCGGGCGTTCAAGGCACCAAACCTTCGAAGAATGAAGAGATCATTGTCCAGGGAGATCAAATTCGCATATCCTTTGTAGCCGACATATTTCCAGGGTTTTCCATGAACATCCTCGCGCGTGATATCGGCGAATGACTGCCTCGCTCGTAGCTCGCTCATTTCGAAATCAATGGTTGTTGATGGTGAAGCAGGCACATGTATGGTTAGAGTCTCGCACCCCAAGCTCAATATTATAATGCTAGTGGCTTGAAATTCGGCCTTTGAGAGGAGCGCTCAGCCACCTAGCCAGCACAAATGCGAAGCCTAGCATATCGTGATCTGCAGGCTTCGCCCGGAAGACGTGATGCTGTGCATGCAGTCTGAACTTGATTCGACTTTATTGGCTTGGCACACGTCGAGAAAGTGCAACATGATGTTGGCGAGGAAAACCACCAAGGCGGCGAAGTTGACACAAAACCGCAACTTTTCGAGATAACCAATGTTCAGGATGCTGAATGAACCATGGTGAGCCGATACACGCCTGACTGGTATGGTTCTGCAGAATCTCTCGATGAATACTTTAGTCCACGCCATGTCGACCCTTACGGCGATCAATCACCATCCGACGAGTATGACGAGTATTCTGGTCCATATTCTCTAGTCTCGGATGCCGCCATACACAACTTTTCGGTAGCTTGGGGCGGCGAGGACCTCCCGAGTCCACGTGTACACCAGCGACCTATAGCCATTGCGGCAGTCCACGATCGTCGTTGGCTCCCTTAAAACTCAAGAGGAATTGCTAGGCGGAGGATGGGCGGGGAATGCCTACATACCATCGCCGGGAAAACAAAAGCCAACCTCAACCACTGGCGTTAGTACAAAAGAGGTCCAATCAAGTACCCAAGGAAGCAGTCATTTTCATCTGGGTCAAGAAGAGCCACAAGCCGCTGACGGTGCAGAGAGAGGTGCGCAAAGAACAGTGCCTGCGCTACCAGACCCAGCCCGCCTAAAGAAGCCTTCCCATAGTAGTGACGACTCCCATCAAGGTCGTGGTGAAGCAAAAGCGGTCGATGTAGAGAAAAACGGCGCCCAGAGAACACTTTCGGCGGAACACAAGCCTTCCCTTATCGAACGGATGACAAGGCGGTTTGAGTCAAAGTTGGAGCGAGTCCTTGGTGACAAAGCTGGGAGGGAAACGGCTGGAAGATGAGAGAGGTCGTGGGATTTAGGATGTATCATTTGAAGCTTTACTTTTCGCAAGCCGGTGTGTCAATGGACCATAGCGTTTAAGCCCATTTCCCTACCTATCATAAAGCATTTACATGATACTTCTCACAAGGCAACTGTGTTAGACAGTGATGCAGGAGAGGCACAAGCCAACCCGACACAAGACTTGCTTATTGCACGTGATGAATGATCGCGACCTTGAGTCGAATTAGATGGATGCCTCAGCCAACACCTCGTGCAAACCGCAGAGCTTAATCGAATACAATACAGGTTGAGCCCCAGCTACATTGAAGCTGGTTTTTTGTAGCTCCTCAAAACTGAATAGCTCACGAAATAAGATCCTGTCAGTCTGCGAAAGTGGCGTGTTCTTGAATTGAACTTCCAAATTTCGCCGATTTAGGAATGCCCTCACCTGCTGCCTATAAACCATAAGGCCGACGGACAATGATCTTCCACAACGGACCGAATACTTTCGGCTCAAGACATTTCAAAAGAGAACACGTCGCCCATATAATGAGCCTTTAAAGCACTCTCACCTACTTTTCCATTACGATCGCTGCCCGATGTAGGCCAAGCACACAAGCAAAGAATATGGTCCATGGTCCCAAAGTCGACCGACTTAGGAGGTAATTGGGCTGTAGGTATGGAGATTTGCAGACAATCCGGTCCCGCCCCGGTCTGGCCGGAGAGTCCACTTCTAGCCTATCGGGCCGGAGTGCGTATTCAGGGTCTTCTCAGCTGGCAGCCAGCTGCCTTGACCGTGCTATCGCAGATAATCTACGTGATGTCGTCACCAATTGCCGGCCGCGAGGCAGATCCGATATCGAAATCATAGATTATGCCATATTCGCACATGGCCCTCACCTTAAACTCCCTATAATCACATCGAAGCCGCTTTCCTTTCCCCTCCTCAGAGTAGAAGGCGATCGTGTGCCTTTTGGACAAATCCATCCCACACATGAGCTAACTATTCGGGATGAGGGATGCCAGTCCGCTGCTCTTCCCTCCCGACGGGCGTTCGCCTGGCCCTCCTCAACCGCTCCTCCTCTCGTCAGCAGCAGCAACAACAACAGAAGAAGGGCTTCCACACGACGCTGCCCCGCCGCGATGACAAGGCCGCCATCGACAGCTCGACGAACCACTATGAGACGCTGAAGCTGGCTCCCGGCGCCACGCCGGCCGAGATCAAAAAGTACGACACCAACCACTCCCGCAAATTCACATTGTAGACAAGAAAGGAGAACTAACACGGAGACTCCAAACAGATCCTTCTACAGTCTCTCCAAAACACACCACCCGGACCTGAACCGCTCGGACCCGCACTCGTCAAAGCGCTTCATGCGCATCTCCGAGGCCTACGGGACGCTGTCGTCCCAAGAAAAGCGCACCAAGTACGACCGCGACGTGCTGGGCCTGCACCGACAGCACCACCACCACCACCCGTCGGGCTCGTACTCGTCGACGAACCCGGCCGGCGGCCGCCCGGCCACGGGCCTGTCGCGCCGCCGCACCGTCTTCCGCGGCCCGCCCCCGAGCTTCTACCGCAGCGGCGGCTGGGGCGCCCACGAGGCCAAGCGCAGCGCCGCCCAGGAGGAGAGCACCGGCGGCGCGTCGTCGGGCAAGGCCGGGACCCGCGATCACCACAACGATGGGTCGTGGATCCACGAGAACAACGGCGGCGGCGGCAGTACCGCTGGCTTCGGCTTCGGCGCCGGGGGTATGGGCCCCGGGCAGGACCCGTTTGGTCATCGGGGCGATGTGCCGCATTTCGATCGGGAGAGCCACGAGAAGACGCAGCGCAACACCGAGGAACACCGAACGCGCAGCTGGCGGATGCGAATGGGTGGTCGGGATCGCATCGAGATAGAAACCGATAGAGGTCCGACGGGCATGTTCTTTGTCATTGGCGGCGTGCTGCTGATCAGTTTCATGGGGCCTTACCTATTAAATTGGTCTTGGTCAGACAAGAAGAGGAGAGGGACTGCAAGGTCATGAGGCGTCTGTGAGGGCGCTTTTTGCGGCACATACATAAGGGGATACCCAGCGGATTTGTAGGCGTACATACATAACTGTAAAAACATTCAAACAACATGTTCACACAAGGATCCGTCGTTATACAACAATTGAACGAAACGTCTCTTCTGGAATGGTCTAATCTACATTCACTAGGGAGTATTTTTTCGCCAGAATGCAGATCTAACATGCTTTATGTGATACACATATGGGGTTTACAAGGGGGTATTGCCAATTGTGTCCAGGTACTGTCTTAGCTCCCAAGACTCAAGAAAAAAGAACTCCCCTTTCTCAACTCATAACATCATTCATCCCGTCCAACTTAAGCCTCAAAGGTGAAGCTCATGCCGACCTTGTGGGTGGCCTGGTCAAGCTTCTGGGTGTCGAAAGAGCCACCGAGACCCAGGGTGACACCGGGGCGGAGGAGGACGTTGTAGGCGACAGCGGCAACACCACGGTCGTTGATCTTGGCCTGTTTTTCATTTTGTCAGCAAACGTTGGCGTCTGGGGGTCATGTTACACGGCGACAAACCTTGGCGAAAGAGACGGGGTCGAGGCGGTACTTGGTGGCGACCTCGAGGCCGACAGCGTTTCCAGTCTTGGAGTTCCAGGTAGCCTTGGCACCGGCCTCGGTCTGGCTGTTGACCTTGTGGTAGTAAGCGGCAGCGAAGGTGCTCAGGTTGTCGGTGGCGGTGATGGAGGAGGTGTAGCCGAGACCGGTGTAGCCGAGAGCGGCGCTGTAGCCGGTGAGGGCACCCTTCTGGACGTCAAAGCCGGCAGAGGCACCAGCGAGGAAACCCTCGTGGCCGACGACGGCATCGACGTTGGCAATGGGGCCCTTCAGCAGGTCGAAGAAGGCGCGGCCGTGGAAGATGTTCTGCTTGAAGTGCAGGTTGAGCTTGGCGCCCTTGGCCTGGTTGCTAGGCAGGAAGCTGAAGACACCCTCAGCCTTGAGGCCCTTGGCGATGCTGTCAGCCAGCTCAACCTTGGACTCCAGGGCGTTGGCAGTGTTCCAGGTCTGGGTAATGGTGAGGCCTGTGATAAGAGTGCGGGACATGGTTAGCCTGACTGTCGGCGTGGGGAGTGCATCGTTCATCGTGACCATCAAAGACATTTTCGGATAGCCGCGACGGCTTGACACCATGATGGGTCCCAGTGAGGCAGAGAAGGAGGTGCCTTTTTTCCTCAATCTCTTGTGCCCCAATGTCCTGATTCTGCTTTGGTCTTCCGAAGACGATGCTGGAGAGTTTGTTTGAGGTGATGATTTACCGAGCGACTTGTCCGAGTACTTTCCCTCCAGCTGTATGTAGTAGACCAACGGTCAGCCTCTGATCCAGAAAGCAGTAGTAGAGCAGAAAGGGCGGAAGAAGTCCAATGCCACCAGCCAATTGAGCAAACCGATTGCGATCTTCTCGGGATTGACAGGTGGCAATGGGTTTGAGTTATCGTGTTTGTAGATGAGGGATTGACTTACAGCTCCGGAGGTGGCCTTGTCGTGGCTGCTCTTGCCGGTCACCTTGAAAGCGACATTGTTGGGAGTGTTGCTCTTGACCTCAATGGTACCGGCAGAGAGGTGGTAGAAGTCCTTGTTCAACAACTAGAGAGACGGGGGGATCATGTCAGCGCGCCGATGGGGATTTCGTTCGCAGAACAGGCTGCGTCTCGATTTTCGCGATAGCCTCATGCGGGAAATTTCTGTTGCTGCAGATCCAGACGCGAGGAAACCGTTGGGGGTGGAGGAAACGCCCCGAGCTCCCATTGGAAGCTTCAAGGTGCAGCAGCTAGCAGCCGGAATGGAAACTCACGTCGTTGGAAGGCTTGGAGATGTCAGAGAAGGCGGGGACAGACATGTTGGGCGGTTGGTTTGGGGATGTTGATTAGAGTTGGGAGAATTGCAATGTCAGAAGATGTCAACAGAAGTGAAGAGACGGAAGGGATGTTCTGGATGATGAATTTTGTTTTCTTTGGCGGCCACGGGTTAGTTAGTACCTACCTAGGTAGCCAGCGAGTGTCGGGACGCTGTCAAGTGACGATTGGGTTCCAGCCGACTTGATTGGGTATAGCGCCGTCTGGGGGGCTGCTAAGGTACCTGGTGAGCTTGGGTGCAGCGCCTAGGTACAGAGCACCGACCTAACCTAGGGCCTTCCGAGGGTGCGCTCAAAAAAGAAGAGACTCCACCGCTGCAGCAGCACTGTCGGCTGTCAGGGCGATTTGCAGCCAATGCGACCATCATGTGCGCCAACCAAGCGCGTCTGTCTGGCGCAACAGGGAAATTACCGGGAGGGCTGTCGATTCATGCAATGGCATTTGGCTGAGTAGTGCAGGAGTTGCATAGCATAGCGCAGGTATTCGGCAATGGAGACTTGCCTTGCAATGCCCATAGCCGTGAAAAGAGACGACACCCGCGATTCTGCCCTTTGTTTCTGCTCTAAATTCTGCTGTGCGTACTAGACATACAAGCGATCGACGGCAAGGAAGCATTGATTGATTCCATCTTGCATGGAAGCACACATTCCAATTGTAGATGCACCTGGGTTTACTAGTTTATAGTATACGAGAATTATTACTATACTTCATGCTTTTGATTATAGGTAATAGCAGAAAAAAGGGTCCATGTTCACTATGGATTGCAAAAAGTATCTCGATTGGTCTACCGAATCACAACGTCTTACACACCCGTTGAGACGGCAAAAAGCTCACTTTGCTCCAGCTAACAAAGCATAACCGGCGCCGCCTCCAGGTCACGAGAATGAGCATAACAAGACTACATTTGTTCAATGGTTGAAGCTGGAGGCATGTCTTTAGATTTTACAATTTTAATTATTCAGCTACCGCTTGTTTTCCCTTCCCATCCGAGACCCAGCAGACAAGATATCCGAACTGCTCTATATCTCCACAGGAACGTCGATTCATCGTTTAATCTGCTCGAATCTTTGGGAGACATAAAAAAATCCTACTTTGTGGTATCTACTTTTCTATGAAAAACATTGTTTCCTCTCCGCGAAATTCCGTAATTTGAATTCTCTATTCGGTGCCCTCGTACTTGGCCTGGTGCGTCGAGATGGCTCTTCCACTGGGGTCGGTCTGCTGCGACCAGGTGGGTGTCCATCTCATGACCGTGGCGGCGCAGTGAGGGGGGAAGTGCTCGTCGAACATGGTGCGGTACCAGTATGCCTCCTTGGTGTCGGGGATATCACTGCCCCATTCGGGCTTGGGGTTCTTCATCATCTCGTCCGTCACGTGAATCTCGGCGTTGTCCTTGAGCGCGTCAATCCAGCCGTATCCAACACCGTCCGAGAACTGCTCCTTCTGTCTCCAGAGGATCTCGTCCGGCAGGTAGGGCTCCGCGCTGGGATCGTCCGAGGTGTCGAAGGCCTTGCGCAGGATGTACTTCTCAATGTGCTCCTTGGTGATCATCTTTGCCTCGGGGTCGATGTTCATGCAAGTCTCCAGGAACTACAAGAAGAACAGTCGTTAGTAAATCATGTACATGTAGGTCGAGGCACGGTGAGAATTATTGGCTCTTACCTCCTTGTCCAGGAACGGCACACGAGCCTCGAGACCCCAAGCGGAAGTCGACTTGTTGGCACGCAGGCAGTCAGCCAAGTGCAGGTTCTTGACACGGCGCACCGTCTCCTCGTGGAAAGCCTTCTTGTCGGGGGCGGCGTGGAAGTACAGGTATCCACCAAAGATCTCGTCACTACCCTCACCACTGAGCACCATCTTGATGCCCATGGCCTTGATCTTGCGCGAGAGAAGATACATGGGGGTCGAGGCGCGGATCGTGGTAACATCGTAGGTCTCCAGGTGGTAGATAACATCGGAGAGAGCGTTGAGGCCGTCCTCGATGGTGAAGGTCATGACGTGGTGCTTGGTTCCGAGGAACTTGGCAACCTTCAGGGCGGCCTCGTTGTCAGGCGATCCAGGCAGACCAATGGAGAAGGAGTTGAGCTGGGGGAGGTAGGTCACGGTCGAGAGATCGTTGTGGTCGTCGATACCAACGAGACCCTCACCCTTGTCGGCGTCTGCCTCCGAGATTTCGCCGTTCTGGGCGGCCTGGGCCTGAGCCAGAGCCTTCATTCTCAGGGTTTCCCTCTGTGCAATGGAGGCGACGAGAGACGAGTCCAGACCACCGGACAAGAGGACACCGTACGGCACCTCAGCCATGAGTCGCTTCCTGACGGACTTCTCCAGGGACTCGCGGATGGCCGTGAGGTCCAGAGGGGTCTCTGGGACCTTGGCACCATCCCACCACGAAGGCTGGAAATACCGGTGGGTCTCGCCAGTCTTGGAGTCGTAGACGTGGCCAGGAGGGAAGGCTCGGACCTTGTCGCAGACAGAGTGCAAGCACTTCAGCTCAGAGGCGAAATATACCGAGTCACCGTTCTTGCTGTCCCAGCCCTGGTAGAAGCTGGTGACACCCATGGGGTCGCGGGCTGCGATCGTCCGGTCGAGCTTCTTGTCGTACAGCATGAAGGAGAACATGCCGTCCAGATACTTGGGTGCGTCAAGGCCATACTCCATGTACAGAGGAATGATGACCTCGCAGTCCGAATGCGTCTTGAAGTGGTAGGGGGTCTTCAAGGTCTTTCGGATCAGTCTGTGGTTGTAGATTTCGCCGTTGACGGCAAGGATGATGGTGTCATCCTCGTTGGTGAGCGGCTGAGCACCGGACTCTGGAAAGATGAGAGTAAGAATTTGAATTGGATACGCGCGCACATGGTTGCTCATGAGGAAGAGTTCAACTTACCAACACCGACAATGCTGAGACGCTCATGGCAAAGAACTAAAATCAGGACGCGTTAGCATGATGGTAATTGGCGCAAGAGCGCAGCGAGACTGTAGCGAGCGACATACTTGTGTTGTTGGAGATGACGTTGCCACCTATACATCATGGCTTGTTAATGCGTGTTCCTCATATCGGCAGAAGAACTATATGCGTTCTTGGGTTTGAGCTTTTGGTGACTCACTCCAATCGGGGCCTCTGTGACGGATTCTGCGAAGCAAACATGTCAATTGGAATCACTCAATATAGACCAAGGGTCGCAAACTTACTGCTTGGCCAGTCGCAGAGCAGTCGGCTTGAATTTCTGCACATCAGGATGGCTGCGCGCAAGTCGGTCAGTCAGTTTTGAGGATCTTTTCCAATCGCGAGCGAGGTAAAAGTGATTATGGCGGGGTCGCGAAAATGCCCCTCCAAGAGCCGAATTGGCGGGCGACTTGGTCGACTCCGAATGCGCTCAGTGCTCGTGTTGCTTGTTGACTTACTGATGGCACCCGAAAAGACCACACATCTTGCCGGTATAAAGCGAAAACTGGTTGTCCTTGGTATGAAGAGTAAAAAGATGGCAAGAAAGGTATTCAGCAAAATCTGAGCTCTGAGGCGAAATCTATGAACCACGACGTAGGGAACAGAATGTGGGAGGGAGGAAGAGCCGAGTCGACAAAAAAAAGTTCTGGATCTCGAAATTTAGCGGACGACTAGATCCAGCACAAGGGCACAGAGGGATTGACTGGGGACAAGCCAGGAAAGGCCAACAGGTGTGATTCATACCTTGACCTCGTCGAATATTCTGGGACCCGTTGAAACTAGCTGACGCCGTCATAATTGCGGCTTTGGCAGTCGTGTGCGGATGTCTTGGTCCCATATCGCGAGGTGCCGATCTCGGCTGATGGATGACTGGCCCAACGCACTATGGACTGACTGTTTTGCATGACAGATTCGAGACGGGAAAGATCTGGGTTGGGGACCCTGCGCATATCCATGACTAGCAGCTGCTGCTTGGTACCTATCAACAGGCGTTTCCGGACGGGCATACTGATAAGGTAGCTGACTCTAATTTCCTTTCTGTCTATTTGACCGCCAATGTCGGCGCCACACGTGTGACTGCTTGACGGGTGCATATATTCGAACCTGCGAAACACCAAAACCCCCCGGATGCTTATCGCACCTTTAGGGACTCGTTGCCGAACAAACTTTGGGATCTGATAGAGCCTCCCACTATACACATCTGTTACCACTTCTCAACATTGAGACCGCAGGGCACATGGAGTCTGGTGACGTTGAATTACTCAAAAAACAAAAGTAACACCTGGATGTCGGTCACTCAAGGCCGAACGTGGGGCAGACACTTTTATTCCGAGGCTTCTCTGCTAGGAAGAAAAAAAAAGTTACCACTAACAACACTTCACGTACGTCAAGAAACAGCCTGGGTATGCTGCGCAAAATGGCGGTATCACGGTTTGGGCAACTGGCCGACTTGTAAGGTTTTCTCATCCACTCAATCGTCAATTGTAATAGGTCTTTTGATTGGAAAAATAAAAAAAGCATTTATGCCAGACTCCATTTCGTAACTGCAAATGCATGTAGCCACGGAACTGCCAGTGCTGGTTTCTCCAGATACAAAGCATAGTGAAATGCTGTCTTCCAGGAATTCATGGTAGATGCCATCGCAAGTGGTATACGCCTTCCGTAACGCCATTCCTCATGTCATTTTTGCCTTCGTGCTCTCAAATCTTCAGTCATTGCCTGCGTCTTGCCGCGCATGTCGACGACGATGCGTCAGCAAGCTAGAATGCCCTTCGTAAAGGCTCAGGGCGCATTCTCCCTGACGACACGTCTGACACGTCGCTCGTATTCCACCTTGTCCTTCTTAAAGAGGTTGTAAGCCTCGGCTTGTGCGGGCGACTCCGGGTTGGGGTTGTCGAGAAGATCCTGGACGCCGAGCGCGATTTGCTTCACCGTGATAGCAGGCTTCCAACCCTCCTCCTCGTTGAGAATCGACAGGCAGACGGTGCCGGATGGGTATACATTCGGGTGGAACAAGGGAGGCGTGAACTTGCCTGCGAGTGAAGTTGTACGTCAGCTTTCATTACTAGCAACGTTTTCGTGTGTTTGGAACAGGAAGAGACTTACACTTGGGGGGCTTCGTGGGGTATTCTAAACGAAGAGCCGAGTTAGTATCTCCATCGTGTCGCATTGCCTGTTGTCGACTGATCACATACCGTCCGGGAAAGTCATGGTCATCTTGAAGACGCCGCCCTCCCACATGGTCTTCTCCTTGCCGGGGATACCGCATTCCCAAGTCTTAAGGTCCATGACACCGTCTGATCGCTTGACAGGTCGTGCCCAGAAGCCAAAAGGGTGATCCTTACGCCATTGCTTCCTGAGACGTACAAAGTTAGAGGTGATCCGGCGCAAGTCGTGATCTGGCGGGGCAGAGCCTGGCGCAGGTTGGGGCATGGAACATACCTCTCCTCCGCGAGTCGCATGTTGCACAGAGCCATAGTTGCTGCTTTGTAAAATGTACAAGCCTGGTGGTTGTGTGTTGTTTGTGGGCTGTAACGAGGAAGGAATGAAAAAAGGTGACAGCTGCTGGGTTTTGAAGACTGGTGCAGCTTCCCAAGGCTCTCGCACTCGTGGAAACTTCTGGGTTAAGCCTGATGAAAGTGGGATGGGATGCAGTTTGCCTTGGGCGTAAGGTCGGCGCTTGGTTGGCAAAAGTCAATTTCCGCAGCTTGCGAGAAGCGGCAGGACAAAGATGATAGAGAGAAAGAGGGAAGCAGGCCGCTGGGAGACGATTCTGGCAGAGCCCAAAGAGAACTCGTCAAGCGGAAAAGCTGAGTGGGTGGGAGGCTTTTCACGATTCACTCGAAGATAAAACGAACGAGCGCGCGTCGGTATGGATTAAGCTGTGCCTGGCTGGGACTTCCACGGAAGGTACATATGAGGCTCAGGCGGGAATGATCGCCCAGGCCAGCGGAGCTAGGGGACTTTTCAACTTTTTAGCTGCTACAATTGTGTCCGTTTAGGCAGCGCTACAGGCACGCCACGCCCGCATTCTTGGGGAAAGCGCGCTAAACTCCCTGTGCTGTTGTGGAGGGGAAGGGAGTTTCCGGCTCACTGGGATTGGTAATACCTCGAACCCTACCAGGTTCGAATGTGTTGCAGTAATGTTGTATGCAGCCCGAAAGCTGTTCTGTCAAGATTAAATTTGTAAAGTTAGGTAATGTATCAATGAAGTTATAGCAGGAGTAAAGCATCGCATTCGGAATCAAATCATTGCAAGGCAAAACCTAAGAAGTAACCAGCTGCCTCCATGATGACAATACCGTGTGTCAACTTTCAAGACTGCTCAACCTCAGATCTTCACAGCATCTCTTTGGCGGAGTGTACCCACGCTTTTCTCCTGTGGTGACATTGGACAAGCTCTCAATCAACCTTGGCAACAAATACTGATTGTTGTACTCCCATAGTATGGTCGTAAAGTCGGCCGCCCAAGCACCTCCAGTATAGAACGTGGATCGCCACCCTTGCAACGCATACAGCTTCTTGTAGAAGCCCGACTGCAGCTTGTCGGCCGGGACGTGAGGATGGATGCCAATGTGCGCGGCAAACGCGGGGAATCTCAGAGGCTGGTCTCGCGTGCTCGCGACGGTGCCGGCGGCCGCGAGCTTGTCAAAGGCCGTCTGGGCCAGGGCTTGTGCCTGGGCCGAGTTGTAGTCTTCCGTCCCGGTCGCCAGGATCCGGAAGTTGGAGTCGCCTAGGTACTCGAAGCGTCCGACAAAGGGCGTGTCCGGCAGCTCAAGCCAGTTGTCGGGGACGACGGAGCTCGGGTAGTTTACGATGGAGTAGTTGACGGGCAGGGACGGATGGTTCACAAGGCCGGCAAAGACTGTCCCGATACCCCAGGTCGAAAAGACGTCCGTCTCGGTCTGGTCGAGGTCAAAAGGCTTCAAATTTTCAGCCGTTGGCGAGAAGGAAATCAAGAGCCGCTTCGCCTTGATCAACGTCGTCTTACCCTTGGTGTTTTGGACGAGTACCTCGACGCTGTTGTTCGTCCTCTTGGACTCGATGACTGTGCTGCGGAATAGCACGTCATCCCCCAGAAGTGCGGCAATGTTGTCATATAGGTCCTGGTTCCTCTTCGTGGTTGGCACCCATGAGTTCTTCTGACCCAGAAATGTCCGGACTATGGGTGCTCCAAACGCCTGCATCACATACAGGGTGAGTTCATCGATAATATTGCCCAGCCCAAGCCCAGTGGTCTGGAAGACACGCGGCACAATGGCATCCAGCTCGTATTTGGTGACGAATTCGCCAAAGGGTAGAAGCAAGTCCTCGGGTACATCTGTTTCCGGAAAATTGACATACGAAGGTAAGATGAGATCCTCATACTGCTCGCAGATCTCCAAGTATTTCTGCAGGCCTGCAGTCACATTGGCAGAAGGCGGCGCTTCGTAACCGTCCAGCACTTCTCCGGTCTGGAAGTCTGCGTATGTCGTGGTCAAGGACAACCGTACTGGTGTCTGCAACGAGATGTTGAATCGGGTAAAGAACTCTTCGGCGCCGCCATACTCCGTATATGAGTTGACACCATAGTCGTACGGGTTACCAGACATTGGATCAATGTAAGTCTCGACATGACCACCCTTGACGCGAGAGTCAATGATCAGTCCGACGACCATTATGATGGGGTATTTACCAGATTCTCTTGCTTTTCCACAATGATCACACTTTTGCCAAAATCCTCTCGCAGTCTGACTGCTGCGTGGGCTCCCGAAGCGCCACCACCGATGATCACGATATCTTTCTCGATGATGGAATCTGCTCTTTTTTCTGCATTGATGCCTGCCACCGCCGGGGAATATAGGAGGATTGATAGAGCCACTGCGAACAAGCCATGTGAGGATTGCATACTGGGCGATCGAGTGAGACACTTTTGGAATGGTGTACGGGACTAAACTTACGTCCAAAGAAAATGAGTACAGAGTCGAATCTCACCTTTTACATCAGTGGTATGGGTGCACAAAAACCCCTGCTCCGGTATGATGTGATTTGTTGGGGTTGCCTTCTAATGAGCTGTCATGACCTGATCAATCTACTTTGTCGCCTCCACGATGTAGTTGTAATTAATACATTTGATAAAACAGCGAAATCAAAGGTGATCATACAGCCGCACACATGTTGCAAAGGTGTCCTCCGATAACAGCTCTGCAGAGAGCACAGTCCACAAATTAAAGCTTCTAATTCGAATGTATTGAACATCTAGCATCAGTATTCGGCCTGAAAAAATAGAATATGAGTACATCAAGGGCCTTGTGCTCATATCTGCAGTAGAGTAGCTTTGCATACTTGGACGATGCTACCAAGAAAGACAGTCGGGCCAATCAAGTACATGCCCAGCCTTTAATCCCAGTCATTATTCAATATTTTGTCTTGGCCTTCGGATCGATTTTGATCTCACGACACGGAGCGTCTGTGATGCAATGAGATATATCCGATCTCGATGACGGGCGCAATTCTTTCAAGAGATAGAGAAACATCAAGGTACTATACAACATGAGACATCATTGATTAGGTACGTAAACCACTCCGACTAGCAATAAAAATCTACTTGCCAATCTTGCCATACCCTTTCAGCTCCTCCCGCCTTACAAGAACACGAGACACGACAGGCAGTACCGTGCCCAGGAACAAGAACACCGAGGCGCCCACGAGCGCGGCCATGCCGTCGTCGAACTCGCCCGTCGTAGTCCCTTCGTCCTCGGTCAGCGCCGCCCGGACGGCCCGGAACGCCGTCCACGCGCACACGGTGCTCGTCACGGCCATGGCGAGCGTGACCAGGGCGGCCGCCGACGTGAGCGCCGCGTTGCGGGTCGTGTTGTTCTCGCGCCGCCACAGCGAGTACAGCCCCAGGCCCAGGGCCAGCGCGCACGACGCCGTCGCGATGGGCACCAGCACCAGGATGCTCGTGAGCCTGGACGTCGTGCGCGCGACGTTATCGGCGATGGGCGCCGCGCGGTACCCGTAGATGTGGTTGATGACGGTCGACGCGTCGTACCCGACGCTGCTGTTCGAGCAGGTAGCGCCCGTAGGCTCTAGCGTCCTGTCCGTCGTCGTTGTGCTGGAAATCATGGTCAGCTTTTATGATCGATAAAGAGCAGATTGGAATCAAAGGAGTCTCCTTACTAAACGGCGCCGACCTCGACGCAAAAGCCAAAGATGCCATAACTTATCGTCGGCCAGGCCCCGTTGTACAGGGCAGGGTCCGTGGTCCTCACTGTGAAGATGCCGATGTCCACAAGGGTCGGTGCCGTCAAGTCGAGCAGCACCAGCAGGGCCAGAGCTGCCAGGAGAGACACATTGGCAACGTGCCGCACAATTTTCGAGATCCTCATGATTCCATTAACCCACAGTACCCTTTTAATTCTATAAGCATTGTGTGTATAGTCGTTGGCAGATGTTCAGTGAAGAAGAATGCGAAACAGTAATTAAAAAACATGGCTTGAAAGGGGAGATCAGTTAGCGAGTGGTCTGGGCGCTATGTGGAATGGAGCGAGATCCGCGCCTGGGGGCAAATACGAGTGTCGTCAGATAGAGATCGGGTTGCGGCCGATGCAATCCACTCATCGCCACGTGGATGCGTGCAGTGTCTTACTTCTGTATGGAGAATTCTCTATACGAAGCAAGTATGCTTACTTTCCAGCGAGGCGAAATAGACCGGAAAGGATCACTGTAGACGCTCAGCCCCTCGTAGACTGGATTACTGCGTGTATATTTGGAAGCGCTGTCGAAGCTAAAAGCACTGGTGCTAGGTTAGTAGATCGTGTCTAGCATCGCATGACTTTCACCCGGGACAGACACACTGTTAGTGAGATAACTTGAACTCATATACCTGCACTCGTGCTTGGCTCATCAATACAATCATCAAATGTCAAGACGGCTTTCATGTTGGTCCATGTACTAACTAATATTTACATGCTTTGGAAGCTGGCTCGCCCTCATGTCCATATTCTATTCGAAGCAAGTGACTTGGTGCCACCTCGCCTTGTCTCCTCAATATCGCAAGGCCAAGCCCAGCCAGCGATGCAGACGCCATGCGAAACCCTCATCATTCCATATAAAATCACAGCAACCAGCAATAATGGGTATCTGAAAAGACCAAATAACAAGACAGAAATCCGGACCAGGTCCGAAAGAAGATAATGCAATGGGTTGAGAACGATGCCGCACGAGACGGCTTATCAGTCTCGTCGCCTTCGTTGACCAACAGGACCGCCAAGACCCCCGACACCTATAGCACCTCTAGCACCTCTAGGACCTCGAGGACCTCCAGAGCGTATTCCCAAGAGGGTTGCCATCTCGCCAATGGTGAGATGCGACGCGCCCTGGCGATTTTCATTGCTGAGGACTTGTCCAACCAGGGCACGCTTAGAGTTTTGAAGGTCGATGATGCGATTCTCGATCGTGTCATCGATCAAGATTCTGTGAACGGTTACGGGCCTTCTTTGCGGAAACCGATGCGCACGACCCACAGCTTGGTCTTCGATAGACGGGTTCCAGAAGGGATCCAGGATGATCACCTGGCTTGCCGCTTGCAGATTCAGACCTGCGTTGCCAGCTTGGAGACCGATCAACATGACTTTCACCTCTGGCCTCTTCATGAAATCGTGCACAGCCTTCTCTCGAGCCAGACGACCCATAGATCCATCATAGCGGCGGTAAACATAGCCCTCCTCTTTGACGGGAACTTCAAGAATATCCAAGAACGAAGTGAAAACGCTAAAGACCAAGGTTTTCTCGGTTGGCTTGTTCTTTCTGATATCGCTGAGAAGCTCCAGAACTTCGTCCGTCTTCACACTCGGCTCATACTCTTGCTTGAGTACTTCCATGTACTTTTCTTTTGCTGCAGCATTTTTATTACCCTCGACTTTGAGATGAGCGAGGGTAAGAGCTTTTTGCATTTTCTCCTTCTTGTTGCTAGGAGCTGGGCTTTGTTTGCTCGCCTGCTCCTGTGGCTTGGCGGTGTCTTTGCCCTTGAACCTCTTTCGCTTCAGCGATGCCTCCTGAGTCTCATCTTGAATGTCGTCATCGCTCTGCGCATTACGAGGAGCAGCAGATAATTCTTTGCGAGCTGCTTGTCGTAGGAGACGGTCTCTCTCATGCACGTTGGTCGTCTTCAATTTCTTGTTCTTTGCGGCCGCTAGATCCTCCATGTGGCGGTCGAAGAAACCTTCTCGCTTTATGAAGACATTCGCATCGTTTTGCGTGGCGGTGGTATTGAGTGTCGAGCTTGCTGGGCTTGCTACCGCGCGTTTCTTAAAGGGCAAGACACCGGGTTTCTTGCGCTGCAGCATGACACCAAGTTCTGGAAGGGAGTCATCTGAGTCGGAATCAAAGTCGCGGTCCTTGGATCGTTTGGATCGGACCATTGCAGATGAGCTGGCCTGGGCTGATCCGTCTTGTTGGGTTTCCTCTTCGCTATCAGTGGACTCAATGCCATCAGGCGCCACAAATCCTTTCAGATTGCCGTTCTCGTCCGCGTCTGAAGCATCAGATGGGTCACTGGCCGCCTCCTCTTCCATGAGCTCATTGAAAGCATTGCTGGTATCACTTGCCAAGCCGTATGCTGTCGCAAAGAAATTGTAGCACAGGACTTTGCGTGGTTCAACGTTTTCGTCGCAAGCATCGCATGGACAGGACGTGAAGTCTTGTTGATCTTCCTCCCCAAAGGCGCCAAATTGCTCAGCATCTCGGAAGAATACGAAACCCGCAAAGCAGTCGCCACACAAGAGATGTCCACAAGGACTGATGATTAGCGGGTTCTCCTTGACTTCATTGCAAAGAGTACACTCCAGAACGTCCAGCTTTTTGATCCTTTCGACGACCGTGTGGTCAAGCTTGAGTGCGAGCGAGATCATTTCTCGAGGCTTCAGTTCGGCCCCATCCGGTATACCGTGGTCTGAGATCAGATGGGGGTGGCAGCAGAATTGACGTAATCGAAGAATCATGACCAGAATGGTGCAGTATTTTTTACGTGCTATTCTTTGCTGGACAAGTTTGTTGAATTTGTCTTGCATCCGCTTCTCAACGGCAGTATACTCCAGCCGCTGCTCTGGGTCAAAGACCAGGTTTGAGGTCTTAAGTTCCAGAGGCGGCAGACGCAGTACTGGAGCACCATCGATGAGGCTTTCTGCCTTTCGCTGCAAGAGTACCGAGGGGAGAAAAAGCCGAAGTGCTCGCATGCCGGCATCCTGATCCACGACACCAGCTTCTCCGTTCGTCCAGCCTCTGATAAAGGTGTTGTTGAATACAGACCACTCGGTGTAAGGGTCCACCCGTAGAAACCGGACAAGCGAATAGAGTTCCCGAACCCTGTTCATGAGCGGCGTGGCTGTTAAACAAAGCCTATAGCGGGCACGGAGAGAATTGATCGCCACGGCAGTTTGCGATTTGTCATTCTTGATGTTGTGGGCTTCATCGAGGATGATTCGGTGGAACAATGCCGATGTCATCAACCTCCTGGTACTCGCGCCCTTCCGTGGGCTGTATTCGGAGCGAATGGTTCCATAGGACGTCAGCACGACGTCGTGGGAAAGTAGGCTTGCCAAACTCATCGTCTTTCTCTTGATTCCATCAATGATGACCGTCTTGAGCTTGTGGCCTGGTTTGATTTTGTCCTCGATCTCGGTCTTCCACTGTTTCTGTAGTGACACTGGGGCGATAATCAGTGTCGTTTTCTGAGCCGGATCTTTGGATGGATGCTCGAGTATCAGCGACAGAGCCTGTATGGTCTTTCCCAAGCCCATGGTATCTGCAAGGATACTGCCTCTGTGAGGGCCGTCCTCCATTCGCATCAGCCAGTCAAGACCGACTCGTTGATGTGGCTGAAGCTCACAATTCAAAGCCTTGGGAGTCTTCGGTCGGCGTTCAGGCGGGACGTCGATATCGGGCAGGTTCGCCAAGTGCTCAATGATCTTCTCGGTATCCGTCTGCCAGGTATCGGGCATGCCATGATCGTCATAGTCATCGTCTCCCCACCATGGTGTCGCGAGTGGTCCTGCGAATGGTCCCATGAACGACCCTGGGAAAGACTCCGAGAAAGAATGCATGAAAGAAGGCTCGCCTCCATCGTCTGACGCCATAGACGACGAGTCCTCCGACTCTGATTCGAATGGGACGGTCTGTTCTCGTGCGGATCCAGCTGCTGCTGAAGCGGGTTCGGGTTCGGGGGTACTAGACCCAGATTCGAGCCACATGTCGGGTCCGCGATCTTGCCTCCCGTGGAGTATACCGCCGACGCAGAACTGAGCATGCCTGTCGGCGTCTATGTCCAGGCAGGATTGTCTGCAGTAGCCTACGCTACGGCACTTCTCACATCTGATCTTGGTCTTGGCTTTGCAATTGAGGCATTCGGGTGCCAAGGCGGGTGCGAGTGTGGTTGTCGGCTTCGATGGTGAAGGATCGGGCTTAACCTGTTGCCTTCTCGGCGTCGCCGGCTTGTGCTCCTCTATGGTGCGCGCAGGCAAGATATTCACAGGCTGTATTGTTGGTTCCATCTTGACTGTCACCGCGCCTCCTTGCCGCTGCGAATGGCGTGTTCTTTTGTTTTCTTCCGCCTGGGCTCGCAGAAGATCTCGCTGTCGCTGGCTATCGGCTTGAAGGTCTCGTTCGCGTGCGGAAGTCAAAGCTGAAGTCGACCACAATGACGACGATTCCGGGTCTTCCTGTTTGACAGCGGCTGGAGGGGCAGAATTTATGTCAGCCAATCGAAGGCAGGTAAAAGAAGGTTTGACAATTGCTGCCTGGGTCATTTATTGCCTACCTCTGCGACCGGGCGTTGCATTGTGTGGTGGGACCGAGAGCTCGTTGAGAGGCTCCCGTTTGATGCGCTCAGTAGGGCTGCTCATTTTTGCCTGGATTGTGGTTCAAAGGCGACCACAAGGAAGGAAGGAACAATCGCCGCGACTGCCCACAGGGCAAGTGCAGATTCTGTCGCAAATGCTCTTGTGAGCGCAACAAGGTTTCTTCGGGCATCCAAATAGGGCAGAACAATCGATGTCGCCTACATCTGTTGTATCTGACGGGCAATGAACGGAAAACACAATTGAAGAGGCAATTGAAGTCGAGATAGTCAGGCACAGGACCCCTTGCACTAGATTAATTGGTGTTTGGTCGCGACGCGCTAGACGTGCTGTAATTTAGTGCGCGAAAGCTCCATAGTTTACATTTATCCCCCATAGGTACATTGTACCTGGCAGATAGGGATAAGGAATTTCTGGTAGCTTCTGCCATTCTGCCTGCGATACAGAGTTTAGGGCGGCATGTATCAAAGTCTGCCTTGAAAGTGGCCGTTTGTCTCTGTGGCTGATTGCTTTTTGCACATTTACACGTTGGCATTTTGATCTGACAGATTTGGTGTCCCGCAGAGAGACATTACAAGGGTCAAAACTCGCGCCCTCTTTACGCGAGGGTGGCAACCCTTATCGTTCGAGTGTATGTATATAACTGCAAGTCGGGAACAATCGCAGACATTCGCATGTATGTTCTTTTGAGATCGAACCTATCGTAGACTCATGCAGGAAGACATGTATCCAGCTGCTGGGTGGAACATGGTGTGTATACATACTCTATAGTCCTCACAAAGAGTAATAGCGTAGAACAGCACGTTGCATTGTGGGCTACCCACCACTTTTATAGATCACAACGTGGGCGATGGAGCCGACGGCAGAGCCGCACTATGACGGCACTAGGTATGATCGCGGATCCCACACATGTCAACTTCAAGAATGCATATACTGTGTAGTATGTATAAGACGCGTGGAGTTCAAGGTGTAATAATCCTTTTCATTGTAAATTCATTGTAAATGCGCAACGCTACCAGATCCAATATGCTCCGTAAATGATGAGTGGGTATGATGACTTTTGTGGTGACTCTTCTTTTTCTTCTTGTTTATGTGAAGGGTTGGTCGAATTTCAACGGCGGTATCGACATGGCCGTGCTCTGACGTGTAATTGGTTTAAGTTCTTTAATGACGACAGGGTCGCTATTTTTCCGCACCGAGTTTGCGCGGGAAGACGCCGGCGACGGAGAGGCTGATGATAATGGGGACTCGTTGGACGAGTTGTCGTCAAGTGATTTGGGCGGCTTTGGCCATGGCTTCTCGGCCTCTGGTGCTGGGAACTTGTTCGGTGCGACCTTTTGTGCGACTTTCCTCCAGTACAGCGCGGCGCATAGTATGATGCCTCCTATCGCCAACACCACGACGATGCTGACAACGACCCCGGTCGCCAATGCGCCGCCAAAGTTGCCGGCGTCTATCCGAGTCTCCAGTTTTGGTGCCATCTCAAATTTGTGAAAAAGTAATTGTCATGCGGTTGTGGGTGGCGAGGATGTGGTTTATGCGATTTGACGGATGGATGATATAGGCCGCCAGGAAAGGGTATTATGACAATCTTTTGGAAGGATATTTGAAAAAGCCAAGTGAGGCACCTTCTCCAGCTTATACATCAAGGTTTGCGGGACCGGCTATTGTTATAGAGGTCAAAGACTGGACAGAGAAAATGAAACAAAGACAGAGCCCAGACGAACAACGGTACGTAAGCCCACCCTGTCCAGTCCAGTCTTGTGGTTCGCGATCATTCTTTTTCGTCCCTTTGGCGCCGCCCCGGCCTGGGGTGTTCGCTCCATCGTAGCGAGTCGCCCGTGTCATTGCCGCCAGGCCGCAGCTGGGAGATGCAGCAGAGCTTCAGCCCAGAGCCTCAGATGGCGCCCAGAGCCGCAGACGACCGTGAACACGAGCGAGGCCCCCAGGGCAGATCAACGGCTAGCGCTGTTTCAAGCATGATCGGTAGGACAGCAAGCACTCGCTGGAGATGCAGTGCGGTGATCATAGTGGAGCCGTCGGCGGCTGAAACTGTCCTTCAGAAGTTCAGACCCCCGGCTGCTGCTCGCTGGGGGCGTCTCATGTTCCGCCTGTGGGGATTCTTTTTCCTCCCCTTCGCGGCTATATCAAGTCAGTGCAAAAAAACTATTTTCGGGTCCCAGCTCAGACGTGACACAGCTTGCGACGTCGTTGCGGCAAAGTCTCATATCATCAGACGAGTTACGCCAATTGTTTTTGACTCGCGTTCGACAGGCTGACTCTTCAGACGGCACTTTTTATCTTTTCTATATACAGCAATGCCTTGCGTGAAGAACAACGTCAACGCGAGATAGATTCACGTATGCAACATCTCGGTTTCTGCCATCGAATCTCGGTCTCCGACATCAACACACCACTGTCAATTGGTCTGTCATTTGCGGAAAGAGATTTTCAAGAAAGACTCCAGGCAGCCAGGCTGTTGCACGACATGACTGAAATCGCAATCTCGGTCTCATGTTGTTGACGCTTCGCCTTGCACCCGGGTTTCTGCACAGGCTATTAGGGTGATGGTTGCATGACATCAGACAATTGCTTTTCCGATTCATGCCTTTCGGCTTGCTCTTTTGCTTTGCTCCGTTGCCTCCATTTAACCTAGGTTGGATAATTGCGGCTCGGCGGTAACCCTGACAAGTATGTAATGACACTGCATTGGTTTTCAATGTTCATTGTGAATCAATTATCTCTGTGGCTTCCTACAACAGCAATACAGGAAAATGGCATCTATTTGGCACACCAACCAACAACAAAAACAAAAAAGATATCTCGCGCCGCCTGCTTGGATTTCCAAATCGCTCAAACTTTCACAATAGTTCCCAGTTCCTCGGGCGTTAGTGCCTTTTCAGCTCTCCGAAGCTCGATCTTGCCGCCTCGCGGGTACTCCCACTTCAGCAGTTGGCCTTGCACAGACCAAGTTCCCTCGGAGGTCGTGACGTCCAGAGACAGCTCCTCTGACTGGTCAGACTGGCGGTAGTGTAGCCACGGCACGTAGATGAGAGCGTCGCCGGGCCCTTCCGATTCTACCTCCAAGCTGAACTCGCTGGACTTGTAGTCAAACGACATGGATACGGGGTTCCCCACGAGCGACTGGACATACGGCCGACACCAGGATGCCGCCGCTCTGAACCCGCGGAGTACCGCATGGCCCGGGAAAGACCCCGTCTCGTCGCAGTAGATCGAGAGGTCCTCGCCGTTCCATCTATCACCCCACTCGTGACTGTTGACTGCCGAGTAGGCCCAGAGCGTGTAGTTGAGCATATGATCGTCGCACCCGCTCAGGATCGCATCGAGCGCCTTGTTGTGCTCGGTGTAGTCGCCGTCCTTGTACGCCTTGGAATCATCCAAGTTGAAAGAGATGCCCGTTTCTCCTATCAGCGTCGGCAGTTCGAGGTCGTTTTGCAACTCGCCTAGCTCGCTCGATATGATTTTGCGGACATTGTCCTTGCCGACGCGTAGACCAAACACTTTGGACCTGTAGTGCCCGCGGAGAAGTCCGACCACATCGGCGTTCCATCTCTCATGCCAATGCCGCTGCATTACAGTTAGTCCATCGTAGAAGTGAGGACTGTAGGCAGTCAGAGGAGCCTGTTTAGGCGGTGGCGGTGTGAATACGCTAGGCTGGATGAATATGATGGGCGTCTTCGAGTGCCGGCGAATCCCTTCCGTCCAATGCTTGTGGAATTCCTGCCAGTACGACGACATGAACGAGAGCTGGCCCTGTGCATCATTTTCGTGCTTCGTCGCGGCGTGCGATCGCTCGGGCAGCTGAGCAAAGTAGTCCGGCCTAAGCAAGTCTCCGCTCTCCATGCTCCAGACACCGTGCAGAGCCCATATACATGTATTCAGCGGCCAGTCTGGTGAGCGCTGCCACTTCCACCTCGGGTCCTCCTGCTTGAGCCAACACGAGTTTTCGGGCTCGATGGACATCTTCCCCGTCTTATGGGGCCCCGTCGAGCCAAGCCTATATTCGTGGACCTCCTGTGCCATGCCCATGCCCAGTCGAAAACAATCAATGGGGAAAGGGGTACTTCCGATCTTGGCCGTGTCATCACGTTCCATCTTATTCAGATCCTCCAGACCAATATATCCAGCTTCGGGCTCATTCATGCTGTCGTATCCAAAGGGCAGATTCCCCAGCTTCTTCGCCAAGCGGGCGTACGCAGCAAAATAATGCTGCTGCAGGTAATCCTGGATGTTCACGCCGTCAATCTGGCACTTGGGCGCAAAGTCGCGCCCGCCAAAGAACAGCGTGAACAAGGTCGAGGTTGCAAGCCGGTTATGATTCGTCGTCCACATCATGGGCGGGATGGCCTTGGGGTCCTTGTCCTTGCTGTCCGGCGGCCACTCGCAGTACCGAATCGCGGCGTGCGTGTCCCCGAAGTGGTCCGGGTCCAGCCCGCAGGCGTGGAGCGTCCAGAGCGGCGCCCCGCTGCCGCCGGCATGCCTCGACCAGAGGTCCTGGTGCGGGTTGATGAGGACCTTGAAGCCGTGGTCGGCGCAGATCTCCACGAGCCTCCGGATATACTCGATGTACTCGTCATCGTAGATGCCCGGCCCCGCGTGCTCGAGCGCTTCCCACGTTACCGGCAGGCGCAGTATGTTGAATCCCAGGTACCGAAGCTTCCGCAGATGGGCCGGCGCGTCGTCCAGAGGGAGGGGCGCGCCAATGTAGGAGCAATTAGCCGCATCGTCGAGCGAGTCGAGGCGATACGTCGGCCGGCCTGGTGGGAACTTTGCGTCGGCCAGGTTCACGCCCCGAAGCAATATCGTCCGACCATTCTCCTGAAAGTGCATGATTCCGGTCCAGTCCAATCCAATCCAATCCAGTCTGTGCTGTATGTTGCGAGCCAATCCCCTTCTTCGTTTGGCCCCAAATTAATGACTAAACCTTGCCGTTCGAGCCGATGTAACGAAACCCAACAAGACCAGACGAATGATGAATAAACCTTCTCTCCAAGTATACAATACTGGCTCGTGCGTTTCGTGATCTTAGTTTGAAGAACTAAATACCCCAGACTGTCATCTCATATGGCCCTGTATATAAAGCAGAATGAACTGACTGTATCGTTAAAACAGGTTCTTCGTCTTGTGTTTCAGTGGATTCTCTAGGAGCTCGCTCAATGACGTCAAATAACGCATGCAATCTCACTTAACTAACACCAGTTCCCATATTCGTGCTTTAGCGGGTGCCGCATTGCCGCCCCACTACGACGATGAGAAAAAGACAATTTCATTGTACTCTTACTATACACTCTGAAGGTTAGGATATACTGTATTAGGACAGTGAAAAGGCTTGTTGAGTATATATCAGCCTTATAAGACAATACCATAAGCCACGGCTGAGGCAAACTTCTCCAAGGCACGACTTTGGAAATAGCTGGGAGAAAGATGGCTAGGTCGGTGCCAAACACGGGATACCGTGATTTTTCAATCAACTCTCATTTGCCAGTCATCGCTGCTCACTCGGAAGTTTTCAATTGGACCGCAGGGGCTGAGAAGATATCAAGAAGATTTCGTTGTTGGGACAAATTCAATGGTATCCATAATTGCTATCGAAAAATCTAAGTTGATCTACAAGAACGCCTTGTTCGTGACTTTTTTAATCAAAACTGGCAGTTTTGCCATGTGTTCGTTCCAATTTTGCGCTGAATGTGGAAGTGGCCCTGTGCATTCCATATATATCATGCACCTTCTGATAATTTCCAACAAATTTCCTTTACATCCTCGGACGGCCGCTTTTACAGTCTGGCGCTGTGGCCGGCCTCCTCGGCAATCATCTCGGCGCACCTCTCGGCGACACCCAGGACCGTCAGCATGGGGTTGATGGTGGGGATGGTGGGGAAGACACCGGCGTCGGCTATCCTCAGCTTCTTGAGGCCGGCGACGTTGAGCTTCTCGTCGACGACGGCGAGCTTGTCGGCCTTGACGTCGCCCATGCGGGTCGTGCCGCACGGGTGGTAGACGGTGTGGGCGGCCTTGCGGGCGTACAGGCTGAGCTCCTCGTCGGTCTGCAGCTTGGGGCCGGGGGCGATCTCGGCCTTGATCCAGTCCTTGAAGGGGGCCTGCTGGGCGATCTTGCGGGCGGCCTTCATGCCGTGCACCAGCGTGGCGGCGTCGTAGCCGTCGGCGTCGGTGAAGTAGCGGAAGTCCAGGGCGGGCTTGACGGTGGGGTCCGACGAGGTCAGGTACAGGCGGCCGCGGGATCGGGGGCGGGGGATGTTGGGGGTCATGCAGAAGGCGTAGCCGTGCTTGATCTCCGGGTAGCCCAGGCGGGTGGTGTTGAGGGTGAAGGGGATCTGGTAGCAGTGCATCATGACGTCGGCAATGTCGCCGTCGGGGATACCGGCAGGGTTGGAAGGGTTCTTGGTGGCGCCGGCGTTGGGAGCCTCGCGTCTGAGGAAGATACCGGCGTCCGAGTCCATGGTGGTCTGGTTCTCGGGGACGGGCTTGTTCAGCTCCCACATGATGATACTCTCGGGGTGGTCCTGGAGGTTCTCGCCGACTCCGGGAAGGTCGTGCACCACGGGGATGCCGAGGGCCGACAGCTGGTCCTTGGGGCCGACACCGGACAGCATCATCAACCTCGGGGTGTCGACGGCGCCGGCGCAGAGAACGGTCTCCTTCTTGGCGGTGATGGTTCGGGCGGAGCCGTCCTGGAGCTTCAAGTTGACACCACTGACCACACCGTCCTTGATGTTGAGCTTGTCGACCCATGCGTTGGTGAGCACAGTCAGGTTGGGGCGCTTGTCCTCGCCCCTGATGATGGGGTGGATGTAAGCGACCGAGGCACTGGACCGGCGGCCGTCGTCGGGGTTGTAGCTGACGGAGAAGAAGCCGACTCCCTGCTTCAGAGCGCCCTCGTTGGTGATGTGCTTGTTAAAGTCGTGGAGGACGGGAATGTCCATGGCCGTGCTGCAAGAGTTGACCCAGTCCAGGCAGAGCTGGTTTCGGTGCCTCTCGTGGACGGGCTGCACAGTGTTGCGCAGCTTGTTCATGACCCTCATGAAGGTCTCAAAGGTCCAGCCCTTGGCTCCCATGGACTGCCACACCTTCATGTCGTACTCAAACGGCCTGAAGGAGATGAGGGTGTTGTGAGAAGAGCAGCCACCCAGCACCTTGGCACGCGAGTGACGGATGTATGAGTTGCCTACAGTCATATCGTGAGTTTACGCCAATGAGTGTGAGATGGGCGCATTGGATCGGATACTTACCCTCGGGCTGTTCTACTGTGCCATAGTCGTAGTCGAGCTCACCACCGAGCAGGTTCAGCCACTGCCGCAGGTCCAAGACGCGGTCATCCATAAAGTCACTGGGTCCAGCCTCGATGAGGAGGATTCTCTTGTCAGGCAGGTACTCGGCGAGACGAGATGCGATCACACATCCGGCGGTACCACCGCCGACGATCACATAGTCGTACCTCTCGGAGTCCGAGACGGGAAGCTGTGTAGTAGTAGCCATGTTTAAGATGTTCTTCTACACAATGGGTGGTTGACTGGTTGAGCAAAGCAAGGACAGAGGAGGCTGAACGATCGACAACTTGACCAGAGCAGCTCTTGAGACCTGGTGGGTTTTTAGGAGGACGAGTAGCTGAGTTTTTTGGTTTAAACTCTCAAAGACTATCAGTCACACGACCAACGACGGGATAATGAATCGACGACAGTTTTTTATCTATCAGTCCAGTCCGTATTTGTAGAGCCATGGCCCATGGTAAGTAAGCGATAGACGCGGCAATTATTCTCTGGCGCCATGGACCACGATCGGTCCACTAGAAAATTTCGAGACGCCGCCAAGTGGATGCAAGGCACCGTGATCCTAGAACTGAGGTGGGGAAGACAAGATGCATAATCGAGGCCAGGGCCTTTGACTCGTGTGCACGACAACCACTGAGAGCAGGCGTACGAGGCTTGACAGGCCCTGCAGGCTCATAGATAAAGAGACGGTATTCGGTAGAGAAAACCGATCACGTTGTTAAAGTTTAGTTTGTTCTGGCCGCGGGCATCGCCAAGCACCCCTAGAAGATGTCTGCCAGTGGCCAACTGATAGATCGGCTCTGTTGGTGGTGACGGTTATGTCGGCCGCCTCGGCCACCCCAGATTGCCAGATCCGGCGATTGAAGCTGACATGCGCATGTGTGTATGTATGTATCACCACATACTGCTGCTGCTGCTGTGCTACCAAGCCATGCAAGGTTTTTATGTACGCACAAGAACTCCGTTACGAATGGGTTCCTCTGCTCTAGTTCGGAGGGTCGCCGGGTCCCAGCCTTTTTTAGTGGTTGATTGCTATCCGACATGGCTACCCGGGGTCCGTAATTGTAGTACAATGGACTGGACGGCATCGATTTACGACTGGTACTACTACGAGTATCGAAATCTCACCGCAAGATCACTGGCGAAAGGAATTAGCCGGTACTTCATTAGAAATAACAACCAAGACGACCAGTTGTCAGGCCATATTTCAGTGACGTAGCCCCATCAAGCCACTGACCAGATCCCTGCTTCTCCAGATCAACCCGGCGTTTCTTTACCTAAAGATAACTACCAGCAGCGCGCAGACAAGCAGAGTCGCTCCACCGAGCAGACTTTTAGTGCTCTATCCACGCTAAGTGCCCGCATACCTCGGATACTTTCGCCTTAAGAAGGTATCGCTTCTCGCTGTCGCCGGGGGGTGCCTTGGGGGGGCTCTGGGGTGGTCTTGGTGGCCTGGGTGGCCTCTGCCCACTGATTAGCTGCCGATTGATACGCATTTCGGTTGGCTCAGCGCGGGGCCGCCCATGGTATCTCTCTCAGGTTACCGTTCAACCTCCACCGTCGTCGTCCGAAGCCGTCTGCCGTTATTATTGTGGTGCACTGGGGCCTCACTATTGACTCGGGGAAGAGAGAGAAAAATTCCAAACCCTTGCCTGATTACAAGTAGATGCTACCTCGGTTCATATCTAGACACTACTGCTGCACATGTTGGATCAGATTGAGGAAAATCGAATGTTGACCTGCGTTTGTTATCTCTACTAATCAAATCCTCTATCCACCATCCACTTGACAGTCGCCATGGCCCAACACCACGAAGGAGACCGTCACACCTTTTACGCCGGCAAGTCGCAGCCTTCGGACTCGGCCGGCACCTTTGAGACGGTTGATCCTTCGACCGGCCGCCCGACATGCACAATTCACACATCATCAGCGGCCTCTGTCGACAAGGCCATTGAGTCGGCACAAGCCGCCTTTCCCTCGTGGTCAGCCACGCCGCCCATAGAGCGGGCCCGCATACTGCAGCGGGCCGTCGCTCTGCTGCGGGAAAAGAACGATGAGCTGGCCAAGGTCGAGACCATGGACACCGGAAAGGCGTACTCGGAAACGTCGACGGTCGACATCGTCACCGGCGCCGATGTTCTCGAGTATTTTGCCAACCTCGTCGCGAGCGGCGGCTTGAACGGCGAGTCCTTCCGCCTGAGGCCGTCCGCCATGGTGTACACGACAAAAGAGCCCCTCGGCGTCTGTGCTGGCATTGGCGCGTGGAACTACCCCATCCAGATCGCTCTGTGGAAATCCGCTCCCTGCTTGGCCGCCGGAAACTGCATGGTATACAAGCCCAGCGAGTTTACGCCGCTGCACGCTCAATATCTCGCCAGCGTCTACAAGGAGGCCGGCCTGCCCGACGGCGTGTTCAACGTCGTCTACGGCGCCGGCGACGTGGGCGCGCGCCTCACCAGCCATCCCGCGATCGCAAAGGTCAGCTTTACGGGACAGGTCAGCACGGGCAAGAAGGTTGCCGGCTCTGCCGCCGGAGGCATGAAGTACGTCACGATGGAGCTGGGCGGCAAGAGCCCTCTCGTCGTGCTGCCGGACGCCGACGTGGACCAGGCCGTCGACGGAGCCATGCTGGCCAACTTTTACAGCACCGGACAGGTGTGCACCAACGGTACCCGGGTCTTCGTGCCCAAGTCGATGAAGCAGGCATTCGAGCGCAACATTCTGGAGAAGATGCAGTACGTGCGAGCAGGAGACCTGTTCGACATGGCCACCAACTTTGGCCCTCTTAGCAGCAAGAGCCACGCCGAAAAGGTCGCAGGCTACATCAAGCACGGCATTGAAAGCGACAAGGCGACTCTGCTGGCAGGTGGTCCCGGCAAGCCCGAAGGTCTGCCAGAGGCGCTCAAGGACGGCTACTGGGTCAGGCCCACCGTCTTCACAGACTGCACCGACGACATGAGCATCGTCAAGGAGGAGATCTTTGGTCCGGTCATGTCGATCCTGACATACGACACTGTAGACGAGGCAGTGAGGAGGGCCAACGCGACGGAGCTTGGTCTCGCTGCCGGTGTCTTTGGCAAGGATATCAACGAGTGCCACCGTGTCATTAGTCAACTCGAAGCCGGTATCACTTGGGTGAACACGTGGGGTGAGTCTCCGGCAGAGATGGCTGTCGGCGGATGGAAGCAGAGTGGTGTTGGAGTCGAGAATGGCCGCCGAGGACTCGAGGCGTGGACACGGAACAAGAGTACGCTTGTGGAGATGGGCGGCACCGTCGGCACTGTATTCTCCAAGTTGTAGATCAGTTTGTCCAGGCAAAAGCATTAATGATTTCAATCGATATCCCTATTGTTGCAATAAAGGCGAGGAATACTTTCTGGAAGTAAATGGTGCGCGCATAAAAGAGCTGTCTGAAAAAATTGTCGTTGGTCTTATTCTAGTATTTTCGATCCCAAAATGCTAGTTTTTAGATGTTTCCTATGATGATCTTACAAAAGCGTCCGTACCTATATAGATTCTGTTGGCAAGAACACGTTTTTGTTGCTTCCTCTATAATACTAAGAAAAATCAACCTATTATGCAGAAAGAGCACAAAAAAATTCGAGCAATTTTTAATATTTCTCACAATTATCCAAATTTGATATATATTTCCAAACGGTAAATTTGCAGCCTCAATGCAAAAGTATATTCCGCAATCCAGATGGAAACTTTTGACTTCGTCGTATGATGAGATTATCATCAGCCAGTGGTCGATACAAGCGTCCCACGCAGGTTTTGTAGACTGATGGGTCGAAAGCCGGTGGTGATGCTTCAAGTTCAGGTAGCGGCGGAACTTGTAGACAATGGCCTTATGATTATATCGCCCCAGGATATCGAGGTGGTTCTTATCACATTGGAGGCATGCCTTCCTCCTCGTTGCGCTGGTAAAGATGCCTCCTTCGAATTCGATGTCCTTGCTTAAATAGTACGAGCCTTCCAAGTCCACACATCGGAAGTTGATGGTGGTGTCGGCCAGTTCTAGCTGGCAGTAGGCGTTGGTGGCCTTCTTTCTCGGTGGCTTAACTGGCTTCGACTCGACTGTCGGACTTTGGCCATGATGGCTCGATGCCACCGGCAAGTGGATTCCCGCCAGCTAGATTGTCTTCGACAACGGTGCATAAAGAACACACAGCGCGCGCTTCCGACGGCATACCAAATAGCCGACGATGTTCGAGAAGAGATGGCGAAGGTGGTCAACGTTGCTTTGAGCTTTGGGGGTTAAGGCATTGATCAGAAAGTATTCTTCGGTCTGGAGAGATGGGATGAAAACCCAACATCACCCAGAAAACAGTGGGATGGTTATGACTATGGCATGTTCTTCCAATGTGTACATCAGGAGGAATAAACCTTGGATGAAAAAAAGATAAGTCGATGCCGAGGCCGTGGGATTATTAGACAGAAAATAGTTAGTCTAAGATTTGAATAAAACACAACTCTGTTCGGACGGATCAAAAGGTCCTCCAATATACACCGTACATGACAATTGTTAAAAAGTACGGGAGTAACATACTTTGTAAATCTGGATATAATCTAACGATGCCGAAAACAAGTGTGTCGTCTGTGTTATATGTATACGTGCTGAAGGTCCTTATATAGATTTATTATCTATAGTATTTTTAAGCCTGATATTTCTGTCCGAAGACTTGGGACGAACATTGAAAAATATATACAACTATTTCTAAATAGTTCTTTTGCTATATTTGCGGAAAGATTATCGTCCGATTTCCGACATAAAAAAGAAAAGAGAAGGAAAAGCACTCTTTGGCAAACCTAGCTATATACAGAGATTTTCATCCGATTTTGACACGATCGGTCTTTTTGTTGTCTTACCATAGAATCTCTTGGGGTAAAGTGGCATCATGCTCTGGCATGTAAACGATTCGAAGCAATACCCGCGCGAACAACTATTAACAGACCACGGTATTCGGGAGGAGGCAATATATGCTTGTTCTATAGTGTTTCTGGGCAAGCAGTGACCGCCGAACACCCGCGGCCGCCAGTGGTTCGAAACGAGATTATGGCAATCTGCTGATGTCAAGACGAGAGCTCAGCATCACTGCATACATGAAGGGAATAGCCTGGCTTTGTCTGGCTTCCAGTACGCTGTCAAGGTTGCTACCCGTCACCGACCACGGAATATCTTGAGTCATGAGTGAAGCAAACGACATAGAGGCCCATTCAGTGAAAAGTTTTTCTCTGATCCACCACACCACATATTATTCAATAACGGATCGAAATTCAACAAGGACCGTTGGCAGAATTGGCATTGCGTCTGACTACGAGCGGCTTCTCTTGGAAGTTGTAATCAGTTGACATCAGGAGATTCTGGGTTCGATCCCCAGGCGGTCCTTTGATTTTTTCCATTTTTTTGAGCATTTGAGAACTTCACGATGTTCTTCGTGGCCCCACTCCGCACCTTAGCGCGGTTCCGGGAGCCAAATTACCGGGACAGCAAAAACGTGCCTTCCTTTTGGATTTTTATCAAGCCAATTCGGAAGCACACACACACACACACTTTTTGTCTCAAGATGAGATGAATATAATCAGATGAGTATGCAGTAGATTCACAGCGTTTCTGCTTTATTTCCTCGGCAGGTAGCTATATATGCAGCGTTAGGTAGACTTGAGATATCTGCTTCATTGGTATGATCCATGAATTGAAAAGCAATGCTGACAAGCAGATCTTGCTGTGACTGCAGTGATCTTTATGACATATATGCTATTTTCGTGTTCCGTCCTCTATCTTGTCGGGATCTTCTCCGGCATCGATAGCTTCTTGCCGCAATCTTTCAGCTCTGGCCTTCTTCTTATCCAAGAGCTTGCTCAGCTCTTTGGCGGCATTAAAGACACCATTCGTGCCCGCGCCACAGGCTGCGCAGCTGGGATCTTTTCTATACCGTTGCAGCGCACACGGCTCGCAAAAGTAATGACCGCATCGCGTCTTGATGGGGCTACGATAGTCCTTTTTACAGATTATACAGGCAAAGGGGATCTTCTCCAGCAAGGCGGCCTGGGCAGCGTCGTCATCGCCCTGGGCGTTCTGGTCACGATCAGCGCTGGCGACAACTGTGCCGCCCATGTTCTTTCCTTTGGTCACGTTTTCCCAGTCCCGGTCGAGCTGCCAGCCCTGTTTGTAATCCTCACGCGCGTGTAGGAACTTGCAGTTGTCGCCAAAACCACAGAAACCTGTCTGTTTGTAGTCCTTGCACACATCTGGAGCGAAATCCGTTACGGTGATGGTGCGAATATTGGTGGCAGCCTTGATGGGGCCAACCGTCCGGCTGGGGGCATTTGGGTTCTTTTGAATAAAGGTTGTGCGGTTTGCCATTCCCTTGTAGGTGCCATCGGGGGCTTGACGCGCGGTGCCGTCGGCATTTGAGCTTGATTGAGGTACTGGACGGGTCTTGCCCAACAGGTTCGCGTCTTCGTCGTACCAGTTGCTCTGCTTTGTGGCGTCATTTGTACTGGTGATGGGAACATTGCGGTCGGCAGAAAAGACTGTGGCGGATTCGTGCTGCGAAGTGGCGTTGTTCTTGGACGAGGCCGTTATCACATTGTTCTTCTTCCGCCTCTTGACTCTTTGCCCTTGCTCGTCTTCTGATGAGGAGTAATCCGAATCGCTGTCGCTGTTGGCAGGCGGGGGAGTTGCCGGTCGCTTGCGAAGATTGGCCTTGGCCTTTGCGCCTCGCTTCTTGAAGATGGCCACCGGGGCGATGGGCGCATCAGCGGCTGGCGCTGCATCTGTGGTTGAGTTGTCCGTCATCCTGAGGTGTTTGCGAAAACGAAATCTGAAGAATTGCCTGAAGTAAATCCTCTGCGATTTAGTTGAAACCTCTCGACTGCTGGATAGTAGCTAGCCAGATGCTCAGTCAGCCTTCTCGAATCCTCGCAAAAGGCGAAACCGACTCTGGTTAGCACAAACCAGACCCACTGACTAATCCCGATTAGCTCAGCCTCGACCAGCGTAATTCAGTGGCCGATGCGGAAAGTGGTGAATATCGGTCAATATTGAACAGACAAGAGCCGGGATTACCACAGCCCCCAATATCTCAGCATCGAAAAAGGACGATCCGGGACGAACGTGGGGTGTGTTTGTTCTATCATCTTCTAGCACAGAAGTTCGAACCAGAGGAGAGGCAGGCCGGGACATTGCTTTACAGTCTGGGATTGATAGGCGAGACTGTATGCAAGGCAGCACTCGCAGGCCAGCCATCACAGTGTTCATCTCATTTGCAGTCACCCCACCTCTCAATAATGAGCCAGTGGACGGGCCCCTCCTCTACCTTGGCTTGACCGAGGCTGGCAGGTCTAAAATTGGTTGATGCTGGGGGTTTTATGCGCAACACCATGGGATCAATGAGCACCAATGAATGTTTTGCGCTTCTGTATTGTTTTGATGCACTTGTACAACTCCCATGATGCTCATTGACACGTCGCATGACTCACCTTTGTTGTTGTGCAGAGCCGTTCAAATATTAGTGCAGTGTTCAAGGCCTGGCGCGTACTGGCACATTGGACGCCTTGGACCAGCTCCTTTTTCGCGTCTGGTGTGCAAAGTGGTGCTCGGGTGCCCCCAGCGCCAGGTACCAACGCCCGCCGTCAGGCACACTGAGGTACTAATGCACGATCTACATGCACACCTTTTAGCACGCGCCCGACGGCTCCAGGATGGGAGTTGGGTGGTACGTAGATTTCCACTACCAAGTACTAGCAGCCTGGAAAGTGATTTCTGTGTCAACCTTATACTCCTAGACAGAAGATCATAGACGGAAACATTCATCACATTGATGATTTACCATACGAGACCCCCCCGTAGTATAGCCCAATCTTGACTTTCACGGAACATACCTAATGTAATTTGAAGATCGTAAACGTGCCGCCCGGTACATCAAGACAGATGGATGAGGGAGCCACTTTGTCGAAAGCATTGACAAGCTGACCATGGAAATGGGGAACTCCTGTCCTCGAGATCCTTGTATCCATCTCATTTGTGCTAGCATGGTCCTTGCTGGGGATCCGGGCATCGACAAGCTTGAAGAACACCAGACGAACATGTCGGGTCGTCTCATGGAATTCTTCTCCCTCTCCTCCTACTGAGAGCCTCTCTCTATCCCGATCCGACACTCTTTTTTCTATTTTGTTTACTTACTCGGAGACTTGCTCTCGACGCTCGACTCCTGCCCCTCCCTCTCCCTCTCTTTTTGTTTTTCGCCCGTATTTTTATATACTATATACTTTTGCCCTTTTTTCTCTTTTTGTTTCTTATTGTATTATTTCCCTCGCGGACAGCTGAGAAATCCTTTCTGAGGCTTTCTCTCCTCCTGCGCAGGTGCCAAAGTTGCATATCCTCTGGGCCTGGATTCCCGTGGCCATTGTTTTGAACAAGACGCGTCTCAGACCGGCACCGCACCCCTCTATTCGTCCGCCGCGGCCGAATGACATCGCCCGTAATTCTAGTTCTTGATTGGGCTCACGTTCGGCACCTACTACTCTCGACAGACAGGAGCGCATCTCTCTCCCTCTCGCGTCCTCAAGGACTCCAGTTCTGAGAGGGGCCCTTTTTTACTAATTGTAATCGTTGCTTCTGTCGGCAAATTTCCATCTTTCTTGTGCGACTCCTTTTTTTTGGCCGTCCGTTTTCGAAATTTCCCCTACAACGGTCTCACAGCGGCCTGTTCTTTGCGACACATTGCAGCAGCCTTTGAATTCGCCTACTGCCAGCTCTTTACGTGTTCCGCCGTTGAACTGTTCAATTTAATTCTCCTCGACGCCAAATTATTGGTACGACCAGCCTCTTGGGACGACCCGCCCCCCCTTGCACGACTCAAGCTTTCAGTCTTCAACGGTCCCCACGGTCGCGCATCGCCATCGTGTCGCTTTTGACTTTGGACCCACGGTGTCTTTCTGCCTACCTGAAGATCCAGGAGACCCGACGGGTTTTGAAGGGTCTGACGGACCAGTAGAGCTTCGACCTGCAGCGCCCAACAGATTCGCAATACGGGCCCAACCACGTCAACTCGGCGACCGACCGACTGCTTGTCCGGACGGATACTTGGCACGATTTTAGCTGCCCCCCGACGACTCTGGAGAACTCGAGCCGACGACAATACAATTAAAACTCGCCGGTAGTCTGTCTACTTGTACATTCCAGCCCCTTCACTAGTTTGCATGCTAGTGAGCCTCTCGATAAGGGTCCTCGATACTTGTACTCCGCGCTGAGCATCGTCGCGTTCCATTCCAAGCATTTGCATCTCGGTTTTCGTGTTTCTTCTTGTCGGCTGTCACCCAAACTGCCACTGCAGGGTCCGGGGTCCCTGCCGCATTTGCTTCGTTTTCCCGCCTTGCCATCTTGTTTTTGATGGGCGCCGCTTAAGGGAGAGCGATTCCGCCCCTAGAAACAAACACTTTTGACAGGGACGGGTGATTTCCAATCTTGTTTCAGCTTCACGTGGTTCCGTTCGGCCAGGTTGTATGCTCACAGTTCCAAGTCGCAAGGGGAAATCGCACTCCTCTTCAGGGAAGTGCCTCCCCTTCTTCTTCTAACACAACCTGCCCACCATGGCAGCTTCCAGTCCAGCTGGCGGTGGTTCGTCAGCTGCTCACAGTACGGCCATGGATCACGATCCTTTCACTACAGACGACCATTCGCCGGATGAACGGGAACCCCGGCATCGCTACTCGACTTTCGACTCCCAGCTCTTTGCTCTCGGAAACAATGCTTCGCCAGCCCAAGCCAGAAAAGCATTAGAAGCACACCTCGCAGAAACGGACAGACGGATGGAGGAAGCTGGGAAACTGGGTACCGCTCTGGTACAACAGCGACATCAGCTCACGCAACGGATTCAAGAGATCGAGAAGCTCAGCGCAGAAGCCGAGCTTTCCCAAGATTTGCGAGAGAAGCTGGCCGAGATAGAAAAGGACTACAACGATGTAGCACGAGAGAGTGCAAAGGCATTTCTCCCAAAGCCCAGAGTTCCCAGCAACGAGGCAGCTGGTGGCTCACAGTTTGTGTCTGATGGTAAAGGGGGACGGGTGAGTATAACCTCCACAACGCTGCACTAGCAACAGTGCTAACACTCTCTCAAGCAACGCTCTGCTAGTCCCTCCAAGTTCGAAGCCAATGCTACCGGTTCTCCCACGAAACTGACTTTGCCGGGACGAAAGCTACGAAACCAACCGGCCAATCGAGTCCACGACATTGAGTTCGCTGCCGAAATCAGTCAATCTCTCATTGTGCAAGTCAGGAATCTGCAAGCTCTGCTCTCTGAGAAGGAGGAGGAACTCAAAGATGTCAAGATTGAGAAATCCAAACTCGAATACGATGCCGAGTCCTACCAACAGCGGCTCAAGTCCTTGGACGAAAGCCAAAACAAATACAAGGACGAGAACTGGAGCCTCGAAACACAAATCCACGAACTCTCGGCAGCACAGAGAGAAGCAGCAGATCGTGAGAAGAAGCTGCACCACACCGTCAGCATTCTGCAATCAGAAAAGAACACTGCGCAACGAGAGCTGGACGAGGTCAAGGCCAATCATTCCAAGTTGGCTGAAGAGCATGCCGCTGCTGTCAAGCACCATGACACCGAGCTCGGTGCAGCAAAGAGGAACATTGTGCTTGCTGAGTCGGAACGGACAGCGCTGTTGCGAAAGGTCGACGATCTCACAGGGCAGAACCAGGAGCTGGCCAAGGCCGTTTCGTCTCAAAGAGGCAGAGCGCTTGACCGACTGGAGGTGATGGGAACTAGCGACGAAGATTTCCAAACCGCCAATGACAATGATACACCCGAACACTCTCCCCCTCCTTCGCCAATCAAGGGAACACCGCGCCACTCCTTCCTGGAATCCGAAACACTCAAGACTTCTCTGTCCCACGCCCAACGGACTATCCAGAGCTTGAGAACAAACGTCCATCGCGAGAAGACGGAAAAGCTTGAACTCAGACGCATGCTCCAGGATGCTCGTGACGAGCTCGAGAAGACGCGGGCCGACCCCATGCCAAACAGCAAGCGCGAGAAACCCAGCAAAGCTACTTCGCGTGACTTCAAGAAGCCGCCGCGGCTATTGGGCGCACTGCGAAGTGCCCGCAGCGAGGTGTTTGCAGCTGGCCCGGCGGAGGACCCCGAATGGGAAGACTCTACTCCTGGTTCCAGCCCAGACCAAACCCAGGCCAACAACTCGCGGCGCCGCCCAAGTCAAGTCGCAAAGGTTGTGGAGAGCGTAGAGACGGATAATTTCGAAACAGCGAACGAGACTAGTGATCAGGCGTTCGAGACTGCGAATGAGCGAGACAACGAGACTGATTTCCACACGGGCGCGGAAGAGTTCTCTAGCTCCGATACGCAGACCGAAACTGACAGCCCCAGCAAACGCGCCACATTGAGAGGAAGACCTCCGCTTCACCCACTGGGCGGTCATGGACGCAACGGCTCGATACACAGCACCGCCTCCACGGAAGATGAGTACGGATTCGATGATAGCCGTCCCACATCCTCCCACTTCCCTCCATTGCAGACCAAGTTCCCACTCCGTCTCAGCCGCGGGGCTCGCCGCCGTTCAAGACAAGCCAGTGAAGATGCGTCCATCTTCCAGAGTGATGCAAACCGGACTCCTCAACCGAGCCAGAGCCTTGCAGCTGAACTGGGTGATTTCGATGGTAGCGACAATGACTCCGCCTTGTCAGCAACACCCAGCAAACGTAGCATCCGTCTTTCCAGGCCTGGTTCCATGAGAGGGACGACTGCATCTCCTCCTCCGCCAATGCCCTACATGCGCCGGAATACCATGGTCGAAAGTGGTACCATGACAGAACCTTTTATAGAGTTCGCACCCAGCTTCTCTCTGAGCGCCGCCTCCCAAGCACGCCCCATGTCCGCCCACACTGTCATGAGCCGGGCTTCCGACTTGAGCGACACTGGAACAGTATACTTGGACGAGAACCATGCCAGGTTCTCGTCGTCTCCTTCACCTGGAAAACGAGACTTTGCAGTGTCCACTGTGCACGCTCACGACTTGGCCCCTATCGAGGAAACAGATTTGCATACTGCTGAGCTAGAGCGCCTCAGGGACGAACACGCCAAACAGATCGAGGAGATGCAGTCCGAGAGAAACACTGCCCACGTTGCCGCTTTGGCGGCTCTCGAGGCACAGCATGCAGAGCTGGTCGAACGTGCCATCTCGGAGGCACGATCTTCTCACGAACGCGAGCTTGAGAGTCTGAAATCTGACCACAGCAATGATAAGAGTGGTGCCCTTTCGGCTGCCCAGGAAGCCCATGCTCGAGAGCTGGAGAAACTCAAGTCCACTCTCGCCGATGAAAAGAACATGGCAATCACCGCGGCCAAGGCGGCACATGTGAATGAGTTGGAGAATCTGCAATCAGCACATGATGCAAAGATCGCCCAGACAGAGTCCGACTACCAGGCAGCCCATGGCCGTGAACTCGAGGCCCTCAAGACCAGTCATGCGCAACAGCTTGAGTCGGCAACTAATGCCAGCAAGGAGTCGCATGCTGCCGAGTTGGAGGCTCTGGCTGCAGCACATGCCGCACAGATCGAGCGCGCCAAAAAGGAGATTAGCGACACTCACGCCGAAGCTGTTGAATCTCTCAAAGCTGGCCACGGTGCACAGATCGCAAGTGCCATGGAGAGCAGTGATGCTGCCCATGCTGCTGATCTAGAGCGCCTCAAGGCTTCTCACCTCGCACAAGTCAAGGAAGTTCAGAATGCCATGAACACCGACATTGAAAACCTCCGAGCTTCGCATATGGCACAGCTTGAACAAGTCCGGGGTGATGCCAACAGCAAACATGAGCAGGAGCTCGAGGCCCTCAAAGCTGCGCATGCTGGCCAGGTCGATAAGCTCAAGAAAGAAAACGACCTGACACTTGCTGCCGAACTTGCCGCCCTCGCCGCTATGCATGCCAAGCAGATGGAGGCGTCCGGCGCCGACAACGAAGCTAGACTTGCCAAAGAGTTGGATACTCTGTCAGCTTCTCATCGCCAACAACTGGAAAGCTCCAGGGCAGACGCTGATGCTCAGCTCACCAAGCAGCTCAGTGACATTAATGCTGCGCACGCCGACGAACTTAGCGCTTTGAGATCGGAGAGTGAAACTAGATTGGCTGCCGAGCTGTCAGCACTCAAGCTTGCACACAGCAGTGCATTGGAATCATCACGAGCGGAGGCTGAGAACAAGCTGACGCAGGAGATCCGCAACCTCCAAGACGGACACGCCAAGCAGCTTGAAAACGTCAAGTCCGAAGAAGCTGCCCGGCTGGCCCGCGAAACGGATACCCTTCACGCTGTCCATGCCAAGAATCTCGAAGAACTTGAGAATGAGAAGAACACATCGCACGCTTCCGAGCTGGCAGCCTTGAAGAAGACTCACGCGGCAGAACTTGAGGATTCTCTCACCAAGAGAGACGCTGCGCATTCTGCTGAGCTCGCAGTCCTGGTCAGCTCTCACGATAAGCAGCTCGCAGCAGCCCGTTCTGAGGCAGAGGCCACGCTGGCCCGCGAGCTTGCATCGCTCAAGAGTTCACATGCTACTGAGCTCGGTACTATTCGTGACGAACATGCTGCAACACACGCCAAAGAATTGGTGACATTCGAAGCAGCACTTGCAAAGCAGCTCGAATCGACCAAGTCGGAAGGCAATGCAGCACACCATGAGCAGATCCAGGCACTCAAGGCAGCCAATGCTGAGATTGTCGAAGCGCACAAGCGTGACAGCCAACAAGCTCTGGAGAAAGCACTGGACTCCGCCAAGGCCGGTCACGAACGGGAACTCGACAACCTCCGAAGCGAGCACGTAACTACTCAGTCAAGGCATACGGAAGAACTGAGCACGAGGCACGCTGGCGAGCTGGCAGCTCTCGAAGCTGCATTGGCTGCTGCCAAGGCCACGGAGCTTCAAACTCTTTCTTCCCAGCACGAGCAGCACCTTGCCTCCGTTCAGGACGAACAGGTCAAGGCCAAGACAGCAGAGCTCAACAAGCTGACGGAGCGCCACGCGAGAGAGCTCGAGTCGATGAAGGCCGAAGCGGCTGCCACAAAGACCCAAGAATTGGCAGTCCTCACTTCGAGCCACCAAGGAGAACTCGAAGCCCTGCGTGCCGAGGGCGCTGCTGCAAAGGACAAGGAACTCCGAGAGCTCGTCATTGGTCACCAACGAGAGATGGAGGCACTTCAAGCCACCTCGTCTACATCGCAAGACGCGGAACTCAAGGCGCTTGCTTCCCGCCACGAAGAGCACATTGCTTCTATCAAGGCTGAAGCTGCCTCGTCAAATGCTCGAGACATGGACAACTTGACGACCACGCATGCTGAGACAATCAAGGCTCTCAAGGCCGAGCATGAAGGGGCAGTTGCCAGACTTGCCGCTGAACTTGCTGCAGGCCATGCCTTGGCACTGGATTCCCTGCGCTCCGAGCATGAAACTTCGCGAAGCGCTGATCTGGGTTCACTGGACGCAAAGCACACCGAGGCTCTCGAAGAGCTTCGGCGCAATCACGAGACTTCTCGTGCCCAGGAACTAGAACAGCTCAAGTCGGAACACTCTGCGTTCCTTGCCACTGTACGCACAGAACATCAATCCTCAATGGATGCGGCTGTCGAAGATCTTCAGGCAAATCACGCAAACGCTGTCGCTTCTCTCAAGGACAGCCATGCCACATCCCTCCAGGAGGCCTTGTCATCCATCAAATCTTCCCATGCCTCCGAGCTGGCAAGTCTCAAGTCCGCCAGTGATGCTTCTCTGGCGGATGCATTGGAGAAGGCCAACGCAGAGCACGCTCGTGCGTTGGAGGCACAACAAGCGCAGAGCGTGGCAGAGCGCGATCAACTTCTCGCAAGCCATGCCCAAGAGCTCGAGGCGCTCCGAAAGGCCCTGACTCTGGCACCACAGACATTGGGCTACTCGTCAATGAGCAGCATCGAAACAGAGCCCATTGCAGAGCCCATTGCGGAGCCATCTGCTCTTCGCAGCCCCAAGCGGGACGCCTTCATCCTGCCACGAGACATGTCACACCCACAAACGCCATCATTTGCTGGTGTTATGGGCAAGAAGAGCAAAGATACCGCTACGCCAATCATCGCCGAGGACGAAACGCGCCAATCTCCAACAGCCACCAACAGCCCCGATACACCCGAATCCCAAAGGCCATTCAAGGAGATGTCTACCAACACCGACTTCCGCCCTGCTCGGAAATCCGCGCTTCCCACGGTGGATCACGGTGCGCAGACTGCACTCACATCTGACAATATTGACAAGCTGCTCTTCAAGACCCCGCGTCGGGGTTCGCAAGACTCGATGACGCTTGGTGCAACAGCTGCCGAAATCATCATCACTCCCTCTTCTGAAGACAAGGGCAAGAGTAGACTCGGTGACTCTTTGCGGCGACCTGATAGTTCGGGTAGTGTCCGAAGCTCACAGCAGACCATGCCACCACTTCCTGCAAACCACAGAGAAGCGATTGAGGCTGCACGAACTGGATCGTCACACGGAACTAGGGGCGCAATGGGACCTCCATTGATGCCCGCCTCTGCTTACAAGAACCCCTCGCAACCCTTCGCCAGCCGCGACCGGCCACAGTCGCCCCTTTCTGGCCGTGGCACTCCCACTCCTCGTGCCACTAGGACCGGCTCGACACAAGGTCTGGCTGAGATGCAATCTTCTGCCAAATTGAGTGTTCGCAGCCGACAGTCTTCTGTGTCGTCATTTGCTTCCGAGATCGACTCAAGATTTAACATCAGGAACGAGATGGGTATTGGAGCCTCTAGCTTTGCCGGGCCCAACACCGATCCTCGCATGATCCAAGCCATCACGCAGACAATGATTGGCGAATACTTGTGGAAGTACACCCGCAAGGCTGGCCGTGGTGAAATGTCGGAGAATCGGCACAGGAGATACTTCTGGGTTCACCCTTACACGCGCACGCTGTACTGGAGTGATCGTGACCCAGCAGTTGCGGGTCGTTCTGAGCTGCGAGCCAAGAGTATCCCCATCGAGGCAGTCCGAGTTGTCGCAGATGACAACCCCATGCCGCCTGGATTGCACCGCAAGAGTTTGGTCATCGTCTCCCCTGGACGCACAGTCAAGTTCACCTGTACAACGGGACAGCGTCACGAGACCTGGTTCAACGCTCTGTCGTACTTGTTGCTACGCACTGGCGACGAGAGTCACGCGGATGCTGAAGACTTGGCCAACAACATTACTCAAGAGGATGTGGATGAGTTCAACCCTCCATACGGAGCAAGCGCTGCCAATGGCAACAGGCGCGCGCCACCGTCTCTCTCATCGTACAATTCTAGGACGACGCGCAACGAGTCTCCTAGCCTCGAGGCCTCCATGACCATTCCGACGTTGACACCGACTCGCGAAAGAGATGCGGCCCGACCAGGCACGCTTGGTAGATTGAGCGGCTACTTGAACAGAACAAGTACCACGGGCAGTATCTTCAGCACCCTTAGGAGCAGAAGCCACGGCCCTCCAACTGCTCATGGCAGTGCCATCTATGAGGCGAGCGAGGTCAATGATAGCGCCGAGGAGCTGCGGCAAATCATCGAGCAACAAGAAAGAGAATCGGACAGACTCGAGAACGTCCGAGCATGTTGCGACGGTAAGTGCTGCACCCGGCTACACAATACCGAGATTGTATACTGATTTATTTTGACTAGGCAAACATGACGTTGGCACACTCCACCGGCATTCGAAGCGAAACCGCTCTGCCCACGGGCACTCTCATAGCCATTCACACTCTCATCACTCGCACTCTCACCCTGAGCAAACTTCTACGCCAACGCCTATGAGCACCTTGAAAGCTAGATCATAGTCAATAGACCGTTCTTGTTCCCTCGGACGGCGGATAATGGCTCCTGGTCTCAGGGACGTCATTTTCCCATTTCGTGTCATTCGTTATCTGAAATCTTTTTTCAAAGCCCATCCATCAGCGCTCTGGCAACACCATGGCCTTTTTTACGACTGCCAACGATTTTTCTTTCGTCAATTATGTTTTCATCTATCGATATCTTTGGTGGTTTTCTACACCAGATTCGAAGACTGTTGTACTAATGTATACTCGCTTCCATTGATACTCTTGACCGTGCATGGAACAGCATCATTGTGGAGTTGTGGTGTCTTCTTTCTGCCGACAAGACTGCTGTTGTAGTCAAGGAAAACATTGGAAGCTTAACGCCTAGGTATTGGCGAATCAATCACTTCACGTCACATCAACTTGATGTCAGAACGTCTGTTTTGTTTGTTGGCTCGATTCCGTGAAAGTGGCCGGATGTGTACAAGATGCCAATATTGCTCTTTATATCCCGGACGACCACAGATAGTCACAGGAATAGAAACACGTGATCAAACCTAGGGTTTTCCTATCTTCGAATTGTCGTGCAGTTTGTGGTATTGCTCTCTAAGAGTAGATATAGAGATGCCTGGAAATTTGGTCGAGCACCCCTCTCGGCAACATGTCGATAGTCTGCCATGACGCCCTAGCCAAGGCTCATAGGCGAGTCACACCGTGAAGCGGCAGTCGGTAGAGGACAATCTTCATTCGTTATTCATGCCGCTGCGGGATTCGCGATTGAGGATTGATATTACGCGATCAAAGGTGGGGGAATACAGGACCACCTATGAATGGCCGACCAACGCAAGTGCAATGATTCAACTTGATCATGCTCCAATAACATCTGAGTCTGATATCCTAGTGTGAATCTTTAACCAATCACCCTTATTCGCCCACGCAGTGCTTGTCCTTTGGCTGTGAGAACCATGCGAATGGAATGGTATGCAGAGAGGGGGTGCACTTGGCAGACATGTCGATGGCGAACTATGATGGAATTCATGCTGGTCTTGCGCAATGAGTATTCTTGCCAGCAAAGGATTGTGCAATGCGGTCCCACCTAGAAGTGGTTGTGTTGGTGTATAAATATATACCCATACGACCTAGTCAAGTTAAATCAGAGGGTTACTGTTGAATATATACTCACCTAGAAAAAGGGTTTTGATATCTGCCAATTTCGTAACACGTGAAAACAACATGGCCCCATCAGCTACCGAACAAGTCTCAAATGTTGCTGAACACCTCAAGCAAAAGGTTTTGTCCGAGAAACAAGACGAGAAGAGTGTTGGAGTCCAGGTTGACACCGACAATGAGCTTCCCGAGCTGCTCACCGGCCATCATGAGCCTCTGAAGCTCAGTGGCGCACTTGATCAGTTTGAGCACTTTGATGTTACTCCAATTATAGGAAGGGAGTACGCCAATGTCGACCTCGCCGCTTGGCTACGTGCTCCCAACTCAGATGAGCTACTGCGCGATCTGGCCATCACCAGTAAGCTTTACACTTATCAACTGTCTGGTGTAATTGCGTGAAGCTTGCTCACCAATCATTCATAGTTTCACAACGCGGAGTGGTCTTCTTTCGGAAGCAAGACAACATTACAAATGATCTACAAAAGGAACTCGTACAACGACTGGGCGAGCTGTCCGGCAAGCCGGCGACCTCGAAACTGCATATTCATCCCGTGAACAATGCCGGCCGCGAACACGGGGGAGCAGACGACGAGATCAGCGTGATATCTTCCAGGATGAACAAGAAAATCTTCGCCGATAGATTCCTCAAGTATGGCAAGAACCAGAGCCAAAAGGGGTTGTGGCACTCGGACATTACGTTCGAGCCGGTTCCTAGCGACTATGCGCTGCTGCGACTGACGGAGCTGCCCAAGACGGGCGGGGGTAAGTTGCAACACGTTCCCATTTCTCAGCACACTGATCACACGACTCTGAGCGTAATTGGAGTCAAAATCTGTCGCTAACACACTTGTCTGCTGCAAAAGACACGCTCTGGGCCTCGGGCTACGAGGTGTACGACCGCATCTCCAAGCCGCTCCGGGGCTTCCTGGACACGCTGACGGCGTACTACGCGCAGCCGGGCTTCAAGAACGCGGCCGACGCCAACGGGTTTCCCCTGTACTCGGCGGAGCGCGGGGCGCCCGAGAACGTCGGCGACGTGCTCGAGGCCGTGCACCCGGTGGTCCGGACGAACCCGGTGACGGGGTGGCGGTCCGTCTTCGCCGTGGGCCACCACGTGCAGCGCATCCACGGGCTCAGCGAGGACGAGTCGCGCCACTTCCTCGACTGGTTCGTCCGCCTCGTCGTCGAGAACCACGACCTGCAGGTCCGCCTGCGCTGGCGGGATCCAAATGATTTGGCTATTTGGGATAACCGCAGCGTCTACCACTCTGCCACGTCCGACTACGGCCACCTCGACCTCGGTGAGCGTACTGGTAGCCGCGCCGTCAGCCTGGGCGAGAGGCCGTACTTTGATCCGCAGAGCTCGAGCCGGAGGGAGGCGCTGGCTAAGGAGCTGGCGGGTTGAAGATAGGAAGGCATATCGGACAGGTAATGTTTGGAATGAGAAGGAAGACTAATTATTGATGTACTGCAAGACATTCCCTTACAGAGAACAACTTTGGCTCCATTTAACCTTCGCGAGTATATCACATGAAAGTCACAAATCCTCTGTGTAGATGATTTTGATGATGCGAAACCTTTTTCCTTTTTTGTGTGTGTCAATTCGGCGAATTGTTACTGCCGACTTAGGGATTTTGGAGTAGGGGGTATAAGAACTGGTCAAAAGATAGTGAAAAGAGTCCTTTTCGCACGCTATGAATAGCAATACTTGGCGGACCTACTGTATACCATCATAGGCACTAACCTAGAGAACTCGAGGTCTCGTCTGCTCTGCCTCAAATAAGATGGTGATCGCAAATCGTGTGCTAACCCTGGCTGTACGTTTCTATCCAGCAACGCCATTATACGTTTGTCTTTAGGGTGCAGGAAATGATTGCCAAGGAGCCTTTTACAGAAGCAAGGCATCATTTACTCAATTGGCATCACGTGAGCAAGTTGGGCAGCTCGGTTCTCTTCTTGGCCGCTCAGTCTTACCAGCCCTGTTTACCCCTCATAATTCGCGAGGACCCTACACGCAGACTCTCACGCGTCTTATCGAAAAGTCGGCTGGAGAGCCAACATTGACCATCACAACACAAAGCCCCCGAGCCGGCCCTACCAATGCTCGAGCAACCCGTCTGCAGATGGCCGACAGTTATGTGTAATCGCGGCGCAATGGCTGACCTTTTGTGGTTTGCACAAACCGAGCCCAGCCATTGCCCATCTATGCGGGGCCAGTCTTGCGCTTTCAATAGTGGAATCCATGCAGCAGGGTGCGATGGAGCCATCGCCCAAGAGGCCAATACGACAGGATTGCGACGACCGTAAAACGTCGAAACATGAGGAGTCGGCACTCACTCACCCTGGTATTCATCATGCGAACGCTTTTGACGGTACAGGCGTACAGTCAACAGGCGATATCAATATCTCTGGAAGCCTTCACATTCACGGCAATAGTTCGCGGAAAGACGAGGATAATGAATTGAAGAAGCAAGAGGAGAAAAGAAAGAGAGATGCGAGAGAGCGACATCTAAGTTCATTGCCCTTTGGTCAGATGGATGCTCGCGAATTTGCCATACGGAAGGCGCATACTTCCACGTGCCAATGGATTCTGACGAACTCTCAATATAAATGTTGGGCACGAAGACGACAAGACAGGCCATCTGACAGATTCCTTTGGTTGAAGGGAAAGCCTGGAGCAGGAAAGTCTACAATGATGAAGTTCTTACTTCAACACAACCAAAAGGAGCTGCTTTCATCTAAAGGCAATGGGATTATCATTCCATTCTTCTTCAATGCCAGAGGCACCGCTTTGGAAAAGACCACCTTGGGACTGTACAGAAACTTTCTGTTCCAATTGCTTACGAAGCGACCCGAAGCCCAAACGGTGCTCGACAGGCTACTGCCAACCCACGAGTGGACAGTTCCTTCGCTAGAATCAATCATCGAGGAAGCCGTGTTGGAACTCGAAAACATCCCGCTGATTTGCCTGATCGATGCTTTAGATGAGTGTTCGATATCTGAAGTTCGGAAAATGGTCGATTTTTTCAAGGATCTTACCCAAACTCATCGACGCCTACTCGTCTGCCTCGCAAGCCGCCATTACCCACACATAAACATAGATGCGGGTCTAGAAATAGTCCTCGAGCAACAGCCTGAGCACCAGGACGATATAAAGAGGTACTTGAGCGCAAGACTGAAAATAGGACACGACCCCTTGGCACGCAGGATCCGTTCAGATATCTTGGCCAAGGCTTCAGGTGTCTTCATGTGGGTCGTCCTTGTAGTCGACATACTCAATCAAGAGTTCGACGCCGGTCGGAAGCATACTTTGCACGAACGTCTGGATCAATTACCAAAAGATCTCCATAATCTTTTTCGTGACATTCTGACACGGGATACCAAAAATGTAAAGGCGCTTCTTCTCTGCATTCAGTGGATTTTATTCGCTCGAAGACCTCTCGCTCCAAGCGAGCTCTATTTCGCTATCGTTTCTGGATTTGAACCGCAACATTTGCAAAATTGTCATGATGACTCTATCTCGGAGACAGATATCAAAAGATACATACTCGACAATTCGAAAGGCTTGGCGGAATTCGGCGAGCACCGCGTGCAGAATTATCGTGGCTTCTTCATCTCGGAGACAGATGTCAAAAGATACATAGTCGACAATTCAAAAGGCTCGGCGATATCCGGCGAATACCGCGTGCAATTCGTTCACGAATCAGTTGTTGACTTTTTGCTCAAAGAGAATGGACTCGCCACAATTTTCTCTGATCTGCACCATGGAGAATATGGAAAAAGTCATGAGACGCTCAAGAGCTGCTGCCTCAAATACATGGAGTTCATGGACACCATTGAAAGACGACACCAATCAACAGCGCCAACTATACGAAGCTTCCCGTTTGCAGAATATGCCCAAGAAGAATTTATCTTTCATGCCAATCAAGCCGAGACAGGCGGCGTCGACCAGAAGGATTTCATAGCAGATCTGAATCATGGCAAGTGGATATCGTCCTTGCAAAACTCCTCACACCCGAAAAGTTGCTTGTACCTCTTTAGTGAAAAAGGCGCGGCATCTCTTATCCGAGCTCATCCCACAGGACAGTCCTGTTTCACCATAGAAGACCAGAAGTTTGCAATGCCAATCATGGCAGCAGTTTCTATTGGCAGCATAGAGACGACCCTGGAGTTACTGGAGTTGGAGGTTAGTCGAGCGTCGGCTTTTTCTTTCGAAGACCTCTGCAACGAAGTCTCCCAGTCCAGCAAAAGTGATAACAACAAGGCTTCTGGTTTTGAATTCAAACGGTCCGTGGATACTTTTGTTCAATTGGCGAAGTTTGCGCCGGAGTTGGCGACCATCGTCTTCCTTCGAACAAATGAGATCGATGTCAACGCCACTGATCACCATGGGTTTACACCGCTATGCTATGCCGCGACGAGACAACACTCCAGACTACTAGAGTACCTTATTGATATGGGCGCAGATCTTTCAGTCTGTGATAGTAGAGGCGCGCAATTCGCGCATTGGGCTGCGCAGTACGGGTATCTCGACACGCTCGCCTCCCTTGATAAGCATACGTGCAATGTCAATGCCCGTGATGAGGAAGGCCAAACGCCTCTGCATTATGCTATGCAACCAGAATCAGATCCCAGCGCGATCGATGTACTTCTACAACTTGGAGCATATATTGATGCTCGCGACCAGGACGGAAGAACGCCCCTGCATCATGCGATATGCTTCTATGACTTGACGAAGGCTGAAAAGCTGTTGTCATCAGGAGCTGATGTTTCCGTCCCTGATTACAAAGGACAATCACTATACAGTTTGGCTCTTTTTTTCGATGCCCCAGGGGAGCCCGATCGTCCATCAGATATGATCAGTCTGCTTCAAAGACACGGTGCTGATGCACCCGACCTTAAAAACCACCCCAAACCGTGGTTATTCGACTATTAGTCTGCTCCAAAGATACGGTGCTGACGTATCACTGTATCAGATAATAAAAAAACTCCCGAACCCATCGTCACACCGTCAAACCAGACGTAGTCAATAAAAACAAGATCATAAGTGTTGAACGATACGAAAATGATGGCGCGCATATTAGCATATTTATACCGAATGATTTCTTCAACGACAATATTGGCAAAACTAGAAAGATCTCTAGATCAACTGGTGCACCGGCTCTTATGTTGCGGCCGATGGTGTATCGGTGAAGTGGTACATTTTTACATCCGGGCCACTTCAATCTCAGTCCCACGTGCGCTTCGACGCTTTGATTTGGCCAACGAGAAATCAAGGACCGGAGCTCATGGGCGCACTATCAAACAACTCGATGTCGATGCCCTTGGAAAAAGACAGAGGCATCCCCGATGCATTGCTAGAGCAATAGTCAGCGCAGAGAGGCGTCGGCTGGAATTCTCTCCAAGCACCGGAGCCGTCTGGCGCATCATTCACCGAGCGGGCGCCCAACCACGAGCAGGTCCAGCAGCATTTCTTCCCCATAACTCCGGAGCAGTACAATGGCAGTGCATCGCCTTTCCCGGCTTTTCAAAATTGGCAGACATCGCCCACTAGTTGAGGTCGCCGCAATTTTGCTGATTCCCTGGCGTCGATGCGCAGTTAAAGAGAAACGATTGCAGTCTCACGAGGCAAAGACAGAACCACGCATCTTCTGGCTGAGCCACATATGACTGCCGCCCTGAACAGAAATTTCGCGGCTCGGACTTTCATATAATGACGGTTATTTTGCTTTGTTATTTCCAGTCCATCACCAGTGTAAATTGCAAGAGTTTGCCAGTGCCAAGAATCCTCATGCTTGATCGCCGGGGTAACACCGTGCTCAAATGTGCCGTTATGCTTACCTGTAGCGTTATGCCCCCTCCCATCTGACCAAAGCTTTTCACGTGTGCCAAGATCGTTGAACGTAGAATTGTAGCTATATTTGTAAGCACCGCATTTTCCTTGCAAGCGCTTGGGCACCATTTGTATCAGAACAAACACCGTGGTAACGCGGATTAGAAAGGCTTTCGTAGTTCGTCCAAAGCTTTGAGATATTTATGGAAGTGATCCGTGTAGGTACGTGCTTTCTGAAATTAGAGGGATAGATTGAAGGTGGAAGGTAAATACGCAAATATGATATTTTATGGCGCCATGGAAGGCAGGAATGTCCTAAAGAAAATACCATAGACCCAACAACTCGGTGTCCGGGGAAACGAACGAATGTTGATCATTCGGCTTACAAAACTCCCCGCGGAATTCCAAGGCTAGCAAGCGAAGCTACAATACCACCCGACTTACATGACAATGTCACATTTGACTGCTGGTTAGCTGGGCTGTATACAAGAGACGTCACCAAGGTACCGGGCATCATACATGCAGGTACGCGGAAATAACACAGGCAGGAGTGGGCGGCCGAAAGGTCGTACCATGTCCGCCAACTCAGGCTGAGACCCTGGTTTATAAAGTACCTATAGGTACTGTCAGCATCCATTCGCTACCGACATCTGGAACTCCAACACGGGCTGTTATTATTCTTGTTGCTGTTGTTTTCGCATCTGTTCCCCTTTGAAGGTTACCGAGTGTCCTTGGACATTCTTACAAGTTTCCAACTCAGTAAAGTCAATTCAGAAGTCGTTCAGTATGCCTTCATACGTCATCACGGGAGCCTCTAGGGGTTTAGGAGTAGGTTGAATGAACTGTCTGCCCAACTTTTCTGATAGTCTGCGCCAGTTTGAGCAAATTCGGCAGCTATCTGCTGATCCCAACAACGTAATCGTCGGCCTTGCGCGAGACAAAGATGCTACCATCAAGAAGGTCAAGGAGGAGCTGGGAGAGAATCCGAATGTCCATATCCTCCGTGGAGACTTGGACGATAGGGACAGTTTGAAGGCGAGTTCCATGCGTATCTAAGTCCGGAGTATATTCAATTTTTAACACCCTCATTAGCAAGCAGCCGCCGACAGCGTTCCTATCCTCGACGGCAAGTTGGATTATCTCATCGCCAATGCCGGAGTTGCTTCTCAATTCGACTCATTCACCAATCTTGGAGAGCAGTACGTATATGCCCATCTTTCTAGATTAATAGAATATAGAAAATTGACACAACGTTTAACAGAGGGGACAACCCCGACACGCTCGAAAAGGAGTACCTGTCTCTCCACAAGACCAATGTTATTGGCAACATCAATCTTATCAACTTCTTCATGCCACAGATTCTGGCCGGGCAAGAGAAGAAGGTGGTTGCTATCTCTAGTGGTTTGTCGGATTTCGATGTCGTGAGAAAAATGGAGCTTGACACTGCTCCTCTTTACGCCATTTCCAAGGCAGCGCTCAACATGGTTGTGGCCAAGTTCCAGAACCAGTACAAGGCCGATGGTGTCCTGTTCTTGTCAGTCTGCCCGGGCATGGTTGAGGTGGGCCAGTACTCAGATGGTATGCACCCCGCTTGTTCCTGGCACGATATATTCTCACCTTTGACTGTAGCAACCACAGAGCAGCTGCAGAGGATCCAGAAGATGGTTGGAAAGTTCCTCGAATTCTATCCTCACTTCCCCGGTCCAGCCACCCCTACCCAAGCTGTGCAAGATGTGATTTCAGTCTACCAGAAGGCAGATCTCGAGAACTATGCAGGCGAGTTTGTGTCGCACCATGGGAATAAGGAGTGGCTTTGAGTAATGCGAGGATGCGCATTCCATAGAACTCAGTCGTAGTGAGACTTGGATATGTTGAAGACAATCTTAACACATGATGTTTCAAGTTCCATAAAACCTGTATATATGAACTTGCATTTAATGGTTGGCGATAAGCGGTGCTGATGATTGCCGGGCTTTCGCCGTTCAAGATTAAACGACTCTCTACAATTGGTCCACGCATCAGGCATCCGGCAGGGGCCGATAAATCTCCCGAAAACGCGGGGCTGAAAGAGCTGAGGGCCTCAATCGATACCTAATCTGGGCCCGAAATATGGTCTGCGACGTGACGTGACTTAAGACCTGATTTTTGCACTTCTCGGAGATCATGTCAAAGTGATCCCGTGCAATGTCGCAGGACTGATTGGCAAACCTATTTCAGGGACGGAACTGGTCTTTGCCCCTCAATCCTGCCCGCAGCCGTCTTTTGGAGTAGAACAGCCAATTCTCTACCCTTGTCAGTTCGTTTGAGATCCATTTACCCAGGGAGCCGTTGTGAGGCTGTTTACTGCTTTCAAAAATCCCTACATCAGGCATTATAAGTCAAGTAATCGCTCTACCAACGCCGTGTGATAGATCATGGCTGAAGCATTGGCTACGATTGGGCTAGTGAGCAATGTCTTACAGTTCGTCAGCGTTGGAATAACAGCGGTGCGGGTGATACACAAGTTGTACAAAAGTCCCGATGATCTTTCCAAGGCAGACAAGGAGTTGGAGATGCTAACGAGACTCTTGAAAACGACTCTTCTTCAAACACAAAACAACAGACAAGCCGAAGTTCCTGATGATCTACAGACCCTAATCACCATTTGTGGTCAGCTGGCGGAGGAACTCCTGAATATTCTGGATGGGCTGAAGATTGACCCTGAAAAGGACAAGAGGGTCGAAAGTGTGAAGAAGACGTTCAAAGCCTATCGCAAACGCCAAGAAATCAAAGATCTCTCCGATCGCATCGAGAAGATTCGCGTCCGAATCTGCGACCATCTCAATGCAGAGTTCATGTATGTAAATAGTCCTCAATTGCGCATCTTTTGTTATCTGACATCAATGCCATCAGGACGAATCTTGTCCGCAGGGAGGTCAATGTCCTAGTGGTTGAAAACGAACACACCAATCTACAGAAGAGGGCGGAGTTGATCACTTATCTTGCCACCTACCGTCCATGGGAGGAGACCACTCATGTCAGCAGTATGCAGGGGAGCCAGTCGAAGTCGAATCTCCAAACTCAAGAAGCAGCACCGGGCCACGGGCAATCGACCTCGGACGACAAAATGCTGGCTGTTAGAGAGTCTGGGCATCTTGCAGTTCCTGGCACGTATCCTGACCAGAGATTTCGGCCAGCAGCTCTTCAAGCACAGAAGGAGCTTGACTTCGATGATCTAGTGCGATTGACAGCACACTTTGCCTCATCACTGCTTTTCCAACGTCCCGCAAATAGAGTCCTGCGAAGTCTCCACTTCACCGAAATCAAGGAGAGACAGGCAGATGTAACTCCAGCGTACAAGAATACATTTGAATGGATATTCGACGATGACTCCACCGTAACTTTCCACGACTGGCTTCGTTCCACAAAGGTCGAGGGCGTGTACTGGGTTGCTGGAGATCCTGGTTCTGGAAAGTCGACGTTGATGAAGTTCTTGTTAAACCATCAGAAGACAAGTAGACTTTTGGATGAATGGGCTGAGAACCGCACAACGACAGCGGGGAGCGTCATACAAGTGGGACATTTCTTTTGGTCAGCTGGAACCCCGGTACAAAAGTCACAGGAAGGGCTCTTCAGGACGCTTTTGTTCCAGATCTTTGCGCAGCGGCCGGAACTGATCCCTAAACTCTGTCCCCAACGATGGGCAAGCGATGAGTCGGCTGGCGACTTCCAGACATGGACAAGGAGCGAGTTGATTGCCACCATGAAGAACCTGGCCAGAATCCTTGGGCCAGATTGCCGGATATGCATGTTTATCGATGGGCTCGATGAATATCACGGCAACCATGTGGAGCTCATCGATGTGCTTCGTGATCTGGGAACATCGCCCTTCCTGAAGATCTGTGTCTCGAGCAGGCCATGGATTGAGTTTCGCAGGGCCTTCGATCAGAGGAAATGGAAACTATATGTGCAAGACTTGACACAGAAAGACATCCGTACTTTCGTCACGAGCGAATTCGACCGCGTCGAGATTGTCGAGCTTCCCGAGGATGAAGATGCTTGGACAACTGAGGTTCTGGTTTAGGAAATTTGTCGAAAAGCCCAGGGCGTATTTCTTTGGGTCTTTCTTGTCACTAGGTCCTTGATACGAGGGGTCGGTAACGGCGATAACATGCGCGACCTCCAGCAACGCCTTCACAAGTTGCCGGCGGACTTGGAAAAATACTTTGAAGTCATGTTTGACTCGATCGAGGACCTTTATAGGCAACGAACGGCAAGGATTTTCAGCAGCCTTGTCCACGTTGACACGACTTTGCCCATACTCATATTTCACTTTTTTGACGTGGAAGAACGGTGCCTCGATTATGCCCACAGGAGGGACAAGATCAAACCCATGACCGAGAGCCAAGTGCTAGGAATCGTGAAACCGAAGAGACACCAGCTCATCGCGCAGTGCAGAGATCTTCTGAAGCTCTCCGTCGACCAACACGAGCCGGCCATGCTCAGAGACCGTGCGGGCTTCTTGCATCGGACAGTCTGGGACTTCTTGAGAACAGAGAATATGGCACAACTGCTGAGCGAACGATCTGGACCCGAATTTGAGCCCCGTCTATCCCTGTCTAATGCTTTCCTCGCCATGTGCAAGGTCGTTCCCAAGGATTGGTTATCACGCGGATTGATACAAACGAATCGTGTAATGCGCTTCGCACTTGGCGCGTTATCGTACGCACAGGAGCTTGAGGCAATCAACGACTGTGCCAACCAGCCGCTACTTGATGAGCTAGGATCGACTCTGAAGGATCTAATGCCAGGTAAAAGCTGGGAAAGGGTGTGTCCGACTGTAGGAGAAATTGAGTCAATTGAGGATCTTGCAGTACGCTGCGGCCTATATCATTACATCAAGGCCAAAGTTTCCGAGGCAACAGCAGAGAGGAAGGTTGGACTACTCCTCCAGGTTTTGCGTCGGCCTCTGAGTATTCACGGAGAAGATGGGATCATCACATATGCAGAGGCAGGAATAGATCTGAAGATGCTCCGCTTACTCTTGGATTGTGGCATCTCTCCGAATTCTTCAAGTGCCCAAGGTAGAACTGTTTGGGAGACATTCATGGCGCAAGTCGTGTCCGATGCAGGGTCGCCTCGCGGAACCTCAACATCCGAGACCTGCAGACTTATGCTATCCTATGGAGCGAACAGAACCGTTACCATCGACCATGCAGAGATCGACGTCACCGAGCTCTTGCGGGATCGGTTCCCGGACAGATATGAAGACATATCGGAACTATACAATGATAGTCAAGGCGAAGAGCAAACCCTGGCATGGGGGTTGATGAGCCGGTGTAGATCACTAATACAAGGGGCATGGTGGGATTAACCTAAGAGAAGTTTAGATTTTATATTGCTTGTATTCTATGATGAATGAACAGTGCCGGCATGCTCAGATTTGTCACGGCTGGCGGGGCTGATTCGAAGAGTGTGCAAGTTGTGCAGGACATTGTGCCCAAGCCTGGCGCCGGTTATTTCATTGAAATGCTCCGCATTGCCGGTGGTGAGTTCGTCGATGTCTATGCTCAGATCTCGGAGTTGTGCACTTTTGGTAAAATGATGGTGGTGGAGGGTGGAACGGGCCAAGGGGGAAAGGCATTGAACATGCATGGGATATAAGCGCTTTTCCATGAATAATCAAGCACATACGACCATAGACACTAGAAAACTCGGCATCCCGTCCGCTCTGCCCTAGATAAGCTAGTGATCGCTGGATCAGTACTCAGGTCGGTGACGACTGGGGAATCCCCGGTGTTGTATGTTTTGTTTTTTGGATGTCTTTTTTATTTTTTTTTTTTCTAATTAAACAAGGCCTTGTTTCTGATTCTATTGTTTCTTCGCATTTGGCTTTTGTGTGTACCATAAAATGCCAGCGTAGACTTGGCCGCTGTTCATGCGACCGTGGCGGGCCGTGGCTGTGGCACAATGACACGTCGCTCGAAGCACTTTCATCCGCTGCAAGGCATTTCACTCCTCGCCAGCCATTCAGGTCTTTTAGTCATAGCCACAACAAGGTGCCTGGGGCTTAGAAATGACCAGTTTGCCGAGTGCCGTAGGCGTCTAAGTAGAGATCGTAAGGCTCGGAAGTCCATGGGTCCTCAAATGAAGAGTGAGGGCTTGCGCAGCTCAAGCAAGACAGATAGACTTTCACAGAGCCCGTCCCTATTTAGTCAACAGACATTGAAGCCTTCTGAGAATAGAGGCAGTGCAGGCATTGGTGTGGAGCAGTACTAGTAGGTACTTATGCATCTCGATGCTTTGGGGTGGATATCCTCGGACGATTTGCCTGCACTCACTGAATCTTGAAAGTGTTGCTGCCTGACTGCTGTTTAAATAGGTCGTAACAGCTAGCACCTTCGGGTCATGATCTATGTCAGAAATCTTGCCACAATATCTCGCCGCTCTTCTGTCGGATACATGCGATGACAGATACATTTTCGTATAAGACATTAAAATGGCGACAATTTCGATTACTTCGCATCAAACAGAAAGACGCACGAGATTCAGATCGAGTAAGAGAATATGAGCTAGAAACCACAAGTCCTGGCTCTATTCCTAAATACTATGCGATCTCGTATGTGAGTGACAGTCACTGAGTTATTCACTGTACTGAACACTAAATGCTGATGTTGAATAGGCATGGGGCGATGGGTTGCAAAGAACTCCAATCACGATCAACGGAATGGAATTCATGGTTCCCATCAACACTGCGAAGGCACTGGAAAGCATTCGAATTGCGCTGCCGAAACTGAAAAACCAGCACGATCAGCTCGAAGATGTTCGCATTTGGATTGATGCTATCTGTATCAATCAGTCGGACGACAAAGAGCGGGCGCAGCAAGTATCCTTCATGGATGACATCTATCGAGATGCTGCGGCAGTCACGATTTGGCTAGGCGACCATGCCTCCGACGAAGAAGCCAAAGCAGCCTTCCAGTCCCTACACGATATTTATGATGCTTATATGCACTGGTCTGGTGGCATTGGCTGCGCTCTTGCAGATGCTAGCAGATTCCCTCGCGCATATGGACGCGAACGATGGCTGGAACTTTTGTCTTCTGTCAGTCCGGTGTACACGTCATCGTGGTTCGAGCGAGTGTGGACAGTCCAGGAAAGCACTGTCGCACGCAAGGTCTGGTGTATTCTCGGAAGTAGCATACTCCCCCTCCACGAGATCACGGTCGCTGCTGCTGCCCTTACAGCTCCATCGTACGTTGAGACGCCCGAAAACCTCAAAGAGGTTGCTCGAGGCTTGGAACTAGCCAATGCAAGGGGTGAATTTAAGTCTCTTATCCAACTACGCCCGCAATCCGGATTTTTCTTTCCGGCTATCAAGGCCGTCATGGGTTACTCCGCAAGTGATCCTAGAGATATGGTACTCGGGATACTCGCCTTGGGTCACCAATCCTGCAGCTATATCGACACACCGGTAGATTACACCTGTACTGTTCAGAAGCTCTTCGCAAACGTTACAGTACAGTGCGTGATCTTCAGCGAATCCCTGGAGCCGTTGCAGATTGCTGCTACACAATCCGAGGAAGGGTCAAATGGCGGATTCTCGTCTTGGGCCATGAGACTTGACCGAGGGAAATACACCACACTGATTCCTCTACGGCCTCAATTTCCCGTCAAGAAACCGCATTACCACAGTCGATATCCGGATAGGACAATCTGCGAGATACCGCTCAAGACCAACTGGACGACATTGGGGCTTGAAGGCGCCATTCTCGACGAGGTGAAACATGCCGTACAGCTGAATTGCCTTCCCCAATTGACGGATCCTCGCTTCATCGAAATTATCTTCTCGATCTACTCTGCAATAAGCACAGCCAAAGTGGTTGAGTCATCTCAGTTCTCAGCAGGACAATCAGTCAAACGCGTGCTTGAGAAGGGAACCATGGGGGATGATGACTTAAGAAGTTCTGTGGCGCGCATTCTTGTGGCAGGGTTATACGCCAAGAATGAAGAGCATGTGGAAGAGAATCTGGAATACCTAGAAATGGTCCAATCATACTTGAAGCGTTTTTCCAGTAGTGGCGATGTTGGAGATCTATCCCGTTTGCATCGGCGCGTACGAAAGGCAATAAAGCTGTCATTTCGGGACACGAAACGCTTCCAACGAGCGTTCCTCATCACCAAAGAGGGGAGACTAGGAATAGGACCAATCACTACACTTCCCGGAGATCAGGTTTGTGTCTTCAGCAGCGGCTCTGTGCCATTTGTCCTGAGACAGCAGGAAACGTCTTGGAGACTTATGGGCGATGCCTATATTGATGGTCTTGATAAGGTAAGAAACGTATCTCAAATCTTGTTCTCCTATCCAATTATGTAATAAGTTCTTTATGCTGATTAATACGAAGGAACGGCGATGGATAGACCTAGCGACATACGCCTCGTACGACAAGATATCTCAGGCTGACGTCCCAGATCTACAGCTCCGACACTTTGATATTCAATAATTCAGGTAGTCTGTAGCCGCTCAAAATTGTACTATTCCATGCTACTTTGACTGTTATAACTAGATACTCAGACGTGGATACCAGGGCGCTTATGTCACGGCCACTGGTCCGGACCAATGGCCGTGACAGCTTACCAGCCTACAATCACCAAACTGTGACTGAAAAGCGTTCACTATGAGCTCCCTGAGCTTACGATCTTTCGAAAGATGGTACCTTGTACCTAGCGTGCACAGCCAAGGGCGCAAAGGCAATCTTATAACGACAATCTTGAAAAGGTGGGCTGAGTATTGCCTGTCAACAGATAGATGCATAGGTATTGACGGATTGCTAATAAGGGATATAGTAGCTTAAGCTTTTCAAGAAATCAGCTCGTGACGTTAGAGACGGGAGCGTAGAAGCCAGTCTGGTTGCGGTGCAATAGATCGACTTATAGACTTTGCAACATAATATAACTAATCCATAAATGAGTCTTTCAACCACGGTATCCATTGATCTGACCGGACTGGCAGAGCAGGCAACGCGACCGCATCAAGGAATCCACGCTGTCTGTAGTGTAGGGTGGCCTCGGTTGTATCAGGAAAATTGCGGGGTCTTCTACCCGACATCATTAGGTATACGGTGACCTAGTTTTGAAAATTCCTAAATCACCTTTCGTGTTTTACCGTGCCGCCGTCTGACACATGGCCGAGACTTGGGTGGGCTACGTTATCTGCTTGTACCGCTACCTCCATCCGGTCGTTCGACAGCCGACACAGGCTCTTGCGCCAGAAGCGAGCATAGAGCCTCGAGGATGACGTCCCCGCAGCCTGAGCGATCCGGACAAGCTCCTCTCCGGTCCTGGTCCCAGCTCCGATATGATGAGGTGCACGTCACTTTCTCCTCAGTGGCTCAACGCCTCTTCTGGCAGTACGAAGGCAGCTTCCCCAGCGCTATCTCCGTCATGAAAGTGTCCAGCAACGCAAAGGAGCTTGAGCCCCTGTTTCAACCCAGTAGGACTTCTGCTGCCGAAGGAGACGGCGGCAGCGGGGGTGATGGCGCCGGGACAGGCACGTGGCACGCCGTTGCACACGAGCCCGTGACCCAGCCCCCCGTCTCCTCGCTGCGCGCCGCGATCGAGGACCTGGACCAGTGGGAGTCGGACTGGCTGTTCTGGCACCAGGACCACGAGAGCGCCGAGTTCGTCACGTACGGCGACCTCAGCGACGAGGACCGGCCGTTTGCGGAGTACGCCGACGAAGACGGCAACTGGGAGGCCGATTCGGACACCGAGTTCAAGATTCGGTGCTGCGGGGAGGACCGGCCACTGCGCAGGAGGGGCCACGAGCTGGAGGTAAAACCGGGCGGCGGCGGAGCGTTTGTCTCGTTGCGGGATTATGTGCAAGGTGAGGATTGCGCCCCTCCCTAACTTATCTCGACTTCTTAGTATGCGAGCAACACTGACGCTCGAGAGGAAAGCCGTGCACCCATGGCTCATGAGCTTGCGGGACGAGATTGTGCGAGCCAAGTCGGTCGCCCGTACGGGAGGCTTCCCGTCTGGGACGCGGTACATGGTGACCCAGGGACCTCGCCATGTCATCGAGGAGAGGGGCATGTGGATAGATCGCCACGGTGCCGGCCAGGCTCAAACCCCGATGCCCATGAGCGCCGGTCTATTGGCGGCTATGCAGGCGCGCCGCGAGTGGAGGAACCGCGGCTTCACCGTGCCGCAGGCTGGCAACCCGCCGTAACACTTGACACGAAGCTATCATCTGCCTCTTACCTGTTCCACTTCTATCTCTACTAGCCGAACGATCACAAGGCTTGCTCGGGCATATATTTCTGTCATTCACCCAACTTGCTTGTCATGCTCTTCATTGTCATTTTGGTTCATACAAATAGCATCAATCCATATGGTCCGCGGGAGAGTGCGGTCTCAAAGACGTTTCAAGGCCTCATGAAGGTTTCTTCCGACTGGCAAGCAATTGCTGTCTAGAAAAACCCACAGAGGCTTGTCCCCAGATCCCCAAAATAGGATAAAACCTCACAGAGATGCGTTTACTTGTTCGTGCTATCAATACGGTGGTCAAAGAGTTCGCAATGCGCATCGTATCGGGGCATCTTGGTCGGAATGTGGCATCAGCTGAAGTAAGCGAGTATGACCCTTTCGCAAGGAGGAATAATTATAATCACCACTCAGGTCCACCATAGGCACTAAGAATCTCCTACTCGGCGCATCTGCTCGTCTGCATCCTCCTCCTCGGCATTTTCCCAATGTTCTTCCATATTAGACTTGAACTCTTCCCGCCTGAACTGGTCAGGCCAGCCGTAGCTCTCGATGATCTTCTTCATCTCTCCTTGCTAGAAGGGAAGTGGTAAGCAAACCTGTGGCGGAGACTAGGAGCCAACCAAATAATGCGAGGCCCGTAAGAGAACAAACTTACGATGATGGGATGTGATTCTGAATTATAAAAGTCGTAATTAGGGTAATAATTGGAGGGAATATTCTCGAGCTTCTTTACTTGGTCGACCAATGTGCTCAAAAAGGCCGTGGCGTCTTGAGGGAAGTAATTGCGGTAGTGCCATATGTCATCGGAGTGCTCAAGTTTGTAGTCGGCAGGGAGCTTCCATTCCTCTGGCCCCTCCTGGAAGCAGCAGACTCGAATTGTGTCTAACAGATTTGAGTGTCAGGAATCAACCAATGCAAGCAAGCCTTGAGTGAAAGCCTGGAAGTGACTGACTTTCTTTGGTATCTAGTATGGTCGACGAGCCGTACAGGCCGTTGCGAAAAGTGAAAGCGAAATCATGTGGCAAGAGCCAGTCGGGGCGAAATGCTTCATCGTCGAAGTCATTCCATTGGGGGTCGCGGCCGGATCTGAGATCCCGGTCGTATGTGTACACGTAGGAAAAACCCCCCGGAAACAGGCAGAAATATAATTGTTTCTCTAAATCCTTGAGATATGGCAACCGTTTCAACAAAGAGATAACCGTGTCGTCGAGGTGCAGCGATTCACAGAGCTCTACATTGATGCGTTGGCCGCCGGCGGGCGGCCAGGCTACTTCTTCTTCTTCTATCGTGCAAAGACGGATGTGGAGGTGGTAAAGCTCCGTGATGAGCCGCACAATCGTATCTTCGTTATACGGGGTCATTGCTGGTATGAGATGGCTTTTGCAATAGAGATGTTTGAGTTCGGCCACATATTAGTTGGCGGGGAAAATTGGCTTATAAAGCGGTCGACCCTAAGCAGACCAGCTGTCGATCGTCGCGATACACTGGCGCCATATGGCCCCTCATCTAGTACGGAGTACGGATTACTTGATTGGCAAATCCTCTAGACAAATAGTGTAGTGGCATGAATTACACAGGCATGCTATACTAGTATGCAGGCACTATGGCTTTCGGTAGTACCTGTTATTAAACGGAAGATCCCGTAAAAGGGCGCTGATGATGAGGGGTTATTCGGGATGTGGGTATACAACGGAATTATACCAAAAATCCCTCAAATCTATTATTAAAAGTAAAAAAAAAAGCACAAGCCACATAACAAAAAACAAAAAATAAAACAACTCAATTTAGACAATAATTTTATCCTATAATCTAATAATTAAGAGTCTTATTTAACTATACCGATAAACTACAAAACATATACGAAAATAACTAATATAAATAACAACATCGTTAAGGCTACGGCCCGACTAAACAACCCTAACGACTAAATCCTATAATACAAACAATTCAAGGCAATAATATCCATTAACGGCTTAGATAGCTATTTTACTTAGCAAACAAGGCTCGTTAAGCCAAAAATACCCGATTTTTCAAAGGATATCTATACCAAACGAGCCAATATTACCGCTACTCTAGTAACAATACCCTAGGGGATAATATTAGTCCCCGATCCACGATCCACAAAGAATAACGGAAAAAATTAAACCCTTACCGATCTCGTCGATACTTTTAAACGCCTATACAAATCCGACCTTACCTTATATACCCTTTAAAAAGATTTATATAAGGAAAAAAACAACTTAGTCAAAAAAATAAGCGCATAAATCCTAAACACAATTAATTTCAAAATCACGTCCACCTGTTATAAAGCGGGAAAGCCCCTCTAGGAATAAATCGAAAACTTAAAAAAAAATACGGTAAGGCCTCGGCCGACCTTATAAAAAAAGCGAAAAACGAACTTAAGAAGGTCCTTAATTAAAGCGTTAAGTCCCCTATAGCAGCCCGAGCCTAGATCGACCGATAAAAAGCTACGATAGCAAAAACGGAGGACGAAAAAATCACCGATACGCTACATATAAGCATATAGGCAAATAACTTTATTCGAGTAATAATTAAGCATAAAAGGCTAAGCATTTAAGCAACTACCATCAAAATAACAAAAAACGACAATATTACGGCATTAAATATATTGTATTAAAACCTAGGAAACAAGTACCGTAAAATAATAGATAAAATACCAAAAAGGCAAAAAAAAAGGATTAAAAAAGGATTTTTTGCAACCTTTAATAAAAACGACGAATAAAATAACGACGAAACGAAGCAAAATAATATCTACGAGAAAAAAAAAAGGATAATTAACGTCGGGAAAAGGCAAAAAGCGTAGTAGAAACCGCGGACGAGGAAAAGGTACTAGGGACACCCGCAAACGGAGCAAAAATAAAAATAAAAAAGAAACTAAATAATACCGAGTATACAAGTCCTAATATTACCGTTTAAACGAATATTAATACGCTTTTTCTAACCAAGCTCCTAATTAATAAACACTTAAAAAAGACCGCAATTAAAAAGTAAAAAGGAACATCGAGGCCGACCGAAACCTGGCCGAAAAAATAAAAAAATTAAAAAAAAAAACCTCCAAAGTACCTTCCCGAAAACCAAAAAAAAAAATAAAAAGGACGAATAACTTATTTAGGGGCGGAAGGTAGCAACTACGAAAGGGTATTTTGCCGTATAAAAAAACCGCGACGCGACCCTTTAAAAAAACAACAACAACACTAACTACCCCTTACAATACGCTATTATTCTAAATCCAACAACAACGTTTTCCATCACCAACTTAAAACACCGACTAATTAATTACCGCCTCGCTCTAACCGGTAATTTTATATGGGCGGGCGACCGAAAATTGTTAATACACGGCTATAGCACTATGGTTATAAATATTAGTAATAACATACTTTTGCTAAACGATATGGCATATTGTTTACGATTATTTATTATACTCGTATCTCTGCGCTAGCTCCTAAATACAAAATACTACTAAAATAACTCCAAAAACCTAACGACTATCCGAAAACGCGATAAGTCCATTTTCTGCACTTTGCAAAACATATACGGATAATACGTTCTTAAAAACCATAAATTAAAAGGCTCGTTTACCCTATTCCGGAAAAAAAGTTAACATATAAACAAAGCGGGCACCGCTTACCGGAAAAGCCCTGCGATGGCATTAAAGAATAGGTTATCCAGGACCGGCTGCTCTCGAGCACCTGGTTCACGCCACTAAAGGGGTAAAGATCAAAGGTCCCACAACCGTCGAATATAATACCTATGCTACTACAAAAATCAAAAAACAAATCCGTCGAACACCACGCACTATTACAAAGGAAATTAGCGAAAAGCTAGCTATAAATTTCTACGATTATACTAAGGGATTCTACGGCTTTACTTCCCAGGGGTTTATTACGTATAAAATAACGAGCTATATATAAAACTACTACTTCCAAAACCGCACTATTAAATCCCTCTTAACCGTGTTTACTCAATTTATAACCATAATAACGACATAATACAACATCACTATTCGGGTCATCGAATACGATAATAAAATCCTTAATTATCCAAAATTAATATAGTTCTTCGAAAATAAAAAAATCAGGGTTAAGCCCTCAGCACCCTATACCTAAGCACAAAATAAGGGTATAAAGCGCATAAGGGGTATTATTAAAAAAAAACAATACGCATAAATACTAAACTCCTAAAAATTTTATGGCCGGAGATAAAAAAAACGGCAATTTACCTTTTTAATCGTACCTTAAGCCATAAATCACGATAACAAAGCCCGTTTACGCGCTTCTACAAAGCCACGGCAAAACGTTAAAGCGTCTTAAAACCACGGAAACTACCCAACCTAGCACATCTTAAAGCATTCGGCTACAAAGCCTACGCGATAACGAACACTACTTAAAAAAAGACAAAAGGCTCGAGAGGCTAGCCCTAAAAGCGTAGATTAAATACTTAATCGGGTATTAGTCTACAAACATCTACAAAATATAGCTTCCCATATAAAACAAAATAGTTAGCACCAAAAATATACTAATAAACAAGGATAAATTCCCGGATAAAAGCCTCGAAAAATTTCGCGATAAACTACAAATAGCAAATTTGTCCAAAATAATAGATTTTATAAAAAACAATATAATCCAAAAAAAGAACTTTTTTTTCTATATAAAAAAAGGGCCGTTATTCGCGTAACGAATTACGCTAATAATAGTACCCCCGGTCCCGATTTTTAAGAAAAGGAACCAGCTCCAAAATCCACATAATTAAAAAACGTAGCCTTAGAAAACGGAGATAACTTCCCTCCGCCGGAATATTTAAAAGAAATAAAAAAAAACTTTATTTTAATAAATCGTACTTTACCTTTGTAGAACTAAACTTTATAGCAAGCCAGCCTAATACAACGCAAGCTAAAAATCGTATTAAAAAACAGCCGAAATTCACGCTAATAACACCTCCACCGACTCCGCCGTCGTCGTTCCTAACGCATAGCTTTGGAGCAAACCCAGTGGTTGTTAACGCATTTAATAGCCACGATAGGGCCCATAGCCAATATAACAAAAATACCCTATACGGGGAAATAAAAAGCTACGCCCTTAAAGGCGAAAGGATTATCTTATAATAATTAGCGTTTATTACTACCTTTAGCCGGACGAGGAAATTAACCTCCGAGGTCCCGGTAATAAGCGAATAATAAACCGTCTTAAAGGTATACTTTAAGGCACGTTTTAAAAAAGTTATCCGCCGCAAACAAAAAATATATCGGCGTTATTTACCTAAGTCACCCAAAAAGAACGCTAACCTGTATAATTATATAATAAAAGCTATGTTTAAGGAAGCTAAAAAGCTCCATTTTAATAACCACGAACAAATAAGGTCGTGGACCGAAATACACAAAAAAGACCCTAAAGCGGAAGGACACTAAATCTTTAATTATATATAAGTTTATACTTATAAAACTAATAAATACGGGAACTTTCAAAAATATAAAACACAACTAATTATCCGAAGAAATTAATAATTACAATCTTTTTACTAAAATACCTATACGGCAACCTTGGCTAGTAAATCGTTCCGCATACTAATATTAATTACGGCTCGATTCGACCTAAAGCTAATATAATATAATATAGTAAATACCTTTATTTACGCTCTAATCGACCGAAATATCTTTATAAAGATGCCCCCGGGTTATCGGAAGCCTGCGATTATTTTAATACTAAACAAAGCGTTGTACGGACTAAGGATATTACTACTACTTTGGCAGAAAAAGTTCATAAAAACGTTAAATAAGGCTAAGTTCACCTCGGTGCCTTATAAGCTATATTATTTTATTAAAAATAAAATATTTATCTTCTTTTACGTCGACGACGTAATAATAGTATATCGGCAATAAGACTCTAAAGTCGTCTGTAACGACTATACTAAGGATAAACCAAAGTATAAGAGGTGCTGGGGTTTATGCTAGCAGATATGCTACTCAAGTAGACACTGAGCGTAGAAGGTAAGGTTGACTGGATGATCTGAACTGATTTGCAAGTGTAGTCGTTAAAGCGTATTGAATGCTTCACCTATGGGTAAGATAGATGCTTAGATTGATCACTGAGGTAATGACTGTCTATGTAGTGTAGGAAAGCCGTCCTTAATATATCCATTCATTCCCTCACTGATGTTTGCTTGGATCACCATGTTGGTGGTGATCCCCTTTGTTGGATCACTGATCCGTTGGTGAGCCTCACCCTTGGATCACGGATCCGGACGTGAGCCTGTCGACAGCTGATGCCAACTGCCAGGCTTAGTCATCCGGCGGTGGTCTTCATCCAGTGATGACAGCCCCGCAGTGTGCCTTCTCCCTCTTAAGCGCCAACACATGTTTGTCGTCCTGCAAGGGTACATGTTCGTAACATCGTCGCGGACCTTATTAACCTACTAAAATCCACCTACGAGATCAGCGGAGGCGAACTTATTTAATAGTTCCTCGGGATAAAAATAATTCGCGACCGACCAAACAAAAAAATATGGCTATTTTAGGCGACCTATATTAAAAAGATCGTAAGGCTTACTAATAATACTCGAAGTTTCCTAACCTTTATAAAGAATATAAAATTAAAGCCTCGAAAAAACTTTGCAACTCCGCAAAAAATCTAATAATACCAGCGGAAAATAAGATTATTGCTGTTTGCCGCTATTATAACGCGAATAAATATTGCCTTCGTAACGTTAAAGCTATCGCGCTTCCTATATAACCCGTTTAATAAACACTAAGCTGCCGTAAATAAGGCGCTTACTTATTTATTAAATTATAAAGACCTTGCCTTCGCTTTTAAAGGCGGGAACGGACTACAAATAACGAATAATATTTTATTCGCAAATAACTCGATCGACAAAAAAAGCTCCTAAGCGTTTGCTATAAAGCTTTTCGGAGGCCTAATCGGATAAAAAGCAAATAAGCAAAACACCGTTACCACCTTTATAATAAAAATAAAACTGCTAGTACTCGCCTAAATAACGAAAAAAACGCTATTTACGGACCGACTAATTAAGGAATTATCGGTGAAGTTAAAAAATAATATAATCACTATCGAATATAATAATAAGCAAATTATTAACCTAATTAACGCGGAATTAGCACAATTATAAACGAAGCTAAAACACGTAAATATTCACAACTACTAGCTTAAATAAACGGTAAAAAAAATAATATTCGTATAACCTATACCCTTTCGGCAAAAATAATCGCAGACGGGCTCATTAAACTACTACCGCAAAGTTCGTAAGCAGGTTTTTTTACATAAATAGGCCTAAAAATCCTACCCTAACGGGACTAATAACTCTAAGGAGCTAGACTTAGATCTAGGCGTTTATCACCTAAATCGCATACGCTAACATAGCCCTCCGGGATACTACTTTACTAACAACAATATTAAAATTAAACTTAACGAGCATTAGTTAATTAACCCTTATATATAGCAACGGCTAATACAAAATAACCCCCGAGTCACACAAAAATTTAACTATTACCTAATAAAATAAAAAAGCGTAGATTTCGGTCCGAAAATAGGACTTGCTTATTACGCCCCGATATTAACTATTTAAAATAAATCCGTTCGAAACTCCTTCACCGGAGGGATCCCTTTAGGACTCCTTCATCGGAAGGATCCTTACCTTACGATTATAAACAAAACTCACCCCTATCAATAAGGTCCTCGGCAGTTTGCTATGGCCAACGGACTCAACATAAATCGACCCATCTCGACGGAGTCCGTTGCTCACCATGCACACGCTCTGAGCCCGGACACCTGTCGCCTGTAGAGCTCATCGACCCACGGGCCACTGAATCATATGCACCCAGCGGCACTGCATACGCGTTATAATACCGTAATTATATCGACCTATAACCCATGCGAAATAAGATGACTGATCCATAAATGAGTCTTTGGTATGAGCCATGGGTGGCATCCTTCAACCACGGTATATCCATTAATCTGACCAGATTGGCAAGGCAGACAACGCGGCCGCGTTAGGAGACTAGGGAGGACAAGCCTAGCCAGTTGTGTCCACCGACAGGACAAAAGAAATCCAACATCATGATTGTCCAAATGACGGGGCCTGACAAATCAGGACATATAGGATCGCGACTTCTATATGTTCGGAGTTACGAAGACAATAAAATCAATTTCTCTCACCTGAGCCAATGTGTGAAGGATGGGAAAACGAGGAGCTTGTGAAGAAGTCTGAGTTGATCCTGAAGAACTACAAAAGAGAGGTGCTGAAGAGCATCCTGATATACCCGAGCAGGTGATCTGCGGTGGGTACTATCTACGTCAGTGCGACAATTTCATATTGCTTTGGCGAAGTCCAGTATAGACCGCGTTTGCAAAATCGATAGTGCTTATTTCAGGTCAGATCTATCGACTACCATGAGACCACATTTTCTATTGGGAATTCTTACATGGCTAATTTTAGTGTTCGCATTCGCAATGGGGAGCTATTTTGTGGATCAGTTATTATAGTGCAAGGGTTGATACATCGTCCCCTACGGCTTAATACCTTAAAACTGCAGTGAAGCGCATCGCGAAGACAGTCCTTAATTGCATAAAACCGTGTCTCGTTTGAATTTTGGATTATTTTCTGTGGTACGACTAGTTCGGGATCGTACCGGCGATAGTGAATCCTGCCAAAGTGTAATGGCCGTTGAGAGCGGCAGCATTTCCAACTTATCAGCTCGCGCATGATCTCGGAGATGTAAGCGACGGCCGCAGGCCATGTTATCCCCTGCCAAATCCGAAAACGAGGCTTTGGTCAGAGATATTGAAGCATGCTGCGATAATCTAGAACGCGGCCTCTCAAACGCTAGAGGTTGAATGATCAATAATTACACCTGGCAATATGCGGACGATTCACAATCCTTCTGAATCAATAGCACGATGAGTTCAAGTAATAGACTGTCATAATCATGATATAAAAGAGCGCTTCGCCGACGAAAGATCGTGAAGATGCATTACAGCTCATCTCGGTCACGGTGACAATCCCTTAACTTTCTACAATGAGGATTACCCGCCTTGTCGCCTCGCTCTGCACGAGCTGGTTTGCGGCAAGCAACGTTTATGGCATTCCAAATCCTCAGCTACCGACCCCTTCCAGTCAGACCTTGGTGGTAGATGGCACGCAAATCGAATCTCATGTTACCAAGAGAGATTTGGTTGACTTGAGAATTCTACCTCTCGGAGCTTCAATTGTCTGGGGACTTTTGTCGTCCGATCTGAACGGGTACGTTATCGTTCTAAATTGAGGTGATGTAGGGCGGATAACTAATCACAAATAGCTTCCGCAAGCCATTGCGGGATCAGCTGCGATGGGAGGGTTATAACGTGGATATGGTTGGTACCAAGTTCAGTGGATCTATGAAAGACAATGTGTGTATCTCCTTTTGCTGAACAGTGGAAAACCGACGAGCTCTGACACACGACAGGATGTAGAAGCCACTCCCGGATACGTCATCGATCAGATTCACACAGCTGCTGCGCTGAGCTACGGATTCAAGCCTAACGTTGTCTTGATCAATGCGGGGACGAACGACTGCGTTGACAATATCGACATTGATAATGCCGCATCGCGCCTCGAATCAATGGTCAGTGATCTCTGGACCAACATCGGCCAAGACACTGTGGTCATCATCTCAACGATCCTCATCAATGACGTGGACTCAGTCAACGATTGTCGAGCGATTGTGAACCTCATGTACCGTCAGCTGCAAGCTTCTCTGGCAGCCGAGGGTAAACCTATCTACCTGACCGACTTTGATGGCTGGATCACCATTGATGACATTACCCAGCCGGACGGCACGCACCCCACGGACGAGGGATACCGCAAGATGGCGGGCGCATGGTGGCAGACGATCGCGCAGGCCGATGCCGATGGGGCAATACAGCCTCCGCAGGATGTGGACCTTGACACCGTCACGACGACATGCCTCAAAGTTGCCGGAACCGGAGTCAACGCGGGAGCTGAGACGCAGACTGGCAGTGGTTACGATGATGGCATCTACTACCATGATAGCGTGGAGCAAGGTGTTCTGCTTACCATCACCAGTCAATGGGACCGTAATCAGTGGTGTTTCGCGCGGCTATTCAATCAGGAGCGCGACGACCTCTTGGGCTGGATCAACGAGACCGATGGATCTATTACGTACGCACTATGGCGTAACGACGGCGACGGAGTCATGACCAAGATTGACGATATGACGGATTTCCCCAACCAGTGCATTCCCCGGGGTGGAAGATTTATTGACCTTAACGCAGATGGTCTCGACGACTTCGTCTGCATTAGCAACCCTGATGGTGCGCTTTATGGTGTCATCAATAATGGCGACGGCAGTGGCAGCAGTGGACCTACGTGGACTTCGATCGGTTTGATCAAAGATGCCGACCCCAACTTTCCTCAGGCTCAGGTGCGCCTTGGCGATATCGATGGCGATGGCCGTGCGGACTTTATCGGTCTCGATGCCGACGGTACTGCTCATGTCTGGCGCAACGGCGGCACCGCCGACGTGCCTAATGTCTGGTGAGTCTGCAAATCTCCTTTCATATGGATGACTACGATATATTGACCAAGCATTATCCATTAGGCAAGAAATGGGTATTCGCTGGACAGGCGGCGATATGGATGACCTGGCCGGTGTACGATTCGAAGATCTCAACGGTGACGGGCGCGACGATTGGATGTGGGTTGCAGACGAAGGCACTGCCTACACATGGACCAACTCACGTAGTTGCTTGCATGGAGTAGTCGGCGATGGTCTTAATGTCGCCTGGCGTCAGGGATTCTACACGGGCGCGACCAGCGGCCCAACGCACCTGGCGAGTTTCGACGGCGACGTTGACCGCGACCGCATTCACCTTGCCCGCATCTACGGCGAGCCCGAGGCATTCTCTCTGCTTGGCCGCCAAGACTATGTCTACATGGAGCACGTTGCCGACGGCGACCTGCACACTTTCAACATGCGCGTCTGGCAGAACACCGGCAGCGGTGCGGCCAAGCTCAAAGCCGACGGCGACAAGTATGGCAACATGCAGGGTAGCGCCACAGGTCGTCAGGACTATGTATGGGCGTATTCGGGTGGCAACATGATCATTTTCCGCAACGGTGGCGTCGACTACATTACTGAAGGCGAGAGCTATTGGATTCAGCCACAGGAGGACATGTTTGACCCCCAAGCGCTGATTGGCCAATACCTCGACCGCCGGGACTTGCATCTCACGGATTTTGACGGCGATGGCAAAGATGACATTGTTTGGACGGATCCAGACAATGACAATCATGTGTCCGTATTCATAAACCAGTACGATGGTACCACTTGGAGCTGGGAGTACCAGGCCGATCCGGCGTCCGCGCTATCTTGTCCCTATACCAAGGGCATAGGATTGCACGATATCCCGATTCGCTGGGGTGACATCAGCGGCAACGGCCGAGACGATTATGTCTGCATTGCACCCGATGGGACCATGTCCGGATACGTCCACGAGACAGATGGATCATGGACATACAACGCGCAGTTCTTTGGGCCCAAAGGATACGATCGAGCCAATTTCCAACTTGGAGATGTCAATGGTGACGGCAAGGTTGACATTATTTGGACCGAAAAGTTCTCGGGTGATGGCTATGTCTATTACAATGATGGACCAGAGGACGTCGCTGGGTCCAGCTATCACTGGGATGTGGACGCAGACCTACAGCCTGCGTATGCTTATGCTGGTAATGTGTGAGTCTTTGCTTTCCTCGTTGCGATCCAGCAATGAGACAGGGATATAAACTAACTACTTGAACAGCGCTGGAACGTGTACCTATTACAACGACCTTAACGGCGACGGACGTGTCGATCAGCACATAATCCTGGAATCTTTCAACAACAATGCCGAGACGTCTTACAATCTGTGCGCCGGTGACCACGTGGGCGATGATGAGGATCCTTATACTGACCCCGGCTTGCCTATTCCGGCGACTTCTACAACGCCGACACCGACGACGGCTGGCGGTGGTACAACATCAACACCCACCGGTCAGTCCTCGCCCACTTGTGTCATTGCCGAGGATCCAGATGCAGGCATCACTACTGCCTACTGTGAATGCAGCGGCTATGAAGGGACACTGCCGACGCTGGCTGAAACTTCATCACCGTGCGCATACACGGCTCTTCCCACCATTACCAGCGCCGCGACCATCTCGGCATCAGCAGGCTATACATACACGGACCCTTACGGCGACGTGATTGCATGCTCGACGAGCTCGGTGGGAGCCATTGGCGGCGTGACGTACACGGCCTGCGCGGGAGCCAGCAAGACGCTGGTGACAGGGACACCTCCGCCCGCGGTGACGACTTCTTGCCGCGTAGCAGAGGATCCAGACGCGGGCATCAATACCGCGTTTTGCACTTGCGACAATGATCCGGGCTATACGCTGCCGACCCTGACGGGATCTCTGCCCTGCGACTATACCTTTGTGGCGACTGTCACCATCACCCAGCCCGCACCCACGACAGAGGTTCCACCGACAGCCACAGCGCTGGGCTGGGCGGACGTTGACGATGTCGTTTCCTTGGGCGCGTGTGGTGTCCCGGGTCAAAATTGTGTCATATGGGAGCCTGTTTTCACAGATGACATGATCGATGACTTTTGCCAGGGCATCATCGATAATCCGTAAGTACTTCTTATCCCGGCAGATGATAATCCTTTCAAGTCATTAATGTATCACTACGCGCAGTTGCGGAAGCCACAGTATGGCCGGTCAAGCCGACGTCGGTACCGCCGTTTGGGCCCGCAAGTCGAGCCTGGATTGCGCCACCACGGGGCCGCGCACCGTAGAGGAATGCCACGGGATCTTTGTAGATGTCTATGTCGACCCGGACTGTGAAGTCGGAAAGATAAACGGCACGCCTGAATGTCAGGGCTATATCGATGCCCCGGATGGTACATACCTGGGTCTTCTGGGAATCACTGGCCCATGTGTTTGTTCAGCATAGAGGGGATGGAGTTGAGTTTCGGCTGATTGTATTCTTGTCTGGAATGTGACTTGAAAATCATGAGTTTTCAAGGGGTTGTGAGTAAAAGAGATAGACAAGCGGTCTCCGAGAAACACTCAGACTATTGCGGGAAAAAACAATCACAAGGGAAATGAGTTTTCTGGCCGCCATAAATCGAATGGCTACGACTAATTCGATGAATGGCGGTTCGGCTCTAATGATACAAATAAAAAAAAAGTCACTAGCGCTTTCTTAACATCACGTTAATTTGCCTTGATCCTCCTATTTCTCAGGCTTGGACCCTTCTGTTGTTGAATTGCCTCTCCGATTCTTGTTCCCATGCAAGGAATTCTTCCGATGGCGACCTAGTCCTTGAAACAGGCGTAGGACTGTCAAAGGGTTGAGAGTTTGGCAAATTTGCTGATGGAGGGATTCCCAACCTGGCTGTTTCTTGCTGCTGATCGAAGATTTGACGATTGACCTCTTCGTCTCTCCTGGCTTCCTCCCGCTCAAAGCCTAATGGAAGATTTCGGATGTGCTGGTCGGCTAATGCTCGCCGTTGTAACTCCACGTTGATCGAAGAGTCTGTGTTGGGCGGAGGTGGCGCTTTCTTGGCTTTTTTAGGTGCAAACCACACCAGATTCATTGCCGCTAACGAAAGTGTCGATTCTGTATACACAAAGTCGTCTTCATACTTCAGGAATGCATCGTTTTCCTCAAGTATGTCCTGCCCAATTATCACATTGTAGGCGCAGCCGCGGAGAATGTGAAAGTCTGCGAAGACACTTGTGTTTGTTCGGTTGCTTTTTTGAACAAATTGCCACCTTCCTCTGATCGATCCCTCACTTTCAGTCGTACTTCCATCTGCAAATTGCAACAGTCTCCTGTCTTCGCTGTTCATTTTGTGCTGCCATCCCCGTGCCTTGACAAATTCGAAAGACACAAGATTTGGTTCGGATCCAGAATCCGGAAGAGCCAATATCTCGGCATCGTCAACGAAGCCGCGAAGTCTTTGACTTGGCACCCCGAGCAAGTTGACTCGTAGAACTGAAAGGGCATTGATTGGTCGGGGGATACGATCCAGGCGATGCTTGTTGTACGACATTGTCTGGGTCTCCATAAGAAAACTGTTTCCAAGTATCAAATCGTGCACAAAGTCTTCCAATATATGGAACATGATCTTCCATGGCCGAGATGTATCGTCTCCAAACCGCCAGCTCGCCTCTAGGCCGCCGCTAGTGAAGGTATACTGCCCATTGGCCATGCGCAGCGGTTGCCTAGTGCTTGGTTGTTTGATCCGGTTTCTCAGCTGAAGTTTGTCCACCATAAATCCAGAAATAATGTTGTATTCGGCCCCGGTGTCTGGAATAGCGCTTATCTTCTGCTCCTCGAGAAGACCGTTGACGACAAGTATGCCGGATCCACTTGTCTTTCCTGAACGAGACTTTCTAGGCGATCTACTGTATTCGCGTCTCTCATCACTGCGCCGGAGCACATTTGTTTGGAAATCGTGCGTCGGTTGCGCTTTGTTTGAAGTCCGATCTCCCCGAAGCGTCGTCTGCTCACCCCTTTGGTATCTCTCATGCCGTAATCGTATTATATCTCGCTCCAACTCGTTTGCTCTTACCATATCGTCATACTTTTGCCTTTCTTTTTCATCTAAAAGTATATTATATGCCTTCTGAACCTGTTCAAATTTCTCTGCGGCCTGAACCTTGAGTGATGAATCCTTAACTCTGTCGGGATGGCATTTGAGAACCAATTTCCTGTACGCCAACCAGATCTCAGGTATTAGAGCATTCTTAGAGACACCGAGGACCTCATAGGGGTCAGCCGGCAGTTTAAACATATTGACAAACTATGTGACTATCGAGCGTGAGCAATGCGGCGCCATGGATGAGGTTGAGGTTGATTTTGACTGCTGATGTAAGCAAGTACCGCCGACGGACTGCTTGCACATACAAACAAATGGCGAGAAAGGAAATGAGATGCAATAGGAGATGTCGCCCAAATGGAAGTCCTATTCACTTTTTCTTTGTGGCGATCATAGGTAATATATGAGGGCGGTGTAATTAGGCAGGCTTAGCAGATTTTGGGTAGGTAGGTCGACGATCAATTGGGGCTTTGCTTTGCTTTGCCACCGAGAACATGCAGTTCTTGCATCACCCCGACGCCTCCTCAAATTTCCTCCAATACCTACCAGACCTACCAGACCTACCAGACCTACCTGGTTGGTTGAAGGCCGCAGATAGAAAGATACGGCCGCAGCTGAGCCTGGATTACGTCCAATCGAATGGCGGTCGGCCTGCGGGGTTTTTCTGCGTCGCGCATGCACAGCCTCTGCCTGACAGATTTTGTGATCCGACTTACTTACCAGCCTTAAAGCGGCTTCTATGTCTTCCGAAGCCGTCGTTATTCTTCATTTTATTTACTAAGTTCAGTTGCGCCAGGAACAGCACATACCGCGAAACACTTCTTCGCGCCTCCACCTCGCCCATTTCTGCCATGGGCGTTACATCGGGTTACGGGACCTTTGCGGACTTCATCGCCTCAGATCCGGAGCTGTCCATCTATAGAAGCTTTTTGAAATTGAGCTCGCGAAACCTCCTATACCAACAATCTGAAATTCTTTCCTTGGAACATAGATTTTCGGAGCTAGATGCGAATGACGAAAAAGCCCCAAACCTTGACGAGATTCTCTCTGCAAAATGCTGGGAAAGCATGCAAACTCGAGCAATCGAGGGATCAGCTCGCGAAAAGCAGCGGATGGAACTTCTCGAGGAATTGCGGATCAAGACAAAGGAATACCGTGAGCAGACTCCACGTCCGGAGTATGGTGCATGGCCGACCGATTCTCTAACCTCAGGACTGAAACAAGATAAATCATTACTGCGACAGAGCCATATTCTCAAGCTTTCTCAACCCAAAAACCGCGTTTTCCGGGCCTTTCGAGGATGGTTTGAGGCTGAACAGCCATTCGTGGGCTATGGGCGTGACATGTTCTCGCTGATGGGCGACTCTGTTACTTTACAATCGCCTACAAATACCGACCCTTTAACGAATACTTTTGAAAACCTATGTGGCAGATTTCTTCCCGTGAGTGGGCAATGGAGATCTGTTGACGAACCTTTCACTAGTTGTCAAAACTGACACGTTCAAAGGGGATCCGCCGCCAAATGGACGGAGACTTGAAATATTACTCTTCAACAACTGTTTCTCGTCTTGTTACCACCAGCATCGTCTTGTTAGCCTCGTTGGTGATGAACGGCGCCATTGTAGCTCTTTACGTTGTCACGAATCAGGGCGTCCGTCTTGGAATGATAGCAGTATTCACAAGCCTCTTTGCAATGAGCTTGGCTATATTAACAGACGGCCGACAGACCGATATCATCCTTGCAACTGCAGCTTGTGCAGCCGTGTTGGTGGTTTTTGTTTCCACGAATACAGGTTGAGGGCAGCAATGGAGGCATAAAAAGACCCTTCGTGATTGGGAACGGGCAATGGCGATGATGATGCAAGTTCCCAATAGACTATAGCTCTACAAGGCCGTCGGCGCTGTATGGTTAAGGTCGCTGACTCATGAAAGCTTTACTCTGCAGCGTGGAAGTGGTGTACCTGGTCTGAACCCTCCACGGGCCCAGAGTGAAGACCGTCAGACCTGGAGAAAAAGAACAGCAAAACGGCCCGGTCGTAATTACAGCCGCGTCGATTGAGAAAAAGTCGAAACGGTGGCTTGTTACCTTGTCCGGTGGCTGGGGTCCGCAATTGAAACTGGTCGGGTCCGAGGGGATGGTCAATGAAGCTCTGACTGAGGCGCCTCTGAGTTAAGCCGACAGATCCACGTACACGTCTAGGAGGGGGAAACCCGAACAATACTTTTCACACATTCAACACAGGCACTGAGTATACCGTACAAAAATTTGTGTCTAGACTCCCAGCTGCACTAGTTTCCTCATCCGCCAAATTCCTGCTTGGGCATATCTTCAATGTGTGGGTTAAGCTGTCGCAAGGGCGCCGTTTTCTGGTTCTCCACTATTAGGCCCCCAAGGTGCTTTCAGCACTAAACTTGCCGGGCTGCGACTCGATTTCGGGATTCCAGTGAATAATGCTCTATAGTTTCTTCAGCTTGATCTAGGGTCTGTGATATATATGGAGTATCGAGCAAGTCTGTGAAGCAGTCGGTCATAATCAAAGGCCATCCGGCTTATCTTTGCTTGCGCTTCTGCCGACGCCGATAGTTGGCGGATCTGGACCGTCGGAGTAGGCCGGAGCTAGCACAAATGCCATGACAGAGCGAAGCCATACATTCCATTCTCAGGACTATACCGATGGAACACTGTGTAGTGTTATATAGACTATCGTCTATTCGAGGTATTAAATGTGATCAGCTACTTTGCATCATCACACCCATCATCAAAATCTGTCCTCAGACCAGTTCCACCACACTTATACAACTTTTACCCATGTTATTATCAAAGTCTAAGCCTGGGTAGCAGGCAGGTCCATCTTCGTCGGACCCTCAACTTCTTGGGATACAACATCTTGATGGTCAGAAACCCCATCCATTGGCCCATCCCAGACCAAGTGATGTTGATACATGATCTCCTTGGCACTTTCGGAGCCCTTGACAAAAGCATCCACACAGGCGTCTGGGAATATCCAATGCAATAGGGCGAAGCAGCCCGCACTCGAAAGGAAACCGTAGATATAGTTCAGGTAATACAGCTCGATTGCTCCGTCGGGAACGCTGATTGATGTGTTGATAGAGGCAATGAACCCGGGTAGGCACGGGGCTACACCAACTATCCACTGTCGATATTGGCCATTAGTAGCAGTTCAAATTTCCAAGACTCTGCTGCATTGTAAGGCGAAAACCCGAAACAGAAAAGAACAGGGGAAAAGCAGCAGAGAAGGAAATGAACTCACGGCCACAGGTGCACGCCAATTGACGCCTGCAGTAAACCAGTAGATCCCATCAGAGTCTCCACGATACATATCATCCGTACGCAGCTTCTTCTTGTAGACAATCAGATAGCTAGCCGCCATCATGCCCGTCATTGGCGCCAAGAAGACACCATAGCCGGAAAGTACGGAGAGGAACGTGGTCGAAGTGTTCACGAGTCGCCACGGGTTGACAACAGGACTGAGGATGGCCGTGATGTATGCACCCCTGCGAATATTGATGTACGTGGGAAAGAGTGCAGACAAGTCAATGCCGCCCGCCAGCGCGTTCCCGGTAACGTTGCTGGCCATCTGGGCAACGGTCAAGGCGAGACCGGCAAAGAAGACGGCGGCGCGTGTGCCCGCGCTGGGATCATTCTGTAGCAAGGTGGCCAACAAGTTCGGCGGATTCCAGACTGCCTCGCCACCGAGGCGGTTCTGCGTGGCTGCCGTGACCAAGATCCCCAGAACCGCGGCGAAGATACTGTAAATCGGAAAAGCAAAGGCCTGGCCCCAGATGGCGTGCGCGGGTCGTTGTGCGAAACGAGCAAAATCGTTCTGATTGAGGATGCCCGCTGCAATGGACCCAATGGTTGTCATGGCACCCCAAATCATGAGCCATGCAACGCTATATGGTCCCTCAGTTTGAGGAAGCTCAGTGCCTGAATTGATCGTGGAGCCGAACCCCTCTGGCCCCATGGTAGCCAACGACCAGATAAGCAATATGACGAAAAAGACCATGGTAATGATGCTAGAAATGGTGAACCACTTTTGAATGCGATGAGGGCGAATCCATAGAAATGGGAGGATTACGACGGAGAAGATAACGTAGGCCACAAACTGCGCCGAGGTCATGCCTGTTTCTGCCGGAATGGTGTTTGGAATATGCTCCTCGAGGTTCTGATCCCAAGAGAGCAGGATACAATAGATGCATTCGCCGCCAATCCAGGCCTGAAATGCATACCTAGGCAGGGGGATGATATCAGTTACTGAACATGAGAGGCGTTTTGGTGTCGTCAATATTTCCATCGGAATTGATGTACACACCATACTGATAATAGTCATTAGCAAGATTCCCAAAAGGAAGATCATAAGCAAGGCTCACTAAAAGACAGAAATACTCTGTTCCATATCACAAATTGTGATCCCCAAACGCCCCATACTGTTCTGCTGTATACTGAAAACCCAACTATCCACGCCATTAGCAATATTCTGGAGTTTTCATGATTGCAGAATGATTGACTCACTGTTGTAGTGGGCTCCGGCCAGTGAACTAACCAGGAGTGCGGCAGTCGCAATGATATTACCCACGACAATGGCTTATGTAGATGTATTTAGTATTATTCGGCAGATAAAATAGGTGCATCGCGCTCACAAATGGTAGCTTGCCACCAGGTCAGACCCAGGGGGATCAGGGCGCTACCGGTGAGATAGGTTGCAATACTGCAATTGATTAGGAGCCCTAGCTCGATGATTCCAGTCAGCTCCAAATGCTCAGGGTAGGAAATTCCTACATTATATGGAAGGGCTCAAAGGTACGCACAAAAGTTGTTGAAGGCCAAAAAGTTCCACGTGCGGTGCTCCAAGTCGAGGGGTCGGATATCATCGTTCTATGAGGCGTCAGTATCTACCTAGTTGGCGCGCGTCCTCTTGCCGCTTGGCGAACCCGGCAGTTAGAAGTAAGGACATACAATCCACCTGGACCCACGTTCCAACTTGATCCGACTCCAAAGTGCTGACATAACGCTGGTCGAACTCTGCATATACAAAGAATAGATTATGTCGACGATTGCATCAGGTGTGTTCAGGAGACTAGAAATGTCTTGGTCGCTGGATGAGACGAAGTCGGAGTATTTCAGGTCTCTACAGTGGACGTTCATATTATAAGTTGGAGGACCCCAATTGGTTGCCATATCTCGGAGCGTTATCAGCACAACAGGGGGTCCAGGCGGGGGAAAGATTGTCGGCCAACTTTATCTTCGTCGGCCTCTTGCCTACCCACCGCGAGGGACCTTGTATACAGTCCCCAGTCGGTCATATGATTGGCTACAACTTTCAAGGACGGCGATTTCCGACGTCGTGATATTGAGGAGATAATCAGGTATAAGACAAAATGTGCTTTGCCAATTCATCCCATCAAGAGCATCGAGTTTGGGCGTTGTCTCCATCTTCCTGTCGTAGCCATGTCGCTTTATAGAATCGGGGTCGACGTTGGCGGCACTAACACTGATGCCGCCATCTTGGACATCACAGCTGCCGATACCCCAGAGAGGGGTGTCCTCGCATCGCACAAGGCCGCCACCACCGAGGACATTACGAGTGGAATCGAGGCAGCCATCCGCGCAGTGCTGTCTCAGTCTCAAGTAGATCAAGGCCGGATCCTCAGTGTTACAATTGGCACCACGCATTTCATCAATGCCTTGGTAGAAGCAGATGCTAGGCGACTTGACAAGGTCGCCGTGGTCCGGCTCTGCGGTCCCTTTACTCGCCAACTTCCCCCAGTCTCCGACTTCCCCGTCGGTCTGGGCCGAATCTTGGATGGGGGGTCTTATTACCTCGACGGCGGCTTTGAAGTAGACGGCCGTGAGATCTTGCCGCTCAATACGGAGCAAATCAGGGCTGCCGCGAGGGAAATTGTCGATTCTGGTGTATTTTCCGTGGCTTTGGTCGGCGTCTTTTCACCTCTGGACCACCAGGGCCTGCAGGAGGAGACATGCCGAAAAGTCATGCTGGAAGAAGCGCCGCAGCTGCGTATCGTGTGCTCGCGCGACATCGGTCCGACGGGGCTTCTCGAGAGGGAAAATGCCACTATACTCAATGCTTCAATCCTACGGACGGGCTCTCGAGTCACTAATGGCTTCAAGCGCGCCATGGCACGTCTCAATCTTTGTTGTGCTCTATATCTCTCACAGAATGACGGCACCCTCATTGACGCCGAGTCCGCGGCCAAGTTTCCCATCAAGACGTTTGCAAGCGGACCCACCAACAGTATGACTGGTGCAGCCTTTCTCGCGGGAATCAATCAACAGTCCCAATGCAGGCCCAAGACTACTGAAACGGATGCGGGCAGTGACGTTGTACCGCAAGTACTCGTGGTCGATATTGGTGGCACAACCACGGATGTCTGCGCCCTGTTGCCAAGTGGACTCCCGCGTCAGGCTCCAGGTTTCGTCGAGGTGGGCGGCGTCCGTACCGCCTTCTCCATGCCAGAGGTTGTTTCCATCGGTCTAGGTGGTGGCAGCAAAGTCACCGTCGGCGAGACAAATGTCCTTGTTGGCCCCGGGTCAGTCGGACATCGCATTCAGGAAGAGGCAAAGATATTCGGAGGGTCAACCGTCACCGCCACAGATATCATTGTTGCCATGGGCAAAGCCCAGCTTGGCGACGCGACCTTGGTACAGGGCATTCCATCAAATATCGTCGACGGCGCCTATACGAGCATCAAAAAGGGCTTGGAGAGCGTTATCGAGAAAATGCGCGTGTCTTCGGCTCCGGTCCATATTCTCCTTGTAGGAGGCGGTTCGTTGCTCGTGGCGGGGGATCTGAATGGAGTAGAAAAGTGCATTCGCCCTATCCATCAAGGCGCAGCCAATGCTGTCGGTGCCGCTATTGCCAAGGTCTCGGGCGAAGTCGACACGATCGAGCTTGTCGGCGGCAAGGATGAGAAGGCCATAATAGACAAGGTACGGCAACAGGCCATTGATGAGACCATTGCCAAGGGAGCCAGGCGCGACGATGTCGAGGTTGTGGAAATCGTCAAGACGCCACTCCAGTATGTTACAAATGGCGCCATGAGGATACAAGTCCGCGCAGTCGGTCCCTTGGCCATTCCGGATACCCAGCCCTCACTTGCACCTACCACGACTCTGGTCAATGGTGCAAACGATGATGAAGAGGATTCAGTACCGAAGGTTAGTGTCCCGGATGCTCTGCAACCCACTTGCAGACCTTCCCTCGAGACGAATCTCGAGACTTATCGCCCCGACGTCCGCAATGGCGTTTGGTATATATCCGAGGTTGATTTGGAGATGATTTCGACTGGCTGCGGTATCCTTGGTACTGGCGGCGGCGGGCCTACCCACCATGAGTTTTTGAAGAGCCTCAGTGCTCTGCGCAAGGCCGGCGCGGGCAAGATGAGAGTCATTTCTCCAAAAGCGCTCAAAGACACGGACATTGTCAGTTTTGGTTCGTGGTACGGCAGTCCGAGCGTCATCAATGAGCGCATTGCGGGAGGAAACGAAATCATCAGTGGCATCAAGGCTGCCAACAAGATACTCGGCAATCAGAGTTTCGATGCGCTTTTGCTGGATGAGATGTAGGTCCAAACACACAATGTTGACGACGGGGGAGTACTGACCATGTTTCAAGAGGCGGCGGTAATGGCCTTAGCATCTTTCCTCCGGCCGTGTACTTTGATGTGCCGATTGTGGATGGCGATGCCATGGGAAGAGCCTATCCGACCATGTACCACGGTGAGATGGGCATCAACTTTCCGTCTATAGCAGGGCTGGGGCACTGACACGTGATATCCAGCTACTTTCAGCGTGTATGGACACAGTATGACTCCCTGTGTTCTCTCTGACGCTCGCGGCAACGTGTCAGCAGTCATGGTATGTTACCCAAAACTCGATTGACACAATCATCTGTGAGACAGTACCGGTACTGACACATTCAGCATTCGGATACGCCCACACGACTAGAAAATATACTACGTACTACAGCAGTTGAACTCGGTCTCGGTTGCGCAGTGTGCGCAAACCCACTTGCCGGCTCTGTCATCAAAGAATATGCAGTGCCAAACACGCTTTCACAAGCTTGGTTCCTCGGTAAAGCTGTACATCTTGCTAGGCGGCAGAAAGTGGACCACGTGGATGCTATCGTGAGTTGGGTGTGCACACCTAAGCTTTGAGATTCGGTCGCTTATGATTGAAACCAGTTTGCTGAAACGCCGGGAAAACTACTCTATCGCGGAAAGATTGTCGACGTGCAGCGATACATTGGAGGCGGCTACACCATGGGTGTCGTGATCATAGCGCCGGTAGAGGACGACGACGCCAAGCGCAATGGGGACGAGCGAACGTCGCCAGACCAGCACATGAGGATTCCCTTCCAGAACGAGTTCTTGTATGCAGCCCTTTCGCCAGACGGGTCCGAAGCCAGTCAGCAGGTTGTCTGCACTGTGCCGGATCTGATATCGATTCTTGGCCAGGATGGCGAGGCTATTGGTTCTCAGGACCTGCGCTACGGACTGCGGGTAGATGTCATTGCGCTGCCTGCTCATCCGCTTTGGAAGAGCGAGGCTGGCTTGAAGGTGGGCGGCCCTGAAGGATTCGGACTCGACATGCCATTCGTGGGTGTTGAGCAGAGTTTCGCCGAGGTGAGGAGTGTCATAGATGAGTTCAATATCAATTAGACACCGGGGGCCGGGCCTAGAAAAGGGAGCAGAAGTCTTTGACATTTCATAAAAACGCCGATTTTCAGAGAAACAAGATATATAAAAGACTTTATAGCACTTGGATTCTTGTCTATGTGACCCTTTGGTGACTGTAGCCTATAGCCACTTTTTGAGCTAAAATTGGTCTTGTCACAATTTCAGGTATAAATATACGGAGACGACCAGGAAATCCCCGAGGTTGTATTACTTTGCCGTTTGGTTTTGATATTTACATTGGACGGGACATTGGTGCCACACTCGCGGACACATTCAATCCTTAAGACTCATCGACGCGTCTCCCAGCTCAAAGAGAACGTTCAGTCCTCAGCCTTGTGACAGCAGCATCCAATAATATTAAAGTTTATCACTAGATAGATCACTGCAACCCTACCATGTATGTTCAAATTAGCGCGGTGAGAAATTACCGTGGTTGGTAAAGCTGCCTTCAGCTCGCAGCCTGGACTCGGTTGGTGCCCTAGTACGCATGGCACCAATTGGTCGTGGTGGTTGTGGTGGCGGCTAGGTATATTCCAGATCGACAGCAGGCGTAAGATCACTTACCCATCCCCTGACACCACAGCTATTCGCGTTTGTTGCCAAGCTGAAACGACCCTTCAGTTCGACAAGGCTTTTGTTGTCTGTAATTTCGGTGTGCCATGCTCTATAGTTTGAAGGATTCTGCTAATTCAAGCCACACTCACGTCCTTCTCCAATTCTAGTATTGTTTGGCTTTGCGTGAGATCGACGTGAAGAATGATAAGTCAAGACCCGCTTCCGTTTTCTGGTCGAACGGTTTTACCTCTCGAATCATTAGGGCTGCTCACCACGTATTACCTTCTTTGCCGATCAAAAATGAGGTTGATCAACACTACTACGCTGCTCTTGCAGGATTTCATCAATGGCACAGCGCCACCATACGCGATACTTTCGCACACCTGGATCGAAGGCGAGGAAGTTTCGTATCAAGACATGCAGCATGGCGTCGATTCGCCTGCGCAGAAGAAAGCCGGCTGGGGAAAGATCAATTCATCTTGCCTGGCGGCCAAGGCTGAGGGTATATCCTACGTATGGATTGATACTTGCTGTATCGACAAATCGAATAGCTCGGAGGTCTCTGAAGCTATCAACTCTATGTTCTCTTGGTATGCGGGAGCTACTATCTGCTACGCTTATCTGAGCGACGTGACAGCAGCTTCCAGTGCCGAGTCATTTGGCGAACAGTTCCGACAGAGCAGATGGTTTCGCAGAGGCTGGACACTACAGGAGCTATTGGCCCCTGGGTGTGTTCGCTTCTACTCCAGTACATGGTGCTCTCTTGGAGACCGAAATGATCTGGCGCCCCTCATTCAAGATGCCACCAGCATACCAACCAAAGTCCTGGTAGACCAGACCTCGGACTTCCGGCACTGTTCAGTCGCACAAAAGATGAGTTGGGCGAGTCGTCGGAACACGACCAGGGAGGAAGACTTGGCTTATTGTCTACTTGGAATATTCTCCGTCAACATGAGCCCAGTATACGGAGAAGGCGGTGCAGAGGCGTTCCGGCGGCTGCAGGAAGAAATCATGAAGGCTTGTGACGACCAGACCATGTTTTGTTGGTCGCAACCCGAAGAATGCGGGTTGACTTCAACGAGCGCACTGGCACCATCGCCGAGGTATTTCTCCAATTGTGCCGACATGCGGGCGAGCAAAGTCGACAATCACGAGACGCCGTTCGATCTGACCAATACCGGCATCAAGATTTGCGTACCAATACGAGAGATCACCGGCCGCACCTACGGCGTCTTCCGATGCCAGCTCGGAGCTCAATCAGATCGTCGCCTAGCGGTTCCGCTACGACGGATATGCGGGACCAACAACTTCGTCAGACTACCAGGCAATCTAGTCGAGATCGGACCGAGGATGCTACAATCTTGCAGGGCCACAGACATATACCTCGCGGTCCGCACGCAGAAATATCATTATTGTTCTGCCGAGTTCGTGGGTTACCCGACCATTGTGTTGGCCAAGCTGGCCAAACACTGTAAATTGGTGGATGTGTTTCCAAGACAATCAGTGACTTGCGACCCCGCGCAACGAAAGATCACGGTTCACGGACGCTTGTCGCCAAACAAGTTCTGGGTCCGGGTTCAAAGCAGACCAGGGAAAGATTTTGTTTTCCCGATCCATCCTCAACTTTACGGGGACGAGCTGCAACGAAAGTGTCGGATGGAGGTTGCCTATGCCGTACCAACGTCCATGCTCAAGCTCGACCTCGACGCGATAGTCCCCAAGCTAAAGCGGCGTTTTGATAACTTCACAAATGATGGAGATGACGGAGTCCTGGCGACGCATGTCGTTAGGGTGCGGCCTATGAATATAGAGTCAGAAGAAGTCCTTTGGGTTGATGGCCTTATTCAGCATACATGGATCCAAGCTGTTACGTCTGGGAGGCGCGCGATACTTTGTAGTTTATTATGACTTGCATATGCAAGATTACATCAGAGCATATTTCAAACGCACAAGAGATCATACCGGGCACGCCTCGCTTTCCCTGTCCAGAAACCAACACGCCATCAAGAAAGCGACGGCTTCTTTCTGATAGCCGGGTGCCATATGTCCAGCTTCGTCGACAGAGACGAAGGCCAACTTGTCCGCCGTTTTCATCTGACCTCCCTTGGTGACTTTGCCATATTTATCTGGCCACTCCCAGTCGCTGAAATCTTGCGCTCGGTATTTGGCTTGATGGTTCCATGGGAGGGCATCATAAACGCGCTTCTGACCCTCTGTATTTCTATCTGCTTGTGAGTCGAAAGTGATGATGATTGATGAACTCGTACTTACACAATAATGTCATCATTGCCGTTGATGACCAGAACCCGGATTGGCGTTTCATCGAGAATCCAAGTCATTTCGCGTGTGGTCGGCATGTACAAGTTCTTACTCAGCGCCCAACGATCATTGAGATCCCAATTAAAGGATGTAAAGCTCCAGTTATCCAATCCCAGCGCGCGTTGAAAGTGCGGACGGTTCATATACTCCGTAAAGTTGCCATCGACCCCACAGAGAGGGTATTCTCCTTTGCAAAGAATGCGGTCATCGTACATTACACGATTTCCATCTTCAATCAGGTCTATCAGCTTCCAGCAGAACACAAACGCTGACTCACAGATGTTCAGATCATATGTTTCAATGCAAAAATTGTTTAGTCGCTGACATTCCGGTACAGCAAGCTCGATGGTGCGACAAGTAGTTTCATTGAAGCCGAGCTCGAGTTTGTTCTTTCCATTTCCGTCGACGCGACACATGTGATCGTATTCGCCGAGGGGACCAGATCCCATGTAATCGACGACGGCGTCCACAAGTGTGATGGACTGGATTGGGATTTTGAAGACTCCAGGCGCCCCGATATTCTGCCGGCTTGTGATGTGTTGGGCGAATGCTGGAACGTACGTTCCCCCAAATGACTCCCCGACAATGTGGAATGGATTGTCGGAAAAGCGAGGAAATACATCCTTGAAGAACGTTTTGAGAAACTTATTGAAGTCTTCGGCGGCCTCCTCAACAGTATCAGGCCCACCATGGGTGCTTTCATTTATTGATGAAAAACCAACACCGGCTGGTTGACTGCCGCAAGAGTCAGTGTCTGGATGCGAGTGACATTTTGGCACAACTCACTCAACGAAAAGAAGATTGGCAAAGTTTGACCAGCTGTGTTCGTTGCGATAGGTTCCGTTATTTTCAGTTGTGTCCGCGCTGGTCAGACACGGACCCATTTCCGTGAAGAGTCCTGTCATGGACGAGGCACCTGGTCCACTATAAAAAGTGAACAAATGAGTCTTGTCTGAACACTCTTCACATACCCATTGATCCATAAGACAACAGGGTCCGTCGTCGGATTAGAGCGACTTTCGAAAAACCCTGCGGAATGGTCAAACAATGTAACAATGATTACTAACGAGGCTTACAATAAAACAAGCTTTTTTTGGGAGATACATGAATCCAGCCATTCCACTGGCGGCTGCCTGCATCACAAATATCACTGTGCTGCTCCGTGATGTTGAAACTAGTTCCGCTCGTGGGTGTGTAGCTCAGCGGCGTTTGACGTTCAAAGCTGTTTAATGGGATGGAAATGCCTGCCACCCCGCCGATGAACGTGCTGAGCTTGACAAGCATTCTTGCTTTAGTTCTGTCAGATTCACAGGAGTGTCCTGATTTAACAGACTTCGTTCCTTAGTCAAGCAGATCGAAAGAGCCATAAAGAACAAGCAGTCTGATCTAGATTACATTTCAATTTACCTTGCGGGGTAATTTCTTCCAGCACGTGACGCGAATTTGATGTGATCCTGCACTGATGCGGCTCAGCGGCTGAGAAGATGGGATTCAGAATGTCTTGGTCAGAATCTTTATACATTCACACTGACTCGCGAGTCTCGATCTTCACTCCATGAAAATTGTTGGTATCAGCTTCGCGGGAGTGGGATTATGGTAAGTTCAAGCGGGGCTGCGCTGCTCGCATCGTAGGCCCCCAACCGGCCAATGTTCATTTTATGCCCAAACCCTGATATTCAGGGTACTTTTCGAACGGGATCGATTTTTCGTAACGGGTGTGACTGAGTAAAGGTACAACAATGGCCTTTCGAGAGCTTTGGAGTGCATGCGGTTGTGGAATGTAATCCATATAATACTAACCCCCAACTTGAGGGTTTATACACTTTCGAAACAATAAAAGGACTCTGCCACTGGATGTGATGATGCAGGGCGTCACACCACACCCAGCAACTCGCCTGCTGCGCCGCCCAGTCGCTGTCTCGCGTTCTATTTGTCAAGGGACATTCAAGCAGTTGGTATATACAACAATCGTTTGTGTTTCTAGAGGACTTGCCCGCTTAAGTCCCTACCCACTTAACATATATAACACAATGCCTTGATATTTGTACGTTGCCGAGTCCCGCGAATTGCATGCATTGTAACAATCGAGGGTTGGTCAACGTTTGAACACATACATCTTTATTTTTTGGCCGGCTGGTTTTTACCATTTTCCTTCAACATTGTCTTCTTGTCAACTGAAAGGCTGGGCTCCATTTCAAATCGACGCACTTGAAATCACTACTGTAATAGGGCTGAAGAAGTTGATCGAGCAATTGGACGTCTTGTTCGATCACATATTACGTATTGGCTTCCTCTCCTAGGCGTCCACAAGATCTGTGCCGATCAAATCACAGAATCAACCACTGGCCTTGTGGTACATAATATTACGGACGGAATACTCGCTACAGACCTTACGCGGTGGTTTGTGCGCTGATCTCTTAATGTGATTGGCATGACGAGAAGGGACGCTGCTGCATTGTCTGTATGCATTTGCAGCTTCTTGGAGCGCCATTCCCGTGTTCTTTTTCTTTTTCTTTTTTTTTTTTACCATCTGCCGTGCGAGATCTTATTCCGGGAATTCCTCAAAAAGGGCCGTCATGATATTCTGAATAGAATCGAAGATTCCAAAGGAGCCCGAAAGGCATTTGATTCTTTCGACCAAAGCGGGATATAGCAGACTAGTTGACTAGGTAGTCACCTATTGGCCAAACGATGTCATAGGGACCAGCCACAGTCTAAGAGGACGCTATTTCGTTGGCGTTGGCGATCTATACATGACCATCCACCGAAATAAAGAGGATGGCAGAAGAGGCTGAAAGATCGATTACGCTTTCTTCAACATCAAATTTCGAAATATTTCCATTTTAACCCAAGTGAAGACCGCCAAGGCCAGTACATACCATGCCAGCATCAACGGCCTCCCAAGAGACACCTGTGGTCCACATTATCAGGACCTGGCTTGCTACGAGCCACCGAAAGATCGAGAGCTTCTGGATAGGAGCACAATGGGAGCAGTGGGCACGGTACGAGGTCTTCATGGCTTTGGAGGAAGCCCTCGGCTCCGAATCCCTCGTCACCCATAGCATGTCCGACTTTTGGCAAGACAGCGAGGAGGAGGTTGACATCCTCATCGAGCCGCGAGAAAACGACCAGCAGGCTGTTGCCATCAAGCTGAGGTGCGAGAAGGTCAATGAGAACGAGGGAAGCTACGAGAGGTTTCGCGACCAGGTCGACGCCGACATGACCAAGATCCAAGGTTTGGGAGGGGTGCAGAGCGGCTTCGAGGGCGCGAAATTGCTGCTCGTCGGATTCGGGGGCGAGCCGAGCGCGGAGGATGCCGAATTCAGGACGCAGTCGCCGCCAGAACATTTCGTCGAGGGTGAAGTTCACTGTTGGATCATGAAGCACGAATATCCAGTGGATTCATAAGAGGGGATCATCAGGCTGTCAAGGTGGTCTGAGCCACAACTCTTGTCACCTGTGCACCTCTGGCCTCCTCATAAGGGTGATAGGACATGCTTGATACCGCAACATATCTGTTTAGTACCAATTATATAGCAGAGATGCCATCGTTTTGTATGTCTATAATCCAACGATATAATAGGTGCATCGTGCTCTCAGTCTGGTCGTGTCTCAATTACAAGGGGTAGCTGGCGAAGAACGGCATTGGTGGGGTCAGGTATATCTCTGTGAGCTATGAGCTCATAGCTTATCGGTGATAGCTTGTCCGACTTGCTCCTGAATTGATTCGGTATCTTACCATTTTGTTCTTTCTTTTGCTCATGGTGAGCTTGCGATTACGGTCCTCGGAAGACCATCCATTGCCGCGAAAAAGCAAGCACTATTTTTAATAATTGAGGACTGCGATGTATTTATGAGAGTTCTGTCCTGTCATTTGGCAAACACGTTCCTACGAAAATCGAGCGCTTTCCACTGCTCGCAAGCAGTACGCCTCCCACAGTGCTTGATCGTGCGACTGAAGATTACGACGTAAAACACAATGTATTCTTCAACGAAACTCGGCCTCGGCCTATCTCGATCGGCACGGAAACCTCTCTCGAGAAGTTTACGGAGCTTACCTGCCGCCCCAAGACCGCAGCGACTCTGGCCGACGCCCCTGATACCGAAATGCCCAGCGCACCCCCCCTGCATATCGCGGCAGCAAACCCGACCTTTCACGCAGACGGCGCGGCGGCCATGGCAGCGACACGACCCGAACGAGCAGCTCCAGAACGCCAAGCCGCTGTTCACCAACAGCGGGATGCGGCGGGTGGCGCGCTCGCCCTCGACCCACACGGTCATCGTGGTGGCCATGCTCGGCGCCGTGGCCTTTTACATGATGAACCTGCAGACGGTGCCGGTGAGCGGGCGGTCGCGCTTCAACTGCTACTCGCCGTCGACGGTCGAGTCCGTGTCGGAGCAGCAGTACAAGCGCATCATCTACGACGTGGAGCGCCAGGGCGGGCGGTTCCTGAGCGACTGGGACTCGCGCACGCAGATGGTCAAGCGCGTCATGCGCCGGCTGATCCCCGTCAGCGGCATGGAGGACTCGGATTGGGAGGTCCGCGTCATCGACGACCCGAACCAGGCCAACGCGTTTGTCCTGCCCGGCGGCAAGGTCTTCGTCTTTAGCGGCATCATCCCGATCGCCCGCAGCGAGGACGGCCTGGCCGCGGTTCTCGGCCACGAGATCGCGCACAACCTCGCCGAGCACATTGGAGAGCGCATGAGCGGCCAGATCGGCGTCAACATACTGCTGGGCAGCGTAGTGCTGCTGACGGCGCTATGGGGCGGCGCTCTCCTGGGCACGCAGCTGTTCGGCGGCACGTTGCTTGACCTCTTGTTCTCGAGACCGATGGGCCGGAGACAGGAGTCCGAGGCGGATTATATCGGGCTCATGATGATGGCCGAAGCGTGTTATAACCCGGAGGCCGCGTTGACGTTTTGGCAGAGAATGGAGGCCCACAGTCAAGGGTCGCCGCCGGAGTGGATGAGCACGCATCCTTCTGTAAGTGAGACACTTCGCCTTCCTGTTGTTTAGCCCAACATTGGTTTACTAACGACTCATCAGAACCATAATAGAATAGAAAAGATCAAGGAATGGCTACCCAAAGCCATGGAGAAGAGACATGAGAGCGATTGTCAGGGCACCGCCAACTGGGCCAACATGTTCAGAAACGCAATGAACCAGGGTTACAGGTTGGAATAATGACTCCTGTCCTGATCGTGATATTTGCATGCTTGTATGGGCCATGTAAGAATACAGCAAGGTTATGTCAAAAGACTCGAGGGAGGAGTAGTTCATCTGCTATTGTTGGGAGTTGCGGGATGTCAAGGTGTATTTAAATAGTTATGCATAGCCGCGGAGTATCTACTGTATTTAATAAAATATTTCAGAGTAACATTCCTCCGTAAAGAAGACATTCCTTCCAAAAAGAACCCTCTGGTAATAGTAAGACAATCTTGTTGATATAGTCGAGCCGTTTCCATTATGCTGTGGGCTGCCAAAAAGGGCAAAAGTGGTAACATAACCCGTCGCGGGCCACTCGCCGGGCATGCATTACAATTGCACCTCGGATCTGGGGCGCGAGGAGACCGCTGTGATTAGCTAGCTGGGCTTGAGAACTTGGGGTGAGTGCCAGATGACGCGGGGCGAGCTCGAGGCATCCCTGCCCGGGGCTTCGTGCCGAGGTTCTAATGAATCGTCGTACCAGCCCATCGAGTGAGCAGGTGAACTTGTTCAAAACACCGATGCCAATCCTCAAGTCTTCAGTCTTTTGCGCATTTCCAAACCTTGCTGTCAAATAGACCTTTCGATTCATCACGGGCTCTGTGTTTCTTAGCGACACCGCGACAATACTCATACTAGACCGTATATACTAGATTCAAGGCAACACAGACCATCATGTCCAAGTCATTCTCAAAGAAGGAGGTCGCGGATCACAAGACCGAGGCCGACGGCATTTACATCATCGTCGACGACGGCGTCTACGACGTTACAAGTGAGTGTGTTCCGTAGGAGTCGTATGCGCATGGACCAGAGGTGGTGCCATGCTTGCTTTCTCCTTCTTTTCCTCTCCACAGAACCCCAAAATGCTGATGTCTTTCTTCCACCCGGGGCAGAGTTCATCGACGAACACCCAGGCGGCTCCAAGATTCTCAAGCGCATGGCCGGAAAGGACTCGACGAAACAATTCTGGAAATACCACGGAAAGAATGTCCTGGAGAAGTACGGGCCGAAGTTGAAGATTGGGACGGTCAAGGAGGAAGCTAAGCTGTGAGGAGGCGGTGTGTTGGAAGCGGAGCGCTTGCGATTTGAGCCAGAACCAGAACCAGAGTCGGAGCCAGTGCAAGAACCAGCCCGGGTATGCAGACACGACGATACGCCAATACAAGATGAGAACAACGGCCAAACATTTTTGAGAAATCTTGAGAGAGTCCCGAAAGTTCCTGTTCGGCCGTGTGAATCCCGTTATAAGAGCGACCAGACCGCGGGGCTTTGCGGATGTTGCTGTTGATTACCTTATCGTAAGGTTTAAAAGGTGACTGTCTCGTTCCATCGCCTGGATGGCGCGGTGACCGTGGAGTGAATAATGCGCACCTCCATCTTTCGACCTTCAGTGCACGGCCGATTTTGCTGAGCTGGATCCATCCCAATCATCAGTCCCGAGGTCCTGCTGCTGCATGGCGCTGGGTAAGCAAGCCGAACTAGTGTTTTCAGGGTGAAGTAAAAGAGTCCCTTTCTGTTCCTTTTGGATAGTGAAGTTAGACGTCAGACACGCGAGTCTCACAGTAAGTAGCTTGCAGATCGCAACACGACAATGTTTAAAGAGAACCAAACCAAACCACTGCGAGTGCCAAGACTGGGGATTGGGTCGCCGGGAAACCTGGGGCACGAACGCGCTCTGCTCAGTAACGGCGCCCACACAGAGCGAATTGTGAATGGTGCAAAGGTCAGGCGTGCCGGTCGCTTCCCATTGGCCAGGGGCCGCCTATCGGCCCATCTTTTGTTTGGTAAGGCAAGCGGCCACAGCGGCCAAGCCCGGCACTCACAGACTGAACCCCCGAAATGACAAGCAAGTGGGGGCCTTCGGCTCGATTGTTTTTGCTTGGCGATGCAGGTGCTTGTGCAGCACGCTGTGACGTGCTTGATAGACGAAGGGAAAAAAAAGACATGACCTAGCATCACGCATTTCCCAGCCATTCGCCCGGTCTGATAGGTCGGCTTGTAATCGCCAGACCCTCAGATGCCGACTCATATACCCTCACCGAGGAGACTTGTCGTGTCAGTGCCTTGCGCCCCTGGGGTGAGTTCTCTCTCGTGGTGGGGTGGGAAATCGGCGGCGAATGTGAGATATAAGTGTAGAAAAGAGAGAGAACGAACAAATAAATCCCGCGATCTGTTCTTCGCTAGTTCATGCAGACCTCCCGCCGATGCATAATCCACATAGGCACTTGTTCTTGTATTATGTAGTGTAGTCTGTACGGTGTACGTATTTCCGCAAACTTCCTGGGTAGTGTCTGGTGTGTGTACAGGAGTACCGGTTACTTTCGAAAAATGGAAATAACCACCATCCCTAGTAGAGCCTAGTTTGGCACTGATCTAGCAACAAAATAGGGGTCCCAATATCAGCACGCTCGATAAAATTTTGACGGGGATCTAAGCAGTAGGGGTATGATTAAACAGCTGGTATGCTCGCTATCCGGTGTCGTGGTATCGAAAACTAGGCGATATCAGGGAAGGTGGTTATTTCCAATTTTCGAAAGTAACCGGTAGCATCTGCAAGCGGGAGAAAACTCGCCAATCGGCCTGTTCGATAGCCCAGCGAAAAATCAGAGAGTGGGAAAAATCTGAAAAGGCTCTCGGAGGAGGACGGGGCTGCTGGTACCTAGCCCTGAGCGCTGGCGCCGCCCAAAAAGAAGAAGAGAATCCAGTTGCTTGTCCATAAACCCTTGGGGGTACCCGCTGGACAGACTGTTGGATCGCACAAGCTCAGGTACCGTCAGTCGACCCGAGGCCACTAAGCATGGATCGCACTGCTGCCCCAGCCTAATAAATGTAGCGTCATCAGGACATGGATCCGAGGTGAACCCACCTGTCGATAAACATCAAAGGTACTCCGCAATCTCGACCGTACTGTCCAGTCAGTCGCTGTCTCTTTGACGACGAGAATTGATCCTTCATAATAATATTGGCGACCCATCACCACTCGGACCAAGAAACACCCTGTCTGTGACCTTCCCTTCCTCGTCTCGAGCGCTCTGCTCTTTCTGATCAATCTGCGAGCCTCATTCGCACTGTTCGCGAGCTACCGATCCCACGCCTCTCTCGCTACCTTGGCCCTCCAGCTCGAGCGCGCCCTCGCTCTCTTTTGTAAGTCTGGGCATCTCACATTGTCTTGTTATTAATCTTGTTGTTTTGTTTTGTGGCTGCCGGCATACCTACCATAACCTACTTGCACTACACTACGAGGTACGCCTGCCCTTATCCACTCGGCACACTTGTTACCACACTTCTTCCATTGCCTACGCCTATGTCATGATGGGCATTGGGAATATCTCTCATCTAGTACCTGCATCAGCTGCGTACATACCCCGTCCAGTGCGATGTTTATCTCCGGGGGCTCCAGGCAGAGTTCCCGCCTTCATTATTCGGCTGACCCATGGCAACCCATGGGCTCCTGAGTGCAACCCACTCGCCGATCTAGCAAATCCCTGCCTTGGCCTTTCTATTGTTCGACTGGTGCTTGCAAACCTGGGAAAATTCGCGCAGACCGAAGAAGCGAGCGACAGACGAGTGAGAAAAAAAAAAGGTAGTAGTTTGGGTAGAGCCCTGTTGCCGCCTCCCGCCGTAGCCAAGCTTTTTTTTTCTTCGGTCGTCTCTGCTCGTTTTTCCCTCTGCGGCACCTTGACTCAAGCTGCTAGTGCCGCCGCTGCTACATTCTAGGTAACGTGCAGGTTAGGTACGGTAGCTGGCCTGCGAGGCCTGCACCTGGGCGTCTCTTTCTTCCCTTCCCTTGACCGTCTGGTCTCTCTCTCCCCCCATCCCATGCTTGCTGCTCTGTAGTATCCACTCCGCTAGCTACATTCATTACCCATAATACGTACCTCGACCTACATTACACGGCCGGCGGCCCAGCACTACATATTGTTCCCTCGCCTGCCGAGACATTCACCTTTCTTCCCTTCTTTTCTCCTCTAGCACGCCCGTCTTGAACGAAGCCCATCTTCCACCCGCTCGATCCTCCAGACAATCCTCCAGAGATCCTGTTCTAGGCGTGTGTTGTTCGTCAACCTAAGTCCTGATCATATCCTATAAATTCCAGAGCATCCATCCTAAAGCTCCACCGAGAAACCACGCGACTAGCTTCTCTTCTCGTTAATACACCGGATTTTTATCACCTACATCCTTCAGGTTCGCAACCACCAAAACCGTACGTCGAGACTCCCACACTCTCTGGATGTTCGATCAATTGGTTCCAATTGAGATCTGCTCCCACCGAGGAATCATCACATCTCCCTTCTGCACCAATTGATGCTCCGACCGGTCGCTCCGGCGCCAAACCGGCACTGACGGTAGTCCGTCTGCTGCGGCTTTTTCCATTTATGACGACGGCCAAGCGGTGCGCCTTTGCGCATATGTCGCTCGTTGCACTTGAACTCAGACACCATGCTTCTTAACCAATCCCAATTGTCAATGGTTCTAACATTCCTCGTGGTAGACTATCAAAATGCCTGCCATCAACACTGGTCTCGTCGCTCGCGACACCCTCAGCCACATCACCAAGCGTGAGAACTGGGCCGCCAAGGAGGCTGGTGTCGTCGTCGTGTTCGCCATCGTCTTCGTTGTCGCTGTCGGTCTGATCGGACTCTTCATCCACAAGAAGTGCGCTGCCCGCAAGGCCCGCAAGCAGGCTGCTTAATTAGTTCGCAAATGGAACGAACTGGGGGCGTTTAGTTTGGGCGGCGGAGGATATACCATGGAAGAGACAGGCGCGTTGCGAGAAATGCGATACCTGCGTTCGTTTTCGTCAGTCAAGCGACTCTTCGCGACTTCAACTTCGAGCTGCGATACCCGAACGAAGCTTGGTCGTGCCGACCCCTCGTTGTGAATGCCCTCATACATGGTCGGATCACACAACGAGGGCATTGCCTATTCGTCGGATTACTCTAAGAGTCTTTTGTGCAAGGTTGTCTGAGCGTAGGAACTCGATCAACGCCAAAGCAGACAGTACTCTAATTCCCTAATGATACCATCGTTAATCAGTTACCACATGAGTCCCAATGCGTCTGATGAAATGTGTTTGTCATGTATTGTCCTCTCGAGATCTAACCTCTCCTATTACGTGTAGCAACAGTCCTGTCATGCTCGTATCTTATCTCAGTACTTCTAGCAATGACCCGCCAGCAGTTCACTCCATTGACTATAGGATCTATTCCGAGGGACTCCGATGTCCACAATGGATAGGGGTAACAGTAGTGTTTTCCAATCCCCATGGGATGAACCCGCACCTTCGTCATATAGTGGACCTCTATCTGCAGATGTCTTGCTTGTTTGAGTTTGGCATCACCTGGAGAATCCAAGGAGGGTTGCCCACTGCGCTGGCTCCATGTGGGACATGCTCGGTGTCATGCCCGGTCAAACGCGCCTACGACTATGAGAAGAGCTTGAGCATATCGTTGAAGAACCGTGGTCATCGGGGTCGATCAACTGTCAAGAAAGGACATCTTTTCCAGGTGAATCAGCCCGTTCGCCGGCTATCGCAAGTTGGAGAGTCAGCATTGTCACACACATGTAGGAAGACGGCAGGTGATAAAGAAGCTCCGCATAAACTCACCGGTATATACTGCCGGAGCCTCACCCCGGCACTCCGGAAAACCTCGGCCGTCTCGCGGTCCATGCTGTAGCCCTGGCTGTAGACGACCTCGCTGATGCCGACCTGGACGATCTTGATGCTGCAGGTGAGGCAGGGGCAAGTGTTGCAGTAGAGGGTGCTGCCCTCGCGGATGCGCTCGCGGCCGGCCTCGAGCAGGGCGTTCTCCTCGGCGTGCAGGCACAGGCAGGTGGCGAGCGAGACGCCCGAGGACTCGCCGGCGTTGCAGCGCGGGCACCCGCCCTCGCCGCAGTTGCGCACCCCGCGCGGCGTCCCGTTGTACCCCGTGCTCACGACGCGCCGCGAGGGGCCGACCAGCACGCACCCCACCGCCCGCTTCATGCAGTTGGACCGCTGCGCCGCCAGCGACGACAGCGACATGAAGTACGCGTCCCACGACGGCCGGAGCCGGTCCGGGTTCGTCAGGTCCAGCTTGCCGAGCGTGGCGTACAGGTGGGCCAGGTCCGAGGACGTGTTGAGGAGGCTATTTGCTTCGTTTAGTATATCCTCTCCGTCTCGTGACGCTTCTTGGCGTGTGGAGATTCTAGATAGACACGTACCGCACGGCTGCTCGTGACATCAACGTCATGGCCCCGTTCACGGGCGAGTACAGGTTCTGGTCCGACTCGGCCACGAACTCCTCCAGCGACGTGGGGTGCGTCGACCGGGACCGGTGGCGCTCCCAGCGCACCGTCAGCGGCGCGTCGACCGAGAGCAGGATGAAGAAGGGCCGGCGCGAGAGGGCGTCCAGGACCTCCTCGGATGGGATCGAGGTGATGACCCAGCGCGACCGCCACGACTTTGTGACGAACTCCAGCAACGACGCCACGTCGTCGAAGGTGTGAGAGGGCTGTGAGGCCCGCGGGTGGGACGGCAGCTTCTTGGGTGGCGATGCCGGCTCATCGGGAGCACCGCTCTCTTGAGGTTCCGCGTTGCTGCTCTGTTGGGCGGCAGGCGTGGTCAGATGCAGCTTCTTGAAGCCGTGGTGTTCCACCAGATACTGGGCCACGGTGGCCTTGCCGGCACATTTTGCTGTGTGATCGTGTTAGTGACGCTGGCTTCTAGTATGAGGGAACACGATGTACTTACCGCCAACTATTCCGATCAACATATTGACCAATGACAATTACCAAGCAGAGATAAATGTAAAAATGGGGACCGGTTTGTGGATGTTGGTCTTCTCCTAGAATGAGGTACACCGATTGCCTGGACTGGCTATTCTCTATACGCCGTTTCTATCGGTCTAATTTGCGGATTGCTGTAAAACAGACCCTGGATTTGGAAATTTCAATCAAAGTGCCTGTGCTAGACACGCTCGACACGGCCAAGACGCGACGCCCCGACGCGTTCGGGTAGTCGGGAAGAACCCACTACGGCAGGGCCCATAGCGACGAATTGGGTACCTTTTCAGCGGGCAGGCGTTCTAGATGTGCGCTGAGATGATGGAAATACGTAACACAACGGTCGTGAAAACGTGCATAATAAATGCGATTCTCAATCTCACCACCAAATCTTCTGGACAAATTCACGGTAGTTACGTTCATGGCGTTCAAAGAGACGTAAGACAGGAATAGAGAACCAAGAGTTAAACATCATGGACCCACACAGACTGAACGAGCTCAAGGTCTGCGATAAGCTTGTATCGCGCTGAATCTATGATCGCGAAATGGCGAGCTTCGTGCTGTAGCAGCATGACAACACTCATTTCCGCTACACCCGTGCCTACTGTTGGCATATTACATTGATATAAGAGCAGATAGATAATGAGTATACTGACTCCACCGTCAGCAAGAAGTTTTGGTCCAAGTACGCTGATACAACAAGTCCCTCAGTGCTGCCCAATCTACCTTAGATGCAGCTGCGCCAAGGACAAAGGTATGCTAATATGGCTCTCTGTCTGAACAGGGTTGATTCTGCGTTAGGTAGAGCACGCCAGTTGCTCATACCTAGCACTGAAAGCCGGAAATCCTATCAGTATTGGCCATTCCATGCCGTCTGCTTGATCACCCTATAATCTGAGGTCGCCTCTGTTTGCATACGGCACACAGCTTCTAAGTATTGTGCTGTTTAGTGCTGGCAATCGGTTAAGTAAAATAGCGGTAACTTTACCGACTTGCCGGTCGGTCGGTCGGTCGGGTGCTATTGATCCGACTTATAAGTCGGTAAGGTTAGGAGGGCGACTTAATTTGACTTAATTAAAAATTTCTGCGGATTTTCCTCGGGATAGCTTTAAAATAAACGCGTTCGAACGCGCTCGACGCGCTAAATCCGAATATCGGCTTAAATTTGTGGATTTGTGTTGTATCGTGGAGTTGCGGTGTATTAATTAGAATTTGGTCCTCGGGTGGCTATTTAGTGGTTAAGTTTTAATATCCTACTAAAATATTATATTATAGCTTATTAATATATTATATTATAATCCATATTTAGTATTTAGTTTAAAATATAGTTATATTTTGTTATTATAGGATTGTAAAATGTCGGAGTTAAATAAATAAAAATAAAAAGTAATTAAATTAACTATATTTTATACTTAAATTCGAGATTCTAAATTAGCCAAATTTAAGTTTATTTTGTATTTTATCTTATTATTAAATTTAATTTTTTTATTATATTTTATTATAATGCCCGACTTTGTCGAAATTAACGCTGTTACCGCCCGTAACCCTTTTACGACCATTACCGGTAATAATAACGGCGTTATTATAAGCGTACGTTTTATTTAAGTAACGCTTTTAGGTACGAATATATTTACGCCGGTTTTTACGGCTAATAAATAATGTTATTATTAAATTACCGCCTAATAATTTTAAGGTTTTAACCCTACTTTATTGCTATTTAACGCGCCTTTAAACGCTTTATTAAGGCTTATATTTAATAATAAAAAAGACGTTTTTATACTTGCCGAGCTTATTATTAAGGCGGCTTATCGCCGCACTTTTAACCTATAAAAGTTTGGTGGTTATATCCATAAATACCTTAGTAACGGCGATAATAGGCGTGGCATTATTAAGCGCAAAGCGTAATAATATTGCCGTAATTATAACGAAAAGGGCGTTATTAAGATTTATAATATTAATGGGATTATATCGCCTTATAAATACTTATTTAAAGTAAGTAAATATACGCGTTTAGCAAAGGTTCTAAGAAAATAATATATTAATTTAATATAAATATATTATATCGGCAAAGCTAGCGCGGCAACTACTAACGAATTATTGGCTGTTAGTATTAATATTAAGCATATCCGCAAACGCAAAACTACTAGTATTATTAAAACGATAATAAAAAAGAATAACTATAGTAATATTAATATTTAGCGTAGTATAAATTAGTTTAAGTTGTATTTAACCAACTTTATCGTTTTATCCCATTTACCGTTATTAATAGTAAAAAGTGTGCTATTTTGTAAGCTAATAATATTCTTTAATAAAGACCTTATTTAGGTATTGCCTCGTAGTTACTACACTATAATAAATTAAGTGCAAACTCGGTATAAAGCTTATGCCGGGGCTATTAAACATAAAATCCAAAGCGAGGCTATCTCCGCTATGCATTTATCGTTTAATTACTAGACCTCTTTAAAATAATATGCCCTATTTAATATAATTTGCTATTATATTAATAAGGATTACACCCGTTAGACTATATTGCTTAGTTTGCGTAAAATTTACGGCAAGCACGATAGCGCTATTTTTATTAAGGCCGTTAAAGTTATAACCGCAGAATTCGGGCTTATTATTAGCTAGTTTATATTAAATAATATATTTAATAACGGTACGATTATATAATACTTTATGGCGGATTAATTAAGGGTTTTAATAAGTAATATATAAACGATAATTAAGCTTAAATTCAAACGACTACGCTGTTTTAAGCATATCGTTAACCTTATCGCCAAAGCTATCCTTAATAATAAGCACGAAGCCGACTTAAAAGGAGTATTAAATAATAATAAAGATTATATCGCAGCCGAATATAACTCTTAGCTTAAAGCCGGCCCCGTTAGGAAGTTTTACAACCTTTTTTAGCACGTACGCAATAGCCTTTAGCGCCGTAGTGTAACGACTATACTAAGGATAAACCGAAGTATAAGAGGTGCTGGGGTTTATGCTAGCAGATATGCTAATCAAGTAAGTACTGAGCGTATAAGGTAAGGTTGACTGGGTATTCTGAACTGATTCACAAGTGTAGTCGTCAAAGCTTGATTGGCTTCACCTATGGGTAAGATAGATGCTTAGATTGATCACTGAGGTAATGACTGTCTATGTAGTGTAGGAAATCCATCCGTTATATATCCATTCATCCCCTCACTGATGTTTGCTTGGATCACCTACGTTGGTTGGTGATCCTATATCGTGGAATGCTGGATCATTGTTGTGCTGCAATGATCCATGGATCATTGCCAAGACTCTTCGATCGATGCCAAGACTTGATGATCCAAACTGATCACGTGACCTTCAGCTGTTGGTTCCGTTCCCAGCTGTCCTTGTCCTTGGGACCGGCTTCGTGGCCGTGTCTCCATTCTTCTGCATTGTCTCTGGGCTGCAAGGGTGCATGTTCGTAACACGTAGTGAATTTTTATTTATCGCGAAAAGCATAATAAAGGACGATAATAATATTAGCTTAAATATTATCCCTTTAATAAAAAACGCTACGCGTTAAAACGGTGCCTTTTTAATAATCCGGCGCGGGCTGCGTTTAAAAAAGCCCTTAAACTCTTAAGCCGTTATATACGAGCTTAATAATAGGCTTTTTAAAGATAAATAGGAAATATTATAATAAATGGAGTATATCCTCGAACCTTTTTATAATATTATAATAAGGCTCGAAGGCAACTAATGCTTTATCGACGAAGTCGGGCCAGCGATATTTTGGCTAATAAACTACTTATTAAAAAATAGGTATTATTTTGTTAATAAGGCCGCCTTTAACTAAGGCTTTATATAGCTCGATATAGCGGTTTATAATAATAATTTTATTAATAAACGCGCCAGCCGTTTACCGTCGCGTTATCGCGACGATAAGGTAAGCGCGCTATTTACGCAGCGCGAGCGCGTTATTAAAATAGTTAAAAATAACGATAGCTTTAATTATAAGTTTATCCGTTATTCCTTTAAGCGCGTTAGCGTTATTGCTAATAAATATTTAAAGTTATTAAAAGAGTCGAAGGTATATTAGGCCGCGTATATCCTTAACCCTCGGTATAAGCTAAGCTAAATTAAACGTAATATCGAGAAAAGTAAAGCCGATATTATTAAAGCGGACTTTCGTTAAATATTTAATCGGTATTAAAAGGAGATTATAATAAAGTTACCGTTTATATAATCTCCCGAGCAGTTATTTAGCTCGGATATTATTAATATTACTACTTTTAAAAGCTATTTTAATACGGATTTATTATAAGATAAAGTTGCTTATTAGTTGGATAAAATTGATAAATATTTAAGGGTATTTATTATAAAAGGCCATAACCTTTTAAAGTAGTAAGCGCTGTAAAAATACGCGTATTCGAGGCTGTATTATATAGCGATAAACTTGTTATTTATCCCTTTTATAAGCGCGGAGTATAAGCGTTTATTTAGTTAAGGCAAGCTTACCCTAACTTAAAAAAGACTTTTAATAAATACCGAGTATTTTAAAGCTATTTTATGCTATAAGTTTTGGGCAAAGCTGTTTAGTAAAAATGGCGTCCGATAAAAAGATATTATATAACGCCAAGTTGTTAATATCGCGTATTTAGGTAATAAACGCGTTATATTCGACAGCTAAATAATTATTATTAGTATATAATAGTGGATTATAATAAATAATAATAAACTAATAAATCCACTTCGGGCGGACTTCCTTTTTTCCGAGGCTTTTAATTGGTCCAAGAAATTTTAGCGTGTTACTTAATAGATATTACCTATAAGTCGGTCTAATAGGGTGGACTTAACTTGAGTAAAGCAAGTAGGTCGGTCCCTACCCCCGGACTTGACTGATTTGACCGATTGCCAGCACTGGTGCTGTTCTGGGACCTGGCTACTAAAATAGGCAACTTTTAGGCTGGCGGGATAAATGGGGCCGTTAGGTTGGGCTCGAGTTGCATCATATGAACTGCCTCATACAGGGGAGCTGCAGCTGATCTGTCAGCTCACGGATGACTCGATCTGGAGTTCACGAGGACAAATACGTGACTGCCTAGTGACATCCGGGCGCCTGTGTCTTGAACTGTTATATTGTGCCCTGAACGCCTTGCATAGATGGCTACGTTCTTTGTAGAAAGCCACATTTTGAAAGAAATAGCAATTGTTGATAGCATTGTTGTCAATACAGCGTGCATTATTGTCAACTTCTTGATCGCATCCAGTGTGGTCTTCCAAAAACTGCCCCGCACTTTACCTCTCTGAAGCTCTCCCGATTGTGCCCCGCGATTCGCCTGCCGCCGATCTAAACGTGCCCGACCACCTCAAACGACAAACAACTGTAAACATTCCGCGCCCTCACAGATTCCAGTCTTTGGCGCGCACTTTCCAACCAACTTCCACAAGACTTGCGACTTTGTCCCGAGAGTCCCAACCTGTCCGGAACCTGAATTTCTTACTCCAGCAAACACTCCCGGACGAGAAATCCACGGCCGACGCCCCGCGCAAACCATGGCGGCCGCTTCAGAGTCGGCGACCGCAAAGGACGGCGTCGCTCTCAAGTTTGCGACTTTCGCCTCCGAAATCGAACTGCCCTTCTACTCGGCACTGTTCTCATCCAAGCTCGAACATGATAAGCTTAGCGACTCGGCGCGGCCAGTTTTGGGACTTTACGAGCCAAGACCCGGCGTCGCGGCCGACGATTCGGTCAAGATGCAGGTCCTGGGCAGTGCTCTGACTAGTCATCAGTGAGTCGCTCTCAGCGCCATGGAGATGGAAGAGATTGGGTAGCAAACATGTCGCGTGGCTTGCTGCTCCCGTTTGTGCGACCACTGACTGACTCTATGCCTTCTCTAGTGTCCCAGCTGGTACCGTGCGAGCAGAAGGTATCATCAGAAACCTCAACACTCTGGATGCATTTAAGAGCGTGGATAAGGCCGAGGTCATTCAAAATGCGGCCAGACAGGTTCGTCTCCTGGTCATGATGAGTTGCAAGCTGGGCATGGGCTAAAACAAACACAGATCTGGGACGCCATCAAGGATGGAACCATTTACTCGGTTCCGTCGCTACTCGCGTCATACGTAATCCTCTCTTACGCGGACCTCAAGAAGTACAGAATGACGTATTGGTTCTGCTTCCCGACACTCCCCCTCCGACCCGCAATGGAAGAGAACTGGAGACATTGGACGTTTCAACGCAAATGAGAGTACGGCTTTGGTTGAACGAGTTGGCACCTGGCGTTACAGCGTCGACAATCGAGAATACGGCTTCTTCCTGGCTAAGAAGGTCCGCGGCAAGGAGGCTGATGCCCTCCGCTCCTCGCTCGATGACCCCGACGAACCAGACATCGGCTTTAAGTGGGAAGTTGGCTCTCTTCGGGACTTTGAGTCCGGTTTCTTCAACGACATTCCAGAGGAGGACCGATATGTGTCCTTTGTCGATTCCTCAAACTACGAGGAGCACCCGGCCTGGCCTCTACGCAACCTCTTGGTTCTTGTGCGACAGCGCTACCACTTGACCAAGGTCCAGATACTCTGCTATCGCGACATTCAATCGCGCAGACACGAAGCTCGCAGTCTCGTCCTACCTCTCTCCATGGACGCTGTCGAATCGATGGAGACCGCCGAAATGCCCAAGCCTACTGGTTGGGAACGTAATCCCGCTGGAAGAGTCGCGCCGAGATCAGTCAGCTTAGCAGAGTCGATGGACCCGACGAGAATCGCCGACCAGTCGGTTGATCTGAATCTCAAGTTGATGAAGTGGCGCATCTCTCCCGAACTCAATCTCGATATCATCAAAGACACCAAGTGCCTCCTCTTGGGTGCAGGTACTCTCGGAAGTTATGTTTCGAGAAATCTCATGGGCTGGGGCGTCCGTAAAATCACTTTTGTTGACTACGGCGCGGTCTCGTTTTCGAATCCTGTCCGCCAACCTCTATTCGCTTACAAGGATTGCTTGAATGGTGGTGCACCCAAGGCTACTCGAGCTGCAGAGGCTGTCAAAGAGATCTACCCTGGAGTGGATAGCGAAGGCCACGTGCTGTCGGTCCCCATGCTCGGCCACCCAGTCACCGATAAGACTCAGGCCGACTTCGAAAAGCTCAAGGCACTGATTGATGCCCATGACGCCATTTTCCTCTTGATGGACAGCCGAGAGTCGAGATGGCTACCTACACTCATGGGCAAGGCTGCCGGCAAGATCGTCATGAACGCAGCACTGGGTTTTGACACGTACGTTGTCATGAGACATGGCCCCGAGCCTAGAGAGGAGGGCGAGAAGACCCTCGGATGCTACTTCTGCAATGACGTAGTTGCACCTGGCGATTCACAGAAGGATTTGACACTCGATCAACAATGTACAGTCACAAGACCAGGCGTTGCCGCCATCGCATCCGCCCTACTCGTCGAACTCATGACGAGCGTACTGCAGCATCCTAAGGGCGCTTACGCGCCAGCCCCAGTTGCAGCCGACGGTGCTGCAAAGTCATATCAGCGTGACCCGCCAAACCATGCTCTTGGTCTGGTTCCTCACCAGGTTCGCGGTTTCCTGGCCGACTTCAACAACATGGTGATCAAGGGAGAATCATACCCCAACTGCAGTGCATGCAGCAAACCAATTTTGGATGCCTACAGGAATGATGGCTGGGGATTCTTGAAGCACGCCCTCGAGGACAAGGAATATGTGAGCGAGCTCAGCGGTCTTGCTGAGATCCAAAGACAAGCAGCGGCACTGGAGAATGACCTGGATTGGGACGAGGAGGATGAAACTGCCAAGAATGGCGACGACGAAGCGGTGCTACTGTAGTCCAGTCTACTCTCGATATTGTCTCTCAGTCACTGGAACCGACGGAACCGTCTGAGGAGAACTCGATTGGATCGCTACAAATTTTGGAAGCGTCCAAAATGGGACGATTGGAGTTGGAGTTCGATTGGCTTCACAAGGAAGGCTCAGGGGAAATCGACGGGCTATTGGCCTGACCTGACATCACCATTTTCGCCAGAGACGACTCCGGCGAGCACTACTCAATCGCCATTCACGACGCCTTCGCTGGAGGATAATACGTTCTCACCCAGGCCCTTCCAGCTCGACAACGTTTCTACGTGCTCATGCTCAGTGATTTCACTCGAGCGGGCACTGCGTTGGGGTCCGGAAATTTGCGAGCACCGGCAAGAATACTTTCTACGGCATGAATTGTGACTTGGCCAATCTTGGCTTATAAGCGGCATTTTGCTTTACGTATGGGGAATAAGGCGTATCCAACTTGTATAAGGCGGCACGGGTTGTCTGTCACTTCTGGAAAACCAGAGCAAAATCTTGCTTCGAACCAAGGCAGTATTGCAAGCAGGTTCATCAGGCGTTTCACGGTCAAGCAGTATGGCGTTTGGATGCAAAGGATCAAGTTTTGCAGCATGAATAAACAGATGAAAAAATAAACAACCAAGCAAAGCGTTGCTATGAATAAGGCTGATCGTGTTCGAAAAATGTAAGGGGCCTTGCTCGTTTATAACCCAAACAAAGCACGATCCGCGGAAGCCGAGCCTACCCCTGCTCGGTACCAGAGCAGATTGCTTGTACGGAATTGTGATGTTTAATTCTTAGGTAATGACCCTTGGCAACGTCGTGCGCAGTCTTTCATACAGACACAAAGTATACGAAGGAAGATTTGAATGGCTCTGTTCGACCACAAGAAGTCAAATGATAAGTAGGTCAGCATGTGCCCATCAAGAGTATCGAACCGTCAAGTGATGCCAGATGGGGCCTTGCATAAGCCAGAATCGGACCGTGGGGGTTGCAGCGAGATGACCCCGTAGACCCGTTGATGACCCTGTGAATCCCCACAGAAGGAGATCGCCTGAGCAGCCTTGAAGTGGAGTGCTGACCGGGTCAGTTTTCCTTGAACCTTCCCCAGCGGGCCAAGCGCCCAGGCGGCTGAGCGGCAGTAAGTGATGAGCTAAGGTAGGCTCTGCTAGGCACTTTCTCTCTGACCGGGCCGCCACATGGTCGTCCTTTAGTTTCCGACACGTTTTCTCTATCAACGTCTCCTTTTCATCTTGTAAAAATACACCATTTTTCGTTCTGAACTCTTGTCTCTCGTTCGAGTTCGACAAGTATATTACGAGTATCGACACACTTCACCATTCACGTGAGGTATACGCTTGTCGCTCTTCAGTCGTCTATATCCACAGCGCATTGCACCCCAAAGACCGTCTGGAACAAGGGGCCTGGAGCCAAACCGTTCCCATCCTCCCCGCAATCGCTAAATTCCTCTTTTGGGCACCCCCGGATCTCCATAAGACAAAGAAAGGCGGACGCCCACTCATCACAAGAGCCTTGTCTCACCTCATCTCATTCGCGTGGCCCGTCCAAGACAATTGTCTCTGCGCAGTTTCTGCACCAGGAGACTTGCTGGACCGTCTCTATTTACTCAGGCTGGGCAGTTTCGATCCCCGGCCCTGAACAGCTGACGCTGTTGGTTTAAAAGCAATCCAAGTGTTGCTATTTAAAGGGCCGTCGCATGCGTTGAATCGTCCGCGGGTCGACTTTCGCTGAAGGGGGAAGAGAAGCTTGCGGGTATCGCTTGAGGGGTAGTCTTTTTTGTATCACGATGAAGCTGTCGAACCTGTTTCAATCGCGCCTCCTGGGCGGGCGCCCGGAATCTGTCCACGACTACGTCGGCGTGCTCGTGCCGCTGGAGCAGGCCCACTTGCACTCGCACTCCGCCAGGACCGGAAAGAGCGAGTTCGAGGAGGCCCGTGATGACGAGGAGAGTGAGGGCCTCGTCGACGGGGAGGGCGCCGCTAAGGACGGCGAACAGGGCAACGAGGAGGAGACGGGCATGCTGCAGATGAGCGCCGCCGAGTACACCATAGAAGGACTCAAGAAGGCGGTTCGGAAGGGCGAGAGGGGACAAAGTGTCACCGAGTATACATGTGAGTGCCGAGTCCGTCCTGCATCTTTTGGTGGACAGGAAAGCTCGCGAAATGGGCCAAGATACTAATGCTCGGAGGCAGTGAAATCAAAACTCATGAACAAGGCTATTCAGGACATTGGAATGGGAAAATATCAGTGGAATTTATTTATCCTGTGTGGTTTCGGATGGTTTGCCGACAAGTAAGTTTCCCTCTTCAAACGTCATATATAAGAGTTGACTCCTGACGCCACGACCTAGCCTTTGGATGCAAGTAAGTCATTTACAATGATCCCATTTTGGGAATATGCAAACTTCGATCATGTCTGGCAGGCTTTTCAACTAACATATACGCAGGGTATATCATTGACATTGCCCTCCCTATCAGAAGAGTTTGGCGTCACCGAAAAGACCGTCAGATATACCACCAGCTTTGTTTTCATTGGTCTATGTTTGGGAAGTTTTGGCTGGGGGTTTGGAGCCGACATGTTTGGCCGCAGGGCGGCTTTCAACCTCACTTTACTCATTACCAGTATATTCGGCACCTGGGCAGCTTATGCATCAAGCTGGGGGTGGACTTGCTTCCTATTCATGTTGATGGGAACCGGTGTTGGAGGAAACTTGCCCGTCGACGGCGCCCTCTTCTTGGAATTCCTGCCGGATGCCTCCAGTTCCTTGCTGACGCTGTTGTCTGTCTGGTGGCCAGTCGGTCAACTAGCTTCATCTTTGGTTGCTTGGTATTTCATCACGACGAAGCCTGTTGACGAGGGCTGGCGATGGTTTATCTTCGTCATAGGAATCATTACTTTTGTCATGTTCCTACTCCGCTTCGTGGTTTTCCATCTCCTGGAGTCTCCAAAATACCTGCTCTCAAAGGGACGTCAAGCAGAGGCCGTAGCGGTCATCCATGCCATTGCCTATCGCAATGGAGCCAAAACCTGGCTGACGGAAGAAATTCTCGACGCTGTTGCGGAATCGGCGGCTGTCGCGGAGCCAGTGCCTCACTTCTCAACCGGCAATATCATCAAGCAAAAGTTGTCGGCCTTCTCTGCCGCTCGCCTGCGACCTCTCTTTGTCAACCGCAAGCTCGGCCTGTCGACTGGCCTGATATGGTTCTGCTGGGCGACCATTGGCTTGGGCTACCCTCTCTTCAACGCCTTCCTGCCGCAGTATCTCTCCCACGGCGGCGCCTCCCCGCCTTCTGACACCGAGGGTACCATCTCGAATGCCGACACCGCGACGACGTATCGAAATTACGCCATCATATCCATGGTCGGCGTGCCCGGCTCGCTCCTGGCGGCGTATACCGTAGACCACAAGTCGCCGTACCTGGGACGGAAGGGAACCCTGGCCATCGCCACGCTGGTGTCTGCGATATTCCTCTTCCTGTTCGTCACCTTGGGTACCACACCAAACAGCCAGCTCTTCTTCACTTGCGTCGAAGCGTTCACGCAGAATATCATGTACGGCGTTCTGTACGCCTTCACGCCCGAGATCTTCCCGGCTCCGGTGAGAGGTGCCGGAACTGGTGTCGCCAGCTTTCTGAACCGCATGACTGGACTCGTGGCGCCCGTCCTTGCCGCCACCATGCCTGGTGATGGGACCAAGTTGCCCATCTATCTCAGCGCCATCTTGATATTGTCGGCGTTTGGAGGAATGTGCTTGATACCCATCGAAACTAGAGGAAGACAGAGGCTATAAATATTCTACTATCGAGCGCTGTAACATATTACTACAGCGATACATAGACTCGCCGCGAGACAGCTGCGGCTAGTCTAGCACATACTAAATGCATACTTTGAGACTTGTCACAAAGGGCCTTCCTGTTTATGAGTTTCTGATGTCTAGTTGAACACCCGTGGTATAAGAATTATCTACTTCATATGCTAACACTTTACCTCGTCCCTCTCGCTCCAGCCGGCGCGTCAACCCTCCTCTTCTGCAGGCCTCTTCCTAATGCGTCCCTCACCATGGGATCAGACTTGATGGTGTTTTGTATAAGCCACTCTTTCAACTTGCTCCTCATGCTGTTGACCAACTCCGGGTCGCCGATATATGGAGCCATTTCCAGATCCATCAGGCGCCCGGCGTCCGTGTCCAGCATTCGCGAGGCCTGCTCCAGTCTGTCCAAGCTTTGCCGCAGGACCTTGTCCGACGCATCCCCGGGCTTGACGCCCTGCTGGCCCGGGGGCTGCAGCAGGGGTCCTATCTGGCTGAACGCGATGTATAGCGTGATGCTGCATTTGCGGGCGAGGGTGATGACCTGGAAGGGCAGGTAGGGGGCGTGGGCGGTGAAGCGGGCGAGCAGCGGGTTGACGATGCGGTCGACGAGGGCGGGGAAGCCGGGGCGGGTGACGGTGTGCAGCTCAAAGACGCACAGGGCGGCCAGCGTGTACCAGCGCCAGTAGCGGCCCCAGTCGAGGTAGCCGAACAGGCCGAGGCCGTACATGACGGCGGCGGCGACGGCGTAGTACGGCAGCAGGACCTGGCAGCCGCGCAGGACAAAGTCGCGGATGGTCACGCAGTGCCGCCAGGCCACCACGTCGGGCCCGAAGCGCTCGTACGCGAAGCGCCGCGCCGGGTCCGTCAGCGTGTCGCTGGCCGTCTTGAGGTGCATGAAGACCTCGCCCACGTCGCCGTCGGCGGCGGCATCGGACGACACCTTGTCGGGGTGGTGCAGGGCGGCGAGGCGGCGGAAGCGCGACTTGACGTCGCGCTCCGAGGCGCTGAAGGGCACGCCCAGGTCGGCGTAGAAGTTGGAGGCCCGCGTCAGCTCGTGGTCGGCCTCGTAGAGCGTGTACAGCAGGTACGCCGAGACGACGAGGATGTGGATGCGGCGGCGGTGCTCGAGGAAGCGCGGGCTGTTGGGCGCGGGCTTGGGGTCGCCCGCTCGTATCGTCACCGAGTAGTATATCGACTGGATCCAGGAGGTGGCGAGCTGTGGTCAATGGTCAGCCATCTCTTACTATCTTGCAGGTCGCGATTTGAGCTTCCTGGTGGCTTCTAGGGAGGGCGCGCATACATTCGGGAGAAAGGACCACCCCAGGAGGGAGAGGACGTTGCTCGACATTGTCGCAACGGTCGTGAGCCAGGGGTCGATGCCCTTATATCATGATATTCGTCGTGTGGACTGTGTACTTGCTCCGAGAAGCAGACAGAATCGAAGGCGTGGAAGTGTTAAAAGAGTGAACGTATGGAAATCATTAAGGATAGCCCTCGAGCTACCCTGAAATGTGATGACAGGTGTCGTTACTTAGCGCCTTCTTCCCGCAGGGGTTCCTGCAATTGGGCGCAGATTAACGGCCTTAAGCTCGGTAGGCTAGCGTAAAAATAGGTGCCCCGGAAGTATCCATAGTGGTCTGATGTTCAGCAGACAAAAACAACATGAATTGATGACATTACAATTCCTCCCAATGCATCAACATCAAAGATGCTATGTCTCTCGTGACCCGAAATCTAATATGATCAAGTCTTTTCTCAACGAGAGCATTGATATCAAATCACCTTGTGTTCTCTCCAACATCGACTCGCGTTTGAAGTCTGCCCATCATGGCTCAACGGGGCAATCTGACGCCTAAGGTAAGCGGGATAAGTTGAAGGGAATTTGCATTCTGGTCCTGGCACAAAACTCCCATATTACTGTTTCAGCAGCAATGCTAATGAATATGATAGACCATCATGGCTCCGATGGCTGCCTTCACCATGGCGTGTGTGCTGTTTACGTGAGTGTCTTGCATATCCCGCGCTCGAAGTTCAAGTGCTAAGCAACGATGATAGTTACGTTCGCTCATCAATCAAAGAAGCCAGGCGCAGCGCTGTATGTATTCGTCACATGTAATTAAAGTTCACGAATGGCTAATAGCGGACTGCTGTTGTAGCAGCATGAGCGGCAAAGTCAACGGACTAATGCTTACCCACGTGAAGGAAAGTGAAATCGAATACAAAGAGCTGGTTTCGAAATGCAAGGGCGTCGGCGTGGTATTCTGTGCATCTTGAAAGATTTTGGGGTACAGAGCATGGCACCACCAGCAATCTCCTACGATCTGAAGCAATCGTCGTGATGTTGCGTCAAATGGCCTCACCTGTAGGCTCCCATATATGCGCTTGTAGAATTGCTATAATCCCATAAATAATTGTCGCCAGGGTGAAATGAATTGGTATATGACCACTTGAGCCTCATTTTCTTTTCCCCAACCTAGCACGAATGCTATTGTTGATGAACCACCCTCCGGCCTGGGGCAGTGCTGCAGTTCGGCTGCAGCTTTCGCCATCCGCCATTGACCAATAAGTACCTAGTCTTTTCACAACAACTGTCACGTGAAGCACGAGTTAATGACCGGTCATCATGCAGGTCAGCTGAAAATTGCAGGAGGGGAAGAAGGCGGACGGACCTCAAATCTCTCCTTCGTAGACACATACCTGCCAGCATCATTCCGTCAGTCTTAGGCACACCACGGCCTCATGGAGAATCACCAGGACCACTATGAAGGGAATTCCGAAGCTGGTAAAGCACAGCGCAATATATCATCGGCAGTCCAGGTTGATGCTGGTGATGATGCGTTTGAATCCATTTTGAAAGACTTCGAAACCCTTTTCCAAAACAAGCAAGACAGCATGGACGTTTATACCGCCAAAGTTGTTCAAATATGCAATCAGGCACTGAGTGCCGCAGACATCCGCCACACCGCCATAGCAAGCCGCATCAAGACATGGAAGTCCGCCGAGGGCAGTATCCGGCGCAAAAAGCTCGAACGGTCGCTCCGCCAACAGTTGCGCGACGCAGTCGAATCGAAAGGCTTGAAGTGGGACATATACTGTGCCCACTCGAGTCTGGGGCCTGGAACCATGGGGTCATTCGAATCTGCCGTGGAAATGTTGCACGACCTGCACAATTTTGGCGGCGCTCGTATCTCGCTTTACTTTCCGGGAGATATCGAACGCATCTCCTATGTCCTTGCGGAGAGATTTGAACTTGTTCGGGAGGTACGAAAACATCAGTCTATGGATGTCATCACGACCTTGCAGCGGCGCCTTCAGGACTTTGACGCAAATGCTCCTGTCGATGGAATACACCAAAGCCACACAGAATGGAGCTTCTCAGGCTACAAGGCCACCCATTTCATTGTACGACTACAAGAGAAAGATATACCCTCTAACAGAATTGCCGTCTGGAAAGACCTTCTAGTGGAAATTCAAGTTGGGACTCTTGTCATGCACGCATGGTCAGAAATTGAACACGACATGATATACAAACCACTTGAATCACAAGCGATCTCTGAAGATGAAATCAGACTTCTCGATCTTATCAATGGTATCGTCGCAACAGGCGAGTCAGCTTTAGGTCAGCTCGAAGCAAGTACCAAGAAACGACTCAACCAGCGGGTGAAAGACAAAGAAGCATTCGCAATGAGTCACCACGAACTCGGGCACTGGCTAGAAAAGTACTGGGTCGAAGCCAATAAACTACAGGGTAATTGGGAATACCTGGAACAACTCTACGCGATTGCTAAGGCGACGGGAGATCATCAGCTCGGAAGAATCCAACAAGTCCTCGAAAAGATCGACTCGGAGGAAGTCACGCACCGAGGGATTCTTCCTGTCAAGATGTTGGAGGTGATGTGTCAACCCCTAGCCAATTTGAAAAGACCCCAGCTCCAGGAAATGACCACCGTCGATTTCGTCGCCAACGCCCGATTTTGGGCCTTGCAGCTCATACATGGCCTAAATATGGCCATGTTTCTCGGGGTTGCGGGGGAGTTTTTCGATGTCGACGGTCTGCCAGCACGACCTCGTGTTGCAAGTTTCCTTGACATTCTCCACCCTACCAGAGCATGTTATTCAGATATTGCTGCGGTACATGTCATTGTAGACTACTGCAAAGCTGTCCTGGAGTCTGGGCATAAAAGCCAACTCGTACGCATTGCTACCCGTTTGCCACGAACGGGTCGCGTAATCGCATCTTCCGAACCCGGAGTTGGTCTTCTCATCCCAGCAATCTTTGTCTATCATTTTGTCACAGCAGAGGGTGAAGTAGATTACGGCGATTATCACGGGTGTCGAGAAATGGCAATTTCTGAAGTTCAACAAAGCATAAACTTCATTGAGTTTTTCCTGGGCCACGGCAACGATACAGAGGGCAACATGCTTGCGATTTGGGACAAACTAACATCAGCGTTCCCCGAAGACGCGAACAAAGTACCGGCGGAGTGGTTCCTCGTACCCAATCTATCCCAAGAAATCCATGAAGCCCCGTGGAAGCTTGTGACTCGTCCACTCCATCTGGATGTTGTCAGGCCACCCAGATACATCAATATTGTTTCTCATGACAGAAATAAGCTCCATGAAACATTTTTCGAGGACGAAATTTCAAGCTTCGAATGCCGGCTACATCCTAAAACACACTGGGAAAAGATCCACCGAGCTAGAAATATGTCTAAACTCCAACAACATCAAATGTCTGTAAACAGGGTTGAAGCAGCTAGTATGCGAACAGAATGTGACAATAGACTTCCTGAACCACCACTTTCTCTCCCGGTAAGCTGGAGGCCAAGAAGAGGAAGAAGAAGAAGAAGTAGTAACAATAGTGATACTAGTAATAGTAGTGGTAGTGGTATTTAATGCCCGGTCATAGTAATTTATAATAGCCAAAGTGTTCCAGTTCGCTAGCTTGATGCCGAAAGCTTCCTCTCTTTATCATCTTCTCACCTGCTCCACCAGGTCTACCAATACACCAGATTCACCCCATCAAGATTCAATCGCGACCTAAGCAGCTGGAGGTAACTATAAATGATACTCACTTGATGGAGACATATACAGTTGGAGCATCCTTAAATGTATATTTTTTTAATTCAGATATGTATGACCATACCTCTGTACCCATGTTCATTGTTAATGACATATGATTGGTCGACGGTCATGCATGTTGGTGGCATTTAAGGCAACGCCTTGCGTCAGTCCCATCGTCCGGAAGAAACTAAGTCTGATGAATATTGTCCCCCCTTTGCAGATATTCATCAACGCCATGCCGAGTGACAGCTCTTTGTGCCTTCAACAAAACAAGATGAACAACCAGCGGATCCGCGTAGCCATAATCGGAGGCGGTCTCGCCGGAGCCACCGTAGCAAACGCCTTGTTCCGCTTGCAACACGCAGATGTCCACGTATTTGAGACTGCCCCCGAGTTCTCAGAGCGCGGTGCTGCCGTTGGGCTTTCCGTCAACGCTCAACAGGCCCTCAACCTAATTATGCCCGACTACAAATATATGCTTGAGAGGGCAGGCGCAGTCCCCATGAGCTCTTCTCGGACCATTTTGGTGAGCTCAGAGAACCATCAAGTGAGAGTAAAACTGATATCTGACGTTATTTCAAAGGGGTCAGGCAAAGATGTTGGGACCATCATCTTTGACTTGAAAACTGGTGTCTGCGTTCATCGAGCGTCCCTCTTGCGTGAACTCCTCGCCCCATTACCTGCAGAAATACTTCATCCAAACAAACAGCTTGTTGCCATAAACTCCAAAGCATCTGGCACTGAGCTCACCTTCAAGGATGACACCAAATACGTTTTCGACGCGGTCATTGGAGCCGACGGTATCTTTAGCTCCGTTCGACGACACATCTTCCGAGATACTACCCGCCCGGAAGACTATGAGCCCTCCCCTGCCGGATTCTGGGACTGCCGAAGCTTGGTTCCCATTGACAAAGCAAAGGCTGTGCTGGGAGAGCAGCTGTTCAACGATGATCGACGCTATTCCTGGCTTGGGAAGGGTGCATTCATCATGCATGATATACTGGAAGACAAGACGATGGTCCAGTGCATAGTGTCTGCCATCGAACGAGAGCAACATAGCTCTGAGTCTAGGAAACAAATTCTGACCCGCGAGAACTTGACCGACACTCTACATGCCTGGCTGGATGGGCCGATTGCGAGCGGAATCATAGATGTTTGTTTCCATCAATGCCTCTTGGCACCATTCTCCTGTATCACGCGATGCTAACTTATGCGCAGCTCACATTGAATGATTCGAGCACTCATAGGTACTCTCAATGGGAACACAAGGTAACGCCTACATACGCCAATGACCGTGTTTGCATCATGGGAGACGCAGCTCATGCGTCAACACCCTGGATGGGCGCCGGAGCTGGAATCGCCCTAGAGGATGCCATGGTACTCGGCAAGCTCATCGCCAACGTCTCATCTGCGGAAGAGATCGCGGTTGCCTTCAAGGCCTACGACGCACTGCGCCGCCCGCGATGCCAGAAAGTCGTGGACACGAGTCGAGACACGGGGCTCCTCTTCTGCGGCGAGTACGGGCTGGACGCTGCGGAATTGAGAGCGCAAATCTCAACAAGGTGGAATTTCATCCTTCAACTGGATATGGAGGAGCATATTCAAGAGGCGCTTGCTCAATTTGCTCGGATCAAAAACTCGGAGTAGGGTTGGAGTTGATGAGACGCAATTCTGCTGCCTGATTAGGAGTGGGCGACGCATACTCGATTACGAATTTGTGTGTTCATGTTTGTTGGCCACAAGCCACCAAGTCACGTTAAACAGACCCACCCTAGTACATACAACATCACTTTCAAAGCTCTATTCCGCTGTAAAGTCGTGCGCTTGGTGCAATTGAAATGCATTGTCAGATTATAGTGTCGCCTATAGCCAGGCCTGGAGTATGCAAGTTGAGCCATCATTCTATAGCGATTGGCTACTCTAAAATTCTATTTGTTCTCGGAGGCATTAATTGAAGTGTTAAGATGACGAAATCTCGGCCGAAAATTGATTTTGGAGTCAGGACTACCATATAACATGGGCGTCCTCTACGGCGCAGCACTTGTGGCACATAAAAGTACATTGCAGCAAAGGCAACCCAATCAGCCACCTATGTGGCGTGCATGACAAAGAGGGTAGGCACCAGTTCAAGCAAGATACAACAACCAGGGAGGAAATAAGAAGTCTGTATATAAGTCGCCAAGACATCCCGAGTATGGCAACACCCTCAGAGTACAGATTTAGGAAAATAAACTGTGTGCGTCTTATAATGCTTGCGCATGAACCACGAATTTAATTGATTAAGCCGAAAATGTCTGTGTTCGATGAGTTTGAGAAACTTATCTCTGCGCAAAAACCCGATACCGACCCTAGCCAATTCTTTGCTTCACTCGGCTCACCATCTGTCTCGATCGCCGTTCTTGACCATGGCGAAATCACAACTCAGTGCTATTCCACTATCGGGCACAATGTGAAGACACGATTCCAAGCTTGTAGTATAAGCAAACCCGTCTCGGCCATGGCGGTGATGAAACTTGTGGAGCAAGGCCGGCTGAGTCTGGAGGACAAGATCGCGCCCCTCTTACCTGAGATCGTCGTTGAACACCTTGGGCCTGCCGCCTTGGTTCAGGACATCACGATTGCACATATCTTGAGCCACACTGCCGGTCTTACGGCCTGGGGCTTTCCTGGCTACGTCGCCGCCGACCATCCGAGCCCGATCGATGTCATTCTCGGAACGCAAGGAGTCAACACTACGCCGGTCAAGCTAGCAGGTATTCCCGGACGACAATGGCGATACTCTGGCGGAGGATTCATTCTTCTACAGATAGCTTTGGAGAGGATCACTTCACTGTCGTTCCCCGAGCTCATGGCTGAATTGGTACTGCGACCACTAGAGATGCATGACTCCTGCTACGGCGTGCCAGAGAACGGAACCGACCTGGCTGAGGCTTACTTGACCGGTATCACTCCAAGTCCAGCGCAATGGCACTATTTGCCTGAGCAGGCGACCGCCGGACTCTGGACGACACCAGCCGACCTGTTGAAGGTCATCCATGCCCTGCAAAAGTCCTTTGCGGGCGGCGAGAATACTTTCTTACAAAAGGAGACAGCCAAGCTGATGCTCACGGAGATCAACTCGAACCGAATGAGCCTGGGATGGGTCGCGCCGAAGAATCCAGGAATATGGTTCGGCCATACCGGCTCCAACGACCCGGGCTATCGATGCACCGCCGTGGGAACTGCGGATCTATTGGGCCAAAAGAACGAAGCCTTCTCGAACGCAGAGTGCGGCATTGCGGTCATGACCAACTCAGGATTGGGAGTTCTGCCCATGTTCACTGCCCTCCAGACTATCAAGTTCCTCAGGGGCTGGCGGGAGGCGGCGACTGCTCAGACGGACATGCAATTCGTCGCACCCTTGTCCCTGCCCGATCGAGAAGTCCGCGGAGACTGGAAGGAGTGGCAGGGTCGATGGAGCAGCGAGTACGACGAATGGACCATTGACGCTGACAACGACGGGCAGCCACAGGCACGCTGGCGCCAGACTCGGCCGGTCAAGCTACTGCCCGCAGCCATATGCTCCGAGATATTTCAGGAGGGAGAATCTCTCGATCTCGTCCTCGATGGCGTCGGATCAATACTACGTCTGGCTTGGAGGGATGGGGAACGATCTATCGATTACATGGATCCCTTAACCTACAAGACGACAAAGTTGTCGAGGGCCAGATCGGAATCCTTATCACTAGACAAGGAGTGAAGATTATATGTGGGCGGACATAATAGTCCTATGGAAGCGAGCTAGAACACGGGAGCCGAGGTCGATAGTATTTCTCTGGGCCGTCTATTAGTTCTTCGGAGGCTTATGGAATACTCCGCAATCCAATCTCTTTATCCCGACACTAGCCAGTCTAGGAGGAAAAGTGCTACAATGATATCATCGGGTCCCTTTCTGAGTTGAAGAAGACCTGTTGGAAGGTACGTATACGCGCTAGAAGTCTTCGATATGAAACAATTATGATTTATAGTCCAAGGGTGTGTAATCAGCACTTTGGGCCGTGCGCCGCTTATACGATCTTGTGTTGAGACTAAGACTCTATCTATAATTTGGGTATAATAGTCGTGACAAAGGTGTCTGGAAATAAGTGCCAGTATCACATAAAAAAAGGGAAAAAGAAAATCGCTTGTCTAAGCTTCCAACTTAAGCGTCGTGGATAAACGACTTCATCGCCGCCACGACCGTTTTCGCGCTTTCCTCGTATCCGAGCAGCGCTCCGACCAAAAAGGTATCGTGCAGGGCCGCCTCCTCCTGGTTGAAGACGATCTTGTTGCCGTCAACCTTCTTCATCTCCTCGGTCCACTGTTGCACGACATCGTGGAACACCTCGGCGGTGCCCGCGCTGGCGAAGATGGGCACCGGCGTCGCAAAAGGGTTGCCCAGCGGTGTGATGTACTTGTCGGAAGCCGGTAGGGCTCCCGCATATGTGTGCGCGCCCCAGCTCAGGAAAGACTTGGGCAGGAAATCCGTGTTGTAGTTCCTGTTCTTCGACGGGTCGTAGTCGAACGGTGCTACCCAGGGCGCCGCAAACGTTGCGGCCTTTGGCTGGCCAATGCTCAGTTGGGCGCCAAACTCTGAGATGTAGCGCAACAGGGCGATCATCAGGTTACCACCAGCGCTGTCGCCGCAGAGAACAATGTTCTCGGAAGGAACCCCGAGCTCGCGGGTGAGATACAGGTACGCCGTCACGGCGTCTTGCAGAGCAGCGGGAAATGGCGATTGGCCGCCCCAGCCGGACAGGCGGTACTGAAGAGAAAAGAAGTAGTCTGCCGCGCCGCTCTCGGTCATGTTGTTTCCGGCAAAGTCGGCCAGGTCGTCGCGTCCATCACCAATGACGAAAGCTCCTCCGTGGACGAAGAGCATGACGGTCTTATTGACCACATCGGCGGCAGAAGGGCGCGCCGGGTACCATTTTCCACCCACGGGCTCGGGGCGCACGGACTCGGACTTCAAGGGCCCGATATAGTTGCTGGCGTCGGCGGGCTCGACGACCTGGAAGCGGTCGCCCGTCTTGCCCGGCTCGAGGGTGTTCGTCTGTGTGATGCCGACGCGCGACTGGAGGTCGAACAGCACAAAGGCGACGCGGGCCATCAGCGACTGCTTTACTGTCCATTTGGGATGCGGCCTCAAGGGCTTCACGAGCGCCTGTATCAGCCATAGAGGCAGACGAACGACGACTGTTCCCGTGTATGCGAGCTGGAACAGAAGCCTCAATGGCTGATACGAGATCAGAGGGTGACCTGCCGGTTGAGCCATGGTTGTGTGTAAGCTGTTGACAGGAAATGCAACAAGAATTGATCACATATGAGGTTTGATATTGGATGACCAAGAGTATAAGAATGCCCGTTAGTATCGTGTTCAGGTGATGGCCTTAGTCTGAAACATTTATAAGGCTGTCTAATTTCGTTGGTAGCGGCCGTTGGAACTGGGAGGGGCATGGCAAAAAGGCCCGGAGCCGAAAACGACGTGGCAGAAACCGTTTGTCTCGTCTTTCTACACCGGCGATCCTTGTCCTGTATACCCTTGCTGTGTGCTGGGCAAATGGGTATCCATTCCCGACTCCGCACTCTCCTCTTGCTCTCCCCGCCTGCCCGCTCAGTCTGAGGCACGGGCATGCGGAGCGGGTTCTCTGGCTGGTCTGGGTGTGTTGGTGTGTGACTGCCAGAGCCAGAAGCAAGCAAATGCTCTGTAGGTGAAGATCGTCGGGGAAATTCTTTTGTGTGTTAGTGGATCTTGGCCAGATGCGGGTAGATATGCCCGTGGTTAGTGGCCAAAGCCCTCAATTGGAAGCGGAAAACTCCAGCAGCGGAGACGGTGCGGCTGCGGACGTTTCGATACCCTGCGTTATTGGCTGCGTATCTGGGCTGCAGACATGGCATTTTATGGAAAATACGATACCGTTCGGGGGTATTTTGGGGGTCTGGAGTCTGGAGTCTCTCAGAGAATTCCCACATTTGCAAAGGACCCTACCGGCATATTCCATCCCACCCCATAAACCCCCGTTCTGGCAGTCAATATTGTCAGCAAAGGCAGGATCCCTCCAATCAGATATTCATTGCCTGCACGAATGGGCCGAATTCGCGCAGAAATTGCAGGAGTCGTCAGGTGCTGAGAATGTGATTGGGTTCCTGTTGCTAGACGTGACTCGGCCGGGAATGGGCGGCATTGGCAAGCCATATGATGAAGGAGAATATGATCAGCCCGGATCATATAATCATTCAGGTCGGCGCTGCCACAGCACTACATCAAGGATAGCCGCGGCCTCTAAGACGGCGACTATAGTGATGGAAGGGCCGGGCGTCCTGTTAGCGTAAACTCAGTTGGGCGCCGGCGGAAATGAGCGTATTGCCCCTAACCACGCGGCCAAGGACTCGCCAGGCACACGCTGCACAGCTGAACCTTTTCAGGTTATGGTTGATTCAAGTATTCCAGGTAGTCCCTGACTGCCAAGTGGCTAACATGTCGGTTGCAAGGCCAATGCTTCAAATTCAAGCCTTGTCCTCCATACTTGTCTCTGAATTTCCTTTCGCCAACCTGCCAGCTTCACACTTATCAGAGTAGTTCGGACGACGGGATATTAGTTGTTCTTTCTTTGTTTGAAACCGAATTAGAAGGGAACGCTGTCGACATTGGCTGGAGACAATGTCTTCAACGGACTCGACCATCGACTATTCCAATGATGGGCCCGGAGCCTTGATTGGCTGCGCCATCCTGGGCTTCGTTACCACGATGCTCGTGGCCGCCAGATTTTGGGCAAGGCGACTGGTGTCCATGACATGGGGCCTCGACGACTGGTTGACACTGACTGCTTTGGCAGCGCACCATGCGCTCTTGATCGCCTTTGGAGTCATGTGTATCGATGGAGGCCTTGGTCGAGATATTCAAGTCGTGGTTTCCATGCCGGGTGCAGTCACTTCTTTATACAAGGTAGGAAATGGTCATACCTTGCTAATTAGGAATCCATTCCAACTCATGAATGCTTTTTAGTCACTCTTTGCGGCGGAAATATGCTATGGCATGAGCTCCTCTCTGGCAAAACTCTCTCTCCTCGCCTTCTACCTGCGGGTCTTTCCGACCGAACGAGTACGATGGAGCTGCATAATTCTCGGATCCATCTGCATCATGTGGACAATCGCCATTCAGATCGTAAATCTGCTCCAGTGCCGGCCACTGAAGGCATTCTGGACCCCCGCCCTACAGGCCGAACCGACCACACATTGCGTCGATACGATTCTCTTCTTTCTCGGCAACTCCATTGTCAACTGCGTCATCGATCTTGCAACCCTGGCGCTTCCGATTCAAGAAATCATGAAGCTCCATACGACGCAGAAGAAGAAACTCGGTATTGCCGGTGTCTTCCTGCTCGGTAGCATGTAGGTGTTGGGATAAGCCGCAGAGTGAATACGGGCTCTGGCTAACCATATTCAGTGCGTTTGCGGCCAGTCTTATTCGTACGATATTTACGGCAACCATGTACAATGAGGGTGTCACCAACTTTTCTAGTATGTGATGTGGAATCATTCATGATCAGAGTTTCAAGAAACGAGACTAACACTTCTTGGCAGAGCAATTCGTCGTCTCGGGTGTCGCTACAGTGGTCGAGGTCTACGTGGGCATCATCAGCGGATGCCTGCCCATCATGGTGCCCGTCTACCGACGCATACGCTACGGCAATGCACTCAAGTCGACCACGCGCACGGGATCCGAGGGATACTATCTGAGCAACAGCGCCAACGTCATGGGCAAGAGTGCTGCCAGGACCAACCGTCTGGGGGGTGAGGGCCCGTTCGAGAGACTGGACACGAACAAGAACGACGACTTCGCCTCGAGCGAGTTCTCCAGCGACCGCCACATCATGGTTTCAACTGCAGCGAGGGATGATCAAGAATCACGGAGAACCAGTGACAGGGTCCCGTCTGATGGCATCGTCGTACGGTCGGATGTATCATGGCAGGAATCGCGGAAGTCCAAGCCATAGACGGAACATTTGGACTTTGGATATGTCGCTGCTAATTGGATATTGGCTATGCCCTACAACTATCATTATATCATCATTTAATCGCAATTTTTACTTTTCCCTATTGGACGCTGACCAGTGACCTCCATGGACGCTTGTCCGCTGTCAAAAAAAATCTTGTGTCTCTCAACCGATCTGTGGCGGCCGGCTGACACCCGGGACGACCTTTTGTCGCGTGCTTGAAAGCCTTGAATCCTTTTTTTGAGTTTTCTAGTGTGTCGCAGGGGAGACGGTGGTGGATGTCAACCCATGTCCGGAAGCGACTCCGGGCCAGGAGAGGCTTGCATACAAGTTCTCTACCCCCGGCCGGGCTAGTCAGAGCCCAGATTCCAGACTGAGGCTCAACTTGGGTCAGAATCAGTATGCGAGTCATGACATGAGCTCACGGCTGGAACAGTCCCACTAATAGTCGGGGAACTATTGACGATTGGCTGGCTGCTCCACCCACATTCCCTCAGCAGCTGCCGCGTATACCAGATCGTATCTTGATTCGGATGGAATTTTGCCCGTTAAGGGGCTCATGACTCAAGCAGCAAAGCAGAGAGACTCATAACGACTTTTAACCGAGATATTCCACGATGTGATTAAAGGTGCATACCAACGACGTCTTTACTGTAGTCCAAATGATGCCCTTTTCAGGCTTGCTGAGATTCCTCATTCAATAAGCCAGACTACACTGAAACTCGACCCTTCGATTGGTGAAGGCTCGACTCTAGAGCCTCGTAGGCTATTATTGGTTCTGGGAATGTTATGTGATCTACCACAGCATACCACCACGCCCGGGATTCTCGCATTGGATACTGATCGAGAACAACAAGCACATCGATATGCGATTCAGGAATCAGCACAACATCAATGTGCTGTCAGCTCCACCTGTAGGGCATCTTCGGGAAGATCTTATTTCCAATTAGGATATTTTCGAAGTCTTGGCTATACCTGAGCTGAACTTTAATCTGCACTTTCAAGTGCACGAGCTTGGCTGAGCTTTGGCTGGACCTGGTAAGCACTTATTGTCATTAAGCGACCGACTATATAACCTTCATGTGCCACGGACCCAGCGCGTCGGGTCGCCCTCAAACACTACTGCCGGCACAGACTGTGTAGGGCATCTAGCGAATATAAAGTCCGGACGCCAACTCGGATGCGCCACCAATGACAAACGCGCACCGCTTGTGATGTTCCGCCCGAACTTTTGGCCCAAGATCGTGCCAAGATCGGCCCGGGCAATCGGCCACCGGGAACACGAATTAGTCGGCCCGGGCGTCAACTGCCTCTGATGAATGCCTTGGTGGGCGTTTTCTTTTCCCGTGCACTTTTGCGACGCTGCATATATTGCCCCAACCTCGCCAGCTGTACGTGCGCGTGCTCATTGGTTGATGCCTCGCGACCCTGAGCATTATCGCTGCTCCTTATGCATCATCAGTGCCTCCAGCCAGTCACGCATCGAGTTGGCGCAGATGATAATGCGGGACCATCCGTGATTCATGCTTCACCCCCCACCTACGGCGCAGTGTCGTACCAATCATCTCATTGCGTTGGCGCCTGGAAGTTGCAGCCGGATAGATGCAGCTTCCTGCCAATTTGGACAATGCGATTGAGCACCGTAGACAAGCTGCCTGGAGACTACCACTTTGATCAGTTCTTGTGAACCTCGACAACGTGCCTCTTCTTTGCCACGACTTCTGATCAGATCTCCATTCGGATGTGCTTGACCATCCAGCTTGCGAGGCGACACGACGGTCATCGCAATGTCTCGCTCTTGGCACTTTCTATATCTTTTTGCTGGGCTCTTTGTCCAGCGTTGTTCTGCCGATGGCGGGGATGACTTTTCCAATAATCTCTTTTCCGATCTGGCACCGTACGTACTGAAATGAAGCTTGACTGAGGACTTGTCGTGATGCTGACGTTTGATCTCGTTCAGTGTCCTGGCCCTCTTTGGAGAACGAGTAACTATGCAATTTCTCAGCCAATCTGCTGGCTGGGCAGACTGCATCATTTTCGCCATGGCTCCTCTCGGCATCATGACTGCCATCGTTAGTGCCATCAGGGTCGGTGGCCCGTCCTGGCTCAAAGCCCTGGTGGGAAGGTCCCGCGAGAACATCTCAGCGGCCGAGATGGAATTGATGTCGTCCACATCTAAGGAGGCATGTGAGCTCTGGAATGGCCGAGACGTGGTGAGGTGTCAAGGATCTGCCTCAATCTACGAGTTCATTATCCTCCTTCCTCAAGGCATGCGGGACGCGGCCACAAGAAAATTACAGAAAGTGAAAATCATGCGGCTTCAAGATGCACAGAGCACACTGGTCAACAGAATCAATCCAGAAGGTGGGTATCCCGCTCCTACTTATCAATGCTTCACTGATACTCACCGACGCGACAGAATCAAACGTAGGGACACAGCTTTCACGCTGGCTCGGCATTCGAGTTCGGCCACACAAAGAAGACTACCAAGAAGCAATGAAAGTCAACAACAAGCAAGAAGACCCAGAAAGGGGTCAACAGCAGCGAGGGACTATTGAAACAACCTTTCTCCAGTCTGAATCTCAGGAGCAAACAACGCAGACCAGTGTCGGAAAGGAGCCCATCATAGACAACTCTCAGGCAGACAACAAACTCGAAGACCTCGAGGAAGAATTGGTCATCATGCGAAACACGAAAGCCGACGCACCGAACATCACATTCAACCGCCCGAAGAATGTTGGGCGACGGGAACTCTACTTGGTTGCTACCTTTGGTATCGTGCTCCAGCTGGGTGTGCTTTTATTTTTCGGTTTAATCACTTATTACCCGGCTTTGAGTTACCAAAAAGACGGCAAGACCGTTGTTGCGTATGCATGTCCGCTTGCCGTGATCGGCACAATAGTATTGGTCTTGGGCATGCTTCTCTGTTCCCACGTCGTGGATAGCACCACGCGAGAGGACAGGTACGAAGCTGCCAGAGGAAAGACGGCTCAGATGGTTTGGTTACAGCAAGAGACTACTGTCAGCGATCAATTGTTCAGTTCGGTAGCTCTGTTTCCCCCTCAAACATCCAAAGTCGTTACAACATCGAGTCGAGTTCTCACAGAGAATCCTACAGAACACGGAAAGCTTCAAAAAACAATCATTGAGACCAAAGCCATCATTGGAACCGGAGTCGGTCTTTTGGGATTCATTATTCAATTCATCGGCTTGAGAGGAATGCATTGGTCGGCTTCTATTGCTCAGCTCATTGCCCTTGCTATCATGACTGCTCTGAGGGCATGGGTACGTCGTGGATTCACGGACGAACTCCGCTCGAAAAGGCTCTTCCAATCGTACGAGCTCGACTGGCTTGCGCTCAACTTGGGAGATCTAAACCATGTTTTCTGGAGCAAGGCCAATCCAGATCCGGCCTTGAAAATTGAGAGGACTTGGGAAATTGCCGCTGGGGGGGTTGAATCCCAGTATGAAGCACTGGAGCCAAGGTATACAAAACCACAAGCGGAAGTCCAAGGTGAACAGGCCGAATGCTCGACAATCAGCAACCGGTTTAATGCTCAGGGCATCATGATGATGCGACGCAACCTAGCGAAACTCACGAATTGGCATGGTCCAGCACGAGAGCAAGCTATTCGTCTCACTCAAGCAATTGAAGTGGTGATGAATTCCTTATTCGACCCGAATCGCTCTGAGGCGGACGATAAACAAATCCAGCGCTTCATCTGGCCCCTCTACGTGGAAGGTGGCCCGGAAGGCAGGGAATGTGTTCAGCTCCATGTGGACAGAGACAATGACAAAAGAACCTGGAAAGCGTACGCAGATGAGATAGAGGCAGTCCTGTCTCTGTGGCTATATTCTACTCGGAACTCTGCTGAGAAACCAGAAGACCATAAATCCCAGAGTGCAGAAGCGATCTCAGCCAGTTCAAATGTCGAAGACGACACTTGGCTGCGCTCAAAAGGGCTGGGCTCTCAGCTGACGTTGAGACGTATCGGTCCATATACCAGAGAACTCCATCGAGATCTGGGTTGGTGGCTCCCTGATGGACCATTTCATCTTCTCAAAGTCATTGAGCCACAGCCTGGGGGACAAGAGCATTCTATGAAGCTCGAAGTTGAAAGACACATAGTGGCTGGTTGCGGTGATCCACACGGGGGGACCGATAGGATCACTGTTTCTTCGAAGCAAGAATCAAGCCTTCTCTGGGACCACGAGTCGATGGATCGACACATGACAGGTCATGAACACGTTCTACTCTCAGGCGACAGGGTCGGCCAACCTCAAGAAAGCTACACCGAGATACGGTCGCTTGCTGTAGAGTCCTACGAAACCATTGATAGGCTTTATGCTCTAGACTTATTGTCAGCTTTTATGGGCTCTGCGACAAAGATATTGGAAACTCCAATCGACAACCATTCCGAGTTACAACATTCAGATACGACTTCTGAGCGTATAGACATCTTGAAGTTTTTTACTCTCAAGAGCAAGTCCCTATCGAATCTGGCACAGAGCATCCATGAAACGGGATTGGGAAGCCTAAAAGACATCCACTTGAGCATTGTTCCGCCACTCAGCATCAATCACAAGCTCCCGGAGATTGATGCAGTTGTGGAATTGGTGTCCCAGAGAGCCAACCAGTGCCGAAAATCGGGAAACTGGGTGCAAGCTTGCAACGAGTACATCTGGCTATCTAGACTGGGAAGCACCTTTCCTGCGTCTAGCTTGGTTTATTCGAAAGCCACGGCACTGTTACTAGAGTATCTGCGAACTCTTGCATACTACCACGAGAGCGTAGGATTTCAATCTGACAGACCCGACTGGGATCCATTCGCACTTGACGAGATTGAAAGTGTAATTGAAACTATCAAGCGACGTTTCAATGAAATTGACTCAGACGTTCTTGCCAACATCAATGTAATGCAATTGAAGATGCAGCAGCGGTCTTACAATTCGGATTTGGGCAGAAATGTTTCCGAAATCAACGGCTGGTTATCGCCGAGTCGCGTGAACTTCAAGATGATGCACTTCACAGAGACACACCGATGGGTAATACACAATACGTATAAAACTTCCGAAAAATTGAACCGCCAAGAAATTGAAACACCGGATGTCATGGGTTGGCGGCCACTGCATTATACTGCGGCCATGGTAAGATCAGAAATGTCAGAGCTATTGCTGGAGCAAGGGGCTGATCCCAACGTTCGAGATATCTGGGGATGCACACCCATGCACTATTTGTCTCCACTCGATCTGAGGTTGTCTTCAAGATATCTCGAAGCCTACGGTGGGGATTTGAATGCAGTCAGCACCGAGAACAGGACGCCACTGCATTACTCGGCGCTCAATGGCGATTTGGATTTGGCAGAGACTCTGATTTGTAAGAAAGCGGATACTAGGATCAGAGATATTGATGGACGTACTCCGATTCATCTAGCGGCAATACAGGGGAGAGCCGACATAGTAGCGCTCCTGCCAGGCGACGTCGAGTTGGCAGACGAAAAGGGACTGACTCCATTACATCTGGCTGCCCTGAACGGACAATTCAAGGTTGCCGAGAAACTCGTCCAGATTGATGGAAATCTGGTCAATCTTCGAGATAACCGGGATCGCATGCCCATTCACTCAGCAGTCTTGGGTGGCTCCATTGACGTCATAAAGCTGCTACTTTCCCAAGAATCATATCGACGCTGTATCAACTCTGCCGCCAAAGGGGTCAACGGGTATCATTCTCTTGCGCCACTTCATATGGCCGCCGGGCAGGGTAATGTTGCCATTATCGAGAAGCTCATAGAAAATGGAGCCGACGTTACCCTAGAGGCTTCTTGGAAGAAAAGGGCAATTCACTTCGCAGCCCAAAGCGGGAGTGTACAAGCTGTCAACATGTGCCTTTCAACAAATGACGATATTCATACCAGAGATGGCAGCGGCAAAACGCCAATACTCTGTGCAGTTGAGGCCGGGAGCATCGATGTGGCTGGGTTCTTGATCGAGCATGGTGCGAATGTCAACGATGTTACGGACGACGGCAGGTCGTCTTTGTACGCAGCAGTCAAGAACGACAAACTGGAGATGATCAAGGTTCTTCTCAAGGCTGGCGCCGTCGTTGAGAATAAAGACGGCCGGCATGAAACGCCATTACACGTGGCAGTTCATAATGGAAGTGTTGAGATTGTCAAGACCATTCTTAAGGCCAGTGCTGATTCTATCAGACAGGTGTCACTCAATGATCTTTTGCACATTGCCAGAAGTCATAACATCACGAATATGCTTTTAGAAGCAGGCGCTGATGTTAATAGTGTGGCGGAGAAATCACTGGTCCCCAACGTCAGGGAAACTGACTCTAAAACCTTAGGGCGTCTTCTCAGGGCTGGTGTTGACGTCAATGATGCTCTTAAACATCGCGTTGGGGGCCAGACTTTGCTCAGCTACGCAGCAATGTATGGTCACACGGACATGGTAAAGCTTCTTCTAAAGGCTGGTGCCAACCCCAACGCGCGTTACTACACGGGAAGAGAATACAAAAGATATGGCGACATGCCAATATACTCTGCTGCTAAGTATGGTCAAATCGAAACCGCCAAGCTTCTTCTTGAGGCCGGGGCTAGTTCCGACCCTCAAGACCACAACGAATGCGAAGCACCACTCCGCATTGCAGCATGGAAAGGCGATAAGGACATGGCAACGCTACTGCTCAAGGCTGGTGCCGATCCAAATGCTGGTCACCGAGACAGCGTGCCAATACTACACAAAGCAATTTCTTCAAACAACCCAGTTATGGTCAAACTCCTTCTTGAGGCTGGTGCTTCTGCTAATGCACACGTCCAAGGTGATACCACACCAATATATCTGGCGTTGGACCGACGCGAACCTCATACGTATTTGGAAGCGCTCATCCAACATGGGGCTGATGTAAAAGTCACGTACAACAAAAATGAAACAGCATTGCACATAGCTACCAGGATCGGCAAAAACCGTGCTATGGAGGTGCTCATTCGAGGTGGTGTCGATGTTAACGCTGTCAACATTGACGGTGAGACCGCACTAGATTATTCTTTGAATTCTCAGTATCTCAATGTCTCGGGGGCGAAGATATTGGAGGAAGCCGGTGGCGTGAAAGGCTCAAACTTGATAGTCTCATCTAAGTCAAGCGAATAAGCGGCCGAGTTTTCGTGTATTTGCGTATTTGTTTAGATGTAGGTTAATATACCACCGCTCTTTCAGGCTCCAAACCTCCCGATCGCTCTTTCCAAGCGCAGCAATGAAGTATCTTACGGCACTCCCTGTGTCTTCTGCTAGCGCCAATGATAATATATGCGTCCATGCCATCGCCAGATCTCAGGCGCTGCGAGGCGACAGTGTCTCGATCCAGATTACGATGACGACTTCTTTACTTGAGAGGCGCGCGTGGGCCCGAAGAGTGTCCACAGCGACACCCACTGCATCACGAAGTACCCCAATGGTCCCTACCATGTCGAATTGGGGTCTCATGTGCTGATCCCAAAAAGGTTCCCAGACGACGATGCCTGGTCGGCCGACTTGACGATTCAGGATACGGACTTTGAACAGGAGTGTGCGATTCTGGGCGAGATAACGGCTGCAGGCTCAGAAGCACCACCTGCGCGTCCTGCTTGTGGGACAACTTTGGCAATTGTGGAAGATATCACTGCGGCCTGTAAATGGTCGAGCAGCGGGATATTGATACGTTACCACTGTTGAAATCAGCTGTCCTATGCCACCTTGGTATTCTTAGCCTGGAGAAATTGTTGTTTGTGTGTTTTAGTAGAATGGAGGTGTGCGATCATGCTGTTCAACATCAAGTCGCCCATTTAAACATAGCGCTTATCTTTCAATTTAACCTTTGCCACAGTTGAAACCTTTAATCATAGCATCTATGCTCCAAAATTGCTACCTATATGTATATGAGGTTTGACTTGCCCAACCCCTCCGGTATAATTATCCAGAAAAGCATCGACTCTCTCAACATCTAGACCGTCTACGACCTGAAATCCCGTTGGATTCAGCGTGCCATTCTCTATCAAACTCGGCAACACAGCCCAAAACGCCTTTGTGATGTCCGGGTACTTGGTTGTGTGGCACAAGACGGCCTTTCGAACGTAGCCGGCAGTTTTTGGACCGATTCTAGAATCATCAACACCACCCAAGTGGACCAGCGCTACGAGAGTTCCCTTTTTATGATTAGAAAGAGCTCTGGCGCCCAACGTCTGCCCGTCTGGGCCGCGCCCGACACAATCAATAGCGAACACCAGATCATCCCCGACGACTTCTCTGATCTGACAGTCGATCTCAGATTCGCCCAGCGCGCGATCAACGACGGTTGTGGCCCCGAGATCCTTCAATTGGGACTCCCTCGATTTCGACGCCACCACGACGATGTTCTTAAATTTGGCCAGCCGGGCGAGCTGCACACCAAATTGGCCGGTGGCGGAGCCTCCGCCGATGATCAGAATCGAATCCTCGTCGTAGCCACGGTACTCTCGGCCAGCGCCAAAAGGACTGCGCAAGTTCAGCCCAGTCTCGTGGAACAGCGCAAATACCATGGTCATGGCATTCAGCGGGAAAGTCGCAGCCTCGTCTGCACTGATTCGCTTGGGCAACGGAGCTGACTGCCACGCCGGCACGACACAGTATTCCTGAGTGCCAGTGCTGTCCGGGGAAAACGGACTGCCAAAGGCGAAGACGTGATCGCCGGCCTTGTACCCGGCGACATGGCGACCGAGAGCAACAATCTCTCCGACGAGATCCACCCCAAAGGGCGATGGCAGATTGTCCTTGATGAAGGTACCAAGTCTCTTGCCCGAAGCATCGTGAGGATTTACTGAGAATAGTCAGCACATGTCTACGCAAAAAGGTTGTCGCAAATCCTTACATCCTACGATAGATACTTTCAAGAGAATCTCATCGTCTTTGGGCGCTGGAGTCGGCCGTTCAATGAACTTGGGAGGCTGCCCCAAAGTATGGATGGCGAGAGCTTTGTGGGTAGACATAATGTGGATAGAATTATGTCTTGGTGTTGAGTCAATGTCGTGGCGGCGATGGGCAGTAGCGATGCTGAATAAATGCGGCGATTTGAATTTTCTCTATTTTCATTTCTGTCCTTGGCACGGTCACCATTAAATATGCGTCGCAATACGTTGCACTCATGGCGCCTTGGTATAAACCTTACACGCAGATTATAGATTATCAATCCCAGAAGATGGTGCTTCAGCTCGAAGCCAGTGGGCTTATGTCCGAATGATTTCTGTGAAGTACTAGCATGGCAACAGCGCGTTCAACTCTACCAAAAAAAACACCAGGCGGCTCACGACTAACAGCGTGCTGCCATCTTTGATTGGTAAGCTCAAACCTACGTCGCTGATTTGTCTCAAGTGCTTATAGTCGATTTACGCTGGCCGTGGTAAAGGTGGATCTATAGCTCGGCTTATATACTAAATTACATTTCTGATTTGTGAACTGCTGATATTCCATTTTTGATCACCGAACAAATTTCAACTGGATTTGTGATTAGCCGCTCCACTCTTTCTTCTATCAATATGGCATAGAACCTGCTTGGACACAGTTTCTTAGGATCAGACGAGCAAGACCGCTCCAGATCACCTGTTTCGAGGCAAAGAAAAGAATGAAAATAATTACTTACCTCACTCGCCAGCAATGGGCTCATCAGAAACAACAAGTCCTTACCATCGCTGGACTGGCGACCTAACACGACATTGGATCATGCTGCAGTGGAGGCTAGACCGTGCAATGCTCGACAGCGACCATATTAGATCAACAACACGGACTCTTATTCTGACTGGATCGATTGCAAAATGCAGCAGTCCAGCATCATTGAATGCGGGGCAGTCAATTTGCATGCACAGGCGCATCACACCCGGAGCAGCCCGCTATAACTTTCCTCAAAAGGCACCTCGTAGCGCTAGTCGGGGGCACTCGATAGCGGCCTTTCCCACTGAAGCATGGAGGGGCAGAGGGCTAGCAAGGTGGGGGACATGGACAGAGAATGACCTCCAACAGGGCCCCTGCCGCAGCCACATGAAATTTGAATAACGTACATCAAGGCTCATATGCGACAATAATCTTGAGGGAGTGATTGATCCTGCATACAATGCGTCATTTGAACAGCGGGACTCGCTAAATTGCAACCTCTCGAGCACGCCACTGTTCCCACCACGGCGTGTGTAGTGAGGACCAAAAACAGCTCTACTGCACCGAGTACATTATATAGATCTCTGGCATCTTTCTCTTCCTTTCAGGTTGTAGACGACCAAGAAACTGTCTTTTGCTAATCAATCTTCATTTATATTGTCCTTTGAAAACACTCACGAACACTGAACATGGCGCCAAAGAACAAAATCATCTTTGACACCGACCCAGGCAGGTCACTTTCCCGCACGTTCGAGGAAGCGGTACTAACACAAACCAGGTGTCGATGACATGCTAGCCATGCTTCTAGCGCTCTCTGCATCACCCGAGGAGCTCGAAATTGTCATGATTTCAGTCACCTACGGAAATGTGCCGCTGAGGAGCTGTCTGAAAAACGTTGTCTCCATATTTCATGTTTTGGAAAAGGAATTAGAATGGCGCAAGTCTCAGGGCAAGCCAGAAGGGTTCGAAGCGCTAAAGGCGTATAAGCCCCTCGTTGCCATCGGTCCAGAGCACGCCCTGGAAGAGGAAGTTCTCAAAGAGGACGGTTTCCGTAAGTCATGCAATATCGCCCATCATCTTTCAAGATTAAGACTGACACCAATTGACAGATGGTATTGACGGGTTGCACGGTGTTCACGAGACTGTAAGTCAAATGTCCTTCGCACTATTATTTACAAGCTGACTCAAACCTCAAGCACCCTCATCTGAGCCCAGAAGAGACGTGGAAGGCATTCTTTGAAGAGGACTCGCCCGAGCTTGGCCCCCATGACCACCCTTCCTACTTCAGATACTTCACCCCGTCCAAGGTCCCAGCACACAAGGAAGTTTTACGAATCTTGAGAGAGGAACCCGAGAATACAATTACCATTTGTGCAGTAGGTCCCATGACCAACCTGGCCATGGCTGCTGCAGAGGATCCGGAAACATTCCTCCGAGCGAAAGAGGTCTGCGTCATGGGCGGCGCCGTCGAGGTTCCAGGCAATATCACGCCGGTCGCAGAGTTCAACACGTACGCCGACGCCATCGCCACAGCTCGAGTGTTTGCTTTGACCTCAGCCGTGCCGTCATCGACCATGCCGGCCATCCCACAGCGAATAGCTAACCTGCCGCCGTACCCCGAAAACCTATCGAAACAGCTCAAGTTGACCTTGTTTCCCCTGGATATCACTACACCTCACCCCCTCCAGAGAGGATACTTCTACGATACCGTCAATGCACACGTCGAGGCAAACAGCCCTCTCGCGACGTGGGTGAACCACATCGTCGGCAGTGTCTTCCGGCGAATCGAAAGAATAAGAGGAAATGTTCCCGAGCCTGCTCTTCCCCTACACGATCCGCTCGTGGTGTGGTACATGATCCGGCACGGCGATCCGGCATGGAAGCTATCTGCGAACGAGGACATCCGCGTGGAGACATCAGGCCAGTGGACGCACGGCATGCACCTGATCGACAAGCGCGGCCGCAAGAGGGCCGTCACCGATGACGACGTTCCTGGAGACCACTACAGCTGGTTGAGCGCGAAGAGAGGAAACAGAGTTGACAGAGTTGTCGGAAGTCCGGGGTTTGCTGAGTTTGCGCCTGATCTTATGAGTCGCATTTTTGGATGAGCACAAAGTTTGAAGAACGGTGTCCAGCAACGATTAGGTCAAGTCTAATTTTACATTTCGAGTTCATGTTTGACCCAGGGTGAATAAATTTGAAGCAGCGGGGCGTTTGACCATGGCAATTACAGACAATAGGATGAACGGCATTTTGCTTCGATTTGGCGTAGAACTTCACTAAGTCTAATTTTAAGATTCAACAAGAAAGGAGTAATGAGGTTCGTTGGGATGCATGACAATTTCCCATGCCCAATTCCCCGAGTCTTAATCAGACCCCGGCCACAGAAAAGCTTAGAACACTGCCGACCGTGAGTCCAGTCATCAAACACAGAGCCATGAGACCTCCAGCAACTGCGCGTTCGCTCTCGTCCACCAAGTATCCCACAGACATCATGCAGGTACTCGCGAGCCACCCATTGGTAAATCCGTATGGAAACTGTACAACAATCAGGTAAAACAAATCGCTAGGAATGACAGCGCCACGGCCGTGAATATTGCACACCGCGTACAATGGCAGAAACACAACCCGGGCGATGCTGAATGCAAAGAGAAGCGCCGGGTGTCCGCGGAACGGCAACGACAAGGCACTCCCGCGGCCGGCCAGGTCGCCGAGATTCCAGAAGAAAAAGGCTAGCGGGATGAAAGCCGCGGGTCTTTGGAGTGCGTTGGCCTCGGACGGGGGCGTCACGGAATCGATCTTCGGGGTGAGCACCGGGAAGAACATGGCGATGACGAAGCACATGAAAATGGCGACGGCGGTCCATCGGAGTTTTCTGAACAGTACCAAAATGCTGACCGACTTTTGGGAACTGTCTTGAGCCTCATGCAGACTAGAAGATTCCGTTATGTGCTCGGCTCTGTGGTGCTGAGCCACCTCATTGTATCGCTTCATCAATGGGGCGAAACCCACAATCGCCATGACAGAAACGACGACTGCTGTTGAAAAGTAGATAAAGGCCACATTCCCCTCGTCTTGGTCGGCATCTCGTGTATGTACCAATGCAGGCAACTCTGGAGATGCCAACAGGACAGAGACAATCTGGGCAATAGGAGGAAGCACACCGGAGACGCCCTGGCCCGCCATGATCGCTTGCATGTACTCGGGCCGGCCAAAGCTCGCAGTGATGGCAAAGGCGCCGTTTTGAAGCAGACCTGCCGCCAGCGAAGTGCCAACCACCACAAGTAGGACAAAGCCCAGGTAGGCGGCTGGCGACGCATCAAAAAAGACTTTCGTAGACGCGGTCAAGAGTACGAACATGACGACGTTGACATACAGGGCCAGATTGACCCGGAGCGGGTAAGAAACGCCGCTCTGGATGTAAGTCATGAGGCCCATCGCCCCGAGATTGGTGGTCGTTGAGACGACTACGATGGCGGACTGGAAATTTTGCAAAACCCATTCATCGGCTTGAAACCGAGCTTGGAAGTAGGGAGCTGCCGCGAGAAACATGTTCCTAGGCGATATTTGTCAGTAGATCGAGCAGTGATGGATAGGGGTGCTCAGACATACCAGGCCCATAGCATTGTCATGCCCAGGAGGGCGAATATTCCGTACTCAAGCCATGAGAAAGGCACGGCATCGGTGCTCTCATCGCTGGGACTTGGTCTGAGCAACGGAGGATGATGTTCGTTGAGCCTCTCATACTCCGGCTCATCGTCCTTCTGAAAGAGCGACTGCAAAGACCTCATGATGATAGCTTCATCTAGTTAGTGCATAAAAGTGCAGTACTGTTTCTTCGTTTGTATTGGTTTACTCCTTTCAGACTCGTGCCGTATAAGCCTTGCCCTCGTGTCAAAACGGCAGCCCAGATGGTCAGGCAAGCTTCTGATCTTGTGCCGCAAAGACTTGCCCAACAAGAACAAGCGATACCGGGCATCCAGTTGAGCAAAGGACCAAACAACGTTCCTCGGATTGTGTGATAATTGGCCAAAGTGACCACGCCGATGAGGGACGTGATGCTGCGAAGGTGGAGATCGTGTGCTAGGAGTGCATATCATCGTCGCCCGAGGCACGAGCCTGGGGCGTGTGCTCCCAGGTGCTACCGAGACTGGCCGGTGTGAAGGCAATTGTTTACGTTGCCACAACACGAATGTGCTGATCGACGATGCCAGCAGCCATAGATCTGACCTGACTGAAACTGGCCTGATTTCGACTCCTTCACGCATGTCGGTCCGTGTTACCAGGATTGTAGTGTGGTGGATCTATAAATCTCTATATTCTTAACCCTGGAGTCATGGTCATGTACCGGTACATCAAAGGTGTACAAGGAAAAATGCCGAGTCCCCTGCCAAGTAACAGCGTTACATTCTGCAGCGTACCTATGTAAGCTTGTACGACACAACCCCTACCCAGCAGCCAGGAGAAGCATAGTTCAGGATCTCGCATTCTTACCTGTCCGTCTCCGAAGATCCGCGGCCGCTAGGGCTAGGTAGGGCTCGCGGAGCTCAGGCACAGGCACAGGAGACGTCTGGGGAAGCCCGGGCGCAGACTTCTTTCCTCCCCGCCGCCTTACATGACCCATAGGATCCGCCCCCGCGCATCCCCCGCATAGTTTAAGCGACAGTGACAGAAGGCTGGTTTCTCTTAGTCATTGCCAAGACTATATGAAGTCCCTCCTGTCCCTTTCGGGATAGAAAATGCGCCGATCACGTCATAGTCCTTCGCATAAGCCCTGTAACGGCAATAGTATGGTAGGATAATTTCAGTGAGACTGCATGTCATTATTCGTGTCGTGGTCTGACCGGATGGCCAAACGCCCAACTCCGTAAGAGACTTGAAAATGGTCCGGTACGGCCCGCTCTCGGGGCCGGGAATGAGCCAGAATACAATCCGTGGTCCATCTCATGCATGTGGATCCTTCGAGAACAAGACCCCGATTTCTTCGAAATACTAGGGCTGCCCCGTAGTCTAGCACATAGATTCCTCAGCAAGTACGCTCAAATGGCTTCATTATTTGGCAAATAAATTTCAACAGAAATTGCCATGTCAGCTGACTGGGTAGCTCGTAGTGATTGTCTGAGTGACCGATGGACGTGCTACAAAGCTAATTCTTCCCACTAGAGGCTTGCGGCTTTTCACTGATCTCCTCGTGATCCAAAACCATCTTTGGCACGTCGCCCGTCCGATCAACAATGGGAAATGGAGTCAGGACATTGCTGATATCGCCCCACCATGACTCGCCAAACCGCCTGTACCAGTCCACCGTGATCTCCAGGCCCTTCTCGAACGATGTGTTCTGGACCCAGCCTAGCTCCCGCAGCTTCGTGCCATCAACTGCGTATCTCTGATCGTTGAACGGCCTATCATGTGTGTACTTGACCCACCTATCCGGGTCGGCCTTGTCTCCTTCGCCATCAGCAATGCCCATGGCCTTGAGGAGCTTGGTGCATAGCTGCATATTGGAGATCTCGTGGTATGAGCCGACATTGTACACATGGCCGAGAGCGCCCTTGTGCAGGATTGTATCAAAGGCATCGGCAGCATCTCCCGCAAAGAGGTACCGCCGCGTGTGGCTCCCGTCGCCGTGCAACACCACCGGTCTCCCGCGCTGTAATAACGTCGTGAACTTGGGAATTATTTCTACTCATGTCAGTATACTCGATAGGGATATCGACAGGAAAACATTTTGACACTCACTTTCGGGGAATTGGTGTGGACCGTAGATGTTGTTGCTACGCACGATGATGACTGGAAGCTTGAAGCTCTTCATGTACGAGTGGACGAGCATCTCGGCTGCCGCCTTGCTTGCGGCGTATGGATTAGTGGGCGCCAAGATGCTCGTCTCCAGCAAGTCGTCATCGTCATCCTTGACTTCACCGTAGACTTCATCTGTCGATATGTGGATGAAGCGCTTGATGCCCACCTTTTTCGCACTCTCCAGCATGACATGTGTTCCGTACACATTCGTGTGCGTGAAGGTGTACGAGTTGCCGAAACTCAAGTCCACATGAGACTGCGCTGCGAAGTGGAAGACGGTATCAATGTTGTATCGCTCCATACATTCCAGCACTTCGGCTGGGTAGGTGATATCTCCATGATAGAATGTGAAGTTTCTTTTCTCATTCAACATTCGGGTATTGTTCAATGACGAGCAGTAGTCTAGTTTGTCAAATGAGACGATATTGTAGGCGTCCGGATAGGTTGCCGTCAAATGGCGTACGAGCCAGCATGCGCTGCAGTTGGCATTAGTGGTTAATGGTTACATGGGAGTGCGATGACGGAATATTAGCTTACATGAAGCCAGCTCCGCCAGTGATCATGATATTCTTCACATCTGGTAGCGGCTCATATTTGGTGCTTCCAGTGAGAACTGGGGCATACTTCCAGATGTTGGCATCGTGAAGGTACGCGTTGTGGCCATTTGTGGCCTCTGACTCAAGTAGTTCGATTAGCCATGCCTCGAGGTGCAATCACAAGCACGTTCAATCTTACCTCCGTTGTGTCCGTCAGCAGAGATTGTCATGTTGTTCGGCTTCTACTTGCACCTCCAGTGCCGTGATTGCTCTAGTTGGTGGAGCAGAGAGATAAGATTAAGTTCATGAGAGCTAGAAACAGACGTCGGAGCCGCTTGCCAGCGTTTAGAACAGTCTTTCAAATACACAGCATATATCGCCTCGAGAATTCAAACAAGGCAAGAAATGATCGGAAACATATCCGAACGTGTCAGCAAAAAGATACATGCACTTCGTAATCTATCAACTCCTCATAGCAACCGATGTCATGCTTCGCCACAAGGGCAGTGAAGAAGGATTTGTCCATAATTGGTCGTCATAATCCACGAGTTAAGACACATGATGTTGATTATTCGAAATTTTTATTTCCATAGAGCTGCCTTGATCCAAGGGAGTTGCTATAATGGGCAGCCATCCATCGGCCGGTAACCTGCCACCGGTTGAAGGCGGATGCAGCAGCCTGCAGCCGAGAGCCGCAAGCGTCTGGCGTCAAGCATTCATACAAGGCGAAGACGTTGTCAGAAAGAACCATGCACCAGGCATGGGTCAAATGCATGACCGCGTTGCAGAAATTGACGGAATAGGCAACGATTTGCCTATACAGACCTTTCCAACCGCCTCATCTTATTTTCCGGGGAAGTTGCCACGCCAAGATACGCGCACACCCTGCACTTCCAGCCCGCCAAGTTTGTTCAGATGCATCATGTATTAACGATGACCTGACAATTTTGTCTGTTTTTCCCGGAACAGTCTTCAATTGGAATGAATAACAGAATCATCTTCTCTAGAAGGATTCCGGTCTACGTCATATTGCATCGGCTCGCGCTGTGCACGGAAGCCTCGTATGTTCCTCGGTATGTTTTGGTCCGCTCGCTACGATTTGATCCACTTCTCCGGCGTTGGATTTTGCCATTGGAGACAGACTGAATGTTGTTTCGTTTCTACAATTGTGCTGATTTGACCAATCTCGATCCAGAAGCTACCAATGGGTTTTTACTACCCTGAAGCACTTGAAAGGGAAAAGGGAAGGAAAATCAGATCGCGACATGGATTGTTGGTAGCACGTAATCCTAGCCACTGCATTCTTACACCTGAAGTACGCGTCAATTTGCAATTGATTTTACACTTTCTCACAGAAATTATCTTCCATTAGCAGAGTGCCATATCAGAATATTGCTCGTCCAATCAATCCTAGTGGCCTGTGATTCCTTGCCCTTCACGTTGTTATCCCATCACCACAGTCTCAGTCATGCTGGCGCCGGCGACTGTCGCCGTCGCTCTGGGAGCATTAGGCGCTCTGGCGAATGCAGCACTAGTAGGCTTGGATGATCAAAGTCAAATTCCATTGGGACACGATCAAACCTCAATTGGTACTGATGACGAGAATCCAGTCAAGAGGCCTAATATAGTATTCATTCTCACGGATGACCAAGATGCGCATTTACAGTCATTAGACTACATGCCCCTACTCAAGAAACACCTGCTCGATCAGGGAACACTGTACAAACGACACTATTGCACGACAGCTATTTGCTGTCCCGCCCGTGTGACCCTGTGGACTGGCCGCGCAGCTCACAACACCAACGTCACCGACGTGAACCCACCTCACGGTATTTGCATCCACATCACTTACCCGCCCATTCCGCCCTCAAAGCTAACTTGGTGAGTAGGTGGGTATCCGAAGTTCTTGAGTCAAGGTCTTAATGAAAAGTACCTTCCTGTGTGGCTTCAGAATGAAGGATACAATACGTATTACGCCGGCAAGCTGTTCAATGCCCACACAACGGACAACTATAACGCGCCGCATGCCGCTGGATGGAATGGTTCGGTATGCGAAATTCGTCCCTCAGATCATACTACTTGGACTCATCAAAATCTTGTAGGATTTCCTCCTGGATCCATTCACTTATTCCTATCTGAATAGCACCTATCAACGCAACCAGGACCCTCCAGTTAGTTACGAAGGTTCCTATACCACCGATGTTCTGGCCGGGAAAGCTTTGGGGTTCCTTGATGATGCTGCAAGCTCCTCCGCTCCGTTCTTTCTAGGAATCGCGCCCGTGGCCCCGCACTGTAATGTCTGGGAGAACACGACCCACGGCAGTTCGGCGGTACGGGTGACGGGAGCGCTCACGGACTTGGTCTTCACGCCGCCCATTCCAGCCAAGCGTCACGAAGAGCTGTTCAAGGATGTAAAAGTCCCAAGGACGGACAACTTCAACCCTGACAAACCTACCGGGGCCAATTGGATGCTAAAGCTGTCCGAGCTCGATGAACAGAAAATCGATCTCTACGATCATTTCTACCGGTCTCGTCTCCGTGCACTTCAATCCGTGGATGAGCTCGTCGAGAGCGTTGTAGTACGCCTGGAGGAGCTGGGCATCGCGGATAACACATACATCTTTTACACATCCGATAATGGATACCACATCGGCCAGCATCGACTCCCTCCGGGCAAGACATGCGGGATCGAGGAAGATATTAACGTACCGCTGATTGTCCGCGGCCCCAACGTCCCGCGACAGCATGTCACCGAGATTGTGACCACCCACACGGATCTGGCGCCTACCATACTCGATCTCGCGAGCGGCCGGGTCCCTGCCAATGCGCACTTTGACGGCGCGCCCATCCCGTTAACACAGGACACCATAGTCGAGGCCACCACGAGCCGTCACGAGCACGTGAATGTAGAGTTCTGGGGAATTGCAGTCGACGAGGGCAAACAAAATGTCGACTTTGACAACATATTCTCCAACAACACTTACAAAGCACTGCGGATAGTGAGTGATTCGTGGAACCTCTACTACTCGGTATGGTGCACCAACGAGCACGAGCTATACGATCTCAAGGTAAGAGAACACGAGATGCCTCGACTGAGAAACCTGTAGCTGACAGATCACGATTGCAGAGCGATCCAGGGCAGTTGAACAACCTGCTGTCGCCGGCAAGCGTGTTTGAAGATCCACACATGCTGTATGGATATACAATTGACAAGCTGGTTGCGCGTCTAGACTCTCTGCTACTGGTATTGAAATCCTGTAAGGAGGAGACGTGCATCCGGCCTTGGGAATCTCTGCACCCAGACGGAGATGTGAGCAGCCTCGACGAGGCGCTGTCTGCTGCATTTGACGAGTTCTATCTGAGCCAAGAGGTCAAGGTGTCATTTAGCCGCTGCGAACTTGGGCATATACTCGACGCCGAGGGGCCTCAGTTCGAGAACGTCGATTTGACTCGCCGACACGGGCTCAGCTGGTCCGCATGGGTTTGAACGTATGAAGACCATGGATGAACCAAACCAAAGATGCATTTTGAAGTGGGTCACTTGTCATGGCAAAATAAGCTGGAAATATCATGATGGACTATAGTTTGCAATTGAGGAAGAAATCCCCACACCAATTACGAGAAAATGCTGCCGGGGGTAGTAACACCCAACCGCTCTGTAAGCACCAAGCGCCACGTCTTGAATATTTCCAGAAAATCAATTCACAGGGACAAAATCCGATTGGAGCGCAATTAATGGAAATAAGCGGCGCTAGCTGATCTGGGGAAGCGAGCGGCCTGATGCAGGCAGCATGTTTGCAAATCCTACACTACCGAAGGCCGACTTGGCCGAGACAGACAGGCATGTATTTGAACGAAAGTACCTCGTACCTGTATTGGTTGAGAAAGTCAGGATATAACGTAATGGTAAAAGCAAGGACTCACCAACACCGAGCTGCGTCAACTGCGACCATGCACGTGATGTGGTGACAAGGTTTCATTTCTGTCCTCTGCTTTTTTGATGATGACTACCAAGGGGGTTTGCATAGGTAGGTGAAACTTTCATCATCAATCCCCCGCAACCAACCGAAGTTTTCCTTTCGCGTGTCGAAGAGACTGCCAGACGGAAAAGTGAACCATTATTGGCCCGCAAGCTTCCCCTATAGACCGACGAGACTTACTATCGTCTCTTCGGACCCGACTCAGTATTGAGTTGGCACACACGGCGTATACATCAATCGTGTCTTGACAATCTTCGGAACTCACAATCGCATCATTCGCGCTATCAAGTCAAGATGGACAGCGAAAAGGCATCTGAGCCTCCAATGGCTCATCCTGGGATTCCGGCAGAGCTACCAGTGACGACTGTACCCTCTGCCTCCATTGAATCCCCTACCACACCGCTCGACGTGGCCGAAGACACTCCCAAGGTCCGCACGAAACTGCGGTTGTACAGTATTCTCACAGCGCTCAATGTACGGAATGCCTCCAATAAGACATTGAATTTGAAGATGACTGACTGACAAAATCAATCAGCTTTCTCTATTTTTGTCCGCCCTCGACACGACCATCGTCACACAATCCATCCCCACCATCTGTGCCGACCTGCACTCGGCCGCAGGCTACGTCTGGATAGGGGGTGCCTACCTGCTGGCCAACGCCGCCACGGGCCCGATATGGGCAAAATTCAGTGACATCTGGGGCCGCAAGAGCGTGCATCTCACGGCGCTCGTGGCCTTTGCCGCCTCCAGCATACTCGCAGCGCTCAGCACGAGCATGCCCATGCTGATTGCCGCCCGCGCGATACAGGGCGCGGCCGGCGGCGGCTTGATCCAGATTGCCATCATCATCATCTCGGACCTGTTCAGCGTCCGCGAGCGGTCCCTGTACATGGGCTTCACCGGCTTCGTGTGGGCTATTGCCGGGTCTATTGGCCCCTTGATCGGAGGTGCTTTCACGCAGTCGGTTTCCTGGCGCTGGTGCTTCTGGATCAACGTCCCCATCTGCGCGTTTGTCATTGGCCTTACCATTATCTTCTTGGACGTGAACAACCCTCGCACCAAGCTCGGCGAGGGTCTCATGGCCGTCGACTGGCTCGGTACCCTATTCATCATCGCCATCACCAGTCTGATCTGCGTCGGACTGGACTTTGGCGGCACCATGTTCCCGTGGAGCAGCGAGAAAGTCATATGCTTGATCGTGTTCGGATTCGTCACCATCGGGTTGTTTCTCTTCACCGAGCATCGCCTGGCCAAGTACCCACTCATGCCGCTTGGGGTGTTCAAGAGCGTCTCGAACAATGCAGTCTTCACCCTCGTCTTTTCTCATGGCATGGTCCTTATTGGCATCGAATACTACATGCCGCTATACCTGCAAAGCGTACACCAGGCTTCGCCTATCCGCAGCGGTGTCCTGTTGTTGCCATTGATCATTGTGCAGGCCGCCGTCGAAATCATTGCCGGTTGGCTCATTCATCGCACTGGTCGCTACATTGAGTTCATGTGAGTATTTCAGTCCGATGTCCCGAAGTCTTGCGCTTGCATGTCCTACCGAAGAGATAATGCTGACATGTCTTGACTTATCAGGTGGGCTGGTGCAGTTCTCATGACGCTGGGAACAGGATTGTACATATTCTTCGGGGCCGACACATCCACTGCGATTGTCGTTGGGCTGGAAATCGTGGGCGCCTTTGGCCCCGCGCTCCTGTTCCAGGCGCCCATGGTGGCGATCCAGAACACCGTCAGCCAGAACGACACGGCGGCCGCTACGGCGTCGCTGCTGTTTCTGCGCAGCATCGCCATGTCGCTGTCGGTGGTGATTGGCGGCGTCGTCTTCCAGAATAGCATGGACGACCGCCACGCGTCGCTGGTCGCGGCGGGCCTCAGTGAGTCCGTGCTGGAGGCCCTGTCCGGCAGCCAGGCGGCGGCCAACGTGCACATCACGCAGACCATTGAGGATCCTGCGCAGCACCACGCCGTCCTCGAGGCGTTTGCATGGAGCACGAGGAATATGTTCATCTTCTACACGGCCTTGTCGGCGACCACCGTCGTGGCTAGTGTGTTTGTCAAGCATCGCAACCTCAACACGGAGCATACGGAAACCAAGACTGGATTGCAGCATTTGGCCAAGTCGGAAAAGGCCGCCAAGGGGTAGAGTGGACTAGAATCATATAGATAGACAGGACTCTGGCTCAATATTTAGATATTGTTGCTGTTTATATTTTTGCTACCCTTGATCCTCCGGTCCGCATATACAGATGAAATAATAAATGCATCACGAAAATCAGAATAAAAATCAAAGGAGTTGTGTTGACAAAGTCATCTCAAATGAATGTTTGAATAGCGGGATGTGCGCTGTGTTCTAGGGGATCCCTCCAGTGCGGGGACCCCGCCTTTTCCCCCACCAGCACACTGTCAGCGTGCTTCTCGCGTCTCAGCTAGGTACAATTTTAGTGGCTCTCAGTGAGCAGAATCCCACAACTCTCTAAACCAAGCTTTCTTCTGGTCCTTCTCCTCATCATCTCCCTCGTCCTCCTCGTCGCTAGTACTAACTTCACGATCCTTCTGAGACTTCTTAGCCAGTAGTTCATCAGGGCTCCCGGTCTCCACAACCCGGCCCTTGTCCATGACGAAAATAGTATCAACGTCTCTGATGGTGTCCAGTCTGTGTGCTACGATGATGATGGTGTGCCCCGTAAACTCCTCGCGCACGATGCGCTGCATGAGCTCGTCCGTCCTCGCATCCACGTTACTCGTCGCCTCGTCCAGGACCAAAATCCTGGATCGCTCCTTGAGTAGAAGAGCGCGCGCGAGGCCAAACAGCTGGAACTGGCCGCGTGATAGAGCGGAATCACTGAGAAGCACTCCGAGCGGGTCGACTGTCTGGCTTGCTTTGGAAATGGTCGCGTCTTCGCCCTCTTCATCAGTGCGCCTGGCGGTGACTAGAGGCGCGCCAGCAGCGTTTGCGGCGTAAGAGGCGAGAATGTCCCACAGCTGGACCTTTTTGAGGGCCACGACAATCTCCTCGTCCGATGCGATGCTCAGCGGGTCGGCGTTGAGCCGAATGCTGGCATTCAATATGAACGTGTCCTGTGGGATCGCTATGATCCCAGCTCGGATCGTATCTCGCGGCAGCGTACTCAGATCGAGCCCATCTATCGTGATGGAACCCGACTCCAGCTCGACCAGGCGGAGCATTGAGAGCAGAAGAGTTGATTTCCCGCTAACAAAAGGAAATGTTTAGTATCTGGTGTCGCTACGGCATTCATGGGTGCTTGTTTCAGCTTACCTTCCAGTTCGCCCGCATATTCCAATCCTTTGGCCTGGTGAGATGCTCATGGAAATTCCTTTCAGAGCGACTGATTTGGAGCTGCACCGATGTTAGAGTTTTGCGAGGTGAATTGAAGAAGAAAAAGAGGGGGAGATCTTACTTGTTGTATGAAGAACTGACATCTTCAAACTCAATGGCACCTTTTTCAGGCCATCGAGGAGCTGGTTCTATGCACTCGCACTCCTTGTCTTCCGGCAAAAGAGTCTCCTCGAGCGTCTTGATGCGAGCTATAGCCCCGAGCGAGGTCTCCAGTTGTGTCCACGATTGAAGCAGCCTTGTCAGGGTACCGGAAATGGTCAGGATGATGTTGAGGGCAATGCCGATTTGGCCCCCGGTTGTCGAGCTCTTGAAAGCGACAGCGAGGCCAACAATCAAGATCGAGAGGCCTGCCACCAGCATATCGAGCACGAGTGTCAGCCATTGCTGGATCGAGAGCATCGCATAGTAGGCCCTCTGGGATATGTCGAGGTTCTCGATGTTCTGGTCGATGAACCGAGACTGCCAGCCAAAGGCGCGGATGTGGGAGATTCCTTCCAGCTGCAGAGCGTCAGACCTCCTTGTTTCTTTCAACAATCTGGAGTGGGATAACCTACGGTCTCCAGGAAGTTTGATAGGACTTTTGCACGTAGCTCAATATCCAAGAATCGGATCTGTCTGGATGTGTGCAGATAGAGCCTCTGCAGAAGATATAGAACTAGAGCCAAAAATGGTAGCCCAATGCCGATGGATGCCTGAGTGATGAAGAGCAGAACCAATTGAGAGATGACCTTGGAGAATTCTGGAGCCCATGTCAGCTGGGGGGTCAATATGATCATGATCATGCAGTGACGTACGCCAAAAAGCATTCATCAGATTGAATGGTAGCGAGTGGTCCACATAGGTCATATCTTCAGTGAATCTGCATCGCGTTAGACCCAGCCCCCTAGTATGTCTGGTGCAACTTACCGATTCAAGGTGACTCCGGCGTCTGTGATGGTGAAATACGACAGTGGTGCTCTTTGGGTATTCATTAGTAATGCGTTCGTCGTGGTGTGAACAAGACAGTCATGTACGAACCTCATAATGATCCTAAGCAACTGGTGATGAAGTACCTCTCCCGCCTTGGGAGCAATGAGAATCAAGGTTGACCTAGGTAACAAAGTTGGTCAAACTAAACAGTGTGTAGGTGACTTGAAGAACTTGCCATATCACAGACCCGGTGGCAGCAAATGCCAGAAGCGACGAAATCGCGTACAATGTTGCGTAGAGCCATGTGTTCGCCCCTCCGGCTTCTGACCACAACCTGAGAATCGATGGAGTGAGAGCCTGCAAGACTCCATCGGCGACGTTGCAGAATAAAAACAGGGCCACTATTGGTAAACTGACACATCTGAAATAATGCACTACGACAAAATCGATTAGCATGGTAGGAAGCTTGCAAATGTGGAAACGTACAATAAACCGAAATGTCGCCAGACTTTCTTGACGCATCTAGAATGTCTTCATCCGCGAGCTGTGCTGTGTCTATCCGAACTGGAAGCTTTTCCTCAACGGTATTCCTGGTAGTTGGCGAGTTGGAGTTCTTCACCTCGATCTGGCTTATATATCCAGCAGAGGATTGAAGGTCATCCCAAGTACCCTGCTCGACGATTTTTGAATTGGCCAGGACCAAAATCTTGTCGGCCATGGGAAGATATCGAGCTACAAGGGCACAGATCAGACGATGCAATCATTCCGAGCCTGGTTGTGCAACTTACCGGCGTGCGTGATCAGGATCACGGTGGTCCCTAGTTTGCGAAAAATGCCGTCGGGACCAAGAAGTGAATCAGCAACATGAGCTTCAGTATTGGGGTCGAGAGCGCTGAGCACATCATCCAGGATGATTATCTCTGGCCTCGAGTATACGACTCGGGCAAGTGCCTATCATGTGATTCGGTCAGCTACTCGAAACATGGGAACAAGGTATTTTGCACATACCACTCGTTGTCTTTGACCGCCGGACAGAGTGACACCGCGGCTACCGACGATCCCCAGATCTCGACTCGGCATCTTTTCAATGTCCTCTCCCAAGCCACATGCGTGGATAACGGTTTTGTACCACTCTTCATCGATGGTCGTTTCATCCTGAAAGCCGCATATCATGTCCTTGATGCTCGCATTGACAAGCCAGGGCTTTTGGGCACAGTAACCGATCCGTTTTGTGGAAACGAGTATCGAGCCACTGTCCGGTGCAATGTCGCCGAGGATAGCCCTGGCCAAGGTTGTCTTGCCCGTGCCCACAACTCCGTAGAGGATGTTCAGCGACCCGGTGTGCAACTCCGCGCTTACTCTGTCTAGACAGACACCAGCTGATACCGCCGGCCGAAGTACGGCATCTCTGATGATGATCGCTGGGGAGCCACCGTCGCCGTATCTGACCGAGCCTGGTATGTGCGGCTGCGGTTCGATCAGAACGCGCTGATCATCTCGAGGCGGTTCAAGCAGATATTTCTGTATTCTGGCGGCACATCCCTGGAGGGTAGCAAATTGTTGAAAAAGCGAAAGAATCGTCTTGGCGGGAGTCGTCACCAATGTGACTGTCGCCAGCGCTGTGAAAGCGACGGTCGGATCCAGCGATTCGCCGCGGAAATGAGCATCTGCAGCATAGAGAATGAGGGTGACCACTGGAGCAAGGATTCCGATCACGTTGACTGACTGTGTTAGTTGCGACTCGGTCTGAGGCACACATTGGGCCTGATGCTTACCTCCCAGGTTGATGTAAACGATGATCCAGCGGTAATCGAGTCCAGTAACCAAGTCTACTATTCTTGACTCTTGGACTTTGTCCATGATACTGCTAGCCATTCCCATCTGACAAAAAATGTGAGCTCAGATTGTTGAGTTGTCGCAGATGAGTTGATGAGTGCGTACCATCTTAATGTTCTTGATGTAATCAATCATGGATGTGGTCAACGCAATGCGCTTTTGCTTTGCCTTTTGCCAATCCGCCATAAACTCACCAATCCTATTTCCAGTTCTCTTGGCGGCCTGTGTAAACACTATTAACGTGAGGGTTAGCGCTATTATAGTTGGCGTTGCCGCTGGGACCGGATACCCACAGATAACCACGACAACTGGGGCCAGACACCACCATCCGACCTGGAACCAAAGCATGCCAATGCCGATGAAGAACTCAACCGTCTGAGCCCAGATCTCCTGGCAGACCCAGGCAAGGTTCTCCACATTATCAGTGTCACTGCTCATATGCGTGACAGCTGCAGCGTCGTCGTAAACGCCATCGCGCATTTTTAGACAGGCGGCATGGATTAGTCCAATGAGAGCGCCCCGGGTCTGCGTCTTGATTCTGTTATGGCTTTGGTAGTATACGGCAAATGACACCTTGTATCATGTCAGTACACATCAAGGCTAAGGCGCATTCAAGTAATAGCTTACCGCTAAGCCAACATAAATGACTAACGCAGCGAGGATGAGGTAGTATCCAGTATCATCTCTGCCTTGGACCGTCAGGCTGGGCTCAGTCACATACTTGATTGTGCTTTTGATGAAAATCGGTTGCGAATAGCGGAATGCAATCATCAACAGTCGAGGGACAGCGTTGAGGAGAAGACTGCCTCTGAAGAATTTGAGGGTTGCCCAGAGCAGTGCACCTCCATGGCCTGAGGCATCTTTGGGATTCGGCTTGCCTAGGACAGAGTCAATAAGACCATTCAGACATGAGCCGATATCGATTATTTGCTTACCATTCCTCCCCCACAGACCCTCCATCTGCTCACGCAGACGTCTCGACTCAAGTTTGTCATCGAGGGCGGGCAGATCGTGGTACAGAAGCAGCTTGTAGTTGCCCAGCAGTATAATATCGTTCACCCAGAATAGGAATGCCCGATTGAGGTTGCTGACTGTCTGTTCGGTAGGCAACTCCTTGTACGGGTCTCTTAGATACCCTCGCTTAGTTCTTGATTCAAGAATGAGAAGCACCAGCCTAAGGACCAGTGATGTAGTAGCAAGTATAGTCGAAGTACCGGACTTGCCATGACTATGATACGTCGCAGAGAGTTGTACCCCTTCACCCAAAGCTGATACCAGCAAGTACAATGCCAAGGATGTAGAGGGTCTGATGGATCGACCATGTACGAAGAAGGATAGTGGACAGATAGCGAGGGCGGCCACAAATTGAACAACATGAATGGCGACAAGTAGACCATCAGACCCGGTGGCCGAAGTCAAGTATTCCAGTAGCACACCAAGCTGCACTGCTGCTATGGCTATAGTGAGTATCTGCAGAGTAGTCAGCAAGTATCCTCTCACTCTCGCCTTCCCCTCTCCTCAGGAGTACCATACAGCCTTGATCGCGCCAGTCTTGTTCGGGGATACCTTGAGACTGGCTCGGTATAGCTGGATGCATTTGATTGGGCATAGGATAAGTAACAGTGCTGATGGGATCAGCTGTAGTGCGATCCACGCGGTGTTGTAATCGGATTGGGGACCTTCATTGGCACTGTATGAATTCGACAGGAGGTGGCTTTCACCCACGACCAGGTTTGAGTACTGGTAATGGTCCTGCCACAAGAAAGACTGTCTGTAATCCATCATGTCGTGTACGGACTGATTGGGGTCGACGGTGATGAGAGTAGTTTGTCTTTCCGCAGGTGGTCATGTCTTGACGGCTTCTCGACTCGGTTTTGTGACTACGTGGCCTAGATTGATGAAGCCAGCCGTCGAAAATATTGTCTGAACTCGAGTTTTGTTAAACGAAGTGAGTTAAACTGAAAACGGAATGTCGTGAAAGAGGTGAAGATTGGTAAAATTTGCCACTATTGTGCCTGAGCTTTTGTCTCTTCACAAGTCTCGCCTCTGTGAGCGTGGGGTGTAAGTTGGAAGTCGGATCAAGAAAGTACGTAATGAAAATCCTGCGCAGTACGAAGGGTCATAATAGCTTCATACGAGACAAGGATTACCGGACTTATCCAAGCACTTGTACTATGCACGTCGGTGATGAAGATCCTCGGTCAGATGCAAAGAATACTTGGAAGTCGAGGGCCGAGATGTTTGAGATGGATGTAGGATGAAAGGACCCTGCGGTCACAACCGGTAATAATTGTAGTCGATCACTTGGATAGTACGCAGTGTCATTCATAATGAATACTACCTACTTAATTTACTTTTTACCATTGGTCAGGTCGAGCGTCTGTCTTTACAGTAGTGGCTGCTGGCTGTAAGTCCAACGCCACTATGTGTGTATATAACTTTGGATATACTGGCAGTGAGACAACTCTTCCCTGGGGACCACATTGCTAGGTCCTGTTTCCTCAACTCGACTTTCATTCACAATATCCCCAGGAACTTCATCATGGTCAACGCAGCAACCCAGCTCCAGGTGAGCCGTCCCACAATGGCGAGTCATCTTACTCGTTCCACGACAGACGTCTTGCAAGAGCTCTCCCACCAAGTCCCCGACCCGGCTATCAAAGCCACTCTCCTCGGCATCTGTAGAGCAATGCTCAACAATGCTGAGGGCAGCCCTGTCGGAAATCGAAAGAAGAAACATATCCAAAGGGGATTGATATCTTGGGTGGAAGTGACGCAGTTGTATCTTGGAGGAGCGGCGTATAGTAGTCGTAACAAGGGCCAACTAGCGCGGCTCTATGCTCCCGCTCCTACGACTTACACACTTGTGAACAACCAATGGGGGGAGACCCTGATGTGGAGCAGGGCTCTCGCTGACAAGCCTCATGATGCCATGGGCGAGGAGCACTTTCGTTTCATGGGCCGCTTTCAGGGCTACGGTGATGCTGCGCCCGACACATTTGAGAGGATTGCCGTCGACGCCTTTGAGCAGCGGCTGGGGCTGTCGCGCAGGTACGGGACATGGTTTGCCGAGCAGGTCTCGCCGGGCTGGCGCGAAGGGAACCCGCGCAAGTGCTACCAGGAGCGGTGGAACGGCGGCTACGATCGTCTCGTCTGGAGCTTTGGCATCCAGGGCCACCCACGTGCGGATCAGATCTGGCATCTGATGAGAAAGCGCCTCCCGCGTAACCCTGACCCGGTGACGCGCGAGTTCCCAGACGACGTCACCGACATTGAGCCCGCCCTGCGCCCAGAAACCAAGGCAGTCCGCTCTTGGACCTTTGCGTACCAGTCCATCGAGCTTTCCATATACGAGGACCGATGCGGCAACCTTTTCCTCTGCCACGCCAGGAGTCGCGATATCCCCTCCGTCATTCGGCCGCGCCTCACTCAGCTATGGAATGCAACCCTGGATCGATGCAATACCTACCACGAACGGCTATCGTCGCTTGCTGAGTTCGAGTGGCTCTGGTACTGGACGAATCCTTTCGTGCGCGGTGGTGCCACCACTGGTGGGGTACTTTCAGCGTTTCTGCAAAGGGCCTTGCGGAATGAAGGTCTCAAGGTTCACGTTCACGATCATTTTGTGATGCAGGACTTGTATGCTCTCAGTAGCGATTGGTCTTTTTACGTTCTTGAGCGTGTTGCGGAGCTGTCCTCTGCTAAGGGCAAGCTCATCACAGATAGTGACTATAGAATATGAGTAGTTACTTCATTTCATCTGCTGGTAGCCCACAAATTCTCCATTAATCGCAAAACAAACATGCGAAGCTAAAAGTTTATGATTTTCAATAAAACTTCCAAGCCAATGTCGCCGTTCCAGCAATGACTGTCCCGAGAATGACCGCCATGTTTCTGTACGCCTCATTTGCGTCTTTCATCAAACTCCCAATGACCGTTTTGACCACCGCCTCGAGCGCGTTCCTGTTCGGGAACTCCTCGTTTGGCACCTTCTTGTCCAAGAAAGAGCAGAGTGGGCCCCATCCGTCCTGAGCTTTCCATCTTAGCACTTTGTCCTCGCTCATTCCTTTCGTCGCCTCATCCAACATCGCGTAGTGGTCCCGGTAGGCATCCTTGGCAAACTTTCTGTAGTCTGTTCGGAACAGCCCGCCGTAGGTCAAACGCTCCTCGTTGACGTTGACCCAGAACATCTTTGAGTGAAACCAGACAAGAACGGGGTGCATCCACCCTGCCTGCTTCTCGGCGGTACTCCAGGCATTGATGATGCTGCGATGCCAGGTCTCGATATTGTCACGAGAATTGATGATGATCTTGGCCTCGGGATACGCCTCCATGAGCTCCATGGCAAACATGCACGCTGGCGCGTCGGTCACCGCCTCGCAGTGTCCGATGACGCGGTCGAAGTCGGCTCTCTTGATGGGCTTCCCGGCCTGCTTGAGAGACCAGAGCTGTACCCAGTTCACGCAGTCGTTGGCATCCGCGATGTGATCGAAGCCATGGTAGACATACGAGTAGCCGAGTCTGTTGAGGGCAACCCGGAGCGAGTCCGTGGCTGTGCGTGGTAGGCCTAGAGCGAGGACTTTCATTGGTTTTGTCCTGCTGCGCTGCTGAGGCTCGAGAGGGTAGACATGACGGTACAATGTGTCAAGAGACATTTTTGATGATTGACACAGTACTTTGAATCAATTGAGTGATACAGACCAACGACCTTAGCAAGTACGGATGATCAGTGTTTACATGTAATTCTAAGTTTATATCGAAGGAGCATGATGTTATAGGACTAGACTATCACGTAAATGGGGCTACTTTGGCAGAACCACCATCTTCCCGATCGGCGCAGATCAATATCATGTTTGTAGGACCCTGGTTCAAAATATAATCTGCTCGTATGTAATTTTGCCGCTCTCACGATTTTATCTGGACCATGTTACGATTTCACATGGCGGACTCTACCCTGATTCTCGCCACCATGCCATATGGCCAAAAGAACCTGTCTTACCTGCATGTCAAGTCTTTGATCGTAACATAGCTCAGAAAGTATCATCTCCAGCATGCTTCTGATGAAAAAAGCGCACGCCATGGGTCGTAGGACGTGATGCGCGTTGCCTACCTGCTTAGCGCGGTATACTATTCGCGGAACAATAAGCCAGCCTGGGCGATGTACTGTTGATGCCGGGCGCAAGACGTGAAATCTTTACTGTTCAATGCTATTTGCAGAGACTCGGGTGAGAAAAAGCTGTAGCGCTTATAGTACAAAGTAGTAATAGCGGTAGCAGCAACCAGAACCAGCATTGCTGGGCAATGTCACGATCATGGCGTGGCATGGGTTCACCCCGAAACGGGCTGGCTGCGAAGCGCCAACCACGTCACTAGCCGCAGGATGAAAAGATGTCAACAAGAACTGTTCATGTCAGATCATGCCATGATGAAAATTTTCCTACCTGCATACCGAGGATCGTGGCATAACAGGGGGTTGTGCGGAAAATGGCAGGTATGCAGAGTATAGTGCGGGATACGAGACTCGAAGGCAAGTACATGGTCTCGTCAAACTTTAACATCCAGGCCACCTCTCGCCTGGAAACAGTGTCTCTAATTTGGCCCTCTCGGCCGGCGCTGCATGATTTCGGAAATCGGTTGGAAAATCCGGGGATGAAGCTAAAGCAGCTAAGGGATGCAGGAGTGAAGGAAGCGAAGAAATAGAATAGTTGCGAACGTATAAGAAAAGGAACGTGTAAAACGTGCAGAGTCGTTGCGTTGTGGGACTTTCCCGCAAACCGAGCGAGCCAATCATGATTTTGGTCGTCCACTTCTGGCGAGACCGTAGTATTAGGATCCGAATCCCTGGATGAGGCGAAAGAACCCGGTCATTCAGCATAGGTCCGGTACGGTCCGGGGGTGACAAGGCATTTCGACGGCCTGCAAGTGCAACGCGGCCGCCGGCAACGCGACTGTCAAGGATGAAAATGGACATGCGGGGAAGTGAACCGCGGGGAAAGCGAGATGAGAGTGAGATGAGTGAGATCCATGTTGATCTCTGATTCTCGGGCCAGGCCGTTGACGCTAGCCAACTTCAATGAAGGAGGGTGACATTGGCGTGATGCGCAGGGCACTATACAACTGCTGCAGAATTGGCCAGGTTGCCTATTATAGTTTGTGGAAGTACCGCTACAAAAGTCACGATACATCGCGAGAGACGCTGAGTATTGACCCACTATACAGAGTATCTCGAAATGAGTAAGCGCTACAACTCTAAGCGTTTCTCGGCTAATGCGGATGGACCATCATTACGGTATTATTCCCGTACGACGCTGATTGGTGCTCTTAAATGTTATACTTGGCTTTCTTCTTGGAAATACTGACGGTGTTCCATCTCAGGAAAAAGTGAAATGGGAAGAGGAAGCTTAGCGCTGAAGTAGATATTGCCGTATCACTAAACCGATACAAGCTAAGGAAGACTGCTCGTATTATACTCACAATTTTTATACTCATGAAGTGTAATGCTATTAATTGGTTTATTTCATCTTTCAGCACGAATTCCTCAGCAGGAGCACCCTGCTGACACTCACCATTCTACCTTCCAAGTCCGAGTGGCTTGTTGACATCTAAGTGCATAGTGGTCTGACCCTTGCAAAACGCTTGTGCTCATGAGCCGGTGGATGTGTTCTGCAGCAACATGATTTGGAATGCATCATGTCGACTCCTCGAATGTTCAACCTTTAGCGCTTACTGCTATTGTTTTTCGGTTTCAGTTTCAACACTTCCTAAACTCGTGGCAATGTATCCGACTTCCATTTCAGGGAATTCATACCGAGGCATCGTAGGCAGAAGTTTTCACGTCGTGGGATCATTGCCAGGTTTGTAGATTGACAGAAGCGCTAGGCATATGTCGAGGCGATACAGTTCACCGACATGGAAACTCACCCTTGTTACTCAAAACAGGCACTTGACTCACGCAGGGTCTATGCGAGGGTCTTTCCACTGCCTTGATTCTGAAAATGATGCTATACACATCCTGATCGTCGACGACTAGGTTCCATCTAACTGCTGCCCTGGCGTAGCTCTATTGACGTTTCTTCACACAGGTACTCCACCACATCAACTATTCCCCCACTGCACTCCGCCGTGTCACGTCGCATTGAAGGACCATGATTTTATTTCCGGTTTTCACGGGGAAGTGGAGTATGATCCCGGAGAGAACAAGTGAGTTTCAAGATCGACACTGAACATCTGAGTATGTCGTAGGAGATGCAACGCTTCCATGTACCGCTCCGATGACGGAGCGACTCGGCATTTCTCTCAGCTTCATCGCGGTACTTGGTCATGAATTCCCATAGAATGATCGACTGAGGCTCATCTTTCCATAATCATCTGACACTAAGGGCAAAAAGTCTACCCTGACTCAAGACATGTCGCCGCACAGTGCTCAGAAAGGCAAAGGTGTCGCGCGTGAGACATCACCGCTGCTGGGTCTCTACGAGGCCTCTACAGCTAGTGACAATTCCTCACTGTCAGGTGACAGTGAATCAACCAAGGACAGCAGCTACATTGATTCTATTGACGATGTCAAAAGAGGCTATGGGGCAATTCACGATACAGAGTCAGCGCAAACACCAGACAGCCCAGATTCCACGGGGCCGCGTTACAGTCGCACCCTAATTGCTCAAGTCGTGGGTGCTCTGGTCATCGGTCAGTAGTGCTCATATCCTTAAGATAATACTTGCGCTGACCAGAACTTAGGTGTATTTACTTCAAACGTGGATGGTTCGCTTGTCCTTGCGACCCATCCCGTCATATCGTCTACATTCAAAGACCTTGAAGATTCGAGTTGGCTGTTCATCAGCTTTTGGCTCGCTGGTTCAGCTACCCAGTCTCTTGTAGGTCAAGACGATTGTTAGGTCTTGGTTCCTTACTGACTACTTCAAGTATGGAAAGCTTTGCGATATCTATGGAAACAAATGGATCTTGCTACTTAGCTATGGATTGTTTGCAATAGGATGGTAAGATCGCTTTTCCCACTGATGCCAACTGCTGAATTAATTGACCTTTTCTAGTGCTCTGATGTAAGTCCTTCTCGCCAGATAGCTCCGCATGTACCGCAAGACTTACATTATGAAATACAGAGGTATCGGCCAGTCTATGTGGCATGTCATTCTCGGCCGAGTCTTATCTGGCTCTGGTCAAGCTGGAATGTGGGTTGTGGCGGCAGTCATCATTACAGGTTAGTTATATAGCAGCATAGGTTGCAATGATGTATGTCTCTGACGAAGCATTTTCACAGATTTGGCCCCAATGCGTGAGGTGGCTTCGTGGCAAAGCTATCTCAACGTTGTTGCAACCGTAGGCCGAAGCCTCGGAGGTCCCCTAGGCGGTTGGCTAGCGGACATGGTTGGCTGGAGATGGTAACATGTCTTTTCCCCTTGAATTCGTGAAGAAACGTACTCAAGCCCTTTTCAGGTCGTTCCTAGGACAAGTCCCAGTATTTGTAGTAGCCATGATTCTCTGCTGGCTGATATTCTCCAAGCTGGAGGCACAAAAATCAGGTCACTTCAAGACAGACACCCCCCAAAGCAATCTTGCAAGATTTGACTTTCTCGGCGCCAGTACTCTCGGCCTTGGAACATTGGCACTTATGTTGCCACTGGAAATTGGGGGACAAAAGGTTCCTTGGTCTCACCCCAGCATATTCATTCTTCTCGCCGTCGGAGCTATGCTGCTGGGGGTATTCTTCATGGCCGAGACCCGCTGGGCCAGGGAACCCATATTTCCATTGAGACTCCTCAAGAGCCGCGATGCTCTGCTAGGATACTTCATTGTGGGCTGTATTCTGGCCGCACAGGGAGGAGTGAGTGCTCGCATTCAATGCACGGGAACAGAATGAAACTGACATCCTGATTCAGATGGTTTTTACTGTACCGCTGTACTTTCAGGTCACCCAGGGGTCGTCTAGCACTATCGCAGGAGCGCACTTGTTCCCAGCTGTCGCCGGTAATGCCATCGGAGGAATATTCTCAGGATATCTAATCCGCAGGTGAGTACATGTTAGGGAAATCAACCAATAATATCGCTAAGACAATATAGAACCGGTCGCTACAAGGCTTTAGCCATATTTGCATCACTTACTTCTGCTACCAGCTACCTTCTCATGATGATTCGCTGGGACGGAAATACGAACTGGATTGAGTCCATGTACATATTTCCTGGGTAAGTCATTTATGAAGCGTCTGTCGGTCCCAGATCTAACGGAAATATAGTGGACTGGGATGTGGCATCATTCAAAGCGCCGTCTTCATTGCCATTCAAGCGTCGATTGACCCAGAAAACAAGGCAGCCGGGATATCTGGGTTCTTCTTGGCAACGCAAATTGGTACCGTCATCGGCATGGCAGCTGTTAGCGCCTTGATGATTGGAGGACTGCGACAAACATTGGCTGCTAGACTCATCGCCCAAGGGGTGGCCACAAATGAGATGAGTAAAGTGAGTTCCACGAAAGAGTGAATGTTTCTCAAGGGCTGACACACATGTGCAAGATCCTCAAACAAGCAGTCGCCAGTGTGGACTTCATCCACGAGACAAAGCCTTCGGTCGCGCTAGCCATTGTTACTTCGTACGTTGATGGACTGGAATGGAGTCATGGTATGTGTATTAACGAGATCTGAAGTCCACAAGCTCACAATCAATATAGCATTCTCATTCGGTAGCTCCGTATTGGCATTCTTGGCAGCATTGTTACTCCGGGAGCGGAAGTTGGAAAAGTAAAGCGTGAAAACTTCACCAATCCCAAAAATCTACGCACAGAATAGCACAATGACTCCGCTTGGGGATTCAACGCCCAATTGAGAAGCTCAACCACAGCAGAAACGGCGGTCGATCTTGACTCAGACCATATTGTAGAAAGTTTCAGACTAATACCTTGTGGGATGTTTTTTGACTGTAATTTTGGTATTTTCTTTGCGAGGATTGTGGTTGTGCTGCAACGGTGGTATTTTTAATACGGGAACCACATAAACTCCAAATGACACCCGACCACAAAGTGAGATTTGGTAGTTTAAAATGCGATGGGATTCCGACGTTAGAGAGACATTGAGCTCAAAGATCAGCTACTTAGGCACTTTCGAAGATCACAATTACTCGCAGGGAACTATTTTCAAATAAAAACATTCGTAATTCCTGAATCCAACGAAAACCTAGACAGTACCTACTCGCGGCACACTTCATCTCGGAAATGCAAATTCCGATCGAAATGCCTCTTCCCTGATATCATTCAACTTGCCACGTCATGATGCATTACTCAGTCTTGCCAATACAAGCAAAATACTGACTGAAAGCAGTAGCTTCGATAGCCATGACTCCTCCTTCGTCGAGAAGGGCAGCCGGGGGCCAGAATTCCGGCTCGACCCGGTCCAATAGTCCTGGGTAGCTCACCAAGCCCCTTGGCTCCGTCACACCCCACGGGTTCCGAATGATGATGTATTGCTGGTCAGCATAGTTGCTCCACCCTAGAATAGAGTAGGCGTGATTTGCCACGAGGTTGGCACCACGGTACAAGTTGCCCGATGCGTAGGTGAATGCACACATGGGACTTTTGGTCCTGAAGTTGACCGAGCTGCGGCGGACCAGTCCAATTGCGTCGTGGTGGTTCTCGGTAAAGAAGTACTGCGGCTCGCGGCCGTCGATCTGCGCCATTGCCTTGACGGGGTCGCCGTGAGCAAGCTGTGTGATGTCAGGACGGTCGTTGTCTGATCCTGTAATCCACATGGCAAAGGCCTTTTCGTACAACGCTGGCCAGTAGTCGGTGCCTCCAGAGGCCCGGCAGTAGACCGGCTCATTCATGGTCTTGTTGATCGGGACCTCGTAGGCAACCTTGAGAATACGAGACGCAGCGTTGTTGCGACCACCTTTGTCGTGGAGCTCCACATCATGGCGGAAAGGCTGGTTGTTCTCTTCGTCCTTGCGGTACAACGGTCCGTCTCCCCGGAAGACTTGGTGAATAACTGTAGGATCGGCCCAAAAGACAGAGAAGATGGCCGCGATCAGCCAAGAATTGCTCGTGGCGCCTTGCACAGGGCCATCGTAACGGACAGTGGCGGGGCTGTAGTCCGAAAACACGCCGTGGGCACTCTGCGCCTCGGATGCCAATCGAAGCCGGCTGTTCAGGTTGGCTGGCAGATTCTGCAGGGAGTCCTTGAAGCGGTAGTTCCTGAAAACCACCTCGTCAATGTTGCGCCATGCACAGACGGGTGGCACACCAAAGCTTCGCTCATCTTCCACGCGGAAGGGAACAGCGAGTTCGTTGATTGTTCTGGTGACGGCACGGTTGGAGAGAGTCCGTGCGATAGAGGGTGCATCGAGTACAACACGAAGCTTGCCGTTCTGCATGCGTGCCGCCTTGACCTTTGCGGATTGCGGATCTTCGAGCCCAAGGTGCTTGAGATCTTCTAATTTGTGAACTTTTGAAAGATCGGGTGTTTGAAGGTCTTGCTCCTGGACAATTTTGATTTCGCGCCGGGGAAGCTTCTCAGCTCGACGCTCCTTCTCATTGAGCTTGAGGCCAGCAAACAGCACGGACTCGTGCTTCAAATCGAAGAGCTCATCGTAATCAGTCTGCAGGACATCTGAAATGATCTTTGCAACGCCTGCAGTGCTGTAATCCAGTCTATGGCCCAGGAGAGCCTCGACCAAAGCATAGGGGTTGATGGCACCAATGTTGAGCTCGGTATTCTTAGGTAGTCGATCTGGCCGAGGTTCCTTGCCAATGGTAGAGTGTCGCTCGAAATCTGCTACATGGTCGTAGTCCCCAGGCAAGGCCCTGTTAGAGCTCCCAGACACTGCATCACGGGAAATCGTCTGGCCTGTAAGAGCTTCAAACAGGGCATACGGGTCAACGTTTTCTAGCAAGCTAGAGATAGGTGCGTCCGTCTTGGTCATTGTGATGAGGAATGTGACTCAGGTACAAAGAGAATTCGCAGGGACTTTGGTGAATTTGATAATAGTTTGAGTAGAAGATGGATAAAAGACTCAAGTCACCTCATGATAGATTTATAGACGCTACATCTGTCTATTCCTTTCGCCCCTCGTCTTTTTCCAAGCGATACCGGGTGATGTCAGAGCGGAAATATACGATCATGAACGGAACCCAGAATAATCTCTCACTGTGGCGACTTATCACGCCTTGCTTCAGGTCAGGTCAGGAGCGTTCGGGATGGCTTCAATGCTTGGTGATCGGCGCTGTACATTTACTACCCTCCCTGACTGTATACTGCGAGACTGTATACTTCGAACGTTACATGAGTGACGATCATATACCCCACTCTTTTTGGCTTTCAGGGCACATGAGAAATTGTTGTCCGCTAAGGCGAATTGAGTAGGCGCTGATCAGCACTGAAGCTCAAGCCTGTAAATTCGCTAGCGACGTATTACCTCACTAAAGGTGCACCCCACTACCAAATACAGCGCTCCCTCCGAACCTGGTCGAGCATGAACACGCCTGCAGCTTCAATTCCAGGCCAGTTGGTCTCTGTATCCGCTGCTCACTTCAATGTGTTACGCAACAAATAGGTAATCATTTTCTTTTCTACTTGTGAATGCATTTCAAAGAACGACTAATAAATGTATGTTGTCAGTACGAAAATACTACCTATGTAATGGCCTCTCACCTGAGTGATGGACTTTTTGTTGAAAGCCAATGGCTTGATGGGGTAAGGTGCATCACAGGGCAGTCAAGTCGACTTGGCTTTTGCAAGTGTGAATGCCCATATGTGAACAAGATTAAGAGATGAACTCGAACCGCCGATCCATTGCCATGTTCTTATTCCAAATGAAGGAATTTACAAACCTGGGAGTAATCGCTTTGCAGAGTTCGCACCTGTAGTGGTAGCACATTCTTTCGCCATTTTGTCCTTGCAACAGTCCGTAGATTCATCAATGCTCTGAATGATAAGACTCTATACTATAGTCCTACTTCTCATTCACAACGGAAAATATCGTGAGCCTTGACAAGAAATTCAGATACTTGCGGTTGACCTGATATTATCTCAAACGACTCACACGTCCAAGAACTGTTTACTTCGCATGTGCTACAATCGAAACATCTTGCCAAAGATATCCGAGACACGATCTCACTACCGTAAAAGAAAGAGATCAAGGTATTCGCAGAATTTTCAAGAGACCACAATTCCTACATTCGCAACAGGATATGGCGCTCCCTTGGGATATAATGCTTACTTCCATCTTTTTGCTATCAATGCTCCAAATGGGTTGAGCTCGTTGGTTTGATCTTTCTGCATGGCCAAAGCTCTACTGCTGGGGCTGCCTTGTTGTTTTTACACTTCTTCCGTTGCTTCATATGCTGAACGGCCAATCACAGGGCAAATATCATGAAATGATTCAGCGGTATTGCCAAATGTAAGCTCTCCGATGCCTAAATGTTCTTGGTGTGGCCGCCTCAAGTGGCCGCCAGCCAACTGGGCGCTTGTAACCAACAACACAGCCGCAGGGCTGTTTTGTCAGAGCAAGTTCTCATAATAGTATTACGAGCACTTTCAATTGTGTTCTTTCCCTTTCCCTACATCTCAAATTGATACCTAGACAACATGGCGGCTAACCAGTCCCGACGTCGCGCAGAGGCGGAAGGTTCAACGAAGCTTGGGTCATTCGAACAAAGAGAACCCTTTCAGTACGACGAACTGAAAACAGGCGTTGATTGCATCCGCCTGTTGTCGATTGAGCCAACACAGGACCAGGACGCGCCCATCATTTGTCGATTGAACGCCTTTGAGTTCGGCGAGAGGCCCAAATACGAAGCATTATCGTACATGTGGGGCAGCGAAAGCAACCACTCCTCGATTGTAGTGAATGGTTGCACCGTCTCGGTGCGACAAAATCTGCTCGAAGCCCTTCGGTATCTGCGCTCACAAGCACGGGATCTGCCGATTTGGATCGATGCCCTTTGCATCAATCAGGAAGATGTCACGGAGAGAAATCGACAGTTGAGAATCATGCATCACATTTACTTCCGAGCTAGCATGGTCATCATTTGGCTTGGTGAAAGCTACTCAAAATTCCAGCACCTGGTAACTCTTCGACAAGGACAAAGGGCGAAGGTTGAGCCCATGATGCAAGACGAGAACATTGGCAGTATCGCAGAGGCAGACGATGAGGCAGCAAAGAAAACCAAAGAAGTCGAGCTTGTTCAAACACTGAGCAAAGATGGCTATTGGCAAAGACTGTGGATCATTCAGGAGGTTGGCCAAGCAGAGAACATTTTGATATGTTTTTGCTCGTTCCAGCCCATGCAGTGGCAGGACTTCATTCACTTGATGAGAATGCACAACATTGGAGACGATGGGCCGCTGAGACTTGAGCGTCTCAGGCACAATGCTGATGAGGGCGCACTGACTTTCCGGAGACTGCTCTACGACCATCAAGCGGCAGTCTGCAGCGAGCCACGTGACAAGATATACGGACTTGTTGGGCTTGCTGCGGACGCTCATGGCTTTCCGATGGACTACACGAAGCCTCTGATTGAGGTCTGGAAGGACGTCATGATATTCACGAACGAGCGAAAGCTCATTGACAGCTCGGAGTTGATACGATTCGGCGCAAGGGTGAAAGGTCTCCTGATGAGTAAAGACTGTACTCCGCTGGAACAGATTCTTCGACCTCCCATGGCGCACGCTTGTCACAATGATCCTTCGGATGTGCAGAATCACTCAATATTCCATCTAAAAGGAGTCATACTCGGGAAAATCGTGCACGTCGGCCCGACTACCACTGAGGTTATCTGCCAATTGCATACGGTGGATGCGTGGAATCAGCAAGTACAAGAGAACTACCGCTGGGACGTGGAAGAGGCTCAGAAAGAAAGCAAAAGATTGCAGCGCGCAATACTCAATTCCACCGTGAATCGCGAATGCTACAACCACACGGGCAATATCCAGTGGTCTACATTTGTCTCGAGACAGGCATCGAGGGGGGCTTCCAGGGAAGAAAACAAGGCATTAAGCTCATATCTTGGAACGCTCGAAGCTGCTGCGACAGCCATACATTTCAACACAACCGCGCAGGGGACTTCGATGTTCCAACTGCACAGGAAGACTTATGGGCGACCAGTACGGACACCCTGGAGATTTGGTATCGCTTCTTGCCAAGCGGAGGAAGGAGACTTGATCGTGTGGACGCGCGGCATTAGACAAGCCATGGTCGTGCGTTGTTGCCGGGACGATCCCGGATGGGCCCTTTCTCAGATTGTTGGCACGGCTTGGGTCACGGAAGATGTGGCTGGAAGTGGTGCGGAACACTCTCAGCGGATAAAATGCTTTTCAGGAGATGAAGCCATTCCCATCAGCATGGATGCTGACACCATTTTCGTTATGCTAGCCCAACACGATTGATACTATATAGCGACGAGTGAACGTCAATCCCTTCATCCTCAGAGGGCAGTAGGGCTAGGTCGGGTAGACCTGAGTGTCTAGAGCTCTTACACATAGTTGAAATGCACGAAAACGAGAAAAGAGGTTCCAAGTCTATACCAATAAGACTTCGCGCTTATTGTAGTACGTGGGCGTTATTTTAGACCTCCGATCCGAATACTAACATCAACATAACATTGCGCCAGGTCATCTTGTTCGTCATCAACCTTCTCTGCTGCTGGCCGAAGGTCAATTCGGAGTGTTGCACAGAGGAGGCTGCATAGATCATGGGCATGCAAACACGAGTCGTTAAAAGGTAGGAGGCATACGTCGTACACTACGCGACCAATGGGCATCAAGATATTTAACCTTCTCATGCATTTCAGGTCGCACGTCGCGGCCGCTCAGCCTCGTCAATCTTCTTACCCCTCACCCAGTTCGCGATCGCGTAATTGTGCAAGCTGTGTCCATACGTGTTTCAAGGTGCCGATCAGGTTGATATTATTTTGCGTGACTGCATCGCTCACCTGCATCGCTCTCTGGTATTTCTTAAGCGATTTTGAAGATGGCACGCTCTACTTCTATCGAGATGTCCGCGCTTTCCGCATATCCGCACAGCATGGCAGTATCTTCCCCGGAAGCTTCAGAGGCCTTCCAGGCAGACATGGGACAGGAACCTAGTCTCCTTGCCGACAGTTCGTCTCGAACTCACTTGATCCCATCCTTACAGGAATCGGTCGAGGTCCCAGAGGCAGATGCCCTGCAATCACACCCACCTCAGCCAGCTCAGGATATACGCTCGCGACAAACGCATCGACGGTCGTTGGAGTTGCGATACTGGATCTGGGAGGCTATCAATGCTGTAATGCTCGTTGCCATGATAGTCGCTGTCGCCGTAACTCTACGGATACATGACGGCCAGCCTGCTCCACAATGGCCTCTATCCATCACCATCAACGCACTAGTGTCCATATATGCTTTTGTCTTCAAGGCAAACATGGCGTTTCTACTCTCCTCATGCATCAGTCAATTTCAGTGGAGCTGGTATCGCTCTCCGCGCCCACTTGGAGACCTGGCGCTTTATGCGGATGCGGAGAGAGGTCCTCTCGGCTCTTTCCTCTGGTTGTGCTCGCATCATTTTCGGCAACCAGGTCTCACGATCGCAGCTGTCATCACTATTGCTGGAATTGCTATAGATCCATTTTTCCAGCAGCTTGTGCAGTCCCGAGCTTGCATTGTACCGCTCGTGGGAGGAGGCCAGCCGTCTGTGCCTCGCACGAATTATTTCGACCTCGAAATCCTGCCAAACACGTTGCAACCAGCGGTGATCTCTGGGTTTTATCAGGCACAAAACATCTCCGACGTCGAATGCGCCACCGGGAATTGTACATTTGATACCCAGTACAGTACACTTGGCTTTTGTAGCCAGTGCGACGATGTCTCCAGTGGTGTCTCTATCCAGGAGACCTGCCTGGTCGAAAATTTCAATGATGACTCGTTTAAAAACACTACATGTGACCTACCTTCTGGAGATGCGTCAATTATATCATGGAATATTACGACAACATCGGGGCCCTTCTCAGCTAACTTCTATCGTCGGATCTACAATCTGACAGTCATCAATGGCATTTCCCACATTGACCCACCCACGGTTTTCGAAGTGCTCGGGGAGTGGCAGAATGTTTCAGTGCTGGAATATAATGAGTTCTGGTCAGATGTGGCACAGAGCTATCCGATGGGCGTCATCTTTGCGAAAGCCGACACCGCCATAGATGCCGTGAATAGGTGTACTGATGCTCAGACTAACGACACGTGGCACTGTCATGGCTATGGTGCTGCAAACTGCCTTCTTCAGCCGTGCGTTCGTACTTACACTGCATCCGTGAATGCAGGTCAGGCAGTCGAGGTTATGGTCGATCGGTCCGATCCAGCTCTCATCTGGGGATATTCGGAATTGGAGCATGACGAAGGCCAGATGGTCAACGCCAAGAGCTTTTGGGGGCTTGTCGACAAGACTTGCATCAGCGATGAAGAGCGCCAGCAGCTCGCATTGGCGGGCTACGACGTTGGCGATGATGAACGCTGGCTGAGCTATAATATCACGTTTGATCCAGCAGGTATGAGCTCGAACGATAGCGCAATATTCCCGGGATCATTGCTCGCACATAAGTGTCTCTACCTAATCGACGGGAGGTTTATTTTTCATCTATGGACCCAGTTCCTGCGAGATGCGCTTCTGGGCAAGGTCAAGCGGGATGAAGACGCCGACACTCCGAATGACATGGACGTTTTCATCGGTTCCCAGCAGCTGCTCTACTTGTTCGACTCGGGCAACGTCAATATGACAACTGTTCAAACGGTATACGACAACGTCGCTCAGGCCCTCACACTTTGGATTCGCGCAAACGGGCACGCAGACTTTAGCGAGCGCGCTGTCGGCGAGGCCTTCGAATTCGCCACCTGCACAGAGGTCAACTGGCCATGGCTGGCGTTACCTGCCGCGTTGGCACTGCTGACCTTGACGACGCTGGCGCTCTCGGTCGCTACGACAGCTTGGCAGGGACTGCCAGGATGGAAGGCGTCGCCGCTTACTTTTCTGTTCCATTCTTCAGCCGGGCTCGACTGGATCGATGCCGGTCTCGTTGCTCCCGCTCGCCGCAGAGAAAAGAGCTATGATCTTGGGACAGAAGCCGGGATGAAGAAATTCGCCCAGAGGATATGGGTGGCTTTGTCGTACGAAGACGAGAATCCCAGACTGCGACAAGTCGGGGCGCGGACGAAGAGGTTTTGACCATTGGCTTTGCTATACTTGTCGTGCCTCCACCCGAAGCCTTTCGTCCTATACTCCACTGAGGCTTATTCAGTGGGACGCTGCGCGACCGGCCGTTGACCCTTGGGTCATGCCAAAGTAGCCAGTGCAGGCGAAAGCAAAGGAAAACAGCAGCCTGCACCAAGCCCACAACAGACTATCGCCGTAATTGAAGGCGACGAAAAAATCAACAATTCCTAGCCAGGCCACGCCCATCAGGAGGGTGTCGCATTCGGCGTACTGCCGGCGCCAATAGAAATATTGCATCAGAAGACCGAGAAGGACAATGCGGCCCTGGCCAGCCTGCCAAACAGGCCAAGTCTCCGGAACATTTGCGATGCGTGGAGGCAGGCCGTAGAGACTGATGACGCTGCTGGTACCTCCCAAAGGGGTCATGACAAGGCCCACGCAATTCGCAAAAGCGAAATAAAGTGCGGGAATGTGGCCAAGGCGGAATTTCCAAATCATTTTGTGTTTTGTGGTATTGTATGGACGAGGATCGCGTTCACTTGGATTTGGGAAAGCGGTTGAGAGAAGCAGGCCAAGGTCGGAGGGCAGAGAGATACGCAAGGCTTTAAGCTTATCTTCCCGTCTGCTTCGCGAGTTATTGCCCAGGTGCTGGGTGCGCAGATGATTGCAAACAGGCATAATGCATCATCTGCACCAACAACCAACGACATGAAGCTCCAGGCTTGGCGTCGCTCTTGGGTCGAATAGGATACCATCCCTGCATTGCACCAATAGGCCGGATGGACTGCATTAGCGAAGCGGCTATCTAGCGTTGTGTATAGCCCGACGAAACCTGTGATCAACCAGCAATCATATGAATAGTGATACGCCACTTGTGGCGGTGTCGTGTGGTATTCTTTGGATGGCGCAGTGGGACAGGTCATCAAGTCTGTCTGTTCACTCGTAGTTTCCTACATGCTGGTAATCTTGACTTCTGGTCTTTATTTTGGTACTAGTCGTATCTGCAAACGCTGGCTGAGAGTTGTACATGAAATGCTATCGCAATATTTTGAACTTTTTTTACATTTTGCGCCAATAAATCTTAGCAATGGTAAATTGGGGACACGCCGGCATATCCCGCTGATGATACCATCAAGCCAGCCCTGACATGTAGGCCATCATTCAGCTGTGGGTGATTTCTTCCGAGCTCGACGGGTTTGATGGTTCTGACCATTCAAAACTTCTTCGCGAAGAATCTGTTAATGATTCAAGGAACGGAGTGATGATCCCATCGAGGTCCTTCTCCTCGACAGCTGCCCCGGGGCGTTGAGTGATCTTGTCATCTTCCAACATAGAATCTGACCAGACGCTTCCGTACCCGCTATCGTCGCTTGAAGCAGAAATGCTCATCTTGCCACTGCGGTTGCCGTGGTTTTTGTTAACGCTCGACAAGCTGTGGCGTCGGGAGCTCTCATCGGACTCCGATTGCTCGCTAGCCTTCCACCAAGCAAGCATCGCTGCATGTTCTTTTGCCAAGTCATTCGATTCGTATGTGAGTTCCGTCTGGTAGTCATGGTCATTCACAAGAACCACGCATGAGTGTCCACTGCCGTCTTGTTGGCACTCATATATCGGATCGGGCCAGCCCCGGCGTTGGCATAGAGCTAGAACCATCTCGTCAGCATATAGTCAGGAAATTGAATAGTAGAAGCAACACCAAGACGGAGGTAACTTGACAGTTTCTGAGGTCCAGTGCATGGGGCGAAACCTACATTGGAGATTGCTAGTATAGAATCCGGCCATCTTGATAGATTGTATGCGGGTTGTAAGTTCTGTTGCAAAAAAGGTATTGGAAATTGATAGAGCAAAGACACAATATCCGGTATTGCGCAAAAGATTCGTTCGTGTTGGATTGATGTCTTCTTCCTTTCTCCCCTCGGGCAATGGTCATGAATCCTTAAATAATCGGAAGATACTAGGAATGTTGGCACCAATCACCCTATGGTGGCTCAGTGTTTCCATAAAATGGTGGCCAATCAGGTACAGACCCATCCATGCGGGCCTCGTGTTCAGCTGCTGGCAAGACGACTGATAGTTGGCCAGTTTCAGGTTGTGGAGATGAATGATTTGTCCAGCAGTGGATATCCAACGGTTGGGCGCTAGGGGATTTCAAGAATAAAGTTGCACGATATGGATCATCATTCAACGGGGAACAAGTGTTGTCCTTGAAAACCAAGACGTTATATGGACCCTCCAGAGAGTCCAGCCCCCGAGACGACCTTGACGACTCCATAGGAAACCTTGGAAGTTGGGGCGGCACACGGACCACTCGAACACAGCATGGCATGTCGAAATAGGGGTCCTGGGGCAGCTGGCAACTTGGTTCGATCAGAACGATCTTGCGGGGGGTGTGACGCATTCCCTGAGAGGTCACTCCGATGACGTTCCAGAAGCGATGATTTCACTCGATCCAAGGCTGCGCTGAGAAACTTGATATCTGCGTCGTTTAGGTTAAGTACTTGAGATAATAATAGAAGTTTGCCGCCAGGACTGCGCCGGAAATGTCACGCACTCCCTAGGACGTCATTCCGATGAGAAACCAGGAGCAATGACTTCACTCAATGCACATATGGGCTGCAAAAATTGAAATCGTTCTTAGCCGGTATTTTATCGCTCACGACGTCATGGAAGTTTGCCAGTAAGGATCACTACGCTCCAAACTTGTCAATTTGTTGCACCAAAGTCAATATAAAAAGGAGGATAGTGAACCCGAAATTGCAAAGAAGCGTGAGTTGGTCTCATCGAACCGCAAAAGAGAGTTGCTGAAAAGATTCGATGATCTACCAGAACATGTGATCTGCGGTGCGCATAGATACGTCCGTGCGACACTCATCGTAGGTGTAGTCTGACCGGGGTTCTATGATGTGCCTTACAACTTGCCACAAGCCTAGTAGCAGGCAGTTTGCATAACAACGGGAAATCGGGGGAATGAATACGTATTAACCAATAGGCAAATATCCTCGTTGGTTTCACCTCACAAATACGCCTCCGTATAACACTTGAGAAGGATGATGAAATAAAATTTGACTACAGGTCTTGGCTGGAACTCCTTGCTTAGAACGGGTTATGCAGCACATCACCTGGCGCTCTCCCGCCCTGAAACCAATAAACGAGACACCCGACCATGTGGTAGCCACCTACACCCCCGTTGTTACAGCTTGTATATGCACTCTTAAAGATAGCCTTGCACTCCTCTGCCTCCTTACCACTATCGAGGGGATCAATCACGCCCTGCTCCTCTACCGACGTGACACAATTGACAGGCCAGTACACGGTGAAGTTGTAACCAATTTGGTCCCCACCAATGATATAATCAGTCAAACTGTTGATCACTCCGTTCGTCGGAGCCGAAATGCTCTCATCAGTACCGTGGTTTGTGCAAAACTGCTCAGCCCCGTCTTCCACGTTATCGGCAGCCACGTCGCCATGGCCGGAGAAATCGGCCTCGTTGTTGCACACAACGGCTTGCATTTCGTACGGCTCGGTGTAGTGTGGGTCCTTGGATGTTGTAGTCGCGGTGGTGGTGGCTTTGGTTGTTGTGGAAGAGGACGAGATCGTGCTGCCAAAGGCGGTCATGGCGGCGGACAAGTCCGCGGAAAAGATGGACGAGAGATCTGCTAGCTCCAGGAATGCAGTGGGAAAGGACTCGTCGGTCATGGAGTCGAACATTATTGTGTAGGCGGCGACATTGTCATCGTCATCGTCATCGTCGTCTTCTCCGTCCTCGCCGCTGCCAAAATTGCCGAAGACACCCGGGGGGCAGAAGGGACAGCCGGAGTCACAAAAGAGAACACCTAGAACGGGCATTTAGTACAAGATTAACCGATAGGGCGGCTATACTTGGGTACAGAACGAGGAAAGGCACAAGAAACCTACAAGCTTCGCCGCAACCAGGACAACCCACCGTAGCAGTTGGCTTTGGTGTATCGGCTGATGTCCAGGATGGCTTTTTGGAATTAATGACAGGGTCTGTAGTGCCAGGTTCCGGTGTCGTCGTGGGGTGGGGGTTAGGTGTCACGACTACCGTCGCTGCGGGCAATGTCACGCCTCCAATGATTGTTGTGCTACCTCCCAACGTCTCTGTCTGCACAGGCGGAGAGTAGGTTAAGGAGCCCCAGACCACAGCTGCTCCGGAACTCGTAGTGGTCTCTGTGGCTCCGGTGATAGAAGTCGTCCCACTCATCACTCTGTATTATGGCATAGTAGAATCAGAATCAAGCGAGAAATGGTCGTGATGTGGCCTAGCACTTACGGTGTAACAGTGACAGTAAATGGAGGCGGTTGCACAGAGCTTGTAAGCACAATAACCCCCTCGGTGGAATTGGAATCGAGCGTGACTCCCCATACAGGAATCGCCGTAGTCGTTACTAGTAGAACAGGCTGGATTAGAAGATGGTCTTTTCCACGAATAAAGTACAGTTAAACCGAAACATGATCACTCACCAGGAGGTATCGTCAGCACTGTGAGCCACGATACATCAACGTAAGCGGGATAGGTCGATGTTGAACCATCGGAGAGAGTAGATGTATTGGTAGTCAAACTGGAGTACGTAATGGTTGTGGTCCATAACGGGAAAGATATGGTCGTCGCGCTGTCCAGTGGCATTGGCGGCCAGATGAGTGTGGCGCCTGGGGGACCACTGACTAGTTGTGTAGCAGAGCTCCAGATATCAGGGTCAATATAGATAGTTTGAGCAGAAGAGTTGGATGTGCTCGCTGTTCCATTGCCACTGCCATCGTTCGATTGCAAGTCAACGGCCCAATCTGCGGAACCCAGAAAGTTCAGGCCCGGGTACAGAGCCTTGCGAGTCTCTTTGTTGGTGTCGTCCATGTAGGCGACCCACTGCGTCTCGTTGAAGACTACGATGTTCGAGTATGAGTCCTGGTCCCAGAGGCTCTGCGCTGAGGGGTTCTCTGCAAGAATCTGATCGATTTCGTAGTTGGATATGTATCCTGCAGTATTGGTGCACTGTCCTGGGTACGCACCCGAGTCTGGCCCTGTATAGGTGCATTGCTCGGTCCAGCATCCTGCAGTTTCCATTTGGAACGAGCGGCCATAGCTACTAACGCCAACTGCAATCATATTGGATGGTACACCCGCCTTTGTAATCATCGATAGAGCATTGATGGTCTCTGTAAGGTTAACATGGGACCTGAGGCAGTTGCCGAGTCCTTGATCGTACGAGACACATCCGGAGCTCGCATATTTGTTTGTGTAGTCCCATTGACCATGAAGATCATATGTCATGTAAACAATGTAGTCGACGACGAAGCTAAGGGCTTGGATGGGGAAGTACTGTAGATACCAGTAAGAGGCCGGCGCTGTGATGGACACTGTCTTGCCCGATGGCATTTGCTGTTTGAGTTCGTCTAACAGCAAAAAGTACCCCGTACTGTCAGCCTCGCTGCCAGCCGGGATTCCGGGAATATCAGGCTCATCAGGGTACTCCCAATCCCAGTCTATGCCGTCGAGGTCGTGTTCATTGAGAAAATTGATGACATTGGTGATGATAGTTTGTCGACTGGCCTCAGATCCCACACCATCCCTCATGACAGTGTAGGTACTCAGATCCGTCGAGAAGGACCACCCACCAAGGGAGACAACTTTCTTGATGCCAGTCATGCCTATGAACAGCGAGAGCTGTTCCGAAACATCACTGGTGTTCACAGAGTAATCCGCATTTAATGTAATGAAGGAGAAATGGACATGGGTGTATGCAGAGGTATCGATGCTGTTGACTCCCATGCGCAAGCATGAGCGATGCCAGTCAAATGCTTCAAAATAGGCAATGTTGTAGGTTTCGCTGGGCGCATCAGACGTGACAATCTCTATGCCGCAGTTACTGATACAGCCGTTTTCGTTGGGAGCAGCCGTGCCCGGAGCACCCGTAGAAGAATTTGAGATGGTGCAAAATTCACTTGTCGTACCGCACTGGCCCCATATATTGCAGCACGCGTTCAGAGGACATTCGTTCATCATGCTAAAGTCGGTGCCTGGGGGTGCTGCCGCTGTATCGTTCATCTGAGGGCCACAAACGGCATTGGGTACCGCGGCGGGCTGCGGAGGGTAACCAGTACTTAGACAGATGTTGTAACCGGCTAGTACGTCACCACACCCGTACCATCCCCAAGTGTCTCCATTGAAGCTTTCGATCTCATCATTTGTGAGGTCGTAGGTAGCTCCAATAGACGAACACGAGTCGCCCGTCTGGACTAGATATGTGTAACAGTAGCCATCAGCGTCTTGCTCCGGAGTAAAGTCGGGGAGTGTGCCGGCGCTGCAGCAAAAGTGTTTGCCTGTGTTACCACACAAGCTCGTATCAGAGTTGTAATCTGTAAAATCTGCCAATGCAATTCCACATTCAGCAGCAAGGGTCTCACAAGTGTCCCCGCCCGTCGCCTGAACTGTGCTACATTGGGCGCGTTCTGTGAGGCGGCTTGCCCTTGCGGCCAAGTCGACGCGTGTGATATTGGTCAAGTGGGTAGCGTCGGCTGACGAAATATCACCGCCAATATCCAACAAGGATGGGATATTGTAAGAAAGTGTCTGCCACTCCACGACCGTCCCTAGTTCTGTGCAGCTGCCGTTTTTCCATGACTGTATGTTTCGCTGAACAGCGCTCAAGTCCCCAGCAGTATTGATCATGACTCCCAACGAGTATCGTGCCGAGTAGTTGCTGCACAATTGAAGAATAAGGCTCTCTGGGATGCTGCCATCATTCACCACTTGCGTGGAAAGCTTATCCAAGACAGAAGCCAACACCCCTTGACTGCCAATACCGGAGCCAGCATAGATTCCCAAAGCAATGTCGCCGTTGTAAGCATACATGATAGTTTCGTTGCAACTAGTCGCGGCTTGTGCAGAGTATTTTTGTAGTTGGACCAGAGCGTCAATGATATCCGCCAACTGCGTGGAGGACGACGGTCCCAAGCTTCCCAGTTGTACTGATGAAGATATTTCCGTCTGTTCCACGCCACTCTCAGCACAGGTTGAGAAAGACTCGGAAGTCGCATGGCTGTAAGAAGATTTGAAATCCGCAGTACAAGCCGAGATTGCGACATGAGTACTTGGGTCATCAATCTGGTTGAAGACTGCGAACCTGAGTAGCATAGTCCTGTTGCATGCTTCCTCCAGGCGGTCCAAACTGCCGTACAAGGACCATGTACTCGCTGTATCATTGAAGCTACTGCAGCCCGATGGACAGTGGTCTCTCTTCTGGCGTTGCAGAAGTGTAGTGTAATTCGTAGCCAGTACCGCTGCGCGCGCGCTTGCAAGGTCGGTTGGGACGCCGGAGACAGGACCTGAGGAAGTCTTGATGGATAAGGAGGCAAGCAGACTGTTTGGAATATCATTTGGACTGGCATCGACTGCTCGAGACCCTGGCCCGGCAGCTGCGAGCCCAATGGCCGCGACTAAACAGGATATCCTCATGGCTGCGAAGCACCCAGAGAGGCTCGGGGGAAGAGATTTGCAGAGAGGGATTCCTGGCTCCGAGGGGATAGTTAAGCGCAGTAATGTGGAAAATATAGATTCAAGGACGTTGCAGCCAGCTTTTTCAAGTGGTAGGTCGAAGATGATGACCAAATGGGGGGAGTAGTCCAAGCCAAGGCAGCCTGACTGTCACAACAACAAAGTCATTGGCATGGCGTCCGTGAAATACGTGTTGCTTGGCCCATAAAATTCAAGCTGCTGGCGAATATTCATCGATGACCCCATTCGGAGATAGCCCAGGCAGCGCATAGCGGAACAGGACTCCGGCTACGGCATGTTGCAGGCATACGGCTATCCATGTTACCCGCTGGCGGCTGGTCTAGGCTTTGCCAGATTATGCCTTTGAAGGGGACAATCTGAATAGTTTGTTATATTGGACTGGGCCGCAACGTCTCTGATTTGGTGGACTGAGCAGGGGCTTGGCATCACATGAGTGAGAACCTACCTAGGTATACTACGTTGTACCAACAAGATTTCTACCTCTGTGTGTCCAGAATAGATTGTGTCGGTTAGTTACACCTGTGTCATGCACTGATCAAGTACTTGCATGATGCAGACTGAGAGCCGCCAAGCCCCGGCCCGGCCATTGCAGCAAAACGGTAAACCTGATTGGCGAGTGGGGAGCTTGGGGGTTTTGGTTCCTGAGTGCCCCGTCCTAAACCCGCCAGTCGCTGTGGCCTCAGGGGGTGGAATTCCGGCATTAGCTCTTCCAGGGTCGTCAACTTAGAGGTGCATGGGAGCAACACAGAGTGTCTTACTACAGTTGTGTCCAACGAGGGATTTAAAAACCTAATATTGACAATATTAGCATGTGTCAGAAACCGTAGGCTACCTCCAGACTAGGATGCAGAACCCATTTGTGATATTGAGCACTGGAAAAGTTTGAACTCTGTGCCGGCAGGATGACGCACCACAGTACCACCGTACTCTGGACTCGCTTTCCTGGTGATGGGCTTCGTAGAGACAACAACAAACAGATTAGTGAACAGTCAACAACGAACAAGTAAATATCAGATGAAATAAAGAAACATGCGATTCACTCCTTATTGGAGAGTTTTTTTTTTTTTAAACACCAAGTGCTTGATCAGCTTCTGATTGTTCCAGTGGTGAAATGTCGCTGGGATGATCAATTAACAAAATGGTAAACGTGTGAAAAAAAAAAAGTTCTTTCTAATGATCAAGTCCCTCAAAAAGATGAAAATATCATTCAGCAGACACAGGTTCAATCATGATTCGTTTGCAATGCAAACTTATCTAAATAGCTCAAAAACACATTCATACAAGGTGTATCACATTCATACAAGGTGTATATCTCATGACTGTTGACACATCGGCTTGCTTGGGAGGCGTTATACAAAGCCGATGCACGTGCAGGATATTTGAATGATAAGCCTGCCATAGGAGTTTTATGCGCTAGCTCTTTACGTGCTTATTTTAGTTGAAAGAAATCGATTTCCTTATTGTAGATTTTAATTGTTGAAAGGGTTGGAGGCGTCCACGGGGAATGAGCCCATGTATAAGGCAGCATCTTCGTTTTCAGGGGGGTTAAGGAGGATGTAGGCGGCCATTGCAAAAAATGTGAATGTCTCTGGGTTATGGGAGTTGGCCAGCAATACCTCTTCTTTTTTGGTTCTGACAGCGTCCGTTATTTCTTTCAGCGAGTCTGCGAATTATGACAACAGTGAGCAAATATCATCCTACAAGCTTCGAGGTTCAATCACGACAGGCCAGTGCATGTAAAGAGAGGGAGAGGGGGCCATACAATACGGGTCTTCGGTGTCGTCATTGTCCGTCAGATGGTAAAGCTCGTGATACATTGTGGCGCTGACTGGCAATAGTCTGTCCAGGCCCTGCGAGGCGGTCTGCAAACCAGGTGTAGGGTAGTTGTCCTTGGATACAGCTTGTGCTATCGAGGGGTAAGAGTGTGATCCACCGCCCGGAGAAAAAGAATTTGGACAGAATAGAATGTGTCGATTTGAGGTTCCGAACGTGAAGACCGCACCATCCGTCAGAGCTGGGTATGCACTTGTCGGCCTGGCAGTCTTGGCGTAGCGTCGTCTTCCGTTCTCGTCTAGTGAGGGACACAGCGTCTCTGCACCTGCGAAGTCCATTTCGTAACCATTGAACGCAGGCATCCAGAAGGCGTGGCCCTTCGGGCTCGTGGCCTGAGGGGGGAAAGCTTCTTTCAGTGTCAAGTACTCGACGGGGTCATTAGAGACCTTGACAGGATCTCCGTTCTTGTCTTTCACAGGCTGTGTCCAATCTTGAACTTCGCCCGCGTCGGCAGAACAGAACACTCGAGGGTTCTCTCCTGCCACTTGAGGGTTCGTGAGACCAGCTCCAGCAAGAAATTGGCTGACGCGAGAGACATGATCTAGCCTGCTTAGCAACTGCATGGTCTAACTCAAGGGATGACAACAAAATGTCTTTCCGATAAGGACAGATATTACATACCACCAATGTTTTTCCATAGAGCTTTGTTATTGTCCGTCTGAGCAATCTGTCCATTATCGGGTCTGATGCCAAAGAATGAAAACCAAAGCAAAGCAACAGGCAAGCTGTTGTATTGGTATGCAGCCTCGACCGCGCTGTGTAGGAGTTTAGCCTCCTCGAGCCAAGAGTTCAGAGTGTCCTCTTGGGAGTTGCAATTCCCTGCGCCATCGTTCAACAAGAAGAGATCCGCAGCAGTTAGAGCCGTAGTGCTCCCATCTCCAGAGCCAACCCGAACCCGTCGCAGAAGTGCCTGAGTCAGATTGGTCAGTTCAACACCATGGGCTGTGTGCTCATGAAGAGGATGGGCATTGATGAATAGCATGGGTAAAACCGATGGCAATGCCAACAACGACGAAAGGGACCACCGCATATTGAAGGCGCAGACGTCTCAGAAGTTTGAATAATCAAGCAAAGAAGGTTCACGAGGTTCCAGCACGACGTGTACTAGGACATCAAAGTAAGAAGGTAAAAATCGATGCAAACACCGACATACGCTGAAAATCAATTATCCACAATCTCTGCCGACCGCCAGGCATCGGTGAAATGGACGAGGTTATTGGTTTGCACTTTTTCGGACCGTGTGAACTCGTCCCTCGACCCTGCACACCGATGTTACGTGCCATCGGCATGTCAAGATTAGAAGAAGTTGTTGTACCATGGTGAACTGAATCATCATATATTCATTGCGTCGCGTATGCACTTGCACCGTTGTAGGTCAGATCAGAAGGGCCGTTGACATGCATCTGCATCGTAGCATTTTACCAATAGTCTATAAAAATAGTCTACACAGCGGGGTTGACATGCAAAGATAAAGGTAATATAGACTTCTCTCCAATGAGCTTGAATTATTTCAATGTTAATAAACTACCTACCTATTTGCGTCCTCTTTGTTGTGATAGTGGTCAAGTACCTAGGTAGACTTTTGCATGAGCAATTTACTACTATAGCAAGGATATGTATGCAGTTGGTCCAAACTTGTGGGTCAGAACCAAATATTGTGAAGTATTCGGAGCTGACCCATGTTCTTGTATAAGTCTTACAAGGGTACCTACCTACCTAGGTAGTGACCACTAACATCGTCAATTCTTCGGCTCGGCGGCAGTTGGAGTAAAGGCTCAGTGGCTCACGATGCAGTTCTAGGCAGCGCACCATTGTTCAGACTCGTCCTTGGAGAAGGACAATAAACAATTATATGACCCTATTTTCTAAGACCTCGGCTCGCGAGTCAAAGAATACTGGGAGCGAGAAAGCGAGCTCCGAGGAGAGGAGGCAGCCCCTGGGCTCGTGCTGTGCTGTCTCTCGCACTCTCCCATTTTTATAGTCCTTAAGTGCAGGTAGCCAAGCGGCATGAAATCCAGTAGTGAATTTCAAGCTCCCAAGTTTGCGCCTCATCTTTCTTTTGCTCATCTGCTTAAGTCATCCAGCACGGCTGTACCGAAAGTTTATGATGAGTTTCTCCAGTCTTCTTCCTCTGGCACTGGCGTTCCAGCTGTCGAGTGCATATCTCGTCGCTCCCCCAGGAACGGCCGCTCCCGGAGCGACTGCACAATGTAGCGCATGGGCGCAAGCCACGTACGGCCTCACATGCGCGATCCTCGAACAATACTACGGCTTTACAGAGGCTGAATTTGAGCAATGGGTGAGTGCATGCAAAAATTGGTCATGCAACGAATTACTGAGCCCATTCTAAATGATTACGTGTAGAATCCTAGCACTGCGCTCTTGGGAGACGGCTGCAACATGATTCAAGGCCTATACTACTGCATTCAAGTCAACTATGTTGCCTTGGCCACCTCGAAATCAAGCACATCAACCAAGACGAGCACGTTCACTTCGACACCCACAAGCTCCGCCACTTCTTCACCAAGTCCTGAACAGAGCGGTATTGCCACCAACTGCAACGATTTCTACTTCGTGGTGGCCGATGATACATGCTATGACATTGCGTCTGCTGAGGGAATATCTCTTGATGATTTCTATGCCTGGAATCCCGCAGTCGGCACCAGCTGTGGTGGTTTACAAGCTGGCTACTATGTTTGTGTCGGCGTAGCCAGCAGCAGCACTTCGACGTCAACCACTCTCTCCATAAGCACTGTCACCTCAACGACGACGGCGGTCTCATCGCCGACCCGTACAGGCACTGCTAGCAACTGTGATGACTTCTATCTGGTTGCTACTGGAGACAGCTGCTACAACATAGCTGCAGACAATGGAATATCGCTTGATGACTTTTACTCCTGGAATCCAGCCGTAGGCAACGACTGTTCCGGCCTTTGGCCCGACTACTACGTCTGCGTGGGCGTCGTTGACTCGGCCTCGACTACAACAACGACACCTAGCCCCACCGCCATTATAACCCCAACAACTACAGCTTCCACTGGCAATGCTATCGCTACGCCGACGCCAACACAAGCAGGTATGGTGGATGATTGTGACAATTTCTATCTGGTCGTTAATGGAGATGGTTGTTATGACATTGCCGCTGCTGCTGGTATTTCTTTGCATGACTTTTATTCCTGGAATTCAGCTGTCGGAAGTGATTGTGCTAGCCTTTGGCCGAACTATTATGTCTGTATAGGCATCGTATAAAGCATTGGAGCCTTTCCCTTGAAGGACTCAGTGTTGATACTATATTTAAGATATTTAAAATGTTCGCGAATATAAATTATCTATATAGCACCTTTGCATTTATTCATTAGTATTGTGTAATATGAAATCTCGGTTATAAACACTAATATTTATTTTTTCTCTTTTTTTTCTTTTCTTTTATTTTTTATTTTTTCGCTTTAGTTATTATTCTTCCGACCTTTAGTAAAGGATTATACTCGCTGATATTCGATGACATGAAAGGCTTGGCACAAATACTTACTAAAGAATATAATCAGTTTTTTGGAATCATTAATTATATAAATCGTTTTAATTCAGCAACACTAAATGCCTGTGTCAAAAGGGAAAAGTCTATCCTTGTCCATTCATAGTCTTTATTATGGACCATAAAAGATAATAAGAAAGGTCGATGTTTATTTAAGCATAATGTGATACGTTTTGTTGTAGTCTTCCTCTATACCTGCCCATGCATGTCCAATAGCAGTCAAAAAAAGTGGCGGGGATGGCCAAAAGAACAACCTCCGCAATCGTGTCGGTTACAAGAAGGAAAAAAAAAGGCCCGTTAATCCTAACACTGCGCGGGCCTTAAACCCATGCTGAACTAAATAAAAACCGGTTCTCCGGCGGCAGACCACTGCCTAGACCTAAAAACCCTGCCCACATTGCGCCCGGACCCAACAGCCGGTAGCCAAGTCGGGACGCTCCGAAGTTCCGAACCATGCTCTAGGTACAATGTAGGTTACCTACATGCATGTAGTATTGACTTTAGAGGCCCACCAGACGGATATGTGAGCCCTGTTAGCGAGCCCTTCCATTCCCATGCATTGCATCCTCCAATATTGAACATGGGGTCCGCCAGGGCATAAGAAGTTTCTCGTTCAACCCAGGTATCCCATCAGATCATTCAGGACTATGGACAGGCGACGGAATTAATGAACTCATTGCCTAACCGGGCTAGTGGGATGAGAAGGCACAGAACAGACCTCTTCTTCCGAAACCAGGCACCGCAATAAGCTATCTGGAATGAGCAACAGGTCTTCGCCGCGATACCCAACAGCACTAGAGTGTGATTAATCTTCTGCTTCGTCTGTCTAAGCCATCTGTACCGATCATTGCGTAAAAGTGTACGTCATCCTGGATACTTTGGAGATTAACCTTTTGGTGCAATTTTAATTGATGAGCTGCGTAGTCGCTTCCCTACGAAAGACGTTGTTCTAGGAAAGCGTCAGGTAATGAACTCGAATTTTCGGTGCCCTTATCGACCATACAAATCAGTACGCCTCTCGCCGAGTAGTCGCCTATCCCAAAGACAGGGCAGTGGTGTAATCTTTATCACCTGGAATGACTACCGCCACGCCCAATCCAATCTGGTGGATAGCACCCAGAGCTTCATTGTCGACTCTTGACGGCAATGGTATGTGTGACCGGCATCAAAAAAACCAGGAGAAACAAGAATCTGATCTACTTTTTATCATAGCTAGTTCTATGGTCGTTTTTCCACCGCAAACGCCGAGTGCTGATGGATCGGGCCTCCGTGGTGGAACTCTGACCGTCGAGCTGCACAGCGCAACTCGAATGGGACCACTGCTAGATCCTGAAGTGGCTGACGAAAGGTCTCTCTATGCTGTACTCGACTGTGAAGGTTTCCAGACGTCTACTAGGGCCGCTTGGTGGAGTCAGGAGAGAAGAGCTGCTTTGTGGCGGAATACCCTTTATCACTTTGATGTCAACACGTCTCCCCAACTGATTGTCCATCTCTTTACAAGAACACACAAGAACCTATTTCCATCCCATATCGAACCTTTGGGACAGTTCATCATTCGGTTTAGTCAAGATGGGTACCCAGTGGGCAAGATCTTGGTTGATGTTCACGGTGGCACCGGGCAAGTGGAACTCACCGTCTCGTATCTTCAGCAAAAAGTGACCAGTTTAGGGGACCAAAACATCTGGGGACTTCCCAAAGTCAACCACGCCAAATTTGCCAACGTTTTCAAAAAAGACACGCGCCTTCCTTACGCTCTGGCCGCAGTTCACTTGGGCGGGGCCAATGCTGCTGAAGCATTGGAAAAGGCAAACGACCTGGCCTCCTCTATATGTCACCCATTTATTGCACCTCTCAAGTTCGCATTTGCATCAAGTGGCCGGCTTCACCTCTTGTCGCCACTCGCCAGTGGTGGTTACCTGTCTCATCACCTGCAAAGGGAGCGATATTTCGACGTGCAAAAGGCTAGATTTTACGCTGCCGAGCTCATTCTCGTGTTGGAGCATCTCCACAACAAGCATATGATTTGTGCTTCGCTTGAACCGGCGCAGATTCTCCTAGATGCGTACGGCCACATCAGTATCTGCGACCCTGCCATGTGTAGCCGATACCTCATAGCATCGGGCGCTGTAGAATGTGCTCTACCGGCGTCAGTGGAGTATGCGGCCCCGGAACTACTCGGTGGTCATGAGGCGACCACCGCAATCGATTGGTGGATGTTGGGCGTTCTACTTCACGAGATGATGACCGGGCTCCCTCCCTTTTACCAAAAAGACGTTGAGCAGCAGCGGGGCAGAATTATCAGTCAGACTGTTCAGTTACCCCCTGGGTTTCCATCGCAGGCCAGTGATCTCATCGCCACACTTCTGACGAAAGATCCTTTGCGACGTCTGGGGACCAATGGAGCTTCAGAGGTCAAAGCCCACCCGTTCTTCCGCAGCTTGGATTGGCAGCGACTATACCAACGTGATGACCCAACACCATACCAGCCAGTATATACCGAGGCAGTGTTCAGACTCGACTCCATCGAGCCCGACATGAATAAGCGTCCAGCACGACGACTGTCCCAAGGTACACTATATGAGTACAGGGATTCTGAGGGATTTGGTTGGGGCGTCCCATTTTGGTGGCAGCCAATAGGTCATCAGATTGTCAAAAGCGGACAAGCAGCTGATAACAAAGCTTGGAGCTTGACTTGGGATCCATCGGCTGCACGTCTCTACTTCAGTCATCAACTAAGCGGAGAAGAGTTGTCTGTTGATACCGATTCTCCTGTAAGGGCGTCCGCTACGCATGAGCATACTGTTACTCCTGCCTCTCCGGCTGAACGCGGCGAGGATGCTCACAATCTTCCTACCAAAGAACAACTTCAGAATGCGCTCAAACTCTCGTTGAAAGATGGACATGGAAGCAACTTAGTAGCACAAATCATCAAGTACGGCATCGACTTGAACACCTCTATTCTTTCTTACGACCATGTGCCCGACGACACGGGTATCATGTTTGATCTCAGGGACGAAATTCCGGTCACGCCACTGGAGTGGGCCACGGAACACAACAGGCTAGATCTCGTCGACCTGTTCTTGGAGAATGGTGCGAATGTCAATTATACCTGTAACGAGGTTCATGGGCCCGCCTTGGTTCGAGCAGTACACCGAAACGCCTCACAACTTGTGCCATCCCTCGTGGCGAATACCAATCGGGCTGCTGCCACCAGAGCCCTTTGCGCGGCAGTCGATAGGCAGGATGCCCCGACCGTCGAGATGCTACTCACGAGAGACGTACGGTGCGACTTTGAAGAGGCGGACTTGCCATCGCCTCCGGATCCTTTCTGTCAAGATTATGATACTCCCATCCTCGCTCGATCGCGTTGGAAAGCGGAAGAGTTTTTAGCACCTTTGGTGCGAGCTGTCAGACTAGGAAATACGAGTCTAGTCCGGCTGCTGCTAGCTCATGGAGCCGATGCCAATGTCGGATACCACTGTGATAGCGGTGGCTTGTTGCCTCTCCCCCGACGGCAGCACAGTTGGAAAGAGGAGACCGTGCCGAGGCAAGTGAGCTTTGCGTGTGGAAGAGCGGTTCAGTTGGCCATGGAGCTGGGTCACGACGAGATTGTCCAGCTGCTGATACAAAGTGGTGCCGATGTCTGTTTTCCGCAGCCTATTCCGACCAATCAGGATCACACTTGTCCACTGGTTCCCAGGGCTGTCTGGCTAGACGTTCTATCTCGGTTGGAAGAGATGAGGTCTGATGTAAAATCAACGACATGAAATTTCAAGAACGTGAAGTTTGGAGTGACAGTGGTATAACACAGGACAAAGCCCGACGCACTTAATCAGTCAAGCTTCAGATCAATCACTTAATCAAATGGCGAGCAAAAGGACCAGCTGAGCTGTATGGTGACTTTGCCTCGTCTCAAAAGACCAACTCATGCTCGAAAACCGTTGGTCCGTGGCTTGAGCCAGTTCTCGGGCCTTGACTCGCTGCCCATGATTGGTTATTATACTTGTACACCCACTATATAAATCAGACCAACACCAACTTCGCATACCGCACGCACGCATGGGATCTGTCTAGTCACTTGTTGCCAAATCGACGGACGGTCCGTTGGCTCATCCGGTGGCTCCGCCGCCGCCTTACGGTGCAGCATTAAATGGCCGTAACCAGTGCATTGCGAACCATCTGCCCGCAAGTATGAGTAGCATGTCAGCTGCAAAGCTGGGAGTCGTTATTATGCCTGAAGACTGGAACAGACCTGATTCCGTGAAAACCCCACGTACGGTCGGATAGATAACGATGCTGTATCGAGCAGCTCCCGTCCCAAATGTATTTTATCACGATCTTGTATACCTGTGCTTGGCGAAAGGGAAAACGAGGGATAAAATCGAGATACAAGGGGAAGAAATTCTTCCAAGGGTACCGTAGTGGGAACACTAGGTCCGCTAGAAGCCTTCTGTAAAAAAGATTCCTTCCGATAACAAAAAAGCCTTCCGATAAAAAGAAGCCTTCTTGGCCACCCTGTACACACCACTGGGACCACACTGCTATAATATACCAAATTAACAGATTCTTCATTTATGCCTTTGTGAATCTGTAAATCCGTGATGCCGTAGTTGAATGTGACGATGCTTTATTGATAACCTGCAAGTTTTGTATTCGATCCCGGGTGTGGTCAAAAAATAGAAAATTTAAACTATTCTTTTTGACTTTTTTGGTGCTATTCGGCAAATTTACAGTGGACGTTACAGTGGACGTTATAGTAGTCTTACAAGGGGTAAGAATCCTTCCGATAAGAACAATCCTTCCGACAAGCAAGAAGCCTTCCTCCCTATAGAAGGCTTCCCCTAAGCCCGGGCACTTCTGCTCTTTAAGATCCTCAATATATAGGGAAGCCTTCTAAAGAAAGAAGCCTTCAAAGCCCCCTAACAGCCCCGCAGCGGTACTGTCCACCAGTATTTGAAAGCGGCAACCAGCCTTACAGGTACTTTATTGCATGCCCCATCACTTAGCGGCCGCCTACAGCAGTCCACGACCCCGCCCCACCGCTGTTGGCGCACTACCGACAGGCGATTTGAGGCGTGATGCGACTGATACATTCTCGAGGTTGTTTGTTTCTTACCCTCAAGTACCTACCTACCTAGGTATGCATGTGTAACGTTAAATTAGTTTACAATCAAGTACCAACGTGAAACTTGGCTCATTTCTTTTTTTCCCGTTGCTGCCGGGGCTTCGTACGTCTTTTGCTTTCTTCTGACCGGCTTCCACTTGCCTCAGCGTTGGACACCCGCTCCTTGATGCACGCCAGGCGAAGAACTCCGCCACTTTCTCGCTTTATCACTCGCCTGCCCCAAAATGACTTCTCTTTTCCGGCAATACGGCGGACTCACTTCTCTATTCTATGGGCTTTTGGTTTGTGTAAGAATTCATTACATGACTTGGTTCGAAGAGACAAACATGATTAATGCCATGTTAGATCTTGTTCCTTGTTGGCTATCAACTACTTCTGCATCCCCTGCAGCGATATCCAGGGCCCCTAATTGCAAAAGTCTCCAATATCTATTCTGCATTCTTTGCCTACAAGCGCACCCTCCACGTGGAGACTTGGAAACACCACCAAAGATATGGTCCGTCCAGGGCGTGGCCCATGAACTCAATGATTCAGCAGGAACAATGATGAACTTAATTCGTCGACAGGCCCCGTCGTCCGGCTAGGACCAGACAGGCTCGTTTTTGATTCTCCTAAAGCCTTGAAGGGTATGCATGCACTCTCTCAACGATGCGTAATACGCCTCTGACGAAACAGACATATATCGAAATGATAGGGTCACAAAACCGCCAATCTACCTGGCGACGCAGACAAAAGCCGGCACATACAGTCTTTGGAATGCCCTGGACCGAGGCTTACACAGCCGAAAGCGCAGACAGGTCGGTTGTGCCACGACTGAAGCATCCATGCGAGAGTTCGAGCCTGCCATGCTCGAACAAATTGACGTGTTCATCGACCGACTTTCGGAATCCCTGAATGAGCCTGTCAATATGAAGGAGAGGTGTAGTTATATGAGCTTTGACATTATTGGCCTGCTCTCTTTTGGTTATGTCCTGAACCTGCAATCCGACACCAAAAACCAGTTCCTGGCCGAGCAGCTGAGCCGCGGCAACCACCGCATGAATATCTTCATGCAAATACCTCTGATTCCACGCTTCAAATTACAGCGATACTTTAACCTCTTCTTCAAACAAGAGCGAGAAAAGACGGCGAACCTGATGAGTACAATGATCCGTACCCGCATGGCTCAGGACCCCGGTGCGAAACGTGATCTTTACTCGTTTCTGGCCGACTCCCTTAACGCTCAAGACGATGAGAGTCTCCGCATGGGCGACCTCTGGATGGAGGCGTTCTTTTTCATCATAGCAGGTTCGCCATGTTCCAATCGTACTTCCCAACCTGATCTTGTAAGCCATCAGTGCTGTGATGCTCATTTTTCGACCATCCACAGGAGGTGACACAACTTCGACTGCCATGAGCGCCATATTGTTCTACCTCGCGCGCAACCCGTCTTGTTACCAGAAACTTGCCCGGGAAATCCGTTCTAAATTCAACAACGCCGACGAGATCTGCGGGACTGCAGTATCCAACTGTCACTATCTCCGCGCTTGTATCGACGAGGCGTTACGCATGTCGCCACCCGCCCCGGGCACGCTCTGGCGGCACTTGGCTCCAGAGGAAGAGGCCGCCGGACCGTTCATCGTAGACGGCCACATCATCCCAAACGGGACAAAAGTAGGAGTGAACATCTATTCCCTGCATCACAACGAGGTAGGTACTATCCATATGACAAAAAGCGCACGCATTTGACGTTTCTTGAAACTCTACTGGCGAGCCTTCTTCGCGAACATGTAAAACCCTAAGCAAGACGAGACAGCTGACGGGCAACACAGAAATACTTTCCTCAACCTTTCGTCTATAATCCAGACAGGTGGCTAGACTTGGAAGACCCAGGAAGCACAAAAGAGACGCCCGGGGCATCCCGCGAGGCGTTCGCGCCATTTCTTGTGGGTGCTCGGGGGTGCGCCGGAAAGTCCATGGCCTACCTCGAATTGAGTCTGGCTCTAGCCAAGGTCATATGGCACTTTGACTTCAAAGCTGCACCCGGTGCTCTGGGCAATGTCGGGGTTGGCGATCATGGCGAATTCCGCCTTTATGATGTCTTTACGTCAACTCACGATGGCCCGTATTTGGTATTTGAAAAGCGAGAGTAGGCCAGCTGTCGAGGCTTGGTCAGAATTGGCTGACAGCCATGTTCGTGTACAGCATTAAGGTCTGCCAGGACTCGAACGTAAATGCTATATCAGATAGTATACTTTTGATGTTCAAGATGCCTTCAGAATCATTTCCTTCTAATTAGTCCACATTAGGTGTTCTGTGCCGCAACGGTAAGGCTCTGAGATGTCTACAACCCGAACCTGTTTTGGTCAGGCTCAAGTCTGGCATGGGGGAGACCCTGGTCGCGAGAGGAGCCAGCCATGCTCCTATCAGAAGCGACCTGGGAAATCCTATTGCTGACATGCAGTAATGGTTGCCTTGCACCTCAAGATTCTTTCAACGCTTTCCTTTCTCGCCTACTCCGGCATTGATACCACGAACGCGACACCAGTGTAGTACAAATGTAACACGAAGGTCGCGTCGTGAATTATGGACGACCGACAGCCAATGCTCCCGCTTGAGGAGTTCCCTGTAGCCACCTCTTCTGCACCCTCCGTTGGTCATCGCCCGGCTCAAAAGGCTCTGGGGATACCTGCAGCAAAAAGAACGCTGCACTATTCCGATGCGATAGCCGCCATCGTGTCAATCATTTGCTTGATTATCGCACTATTGGCTGTCGCTAGTGAGAACTTGTCATGGAGACTTGGTTTTCAGAACCGGCAGCTCATCGTGCTGGGCTTCCTACTCAGTATCATGAATCTGTGCCTCGCCAGTGTCACGCCGAAACTCTTCCTTCTCCTCGAAGCCAGGCTGGGTCCGTCAAGACTTCAAAATTTTGATGCAATCCTGAGGAACAGCCCAACTGCGTCGAGGCTCAGTGTGGGCTGGCGACTGCTCATAATCGTCATGCTAGCACTTCCTATTGCGCTCAGCGTGGCCTACAAGACATTTACAGGGGGGCAGAGCTCGTTGGAAGTAAACCCTCTGGATTATGTCCCATCTGCTTCATACTATGGCATGTTTCCTCCGCCAGGGCAACTCTACCTAGGTTATAGAACAGGTCTTTCCCTCTTCTTCAATTCAACCCTGCCATTCATCGAAGCGTCATCGCGGAGAATAAACGGTTCTGCACCCACACCGCCAGTGTACCCGCAGACATATGGGTTCAACATGCTCTCTCTCAACAATGAAAGCACGGCAATGCTGGATATGCTCCAACCGCAGTACCTCGCCGCTGCTCAGGAATTACTCGCTGATGGTGAGTCATGGACGATTGATGCGCCCGTGGTTGGTAGCATTGCCACCATGAATCGGTCAAAGACTGAAGATCCAACCGCATTCAATTCCTCCTTTATGGACGCTTGCGAGTCATTCGCTCAAAATGAGAGCGGAGGTTGGGACTTAGAGGTCTTGAGTCTAGATAACGGGTGGAACTTGGTTTTCCTGCAACGTTCTGGCATCTCGGATCAGTCTATGCAGTATATCGGCCTCCAGCTGCAGGGAGGGGACGGATCATGCTCTGATATCTCGCCATGGATTCATCAGTATCACATCAATCGGCAGTGGTGTCAAGGGAGTTGGACTGTCACTCGAAGTGATATACGTCTCGCGGACGGCTCTTGTGAGGGCACAACGCTACCTCCAGACCAACAGACCATGTTCACGGCTCAAGTGCAGGTCGGCGTACTTTATGCTCCTTTACTGAGCGAGATTTTGGCTCCTTTCAGCAGTAGTCGGGATGGTCACATGGTCAACAACGACACTCAGGGTAACGCGGGAAACCAATCTTCATGGTTCTCTCCAACCATGGCAACGAGTGTGGTGGCAATGGTATGGTCGAGAGTCAGCGGACTAGACGCGGTCGCACAATTCGACCCTTCTGATTGGAACCCCGAGAACTCGACAATCAATAACGGCACGCAGGCAATCTACACTGGCATCGTCTACCCATCCAACCATACGATGTATTATATCCGACCCACACTGCGAGAAACAGGCTTGCTTTACCTCGTTCTGCTTATTCAGCCATTGCTCACAATCATGACTATATTGTTGATTATGGGCTTCTACACGACGCCGATAGACAGGGGATTCGGCCTGGTGTCGATTCTGTCCGGGATTGATCGCCAGAGTTTAGAAAACGTCGCTGGCGCAGGACTTTCGGGGAACCTCGCCAGGCCTGTACAACTGATTATCCGACCTACAAGCAAGGAAGGCAAGGATGCTGTGGAGTATGAGATTACTGCAGCACCTGTCGCAGCAGCGACGACTGGCAAATTGCGCCGGAGAGTAGTATACTTCTGATAAAATGATTGATACGAACCTTGTTGTTGCAGCTCTGTCATTCCACCCAGTCTATTCATCGACGGCAACCCTGTGAGATAATGATATTAAGCTTCGATCTGTCGTCGAATATATCGGGAATGATTTCAAAAATCAGAAGTAAATCAGCTATATACGCAGGGCCCAGCCTATCGCTCATCCGTCTGTAGTATTGTGAGAGTTTCATCGCTTTACAGCGTCGCTTTATGGTAGTACGATTCGGGAAGATTACCTAGCACCCCACGGGCCGGCCCAGGTTTGAAAAAGCTGCGCCCTATGTAAAGCGCTGCCTACCGCTGCGGGGGCGCTAGGGGAGTCAAAAGCATTCCTACTGGGGGAAGGTTTCCTTATTTTCAAGGTATTCTAATTTTCAGAAGTATTCTGTATTTTAGAAGTATTTTGTGTTTTAGAAGAACAATATTACCCCCTGTAAGTGCCTTGTAGCGCCCACTAAAAAGTCCGTGCACCCACTATAATTAGTAGCTAACCCAGCTAGCAAAACAACAAAAAGAACTCGATTTTTTTTTCTATCTCAAAATCAAAAGACAATACGGGGAATCGAACACAAAATTTAAAGATTATAATCAAAAAACAGCTACGGCATCACGGATTTACAATTACAAGAACACGAAAATGCAGTCCGTTGTATTTGTTGATATGCCCGGGGCCGGGGCCGGGGCGATAGGGGTCAGAAGTGTTTTGCAAATTAGAAGAACTTTGGGATCCAGAAGAACTCTGCCGGTCAGAAGAACTTTGCCAGTTAGAAGTAAAATATTCTACAAAAGGCTTTAGAGCACTTGTAGAAGTGCCAGAAGGCTTCTGGCTCCCCACAGAGCCCCACTACGGTAGGCTTCAATTGAAACTGTCTCGTCCATGTTCAAGTCGACTCACGTTCTCGTCGGCATGTATGAGCACTCTTCATCTTTCAGAGGAGAAAATATATGACATAGTTCGCATGTTATCAACAATTACAAACACGTTTTCCCAAAGAGACGAACTCGCACGCTCAGGAGCTGGTCCCTACAAACACAACTAATACTGCGGCATACGTCGCTGTTGCAGCCATCGTCTCGGTATTGGACGCCCTAAAAAGTATCGACAAGGCGATGGCAAACAGCAAAACGGCGATCGAGACAGTGGTCAAACTTTTCGCTAGCGTCACTCTGGGCAGGCGCATGACCATCATGGGCACGACCAGTGAACTTCCCCCGAGGAAAGCAACGATGAATCGTGCCAGACGATCGACAGCCGGGGCAACTTCCTTTGCCGGCTGATGTGAAAGGTACTCGTCGGTCTGACGCCCCCTCCTGGTGTACGTAATGGAGCGCGGCAGACGCCTCTTGAGGAAGTCTCGCAACAGGTCCGTGGGAATGGGGGAGCCGGAGTCGGAAGGCAAGCGCCGCCATGCGGCAGCCTCTACCTTTACGCTCCCGATTTCAGGAAAGGCGTGCTCGAGATTTAGTCGTACGTCGGCTGCCTGAGACCGCGTAATCGGGACGAGTTTGCTCATGTATTGGTAGTCTCGGATGGCGTTTGCTACAGGACATTAGAAATGCATCACGACATTTTGTGCAGGAAGAGAACGTGCCGTAATCGTGCAGCAATTGTTTAATTTCTTCGGGGTGGGCCTCAGTCAGTTGTTCGTCCTCCAAGGTCTTTTTCTTGCACATGGACAGACTGTTTTGCAGTCGCATGATATTCATCCTCTGCAAGTCCAGAAATACCAGAAAATGGAGCTCTTGGTCGCGAAGGCTCTCATGAAACTTGAACAGGCGTTGCTCATAACTCGCGTCCTGTTCGATTGTGTCCAGCATGATCTCTTCCGTGGTGTGCATACTGTCCCTGGCAGACAATTCGAGGCCAAATGATCGCAAATTAGTGTTTTCCAGTATCTTATGATCTTATGGAGCCGAGAGAAGTCATTGGTGTGTGCATGACTGTTGTTGACAACCGGAGCCTGGAAATCGGAGCGGGGAAATCCACCGATTGGTGGGTCAACCAATACCTGCAGTCAAAGCTGCGCCCGGCGCATTGGGTACCTGGTAGGTAGGTAGTGTGGGAGATGGCGATTAAGTCGAGTTCTGTCCTTATGATATCTTGACGTCAACTAACGATGGCCCATATCTGGTGTTGAGAAGCGAGATCAGGCTGGCAGCGAGGTCACTCATCAAACTAGGTTAATCCACTTCATGTCCCCTTTGGTGCTGGGTAGACTTCATCGACGCTCAGCATATTCGAGCTCCTTGTCCTGCTTTTTGGACTCAGATGCTGGGATCTCTCCGGGGCTCTGTTTCCGACGTGGAGGATATACTCTGTAATGTGCGCTACTACTTAAGCTTGCGTTCTCATCCGTTGCATGATTCATATTTTCATTGCTCTACAATATCACGCCTAGGACACTACGAGAAAGAAAGACGAGCATACTATCCTCCAGTCCAAACTCGATAGTGTCTAGAATTCGCATGCCCCAGAAGATTCCAATTCGCGTGATACATTGACGACAGATTCTGGGAATGTGACACAAATACTATTCTAGCTTGAAGCTTGTTGCGAGGTTTCGGTGCTTTCCTTCATGCTTGAGTCGTGTTGTGTTGCGCTGGAATGTCTTTGAACAACGCGGGAAACTGCAGCGATAACGACGTATTTCGTGTTTCTCCCTGCGATGTCTACCATAGTTGGAAGTGGTGCCAAAATCGTGCCGGCACTCAGCACAATATGTGGGTTTGGCATTGCGCAACTGGGGGGCGCGAATTTGCGGGCCCTTTGGCGAAGTCGATTGCGATGCGCTTGACAAAACGTTAGAGAGTAGCTACACAGCAAGATGGGTCATTTTAAGCACTGATCTTACCTATCGCGATCATGATCTGAAGATTGATCAGACCTTTCTGGAAAGGTTTGGCAGAAGCTCGAGTACTGCCTTGTCGGAGTGACTGGTGAACAACAAGACGGCCCACCAAATCCAGAATAAAGTCCGATCAATCGATGCGTTCGTTGTACTATCCAAGTTTCATAGCATACGCACTCGCTGCTGTGTATGTTCTGAGACGGTGCCTTGCAATATTGTCAGATACGTTCTATTACTCGAAGAGAATAGAATAAAGTAGCTTCGACTTACGGGGCTGCTCAAATTGTCATGTGAATCGCCACCATTTACTCCTCGGAATTGCTCTCGGGAAGGACTCAGGAACGGAGTGTTGATGATATAGTAGGCTGAATCAGATATCTGGTGTCCACAAGATTGTGACTTTTCCGTCAAACCCCTCATTACTGAGTTTTATGAGCTTCCCAAGTACCAATATTCTTGGGCTTTGTCAACTTACTGATGAGAAATGCAAGTACCACCGCAAATATTATTCCTGCTAGGGCTATAATCAACTCTGGGGCAGTGCTCTCGCTTTTTATGCACAGCCGCGGTTCCCCTCTTGACCTGCCGTCTTCTGATGTACTGGACGGCCCTGACCTGACCTTTTTCGTTGTTTGAACATGATCAGTGGCCTCATCGAGCGATTCTGGCAAGTTGTATGGACCGGTGTCCGTCGGTTCCGGCCAATCGCTGCGGGAGCTGGGCGTCCCGAACACGTCTCTTTGCTCACTTGCGAAGAAGTAACGGGTTCGGGTCACCATGTCTTCAGCAGCAAGTCGGAAATGCTGCAGGGCCTCCGAAAGGGAGATCTGGTTCGCAGAAAACCATGAGTATGGTCCACGGATATCTACTTTCCAAACAGTCTTGACTGCTCTTCTCAGCGCTTGTCGTTCGCGAATGTCTTCCTCAAGGAGAACTTGCCAACGGCCGAGATCCTCCACGACTTCAGATGACAATTGGGCTGTATTATCGAGGACATGCGACATGGCTTTTGCTAGTAAAGAAAATAGCAGAATGTCCTTCGCTGACCGGGGAGCGCGGCCACTGCAGAGGCCCTGAAGAATAGTCAAGCTTTCTGCCCAAGCTCTTTGAGCACCCATGTCGACGAAATAAGGATTCCAAAGTTCCGGCAGGGGCGGACCATAGAAACATTCCGGGATTAAGCGGCCGGTGCTGCTAAGCATCGGTACGAAAGAGATACCCCGACCGGTATCTTGCTTGGCAAAGTCGACAAAAGTACTATGGTCTTCGAAGAACAGCTTCCGAACACGTTGCATGCGCTTCCCGACATGACCGAGGTGTTTCCGGGTTTCTGAACGGTAGGCGCGCACTGCACGAGTCAAGAATCCGATAGATTGCGCATCGGAAACGTTGCGCAGTAGGATAACAGCACAAGCTGGGTCGGCGCCATAACCCAGCAAAAGTTTGATGAGCTGCTCGGATCGACGAGTCGATGCAATGCTCAGAGCATTCAGGCCGTCCGTGATGGTTTCCACGTCTGCATGGCGATCCAGCAAAATTCTTGCAATGTGAGAGGCTTCGTGGTTTAGAGACTCCAGGAGCATGCGATTGCACATTTCCTTCATAGCTTCATTATGTCCGGCCGCACCGTGTTGGTACATATCCTCGGACCACTCTTGAAGAATCTCCTGTACATTCGGTACATTGCAATTTCTGACACTCCTAGATAACCGGTCTTTATTGTTGGTCAGTTGGAGATATCCTCCCATGCCTGAGAATGAATGATGACTTACCTGGTCTGGAAGCACGAAGACTTTCTGTTTTCCGGGAGTCAATATCAGGAGAAACGTGAGTGGGGGTAAAATCTCCAAAAAAAATCATTCAGTATCGACTCGGTGTCAAACACTTTGTTGTCAAACGCTTCGTCGTCATCCAATATGTAGGAGTCTATGGCATTACGTTTCTCTCCATGCCAGTCGTCCAACCAGTCAAAGGAACTGCTTGGGATTTCCCAACTCACACTTGACTTGGATCCATCTTGATCTTGACCTTGACTTTCATCATTATCGCTCAGACCTGTTCCAACACGGCGTAATGTGTTGATGACGCCTTGATTGGAAATCAGAGTCCGCTGTTGCTTTCTGAAAAGAGATCCATGGTCACTCCTGTGAAGTTCCGGATCCATAACATTCGTGACACGCTCATCGTTGAGAAGGCCTTCGGTCAAAAGCTCCAACTCGGAAATTCTGCGCTGGACCTCCGGAGTCGGCGTCGAGAGTTGGCTTGGGACCGATAATGACGCGAGGAACGAGAGTAACGAAGGGCGATTACTCAACAAGACCTGGCCGTCAACTTCATCGTATCTCATATGTTCAGCTCCAGCCTGAGGGACTGCCGCCTTGATGTCGGAACGGAGCTGTGGCGAATAGACTTTGATCTTCAGCGACGTTGGTCTCTTGAGTCTCACTACCAAGGGTATTGCGACTGTAATCTCAGGCGAGGATAGCTGATGGCAAGGGCATGATGGGTGGCATTGTCTTTCGATGGGCCGACGGATCCAAGTATGATCGCCGAATGAGTCTTTAGTGATAGAGGTCCCACTAACGTGATATCAGTGAACTATTACCAGTAATGTATTGCGAAAGTCAATACAGGCTAAATACTTACTCATCTAAATGTTCATGGAGACGGAACATAGGAAGAAATGATCCATCAACGTAATATGAACCATAAGGACATGGTGTTTTCGTCGTGGACGGCCAAGACATTTTCACTGAATGACTAGCACGTGCCAGGAGACGCGTTGATCGGTGGCCGCTGATCGGTAGTCGGATACAAGTAAAGAGGCTGAATGGATATGATTACTACCCAATCAAGCAAATGGTAGAGTGGCCAGATGATGAAGATGGAGACTTGGTCAGAACCTGGCCGTTGGGTACGGGCGGATAGGCACATTAATGTATGTCTAGGACTTGAATGCGTCAGCGCTGCCTGACAGCTCGAGAGTGCTAGCTGGCGACCCGGGACTATGCACCGTACCGTCTCCTGGCGTACCTAGACCCACGGGTAGCGTTCATTCCCATTGTTGGACAATCGTTATTGGTTGTGCCCCGTATGGCCCCTGCACGGTTTAGAGGCGCACTGCAGACCCTCCAATTCCCAGCTGACAATGCATCTCATTGGGTGACTCCTTTATACATTACCTAGCATTCCCATTCTTGAACAACCTTTATTGGCCATACCGAGCGTTTAGCCCCCGCAAGGTTAAGAGGTGTAACACGCACCTGCGACCGCACTGCAGACCCTTCGATTCCCAGCTGACAATGCATCCCATTGGGTGCCTCTTCTGTGCCTAGGTACGTAACTGTGGCACAGATGCCATGTACCTGGCGTCATAGGGAGGTTAACTGATCAATTGAGCGAGCCTCGCGTTGATTCCCACGGACCCACTCTTACGACAGGTCCCATGGTGCAGAATCTGGGAGAAGAGGCTGTATTCCCAAACGGGTCCTTGACAATTCCCATCACTTGTGGCTCGTGTTAATTCCCATTCTGTTAGATTAGTTCGGGACTAGCAAGATAGCTGAGACAATTGACTCGTCCATGATGCCGGTAACAGTATAGCAAGAACTTCAGTGTTGAGTTTGATTTGCATGTCACTCACCGAAAGGCACTCCAAAGGAAAGAAAAAGGAGAGGAGAAAGGCAAACCATCGTCACAGAAATGTGATATGCGTGAGAAAAGAATTGGGAATGATTGCAGATTGTGGCAAAATATGGTCGCGGATCTCTCTGCTGTCAGTTATATCAAGTCTGGCAACCCCTCTGGAATTGAATCGAAATTTTGCCAGTATTTACGCGGACGCAAAAGTATTTTCTTACGTTTCCAATATTTTAGCAGATCTACACAACTTGTACGAGTCAAAGTTCACAAGCTAGTCTGAAGTGCATTGGCTCAAACAGTGGCCCGAGGTAGAGCGCACGAAGATTGTGGGTTGGCTCGAATGCAACCATGATTTTCTTTAGCTGACAAGCATAGATCCAGACGTCTGAACACAAAATGACATCTACCGATCAAGATTTGCTTGGAGTTGGGCAATGGGTCAACACAGATCCGAATGCAAAGCCCCACGAGCACGAAGGATATCAACATGCACCAAGTCAAAAAGGTTCGGCTGGAGACCAGAAGCGAGTAGCGAGCAGCGAGCCTGTTGAAAGATTTCTATCAGAGAAACATGCGGAGTCTGGCGCAGTTTTGATGTGGTTGGGTGACCGAAAAAGAGGACAAGAATGAAGCTGGCTTTTGATGGATGCATCTCTACTTCCGGTAGATAAAATCTCGCAGTACAAATTTGCTTAGTCAAAACGATTTTGGACGATCTTTACTATTCACTGCCGTTTCAATTCATCTCCTTTTCCATGCAAAACTCAAGTCTAAATAATCTTGGCGCGCACTTTGCTCTCAACGCCAGTGCTAAGAAACTTGATGGGAGAGCAGATCCAGTACAGATTTGAAAATGAAAAGATCATTGAAGACAGAGCAATCAATTTCGTTATGAGTGGCCACAGAAACATAATATGTATAATTATACCCGGCCGTGAATCAATGGACATACCTAAAAGACACAATAGCTTCGCCCCCATGACCGGCTTTAGAACCTTGGATCTGACTATGACCAACCGAGCCTTGCTGTTCCTCTTCCTCCAGCTTTTTGTTCTGTTTCTTGAGGTAGTACCTGGAGACATGTTAGCGAATGCCTTCTCCGGAATGTTAAAGCTCGAGTGAAGACACTTACTTGATATAAATTGCCATACCTCCGCAGACCACGCAAGCGCCCGACATGACACCGCCGCCTGCATAGTATCGCGGTTTCTGGCTGTCTGGGAACATGTAGGCGGTATACCAATGCGCCATTCCAGCACTGTAGGTTTATATTCAGCGACTTGTAATCAATATTTATGGCGTTCAATTTTTACTTACGACATGAAATTCACGATGGCCAGAGCAGCGGCACGCTTTGATCTCGGGCGCGGCAGAGACGCACTGACCCAGCTCACACAAAGATTGTACGGTGCATAGGCGCCTGCGGTCATGAGGAACATGGAGAAGTAGCGACCGCCATTTGTTGGCACGAACATGGCCTGTTGTGAAGCATCAGCGCTGTGGTGAATGCACTGTCTACAAAATGAGGCTTACCAGGATATTGCCAATCAGGGCAAATGCCATGGGTACAGCGATATGGTATCCGCGCTCGTGCTTGTGCGATGCGTGGAACGAGACTGCCAGCGACACGAAGAAGGCAAAGAAATAGGGTGGGGAAGTAAGCAACAAAGTCTTGGTCGAGTCAAAGCCCAGAGTGCCAACGATCGAGGGGAAGAAATTGTTGAAAGACTGCGCTGTGATGAGGGCCATTTGCATGACGACAAACATGTACAGCTTGGGGTCCTTCAGAGCTTGCTGCAACCCCCACCATATGGACTCGACGTCTTCGTCGACGATACCGGCATTCTCTCTACGGATGCGCCATTCCTAGAACTCTTTGTCAGTGGATGCTTAGGCCAGTTGGCTGAAACAAGTACTCACGGCAATCAATTGCAAGTCTCTGGGGATAAATATGTGCTTGCTCTGGAGTGGGTAATCCGTCAACAGAGGCAAAAGCAAAATGGCGATCACGACTGTCATTGAACCCTCGATGATGAATAGCCATTCCCAGGCCGGTCTTCCGCCTGCGCCTTCCATTCGAGCTGTAATTCCCGCGGCGATGAGTCCCGAGAATGCTGTCGCCATCATATTGCCGCCGTATAGGATCGCGACCCGCGGAGGAAGCTCGGCTCGTGTGTACCAGCAGCTCATGAGAACAAATACAGCTGGGAGAAATGGTGCTACGCGACCAGTCAGTGTGGGAAGTACGTTATAGAAAACGGAATGATCACGAACCCTCGATCAGTCCGAGAAGGAAGCGCACCGCCGCGAGCTGGCTGAAGTTCTTCGTAAAGCCTTGGCTCATCGATAAGACCCCCCACAAAGATGTGACAAGACAGATGTAGTACGAGGGCCGCACTTTTCCGATTATCATGTTGGAAGGGACTTGTGTGATGCAGTCTATTCGGAGTCAGCTCGGCCAGGTCATTAGAAATTGTTAACAGTCACTGACAGCCCACATAGAACATTAGCAGACAGGTGTTGTACTGCTCGTTCGTCATTCCAAGAGTATCGGTCAGGCCAACAATCTTGGCACTGGCAATGTTGTTGCGGTCCCTGATGATAGATCAGTCTTGTCGCTTTCGGGTTCTCGTTGCTCCCCAATACTTACAAGATGTTCAAAAGGAAAAGGATAAAGACCACTGGCATCATAGTGACATCCAAACGCCGCGTCAAGCGACGTTCCAGACGTTTTCGATCATCTTGTGTCAAGTGAGCGATCTCCTCTGGCAACGGGAGCTCATCCGGAAGCAGTTGTGCGCACTTGTCAAAGTGCTCTGCAGTATCTTTTGGGGCGGTGATGGTATCAGACATGATAACTACCCTATGAAGCAATATTCGAAGCAGCCGTACTTCGATTGAATGCCAGTGAAAGGGCAAGAGATGCAGCTTTGAGGTGATGCTCGGCCATAAAGGGGCCCCCTCAGTGTAGTCATCTCCATGCGACGCTGACTATATCCGAGTCCAGTGTCCGGTGCACTGGCACCTGTCATCCTATAATGGCCCCATTCCATGGATCTGGGGACCCGGAGAGAAGAGCGCGCCTCTCGGACAGGGCTTGCCCCCGCATCCTAGACAAAGTATGTGCGGGGACCCCAGATAGATCGACAGCCACCGTGACGGGTTCCATCATCATGGGTATGGTGTTGGCATGGTGGTTGGTCACCAGACTAACCTAGGGCCGTCCATTCATGGATTGCTCAAAATAATCATTTCCTTGGCAAAAGAAGAATAATGGCCTGCCACGTCGGTGCAGCATGACGGACCCATTGCGGCCTCACTCGCCAAGTTCTCATTGTGTATCGAGATGACCCTGCTTTCGAGATGAGCTTGTTGCGATTTGAGTGCATTGTAACGAGTATATTGTGTTATTTGCTGGCAATTCCCGTGTTGTGCCGGGTTTTGTATGTACCTAACAATCTTTCTACATGTAGTGACCATTGTAATGCACCCAAGCTGCTCAAATTATTTCAAGCTGACGCTTTCTCAAAGGCCTGCTTATTTACAGGTGTCAGAGGTTCTCCTACAAAATCTCCCGTTGGTCCCACTACAGCCATAATATTCTTCATTGCGTTGAGCTCAAAATTGATTCTGGTGTTGAGTGCGCCTCCCGCGATATGCGTGGTAAGGGTGACATTCTCCATGGCTGCGAGCTCCTTGGAGACTTGAGGCTCATGGTAATGGACGTCAAGCCCCGCGGCGGATATCTTGCCGCTCTTCAGAGCTTCTATCAGTGCTTCCTCGTTGACGACCTGACCCCTTGCTGTGTTGATCAGCCTCGCTCCGGTCTTCATGGCTGCAAAGGCCTCGGCGTTGATGAGATCCTGGGTGTGCGCGTTCAATGGCGTATGCAGACTCACACAGTCCGCGATGGACAGCAGATCGTGTAACGAAGAGTGATAGACTGCACCGAGTTCTGTTTCGACCTCGGTCGGCGCTCGGACGACATCATAGTAATGGATTTCCATTCCGAGTGCTGTTTTGGCTTTGTACACGAGCTTCTTGCTGATGTTTCCGAGTCCCACTATGCCCAGGATATGCCCGCGGGGATTCGCAGATATCGTTGCGATGAGCTTGTGTGTCGCGTTGAACTGCTCCGGGTCACACGTTCGCGCCGCCAGCTGCGATCGAGTGAAATTTCGAAAGACGGAAAGAATCATGTATAGACCGGTGTCCGAGACGGCCTCGTCACTCGCACCCGCACCGTTGGCGTACCATATCTTTCGCCGGCCCAGAGCATCAACATCGGCCCAATTGAAACCTGCGCCCGCCGAAGCAAAGATACGGACGGAATTCGGAAGCAGTGAGATCAATTCCTCGTTCCAGTCACCCATTTCGCCGCCAGTCTGGAAATGAGGGCGATATATCGCGGCGAAATCCCCAAATTTCTTGTCTTTCAGGGCTTGTATAAAGGTCGGCCGGTCAGGGCATTCGTTTCGCACGACACTGAAGCGTTTGCAAAATTCATTTTCGTAAAACTCGTGGTTGTACTTGATCGGCTCTCCGATATGAAGCACGATTGGTTTCGACATATTGTGTTTGCGCAACCTGAAGCTTGAGAACAATTAGAGTTCTCGCGACAGCCCCGAAGAGATGTTACACTATAGCCAGAAACACAAAATCACTTCCATAAACTCTGACGCCTGGCTTGTACAGCTAATCCGGCCTCACTGCTGACTTCTCCGAATGCTATAGTCCGAGTTGGGGTGTGCGGGGATTCGGAGAGCATCGCCCTGGCGGAGACTGGGGGAGGGGAGGAGATCTGTGGAGATCGGACAGAAGGCCGAGATGCGACGGCGCCAGGGCAGAAAGCACAACTCTAAAACCGCTATTGGACAATGCCGATTGGTAACCGAGTAGGGGATCAGCATGGCACCTTGGCGCTCGGGGCCATGAATGCTAGCCTCTAGGAGTGGCGGGTAAGTTCTAAATCGAGGCATCTCCACTGACTTACACTGCACACCTCCTTACTTGCCGGTCAACTCTGTAATCTGTGTGCTGCAATCGGCCAGACTGCTGTGAAAATGGCCGCCTTACATGTCTCTATTGCTGAGTTGCGCAAGCATGACAGGCGGGAGGACTGCTGGATCGCAGTGCACTCAAAAGTCTGGGATTTCACAGAGTTTGTAGATGAACACCCTGGCGGATCCGAAAGTAAGCTACTTCTCGGCCAGCCGGAAATACTCGATGGCGGCATAGATGCTAACATTTCATAGTCCTTTTGAAATGCGCAGGCACTGATGCGACGCGGGAATTCGATGCAGTGCATGCCCCTGGTATACTGGAAGAGAACCTGTCAGACGATAAGCTGAAGGGGGCTCTGGAGGCCCAGGCGAGCAGTGATGTCCCTGACAAGGTATCGCCCAGAATTGCGCCAGAGAGCAAAGATGCAGAATCGCCAGAGGCGCCCGGCTTGCCGGAGCTGCATACTCTGATCAATGCCGCGGACTTTGAAAAGGCGGCCAGCAAGGCCTTGACAGCTAAAACATGGGCTTTCTATTCATCGGCAGCTACCGACCTCATCACTCACCAACAAAACAAAAGTCTGGTGCGGCGTATCATGATACAGCCGCGAATCTTACGAGATGTCAAGCATGTTGACTTTCGGAGGAAGATTCTCGGATGCGAGAGCAGTGCTCCTTTCTTTATAAGTCCTGCAGCCATGGCAAGGTTGGCTCACCCAGACGGCGAACTTGCCTTGGCGAAAGCAGCTGGGGCTGAGGGCATCATCCAATGTGTAAGTGAGAGAACAAAAACGTGACATTTCGCAGAGAAGACTGACAGAATCTGAAGATTTCCAACAACGCGTCATATCCACTTGGAAGCATAGTACAGTCGGGAGATCCGGAACAGCCCTTTTTCTTTCAACTCTACGTCAATTCCGAGAGGCATAAGACAACGGAACTCCTACTCAAGGCCAAGGAATTGGGGATCAAGGCAATTTTCGTTACCGTGGATGCGCCGGTTCCCGGAAAGCGCGAGGCCGACGAACGCATCGCTGCTGGCAATGTGCAGTCGGCCATCAGCGGGGCCAAAGCTACGACCGACAAGAAGGGAGGTGGACTCGGCCGGCTGATGGCTCAGTACATTGACAAGTCTCTGACGTGGGCTGACTTGGCATGGATCAAAAAGACTTCCGGGCTGCCAGTCGTACTCAAGGGAGTACAGAGCGTGCAAGACGCAAAAATGGCTGTCGAGTATGGTGTAGAAGGCATCATGTTAAGCAACCATGGTGGACGATCGTTGGATACGTAAGAGAGTCTCTCATCCATTGATTTCGTGTTGCTAACCCGATACTCTAGAGCCCAGCCAGCGATTCTCAATCTCCTTGAGCTGAGATTGAAAGCCCCCGAGGTCTTCTCAAAGCTCGAGGTCTACGTCGATGGAGGATTCGAGCGCGGCTCAGACATCATCAAGGCGATTGCGCTTGGCGCGACAGCTGTCGGAGTCGGCAGACCCTATCTTTACTCCCTGGTACACGGTCAAGAGGGCGCAGAACACCTGACACAAAGTAAGCACTCATTTATCCTCATACTCGGAGACCACAGCTGACATCCAAATCAAGTCCTCAAAGATGAAATTGAAGTCTCGATGAGATTGTGCGGACTTACGAGCTTAGCACAAGCCACACCCGACCTGCTCAACACCGCTGACATCGATCATCTGGTACGGCAATCGAACAAATTTTCGGACATACCACGGCGCATAAGTGCGAAGCTGTAGAATTTCAAGACGGTGATCAGCATATTAGATAGCATGTAGACACTCAAACTTCAAGATCATTCATGCGACAACCAATGCCCAATTGGATCGATTTTGAACATCTCATGGTAGATATGGCCTCAATGCAGGGTGAATATTCATCATTGTTATCGCAAAATGCTCTGATCCGGTAATAATAAGAAGTCTCGTTTGAATATGAGCCATTGAACGGCTACGCTTTCTAACCATGCCACGCATCAACTATGGAACGCCTCGCAAACTCACCAAGTACAAGTAAATTCATCGATGTTTCGAGGCAGTTCAATTGAGTTCCGGGTCTGTCAATCCTCGCATCTACATGCCTTCTACATTCCTCGGACGGTACCCCGCCTCCAAATACTGGCACTCCTCGTCCGTCAACTTCACCTTCAACGCCTCGACTGCCTCCTTGATCCGCTTCTCATTGCTCAGCCCGACAATCGGCCAGCAGCCCTTGTGTAGCACCCACGCCGTCGCCACCAGCGCCATACTGACGCCCTTGTCCTTGGCGACCTTTTCCACGGCGTCCACGATCTCAAGGTTGGCATCCTCGAACCACTTACGCGTCTTGGCATCGGTCTGGCTCCTGATACTCCCGTCACCGGACGCCGCAGCAGCGGGCTTGGCCAGCATGCCCCGGGCCAGCGGACTCCACGGAATGACGGCGACGCCCGTCTCGCGGCAGAAGGGCAGCATCTCGCGCTCCTCCTCGCGGTACAGCAGGTTATAAAAAGGCTGCATGCTGACGAACTCGGTCCAGCCATGCAGCTTGGCCGTGTACTGCAGGCGCGCGAACTCCCACGTCCACATGGTCGAGGCGCCGAGGTAGCGGACCTTGCCGCTCACGACGACCTCGTGCAGCGCGCGCATGATCTCCTCGGGCGTCGTCTCGCGGTCTAGCCGGTGCAGCTGGAGGACATCTATCAAGTATCATGAGTACTTGGGCGTTTCAGATAGGTGAAATCATGGAGCCTTACCTATGTAGTCGGTACCGAGCCGCTCGAGACATTTGTCCACGGCCTCGAAGATGTGCTTCCGGCTCAGGCCCATCTGATTGACCAGCGGGCCGTCGTTGACCGACGCCGGGCGCGAGTCGTCATCCATGACGGGATTGAATATCTTGGTCATGATGACGACTTTGCTTCTGGGGATGTTGAACTTCTTGAGGGCTTTCCCTACAATCACCTCGGACTTACCATTTGAGTAGGTATCCGCGGTATCCTACTAATGTCAGTCTCGAATTCAAGGCTCTTAATCGTCTTCGTTCATCCTTACCCATGTGTTGATTCCATGATCATATGCTGTCTTGATGACATTCAGACTTTCTTCCTCGTCTAGAACCCACGGCGAGCCATCCCATTTACTAGAGCCAAAGGTCATGCAACCGAGAATGATCTTGGACACTTTGAGGCCACTCGTGCCTAACCTACAGTTTCTATTAGCCAAAGCTCGAAATCGTTGCAAAATTGAAGCAAATGACCAACCTTGTGTATTCCATACTTGCAGTCGAATTGGGACTGTGCAGACAATTATGATGACGGTACTGCTAATTGATCTTGGTTTCGTCTACAATGATTGAAGAGATCATGCCATTCATACGACATGCATATTAATTCTGAGCTTGCATTTTGATGGCAGCTGAATCATTGGCAAGACACTGGCCCTAGACAGCGTGCTGATCGTGCCCCGCTCCGATGCGCCATCTCGGGGAAACCTCCGGTCTTCTCGCCGAAAGCCCGCGTCAATGGCAATGCACTTTCTGCGGGGCGAACTCACGTCTTTCCGTCCTCGGACATTGCTCCTGGAATAATTCACGGAGAAGGAAAACAGAATAATAGACCGTCGTGTTTGCAATGGCCACGGTCCGAAGTCCCGTGACTTCAAATTTTGCCCAATTTCTGCCGATTGCGTCGCCCATCCTTCGGACGCCTATTCTATGGATCTCTTTACTCGGACTGAAGATCCCTTCCATATCATTTCCCAAGCTTTGCCAGGCTCATTCAAGGTTCAATCTTAGTATGATTTGGGTCGCTCGCAAATTCTTTTCAACGCGACAGCAATATCTCAGGCACCTCCCGCCGACCAATCTACGCAAGGGTATCACTACAGCAAACGAGGACTCAGATCTGTCGACTCAAAGGCCGTCGGACCGCTGCCGAGGTGCATTGCCGACGCGCCAAGGTTCATGTCAAAGTCCATGAGAAAATTGGTGTCGAACAAGACGGTCTCGCCATCCAGTCCCAGGTCGGTAAAGTCCGGAAACGTGTTTGCGTCCAGCGCCGCGGACGACGTGTCCGTGTTTCGCAGTGCTTCCGGTTGGCTGGCGCTCGATTCCTTCAGCGTCTTGACGATCCTCTCGAGCCCGTCGGCCATCATGTTCACCAGGTGAAACTTGCCAGCCGCGGTCGAGTGGTACAAGTCAATGAGCCTGGAGATCAGATCGATGACGACCGCCCTCTCGAGGAGCTGGTCGCCGTATGTCATGACCAGCTTGGACAAGAACATGGCAGCAAAGGCCGTCATGGAGTGCATGTAGGAGGGTATTCCTATCAAGGCGGGTCGAATGTCCGGGTCGTTGATCAATGTGCTAATGATGGCGACAGCGGCCGAGGTCGCAGAGGCAGCCGAGTCTAAGAACCGCGATGGGATCTCGGCATTTCGTAGCCCTCGGAAGACGTGGCTGTACAAGTGCAGCTTTGAGAAATGGTAATGCAATAGGACACCCTTCCGTGGGAAGCGCCCAATGTGCTCATGATGTTCTAGAAGTGGTCGGTGTTAGCAGCTTCCGCATCGCAAGGGCGCCTCAAAATGGTAGGTCTCTTACCAAGAAGTGTCGTTGACCAATCCTTGAGCCATTGATCAAGCCTGGAGTGCCTTAGCTGCAAGTTCGATACGGGAAACCCGTATTTTCGTGAGAGGTAGGTATTACTTACTGGCGCCCAAAGCTAGCAATCTGTGTCAGATAGACTTGCGGCACAGGCTCGCCTTTGTCGGGGCCGAATAGGTCATGAATGTTGTGAACAATATTTAGCAGCGCGACTTGGCTCACTAGACGCTTGTCCTCATTGGTTGCTGCCGGCGACTCCAGGAAGGCGCTCCAGCCATGGATCGCGAGATCCTCGCGAATGATGGAGGGCCGATCATACAACGTCGACAAGTGTTGATCACAGATATACATGATGTACCAAAGTCGAACAAAATCTGCTGATTCCTCGTTTCCATCGCTGATGGCTTTGTTGTAGTGGCTCACGAGATTGAATTCAGTCGCGCGCCGGATCGCATATCCTGAGACGGTCCAGTTGATCTCTGAAAGCCAGTACGAGGCAATACACTACGATTTGAAGATTAGTATGGTGATTTCCCGTAACTGGCTCAAATCTTGGACGTACCATGGCTCGTAGGTAGTCTCTATCAATACGTCGATTGAGGAATGAGGCCGCAAGCTGCCGCCGAAACTCTTTGCTGCAGACGCCATATAGTGAGTTGCTCTGATGATCGTGCAGCGCAGCCACTGTCAAAATTGAGACGGTGAGAATACGACTGCTGCGCCTCAGCACGTCCAATGACTTGTGGCGCCCACCAATTCCATACATGAAATGGTCCAGGTGATTCATGTAGAGACGAAAGAGACGCTGGGCTTCCTCAATGGGCAAGATGCCCCTCGAAATGAAGTCGTCTATAGCTGTACCTCGCTGGCTTGGCGCATCATTCGATTCGACCGTGTCTGGAGACCGCAGTGCACTGAGCTTGGTCAGGTGGTACAAAGACTGAATAGGTGGCTTTGGAAGGTCGTGGTCATCTTCTGGAAGTGCCTTGGGTGAGGCGTCACATGAAGGCAGAATTTCTTCTTCGTGATGCAGATTGTTGAGCTCGTCTGAGCTTGGAGTATGCAATCTCTGCTTCGAGCTTTGTAGGCGGCCAAGAGGCGGCAAGTTCAAAGCACTCAGGACTTTTTGGAGACTGCTGTGCATCATTTCAATATCATGTACCAGGTCCTGAGATGATCTACATTCGTTAGTACCCGAAATCAGAGATTAGCTCGAGGCAAAAGCAAGCTCTCTGCCTCGCAATGGACGGCCACTTACTCTGAGCGTTCGCTGATCAAGGTCTGAAGACTCTTGTTTAACACACATCCCTGAGGCTACAGTTAGAGGCAGAATCTTCTTGTGTGATACGCCACTCACGAGTTTCTTCTCGTCACATCTTCGGCATGGAGGACCAGACTCATCCATGATGCACTTGATCTACTGTATTGTTAGTTGATCCCAGATGAAATCGTCTTTCCGATGCTTATTCACATACCTTGTGCTTTCGACAGGCCGCACATGCCTTCACCTTTCTAGAGATGTTGGGAACATATTGGGGAACGGGCTCGCTGCTTGGCACAGCAGTCGAGGGATGTCTATGCTCGATGAGCGAGTATCTCCGCTGCACCGACGGCGGCATGGACGGACCGTCGTCTCGGAGGGCTTCGTCCCAGGACCTTTTTGACATATCTTCTTTCTTTCGAGCCTCACACTATGGTGAAGAACAATCATTACCTACCTAGGCAGAGACCAGTGAAAGTTTCCATCGCTCACCTGGAGTCAATTCGACGTGGAGAAGATGGGGTCACTTTGGGGGGCGCTGGTCAAGCAGGTGGATCAGGCCTGAGACTAGCCCCTAAGTGGTGCCAGTCCACGCGGGGTTCGGCGGAGTATTACCCCAGACAAGCCACCGTAAGCCCCTTTGCAGGCTAGATCATAGGGGCAGTTCAGTGGACGCGACACGCGCATCACACCCCGATGCGACCTGAAATGGGAGGGACGACGAGATGCATCAGCGTCTCTAGCAACAAGACGCACGAGTGGCCTTCACAACAAGGAGTCCTATCCTGATGCACATGATTTATATGGCCTTGATCAGTAGGTATCTGAGCGCACATTCACGTTACATTGGATTACTGTAGGTAAGAACAGGCCTGTGGTGTACAGGTTGGTTTGACGCAAGATAACAACGGCTGAGCACCTCAGAACGGTAACAAAAAATCAATCATGTCTTTTCTTCCCTGAATTCCATCTCTCAGCATCTCTCAGCGTGCACCACGCTCAGCTCTGGTTCCTTTCCCTCGATCACCTTGTCTTCGTCCGCGAGGTTGCCGACAATTTTCTCCTGCACGTCATGGCGCACCTTCTCCTCTTCGGTGGGGTAGGCGTGCTTCCACATGGTCCAGATGGAGCGCGCAAACAGATCGTCCATGGACTCGATCGACCTGCCCTTGAGCTCGGGCATGCAAAAGTAGACAAAGACGAAGCCGATGTAGGTCAGCACCGCGTACAGAAGAAACGTTCCCCAGCCCAAATTGGTCATCATGAGCGGAGTGGCCTTGGTGATGCCGTAGTCGACGATCCAGTTGATGAAGAAGCAGAAGCTCATGGAGAACGAGCGAATGCGAGCGGGGAAGATCTCGGCCGCAACCACATAGGGAGCGACGGACCAGCCAAAAGACCTGAATCGTCATGTCAGCGTTTTGTCGTGCATATACTGGGTAGTAAATTCTCACCATCCAAAAGCGTAGATGTAGATCCAGATGATACCAACAATACCACCAGCTGGTGTTCCACCAGTCGAGTCGGGGTTAGCAAACTTGACATAGAGTGCAATGTACAACATGGCTGTTGCTTGCAGGATAGCTCCAACCTAGGTAACAATTAGTCAGATAAGACTTGAGTGGTATCAGGCTCCTGGTCACATACCATCAACGGCTTGCGTCGTCCGACGTGGTCAACAATGTATGCCACGTAAACAATAGTTGTTGCAAGTTTCACGAGACCGTAGACTCCAGTCGTGAGGAGACTGAGGGATCCGGCCTGGACGCCAATCATCTCAAAGATCTCCGGGGCAAAATAGTTGAGACTGTCGGTTCCGGTGAATTTGTGGAACAGGAAGAGCATGGACGCGAGGAAGAATCGACGACGGTTGCTAGGAACAGTGGCAATCTCCTTGAGGACAACCCAGTAGTTTGAACCTGTTCATGGGCAGCACAAATCAGCGACTGTCATGATCCCCCATGTACTGCTTCGTGATTTTGACATACCCGTTGCAAGCTCTCGCTCGGCGTCCACCTGAGCGCAGACTTCCATATACTCCTGCTTGAGGTATTGATGTTCGGTCGGAAGGTTTCGCAGCTTGCACAGGTTCTTGAGACCCTGTTCTCTTTTACCCCTGGTGATCAAAGCTCGTGGTGTGTCGATAACAACTGCACATATACGAGTCAGCAGATGATCGTGGCATGTTGTTGATATTGGCTCTTACAGAACATCATGAGGAACATCAACCCGCCGGGGATGATCTGAATGCCAAGTGCCAGCTTCCACTGGAGATTGCTTGACGTTTTCCACAGAGATACACCATAGTTTGTCCAGAAGGCAAGGCTGTAGTATGGATAGTCAGCGCGACATCCAAAATCTGCAGGTAGCACTCTGTTATGTCTACTTACCTCAGTGCAAGAATGATACACAAGTTGTAGGAAGTCGTCAGCGATCCTCGAATGCTCTTGGGAGAGTTCTCTCCTAGGTACTGTGGAGACAGCATGCTTGTGGCCCCAATGGCGAGCCCAGCGATAAATCTGCCGGCGAGGAATACATCCAAGTTGGCGATTTCTTGCATTGTGGCGCCGACGATGAAGAGAAATCCAAAGATGATCATCGAATACTTTCGGCCCACGTAATCGGCGAACGGAGCAGCGATCAAGGCGCCCGCAGAGCCACCAGCCGCCACTGAGTCGGGGTTAGTTCATGTTCCTGGGGGAGGAGTCGGTGTTTACGAACGCATGGCAGCAATATTTCCAGCTGTTTGAGAGAATGTTAGCCATGTTCAGAAGAATAACTCGAAGAGCCATCAAAGGAAGACATACCTCTTTGGTCAGCTTCATCCTCAGACAGGACGTCTAACCCGAATGCACGTTTGAAACTTGGCAAAGTAAGGACACCACCAATGTTGCCTTGATCAAAACCATACGAGCAACCTGCCAGGGCGACAGTGGTTGTCAAGTAGAATAGTCTCCAGTTGAATATCTCCTTGGGGTCGGACTTCCATTCAGGAGATGCCCATAATGAAGTGCCACCACCCATGATGATATGGTAGCTTTCAGGCTGTTCGATTGAAGAGATGATTACAATGTCACTCGTTGTTGACAGATTCAGGCTGTTCGATTGAAGAGATGATTACAATGTCACTCGTTGTTGACAGAACAGGCAGTTCGATAGGATAAGCCGATTATAGTGTTGGATTCTCTCGACTTATAAGCTTGAGGGGAAGTGCAATGTTGCAGGTTGCACGTTCAACCGTCTAAAGCTTGGTCTTTCATGAGTCGATACTCGTACTCGCCCAACGCCCAGTGCCCAGCGCCCAGCACCTCACCAAACTGCCATGTAACCCAGCCATTGGAAGCAGCCAAGGCCAACGCTGCTGTTACCCCAGAAAGCTTGGGCTGCTTGGCTAGTATGGGGAAATCATTCAAGTTGTGGGGGTGGATCTCTAGCGAGTCAGCGACCCGTCGTAGCTCGTACCAAGCCCGCGGTGTCCACGACAGCTGTGGTCCTCCCCCGCATCGGAGGCAAGTCCGATATCCTGGAGAGAATGCCGAGATCAGCTGGTGGCTTGCCTCGAAACACAATCAGACGATGTGCGATGGTCAGCGTTCAAAGCTCGACGTGCTAGGGTAGGGCTGTCTGAATGTCGTCGAGACTGTATACCTTACTGCTTTCGGCGTGCTGAGCGTATTAGACCCCGGATTCGCTGACACAATACCGAATTTCCTTATCGGGGCTACTTCAAACGCCTACATAAGTGCAACTGTATTTTTGAGCTGCCCTTATGATACAGCACGTATTTGATGGTTCTGCAGCGACTATCTCACATTGAATCGATTCAGTAATCATGTCGACTGTCACAACAATGCTGGAGGCGGCTACACCCAAGACGGGGGTTTCTCACGTCTCTCGGGTGGACAACATACCGGCTGCCACTGTACAATGCCACGCATCGAATCTTCTCGAGCTGCCAGACGGGACGCTGCTGTGTGTTTGGTTTGGCGGAACTCAAGAGGGTACCTCGGACATATCAATCTATTCATCGAGGTTGAGCCCGGGCGCCGCGTCGTGGACACAGTCTGTTCGCGTGTCGTCTGATGCCAACCGCAGCGAGCAGAACCCTGTTTTGTTTCGGGATCCCGCTGAAGGTGCTATTTGGCTTTTCCACACGGCTCAGTCAGCTGGAAACCAAGACGAGGCGGCGATCATTGCCCGCGTCTCGAAAGATGAAGCACGAACTTGGTCAGAACCGTTCGAGCCCTTCCCAGAGAAGAAGGGAGTGTTCGTCCGCCAGCCTTGCGTTGTTCTCCCGGACAATACTTGGCTTTTGCCAGTCTTTTACTGCCGAGCACCGCCAGGTTTCCGTTGGATCGGCAGCGATGACGTGTCGGCGGTCATGTACACCAAAGACGGCGGCAAGACATGGCAAGAGAGTCTGGTCCCAGAGTCCAGGGGGTGCGTGCACATGAACATTGTTGCGCTGCCCACCAAGAAGTCATACGTCGCCTTCTTCAGGAGCCGATGGGCGGACAATATCTACCGGGCGACATCAAAAGACGGCATCAACTGGTCTGCACCAGCCAAGACGACACTTCCGAACCCAAACTCGGGAATTTGTTCGGCTGCACTGCCGAACGGGGATCTCGTCATCGTCTTCAACGACTCGCGGGCAGAAAGCAACATGGCGCGCCGGGAGGGACTGTACGACGATATCACCCCGGCAGACGACACGAGAGTGAACCAGCCCGGGGTCGATGGTAGAACAGCGATATGGGGAACGCCGCGCAAGGCTCTCACGGTCGGCCTGTCCAAGGACGACGGTGTCACCTGGAAATATAGAGTGCTCGAGGATGGCGATGGGTTCTGCATGACGAATAATTCGGTTGAACGCTCAAACAGAGAATTGAGCTATCCTAGCATTTTCGTGGAAAACGGGACCAGGGGTCAAAAAGGTGTACATTTGGCTTATACTTTTCATCGGCAAAACATCAAGTATGTGCGCATAAATGATGTAGAGAGCTTTGTAAATGCGGTAGACTAGTATATAGCACAATTCATGGTATAAATTGAGTGTCGAAGTTTCATTCGCTCCACTGCATTGACTTTGGAATAGCTGCGGTATGGGACGGCAGTCTCAATTCAACGATTAGGTATATTTGATGGTACTAAACAAAATCTCGAACAGGAACTTCGTCCATACTTTTCATTTATCAACCGGCGCAGTCAGATCATTGGGACAACTGTCAAGGTAATGTAGTTCACATGAAGTCTTATACATGAATATTTTAGAAGGTATACCAAATGCTATGTCTACGATGACCCATTTACAGATGGTGCCCCTTTCCTCCCCGGGAGACTCTTCTCCATGTCCTCCAACACCTTCATCGTCTCGAGACTCCACTTCTTGAGCTCGCCGCCCAACTCGACGTAGGGCTTGCGCATTTTGAACATCTTCTCGTCGCCCAGGCCGATCTGCCGGCCGACGTACCACCAGGCGCCGTACTTTGTGCACGACAACGACTTCTTGCAGGCCCACTCGGCATTGGCGACCAGGTCCTGCAGCTCGCGCGCCCTGTCGAGCTCGCCGGCGGCCCAGTAGTCGTAGATCTTGGTCGTCGACTTGGGGAAGCAGTTGCCCAGCCCCGTCACGCAGCCGTTGCCGCCCGCGTGCAGCGTCGGCAGCAGGTAGTCGCTGCTGCCGCCGTAGACGCCAAAGTGCGGCGGCTCGAACTTGGACGTCAGCCGCGCCAGCTTGCCCACGTTGCCGCACGTCAGCTTGGTCGCCACGATGTTGGGGTGCGACGCCAGCGCCGCCAGCTGGTCCGAGTCGAGATCCACGCCCGCGGTCACGCCGGGGAACTAGTTTGTTTGGTAAGCAATTGCGTATTTACAATCCGGATCTAATAAGGGAGACTTGCGTTGTAGATGACCACTGGTATCGGGCTGGCATCCGCGACATCCCGGTAGTACTCAATGAGGGCGGCCGATGACAAAGCCTTCGCCCAATAGCTCGGTGGCAAAAGCAAACCCCAGCCCGCGCCGGCCTCGGCAGCCTCCTTTGCGAATTGGATCGTCTCGACGGTGCTCTGCGCGCTGATGCCGGCGACGATAGGGTAGTCTGGCAGGCCCAGGTCCGTCACCGCTTGACAGGCAGTTCTTATGATGCTCTGCCTTTCTTCGTGGGTCAGGAGAGCCAGCTCGCCGTTGGTCCCGAGGTAGACCAGGCCATGCATGCCACTGTTCACCAGATATTGACAATATGTGTACATGGCCTCCAGGTTCACGGGCTGTGCCGGCGTGTCATCGTATAGTGTGATGACCTTGACCACATGTGAGTGACAATGATCCAAATACGGTTTGGATATATTACTTACTGGAGTATAGACTCCTGGGGGTAGAGGCTTTGCCTTGGCATCTGCAATCTTGGCTCCCATGTTGATGGATTTTCTATGTGAGTTTGGTGTGGTTTGTAGTGCCGACTGTGCTTGGTGACTAGGTATGTGATTCGTGGCAGATGTCCAACGATAGCGATATTATAGCAGAGCAGATCTCCGAAGCCTTCTCTGCTCCGATGATGTTCCTCTTTGCGATGGTCATCCCCGCCCGAAAGACGCCGCCCATGCCTCCGCCGGAGTTCTCTCCGAACCCCGCGGGCCCCACTTCCGGTCTTCAGGTGACCGGTGCCGGGCTATTTGAGTCCATCAAAGTTGAAAGATGAAGGTTGACCCCAAGGAACGGACTTGAGGTCGGCTTTTAGATAGCTCAGAGATTCCTCTCCTACATGATCTCGGATGTTTGATGGAGATGACCGAATATTGTCTATTAAGACAGTCTGGAAGCTGATTCCTGCCGCAGCAGTCCAGCCACTACCGTTCCCCTCCAGCCACTACCGTTCCCCTCCAGCCATAGAAGCACTTCTCACGCGTAATACGCTATTCAGCATTCAAATGTTACAGCGCTTCGACGGCTTTGAATCTTGAAAACAGTCATGTATGTTCATCTAGTGATAGTGTCCGCTTCGTGCGACAATGGTGTATTCAGAGCTGTTCAATGATCTTGTCTTGATCGCTGAGCGTTCTTCACTCTTTGTGCAGAAAAGAAGCAGGTATGCATTTGCTTTGCGTCTTACAAGAAATTGTGAAAAAGAAGTCTGGGCCTGTATTCAGAGATGGTCTCTGAGATGGTGAACTTTTTGCTGTTCTGGGCAAACTGAGCCTGGGCAAGCTGAGCCTCTAGATCCAATCACAGCGGGTGCAAATACCCCTGCAAGCTCTGAGAGGCCTCATCTCGCACTCCAGCAATCCCGCACTTCTTTCAATTTCATCGTTCTGTGCAACCTACCTGAATATACGTCACCATTGCTGCTGAAGTGCACCTGTCGCAAGATAATTTATGATTTCCACCTCGAAAGTCAAGTTTTTCGCGTTGAGATGAGATGAACGTAGACGGCACTGATCTAGCCCAGCGACAGCGATTGCGGGAGGGTCGATTCGCGCACCAAAAGTTGCAAGTCCCAGCCGAACAGATACGACTCATCGAGATCAGCCCTCAGCGACCAGGCTCACCTCTTGAGCTACGTCTGAGCATTCATTCGGTGGCTAATGTACCGCGATACTATGCCATATCATATACATGGGGCGACGGCGAAGACCCCGTGACGGTACTTGTCAATGACCAGCCAATGAGTGTCACCAAGAACTGTCACTACGCTTTGGCGCAGATACAGCCGCACTACTCTCGGCCCTATCATGAAAATGAGTTACAGGACTTTTCGGAACGTGTTTACTTCTGGATAGACTCCATATGCATCGACCAGAACAACACAGTGGAAAAGGGTCCTCAAGTCGCCATGATGGGCCGCACGTTTGCGACCGCGTCCAAGGTTCTGGCATGCGTAGGGCCACACCAGGACAAAAGCGAGAAACTCGCCGAGCTGATGCGTTATGTGAAGAGAAACCGTCTGCAGCTTTATGCGGGTCGGCATCAGATAGACAATCATCTTGATTTCAACACTTGGGACCCCATCATAGATCACATCAAAAATTTCGTTCGCCCCTACGCAAGGACCTTAGAGATGTCCTGGGACGAATTTCACCTCTACTTTCGCAAGGCCTTCCTCAACTTTGCGAACCGGCGTTACTGGACTCGGGTTTGGATCATACAAGAAGTGGCTTCGTCGTTCGGCCCAGAAGGCGCTCAGCTTGAGTTGTTCTGCGGTTGCGATGTATTCACGAGATCCGAGATCAACCTACTATATCACATCGTCGCTTATCTTCACTGGAAAGGGCACCATCAATACATCGGCGACGACCATCTGTTCGACAGGCAGTCACATCACTGTTTCAAGATCGTCATGACGATGGATCCAGCATCGCCGATCCGGGCGCCTTTACTGTTCGAATACATTGGCCAGTCACATCAATGTAGCAAACCCGAAGACAGGGTTTACGGTCTGTTGTCTTTGATTGAATGGCCCGATGGAGTCCTACCTATTCAGCCAGTCTACAACTCCTCTGCGACTTTCGACCTGGCGGAATTGTTCCTCAGCCTTCAGGCGGACTCTGCCGCCGCCAAGGACATCTTGGAAGGGCTCGAGATTTGCCACGACGATACTCGGATGAAAGAGCTGTCAAGAGCTAGGTTTCAGAAACCATATGCCCGCGGCGGCGACCATAGCAAGTATCCGTCACGCGGCTACAAGCTCTTGAACCGCCAGTGCAGGATTATTTCAAGAAACTCTGCGAATCAACTGACAGCATATCTTGACCACTCGGAGAAATCGAATCCCCTTTCCAGGGAAATTGCGAATCACGAGGCATTGAATATCGAGGATGCGTCTAGTTCTGATCACACACCACAATTCTTGTACTGTGATTCAGCAGTCGGTGCATTACTTTGCGGCGGCGCTCGCGAAGATGATTTGATCGTCAAAACTGGCTTCGCAGAGCACCTACTCGTCATACGCCGAACCGATCAAATTAACGAGTACGACATCGTTGGACAGGGAACGCTTCTGAGCGGGTACGACTTGAGTTTTGGGAAATACCGGAAGCGTTTGGACGTGCTCAAGAAAATGGCGAAATTGGAAGAGAAAGAGCTGCAAGAATCGGGCGCAAATTCCGAGAACCTTGTCTCGTATCAACACTATTCCGCCAAGCTGCAGCGAGCGCTGAAAAGGCCTTCCCCCGCTAGGAGTGGCTTCGAATCTGATCTTGCCTTGATGCTCACGCCTATTGACATGCTGCTGCTTGGAGGTCAGGACCTGGAGAAATATGGCACCCGTAACGCTCGTGAGTCTCTACGAAGATTGAGGACAACGATATACGGTACCGTCATGCTGGACATCGATGTCCCAAGAGATACCTAGGGCCCCGTTTGACGGTTATGATATCTCGTCACATCAGAGTCATTACTTCAAAGATTGTATGTCCCTCTTCCTCGATACAACGGCAGTGATACGTTCTCTAATTGTTACAGTCGGTACTATGGATGAATGATGACCTTGATCACTATGCAGCCTTCTCGAGTCCTCGAAGCGATTTTTGGAATGGACTCGTATCCTTCAGTGCTCATCCGAGCCCAATCCAAGCGAAGAGTAACGTTTCGCAAGCCTTAGGCCGCCATTGGCAACCATCCCGTGAAACTTGCACCGGCGCGACTTCTATTGGGAGCTGTAGGACAAAATTGCATCTTGTTTCCAAAGCATATTTGGTGACACTTCCCAAAGAGCCGATGTCAACAGGCATGTCGCTCTACGTGTGCGGATCTCACTGGTACGACTTGACTACGGTCAAATTCGTTGCAAATACTCACCTTCTGAAAATTTGCAGGTTCTTCGAGGCACACTAGTGATCAATCGGCCCTTAGATCTTCATCTCGTGTTGTACTCGGCTTGTAAGCCGATGGCGTTCCGAGCACTATCCCGTTTTCCTGCGCATCAGCTGAGTGGCAATAGTAATCGATCTGCTTGCCAGGTCTCATTGAGGCCGACGATGGCAGGACTTTTAAATCCAGTCGTTGGCAAATATCATGACAACAGCAGCTCTATTCGTCATTAGTTCCGAATTGACGGCACTGTAAGAGCCAGTGCAGCCTTGTTCGGAGTATTGGAAAGTGTTGTCGGTCGGTTAGCCACAAGTGTGTGGCACGATGTAATGGCATCTACATAGAATGGTTGGGGGCGGGCCCAGGCCTCCCTTATACGGCTCATATCTTTTTCTACTTTAAAACAATTGCATGCAGTTCAGCCAGAGTTCTCGTCTTGGGATATAACCAATCAAGCATTGAAGGCCTCAAATTCCCTGCATGATCGGGGTCCAAACAAATACGAAGCTGTCCAGCCCCAATATATTGATGATAGGGACCAGCTGATGCCCAAATTAAGCGTGAGCACTTCAAAGGCAACAGCACAGACAGGTGACCTGAACGCTTTCCATTAGCTCCCCGACTATGTGCTGCGTTGTGGTTTGTGGGCGTGGATGGATCGGTCTTACGTGGTCGGCTTCCATTTGTCCCGTCTTATGGTAACCATCAAAGAACCAGCCATGTCTGCTTTCACATCAATTCCATATCACCTACGCCCCCGCATCTTTGACTGCAATGCATACTTGGCCGGAAAAAAAGATCTCGGCTATCATCGCGGTGAAGACATCTCCATATACTAGTGATACAAGACGATGTTGTCGTCCATGTGAGTCGTGGATTAAACCACGACATCTCTCTTATGGAGCGGGGAAGAAAAGGAAAAGAAAGGGGGGGAAAACGCCAGAGACGCGCTTCTGGGATATTGCTGTTTTGATGATGAGGCTCTGCTCAAGCAGGCTGTTTCAACCACGACCGCTTTTGCTATGCCGCAGGAACATGCTGCCATTGGCGTCCGATTGATTGATGCACTGAAGCAAGGATGAAGACAGCCGATCATATTGACAGCCTCATGCTCAAACAGGAATTAACAGGGAAGAAATGCTAAACTTACTCGCGGTTCGTTTCCAATTGGTCAGATAATCGAGCATCCACGATCGATGGTGTCGGTGATACCCCGCTGAGCTGAATGTTGTCTGGTAAGGTAGCGACCCCTTGCCTGAGTCCTGCTGGGGAGCCTGGCCCGACAATACGTCAATGGTTCAGTGAGGGAATTAGGATGTGAGGCTCTGCGGCACTGCGAGTGCGAAGAGCCTCATCGGCTTACGTATTACAAAATATCGCACGTGCGGATAGAGAGAGCAATGGAACGATCAGCATGACCCAAGGAGAGTTTGGAGGGTTGAGACATGAATGATATAGGTTACCTGAGTTGAGGACAACACAGCGTGACGCCAGGGGTTGACGCCACGCTACGGCACACCTGCAGCCAGACGGATTAGTGCACCTTGTAGCACCTGTAGGCTGTAGGTAGGCGGTGGGGGGTAATGTACTCACCTAAGGTAAGCTCTAAGCTACCTTACCTAGATCCACTAATGTACACCGCACGGCGCGAGCTACCTGAAAGAGTTTCGTTTGAGCCGCAACAACGGCGAACTGTGTAAGTTCCACGTTCCAGGTATGGGGGTCGAAATGGTTTTCTGCCAAGTTCAATACGGATTCCCTATTGAGATTTCCCCTCGTGGATTGCCTCTCTACCTCTCTGGGCCAGGTGTATCGGATTGGCTCATCGGATGCATTGGCGAACAAGTGCTGATGGCTGCCGACTTGGTGGAAGGACCAAAGGGCTCGCGAACTTATCCTCAACATCCAGAGAAGGCACGATCCAAGCCATCACTCTTTCCTTTTTATGCACTTTGAGGTTTCTCAATGTGCCGAAATCGGATCAGTGCCAAGGACTTCTGTCCTCCCTCGTTTTTGCTTCTCGATTCCGATATCACCACAGTCATTAAATTTGAAAAGGGCACGACTTCTGTCTCAGACAATGATCAACGTTGCACAGCACAGACAGCCTACTTTATGTTCAACAAGTTTAAACCCGTCCTTGCCGCAAGGCTTGATGGAGATGATGGCCAGAAAGCCAACCATCTTGGAAACGAACGCCCGCTTCGGGCTGAATATTATCACATAAGGCTCCGTCTTGAATCGCGCTTCTCCACCCCAACACTGTATAAGAGGGACAAGGACGTCCGCAATCACGGGGCTCCCTGAAGATGCAAGCCTCGTTTTGCCTCCTCGCTACTTTCTTTCCTGCCCATCATTGAAGGGCTAATCACGATTCTCTCCGACAGATGACTTCAATCTCTACTGCCAGCACCTCGCAGACAGTCAGCTCACAAAGTGATGATGACCCTGAAGATCCCACGGCAACTGATTATTCAACATCTATCAGCCATCCAGATGTCTCATTCCATACAGACATCTCAGAAAGCCAAGAATCCACTCGCCGACCGTACGTTTCTATCAGTTTTTCGGAAGGACTAGAGATTACGCCCAGGGCACATATCAAACGGTTGCCCTACGAGATCCTGTCATACATTGTGCAAGAATTGTCATTGGAGACCATTTTCGATTTAGCTCAAAGTTGCCTGCATTTCCAATACCTGGTCAGAGAGGCCAATCTTTGCAAAATGCTCGTCAAGGTGAATTTCCATCGATCCAATTTCTTGACGTCTTGCTAATGTGAACTGCCCCAGATGAAAGCTCCATATTCACCAGAAGCTCAGGAAGCGCTTCATGATGGCCGTTATGACAGAGCCCTGAGGAGGCTTGTGAAGCGTCGAAGGGCCTTCTCTTCAGCGACACCGTACGCCATGGGAGTTATTGGGGTTGCCGATTCCTATGTGTTTCACAATGGTCGGCTTTTATATGTCTTTGGAGACCGCCCAGAGAAACGTCTGCACATCCTCGACCTGCAGAGTGCTACAAACCAGGAGGTCGTTGTGAACGTGCCAAAACTGATTGCTTTTTCGATCCCCGAATCAGACAACTGCCGAAAATACACTTTTCGAGCTCTGTACTACGCTGCTGGCATCACGACATGCTTACTGTCTTACGCACGCCCAATTTCCCAAAACTGGCTTTTGATTTTCAACGCGCAGGAGCAGGAGTTGATTGACGCGTTCCAGCTCGATTCGACCATCCGACTCTTTGTGCGGAACAACCACAAAAACTTGGTGTTTGGGACTCACTCCGAATACGATGCCCACGGAAACCGGAAATGGGTATTTCGTCACTATGATCTCGAGTCGCGACAATTGTCAAGAGACAAGATGGTCATGTCCAATTTGGTCGGCTATGAAGTTGGCGCCGCCGTTTGTTTCGAGATCTTCGACAATTATTTATACGGGTGCTCAAATCAAACCTCATTTGAATTGGAAGAAATTGACTGGACATCATATTATTATTGTTTTCGGATTCCACTCGACAGCTTCGATAGCGAAAAGACGGAGATCATGAACAAAAAGGACGCTTTCAGAAGACAACACAGAGAAGGGCCAATAGATGATCGCTGGACGTTTCTGACACTGAGTCAAGACGAGGAGACCGGCACAATCAAGTTGACGGAGTGCCGCCGGGAATGGCTGAATGGAGGAAGCGAGAACAGACGAACATACTACATCAAAGATGTCAGATTCAGTTCGAGGACTTCCGAGCCGGAAGAGCCTGAAAGCGTCAGCCGGGAAGGTGTCAATGGGAACGACCCATGGCCAGATGAACGATTGGCTCTTCTGATCAGCAGCAGTAATCGCCCCAATTTCAACAAAAGTCCCGAACGGCTTCCTCACGAGTTTCATTGTGGTGACTATGGACCTTCCATGGTCAGCAGGAGCAAGACCTATTTGTCCTCTTACTCGCATTCTTGTGCTACATTTCTGGATTTGATTGACGATCCTCACCCACTTGATCCAAATACACAGCGTCTGCGGATCAGGACTGGTGCAAAAGCAGGCCACTCATCGGCTGCGATGCAAAACGCACATAATGGCCCCCAAGATGAACAGCTGGCTCGACTAGACACCAGTCGAGCCCAACGCAACATCGTTTCCGTATGGCCGCCGGACGCCGCTCTACAAAATTCCAAGGCTCGTGCAGAAATTCTCCAGAAACTCAATCAGGCGATGAATCCGGCTGAGCTGCGTGGCAGCGTTACGGCGGCAGGCGACGGTCGGCTGATTATCTATTCAACAAGCCAAGGAGGGAATAATGCGATGAAAGTTTTGGTGGTGCTCTCGTTCGACCCTGCGACCAAATTGGCTGGTATGATTCGTGCCGGTGGCACTGGTTCTCAGATCATGAGCGACCATGCCAGCGGAGTCGAGCACTACAAAGGCGCAGCTCATCTGATTGGGAGAGCGGAAAGTGCTGACAGTGAGACCTTTTTGCCATTCCGCGATGATCACGATGCACAAAGTGCCGCTAGTTCCACCGGTAGTCGGGTCTCAACTGTTTCGAGGTCTGAAAAACAGAACCTTCAGCCTCCCTCGAGGACAGCCGACGAGACATCTTGGGCCACCATAGCGGATTCTATGCATCACCAGTTTCCTGCCAAATACGATTTCAGCTATTCCTAACGTAACATAACTACAGGGAGGGTTCATGGAATTCGTAATACGTCCTGATGAAAAGATCATATCGCCCGGAAGCAAGCTTGAGGCGGCTTGCCGTCAGTGTGGGACTCGTTTTAATTATATTCAAAGGCAGATTCTGCCTTGGGACTCGAGAACATGGGCACCACTGTGCTAATTTCGAAGCGGTTCAATGCGACATACGCCATCTTCCACTTGCTTCTTCTTGTGTGCCTCGGCACCACCATATGCAGTTCGTAAGACCCGATGCCGGCAAGGCTGACCAAATAAACATGCGGATTGCCCCTGCTAGCTTTCGCCCGGCTTCAGTGCCATGTCACACCGTTATATGCAACGAGAACGTTTATTATGGATGAATGCTACATGAGTGGAAGACATCTCGCAAGACTTTGCCATCAATGGATCTGGCGACCGATTGCAACAATGTGTCTTGTGTGCAGCCATCGGTTGCTCCAAAGCGGTCATTGCAGTGCACTTTGCCAGGTTAAAGTGCACATGTAAGATACATCCATGTTAGTTCAATGCCTGCATCATTTTGCATTAGAACACACCAGTCTCCGAAAGTCTTGATGGTGGGGGCTCATTCTGTTGGCTTTGGCCATGATCGACCACCGTTGAAGTCGAAGGTGCAAAGAAAATGGAAATGTTGAGGACTGTTGGAGATGTCTCGCAGCTCGCCTCCTTTAAGTATGCATTCAGTTGGCAGAGACGGCGTTCCAGATCGACATGGATGCAGCTTACAGATCTACATTGTTCCCGAGCTCCTCGAATCGGCCAATGAGATAATTGACAGCTCACGGATCTTTTACTTGGCAGCATAAGAAGCAACAAATCTAGAACGCGACACTATCGTGCTTAACACCTCAACACACAGTCAGTGTTTAGGACGGCTGCAGGAGCAATTTTTCATCTTTGGCTATCGCATGCATTGAGAGTCTCGTGATTTACTGATGTTTCTCCTTTTCATTCAATCCTCAGCATCATTGACGAAGTCCCATGCCCCAGTATGAAGTTGTCCATGCAAATTCGACTTCTGTAATTGCCGATATCTAATTTATGAATACAGGGCAAATACCATCTGTCGGGAATGGCACATGTCGCAACCATGTCCAGCTATGTGATTCGAGACTAGTTCGCAAAGGTCGCTATTGTTGATGTTAAAGGTAGCAGAGAAGTGGCGAGGCGATAAATTTCGTGTTTCCATTAAACAAGCAGCGACAGTATCATCTTCGCTACGAAGTCATGTACGGCGGGGGCATTGGCGTTAGCTTGTGACTTGAGGTGTGCAGTGCTTCAAAATCAATTGAAAATGGGAGAGTAAAGGCAATCAATCTTGCCAGATGTCCAATTCAGATTATCTAGAGGAATAATTATGGAATTGCTCTTGGGCAAAGAAAGCCTATACTCATAATAAAAAGCAGACGCAAGATGTGCATGTTGATGGTGTCACACATCTGGACAAGCGAACCATGGTAATTAAGTCGAGTTTATTCAATCTACTGCGCAGACTTGATTCCTATCTGGGCGACATTCACCTTCTGCGCCTCTATATTCAACGCATCGATCTCTGCCTGCACGTAGGGTATACCTGTTTTCTCCCTCTCGGCCTCTGCAATTTGTTCTAGTTCACCAGGGAAATAGATCCTGTCTACTCCTGCTGCCTTTTGAGAGCCTACGACTCTCTGGTACAGGTAATCCATGCGCTCTCGGAACTCGTCCAAGCTGAGGAAAAGGTCGGGCTTGATGGCGACGAGGAAATGGCCAACATCCGCGGGTTTGGATGGGTCGTAAGGATTGGTGACATGGCCCGCATAGGCAGACCCGGATAGAACACCGGAGAACACATCCATCATGATGGACAGCGCCGAGCCTTTTGGCCCTCCCATGGGGAGCATCACTCCGCCCAGAGCAGCCTCGGGATCGTCCGTGGGCCGGCCCTCGGAATCCAAAGCCCAATCGAGCGGGATCTTTTCGCCGCGCCTCTTGGCCTTGTAGATCTTGCCCCGGGCGGCGACCGAGGGCGCCATGTCGAGGATGAACGGCTTGTCCTTGCCCGGGGCGCCACAGGCGATGGGGGACACGCCCATGAGCTTGCTCTGGCCGCCCCAGACGGGCAGGGCGGGGCTGGAGTTCGTGAAGACGAGGCTCATCATGCCGGCGTCGAGGGCCTGCTGGACGACCCAGGCGCTCATGCCAAAGTGGTTCGAGTGGGCGACGCTGGCCATGCCGATGCCGAAGACGCGCGCCGACTCGATCGCGGCGGCCATGCCGACCTGCGCCGCCACGAAGCCGAAGCCGTTCTTGCCGTCGACCTGGGCCACGGCGGGCGTCACCTGCCGCAGCTCGGGGGACGCCTCGGGGTCCAGGACCCCCTGCCGGATCCGCGCCATGTACGACGGGATCCGGTTGATGCCGTGCGTGTCGACGCCGCGGAGGTCCGCCGCGACCAGGCACCTGGCCACGATGGCGGCGTTGGCCGCGGGCACCCCGTTGCCCTGCAAGACGGCCTCCACGAAGCGCCTTGCCTCGGCGGCCTCGACGTAGACTTTGGGCTCTGGATTTTCTGACATGTTGTCGAACTGTATCGAAAAAGGGGCCAAGCTAGCTGATTTCTAAAGGAGGAAGCGATATCGAATTGTGCCATCATGGTACTTATTCACGGCGACGCGGAATAGTCCACTATACGAGCGGGCTAGTCCGGGGCGCTACTGTGGGTAATGTCAGTGGCCTCGAAGTCTAACGGCGAAACTCCGTCGGCCATTTCTCCGCATCTTACAACGGCCACGCATTTGCCCCGTCGAGAGATTCCCCGGCATCGTCGACGGTCTCTTCCCTGCGCTATATGATGGGAAAGAGGAAAATGGCCGATATGCCTGGCTCACGGAGTCGTCCGCGGCTGCGATTGGCCTGTAAGAGGTGCCAGAAGAGGAAAATACGAGTACGTCCATCCTGAGCCAAGCCTGGCCCCCGTCCGACTATCCGGGCACTGGCTAATCTTTTACCGCAGTGCGATGGAGCACTCCCGGCGTGTAGCAATTGCAAAAATGCAGGCATCGTGTGTGCGGATGGAGCGAGTGCCCGTATGCGTGGTCTACCTCGAGCGTAAGGTCTTCTTGTTGTTGGTTGGCATCAATACAGAACGAACAAGAGCTGACTGTTGCAAAGACACTTGGCCGATCTTAGAAATCGAATTTCATGGCTCGAATCCATTATCAAGTCGAGATGTCCTGATGTAGATCTCACACAAGATGCACCAGCTCTTGTGGCATCCGAGTCCGATGCCGAGGACTCTGAGATGATGCCTGGCCAAGACTTGGCAGATCAAGTTGGATTTCCGCGTGCGCTCACCGATGCAGACGGCGTGGAGGAGTGCAATTCTTCCATCCGAGCCTCCGGACTCACCAACGAGATTCCGCCTTCTAGTGAGACAACAAAACCAGCAGAAACTAGGCGTGACATTGCCATCGATTCCAACACATCCACGCATCAAATAGGCCTGATAGCACTTGGAAGCGGGCAAGATGCGAGGTACATTGGTCCTTCAAGTGGTTATGTAAGTATACATACGTCCCTTGTCTACCTTGAATTCTTCTAGAACTCGTCGCAAGGATGGGGCTGAAACTTCTATCATTAGTTTCTGGCCCGTGTTCTCCTACAGTCATCGGAGAAGGCCCCCAGCATCGAGCCACTACATCACAGCAAGAGCAATGCCAAGCTCCCGTTGCCATGTGACCTTATTGACTCGGTCCAGGGGCCACTCCCCATGCCTTCTCGTGAAGGTGCGACATTTCTATGCGAGAGCTATTTCAACGTGATGCATGTCCAATTCCCAATCTTGCACAGGCCAACATTTATGAGTATGCTTGAGCAGATGTATGCCACCAAGGAGCCGGATCCGGTCGTGTCGTTCCAAGTCTTTATGGTGCTGGCCATTGGCGCCTCCGTGTGCTCGCGTATCTCGAGGCCGGGGATACTAAGTGATTCTTACGGTATAGCGGCTATGCAGTTCTTCGATCAGATCAACGTGCAGAACTCGCTGCAGGGCTTGCAGTGCCTCTTACTCATGTCTCTGTACGCCATGCACAGCCCGTCGGCCAAGCTGAGTGTATGGTACCTCAATTATCACTGCATAGCCGCGCTATTAGACCTGGGTTTACAGAGGAAGATCGATACGTCTTCGGGCGTTCCGCTTTTCGAACAAGAAATGCGGACCAGACTATTCTGGTCTGTGTACACTCTGGATAGGACCATCGCGACCACTATGGGGAGACCCATCGGATTGCGAGATGAGGCATGCGAGTTACGCGTACGTTCCAAATTAGTCAAACATTCAAGACCTGCTTTACTCAGGACTGATCAAAAAATAGTTACCCCAAGATATCTCGGACGACGCGCTCATCACATCAAATACGCCAGCAATGTTCTCCAACGGATCGCATATGCGGATCTCCATCCATCTCTTCAAGCTTGCAAGAATTAACTCGGAAATCAAGTACATTGCCAATAGCATCAACAGGGGCGCTCCCCCATATGCATTACCATGTGTGGCCGACTACCCAGCGTGGCAAGATGGCATCTTACGCAGTCTGGATGTTTGGGCAAGCGATATACCCAGTACAGAGCCCGGCGAGAGCTACGAGCGCGTACTGTGTCAAATACGATGTCACGAAATACGCATGCTGGTTACGAGACCGAGTCCAGCGATACCCTCACCTTCGGCAGATGTTTTGACGCAATGTTACAATAGTGCCACCAAAGCCGTCCAACTACACGATCAGCTATACAAACAGGACCTGCTCCCAGCTTCCTGGACGGTGCTGCATTCCATCACCATAAGCGCCATTACCATGATGTATTGCATCAGGATGGTCCCTAGCATCGCCGACGAGACACCTCTGGATGTGTGGATGGCGGACATATCCACTTGCACCAACCTGCTGAGCGCGTTCGGTGAGCATTGGTCGGGGGCGAAACGATGCAGAGTCATCATCGACGAGCTGGGAAAGGCCACGACTCGTTTGGTCAAGTCCAGGCAATCCACGACTAGCCCCAGCACCTCCCAAGGCCTGGCCGACAACCTTCCCCTGCTGGACTTTGACGGGGTGGAGGCAGACTTCAGCACCATATTCGGCAACTCTGACTTCTTACTGGATGAGTTTGGCGACATGTCGAGCTTCTTCGACCTGACATGGATAGGAGACCCGAGCACATTGAATAGCACGACGGCGCTTGCCCCGTGAAATAGGTCTAGATTGTCATATCGCTGGAAAGAGAAGCCTAGTAGGAAAGGTTGACTTGTATTCGGGAGACTCTTCTGTTCATATCTCAAGAGAAAATCAAGCTAACGGTTGCTTATCTGTTCCATCGGAACCAACTTCCTGCATACATCCCGTCCTGGTCGTACTTATCTGCACTGCAAGGCCAATCGGGATCAACTAATCCACTGTTTTATCTCTGCTCCACACCTTCTATAGCGGCGCTCATGCCGGGATTCAACTGTTATCTTGCCGGGGAAGAAGAAGGCGCTGCCGCCGGCAAGAACTGAAAATGTATTGTTGCTTCGTTTATCATCAGCTTCGATATAAAGTCACTACATAAGTTTGAAAGTGCCCATCTGAGGTCTGCCGCGTAAGGTGATCCTTACCATTCAAAGAGACTATTCTAGCAGAATTTTTCGCTCCACCAAACTTCAACACAATGTCCCTGAGAGTCAAGGTCGTTGAATCCTTGAGGAAATTCCCATCATGGGTTCCGGGCTCATCCAAGGTTGTCAATGCCCTCCTTCTGGCCACTTCTTTCAGTACAGCCACCGTGAGTAATCTGATTATGAAACGCCCTCCAGTCCGTTATAATGACAATCTACATTAGGTGCTCGGATACGATGCATCGATGATGAACGCCTTGAACATTTTGCCATCATACACGGAATACTTTGAGCTCACATCCGCCACCATTGGACTCAACTCAGGAATCGTCTGGATCGGCGCCATTATTGGAAGTATCTTCTGCGCAAAGATTCCCGACACAATTGGGCGCAGGCCCGCGCTCTTCTACTCGGCAATACTCGCCATGATCGGAACTGCGATCCAGGCGGCTTCGCAGAACATTGCCATGTTCTTGGTGGCCCGGTTTATCTTGGGACTGGGCGTTGGAGGAACCTACGTTGCTACACCACTTCTCCTCGCCGAGACCTCGGCCATGCAGTTTCGAACCTTTAGTCTCGGAGCTTTTACTGATCTCTATTATGTTGGTGGATTATTGTCCTCTGGTAATATCCTTCCTCCTCCATACTTTTTAGCAGGGCGCTGACACCTTTTCCAAAGGCATCACCTACGGCACGGCCAAGATGGATTCTACATGGGCATGGCGCTTGCCATCGTTGCTTCAGATCGTGTTTACATTCATATCCATAGTCACACTCCCATTCGTGCCAGAGTCGCCCAGGTATCTCGCGTATCAGGGCCGCCGCGAAGATGCCGTTGTCGCCTTGGCCCAGGCATGCTCTGATGGAGATACGACGGCAGCCCCAGTGCAGGCACAGTATCTCCAGATCATCGAATCGCTCGAGTTTGAGAAGAACCTGGAGCCGCCGACGGTCAAGGAGATGGTCACGCAGAAGCCCCTCCGCAAGAGAATGCTCATCGTACTGTCATGCGCCGTGTTCTCCATGTTCACCGGCAGCAACATCTTTTCGTACTACCTCGGCACCGCGCTCGACAATGCGGGTATTACCGACTCGACGCTGCAGCTGGAGATCAACATCATCCTCAACGCCTTCTGCTTAGTCGTGTCCGTCGCCGGCACGCTCGTGGCGGACCGCGTCGGGCGCAAGGTGCTCGCGGGCGTCTCGACGTCGCTGTGCGTCGTCTTCCTCTTCATCATCGGCGCGCTGACCAAGTTCTACGGCGAGTCTACGTACCAGCCCGCCATCTACGCCAATGTCGCCATGATGTTCCTGGCCATGGGCTCCTACAGCCTGGCGTGGACGCCGCTGTCCTTCATCTACCCGCCCGAAATCCTCAACTACCGAATCCGCAACATCGGCATCGCCTGGTTTGGCGTCTGGCAGAACATGATCCTGCTGATTCCCATCTTTGCGTTTCCAATCGCCATCGAGGCCATCGGCTGGAAGATCTACATGCTCAACGGCGCCTGGGATGTGTTTGAGCTGCTCGTCATCATCTTCTACTGGGTTGAAACGCGGAACCTCTCCCTCGAGGAGGTCTCGGCGCTCTTTGATGGAGAGGTGCATTCCCAGGTCACCGGCATCAATGCTATTATTCATGGGGAGCCACTGGAAATCGACGAAAAATCTGTTCCGACGGAAACTATCAAAGGAGCCGATCCAAAACATTAGCCGGACTGATCGGGTGTTGCCGATGCATAGTCAAGTACATATCTCAGTGGTGATTAGGAGTGTGCACTCAGTAACAAAGCAACGATATCTTTTCTGCACCAATCGTGCGCGAAGGAGATGATGACAGGTGAATCGTATATACAAATTCCATGACGGATCAAATGAAGTTCGATCTCTGACACCCTCCCAAGTACCTGACGCCAGCGCGTCGCCCCAGCCACTCAGGTGTTTGCGTTGCGTTTGCGTTTGCAGCAAAGGACCTTAAGTATTTGAATTATGCAGCTACTTTCCAAGACACACTCTTACCTGGCGAACCTTTGTGGTGTAGAGGTTTGTTAGCACTTCGGTCTATCACCTCTAACCTCGGCGGCCAGTTCGAGTCCCTGTCGCACCCCTTCTTTTTTTTTTTTTTTTTTTTTTTTTTCCTTCTTCTTCCCTCTCTTCACCCTGATACTCGCATCAAGATTGTGTTTCACAGAGTGTGCTTCAAGTATCCGGGTCACGACCGATCTCGCGCACAGTATCCGAAAAGCGGGCAACTGTCATCTAGCTGCTGGTCACCTAAAGTAGTATAAAACCCCACACGCACCAAGGATCACCGGGTCATCTCCGACCAGTGATAGTATACTCGGCAATGTTTTCCCCGGACCCAGTGTGCCGTGACGTCGGGGCACGAATCACATCATCGGGGAAAGTCAGCTAATATTTTCCGAGAGACAGCAGCAGTCAGACAGGCAGTAATTGCTTGAAATTCTTCAGACAGGAGATTACATGAATGTTGGCCACGATGGCGTCCCATAATACAGATGCACCCAATGAACAACCCAATTCCGACTATGACCTCTCACGGGCGATCACGTCTCAGCGCGGAATGCGCCAGGGACTCACATCATACGGAGATGCACATTTCTCACTATTCTTGCGCAAGGTGTTCATCAAGGCCATGGGTTATAGCGAAGATGCACTGTCCCGACCTATAATAGGCATCATCAACACATACTCGAGCTTCAACCCGTGCCACGCCAACATACCGCAGCTGATCGAGGCCGTAAAGCGCGGAGTCCAGCTCAATGGGGGCCTCGCCATGGAGTTTCCCACAATCAGCATTCACGAGTCTTTTGCATCGCCGACGAGTATGTACTTGCGGAATCTCATGAGCATGGACACCGAGGAAATGATCAAGGCCCAGCCCTGTGACGCCGTTGTCTTGATAGGTGGTACGTATAAGACTCTCATCCAACAGATTCGACGTCGCTTACACAGTCCAGGCTGCGATAAGACTACTCCTGCCCAACTGATGGGAGCAATCTCGGCAAATAAGCCCGTTGCGCACTTGGTGACGGGACCCATGATGCCAGGAAGCCATAGAGGACAACGGGTCGGTGCCTGCACTGACTGCAGAAACAACTGGGCAGCATTCAGAGCCGGCACGATCGACATCGAGGACATCGCCGCCATCAACGACGAACTCGCGCCCACGGCCGGAACGTGTGGTGTCATGGGGACGGCGAGCACAATGGCCTGCATCCTCGTGGCGCTGGGCATGATGCCCTTTGCCGGTGCCTCGGCGCCGGCCGTCTCCGCCGCCCGGCTGCGCATCGCCGAGCAGACGGGCCGGGTCGCCGTCTCGCTGGCGTCGAGCGAGGCGCTCAAGCCGCGGGCTCTGCTGACGCGGGACTCGTTCCTCAACGCCATCACTGTGCTCCAGGCCACGGGCGGCTCGACCAACGCCGTCGTGCATCTGCTGGCCATCGCAGGCCGGCACCCGGACGTCGCCGGCACCGTCGACCTCGACACGTTTGACGAGATCGGCCGCCGGACGCCGCTGCTCGTCGACCTCAAGCCCAGCGGCGACAACTACATGACCGACTTCCACAACTCGGGCGGCATGCTGGCCCTCTTCCACCAACTCAAGCCGCTGCTGCACCTTGATGCCATGACCTTTACCGGCCACACCCTCGGGGAGGAGATGGCGAGCGCCACTCTGATTCAGGTGCCGCGCAACCTGAGCTGCATCCAGCCGTTTGACGAGCCTCTCCATCCCGCCTCCTCTCTCGTCGTCCTCCGCGGCAACCTGGCGCCGGGCGGTGCCGTCATGAAGGCCAGCGCCTCGAAAGACAAGCGTTTGATGCAGCACTCGGGCAAGGCGGTCGTGTTCCGCAACTCGGCCGACATGGCGCAGCGGCTAGACGACCCGGCCCTGGCCGTGGACGCCGACAGCGTCCTGGTGCTGCAGAGCATCGGCCCCAAGGGCAACCCGGGCATGCCCGAGGCCGGGCTCATCCCCATCCCGCGGAAGCTCGCGGCCCGGGGCGTCCAGGACATGCTGCGGCTCTCGGACGGGCGCATGAGCGGCACCGCCGGCGGCACCATTGTGCTGCACATCTCGCCCGAGTCGGCCGAGCTGGAATCGGTGCTGGGCGTCGTCCGCGACGGCGACGTCATCACCTGCGACGTGGAGCAGCGGGTGCTGAGCGTCGATTTGTCGGAGGAGGCTATCGCTTCCCGCGTCCGGGAGAGGCGGGAGGCTGCTGCTGCTTCCAAGGCGCGGGATCCGAGGAGGGAACGTGGGTACCGCGGTCTCTATCAGCGATCGGTGCTGCAGGCCGAGCATGGTGCTGACTTTGACTTCTTGACGGCTGCCGGACCAGGGGAGATTTAGGCGGTGATAGTTTTAGAGACTGGCGACAATGTCATGATCTTTTGTGTCCCGTTTGAAATCGGGGCCAGTTATCAGCCATGGCAAACTCCAAAGGGGAAGCCAACGTGTCACGGGCGAGACTGGAATAGAGTGTAGTTAAATAAATGGAGATTTAGACGCTCGACCAAATGCCTAAATGGAGGCAGATTTAATCGAACCTTGACAGTCTGAGACCTGGCTATGTATGCTGAAAGCCATAAGGGAACTGACTGCAATGTGAGATGTAGGCGCTGAAGTGATATATTCCCCATCTCATGAACAAGTCTAATCTAGTCTAGATAATCATGTTGTATCTTTAACAAATGCTCAGTCCCAATGCCGAGCATCTCTTTCCGGAAAACAATACCGGCCAATCACCACGGATTTTCTCTCACGAACTCTTGCCATTCAAAAGCATGGCACTGAAATTGCACAAATGCTCGTCTTCGAGGGCAACTTCGAAATCAAAACGACACAAGTCCTTCTTGAAAGGGAACATGTACTTTGAGGTCACCCTAGATTCCGATTGTCAGCAAAAGCATCGTCACACACAGAATATAAAGAAAATTCAAGCGTACTCGTGGTGTTCCTTGCTGGCCTGATATTCTTCTAGTGCCGCCCGGTCTTGGTGGTAGCTGACCAGACAATACTCGAAGCCCTTGCTCTTTTCGATCGGATCTGTGACTGACGGGCCGCCGACGATGAGTCTGCCATCCTTGACGCACGACAGACTTTTTAACTTCTTGAGCTCTCTAACGAAAATATCTTTATGCTCCTGGGTAACATTGGATTGGAATTTGAACAGAACTGCCGCAGCACGTCAGCTCCAATTATAATGCACCATCAGCGGCATACAAAGTAAATCCACATACCAATGTGTACAATCGTCATCTTGCAGAATCGTTGACTTGATGTCGCTCAATGAATATTACACAAAGTGTTGATGCACTCAGATGCATCGTCATGTCGACGAACCTAATTTATCTCCCGTGTTTGAGCACTTAAAAGGTTGGCGGAGTTGACTCCGAGATTCTAAGGTGGCGGGGATGCTCCGTCTCGGAGAATCGCCGTGATTATGGCGCAGTGGACGGGGAGTGGCCCAGACAAATAATTTGTTCGATACCAATTGCTTCCATCAAAATGCTCAGAGTTGAGAAAATTCGAATTTGGGTTCTTAAATTCAAATGACAATTTCTCTAGGAATTTCAAACAGCAGAGATGTGTTTCTGTTACCACTAATACTTTTAAGCCGACTCACATAGGTGCGAAAACATTTAACATGCAGTGACAACTGATCGAATGTGTATGTCGCCCTGGCCGGTTTGTATGGTTTTCAGTCATGCTGAATACGGTGGTTATTTTCTAGAGAACCGAGAAGAGAGAAAGAAAAAAAAACATCAAAAAGACAAACCAGTGAGAAGAACACCACGTCCGCTGGTGAGTGCATAATCCCACACAAGCAGCTCACAAATATTGACCATATGTCATTTCTCTAAAAAAAAAAAAAAAAAAAAAAAAAAAACCGTAGCTTACTCTGAGGATTCGCCTGTATGTTCGTTCCAGTTTTGGTGCTTTAATAGGATATATTAAAGACTCCCTGATCACTCCTTGAGCGCTGGCTCTATGGTGGCGACTAGGTAGGTAGGTTGAGCTTCCTCCGAACAGTGAGTGCATTGCGATACGTATAAAAGTGTGGGGTTGGACAGTTTCAACTTTCGGCTGGCGACTGGCGCCCCAACAAGCTCTAGAACTCGCCCCAAGTCGCCTGGACTGCACGGCATTCAGGCGCTGGACCCCTGAGATAGAAGGGGACCCATGCTCCCTAAAAGTCTAACTTGATTGGCCTAGAAATTTATATCTCCTGTTCCAAACATTCCACATCGAACGAATCAACCATGGGAATCTCTCCACATACACTAGCCTAAGCATTGCCACCCGCAGATCGACTGCTTTCTTTCTTTCTCCGCCTCACCGCAGGTGAAGAAGAAGAAACAAAATCGAGGTGCAGGAAACCTCCCGATCCTCTCGCTCTTCCTCCCTCTCTCCCTGGAAGTCTTGTCCTGCAGACGTCTTCCCCCTCTCACTGCCAATTGACCTCTTCTCTTCGGTCAATCAAACCGCTGCCAACGAGCGATTATGGCACCCTCCGAGACGTCCTCGACCGTCACGGCCGCCGCGACCGGCAAGGACCAGCAGCAGCCCAAGGTCGTCAAGCTCAACGCGCAGGTTCCCGACGATGTCAAGCCTGGCAAGGGCGTTGAGCAGGAGAAGAACTACAGAGACTTCTTCTGGACGTACACTGAGGAGCCGCACCGCACGAGGCGCCTGGCCATCATCAAGGCCCACCCCGAGGTCACCAAGCTGTGCGGCCCCGAGCCCTTGACCAAGTACGTCGTGGCCTTTGTCGTGTCGGTACAGATCTACTGCGCCTACCTGCTGCGCAACTCGTCCTTCTTCTCGCTGTCCTTCTGGGCCTTGGCCTACGTCGTGGGCGCGACCGCCAACCAGAACCTCTTCCTGGCCATCCACGAGATCTCGCACAACCTCGCCTTCCGCTCGCCGACCGCCAACCGCCTGTTCGCCATCTTCGCCAACCTGCCCATCGGCATTCCCTACAGCGCCTCGTTCCGCCCCTACCACCTGACGCACCACAAGTCGCTCGGTGTCGACGGGCTCGACACGGACCTGCCGACCGCCCTCGAGGCCGTCTTCCTCGACTCCATCCTGGGCAAGGCCTTCTTCTGCACCTTCCAGATCTTCTTCTACGCCGTCCGACCCATGGCCGTCTACCGCGTGCCCTTCACCTGGGTCTCGGCGACCAACGTGTCCGTGCAGGTGGTCTTTGACCTGATCATCCTCAAGACGCTGGGCGCGCAGTCGCTGCTGTACTTTTTGCTGTCGTCGTTCCTCGCCGGCTCGCTGCACCCGCTGGCGGGCCACTTCATCGCGGAGCACTACGTCTACTCGACGGTGACGCCGACGCAGCGCGACCCGGGCAACAAGGTGCCCATCCCCGAGACGTACAGCTACTACGGCGTCGGCAACTTCTTCACCTACAACGTCGGCCTGCACAACGAGCACCACGACTTCCCCGCCGTCCCCTGGACCCGCCTGCCCAAGCTCTACGAGATCGCCCGCGAGTTCTACGACGACCTGCCCCAGCACCGCAGCTGGACCTACGTCATCTGGCAGTTCATCTTTGACGACAGCGTCGGCATCCGCTGCCGCGTCAAGAGGAAGGAGGGCGGCCGTCTCGTCGGCGCCGGCGGCACCAAGAAGGTCGACGACTGGAAGGAGACCGAGATTGAAGCATAAGTTTTTCTTGTTTTTGATCCCCGAAAAAAACACGGTGGTCGCAGGTTGGCTTGCAGAAGAGAAGCAACAAGTTTCGTTCAGAGTCTTTCGAGAGAAGAGTATATCCAATTGAGATAGGAGCCTCCTTGCGCAAAAATGATAGACCGTAGAAAAATGTTTGTATATACGATAACGAGACATGTACATATATATGATCGATGTGATGCTTTTCGGACTTTGGAGATCATATGAACTCTTGAATGGCATCGATTGGCCAAATGCGAACGATGAATTACACCCAGAAAGGACAGACACTCCGCTGTTTGCACTGTTTTCTTATCAACTGACGCGGACTGATTGACGGAAGAAGTACGGTAATCGCAATGTTCATGTGGAGGTTCTCCAACGACTATCACACGCCCCCTATAAACCGCTCAAAGCCCTTCATGTCGACCACCAGGAGTGGTTCAGGCCCATCTATTACTTTCATCGAACACCGGTCCGAGTTGACAGGAACAGTCCATGTGAAGCACGATTTGTTGCGTTGGCTGGTCCGGTCAAACATGAAAGAAAACATCGAAAATGGGGAAATACAGACTAGAGTACAGTTTAGTGTAGTCTTCTTATTCGTAGAGCAGCTGTCCTTCCAAGCTGCTTCCTTCATTCAAAAACAAAAAGTGCATATAATCTCTCCTCCTCTCTCGCTCGTTCTCCTCTTGCCACCCGGCAGCCACCTTACTGCCTTTCCACTACACAGGTATATCATATAACGGGGGACCATGGTGTCACAAGCCTAGCTTGTGGGCAATTAGAAGAAGAGGTAGGCCAGCAAGAAACTAACAAGGCAGAGAATTGCCGTGATCTTCACAGGAACGCCCTCGGTTGCCTGGCGCACCTGCTGGCCTAGCTGAGCAGGCTGTGACGTCGACGCAGAATCGCTGCCAGTCGCCTTGCGCTGCCTCAAGCCGGCTGTCGAATCTCTTTGCAACTGTGCGATCGTTTGCTGTGCCTGCGAAAGTTGTGACTTCAGCTCATCATACGTCTCAGATGCCTTTGCGGACACGACGGCGGCCACGCCACCTGCGGCAGAGGTGGATGCAGCCTCATCTTCCTGCTTGGTCGGCTCCGATTGTACCGGGGAGGCTCTGGCGTAGTCGGTTGGTGATTGGTATGCAGGCGGTGCCTCGGGAGTATCCTCGTGCTGTGAAAATTTTATTGTGAGCCCAAGAAAATGCGCAAGATTTGATTGATGGAGCACTTACGCCATTGGCCAGAGATGCTCTGTTGGGCGTGGCCAACAGAGGCTCTGCTGCACTGGTGGATGCGCCGCCGGGTGCGAGGAACACGACTCGGATCTTCCTCTCCTGGACTTGGGATTTATCAACGCCGTCCCACTGGTTGTATGTTAGCTGATACATTCCCCGTGCTGTCGCCTCGTAGGAGTCGAGATAGAAGCCCGAAACTGCTTACAATGGCTGCAAGGTTGCTGAACTCCTTATCGCTAGAAATAGCAAGGGACTGAACCAAGAACTTGTCGCGACACTTGGTATCCAGAGGAGGCTCCTGCTTCATAGCCTGGAGGATGACTTTGGAATGTCAGCTATCTTCTGTCGTGCATAGGAATTCCAGGAGTCGCGCATACCTTGAACCTCGACCTCCTTGCCGGGTTCGACCCGTCCCGAGTTGGGCCGGACACAATATCTGTTGCACACAATGAGCACTACCGCACATGTAGACTCGAATTATACTATCGAGGGATCGAGTTCATATCGTTCGGGGCACATACTGCTTGGGCGCGGTGGTTTTGACCTGATGGGTGTTAGTTGCGAAAAGTCCTACGTGGCCAAAATGGACCGGCGACGCTGCGACGGAGAGGCCATACCTTGAAAGCAACAGGCGCAGAGTTGGGGTTTCTAATTCTCAGCACTTCCGACACCTCCGAAGTAAAGGGACCTGCAAGAATTCATGAGTCTCTGGAACTTTGTTTGCGCGTCGCGTGCGCGAGGTGCTGGGCGATGACGTACGGTGGAAGCCGAGTTCCTGGGGACCGATTTCGACAGACATGGCGGCTTCGGGAAGATGTTTGAGGCGAAAGGACGGTCAAACGTGTTCAGAAGAGAAATGAATAATGTTCTGCAGCCGTGTGGTTTGTGTTCCTGGTGCGTGCAATGTAACGGAACCTGTAGGATGGCACAATCTTTCTTTGCCGTTAAGATTTCTAGTTGTCGCAGGAACCGGTATGTCGGTGTCGGGGGAAATCGACGCTTGGTTTGTCAGACGCCAGGCGGAGGCAGCCGAGGTGTGTGTGAGAAGTCGTCTGGTGTCGCTGAATGGCAGCGGATATTCAGGAGTCCAGAGACCAGGGCAATCAAGTGACGAGACTGCCGGGGAGATAACGTTGTTGGTTGGAAGCTTTAGTTGGGCGTGTACTGGGAATTGACGACCAAAAAAAATAAAAAGAGGCACGGCAGTGATTATACAGAGTAGCGATGTTGATCACTTTTATCAAGAGCAACAAGGAATGCGCTTCTGCCTTTTTTGCCAGCACGAGAAGTTGGTTTTTGGGCTACCTACGCCATCGGCCAAGTATTTCGTTCCTTCGTTGCATCACCCCTGCCTCTGCCTGGCGCTGCCATCTGCTTGCCATCTTCACTGGCTGGCTGCTGGCTACGGCGCCATTCCCCCTTTGCTTGCAGTGGGAAAAAAATATGCTGCAGTCCCGAAGCTCATTTCCAGTCTACCAGGTTCGGGCCACTTGCCAATGCTGAGATCATGTCCCCACATGGGTCTCGTTAGCGCTCTTGCGGGTTGGTATTCCACAAAACCTGGGTCTGGTTCGGCACCTTGGGCAGCCAAACAGCAGCACTTGAGGTCCCTGGTCCCGCAGCGTCTGCTGTCCGCTGTGCTGTGTGCTGGCCGGCGACCGGAGACTGGCCCCAGGTAATAATACATGTACCTTATTAGAGACAGCGCAAAGAGAGTCAAGGTCCAGCGCATGGACCGTTTTAGAAGCCAACGGACGGAGCTTGTGAAAGGCAGCTGCAGATGACGCGGGGCACTCCAAATTCCATCATTAATAAAATAAGGTACACAACGTTTACACCTCGATCAATCTTCACGACGAACACGCCTTCCTGGGGTTTCTTTGTTGCCAACCTCAGATGTGCAGAGTTTTCATGAAACCAAGAAGCTCATATCCGTTCTCTCTCCATCTCTGGTAAAAAGACGCAGCGAAAAACACAGAATATCCTTTCTATTTATAGCGGCAGTGGACCTCTAATCTACTCACTCCGGATATCACAGGGTCACTGCATTCGGTCCACGTTTTTTAAACGTCGTTTCTTCATACGCTACCAGTGCGGAGCCGAGCCTGCCAGCCAAATCACACCAGTGACCACACTACCGCCGCGAGGAACACCACAGATCGACTATCAACCGCCAAGATGTCTTCCGACCTAGACACTCTCCTGGACATGGGCTTTGACAAGTCACGTGCGGAGCTGGCCGTGAAGAGGGGTGGTGGCTGTAAGGAAGATTCCCTTCTTGCAACTTTGACTGGAGAAACTGACCTGCTTGATAGTGGAGGGGGCCATCAACTGGTTGGGCGAGACACAGGACACACCTCTTGACGAGTTACAGGCCGAGGAAGCAGCTGGACCTACCACGGCCGCTCTGGACGAGGGCCAGGTCGCCAAGTCCATCGTCTGCAATGACTGCGGCAAGAAGTTCCGCAGCCAGGATGCTGCTGGCTTCCATGCAGAGAAGACGTAGGTACCAATTTTGCATGAGTGGACAGCTTCATATATGCTGATACCCGGAGCAGTGGCCATGATGACTTTGCAGAGTCAACCGAGGAGATCGCTGCCTTGACGGAGGAGGAGAAGAAGGCACGCCTGGACGAGATGCGCAGCAAGCTTGCAGAAAAGAGAGCCGCGCAGGCTGTTAAGGACAAGGAGGATGCCCGAGCCAACGAGGTATGATCGGTTGCTCAATCCCAGCCGGCGGAGCGTTGCGGCTTTCCATCAAGACCTGATGCTGACATGTGAGGCAGAAAATCCGCCAAAAGGCCACCCAGGAAAGCCAGGACGTCAAGGAAGAGCTCAAGAAGAAGGAGCAAATCAAGGAAGCAGCCAAGAAGCGACAGGACAAGATCGACGACATCGAGGCCAAGAAGCGCATCAAGGCCAAGATTGAGGCGGACAAGGAAGAAAGACGACGAAAGGCTGAGCAGGCCAAGGCCCTCCGTGAAGGCAAGCCCGACCCTGCCTTGGCCGGTGCCTCTACATCTGCTGCCGCACCGCCTGCTGCTACGAAGCCCGCCGTTAGCCATAACGAGGCTCGCCTTAGAGTTCAAACCTCGGCTGGCAACATCATGAAAACCCTACCCGCAGAGACCACGCTGTTCGAGCTTGCCCAACAATTACAGAGCGAGAATGGAGTTACGGTCAACAGGTTCAGCATGAACTTTCCGAGAAAGGTTTTCGAGGGCGTAGATTTGGGCAAGACCCTCAAGGAGGCAGGTCTTGTGCCCAGTGCTGCCTTGGTCGCACAGTAGAGATGCCCCGTCAGGCGAGCTGGTCAAGCTACGCCGGAATTTCAAGGGTCACGAGGCAAGAAACGTGTCTCCTAGGTTGAAGGCGACGTTACGGCCAGGAAAAGGATCTGCTTGGGCCCAGGAGTGGGTCTAGAAGACACAGATGATTCGGACCAGGATGCTATGGATGAGTCAAGTGACGAGGATTGAGATCTCACATCCGGTGAGAAGGTCATCATGACTCCAAAAGGCGGCTGATCACACGAACCAGTCAGAATGTGATGCAGAGAAAAAGAAGAAGAAAAAGAAACAGAAACCAAAACAGAAACCAAATAGACATTGCCAAGGTCTCTTTCGGAGAGTAATCCGTGGAGCTCGCCAGCAGTGACCAAGATGATTCATAGCCAGTAGTACCGGAATTGAACGTTCCTCGAGGCCCATTACACAGATACGTCAGTCAAACGAGCTTGTGCTCAGCCGTGATGCGAAAGCGAGCAAGCCATTGACGAGCAGATCCATCAACCGAGACTGCCTAAGCCACGCGATGACCGATTTCCTAGAATAATTGGCGGCTGTCTGTCTGTCTGTCTGTCTGTCTGTCTGTCAGCTCATCCGGTTGATCATTTCTAAGCAGCCACCATAGGTAGAGGTCGTTGAAACGCCAAGCACCAAATAACAGCACATGGTGTATGCTGGATGTTTCCAAACACGAGAAAGGCCAAGAATCCTCGGAATGCAGAAATCAAAATTTGTTTTTGTTCATCTCTCTCAAGAGCGCATCATCATATTACTCTATATGCTGTGCGATCTCAAAGTAGTTCCCAAGGCATCCGGACTCTTTTTGCCATAGCCTCCTTCACGCCACACCGGTGAATGCGGTGTTTAAGTAAACCCCAAAGCCCATGCAGTGCGAGTACAAAGGGAAAAGTTGGTGACGGAACAGGTCGTCGGAAGAGGTCGTGTGAAGGGTTGATTTTGTTCGTGGAGATCGTGACATTGGAAGGGCGTGGTAAACCGCTTAGTCGAACAGACCGAATCCCATGTCCTCGTCGGACTCCTCCTTCTCCTCCTCCTTCTCCTCGGCGGCGGCCTCAGCCTCACCACCGGCGGCGGCGGCACCACCAGCGGCGGGGCCAGCGGCGGCAGCACCACCTCCGGAACCGACGTTGGAGAGGAGCTCCTTCACGTCCTTGCCCTCGAGAGCCTGTGGGTGCGAATCGCATTAGTTCAAGATCGTTTCCACTTTGCGCATCCTCCTCTCGGTTTTTGATTTTCGATCTCTTCCCGAGTTTCCAATTGCGCGTTCAAGGAGTAGAGAGTCGTCGTACCTTGGCGAACAGGGAGGTCCAGATGGGCTCAACATCGACGATCTTGGCAGCCTTGATCAGGGTCTGCAGCTTGTCGGCCTAGAAAAAGTGGTCTGTTAGTCCATGCTGTCTTGCTTTCTTTCCCCATGCGTCTTGAGTCCAGAAATCCTCTCGTGTCGGTCCTCCAGATTGAAATCTTCCTTGTGCTTCGAGGTCGCGAGGCGCAAAAGTTGGGAAACACGTACAGTGATCTCAACGCCATCATCGGCGAGGGCAAGAGCCGCGTAGGAAGCAGCCAGCTCAGCGGTCGACATTGTGAATGATGTTGGTGCGAAGGGGCAGAAGATTGGGGTTGTTGGGCGGTTCTGCGTTGCGGTTGATCGACTGGTCGGAAATGGCTTGACTGAATATGCTTGCGATGCGGTTTTGCTGGAGTCGATGCCGGAGCCCACCAAGCTGGAAATTTCGAGGGTTTGAGGGCCCTAAGCGGTTGTGCGGACTTTTCGTTGGCCCGATCTTTTTTCTGCCCAGCGCCGGCTAGCGCGGTTTTGATTGGCCCGTACTGGCAGGAGAGAGGAACCAATGGCAGTCGGTATTATGGCAAGTGGGTCCCGACTTCTTTCCACTGCGCTGGAGTCAATCGCTGGACTTTGGCTTTGATGGACCCACGCCAATGCCCGTCAGCCCTCAAGCCTCAAGCCTCAAGCCCCCCCCCCTAGCAGTACCTAGCAGCACCTAGCAGCAGGTCCGACCATCACTCATCAAACATGCGCCTGACATTCATATGGTAATGAGAATCTGCTCTTGCCCCGCCATGAGTTTCGGCGTTATCGATTACCATTCCTTCCCACCCATCCCTAACACCTCGTCATTGCCCCACCTCTGCCCGACCTGGCCGTGTCTTTGCTTGCAGATGGATGTTGGGGGAAACTCAAGCTGATGAATGACTGACATTACAAACGCCCAATACCAGCGCATTGCCATTCTCTTTTCAGCCCAGGACTTTTTTCCGGACTGCATGACAAACGCTGCTGCAGACCCCTTGACCTAGTTTTGGTTGCTTTTTTTTTTGTCGAGGCTCGTCTCTGACGAACAACTTTTATAGCAACTTTCGTCGACGCTCCTATCTCGGCATTCGCATACTATCTGCTACTACCTTATGTACCTTCTCCAGTCTTGGGCTGTATGGAGAAAGCACTGACTTGGCCCAAGTACCCAAGCTACGGCATTTTCCAAAGTACTACAACAACTTCCACAGCTTCTTCCCAAGATCTTTCCTCAGACTTCTTTCTGAGAAACAACATTTCAATCTACCCACGACACCATCGCACCCACATTCTCGACTTGGCATCTTCTTGCGACGACTGTGCTTTCTGCAGCTGGAGTTCACACGCTTGGCTTAGGTAACTCGACGTTAGCTTGGCTCTCTGCCCATCGATAACTCTCTTCCCGGGACAAAGAAGCTCGCCGGGGTGAGGGGTCCCAAAACTCTCTTTCCGTCGACGATAACCGAGGAACTCTTCGTATCGCATATTCCAGCTACCGATCCTGCACGACGCGATCAAGATGGACACGCCCAAGTTCCCGCCCCCCAGTAACGAGGGGGAGCAGGAGATATTGCAGCAGCTCGAGCTTGTCTTGTCTCAACTACAGATCCGCAGAGCTGACCGCGCCAACTATGTTCGGTCGCAAGATGTCATGGTTCTCTATGACCAGACCATCGAGCAAGTCCGTAAGCTCGCCGAGCTGAGGCAGGGAAAGAAGGTCGGCGAGAATCGAGGTATGACCATCAGCTTCACCATTAGTGCAGTCCTCACACTGACATCCCTCAAGTCGATAGAGTGGTAGACAGCTGTTTTCAATTGCTATCATTGTTTTTCATGACAATCGGTCGAAACAATGAGGCGCCGGCAGCTTATGCGCTGACATCCACCATCAAGAGACTACTCGACCATCTCGACGAAGCCGACTTGTTCTCCGAGAAGGATATTGCCAGCATGGGACACGCCCTTGAGCGGTTGACGGAGAACATGCACAAGAAGCCGACAGACAAATACCTTGAGAGTCTTTTGTCCAAGCGCATAGAGCGATGCCATGAAACGCTAGACAACCTCAAGAAGAGGCTGCAAGACTATGCCCAGCCTATCAAGGCCACACACGAGAAGCTCGTCTCCATATTACGGCAAATGGCTGCGATCAATACCAAGTCAAAGGTACAATCCATCTACATACCTTGGCACTGACAGGATGGCTAACATGTCTTACAGTTCAAGCCAGAGGACATACACAAGATGCAGAAGCAACTCAAGGAGATCGACAGCCAACGTGTCGATGGCAAATTTGTGGACTCGGATGGCAACGTTCTTGCCGGTAGCGAACATGTCTCATCGTTGTGGGATCGCTGCCAGAAATACACGGAGATAGTACTCGAGAGGTCAGTAATAGTCTGCTGTCGATGGAGACTCCTATCTAATCGTAAATCTATAGAGCGGGTAACTTTCCGGAAGAGTGGAAACCATTATACAACACCCTGGTTGGCATCCGCAATGAGCTCGATAAGCTGTCGTTGACGCAGGCTTGGTCCTTGCGAGAGACTGATCTATACGATTACCAGCGGCAGCTCGACAAGATTGATGAGAGCAGGGTAGATGGCAACTGGATCGACGAAAAGGGCCAACCAGCTGAGCTCTACGTACAACGGGTATGCCTTTCTTTTGGAGACCCACAATGCATCGAACAAGAAGCTGACATTATTTCAGACACTTCTATATCTCATTAGGAGGAGCTATGGCTACATCTACCATCTGATGATCTCATCCGAGCCCGTTTCGGAAGCTCTTCTGCCAGTCTACAATCAGCTTCAAACACTGAAGAGATGTCTGATTGAGGTTGAGGCCAACGGCGGCGTTTCTTCTGCCAGAGAGCTCTTCCCATACAGCATGAAGGTATATTCACCTGGTTTTTGTTTTATGATTGATAAGTGCTAACCATTTCTAGCTCACGTCGATTGACAACCTGCAAAAAGACGGCAAGTTCATGGTTGGTGGAGACATTCCTGAGGGCCAGGGAAGTGTCAAGGAGCTGCTTGATGAGTGTTTTGAACGGTGCTACAAGTTGCGCGTGGATGCTGCAGCTGCCGAGGAGGTCACTGTTGGAGGGAACGGAAAGTCATAGGAGGGTAACCGATCACCTGCTCCGGGGCTGTCGGACATTTACGACAAGGAAAGCCCCACGCAAGACCACGCGCAGAACAGCCCCCAAACCGATACATAACGATCCACAGACGGACACACAAACCTCTGACCAACAGCGCTTTGTACAAGATGGCTAAACATGCATATCTTGGAAGCCATCGGAAGAGGCCGTCATCAAAATCATATGATAGTCCATTCGTCGATTGGTCATTGCTATAAAATACGCCCTGCTGCTTCTGTCACAGTATGATTAGGGCTCGCTGGTCATTGGTAGTCGTTATGCAAACAATCATGGGCACATGGCGTTCATCATGCCACCAATTCAAACAAACAATGTTACTTTGAAAGTTCCTCATGGTGCTGTGAAATCTCTTACATTATAATTATCTCTACGGGTATCTAAAGGCAAGTTTTACCTGGCATTCGGTGGTCAGCATGTAAACTCTGCGCGTCCTTGGGAAGCCTTTCTCAATTGCAATACTTACGGGCCAAATCTGCGCATTATCAATGTCCCAGACTCCGCTGGTGGTGTAGATGTCCTTGCTTAGAATCTCTTTGCACTCTTCGCGAGACTCGGCGACCATGACGATTGTGCTGCCGTGAAACGCCCACTTGGAAGCATCAGTGCCTTCGGGCACATCGTTTAGTGTAGCGCCTATCGTATAATGTCAGTTGTTGTTACCTTGAGCAGGTGAGGTTATAGATGAGCCCAAAGGGGTGTGCTTACCTCCAACCTTGAAGATTCCCTGATCAACAAGTGCTGTCAGGCCCTCGAAGTGTTTCCTAGACGTGAGATGTTCAGCTTGACTTCCTTGGTGTGGATACGAAAGGCGGAATAATGAATTACGATGTAACAACTTACGGTCTGACTTCGAGGCGCTTCTGCTGCGCTCCGGGCTTGTCCGGCACGACGACGAGGAACTCGTACTTGCCCGCCGGCGGGGTCGTGATTGCGGGCCTGGAGGCGTCGGAAGACATGGCGCGGTGGGCGGGCTGCCTGAGAATTGCAGATGATGGTTGCGCAATGAAAGATCTCGGTGTAGTGGAATGTATCGTTCTGATGATTGGCCGTGCAGAGAGGGCGCGGAGAGCAAGGACCATGGTTGGGAGGGGAGAAGAGTTACGGGAGGGATGGAGGGAGGTAGATGTATATACGACGGTTGGCACTAACAATAATACACGGGATCTCTACGGGAGTCTGAGATGTAAGCTGCGACCTCGGGACAAGTCTCTGGTAATAATAACTCTGTTTCTTGTGTAGTTCGCGCCCTTCAGTGCATGTTCTCCTCCCCCGCAGCTCCATGGAAGTCGGCTACCATCCAAAGGGCGGAGCAAATCCCCGCCCCCAAATGACAAAATGTGGGACCGGATCGGAGCCGCAGATTGGTATCATACCGGGGTGTATCCGATACTGACCTGGATTTACCAATTTGTTTAGAGTTGTTCTTAAACAGGTCCTACTACCTCTCAACCTACCATGGTACTTGAAGATTGCTTAGAACTTTGGTTCAATATTCGAGTAGCCATTGACTCGAGAAAGAAATTTGGTATTTTTTATTTGGAGCAATCAAGAATTGCAAGTGACGGTAGGCACGCAGCGACGATGCACCAATTCGCTCTATTGAGGATGTTTTACGCAGTTCTCCAGGGCGATATCCCATCTTACAGAAAGCAAACTGCAGGTTGATTGACCGGTATTACATTCGCTATGATGCAAAATGTCCTTTTTGTCTCTCTATAGTTGTGGTTCAGGCACTTGGCTTGTTGTAAGTGATCGACCGGGGGTGGCAGACGGTAACCAACGGCAAACGTGCAGCCCTCCTTACTTCAAAAATGAAGCAACATCAATTCAGAATCGTTTTGAAACATGATTTCGTGGGTTTCCTAATTTTGCCTTTCAGCGCCGTGCTCTACTGCTTTTGACGCAGTATGGATTACAACTACTTTCAATATGCCGCGGGCTTCGTTATTACCCTGGTAAGACCTTGTTCTATTGGTGAGGGTATCTTTGCTGACAACTGGCTCTTCATTTGTTCGCTGATTAGCTACTGATGTTCCTGGGATCCCGTCTGCTTCTAAATCCCGTAAAGCGATTTCCAGGGCCGTTGGTGGCCCGAATTACAAATGGTTACGCTGGCTACCATGCTGTAACGGGAGATATTCATCTCGTGACCTATCGAGATCACTTGAAATATGGTAGGATCAAGATTGGCTGAGATACATGGATATTCATGAGAAATTCTAACCTCTGGAAAGGACCTGTGGTCCAGCAAGCCCCAAACAGACTCGTATTCAATACGTTGACCGCCCTCCAAGGTAAATTTTCATCACTTGCGCGTGGTCATTGGTCATGTTTAACTAAGATGTTCCCTTCGCTAGACATATACTTGAATCCCCGAGTCGCAAAGGCTTCCATCTATACATTTTCCCGTTTTCGAAGCACCCCGAGCGTCTTTACTGCCCTGGATAAGGCAGATCACCGGCGCCGGCGCAGGGTCGTCGGGGAGGCCATATCCGAGCGCTCCATGCGCGACTTTGAGCCGGCCATGATAGCCCAGGTCGACATCTTCCTCAAGGAACTCCTGCGCTCCTGTCGGCAGGGTCAGGCCGTCGACATGACGCCGCGCTGCAAGTATCTGGCAATGGACGTGATCGGCCTGCTCGCCTTCGGCGCCTCCTGGAAGACGCAGACGGAGGAGGCCCTCCGGATATTGCCCCGGGCCTTCTCCGCCCTCAACCCACGCGTCTACATGTTCATGAACTGGCCGCGGACGCACGCCGTCGACCCGGGCGTGCAGTGGCTGGTCAGGGCGCACATCCAGAAATTCCGGCAGGTCCTCGCGGGCATGATATCCGAGCGCATGGCCCTGCCCAGGGACGCCAAGCACGACCTCTTCTCGTTCGTCGCCAGCGACGAGAGGATCGACCAGGCGCAGCAGGAGGGCATCCGGAAGAGCGAGATCTGGGGCGAGGCGGGCGTGTTTGTCAACGCAGGCAAGTCTACATTTATCAGATGTATCAGACGGATCTAGCTCGCGCTGACGCTTTTTTGTTTCTGGCAACACAGGTGGGACGACAACAGCAACAGCCATGTGTACCGTCTTCTACTACCTCTCGCGGAACCCGTCGGCCTACGCGCGCCTCGCCGCGGAGGTGCGCACGACCTTCTCCTCGGGCGGCGACATTCGCCAGGGCCCCGCGCTCGCGGGCTGCCGGTACCTGCGCGCCGTCATCGACGAGTCGCTGCGCATCTCCCCGCCGACGCCCGGCATCATGTGGCGCGAGAAGGACCCTCTTTCCGCCGGCCCTCTCGTCGTGGATGGTCACATCATACCGCCCGGGACCCTGGTCGGCGTCGGCCTGTACAGCCTGATGCACAATCCCGAGTACTTCCCGGAGCCGTTTGCGTTCCGCCCGGAGCGCTGGCTGGACGGCGGGGCCGCCGCCGAGACGCCCGAGGAGAAGGCGGCACGGGCGGCTATGCGACGCGCATTCATCCCCTTTCTCCTGGGAGACCGTGGCTGCGCAGGCAAGGCTGTAGCATACCTCGAAATGAGTCTAACCGTAGCCAAGACGCTGTGGTATTTCGACTTCCAGCCGGCTCCGGGGCCGGCCGGCGAGCTCGGCGGCGGGCGCAAGGGTGCGGCTCTGGGGAGGGATCGGCCGGATGAGTACCAGCTGTATGACTATTTCATGGCGGAGCACGAGGGCCCGAATCTGGTTTTCAGTCCCCGGGGCAAGCACTGGGAGGAGCTAATTGAGTGAGTCTAAGTCGGAACTGTATTGGTACTGGTGTAGAACAACATTGGGGGGTGCTTTGTATGTCCTTGGGGTCAATGTAGCTCTGGAAATCTCCATGTTACCGAAAGCCCTGACCATCTAGGGGCAGGCCAAGCAAGCGTCCTATTCTGCGCCCATCTTCGTATAAGCATTAGGATCGTAGAATACCGACGATGGGTACTGCGGCAGCGCCTCGAAGTCGCAGCCGAGCCAGCCCCGGGTCAGAATCACGGCCTCCTTCTGGGCCTGCTCGGCGTCGCACCGGCCCAGCGCCTTGTTTCCTTCCCACGTGATGCCCGAGATCTTGGCACCACCCGCGCCGTCAGTACTGGTGCTGCTGCTGCTTATTGGTTTCCTCGGTACGATGTGCAATATGTAGCACTCCTCTCGCAGCCAGCTCCGGATAATGTGCAGCGACACGTTGCCGTCCGCGTCCGGATCCTCGACCAGAAAGTCCCACTTGTCGTCCATGCTCTGCGATTTGAACCCCGTTTTGAGTTTCTCCACGTCCGCGTCGCTGACGGGCAGATCCCAAGGCGCGGTGAGGGGCTCCTTCATGGGTCTCTTGGAGTAGAACTTGGGCTTGTACGTCGGCAGGAGCCAGTTGTCTAGCTCGTCGTCGTCAACCTCGCTGTCCGAGCCCATTTTTGCTGAGAAGCGTCGCAAGTTGTATTGGCTGCCACGGGTATTGAGATGTCGAGTGCTGCGGCTGGAGTTTTGTGTATACTTCTTGGTGGGCAGCCACGGGCGGCAGTCGGTGACCACGTTGATTGACCGGGTCAGTTTTGGGCGGTCTGAGGAGGCACCGAGGCGAAGTTTTGTGAACAGAAGGAGTGAGGTTTGGCGCCGGGTGGGCGAGCAGTGTGATATAGACTCAAGGGCGGCGGCGATATTGGATACAATGATGAGAACCAATGTATGCTTGCCTGATATTTGTAGGATCCAGTTATCTAGGCAGCATTCTATATCTCATTTGAAGTCGACTGCGGCCGGAATTATGGGCCATCCGGTTCGTACTTGCCAATCCTCATCCATGGTAACAAGATCGGATCTCTAGCAATTGACAGAACCAACAAGTTGGAGCCATGGAAATTTGTTATACCTAGTTCAAATGCTCTGGACGTCAGCCGTGTTTTTGCTCGTAGTTGCAACAACGAAGAATATTTGACGAGTCTAAATACATTTAGTGTGACGTCACCTGTACCGTCGGGTTTATTCGATTGGTCGGACAGAATCGATGCAGAGAGCTTGCCTGAAAGAAGTAATTCAGAATGATGTGAGATCGTGTCGTTGAAACGGAACAAACGACTTACAGCCAGCAGCCTGTAGTCTTCGCCAGGTAAGATGATGTGCCAATCTGCATCTGGTCCATTGTTAAAGCACACACTGTTTGGGCTGCTTGGGGTCAATACGATTGCTTCTTGAGCTATCCTATACCATTTGTCACGCCTCAACCATATAAAAAGGGGGTTCGCGCTCATGCAAAGGGTATATGATGTCAAATGTAACAAAAAACTCAAAAATCACTTCATCGTGCTTATTTAATCTATGAGGGCAATGTCAGTCCCTCTTTTGCACAGACCAAGTCGGCGCTTCGTATTATAGTAAAGTCGCGACAGATCTACTCGAACAGAGTCTCCATGATGATGTGAGTGATACGGTAGGGGTCCGCGTTCGAACTGATTATATGTTAGCAACACGACTTCTTAAAGCTGGGGCGGTATGGCAAAATGGATCCAGGGCAAATACGTACGCAGGGCGTCTGTCTTCAAAGTATCCGTAACCCTTGGCGGCAGTCTCTCGGGGAATACGAATCTATCCAGGGAATTAGTATAGCGCTCGGCAGAATAAGGGAAACAGTAGCTCCTGTGCGGACGACATACCGATGAGCCACGGTCTGCAACTCCCCACGTGAACTTGTCGATCGAGCCGGTCTCGTGTCTTCCAGTGAGTCTGAGGATGTTGTCGTCGCCATATACGGCAATGTGCTCCATATGCCTGGCCTCGAGCTTCTGCATGGCTGCTTCGATGTGCTTGATGCCACCCTCCTCACGCCTAGAGAGATGATGTCAGTCATATTCTTGAGACTTTACGTAACGGAGCCAGGAAGCTGGGACTCCGCCTTGACTGGGGGTACTCACATCTCCTTGGTGGAGAAGTTGCTGTGCAGTCCAGCGCCGTTCCAGTCGCCGGGCATGGGCTTGGGGTGATACGAGATCTTTGCGCCAAAGTCCTCGGCGACACGGTTCAGCAAGAAGCGGGCCTGAGATGATGATGTCAGTATTGCAAAATGCGAGAGTGGGGACGGCTTCGGGGAGTTCTTACCATCCACATCTCGTCACCAAGGTTGATACCCACGGCGGGGCCAACTTGGAATTCTGTAGCGTAATCGAGTCAGTTTCTTGTCTCTCTGTAAGAACATGTCTCGAGACAGAAGTCACTTACCCCACTGGGCGGGCATCACCTCGGCGTTGGTACCAGAGATGTTGATTCCAGCGAAAAGGCACTATGTTTGTCAGTCAGTGTCTCGGCGCATTGGATTTGAAATGCTTACGGCCTTGTAGTGAGCCTCGACAATGTCACGCTGGACAACCTTGCCAGCACCAACACCTGCAAATTCGGACATTAGCTACTTGGACGTCGAAATAATGGAGAGCATCCAACGCCAGTCTCCCACATCCAGACTCGGAGTATATTCTTACCGCAGTAGTAGGGTCCCTGGGGAGCAGGGAAGCCGGCGACTGGCCATCCGAGAGGCCTCTCGGTCAGGTCGAGCATGGTGTACTCCTGCTCGAGGCCCCACCACGGCTCCTTGTCGGCGAACTTCTCGTGGATCTTGGCCGCCTCGTGGCGGTAGTTGTACTTGTTGGGGGTGCCATCGGCCATCCAGCACTCGGTGAGGACGAGGATGTTGGGGCCGGGGCGGAAGGGGTCCGGGTACACGGCGACGGGTCGGAGGTAGACGTCGCTGTTGCCTCCAGGTGCCTGACCGGTTGCTGATGAGGTCAGACAAAAATGAGGATTAGAGAAACGGGTTTCTCATGAGCGCCTACAGGATCCATCAAAGTTCCACACTGGGAGGTCCTTTGGCTGGTAGCCCTCCTCCTTGAATTTCAGGGTCTGATTGTGTTGTTAGTTGTGACCGAGGTTTATAGAACTGCTTCGAGATGAAACTCACGCGCGACTTGGAGCGCGTGCCGCCTTCGGAGTCGATCCTATCGAGAACAAGTTGTTAGCAAGAAATGTATATGATTCACGAGTGTATGAATTTGCCCACCAGATGTATTCGGCCATGATCTGGCCCTGCTGGTCCAGATCCTGGTATTTCTGGAGGAGGCCATAGTTGGATGGTACGGGGTTGGCCTTTTGCAGTGAATCAGTCAAGTTGCTTCCATTTGGTAGTAGCGGCGGGCAGAATACTCACCATTTTGTGTTATTTTTTGGGTCCGACTAACGCACAATTCAGTCTGGTAGAGAAAAATGAATAGCAAGAAGCTGGACGAAAAAGAGGAGCAATAGTAGCGCTTGTCGAGTGAATAGAGACGAAGAAAAGGCGTCAATAGGATTTACTATTTATTTTATTTAAGAAATTGAAAAAGACGCAGGCCCGGCAATTGAGGGTCTCGTTGTGTGTGCGCGTGTGTCCGATCGACGGCTCTGACGATGGGATCGTTCCCGGGGGCGCCACATTTCCGTGGTACTTGCGTTTTGCAGCGCACATGCACCCATCGGCTTGTCAATGCTAGCTGGATATCATCTCATTGGCCAGGTGTGACTGTACCTGCTTCTCGTCTCGAATCTCGTGCAGAAGTGAAATGCGAGCAAGTTGTGTCAATGGTCGCTAGCAAGCCTTGACAAATATATCCTACGAAGCCTTGACAAATATGACATATGCAGCCGATAAGGCGCGGCACTTTGGTTCGCCAATAAAACACTCTTTTACGAATAGTAATACTCTGCCTCCACAAATGATTCGTCGCCTGGTTGGTTGGTTGGACTCGGCTCGGGTCTTCTTCAATGCCAAATGGGCGCCACTAGGTACACTAGGACCAGAACCCTTTTCTACCCTTTTCCCCCATTTTATTGCTAAACTTGGAATCGTATAGTCTCCACCCGCCGCACCAGAGATGCCCACCAGTTGGGCGAGCCAGAGCAGAAGAGCCGACCTGAGCCGAGACAGGGCTTGCGAAAACTTGGACTTGCAGGGAGCTGAGTTTATGCTCCGGCAGCCGTAACACTCTTGTCATAACCTTCTTCGCATCTGATAATCTGGGGTGGAATATGGGGAACGGGATGGGGATGGGGAATGGGGTATCGACCATCAGATGTGTATGTATATCATATCTATCTACCCTTGCCCACCCATATGCCTACACTACTCTACAGTTGGCTGTCCCAACTTCCAACCTCTGCTTTGGTCCCAGATCCAGTCAAGCCCTGGCCAAATCATTATTACGGAGAACTCTCAGCCAAGTGCCGTGGAGCGGGGCAGCCAGTTCCCAGCTAGAGGCTCCTCATCCGGGGCGGATGAAGAGAATGGATATACCATTTCCCTCCTACCACGGCGGAACTACACCATATTTTCACTTTATCGGGCCATCAGAGGCTGCTTGGAGACCGTCGGCACACTCCAGACTCTTCCAGGAGAGTTTTGGTCTCAATCAGAAAACGGCATCGCTCAAGGACGATTTCCTTCGACTAGAGCCAGGTACACGATTTAAACTCGGAACTCAAACGGGTGGACTAGCGAAGCCGAGCCTGCTCACGCTACTGGTGAGCATGGTGCAGGCAAAACTGGGTGATTATACCACTTGACTGCGTCTTGCCTTCATTACGACCTCGTCAATAAGTTATTGAAGTCACACTTCCACGCATTGGACCATGGCAGATTGGCTTATACGTATTATTAGGTTCCGATGAATTTGGACCTCCGACGAGCTAGATGAAATGGCAAATCTACGTTTTTGGGCTTTCTTTTATCGCAAGAACCATTTTTCTCTAAACTCGTGCAAGGGGCTCGCCCTGCTTGATCTTGGCAGCACCGTACTTCTCCAACCGGATAGCCTGGATGGCAATGAATCCAGTGGTGTCCTCGGGGCTGAAGCCCTCGAGGGTGTCCATGCTGGCCTGCTCCTCGCTGTACAGGTTGCTCTCGGGTGCGGACCGGGAGAGAACGTGGGCGGCTCCCTTGTAGACCATCATGTTCACGGTACCGGCAACGTGCTTCTGGCTGAACTCGATCGAGTTCTCTGTTGGGGTAATCAGTGAAAGCCTTCCTTTTGTTCTGGGCAGAGTACAACTTACCGAGCAGTTCACGTTCGGGGGAGAAGTACATGCCGTTGTAGAGGCACTGCGACCACTCGTTTCCGATGTAGGCCATGATTTGCTTGACCTTGGAGTCGACCGTCATGCCCTCAATGTCAACGTGTGCGAGCCTGAGCACAGTCATGGCAGGCGAGTCGTAGCATCCACGGCTCTTGAGACCGATGAAGCGGGACTCGACAATGTCGATTCTTCCGACGCCGTTGCGGCCAGCGATATCGTTCAGGGCCTTGAAGATCTCGAGCGAGCCGGTCACGGTCTCACCGCCCTCAACCTCGAGCTTGACAGGCTTTCCAGCGTCGAAGGTGACGGAGAACTTGGTGGGGGTGTCGGGGGCCTCGAGGGGGTCTGAAATACATGATGGTCAGCAGCTCTCAGAGTGAAAAGCCAGGTTGCACGGTAACTCAAGAATAACGTACCGACAGTTCGGGTCCAGACGTCCTTGGGAGCAGGCATATCCGGCTTCTCGAGGATACCGCTCTCGTAGCTGCAGTGAGCCAGGTTGTCGTCCTGGGACCAGGGGGCCTTGGGGGTGGACGAGACGGGGATGCCGTTCTCGGCAGCAAACTTCAGCAGATCCTGTCGGCCGGCGAAGCGGTTGAAGAAAGAGGGCATCCTCCACGGGGCGATGACGGTGAGGCTGGGGTCGCATGCCTTCCAGGCGAGCTCGAATCGGACCTGGTCATTGCCCTTGCCAGTGCAGCCGTGGCTGAGAATCTTGCAGTTGTACTTCTTGGCAGCCTGGACCTGGGCGCGGGCAATGACGGGGCGGGCCAGACTGGTTCCGAGGAGGTATCGGTCCTCGTAGATGGCATTGCACTGAATGGCGGGGAAGATGAGCTCGTCGACGAACTCCTGCTGCAGGTTGGCGATGATCATGCGCTCGGCACCGAGAGCGAGAGCCTTCTTCTCGACCTCGGCGAAGTCCTCCTGCTGACCGACGTCGGCAAGGAAAGCCTGAAAGGTATCTGGGTGAGCGTTGGACCTAAATTCGAGCTAGACGCGAATATACTCACGACGACGGTGTAGCCCTATAGAAACGAGTATATTAGTACATCAATTGACGTCATGTGGGGTCAGAGAATTGAACGTACCTCAAGAATCAGCCATTTGAGGATGGTCGAGGTGTCAAGACCTATGCCAAGTTAGCGATTGAGGGTTGCCATGGGGGAGGCCGAAGCTGCTTGTTGCTGGGTGTCAGCAGAGGGTTGGAAGGCGTACCGCCAGAGTAGGCGCTGTTCAAGAGGTTGTTAGCTCATTCTGGTCTCAATTGAGTTCTTGAACCATCTTACAGGCAGACTCGTTTGTCAGCAGACATGATCAATTGGATTTTGTCGTTGTGATGGTGGTTGGCGGTGTGGTGGAAGAGCAAACCGAATTTTGGGCGGCGGGGAGCTTTGAGCTTTTGTTGTGACAATTTTTTTTAATACAGCTGCATGAGTCAAAGCGATATCGCTGACTGTCCCTCTAGAGTTTTAACAGGGCAGACCCGACGTCAAGGACCCACACGATAACGCGGGGCTTGAAACGGTAGGGCTAGCGTGCTGATAAGGCGTCCTGGGCCCTGGGCCCTGGCCTGCAGCCTGGCAAACCCTGGAGATGGAGACTGAAGCTTCCCGCTTCTTAGTGCCAAAAAAAAAAAAAAAAAACACTTACACATACCACCCAACTCTGAAATATCAAGAGTCTCAAAACACTTGTTCTCTCTTGGTTCTTATTCTTGAAGACCTTTCTATTGCCATAGCTGACCAATTGGGAAGCCAAAAGGAAGTCCTCTCGACCTGCACTGGAATATATGCCCATCTTCACAAGTCTTGTGTCTTGTCCGGGATACTTCTTGCCCGGGATATATTCGTGCCCTGCTTCTGCAATGACAGCATCCGAAGGGGTTCGTTGCACTCGAAGACAATATCTCAGTACGAGGTGCATGTTCTAAGCTGGATATACTATAGAAAGTTATCGTAGGTAGTGCCAAATGTGCATTGTAACCGACAAGTGTGTATATATAGCTGCTGGAAAAGAGGAATCAACTATACTGGGAGTTTACAAAGCGCTTTAGGTATAAGGCCTACTTTCCGCCTTCAATAGGAATCTGTATTGATGCTAGAAGAGTTTTCCCAGACCATTAGTATTTATGGAACTTATGAATGCTGATTTTCAACTTGGTCTGTCCGTTTTGGTTGCATATGACAGGTCTTCCTCACAGTTATGGGGATAAGTAAAAGGAAATGGAGAGGAGCAAAAGAAGAACCAAAATTAATAAACAAATCTGCCTTCGTTCTTCCCCAGTGGTATCTGTTCCTTTCTACTATGGCCTGTAATGATACTAAAACGAAGGAAGCTGGGTGATACCGGTCGATTCTTTAGGTCAACGACCTACCAATACTAAAGACCCGAGGCCACATGATCATTGTTTTTGCAAACAAGTTTTACAAGCAGCCATCTGGGTAAATTTTCGTTATATTCCAAGCTTGCTTGACGGTTATCTCATACGCTTCTGCACAATCGAAGCACCAGACGACCAACAAGCCAAGGTCACCTCGATGATCCATCAAGATCACGCTATTTCGACGACCACAAAGTACACTGAATCTTTGGCTTGAGGATATGACTGGTGCAGGCCTCGATCTCACCATGTATGGTCGTCATGAGCTGAAACGATTCCAGTAAGATCACTATGTTATTTCTTCTCAATGGATTTCGGTGGTTGCAAACTGTGACACGGTTTTGTACCTGGAGTTTGGCGACGCAACAATCCGGCTGTCCAGCATGGTTCAGACACGGAGACTAGGGTGCTAATATGCAAAAGTCAAGAACGATGAAGCTCCTGTCGGTTTTATTATACGAGTTGCGGATAAGATCGTATAAATAAAGCGATGCATTTTGATTTCGAGAATAAAGAATACAAAGAGTTTCAATTTAATTGAGATAGAACTTTTTTTTTAAAAAAAAAAATACAATGTTATAATGCGTAGTAAATACCCCGCAATCGTTGGGCATACAACACTTGAATATCCTACAAATTTAAGTTTCATTATTGAACATCCAGTAGAAGTTTTATATTACATCATAAAGACGAAGCGATGATTTAACGACCGGGTATCGTTGAAACCTGCTGCCACCACGACCTATAAGAGCTCAGAATACAATGTCGAGCCGTGCAGTTCCCACGACAGTACATCCCTCTCAAAAAACTCTTACTAGGCAGTATTTTCAATTGAGGAACAAGCAGCTTGATCACTGAAATGACAACATTGAAACACTTGCGCATCAATACGTCTCTTCGGCAACCACTCCTGCGGGAGCACGAAGGCGAAGGCAGTAGCGTTGCTCACAGCCGTTCGCTGCCGATCAAAAAGACACATACACACCCGCGGCAGCCGCCCGGGGCACAAGACACTCATGGCAAAGATGGCAGCGTCTACTTCATCGGCACGGCGACGACAGTCATCGAATGGTCCGGCATGCGCATCCTGACGGACCCCAACTTCCTGCACGCCGGCGACCACGTGCACCTGGGCCCGGGGGTCAGCGCGCAGCGCAGGACCGACCCGCCCGTCGAGCTGTCCGAGCTGCCGCCCGTCGATCTGGTCCTGCTGAGCCATTACCACGAGGACCATTTTGACCGCGAGGTCGAGCGCAGGCTCAGCAGAGATTTTCCCATCGTCACAACGCCGCATGCGCGGAGGTGTTTGACGGACGGCAAGGACGGGCGTGATGGGGACGACGGAGGTCCCTTCAGGGAGGTTCACGCACTGGACTTTTGGGAGAGCCTCATCGTACACGTCGAAGGCGGCGGTGCGACCGCTGCCGCCACTAGACATGATGGAGTCGTCGACGAGGCTGGGGGAGAGAGGGGGAAGAAGAAGCCCGTCGTCAAAGTCACTGGCATGCCTGGGAAACATGTCCCGCCCGGCCCTCTATCCGTGGCCAATGACCTGCTCTCGGCCGTGCCGCCAACCAATGGCTGGATGCTGGAGTTGGGATACCAACACGGTGATGCCGAAAAGGAAGACGCCGCGGTGGAGACGGGCTACCGGATCTACATCTCGGGCGACACATTGTTCGTGGACGAACTAAAGGAGATTCCACGCTGGCTGAAAGACGAGCGCATCGATCTGATGCTGGTACACTTGGGCGGGACTACGATACCGGGCCCGTCGATGCCTTTGCTCATGGTGACCATGGACGCCGCGCAGGTCAGTACTTGATTCACTTTTTTCTCCCTTCTATCTTTGGTGTAAGGTCGCAGTGCGATCGCAATTTGTCCTAACTCTTACTTGTGGACAGGGCCTTCAGCTTATGCAGCTCCTGAATCCGGATTTGACCATTCCGATTCATTACGACGATTATTCTGTCTTCATGTCGCCTCTGAGCGACTTCAAGGACAAGGTGAGCCATGAAGGATGGGATGATAGGATTGTCTATCTCAACAGGGGCGAGATGTTCAGATTTCATGCCAAAGCATGATAATAGAGCGAGGTCGATGCCGCATGTGTATGATTGGTCTTTTGCTTTCCTTAATTTAGAATTTGACGTGTTGCTGCTGGAAGCGTGTCGGTATGCGAAATTGTGTACGTATAAAGCCACTTCATTTTTTACCTAGCATCCGGCAACACAGCGAGCACAAGGACCTTCACCGATCCGAATGCTAAGCTAGTCATCAAACTATGTGTCTATTTGGCGGAAATATATTATTTTAATTATGTTTTATGCTATTGTAACTTGTAGCTTTTTTACTTCGTTTGGTAAAAGTTGAATAAATCTGCCAAACAATATTCACAGTGGCCAGCTCATCATGGCTGGATCCGATCGCTTCTGCGCAGACTTCGCACCTCGTGTATAGTAACTCGTAGCTTTCCCCGCAATTCCGTCACACGGCAGCGGGGTTGAAGCACTATTGTGCAAAACTGTAAGTGATCGGACTCAGGTTCGGCTCTAGTGATTCGTCGTCTCCCCGATACAACTTACCCATTTGCACTATATCTATACCAGCATCCTGCCGGTTCTTGTACATATTCTTGTAGATCTAGTGATCGTCGATGTGCAATCCAATGTCGGTGCGCAACAACAACATCGGAACGCCTGCTAGACGTAAGCGTCCCGCGATCTCATGTAGAGAGTGTCACCGACGTAAACAGAAGGTACAGGCACTCCCTTTTGAAAAGGCGCGCGCCGGGTTAACGTTATGCCATAGTGTGATCGTCGCCATCCATGTGCTCATTGCACGAAGCGAGGCAAAACAGTAAGTCTAAATGTATTGTCTCAGAGAGTATTCCATTCGCTGAGAAGAACAGGATGCTTGTCTCTATGAACTAGATGCCGACCCCGAATCGGTGGCTTTCCACCCAGTTGAGCTCCATAGCCAGCCGATGAATAATGTGCTGCAAACGCACTCAGAACCAATGCCATCGGCTTTGGGCCTTGTGCAAGATGATTTCAGACAACTAGGCTACGGCGATAATACCAAAGGAACTCCAGGGGTCATCCGTACCCTGGGCGAGTCCGGAAGCCTTCAGACTCAGCCACGCAATGGTTCTGCCCCGAGTCAATATGGAAAAATCATTCGAGAGCTGCCGTCCCGAAGACATATTGATATCCTGGTACGAGACTTCTTCCAAAACGTAGCATGGCATTATGACATTGTGGACGAAGCTGCGTTTACCAGTCAATTGTCTGGATGGAGCCGCCTAACCCACACTCAATTAAAACAAGGACCAGACGCCATACCGGCCAGCCTCAGATGCTTTCCTGCCCTACTTTTCCAGGTTCTAGCACAGGCTTTACTATTCCAACCCACGCAATATAACGAAAGTCTCGATGACTTGAAGTATGCGGCCGATATGGAGTTGTCGGATCGTGCGGCAGACTACAGTGATGCAGGTCATCGGCTTGCTTCATCTTTCGGAAAAGACGACCTCACAGTCACGATAGTGCAATCTGAAGTCATGCGAGCCTGTTTTCAAAAAACCACTGGCGCGGTGACAGAGGCATGGCACAGCCTCGGCGTTGCTATTCGCGACGCTCAGGAACTCGGTCTACATCTCATCGAGCCGGAGCCGACAGTATACGTTAGAGATGAAAGGCCGTCGGATCGCGAGTTGCGCCGTAACTTGTGGCTTATCCTCCATCTCTGGGATGCCCACATGGCTACTGTTCTAGGAAGACCAATGTCGACAAGAATGAACCCCCACGACGTACCTTTACCAATGTCGTTGAGGCGCGGTTCTAGCGTGCCAGGGTCGCCGACACCTCGCGACGTCATCTTGTGTGGCTACCATACCGCCTACAAATATTTACAGGACGTCAATGATCTCGAGAAAGTAAAAGACTGGCATGTCCCCGTGGAGACTATTCACGAAGCGATCATGACCAACATCGCAAATCTTCCAGCATGGGCTTCAGCCTGCAGATCGCGACAAGATGAGCCTGTTTGGCTTTCCATGGCGTTGGAAGAGATGTGTACCAACGTACAATTTGTGGTCTTTGCCTTGCATCGACCCTTTGTTTTTGCACATCAGGAAAGTCGTCTCAGAGCTTTGGAGTCGGCGACGCAGATTCTGGAGTCGCAAGCCCGTCTGTTTGAGCAGACGCCGCCGTTACAGTACAGGGCTTTCAGTTGGGTTTTCTCGACGTTCGATGCGATGGTGCTCATTGCTGCTATGCACATTCGCTTTTCGCACGAGCTACGGGAGCAATTGCCCGTGGCGAAAAGAAATATGGAGTGGGGACTGAACAGACTAGACTGTTTGCGAGCGCAGAAGAACCATCTCGCCAGGTCGGCGTTCAACATCATCCAACAATTGTATCAAAGAATGCTGGCCGTTGTCACGCCGACGCAGAACCGGGAAACATCTTACCAAAGTGCTGAAACTAGCAACATTCCAACAACGGAAGCCGAGATGTCGCAAATCAACTGGGACAATATTCTTCAACTTGACCTCGGGGATGTACTTCCCCCTCAACCATTAAACGAGTTACTGCATAGTGGTGTGGATTCCAGCAAATCTATGAACATGGATTTGGTCGACCAGTCAGGGTTCGAGACGCTTCGCTTTGAGTCTGATCTGATCGGAAGCCTTGCAAGTGATTTTGATCACTGATCACAGGATGGGACATCAATTCGTGCTATGTAGCTAGGCGCTGTAACGCGACAATTGATTGGAAGTCTAGCATATCAACCAAAGCCACTTGATCTGGTTATATTATTCTCTTCAGAGTCTGTCATGCAGGTCCTGATGAAGTTTTACATCGATTGCATCACAACAAATGTACACCACAGTCCAAAAAAAAAAGTGCACGGATCTCGTGATGGGTCAAACAATTTTTTTTTCCTTTGACTCCGCCGGAATTTACTATATAATATGATTGCCGGGCTTGTTTCTGATGGGTACGGGAGGGGCGTCTTCTTATACACCGCGTATGCTCAGGACCACTTGGTTCCGCTACAGTTGGACCATGGACCACATTCATCACCCCATCTTGATCTGCTACCAACAACATGTAACACAACACAATCTTTATTTCAGTTTATTTCGGGTGTAGTATTATTTGACAGCTCACGAGAGTACTTTTCCCTCCAGTTCATGTTTGTACTACGATCTCTTCCCCTCTCGCACCTTCTCAAACCAGCTGGCAATCTCACCCACGTTACGATCAACACAGTCTGGTTGATCGTAGTGTTGAAAGTGCGATACGTCATTATCCCAAACAAGCTTCTTGTTCCCAGTCGGAATGGACTCGAAATGCCGCCTGGCTGCAGCGGCATTCATACAGTTATCCCCGTGAATAATCAGGGCAGGTTTGGTCAACCTCGCGACTCCGTCTACCGTGCTGTAGCTGAAGTGGTCCAAGTCGCTCATGACGGCGTAGCGGTTCTCAAAGTTCTTGAGAGTCCAAGGTCCATACCACGACCATACAACGGGGCCAGGAAGGCCAGCAAGGGAACCAGTTGTAGGGTCAGCGGCCTCGGGATCGACCAGAGGTTCGTAGGTCACTTCTCCAGTCTTCTCATAGAGATCCCTGGCTTTCTTCGCTCGCTCAAGTCGTGCCCTGTAGAGATTCTCCCCCTGCTCTGGGGTGGGCATCTTCATCGAGGCGATATCCGCACCTGGCTTCCAGGCGACGCAGCCAGCGCAGATCATGTAAATGTCGGTTTCGTGGTCACGGAAGTACCCAGAGACCGAGGCAACCCCCTTGACTCGATCCTCATAAGATGCGATATCCAGAGACTCGGGGCCGCCTTGACAGATGCCGACCAAGAAGAGGTTCGATGCATCCACATCGCCTCGTCCCACCAGATAGTCGAGTCCCGCGATGGCGTCCTCGTTCTTCATCTTGGGGTTCTCCAGTCGACGGGGCATGCCGGAACTCTCGCCGGCGGTGCGCGGGTCGAAAATCAGGGCGGCATAGCCCTCATCGGCCAGACGTGTCGCATACTGCAGTGGAGCCTGTTCTTTGATGAAGGAGTATGGTCCAATGATGACAACTCCAGGTGGTTTGTAAATGCCTGTCGGAAGGTAGACTATTCCTGCAATGTTCTCGCCATGCGAGGGATAGGTCACCTTCTCGGTAATGTATCGACCGTGTGCAACCATGATGATAGTCTGATTCTGAAGGATAATAAGAGGATTGAGAGGGGACTTGTAGGATTAGATATGCTTTATTTGTATTGAGCAGGCCAACTGAAAATCCAGAAACAGAAAATATCGACCTTTTAAACACAATTCTACTTGTCGTACTTCACATCCCACAAACTGGAAGGCTCCGAGACCGAGAACCGGCATGCAGAAACAACAGTCGGGCTGTCCAAGATCGACACCAAGTCCGAATCAACCTATTCGGATACAGCATACATTTCCTCGTTACAACATTGGCGACTACCAACCTGTGAACTCCATCTCCGATACGCCGCGACGAGTCGAATAAAGTTTGTATCGCGCTGCCATACAAAGACGCCACTTTCGGTGTTAGACCCACAAGATTTTCGGCGATGAGGCCCACAGAAATGCGGTCGCCGAAAAGAGAGGGGCGGTGGATGTCCGGATCTGGCAAACATTCATCTGCCGTTGTCACAAGCTCTGTAGGTTCCATGCGTTGGCGAACAAAGGCAGCCATCCAGGTTCTCCAATAGCGATTGACAGAAGGGGCTTGTTGAAACTCAGGAGCTCCGTCAACCATGACGACTGCCAGTGCCACGACATCGGCTATAGCCACCCCGACACCGGTACAGAGTGGCATGGTATCAGACTACTGTAATGAACATTACTACGTTCAACCTGGCGATGGATGCTGGGGCATTACCAATTCCTTTGCTATATACCTGAACAACTTCTACGATTGAAACCCGGCTGTTCATACTGATTGTTCTGGGTTGCAAGTATGTGTTTACGTTTGTGTTGGAGTTGAATCAGACACTACATAATGAGATGGGATATTGACGATAGATCGGCCTAATCTTGATTTCCCTTCTAGGCTACGCAGCCGCGCAATGGTGGTTTAAAATTACCTACATAGTCTCCTACCACTTCTGACCTGTCGAGTGTGACGGCTTCTATTCCATTTCTTTGTAGTCTGGCTCCAGCGGATCTATGAAACAGCTTGTGGTGACTTCCGCTTCCCCTATATCGAAGGGATTCGGTCCATCTGCATAGACGAAACTATCCACCTCTGCATCATAGCACCTCTGTCGGGTCATTCCGTAGTGCGAATCAGTGTAGAAGGAAATACGAGGCCGGTCTTTTGGGTGCCGCGTGCGCCAGTCTAGATCCTCGCGAAGACGACGCAGTAAATCTCGCTGACAATGATCCGGGTTCGGCCCTTCGCCCACAAAACGTAGTTCACTCAGCTCTACTGACCGGACGGTGGACGGCAGACTCTGTAGGACAGATATAAGCTCATCATGTTTGAGGATAGCGCGCTCAAGCCCAAAGTGCTGCAGCTTTGGCCAGCAGTCGAAAGGGAGCATGCTGTGGAGAGACGGGAATTCCTCCCGGTCGAGGTTCTGGTCCGCGTCAATCTGAACTCGAAAATTTAAATGTTCGAGGTCCATGGCCTCACCGAGCGCGCTACGGAGGCGCCCATTTTGGAGTGCGCCCCAATCCTCCTCCTCTTCATCGGCAAGAAGCGATAGTTCCAGGTGGCGAAAGCCCGGACGACTAAGCAGCGCTTTGAAGCAGTCGTACTCCTGGCACGGCTGCTCAAACATGCGGCAGTTTAAACCGGCCCTGTGACCATTTGGCTGGATGAGAAACTCAACGACGTGGTGGTCCTGCTCAGTGAGCTCTCGCAAAACAACACATACGCCACGCCATATTTGCCGTTGCTCGTCGTCCCATGGCTTCACGTAGAAGGGCATTTCGAAATCCCCTTTTGCGGGCCAGGCAATAGGAACCGGGTAGACGAAGCCGTGTGGGAACGCACGAATCATGGGTGTCTGATACAATGACCCGAACAGAAACCCATGAGCCGTAGGCGTGACTGTCAGCCTACGGAGTGCTGGGAATCGAGCAAGGCCATACCTCAAGGCTTCGGCATCAGCATTGTTATCCAAAGCCTGTCGCTGCTGTTTCAAGAGATGCTTGTAGTACTTCCAGGACTCGGTGCTGGAAAGTCGTTCATCAAGCTGTCGCAAACGTGCCTGAGCAGTCGGTCGGAGCCGCAGGCCGCCGCTACGGCGCTTCAGATCAGAGATACTTTGGTGACACAGAATTTTGTACCATCTGGGTGCCCCGTATGGCCTGTTGGCTTCTAGTTCCGCTGCAGGATCTGGATCTAAACCATCTTCATCGCCAGATATCCCCTCTGAATCACTAAGGTTGTCCTCAAGCTCGCGCTGCTCGTCGCTGCTTACTTCTCCTTTCAGCCGTGCATCGTCCCAAATGATCTCGACAATGCCGTGACGAAAGGTCTCGTGATCAGCGATGGATCGAAAGACCTCGATATTCAAGGAGTTTGCGGACAGAAAGACCCTGTCTAGGCGAAGATGGAATTTGTTCCGAAACTCTTTGCAAACGAGGCGTAGGCTTTTGATGTCGCTGTTTGTGAGTAGCTGTGCCATCAAGGCACACAGCTCCCGGGGGAGCGGTACCACGGCCATAGTAATGCGAAGATGCGAAGGAGAGAAGAATATGGATATATTTTGGTTATCACGAATGATTTCTTTACTTTTGCAGCCTTATTTGGTGGTGAGGTTCACTGGTTGAAGGATCCATAGTGTGTAGCCGTGGCCTTCCACCGGCGCAAACCTAATAGCAGCCAAAACTGCGTAAGACTCGATGATAAGAGTGACATAAAAAAGCATCTATAACAAAATCAGGCTACGTGAGTGAATTATTCTGAGGTATTGGCTATTTTCTCTTTCTTTTTGGTTGAAGTGATGGTTGTTTTTTCTTTTCCCAAACATTCGCAGTGCTGCCAGCATTGCGGGCAGCTTCCTTCCTCTCCTCAAGCATCCTCCTTTACAACTCTTTCCACACATGCTACATTGCCAAGTAGCATGGTCATCATTATGCGGGCCTTCCATCGGCACTTGGCCTACGGGCGCGGTTCCACCGATCATGCCCGGCAAATTTTAAAGCTTTAATGACGATGCTACTACCGGCTATCTACTACCTTTGTCTCACGCAGATATACACACTCGTCGCTAGAAGATAACCGAGCTCACGGCGTAAATGGCATCTTCTGCAAGTCATGGTAATCTTACCGAACACCAGAACATCAAGCAACCAGTGTCACTTCACAGGCCGAGGAAGCTCAAAGGCTGATGCGGTCGGGGCATTGGGGTTGACGCCGAGAAATCGGCACAATATTCCGTACGTAGATACGCAGCGGTCCCGCGAGGCGGTCCGTGTCAATATCGAAAGATCAGCGGATAGGCAATGAAGCCGACAAAGGGAGGCTCGTTTGATACAGCTGACATAGGAATTATCCTTCAAGCGCATGAGTACGGAAATATGACTGACAATGACTGATGTCACTCTTTCCCGTGGATCATACAAGATCAATGTCACACCACTGGGAGCCCGACCGTTTGTGGTCATTGACAGCCTCTCCGTCCATTATTCCATCAACACATGATTCCCCAACAAACAGATAGCGTGTAACGTCAAAAGCTCTCAGCACGAATGGGACCTGAGCGCCTGCAATGACGCATAAATGATCACCCGGTTCCAAGATTCTTGGCCCGATCCCAATCCGACCGGTTTTGGTCAGAAAGAGTCTTCTTTGTGAGAGCACGTTGTCCAGGGCGGACATGAACATGAATCCCTGGTTGGCCTCAGACTCTGGCTTCAATTGCTGGCAGTAGACCACAAGCCTGTCAAGTGCGTCCCTGTAGTCAAGTGGGACAGCTCTTGCATTATCAACGGCAATCTTCTGCACTTCAGAAATGCCGCCGATAAATCTAGCAACAAGCTGATCTCTGCTGAAGTTGACCGACGTTGCAGTGGCTGTCGCGATGAAAGAACGTATCATGTCATCGGTGGTGCGATCAGAGTCGGGAACAGACTCCCTGGCTCTGTCCAAAACCCTGCAACACAAAAATGCAGATTTCATACAGTTGGCTGCATCGCGGATGCTGACACTCAGCTTATTGGCGTCAATTTCACCTAGTGTGGGTAAATCGTCAAAGCAGGCAAATGTCTCTGTGATGACATCGTAAATAAACCCTCGGAGCCGAAGACAGTTGTCGGGAAGGGCTTGGAACCGGAACTTCGATGAAATTGCGGCCCGAAACGAGCCATTCGAAGCCTCCAGGCGGCTGCCACCTAACGGGACGTGGTTCCAGCGCGGACACCAGGATGGCATTCTGTGTGGATCGAGGTTGACACCAGAGTGTGGGAGTGCATCATGATTAACGCAGGACAACATGTAGGGCTTTCCAGATCTCCTCAGCAGTTCGATCCCAAAAGATACGTAGACAACTTCGACCGGGTCTTCGTACTTAGGTTGTATCGAAAGTAATTCCATCCGAGCTGAAGGGTGTCCTAGGAACGCATATATGAAATCTCGTGGATCTGTGGCGTGGAATGCACATGCTGCGTGACTGATTGTATCGAGAAAGTTATCGATGACCATGTCGCCCTCATTACGCTCCTTTGGGTTGAATGATACCCATAATTGATGCGTTGTCCACCCCGGGATATCATAGTACCGTCTCATCTTGAAGCCAGATTGCGCCAGCCATGCCAACACCAGCATCAGCGATGTCCAGTCGAAATGGTAGTCGCCATATAATCCAACACCATCTTTCGCCAGCCCGGCTTCCTGTATGACCCAGACGCGAGTAAACCAAGGCTGTCGCAGTAGTCCCGTCAGGGCGCTCCAATCGAATTTGCTGTACCATTCCCAAGAACAGAGAGAATCATCCACACTTGGTGAATCATAAATGCTGCCGTAAAGTCTCTTCTCGTCTCGAATGCGATCGCTGACCTCGGTGATCAGATGGACAGCTGCTCGCGCAGCTTTTGAGTTACCAAGACATATATAGACTTTCTGAGCCTTGGCATAAAGCTCTCCCATTTGCGCGACCTGGACAGATTTTTCTTTCATGTCTTTTTGGTTGATGCATACTTGGTCTGCCCAAAGCCATCGTGGGTGATCGATTGTGCGTGGGCGCTGTGACATGACATCTCCCACAGTTTGAAGCGCAGAGTGGAGATTGGAGCTCACTGGGAAAGGGATGCCATTGACGAGAATTTGACGCGAATTGAATGTACTTGGGTCTCCCCAAACGTATGAAATGGCTGCATATCGCACATCATTCCCCAAGCTCTCTACAACGAGTTTATAGCTCAACTGGCCCTCCTGGGACGCGAGCGGTGCTAGAAATCTCGCTGTTCTAGGAGCGTTCAGATGGAAAGCATCGTATAATGAATCCATTGAGTGATGTCTGTAGGTTCATCTAAGCATTCCAAGCTGCTTGAAACAGATACAATACTCACAGTTTCGTGATCCGTACGAAGTGGTGAGAATCAGTGTCATAAAAGTATCAAGTTAAGCGATCATCCAAAGTTTTGATTTTCCGAAGGCATCAGAGCTCGTCGTGTCAACAGAATCCGAAGGTTTGATCTTGTTACCCTATCTTATAGCTTGTAGCCATTACCAGCGCGGATGGTTGGTCCATCTTGCCAGGTAAAAATGACAGCAATTACGAGGTATCTCTGCTTGGTCTGCGCTTTATTCACCTTTCCTGGGCGACCGGTGAGATAGCCTGGAACGGCTTGTGTAATGTTACTTTCTTTAATTGACAGGTCATAATACCTACAATAACTTCTGTCAGAATACTGTGCACCACTTGGCAATCAGAAGAGTGTGGTAAAAAAAAGCATACATCAGTCTAAACCTATGGCATATGTTCATGGCCACAGTTAGATTCATCAAGAGTCGAGGAAAAGCCACATTTGGACCACGTTTTTGCTTTAAAGGTTGGAAACTTTTCCGTTGCTGCCCTCGCTGGTCTCATATCCGGAGGGATTCGACGAGCCATGTACTCCCTCTGCATGACTGCATAAGGCTGCTGTGCCACACATATCTCGAGTTGGCCTATCATCTTTCCTTATACTTACATGATCCTTGCCTCCATGGTTATGCCTGACCACCACTACTTGGACATCACCAGGGCGCAGTTCAGTAAAGGTAGTGCCCGATCAAGGAGTCCCTACTTTGATTTCGTCTTCGTTGAGAGTATTTCCAATGTTTTAAGGTAACACTTCAGCAGGTACACCAACAAATGTCAAAAGAGACCACGTAAGGAATCATCATTGGGCCACGACATTATGCCGCATGCACAGTCGGCTGTGAGATTACAATACAAGGAGCATAAAGGCAGCACGCGTGAGTTATATTCGCAGAGTATATAGCCTGGCGCAACCGGTGAGCTCTTGTCCCGCATCCCCGAGCCTTGCCCTGAAGCACCACGACATGTCCATCATTGTTTCGTTACTCGGTATTGAAATCGTCACATACGAGGTCCTCAGCCAAATAAAAAATAGTAAGATAGATAAAATTAAAAATTAAAAAGAGGGCAGGCGCAAAAACATACAACACCGGGGATTCCCCAGTCGTCACCGACCTGAGTACTGATCCAGCGATCACTAGCTTATCTAGGGCAGAGCGGACGGGATGCCGAGTTCTCTAGTGTCTATGGTCGTATGTGCTAGATTGTTGATGGAAAAGTATTCATATAGCAATAATTACTTGGTACTGCACGTTTGTAACAACGACGCGGCACGGCAGTTCTAGCAAATCGATTTTGATGTCATGGGCGGTACAGGTTTTGACGTCATATTTTTTGAACCGCATCTATATTTACTCATGCTTCCGTGCCGTGACGTGTACTGGATCGTTACGAGAAGCATAGCACATCCGAAGGAGGCCATGATCTCTCCCGTCCGGAACGGCACTGCCGCTCTGCGTCCTGTATCTTGACTGGCGGCTCATGTCTGATGTGTGCTCTGTAGGCTCATGGCACCGGCCAGGGTAGGGGTCCGAGGGGTTCTCCAGGAGAAAGATCCACACGTGTGGGCAGAGTTCGAGCTGACGGCTCGCAGAAGAAACCAAGGGACCAACGGTTGACAATGGCGGTTCGATTATTGCTTCGGGAGCCTAGAATGGACATCGGAACCATATCTCGGATCGACGCGCGGAACAGCTGGTTTTCTTTAAAGAGTCGTCGAAAGTTGCCATGATAACACAGAGCCAATTGTGTGCGTGATGCCAATATTGACCCGGGCGATGCTGGCGACTTTGCTGGACAAGAATATGATTGAATTATACCAACCAATCAGCCAAACAATCTCCTACCAGATGTCTGTGGCTTCTGTGGGCTGGCCTGCAATGATCGATAACATAATGGATTCCGCGTCGTGGGACCTTTCCGACAGTGCTCGTCTCAGTCGTGTTAAGCATCAGAGCTTATGAAGTGACCACTTCTGGGGTCGACGAAGCTTTGCGGCCGATACTCTTAAAATCACAATTACGAGCCGCTGAGGGTCAAATAAACACAGAGCAAGGCAGCCATCGAAAGGGTATGTATGCGCACGAGAGGACAGTGGTTAGGTGAACGCCCCTCCCCCTTCTTTCTCAAACAGCCGCCTCAAACAGAGAGATATGCATGCACTTACTCGTTGCCCTCAACTTTGATCAGTGTCACTTAGAGAAGACTCTCCTTCCCCATCGTCATTTTCCATCATTGCGTAATTTCGCCCAAGCCATTGGTGGCAGACGCCAAATTGTGGTGTTGCACCACGTCTGGGGCGTCAACAAAAAGGCGCCCATGGCTTTCTCTTGGGGTCAATTGAATTTTCCACGGTCATTTCGGGGACTTGTGCTTTCTCTTGCTCGTCTCGACTTACGTACTTATAACAATCAGCATGTAGTGTGATTAGTATCTAATGTATGTTCCTGTTGCTTTGGTAGTGAATAAAGTGTTCTTGGCCAGGTTTGTTCGCGGGGATTAAATGCACGATGCTTGCTTCTTCCGGTTTTCTTTTTCGCTACTGTTTCCACTTCTCGAAGATCCCCAGAAACGGACAATAAGTTGGAGAAAACACAGTGGCCACAGCTTGCCATGCAAGAAAGAAAAGCCACTTGGGTCTTGAATATATTGCGCGTCTTGGGTCTCTCACATGGAACACTGTCCCTTGGCCGAAACCTGTCAAGTTGTTTTTACTGCGTCTTGAGCCAGATCCACGCATGGAGCATGGCCCTCTCGCTGCTGAAGATATTTTCTCATTTGGGTTCAGGTCACAGGGAATGGCGACTGTCTTACCTCGAACCCCCCATGTCTGTTTCTTTTACCTTTGGGCTTCTCGCTTAGAAAATAAGTTCGATACAATAATCTGAGAACCCACGTTTTTGATTTTATCTTAATTTCACGCACATGCAATGGGCTGTTTGGCCATTGCTTAGATATGGAGGCGCAAATCCGCCCCCCTCTCTCTTTTCATGTATATTCCTGCTGAACATGTGCACCGACAGCGGCGAAGCGAGAGATTCTGGGAAGAGACCCAGTTGATCGAATCATCACAGTGTCGCTTGCGTAGGTTGCCGGTCCCCGGCAATATGAAGAGAACATAGGCCACTGCGCTCTCCGGTCTCCCTACTACCATCTTCGCTATACTGCAATTTGCAACGTCGTCATTGGCGGACCTGTCAAAGCATGACAACAACGGATATGGTATTCGAGGTGGCCATGGGCACGTCGAGCCCAGAACACAGCAACGTGAATATCGAGCCCGCAAGGCGGCCTGTGGAGAGGATCAAGAAGACCTTGAGGAAGTATACGAGCAAACTCCAGCTACGCCGGCCCTCGGCCAGCGCGGACGAAGGACCACCGTGGGACCCTCCATCCGCCGGCGACGCCTCAGACCCCCCGAGATATAGCAGGTTACGCATCCTGGACGATTACCGGTGGCCCATCTGCGAGCCCCTGGAGGTCTTGGTGCTGAGCGATGAGCATTCTTCCTCCTTCTTGCCGCCGCCAGACAGGAACTTTAGCTGCCAAATGACGCGGTCATGGCCCAGTGCGCCGGCAGCGAACCCAACCACTTCACCGGTATCAGCACCGTCGTCGTCCTCGCTGCCACGGGCCTATCCTTCGTGCCCTGGCCTCGGGGAGGAGAGCCTGGACAAGCTCATCACGCTGCCGTGCGGCCACGTCTTCCACCCGGAGTGCTTGCAGACCGAGCTGCGGCGGCACGCTTACGCCCGCTGCCCGCGCTGTCAACACACGCTGCACTACCGGCGGTGCCATCATCGTGTCCATATCCCGTACTTTGCGCCCGGGACCGCCATCCACAAGGACGAGCTGGACGGCGCATGCCGGTGCTGCGCGCCGTTCCCCTTTATGCAGCACGTCATGTCGGAACGCGGGGACCACCAGGGCGAGAGGGCGCCGCCGCCGAAGACGGCGATGACAGCAACAACGTCGCCCGCGTCATCTCCCTCGTTAACCAAGACCACGCACAGCGACGAACAACACCATATGGAGGCCGCCGCCGGCAGCGGCTTCTCCGCCTTCTTCTCCCGGGACGAGGACACGGGCGCCGCCGACTTCGGGTGGCACTGGTGGGCGCTGAGCGTGTTCGAGGGCGGCTTGGACCGGTTCCAGGCGGAGCGCGCGGCGCTGCAGAGGCGCCTCGGGCGCGTGTGCGCCTCGTCCTCGGGATCGGGCCACGAGCGGGAGCGGCGGGTCGCCGGTAAGCTGGGAAAACACTCCCTGACCGGGCCACATGATTTAACTTTCCTTTCCTCGCAGTCCTCATCCTCGACACGCTCTGGACCGTGTACGCGCACCTGCGGGCGCACAAGGGCCTCGAGTGGCCGCACGCCCTGCGGCTCGTCGGGCCCATCGCCTACGAGGAGGCCGCCGCCTCGTGCTGCCGGACCGCCGAGCAGCGCGGCGTCGACGTCTGGGCCAGCCTGCTGGACATGATGGTCGAGCGAATGCACGTGAGTTTTGACTTTTCTGAGAAAACACACCTGGCGAGGGTCTAGCAAAAGAGAGAGAAGAAGACAAAAAAACTGACGTGTTTTTGAAAACTCTCGCACAGGCCTTTCATCTGCGCGGCGCCGCCCTGTGGCAGCCCTACGAGCTTTTACCATTTCAACCCTGCTTTCCCATGGTGGAAGACTTGACAGACGGTGCGGTATGATATCAGACTTCTTTGTCAAAGGCGTCAACAAATCAATGTCAGGGAAAACATGATCGTTATGAATTCGTAGCGTTTTGTGGGACAGATGGTCGTGTATAGTTCACACATCAACCGCTAAGATGGTTTTCAAGTTCTTCCCACAAAAAGTATAGATACCCTTCTTGCGATTTGAATTCATTCTGTCTATACATTAGTTCCAATGGTCGGAAATTCGTTTGTTAGGACCTACTTTCATATATAGGTAGAGATAGATGGTGGAGCGAAGATCGTACTAGGTTGGTAGTAACGAGCAAGAGGCACATCGTGCCGTTAAACATCAAGGCAATATTTGCATTTTCGAGCCCCAAGGGTAGACCGACACCTGGAAGACGTACTTTGTATGTTTTTAACGTGAATTCAAATTAAATCAATTCGCTGTCCCATTTTCTGACCAGGAACTTATGTCTATACCTACAAGGAAGGGTATCGTATCTGGACTTGTTTCCACCCCCATTTGAACCGCCGCACTTCAACTCCTATTCAGATGTATGACGCCAAGGCTTTCTTCTTGCTGAGAAATCAAGGTACGCTAGATTTATTGTCTTTGTCTCCGAAATTATCTCGAGCCGATGCAGACGTGCGTAGGCTCCTTGCGAGCGATCGACTGTGTCGATACAGTCGCTGCCCCTTGCCGGTAAACAGCCGAAGAGTGTCTCATGGCTCCGGGGGCTCCGGCACGGAGTTGGCCTCTTCTTTGATCCGCAGTGCGTTTGCCTTCTCCTCGTGTAATGTGTTCATTACATATTCGTAAGTCATCATGGTGACTGTAGCGGCTGGCACGGCTCTCATCATGTTGACGCCCATGCCGGCATAAAATGCCCTCCATCCTTCTTCTTTCAGAATGGTTCGAAAGGTCATCAGAACACCTCTGTACTTTGCTTGAGGGATCGGCTCGCTCGACTTGGCCCCCTTGCCATCTGCAGTTGTGACACCAAGCCCTTGCAGGTATTCGGAGCCGGCCGTCGGTCTCCTTTGTGTCTGTAGTCTTGTTCTTATGACCTCGTGGGGATAGGTGGCAGAGCTCGCCATGATCTTGGACAGAATCGAGGCTCCCAGCACGCCCAGCCAGTGTTTCTGCGCACCTCCTTCTCCCATGTGGCCCATATCCTGGCCTGTAAATCTCTTGCGAAGATATTCGTACGCTGGGAATTGAACGGCGACGTGGGTCAAGCCAAGCAAGGCAGGCGATAGACCAGAGTAAAACGATAGTATGCCCTCGGAGGAATACATTTTCCTTGCGGCGTCGAGGGTCGAGTTGTAATGCCATGACGAGCTGATGGCCGGTCTTGACGTCGGTGTGTTGCCGGATCTTGGGAACAGAGACACATGCCTGTTGCCATTGGAGGATTGAGACATGAGCCTCGTCTTGATCACCCAGATTGGGTTGGTTACCACTGTGCTCGAGGCACCCGCAACTATGGAGGACCAGAAGTTTATAACCATCTGGTTTTTCACTAGATCGCGTGTCAGTCGCCGACAGAATCTTGGACCATGCGTCTCCATGGCCACAGGTCACAAATAATGACAGACGTACCATTGCGTTCAGCCAGGAACTCTTTGCTCTTGGTGTACACGGTGAACCAGACAGCCCATGTCGGCAGGTATCCCAGAATGATGGGGCCAAGTCCTCGATACATGCCGCGGATTCCCTCCTCCTGCCATATTACTCTTGCTGTGCCTATCAAGCCCTCGTAGACTTTGTGGTGACCTACATGCCTGCCCTTATCCACCGGCGCAAAGCCGCCCTGGGCTTGCAGCTTCGTCTTGATCACGTCGAGCGGACACGTCACGACGCCCGATGTGAAGCCACCCACGGCGCCCGACAGCGCGTTGAACTGCGACTCGGACGCCCTCGTGGTCCATCTTTGCAGCGGCGTCAGGCCGTCGCGGCCATGTGCCATGGATGCTACCGCCGAAGCCGGCGCAGCTGGTACCATGGTGCTACCTTGTGCGCTGGACGATCCCAGTGTATTGGACGAAGATGGCGATTGATGTGAGAAAACACCATAATCTGCCGAGGGTGTTGGCGCCCGTCCTGTCGGGTCGTTGTGTGCCTGGTCGTGAGACATTCCCTCGCGGAGTTGCACGATGATATCAGACTGCCGGGTACACTCGGGACTTGGGGAAAGGTTGGCGCAGTTGGGGCCCCGAGACGGTGTCGCGAGAGGCCCCGGACGTATAGAGGATCTTGGGTGGGTCTAGGTGGGAAAAAGAGACGAGAAGAACCACCGAGATGCGTAGAAATGCAGCGTCTGCCGGGTATTGTCTATCTCGAGTCGATCGCACGATGGGTGGTCGAGCGGGCGTTTCTCTCTCGTTGGTCTTCCAGGTGAACGAACCGTGTGCGGTGTGCGGGGAACGGACGAGCTCCCACGCAAGTTCACCGTCGACACGTCTGAAGGGGACTACGGGCTGCTGCAGGCCATTGATGAAGAAAGCAATCCCCGCTGGCGTTGAAAGTCGACCGAGTGAGTCGGATATCAGGAGACCAGAAGTCTCGAATATGTTCTTTCTGAAATGGTTTCCTGCTGGGATCCGGGTGAGGGGTGCGGGCTAGTAATAAGCAGTCGGGTTCTGGTTCGGTTCGCGCAATACCTGGGATTGGTAGAGGTGGTGGTCCTTGTTCGTGGATCCCCAAACCGAAAAGCAAGCTGGGAAAGCAGCAGTGCCAGTGCCAGTGCCAAACCAGGGAAGCATGGAAGAGAACAAGAGCTGCGCGGCAGGTATCGGACCTTGGGCTCGGGGGGCGTCTTTTTGCTGCTCACTAGCTAAATGGTTGGAGCGCTTTTCAAATCAGGTCTGTCTGGGCTGGGGGGAGCTCCCGCCGGTGAGCGCCGACAGATCTTTGAATAAGAGACAGGACAAGACACGATAGGATGGGCAACTCAAACCTGCCCGCGCCTACTTGTGTTTTGTTGTTATCAAGCACAAAATTGACGTGATTCTATGTTTGCACTATTTAATTTGCGGTCCAAGACAAGACCAGGCACAGAACCCCGAAAGTTTATCAACCAGCGACCCGATCTGTTTAAAGAAACTTGGGCCTTCCTTTGTGCTATGTAGGGGACTTGTCGGAAGTGACCTCATACCTTGGCTGACTGAGGAAGCACAGCACGTGTGCCAATCTACCTAACCCTGAAGTTCTCGGTAGGTCAAGGGTCTCTCTACATTGTACCTACAGCTTCTCTGAGAAAGACTCGACTTTGAAAATGCCGTTCAATTCGAATGGGGGCCTTGGCTACACAGCACTTGACCGCAAGTCTCCGAACAAGAAAGACGATTTCCCCTCGAAAGTATAAATATTCACTTATATGGCTACTGCTACATGCTGCTTTGCAGAAGCCGTTCAAGCCACATGCGTTACACGGCCTTATACACAAATGATGAATACCAGTGCTACTATATGGTAATCCCGAAGGTCAAGGGTCACGTCGGTGTGTGTATGTGCAACCTGCAGCGCCCAGGAATTTACCGAGCCAGTGATTGAGGATTCGCTTATTGGGGGCAGCTGCATGATTTTCTTAGTGCTAGAGACGGCTCGACTGAAGTGCCTCGACTCGTGGATTCATTCCCGTCCCAAAAGAGGCGTCCCAGGCGTGTTATTCATTACCAGTAAGACGTGCCATTCACGTGACCACGAAAAAGCTCGGACCCGCTCAATCGACGGAGGCGGCCAGTCAACTGCCAGCAATTATCACTCACATCACGACTTTCTCTGCCGCCAGTAGTAGAGAGAGAGAGAGCTACTTTTTGCCGATACCGCCAAACGCTCATCCACTCAACCCACCCCCCGTGAGACCGATTCCCTCAGCTCACCATGTCCGTCTACCCTTCGCTCGCACCCTTCGTCCAGGCGAGGCCCTGGTTGCGCAACGCCCTCAAGCCTCTGGCCAACTGGTACGCCAACGCCGCCGGCTACCGCCAGCTCGGTCTTCGGTACGTCTTTTCCCTCAGCTCGGCAGCCTTCAGCCAACCCCGGCCGGGTCAATCGGCAATGGCCTGCATCCATTCTGCGAACGCGCTCTCGAGGTTATGAATTCGGTGGATCGAAAGTTATTGGTGGTCGGTCGGGAGCAGATACGGTCTTCCCGGGCCGGCGGGACTTTTTCGCAGATGGATCGGATAGGGTGGCAGGACGAACTTTTGGAAGCAAGAAAGGCAGAGAGGCTGACCAATTGATCTTGCAGTGCCGATGACCTCATTGTCGAGGAGAACGAGGATGTGATCAAGGCCCTCAAGCGCCTTTCTCCCCAGGAGTCCTACGACCGCGTCTACCGCATCCGCCGCGCCATGCAGTGCTCAGTGACGCACAAGCTGCTGCCCAAGGAGGAGCAGACGAAGCCCGAGGAGGTAAGACTCAGACCGTTTCCCGACGAAGGAGCGAATCGGCAAGGACAATGTTTGGGCCTATACTGACCGTGTCTCTAGGATATCCCGTACCTCGTCCCCCTCATTGAGCAGATCAAGGCCGAGCAGAAGGAGAAGGAGGCCCTCGACTCCATGACCATCATCAAGAACCACTAAATGCTGTCAGGCAGGGAGTTATGGGGAAATGAGAGCGTCTAATTCTGTAAGGGAGAGACCCGAGAGGCACCGGTGATGGCCGCTTGTACAAATAAATAAAGCATGAATAGAAGACAAGAAACGCACCATTGTCACAGACCAGGAGACAGAGAATCATTGGATCATGAGGTTCAAACTACCTGATACGTCTTGGGGGAGTGTGTATATTTGTATAGAAACATTTACCATTTGCCCAGGGTGTACCGAGATGCTATCATGATATCAGATCAAGTCTACTCCAGGCGTACCAGCCGGCGCACTCAACAATGAGCAAATGCTACATAAGCATTTCTTTGGCTGGATCTAGAGTGCATTTTGGGTGTAGGCTCATGATTATTTTGGGGTCGGTCACTTTCTACACGTATACTTGGTACATCAAGAAAACCGCTGTATTCGGAGCTGAAGCATGGAAATTTCCACAGTTCGCAGGAGCAATTCTAGTCATGCCCCGTATGGAACCCCTAACAATTTCAATATACACAACATCTATCCACTCATCAAAGGGGTATGCGCGCAAGTATCCTGAGTCTGCGCCTCTCGTTCATGTGTCCTCCTCCATCCATTCAACCAGTATGCGAAAACGGTCTTCTCTCCCGTGACGAATTCCCAGACTCTATTACAGTAGACCGCCAGAAAAAAAAATGAATATATTACCCTGACACCAACCACAGCCGACCATGCAAGATATGTGCGCGCAATGCTCTCCTGTACACCACGGTACAAAGGGAAAGCCAACAGTGCAGGCCCGAGCAAGAGAATGATGTAGCGGTGCCTGTTCACGGCCGGTGCCATTTCCCGAGTCGCAATCGCTTTTTCGGGTCAACATGGGCCTGCTGATCCACAGAAGTCCACGCCCACGCTCAACTGCACATAGTTGTAGACCATGAGAACGAACGTAATGCAAGTTGAGAGGAGCGAGATTTCCGTAGAAGATTTGGCCCCGAGTCGTCCCGCGGACTGCGATGGTGTGGGTTTGCGTGTATCATGAGTTTCGTACAATAATTACGTGTCCTATCCTCCATCGAGAGTCGATAGCCAGATACCGTCGGACAAGGTCGGTAGGCGAATAAAAATGAGGACGAGAAGAATGATGCAGAGAGAAAAGTGCAATTATGCGTTGCCAGGTTTCTCGTCCGTGTCGATATGCCAGACGACGTAGTTCGGGAGACCAATGACTTCGTATCCGGCTCGCTTGGCCATCTTTGCGAAACCCTCCGTCTCGGCTTGGTTCTCGAAGGCGTAGGCGGGGAAGTTGATACCTGTGGATATAAATCAGCTTTGGCGTCGCATGAGAGAGGAATAGATGGCCTTCTGGCGCAACATACCCGACCGGTGAACATCAGCCTTCACAAGGATGTTGACACCACCGATGCCATCAAGCTCAATCTCCTCGTCCTTGTCATTTCTCCAGTCGCCCATTTTGGCCATGTGTTGCCGTCCAGTGTCGTACTGGTGGTATCCTTTGAAAGGCGGAAGATTAGTTACAGAACATTGCCAGCTTCACGATTTCGGAATGGATGTCGCCTTACCTTCAGCGAGTACTGTATCCTTGCTCAAACTAGCAGCGAGCTTCAAGCCCTTGTCGGACTCGACCCAGGAGTTGTAGTCAACTGAGAGGATCCAATGTTAGCAAGTCGAGACCTGGTAGAAAGAGGCGCTCTTGGCAGACTTACATCGTCCCTCTACATCGCGGCCATCTCTGTAGCGGTGGAACCAAATGTCTAGACTTTGTCAGCAAGCGAACATGAGCAAATGGGTAATCGTATACGTACTGGGCACAATCACGTCTCGGTCGTGGGCAATGAAATCCTCAATGATTTTCTTGGGGCTGTCCTCAATGTCCACATCGCGCCAGTAGACCCAGGAGTGCTCTGGCCTGAGGGCAGCCGACAAGAGGTAGTTTCGTGCCTTGCCCATGGCCTTGCGTCGAGGTCCTTGGGCTTCGAAACCGTGTCTGTCCTCGACGGACTGGCTCAGCTGGAAGTGGAAGTCCTTCTCCACCACCAGGGCGCTGCGGAAGGGGATCTTATCGGGGCGCGTCTGGATGCGCTTCAATTCCATGGCCAAGACTGCAAGAGTACTGTCGGAAGAGTCGCCAACAAGGAACGCAAGGTCGATCAGGTGGTGAGGGTAGGTCAGCTCCGCAATAAGTTCGAAGTATTTGGACAGATACGGCGCGGCATCCTTGAGGGGGGTAACGATAAGAATGCGCTCCTCGTTCGCAATAGCGTTGCGCGTAGACTTGATCGGGTTCAGGTCGACAGATATGATGGAGGACTCATTGACATCTATCGCAGCATGGTGGTTGAAGATGACTGGCGTTTGGAGGTGGGCATTCCATGCTTGTTGCTCGCTCAGCGACATCTCCATCGGTGATTTCGACGGGCCCCAGCAGTAGAAACTATTGACAGAAGAAAGGGTACGAGTTAGTTGGCTTTCTTTCTCTGCATCGCGAAAAGACAGGCGACCGGAGGAGGTCGGCGGGCCATGGGGTATCAGTAGAGAGTAATAGCATACCTTTGCATCTCATTCGCTGAGGATCGAATGCCGCGCCATAGGAGCAGAATAATGCCAATGAGGGCGAGGGAGAGCAGGACTCGCGTCCTCGTGATGAATATCCATATCGCCCTGGTAGGGGGTAACTGTGACTTGGCCGACTTCCAGGTCATGCCGCCCTTGGGTAGAAGCATGTTGAGCGCTGCTCGGGGTGGCCCTCTGCGGCACCCTCAAGTGTATCGCGAAAGCAAGAGGCACGGGGCGCGACGCGAGACAGAATTGGGTTCCCTTTGAGCGCTGTTCTGTCGCGGGTGTGACGTTGTGGTGGTCGCTTCCGAGGAGGTGGTGCAGCAAGCACGTATGTCCAACCCTCGCACGCTAGAGAATGGGAGTACAGTACCGTACGGCGCCTGACGGGACACGATGGCTCTCACAGGGGTCCGTCCTTTGGCTGGGCCGTGTGTGTAGATGGTGAGCAAAGGCCGGGTGCCGATGCGAAGGGGATCGAAGCTGGAAGCGAGAAGGAGCTTTCCAGGAGCCGGTCGTTGTCAATGATTGTCGTCAACTGTCGTGTCCTCGTATGCTGGCTTGGAGAGTGGGTGAGCAGACTGGAAAGAGGTAAGAAAAGTTTCTAGAGGCTTGAAGCAAGTGAACCAAGCTGGCATTGGACGGGATAGGTAGGATTGGATTGGCTTGGCCTGGATTGGCGTGGGCTAAACGAGATGGTACCGTCTGTCCGTACACCTGTTCAAGCTCGGCGGAGGCACTGATTGGCAGGCTTGGTAGGGTGGGAAACGTCCCGAAGGAGAATGCGGTACCTACTCACCCTGTAACCTGTAGACACAAACCACCAAAAAAGATGCGGATCGGAGGTTCAGACTATGATTGAGTATTCATCTTTATTTACTCTATTATTTTCTGTTTTCTTTACTTCGCGCAGATGGATTCGGCGTGGCCAAACAAGTACAAGTGTTCAGAAGACCGAGAGCCTGCCGGAGAGGCTGTGTCGGGTTTCGCAGCAGCATTCAAGACGAACATTGAAAGAAAGCTGGTAGCGATAAGGTACCTACCGTACAGTACCTACCTACAGACCTCCAGCGTGCACTCTTCATCCATTCTACCTTGAAGGTATAATTCGCATCATAGATAATGGGATTCTGGAAAACCGGCAGAATAGACATATTCTTGTAAAGGCTCATGCACAAGAACTACGGTAAAAATGACTTAAATAACCTAGGTTTGTTTTCACGGAAGCTGCGGCCTCTAACATTAATAGACAGTAATAAACCCCGAGGCGATACACTTGGCAATCTGGCGCATTGCAGTGAGTGCTGCTTCATTTTAGGCGTGGTGAGCTGCTTGCTCACTCATCCATTACATACACCAACGAGATGGACGCCCAGACTATTCTGCACATTGCCCTCGAGTGATTTGCAGCTGACGGCTGACTTGTAGCGCGATGGGAATTGAATCCCCCCTTTTTTTTGTCCCTTCTCGATTCCAGCTCACAGGCTTGCGAGTACCAGCATCCGCTTGCCCTGCAATTTTTTATTTTGGAGTTTTGCCAAGACCGCTATCGCAGATTTCTCGCCCGGCAAGGGGGTCTCGGGGGTCCAGCTAGGGGAGCAAAAGCCCATTGGGGCACGCGAGCACGAGTTGGCGTCCGAGGCGCCTGGAATTTGTGACCTTACTGGGCAGCTCTCGTCAAAGGGCGACGCGTTCACTTTGGCACGACATGAAAACACTGTATGGTGCTCTCGGGTTGGAAAAAGCAAAGATCGGGATATAGAGACATGGCCACAGTCAAAAGACGTCTTTTTCGACTCGGCAGCCAGATCTCCTCCAAGCATAAACAGTACGCACTCGAATCTCTCCCTCATCAGTGATCTCCGATCTGTCTGGCTCTCCCAGGCTGGCCGAGTCGGACACGGTGGTCTGGAAGCTTTGGTGCTCCACCCGAATACTGGGGACGCGCAACGGAGATCGTCTCAACTCCAGCCTCCATTGCCCTTCCCCAATTTCTGCCGTTACATACTGCATACTAGTAGTACTGTGCTCCGATGGCTACCAATCTTGTGCCGGCTTCCACCCTTTTTCTTTCTTCTGAATTAAACATCTAGTATGACGGAATATATCTGGACTCAACCTCGCCGCCATCACTGCAGCTACAAACCCATCCATCATACTGACCCAGGTCGATTAGATTCCCACGTTGTAGCGCACGTGGGCGAAGTACCTAGATGCATAACGTGGTGAATAAGATGTCGCCCTGCCATCAAACTCGACCCACTGATCATGTGGCCACTGGCCATATACTTCTTTTTATAGCAATTAGTTCTTTCTAGTTATCAACTTGGTAGATCAGTGTGTAAGATGCCGGGTGCATGCTGCACTTGACTTCGTATCGCAGCACCTGTAACTTGCCACATACAGTAACGTGGAGTTAAGACACCAGCAATGCATCAACCACTGCTGGAATCAAGGCACTCCAGATGTTTGTTCTCGTGTGTTATCGGCCGCAAGTGCAGGCAGAATCTGGTTGTGTAGTACTGCTGGCTTCGACTTCTAGTATAATGCTATTAGGTAAGCTTGGATGTCAGGACAACGTGGGTGGGATTGTTTACTTGGAAATACACATACACTTGGGCTGTATACCTCTGGGGACTTCGAGAAGAAGCCTTGTTCCTTCGTTCGTACTTGAAATTGATTGGTCATGGAGCGAAATAAATGCATCAAAAAAGGCACTCCGTAGGTACGTACTGTAGGTTGACATTTGATTCTAGCGGCTGCCAGGTACAGACAATTGGAGAATCGCAGCTGGCGCCATTCTGAGCGGCTGACAATTACAGCGATGACAAAACAAGGGCGTGAGCATGAATGAGGATCGCTATAATGAAGGAACCATAGATTGTAGACTCAAGCCATATCGAGATTCCCGTGTGGCATTTGAATTTGCCGACAGCATCTCTTTTTTTCTCACCAGTTTTCTTCAATTGTCTTTACATGCAGATCTAACTGCATCTTCCACGCTCCTTCCACCCCTGGGATGAACGTCATCAAAACGACAACTAACACCAGCGTCAGATTACCAAGGCAGTCACGGCTTTGTCTGAGGTCAATCTCGCCAATACAACATCTCCCATCTTGTCAGGCGAATCTCACCCGACTGATCTCAACTAAGCGCTCCATCTACACGCTTGGCGCACAATCTGGGAAAGGAATTTACCAGGGCTCGTACTTCAGCCCGTTGCGCACAGCATCTGATTGCAAGCAGCACACAGGCTTGCAGAAGCCGTGGGAAAGCGCTGCTCTGCGTCACTTTTTCTCGAACACAAGTCAGTCCGCAATGGCCACACGCAGGTCTGCCAGAATCAGCGCTGCCGCTGAGGCCAAGCCAGCGCCAGAGGCGATGCCTCCGCCTCCCTCCGCGCCGGTAGCTCGGCCTAGGAAACGGAAGATGGCACCGGAGACAGCCGACAAACAGGATGCACCGGAGCCGGATGCCCCGTCTACTCCACAAAGGCGCCGGGTCAATTCCAAGAAGACCGCCGCACCGCCACCTGCAACGCCAACGCCCAGCAATGCAAAGCTCCTCGGGGAGCCCGCTACCAGCATCAACTTCTCAGCCACAACCCCCAAGCCAAAGCCCGCGGCAGTGGCGCGTCTGGCAAACCCAGACGTGAGCAATGCTACCTTGCTATCGCCCGAGACCTCAAGGATAGTAGCCTCCAAGTCCCTGGATGAGGCCTCCCCGTCAAAGCCCGGAACAGAACGGACCACGACAGCAAACATTCTCCAGCAGGCATGTGACCACCTGATCAAGGTCGATCAGCGTATGAAACCGCTGATTGACGGCCACCATTGCCGAGTCTTTTCTCCCGAGGGGCTGGCCGAGGCGATCGACCCCTTCGAGGCCCTGTGCTCGGGCATCATCAGCCAGCAGGTCTCGGGTGCTGCTGCCAAAGCCATCAAGAAGCGCTTCATCGAACTGTACCCACACCTAGAGAAGGGTACCAGGTTCCCGCATCCAAAGGAGGTGGCAAACACCAAACTTGATGTGCTGCGAACCGCTGGACTGAGCCAGAGAAAAGCCGAGTACATCCAAGGTCTTGCCGAGAAATTCGACACACATGAGCTCACGACCGACTTTCTCCGAACTGCGCCGTACGAGGAGGTTGTAGAGAAGCTCATAGCTGTGCGCGGCCTTGGACTTTGGAGCGTTGAGATGTTCGCCTGCTTCGCTCTGAAGCGCCTGGATGTGTTTTCCACGGGCGACTTAGGCGTCCAGAGGGGCATGGCTGCTTTCATAGGCAAGGATGTGAATAAGCTGCGCAACGGAAACGGGAAGTGGAAGTATATGAAGCAGGCTGATATGGAGGCCATGGCAGAGCCTTTCAGACCGTATAGGAGCGTCTTCATGTGGTACATGTGGCGAGTCGAAGAAACCGACGTTAGCACACTTGAGTAAGGAATATCTGCTCAGTTCGAGGCATATGATCAAACATGCCGAGATGTATGTCAAATATGGATTTAAAAAAACACACACATCGAGTCGACCTTGCATTTTAGAATGATGTTTGTTATCGACTCGTGAAGCAAATTTGTTGCAGTGATACGAATTTGTTCACTTTGAACATGTTTGAAAAGGTCGGAATTATAGGGAGAGCTGAAATACCTCAGATCTGCCACGGGGCACATGTGGTTGATGTTCCTTCCATTACTAGCATGGACGTAGAAGCATAGATAAACCGGATTCAAATTGTGATGTTCAATTTGTTGAACGTTTGTCCGTAGAGTAGATCTCCGTAGAGTAGATCTCCGTAGAGTAGATCTCCGTAGAGTAGATCTCCGTAGAGTAGATCTCCGATTTCGAGGTAGACACCATAACCAAACCGAACAATAGTTACGATAGCTCTGGACAGAAAGAATGAAATACTACCGCATTGTGCTTCTGTGGTATAATGGTACCCAATTTCAGCCATATTCCATGTCCGAGCTGGATTACCGGTGATGGAAATTTATTCAATATCTGGGAGTCGACGTCAGATGAATTACTGGGCTCCTGCTGGATGAAGCTGGTGGTCTCGTCACAAAAATGTTCAGTAGGGAAGTATGGGCGCCGTGATCGTGAGCCTTTCTTCTCAAAAGAGCGGAAGGGTGCTTGATCGAGAGCCATCTCTGTCATGGACAATCGGTTGGTCTCGAGATCAATAGGTCTGTGTATGTTGTCGCAGCCAGCAGTCTTCGATGACATGCGACAACTCCTGTGATAGGGTCATGCGGCTGAGCCTTGACCTTGCCACCATGTCCCGCCAGCTGTAGAGAGTTGCTCTCCGTGCTCGATATACAAACAAGACATGGTCAGCCGTGAGGCTCTCGTCGACAGTCATGCAATCCAAGCAGAAAGAATCAAGAAGAGTGATCGTGACACTGCTTGTTCGAGGCTATCCGAGTCGTTGGACAGATGAGTTGACAAGTTGTAACTACGATGTACATGGTGGGAATACATGATCATCTTGGCCATCTCTCTTCATTGGGGGAGACGCTACGGGTTATCATTTTATGTTTATTGGATTGCCAAGAACGACATTTTGAGGCATTCTTGTACGAACGACTTGATTGCAGCCATCTGGAGCATCTCCATTCGTGATGCTTCTTCCCCTTTACCACGACGGTGAGTCGAGACGGAGCAATTACAAATGCTGCACCGGAACGATACCGGTCAGGAGTCACACTTTGTACAGTAATCACGGTATACCGGGGGACCGAAGATGTGGTTCTCCATCTAGCGAGGGCAAGGGAAAGTTCAAGATCGGGAATTACCGTCGGCACGGCCCTGCCCCCGAGCGCTGCTTTTGGGGCAACCAGCACCACCCCCTTCGCTGGGCCGGGAATGGAACCTGCCATCCGAACATAGCCTCACTCTTTCAGCTAGCATTTGCAATTATGGAGAGCAAGAGGGAAAAATATGTCAAAAAACCATCAATGCTCCCTCCCGGCTTGGTGGCGAAGACAATGGGCAGAGGAGTCTCCAGTTTCTGACAACGAAAAAAAAAAAGTCTGGACCCCCTTTCCAGTGTCCACCCCTTCACGAACCGTAGGTTTTCCCATACATACAAGCATGGAATACCCAGTATTATCTCCCCCAGTTCCAAGGGTATCTAATCGCGGGAGAAAACGAAGGGGACAGTACGACCCTAAACCTAGATTGGGGTGGCTGAGTAAAAACTCTACATTGATCGAAAGGAATTAAAAAAAGAAGAAGAAAAGAAAACCCAACCACCAGCCCCAGATTGCACCCAGCCAGGTCAGCAGCTGACGAAACAGTGAAGAACATTGTCGTCGAGCCACTCGGCCCACTTTCCACGTAGCGAGGACGCGTGTGCTCAACACGCCGCACCACACATGCGTATCTGCTATCTCCCTATGGGAATAAGCACATTATTCTTTTTTTGGGGCCTGGCTTTGAGACAAATCAGGTTTGTTTGTGGCTCATCATCCAATTGCCCATGCAAGACGGTCGGGATGGATTGATTGATGGGCTGGCCCTACTATAGCCTGTGATCCATTCGATATACTATCTGGGCACATATTGCAAAAAGCTTTTATTTTTTTTTTTTTCCTGCTTGATTTAGAACGGGATGACGTCGTTGAGTGCAAGATATTTGTGTGCAGTCGTCGGGCACAAGCACGAAATCTTGAAACACCAGAAAGGGGGCTGTTCAGCCGCGGAACCAGGGCCCTCACGCCTCCCCCTTCGAAACAGCATCTACCGGTTTTATGCCTAATGGGGAGATCACGCTGGACATTCCAGAAGCCCGCGACAGGACGACGATGAAACAATCACTGCCATGTATATGGGGGGCAATGGCAACCTCGACTGTGGGTAATGACGCGGATATGCGACAGCAACTGCTGTCAGCCTGTGTGATGGGCGGCGTCGTCCTGGTAACTACATACTACTGCAGACTGCGCATGGAATTATTTATTTTTCCCTCCACGTTGATGCAGTTTCGAACTGGGGAAAGAAAGCTGGATGCGGATGCGCATGTAGTTGGTAGTGGATAATCGGGGATGCAAATAGTGTATGGCACTACTACCTATATGCTGAGAAAAGTCAATCGGTCCAATGCGAGCTCTTGAATGCTACGCAGTCTGGGCAGTATACTACTGCGCCTTACGCACCCGAGCCGAGGCACCCCATTATGTACTAGATGCTGCCCACCTGCGAAGACAAGGATTTTCTGCGTGAAGGTTCGTGTTCGTGGCACACCATGCTTTGGCTCTGTAGGTGCTACGAGCAAGCACACGCAGCTCATTGGCCACTAGGACGTCGGCCATGGCGAGAGCTACAGCAGAGAAGAGCCGAGAGCACCATCAGGACCAGCAGAATGACTTGCCGGTTTGCGATGAGGGTGTCATGGCTTTGGAGACAATGACTTGAGCGTTGCAACGGAGGGAGAGGTGCAATTCAAGACTCCGAGTACGAGATAGTAGTAGTAAGTACGGGCGATAGGTCTAGAATTCTGACCTATGATCGGCCACAAGGATGTATTCCTGTCTGTAGGGATGCAGCATCGTGGCAGTATTCAGGCCATTGTTCTGCCCCTATGTGACTGGTGAAATATGGTTGTAGTAATATAATAAACATTCCGACAAATAATAGATCGTTGCGTCGCTTCACATGAAAGTGACCAGATGGCGATCAATGATGATGGGCACCTACCGTATAGACTGGGGCACAATAGCAGATGGATATCCAAGATTTGGAGAACCACAGAAATCGGTGATTCGGTGATAAGTGGTGGATGACAAGAACCAATCCGAGCGGTCCATCGGCATCCCACATCTTATTAATGCTGGGCAAGCTAGGAGTCTGGGACAAGCGAGTCGCGGGAGTCAGTTTTGTCACCTGCTGTGAGACGATGGGGATACGGGATTGATTGGCAATTGATGAAAGGGAGCCTCTCTTACGAGAAGAGACTTGTTGACTGCTCATTCAGATACGGTACGTCCAGAATCTGAATATATATGCGTGTATATCCAACGGCCCGTTGCAAGATGAGCAACAGTATTTGCTTGCTTCGTCGACGCATACTCTCTCACTACTAATGTAGGCAATTGATCATATCATTCATTTTACGTACCTTGGTCGGATACACAATAAAATTCTTAGCCGTTGGCACCCGCCGTCTGTCGGTTGTCAGTGAATTGAAAGCTTTCACAGTCAGGTACCGACCGGAGGATACAACCACACCTACCGGCCCAGAGCAATCTGGAGAACATTGTTCGATCAGTGATTGAGTGGGGATGCGAACAGCGGGAGCGCGCCAAAGTAGTGGACGAAGCAATGAATGTTCTGTATTGGGCAAGGAAGAAAAGGGGTGGAGTGCTTTAGAAGGATAGCGCCTGGGCTAAGCGGACGGCCTGTTTCTTATCCATGACTGATTGTCGTCATCATGGATTTGCTTGCTGGCAGCCAGCCAACTCGGTGGAGGCGCGGGAGCTCCGAGGCAGTCAACTGTAGAGGATATAGTGGCGACTTGCGTCTTGGGCAGCTCCCGATCGGCAGTGATCCTGTGATAGCCTCATGTTCCACGGGACAAGAAGAGGCAGATCTGCTCTCTCTCGAGCGGCTGTCGTCGACCTCCATCTTCTCGAATAGATGGATGCCGCCTGGCGGATGGGCTGATGATATGGATGTCGTGCTGGGCCACGCCGGGCGAGAAGAAGGTTCACTAAAGGGTATGCATTCGAATCAGGAAACAGACCCTAGGGAGGTAGGTTCAGGCACAGCAGGGGCATTTCCAGTCTGGTTACGCCGTGGCTGTCGCTTGGCCGGTCGTGCAAGCAGCTGGCAGCCAATGCAACGGAGATGAGTCTGCAAGTGCGAACAGGCACTACCACTTTGCACGCTGATGAGCTCGGTGGACACTTTGTACTTGACGACCCCGGTTGGAGGTTGATGGCCTGCATATAGTGTGTGCTGTTGTTGTTATTGTTTTGTTGATCCCCGACCTCTAGGTTTTCCGCAACTGGAGTCTAGAGGTTGGGTTCGGGTGCTGCTATGGAATCTGAAAAAGTTCCTCTCTCTCGGGCTCGGAAATCCCACCGAGTCCAGCGTTTTGGCTTTTCGATTGAGGGAATGACGATGGGCAGCGTCAGCTGGTGATGGAAGTGCCGATTGGAGATCCCACCTGAAGACATGATGATGCACAACGGGGAACGAATCTAGTATCCATCAACTGCGCTTAATGGGCAAGATAGCCCCTGGACAGCTGGGAGAGAGACGCGCCCGGGCAGATTGCCGGCGGATTCAACGCGCAATCTTCGCCCACAGCGAAATGGAGATTACTGGGCAAGTATCGTCGCCGGGCAAGGGGGGTGGATGGAGGAAAACGTACGGCAGCGCTATTACCTAGTCAGGGAGGGTGCAGAGATGCTTGCAGACTTGCTTGGGCTTTGCATGTGGTTCCCTGCCAAGCCTGCTTGCCGAACTGGGACAGGAAGAGAAGAGCAATCTCGCCAAAATTTTGCATGATCAATTTTCAGCAGCGCTCTGGCGGCTCTGGCTGCTCATCAGTGATGAGTGAATGGAAAGGTGAGAAGAGGCCGCGCCCGCACCCACCATCCATCATCTCGATAACACGCAAGAGCTTGACTCGACTTTCCCTGAATGGGAGTGGCGCCGTCGAGCAGCATACCGGGACTGCCTGGGTGTGGGCAAGTCGACTCGTACTTTTCTTGTTGCTCTCCTCCTGCTGGAGAGTCTGGCTGGTCCTACTACAGAGCCCTCTCCTCTTGCGACGGCGGACAATTGCATACGTACGTGTACTTGGGTGGACGATCCGGTAGTCTTGTGCTCGCTCGTATCGTGCACATGACCGTGCTCTGGTAGGTATTATTTTTTGCTTGCTTGGCTGGTGTCTGGGATGTGTTTTGCCACAAATGGATGCTCTCTCTCTGTGTGTGATGCTAGATTCGGAGCTCGGGAGGTAGCCAGCAGCCCAGGCCAAGTAGGTACATTACACGACCCAGCAGTCCAGTTCTTCGCACGTCCAGCGCCAGGCATGTGCTTGGCTTGCTTGGTTGCTTGCTAGGTAGGGCCGCGTCCCAACTCGTCAGTCGTACATTACCTAACCTTGCACTACGTACATGCACGGCGAGTAAAAATACTACACATCAAAAGGGATTGACAGCGAATGCGAGAGATTTAGAAAAGAGATTGAATGGACAGGCTATTACGACCTAGTAGATAATAACAATAATATAATAATATGATCTATCTCAGGAACGGTACTGCACACGGTTCCCTGGCCAGTGCATACAGAAAAGACGCAAGTTGATTGGCACGAGATTGGGGATCTCTAAATGAAAGGTGCACAATTTGGCAATCTCTTGGCAATCTCCAGGTGCAAGTTCGGGCCTGGAGCTTGCAGCGTGCTTCCGCTGGCGTCCTGCTTTGGGGGCGATCCCCATCGATGGCCGCCCATGCTTGCGGGCATTTGGGGCTCTTAGCTGGTTAGCTCGGTCAACGGAGGCCACTGGAGGTATCATCCTGTCCCACTCTTCAGACTTGCTTCCCCTGGACCAAGTAGCGGTCCCCTGTCTAGCACCCAAACGGGATCCTCTTTTGCGGTTGGGATTTTCCCTCGTCCCATTCCACTTCTTTTTCCGCACCCCTCCCCTTTCTCGCACTAGGTATCTGTACCCCCGGTCCGTTCGTTTGTTCGTCTGTCTGTTCGTACCCCCTTCGCACCCAGACATACGCATGAGCTCCCGCCGGGTCCCAGGTCTGAATCTAAATTCCAAAACGTCTCGGCTTTTCTGCTCTGCGTAAAGAACTCTCTTTTTCTCCTCTCTTTTCTCCCATCTTCTCTTTCGCAGCTTCCCGTTCGGATTCATTCGTTTGTTCGACATTCAATCGTAAGAGGAAAAGCACTCGCTTAATAGCTTCCTCGTTTTAATACCTCCTTCGTTCGACCACAGCCACTTCACTCGCGTTCAAGGAGCGATCCACGCCAAGTCAAAACAACAAAACTACGATTCTTCACAATCCAGCTCGACCCCGACCCGACGACAACCCAATTCTACAAGAGGATCAATCCCTCCGAGTTCGATAGTCGGCTCATCTCCCAAGAAAATTTTTCAGTATTTTCGTGTATTTCTCACAAGGTACGTTCTGATGACAAAGTGAATGATCTCGTCTTCCCTCGCCATCTCTACACCCGTGGCAATGTCTCTCTCTGCTGGTTCCTGGATCGAATCCTGTCGCTCGACGATCTCGGCAGCCCGCCAAGGATGGAGGATTTCCAACACCTGCACGACATGACTTCGCTGCCAGTCCACTCCTACCCACTCAATTGGGGCTATTGTGGGTAGTAAAGTGGCCTGGCTTCCACGACAGTCTGATATGAGCCGGCGGCATCAGGAGCTGAATACAGGTGACAACGGCGTCTGGGTCAAGGTTCGACTTCTGATGCAAGGCACTGCACCTCGACGGCGCTAGTGCAAGATGTTGTCGCCGACGTCTGCGTTGCTGCATGAGGTGAAGCCATCTTGTCCGGTTGCCGTTGTTACCTGTCTCTCTATCTGAATGTTCAACACCAGCCACTGCATATTGGCTCCAGCGTCGTGCGTCTTGATGAGGTGGTTTCACGGACGCCCATTGCTGCAGGTGTGGGTTGACTGTCGAAGCTGGGAAGCTGCATTCGCCAGCCAGTCCGGACCACACCAACCTCAGTCTCCGACCTGGGCTTTCCCAACCGGTGACACTGTCTGGTCGTCCCGCTGGTAGTCGACCGCCACATCTGAGCTACATTACACAGTCGAGCTTGCTAGACTCTGGTGCATCTTTGATCGTGGTTGACTTCCACACGCATTTGCTTGCTTTCCACTTCGACTTGTCCATTCTGGTTGACGGCAATCTCTGTCTCGCCATCAGTGTGGTCTCAAAGTCATCTACACCCGTCAGAACATCAATTTCTTGGAACTTGCGGACTGAATTCCTTTCGGCACGACTATCCACGCTTTTAGCTTGTCTGACCGCGGAAGGAAGACAACTGCACTGTTCTCAATTATTCTTTTCAAAAAGCTCCATTGCGAGCATCAAACAACCGTTATCGAACCCGTGCTGACTAGACCAAACGCTACAGCCCTTCAAAATGTACTCCAAGAAGTTCGTATCCGCCGTTGCGGCTCTTAGCATGGCCTCTGGTAAGTTTCCAACGACCTCATCTCGATTGCACAATTGCTTACCCACGTTTGCCAGGTGCCCTCGCCGTCTCTTGCGACGACGACACCGTTACCATTGCCTCGGCCTCCGATGCCTCCACCATCGCTGACTGCGACTCCATTGACGGAAACGTCGTCATCACCACTGGTGCTGGCGAGACTGTCGACATCTCTGGTCCTACCAGCATTGGTGGTGACTTCACTGTCGAGAACAACGGTGGTCTGATCTCCCTGACTTCGACCTCCCTCGAGACCATCGGTGGTGCCTTCACCCTGAAGAACCTTACCCTGATCTCCACCCTGTCCTTCACCAAGCTCTCGTCCGTTGACTCGATCAACTGGGCTACCCTGAGCAACCTGGACAGCTTGACCTTCGGTACTCCTGGTCTGACCAGCGCCAAGACTGTCGCTATTGCCGACACCTTCTTGAGCACTCTCGAGGGTATCAACATCCACAGCTTGGACTCCATGGACATCAACAACAACCACCGTCTCACTGACTTCACCACTGAGCTGTACAACCTGTCCACCCTGCTCAACATCAACGCCAACGGTGAGGACCTGAGCGTCAACATGCCCAACCTGATCTGGGCCGCCAACATGACCATCTCCAACGTCACCAGCTTCTCCGCTCAGTCTCTCGAGACCATCAACGGCTCCATCCGCTTCGACTCCAACTACTTCACTTCCTTCAGCGCCCCCAACCTGACCGAGGTCCAGACTGGTGATATCTCATTTGTCAGCAACTCTGAGGTCACCAACATCTCCATGCCTCTGCTCACCAACGTTGGTGGTGGTTTCACCGTTGCCAACAACACTGCCATGCAGGAGTTGAACGGTTTCCCCCTGCTGGAGAAGGTTGGTGGTGCCGTCCTGATCCGTGGTAACTTCTCCTCCATTGAGCTGCCCAGCCTTGACGAGGTCCGTGGTGGATTCGATGTCTCCTCCACCGGTGATGTCTCGGACTCTTGCGACACCTTCAACACCCTCTCCTCCAAGGACGAGATCAAGGGTTCCTACAGCTGCACCAGCAACAACGCCGACGCCAACAGCGACCTCGACTCCACTGGTGGCACTTCTAGCTCTAACAGCTCTAGCAGTGCCGTCATCGGTGCCTCCGGCATGAGCATGTCGTGGCTCGTCAGCTTGGCTTCCATTGCCGGCTTCGTTGTCGCCTTCCTGTAAGGCTGAGGATGGATAGGTTAAAGGGGGCGTCACACAGATTTTCCATTTTCCGAATGTCATCAAAACTCTTGTCATTGTCATTTCACCCGAGTTGCATGGTATCGCAACAAGGGCTACGTACAAGGATCCGCTAGACTAATACCACCGCATTTTACTGATCAACTTCCCTTTGTGATACTCTCTTCGATGATTCCTGGCCTGGACTGGCGTTCTCGCGTCCCGCGCAAGGATCAATTTCTCGACATGCAAATCACTTCGATTAGGCATCAGAAGGTGGAAACAAGTTGGCATCTCTATTTGGATCGTGTAAGGTTTCGTGGCGTTGTAATTTGGTTTTCATTGAGACACATAGTCATCAGACAGCGCAGTACAAGTTTTTGGTTTGGGCGCAGGCCGGTTGGTAGTAATGTCACTCTATTGCAAAGTAACTGGATCAAATGTCTCCTGACATTGTTTGTGCTCGCGTCACTTAATATTAGGGACGTCTATGTATAGATATCCGATTGCCTTTCGGCAGTGCTAAGCCTCCACTTTCTTCATAGGTTGTTACGATTGTTCATGATTCTTGACACTTGTATCACGTCGACTCGGTATCTGACACGGTGCCTCGTCACATCACCATGAGACTGTTTGTATGAACATGAGTCTCGTTCGGTACTACCGTGTAAGTATCCGTTCCTGTCGACTCTGCCCAATACAGTAGCACTTTTCATGTTATGTGATGTATACTGCGGGTTTCCTGGAGCGAGCCCGCCGTGTCATGGTCGTACAACACATTCCTGTCTGTAGTTCATGAATCTCGACTCGATCAAGTATGGGGCGGACTCGTGCCGGTGTAATTATTCGCCAAACATCAAGTTTGGGGGGTGGTTTGCTATATCTATCCGCCGCCTGCTAGGTTCACAAGGACGTACGGAGTTTGTCTCTCATTCGTACACGCCCTTCTCGAAGGCCTCGAGATCGTAGAACCGCGGCTCGATGCTGCTGCCCGCGAACACGCGGCCGTCGAGCGCGTTGACGGCCCGCAGCGCGCTCACCGTGTCCACGAACTTGATGTACACGCCGCCGGGGCCGCCGGGGGCCGTGTCGATGTAGATCCGCTCGACGCGGCCGTACTTGTCGCCGCACTCCTCGCCGATCTCCTGCCCGAGGCCGTCCTCCATCTCCTGCTGCGCGTCCTCGATGTTGTCCAGCATGTGCCGGAGCACGATGACGTTGGACATGGGGCCAAACTTGCCGCCCTGGTCGTCTGCTGATGATGACGCGGGTGCGGCCGGGTTTGCGTTCGGGTTGGCCTTGGGCTGTATGATCTTGCCTCGCCCGCCGGGCTCGGCCCATCCACCGTTCTCGTTCTTCTTGCGCTTCTCGACTTGCACGCGCAAGGGCGCGAGCATGCCGGTGCCTTCGGCGCCCAGACCTTGGCCTTTCGACCACCCGTACTTGGACATGAGGCGAGCAGCAAAGCCCTTTTGGCCTGGCCGGTTTGACCTCGGAGCATCTTCGTCTTCTGCTTGTGTTTGGGTTTCGGGCACATCCTGATCCATCGCGTCTGTGTCCGTAGGCTCTGGCTGCGCGTAGCGAACCGGTGCGCGTGATATGGTCGCATGCTCTGGCTCGGGAGGCGGGGGCGGGGGCGGCACTGGTGACTGTGTGTCTGGCCCGGCATGGCTTGGCTCGGGAGGTGATGGAGGCGGTGGTATACCTTGTGACATGGCCAGCCGTCGAGCATATGCGTCGTCGCCCGTCTTATCGTCTGGCACGGGCGCCGCCGCTGCCCTCGGCGGCGAGGGTGGCGGAGGTGCAAAGGAGTATGCCGCTGGCGGCGCAAATTGGTCTGTAGCAAGCGAGATCCCGTTAGCATCCTGTTCCAGAATCCACGAGAAAATACATGGAATCTTCTTGACATACTGCCTGCGGGACGATGTTGCTCTTCATCCTCGTCACTGTCCCAGCTTGACTGTCTTTTCCGGTCTGCTGGCCGTCTATGCCTATACAGCAGCGCCTTCCATTCCCTGACCTCCATTATGCGCTCGTCGCTGCGCAGATACTCGTCGACGTTGGTAGGCCGCGAAGGGTCGTAGATCTCGTTCCAGTCCGTCTCGACCGGCGCATTGTGCTTCTTCTTTTTCTTCTTGTTGTTGCCTCGCGGCCGCCTGTCGTCGTACATGAAGTCGTCCTCTTCCGTGTTGGTCCAGTCTGCCAGCGAGCTCTTGACGGGAGCCGGAGCCGGAGCACCCGTCGCTACCACAGCTGCATTGCCGCTTGCTGTTGCGCTGCCTGCTCCGGGGGCAGCGGCGGCCTTGGGAAAGGCGGCCTTGGGTTTCTGCGTCTTCTGCTGCGGCCGTCGTATATTCTGGATGGGCTGGAAGCGCAGGGCGGCGTCTTGCTTCTTTGCTGCGGCGGCAGCTTCTTGCTCCTTCACGGCATCGAGCGCTTGCTGTGAGAGCTGTGGCCCTCGCGATATGGAGGCCGAGGAGTCGCCTGGCGGATCGAGAAGATCAGCGTACAGGGACAAGCCGCCACCTCCGGGTTTGGGAGGCGGTGGTCCTGACATTTCTGGGTGGGCGTTGGTTTTAAATTGGCAAGTGTGCGGGTGTTTGTGCCGAGCGAACAGTCGATTGTGAGGAACTTAACAAGGAGGCCGGAAATACAGAGAATGTTGCTCCAGTCCCATGCGACGTGAAGCTCGATCGCATCCATCTTTTTGGGCGACCCAACTGCTCGGAGCTTGAATGCCGTGTTAGTGCTCTCGCGTGCTGAGCTCCAGCCTATCACAATCCATTAGTTGGAACCTTACAGGGGACTTGGGACCCCTAGCTCCAGTAAATTTGGCGAAGTCCAGTCCAGGAACAGGTACGGAATACCCGCGGCACCGATAGCGCACCCGCCCAATATGAGGGAGCATTACACAAACAACCATGGAACTGCGCCATGTTTAGAGACAGTGGTCTGACGTTTGTTGCCATTATCTTAGTTTCCCTCCGTGCGAGAGATTTTCATCGGCTTCACGGCAAGAATTACATACACTTTGAGGACTCGGAGGCTTTCTTTTCATTTTGTTGACTAGAGTAGATTGTTCGTTCTGTTCTTCTGGGAATATAACACTAGATCTTGGTCGGTCTTGTACATTCATTTGTCCTACTGGTACTTACACGATAGATTCGTTCTTTTCCCTCACTCGAGCACGGTCGTGATACGTATATCAACACGTTGCTGTCCAAATCGTGATACGATGGCGACTTTGCAAACTGCGATTCAGGGTGCCGCTGGCTCAACAGCCGTCATCATCCCCTCGAAACCCAATGCCCTTACGGTCACTTACAAGGACCTGGCGGCTGAGTGCTCTGCCTTCCAGCGCAAGCTGGCGGCCATCGGCATCGGCCACGCTTCTCCCGTCTCTATTGCCGTGGTCAACTCATACGAGTTCATCGTGTCTTTCGAGGCGACATCATGGCAGCGCGCCATCGCCGCCCCGTTGAACCCTGCGTACAAGCAGGACGAGTTCGAGTTCTACATTGACGATGTCAAGTCTGCCATTGTCCTCGTGCCCAGGGGCGCCTATCAGGCCAATGCGCCGGCGGTGAAGGCGGCCAAGAAGTTCAATGCCGCCATTGCCGAATGCTACTGGGACGAGTCCAAGAGAGAGGTCGCACTCGATGTGAAGGACTTGGGTTTGCTCAAGGGAAAGGCAGAACAGCCTCTGCTTAAGCCGAATACGGACGATGTTGCGCTGATTCTGCACACAAGGTAGGTCTGACTCGGCTCGTACATATCGACGATGTACAATCTTGAGAGCCGCGGAATACTGACAGATTGACAATAGTGGAACAACATCAAGGCCCAAAGTTGTACGTTCTCGCGAGATCTTGTATAAGATTGAACCAGTGTAGTATACTGATCATGTCCGTCACAGGTGCCCTTGACCCATCGCAACCTTGTCCGTACCATGGGTAAGTGACGCCAAGTCCTGCAATGCAGCATTCATGCAGCTCTTGGCTTGCCTCTGTTGGAGAATACGACTAACCATATTTCAGGAAACATCCAGGGCACATATAACCTCACTTCAGCGGACCGGACGATGCTTGTCATGCCTCTCTTCCATGTCCACGGCCTGCTCTGCGGCCTCCTGGCCACATTCTATTCTGGAGGCTCCATGATTGTACCCACCAAGTTTTCGGCAACCGAGTTCTGGAGTGACTTTCAGACTCACAAGGCGAACTGGTACACGGCAGTTCCTACCATCCATCAGATTCTCCTCAAGTCGCCGGTGCCCAAGCCACTGCCCCAGATTCGCTTCATCCGCTCGTGCTCCTCGCCCCTTTCCCCTGCCGTGTTCGAGAAGCTCGAGGAGACGTTCAAGGCCCCTGTTCTTGAGGCCTACGCCATGACTGAAGCAGCACATCAGATGACTTCGAATCCTCTTCCACCGGCCAAGAGAAAGCCTGGTACCGTTGGACTCGGCCAGGGAGTAGAGGTCAAGATCCTCAATGACGCTGGCGAGGAGCTGCCCCAGGGTGCCGAAGGAGAAATCTGCATACAGGGCGAGAACGTCACCAAGGGTTATCTGAACAACCCCAAGGCCAATGCGGAAGCATACACCAAGAACGGCTACTTCCGTACTGGTGATCAAGGCAAGAAGGATGAGGATGGATACATCATCATCACGGGCAGAATCAAGGAATTGATTAACAAGGGAGGAGAGAAGATCAGTCCTATAGAGCTGGACAACGTGCTGACGAGGCACCCCGCCGTGAGCGAGGCTGTCAGCTTTGCTATCCCTCACGAGATGTACGGGCAGGATGTCGCCGTCGCCGTCGTGCTGAAGAGCGGAGAGAAGTTAGGTGCTGGCGAACTCAAGCAGTGGATGGCTGAAAGGGTGGCGAAGTTCAAAGTGCCTGCAAAGGTGAGTACATCGAAAGATGACAATAACACAATAGGGAAGCCATGCTGACGACTTGCACAGATTTACTTCTCTGACACGATGCCCAAGACGGCTACGGGAAAGATTCAAAGACGTATTGTTGCCGAGACCATGATGAAGCAAGACAAGCCCAAGGCGAAGTTGTAGACTAGAAGTTTAGATTTAGATTTGGGCCTTCGGTAGAGCAGATTTCCTATCTAGAAGCGGACTACATATGGCCGTCAATGCCAATGACGGTCGAGGTACGTCTTGTCAAGAATGCTGGAAGAGGCTAGAAGGACATAGACAAAGACGAATGCAGCTTAGAAGTAGAAGTTATAAAGTCATATTGTTCAAGGCAATAACATAAAATCTGTTCTGGGTATCTTAACGCTATCAAGCCCAAAAACAATTCCAATTTCGTCCGAATCGCAGCAGAATGGTGATGTCGCTCGCACCCATTGAATCATTGTTCCCCAAAACGCCGAAAGATCCGTAACAAACCAGGCCGCATTAGCTTTTCGCCAATTGACGCCGAGTCACCCGACTTGAGCCCCAACTCCAAACATGAAGCCGTCGAGCTTCGCATCCTCAATGATGCCAAAAATCAATTGCCCTTGTGAGGTTCCGATTTCCGTAGGAGATTGGTGTTTCTTCAGCCCATTGAAAAGTACGCATCCTCATCAACCTCGCCGTCGTCGGCACCGCTTCCTTGGCCGTATACAGCCGCCGGCGATGAAGTCCACGAATCGCCGCTCGTCAAGACGATTTCCTGTGGCTGCGGCGAGACCGCGCCGCCGCCGCCGTACGCGAAGCGCATGGTCTCCTCCTCCCGGCGGCGCTCCTGCTCGGCGCGCAGGAGGCTGTACCGCACCGCCTGCTCCAGGGACTCGTAGACGGTGACGGTCTCGCCCGTCGATGGCTCCTGCACGGTGAAGGGGGCCGCCTCGTCCTCGGGCGCCGTGGACGCGGACGAGACGATGCTGTGCGAGTCCGAGAACAGGGAGGCCGAGTCGTCGTCGTCGTTGTCGTCCTGCCGCGACGAGGAGACGGACGCCGGGTAGTAGCTGTGGGAGAAAGAGGGCGGCGAGAGGGCCTTGAGGTTCTCTGTGGTGAGGGCGGCTGGGCTTGCGAGCTGTGCCATTGTGATCATTGTGATGAGATGTAAGGTTGGTCAAGATTTTGGTCTTGAGGGTATAGGTAGAGCAGCGAACGGTTATAGAGTTTCGTGGGCGGTAAAGTCTAGACTGACTTGACTGGTGTGTATGCAGACTGTCTTGGGATGAGTGAAGAAGAGACCCTTGGAACGTGGGCGCGACCAGCCACATGAGAATATATCTACTCCTCGTCCTTACCTACCTACCTTGAGAGAGTGAGCCGCTGCAACCTTTACCAAGCGCCGAGATAGGGCTATGCTTCATCTAATCCATGGACCCTTGACTCGGTCCTTGCGGAACGATCGTCATGTGCCCGAATTCGGTCATAGATTGGCTCCCGATCACAAGCCAAAGATGGGTGTGCCAAGCAGCAAAAGGTTCAGGGTCCCCTCGTCGCTCCGCCAGCTTCAGCCAGCCCGCTCAAGGTCTTTTCAGGTCCAGGCCAAAAAGGTTAATAAACACAAAGGATATGGGAATGACGCACTGATAACATAAGCCGAGGATCGCCGTCGATAGCCATCAAAAGCCCATCCAAGCCAAGCTTTATCTTCTTAGCGGGGGAGATCTCAGCGGCCAATTGACCAATGGGACTTTTTACGGTCTGACAGCTGCAGCTTTCCTTTCCAATCTTGGCGGATTTCCCGTGTGACCGTTCTCGGATCCCTCGCTACTTCGCTCTATCTCGCGACGACGAGGTTGCAAAGGTAGTGTCATCTGGCCGAATACCTTTTTTTTTTTTTTTTTTTCTTGAGAGATATATTTTGTTGCGCGGTACTCTACCTGGGCGACATCGGGATACCTGCAAAGTTCTTCTTTCCTTATCTTACGACATTGGTGCACGTTTCGTTTGGTTCATGTTTGGGTTCTTCACCTGTCGATCACTTTTAGAAAGAACCCACGTGCCAAGGCTCATCTATCGTTTCGAAAAATGGATATCGAAACTTCAATTTTCATCACCGCAATACAATCACCTTGGCACCTCGGATCGACAAACACCTCAGACGGGAAATGGCTGCCAAGTATCTTGGTATTTGCATAGTCGCGTCCTAGCGCCAAGGGCATATTAGACGACTTTGAATCTGAATGTGGCTTTGCCGATTTTCCAAATCTCGCAACTCCCACCAAGGTAGCTCTCAGATACTCGGGCAAAGCCATCCTCGAAATGCGCATTGTAACTTGTACTTGCTTGCGTCGTTGGGACCTTCTCGCCTTTTGCTGTCACCATTCTATCACCCAGATTACCGACCTGAGCTCTTCTGCGATTGAGTCCCGGGGCACTCAGCGGACCCGTCCTCGGTCTGTGCTCAAGGCATCATCAAACAAGCCATACTCCAAGTATGAAGTCAGCTGCCCGCGGCTATCATCTGCTTCCACTCTGTCATCCGCGTTTGCGACTTCTCTGAGTCGAAGTATGTATCATGATGTGTCTAAGTCAAGTAGAATACGACGACCAGTTGACTTCTTACATGTGCAGTAGTAAGCCATCGCGAATGGGTACCTTGATCTCACACTCTACTGCTCATCCCAGGGATCGGGCAGCATCAAAACCTCGGAACCGTGTACGCTCGAGGCAGCGATATAGACACTCTTCATCAGTTTTCAGAGTTTCATTCTCACGAATCTGAATAGTAGCTACGGGTGGCTGCGAGTCAGCTTTAGCGCTGCGAATTGCAAAGACCTGCAGAATAGGATCCATGCTATGGCTAGGCTTTTTGATAGAGGGAAAATGGCTTACCGTTTACACCAGACTATAACTCTGTGGGACAGGTCTTCGCAGATGCCGCTCCGGAGCATTATGCGATATGACCGGAACTTGGCGGTAATTCAGCGATATCAAATCCATTTCGGTATTTCAGGACCCTTATAGGTGCCTGACTGATCACAACCTTCGGCATTCATGACTTTGAACAATCAGAGTCGTGCAAGCTCGCAGTCGAGGATGAAGCTTGCAGGAACGGATGGCCGCGTTGTCTGGGGAATGGGGTCAGCTCATCAGTGATCAACTACCTGAAGGAGTTTGATCAAGACAAGAGTATATCTGATATCGACTTTATCCACAATTTTAGAGACGTTGTCTGATCTCTCCTTGCCAAAAGCGCTTTTGGCAATGCCGTAATACTAGAAATCCGTGCACGAATACTCCTCGGGCCGTATTGCAGATCCGTACGAGTGCGGTGCAAACGAGTACTTGCCATAAATCCATGACTGCAAGTTCTTGATCACTATATCTGACTTCAACCAATCAATTCTATCATCACTGCCGAATCCCTAACAGGGTAGCCAGAATCTAAAATACGGAGCAGAGAAAAGTACAGCCGTCGTCAGAAAATTGACACGCCCATCTTCTCATGTTATTCCCCCTCGGCAGTAGAAATCAGGTCCACGAGACGCACAATCTCGTCGGCCACCAGGTCCGGCCGGTCCAGCTGTATAAAGTGGTCGGACCGCTCGGCCACGACGGGGCCCCGGCGCCTGTCCTGCGGCACCGCCAGCAGCAGCTTCTCGTTGTACTCGCGCCAGTAGGGCTCGATGTATTGGCGCGCGTATTTGGTGCTAATGCCGAGCTGTTTGCATTGAAAGAGGGACGGAAGTCATCTGATCAGCCAACGGCGCGAAAAGAGACTCGGAGAGGAAAAGAAGCGCGGGGGAATAAAGGATGCCCTCATCAGTCTTCTTCGAACGTGATGCCGTGAAGAACGCTTGTTCCTCCACAGAACATCGGAACCAGGCCAAGCGGTTCATAGTAAGCACGGAAAGGAAACACGACTCACCTTTTCAGCGTCCTCCCCGAAAATCACACCGGGATCGTGCCCCACGACCGTGAGACGCGGACGCCCGGGCAGCACGGGCGCCTCGGCGAGCGGCAGCAGGCGGAGGAACGAGGCCCGGTCGAAGCGCTCGGCGTTGGGCGCCGACGGGTGGAACACGCGGCGCGTGGCCTCGCGCGTGCGCGTCAGCTCCGGGTCCTCGCCGTCCGCGGGCGCCGGGTACAGCGAGACAAAGTCCGAGTTGACGATGCTCGGGTCGAGCAGCAGGGCGGCCTTGACGGCGGTCCGGGGGTCTAGGAGACCTTCATCTTCCGCGGGCTGCTGCTTGGCCTCGTTCTCGTGCGAGGCAGAGGAGTTACCGTCGTCCCTCCATTCTCCGGCCAGCAGAAGCCGCGCGATCGCCGCCCCGATGCTGTGCGCCACCAGCACGATCCTCGCCGCCCCGAGATCCCCGGCGAACCCCGGCTCGCCGCGGCGGCCCAGCTCCCGCAGGAGCTCGTACAGATCGCGTGCGGCGGCGTCGCCGCCGCGCAGCGCGACGGGCGTGTCGCCGGGCAGGTGCGGCGTGTCGCCCTGGCCGAAGCGGTCGTAGCGCAGCAGCGCGTAGGCCGGGGGCAGGCGGGCGGCGACCTGGGCCCAGGCGGCCCGGGGCCTGCCGAGCCCGTTGACGAAGACGACCACGACCTGTGGTTCTCCTCGTCCGATTCCGGGTTGTTGTTCGGCGCAGGAGCGGCGGAGCTCGATGGTCAGCGGGGCGCCGCCGCGCCAAGGGATCTGTACCGATTCTACTGCCGAGGCATGCTGCTGGCTCACTGCCGACTCCGAGGTCGACGCCATTAGGAATTTCTCGGACCACGGTTGAAAGACGTATCGGAAAGAAATGTACACTAGCGATATGGAGATCGAGGTTTTCTGGGGTCAGCCTTGTTGTGGAAGTACGCAGGTAAGTATAATCGATTTAGGGTCGTGTTTTTTGCGACAAGTACCGTTGATCCCGCGGCAACTTTCCGCTTTTCTGAGGCACGCTGTGCCAGCTATGCCAGTAGCAGAGCATGTGGTGCATTTACAAGTGCTACCTGAGTGATGGCTTTAGTCCATGACATTTATCTGATTGCAATGACAGTGGAAACGGAACTCTTTTGATTTCGAGGGGTGCATCAAGGGAAGAATGGCAAGCAATACTAATCCGATGTGGATAAGATCGCAGTGGGGTAATGGAATAGTATAGTCGACTCCGCTGTTAGTATACTCTGACAGCCAAGGCCGAAAAAGATCAGAAACATGCACAGATGGAATAGATCAAGTATATCACCGAGATTTTGTGCGGTTATGTTTGATTGACTTTGTACTTTCTTGGTATTGAAAGCTGTAACGACTGTTGGGTCTCATCATTCGTGAGCCTAGTAGAAATACAACCCGATCCGACCTTTTTCCCCCAAGCCGTCCGGCCTACTCCATAGGCATATTTGTTTACAGGGCAGGTAGTAGAAGGGAACTAATTACAACACTTGTAGCAGGAAAGCCCAATGACTGTACCACACCTAGAACCGCCCAAGCAGCGCCAGAGAGAGACAGCTAAGGAAAACTCCATTCATTTGGAATCAAAAAGTCTGAGAGGGCGGGGAGAAATGCCCTCAACTTGGACATGGCCAAGAAAAAGATCTCATGTCGGGAAGTATCGCTTGTTTTGTCGTTTGTTTATTTGACTGTTTGATTTAAAAGGCAAGCTTTCCCTTGTTGGAACCGCCCAGCACATCATCGACGAGGCCCTTCCAGAGATCCTTGAGCATACCCTGCTCGGGTTGTTTCTTTGGAGCCTCGTGAGCAAACTTGAGCTCGACGCCATCCAGGGTCATGCCCTCGACCTCGGTGAGAGCGGCAACCGAGACCTTTTCGGGGTCGGCAGCGACGACATTGATTTGGCCAACCAGTACGACGGGCTCCTCCGCCGGCAGGGGAGCGCTTTGCACGTGGTAGTTGTCTGGGAGGATGGGCACGCGGAGTTTCGAGGCGTACGACTGTGTGTTGTCCATGTCGGGAAGTACCATGTTGTCCATGCCTCCAGACTGGGCAGGGCGGGATGCGGACGAGGTAAATGTCTGCATCAAGCGCATGCGTCTTGGGGCAGGGTGAGGGCGATTCGACGAGCGGGTGTAGATGTGTCGGGAGTGCTGTTACAGAGGAATCGTGTTAGTGAGCTGCGCTAAAGCTATAGGGAAGCTCCCAAGGTGGGTGGGATGGTTGGATTACTATGACCAGCTGGGTGTTTTGGTTGGGAAGGGAATACACGAAATCGAGAGCTACGTACATCACCATCCATGTTCTTTTCTTTTAATAGTTCAGCATATTTATGCGACAGAGGCGCCGACGCTCTCGAAGATGTGATGAGGGTTGAGGGCACGGCGTTGGCGTGTGTGGTTGTGGTGATGTAGCGAGCGAGCCTGGCAGCAGGAGCTGTAAGACGGGGACCGGTGAGTCTGGGGCCAGCCATTTTAGGTAGTGTATGTATGTGGTAGTATTGGATATGGTTGAGTCGTCCTTTGGTAGGTATATTCTTCACGACTTGAGGTTTTGGGGACCACACGGTTTATAGTGCAATCGATGAACAGATGGATGTTTGCTTTATTTCAGATGACTTGTATTGTATGGTACGAGACAAGAGGGAGGGAGAGTGCGAGAGAGAACAAAGGAGGTGAGATGGGTTTCCTGTGAGGGGATGGGGGACGGGACGATGGTCTTAATATTGACTGCCAGTCGTGTATGCGGAACTCCGGCCAACCGGGATTGATTTGATAGATTGACTGAAGCTCCAGTCTGTCTGTCAGACAGTCAGTTGAGAGATTCCCCCCAAAAGCTCAATAGATACAGGTACAGTAACACGACAGGTTGGGGCGAAGGGGGGTAGGGGAAGCCAGACAACTTGGATGGCAGGCGTGTTCAAAGAGAGAGGTACAGGTAAGGTAGGGAGCTGATAGCAGGCACTGTAGGTACTCGCTAGCAGCTAAAGAAACGGCGTCTAGCGCTGTACTACCGCACTAACCACTGAGGTACACAGCCCACTGGGCGGCCCTCGTAACGATTGCGAGTACCGGAGGGAGACCTTGGCTTGTTTGGCCGATCTCACCTACCAACCAAGGTCCTCGTTCGTCCAGAGTCCCCATCTGCCCGCCGTCTAGCTGATAATGGGTTATATTAGGTTTCCCGCCAAAACTGAATGGTGCATTAAGATGGGAGCCATGTACGGGCGATGCAAGAGAGGATTGGTGGATCGCTGTGCTGGCCCGTGTCTGTGTATACGGTATGATTTGTACGCAATCCAACAGGCAGCCAGTTTTGGGCCAGACGTGCCCGTCCCATCGGGTTGGCTGTGCTTTGTTTTACTTGCTCTGTGCATGAGCATTCACAGTGAATCTTCTTCTTCATCGAAATCCCGGCAGGCCTTATCTGCGCCAAAGACATGCCGTGAAGCTGTCTCATTGGCTGCCAGGTCGAGTGATCAAAGTTAACATTGCGGGTTTGCGCTTGATAGGAATCAGAGTTGCAAACGTGGGCGTGGCAGAAACTCTGAGAGACTCGCGGGATTCTCACCCAAAGAGAGACGTTCTGACGCATCCCGTAACCAACCTTGCCAACCTTGTCCACGTTTTCCAGGTCCCATCCATATCTGTACACCGTACATACTCTGATACTCTCGTCTCGAGGCCGCTTTTAGTCCTCGGTGTGCCATGCAGCTGTGTGCTATCTATCCTACTGCCTATAGCAGCAAGTAATCCTCGATCGTCGCATGAACGCAACACGTCAATCCAGGACCAGACAGACAGAATTCCAGAGGGCCACTGCCAACCATGTAACTTAAGTCAAAGTTTGGTGAGCAAAACGGCGGTATTCTTTTTTCCACACAACTAATCGAACCGTGGATACGAAGTACGTACTACCCACGGCCTTCGCCGTCCCGTCATAAGCTGGCTACAAATCAGGACGCCAAAACAGATGACCTGCTTGGCGGGCTTCAGGCCTGTCGCAACCATCGACAGATCTTTCTCTCACAGTCCCTAATTCCTCCCTTGTTTGTTGCCTTTGCTTCTTGTCCCTCACCAATCCGTTGAGGAGCGACAGAAGAAACAGTCAAGAACCTGGAAAGTGAAGCTATGGCCACTAAGATGAACCCCGCTATTCCGGGGTCATCCCCTGAGAGTTGCCAATAACTTGGCCGTGATAGGCCTAGGCTGAGGGTCAACAAAATGCGACGCCCTGACCGCCGGCCACCCGGGCTGTGCTCCCCGTACGGTACCTACACCAACTACAGTCTGGGCAACGCTCATCAATCACTCTCAAGGCGCCCGTCCATCACCTGACAATGTCGGGCGTGGAGAAGCTGATGAATCCAAGAACTTCTAGAAGCCCAAAAGGGCTGAGGGCGAGCGCTGCCAAGTCAGATGGGTCGTCAATAGCGACCAGAGCAATCAACAAGGGATACGCGATAGTATCGTGGTCATTAGAAACAGATCGCAGATCTACACAAGCTGACGGCAGTTGCGCGCCACGCGCGCAACTACCTCCGCTTGCAGGATACCGTATCTCTGGAAGTGAAAAAGATCCGTATCTCTAGAAGTGAAAAGGATCCGTATTTCTGGAAGTGAAAAAGATCCGTCCCTCTGGCAGTCAAAAGATCCGTTCCTCTGGCAGTCAAAAGATCCGTCCCTCTGGCAATCAAAAGATCCGTCCCTCTGGCAGTCAAAAGATCCGTCCCTCTGGCAGTCAAAAGATCCGTCCCTCTGGCAGTCAAAAGATCCGTCCCTTGGCAGACAACGGATACGTATTCTCGGCAGTCAAAAGGTCCGTATTCTCTCGGAAGGTGCTGTCAGAATCTTATAGCTTTAGAAATTGATGGATCCCGTATCTTTGGTAGCTAGGTAAAGGGTCCGTATTCTTTTGGAAGGTTTGGTCGAATGGTCCTGGTCCAAAATCTGGTCCCAAAAGCGCTGTGGCGTTTTGGGTCCGAAGTCACCGTTCGGGTACAAAGTAGAATAAAACCACGAATATAAGCTCGATCGGAACCAAACAAAAAACGAATTAAAAATAACTACTACGCGATACTATATTCCAAATGCATCCATGATCGAACCAAAGCTGAAAGTACTATACCGGTACGAATTAGAATTATCGTCTTTGAAAAATCACAACGAAAGCATCTGATTGGCTACCAACGCCACGCCAAGCTTTGTGGCCGTGAACCGCGGTTAGAAAAGAGTAAGATACTTGAGAGACCTGGGGCTTTCGGGATTCATTTCAAACCGCCCAAAACACCTGCATCAGTTTATTCACTGCTGGAGCGCTGGCGCTCTGCGACGAGTGACCAGCGAGCCAACAGCGTCTATCCACTTTACATCCAAGCATCTATCTGACGATCAACAGGCCAAAGTACCGACCCCAAGACCGTAACGGTATCAATCTTATCATTATGACTGGCTGAGACGGCTTGGCACAACTCCAGACTTGTGCATCTATCGCGCGCTATGTACGTGCAATGGTCCGTTTACCTGCATTGCCGACCATGGCAGTATCGACTATGGGGCATTTGGGTGGTATGATGTTTCTTCCACATGGAACCACCAACCAACCCATCGACCACGCATGCATGTACGTGCTATTTGTTAGGTAATTAGATGCATACTCCAACGAACATCAATGGAGAAGACCAGACCATAGGCAAAACCTCTTCGTCAGGAGCAGTCGCTCTTGTCATTTTACTTCTAATCACAGTATTCTCGAGAGCCATTACGGCGTCCAAGAAGTCACATGCATAGGTATTCCGAAGTCGCTGTTGTCTATCAGATACGGTATATTGTTTCGCACACTAGGTACCTTCTAGGTAGGTAGCCACGGCTAATAAACTGTACACATTCCTATTCATCGCGTCTCTTATCGCCGTCTCCACGAGCAATGCTCACCTAGGTGACGATCGCTGCTACAGAAAACGGGATCAATTCCCCACGATGAGAAAGGTAGATTGCTTCGTCAGTAGCCACCGGGCAGTTCGTCCGTAGCGCCATCTGTCCTATGACGGAGAACCCGACATGGGGGCGTGTGACTCTGTTCTGAAATCTTCCCGAATCTCCCGGCTGGATCTCGGAGTCCGAATTTGTATAGTCTATCATCTCCACAATGGCACTCTGGCCTCGTGGCCAATCACATCAGTCCGTTATACATGTGCAAAGTCCGTGTGGCAGGCACGCAGGAACAAGCATGAGAATCAAAGGAGCCTCGAGCTTTATGACGTCGTACTATTTAATGTCAAACACTCAGATAGTGTTATATCCATCTTGAGCAGATCTGAGGCCTTTTTCTAATACCAACGAACACTCTCAAAGAGGTCGACACCAAAATGGACACAATATTCCAGTGTGTACTACACTATGCTGACACCGCCGGCTGACGTCTGAAGATAGAAGCATCGAATTCCCCGAGTGGACTCTTGTTATAATTCGCCGGGGAAGCTCGTGGAATCATCATTAGCAAGCACTTTTCCAACGCTCGATGATAGTCTTGTCGGAGACCGGGCAGGGCCTCAGGAGAGCAAATACCCAATCAGATAGCGAGAGCAAGAGACTATCCCAAATAGATTATTGTGATTCCAAAGCCTCTTCTACAATTCCAAAGTCCCCGGGGAAGAAATCCTCTGTCAGGCTGAGCTGCATATCTCAATTCGCATTGTCATGATCGAGGGGCTACTCCTTGCTCACAGAGCGAGGTTTGCGGAGCGTAAGAACGTCGCTGAATAACTCCCGAGCTGCAATGAGTAGCCATCAGAATCTTCTTCTGATAACGTAATTCTGTACAACATACACAATGATACTGGTTGAATTGATTGAGCGAGATGCCATAATCCCATGTCTGAGGTTATGCCATACGCACTGGACCTAGATGACCAAACTTATAAGGATCTTCTACGATCATACACTACTTGGAGAGATAAAACCTCACGTTAGCTCCGTAATTCCGTATTCAATCATATTCTACCACCTCTAAAGTGGCCATCGTGTAGAGTCGAACCACCATTTAATGTCGAGAGACGCCTCCGGGCAACGCGCCATCTCTACCCACACTCTAGCAATTGAGGCAGGGCCAATAAGTCTGCAGAGGCTCTATCAAAGCTCAACCTAGCTGCGAACATGAAACAAGAGCTTTGAAATGACATCGAGTCACAATGTCCTCGTCGCATGAAGAGCCAGCACCCCGCGTCCCCCACCCGACCAGAGGACCGAACAAAGACACATAAGTCCCAAAAGCACAGTAAATTTCCAACGGACCAGTAACTGGGCACGCCTGACGCAGGAAGCTTGGTTACTTGGTCGAGTGGCCTGACCGGTACCTACCCCCCGCCCATATGGCCAGACGTTAGGGTATGGAATCTCGAGCCTTCGGGTTCGAGTAGGGGGATGGCCTGAACCCCGCTCATTTTTTTTTTTGTTTTTATTCCGTATGCATTTTGTGTACCTTTAATTATTCAGTATCGCCATTAATTTACTTTCTGTTTTTCTTTTCGGGCACTTGATGGTTGGTAGCAATGGAAGGTCTCACTTGATGCGCAACACCTTTGAGACCCAGCGAGGCTCGCGAGGCTCCGTTTGCCACTCGTCGTTTGCAAGCTGCTTTTGAAATCTACCCTGAGTTTCGGCGGGGGAAAGTTAACTCTGCATTGTCACTCAGGTCTAGCTAGTGCTTTTGATAGAGTGACTCTTCTTTTGACCTGATCTCGTCCTAGAACTCCCTCGAAAGCCGCCTAAAATATCCCCCAAGAATGACCAAGCGCCTTGTTGCTGTATCTATTCACGTTCATTCTACAGATTGTATCTCATAGATAGCGATATCAAATGGAGTCTGCCAGCTGATCATCCTGAAGCACTGCATTCCATAAACCTGGGGCCAATCATATGTAGATGTGCCTGGTTGACGACTCGAGGGTACCATCATGGAAATACCCTTGGTGACCAGTTTTTCGATAATGTTGCCATTCAAAGTGTCCTACCGTACCTCGGTGCTTTGGAAATAGTAGATTTGGGGTTTGTTGAGTTGAGGTATTGCCATTCCCGCCATCTGATGAATCCGCACATTTTGCCAGCGATGCGCACTGCTTGATGCTTCACACCCGGCTGGAATAACACAATGGCCACGACTTATCGCTAAATAGTTCCAATTGCTCAGGGGGCCAGAAGATAGAACACGCGGTGATTATTATCATGATGGAGACAGACTCAAATGATGACAAACCACATGAACCGCCCCAACACCATAACAAGCGACACTGGTGGCATGCTGGTCGTGACGTGAAAGTAGTTAGTAGTCCACGTAGCAATACTGGCGTTTATTGAGCGACAAATTTCTGGCTACGGCAGCCATTGTCTTTGCGGGAGGATTTCTTAAGCTCACAAATGAGATCAATAGGGTCGTATCATGTATCGTTTGAGTGCAACTATCATGACATTGTATATACCTTTTCCATAACGTCGAGCGGCACTTGGGTCCTCTTCAGACAGTGTCACTCTGTAGAATGGGCTCCTGATGGCAACTCACGAAGCTACCTAGGTGAACGGTGTCAAGAACAAAAACATTTACGTACAATGTTTTGCGCAGAACACGTACGCGAAAGAAATTCAAACACGATTCCGTAGCGAGACATCTCAATTGGCCGACCAGCTGCCAAATTGGCATTGCAGCATAGAAGTTATCTGGGGACTGACCTTCTCCTCAAAGGTCGTCGGGATGGAACGATATATTCTACGGAGCTTCTACGGAACTTCCTCTAGCATATATACATGTACGCGAAGCATTGAGCTTCTGGGTACTTTAGCTAACAAACCAATTTATGGAAAGTTCAATGTCTTGTCCATCAATTCATCTCAGTCGGCTTCTTCATCTTCGTCCTACTGGAGAACCCTCACTTGCCACCAATAGCTGGTTTGTTACGACCGGAGCAATATTCCTGCTCGCATAGTAAAGACTAGAGAGCGTTGCGTACGTAGACGAGATGGCGAATCTGACGAAATAGTGAGACATTGTCTCAAACATGATGATATAGGCCCACGCCAAGACTCAGAAGCTCGAGTCATGTCCCCAAAAAAGACATCTTCCAAGCGTCTGATAAGGTTGTTGTCAACCGTAGTTCTGCGGAATAAATGGGTATCTACCGGACATAAGAACTCAGAGAAAGTAGGACGTGAACAGGAAATCAAATCTGTTAGTACTTCTCCGTCCGAACTTGCGAAGGAGAAGTAATGGAATCGGGCATGTAGGTCAAAAAATAAAATAGTGCTCCCACCTACCCTTAGGATCTCCCAAAGTACGGGAAACACAGGCCACCGGGTATCTACCGCCGGATCAAAAAGTTGAAAGGCTAGACCCTAGAGCGGACATTAGATCGGACTAAGATGTTTGGGCCATAAGGCAATCTTTGCCGTTAAAGAAAGAGGAAATTTAGACGATACTTTGTCGACATGGCTGATCATCGTGTTCGCAGAGATGGCCGCGCTCTGGAGACAGAAGAGAGCAATGGAACACCACGGGGTTTTAATGTCAATGGAATGCGTTCCATTTTGATATCGGCACATGACATCAAGCCATGAACTGTTGAACTCTTGTCTGCCTGTACATTGGGACCAATCACCTACCAAGCAGCAGCAGCATATCGATCTTGATTCTCAGGAAAAAGGTATCGACGCAGCCCTATACCAACGCCAGCTCGCGCCAGGAGGGTTTGGAGGATCATCTGAGGGTCCTCACAACTCGGTATTGGTCAATCAAGCCCCGAAGAGAAGGTTTTCCGGTCGTACTCGTCTGTATTCGCAAAATCTGCAACGGCTCATAATTGCACCGCCCACCGTCCACCGCGGTGGTGAGGTTTATTAGAGTCCAGAGGGGAGCGTACATTCGAGCGCCATGGGGTAGTTCATCTGATAATCTCCTCTGGCGGCGCCTCAGGCCAGGCCAACTCTAAAAAGGACCAATGAGAACGGCACCAGTACCAGAAGGGCAGGCACTTCGCAGGCGTAGGATGGCAGTTGTCGGTAGCTTGGGAAAATACTGCACCATTGGCCAGCTTTTGAGGCTCCGTCTGCTCGCCTGCCTCGCCGGCCTGCCGCCGGGCATGAATAGAACGTCCACCCACAGTCCCGAACGACACCATCTACCTGGCTACGATCCGCAGATCTGGCGAGCGGGCTGCTGTTCACGGACTCTGGCGCGTCAGACCATGTGACTAGCGTGGCGCAGGACTACTACGGGCTGCGTGTCGCCGTCGTTCGGTCTAATGTCCTATATGTCTTGGTTCTTTTGGCCAAACACTTGCAAGTTCTATACTAGTGCCACATGGCTGGTGTGATCAACAGTGTATAGCGGAGCAACTCTCTTATAGAGTGTGTCCGGCTGTTGGCTGCCGGCGGATTTTCACCGGCCATGGCTGAACGAGATAGATTGTCTGGCCTGAAGCTCGAAGATGTGGTGATGGACCAGTCCGATTGTCGTTCGGGTTCCGTCATGTAAGTCGCACGGGTACATGCGTTCTCGATACTGTCGGCAGCCAAGTAACCAGTTCCCAAAATACATAGTTGATATGACATCCGGTATAGTAAAGCTCGTGGCCTGAGTGCAACTTTGGAGGCAGATGCTGCCAAACACATCTGGGCGGACGATGATAGAGTCTTTGTCTCAGCAGCAGGATCCTGCTTACGGTCCGTGACCGGCTCTAGGGACTGGGGCCTGGGGCCACTCAGGGCTTAGGCCTTGGGGCACTGAATCGCGGCCAAGGCCAGCTAAATGCTAGGGGCCGTGCCACTGAGCTGCACCTGCATCGCGCTAATACAGGTACAGGATAATGGCACATCATAGTCGCAGCCTTTGGGACAGGACTGAAATCCTATCAGACCTCAATTTCACCCGACAGCCAGACGGGTAGGATGAGAGATGGATCAGAAACATACTGCTGACTCTACTGGAGCTAACCAAGAGGCCAATGGCCTGATGCCCACCCCCCGGGCAGTTCGTCGTTCATTCCCTAGCCCCGATGGGAATTACCTACATATGGGGGAGGCCGGTCAAGGGAAAGGGCAAAAGGCGTCTTGGTCCCTCTTCCCGATCCTCTCGAAATGCTCCGCACTTGATGTCAGGACGCATTTTGGTCGTCTTTGTTATAGTCGCCGCTATCTGTCGTTGATATTTTTTCTTTTTAATCGTCATGTCTCTATCGGCTTGCTGTGCCATCTGATGGAAACCCGGATTTCGAGCATATCACATTCGACGTGACAGGTTCTTGACCAGAACGCTGTATTTTACATCAACTTTACAATATACGTCGAGATTTATCGAGAAGGATATCGAATGAAGGCTCGCCTTGGGGCGCTGGTTTAGCGTCATGTCTACAGATACTGGCAAATTCATCTACTCGACTGTCAACTTGCACGATCCCGAACCGCTGGCGAACAAGAAGGCGACACTGTTGGGATGGGTCATCACATTTCTGGTAACTTAGGAAATATCACAACATCCTTTGTATGGGACTCTATACTGACGTGGGTGATCTCCCTTATCAGATCGCATCATGGGTTTGTGTGAGCATGCGACTGTGGGTGCGGTTCAAAGTTGTCCGCGCCCCCGGGTGGGATGATTTCTTTGTCGTGCTATATCTCGTGAGTGTCATCATCCTCTTGATGCACAGAGCCGGACGCTGATATCACAATCCCAGTTGACCATGACCGTCGGTTGTATAACAATATGCTACGGTGAGCGGCGATGCATGTCCTTGTCTCGAGAACGTCGACTCATCAGACTATAGCTACGGACAACGGCTTGGGCAAGCATGTCCTTCTTCTACCCCTGGAAACAGTAGAACAATTTCTCAAAGTCAGTTGACTCTCTGATGCCAGTACTTCTTACCCATGGCTAATCCAAGCAAAACTCTAGACGTTCTATGTGACCAATGCTACCTATTGTAGCTCGACATGCTTCATCAAGATCGCTTTGTTGCTGCAATACCTTCGAGTATTTGAGCGGGGCAGCAAAATATACATGATCACCCTCGCGCTCACCGTCTTCACTGCTCTCTGGGGTCTGGCGTATTCCATTATCGCCTGGATACCCTGCGTTCCCGTATCCGAATACTGGAACATGTCGAGCAACGGCGACCGATGCTGGGGATACGGCTCTCACTACCCACGAGTCTTTGTCGGCACATACGAGAGCCACACTGCCGTCAATATGGTCCTCGACGCCGTCATCTTGATCCTGCCCGTGCCGCTGCTGTGGAAAACCGGAACCACGACTGCAGTTCGAGTGCGCTTGGCAGGGTTGCTGTCAATGGGTTGCATGTAAGCGTTGAGTTCCTTCTTCAACGACATGAGAATGTCACCCCTGATAGACTGTTGGAAACTAATGATACCTGTCATGTTCACAGAGTCCTGATCCTAGCAGCATGGCGCCTCGAGGAAATGGTATCGAACCAGGTGGCCACCTACCCGACGCGCGACCCGACGTGGTACGGGCCGCTCAGCATCCTGCTGGCGGCGCTCGAGGTCAACGCGGCCAGCATCTGCGCGAGCGTGCCCATCTTCTGGCCCGTGTTCGCGACGACGTGGAGCGGCATCTTCGTGACCCAGGAGGTCAAGGTCACGTCCGAGTCGCGCTACGTCGACGAGGACGGCGACTCGCTGACGCACCGCCGCAGCATCGGGTCGCAGCTCAGCATCGTAGACTCGGACGGCCGCCACCACAAAAATACAACTTCTACCAACAAGCACTACCGGGACTCGTTCATCCTGCGCCAGGTCGACCCCCTGCGGCAAAAGGACGATCGGGATATGCCCAGCGCGCTCGTGTGCGACTCGCCAAAGGATGAGCATAGGAAATATGTCAAATTCTAAGAAAAGGGTGTACTCCTTGCACTATGGAAAGTGCCTGTGCATTGTCACAGAGGGAGGACATACCCCCGGCGTTTGGCGGTAATTCCTTGTTACTTTTTCTGGAGCATAATTCGTAGCTTCAATACCAGTTATGTGGCAACATATATGATGCCATTGACACTTGAATCCTTTGGCGGACCCTTGCTTACGCTGTTCACATTGGAATCTGTCTCAACTCCAGTATGGCCGGCATCCAAATTATCGCATTCGGTGTTTGCTCAAGATCAAATCGATCATGTAGGCTCGGAAATACAGCGAGCTTGAATGTTGTCGGCCACGCCGAGGAGGTGGTCGTGTGGTAGCGTTCTTGACGTCCTGCTGCATTCCTACCCGCCATCGTGCGTCTCCGGCCCTGAGGGATTCCCATCCCGGCCCGTCGGCTGGCAGTTTCGGGAAAGGCCTCGCACAAATATAGCAATCGGTGGGCACGACTCCAACCTCGAAGAGCCACTATCGCCCGTCGCGGAATATTCTTTTGGCGATAGTCTCTGTACCAGTGGTCCGAATCGGGGACCTTGACAGCAGGTCAGTTGAGCAGTTTCCCTATCGACACCCCATTGCCGCTCTTGACCAAGATCCATCACCGCGCATATGCAAGATCCTACAAACGGGAGCAATCCGTAGATTCCGGCTGGTCAGAACGTCCGGTGGCTGCAGGCGACCTCGAGGATATGCGCAGGTAGCCAAGGCTCGGCATCGCCTATCCGGTCTTCTAGAAGACTGCACGGCTTACTGTGATCGCCGCATACGACATGGGTGATGTCAAGGTCGCTGATTACGGCGCATCGTAGGGCAGGCGATTGAAAGATTTGGATATCGTGGGGAAGCTTGTTCGTCGTGCTCTTGGCAGCGGATATATGTCAACGAGATCCTATTCTGGAGGCGGGAAGCTGGTAGTCAGTCGCACCGCATCTAGACCAATTGATTTATGGAAAAACTTCAAAATTGGAAGGCGCAGCAGAGGAAGAAGAATGATTGCTGTTTTCCGAGCTGCTCTCAAAATTGCCTATGCCTCCATTCCAATTCCACCACCTTGACTGGAATATTTCCGCTGTGACAGCAAGGTTGGTTATATACCGCTTGAAACACAATCGATTGAAGAACCAGGCTTGCCGGCAGCTCGATGTATAAAACCTCAATCTCTCAAGTTTAGGTGCAAGAAGCTTGGATCTAGGAATCAGAGCACCTCGGTATATTTTGAGAGTTGGACTTCTAATTCCTCTCCATGTGGACGAGTATTCGCCTTGAAGAACTTTTTGGCTAGCCATTGTTTTGAGTTGCTGGGTCACAGTTTTCCAAAAGGGATGAGAAGGAGACGATCTGTGAGCAACCAGCCGCTCTCGCTTGGCAACTACGAATCTTCGCGTGCTTCTGGCCCACGCTGTCACCACAAGACACCAATGATCTTGTCATGGAGACGCCGTGATCAAGTTTGTTTTGCATCCATTGTATTTCTTCGTAATCCCCACATGTCAAAACGGCTAGCGAGTTTGGCTACAGATTGCTTGGGAAAACGGAATGTCCATATGACTGATCGAATAAGTGGAATATGCGGACGGATGTGCAAATTCAACAAGTGAGTGGATAAAAGTTGAAACATTACAGGCACAAACAATTCGTATTATCGCCAGCAGTTGCCGCAAACACTGGTACAATAAATATCTGGTGCAGTGCTACACTGATGAGTACCTACCTGTTTACGACATGAGAGGGCCGCCGCAGCCTGGAGTTTGAGCCTGTGATCGATTAAGACGAGTTTTTGTGGCTCTTTTTTCCTACTCCTTCCCTATATATTTTATCACCTGTCGATACACTGGTATCGCTTCCAGTACCAGCGACCACTCGTTTCAGAGGTCCTTGAAACAATGTCTTCACCGAGGCTGCGCCCTCGTCAACGCAACACATAACTCCAAACAAATATCTAAAACGAATTCTTAAGGACCGACCTATATACCTTCCTCCGTACCTACCACTCCTTGATTCTGAACACACGTCAAGCCGCAATTTCCAAAAAGTCCAAACCCTACTTGACCCACGAAAAGCAGATTGCCACTGCTCGGCCAACCTTCTAAACCCACACGCAATTCTTTTCAACCGAACCGTCGTCAAACATTTCTTCCAAGCCAAGATAATCACCGGGAAGTCAGGTTCACCATTCAGATTTGAATCTGGACCACAGGCGTTTGACAGCTTGGCAACCCACATATTTGACAGCACAGCGCAAAATCTGTCAACCTGGCATGTATTTCGGCAACAGCTCACGCCGCCCCCGCCGACGACGCACACAAACAAGAGCCAAAATGACAGATTTCCAAACTCAGAATCACGCCTTGGACAGCCTTCAGACCCCCAGAGACCTCGACAAAACCGGGTTTCCTCAATTCGGTCGACTTCCCCAGGAGATCCAAAACGCCATTTGGAAGGAGGCTCTGCAGGCAGAAGCTCAGAAGATCGTCCTCCACGACTTCGAGACGGGTGGCATATACCTGAGCCAGGACCTCGTCTCGTCCATTTCACAAGCAAACAGCGCGTCCAACACCATCGCCAACGAGTTCTACAATGTGAGGCTTCGCGTGTTCGGTATGCTCCACATTCTTCTAGGAAGGTACTATTCCGAAACTAACTCACCTATTCCAGCATGCGACCTAGAGTACGACTACGAGTCCTTGACTCGTCCGCGCCGTCACAAAAGAGGGGTCGTCCGCCTAAATCTTGAGTACGCCACCATGATGGTTGGTTTCGATCCGTATCAAGTCTCTTATGATGACGGCTGGTGGAACATAGGCTTGCCGCGGGACAGCGAGGCGTTGCAGAGCAAGCTGTACAAGGGCATGACTTACGCAGAGGAGAACAAAGTCTTCAAAGAGCACTACCACCTCTGGGCAACTGGTGGACGCCCGTGCCGCGACGAAGATGTGCCCGCCTGGGTTACCAATTGTCATGTCACCAGCAAGCTCACGAAAACGAAACGCGCACAGGTCAGACGAACAGTGAGAATCACGTGGCCTCTGAAGTCTATGAAGTCCTTGACACATTTCAGCAGCCACCCTGTTGCTGGAACTGCGACTTCTCGCATTGTGGTGGGCGATTTGAGGACTTCGCATGCGAGGGCGACTTCCCCAATGTGGAGTTTTGTCGGCTTCTCGTGACGGGAGGGTACGGAAATTACGAGTTTGGCGGATATACTGCCGACCAGCTGATTGACGACTGTGCGAACTTGACCACCGTACAATGGTGGGACTCCATCAAGTCGAGACTAATGTTTTGTGCGAAGCACGAGAACCTCTACGACGAAAAAAACGGTGAAAATAATGACGGCGCCGAGATTTTTGATGAGGACGACATTGATAATGCCGACGAGGACATCGACAACGCCGACGTGGATGCCGCCACCGAATTTGATGTCGCCGACCAGCACGTCACCAAGGAAGACGATGCTAAAAAGAACACCAAGGACGATGTCGGCAAGCGCGAGGACAAGGGTCGTAACAAATTTGCGTCTGTTTGTGCACGGGAAGTGAAGAGTTTCTTTTTTTAGCGGTCTGGTTTGCACTATGGGATGTGTTGTGCCCGAAGGTCCAACATCTTCCGCTCAGAAAGAAGAGTTGTGTATTCAGGTGAACTCAAGAGGTACTCTTGCAGAGGTGCCGCATAAGGACTGTGTTTAGACCTCTAGTATGAAAACAAAAATTCTTTCGAACCTTTGTGTGCTATTTCTGAGAAACAATTTTGATTCCTGGTGTTGCCATGAAGAAATAAGCACATCATCGCTAACATAACCAAGGTACGCAGACTTTTGTAAGATCAATGTACTGTATTTGATGGAAGTCGTATCCCATAGATCGTTTCTCATGGTCATAAACGTCATTATATAGGTCCAGAACATGTATCCAGTGGTATCCACGCTGAGAAAGAAGATATGTAGACAAAGTAAATGATGCAACCTCCCATGAATGCAACGCAGTAAGATCACAGCTCAGTCTTTCTTCTTTGTGTGGTGCTTGGGCAAAAAGCTCTTCAGCCACTTCAAGACTGAAGGCTCCACTAGAAGGAAGGCAATGATGCTGACCGGAATGGCAACGACGAAGTAGATCCAGATCGTCGTCGTAAGCTCGCCCAGCTCGGGCGCCATGCTAAAGAAGCTGCTGATGAAACTCAGCGGCGCAAAGATGACGGCCAGGTATGTCAGACGGCCAAGGGCTCTGTTCTGGTCCATGGCTCGCCGGCTCTCCTCGATCGACGTGACTGCCGTCGCAACCGTGGCGATGCGCTCCGTCCTGTCCCAGAGCTCGACGAGCCCAGCTGCCACGATTTCGAAATCCTTCTTCATCTTCGAGATGCAATCCTCGGTAGCAGGGTCCCCTGGTCCACTAATGAGCTCGCCAAAGAGCTTCTCCTCCGTGTCTTTGACCATTGTCTTGTACAAGGGAAGACGACGACGCCATGTATGCAGCTTCCGGAGGGAGGCGTCGACGCCGACCTCGGAGTTCGGCCGGAAGTCGGGCCTCTCGAGCTCCCACTCTATCTGCACGAGGCGGGCCATGATGTATCGCACGAGTATGTTCCAATCCGAGCAGATAATCTGTGCCATGCGGAACATCATTGCCTTTGGATTTTTCGATATGTCACTGACATCCTGAGGCGACATGTGTTTGATCCAGAAGAGGAGATCCTCCATGACAGACAACCTCTGCTGCCTGTCATACGTACTTTGGCGTTGACTGAACGTGGGCGAATTCCGAAAAGGACGATATCCTCCCCATAATGCGTGTCCGTGCGTGATGGACGGGTCGACCAGGAGGACGCCTGCACGTGTCAGTGCCTAATCATCGTGGCAATGGTACTCAAGCGACGAGTGCTTACCGGTAAACCCTCCTTTGTCGCTAGCATCTCTAGGTTTGAGCCAGAAGGATGCCTTGCTTCTCTGAAGGGCCACTACAGCCCTGTCAGAATCGAATAGGGCTTTGTGGTTTCCGTCATCGTCCAGTCTGCGAAGGACATTGAAACGCCCCGCCTGCTCCTTGGCTCCTCGAAAGCTTTTGATATCCGTGAAGTACCGTGGCTGCACGTAGGACAAGCGGAAGAAATTGCGATCCCTTGCAACGATATCCAGGTCGGGAAGTTCCACCCAGGGGTCTCGCGTGTTGTACCATGTGTAGTCGTTGATATGCTCTCTGAAGAACAGCGGGTCAATGTCCAGCTCTCTGCCCAGATATTCTATCATGTCTCTGGACAGATCCTCCACCACATACAGTCGATCGACTCCCAGAGGCTGTGGTGTTTGCAATACTTCTAGAAGCGTATCGCCGTCCTTAATCTTATTCACGACTTCTGCTGTGCCTGCTGCTTGGGAAAAATCGACGACGGCGACATTGGTCAAGGCCGCTCGCCGGTCCCGATATATGTCCTTCTGGGAGTTCAGCTTCAGAAATTGCTCCCACTTGACCGGTGATGTGGTAACCTCCATCCACTGCGCCAGATAGCGTAGGTGCGGCCAGGCTGCGGACAGGTCCTTGATATGTTGAAGGTACTTGTACTTCCCGTCTCTTTTCATGTCATTAGTAAGAATTGTTGCAAAAGCGCTCGCACAAGGGCGGGCTTACTTGTCGGGGACGTGCCAGTCGTCTTCAGCAGGCCAGTGGCTTGCATATGCGTCTTTTGTATAGTCATAGATACTATCACCGAGCTGGTTCGCTTCTTTGGAGTGTGGCAGCATATCATTGTATTCTGGTCGGAAGACCTCCTCATCACTAGAGCCACCACGGAAGGTAAGGGTCAGCTACCACAAGAGGGGTCAGCACATAGCTCATATGTATGTTTCTGGGACGCCCTCTATCCGCATGCCTTTCGATCTGAATACAGCGGTTGGGAGAGGCTCAACATGAAATCCCAGAGACACGACCTGCGGCGTCTGTACTCGGAGCAGCGTGCTGAAGTCAAGGTCGACTCACTGGTGTGGACATGGTACGCTCCCAAAAGGGCCTCAGCCGCGGCCGAGGTGGATGTTTCTCGTCCATCGCTTCCTGGATCTATCACGACAATTCAAAACAAAACGAAGAAAAACAGAGCAAAAAGGAAAACATTTCACGAAAACCGTAATGAGCCAACAATCATGAGAAGAAGAACAAAAGAGATCACAAAAACCCCTCGGATCATTGGGAAGGAGTTTGCCGGCGATGTCAGGCTGGGGGGTTATATCTGCGGCTGGGGAGCCGACGACTTTGCCCCACGACGGCCGCATGGGCTGTGACCCGTACAAGGTGCGCACACAGGTCGACCAAGCCCAGAGTCAGCACAGCTGAGGTCGCTAAGGTTTTTCGAGAGATTGAATCGCACCAATTAGCCCCAACCGAAAAGACAGGCTTGAAGACGAGATGGGGTGAACGTTGTGTTCGACTTCCATGTGTTCTTCCCTATACCTAAGCAGAGATTGAGTGTATCCAGTTCAAAATGTCAAGAGAGGACCATTCACCTGCCTACATTGTATTACTCCGTACTGCACTGCGCAGAGGGTCCAAAGACAACGCAGCGAGTGGGTTTTCTCTTGCAGAGCGGAGGGCCAGCGAGAACAAGGGTCTTTTCTCCAACTGATCAACCAACTGCCAGTCTGCAAGGACTTTATTCGAAGAAGGATCAGACCAGCTCAGCCCGCATTGGCACAGCGCCAAAAGGCAGAAAGGCAATCAGCCCGCCCGTTGGCGCCAATGTGCAGATTCCGCTGCAGCACAGGACTTTTTCTCTGCAGGTGGCAGGACAAGCGATCGAGTCTCTGCTCGTGAAGCGATGCGCATGTCCTTTGGATGCTCATGCTTCGCGCCAGCACAGCAATGCAACACTGCAAGTGACAGTCACATACAAAGTCAGACATGCCGTGCTGGGAACCGGATGGTGTCTTTGGTCTGGCCCGGCACCGAGGACCTTTAGGACTTTTTCTCGATTCTCCCGGGCTCGTTGTTGGAGGCCGGGATCGGATCTCTGCAGTGTCGCGTACCCGAGAAATATGCCCTGCCGTTGGATGGATCCTGCATCTGTATGGCCAGCGACCCAAGGTTAAGGTAGGCAGGTGACGAGCCGCAGTAAAGGATGAAGTATTGTGCCTTGTTGAGGGCAAGAATAAAGTTGCAATGGGCAATCATCAGTGATTTTGACTTGATCCCTATACATTGGTCAATCATTCTCAGCAGAGGAGCTGGCAAGAAATAGCAAAGTTGTTGCAAATTGATGTCCATCGGGGCCTACCACCTGTACTCTGTAGGGCATTAATTGGTTAGGTGCTTGTAACCCCGCCTCCGAGCAGCAGACGTTCTATTCTGACTAAAATGGAATGTTTATATGTAAGAACAGGTTTATAATGGCAGAAAATGAAAGGTAGAAAAAGAATATGGACAGACCATGCGTCAGAACGTGAATTTAAAGGCAACATTGTCTGAAACACTGAAAACGAATCAATTTCTTGTTGATGAAAAGTGAGCGGGTTCTTGCATTCCAGACTTCTCAAGGTCTGGGTAGTCCCTGCATGAACTGGCAGTGTCTTGAGAGCCTATCAACGCGGAACCAAAGGGTAGGCGCACTGCAGAGGCTAAAATTGCAGTAAAGACAAAACGCGACAACTTACAACCTATCGCGCCCCTCCAATACTCGCAGAGGCTGGATATGAAATGGCAGTGAGAGATCACAGTATCTGTCCAGGTGGTATGTTTCGTTCTTAAAGACTGATATCACTTCACAAAGGTATACGCAATATACCTAATCCGTCGCGCTGCAGGTAAACTTACAAATTCTCTGATGCTATCGTGTCGTCTCTGGCCTGATGGTTCCTACATTGTATGGGTTTACAGTTTGGATATTGCGGTGAACATGATGGAGCGATGACGGCAAAGAACGACCCAGATCTACAGGTCAGGCAGGGATCTCAGCTGCTACGAATCTCCACCGTTAGCGGCCACTGCTGCGAACTGATGTGGCTAGATCCGCAGTCTAAACCTTTAGGCGGCGCGCGGGACCTATGATTTCACATGCTTTTTTTATTATTTCCTTCTTCCTGCACGAATATGTGTGGTGCTAGTATTGCTGAGCTTCAGTGTGCTGTGCTGTGCCAACTTGTCGCCCAATTGTCACAGTGACGGGCAAAGCATCACGAGGTTGTTATTGTAGTAGCATAGAAACAAAAACACAGACACATCCCATTCATGCCATGCGCAGGAACAGATGCACTTATTTTCTTGGATTCATCTCGCATCTTGCAGCCACGTGTAGATAAGCGATAACGTAGCTCTGGGCTCTTCGAACCCCTGCCATTTGGTAGAGAAACAAGGTCGCTCGTTCGGCTAATCAAGGCCAGGCCAGAGCTTTTGGTGGTAGCTGGCAACCTAATCGTGGGAGAAGGCCACCTCAGTTTGGCAATCGCGGGTTTTCGTTCCTTGGAAAAGACGCCCAGCCTAATTAAAACAAACAACCAGCCAGTCCACCGCCTGCCTAACTCAAAATTTCCGAAATCCCCCTTCTCTCACAAAGGGCATCGATACACCTGTTCAACCCTGACTGAACCCCTCTGGACACGAGGCCATTCAATACTCCCCGACCTTTCTGCACGCCTCGCGATCCCTCAAAATTCGAGAAGAAAAAAAGGCAGACAGACCCTCCCGCAAGCTGTCGCGACCGACGCCCCTCCGCTCGCCGACACGTGCACTTTGGGCTTTCGCGGTCCGCTCCCATTGCGAATCAGATCAGACATACCTCGGGCCATCCCCAGCGAACGTTCACCCAGCCGCCTGTCCTCCGTTCACAGTCGCCTGCCTTGGATCCCTCACCGACCGGATCACCGACTGTCTGACCCCACAGACGTCTCACCGTCCATCCTGATCATCTTCGAGTCGAGCCGGCCAGAAACCTCGCTGATAAGGCGCGGTGGCAGCCAGCCACCCCCGACGCGCCGATGTGGTGGTTCTTTCGCATCTTCTCCAGCTCCGTCTTCCTGCTCACCATCGTTCTCTCGATTCCCATCTCCTTCGATGTAGGAGGACGCGACAGTGGGCTGGCTTACAGCTTGTCCCTCTTCACCTTCTATCTCGTCTACAGCGCCTTTAGGCTTGCGACTCCTGACGGTTCGCGCTTTCGATGGAGCGTCACCAAGCTCATCCAGTCCGCTCAGTGGGTTGTCATTCCTACTCTGCTGATATGGTCTCTCCATCGCTTTGCCGTCGACGCCAACAGCTCCGACTGGGTCTCCAGAACCATTACCGGCTTGGGCAAGAAGCACAATAACTGGACTGATTACTTCTTTGGCGACGGAGGCTTGGTCGAGAGCGTCACTCTAGGCGGTTGGGACAACACTCTGAGCTACTCGAGCCCGGTCTTCCAGCTCCTCGAGGGTTTCTGCACCCTCCTGGTGATCCAGGCTGCCGGACAAATCACGCGATGGCTTGTCAACCGGGGACGTAGCGATACATGGGTGGTGAGTACTGTATAAAGTTCAGATCGTGTACAAGCAGCTGACCGTCTTTCTAGCTTATTCTGCTCATCTTTTCCGCCTCTGTAATCGCAAGTGCCGTGTACTTCCTGTGGCGCGTCGCCCTGTTCCCGTCCGTCAGTCATCTCGATGCGACACTGATCGGCGTGACCGTTACTTCAGCCGTATTTGTGTGCGCCATCGGCATCGGATCAGGTCGCGGTAATCCGGTCGAGTCTTCACTTCTCTTTGCATACGTCGTTCTGTGCATATACCAGATCTTCACCGACTATGTCCAGTCGCCAGAAGCTGCGGAGGCTGCCGAGAGGGAAGCTGCGAGCCAGCCCGACTTTCCCCCCTCTGCCTCCCATCATCATGGCCAGCTATTCGACCTTCCTGCATCTGCTCGGATCGCTGCCCTCGGCCGTGTATTCCTCGCTGACCTTCCTACACGCGGCATTCCAGACCATTGCGCCTTCGGTCATGATCTCCCTCACCTATCGAACTATCGTCTTTTATTGCGCGACTCGCATTATTCCTGCGGTCCGTGAATCAGGTGCTAGAGCGCTTCTTGAAGAGGCCTGGGACGACCTCGACAGCGCCAACCGCTTTCTTGGGTTCCTATCTTGGTTCTCACCCTCCATCTTGATTGCAGTTTACACGAGTCTTTTGTTGCAACATTTCTCGACAAACGGCACCGAAGGCTGGACTCTCCGAGATGGCGATGCAGGTGGCAACACGTGGCGCTGGATCAACGTGGTCATGACCATGGGTCTGTACGGTGTCGAGCTTTACCTGGGCAACGATGACGACGTCGGAATGACGCATTGGAAGACGGATTGAGAGAGCAACCAGGATACTTTCACCAATACAAGGAGAGAGGGCGTGCTGTGGCGGCTGGGAGAAGAAGACCGTCACAGCGGCCACACTCAGGTCGAACAAACAGCAATCAAGAATACCCATGAGGAGAAGGGGTCGAACGGCGCGGATCGTGGCGCTTCGAAGGTGGACATATACCTATCGTCTTTCCGCAGCCACTGTCATCAGCATACGGTACAACACAGTTTGGAACGCGGAAGATTGAGTTACAGCACTTGGCGTTAGGAGTGGCAAAACATTGAGTGCGGATTTGATTTTATTCACTTATTTATGTTCCGTCATTCTCGAGTTCCGCATGGCAGAACTCTGAGCGCAGACACCGGAGCTGGATACTGGTTCGCCCACACGTACAATTCGATCTTGGTACTTGATCGCATTTCTACTTGTCATCTTTACTGGCACCGATAATCTCAGCCGAGCGGTCATGAGGGAGCATGTTCAGTCAGATCACCAGCCTGGCCGTATGGGGAAAAACGTCTACGAGCAATTCTGGGAGGGTCTGGTGCCTCAGCTGTCTACAGCGCATGAGTTCCAGGAAAGAGCCTTTGCGACCTTGGTAGCACTATTAGACCGTAGTGGCTGTACTGGTCGAGACATGGCAGGCATGGATGATGTTGAGAAGGCTTGATATATTCGATGGCATGAAGGGCGCATTCATAGAAGGTGAAAGCCCTGTCTAAAGTGTCTTGTGAGGTCATGGGCTGGCGCCGCCCAAGTACAGTCAATCTGCGTGGAAGGGGATATGTTCGCCACCGTAAGTCTACAGCAGGGGAAAGCTGTTCTATTGCCGTCATCAGCGGATGGTGCTCAATAAATTCGGTTCGCTGCCGAAGGAGGAGGGAGATTTGGCAGGGAGGAGAAGAGTGGCATTACCGAGAGCTCAGCTCGGATACGTCTACGCGAATTCTGTCCCATACAACGACTCTGTCAAGCAGATACTTCTTCACTTTCGTGTAATGTTTGCACAGTTTCTAGAAAACATGAAATCTGCTTACAAAGTTACCTCGGACCTGTGCATTTCTATGACCTTGGAGTCGGCTGACTAAAGCTGATAGGCGCACGTTTCCCAAATGGGCCAATTATACTAACGCCGATAACTCCTTCAAGGCTGATTCGACGTCAGCCGAAGACCCAGGCTCCAACTTCGCTGTTTTCTACGACAATAGGCACGCGTATTCTTCAAATCATCGCTGCCATTGAACTTGTGAATTTCGTATTTTCGATACTAACCATATCTGCCGCCATGAAAGATGCGTTGAAGTATGAGCTGGCCTGAACACATGATATTTATCCTGAGTTCCACACCTTGAGCCACTCGACCACATCGAGGGAAATCTCGTTTACTTCGGCATAGCAGCGGGGGCATTCAAACCCACACATGGTCAGTAGAGCCTAGGAAGCTGCAAGAATATGAAGAATGCTTCGGTCGTTGGTACCACCAGGTCCTCGTCTGCGAAAATCGCGGACTGGTTGCACCAGTTGTCGGGCAAGAAGTAAGTCTTGAAAATATGTGCCTTATACCACCCCTTGCAATTAAAACCATATTATTTCGATTGGTTGCTATCTCCTTGAATATCAACTCGTCTTTTTGATGTAGAATATATACAAACAAGGAAGCTGACATATCTGCCATTCTCCAGAGGTCAAATGTGATGAGATAAAGCCCGTCTGTGGAAACTGCTCGCGGCGCTTCATCGACAACACGCAGCCATGCGAGTACGCCGAGGCGCCATCACGGCGTTCCGCCGCGCAGTCTCAAACGAGGCAGGGAAGCGCCCATACTCATCATGCAGTCGCAGCCGTAGCGCCCCCTCGACATGATGATCTCACTACGGCCGTCCTCAGACCCAACCCATCCACGCGCCCCGCGGCCCTGTCCCCAGAACCCTCGCGCTGGCGGACGCTCGAGCTGCGGCTGATGCACCACTACGCCTCAGTGACGAGCCGCACGCTGCCCGACTGCAACGGCCAGGCCGCCGAGAAGATGTGGCAGCGCATCGTGCCGCGGCTGGCCTTTACGTCCGAGATCGTACTCAACCCGCTGCTAGCCCTGACGGCGCTGCATTTACACGGGCAGGACCCGTCGTGCGACCGCGCTCTTCCATTGGCCGTCGAGCGGTATCTGGGCCGCTCGCTGGCGGACCACCGTGCTGCCCTGGAACGCCCCGACGATGATGGTATGACTGAGCCCGTCTGGGTCTCGGCCGTGTTGTTGTCCGTGCTGTATTGGCTGCTCGCGCACCAGCGGCGCCCGGGCGAGCCGTACGAGCTGCCATTGCAGGCGTGGGCGATGCTGTCCGGCGTCACGGCGCTGTACGCGCGGCGACGCCGTGCCCTGGGTCGTCTGGGGTACGAGTGGTATGGCGACCGGCACGCGCCGCTGCTGCTAGTCGAGGAAGAGGATCGCGAATTGTCTGGTAAGTCGCAGCGGCAGCTCCATCTGCTGCAAGACGATCTCGAGGAGTTGTTTACGAGGTTCGGCATCGGCGAGGAGGACGGGGAAGAACAGGACGAGGAGAAGCTTGCGTACCACGCCGCGCGCCGGCACATCGTGTCATATTACCGGGCGTACTTTTCAGGGATCCACGAGAGGAATCTGAGGCTGCTCGTGTGTACTATGCCCGTCTATGCGCCACCCGCGTTTCGGCGGCTGCTGGAGAGGCATGACCCGCTGGCGATGGCTTTGGTTGCCCGGCTCCAGGTGCTCCTCGTGGGGGTCGAGTCGGTCTGGTGGATGGACGGCGAGGGTGATTACGAGGTGTTGCATCGTGATATCAATGGGATTTGTGGTATCATGCCAGCGAAGCTCATGTGGTGTATGGAGTGGCCATGCCAAGTGCTCTCGGGCGAGATTGTGTTAAAGCAGTAGATGATTCAAGTCAGGGGAGCGTTCAATTCTCATTCACTATGTCCTGGCACTGTTCATATCGGAGAAAGAAGAAGAAAGGTCGTCAGATCATCGGTCTTGGGTTATCATTATCATCGCTTCATGAGTCGTGGCCAATCTATACTGAGGTCATTTCCTGGCCTCTATGGTTGTGTTGTATGTACCCCTGGGTTCTTTTACTTGTCCTGAACTCCTGTATCCCTGTATATGTCTCCTGTTCTCCTCTATAGTCTAGGTAAGACTCTAGACGACGGAGAACTGCGTATATGACACACCCAAAAGACAAGTCCCTAACGCAGACCAGTATCGCAAAACTCCTGATCAGAATAGTCTGCGAATCACTAACTCTTGTATAGACCTCGGAAGCTGAGAACGCTTCTCGGATAGTAGCAGCAAGACGGAAACGAGAACATAACTCGAGTTTCAAACTTCAAATATCCGAAGTCTCCGTCTTTTTTCCATCCTCGCTGGTGCTGAAGTCGCCTATGCGAAGGCTGGAGAGCTGCCCAGAGGTCTTCGTCCATGCAGCGGTACGAAAGTTGGGGTGTAGGAGTTCATCGTACATCCCCTCCTTATCCAGTACACTCCAGACTGCGTCCAAGACGTCCTTCGCATACATACTGGGCTCGTACTTGGGCTTGGTGCCCGCCTCGTGAACACCGGTCTCTACCAGGACGCTGCGCCAATCGGCGCCCATGTGAGACTCGAATTCGTTGGCGCCACGGATGTCGGACTCGGGGTTATCACCGATCATGTACACGCGGGTAATCTTGCGGTCGACACCGATCTTGGCGGAGAGCTCATCGTTATAGGACATGAGTACCTTTTCTCCGTAGGTATAAGTAGCCTTAGTAGGCTTGCCGATGACTGTGTAGGCCAGCTCGGCGCGGCCCTGAGTGGCGGCGGCCCATACGCCCTTCAGAGCGGCACGGAAGGCACCCTGAGCAAAACGGGGCTCGTCGTGCTGGGTCTTCCACTCAAAATCGGGATTTGAGAAGAACAAATGTGGCTGGTTTTCGCTCAGGAAGCCCCAGTTGGGCAGGTGCTCTGAGTTGTTATATGATGACTTCTTTCCCAGGTTACCGTGGGATCCAAGAAGTAGGTCTGTGATGATCTGAAGATCAAGGCACCAGTCGCGAGGTGAAGACCATACAAGAATGGCGGCGACCTTGGGCGTCTCGCCAGTCGGAATGCCGTGGACCGCGTGATGATCTTTTGTCATCTCGGGGAACGGATGGATGTGGGGCCACTGGGCAACAAGGTCGGAGGAGGTGATAACCTTTGTGAAGCCATAGTCTTTAGCGAGCTCACGAATCTGGTTCCCCTGGCCACCGAGAACAAGGACGGTCTCATGCTGATATTTTGGAACGAGATCGTAAAATGGGGTGTGGCTCTGCACAAAGTTGTTTGGAGTGATCTCGAGGTTCAGTCGCATACCGAGCTGCGCCGCATGATCTTTCTCGGTCTTCCCACCGCCATTAGTGAGGAAAATAAAAGGGATGTTCTTGTCCTGGAGCATCTGAATGGTTTCTCGTGCGCCAGGGACGGGCTCCTTTCCTCGGAGGATGACGCCATCTATGTCGAAGGCAAATGCGACAGTTTCAGCCCCAGCGGGTGCGTCGTTTTCGTGAGTGTCAAAGAACTTTTCGTCTTCGGAGCGTAGAGTATCGCTGGTGAGGTTTCGGAATACAGTGGGGCGCTCAGCGGATTGTGCAAGGGGCGAGAACAAGGCGTAGTCCGCGCTGGGACCCGGCGACGTGACGTCGTGGCTGTCGAAGTAGCCCTCGCTTCCGGTCATTGCCACAAAGCGCAGCTTTGTGACGGGCAGAAGTTGGAGGAATAGAGTCAGATGATGGACGACAGAAGCTGGAAGAAGAGAAACGGGTGATGGAAGATAGAAGTTGGGGAAAGAGAGATGGATGATGGAAGAAGAGAGATGATGATCAATGTTGGGAGATGCCGGTGATAATTAATCACGGGCGGTGAAAGACTGAAGTAGTGAGTTAGCGTTGAGGCCTGCGAACTGAGAGTCAGGCGAGTGTGGTTTTTTTTTTTTAAAATAATGTGACGCGCAAAGGAAAATGGAAATTTTGTGCGGCAGTTGGTCACGCAAAGATGGGTAGGTGCGATAGGTAGGTTGAGTGGGGGACGGGTGCCTGAGTGGAAGGAACAAGAAGTGTTCACTCGAGCTCAAGCAGAGGAAGGAACTGAGATGGAATGGACGTACTCGATGTTCGTTTATCGGTTTGATGTTCTCACTAGAGAAGAGAACCGGGGTTGAGGACGGCAAGAAGAAAGGTTTCTCACTGGAGAGAAGAATCGGTTCCGAGAACGATTGTTGAACAGTTATTGTGGTTTAGAGAGAGGAGTCTGTCTCCGGATTCCGCGGTCGCGTTGGAACAGAATAAGCACAGTCTGCAGTCTTGTTTGTTCAAAACTCTGGGAGGCACGGAAGTGAAACTCGCTAGCGAGAAGAATCGAATGGTGAACCACCTGGACTGGGAGGGTACGCGCGCGATTGTCCTGTGCAACAGAAAGTAGATCTGGCGCGTCGTGTGTGAGAAGTATAGACAGAGTTGTCGACAATCGCGCAAAAACGGTAATATGGTGAACGACGACTATCATACAAGGCCTACGTCGTGAACCTTTGAAAGCATTATTTATATATTCCTGAGCATAATTTCTGTACTTGAGACATGGAACACATACTATTCCAAGAGGTACACAATGTCTTTCAAATCATTTATAAGAGGTTAGGTGAAAGAAAGCCATTGTGTAGATAGTAGAATGGAAAGCACAAAGACACGCGGTGCAATCAAAGAATTGCAATCCAATATAAATAAGTAGTTTCGCCAAAGACAAAGGTGCTGTATTTGAGAGGCAGATAAGATTGAATTCCCCAACCCCCCAATCCTCCAAATGTAGGTAGGCAATTTATCTATTTGCTCAGATATTCAGAGGCAATCATGACAGGCACTATCCTGCAAACCGTGTATGGCCAAGAGTCAGTCAGCGTGATATCTTGTCATTCTTTCGCACAATCAATTAAAGATTGCCGGCTTTCAACCGGCCAATCAGAATAGTCTCGGCACTAATAGGAAAAGCCATACCTTGCACTGTACCGCAAATCTTTGTGTCCACCAATCAGCATCTCCACTATGACAATCGGTCCCACCCTGGCCTGTGAGGAATAGGTCATATAACATAGCTGTTTCCCCAAAGTTTGCACCAAAGCGCCCCAGGGCACACTGGTCCTTACGCTGGAACAGAGTAAAATTATTCGATACACAGTTGTATCGCGATGCTAGTGCTAGTGCACACGTTCCTACTGTTGATGCCCTCAAACATCCTTATCTCCGCTCCGTGCCACCAATATGACCAGGTGCAAGATCACTTACTATCCGCGGGATATTGATTGAGAAGTTGAGTACAACAGGATCAATCCACCCACCCACGTCTCTTAGGTCAGTCAACATTCGCTGATCACAGTCACTTCAACCAAAGCAGCCAATCACAGTCACTTCAACCAAAGCAGCCAATTTTTAATATTTTTTTTTATTGGGAGATCACATTGTGATTAGACGAGGATCTAGACACTCACGCACAGGAGATGCCATGCAGTATGATGAATGTAGATCCTCGAATCTCTCTCGTCTGAAAAACATTACCATCCATGCTCGTGTCGAGTTTCGGCCTCCCTGCGGCTCACGAAAGGGCCAGACCGCCCATGGAGAAAGCAGAAAGAATCGCAAAACGCCTTTCGAAAACATGACCATGGCAAATGATGACCCAGCCAGTCCTCCTGGGATGGCACCGCTTCGAATTCAAGGGTATCTCCTGGATTTTCTCTTTTTCCATTTTCGTGCCAGACTCCGAATGAGAACAACCATTCTCTCCGCATTGAACGCCATTGCCCTCGCATCCTGTGTCCGTGGTATGCCTGCCAGCACCACGGGTGACAAGGAAAGCGAGTCCCTTGATGCCATCAAGGCCATGAGGGAAAAGAAACATAGGAAATGAAAAAGCAGAAAGAAAGAACAAGCCTGGGAGTGGGAAAGGGACCGCAAGGACACATCTGCCTCAATGGGGCTCCTTCTTTCCCACTACGAAACGTATGCCTCAGGCATGAGATGAGAAGGAGGAAATCTCGAATAGCCCTGTCCTACTCGCTCTTAATATTCGCGGGGCGAGTCTTGGAGACGAGGGGTGTAAGACATCTGCGGAGTCGACTGGCGCACAGCTGAAGTGCTCTGGTGACGAACGTGACGAGGCATAGGCATGGAGTACGGACCCTGGTGAGCCTCTTGCGGAGAGTTCCAGACGCTACGGGTCTCCTGACGCGGATCGGCTCCAAACTCGTAGGTCTGGTTCGCGTTGTCATAGTAATCCGGAGGACCAGCAATGGCACCGTGGTAGTTGGTCGTGTAAGACGAATAGGGGCCCATGCTCTCAGGTTGGTAGGTTGTCTGGCTGTGATAGGGGCCGGGGGCGCGGAAAGTAAACTGCGCGTCTTGTGTGAGCATTCCTGCCTCCGACTGGGCACGCTGATGGAAAGTGCGACGGTGATCTAGGTGGTAGTTCTGACTGGCATCCAAGTGCGAGGAAGCCGAGGGCTGGAGTCCCTGCAGAGTCGGCAGTCGGTTGGTATAAGAAGCGGCGTACTGAGGGGTGCGAGGTACGACGGCTCTCGGGTAGTCTTCATACATCCACGTAGCGGGACGGAACGGAATGCTCGCATGCTGGCTATAGCCCGTATTGGCAGGGGCAATGCGCTCGGGGACCTGGGGCAAACTGCCGCGGTGGGCGTGGTGCTGGACAGACTGACTGTTTCGCTGGTGACCATAGACGGCAGTCTGAGAACGTTGGTGTCCAGCGGTGCTTGTCTTGCGCTTGACCGGAGCTCTAGCCTTGGGCTCTGTCGAGTCGGTGGTGATGTTGGGCAGGATCTCGATATCGGGGATCTGGGATCTCTTGTTCTCGACAACCCACTTCTGAAGTTTGCCGACAATTTCCATGATCTTCTCAGTGTCGTAGCTGATGTCGCACTCCTTCACGAGCCAGTCGGGAACAGCTGTGCTTTGGCTGCCAGTCGCATGGTTCGCCGACTCATCGTAGGAATCGTCCTCGTCGTCGCTGTCATCCCGGCGTCTCTTTCGGCCATTCGAGGAAGCCTCCTTCTCCAGGCGGTTCTTCTCTCGCTTGCGCATCTGCAGGGACCAGTCGATGACGACTCCAGACTTGTTGGCTGCGCGATTCTCATCGCTCCACTGCTGGATCTGTCTGATCTGGCGCAGGACGAGCTGAACCGAGACTCTTGCGTACTCTTCACTGTTTCGGTATCGAGTTCGCTGATAGTGCTTGCGACAGTAGTGTACCCAGACATAGTCGGGGATCATGCGAGTGCACAGCTTGTTGCGGCCAAAGATATGCGAGATGGCCTTTCGGAGGGACGAGCCGGTCTCGCACTTGTCAGTGTACAAACACTTTATCTCATCCTTGTCCAGAGGAAGAAGGGCAGGAGCGCCGGGCGATTCGCCAAGAGACTCCATCATGTAACTGCTGCGGCGGTCTCCTTGCTGTGGAGGTGGTGTAGGCTGCGAAGTCACAACGGCGTGCGCGCCAGCAAAGTCGGGTGCTGATACTGCTCTTTTGTGAGACTTGATCGGGTCTGGGAGAGACAGGAAGCTGTTCGAAAGCTTCAAATCAGGACTAAAAGATGGTCAGAAACGATTCACTTCCTGGTATGCGTGTGTCAAGGTGCAAAGGTGGATGGGTCGGTAGGAGTGATTAGCGCCAAGAATTATGGTTAGCCAATGAGGCGGTAAAATGCTAACCCATTGGCAAGAACCATTTTATCGCATATGCCAAATAGATCGGACACAAAATGGGCTCTCCCAAAGTAGTCAAGACATGGGAAAAGCTGGGCCAGCCGTCAACTCGAGGGCAGGAACGAAAAGACCGGATCCATCCATAGATGTCCATCTTATGAACCAAACGTAGCCAAGGGATGGGAACAGGTGCGACATATGGATAGGAACACCTTAGCTGCAATGGCAGGACCGGCGAGGAACAAATACCTGGAATGGCACGCAATTCGTGCTGTTGCTGCTGAATTGGGCAGTGGGAAATGTGTAGAGGCAGGGACGTCAACGACAACGTCGATGGTGTGGGCTCTGAAGCTCTGAACTCTGAAGCTGCGAAGCTGTGAAGCTGTGGAAGGTACTGACTGAACTCCCACTTGAGAAGTCTGGGAAGGCACGCGAAACTGCGAAAATTCTTCCTGTTCGATAAAGAATGTGGTGGGGGAAAGGTCAAGAACCTCGAATGCAAACGTGAAAAATTTGTGGCTTTTATCTTGAGCTAATGGCCCTTTGAAGCTGGCGCACAATCATCCACAGGTTGTGATTCACAGCCGGCCAAAGAAAGGGTGATGGGCTTATCGGTATCATGCCGACCGGTTGTTCGTCACTTACTTGTTCATGTCCTGTGGGCTCATTCGATCCGAGCTCTGAGCACCTCGCGATATCAACATGGCGTCAGATGGCGAACCAGGTCTTCTGCCTTCCCTCATGGGGGGCTCCTCTTGGATAGTCGTAGGTGATACACCTCCATCCCTTCCGGACTGCTTCTCAGAAAAGTAGTCTCCCACAGATCGCCCACTGACGGCCGAGTCCAGATTGTTATCATAGTAGAGCCCCCCACCAGCTAGTTCTGTCGTCAGTTGTGGAATCGACTGAGGCCAGCTGCAGCTGTCGGTGGTCGACAGTGACGAAAGTCTCGAGTGGGAAATACTGTTGCTCAATGACGAGTTGTAAGAGGAAATCGTGCTCTGGCTGTTGGTGATCCTGTGCCTTGGCGACTTTGGGCTGGCCGAGTCGATTGGCGACGCAGTCCAGGACGATTGGCGCTGGTGGGAAACTGCCTGAGCTCCCGTCTTCACGTCCGTGTTCAAAGTCAAGGGCATGTGGAAGCCATTTGCGTTCCACGGCTGTCTCGGATAGCCTGGAGTCGGCCAGAGGCTGGTCCTTCTAGACGATGTCCGCTCCGGGGATGGAGTTTGGAGAGCCGAGGAACATGCCGTCGTTCCGTTTGCCACTGAAGGTGTCGACATTGCCGTTGTTGATGTCGGGTTGGATCGTTCGCAAGCCTCCTGGTTCAACATTGTCTCCAGATCCATAATTGGTGCCATTTCCGCACTGTCTCGTCCCCTTCACAAGAGGAACAGAAAACGCTCTTGAAAAACGCTCAAGTCCGATATCTTCTGCCGTCCAATTGTCTATCCCTCTGTTTGATGGCAATGGTCGTCTACCAGAAAGCGATTCCGGCTCCACCAGTTCGCGAATGATATTCAATATGATTTGAGCCCGCCGGGGGATTGACTTGAGTATAGCGGGGTTGTCGAAGAAGTCGAGTCTCCCGAAATTAACTGCGCAACTGCTCTCCAGTGCCGCAAAAGAGAAGACACAGATGACGCCTGCGATCCAGTACAGGAATGCGTCACGGTTTATGTTGTTGCCTCTCGACCCAGATCGAAGGGGTAACGGGAGCGGGTATAATAAAGAGAGGAGACAGAAGAAGAAAAGAAGCACAGGGGAGTTTGTCTCGGCTGGCTGGGGCAGGGCTGACCAGATATGATTATCAGATCTGTCGAGAAGATCGACGTTAGAGAACCGCACTGACAGGCATCGGCCGATTGAAACAGCCGAAACAGCTATCGATCGAAAAGTATAGACTTACCAGTCCGGGCACGAAGTCTTGCAAGCAGCCAGTGCCAATTCGCATCCTCGAGGACAATCCGACGGGGGGAGAAGGGATATCTCTTGGTTGGGACGGAATGATCCAACTTCTTGGGCTGATGGACAGAGACCTTATGAGACGAATCTTGGAAATGAGTCTCTTGGACTGGGTACGATTATGGAAGGTGAGTATAGGAGGCGTAGCAAAAGAAAGATCTCCGTCGAGGTGTTGCAGAATGTTCGCTTGCTTGTTTATGGGACGAGACGAGACGAGACCCCAGGCCCGATGTATAGTCAGTCTGTCGGCTAGTTGAGATGGTGAACAAAAACGTCCCGCTTCCAAGAAAGAAGCAGCAGAGCTCGACCGAAGGGGGAAATAAAAAAAAAAAGAATTTATGAAAATAAGTTCTACTAGCACCGCCACCGGAATGGTAGGGCGACAAAGTCAAAAACTCATCACGGAAGAGACAAAGTACAGGAGAGAAGAGCTAGGTTAGGGCCAACCGCTACCAGACACATGAAGGACTGGAGAGGGTGGTTTGATTCTAGGTAGGTAGGTAACCTAGGTTAGAGGTACTGTATGGATGCGGGTGCGGTGGGGAGGCTATGCTGTGCATGCATGAACATAGGGCTACGTCTGAAGACAATAGCTGTTTAGGAGTTTGTTCTAAGTCGTCCAAGACTGGGGGGGGTTCGACAACGAAAAGGGAAAGAAACAGAACATGGCGAGGAAACCGATGCGTCAAGGCGCCAAGACCGTACCGTACCTAGACTACTGTGCCCAAGGTACGAAGCAGTAACAGTAGGTCAGGTAGTTTACCTAGTTCCCCACCAGCAAGTTTGTCGATACCTACACGCTGGCCAGCTAAGTTGTGACTCGACCCAAGCGCAACGACCCTTTTCTAGGTAGCCAGCGATTGGACCAGCGCCGAACAAGAGAATGCACACACGAGGGTGGAAATGCAGATTCCGGCAATTGGCTGCGAGCGCACAATCCGACAGGCCCGGTACATAGCAACACACGGCATCGACACCATGTGCTATGTGTCCGCGCGACGCAGCATGGGTGGTGGGCTGTGGGTATGGGTATAAGCAGGTGCCGGGCATGGGAAAGAGGGAGAGGCTTGCGGGCCATGGGCCAAGCGTTCGTGAGCGTCAAGGGAGTCGACGATGATTCCTCCGTACGGTACTTGCTTGCGGTTCGGGTACCTACTACATGTGAACAGCCAGCAGATAAAGCATGTACCTGCATAGTATTGGCCGTCAAGCTTGGTATCTACATACACATGCATGTAGGTCGAGAGTTTTGCCTCACGGCATGTTTATGAGAACGACGGTGGCCTTCCTGGGCTCATTTCCCCTCCAAGCGTGAGGCACTGGTGCTGGATACCCGCGGTGACAGGCGTTCTAGTCTCGAGTCTGGACGAGCGCAGCGCATAGGCCAGGCAAGGAAGGCCACCTAGTGTAGGCAGGCTGGGTGGTCCCTAACTCCGTACAGCATCAGGACATACGGAGAGAGAGGGAGAGAGAGGATACCATGATGCAACAGCAGAGAGGCCGGCGGGCGGATCATGGCGTCAGGTCCTCGTCTGAACCGTGATCTTCACCGGGGTGCGGACCGGCCAGGGATTTGGACTTTCCTCAAGGGGGCCCTCCAGTCATGCTGGGGGTGGGTCTCCGCCGTCAGGATCCAAGTGTTCGAGAAGATACGGAGTCGCCCAAGTGGCCTGGCGGCCGTTTTACAAAACAACGAAGAACAAAACCTACTACACGTGGTGATCAGGAGGAGCAAGCAGCAGGTGGGAGATTGCAGCAGCAGCAGCAGCATGTGCATTGAGAGTTGTGCAGTAGCAGTAACAAGACGAATGGAGAGCCGAGGGGCGCAGCAGTTGAGTCGCCTTGCGATGATCTACAAGCTGAGACCCGGCATCGGGGTTGAAACCTGGGCAGCGGAAGACGCTGTTTGATGCTAGACGCGCAGGGACGGTGCAATGGACGCGCCTGCACCTGGAGCAGACCCTGAAGTTGCGCCATCTTGTGACCGGATTGGCATATGACCGACCATGTGTTCATTCTACTACCTGGAGTGAAGTGAGAATAACGCGCTGGTTTGGATGGACGAAGTGATGGATGGGAAAGTATGGACTAGATGGATAAATGGGGAGATGGCGGACATCTGCGTTTGATTTGGGACAAATAGGTGTGGAAATCCGAGTGTCTACGATGCTATCTAGCCTGGTCGGTAGCTACCGATTGACGGGTCCGGTTAGCCTACACCACCAACCTAGGTAGCCGCCTAGGTAGGTAGTCCTTACCCGCCGCCGATGCCCATCAACTGTTGGGTTGCCGACTTTGTGAAAGAAAACGACTAAGAATGCCTTTGTCCCCTCTCAGCAGATTCTTGACTTATATGATTGTGATGATCAGAACGCTGCTGAGTCACAACTGTGATCGTATCGGGCGAAGATGTGGCGAAAAGCTAAGAGGGAGAAAAATCATTCCTTGTGTATCTCCTTAGGGGCCTAGCAATAGTGATGAACTATATCCTGCACAGCAATACCTGTACGTAGTAAATTTCGCCAGAACGAAAACACACACAATAATACGTAGCCATGTAGTAATCAACTATTATAATCTGTTACATCGTACACTGACACTGTCTTGCAGGAACTATTTCGCCAAAATTGATAGACGGACACGAAATGACCAATTGTCTGTGACACGCAGATGGCTACTGCAGGCCCTAGGTAATCACAGAACGATCTGCTGCGCTGGACACAGACTGTGCGCATTTTTCAGCTGTGCGCGCAGTCCTCGTGACGGGCTCTGATGCCAGCAAATAACCAAACCCAGAGCATACCTAGCTACGTAATAAATCACCAAGGTACATTGTAGAACACAAAAGAAAAGAAATTTTCGAGGCTCGAGAGACAGCCAGACGGTGCACCGTATTGTAGGGGCGTATGGGTAATCCTCTGCAGCGCGCCTTCCCACGCGCTGCTCGTAATCTGTAACACTCGCGCCTGCCCGTTCACCACGCGAGAATTACCGCTAAGCCGAATCCAGACGCAACTCGGAATTGATTGATTCCATGATGCCAGATATCGACCTTCGCACTTGCCAAAGATCATTGATGAGAGTGACGACGACAATGAAAATGACGGCCTCCGATGACGAAGAGCATCGATCTCCAGTAAAACCATGTCCACCAAACTCATCCATGCCGAGAAGATGACAGCGTTCAGCCAGGGATATACCATGGTTAGGCTGTTGGTCCAGGCCATTGCTGAGCCTCACATCTTTCTACGTTACTCCTTCTATTCCATCTTCACCTGCCGATGAGCAGAGGACGGGACCGGCGATCATACTCGAATGCGCCACCCCGGATATCATGTGCTCGAGTCAAAGAAGACAAGGGACCATGCAAACAGCAAACGAGTTCCCAAGAAGCATGTGAGTGACGGTCTTGGGATACACAAACATCTGCTGGTCTGTTGTTTGGGACCTTTGTGGGCAGAAACCTCGGAATGCGATTGGTTCATCACGGACGCTTCAAGCTGTCAAAGGGTTGAGGTCCCGGACATGAGCCGATCAAGAACTTCAACGGATGACTAGTCAACCGTACGAAGTACGAGAAAAAGGACTATGAAGTACTCACTAGCCAGTATCGCTGAAACTGCCACCCCCAGCGTCTTGTCAGCTCATATTCACGGATAGTACGGATCAGATTGTGCCCGTAGCGCAACTTCGCGATGCCTCACTGACATTCAGACATGACAAGCCACGATCACATTCTCGCGACAAAGGGATTCATTCTTGCAACCAACAAAGAGGAAAAAAAGCAAGACATCCTATCACATCACGAACGGTGCAAAAATGCCATCTCGTGCCTGTGGCAGATCGAGGGTGGGGGGCAGTCGGGACGCACCCAGGGCTCTACACTAACATGAGACGGCGGCCTGTCTGTTTCAGCGCCCTGAATGGATACCCTCTTCTTCGAAGTTTATGCACTACGACTTAGCGACACCGATTAGGCCCAAAGGGGAGGCAGAGCCTCGCCCCTGGTTCGCCAAGCTGACCCATAGCAGTATTGTCCTTGTCTATATGAGGCTCAACCTCTACCAGACGTACTAACTTTAGGTACGTTTATCCCGTACAGGAGCTCACGCCGGGGCTCGATCCCAAGACAGATAGGGCTAACCACAAGGAATGTCAGCGAGCGGGCAAGCAGCCCCATATGCGCCCCATCGTTCGGACCATTGACGAATATACTCGGTACTAGACTCGAGATCTTCGTTGGTTTGCAGACAACGATCCCGTCCAGCCAGGCCCCCAGCCCAGTGCCCCCCCAAGCAGCCCGTCATCAGGCGCCGTGGCCGGGTTCTCCAAATACAGTCCTAGTGGTCCAAAGATCGACGCCTGCTAAGCCCTTTCTCGCTGAGCTAGTCCTGCTCGTACTATATTCTGCGGATCAAGACCACCATTTCAGGTCGTCATTCATTCAATTCGACACAAGCGGACGTATACTCTATATATTTTCGTCCACGTAATATGCCATCCCATTCCTCGGTATCGCGCATTAGCCACGGAGCGCAGTTCCTATCGGAAGACTCAATCAGCCGTTCTGGATCTCTAGGTTCATCTCTTCAAGAGGCAACCGCCTCGGCTGGGCGGCTTCTGACAGGCTGAGGCCAGCCTCATAGTAATCGCTATTATACATGCGCATACCTGGCAGTAGAAAGGTGCATCGCCAGTCACAGAGATTTGTCATTGGGGGCCTCTCAAGCTTCGTTCTTCTCGGTTAGATCTCAAAAGGAGCCCCTCGAAATCGTCTGTCGCAAGAAGCCGGGGGTCAGGGCACTGACTGAGGCTTGAGCAGAACGATGCCTTTCTCCCGCCTCGGTACAAGTCCATCACGCTCATCACTGGTGCGGCGCATCTTGAACCCCCCTCGCAACCCTCGGTCGCATCCGAGTGGCATACTGCGACGATATCATCAGCTAGAGGGAAAGAAGCCGCCATCCCATCTGTTCGTTCGGCAGGTCGGCAGACGGCTGTCACGTTGATCCGAGCTCTCCGACAGGCATGATACGTGGTGGCAGTCTCCTTGGCTGGACCCCTGCGCGGATCTTGAGCAGCCAGTTGGAGTCTTGGAGATCCGCTGCAAGCAGTCACATTGTTCTGACGGCTCACGGGTTTCATCTCACAATAAGGCCTGGCCTGGTTTGACGGTCCTACTGTGTATACTCACGCTGATCGCTGGCGACTAGCCCCTCCCAAAGTCGCATTAGCCTGATTCGATTGCACTGCGATTCCGGCCAAGATTGTGTGATATTTCTTTTTTGTTTTGACCCGTGTGATAGGTCAGTATAGAGTCTTCATCGCAAGTCCGTGTGAACTCAGCTCAACGGTGTCTACGTTATGTTTGGACCCGCACCATTAGAGTTTAAGATTGCCATCGTCAGGCACGATGCCAAAGCGCATCGCCATGGTTTGAAATGTTGACCTCCACGAGCAAGTATAGTGTCTCCTAGGACCTGGCCACCGTTGTCCCTCTCGTATCCAAGTGAGGTAGATGAGGGTGCATGCACCAGGTCAGCTTGCCAGTTGACGAAGCACTCGGGTCCAGCGCGACATGTTTCCGGTACGGAGACAAGCACGCGGGATCCCCACCGGAGCGCAGTATATCATGGTGGCCACACTTGGACTGAGATATGAACCGGATCATAGAGAGTCGATTTTTGGGTGGGCCAGCTAACGCACCAATTGTCTCCTTGCAGACCATGATCCGCACACTATGTCAGCTCTAGCAGAGTCAAAAGAATTTTTCGCCCAATCCAGACTCACGGGAAAACGGCGCGGCAGAATCCAGACACGATATCCGGAGACTTTGCCAATTCTCGGCGTGCTTGCGTTGATGAGTCGTTATACTAGCACTGCAGCTTTTATCATCGGGCTTTGGCATACATCCACATCTACGCTGTTCAAAGAAGTAATGATCGAGTGAGTTCATGCGTAGAAGAGGAATGGCTATCCTCTTTCCCAACTTGGTGTTACCACCGCTGCAACTGAGTTGCCGACGAGGATCGCTGCCCTTCAATTCGACATCATAGTGGATCACGAACATGCATCCGCGCTGCTGTAGGATAAAGTTATACTCGCAATGATACCCAACTCTCTCAACACGCTTGATATGCAGGTCACCGTACGCCGTACTTGTCACAAACAGCCGAGGAGAGAACCACTGTTCAAACCTGCAACCCATCTTATTCCCAACACATTTGAACCAATCCCAAGGCGAAGAGATCCTCCGGTTGTTGATAAGAAGCACTCTCGGCGTCCAAGTAGATTAAAGAGAAAACGTAGGGGGCAAAACTCTTTCCCATGTTCTGGTCTATTCAAGCCAGGCTCCGAACTAGCCTCTTTTCCCTTTCTGCACACTGCACAAGTCAGCAAGAGTGTTTGCGTCCAGGACGGTGTTGTATCCATGCGGGCCACGGCATGTACCTCTGGTGAGAGCAGACGACCATTCAAGTTTCGACCGGTCAAGGCCGGATTGATCGTTGTCGTGTCTCGGCGTCTCGAATCTATGATGGACAGCGGGTTGTGCCCCCGGAGCGTTCGACTAGAGTTCTCCTGATGGGGCGAACGTTTTATTAGAAAACATGTCTTGCAGCGGTCGATCGCATAGGAAATGCGATGTTGACAACAAAGGCTGCGGCGGCGGATCCAGGATGATTCTGCAAGACTGCGTGGCTGGCTGCATTGAGCGGACATATACTACTGTCAGATCCGGTGAACAATCCAAGAGAAAATGCAATCTACGAGTATTGCATTTCGCAGCCCTAGGAGTTATACTCTGACAATCGCAGGCCCTGGTTACTGTATAGCTATGGAGCACGAAACACATTATCCGATCTTGTTGTTATTTGTCGTTTTTCTTCCCAAATTGATCGTACTTGGTAGAAATATAGTACTAGATTGAGCAAATGTATCCCTTTGAATCGTTGAGCACAATGAGGTAGAAGAAAAGCGACTTGTACCTACGACTACCCGGCACGTACCGATCTCGGAGGGATTGCATCACGGCCGTTACGCATGCTTTCGTACACAGCATAATTATTTTCCGACGACTGGGCCAGACACGACGCGTGGGGTTTGCCATGAGACAAAATCAAGACGGGGAGCACGACATGCCACTCTCTGCCATGGCGCCCGCCCATCGGCTGGCCGGGAGCGCTTGGCTGTCCTCCAGACACGTCATCTCATCCCTTCCATGAGGGGACCATGTCGCCTTGCACTGAGGTACACGACGTTGCAAAGGTGGGATGTGAAAACTCTTCAGATGGGAGAGAGAAGAGGTAGAGAAGGAGTATTCCCGAATGATCAAACAAGCGGTCTGTCCCTTTTACTCGAAAGCCAATGGCGAATGTACCTGTGCGTAGTGTACTTGCGTGTAGCCAAGATATCCATGTATCTTCTCGTGAAGGCCCTCATTGATTTCTCCCATCATGTATACAACCACCCTAGGCCAACTCTCTCCCCTTTCCGACGTGCGCTCGATATCTAAAATACGAACGAGACGGCGACGAACATGAGAGAACCCCATCGGTCTGTGATATTGGACATGGCCAGTATATGCGGCCATCACCTACGATGGAATAATGGAGTAACATTCGACATGGAGAGATCACTCGAGGGAGAAAAGATCCAGACCGGGTCTGCATTCTTCTCTCGGAAGGGTGTCACCGCTTGACATGTCTCTACTGCACGCCGGAGGGAAAGAGACGAAGAGGAACAAGAAAAACATGGCGGCGGTCGCACGAGCTGTCCGATGCGCCCATGCAACAAGCCTCTCCGGAGATTCCAATTAGCAGGCCACGGCTCCTTTCCACGTCGCCCCCCGCGGGTACTTGCCGCAGTTGATGTATGCACTCATCCGCCGGCTTCCGGTCTCTTGTCGAAGAGCAGTATTCTTTTCTTTTGCTTTTTTTGAACATGTCAGAATCTTACGATCATGGCTGGTTGCATATGGCAAATCGGAATTCGATTTCGGAAGAGGAAAAATGACATACTCTTTTCTTGCGAGGAAATATCTGAGGTGATACATTCGAAGTTAAAGACAAGATAGTTTGAGTGGCTTTATTGATGGACCTGGACACCGCCCTTCTCCTTGTGGGCAATCCAGATAGCATACATGTGATTTGAAATAATTTCATGCATTGGTAGTGACGCATCATGGATCCCTGTCGCATACCTTTTCGTCAACGAAAGTAGCATGCTTATAATGAATGGTTATTATTAAACAATGATTTTACACAATCGTCTTGTTTGAACTAAAGCATACCTCATGGAAATGCTCAATGATGATGCTAAAAATGTAGGAGCAAAATTGCTTGACACTACCATTCACTCCAATGGAAGTTATCATCATTTAGGCTCTGAACAATGAGCCTGTCAGGTTTCACACGGAATTAAGCAACTTGCTACTCGGACCGCTTTCCGGGTCCGCATTGCTATCAGACTATCATCAGATGGTCTTCTTCCCACCCTTAGCCTTCTCGGCCTCGTCGACGAACCACTTTCCCGCTCGCGCGAGTCCCTCCTTCATGCTGACCTTGGGGTGGTACCCAAGCACTCTTTTGGCCTTTTCTCCATTCAGTGTTTTAGTGATCGTTGTCAACTGGACGGCCTCGCGCGTGATAATGGGGTGCTCTCTTCCCAACGTCCTGACCCAGGTGTACCATTCACTCATGATGGCCGTCACCAGAGCCAACCAGATCGGGATGATTTTGATCTCTTCTTTCCTCACAGGGAGTCCGACGGACGCGCCAATGGCGCGCTGAAACTCCCAGAACGGCACCGGCTCCTCGTTGGTGACATTGAAGGTCTCCCCGTCGATGCGCACGTCGTCTGCCGGAGCAGGCTTTCCAAAAGCGCCGAGGAGAGCCTCGGCGGCCAGGAAGTGGGCGTCTACCAGGTTGGAAATGTAGACAAAGTCGTACAGGTTGCCGCCGGGCCCCATCTGGAACCGGCCCTTGCCGGCGCGCGCGTTGGCGACGATCTTGCCCATGCAGACCCCATCGCGCTCGCCAAATGCAGTGGCGGGCCGCAGGGACACGGTCAACATGGAAGAGTCGCCCTGCTGGCGGTTGGCTGCGAGGATCTCCCCCTCGGCCTCGGCCTTGGTCAGCGTGTACACTCGTTTCTGCTGCGGGTACTTGAGGACGGGAAGAGTCTCGTCGGCGTCCACCAGGTCGGATAAGTTGTCGTGGATGACCGAGGACGTCGAGGTGTTGACGAATGCCTGGACCGTCTTGATCTTCATGGCCGAGTTAAGTAGATTCCGGGCGCCGTCGACGTTGACTCGGCGGAATACATTGGGCTGCTGGGCAGTCGAGTCCGGGCATGCCACGTGAAAGACTGTCCTTGGCCTGGCAGCAGAGAATGCAGCCTCGACGTCCGCGGCAGACGAGATGTCGCCATTATGGTATGTGACACCGGGGAATCGGTTGCGGCTGGTATCGATATCAATGACGTGAATCTTGCAGCTGAGATCGCGTTCCAAAAGATCAGATACGATATGCGAACCGATGAAGCCACAGCCGCCTGTCACCAGGACGGGTCCAAGGCTAGGAGAGCTCTTTGCAACAGAAGCGGCTGGCATGATTGAGAGTTGATCAGAATAAGCGATCACCGTCTAGTTAAGTCTTAAGAACTTCGCCAGCGAGGTAAAGAGGAAGGTGAAGAATAAATGACCAGGTCGGTATCGGGAGCTTTGAACCCGTATATGCCCCCTGTCAGTATTCGCTGGTCGTTTCCTCGCACTGAACCCAAAGTCGAGTGCCAACAGCAACTTTGCATCTTAGTAAAGTAACCGCAATCGTGCCACGCCCCCACTATGTTGGCAATGTTATACCTTGACACTCCACTGCTATGCAACCCATCCCGGTCAGATAATTGATGTACACAAAATGGGGAGACAGACGTGACTGAATTGAACGCAAAACAGTGCTCATCTAGCAGAAGGCGACGGTCATAAGTTCGTCAGGGCGAGGTAGCACATGAGCACATTCGGTATGATGAGCTCCGTAAGTAAGCCCAGAAGGTATCAGAAATGAATAGTTTTTGTTATTACATCCGAGCATACTCAGCTCCCCCCTTCTTCACATGATTTGTTTGTTTGGATTTCCAATGTAGATACAAGACTTTGTAAAACGAAAGATCCAAAGCCCGGAATCATTTCAACTTCAAGATCCTCTCGGCCGCGTACTCTGACGCGGCGACGATCATGGCCGAGGGGTTGCCGGTAGACATGCCCGGGAAGATGGATGCGTCGACGACGAAGATGTTGTCCGTGCCGTAGACCTTGGCGTTGAGGTCGACCACGGCCGTGCCATTGTTGACGCGGCCGTCGTCGAGTCCTAGCTTGGCGGTACCTGTTCCAAAATTCATTAGCAAAAGCTGCATCACTCGAGCCTGGACAGCTTACCCATCCAGTGGTTGGATCTCCTCGCGTTGGCGGTGACGACCAAGGAGTCGACGTAGTCGGCCGTGGTCTGGTTGGCCGTGGGGAAGGCCCAGGTGAGATTCTTGACGCCCGCGAGTGCGGCCCGGAGATTGTCGATGCTCTTGAGCACGGCCTCCTTGTCACCGGCGGTGCGCAGGAACGGGTGCTCGGCCACGACGGTGCTGAGCTGCGCCGTGATGGCCATGCGCCCGCGCGACGTCGAGCCGCGACCCAGGTACTGGCTCATGATCATAGTGTCTGCGAAAGTCACCTCTCGTCAGCCCTTGCTCTCAATTTTCTAGATTGTTGGTGGCATAGCATGGAGGGTCATTGGACTTACTGTTCGAATCCGTCTTGTCTGCGCCCTCGACACGCGACGTGTATTGCATTTGGCGAACTTTGCCGTCCGACGACGTCACCTCATCCCAAAACTAGAAAGTTTTAGCAGTGGACTCAGATATTGACTCAGCTGAATTACCATAGGCCCGATGTTGGGTGCGGACTGTGTGAATATGCCCGTTCGGTTTGCTATACGTATGTGAGCTTATATGATTCGTGCAAGATTGTCTTTGGTAATATACCGAGATAGCGTTCTTTATCTGACGGGATTGGGTCGGTCCACGCTTGGTAGAAGTCATAGAAGACGACATCGGGGTGTGTCACGTAAACATCGGTCTAATCGAGGTCAGAATGCTGGAACCGATATTGGAAGAAAGTGCTTACATTGAGGTGGTCGATAAGGTTGGAGCCGACAGGCAGATTAATCCAGGAGTCTTTTGCAATCATGGTGGGACCGTCCGTTGAACTGGCCACGATGGCCAGCTGGTCAGCCGGACCAATACCGCCTAGGGTATGTTAGTATATATTTGTTGAGAAGATGGTGTTGATAAACATGTTCTTACTTCGCAGCAACAGCTTAGCTGAGCCAAAAGTGCCTGCCGCCAGAATGACGCGCCCCGTCTTGGGCGTCAACTTGATGGTTCCAGCGAATCCACCATCACCGTTGCACTCGAGTTCTACACCAGAAGCAAGGGCGCCGTCTCGGACCACTCTCTTGACGGCCGTGTTCATGTAGAGACTAAAATTGGGCCGCTTGAGCGCCGTCTGCAGGTACGTGGACAGCGGCCCGCCCCTCTCGCCGTGGTCGAACATGTACGTGGTGCGGCCGTACGTGTGGTTCTTCTCCGTAGGTGCCTGATTGGGCGTGACCTCTTTCCAGCCGGCCTGCTTGAAGCCGCCGGAGATGATGTCGAAGCCCTGGCGCTGGTAGAGGACTCCGTCCGCAGAAGGGTTGACCGTCCCGGGGATGCGAGCGAAGGCGCGGTCCTCTGCGAATTTGACGTCCTTGTGTTGCCACCCTGCCGGGAAGTTCTCGTCCCAGTCGGCGGGATTTGGCTATTGCCTATAGTCAGCATAATTCCATTCTCTTCTATAGGCTTTAAAACACCAACCTTCCACCACAGTCCAGCGTTGACAGCAGTGCCGCCTCCTAGAACACAGCCGGCCATCTGATCCGTGTCAGTACATGCAACACCAGCCGAATCGACCCAGATCTGGTTGCAAAGTCCGGGCACGTCGAAACGTGTCAAATTGGTGCCCTGTAGCCACTGCGGCTTCATCGTTCCGTTGTAGCGACCAGATGACGGCGGGCCCTTCTCGATGAGTAGAACCTTGTGGCCAGCATCGCTCAGTCGATCCGCAATGGGAATACCTCCAGCGCCGGCACCAACGACAACATAGTCGTACGTATCTGTTGAGGGTGCCGCACACGAGGGCGTTGCGCTTGGAATGGGAGTCGTGGTCGGCGGCGTTGTGGGCTGCGATGTCGTTGTCGTCGTCGTCGTCGTGGCTCCGCCGCAAGCACCGTTGGTGGTCTTGGTGGCAAGTGCTGTCCATTGTGTGTAGGCAGAGTTCGTGGCGTTACTCAGTTGACCTCCATACTGTCCAAAGACGTCATGCTGGGAGAAGGAAGAGTCGGGACAGCTGGGATTTGCCACCACAGCTTGGGCTTGGGCATATCCAATGACGAGTGATCCGCTGCTGGTGGAAACCGACCCGGTCGCTCCGTTTTGGTTCCAAGAGTAGCAGTTCTCGCAGCGATAGATGACTTCGAACGACGACCCATTGACGGAAGAGGATATCTGCGTCAGCTTCGCGTCACCAGTGTATACTGTGGGCAGGTTATAGCCGGTGGCGTAGCGGAAGGACGTGACGACCTGGTCCTCGTACGGCCATGCCACGAGCAACAGAGCTCCAGTCATCTGCCCCGACTCTCCGTGAGATAGACCGCACCATCCTGCCGTACATTTCTGTTTCCAAATCAGTCAGAGACACTTACTATTAGAGCTTGCATGTCTTACCAAGATTCCGATGTACTCGGTCGTATCCTTTGTCAGAGCATCTCCAGGAAGCGCAATACCATACGTATAGCCGGCCTTTTGGGACCACGTCGAGAACTTGATGCCCGTCTTGGGGTCAGTGTAGGCGGTTTGGGCGAGGCATGATTGAATAGCTTCGGATTGTCAGCAATGACACTCCCAAGATGTGTATTCTGGCCTTCACTTACACGTAGCAGCTGCGAGGAACGCGGACGCAACACGAGTGAACCCCTTCATCTTGAACATAGGAACGAATGAGAACTGCACTCCCAAGAACCAGTAGTTCTCTTTTTTCCTGGAATCAAATCGGTTCGGGGACTCGCCCACCTACATATCCTGTTTACTGAGTTCCATGGTCGGAGCTCAAATTCAAGGAGCCAGCATGTTCACTGTTGGTCGCCGTTATTGCGCACATGACCTTGTAACATGGCCTTCACCACTAGGCTGTTTAGCAAGAATTACCCGGTGATTTGCAAATCGCCTCTAGACTTTTCGATGATATTGAAGAGGAACCCTCTTGAGCGACCCAGCTCATGTACAGGCTATTGCAATCTACTCGGTTCAGATCGCCTCAACCGGAAGCACGGTGAAAGGGTCCTGTTCGGTAGCCATATGGCACGGAATGGTACGAATGTGGCTAGATTATAGCCAAGATCGTGTAGGCTAGACGCGGGCCGTCTTGTCTGGATGGAGGATCGGTCTTCTATTGAGCCTCTGCAACGTTAATGCGCCACAGCAAGGAAAAAGAACTGTTGGCGTCACAAATTGAACATGTCATTCAATATATTCATCACCGACAACTTGAATGCTCCAATCAGCTGGCGTCCCGATAACCGCCCAAGAAGAAAGTGCCGGAACTGCCATTGTCCATACCAGGAACCAAAAGCCTGCCATACTTCCGCCATCTACTTGCTCCATGGCCGTAGTTTGATCTTGATTCTGTTCATGTCATCAAGCATCGAGGTTTGTTCCATGAGCTTTACACATGACACCTAGAAATCGGAACATTCCCGACAGACCGCCCAATACAACTCAGGAGGCCATCCAGGGCCCCCAGCAATGCAGCCCTGGGGGAGCGCCAATGTGACCCCTGCCCATGAAGCGAACGGGTGCGACTCCCGTGACTTGAATTATTCACCATCAGGAACTGTCAAGGCAGATGCGTTCTTGACACTGATTGATGAGGGTCTGGATAAAAGGCGTTGTGGCTGATATTAAGCTTAATTGCGAATAGATTGCCGACCAAGTCAACGGAACTTGCTACCCTGGCACCCCGCTGGCCTCATATAGCCCATCAGCCTATATCAGATCTCGCCTCCCACCGAATGGGCTCGCGACCCGATTGCTCAGAGGCAACATTACACTCTGCACCTTGCATTCGTTTATCTGCAGAAAGAATGATTATCAAATTGAAGTTCATCACCACTCGCCTGTGTTACTCAAAGTTACATATTTGCAGTGGCCAGCGAGATGCCAAGCAATTACAGAAAGAATATTAGTTTTAACTATTGCTGAGTCGTCAATAGCCGCTGAAGACTCGGCGATACTTTTGTCGCCGTAAGTGCTGGTCATGATGGCTGGCGTCTAAGTTTGCTTATTGCTAATATAGAATTTTGAATTAGGCGAAGAGTCGAGCGCCTACAGCATATAAGCAGATCATGATATTGCATATCGTTGTATTCTACGCGGCTATTCATCTTTGCCAGAGGCCGCCCGAAAGATTATCATGGCAATAATTATCGTTGGTAGAAAGTTGAGGCGCTTTGGAGCGGCAAAGATCTTGAACCATGGTCGTGAATGGTGAGCCCGTAGAGGGATAGCGATTAAAGGGATGGTTCAACCATGTCCTAAGGCTCAGACCCATCAAGGGGAAGCACACACATTGCAGCAAGGAGCTTTCTCTGTGTCACATACCATACACTGCATTTCAAACAAAACACCAACTCTGATGTCTCTACCTAGTAGAAAACAGCATCATGATATTATCTTTCTTATTAGTTTGGTGGAGTCTTGTGTTCCTTTGAACAACCCATACAGTCGGTCATATGGACGGTCAATTACTGCTACCACCACGAGATTCGGACAAAGAAACCGACATTCCGCTTTTGTGCTCACTTCAACTCAAGCAGAATGCTATAGTAGTAATCACTCGAATAAATCTGACCTCTTATTTCCAGATTCGGAATCTCAACACCCGAGCTAGACCTCAAGTTGGAACGCCAGCGCTTTAGCCGGTAGATTGACTTGGCTACCACGTGTGACGATAATGTTTGCCCAGCGCCAAGTTATAATCTTGGCGGACTCGGGTAAAGTCTTATCACTCACTATATGGGGAACAGCTTCTTCCCCCATTTGTTAGTCCTCGAGGTCAACCGTCATGCCGCTTATGCCACTGTTGGATTCGATCAAACATTGGACAACAGAACGCGGCACGCTCGATCAGAGATAGAATAGCATTGTTTCGTGTACACTGGCTTAGAAATACTATTATCGATGTGATTCCCTCCGAAGGGGGCATGAGGCAGGTATGTAAGGAGAGCAGGCGTTTATAGAGACAATATTGATATTTATGAAGTACATATTTGAATGAAGTGCATCCTCGCCGGCTCAGCTAAAATCACTTAATTCTGCATTCTTTGTAAACCCACCACTCGAGTTCAAGTTTGATATTGCCCATCCCTTTGGCCCTCTTTCGCAGGCATTGATATCCTCCGAAAATGAAGATCTTCGCTGGAACCGTCGCCGCGGCCTTGGCCGCGCAGTGCGCCTCGGCCCACTACATCTTCACGACCTTCTCGCCGGGCACGGCCAAGGCGGCCGCCTACGAGTACGTCCGGCGCAACACCAACAACAACTCGCCCGTGCTCGACCTGGCCTCCAACGACCTCCGCTGCAACGTGGGCGGGGCTACGGGCGCCAACACGTCGACCGTCGAGGTCGCCGCCGGCTCGCCCTTTACCTTTACCCTGGACCAGGCCGTCTACCACCAGGGTCCCGTCTCTCTGTACATGTCCAAGGCGCCCGGGGCGGCCGCCGACTACGACGGGAGCGGCGCGTGGTTCAAGACGTTTGATTGGTGAGCAGACTTGCAACGACCTCTTGACAAGGCTACGAGCTCTTCTTCTAACCATGTCCTCCCTTTTCTTCCACAGGGGCCCTACGTTCTCCGGCGGTTCCGCCAGCTGGACCATGTCGGCGTCGTACTCGGGCACGATCCCCTCGTGCATCCCGGCGGGCGAGTACCTCTTGCGGGTGCAGTCGCTGGCCATCCACAACCCGGGCAGCACGCCGCAGTTCTACATCTCGTGCGCCCAGGTCAAGGTGACGGGCGGCGGGTCGGCGGCGCCGTCGGCCACGGCCAAGATCCCCGGCTTTATCAAGGCGACGGACCCTGGGTACACTGCCAACGTAAGGGAAATTACATGATGGACACCTGTTTTCTTTCCCTGCGGGTTATTGGGCTGACGAGTCTTCTCCAGATCTATAACAACTTCAACTCATACACCGTTCCTGGACCTGCAGTTGTAAGTGCTGTTTTGTCTCTGAGTATATAAAAGTCTTGACATTAACCAATAATCCAGTTTAAATGCTAAGCGTGGCATTTATGTTCTGACTTTATAAAGCGAGTCGACAAACACCGTTGTTGATGAGATATTGCAAGGAAACTGCTTTTTGCTATAAAAGGAAGTGCATCGCTATAATTAGGTAGACAAGCAGTTAGACAGGCGAATCATAGTCCGTCATGAGCTATTTCCGAAGAATTTCGTAATCTTCTGTGTCCCGGCCTGTTTCGACTTCTGGGGCGATTTTGTACCATTGCTCGTAGCACTGATTTTGGGCCGGCCCTGCTTCTTTTGCGGCGACGGCGACTGGCCCGGCCCCGTGGACCGCAGCGCCTTCTTCGGCGGACCATTCTCGTCGCCGTTCTTATCATCGTCGTCTGCCTCGCGTTTCACACCACTACTCAGCCTGGCCAAGCTCTCGCCCACGTCCCTGGCGATCTTGTCCTTGGAGTCCTCCTCGAGGGCAGTCTTTTCCTCTACGAACCCAGTGTCCTTCTTGACCTCGATCTCTGGTTGCTCCGTGGCCGAGTCCTTCTCCTCCTCCTTCTTTTTCTTGCCGGGGCTCTTCTGCTTTGCCCCGCCCTTTGCGAAGAAGTTGGCAATATTGGACTTGTTCTCCTTGCTGTCGATGGGCACGACAAAGGTCGGCGAGTTGTTGCCGACCTTGCCGACCTCTTTGCTGACGGGGTAGACCTCGAGCTCCCCGTCGAACGGCCTCAGCAGGCTCTGAAGTTCTTTCGTCCACTCGTGGCGGCCCGGGTCGAGCCAGGTCCGCAGCGCCTCGGACCCGTTGTCCAGGATGACGGGCATGCGGTCATGTAGGAACCGCAGCTGCGCGTTCGAGTCCGTCGTGATGATCGTATACGTGTAGTGCATCTGCTTCTGCTTCTTCGGCTTCTGCGCCCCGTCGTCGTCGTCTCCCTCCTCGTCGTCGTACTGCACGCAGTCCCACAGGCCCGCAAAGCACATGAGGTGCCCGTCCCGGCGCTTGACAAAGTGCGGGATCTTGTCTTTACTGCCATCCTTCTTGAGCCACTCGTAGAAGCCCTGCGCGACAACGATGCAGCGCTTCCGCGCCTTCATCGTGCTCCACATGCCGCCGCCCTGCGCCAGGGAGTCGTCCCGGCAGTTGATCGTCTTCATCATGCTGCCGTAGTCCGGGTTGCGCTTGGTCCAGAACGGGATCAGGCCCCATTTCATCGACTGGAGCTTGTAATGGGTCTCCTTGGTGCCGCCCTGGTCGCTTTGCTCGTCAGACGCCGATTTGACGTTATCCACATCACCGGAACCATGGTCGTTTGTTGCTGAAGATGCATGATTTTGGCTGCTGCTGCTGCCTGGATGTTGGCGGGGCCCGGCTCCGTAGTGAGGCACGTCGGCGCGGTAGACAACACCATGGTAACCTGGAGCAAAGTTGTAGGACTGGCGCGGCGCTCCTTCGCCTTCATGCTCTGGTGCTTCGTCGACGGGCATATTCTGGTCCTGCAGCATCTGCCGGATCTGCGCCGGGCGCTGTTGTAAATCATCGTTAGCTTGTCTTACACCCGAGATGTCAGTGGCCGTACCAGTGCCAATGCGTATCGACCACACATATCGTCTTGTTCTCTCGTCGACACGATTGTTTTTGCAGCCTATGTATTAAAGACACGCATTAATCATGGTTCAATGATTGCCGTTTGAGCTCAGTTGCGTTTGTAAATCCAATGACGAAATAGAGAACGCGGAACAACGCCAAAGCACGTGACACCTATTAAGCACTATATCCATTCTTGTCGGCATCCGGGCGCAGCAAGGGACGATCTCGTACCTGCAAGCAACGTCATCATACTTTTACAACGAAGACAGAGAACAGCTCCTAGAGCGTTTTGTCATTCCAGTCTTGCTATCCATGAGAAACGTTGACGCTCGATGGCTCAATGATCGCAAAAGGCAGATACTGAGTACAGACCCAGCCCAGTGATACTTTTTAGCGGATGTGAGGTCAGTGGTAGGAGTCAGCCCAGATTCACAATAGCATCTTGAGGTCATACAGCACAGATTGTCGGCATCAGAACGGTGGTTGATTGGTTTGTCAATGCTTTCATCATTCCCTAATAATTCATTTTGTGAAACCGATCCACGCCAAACCATGCACAAGTGACGCCTGATGAAATCCCTTCCAGCTGCTGAAAAGTGCTCGCATGGTATATCGGAAGAGACGCAGCACATGACCGTTCCTAACCCATTCTTCAACCCATAACAAGGCCCGCTTAGACCTTGAAACCTCTGGATCGTCTGCGACCACGGGCACGCTCGAACTTGCGGCCCTTGGACTGGACGTAGGGCTTCTTGTTCTTGTGGGGACCCATGCCGAAGTGCTTGACGGCCTCGCGGGAGTTCTTGGGGCCACGGAGCAGCAGGGTGTTGCTGCCAGTGGGGGCACGCAGAGCGAGCTGGTCGAGGGTGAGGGTCTCACCACCGGCAGCCAGGATGCGGGCACGGGCGGTGGCGGTGAAGCGCAGAGCGGCGATGCTCAGCTTGGGGACGGTGAGCAGACGGTTGTCGTCGGTGATGGTGCCGACAACGACGACGGTCTTGCCCTCCTGGCCCTTGCTCTGACCGACAATGCGGGAGACAGAGACGGGGGGTCTGTTGATGCGGGACATAAAAAGACGGCGCAGGACGACCTTGTTGAAGCTCGAGTCGGTACGACCTGTAGTGAAGAGATGGATCAGCGCCAAATTCGGCCACGCTGGGCTGCACGGAGAGATGGAGGGTTGATGCTCTCGTGCATGGAGCAGGGTAAAGACTTACGAGCGAGGAAGCGGTACAGCTTAACCAAGAGCTTGAGGTAGACGTTGTCGCTCTTGGGCGCCTTGCGGTGAGTGCCGCGCACGTGGTGTCTGTCCAAATCGATACCTTTAAAGCTAATTGTTAGCTTCTTATTCAAGTATGCTCATGTTGGGACATCGTCATCCAGCGACGGAGAGACTCGAGAGCCCGCGAACGAGAGCGCGACAACAGAGGCAGGAGCGGATTTCACACCGATCCTGCTTGCGTATGGCGTCTCCCTCGTTCATTGCGACTCTTGATCGAGACCTCGTCCATCGAAGGAGAGATTTGTCCAGGTCGCAGACGATGCGAGATTCGCAAGAGCCCGCGAGGAGTTTGAGATTGTGCGATTCGATCAAACTCTCATCCTCGCTGGCGGCAATTGCCTCTCAAACATCGCCCACTTGCACACGAAAAATCCAAGTAATAGACGTACCCATCTTGACGTTGACTCTGTCGAGGTTGCTGAGTCGATGGGTTGAATTGTTGGCTGCCGGGTTAGTATAAGACGAGGAGGGAAAAAAGTTCTCGTGAAGGCCCGCCGGCAAAGTGGGAAAGTTCGATTGGCAGAGGTGGGACGAGTCTGTGGGTGGGCGGTGAAAATTGGCAGTTAGGGTAAAACTTCGCCAGAACAAAAATCTCTAGTAAAAAGTACGTACCTTTCTTACCTAACCAGCAAGTGCTTTCGGTTTTTGCTAGTGCAGCCCGGCTAGCCTAGTGTGGGGCATTTGGGCAGGGGTCTTTTGGGTCCAGCGACTCCAGCCAAAAAGCCCAAAGCATGAAGCGCACGATTTCGGGACCACTGTTGGAGGCATGTGAGGTAGGTAGGTACGGAGTGGGAATCAACTGACAAAATTGGGACGTTCAGTTGGCATCGGACTTTGTGTTCAAATGAATAGGTCTTTCACCAGATTTTTCGATTGCTGGAATCTACTGCGTGCCTGCCGAGAATTTGCAGCAGCGATATACTCCGTTACGGAATACACGTAAAACCGCATGGTTGAAGCATGTTCAATGTCCCAATACAGAACACGATCCGACACAAGTCGTCATGCAGGAGAAATCGCATACATGAACAATTCTATGTAGAACTATCGAGACTTCAGTATTGTATATTTCCTAAGACTACCGCCATGTATTGGTCTGTTCTCGGATACGATGCCATGAACCAAGTACTGAATAGAAAACTCTGGTTTTCTAACGTAACAAATCTGTTTTGTCTAGCATCCTGGTTGCCTGCTAACCAGCTCCGATGGGCAAAATCCTGGTTTGTTTATTGAGCTCCTGCAATGCCCTGTCGTCTTTCTCGATGCAATGCAGCCATGTCGCTGCTCTATTATATGTGGTACAGTCCGAACGTCGAATCTTGTTGTTCTCCGTATCCAACCAGAGGGGCTGGACGACCTATTCACGCCTATAATGTGTCGGACTCTTCTTTCTTGAGTCCGATCAAAAAGTCTCTCGTCATTTCGAAACTAAGCCAGTTCGCTGCCATGCTGGGCGCGACCTTGAGCAAGTTGGGAACGAGACCCTTGTATAAGCCTCGAATGCCTTCTTGGCCAACGATCACTCTCACAGCATCGAATATCGATTTGTACTGGTAGCCCATACCAGACATGGTGTTGATTTGGAATCTTCTCCGTAGCACATCACTGGAAGCGGCATCAGTATGTCAAGTCCTTTGCCAGGTAATGAGTGCAAGCTCTGCTTGACTTACAAGGGGTATGTGCAAGTTTGCGCCACTGCTCCGGACAGGCCACCAGCAAACAGCTTCCGCCATGCACTTGGGTCACGGTCTCCTTCGGGCGTCATTAGCTTGCGCACGTATTCGTAGACCATGAAATTCAGTCCAACCTGCGATAAGTCAGTGTCAAAGATACGAAGCAGAACTTGACGCCGAGCTCGGGTCGCGAGGACATACGTAGGGTGCGACGCCAGCCACAGTTGGAATGATACCCCGGTAAAGAGCGTTGATACCGCCTTCTTCCTTATACATGGTCACCATCGTCGGCCACATGCCAGGCAACTCGCCTTTGGGCTTGTTGCCCAGTGCGGCGAATGATGCAGACTGGATCGAGAGTCGCGTGCGGACAATGTCCAGCGGGTATGTAAAGAAGACTGAGGTGATGCCCGCTATGCCACCACACAGAAGTCTTTCCACCGGGTGGAGGGGCGATCCTGGCGAGGTCTCGAAGAAATGCTACACGGCACGCCCACGATCAGCTTTTACAGATCTCGTAATCGCTTCATCTTGCGCATGTACTTGGTCTCACCTTCTTGTATAGGTTATAACTGCCAAACTGCACTGCCGAATATGGGACTATGCGAATGCAGTTTGTGCCGTTTCCTCGCATGAAGCCGCGCCAGCCTTCCTCGCGCCACATCTTTGCGAGGGCCTTGCCCACTGGCAGCTTGTATTCATTGTGGCCGGCGCTTTGCACCTGGTATAGGATCTTCAATCGTTCGAGCGGCGAGACGACGGTTCGGGACACGGCACCGGCCACGCCGCCGCCGCAGAAGGCTGCAACGACCGGTTGCGAAACAAAGTCTATGAAAGGGGTTGCCTTGACGGCGTTGGGAGCTGCCTTGATCGCATCCTCCGAGGTCTGCAAAAAGTGTGTAGCCAGTCAGTCATTGTTCCTCGATCGCATCTCGCCGACAATCTTCTCAAGGGATGAATAGATGGACGTGTCATAAAAGACCGTGTTCCGACGTACAGTTGTCATCTTGACGGATGGGATTGGCGCAGTCGGGGAGTAAAGTTTGCGACGCGTGGGCGGCGATTGAAGGCAAAGCCTGCGTCGCACAGGTGCTGATTTGTCGAAACGTCTGGCCTCGGCCGCGCCAGTTGCATCCAGACAATGTGTCGAGACAGATGGTCGCTCGAAGGTGGCAGCAGTGGCGCAGGATCTTCAATTGTCGTGCGGATCCTAGCAGTAAGAAGAGGTCGTCGCAGGTTCGGACGTCATAGCTCTAAGCTCTGGCAGAGTGCAACATGTGCAAGCTGGCTGGGGCGGGTAGCAGACACAGGGAGCTCTCTGGCTGTCGACGGGCTCTCAGCTGCTGGCGGGATCGCAATGGAGGCGACGGCCCATCTACAATGAAGAAGAGGAAAGAGAATTGAGATCGGGGACAGTCTATCCGATAACGAATGTGAGCAGAATGCTAACAGAACATGACTGAAAAAAGGTCAGAAAGGGCGCAGGGTCAGGAGTGTAAACTTTGAAAGAGTTGGTAGCAGACGCCCGTCAGCCAGTCAGATCAGTCAGCTTTTTAGTCGCCGGCGGCGTCACACAGTGGCTAGGTAACGGCTCTTGTTCCTTTTTCCAACCAAGGAGTGAGCAGCCGACCAAAAAAGCTCCTACCAGCTTCCTGCCAGCTTAATTCGTCTGGTCACCGAGCTTTTGGGTCTTTATTTAGCTGTCAGGAGACGAACGTGGGGTCAATGTACATCCAGCCGCATGACGGGAATCTGTCGGAGGAGGAACCATGAGATCTGCCAAGTCGCCATCCCAGGTTTGTGTTTATCTACCGTCCACACCAACCGTCTTTCACGTCAGGTGCACCGTCCTAGGCCCAGGCTCATTATGTGACATGCACTTTGTTTTCTTTCTTTCTGGAAAATGTGTCCTTGAACCTAGGTGAGAGAAGAATGGAACAAAAGCAATTTCGAAATCATAAATACATTTATTACATGCTTGTTACTGAATTAGATATCTCCCGACCCGTTCAAAGTTTGAAGCTTTCCTAAAATCTCAGCATTTTATTGAGCGAAACTGCATCTACAGAGTATACGGTATTTCGTGTATGACGCTTGATTGGCTGATTTTTGCATCGCTTAAAACATACCAAAGAGAGACACAGAGAGAGACTCATCTGGACATTTCCCTTGTTTCCATGTTTTCGGGTTTTACCTTATAGGTCGATTTTATAAAACGAATGTTTCTTATATTACTTATATGATTAATTCCAATTCTCGTCCGCGAAGCTTTACAAGTGCCAGCGATAAATAGTAGGTGCTAGCTTTGCCCTCAACGTTTGTTGTTTACCCCACGATTACTTCGTCATCCGCTGATCAGCCAAGCAAGATCACCGAGCATCTGGTTGGCCACTTGCACCGCTATGGAGCTTCACCCAGCACCCGGCACCATTGATCATCATAGCCGAGAATCGCCATGATGATGTGGGTACTATCGGGCACCGGCCGGGTTAGACCGGGAAAGACGATCAACGCCTAGATAGAAGCGTCCACCATGAATTGGGGGCGTGGGGACTCACAACGTTTTTGCTCGTCCGTTGGCCATGGTTTCAACAAGTATAATCGCTTGTGTGTGCGGTACCGTAAACGTTCCAACCCGTCTGTCCCTGTCGACTTACATGTTACTCCGCCGTCTACAGATTAGAGAATCCACATGATGCAAGCTGCATGTCTTATCCTGCGAGGACGTGCAGATAACAATTTGCTCCACGGCAAGTCAATATGAGGCATCCCGAGTCCGCTTGACGCACTGTATTCGAAGCTAACATGAGCCAACAATATTCTTGAAAATAAAACGAGATTGAAGGGTTGTTTGACACCGTTTGAAGGCTCTCGCACTCGAGTGGCGTGTCCCTACCATGTACTTCAAGATGACTGGGTATTTCTTTTTAGTTAGGTGAAATGCTCATACAGAGTACATCTACTTTTCATACCTTACATGACCCGAACGAGGCAAAGCATCATCTCTTCACGAATACAAGAAGTGGCTACAAGTTATCTGTCACTTGGAAAAGTGATCATGGGTATTTTCAGTCTGACCACGACGAGAAGAAGTACCTTGGGATGAACCATATTGGACTCTCATGATCAGACGTTTGAATGAGCCATACGAGTGCTACCTAATTGTACGTTGTGCTTGAGGTTTTACCGATTTATTACCTATGGAAGAAACAAAGAGTTACGCCTGCTGGGCCGAAGTACAGGCTGCGATCATTCCGTGACAGCAGCGTCTGCCCGTCCGCGCTCCAGAAACTTGGTTCTATCGCATGATACGCCGTGAAAGCAATCGGGAGGTCAACCGAACTAGAAAATGAGCATGGCCCGAAGAGACAAATCAATTACCAGCCAATACAAGGCTTTACACACGAACTTTTAGGCATTGCTGGGGAGTACCGGGCAGTCGATCATCAAGGGTACATGATTACTCGGCCGCATCCAAGTCGTCGTGCTCACGTGGTGGGGGTGAGTCGACAGCTTATGAAATGTTAGAAAATTACTGCAATGTATAGCGACAACAGATTTTGACTTACGCTTCCGGTCATCGCCATTGGTACCGTTTTCACGTCGATCGCGGTCATCGCGCTCGTCCTTGCTGTCTCGGTCTCTATCACTGTGGAGGATGTCGTTTTAGCCGTTGCTGTCTGATTAGATTTCTTCCTTGAAGACTTCTTCGTTGGAATCCTCATCGGCGTCTTCCTTGAAGACATCCTTGGGGCGGACTGGGAGGGTGATGTACCGAGGATCGGGGCTTCGAGAACGGTCTCGAGTGTCGCGACGCGAGTCTCTATCATAGTCACGATCACGGTCGCGGCGCTCGTCCTTTCTAGGCGAGTAGTCTCTAGTACTGCGTCTGGGAGAAGGAGAACGGCCACGGCGAGGCGATCTGGGAGCACGGCGAGAGTCGCGGTCACGGTCACGACCCGAGTCGAAGCGCCAAGAGGCAGAAGGAGGAGTGCGAGCCCACTGTGTCGCGTTAGTAGCTTCTCACTGAAATCAGATAGAGCGTACAAACCTCGATCTTCAAGATCTCATCGCGGCCGAGACGCTTGTTGTGCATCTCGTAGTAGGCGTCATCAGCATCGCGACGGTCCTCGTACTCAACGAAGGCGAACCTGTGTTGACTGTTAATTTTCTGTCCGTCCGTTTCACAGCCAGCCTGCCAGAATTTGCGCAATGCACTTACAATCTGCTAGATGCGCTACGAGGGGCGGGAATGTCACAACGCACAAGGCGACCATAGCTATAAAATCCATCTGAAGTCAGCAATCATACCACCGTTGAACTTTCCGTTTCCGCATCGGTGCGTAATGATTCGAGTTCCCGCCAAGGAGTTGGGCGGGCCGATTCGCGAAGCACGTAAACGAAGGATCCGACCGCTCGATCGAAAGGGAGATGCTGAGATATAAGTATAGAGGGCGGACGATGGAGGGGGCGGGGGGTAAGGACGGCTCGACGACCCGGCTTGCGTATGCGTGGGCGGGCGTGAAACGGGGAGGTTCGCGGGGAACGGCAAGGAGCAGCGCAGCCGGAAGGACGATTCGAGCGGGGTACCGGAGACGACGAATACGGCGAGGAGGACGACGATGACGATGACGACGACGACGATGATTTCAGTTGACATACCGTTCGAATTCGTACGCGAGGTCGCGGGCACGGGTTCCGTGGCTGAAACCAGTCACGTAGAGCGTAGTGCTACCGCGAGAAGACATGGTTGCTTCGGCGCGCAAGAACGCGTATTGACTGTTCAGATGAAATAGAAAAGATGCGATGTCGTGAAAGACAAAATAAGAATGCGCCGACGAACTTCGCGCAAATGCCTGACTGGAAACTCCAATCGATGATATGTCCAAAGCGGGAGGTCGCAAAAAGGCTGGTTGGCGCGCGGGCTGCCTTTGGATTTCTACGCCATGGAAAAACTCAAACGCCGACAAAAGAGCGCGCGGACGGCGCATTGCACCTGCCACCTTGCAAGCGACGGACTTTGTGGGGCGCGCCTACCCCGGTATGACGTAGGCGCCTGCCAATGACTCTCGGTCCAACCGCGCTCATGACTTGTGCGCCTGCCACTAAAATGCAGCATCAGTGCATCACTGATGGTCACTTATGAGAATAGAATTGCATAAGTTTAGCTATAAAATTTCTTAATGATTTAATGTTTAGTTTGACATGTGCTATTCACCTAGATATCTTTTATTATCCGTCAACGAATAGTCAATATATCTGCAAACGCAGAGAATCACAGGGAATCAAAGTCACAGAAAATCGCAATCGTGCAATACGTCTCAAGTTGCATGTACATTATGGTTGAGGTATCTCGGCATTTGTCTAGTCACTTATTCGTTACATTGTCTATTAACCTAGGTGTCCAACCTGGTTTGCGGTATCCTCCTGGGAAAACGTTTTTCATATATATTCCCTCGCAAACCCCCGTGTTCCCTTTGCTTCTTGCATCATTTTGAGAAAACTCCATGCCCTGCCGAAACCGCCCTGAAGAAGAAGGCAGACCTTTCTGATGGTCGCACAATAGAATATAAGTAACGACCGAGCCCCAGAGAGCTCGTTCGGGAAAAATTATAATACAATACTGGAGACTTTTGTCTGAGAAATGACGCAACGATGAGCTCAAAGCCATCGTTCGTCTTGAAAGTCGAATCTTGCAGTTCCGTAGATCTACTGTTTCAGTAGCCACCGTGTCTCCTTGACCGTCCAGTGCCAATGTCGATGCGGCTCATTTCATCCATCAGAGCCCAATCCTCACCACCGGCTCCGGATGGGCCAAGCCCACCAGACATGAGTGGGACTTTTGCCGGGACTGGAGGTCCGCTGCCGTATGCCCCATTGGGGGAGCCATATGCTGGACCATAGTTTTCATAGTCAAATGTTCCAGCACGAACCAATGCTGTCGGTGGTGTGCTGTTACGCTGGTGAGATGTTGCCGGTCCCAGGGGGCTCGAGCTGGGTGCTGGTGCGGGCAATGCGGCCACGTGATGGTTTCTCTTCTTCTGTAATTTGTTACGACCAGAAGATGGGGAGGGCGATGGCTCGATAGCGGCAGGAGAATACGCTGAAGGCACGGCGGCCATGGAATGCGGTCTGGCCGTAATTCTTATTTGTCGGCGACCTGAAGATGGCATAGGCTGAGCGCCTGCGAGAGATGGCCGCGTCGGGGTGGGCTCGGGCTTCTTGGGCTGTTTTGGCTCGGGCTCTGGCGCCCAAGTATCCATGGGAAGGTGATCCGATGGGTCAACCTCTCTTCCATCGGCAGTGACAATCTTGCCATACGCATTCGTGTATTCACCATTTCTGGTCTCCTCTTGCGTTGATGAGACTGTTGGGTTCAATTCGTCGTACGAATCAGGTCCAAAGGGAACCCCCGAGAGCCGCCTTCCATCTTCCCTGGGCGGGGGAGCCGGGCTGACAGACTTTCTCTTTATCGTATGGCTCGGGTTCGGACTAGGCGAGTGCCTGCGCGTCTCTGCACTGGCAGCTGGACTTGGGCCATGTGAGTACGATTGACCATAGCCTCTGGAATCTCTGTGGTGAGGGCTGTATGTCTGAGGCACATGTCCGACAGGCTCGCTGTGCTGCCTTCCTCTGGTCGGCGTCACAAGAGGAGCGGGTTGAGTGTAGCGACGCTCGTGGCTCCTGCTCTGATCCTCTCGGAAACGATTTGCAATTTCCTGTGACAAGGCAGGGTCTACGCCAGGTACCAGAGCTGGTGGTATAGATGGAACAGCTGTATCGATAGTGTTGGATCGAGGCACCAAGACGCCCTCCGACATGCTGCGATCGGCATATGGGTCATGACTGGAATCAAACGAGTTTGCGTGCGATACAATGGCACGGTCATCGTAGTGATTCATAGAAGCCACCGGCGAAGGAGAACTAGTAAAGTTGTTCATTCCATAAGGTGATTGAGGGAAGTTGGCAGAAGCGGCGCTTCCGCGTCCACTGAGGTTTAGTGGTGCTGGGCTGTGAGCCGCTCCATATCCCATTTCAGGATGAGCGTCCTGGTGAGTACTGGGCCGGCGTGCAGCTGGTGGTGTCCATGATTCGGGCACATCTTCCACTGTCGGTTGCAGAGACCGCGAGTGCAGCTCTGGAACAGCGTCGTATGAATGGTGTCGTGGTGTTGACGGGTGGCTTGGATCCTCATATGCCAATTGTTTCGGCATTTCTGGTGCTGAATCATACGGACGATAGACGGGCCGGCCCGGGTAACTCGAACCTGCCACTGACTGAGGAGGCGAAGGTGCAGCCTGTACGCTGTGCCGCTGAGCCTCATGGCGTAGCACGTCGTGTCTCATTTGCAACGAGGGTGTCGACTTGTGCTGCAATGGCACGTTCACGTCGTGCGACGTCGCACTGTTGTTCCTGATCCGGTGAGCCGGAGGCGGAGGAGGACGTCCATCGTCTGCTGGCACTGCGCCTAGTGATCGAGGTCCAAGCACCGCTGGCGCACTCGATTCATGCACAGTCTGGATGTGGTGTTGAGAGCTCCGGTGGGCGTGTTCATGTCCTCGCGAGTACTGTTCATGGCTGTGCCGTCGCTCATCCTCAAGGGCAATGAACTTGTCGTTGGTGTCCACAGACCGCCGAAACTGGGCGTCTGAAGTGCCGTATGGGTCGGCCGGGGCAAAGCGGGGAGCAGGTGGTGTGTTATACTCTACCGCTTGCAGAGGAGACTGCGTTGGGATAAAGTTACCGTGAGGCTGTGGCCTTGAAGCGGCCGGCGCTGGCTCTGGCATTGACTTTATTGAGGGGGACGGTTCTGTGGATCCAGGGTTCGACGGCAGAGGTCGCCTCTTGACAGGAGTACGAGAAGAGACACTGCCAGAGTCGAGTTCGGGGTTGGAAGCCATGGCCTTTGGCTTCGCAGCTGGCTTTTCCGGCTTTGGCCTGCTGTCATAAAAGGTAGTCTCGATTCTGATCTCTCCGGCGTATTTTCCCTTGCAGTTGAGACTCTGCCACTGGTCGCTCTGGCCTCCACCTGGGAGAATGATGTCTCTGAGATCTATCCATGTCTCTCCAATAAGCTCCGTCTTCTTGTCGTCGTTGAATACAGACAACTTGAGCTGGTAGTAATCTGGAGAATCATGAACAGGGAAACGTAGCTCCTGGTCCCTACAGTGCCGAAGCAGTCAGTCAAAGACGCCCTTGTTGAGTTTGCAACCAATCCACCACTTACCATTTGGGAGTCTGGCCACCTCGAACGTCCGTCGTCGTCTTCTGGGCCTCCTTTCCGAGGCGCGCAGCGCAGTACGGATCCTGCTTTCCAATCGTCTTCCTGTTTGGCAAGTTCTTGGCTCGGTCGACAATCAGTACCAGTGTGCCGATGATTGGGCCATCAATGCTCATATCCGAAAAGATTCCCGCCGTGTGCATCCCGTTCAAGGGGTTGGACTTAGTTCTGGTGGCCATCTCTGCAGCGGGATTGCCTGCCCAGCATCTGACTGCGCTGTCGTGTGTATATAGACTGATTACTACCGACTGCGCCTGCAGATACAGTATGTAGTTGGAAGGAAGCCGGCCGGGAGCAGCAGTTCAGGTGCTCAGTCGGGCAGTTATGCTGGGTCGCTGGTATGTATTTCTTTTTTTCAAAGTCTCGCCGAGTCTCTGGAAGAGAGGTAGAGACGAGGTATATGAGCGTAGGGCGTTGCCGTTGTGGCGCCGTTTGGAGAGAAGTGAAGGGCCGCAGCGCTGCAAGACTGACTGACGCCTGCTGTGGAAATTCCCGTCCCGAAAGAACGAAGCGCAACAACGAATAGCTGGGCGGAGACGGGAGCGGATAGGATCGAGGCTGCGAGGACAACAGGTCAAGTGTCGTGCAGCATGAATGGAGAAGAATCGAGATGCAGACCGGGAGAAGAAGAGAATGGCTTGTTTGCAATTGGTGACTGCCGGTCCAAGACCTCTGCAGCTAATGTATAAACCATGGAGAGCTCGCGGTGGCTGGTCGCGTCAGGGCTCGGGGTGTTGCAGGCCAAGTGGGAGGCTGGGATGCAGGCCGTGGAACAAGGTGGTTGCTACTGGCTGTGACGGTGGGTTGGTGGGTGCCTTTGGTGCCTCTCTCGTTTCGCGCCCGCCCACCAAATCCCACTAACCTAGCGTAGCCACAGGGATGAGGGAGTCTTGGGCCAGATTCAGCTCGGTCCAGCTACAAGGGCCTTGTTTAGTGGGGAGATGGGGAACGATTGCCAATTGCAGAACCGCTTTTCCAGGGGTCGACGTCCTTGGGCCTTGGAAGCTCGCTGTTGCGAGTGGACCTTGATCTCTGTTCAAAACAACAGAATCGGGAATGGAGATTCGATAGAGAAAAAACCATGGTCAATCACGGCAATTGCTATCAGATCTTGTATCTCGCTAGCCGCCCAGCTGGGTCGCTACCGTTTATTTGCTTTTTGATTGCTTTAATCCCTCGATCTTTTCCATTGAAAATACGTCGAGGCCCCCATAAGCATTTCACTGCCTCTGCACACACACACAGTGCCCCCTCCTTTGCTCTACCAGAAATAGAGGGGCCACCCTGCTTACTCTATTTCCTCGGTCATCGTTTGCACTTTGCTGGATGCCTGACGCGTATCCATCGAGGCGCAATACCGAAGGGATCCCATACTTCACAACTGATTATGACGTCTGTTCTCGCGCAGCCTCAAGCAACAACCCTGAAGCAGACTCCCACCTGTATCGATAGTCTCGGATATGAGAGGTGTTCGCTAAACTGCCCATCTAATTCCCACGAAATCGTCGACAGACTACAAAGACTCCGCTCACAACTCGCTGTCCAACGGCACCGTTGGGACAGGGAAAACCTTAATTCCCATATTTCTTTGTGCCCAAGGCGGCCTTTGGCGGATTCCGGATGTCATTGCCAGAAAAATGCTTTCCCGCGAAGAAGCCCACTGATCGCTCCCGCTGGAAAGAAACCTGACTGCCGTTGACAAGTGAGGCTTACAGGCAGGCCACGGGCCGATCGGTCTTCGAGGATACCAGCGGTTGTTCACTCGTTCGCAATCGATGACTGCAGCCAAGTCGAGATCCGCGTCAGCTTTTCACTTGTCCCATCGAACGACAATGACATCGGCAGGCAAGCCAAATTGTGTTCTGCATCTGTCACTGTCAAAAGAGACAATTGAGTCAGACAGAATCTTCCCGCGCGGAGATTGCGCAGGCACGTGGCAGCAGGAAACAAAAGATCCATCATCACTGCTCAACGTCATATCATCTCGACAGAATGCCGAGGGCGAGCGCAATCTCGTGCAATCGCAAGGCTTGCTGAATATCTCATGTCTTGAAGTCAAGCGACTCGTCACTCGGAGCGATCTCCTTGACATCTGACGATGATTTCACATGTTCGGAACTCGCTCCGATGGTCTGCGACAAGATCTATCGACTATATTCTCGGTCAACAGTATACTGAACTAGATTCGGCTAATTCTTTTAGCTGTTCTTTTTCCGAGGTCTACGCTATTTCGGAATAGTCTCAGACAGCGCTGTCATGGCAACTAAGGGTCCAGATCCAGAGGCGTCCTTTTGTTCTACCTGCTAAGCTGCTTTGAGCGCAACCATCTCAGATTAGCCGACAAAGCAATTGTCCACTGATTTTCCTTTTCCGGTCCGTGCTGAGATGGGCAGAGCCGCGTGTTTCTGAGCTTCAGACTGGAAGAGACATGTGTGTTCGCTGTGCACTGAATCATTGACAAGCAGCTGGCCGCGCAACGCCTTACTGCAAGACACCTTGGCAAAGTTTGTGGGCACAAACGATGATGCAGGCGTCCTGTAAGGCATACACTTTGTGTCCACCACTGTTTCCTCCGAGGCCCAGCCCTACCTAGATAAACTTGCGGCCGAATATACCGATCGCACGATCGGATTATTCGGTCATCTTGTATTCACACACTCTCTCTCGTCAGATGGGGATTTGTGACAGATATGTACCTTAGTGCGATCAGCACAACTGAGCCCGAGCTCAAGCCCAATACCAAAAAGCCCAACGTGCGGTAATTACTTGCTACCGCTTTGATATCTACCATCTATTTGCCAGGAAAAAAAGAAAAGCTATAATGAGTATATTGGTTTCGCCCACTTCGGGTCTCAATCATGTCGTTGCCTATTGTGGAGGAATGTACCATTGCATCTCTTCCCGAAATACTCCACTTGTACTGGAAACCCGCTCTGCTGCTACCCTTATCCACACGGTGAGAATATAGTGGAGGGCTATGTATCCTGCATCTATGTCAGTGACGCATACGGACAGGAAAGCCTCACAAACCATGGGGCCGCAGACGCGAAACGATTGTCAATCTCCAACGCTGGCCAGAGCACCATGTAAGTCGACGTGTCCCATCTGCGTACATATGTTTGGTTCGCAATTAAGGGATTTGAGTGGAAATTCCTGATGCGGGAGGGAAATCCTGACCAGAAGCCCACGAAGTACAAACGTACAGAGCTCGGTTACTGCTTCCGGATGATTATACTAGGTTACGGGGCTGTGCGGCGGCTTTGTTCGCTGCATTCGTCTACTGTACGTAAACCTGCCACGTCCCGAGTCCCGACCTCCCCGGGCGGCGGCTGATGCAAGCCGGCGGATCCTTTCTCGAGGAATTTAGCCTAACCCAGACCGAGATGTTGGTCCTAATATCTTCTGGAAGCTCTGGAAGAAGCTCGAGTGCACTTCACCCAATCCCTTTCCGTTTTCTTTTTGTTCATCCAGTAGAAATTTCGTATCAATTTATTCTACCAATACTAGTCATTCATTCTTAGGCTTCCTGTGCCCATTCTATCCGTAAACAGGGACTATTCACACAAGGTTGATGCGCACCCAGCCCATAGTTCAAACGAACAACCATTTTCGGTATCTCGAACCGACCTCCTCGGAGAGCAAATTCATCATCATGGTCTTTGGCTCCCTCCCACATTCGTTCCAGGGATCGCAATCTGGCTCGCATATCGTCCCGTTCTCCGGCATCTTGCCGTGTTCTAGGTAGTCCTGAATAATTGTCCTGGTACACTTACTCGGAGCAGACAGTGAGCAGTGGCCAGTATTCTCCTGGATTACCACGGCAGCCCCGGGGTGATTCTTTGCCATGTTGACTGCGTTGCGAAGCGGCGTGACGGGGTCGAGTCTCGTAGACAGGAATAGCAGTGGTGCAGCCGGCTTGCCTTCGACCAGGGATGAGTCGTGCTCGGGGGTTGTAAATGGGCCTGTGAATCGCCACTTGGGACGAATTGTCCATCCTGAACACGAGAGACGGATTGTAGCCCACAATGCTCCAAGAGTCTGGGACTGAGATTTGAGCTCGGTGAGATAAGACTGAAAGTGGGCGATGTCATGTTTGGTTTCGTCCTCGCCGTCTCCGCACTTGATGGCGTGAGTAGCATCCCCACCAGGTCGTTGAAGTAAAGTCTTGGTCTTGTTCAGTGGTGCACAGTGATCGTGCAGATGGGGTGTTCCAAGTATGGTATTAAAAAGGATCATCGTGTAGTTCCCTTCGAGCGTGTCATTCAGAAGGCCAGCTAGCGGCTTGAATCCGTAGAGAGGGCTGTAGACAGGGCCTTTAAAGGCACCAAGGATATCGTCGCCGGTAATTGTTGTTAGTGTGTGGTTTGTGAGGATGGGTATGGGTTGCTGGTTCGTCTGGGCTATAAAATCATCGACTCTCTGCCTGATGTCTTGCCATTTGTTGTCTGAAGGCCTTTTCAAAGAGCATGCAGCATCTTGCTCAAAGCATGTCTTATAGAAACGATCGACAATAGCATCGGTATCTTGAAGGTTGGTCAACCATGTCTACACTCTCGTTAGAGACCTCGGTACCAGTCGTTGCAAACGGGGACTTACGCCCTTGATGTAATCGTCAGCATCGACGACTCCATCAATAATGACCCGTCCCACTCGACCTGGATACATTGAGGCAAATGCATTGCCTAGCAGCGACCCATCTGTTCCATCGCGGAGAGGTTAGCATGAATGACCGCAGGCGAACGACAATCAATAAAGTTGCAAGGGCGCAGTGAATGGCCAATCTTGTGGTACTCACAAGAGAATCCCCAATACTGAATCCGCGGCACATCCGCCGACTCTCCTCTCTTGAGCTCGATAACCTTCTCATCAACACGATGACTGGCCGCTGGAGCAACGTGAGGATGGCTGCTATTGCGGTTCCTCAGAGCGTGGACCTGGTCAAGCATCTCCACCATGTCCCTCACCACACTCGCTGTGGACAGGTAGGGGAGAATGGAGCCTTCGGTCATGGTCTCTTGGCATAGCTGGCCGAGGCCCTTGTAGCCTGCCAAGTGCCGCCTGAAAGCGGCATCGCTGGCATCTAGAGGCCCGATTGCTGCCGCCTACTCGACGTGAGGATGTTAGTCTAATTGTCTAATAGTTGAATGGCGGAACTCATTGTATGGACAACGTCAGTGGCAGTGTGAAATATTCAAGGGAGAACCATTTTCATTCCACGATCCCGCATGTTTGTACTGACCTGAACATCCGCCACTTCGCGAGCCGCAATGTCGCCAGCAAAGCAGTCAGCCTTGGGGCTCGTGAGGCCGACCCCGCGCGGGTCCCAGCTGAGGATCTCGTATTCTTTACGACCGCTCAACATGTTCTGCAGAGTTCGGCCTCCCGTAAGGATGGTACCGATACCTGAGCCTCCAGGGCCGCCTGGGTTCGTGAAGATGGTGCCCCCAAACTTGGGATCGTCATCAGGGACCTTTGCCGGCAGCTTTGCGATGGCTATGGAGACGTTGTGGGGGTTACTGGCGTTCTGCCAGTCCAGCGGCACAAGCAGGCGCGCGCATTGCAGTCCAAACTTGTCATAACATGGGGTATAGGATAGATCGGAGCTGGGTGTGATGGAGTCCCAGTCAAAGTCAAGGCCAAAAATGTCGGTCGCTGAGGACAAGCCAAGAAGCAGGCCGGATGCCACTGCTAGCCAGCGTGATTGGAGGCTGTGCATGGCGGATGAATGTCAACTTGGAATCAGAATTATACAGTAAGGAGGCACAAGAAGTGAAAGAAGGAAAATGGTGCAGGATGAGTATAATTGATGCCAGTCGGATTAAGGGTCCTTTGGTTATGGATTATGGATGATGTTTGTTTTGTGTTGAAGCTGGCTGCCAACCATTTCGATCAGGTAGGCAGGTAATGATGAGCTCTCCCCAATTCCTAGGAAGGAAGGGGCTGCATGTTTGGAGCAGCATATAGCCTATAAGTGGTGCAAGAGCAACCGCGGCACAATGACGCACTCATCCGCGAACACTTGCAAAATACATCAATTATTGTCAAGAACCTCCCAAGGAAGAAAAATGTGATCAACTCGGTATGTTTGATTATCATTTCCGGAGAAGAGGGAAGGAGTAGAGAAGTAGGTATAGTTATAACTTGGTTTCATCAATTGCAAACTACGTACAGCAAGGCATTTCTAATATTAGCCTTTGGACTCCTATACACAAACGATTGGCTTTCCTGGTATCCGCGGCGCTTAATCAAATCTTGCATGAACCGACTCAATCAATCGTGGCTACCCGAACACCAGAATGCATACTCGTCGTAACATCGTAAAAGTCTGATCAAAGCGTCATCATCCTAAGGTTGGGTGAGCTGGGTGCTCGCGGCCCCATTTCACTCGCCCCTTCTGTGGTTGCCCATCTTCTCAATCGAAGACATGATGCCACTTCTCGCGCCCATTCCCATCATGCTCGGACGAGGGAGACCTAACTGGGGTCCACCGCTCTTGGTGCGTTCATGACCGATTCCACCGATGCGGCTCTCCGTAGCCGACTTCTTAAGCATGCCTGGCGCGCGAAGGCCCGAGGCAGCCGGTCGGACCAGACCCTTCTTGGCGCTCGGAGGTTCTGGCAGCTTGCGCGCGCTGCGCGGAGCGGGCTTCTCCTCCTCCTTCTCCTTCTCCTGCTGCTGGATGAAGCTTTGTTGCATGGACATCATCTCTTCGGCTAGGGATACAAGCTCGCCCTTCTCGACGCGCTCCTTTTCCAAGAGTTGGATCAGTTCCGTGTTGTCCTGCTTGACGCTCGCGATAGAGGCTCCCAGCTGCTTCACCTCCGCCTTGAGCTCCGTGATCTGGCCGGATTGCTGGGCATTCTGTGCTCTGAGCTCCTGGTTCTCGGCAGCTTGGCTCTCCTCTACCCTGAGAACAGATGTCTCCTGGGCCTGCCTCATCTTGTCGTTTTCCTCGCCAAGCTCCTTGACCGTGGACTCTAGAGCGTGCACCTTCTTCTCCCAGGAGTTGGCGTAGCTCTTCTTGAGCGCAGTCACCTTCTTCTCATGCTTGGACTTGTACAGAGCATGGAGCTCGCGCGCCACCCGCTCGACAGCGATCTCGACCTCGCGAGAGCCAGACTTGGGCGACTTGTTGTCAGCGCCCGAGTCTGGGCTAACCCTGCCGGCACGCATTCCTGCCATCTTGGACTCGGCCTCTTGCGCCATGATCTCTGCAGCTTCGCGACGCTTCTCGCTCTCGTCGAGTTTCGACTCGAGCTCTTGGCGCTCGCGCTGGCCATGATGGATCTCAGCCTTCACTCTACGAAGGACATCCTCCATCTCCTGGCAGCGCTTCTCCCAAGTCTGCTTATCTTCTAGCAATGTCTCCTTGAGAGCCTTGAGCTCACGCAGCTGCTCCGAAGTCTCGCCCACGCGCTTCTCGGCATCTGTGACAGCCGTCTTGAGTGAGCTGGCCTCGGCCTCTTTGCCGAGCAGCGAGGCCTTCAGGCTGCTGATCTCGGAAAGGAATTGTGACTTGAGTGTCTCGACCTCACGTGCGGTCACGGTAGGGACGCTGCGGGGCGTGGGCAAGGGCGGCATATCGAAATCGATCAAAGGTCCGCGCTGAGGTGTGGCGCTGGGGCGGTGGCCTGAGGTCTTTGCCGGAGATAATCTGGCTCTCTTGGAGGAAAACGTTCCATTTCTAGCAAGTTGATCAGAGAATTCCAAGAGGCTGGTTGTATTGTTTCCGCCATCCAGGCCTCTGACTGAGCGAGACGGCGACGGGTCCGGGCGACCTCGTGCAGAAGCCGGTGTGAGCTCAGTGTTGGCGAATCGAGTGGGACTGTGACCAATCTTTGCAAACATGGTCAGGTTGGGCACTGCTGAAAAAGTGCTAAAGGTGCTGACCATGGACTCGTCCGGGCCAGCAATGCTGTCGTCGATACCAGCGGGATGGTCCACGTCCATGGCACCGGCATCAGCATCAGCATCGCCGGGCAGATCATCGCTCTCCATCATTGTGGACTCGTCCTCAAAAATCTGAATAGCCTTCTTCAAGCCCTCATTTGCGTTCAGGGCATCCTCGAGGGTCATCTCGTGGGCCTTGACCATGTGTTTCTCGAGCGAGCTTTCGCGCATCATGTCGGGTGCTTTGAATGGCGACTTCTCTGGATCTTTCTCTGGCGATCTCTCTGGAGACTTTTCTGGTGATCTAATATCAATGCTATCGATAGGCTTTGCCGGAGAAGAGCTACCACCGGTGGGTCGGATGGGGAAGCGGGGTCTGCGCGGGCTCTTAGAGCGCGAGTCTTGTCGAGATGGAGATCGTGCTTCGGGGTCCATGTTCTCGTCTCTAGGGCTGAGCAGCAGCGTCAACGGCGCGATCTCGTTGCCCGACAGGATTCTAGAGTGTCGGATCTTGGAGGGCGACGGGTTCTCTTTCGAGGGGCTGTCCGTCTTGTTGTCTTGGACTTCGGAAACAAAAGGGGAGCTCTGGTTGGCGCTGGCATCGGGTGCTTCCGCTGCGGGAGCGTTTGGTTCTGCGGGTGTGCCGTCCATGGTTTCTTCTTGTGCGACGCGGCGCGCGGTCGCGGGTGTTGTTGTGATGTTGAGGGCTGCGCTGGGTAGAGGTGATAGCGGCGCGGCCATCATGAGCGTGTTTGTGGGTTGTTTTCAAGGTACGCGATGATAGCAAATCCAGTTGCGTTCGCTTTCTGGATTGGCAAAGTTTTAAATAGATATCATCTATACAAGAGCAAGTAATGGAGAGGCACTTGTAATCGGTTCGTGGAAATGCAACCAGTGGGATTTAAGAGCTGCGGCTCGAATTGATTGTTTGGGCTGTTGCCGTGACAACAGACCCCGTTTTTAGCGACTGGCGAACCCCACCGACCGTTAGCGTTATTTCCGGTGTCTTGATACCCGTTCGACGGTCGACAACTTGGTCTCGGCCTGGGATCAGCCATGGACAAAAAGTTGTATACATCTTGATATTTTCCTCATCGCCTAGCAACAGCATTGAATATGAGGCTTCGTTCATTCGAATTTGTCACTTATAGCCCAGAGCTCGACGGTTGGGCCGATTGACGTAGCTGTCACTGGTGTTTTTGGGCGGCTCTTCCTAGCATACACGACCTTGTTTACAGGGACATTGCTGCATTATTCGAACCTTTTGCTACCAGACAATTTGGCTTTTCTGGTTTGAATATGTAATCTCTTGATCTGAACTGTATACCAAGTCACTGAGTCGCGCTCTATTCGGAGCTCTCAAATGTTATTTCGTATGTCTGCATTCAATACTACGAGAAAGAGGTGGAGCATCAACACGTTCGCAGTCAAAGCTTAGCGTTTTGGATTCCGGGGCAACAGCATCTGACGTCGTCGGATACCTATCCAAGGGGGCAGCTATCTGTATACACCGCTCTTTATGCATCGGTATGATCCGTACAGTTCGATTGTGTAACATTCTAGAATGGATTTGAATTAGTTGAAATGGGCTTGGTCCTGAGTGTTCTCAGTGAAATGCACCATAGTTCCAACTTCTTGCAAAATCTGGTGCTGCACTTTTCAAGTATGTAACCAGTAATGGAATATGTTGTGTCTGGGCGAGCCGCAGTGAGCTTTTTCTCCAGGATAACAGCCTCGCCATGGCCCGAAGTCACAGTCACCTAGTCCACATTGCTTTCTGTGAGTGACGGCCTTGTCCATGTCTGCAATTCACCACCAGCCCTAAAGCAGACCCGGCCCGATCGAGGCAGTCAGTCAGTGACCAGTCTACAGTTGCCAAAGCAATGGCGTGGAGAGCTCCATTTCGTATCGCGATACAATGTCTTGGACGATCTGTTGGGTCGCTCGCAAGACATGAATAAGACCTGGAGTACCTTCACAAGGCAGTGAGTGTATCGGGCGCAATTATTACATGGCTAGACATGATTTGGAAATGGCAACTTTCGTCATTCTCATGTCGGCAGTTGACTAAGGGTTGGTACCCTGAATGATCTGATCGGGAATTCTCTTTTGGTTGCATCAGTCCTCTCGACAGTGATTAAGGTTAATGTGTAGAGACGCCAATGATGCAATGAGATTCCAGGAAGTTTCGTGACTTCCTGAAGTATTTTATGCATGTCGATGGTTGTTGCTATAATTGGCTCTTGCCGCTTCCGGCTCTTCAAGCAAACACAGAATTCGCGAATCAGACAAAGGGAGCCGTAACATGTCAAAGGCTCTAATACACAATAGATGCGCACCTTAAGCACTATCATCACTTGGCCACACAAAATAATTATAAATTCTCGACAATTGGCTTTGTTCTATTTGGCCAAAAAAAGATCGACATCTCAACTACTCTCGCGAACATGCCGACTGCAACACACGATCAGGATGCGACACCATCCACCCACCTTGTCAATTCGCAGAACATCAATAGCAAAGCAAGAACCCCCCAGCCTTCATTGCCCATTGAAATTTGGGCGCTCGTTCTAGAGCACATAGCCAACGACACCGACTTCCCGGAGACCTGGGCGGCCTGTTCCCTCGTATCGCACGCCTTGAGCAAGGCTGCCGATCTCGCTTTCAGGAGGGAGTCTCTCAGAAACCTCGACATGGCCCTTTCCTTAATAGGATGCATTGGACGCAACCAGGAGAAGGTACACCTTCAATTCAAACGACTCTCTCAGGACGGCCAAAGAGTCTTTTATGGCCGTTCAGGCGATGCCCCTGCCGACCCGCAACAACAAGGCCGCGGGACGTATCTCTCAGAAGGCATAATGAAGCAATACCTGCAAAACAAGGTGCCAATCTTGGTTGAGTGGGTGGACAAGATCTACTTCTCGGTATACCGCGGGCCGAAAGGCTACATTGATTGGTCTGAACAGGACAGGCAACACTCACGACCACAACTATGGCTTGCACCCAACATTGACAGCCCTTTGCGACTAGCGGTCCATTATACAGAACCTTACGAGGTATCCTTTCTATGGAAGTCTCTCTTGAGGCTATTCCTGCGGAGACCACCCTTAGCCAGCATGACAGGGGCGTCGGCCGAGGAAAGCCATAATACAGCATAGGTAGTATACCAATGGATGAACCTCAACATTCTTTTCCCGAAAACATGTCCTGAAATAAAGGCTCATCACTATGTAATATTTTTTTCCTTTTGGAAACGAGTCTTGCATATCCGTGACACTCTCTCATTAGTCACGTTATCGGCTCGGGGGGCTCCGCTGTCACTTGCGGCTTGCTACGATGCAGTAGAAACGTGTATGTACCATTTGCTCCAAGTGATTCTAAATTTAGGTAATACAAAACAGAATGTTGGATAGCCATATTGGGAACTAGGTATATACTTACTTAGGTATCCATTTCCCTTGGCTCTTGGGGTCGTACATAAAGTGAGACGACGGAATTGGAGATCCTGATCACGTATACTACTAGTGTCGTCAGTCGGCGGCGGGTCCGGAGGTGCGGGGCTCGGGATCGGACCTGGGGCTTACAGAGACTAGAGACATATTACTTATCTTTCTCTGGATGTCGACCGAAAGAACACATTCTCTCCTTGAGACGCGATCACCGACTCTTATTTCCTGTCAACGAAAAACTTCATCTATCCTGTACACCAAGCCGGCTTGATTGGCTCCGTCATAATGCTTGAAGTTCGCTGCTCCGGGTCTCCTCGCGAGGTATGTGTTGCTCCGTTCTAGTATCCATGATCATATAGCAGCAAGCGCTAACAAGAGAGCGAACAGATCGGAGAAACCCACGGTCGCCTGGCTGCGTCACAGATCCGCGGATCCATCGCATTCTACAGCCAGCTCTTCCAAAAGACTTGCTCTCTGAGCTGGCCGGAGGTGCTCCGCGAGGCGGAGCAGTACGTAGCGCCCCTAGAGACGCTCACCCCGCGCTTCATTGAAGAAATACGCGGCATCGCCGCCGGCGCTGGCGTCGACTTTCTCGACGTCCTTGCCCTCAACGTCAGGACCGAGATCAACTTTGGCCTCTTCACCGGCGACGCCGCGTCCCAGACCAAGGTCGCGGACACGCCCAGTGACGGGTGCACGGCGCTGTCGTGGCTGACGAGCGACTCGGGCCTAGAGAAGAAATCGTGGCTGTGCCAGAACTGGGACTGGATGCGCGCCCAGGGCGACAACCTGATCGTGTGCTACATCTCGCAGCCGGGCACGGACATCCCCGACATCGCCATGGTCACCGAGGCCGGCATCATTGGCAAGATTGGCCTTAACTCGTGTGGCGTCGGGTGTACGCTCAACGCCATCCGGTGCCGCGGCGTCGACAGGTCTAAGCTGCCGATCCACTTTGCGCTGCGGACGGTGCTCGAGTCCAGCTCGCGGGACGAGGCGGTCGCGAAGATCAAGACTGCCGGCGCCGCTGGTAGTGGGCACATCTTGGTAAGAGCTCGAATGACTTCTCCTCAGCTGTGGGACTTCCAGGTCACTGACGAATCGCACAGGTAGCGGACCCTTCCGGATCCGTCGGGCTGGAATGCACGAGCAAGTGGATCAAGGAGCTGCCCATGTCCTCGGACGGACAGATTTGCCATACGAACCATTTGCTGCTGCCGCACGACGACGTCGAGGAACCGCCGTGGCTTCCGGACTCGCCGGCGCGGCTGGCGCGCATCCGGGAGCTGGTCGCGGGCACCGAGAAGCCGACCCTCAACGCCATCGCGGACATGTTCAAGGACACGGAGGGCTACCCGTCGTCCATCAACCGGAAGGAGATGGGCGGCACGCTGACGCAGACGCTGTTCAACATCATCATGGACCTGGGCAGCAAGAGCGCGAGGGTCACGTTTGGTAGACCGACCGAGTATCGAGAGATGACTGTGCTATCGTTTTGATCATGGCAGGTAGGTAACACGTGTCTCATCTAATCAAACTTTACTTTGAAGCAAGACTTGTGCGAAATATTGCTTTCTATGTGAAACGTTGCATATCGAGCTCATCTCAAGCGTCAAGGTATTCCGAGCAAATGACCTCCCCGTTGAGATCCATGAGGTCGCCAATAGTGACGTTGGGATAAATCTCAGCCATGTAGATCCTGTGGTTCAGCGTCGTGGTGTTTCCGTCGTCGCCAAAGTAGTCGGTGAACTCTGGGCCGGTGCCTCCCAGCTCTCCACTCGGGTTTGAAGGTACGCCCGCGTTGGCGGCCGGGGCTGTAGCATTGGTGGATGAATTGCCGGGACCTTTTAAGAGAAAGAAGTCAACTTTTGGTTGGGGGACGAATTGCTGGCTTTTGCAAAGAAAAGAAGTTTGCTTACCTCCGGGTCCTCCGCCTCCTCCTACGTTGGGCAAGTTCGGACCTCCCATGTCGGTCAATCTGTTCTCAATGTCGAGGTTTTGCCACTCCCACCAGAGCTTATCGAGCCAAGAATGGTGGAGATAGAAGACGGGATCACCTGGGCTGAGGGTACCGTCGAGCATCTAGTGAAAGAAAGTCAGTTTTTACTGGGTGATGCCATCCGCGATGTCAACATGGAAAACTCACGATTCCGCCAACAGCAGCATGTCCGCCACTGTGAGGGCCCCCGTTGAAGCATTCCCAAGCCTCCGTGTAATTGTCGATGGCGTTACACTCGTCGATATTGGGCTGACTGGTCGAGGACAGCAAAGAGTCGTTGTGGATGCGAGTCAAGCAGTGGTCGCTGACGGATCCGTCCTGTACCCATCGGAGAGTCAGGTTGGCGAAAGGCCCGTCGACGACGCAGTAGTCCGATGCTCTGCCGTTGCCGCCGAAGTATTGGGCGCTCCACATCTCGGATGAAGACATATTTCCTTGGTCGGCTAACTCGTTCCAGTACCTTTGAATAATGTCAGTTCTCCCGATCTTCTGATTCTTGGATTTCGGGTATCGTACGGCATTCGGCCAGTATATCCACACTCATCCTTGATCAGACGCTCGTGTGCTGTCATGTAGTATCGATGAAACGGGAGAAAGGCGCCGACGTTGTGGACCGTGGCGGACTGGACGACATGTGGCCACTGAAGATCGTCCCATCTTGTCACGGCGCCCTCAATTCCAAGCTTGGATGGTGCATTGATGAGGCAGAGGTCGGCTGCGATGTACGCGTCCTTCTCCTCGCTCGTGAGTGAAGTCCTTACTCGTCAATTTAGTTAAAATGCCATTTCTTTGTTACCTTGTACGCATTCATAGCGCAAAGTTCAACATACCAAGGAACCCGAGAGCGGACTTCCGTGCAGACAGAAGCGTCTCTCTTACTGGGCAGTGCCGTCGAGAGGCCGCAGATGGCCAGGATGGCCACGGCGTGGGAAAGACGCGGAGACATGTTCGTCTTACGATGCAAGTTGATCTTCGATGTGAGCGTCGCCGTGTCGGTCATGCCCACTCTTCAGCTCAAAAAGACGCAGGCGGCAGGCCTTCTATATACTTGGTCTAATCATCTCTCTTCCTCCTCAGCTTGTTTCCTTTTTCCTGTCTTATCCCAATCATGATATACATACAAGGACGCGTATGTGCTGTGGGCCCTGTGGTGGTAGGTAATCGAGAATATGCAGCCACATGACACTCGTCCCCAGAGAGAAAGAGCTGAGATCCACGGAGAGTTCTTGGTGTTCAGGGTCCAGAGTTGTATAGATGAAGGAGTGTTTCGCGGCGCACGGCCGAGATAGTTGACTTCCGTCGAGATCGGCAAGCCGAGATCCAGACCCTGGGCTTGGCGGAAACCTGAGGGAGGCACAAGAACAAATGGAAGACTCAACTACAGGGCTCTAATTACGCGTCAATCCGGGGAACGCGGTAATTGAGCTCCCCAATCCGGCAGCCAAGCATATTGGTCCGTATAGTCAGCAAATTTGTAAGCGCGCCGGCGTTTAGTCAGGTCAACTACATATGGAATTGTGAAAACGCGGCGAAATGCCTGGCGATTTTCCGTCGCTCTCTACAAATCAAGCGTATTGAAAATTCGACTTCTATCAATCAACATCACATCAAATTCCGGGCCACTCTCGATTTGACATTCACCGGCTTCTTCCAGCGTATGTCATTCGAAGACTGGACTGTGGCAATACTTTGGGATAGATGTAGTATACTTCCCGAGCATAAGTCTCCGCACGGTTGCCGATTCCCACCAAAAGACTTTATCTTCTTCTACCCCGAACTACAGCAAAAGAAATATGAAAAATTACCGGATAATATTTTGAAGGAAAAAATCGTCCAAAGAGTTTGAGCAAAAGCTTTTAAATTAGGTAATAATAATAGTTGTATATGTTTTCGTGCTTGATCATACTTAGTTATTTTGAGTTCCCCGCCAAATTTCCGTATAAGCCCCGTGCGCAGACTTCTGCTCGGTTAGTGTGGTCAGGCTGAACTTGAGCTGCTCTTCGAGATTTGCCACGTAGCCGGCTTTGACGTTGTGATCCTTGTTGACTCCTTTCATGATCATGAAGTCTTCTCCCAAGAGGTCGGTGTCCATATCTGGCGCTATCTCTCTCTGTAGCCTGTCAACCACCCTAGTCCTCAGGCTGTCACAATCTCGGTTGTCCTGCTCGTTGGTGTTCATGATGCTGGCCAGGGTGTCGTGCAGGTATGCCTTCGAGGTATCCCACATCTCTGCGTTCAGATCAATGTTCTCCTCCTCGCTGTCGGAGAAATGGTCTCGCTCCCTTGACTTGGCGAGGTGCTCGTCTTTGGGGTGTGCAAAGCACAACTTGCTGTAGAGGTATAACTCTTTCCATTTCTCTCGCATCGATGCAGGGTTCACCTGATCCACGAAGTGTCGATAGTAATCAGACCAAAAGGTTGTACCTCCTTCTCCAGGAAGAGATCCTCGGCAAAATCTGGCCTTGTTGGGCTAGAGGAGCGAATTCTGGGAGGGAGTTGCTGCGAGTCATCTTTTGGAACAAAGCTGAGGCCCAGAAATGCGTTGAGCATATGTCTGGACATTGCGCCAAAAAAAAAAAAAAAAAAAAAAAAGGCCCGAGGTCGAAACAATGATAGACAATGAGCTGCAGCAGTAGACTCAGTCAGCTCGGCCGGATTGAAATGCGCACCGCGCAGCCGGACACGGTGCTGGCGACTATCTGGAGTCTTGAGAATGATGCCCTCGATGGCTTATTTTCCATTGGCTTCCGCACATCGCGGCTCAATGACACCATACAAGATGTACTCAGTTGCTAATGGTCAAAAATAAGTCCGATGACTTTCTGCATGATCGTGACGCGAATAAAGCTCTATGGCAATAGTGTATGACGAAAAAAAAGGCAAGACTAAGAAGGGGGAAGTTCCAAAAAAAGTCAAAACAATTCGGATTCAGGTCAACACCAGGTGTTGAACCTGAATCCTACATCTGCCGATGATGAATGGTAGCGACTCCCTACCAACCGACCGCGCTTACCATTGCACCATCGCGCCCGTCCCAAGGAGGTGGCCAGCCTCCTTGGGTTGGGTGTTGAAAACTTCTTGTCTTTTTTTACCTTAAATACCTTTGTTCGGCTGTCGAGTACTTGGGACGACAATGTGGTGGCGTCGGGGGGCGAGGCCATTTTCTCTTTGCCCGTGGCGCGCCTCCGGAGTGGCTGGCCCTTTGTCGTTGCTCGGCCAGCGCGGAGCCTCATTTAGTAGGCCAGCCATATTGATAATCAGGTATGAAAGATAAACTGTACAAGATAAAAATGTCTGTACAGGCACATGTTCGATCGGTAAACGAGGTAAACTAATCACGAAGTTGACGTGAGACTCGTAAAACCTTTGTGTCGGCAAATCGTGCGAGCCTCGATTTATTGACACCGAAAGAAGCACTTGCGTCGCCAGAGTGTCTTCAGCTTATGCCAAGAGCTGTACTAGGTTACGTATTTCAACTTAAAAAACAATTCAAGTATGAGTCCTTACTTCGGTCTCCTTTAAAAGCACTGAAATACTGCGTCGGATCGCGGCGATTAGTTCTTGCAGAAGCTCGAATCCTTTCGCAGTTACTGATATCTGGTAACAGACGGATCAGAAATGGACCTGCCCGCGAATATTAACAGAGGCCGTGAGTTTTGAGATCCAGTTTCGACAACCTTGGTTTCATCTCCACAACAACTTTTGTGAACTGCTCGTAGGGTCAGTAAAAAATCACACCTCGAGATTCGGCGGCCCCAGGGACAGGAAATGAGCTCGGCGATTGGACTTGGACATACGCACATGGAGTTGGTCCGAAGAAAAGGTCGGGGACTGATGAGTTTGCTAACGAACCGCCAGGTTCTAGGAAGATGAGCACTGCAGAGTTGATTGCGACTTTCACTTAGCGACCACTATACTCTATCACGTATGGCGAGCTTGGACTCGATCCAAAAAGGATCGAAGAGTCTCCTGGGAGACACAGCGAAAGCCAAGAAGTAGGACTGCGTCCTGCTGCTGTTTTCATCAGTTGGGTTATTCTGCTTAATCATAACGAAAGCCTACTCTGTTATATTTTCGCCCGACTTAAAAACATAATCTTGGCAGCTGGATTGGATGTCAGTCACTTGTAAAATATTGACATCGAACATGACGAGTTGTATTTCCATCTCTAGCGCTTGGCTGGCCATATTGCAGAAGCCGTAAGACTAATACTCAAAAAGACAGATCGGCTAAAGCACAAGAGGCAATGCTCATCCTTCCTAGGCCTTGAGAGTTTTCCAGACACTATCTATTGCCTGAACGACATCATCGGGCAGCGGCCCCTGAGCCACCGCTGTTACATTTTGCTTTACCTGGGGGAGCTTGCTCGCGCCAAAGATGATGTAATCATTGGGAGTGAGCTGAGAGTGGAAGGCCAGCCATCGCAGCGATGCGTCCGTCTTGGAGATGCCATGCGGCTCCAGGGTGCTGTCCAAGAAACGAATCACCTCGTGATGCTTCTCCGTATCGTACCGCCGGGCATCGGTCGACATGATGTTCCCCGGCGCAAAGCGCGTTCCCTCGACTTGGCCTGACGTGAGTTTCCCGTGCAGGAAGCCGCTTGCGTTTGGGCTGTGTGCTACAAATGTGATGTTATGCTTGCGGATCAGATCCATGGTCGCCCCTTCATGGCGGCGGTCAATGATGTTGTAGCAGCCCTGGAATACACTCGGCTTCACGTAGCCTTCGCGCTCGCAAATTTCAATGTACTCGGCGAGCGTCTCTGTTGGGTAATTACATAGCCCGAGCTGTAATGAACCTGTGGTTAGCCCCATTTCTTCTCGAGATGATTGTGATGCTTACCTTGTCGAAACGGCCCTTTCTGTATTGTGCATCGAAGCCTTTCGCCTGGTCCTGGAGAGGCGTAGCGACGTCCGGGGCATGAGCGTAATAGGTGCCAATACGCTGGCCGCCTTCCAACCTCAGGTCACTAATGCTGTTCTCGATCGAAGTCTCAATCTTTGCCGGCTCAAGGGTACCCGCGAAACCTTTCATGCTGATCATGACCTTGGTATCAATGGCGAATCCCAATCCTGCCGCGCCCGTTTCTCCAATGAGACGCTGCGAGGCTCCGATGTCCGTCGGGGGATATAGGCCAGCCGTATCCAGATGACTGACACCGAGCTCTTTCAGGACCCCCAGGAGCTCTTTGACGGAATCAGCTCCGACGAACTCATTTCCGAGGCCGCCACACCCGAAAATAAGCTGTGGTGCAGCAAAGGATCCCATGATTGCGAGAATCTCAACGTTGCGATATGACAGTGATATGGGCGTATGCCAAAGGAATGGTTATGGAACTGGTGACTATTTATCACGTTGGTCGAAGCAAACAAGGGAAAGCAGTTGAAACGGGCAGAGAATCTTGCCAGCTAAAGACTTGGACGATTACAAATAAGTAGGCAAGTAGGCTCCATCTCCAGAGAGGGAGTGCCCAGGCTGCAGCACAGCCCAGAGAAAATGTGACTGTTTGCTCGTTACACAGCGTAGGCGTGGGCGTGGGCGTGGGCCGTACATCACGGCAGGTATCCGTAGGTAGGTACGGACGGTGACAAGGATCCCCGCACCAGCCAGGAGATCAACCTCTGGTTGGCACAAGGCAGGAGGAGAGGCTTCCGCTGAGTCCTGACCAGCCGGACCAACGCATCGACTGATTGTTTCCATCTTCTGTCGGGTACAAGCAGTACCCTACCCCTAGTTGTTGGTGAGCTTGCGAGGTGTTCTATAGTGGGGGCGTGGCACGAGTAGTACAGATAACAATGATTGCGCACATCTCAAGCTCCCCTCTCGTCGCCCTCTCCCCGCCAGCTCCGTGCGCGCGGTGACAATGCACACTCCAGGGGGCTTCTTCATGCATCAGAAGGATTTATCATAATGGCACGCACCTTGATTAGCGCAACGCAGCATTGAGTCTGCAAGAATCCACAGCAGCTACCACAGCAGCGACAGCAGTAAGACGCAGGTGGACCTCTCCCATGTAGTATGGATAATCGGACACTTTCCATTGTAGGCCAAAACCGAAGCCTCCTAGCAATGGACCCCCTGTAACAGACATGCGTCTAGGAAAGAAGCCGGTAGGTACGGCACAGGGACCTCCCCGCCACGCCGTTTACCGTATGTACACTACTATAGTCGCGGAGACTCTGAATCAGGACGCCCGAGAACTCGGGACAGGGGGTTTCCTTGCAAGGCTGACCAAGGGCCGATACCCCCGTATCTAGCCTTTGCGGCGCCCGGCAATTCAATTTGGGCAGATGTCAGCAGGAAACGGGTCCACATCAGTCATATCGTCTCTACTCCTTGCTGGCAGGTTATACGTGCCGTGCTTGTCGGGAGAGCAGAGAGCAAGTTAGGAGGTAGTCAAGTAGGTAGGCAAGGTCCTATCTGATGACCTGGGACGAATCGGAATGGCCAATAAGGCCTTCTTATAGCAGTGGATACGATAGATACATGGTTGCTCATTACTGAATCCCGAATCCTCACGGTCCACGGACAGCGTGTATAGCTATTGCTATATAGATGATACCGTCGTAAAATCAATACTTGCACTACAAGCAATCATACTAAGTTAGGCACAATTGCAAGCCCGTATGCAAAGAGCCACGATAAGTCACGAATGTGTCGGTTACAAACATGACTGTCGATAATTTAGTCCAATCTGATCAGCTCGCCCGCGATGCTGTTACGCTGCTCAAACAAGCATGGGCAGGTCATGATGAAAAGTACGGCGCCGGATTCATGAGCTGTGCAGTCTATGACACGGCCTGGGTATCACTGGTGGTCAAGGAAGTGGACGGCGAGAAGCAGTGGCTTTCCCCCGAATCGTTCAGTTATTTGATTCAGACCCAGTCGGACGATGGGAGCTGGACATCGGCCACGCCCGTTTCTCAGATTGACGGCATCCTGAACACGGCAGCATCGCTGCTCTCGCTGCAGAGACACCGTACGCAGCCGCTCAACACGGCGGGCCACGTGCTGGATGGAATCGAGAATCGCATACAGCGGGCCGGATCGTCACTGGCATTGCAACTTCAGGACTGGAATGTTGCCGAGACAGCACATGTCGGTTTCGAAATGATCGTTCCCGCCCTGTTAGACCTACTGAGAGACGAGGACGCCTCCATGGTGTCGAGCTTTACCGGCGAAAAGGTCCTGCGCCAGATATATGATGCCAAAATGCTGCGCTTCAAGCCGGAGATTCTATATGGCAACAAACCATTGACGGCTCTTCACTCGCTCGAGGCGTTTACTACAATGATCGATTTCGACCGATTGGCTCACCACAAGGCCGGCGGCTCCATGATGGCGTCGCCGTCGTCCACAGCAGCCTATCTAATGAATACGTCCAGCTGGGATGACGAGGCAGAGGCGTACCTCCGCAATGTCCTTCGTAGAGGCGCGGGGAGGGGCAGCGGCGCGGTGCCCAGTGCATTTCCTTCCATGTATTTTGAGTACACCTGGGTATGTTGAAACAGCAGCTCGATTCGTCCATACTCGGTTCGCTAACAACTCGGTCAGATTATCTCCACCATGCTTCGGGCTGGATTTACTGCCACAGATTTGCACTGCAACGAGTTGCAAGAAATCAAGGAGTTACTCGACCGAGCTTTTACAAAAGGGGGAGGAGTTATTGGTTTCGGTAAGGGGCCCGACCACGTCTTCGCGCAAAGGAATAGAAAATCACCAGACCAATAATCTAACTGCAGACAGCCCCCGGTATGCTTGCCGACGTGGACGATACGGCCAAATGTCTCATCACCTTGGGAAAACTAGGCATAGAAACATGCCCAGATGCCATGATCGATGCCTTTGAGTCCGACACACACTTCCGGACCTACGGCATGGAGCGAAATCCGAGCTTTACGGCAAACTGCAACGTCCTCTCGGCGCTTCTCGAGCAACCCGAGCCGGAGCGCTACTCGGCGCAGATTACCAAGATTACCGACTTTTTGTGCAACCAGTGGTGGGAGAGCGACGAAGACATCAAGGACAAATGGGTGAGAACTTGGATGCCAAAAAGCGAATGCGATCGAATGAGACCATGTCAAGCTAACACTGGGACAGAATTCGAGCAGCCTCTACCCGTCGCTTCTAGTGGTTCAAGCATTTGTAGATCTTCTTATCCGCGTTGAGAAGGGCGACTTGAAGCCTCTCGGCCATGACCAGCAGGGACGAGTGCACATCACGCTGTTTCAGGCGTGTCTGCGCGGCCTTCTGTGCCAGCCAGACCGCCAGAGCGCCCCGGAAGAAATGGCGTATCATGTGATGCTTCTCTGCGAAGCTCGCAAGCTCAGCTTCTTTAGCCCTCTGGGTAGCGTACTCGACCAGTCGATAGAGGATCAGTGCAGCCGCCTCGAGAGCCTGGAAAGCTCGAAGCTCGACCCCGAGTTCAACCAGATGTGGGTCGAAAAGGTCAGCTTCGGCTCCCACGTGCTGACCAAGACGTACGTTCTCGCGGCGCTGAAGGCGGCATCGCGCCCAGCGGGCGGAGCTACGGTACACTTCAACGACCAACCCACAGACGGTCTTGCAAAGGGTGCCAAGTATGTCGCGTTGCTGAAGCGAACGCCGCTCTTCCTCTCGGTTCCGGAGTGGCAGCTACAAGCATCTCTGCTGGAGGCAACACTGTTCCAGCCCTTGCTGCGGCGCCGGCGTCTCGAGGTCTTTCCCAGGAACGGCATGATGCCGGATAAGTACTTTGACCTGATACCTCTGACCTGGACGAGCTGCAACAACCGCAGCCAGACGTTTGCGTCCACCAACTTTCTCTACGAGATGATGGTCATCTCCTTCCTCGACTTCCAGGCCGACGAGTTCATGGAGGCCGTGGCGGGGAGCGAGTTCAAGGACCGCATAGGTCCCCTCCGGCAGCTCATCGACGAGATTTTCGGGACGCTTGTCAATGGCGTTCTCGGCCAGAATGGGGATCATCACCAGATCGCCGAATCCACCACCGCGGCAGAGGAAACACACACAAACGGTGCCGAGAGCGCGGGGACCGGCGATGATGCCGAGAACCACGTCCGCGAGACCTTGACGCATTTCGTCTCCTACGTCGCCTTCCACCCCTGCGTACAATCAGCGAGCTCGTGGGACCGCACATCGACGCTGCGCGAGCTGCGGACGTACCTCCAGGCGCACGTCACCCAGTCGGAAGACAACAGCCAAATGGCGCTGGCCCGCTCCGGAGCGGTCCAGGGCAGCGTCGGCAGGGACGGCTTCTTCCGCTGGGTGCGCACCACGTCGGCCGACCACACGGCCTGCCCGTACTCGTGGGCCTTTGCCGGGTGCCTGCTGGGCGGCGGCACGCTCCACGGCGCCGAGACGTTCCCCACGGGGCGCGCGCGGTACCTGGCGGCGGCGGCGTGCCAGCACCTGGCCTCCATGTGCCGCATGTACAACGACTACGGCTCCATCGCGCGGGACGAGGCCGAGTGCAACCTGAACTCGGTCGACTTTGACGACCTGGGCGGGTCCGTCTCGGAGCTGCAGGCCAGGAAGGAGACCCTCTTCGCGCTGGCGCAGTACGAGCGCGGCTGGCTGGACAACTCGATGGACCAGCTCCGGGCCGAGGCGCAGGCCGTCGGGCGGCGCAGACAGGTTCAGGTCTTGACAATGTTTTGCGACGTGACGGATTTGTACGGTCAGATCTACGTGGTAAAGGACATTGCCAGCAGGATGACTAATGGGAATGGGACTCATGGCAATGGAATCAATGGCAATGTGACCAATGGTAATGGCAGTGCCAAGACCGGGGCGTCGGCTTGAGCAATCGTGTGTAACTTGAAACGAATACGGAAGCTTTTATAATAATAACAGCTTTTTCTTTTTCCTGTTTCATCAAAATCTATTTTTTTTTCTATTTATTTTCAGAATTTATTACAGTGTACGGGCCAGTCGATCTAAAAGAGATTTCACCATCTGTGCCTGGACCAGCCAGCGACTCGATGCTGATATCGCCCAAAGCCTCTCGAGAAGCCCCTTGAGCCGGGAGACGCGAAAGTTCAAGAGGCTCCTCAGCATGTACACGTTCTCCTCGTCGTCGCCGGGGTTCTGCGGAGACTGCTCTGACCCCATGGTCAACGACAAGAGGTCCCTGACGTGGCAGGGATGCCCAGCAGATGGTCCGTCGTGGTATCCCGACAGACTCGGAGGAATGTAAGACGCAGGATCGGACCCCGGCACATCCATGGCGCTGCCATCTTTTTGATTATTGAGCATCCATATAATGCTGGCGAGCAGCCCATCGAAAATGGAAACCATTAGTATAACGTGCCGCGACTGTATCCTGGAAGCGTCCCTACTGAGCCACTTTTCACAGCTCTTTAGAATCTCCTTTTGGGTGAGAAGCATCGGCTGGGCTTCTGGAAAGGATGTCATGGATATGGGAGAGACGGGCGACGAGTTGTTGGCGGCGACGCGCCGCGGCCATGTCAGGCGTTCTTCTACGGTCTCGTAGACGCTGAGAAGCTCTGACCCGAGGCAGTCGCATTCCGTGTGCCTGATTGACCTGGGGCTGGAAAGCGGTGGCATCATGGGTACCGCCGTGGCAGACATGTCGTCGCCGCTGCCCGACATATCACTTCGCTGTGCGACAGAGTCTCGCCTGGCGGCCTCGGCCAGGACCGCGCGGCTGTCGCGGCCAAATTCGGTACCCTGAAAGACATTGAAGAGCCCGAGGCTTGGGTTGTCGTCCATGGAAAGCATATCCGATTCGTCGAGATGCTGACTGAAGTCCAAGTTCGTATCGAGCAGGTCCGTCCCAGCCATTGAAGCATCAGAGGTTGAGTGCGTTTCGGTTGTCGGCTCGTTGGGGGCGGGGATCTGGGCCGAGGTGGTCTTGCTTCGATGGTAAGTTGCAGCGCCGTCGGCATTTGTATACTCGGGTTGTATACATGATCGACGTCTCGGGGTCGTAGTCTCTGGATCTTGCCGGCTGACGCTCGCATAAGAACATTCAATCTGCCTCTCGAGGCATCGCCGGCATCCAAGTTCTTCTCCTGTGCATTTCACCTTTACTTTGCTTGATTAGCATGGCTTGCAAAGACTAGTTGTAGCAGATACAAAGTCTGGCACGGTCCGAGGGCTCGACATTGACTCACCTTTTTGGACCGGCAGGACACACAAGCCAGACGAGAAATGCCGTGTGCCTGCCTGGCGAAGGGTGAGGTCGCCGATTCGAGGACATAAGGGCCGTGCCCCGATCCTGTCTTGGTTTGCCTCAGCGTGTTGAACATAACTTTTCCCGTTTGGTTACTGTGAAAGTATTCCGCCCTATTCGAGCTTTTGTAGTGTTGACTGTTCAGCAGTGAAATAGAGGAAGTATACAAGCTGCCGATCCTGGGCCTTCGCAAATATCAATCCGCGCACGAAAGCACTCTGATCTTATCAAGGATACCAAGCAAACGTAAGCCACGTATCGAGGCCAGACAGCCTTGCCGGGTGGGTAGGGATATATTGTTTGCTGGTTGGGTCGAGTGTCGCTTCCAAGCCAGAATCCATGGCAACTTCCCTCCTTCCTCCAGCAATGATGCGCCAGAAGGCCGCAAATCAATGTAGCGTATGTAGCAGCGGGCGGGATGAGCACTCGAGTTGTCGCCAAAAGGAGTCCAAAGTTTCGAGAGGCGACAACATGCCTCGAGAGAGACGCATTGCGTCAACGGTCGGATAGAATGATTGTGGCCCCCATACCTGCTACAAAAGCCGCCCAGCTCCCGTGCCCATGTACACACCTACTCACTGCCGAGAAAAACCCTTGGTGTTCATGCATCTTGATCCTTCGCCGGCCAGCTCAGCCCCTGATAGGGGAACGGGGAACGGTTTCCTGTCCATTGGACTTGCGCGCCTTACATGGGACCCAAGCCTAGGTCACAGGTACCTACCTTTTCTCAGAACCACCCCGGGCCCCGAACGCCACCCCGCACCTCTTTGACAGGCCTGCATCAACCCTTTCTTTTATCTGCTGGGCGTTTACAAAGATCTTTAACGCGGATCTTGGAATTGTCATGAGTTAATAATCATCAGTTCGGCTCGCGCGGGTATACTGCCGACGCAATAGATAGACTACATGATCAGGATTCTAACGACCAGACAGGTATTCGCTTCCTTTGGGACCGGTCGGAGTGTCTGAAAGCGGAGTTCTAAATCCTGATCGCAGGCTGAAAAAGACTAGTCGGCGGCCCGAGCCGCAGCCACAAAAGAGTCTGTCTGTTATTGTTGCTAAGTGACATTTGTAGTATGGGCTTTTGAATCTTCAGAAATACTCGTCATGTACGGTTTTGGGTTATCGAGTGGTGTTGTGTCGGCGGTCAAGATTTGCACGTTTGATATCCCCAGGATATACTCTGTAGCACCGTGGCTGCTACGTCGGGCGCACAGAGCACGCCATCCACAGATCTGTCATCTGAAGAGTCCTACGCTTACACAGTAGTCTCTGCCTGTTAACATCCGTTTTAATGCGAAGGCCGTACGGTGCATCCCTTGGTATTCGCTTGGTTGGCTGGGCATTTGCTTGATTGGCTAGGATCCGGACTTACTGTTTCCTAGCAAGCAGTGCGAATGTATTTACTACATGTTAGATCATACTAGTACAAAGATCCACCCAATGCCTCTCTGTTTTGTTCTGATTGAGGCACTGGGTATCTTCTCATAGCGATCACATTGGCCCAGTACAGCTGATGAAGTTTGCATCACTGTATAAGAGAGTGAGCTGGCTGGCTGCTGGGCCTCTGCGTGGGGTTCACTTACGATCATACTTTCTAACCCTCGAGTAGATGTGTGTACTACTTCGTACTAACATGTAGGTAATCCGTAACAAATAGTGGCCAGGATCTCCTGATTGACCGGTCCTGTGGGGAATGAATCGTTTATTGGGCCGTGACCCTGCCCTGGATCCTCCCTTGCTTAATGCTGACCAGGCCAAGTTGCCAAGAGGCTGCTTGGATACTCTCCAAAAAAAAGTGATCTGACATGGAGATTGTTGCCTGCTGAGTGGCCGTTGACGCCAGTCATATACCCACAAAGGCAATTTAAACTTCTAAAGAATGCAACCTTGCCAAGACCTCACATCCAGATACCCACTGCGAAGTACTCACGGCAACGTCGCCTGCCCTGATTGGGTACGTGGACAGTACTGTGCGTATTATGCCGTGGCGGGCACACCAAGAACTGAAGTGTACTCCGATGCATCATGCAGCCTTACGGCTCAGCAGTGGCACCATGGCCCACAGGTCGAACCTTGGGGGCCATACAGAGTACTTCTGACTTACGGCAACGCGTGCTGGCTGCTGTCTTTGGCTGGCCGGGCGCTGCTGACGTTCGAGCGCGGGCAGCGGGACCGAAAGAGAGTTTGATGTCGGCAAATCGTTGCATACCTGGGTACCTTACCCTGCGGTTACAACACAGCCATCAATACCAAGAAAGATGGCATCGGAGCCAGTCTTGGGAAGACTCGAGCGTGCTTGCGTTTACGAAATGTGCGTGCAAGGATCAACAGGTTACAGAGTGATTACACGACGTCGTATCATGTATGCACGAACGGTTCTCTTTCGCTACCGCGGTTTGGGAAAAGATATCAGTGGTCAATTATTAGTCAACTTTCAGATACAATCAAGAAATCATACCAGTTCAAAACGGAAGAGAGGCAATGGTATCAAATTGTTTCCTTGCTTCGGCCCATTTGCTTCCAGGCACAACGTCACTTTCCTGCACTTTGTACCTCTCTCGTTGGCCCGTGAGGAGGTATAGATAGGGTAGTACCGCGCAGGTACAGAGTATTGGACCGTCTTGTTCTTGCGTACCAAATATAATTGCTTAGCGATCATTTTTGAGAATTAGGTTCAAAAAGACATAATATCCATATTCAGTACAATACCTAAGTTTTGAGCCTCTCAGCTTGGGGTCAGCTATGTCAAAAAGTACAACCCTTCTAATGTTTTAGTTCTCATATGTAAGAAATTCCCATTGCTGGCACCCTGAAGGACATGGAAATCAGGGCGGCCTCGTCCAACAGCTTACTCGAATCAAGTCGACGGGTTGCGACTGTGATTGTTGACGCCAGCCTCCATCCTTATGTACTCCTCACTCGAAGCGCCGCCCATCTGTCGCTCATGATCGCCAAAGTTGTCCGCATACTTGGTCTCTCTGTAGCTGGTATTGGATCTCGTGCTGCGCCTTGTTCCCCAAGTACTCGGAGCCAGTAGTCTGGTGCCGAACGAAGCGACCGAAGTGTAGAACCTGGACGGCAAGATGTGGCCGACCCAGTATCCTCGCGCGGACGGCACGCACCCGACCATGAGGGCGATCGCGCATTCGACGAACCTGTGGGTCGCTCCTCGTTAGTACGGCCATCCCCAACATCCTCGTGATTCCGAGCCCACCCCGGCAGAAGAAACTTACTGTAGCAGCATGGTCGTGAGCATGCCACCCTTGTCTGACTGTGCACCTTGGTACAGGTGGATCTTGTAAAGCAGGGCCAAGAGGGATGCCAAAACACCGCTGTTAGTCAACCAAATTGTCAGCTAATCTGATACGTGAAGAGGACTGCAAGACTAAGCCACGACTGTTTAGTACTTACAAAACACCCGAACAGAACACAATGCCAAGTCCGACCTTGCGCCGGGCCGAAAGGTTGAGTCTCGCGATAGGGTACAGAGGCAGCAGAAGGATGAGCAAGTCGGCAGTGACGGAGACGGCTCCTTGGGCAACTCCAGCAGTGAGGACTGCTCTGCCACAAGCCTTCCACTTGAGCGCAGTGAGCTCGTTGTCGAGTGGGTGGCAAGATTGCCAAGTCGGCACCATGGCCAGTAGAAGCCCGATGCCCGAAGTCGCGAGCAGCGCATAACTCGCGATTCTCATCCACCTGTACACTCCAAAAATTCGCACATAAAGTAGCAAGACGGGCGTCTTGGAGATCCACATGGAGGCGGAAGCCAGCACCGGAACAGCGATACCAGTCTGATCGAGAATACAAGTCAGACTCATGCACACCATGTTGGGTCACAAGGGGAGATTGAGCCATACCGCAGTATAATAGCGAAGATCCGCCGGCTTGAAGAAACCTGTGCAGCGGGAGAGACGGTTGTTAGCATCCAGTCAGATTTATATGGAACATTGAGTTGAACTGGAATCCATACTGTCGTATTGGGTCTTATTGAATGCGAAAAATGCCGTCGTCACTATGAAACCAAAAATGGACAAATCTATATCACGAGCACTGTCAGCCGTTGTGGAACTCATCGAAATCACGATTAGAGAGTTCACCCACAGTCATCTATCAAAAGCTTCTTGGACAGTTTGAGGGACGACGCGCAGCGCATGACGATCAGGATAGCCGTCAAAACGATCAAAAAGATGCCTACACCAAGGTAGGCATCCAGGTCGATGGTACCGATGCTGATGGTCATGATGACGACGTATCTCGTGGCTGGCGCCGGCGGGAGGAATCGTCGTGGAGGGAAAAGAAAGAAATAAGCAAAACCGCGGAAGGGAAGACGAGGTCACCGGACAGGCGAGGCTACACACATATAAGGGCGTATCCGTGTGTCTGGTAGGGAGAATCCAGACCAGATCGAGAGAGGCCCCGCCACACACCCCATACTCCAGCGGACACAACGCGTGGGCAGAACGGTTGAAAAAGAAAAACATAGTGTGACACCCCCCAAAGGCTGAGGAGGATGAGAGAGGGGGTGAAGGATTCCCAGGTAGCAGTCCTGGCAGTCTTAGCGAACCAACCGCCAGGCTGGAATAGCGAGATATGCATGCATATCAGCATACATGTCCAATTGCAACGTAGCTGCCCGGGGGGTTGGACCCTCCCGAGCCTCCCTCCCTCGAACCCTCCCTCGAGAAGCGCATGGTGGGTGCCCCAAGAATCCTATCTTTAGCACGCAAAGTTCCCCGGCCAGATCAATTCCCGTAACTAGTAATGTCGATCATTTGATGATTGCTTTCATTGCACTCTGAACGGGCACAGATCGGAGAGGAGTCGCACATCTGTGCTACTGTACAGAGCATAGATTACAAGATGAGTCAGCCCACGTGGAAGAGATAGGCATACTATCACTATCCACATTCATCGTCGCACACACATTTGAGCAGAGAAAAGGATTCGCCGCTGTGTAAAAGACGCCACGGCGAAGAGCCAGAGCCAGAAGAACCGTTGGAAGGCGCCCGAGGCGACCTTGTCATATGATATGCATATTCCTCCAATCTGTTTTGAATACAAAGCACCCACCCATGTCAGCACAATGCTTCGGGTATAACAAGATGCTTGCCCGATAATCATTTCATTTCACACCCTAATAACTCAGGATGAGTTACCCCGTCTCAGGTCCATTCCGCCACGAATATTCGAGCAATGGTTATGAAGAGAAAATTATTCCACGGAAACCTCTTTGGGATACTACTTAGGGTGCATTTGTTCTTGTCACACATCAATGCCTTAAAGTTGCGAAAATGGCAAAGCAGGGCCTGGTTAGAGGTCACGCAGCAAGAATCCCCCGCACTGCAACTTTTGGAAGACGCCTTCCGGATCATACCTCGCCGCGGTCTCCTTGATCGACTTGACACTTTCCGGGCCAAAGCTACTGATCACGTCCTGCGCACCACCGGCAAAGGTCGGGAAGATGAGGTCCAATTTGAGGTCCCGGTCGACAGCGAGCCCCTCAAGCCGGCGCAGCAGAGCATTCAGAGTCTTCTTCACGTCCTCGTCAAACTCGTCGTCTTTCCAGTCGCAGGAAAAGATCCAGCCTGTTGCCAAGGAAGGCGTCAAGGATTAGCTTCCTCTTCTCGGTCTGTATGTGCGTTGTCTTGGAAGAGGATGTGACACGAAAACTTACAAGACTGCGGGACCTCCTCCAAGCCAAGAATGTTGCCACCGCGTTTCTTTCCGGCCTTGACGGCTGTTTGAGAGAGTGGCTGGATGGACCAGTGCAGATCGACCGTCTTTGGCAGATGCTCAACCTCTTCCTTCCAGGCCCTGTGGGCTTCTACATACAACTCTTCTGACACCTTGGTCGTTAGGGTAACGTATGCGTGTCTACGTTTTGATAGTCAGCCGGAGCAAGTGCTAAAAGCCGACTTCGTCGTGAAAAGGGCTGCGCTACTCACTTCAAATGTGGCTCCTTATAAGCCCATTCCTCCAGGATCGTGTTCAGAGAGGAGAATGTCCCGTTCGAAGTGGGCACGATGGGCGCAATGAGACTGGTGAGACGATTGTACGGTTCAAATACGGCAGGCAAATTGTCCAGCCAGTCTGCGTAGAAGAGACCGATCGCAATGTAATCCTTTCGGCTGTTGATAAACATGCCAATCTTCTCATCAGTCTCCATACTCTTCTGGACCTCGACGAACGCCTTGATCACGTTTTCGCAATCTGATGGGTTGTACATGTTGATCGTGTGCTGGAGCTTGATGAGTGGGTGAGTCTCGAGGCTCACTGCGGTCACAATGCCTATAGACATGATCAGATGTTGTGAACTCGTGATTGAGCTGAAGGAGAAAACAAACCGAAATTTGAGCCGCCTCCCTTGAGGGAGCGAAACAGTTCTGGGTGAGAATCGGCATTTGCGTTAACGAGAGTGCCATCTGCCAAAACAGCCTGTGCAATTCGTGTATCAGCCTCAAGCTCTTCAGGTCTTTGCCATCTTGGGGAAAATTCTGACCTCAAACCCCTTGACGCCATCCGCACCGAGTCCATGGAGACCGGAAAAGATGCCCTGGCCGCCTTGAACACGAATTAGCTCGACTTGCGCTGCTCGACTTGAATACGGGTCAGGAAAGCCTTGGGCGTACCACCAAGTAAGAATCCAGAAAGACCGACCCGGCCCTCTCGGCTGCCTATGACCGAGAGCTTCTGCTCCTCGAGCCAGGTAAAAACCTCAAGCCAGTTATTCCCAGCGCCGAGATGAGCAGTGCCGGATTCCGCATCCAGACGCTTAGACTTGAGCCGCGAGACATCGAGAATCACACCCGCCTCGTCCGCAGAGGTGACACTGCTGAAGCCGGGATTTGCGTTGTGTCCACCAGAGCGAATGGCGAACCTGGATTCCGTCTCTTTCACAATGGCCAGCGCTTTAGCAACTTCATCGGCACTAGTCAGATGCACGTAAGCTGTGGCGGGATTCCGGCTCGTGATGGACCTAGTAATATCAGGTCAAAGTCTATCAATGCAGGAGGTTTGGAAGAAGAACTGAATTGTTTCAAACAGAAGCAGGCCTTCAGGCAGACAAGAAGAGTAGTAAAGAGCCAATATGTCATTGTAGTAAAATAATCCAATACATACCAGCTGCGATCAATCTCCGCTTCGTAGCCTGTGTCGCCCTCAGCAACGACTTGACCTGGAAGTACAGCCTTGAACTTGTCACATGCAGTCTTCGCCCGCGCCAGAAGGTTAGTTTGGGTGGCCATGTTCCTGATCTGCCGAGTACGGAATAGAAGATCACGATCCTGCTACTTTTCCATAAGCTGTCGGAATGTTGACAACTTGAACTGGGCCACAACTGAAGGATCCTTATCATGTACCACTTAATGTGGTCCAACGTCAACTGGTAGTGTTTTCTAAGGTGAATCTTTTCACTAAACTCCTTGGGCGTTTGCTTCGGGAAGCTATTGGCCAAATGCCGGCCCAATGACAGTTTTGAGGAAGCCAAGGGAACACATCATGGGTTCTCCGTCGGTCGTACCTCCACGACCAACACGCGGGCACTCTTGAAGCAGCATGCACTACTCCGTAGAAGCTGAAGATTGCATAATACTGCGCCGCACGGATCGACAGGCCGGATTTCCAAAAGGGAGGACGGGCCGGGGTGGGTCCCTGTTTTCAGCAACAGCCTTCTTTCCTATTCTGGACCCCCGAGATTATTATCACAGCAGCCAACTCGCTAGCTGAGCTGAGGCCTGGGCAACCCAGGCTTGTAGGGGCTGATGAAGACCCCCAAATCCCAGCACGTAAGCACTAAAGTTCCAATCTGCCATACGGCCCAACCAACAGTCCACGGCATATCTGAGTAGTTCCGGCACTTCCACTGCCAGGGCTGAGCATATGCCGGATCCTGCGACTACTGTACATGATGCCATCTTGTCTGCGCCGTTAAGCCCTGTAGGCATTAGTGTGGGGCATCACATTTTGGTCTACGAAGTACAGGCGCAATGGTCAGCTGTTACGACCACTTGCAGGTCATCGCGTTAAACGATCATTGATAGAAACGGTCAGACATGACAAAAAGGTGGCACGTATGTTTCGCAGGGCAAGGTATGTAGATTACTAGTATTGACTTTTGTGCCTTCTTTAATAAAGGCATGTAAATGCGGTTGAGACATACAATTCCGACTTTTGTTTACAACTCGTCGACTATCAGGAATCCTGCGTACTGTAGTTCTTGGAACACTTGGTAGGGATCGTAAGCATGACTGATCTTGCTTAGTTCCTCTAGCGACCCGTAACCCTTTAGCACCTCTTGGTTGAATCCGGCGTCGTTCATGTAGGTGAAGTTGAGCGCAGTGCCGAGGGACTCTCCCGACGCGATAATGTCGACTCCGACATCCTCAAGAATTTGTGCCGCTTCCTGATCATAGGCCTCGTCGGTCCACGTGATCATGATTTCAAGGACTATAGTCATGCAAAGGTTAGCGGAAGTGTGTAAACAATGTGACAAGAAAGTCCCTTGCGAGATGGTTCCACACGTACGGCAGTGAGTATCATTCGAGAGAAGAAGCGGGCTGCCTGCTCCAGCCGCAGTCTTTGCCACGGCGGCTTTGCTGAGTATCTGAGGAGCGAAATACATGCTCGCGTTAAGCCGGCTTGAGGCGTCGGCGGCAGCCTCGGCAAACCGATCATAGTGGTCCTGCAAGGTCTCGACGTCCCATTCGATGTCGTAAGTCGATATCGCGATTCTGTTCCAGTGTCAACTCTGGTTAAATCTCAACAACGAAGAGGGAAACTCTCGAGGAGGATGTCTCAGTTTCCAATGGGCAAGGACACGTACCTTAGTGATCCAAAGGGGTTCAGCGCGGACACGTCGTTGTGCAGGTCAGTCCATTTCCCAAGGGTCGAGTTGATTATAGAGGAGTGAGGAATGTCGTAAAAGGCGTCGAAGATGGCGGGACGCTCCTCGGGCTTGTTGTAGGCAAGGTAGATGGCACCGCTGTCGAGTCCCAGGTTGTAAGTGGCCGAGGCATTAGTATCGTTTTCGGCGGCGGCAGCATAGTCCGCGGCGACTTGCAGAAATTGCGCGTAATCAGCGCTTTCGAGCAACAGCCCTTCGAACCATATATCGGCATTCTTAACTGTCTCGACGTCGAATCTCGTTACAATGCCTGATTCCGGACAAGTAAGTTCCTGATGAACTGGACCAAAATTCTGAAACCAGCTGACTTACCAAAATTCGCACCGCCACCTCTCAGTGCCCACCACAAGTCTGCATTGGATGTCTGGTTTGCATTCACTATGGACGAATTTCCCAGTACGACCTGTCCTCAAGTCAGACCAGCGGCGGCGAATCAGTTTGTAATGAGAACATACCTCGTAGTTGACGATCATGTCAAACGCCATCCCATAAATGCTGGACCAGTAACTCAGACCACCGCCGAGCAGATACCCGCCGACTCCTATGTCATTGGCACGGCCACCGATGGCCGAAAGCCCACTGTCGCCTAAGGTCTCGTAGACTCTGCCCCAGCGGTTACCGGGACCTATGGAAGCTATCGTGCTGTCTGCATTGAGGGTAATATCATTCAGCTGGGCCAGATCAACCAGGATGCCGTCCTGTCCGATACTGGAGAACCCGACATTGGGGTTGTGACCTCCACTGCGGACAGAGAAATTGCTTCCCAAGTACGACGAGATGAGAACAACCTTGGACACATCAACAGTAGACTCGGGCTGCAAGATGCATTGCGACTGTAGCCAACAAGTCATGGACCTTGAATATGGAGTATAATGTCAGCAAGTTTTGCAATTTCATAGTTGCCCACCGGCAACACAGCTCTCAGGGGACAATTTGCAGAAGTGGACTGACCAGTTGTTGTCGGTCAGCTCTGTGTAGTTGCTCGAATCTGATGTGTACAGCTTGTCGCCAAAGACGACCTGGCTGACGCTGCAGGCCTGCGCTGCTCTGCCAGCTGCGTCCGAGGAATAGCTGGAGGAATTGAGTATCGCAGAGACTTGGTCCTGGGACGCCGATCCAATGTCGAGCTGGGCTATGAACTCGCCATCGCTGCCGATGCTTGTGTACCCCGTTCCCTGAGCAGAGGCAACAGCGAGTATCGCCGCTACCGCAATCGAGGTACTGCAATGCATGATTCTCGACGTTGAAAACTAATTCTTGATGCAAGAATGGCAATATTTTCAAAGATTTTGCTGCCCACGTTGTTCAAGTACGCGACACTACACTGTGCGTGCCAAGTACGTTGTTATTGTACTATTGTAGGCCCCTATTAATCTGCTATTCATGGCCCCCAACTCGCCTGGGTACCAATTTTAGGTACATTAATGACGAACTTACGTTCAGCTTATGGCCCCCAGTACAAAATGCGCGCGCAGGGGAGGGAAGGCATACGAGGCCCTGCCGGGCTGTTCTTTTTCCTTTCTTTTTCTTCATTTCTCCTCCTTGCCGCTTCTTGGCAAGGCTATGCACATCAAAATGCTGGAGGCCGGGTCATCGCTTGCTGCGGATTACTGGCAGATTGGAGGAGGTTCTGTGTCTACTTCGGGGAGCCCTTCAGGGTAATGCCCGAAGCGACCTGGTTCTGAACGGGAATGGACCCCGGTAACACTACCCCGGACATGGATCTTGGCCTGCTGTACTTCGTACCTCGTACTCTACTATTGCATCCGTTTTCTCCAGCCCGAGAAGATGCTGATCTAATGACAAACAAAGCATTTGCAATCAATCATCCCAGACGACGTCTACTATGATAATCCGAGAACTGTTGTCATAAAGGAAAATACTCAGTCAGCACTTGCCCCCCAGTTCGCAGTGTCAATGAAATGAGCATTCATCAGTGACAATGACATTCAATGATACAAACATTACAGACCCGAAATGGGCGGACGGTGGGCTGCGCGACCTGATCGACGCCGTCCAGGAGCGTCTGCTGGCGTCCAAGGTCACGACCTTGTTGGGCGTCGTGCTGCTCTGGTTCTGGGTCTTGTCGTTCTTCCAGGCCAAGAGACCTCGTGTACCGGGCGCTCAGATGCATGGATCCAGAGGATTTTGGGAGCCTTCCTTTTTCCTCAAGTTGCGCTTCATTTGGGACGCCTTTGGCATCATTGAGAGCGGATATGAAAAGGTACACTTTGAACCCAGCCGAAAAGCTGCTGGAGGAAATTTCTTCGATGAATTCGCTTCACTTGTGTAACTGATAGCTGACATAATTTCATTGCAATGACAGTTCAAGAACGTTCCGTTCGTGGTGAGCCGGCTGGACACGGATATCAATGTCATGCCCATGAAGTACTTGGACGAGCTACGTCTAGTGCCGAGAAATCAGCTCAATGGCAAGATGGTACATTATAATGTGAGTTCATGATGGCTTGAACTTCTTCATCGTGTCTTCTTTTTAATAATAACGAATGCAGAACCTTTTCCGGAGCTGGCCATGGGCCTCTGCCATCCGTGATTCAGACTTGCACGTCCACGTGCTCAGTCGCAAGTTGAATCCCGATTTGCCTAGATATGTGCAACTGGCCTACGACGAGTTCGAATACGGCTGGGACAAGGACGTTCCCCAGCCCGACGAGTGGACCAAGGTGGACATTCAAAACTCGATGCGCATGCTCGTGGCCCGCATGTCAGCCAAGGCGTTTGTCGGCGAGCCGACCTGCCGCGACCCCGTATGGTTGGGCTTGACGCTCAACTTCTCCATGGACCTGTTTCTGGCGGGCTTCGCGCTGCGCATGTTCCCGCCCTGGTCGCATTGGTTCGTCACCTATCTGATTCCGGCTCGCCGGCGTGTCCAGAAGCAGATCGACATCGGTACCAAGGTGGTGCGAGAGTTGATGGAGGAGCGTCGTGAGGAAGCAGTGTCTGAAGATGATGGAACACTTTTCGAATGGATGGCCAAGAATGCGACAGGCACTGAAGGCACCCTACAAGAAATGGCCGCCCGGCAGTGTATATTGACCCTCGCTAGCATTCATACCACGGCAACGACGGTGGCCAACGCACTGTTTGACCTGATTGGCCACCCTGAGTGGATTGACGTCCTCAGGGAGGAGATTGACGAGACGATCAAGACTCATGGAGACCTGAACAGAGATGTCTCGGTCAAGAACTGGCTTCAGCACCTGGAGAAGATGGACAGCTTCATTGTTGAAAGTCAAAGGCTAAACCCTCCTATTCTGCGTAAGCCAAACCCCTGAAGCTGATATACAGATCCCTGGGAAAGTAGCACGCGCTAATCAGTAGTCTGTCCAATATAGTCACCCCGCAACGCATCGCCATGATTCCCATTACGCTCAAGGACGGGACGCACATTCCCGTAGGCACGCGCATCGCATGGCCTGGTCCCCAGCATGCATTCGACCCCGAAGTGACCGCGTCTCCCAAGGCGTTTGATCCCATGCGGAGTTACAACAAGCGTCATGCCGGCAGCGGCGAGAACTTGAACAAGTTCCAGTGCGGCCAGACCGACCCCGACAACATGTCTTTTGGCTACGGCAACCAAGTATGCCCGGGCAGATACTTTGCCGTCTGCGAGATCAAGCTCGTCTTTATGCGTCTGATCCAAAATTTCGACTTTGCTTCCGCGAACAACGGCATCCGGCCCAGGACTATCTACGCCGATGAGAACGTTATCCTTGACCCGTTTGCCAAGGTCATGATGAGGAAAAGGGTACTAGTCAGTTAAGTATATTCAAATTGCAAAGGGTAGTTTGAAATGCTTTGGGAATCAGGTCACTATCTACCTAGGTAGGTACTTATGCTAGAAATTTTTATGATGTAAGGTGGTCATAAATTAATTCGATCCTATAGGCAATACTGGCCTATCAGGGGCTGGGAAGATACGGATGGAACTACGTTGCATTGTTCTATATGCGATGTGTGTGCTTGCGTAGACGCTGTTCTACTGTTATTTGCCCAGGCGACCAGTGCAGGGTTCAAGTTTGCTGTCCCACCCAGGGCACCGGCCGCTGTTGGCAGCCCCGCTATGGGCGCCTGATAGCACTATCAGTCCATGATGGCCGCGCTGGCGGTACACTCTACCGTAGTGGGAACACTAGGTCCGCTAAAAGCCTTCTGTAAAAAAGATTCCTTCCGATAACAAAGAAGCCTTCCGATAAGAAGAAGCCTTTCTCCCTATAGAAGGCTTCCTCTGAGCCCGGGCACTTCTGCTCTTTAGGATCCTCAATATATACCTAGGGAAGCCTTCTAAAGTGAGAAGCCTTCTTAGACACCTAGCAGTCCCGCAGCGGTAGTCGTCAAAGCGTATTGAATGCTTCACATATGGGTAAGATAGATGCTTAGATTGATCACTGAGGTGATGACTGTCTACGTAACCGTAGGAAATCCGTCCCTAATACATCCATTTTCCCCTCACTAATGAGACCTTTGATCCCCCAGATCACCACTACTCCTGCCGCTCCATTGGTGTGGGTTCACTTGGAGCGTCACTGATCGTAATGATCCAATGCGTATGACTCACCTGCCAAGATGGTGATCCTATCAACTTTATGCCAAGCCGAAAGGTCTATTGGGCTGATTTGCACGGCATTGAGGTTACTCACGTCACAGCACAGCCAACCGAACCAAAATTTCGAATGCATTGTATAGATTGCAAATCCGAGAACGCCGTTCGCCACCACTACACATAGCCACCACAGAATTCGAAAGACCCGTATTTCTCACCCAGTCACTGTGCTCGGCCCCAATGTTGTAATATAATGCAATGGAGAAGAAGACTGTCCTGCATGTTCCATATAGTAAATCCACATTGAATCTTCACAACTTCCCAGCTGGTTTTGCTCATGGTTTAATATGGAGTTGTAAGTGTGAGTTGTAGAATCATTTGTCGTTGCGCTTGGGAGGTCGAAGCTGTAAATGCTTGGCCATTTGCCTGAATCTTCTATGAAAGGACTGCGTTCGACCATCAGAGACCATCTCAGCGTTCTCCGGGTTTGGCTGTGGTTGGAGAGTAGATGGCGGTGAGGCTGCTGCCACGACTGTGTTAGATCCCCTTGTTCCCCTTTTAGTGTCGTCCTGAGAGGACGGGTCTGAGATCTGAACTTCCTCCTGGTTGAAATCTGGACTAATGATATCTGTATTGGAATGCGTGAAACGCATAGACTGAGACTTCTTGGCTAGTTCCGCATTTATATTCAGCCCAGGAGGCGCGATCAGCTCGGCGTTGGCGATGTTAAGTGTCGCCAGATTTTCATTCAGGTGCTGATGTTTCTTGAAACCCGACCTCCCAAGTCCATCTTGGGGTGTTTCTGCAGTAGTATTTGACGTTGCGCTTGCTACAATATCAGTGCTTCCGGCTGCTGATGATGTTGATACGGCTTCTCGAGATGTATCCTCAGATAGAGAATTCTGCAATTGGTGAGAATCCATACTTGCCCTAGTCGTAATAATCGCCGTATCGTTACTGTACATCTGTCGTGTACTTATTGATTGTATGAACCTTGATACCGGAGATGTTTCATAACCAATCACAACCGCTCCTTGTTCTGGTATCTCAAGCCTTCGTGCTTGTGCCTTTTGGTTCTGACTAGCAATCAGGAAGTGCTTCCGATCGCACGTTTGGACCTTGGGTTTGCATGGCTCGAATGGGTTCTGTAGCCGCCATAGGTCTGAACCGTCACGCTCAAGTACACTCTTCAGGGTTGTGCTACTCATAACCAAGTATCCGTGATCTGTTGGCACGGATTTCCAGCCAGGACACATTACATGAGTGTGAGCGGCACAGTCATTGTGTTGAATGATCTCGCCAAATCCACGTCCGAAGAGTGTAACGGCTTGTAGTCTTCGCACAAGATCAAGCCAACCTTGGCTGTTGGACTCGGGAGTGGCAAATTGTAAATCTGCTCTTTTGGAAGAAGCAAGATCCTGAAATTCGTACCCCTCGAGCTTTGTTTTGCCTATAAAGCTTTTCACACTGGCCTTCAGCGCCGTATCGTCGGTCTGAATGTTGATAGCCTGGTCGAGCATCCACCGGATATCACACACTCTGTCTCTGAAAAATACCCAGCGTTCCTCTTGGCTGTGGATTTCTTGTATGGTCTTTTGGGGCGTTGAAGGAATTTGAAATATTGTTTTCGTTTCAGTCTTAGTATCTCCTGAGATGAGACGCTTGTATAGTTTGAGACATGCATTGTCGTCACTCCACAGAGTTTTCATAGCACGGCGCTTCGGGTCCGGGTCGTTGTCAAGCTGTATACAGTCATTGATCGTTCGGTCGTCGTGTAGGCTGCTGATTAGACCATCGTCTTGGTCTTCAATTATCGAGGCCCGCACCAAGTGCAGAAGAGCTGTGGCACCATCCAGAAGAAACCCTCTGTGGTCTTCAACATCGTAGAGGACAACGAAGTGTTTCGAGATGTGCTTGATATTCAGTTTGTCATCCCCTTCATCACGTGCATGAATAGGTTTATCCCTCCACCCAAACTTCACGGAAACATTTCCGGCAAAGATTTTGGAGAAGCCTAAAGTTAGCTTTTCGAGCTCAATCTCTAGGGGCCGACTATTTGCCAGCCCTGATAGACGGATATGGTATAGTCCGGCCCTTGTACCTAGGAAAATATCAATATTAGTTAGACAGCAGCTAGTCGGGAGTGCAAACCTGCTAGATTGTCTGCGTTCGGCGTCCAGCCAACCACGTGTTTCATCTCAGTTATGTCCACTTGCTGCAAGAGGGAAGAGGTCACCTCAACACCAAGCGTACCGACCCGCTTGTCGTGATAATGAATATAGCTGCCGTCTTTGTTGGAAACAGTGTGCCATAGGATGACATTGTCTACGAGCTTGACAGCCACCAGAAGGGTCGAAAACGCTTTGATGAACAGCTTTCCCATGTATGATACAAGTCTGGAATTTTGTACGAGGGCCATGAGAGTGCCTAGCGACAGTTGCAAACCAAGTCTTGCAGCTGGATTTCGAAGATGAATGGGATAACCCGTTACCGCTAAGGGGTTTCTGAAAAGTTCATGCCAACAAGTGCCGTCCTGAGATTCAACGAGCTGAGCAAGTTTTGGCGTGGCCGCTAGTTGAATATGCACTGATACGCATAACTTCGAACGCTGTATTATTGAGATTTCCCCAACAGATGGCTCACAGGTGCCCAATTCGGAAAAGTCTGAGGATCGGAGAGCACAACTTAACCACATAAGTTGCTCGCCAATCTCAATGACCGAATCAGGATGCCCGCAGACTTCCATTGTAATGCGGCCCTCTTTGACTGAAGCTTGAATTGTGGTATCGTCACTCAAAATTCCTAAGCCGATTATTAGAGATTGGATATTCCAAGAGCATAATAACGTACCACTATGGGATATGCCTTCCGTGGACTTGACTATTGACTGCACCACCTGTATGAATGTTGGTGCTGACTCCGGCCATTGCCTCAAAAGGTATTCGCCACAAGCCAGACCTTCTGCCCGTGTCGTCGTCCCGACCACAACAAACGCCTCGAGAACAGCCTTCTCTGGCGGGACACCGTATTCCTGCTCTTCGAAGAAGGAGTTTGGAGACCACTCCGCTTCGAAGACGGCTTCAATACGTCGAGGCGTGGATTTCCTGCTGGATATCTGTTTCTCGTTAAGTATTCTGAACAATTTTTCCGATAGACTTAGAGCTGCTGACTCGGGGGGATTCTCCAGCTCAAGTTCATTTTGTATCTTTATCAGGAGCCATTGGTAAGCACGCGATTCCGTTACCAACCTTGAGAACTCGTCCACTTCTACTTCCCAAATGTCGTCATCCAAGTCTTGAATCTCATCCGTGGAATCGCGCTCTGACTCGGTCTCCCCATCATTTGGTTCGAGCGGTGTTTCTGGGTCAGGAATGACACCCCCAGCGGGATTCCAACCTTCTATCTTTTCGGCATATGACATTGATGGTAATGTTCGCGACTTCAGCACTTCTTCTGGTACCTCGATGCAATCCTTTGAATCGGTATCAGATTGCAACGGTGGCTCCAAAGACGCTCGAGCTTGAGCTGCAAGTTCATAGGCTACAGACCTGAGCAGAATGTTAGTCGGGAGCATATTCTAGATTCATGTGATGGAGCGCCTCACCTTCGATGCTTAAGCATGAATCGTTTCGTGTCTCGATACTTTTCACCCTCTCCCTCTTTTGCGATCTTAAACGCGAAGGACTGGAGTAGGCGGGGTAAGGAAACTGAGACTCTAGCAATATCTTCTTGACTATTGGCCCAATGCGACAGTTCATGGTGCAGCCTGGCCGCTAGATCAATTTTGTAATCATGTGTCTTCTGTCCAACAGAGTCGTTTGATCCTTGCGTGTAGATCGTGTCAAGTTCGAGCATTTCGTCAAATTCTTCCATTGTGGCCATATTATGAACAGAGACATCAGTTTTGTGAGCGATCGAATGTTTTGAGCTCTCATGGGCGATCGACGTTCCAAGAGCTGAATCGCGGAATGTTGCTTGGGAAGGTGCTCCAGTCAGGTTGGGAATTCTGGACATAGAAGTGTAATCGCCATTGCCTTGTGGAATGCTCGAGGCATCTTCGCTCTTTCTATAGGCCAATGAATCCTGGCTGGGATTATTTCCGGCCAATCGGCGAAGTGATGGTGGTGGTGGTGGTGGTGGTGGTGGTGGTAGGCTTGGGTCCCGCGATCCTACACCAGAGGCAGGCGACGCCCATACGCCATTCGGGGGAGTAAGGCCACGGCTCGGAGAAGCTGGCCGTTGCGGTGGTGGTTGATTTGCTTGAATGGGTGTCTTGGAAACAGAAATTTTACTTTGTGCGGGCGAGAAACCGGGTCGTGGAGATGAGGGAGGTGCTGTCCCGGCAACAGCAGCATTGCGCGGTGGTAGACGCGATCCGATGACCTGATCCTGCTCACGGGGGTCAAAGCCATGGAGCTCAGGGAGCTTGCCTCCAGTATATTTGCTGTAAATTTTGATCAGACTGGCGATGAAGAACTTCTTTTCTTTATCGGTTGAGCACTGCCAGAAATATGGCTTCCCAAAAACAAGTATGAATCCAGTGTCACCTGCCCGTTGTCGCTTTCTCGGGTCAACAGAGGTGGAAGTGAAAGATTCGATACCGGTCAGGTCGTTCATCTCCCACGACTTTCCAATTGAGAATGTACCGTTCGCGTTTTCTCTGGATTTGTGCATTCGAACGCGACCGGACTTGCGGACGGCGACAATCATAACACGCGGCTTCTTGGATTGTGGCGTGATTGCCTCAGGGGGAGGCGGCGAGGACGGATGGGAGCTGTACTCCATGATCCGAATATGGGTGATGTAGGTTTCAAGCACTGCAAAGATCAGGTCAGACAATCATCCTTCGCCGACAATGAGTCGCACTGATGATAGCAATGATTCTCAGGCGAGGAAACAACTGCAGTGCCAGCATTACTATGGTAGAACACTTACAGGAACCATCCGTGTCCTTCTTGTTGAAGCAGCTATCAACAATGCGCCGCTTCTCATCCTCAAACCTCTCAGCAAGGCCAACCTCGCGGCCGCCGCTGCCATTCGGCCGGGGCGCATCCATCTTATCGGAGAGTCCTGCTGTGTCTGTCGAAATGGGTGAAATGCGTCGCTCGCAATCGCTGTTTGACCATGATCTTCGACCTCACTCCTCAGCGGGGGGAGCTTCGATTGCTTTGGGCTGGAGCTATTTTGCAGGCAGGTGGTTAGGCAGGTGCCTTGACGCCCAAGGTATCCCGGAGCCTCGTCATGCTATACGCATTAGTGGCGATGCTGCAGTTATATGCTGAGACCTGCATGGCTGAAAATGCCTTGCAGCGGGGTGAAGATGCGCCGAGCTGAGACGTCGGCGAACCAGCCAGGTATTCCAACACACTATCTCTTTGGAGTCCTGTTATGATAATTGGTGTTTCTGAACTCGGGTGGCTGATTTCCTGGGGCATGCGTAATATTGGTAATTTCCGAGCTGTTGCGCCACAATCAGGCCTTTCGTTGTGATACCTAGGTATTTAGCGATGCATAGATCGCGAAGATCTCAAAACGTCTCATATAGTAAATTCACCTTTGCTGCAACGACCGTGCTGCATTTTTAAGAAAATACAACTCGATTAGCAGTCGCAAGCAGTCTCTCTGGGCCCAAACCCTCTTCTCTGCAAAAGAAGAAAAGAAAAAGAAAAAGAAAAAAAAGAGGCCGCATGCAAAACGGCCAGATCTATGCCCAAAAGAGCGAAACTCGACAGCGTCCGCTACAATCACGCTCATTTTTACACTCTGTTTAATGCCACAACCATAGACTTAAACACGTCAAAGAACACCTAAATGACCCGCTGATACCACTTGCACAGTCATCAATTCATCACTTATCCGACTACTGGGCGGGCGGTTACTACCGTAGTGGGAACACTAGGTCGGCTAGAAGCCGTCTGTAAAAAGATTCCTTCCGATACCAAAGAAGCCTTCCGATAAGAAGAAGCCTTCCTGGCCACCCTGTATACACCACCAAGAGCCACACTGTTGTGGTATACCAGATTAACAGATTCTTTATCTATGCCTTCGTAAATCTGTAAATCCGTGATGCCGTAGTTGAATATGACGATGCTTTATTAATAACCTGCAAATTTTGTGTTCGATCCCTAGTGTGGTCAAAAGATAGAAAATTTGAACCATTCTTTTTGACATTTTTGGTGCTATTCGGCAAATTTATAGTGGACGTTATAGTGGACGTTATAGTGGTTTTACAGGGGGTAAGAATCCTTCCGATAACGAAGAAGCCTTCCGATAAAAGAAGCCTTCCCTTGGGCCTAGGCACTTCTGCTTTTCAAGATCCTCAATATATAGGGAAGCCTTCTAAAGCAAGAAGCCTTCTTAGGCACCTAGCAGTCCCGCAGCGGTATTTAGATACTCTACTGCCAACAGATCCATTGAAATCTACCTACCTGGTAGACAAGTGCCCATTACGAACAGAAAAGATCGAATCAAAACACTAGAAATTCCCAATATATCACCAGTCTGGATCTTAGCCTGAAATCCTCGGTATACCAAATCATATTACAGTTCGGTTGTGACAACTTAACGAAAGGGTCTACCAGCGAATCCGAAAATAAAACTTTTCTCCTATGACTATCGTCCAAAAAAAGTATCAAAGAATGGAACACCAAGGCCTGCATACCCAACTCCGGGGAATCAACACACCAAGCAAGCCTCCAAACCATCCACGAACCATTGTCCTCTCCCTCGAAACCTGTCAAGGTCTTTCATTTCCATGTCCGGACTTCTCTTTATCTATCTAGGGTCGTACTGGATTGCTTTTGGTGCTTAGCATTCGCCAGTGTCGGCGCTGTCAAAGACCGGTCAGTCAGCCTTGCCATCAAATCTCCAAGTTTTGTGATTCTTTTCACAAGTGGGGGGGGAAAAAGACTCACCGGAAGCGCCAGCTAGCAATGTTAGACTCGCCACCATGCTTACACCCGACGATCTCGTTGCTCAAGCGCATGACGCACTCGCTGTCGTCCAGATCATAGGTCCCGACGGCGTTGAGGTTCTGGACCTCGAACAGCCAGCCGGCGCCTTTGGAGCCGTGGCACAGGCGCCTCGTCTCCAGTGGGTTGAATTTGCCGGCGAACGTGCCGTTGGGCGAGTTGCAGGCCTCTCGGATGACGTTCAGGGCCAGGGACCTCTCGGGCCAGTCGGGCCCGTGTTTGTAGCAGGTGGCCGTGGCGGTCTGGATGCCAAAGGCCAGGATGGCACCAAGGGCGGCGAAGAGAGTAGAAGTCTTCATTCTGGTTAATTTGTCTCAAGGCTAGGGAGATGTTTTTCCTTTCTTTCGGCTGTAATGGAGCAGGGGAACGGGAGATGCGATGCGAAGAGTGCGATGGTTCAGAAGAACAAAAGTAGGAGGCGAGCAAGAGACTTCTATTTGTACTCGCACGGAAGTGTCAGATACTGCAGAATTAGGTGTACTGTAAGCATATCCAAAATGAGGATGTAGGTGCCGAGCATCATAGAATTTAGGTTGATTCAAGTTATAACACATTTTTGTAAAAAGATCGTGGCGCCGTACCAAGGCCGGCGACTCCCGAACCTTCCACCGGGCTGTCAACTTTGGACTCTTTGCGTTTGGGTAGCACAACCGATGTCTGTTTCTATTCATCATCCTGGAATCTACAGAGTACCTAATGAGAATATTCCAAATCCTATCGCCGACGCCATATCGTCTGTTACATCATATGATGTATCCATGGCATAGGAGTTTTGGATCTTTCTGATGAACTCGGGGCAATTGAGGTATTGATCGTCATGCTCTCGAAATCTGCCTGTCTTTTTGATCCAAGCTCTTAAGATAAGATCAGCCAAGGCCCGGTTTGGCTCAGATTCCATACTGAACAGCTCCGGATGTAGCGCGTAGCTGAGCTCGCATTGTTTCCATGCCCGGTTGACAAGATCGCCTTCCGTGTGCCAATCGAATCTTTTCACCACAAAGATGAGTGTATCAAGTGGCATATTGACCGAGGTAAACCAGGCAAACCCCATGTCTTTCGAAGCTGCGGCCACACTGGTATGCAGCTCCAATTCCGTGATTGCCAGAGTCACAACAATGTCATTGTCTAGCTGTGATTGCGGTTGCCCCTGAGGTTGCGGCAGCCTGAAAAGAAATTCCGTGTGCTCGAGGATATGCGTGATCACAATGCTGGCCATCTGATGCGTGCAACCTCTTGAAGGATTGCAATACTTGTCTCGGAGAAGTATAATTTGCTGCTCCAAGTCCCTGAAACGTGCCTTGAAGTAATTGGTGTGCCCATCGTCCGTTCGGTTTGAATCCCCATTAGGCGTGTTTTTAAGCTCGCCTATAATGCTCACAGGCTCAAGGCCAGGGGTCTGTTGGAGAAAGCTGGCAACCTCATACATGATATGGCATAATACCATCTCAGTGGGACCTTCGCAGTCACGGTATGGACTAGACGCGTCTGGGTATATATCGACATCATTGAGGTTTTTGGGTTTGGATGTACTGGAGTGTCGAGGCAGCAGCGAATGACCGAAACCCGAGCTAATGGCGTATTTTGCGTCAAGAATAATGATTTGCCACCAGACTCGGCGCCTCATTTCCGACTCGAAAGGGGACAGCCCTAGCAATTCGCCATCTTGATGCATGCCATTCTTTTGGGCGATGCGGATGACTACACCGTTAAGGCTCCATAAGGCATGTCGGTCCAAACGGCCTTGGAGAGACATCTGAACATGGTTAGAATCATCAAGGCTTTTGTTTGGTATATGGGGACACACCATGTAGAGAACGAGGGCCTGGATCACAGTCAAATTCCTTGTTTTCAGGTATTCCGACCTTTGTAAAGCGCGCTGCGTTTCGGCAGAGAATTGTCTGAGCGCCTCCTCCTTGGGCAGTCCAAGAAGGTGAGTGCACTCTTCCTCGGACATGGCTACTATAGCCATAAGAAATATCGCAAGCAATAGTGCCTGCATGTTCATGGATACCGCTGCCCTGCCACTGCTTGCATCAACGAGCGTGGGCTGCAGACTTGGGGCATGCACTATTTTGGTCAAGGGATGAACTCTGTCTAGGTAGATCTGCCAAAGACGGAAGACGTGATGACTCTCTGGCCAAAGACGTTCAGTTATCCAAAGAGGCTGAATATCGTCACCAAGGAGGAAATCTGGGTCAAGGGGGCTCTGAAACAGGGGAGTGTCGTTATCGGGATTCTCTTGGCTTGGATGATCATAGCTATCGATCAGACCGCGTATTGTTCGGAGCTGATGAAAATGAAAGAGTTAGTCTAGAATGAGGAAACCAAGCAAATACGGTGGAAATTACCTCCTCATGTATCGATTGGGCGAGGAAATTGTCCATGAAAACAACTGATCCATTTCGGTCTTCCACAAGTTTGCCACGAGGTCGACTGAAAGGCGTCCATTGCGAGAACTCTTCGTCTAGATGGCTTTCACCCGTTCCAGAGGGTTGAGGCTGGGTAAAGCCATTTGATGGAAGGCTCGGGATATGGTTGGCATATGCCAACAAACGCTGTTCGCAAAGCTCGACACGCTTCTTCAACACTTGCGCCGGTCGCGGCAGCGTGGACCGACGAGCAAAACCCGTAGGAGCGCATTGGACACCAGCCTGTATGTATAAGCAAGCGAAGATGAGAGCAGAGCCATTTCAAGACCGACCTTTTCGCAGCTGGCGCACGGGAAAGATCGATCACACTTGATCTTCCGTTGCTGACAGCGCCTACATGATAGCACTCGAGCGCTTGGGCCAAGCATTCTGGAATCTCAAACGCGACCGGATCAATGGCCATGCAAAGAAAACAAGCCGAATAATTTTTTTTTCAACACGACGGCGAATATCAATGATTGAGTATGAGTGTACTACTATCTGGACAAGTAGACTACAAATGGCTGCGGGAAACAAATAATCTCATTGAAGCCTCCCCGTCAAATTTGTCTTGGTGACGTTAGTGCCGGCATGTAGCAGGACTCCGCCCCGTATGTCCGCTAGTTCACGGACGGACTCGCCCAAGCCCCGGCAGTCTGAGCATTTGATACGGGGCTCGGGGATTTGTCTAGAGAACCAAAATCACCATATACACCCTGCCTATTAATAATAGTATTCATGGGCCTATGTCAGTCTGGTCAGGCAGTCAACACGTTTCAAGCGCAAATAAAATTTGAATTCTCATAGTGAATCCTAACCCTTCATCTGATGGCACGTCCCCTTGGGTGAACTTCTCCCCAGGCGGTCTTCACATCCTGCCGGATCCCTAGCGCATTTGAAGGACCCCAAATTCCTTCGGCGCTGCGGTCCAGAAAGCAAAAGTTCACGTATATTCCGACATGTGAAGGCGGCTGGAAAAAAAAAAAAAAAAAGACCCAGTGGAAGAGAGCTGTATTTATGTAGGGTGGTCAGTACGGTGTACGTACCTACCCATATTATAAACCAATTTGGATGATCTCGCCCAACTGCCTTTATCCGTGTGCCTAATCTGAATTCACTCGATAACATGTCCGCCCGCCAAGCCTAGTCTCCCCGCCGACTATATCGATACAAAACAGCAATAAAGACAAAGGCAGTATGAAGTCTCGATAGTAATATTCATTTCCAATTCAACGCCTAACAAACAGTATTTTTTTGATAGCATTCATAGCTTTGAGTCCATGTTGGCTGCTTGCAATGGGTGTCAAACTCAAGCTCTTTTCTTTCACTTGTCTTTTCCTCAGGCTTGCGACGAGCCAGGAATACTCACCAACGCCAACAATCTGTACCACTGAAGTGAGCGCATCATATCCCCCGGCAACAAAGCTTCCCGACCCTTTTCTTCTTTCGAATGGGAGCCGACTGGCGACCAAGGAGCAATGGGCGTGCAAAAGAGCAGAGATCAGGGAACAACTTCAGAAGTACGAGCTTGGTGTAAAGCCTCCCAAACCTACAGTCACGTCAACGTTTGCCAACAATAAAATCACAATTGTCTCTTCACTAGGCGACAAATCAGCAACGTTCGCTGTGACCGTCAAGTTACCAAGCGGGACAGGCCCATTCCCTGCTCTCATAGCATATGAAGGAGCATCCATCCCAGTTCCATCAGGAGTGGCTGTCTTGACCTTTCCCAACCATGATGTCGCTGCTGACGACCCTCGTGGTACGGGTAAATTCTATGCACTCTACGGCACCAGTCACCCGGCCGGGGCGCTCATGGCCTGGGCTTGGGGCGTCAGCCGCTTGATTGATGCCTTGGAGCAGTTGGGGCCTGCTACAACGCACATTGACGCCAGTCGACTGGCAGTGACTGGGTGTTCTCGGAACGGCAAAGGCGCCGTCATCGCCAGTGCATTCGATGATCGCATTGCACTGGCAATTCCTCAAGAGGGCGGGTCGGGCGGGCCAGGATGCTGGCGCATCGTCGCAGACATCAAGAAGAATGGTACGAAGACTGAGGACGCCACGCAAATCGTCCAGGGTGACTCATGGTTTGCTACATCGTTCTCCCAATATGCTCCCGACACTTCCCAGCTACCGTACGACCACCACATGTTGATGGCCATGGTCGCACCTCGAGGGCTCCTGGTCATTGAAAACTCTGGAATCGACTACTTGGGCCCGGTAAGCACGTATGGGTGCTCTGTAGCGGCGCGCATGGTTTATGAGGCACTGGGTGTTCAGAACAACATGGGAATCTCGCAAGCATCACATGGGTCGAGTCACTGTTCGATGCCAGCATCGCAAAACCCAGAAGTCGCCGCATTTTTCAACAAGTTCCTCCTTGGAGCCAACACGGATACGAATGTAGTGAAGACGGACGGCAAATTCACCTGGTGGGCTCCTCAGTGGATTGATTGGTCTCTAAGTGGATTGAAATAGTCGAAAGTATGAAATTGTAAACGCATTATTATCGGACGGTACGTAACTGTAAAGTATCATGCATACTTCGATTTCTATTGCGTTTGGGCCATATACGCCGTTGGTCTTCTCAACACCGTCTTATATCAAAGCATTTCCGAATGCCTGCCTCACCAACTGGCAACCATATACGAAACACAGTAAGGCACAGAATTCGGAGCTATCTGGTCCAAAAATACGGTCGACTCCGACGAAGCAAGTAGTTCGGTAACGGTCCTAAGAAGGGACTGTCGTGGTTCTTGAGAACGACATTCAACCATGCTATTCAATGTCATGAATGTATTATCGGGCGCCTTTATCTGCCGATGCGAGCAGTTTCGAAGCGCTTTACAGGGTGGTACAGTAGTTCGGTGATTGTTGACACTGCGCAACAATCTGACATAGCAACCTCGGGCTCATTTCAGCGGCCGATTGACCCAACGATAATGAACACGAGAAAAAGAAAAGCAAAAGCAGACAACATCGGGGAATTCGCCAGTGGTCACCCAACGTCACAGGACGTGTCTACCTGGTAAATGCGACTGTTTTCTCCATAGCCTGTGACACGGTAACGTATCGCCAGTAGTGGTGGCGCCCAAAAACGAGGACCCGGAGCAATGCGTTCCGGAATACCCCCCACCGGGCCCATTCCTCCGGAGCCTGGAACGGTAGAACCCGCACTGCCGACCGACACCATGATAGCATGACCACCAAAATACAAAGCTTTGAATTGCCTAGTATCTACTCGAAAATTCGTGTAATTACTTATACTCCTACGCTTGAATTGCATGCTATCACGTAAACACGATACTGCATCATGGATCGTGACAATGTATTATCGGGCCCCGTTCTAGCGCCCAAAAGCCTCGCTCATGTAGTGCTGCGGACTTCGAATTTCAAGCCCATGGTTGCATTCTACAAGGCATTTCTCGGAGCTCATGCTACCTTTGAGAACGAGTTCCTCTCTTTTCTGACATACGACGAGGAACATCATCGGCTCGCCATCGGCTACGTTCCAGGTACTTCTGAAAAAGTTCCAACATCGGCAGGTCTAGAGCACATAGCTTTTCAGTTCGACAGTATCGGCGATCTTCTCGTCGCTTATCGTCAGCGGAATGCCAGGGGGATTCATCCCATATGGTGCGTTAACCACGGACCGACTACGAGCATCTACTATCAGGACCCCGACGGCAATCAACTAGAGACCCAAGTCGACAACTTTGACACAGTCGAGGCTGCCACCGCCATGATGTCATCGCCCGAGTATGCTCAAAATCCGTATGGGGTCGATTTTGATCCTGAAGACATCATTCGCAGACTCAAGAGCGGAGAGAGCGAGGCCTCGATCAAGAAGAGAGCTGACATTGGGCCAAGGGGCATTGAGTCTATACCTGTGCCGCCACCGAGAGACGTCCGCGAGAATTATGATATCGTGGTGGAATAAGTACCATTCTTTAGTAAATGGATTTAGATCAATTCATTATCCGACTAGGCAATGAAAGTCATTACGATGATGTTGGAAACTCTATATCGGCGTCATAACCAGTTTGACTCCTTGGATATGCACAGATTCATATATGCCCGTGAAATCAGGAAAGGCTTTCCCGTACCCAGAAGCTAGATGGGTTCTATAAGAAAACAAAAAAACTTTGGAATCACGGTTTCCTGATGTGTTATGTGGGCTGATTGAATGTCTCGTTCTCATCGGAGAACGTGCGGCTTGTGAGATTCCGTGCTCCGAATGAAAATCGGACCGGATAACTGATATAAACTTCCCGACCGATGAATTGAGGTCCCGAGGCAACCTGAACCTTCACTCAGTAGTTTTCGTACAACTCATGAGCAGGACCAAGATCATGGCTGCGTGGAAGAAAGAAGTAAGCCATTTGACTGCGACGATGATATGCCCTGCTGAATCCTTCGTACAGACCGATTTTACGACCATTGATTCTCTTCATCAAGGTCTGAGCAATCCACCCAGTCGAGTAAGAGATGATCATATTTGAAAGACTTTGATTTGCCTTCCCAGCTAACACATTAGCCAGTTCCATGATCAGTCCCTCAAGTCCACCGAAGAAGAAATTTTGAAATTTTATCAGCGGTTCGGCAACTTTCTCAACCTCGTGAGCCACACCGATCCAGCCGATGGGAAGCAGTTCTTCGAGTTGCAGGACTACTCCATCTTCGACCTCATGGGCACCGTGTCACGACCGAATCTGGAGCCGCACTACGACCACATCACACCATATCTGGGAAAAACAAATCAGCGATTCCGAGAGGTGGAGATTGTCGCGGTGACCAAGGACTTTGGATACATCACGGCCGTCCAGCGCGTCGACGGAACTGCCGCGGACGGGTCGCCGTACGACTTTTCGTATCGCTCAACTTCCCTAGTCCGCAAGATAGACGGTGCTTGGAAGTACATCCATGAGCATTATTCATTTCCCGTCGACATGGCAACAAAGGTTGCCGATTTCACTGGCAATCAAGGAGCAACTGAATCAGTCGAGTTCAAGAAAAACAAGGATCGATGCATCTGATGGGAGGTAGTTGGATAATGGATGACCGCGAAGCAGTTTTGTTGACAGACATGTCGATTGTTCTGAACTAATGTTGAAGACATTGGAGTTGAGTACCGTGATGAGTGGCTTCCCAAGCCAGCTTATTGGTCACTGATGACGAATGTGTGTGTGAAGGGCTGTGAATTATCTATATTCAATCCAACAGACTATTTCATAAACAAACGAAACTTGTTCGTCGTCTCTCATAACCACACGATGATGTGTTGGCAATAAAATAAATGGTGGAGCTGATATAATACCGTAGTGGGGCTTTGTGGGGAGCCAGAAGCCTTCTGGCACTTTTATAAGTGCTGTAAAGCCTTTTATGAAATATTTTATTTTTGACTGGCAGAGTTATTCTGAAATTTAGAATACTTCTGACCCCCCTCCCGGGTGCAACCCCTAGGCTATATCACCTTCCTTACCGGACTGCATTCTCGTGATCTTGTAATTTTGTTAATCCGTGATGCCGTATCTGTTCTTTGATCGTGATATTTAAATCTTATGTTCGATTCCCCGTATTGTCTTTTGTTCCTAAAAAAAAACATCGAGTTTTTTTTGTTGTTTTTGCCAATCTTAGGTGCCAAGTTATAGTGGGCGCACGGACCTTTAGTAGTTATCATAATAGACACTATAATAGACTTATAAAGGGTTATAAAATACTTTTGAAATGCAGAATACTTCTGAAACTTAGAATATTTCTGAAATTCAGAATACCTTAAAAATAAGGAAACCTTCCTTTAGTGGGAAGCCTTCTAAGTCCCCTAGCGCCCCCGCAGCGGTAGTATTGGGCGCCCTAGGGGGCCGCTGTAGTGGCTTGTGCTAGGGCACTGGCCGGGTTAGGCTGCAAACTTTGCAGCCACCACCAAGCCTCTGTCCCGAACCATTTGCGACAAGCTTGATATTGCCAACCGACGCAAACTGGAGCGACATGATCCACAAGCCACTGCACAAAAGAAGAGCTGAAATGCCAACAGCAGGATATGTCACATGATAACCCTTGTCTACGCTTAGGGCCATCCATACAGGAGCCCCAAATGCAGCATTTCCAATTCCGTAGGATGTCGCAGTTGTGGTGACAATGGACAAGTTCCGCCAACCACGCAGGTATGGCGACACCAAATTGAGAATCGTCCCAGCCACCATGGGGGTGGTTGCGTTGACGGCAGGGAACCAGAGAGGGAAACCTCCAACTACCAACGGCTGGTAGCCATAGTATGTATAAATACCGTAGTACAGCGGCGGATACTCGAGAATCAGATTGATAATGAAGGCTTTGAACCACAAAACTGGAATGTCTTTGGCAGAGGTCTCCGGATCCTGGAAGACACTCCAGAACCAGTACCCCATGCCGCCAACAAACCAGCCGTATGTGGCCGGTACGAATACCGGAATTGGTCGACCGAATGTCTCAAAGGCGATCCAGTTACCCGCTCGAGGGAAATAGCAGAAACCGAGAACGTCGACGACCGGCTCGAAGGCAGATGCTAAGCATCCTCCAATACCAAAGAGGAATGGCTTTGGGTCACCCTTTGTGGCCAGCCGATGAATGCCCATTGAGAAGAAGATGATGAAGGGTAGTTGGGTCGCAATGGTGAAGATGAACTGTTCAGTTTGTGGCATCACCATGTCCGCAGGTGGGCGGCTTGTCGTGTTGGGGACGAACATGCTGGATTAGGCTGCAGGTACTTGGCATGCAAGAGAAATCCGATACGAAGGACGGGAGAACAATGGATATAGTACAAAAGGCTCTGTAAGAGGTCTTCTGCCATAGATTGCCTCTGATAATTCATTAAAGTGATCGAGAATCTTCAATCTTTTGACTTTGGGTTACTCGGTTCTGACACGGAAGTTTTTCAACTCCGACATCTGGAGCACTAATACCGACCAAACGAAATGCCGGCAGAATCTGTCTTTGCAATGGCTACAAAGAAAAGACCAAATTGAATCTCACGGGCGGCTTCCGGTCGCTGAGGTTCCCTCCCTCCGGAAATCACACCCGCGGGTCTCATCACGTCATATTCCGAGGAAGTAGCCGGGACCGACATTCCGAATCGAGAAATCGTCGCATATCCATTGGCGAGGATTGTTTGACTGACAGGCCATGAAATTGGCAAAGATGGTGTGACTGGAGATCAACACAAGTATCTCGTCCCTATACGGATACGCTGTAGTAAAGTACTAGCCAGCAAGCATTATTTCGACAAGGCGTCGCTCACCGCGCATATATTGGACCGCAAGGAGTCGCGGATCAATAAACCATATTTCAGTTCAGTTTCACGGGCGGACATGGAAAAGTCAATATCCTCACTCATCGGAGAAGTGCCTGTCGTTGTCTCGAGGGTTCATTCTTTGCCCATTCTTTTAGTCGTGAGTTCAATTATTGTTTCTTACAGTATGAATAATTAATTGGCACGTAGGTCTTCCTTTCGGCATACCTTTTCTTGACCTATGACAAACGTCGGAGAAAACTTCCGCCTGGGCCAAGGGGCTACCCTCTGCTCGGCAATCTGCCCTCGCTAGCCAAACCAGATGATATTCCGAGCATCACACGGGGATGGGCCAAGAAGTATGGACCGATTGTTTACACAAAGATGGGTGGTGTGGACTGGATTTGGATCAACTCTGAAAGCGTGGCCAAGGAACTCATGGACAAGCGAGGCGCAAAATATTCGTCCCGCCCACGGATGCCCATGGCCTTCGAAGCAACCTCCAACAGCAACCGAGAGATATTCATGCCCTACAACGAGCACTGGAGAACGCTGCGCAAGCTGAGCCATGCCGCGCTCAACTTCAACGTTTCAGCCACCTACAAAGTCGTTCAGGATTTCGAATCGAAGCAGGTGCTCTATGAGTTTCTGCAAGCAAAGGATAGCTCGGAATTCTACGACATAAACCGCCGGTACTCGGCCAGCGTCATCATGACTGTCACTTACGGACATCGCGTCGAAGACTGGAATGACCCTTACATCAAGAAGATCTACGAAGTCCTTGAGCATTTCACGTTAATGTCCGAGCCGGGCAAGTGGCTGGTCGACGCGTTTCCCCCACTTGCCAGCTTGCCGTCTTTCCTCGTCCAGAATTGGTGGAAGATTGGCCGCGAATGGTTCGCATATGATAGAGAGATCTATCTCATGTTGTACCGAGACCTTGTACAGAAGATTCAGGATGACACTGCCCCGGATTGTTTCATTCGCGACTTCTATGAGGGGGACCTGGAGAAGAGTGGCATCAGCGAAGAGCAGGCCGCCTACGCAGCGGGCGGCCTGGTCGAGGCGGGAAGTGAATCCACCTCCACCGTCATTAATGCATGGATTCTGGTCTGCCAGATATATCCTCACGTGGTCACTGCCGCTCAGGAAGAGCTCGACCGCGTAGTAGGCTCCGAGAGACTGCCTGCATATTCGGATGAGGACAACTTACCATACATCCGGGCAATGGTGAGGGAAACTTTGCGCTTCTGGCCAATCACCAAGCCGGGTATGAACCACGCTTCGACAGAAGACGACTGGTACAACGGCTACTTCATTCCCAAAGGCAGTGTCGTGATGTTAAACTGGTGGTGAGTGTCCCGTGTTTCGGTCCTGTTCCCAGTAGTATAGTCAAAACTCACAAATCTAGGGCAATTCACTACGATGACAATCGATGGGAGAATCCGGATGTCTACGACCCAACTCGCTTCCTTTCGGATACCCACACAAGTACCGAAGCCGCAAATTTGTCAGGCGGAAACCTTCGCGATCACTTTGCATACGGCGCCGGGCGTAGAATCTGCAGCGGCATGCATCTGGCACAGAATTCCCTCTTTATCAACATGGCACGTACACTTTGGGCATTCAACATCAAACGCGCCAGGGACAAGAACGGTGCCGAGTTGGAGCCTTCCATAGTGACAGAACCTGGATTTTTGAATGTTCCCGCCCGGTTTGAAGCCGTTTTGGAGCCTAGGAGCAAAAGGCATGCGGAGATACTGGAGAGGGAGTGGCTAGAGGCCAAGAAGAAGGGTGTTCATATGACCCGGAAAAGCAGAAAATGAGGGAGGTAATGAGTCAAAATTTGCATATAGAGAGTAGATTCGATCTTACCTGACATTTGTATTCCGACATTGTGGTTGTATGCTTGCAGATTTGTGAGATCTGACAGCCAAGTTTCGTAAATTGGGAGATGTCGCTTGTAACTCCTCGAATAAGCCATTACGGCATTGGATATCATACGAAATGTGTTATAAGAGCCCGACACCGCTTGCAGCTTGTTTGTCGGATGCATATAAAGCCTTTGTACTCAATAAGAGTTTCCATGCGAAGTCGACAAATTGTATGTGCAGGAACAAAGTGTTTGATCTATCGCAATAGCCTCAAAATGTAACTGCCTCGTCTTTCCAAGCACTACCCAGCAGGTCATTGTCCGTGACGACCAACAGCCGTCTTTGCGACAAGATCAGCTTCTGCAAGGTCCTTGATGCCTGATCCTCTCCAAGCAACATGCCCATCTGGCCTAACAAGAACAAGCTTCCTCTCCCACAAACGAGCAGCAGTTTCCTCTCCGACCAGTACAACATGGGCCAAAGGGATTCGAAGCTCCTTAGCAGCTTCAAGTATGAATTCACTGCCAGAGTCATCGTCGCCCTTGCTGTACTTGAACTCAACCAGGGAATAAGCTGGCCCAAGGCGATCAAAAATTGACTCGCCAGTGGTCAGATACACGTTGGGAGCTCGACTACCCGGCCAGGTGGTTGGCGAATAGCTGTGGGGATCCCATTCGGGCTCCGACTCGACACCGTCCGTCATGCAGACATCAGAAACGTAGCGATATCCCATCTCTATACCCAGGTCCGTATTTTCTCCGTCAAAACGACGATAGTGTTCACGAAGAATGTTTTTGAGCTCGAGTCCGCGCTCCGACATGCTGTTGACTTGTGCGACGTCGCTGCCCAGCAGTTCAACAGCGGTGAGATGAGCCGACATGTGAAAGGCCGCTCGCTCCACGTTACGGGATGCGACGGGTCGACGTTCCTGCTGATAGGAACTGAGAAGCGCCCGACCGCCGTAGCCGTTCATGACGGCGGCAAGCTTCCAGGCAATGTCAAAAGCGTCCCCAAGGCCTGTATTCATGCCATAACCGCCCGTAGGTATGTTCTGATGTGCAGCGTCTCCTGCGAGGAAACAGCGCAGGTGGCGACCTGAGAAGGCCTTGGCCACCGCAGTGCTGGGCATATAGGTGGAACGCACGAGAATTTTGTCGATCTTGATTGGGAATGGCCCTTGAGCGCCCCCAAGCACAGTGTACACCGCATCCTCCGAGCTGATTGAGGACTCATCCACGTCAGGATTCAGAGGGTAATGGACGGTGAAGGTATGCTGGGCCATGTTTCGTGTCAGTAAGTTCATAGCTGGACTTCAAAACAGGACCTGTAGCAACTGACCTGCTCATCCTGGGAAATGACGGCGCCACCGAACGTGCCTTGACTGAGCACAAAAAGATGCCAAAATCTTCCTTGCCTGTGAAGCCTCTGGAGATCGCGAGACTCGAAATGAATCAAAAGGAAGGAAACTGGTCTTTGTTGGAGCGAAAAGATCAGCAAAGCGATTTGAGGTGGAATAGCCACTCACAATGGGCCGCCTTCAAGGGCAATGCCTAGACTTTTGCGACACTTGCTGGATGCTCCATCGCATGCCACAGCGTAGTCAGCTTGAACTTTGTGAGAAAAGCCGTCTTTGGTTACAATCGCGGCTTCCACCCCGTTCTCGGTTTCCGTAATTGATTCGAGCTTGTGTTCGTACACTAGATCAATGAGCGGATTTCCTTCGCACAAGTCTCGCATCCAAGTCTCAAAGATTTGCTGAGATACTCGCTGATAGGGCTCAAGAGGTTGAGTTCCATCGTTCTGAGATTTGATATTTTCTCGGTATTCGTCGACCGACAAGTGATTCCACTGGGCGAATGCTGCATCTTCGCCCAGACCGGTGGACATCAAGACGGTGTACGGAATATTGCTGGGTACTCCTGGATAGAGATTTCAGTATGTCGAATGTCGAATATGTTTGATGACAGCTGATTGAACAGTAGCAAGGTCACAAACTCACCGAGCTTACGAAGGCTGTCTGCCAGTCCAATCTTTCGGAGCAGCTCCATAGATCGAGCATTGGTCAAGTCCATTTTTGGCCATCTATAATATCTCAGCATGGATAGTACTATCAGAATACTTGTTGATTAAATCCTGTCTGACCTTGTAGGTTCGCGATTTCTTTCCAAAATAACTGATTTCACTCCGTAGAACGCCAGTACGGACGATGTCATCAAACCGACAGGCCCAGCGCCAACGATGAGTACGGTATCATCTGGAAGTTTGACATTGCCAATGATACCTGACCCCAAGTTTGTGGATGCCATTACAGGTGTTTTGATGTGCCAGCAACGCGGAGCATGTCACTCGCAAATACAACTAGCCACGCACGATCATGCTTGATAGATGAATGATACGCCAGTACTAATGTTTTACTTGTTTACAGGTATATGCGTCTCCAGCAGCTCTGGTCTCCGGTATGGAAGACATCCCACGAGTAACCTCGAAACGGGAACGGGATGCAGACTGTCCCGGCCGGCCCGAGTCAGTCCGGAGAGTTGAACCACCATCATGAGCTTGACTTGTGATACCTCATTGGTTACCTACGTACATGATCATCCCGTCGTGTAGTTTGTGCGGTAGATCGGTCGCCCAGGGGGACTAGGCCGACTACCTATGACCGCAGCCCTTACGACAATGATAATCACTACAGAAGCCGCTCAACTGGACTGTCCTCTTTCCGCTGCCGTCCGAGCCAAAATTGGGGCTAGCGCCTTGGCAATCGTCTCGGGCGGAACAGTCGTTCCCTTGCCCATCTGACCATCGACCATCCCGGGTGGTTGAATATTCCACTCCGGAATGACTCTCTTTCCATCCTGAGAGACCTCCAATATGGTTCCTCCGGGATACTCTTCAGATTCTACCGCGTCGCTTATCGCACTGGCGACCTGTTGAGAGGTAATGGAAACAGATGCGTCTACGCCGAAGCGCTCTCCGGATCCGGGAGTGCCCGTTGTCCAAATGGGAGTTGCCACGATGCTGTTGCGAAATTTTCATTGATCAGAAGGGTGCAGTGAGGTTTATGGAGGGATGTATGATGTACACTGACCCTGGACAAATGCATACCACCTTGACGCCTTGTAGCTGTTGAGCAGGTCCGAGGCTCCTCGTAAAGCCTACGACGGCGTGCTTTGTGGCGCTGTAGATGGGTGCAGGATACTGCTTGCTGTAACCCGCAATAGAACCCACAATAGCTACCACCCCTTGTTTGTTCTGCCCCAATAGGGCGCGGATGGCCAGCCTCGTGAGTTTGATCTGGTCCGGAGACATTCAGTCTGGACTCTGCATTCCGTCACCTAGAGGAAAGCAGCAAGGACACTTACTGGGTGATTAACATTGACGTCGATATGTTTGTAGCCGTTGTCTTCCAAGGGCTCTGGATCTTCCCAAAAGTTTGAGTATGGCTAGGCAGGTATGTAAGCCAAGAGGCCGGGGACCCGGGATTCGCGACGGTGGATTCTCACCGGTTCAAACACGCCTGCCGACATGACGAAGACATCTGGGACGTCGCTGAACCTTTGAATGGACACGTCGATGAGATTCTGAAGATCAGACCATTTGGTAACGTCACACTCGACGAACTCAATCACGGCGTGGTCCTGGATAGCGAGCTTTGCATCATTGGTGAGGCTGACATCGGCCAAAATCACGGCCTTGGCTCCCTTGGATTGTGCAAGAAGAGCGTATGAGAGCCCGATGCCTAATAAATTCTCCGTCAGCCATTTTGAATTGGCACGGTACAGTGAATAGTATGGACGTTGCCTATTTCTTACCGGAACCGCCGCCCGTCACCACGAGGATTTTGCCTTCAATAGGGAACTTCCAAGACATGATTTACGTGAAAAGATTAGATGTGGAGAGCATTAATCCAGGAGACCTGCGTGAAAATGAGTATGCGCTGATTTTAAGGAAGAAGTCTGCGGGGTTGATAAACGAAACCTGGTCCCTCGGGGCGATTTGAGTGTGAGATTGCCAAGTCTACAGCGCATCTCGCTTATATAAACCCACTATGCACTTACACTGCGGCTTGCTCACAGCGTACTGTTTGTAAGTCTAATCAAGACTCTATCCTTTTTTTTTTATTGCCTGTCAAATTGTTTTTCTTTCTTTGTTCTTTAGGGAAAAAAAAGTCACGGAATTATCTAGATCAGTTGCTACGAGAGTTGATGCTGTATAATCTTTGCCGCGAATGAGTCGATTATTGCGGACATTCGTTTACATGACGCCCGCGGAGGCCGGATCTTCTATCCGCGTGATCTCAATGTGTTTAGTAGCCCAAAGCCTCGAGTATACGGCCTACATTAAATGGCATAGCCTGTTCAATTTGTTTATTCTCTTTTCAGATCTGATTCCGTGCTTTGATTTGTTCGCGAGCACTACCGTTTATGATCGCTGCCATGCCCGAACACGTCTATCTCTATTACTCCCTGGTGGTATTAGGCCTGTTCCTTCTTGCGAACAAGACCCTACAGTATGGAAGCAGACCAAGAAAGTTTCCCCCAGGACCCCCAACATTGCCCATTCTTGGCAATCTTCACCAAATGCCGACCAAGAACTTCCACCTCGAATTCCAAAAGCTGGCACAACAATGTAGAAGACCCGACTCTGGAAGCGCATCGCGTGAGCTAATGGGATATGGCAGACGGTCCGATAACTACAATGAAGCTCGGAGGGCAAAACTTATTCCTTCTGAGTGACCCTGTTGTGGTGAGGGACCTCATCGAGAAAAGGAGTAACAATTACTCGAGTCGTCCCGATTTGTATATACGCAGCTTTGGTGATAACCTCAACGTTGCTTTTCGAGAGTTGGTATCATGAAATCCCTGCGCTGACAAGTCGGGAAGCTGATTCTTGGTGCTCGCAGCAACGACGACGTCTGGCGACGGCAGAGAAAAATGTACCATGTCCGGTTGAACGTCAAATCGGCGGACAGATATGTCCCATACCAGGAGTTTGATAGCCTCCAGCTCATACACGACCTTGCGACGCAACCCGAAGGCTGGGTCGGGCATGTGCAGCGGTACACGGCCAGCATATCCACGGCACTGCTCTACGGCTGGAGGACCCCGGTGACCAATACGGGCTATGTGAAGGATCTGCTTGAAGTAAGAAAATCTGCCCCAGACTTACGAATGCAACGACTTCAACTGATGATGGCGGGCAGTGGATGGACGTCACGTCAGAAGCGGCGAATTTCCAACTAGTGGACTTTTACTCTTTTCTTCGTCCTCTGTATGAAATTCTGCCTTACTGGGCACTGCCGAGTAAGAAAAGGCTTCACAATCTACAGAAACTAGAAGAACGCGTCTTCATCCAACTCATGGACCGAGCCAAGGAAAGGATTGCATCTGGGAACGCCTGCCCGAGTACATCAGCATATGTCAAGACTAATTAATTCGGATCGCTAACCTCGGCAACAGGTTTCATCGGCGATATGCTGCAGGATAAGGATGCAGATAGACTCGACGACCGACAGATAGCCCACAATGCAGCCCACGGTTTTGGAGCCGCAATGTTAGCAGATGCCTGTCACCTATCTTGTGTGTTCGACCATAAACGCTAACGGATTCCTCAGGGATACATCGGCCAACACAATTCTCGGCTTCATCAAAGTAGGTCTACCACTGAGGTGTATCAGTATATCTGCTCATTCGCGAATAGGCCATGGTCTTGTTCCCGGAAGTTCAGGCCAAAGCTCAGACTGAAATCGATTCCATCATCAGCGATGGCCGGATCCCAGCATGGAGTAACCGGAAGGATCTTCCTTTTGTTCGCGGTGTCGTGGAAGAAACACTGAGATGTGAGCCTCCTGCCCTGCCATCAACATAAGAAGACGTCAATAACCCATTGTACCAGGGGCGCCGAGCCCTCTAAGTGCTGCTGTTCCTCATGCAGCCAAGGAGGATGACGTTTATAATGGAATGACCATACCGAAAGGATCCATGGTGATGATGAATGTTAGTAGCCTCCACGCAACCAGTCCTGTGTATAGTAGCTGCTGACTGGGTTCATCCCAAACAGGTCTGGACCTTGAACCACCAGCGGTTCACCGACCCAAGAGACTTTGACCCGATGCGACAGACTGCTGAAAACACATTAACAGAGAACAATGCAATCAACCAGGACTCGGAAAAGCGAACTCATTTTACCTTTGGCGCAGGCAGGCGAGTCTGCCCCGGATTCCATGTCGCCGAGAGGAATCTGTTTCTCGCCATTTCCCGCATACTGTGGGGATTCACCATTTCACCTGCGAAGAACCCGGATGGTTCTCCTGTCCACATTGACCGCGACGCTGTGACGCCGGGTCTAATCGTGAGACCTGAAGATTTCGAGTCAGTCCATTCCCTCCACCCTGAGACGTTCTTTGACCAACGAGAATTTTGTTAGATGTGAAATCAAACCACGATCGCCTGAGCGCAAGCAAATGATAATGGATCTGTGGTCGAAGTCGGAAGAAAGCCTTGACGACGAGGGTAATTTCACGCCCGATTTCATTCGGAAGGTCTTTGGCAAAAGAGAGCCATGATTGTGAGTAGGCGCTTGGGGAGGATCTTGTAGAGAACAAATTCTGTGTTTGAATCCAATGTGCTGGGTACAACTTCAATTGACAATCCCAATGCGCAATCTCAATTCATAACAAAACGGTTCTTGATAGTCCCAATATTCGAGATGCTAACCTCAACAACATCCCCATCTCTCAACCACGCAGGGGGCTTCATGAACGCGGCAACCCCGCCCGGGGTACCCGTCAGTATGACCGTTCCAGCGCGCAGCGTGGTTCCGCGACTCAAGTGGAAAATGATATCTCCAACACTGAACAGTAGATCATCTAGTTTGGCCCGCTGTCTTTCCTCGCCGTTGACCTTGGTCACCAGGGTCAGCTCGTCCACGGCCCCAAGCGCATCCGGCGAGACGAGGACGGGCCCCAGAGGCGCAAACCCGTCAAAACTTTTGGCGTATCCGTGCTGCTGGCCGCTGATCTCGGGGAGCTGCCAGTACCGACTGCTCACATCGTTTGCGACGGCATAGCCCAAGACGTGCTTGAGAGCGTCTTCACTGGATGTGATGTTCTTGCAGTCCTTGCCAATTACTACCGCCAGCTCCCCCTCGTAGTCCATGTTGGAGCAGTCTGGGTGCACTCTGACATCGTCAAAAGCACCGTTCAGTGCATCCGGCGGCTTGGTGAAGACTGTGGGGTGCTTTGGAGTGGGGAAGCCTGCTTCCAGAATGTGTGTCTTGTAGTTGAGCCCGATTCCGTAGATGATGGGAACTCGTGGTAATGGACTCAATACCTAGGTACGTTCGAAAGAGGGGAGGTCAGCTGTTGTGACTGGAGCAAATATCTCGAAGCTACGGAATTGGTACCAACCTTTGCAATTTTGACGACGGCGTCGGTTGCTTCCAGGTGCCAGGGGTCATTTCCGGCGTAAACAGAAACCTGTTGGCCGATCAAATCTCCAGAAGATGGGGATTCCCCATAGAGTACGCGGCCCTCGGTATCTTCAAATCGAACAAGTCTCTTGAATTTTGATGTCATCTTTTCTCTTGTACATTCCATCGAGATGGTTCAAGGAACATTAATTGAATCAGTTAGCTGCTTCCTGACGCTGGAAATGTTCTTGGCCGTTTGTTCCTAGTTGTTTTTAAGTTTCTAGACGTTTTGAAATCATTTATACGAACCAGTCGGAACACAAAATACCAGTTCCGGTCAACATTCAGCATTGTCTGCCCTGATCCGGATCAAGTTGTCCGCCCACACTCCGCATATCAAGCAGATTTGCATAACCGTTCAATTCTTTTCCCTCTGCTTTTCCCCGCGAGAGAACAAGATTAATGTCTCGATATTTGCCACTTTCCCACGATATGGATCTAAACACCGACGGATTACCAGAAAGAAGTCTTTGCTTTCGTATATATACACATGCGCACAGATATTGGCAACAGCCAGAAACAGTGATCTCATCAACCCCTTAACAAAGCCACTTTTCCGTGAGTGTAGACTGAAAGTACTATCTTTCCAGTATATCGCCTGTTTCAGTGGCCCTGAACACATCCTCCAGTGTTGCGGAATTTTGTTGCTGCATAGGAGGCAAGAATGTGCACCAGTCTTCCAACCCAATGAAGGCGTCGATGGAGGCCATCTGAAAGCAATCATTTTCAGCATAGGTCAACTGGTTTCGGAAGTTGAGAGCTTACATCTAGGGCTTGTTCCTCTTGCGCCGGACGTGGCGTAGTCCCGTTTGCCGCCGGGAGACCTCCCGTCTTATGCTTTGCCTTACTCACGATGTCACGAGCGTAGGAGGCAACCTCTCTCGGGAAAGCTAGATTGAGCTCCGAAGAGGACATCCACTCGAGATATCCGAAATGTCCTACTACGAGGTCTAGCAAGAGCAAATCGGAGGCGGCTGTTGGGGCGAGCGGGTCTTTGATGATGCAAACGAAGAGGTTGATCAGGCCAACCAGAGGGAAATAGATTGTAAGCCTGCAGTAGACTCTGCGGTCAGTAACCCAATCTAAGGGATTGAAACAGAGAATAAGACGAGGAGCTCTTACCAGACTGGCAGTATTGACGTGATCTCGAGCCTCTGTACAGCCAGTATGATTTGTCTAGATGACTCAGCAACGGCTTTTGTGCTTATCTGTATCTGTTTGAGAATCGCAGGGCTCTGGTGAGTGTGAACATCGGGTCTGATCCAAGGGTAGCAGAATATCCCATTGATCGCGATCACCAACGCATGGTAGCAAAAGTGTAGGAAGTAGACATGGTATATCTGCAAGCCCGGCGCCAAATTCATATTCTGGAACGGTGCCTGGGTCTGATATACGGGATCGAGAGACTTTCTCCACTTCCCGAGTCGGTCACTTAGCTCTTCAACAGTGGAGAGAATGTTCTCGACTGATTCAGTCTGTGCTTTCGCACTGTTGAGACTCTTTGACACGGCCGACGAGATCTGTGCCTGCGCTACTGTTTTGGCGAGAAATTCCCCAAATACGGGCGAGACGCATCCCATCAAGGACGGCACTGGGCAGCTCACATAGTCGTCGTCAATCGACTGTGATTATCAGGGCTGTGCGTAACGAATTGAACGGCTTGGTAGAATAGAACTCACGGAGGGGATGCCTGACCGGTATGCAAGATGTTTTTCATACGAGTATAGACTCCACCAAAGTGCTTGTCTTGTTCCGTCATCCTCTGGGCCAGCGCTGGAGCCAGGAGGCTTTAGCAAATGTAAGCCCCTCGACTGTGCTAGCCGACTGGCATTTGATAATAGAGTAAACTCAAGAGCAGGAGTGCCTAGGGCTTCAGCGTGAAAGGCCTGTTTTTGGTAAGCAGATGACGCAAAGCGCACTGTTCCACATAAAGGGAAAGAAACGGCGTATCAGCGTGCGGAATTGACGATCTTCTCATGTGTTTTGCCAGATAAAATGAACGACAATTACGTAGACTTACCATCAAAAGTAGGGCTTGGATGCAATCGAGGCTGATGGGGCCATACAGAAGCTCGGTGTGTACCGACAAGGCATTTTCGAGATACTTCCACGACTGGGTCCGGGATTCAGAAAAGGCTTTAGGACTTCGGGCATCAGAAATCACATAACGACATCCGGAAGCGTAGATGGTGTTTCTCATCGCATACCATCCTTTGCTCCTTGTCGGTTCTTCTCCGTGTTTGAAGTGATGTCGCAATCGGGCCTCAAAATCGGATCGATTCACATATGCGAAGATCGAATCTAGGCAATTCTCGAAATAAGCTAGAGAGTTGGAATTAGGTGTTTATTTCTCAAATGGCTGGGAATTTTGGGCTGTCCACCATTGGTCCAGCGTAACGCTGTCTCCATGTCTGGCTCCGGGGCTCGTATAGGGTCGATCAGTCTGTCGAGCCGGTCTTCGCGATTGATGGCCTTCGAAAGCCGTCTCACACTAACAAGGAAGTCGGACATTCCTGATTGTTGCGATACCCATTCAACCGCAGGAAACGTACATATGGACAAGTATGGAGGGCATGTGGTCTTGTCGTCATCCACCGCTGGTAAGTCCTGTGCAAGGGCTGGGCGTTTGCTGTGATGGCTTCCCCCTGGAGTTGGATTTACTTGCAAGTAAGGGTCAACTAGGTCCGCTTCGCTCCACTCAGGACAAGCTGGATCGGAAGTTGATACAGCACTCGCGGCGTCGTTGTAGTTATTGGCAATCGCTGAGCTTGGTGGGGAGGCTGGGAGCTGCAGCGAAGTTGGACAATTGAGTGCGTAAGTAGGACTCGTTTCCAGGATGGTTGACTCGGTTGTCTCACTTTGCTGCTTCGAAGCTGGGTCAATGGTAGACGTGCTGGAGAATACGATGGGCTGCCCGACTAGCGGGGAAGTTGAGATAGATCCCAAGGGCTCCTGCTGGAATGGGGATGCATGCGAGCCCACATAGTCATTGGAACCTGCGAGAATATCGTTGTTCAACTGTACTTGATCGTTCTGTGGCGTCTGATAGCTAGACAACGATGATGGCAATATGTTCGCTGGGGAAGCAGCGCTCGGAGCGTTCGCAACTACCATGGTGCCGAGGGTGCCTTGAGTGGCCGCCTGAAGAAGTTTTTCCATCTGGGCCATGCGATTTTCCATCTCTTCTTCACGTTCCTTGCGCTTCCTCGTTCGCGAACGCCTCTCTGGAAAGATGCATTCCTCTCTGTGGTCCTGGAAGAACACGAATTGTCAGCAGGCACATCACACTTGCCCGACTTGATTGTTGGACATACGATGCAATTACCGCATGGCTGGGTACCGCTACCTGCCACGCCGAAAAGTTTCTGTCAGCTTTGAATATACGACCGAGGTCAGTGGCAAGCACCCACACTTTGCCTTCTTATTTCGACAGTACTCGCAGGCGAGCGAGCATTTCACCGTTTCTCGTTGAGCACCCATTGTAATGTGTCAGGGCCAGCGATTATGGAAAACATCAGGCTTGATCCAAGGCGAAGTGAATCGGAGGAAAGCATCGCCATGCTCCTCGTCAATTGTAGCTGTGTGACCTTTGTGGCCATCCTGAATGGGCCCGAGCCGGCAATATCGGGCTCTCCAAGAGATGCGAGTCTGCGAATTACTCACTGGGAGCTGGGGTAGTGCAACTGCTCGCCAGCGAACAATGCGATTGGACAAGTCCGTACACCTTCGTCTGCTCGGCACTGGGTCAACGCGGGGTCTTTGGGGAAACCTGGGGAAGCACAATGGGACCCTTGTCGTATCGAGGTTACACCACCGGTCGCGATCAAGAATCCGGGTGTCCATGATTCCGGGCTCCGGTTCTTTTAGGAAACAGTATGTCAGAAACAAACGGCCTAGCAAATGATAGATGAAGATTCTATGCTGGCATAGGGCCAATCCGTACAGGCGGATGCGGTCGATAGCTACTAGCAGTCCAGTTGCATGATTGATACGAGTGTGTGGATGCGGCCCGGGGGATTGCTATAACTTTTCGACATACAAATAAAGTGCCGCTAATACAGGGCCTAAAGTTGACCAGCATTAGCGATCTATAATCACAACGTCTACTCAGTGACATTGCGACTCATTAGTACATGGTAGCCAACACCATATATGTGCCAGATAAGATGTCGCGACAACGATCACTCGAGAACTTAACGATCACCGTGATTGGTGCTGGCTTTGGAGGGCTTGCTGCTGCTATTGAGCTTGCCTCGAAGGGTGCTCATGTAAGAATCTTCGAGTCTTATCCGGACACCAAGAAACAAGGTAAGGACTTTTCCAAGAATAACGGAGAGGAAGTCAAAGATGAAAATTGATTCTTTGGATAGGAGATGTTATTCAACTACCTGCGAATGCGACTCGTCTCATGGCCAAGTGGGACAATATGCTTCAGGAGATTGCCAATTCGTCAGCTTGTCCAGACGCAATGACGATTTCAGACCAGAGTGGCAAAGTTCTCTTGAACCAGCAGCTACACAAGAGCTTCGACGGCTATCCGAATTTGTATAGTCACCGGGGTAGCGTGCAGCAGCTAATGCTAGATCATGTCATCAGCCTTGGAGTCCAGGTCCATCTGGGAACTCCTGTGACTGAGATATTCGAGACCAACAATGGAGCAACCGTGATTGCCGGGGGGAAGACGTGGACGTCCGATGCCATCATCGGGGCCGACGGTGTACGCAGCAAGTCGCGATGTCACATACTCGGACTGGACGACAAGGCCAAGAAGAGTGGATTTGCCGTCTACAGATCATGGTTCTGTTTGGACTTACTAAAAGAAAACCCCGAGACGGAAGCCATTGCAGCATCGGAAAAGGATCTCTTCAAGATATGGATTGCCAAAGATACGCATGCCATCTTGACCACCAACAAGGCAGCCAATGCAGCCACATGTTTCGTCACCCACAAAGTAAGCTAAATTTTGATCACATTTTGAATCTAGAAAATGACATGCTAAACTCTCAAGGATCTCTCAGACATCTCCGAAGATTGGCATGTCAAGGGGCAAGTCGAGGACATGCTGGCATGCATCGACGGATGGGACGAGCAGCTTCGACACATTGTTCAGAGCATCACATCAGATTGCCTCATTGATCACAAACTGCTCTGGAGGGACCCCGTTCCTCAGTGGGTGTCTCGAAATGGGCGCATCTGCATTGTAGGCGACGCTGCCCACCCACATCTCGCAACGTCAGGAACAGGTGCCGCACAGGCCATAGAGGACGGTGCGTGCATCGCGGCTCTATTGCAAAAGACTGGCCGAGATGACATTCCTCTCGCTTTTCAAGCCTATCAAAAACTCAGGTGCGTTCCTCAAATATTGGCGATTTCCAAGGACGAGCAGAAACTAATAGGTATGGCACAGATACGAACGAACCAGTCTCACCCAGAGGATGGGATGGGAGACAAGGCATGTATGGCATCAGACGGACTGGGAAGCCGTCGCCGCGAACCCCTCCATGCTGAAGTTTCCCCAGCCTGAGTGGTTGCTCGGTTCGGATGCCTCTGAGTATGCTGACGAGAAGTTCGACGAGGTCAAATCTTATCTAGAGACGGGCACGCCTTTCATCTCCACCAATGTGCCGCCTGGGCACGTTCACAAGGACTGGACAATTGATGAGATGTTGGCGCACGAGGGGAAATCTGTAGCGACTGAGTTTTACCAGACTCGAGACTAAACTTCACTATTTCCTTTTGTAATACTAGACATGCCCGTGAACAGACATGGCAATTTGAGATATCTTCACACTCCGCTTCATTCAAATCTTTTCCCTTTCCGTTAACACGCGAACTACAATAATTTCATCTTGTGCTCAAGCAGCAAGCTAATTCGCTTTAATCAAATTTTTACACAGAACCCATCGTTCATCAATCAACTGATTCGTAGTCCTTGGAGGTGAGAGTGTTGGGGAAGCAATAAGGCACTAGCAATATCGTCCTGTTCTCTGCAGCGCAACTACTCGACAGGACCCGGTCTCATGTAACTCGGCATATCGGCATGACAATCTCCAATCAAGCCAAGCCAGTTCAGAGGAAGGTGGTACAGCATCAATACGGACGCCGCGCAGAAACCAATCACCGCAAACGATCTGACGGAGCTCTGAAGACGCGGAGGCCAGTTCTCATATCCGGCTTCGACGGGAGACCTGCCAGACTCGAGCGCCTTCATCCTCATGGCGGTGAAAATACAGCCGAGACTCGCCACAAAAATGGACTCGTAGATGGGAAACTGGTGAACCTTTTCCGGGAAGAGCGTAAGCGGCCTGTACGTCTTGGCGTACCCGTAGCCATGCGTGATACGAATGGCCAGGTTCTCGATGACAAAGTCCAGCACGAACTCGACGCACCATACGATGGTGAAGAGGCCGGCATTGGTAAGCTGAGGGAGCCGGTTCCTGATGCGTGTTGCCATGGCCATACCGAGGATGCCGAATCCCGCGCAGAAATACACGTACATGGGCGGGCCCCAGAGGAGACTCTCGGCGTAGCGGCTCGAGGACTCGTGGTTGTGGAATGGGAGGAACTTGGCCCAGACTCCCCGGTTGATGCTGTTGGAGTTCCACATGAAGATGTACTGCTGGCAGTTGAGGAAGCCATCGGCACATAGTGCTATCAGACCGCCCACCACATGGCGGCCGTCGAGAGTGAAACGACGGGGCTCGTCGCTAGGCCGGAAGTGCTTGAGGTAGGGGAAGGCTGGCACGACGAGGCAGAACCAGATGTGAGCAAGGAGGACCCCGACGCTGAGGGTTTCGAATATGCGCAGGCACACTAGGCGCCATGTCTCGATCACATCGGGGCCTTGGATGGGTGCCGGAGTGAATTCGGTAGTCGAGGCAAACCAGCGTATAAGCGCCTGGACCCACATGATTGTGAAGCCGAGCCCGAAGACACTCATCGCTGACGCTGTACCATCGGGCCTGTGTTCATTTTCTTTGTGGGAATCCGCATGATCTGGGAGTAGAGGACTTGCCTCATGAAAGGGTATCCTTGGGTGTTGTGTATAGTTTGTCATGATGTGATACTGTGACACTGTCGCACTGAGCAAACGCAACATTCATGTGTTGAAGTGACGAACTTCATGCAATGGATTTCCATGCCTCAAAGTGTTTTCCTTTATACGAACGGACCTATTTGATAGTAGCTTATGTCAAAATGAGGTCCGGAAGTGGCTCTCATGAACCATAGTCCGGCTGTTTCCACCCCTCCGGAACATATTCCAACTTGAGCCGCGGGACTAATACCTAATCACTGTACCCAATCCGGACAGGAGCAAGACAAACAGAAGGGCCATTCAGCCCCGTCTCTTAATGGCAGTTCGGTGCCGAGCTCAATTGGGGTAATTCATGCTACTCATGGAGAACCGACTGCCCTCGCACGGTGTAAACTGTATGACAATGACACATGGTTTGCCTGAAGGCGAATCTGCTCTAGAAGAAGCACTGAAAAATTATCGAAGGCCAGGCCTAGAGTGTCTTACTCTGTTTCCATTCCGGTGAAGCTCGTCAACCAATGACGCGACTGACTTTTGTCTCTATGTAAAACCCTCCATCTTCGACCACAAATCGTGCGCTTCCGACGAAGAGATTGTTCTCCAACTCTTGTAGCGGTCCCAGCTCTGATTTAAATGTGACGTGCGACACGGCATTGCCAAAATCTGTCGTCTTTGCATCTGGCGCCCCAGTGAAAATTGCCAGAAAGGCAGCGTCGATTGCAATGATTCCTCGATAAGCATATATGATCATGGCGCCATCTTTGTTCCTAAATGAATCATGTTAGCCAGGATCCCTCAGAACCTTTTTCTGGAAATGGGAACTTTCTTGAGAACGGCCTTGACATTAATCCGGGCGTGCGATTGAGCAGCATTGATGCTGACATGGTCTGATCCAAAGACGATCTCGGCGTCTAGGGGGGTAGCAAAATGTGGCTCGCTAACTACGTTTCCCGACGCGATAGGCTTTATATTTGTATTTTCTGATCAATAAAGTCCTGCGAGGCATGGGCATGTTAGACTCACCACAATCTCCTCGCTGGCTGCATCGGTCGTGTTACCAATCTTGAAACCCGCCGCGGGGTATAGGCGGGCCAAGAACGCCGGTTCGAGAGAAGGAGAGTTCGCATGTGACATTTTATGTTATGTTTGTAAGCTTCTGAGCACTCTGGTCAAGCAAGTTCCGCGGACTGGATTTATTGAGATTATAATGCAGTGGGTGCAGATTCGTGCCCGGCCCGGGCTTTCCCGCTTCCCATGGATCAGCACATGCGTGGTATCCGGAACTTGGATAAGGAGGCCTGGATGATTCAATTGGAAGCTTTTTCCACATAGGAGAGTTGTGGCTTGAGATCTACCTAACATGATCAAATTTGGTATTATCTACTTTCGACTCGATACATTGAAGTACGAAAGGCTTTACATTGATTTGGAATTCAACACTCATGGCACTCAACAGTACGATCTGGCCTGTTGATCTGGCTGGTCCTGAGAACATCAAGTCTTGGCTTGCAAAGCTCTTTTCTACAGTGGACTCCAAGGATCCCGAGTCAGGAGCCATCCTTGCTTCGCTTTACACCCGAGATGCCGTAGTGTTTGGTCTACATGGAAAGTCTGAAGGGACCGAAGGTAACGTCTGCCACTGATACGCATGATACCCAGCTAAGCCAAACAACTTGATTTAGCCATCATAAACAGCCGCAAGACAGCATGGGACAACATCGACTGTCGCAAACATGAAATTCTTCGAGTCTACACTGCAACCAGTACCTACCGTGATATAATGATAGTTGGAAGGCTCACTGTGGACTTTAAGAATGGCAAGCAGGTTACAGCAGAGTTCATCGCTCGTATCGTCTTCGAGCATACGATTGGTGAAGATCTCCAGGCAAATCTATACCAAGTTTGGGGAGTATGTCAGCACGTTATGTTGATGGGGCTCATAACTGACGTTTGCATATAGGATAGCAGCCCTTGGTCAAAGGCGATGTCTTCGTCATCGCAGTAAACTATTGGTCAAAAATATATTTGCATCATTTTTGTTGTACGACTTTCCATAGTAGTACCTATGTTCAGCCTTTTGGGTGGAATAGGCCAGGATGTTGGTCCTGTCGAGAACCCCTCCTTTCACCTGCATACAAATATTGCCAACAGACACCATATGTATGAGCCTCTATTCTGCAAGCATATGCAAGGGGGGACTTCCAGCACGGCCACAGACCAACAAACCAAGAGAAAAGTGGGGAAAAAATAACAACGTGCAGTCTGGCAACTTCTTCGTTTCTCTTCGAATGCGCCAGGCTGTCTTGAATCAAGAACAGCTTCATTTTTTTGATACACTGCCTCTACCATATCTTTGATTGTTCAACAACAAAGTCATGGCTCAATCGGGCGTGACCGCTATAGTCGCAACAGCGGTTGCTCTGGTCACCCTCTTTGTTTCCAGGCTACTGACGAACCGAAAACATGTACGGAGGCTTCAGGAAGCCAACGCAGTGAGTGATATTCTCCCGCGCTCTGTGTCAAGGTGATGATGTGACTGAACTATACACTGCCGGGAAGCCGATGCCAGCGTACCATCCTGTCTTTGGCCACTTGATCGCGGTGAAGGAAGCCATGCGGAATCTGCCACGAAACGTCACCACGCACGTCATGGTGCGAAAGATAGCGAATCAGTTCCCCAAGGGTATCTTCTACCTCAATCTCTGGCCTTTCAACCAGACTCTCATGGTTGTCGCCAATCCGTATACTGTGGCCCAAGTTGAGGCCGCCTTTCTCAACAAGCCGCGAGCTATAACTGACACCATGGAAGTCATCATGGGCGGGCCTTCCCTGATGACGATGCACGGAGGTACTTGGAAAAAGTGGCGTGCACTCTTCAACCCAGGCTTTGCTCCCAGCTACATTACGGGGCTTGCACCAGCGATTGCGGATGAAGTCGCCGTCTTCTGCCAGTTGCTTCGCAATGCTGCAATGCAGGGAGATATGTTCCAGTTGGAAGAGTATACGTTGCGACTTACATTCGACGTAATCAGCCAAGTCACCTTGTAAGCTTTTTTCCCGCTGTGCCAACGTCGACTACTGGACCAGAGAACTCGTACTAATCATTCGCTGCCATGTTCAGCGGTTCTCGTCTGCACTACCAGACCCAGGGAAGTGTCCTGGCCGACGGAGTCCGGCGACAGATTCTTTGGACTCCGTTTGCAACATCATTCAATCCTTTCCGGCGCTGGCTGAGTCCTCGTCCCTTGATACAAAGATATAACAGCTTCCGTATCGACCGATTTCTTGGAGGAGAAATCGATAAGCGCTTTGAAGAGCTAGTATCGTCTCGTCGAAACCCCTCAAAGCATCTACAGCCTAGATCTGTCATTTCATTAGTCATGGATGAGTATCTCAAGGATATCGGCAACACAGGAGAGCTTTCAAGGAAAGCTTTCAAGAAACTCGTCATACCGCAACTTCGTCTATTCCTCTACGCGGGGCACGACACGACCAGCAGTACTCTATTATACTGTTACTACCTTCTCTTTAAGCATCCCGATATTTTAGAGAGAGTCCGAAACGAACACGATGCAGTGTTTGGCTCTGACTTCTCCGTCGAGAGTGTTCAGCTAGGAACCACCAAGGACCCGACTTCGCTAAACAAGTTACAATACACTCAAGCAGTCATCAAAGAGGTCCTTCGTCTTTTCCCTCCTGGGGCCAGCATTCGCGATGGTCGCTCCGACTTGATCTTGACTGATGAGGACGGCAAACAATACCCCACTGACGGTTGCCACATATGGTCTCTCAATCTAGTCATGCATCACAGCCCCGAGATCTTTGCAAGTCCCGAAGAATTCATCCCCGATCGCTGGCTGGTGGAGCCTCATGATCCTCTTTATCCCAAGAAAGGATCCTGGAGAGCATTTGAATGGGGTCCGCGTGCCTGCATCGGACAGACACTTGCACAACTCGAACTCAAAGTGGTGCTGGTCATGACTCTCCGAATGTTTGACATCCAGCTTGCCTACACCGAGTGGGATAAGAAGCATGGAAACGAGAGCATTACCACGGTGGATGGGAATCGAGTATACCAGGCCGAGATGGGAGGTGCTGGGTCTCATCCTGTGGATGGTTTCCCGGTTAGGATTACACTGAGAAAGTAGGAATGCATATTTCATAGTACGTCCTAAAGGGGTGGATGGAGGCGCTCGCTAGATCCTATCTTTGCCAAGGGTATCGGCACGGATTATATGAATGACCTCTATCGCTACCATTTGTCCCCCCAGGTAGATCCAGAAATGTATTCATTTGACTATTGGCAATGCTTTTATAACCTTTGCTTTCAACTGTAGCCGGCCTCACTAGAGGTACTAGTATGGGGTTTTACGGATTTCTTCTTCTCCATTTGACGGTTAGATGCAAATGCCTGGTTGAAGTAGTCGGCGCCGTCGGGCTGCCCAATTTCCAACTTCGCATGGTCCCCAGAAACACCGCCAGATCCCCGAGGCACGATGCGCAAAGAGTTCGGGGACACCAGATGGGCGAGTCCCGACTCGCGAAATATCTCAAACAGTTCTTCGATGGAGCGGTGGCCTGCGCAGCCAAGTTCTGATGGTTCCGTTGCTGCGACAAGAGCAGCGATATCATTGAGCCGGACGGGATGCCGGGGCGCCAGGGTGAGGATGTTGAAGTTTGCGTCGGCGAGCAACATGTCGGGACGTGCGCAGCTTTCCTGGAGTGTCCACGGGGAAGTGAACCAGCCGTTGGGTTGGTTCGGCTGCATCTTTCGATCGCCGCTGCCCGGGGACGACCAGGCCATGAGCTCCGACTGCTGCGCCAACTCTTCGCGCCTGAAAGAGTCAATAGAGGTCTTCAATTTTGCCATCTCCGCTGAGCCGTTGGCTAGGTATCCAGAATGAACGAGCAAGTTGAGCCCGAGATATCGAAGTGCTTGCGGAAGAACGTCCCATCCTCTGACGTCGTTGTACCAGGCTATAGCTTCGCTCGCGCCGAAGAAAATACTGGCCTGTTTCTTGATCTCCCTTTGTTGCTGTTCTTCCCCTTCGCGAGTTGTGGGGCCTTGCGGTATCGTGAGAAGGTCCAGCCAGGCGTATCGCCACCCGTTCCTCTGACCGAGCTGCTGCAGCAGGTCAGGGAGCTGTTTGACCTCGAACTTATCGATGCAAGGAATTTTCCAATCCACGCCCGGAAGTTGAACCCATTCTTCGTTGGGATTGATATGTTCGCCCCACGTATGGCTGATGACAGCATACGCTGGGGTGCAATCGGTTTCATTCATCTTTATTTGCTTCTTCTCCTGTGTATCCCAAAGATATCCAGGGGAGGCACGATCTTTACGGCTCTGTATCCAAAATCCTGGTCTGACAGTTGCGCAGGCAAGTACTGTTGTGTCGCCGCTCAGGGGCGATGGAATCTCCGCGCAATGTGCCGCAGCTGTGAACGCGATTCTTTGGCAAGCTGCTGCGACTGCGGCGGTCTGACGAACATCTCCGAGTGTGTGGTTCTTCCCCATCTTGGTGCTCTTGGAAACGTCGAGTTCCATCTGAAATAATTTCTCCAAGGATCGAAAATAATGGAATGGCCACGTCTGCCCATTGTCAGGGTCCGCCGCCGCTCGAGCATTGGCTTGGAACACGGCATCATCGCATCTGGCCGCCCACCATTCATTGAGAAGACGGTAGGATGATAATTGGTCTTCGGAGAGGTGCTGTACAAAGACACCTTCTTTGGGGTTCTCAAGAATTGATTTCAGCTGGCGTTCCCGCACATCGCGCCGAGGCTTCCGCAGGGGTTTCCTGGGATCCAGTATATCTCCCAGGCTTCCGGAAGTTGGAAATTGAGCATGAGGCATGGTTATGTGGCGATATATCGAGAAGAGGAGAGTTGGAAGGGTGTTAATTCTTGGAAACCATTGTTCCTAGCACAGAAGACGTGAGACCTGTAAGATCTGCCATTGTGGCAGTGCCACAGTATCTTCGTCATCGCTCATGCTGTTTAATGGTACAGAGTACAGGATCAGCACTTTGCATGGGGAGAGCTGAGTCCGATTAACACCCCGCACTGCGCCATCCCAGAAACCAGGATCTTTTGTGCCTTTTCTCAAATAGGGAAGAGCGGCTATTTGTTCCCGTGGCTGACTGGAGAAGTAAACATCAAAGCAAATGGAAAGTCAAATCCACTGTAGCCTGATTTTTTGCGTCGAATACGTGCAGATCGATCCCAAAAGTCTTGTATCGCAGTCAGAAAATGGATGGGCTACAGAAACGTGTGAAGGCAGTCTTCGAAGAATCGGGTCAGTTTGACGCTCCTCCAGCGTCGTTCAAATTCGTGGAAATCTTCAAATACGAGAAGCAAGCTCCCCTGTTCCGACGCAAAGATGTCCAGGGTCGAGACCTCATTGAGAGGGCTCTGAACATATCTCGGCCTCCTGAATCGACAACGCGACCGCCAACTTTTTCATTTCAGCTCATAAAGATTGATCGAAACAATTCAGGTGGGCTCCGCATTGATAAGAACGACTTCCAGGAGTTACTTCAAGTGTGCAAGATAGAACCGTATATCTTGTACATGGTTTCACGGAGACTTAGCGGCTATCAACATTTCAAATTCACGCCACCGGGTGTGACACACGAGATCGACTCCTTTTATCTATACTGGCCCTCGGGCATGGCGCTGTGGTCTTACGACGCCATTTTGAGAACGACCCAAGCGATCTGCATCCCAAGGCAGTCCAATACCATCAGAGAAGGCGGAGAGATCTTCTCGCATATTGCTCTAATCGCAAACGAGCAGCAAAATCTCATCGACAATGCCTGGTTTCTACAAATGATTTTCGCGAGCGATTTAGCCACGTGGATCGATGAAGTACTTCTCAGAGAACGCTGGAACATTCGCAGCATCGAAGGGTCTACGGGCCATGGCACGTTCCTGCCGGTTGAAGGGCCGCCGGACCTGAAGGAGCTCATGAAATCTTCACGGACTATCGGTTTCTCTGTCTCCGCGCTTGCCAATGTCATGAGGCAGAATGATCTAGCCGTCGAACTTTTGCAAATTGACGAGATCCTGGAGTCGTTGCCAGCGACTCATGCTACTGCGACCTGTATGAGGGCAGCGCCAAGTTTTGCAACCACGACTCCTGGACAGGCGGCCGAGGACAACTTCAAGCAAGCAATATTGCTTTTACGGTCTCAAATGATAGCACGGAAACGGGATGTGCAGTATCTCCAAGAGCGGGCCAGAAATCAATCGTCCGTGGTAAGTGCCGCTTTGTCCTTTTTGCGAGATGTGTTGATCTTGCGGCCACACCCCTTCCAGACTCGCCACTGACCACTTTGTTGCAGTTGTTCAGCCTCATTAGCCAGAAGGACACTGAGGCCAGTCTCGATATAGCGTCTGCCGCTAAAGACGACTCGGAGTCTATGAAAGTCATTGCCGTAATGACCATGTTTTTCCTCCCAGGTACCTTTTTCGCCACTTTGTTTGCAGTTCCGACGCTTCATTGGACAGATGATCAGGTGGTTTCTAATCGATTTTGGGTGTACTGGGTCTTTGCGCTTCCTTCCACGGCGCTGATTGTGTTTTTTTATAAAGGGTGGCAGCATTTCCGCAGGGCGCCAGCATGGTTTCGTTCTGTCAAAAGAAAGTTGCCATTTTAGCTTGGGCGAACGGATTCTGACAAACAGTCAGGTAGCAGTAGGGTAGCTGAAGAAAATGTGAGGCGCAGTCCGTTCGACAGATTCCGTCTGGGTGCAATTGTAGTGACGAGGCTATCGGGATGACAATGAATCTGTTTGTGTCAATGAGCTATAAAGTCTGCGCATCTCGCCTAATACATAAAATACGCGGTGGATAGTCATGTCTTAGAACTGATTTTCTCGCAGGACGACATGACATTTCCGAAGGAACTAAACAGGACTCCAGAATGCCTAAATCTGGGCCTGACTGAGCTAGCGTCGGCAGCTCCCACTGCAGCCTGTAATAACCCTGCTAATCTCTGCTCCAGTACCACAACCACGACCAAGAAAAAAAAAAACCTTCAAAAATGAGGAACATACAACACCAGGTATTCCCCAGTGGTCACCCACCTGAGTACTAATCCAGCGGTTACTAGTTTATCTAGGGCAGAGCGGACGGGATGCCGAGTTCTCTAGTACCTATGGTCGTATGTGATGATATTGTGGTGGGAGACGATCTATATTGGTGGCTTTTCGAGATTGTTGTGAAGGCTCATCTATAGTGACCACGGAAGGCCACCGGAGGTATCGTAGCGTTTCACTGGAAACAGCCCAACATTCGTGATCGACCATCAGACTTCCCGAGATGAAAACGGGGCAAATCTGTCTATAATGCAAAGTGAAGCCCGCACGGAAAGCAGTAGCCTGACTGAATGATTATATCATTTATAAGCGCGAAATCATAACGAGGGGGAGGCTCGAGACTGCTATAACTCGCATTGGTTCAATCGGAGATTTCTAGTTCAACATTCCCAACTGGGTAAAACACATCCTTGCTGCATTTCAGCTCCATGTTCATCCTACATGATCTGATAGATTTTCGGCGCGGTATAGCAGTATGTAGTGCGTCTCCCGTGTGCTATCTAAAGTTTTAGAGTAACGACTTCGAGATCTTGGCACAATTGGGATATACCCAAATAGCGCGAGATTCGCGTTCCTGATCAGAAAGATCAAGTCAGATCCCATCTTTTAGCTACGCGTTGCAGGAGGTCTGGCGTATTTCGAAGAATTCCATAGGAGCCGAACGCATCACACGATTATGATCAGCTTACGCCCGTAAGTACATCGTACTTTCAAATGACTGGCTCCAACGTGTGTGTAATAGACCGGGGAGATGGGGCCAATTGTGCATCGTACAGTTAAGCTAAAGGATCAATAAGTGGGATTGCGTGTAACGCAGAGAGTCTGGCTCAGCCGTAGCGAGCATAACGCATGCGCCGTACAGCCGGGTCCTCTTTTGACATGTTGAAAAGGTCCTGCATACCTCGCTAGTAATAAGCTGAGAGGAATACTGATTAATAATGTTGTATTCTGCCCGATATTGTTTGTTGTTTGCCCAGATTCTTGCTGCACGACTCGAGCAATCGGTGGACCCACCGAAAAGAGAGGTCTCAGTGTTTCCCACCCACAACTCTATAAATACTATATTGCGTCTCTAGCATCTCCATACTAGCTCCGAGAGCCGAGATGATACCCCAGACTGTGCGTCACGGCTATCTACCTCAAGCCCGAGATCAAGACTGTCTGCCTCACGAGTGAGCATGGGTGAGCATAAGATATATGAAACTACAACTCATCGCCATTCCTGTCAGATCTCCGCGGCCGACGCAGACGGAACAGGCTAATGCCATCTCATCACATCATGAGGATTCATAACGCGGCACTGGCTAGTTACTAACATTTCGGAGAAACAGTATTCTGGGTCGCACAACCGAACCACCCACTATTGCATCACCAACGGAGTCAAGCATAATGCCTTGGGCGCATTTGAATCGATATCACGCCGTGCTAGGGGGCTGTTTCTACAGAGTCATGCAAGCAGAAAAGTGAAGAAGTCACGCCCAACCTCATGTGCACTTTTGGAGGGGAAGAAATGGGATGCAATACCCTGCACCTGCATACAACTCGCAACCCAATCTGCATCCTCCTACTACTGCACGGCGATCCTTCGCCGCTTGTTGCCCGCCGAGTTAGAAGAAGGAAATCGTGGCACAGCACCCAATACCACCTCAGCACCACCTCAGCTCCGTCAGCACAGGCTGCACGCCCATGAGCAACAACACACATACTGCAGCATGGGGGCGTCCTATTCTTCCCACGTGGGAAAGTGGAGTTGAGCGTATGCATCGTTTTCTGTCCGGCCGAACTTCTGGAAAATTCCAATAATAGCCGTGCCATTTCTCGGCTTTACCTACAACTTCTTTTAAATATTCCATGCCGCACATGTAAGACCGATATCCATTGAATGGAGAGGCTGCCGAAGATATCTCAACAATCAGCGGCCATTCTAGCATCTCCCAGCCCATCGTACGGAGGCCGGGCAGCGGAACGATGGTGGTTTTGAACGAGGACTCGCGACTGGTTCTGCGCACCGACATTGCGCTCGAGGTTATCGTGACGCTCGCCGTGATATGCAGGTCTGGTTGTCGACTGGTCAAGCGCGCGGCGTTTGCGTGGGATGATGGGTGGATGGTTTTCGCGTGGGCGGCCTATACTGCGTTTGCTGCGCTGTGCATAACGTCAGGTAAAGAATGGATTTTTACTTTCTTGTTTTCATGTCTCCGATGGCGCGCTCGCAAAGCATGAAACAGAATCAATCGAAATCAAACCATGCTGACCGAGGAATAGTGAAAGCTGGCACTGTCCAAACTACCGAGAACACCAACCTTTTAGTCAAAATTGGCAAGGTAAGGAATATCCATAAGATGACATGAAGCATCTTCTTGACGTACTCTCCAGCTCGAATATGTAGCCCAGATCATGTTCGAAACGGCCCACGTGGGCGCCAAGGCGTCGCTCGTGTGTCTCTGCTGGCGGATCCAGCCGGTCGACGAGATCAAGAAGTTAAAACACGCCATCTTGTGCTTGTGTATAACGTGGTACATCTCGTGCTTACTTGTCACTTTGTTCCACTGCTCGCCCATCGACGCGTCGTGGGACTGGTCGGGGCAGCGCTCTCGCTGCATCGACACTGTCATGTTTTGCCTCGGATACGAGATGGGGAATATCGTCTGCAATCTCGCCATTATGTATCTGGTGGTCCGAGTCACCACGACGGCAAAGCTTCCTTGGTCTAAGAAAGTGACGAATGGCCTCCTATTTCTCATATTTATTCTTGGTTGTTGGTGAGTAGAAACAATACCCTGGGCAACGGACCAAAAAGCTGACCATCTTCCCAGGGTCATCGTGACTTCAGCAATTCGCATCAAATGTTTATTCCATCAATCCGATACCCAAGACTCCTTGGTCTATTCCCGGATATGGGCCTCGGTGGCGGCGGCGTCCAGCATCATCTGCGCAAACCTGCCAGCATACGAGCTGGTCTTTGGCAAAGTCCTTTTGAACAAGTGCTTCGGGGGGCGCAGCAATAGGGAGTCTTGGAAGTCGAGCAACTACAGCATCCCCGGCGCCTCGAACTCTCTGCGCTCGAGAAGGTGGCGCAAGAACCCGTTCACCGTCATTGGCATCGACACCATCGTGTCCCATCCGACACCAGAGTCCGGACGAGAGGACAACAGGAGCGAGGTCTCGACGCACCCGCTCAACTCGATCAGAGTCAACCATACGATAGAAATGCACGAGTCGTACAAGGGCGAATTGAGTTGAAGACTTTTCTATATACTTGGCAACTTTTTCTTCCAGCCAATACCAAATGCACAACCTATCATGTGACATTGCTTCTCTGCAAATTACAATACTGGCACCTAACCAGACTTTTACGCCTTCTCAACAGCGCAGTGAAAATGATGATGGAAGAGCACTGGTTGCTCTGCCAGTATCTTCCAGCCAATACCAAATGTGCGATCTATCAAGTGACATTGCTCCTCTTCAAATTACAATCCTGGGACCTGAACAGACTTTTGCCTTCTCAACGGCACAGTGAAAAGCATGATGGAAGAGCACTCATTGCTCTACCAGTATTAATGACCAGTGGCATCTTGCGACTGATCGACCAGAAATCCATTGTCCCTAAAGGCGAGCGAAATTCGCCAACGGCAGGACCAAAAGCATAAATGTACAACGGCCACCCAGTGAGAAGTCCAAGTGACGGCTGTGTCTTGAACTCGATCTGTTGGGTGTTTCCCTTCTTGACTGCATTCGCCGGCCAATCGTCCACGGCACCGACGCCCAATCATCTGAAGTATCGCCAGTGGGGCTGCGCGTTCCAGAGGCGGCGCTGGTCTCGCATGTCGTAGTAGTCGAAGTCCTCGGGCTCGTCGGCGGTCCACTCGAGCGGCAGGGTATCGCTGACCTTCTTGGACACGAAGAAGAATGGTCTTCCGGGCTCCTCCTCGTGAGACTCGATGAAAGACCAGCGGCGGACGTCCATGACCTCGTAAAAGTGTCGCTGTGTGTTGCTGAACATCATGTCCACGAAGTAGCAAGCAAGGGCCGAATGGATGGTGAAATGCTCGCGGACGCCAGGGTAGAGCGAGACGGGCCAGAAGTTGGGTCCTCTGCCCATAACCTCGTCGATTCGGCCTTGGACAAGCGTCAGGTTGCTAAGACCCCGGAGCATGCGCTGGTCGCCTTGGCTAGATTCTTGTAGGACAGCAAGGCGTCGAATCTGGGCAATTGTACTGGGTGAGGGAATCACAATCGAAGGACAAGCTCGCGGGGGTCTTCCGGCGTTGTAATGGAAGTGGAACAATTTGTATTCGTCTCCGAATGCAGTTCCTGTGTGGATGCCTTGGCCACCTCTTGCGAAGAGTACACCCTCAAAAACGATGTTGGGAACACCACGAACAAAAAGGTCGTCTTATAACGGGGGAGAAGATTAGTGGAAGGGAAAAAGGAAAGGGGGGTATTCTGACTTACAGTCGAGACTCAGATGAAGTGTGCCGTTTTGTCGTCCAGTAGCAGCGAGCCGCATAGCCTGTGGTGTGTCCCATACTCCCTCTGGATCTAGGGGGATATGGCGATGAACGGGTATCTTCAGATTGAAGAATCGTAGGGCCTCTGTACGACTTTCCTTGTTGACAGCCAAGATTGGCGAAATCAGACCTTGGTGTGGAACGATGACGGGTGCGGCCTCGTCGGAGACGATGGGAACACTGCAATTTACAACAGTCAGTGATGATTTCCTTTTTCTTTTGATAACCAACAGTAAGATGTTCCATAGAAGGTTCTGCTTTGCGCGTAACCGCGACTCGGGATGACAAGGGCAATTTTCCTTTTGTCGAACGCAGTGGAACTATTAACTCTCGTGAAATGCTTACAGGCGGTGACGTAGTTCCTCAACCATGGCCTCATGCCAAATCATGCGGCGGGCTTCAAGCGGCAGCTGTTGGAACAACTCGAAATCGAGGCGCTTGTCACGTGCGGCCACCAAAGGCAGATTGGAATCTCCAAACAGCGAGCCGGTCGTCGTGACTGGATCCTGAGGTTGAGAATCCGCCATGTTTGCTTGCCGATTATAGGAGATGACCGTATCGAATGCAGGTTTTATTCCTTGTTGCTGGGGGGGGTTTGCGTGCCGGCAACGGCTATGCAATGACAACTTAAAGTGAACAAGAGGAATACCTCTCCGAAGCTGGAGGCGATGAATGTGAGCGAGTGACTTGGGTCCCCAGGTTCTCAAGACTAGAAAGGTGGCTGCAGGTTTTATGCAAACGCCAGAAAGCTGCGCGCGCGTCTTGACCAGGCGGTTTTCAATTGGGAGACTACAAAGGCAAGGCACGGTTTAACTAATTTAATATTGTGAATACAAAGTACCTCGGACGGGTTGACTCCGGCAACGTGTGGAAGTGTTTCTTGGGGGGGCACGAACATCAAGGCCATCACCGAAGCCATTAATGTTATAGATACCGATAACAGCATGAAGAGTCTCATGAATCATCCAAAGTACCTCAGCCGAATTCACTCCGGCAACAGGTGGAAAGCTTCTCGGGGGGTCACGAACATCAAAGCCATACCAAAGTCATTTATATTACAGATATCATAGATATGACAGAATGATGAGCCTTGCAGTAGACGGAGGACAAGGCTGGCTGGCAGTGAACAGCGTCCTAATATAACCATTTTACTACCAATCTTTAGATTTAGGTTAGTCAGTATCTTTCTTGGAAGCCTCGGATTCAACCGGATTCAGCAATACCTTGAATACTGTAACTCTCGTCACAACTTAGAGATTGCTAGGACTCAGCGTCCTTGTCATTCGTTACGGTTTTCGATAATCGATATAGTACGATAGTCGCCTTTGCTGTTCGGCCTGTTGTGCAATCGTTTTCGGAAAAACTGGCATACATGAATGATCATATTGGGCCGCCAAGGTGGCGCCGACGCCGGTACTCCGGGATGGAAGGCTCGTTCATCTGTACACCGGGGCATCCATCCTACTTGCCACTTGGTGTTAAAACCGTTTGGGTCCTACACATCTGCCCATTTCGCCTGAACCTCTCTACCCACTCTCTCCAGGCGTGCGGCTGCTCGTCTCGACTCCAGCACGGCATCCGATGTTGGGGCAATGACTGTGCCGATCAACAGCGGCGGAGAATTGGCATCTTCTGGCTCGACTGCCTCGGGGTCGGCCAGTAAAGTGGAAATGTGATCATGGCCACTGGAGCCTTGAGGTGTCCCCCGAGTCTTCTGGCCATTGACAGCAGAGCTTGGCTGTGGTACCCCGGGGGCGGACGATGCTGCGGGCCCCGGATTCAAGAATGATTGGAGTAAGACGGGGCCGTTAGGTGCATGCTCGACCATGATCCTCTCAGGAACCCCCAGGCCCAGACGTTGCACCGTCTCGTGCGCTCCCAGAGCTGTCTGTGATAATCCGACCAAAGCTTGTGCCTGCTGCTGCCGCCGAGCAGAGGTGACGAGTGGCGTGAGGGAGCGATCCACGAGATGGAGAGCCAGATTTGGATGCTGGGCGGGAAGATTGGCCATAGTAATGACTGGGTAGTGAGAGAGATCAATAGCAGAAATGGAGACTACAAGGGGAGTATATGCGGTGCCAGCGAGATGCTACGCCAGAGAGAACAGAAGTTTGGGCGATGAGAGTGTGGTGTGGAACGTGTCCGTCTAAGACATCAATGCATCGGATAAGCATCAATCTGCGAAAGGGCGAAGCGGGAGGTTGGCAACAAGATGCGTATGTACAGATTAGGCACGTTTGGTGACAGTGACAACCGCTTGATGCGATGCGCTAGGAACAGCCACTGGCAGGCAACTTCAGGGCCGAATTAAGCACCTTTCGCGATAAGGTGTATGGCGGGTACAAGAGATGGTGGGTATTGGGCGTAAGGATCCCTTGTACCGTCCGTGCCCATATCGACATCCTAAAGGTAAAATACAGCAAGCCTGGAAGTAACGAGCGACCATTAGAGCTCCCTGTTGGCGGGGACGCTTGACCACATTCTGCGAGCTCCTCTTCGGGATGACGCGTGATCTACTCACCAGGAAGCGCCGGCATGCACAGAACGTACTGTAGTACCCCAAGAAAGTCTTGGGCAACATTGGACCCAGGTGCTTCTGCTCATATGATAGAGTTGAGACAGCACCTGCCTGTGGCTACAGATATATCTAATGTACGATATGTAATCATTGCGCCTAGTCTACCTAACTTCAGGGTCCAACATCTGATCCATCTCCGGCCTCACGGGTTTCGAACGACGTTGTATTCTGTAGAGATTGGTTGCGCGTCTACTGGTAGCTTACGGTCACATACCTACATCCTCCATCCAGACTACCTACACGGTTCACCGGGCAGTTTTCTTTCCTACTTTATATACCAACCTTGCCTAGTTTGTTCGTCTTTTTTTCTTACTCCCTAGGTACAGCCCGTGCGGTAGCCTCGTCTCGTCTCGTCCTGTCCCATCTCGTCTCGTCTCCTCCGAACATGCCCATATTTCAAAACAGCACCACAGCTTGAGGAAAGAATCATTGGGCAGCTCAGGCTGGGCCAAGCGGAGCGGTGACAGCGGTAGTCAAGCATCAGGTATCCAGCGCTGGGCCAAACCGATGCCCAGAACGAACCATGACCAACGCTAACACGGGCGGAGCCTCAAGCTCGTCGCCAACTGTCCCTCGCCCTGGCCGACCACCAGCCCGCAGTGTACGTAAGGTACATCACGTCCTTCGCGCAAACATTTTCTTCTCCCCGTCCTCTCTTCTCCCCTCCAGCTGCCATGCTGCTGTTACACTTCTCGATGCCCTCAAGCTAACCCGAGATGCCGCGTCGACAGAAACTGCGGAATGGCACCTGGATCATCCCAGGTACCGGTGAGCGGTCGCGCCGCCAGTTCACCTTGCGACACAACAGCCACAGCAGCGATGCCGATCTCGAGATGCGCTCACTCGAAGAGCAGGAGAGCGTCAAGGAGAAGCTTCAGGTCGCGCTTCATAACAGCCTCGTCGGTCTCTATAATGTCTGGACATGGCTGAAGTCCTCCAAGGGAAGAGGAACAATCAAATGCTCCGTCGCATATCTGCTTGCAAGTCTATGGACCTTCTATGCGCCCTTCGCCGCCTTGCTAGGTCCCATGGACGGCAAACATATTGTCGCTACGATCGCCGTTTATTTTCACCCTGCCAGAAGTGCCGGCTCCCAGGTCGAAGCCGCCGCCATTGCCATTGTTGCGGTCCTGTACGCCATGTTTATTGGCACTCTGTCCATGGCCACTTCGGTTCTGGTCGGCTCGGTCTGGGAACAGGTGAAGCTGTCATATGCACTCATATTGATCTTCTTCATTGGCGGTGGCCTGGGTTTCATCGGATGGGTCAAGCAAAAGCTGAACAACCCTCTGGTCAGTGTTGGGGCCAGTATAGCATCCATTGGCATCATCACCATCATCACCAAGGAGAACTCGGTTCATACTGGCGTCTTCACCAACCAGAAGATCATCCAGTCTCTCAAGATCCTGCTGATCGCCACGACCACAACGACGGCAGTCAATTTGCTTCTATGGCCTGTTTCTGCCCGGATCGCTCTGCGGAACTCGATGCGGACCGCCTCTACCACCCTCGGCGAGATGATGTCGATGATCGCCAAGGGGTTCCTTAGCGGCGCTGAAGAGGATTTGAACTCGAAGGCTTTCGGCAAGACATCTGCAACCTTTACCAGTACTTTGGCTGCCATGAATAAAGACTTGAGGGAGGCAAAGTACGAGTACTACATGTTGGGCCGAGAACAGATCTACAAGCACGACAAAGCTGTTGTCCGGTGTATGGAGGCATTGTCGCAGTCTCTTGGTGGGCTTCGAAGCGCGGCTAACACCCAGTTCGAGCTCTTGAAGGAGAAGGCAAATGGGCTTGCTGACCAACCCGTCTCCCCAGGCACTGATGCGTTTGCGCCCGTTTTTGGAAAGGCTTCCTCTCACCAGCTGAAAAGCGGATCGAGATTCGCCGTATTGTCAGCTATTGATGAAGCAGCAGACGAGCGCAGCGACCGGGAAGGCTCCGTGTTTAGCGAGTCGTCCTACTTTACAGACCGCAGACTCATGACTCCGGGGTCGACTCGAACCCCGTCTGATATCTTTGAAGTGTTCATCCATCGTCTCGGACCTTCGTTGAAATCCCTAGTCCACACACTCTCCGAGATCCTACGGGATCCTCCCTTTGGTGCCCCAGGCTCTCCAATCACAGTGAACGACAACTTCAAACAGAGTGTATCGGACGCCATCTCCTTGTATAACTCGCAGCGGGGCAAGGCGCTGGAAGAGCTATACAAGACGATTGAGCTCGAAAAGTCGAGACCGGAGAACGTCCAAGCTGATTACGAAGAGGTGGCAGCGGCATGCGGACACTTTTCTTTCACTCTCCTGAGTCTGGCAGACGAAATGCAAAAGTACCTTGATGCCCTGGACGACCTGAAATACGTTACCGAAACCGATCAGAAGACCTGGAACTTTCTCAAATTCTGGAGATATATCGGATCCATGTTCAAGTCTCGTGTTCCAGATCCCGAGGAGGCCAACTTGATCAAGCCGCTGCGGCGTTCCAAGATGCCACGGGGCATTCCTCAGAACATGACAAAGCCGAGAGACAACTTCCAGTGGAAAGCCGAGCCAAGCACCAATGCTGTCCAGAGGTGGATATTCCAACACCTTTTGCTTTTCTTCCGGTTTCTTTCTCGAGAAGATGGTACGTTGGAACGCTTTTATTAACAATATTATGCTAACCTGTCGTCAGTTCGTTTTGGTCTCAAAGTCGGCATTGGAGCGACTCTCTACGCAATGTTTGCGTTCATTCCGGAGACCAGACCAGTTTACCAGCATTGGCGTGGTGAATGGGGTCTCTTGTCCTTTATGATCGTGTGCAGTATGACGGTCGGTGCTTCCAACACCACCGGCTTTGCTCGTTTCGTGGGAACACTGATGGGAGCCGCCTTTGTGATCATGGCTTGGTGGATATCTGGCGGCGATGCGATCCCCCTGGCAATCTTTGGCTGGGCAGTATCCTTCCTTGCGTTCTACATCACAATCGATCGGGGGAACGCGCCCTTTGGTCGCTTCATTCTCTTGACGTACAACGTTTCCTCGCTCTATGCGTACTCGCTTTCCCAGAAGGTCGAAGACGACGACGACGACGAAGGTGGCCTCCATCCCGTCATCCAGACGATTGTGTATCATAGAGTCATCGCAGTGTCTCTAGGTATCCTCTGGGGTCTCATTGTCTGCCGCGTGATCTGGCCCGTGTCCGCTCGTCACAAGTTCAAGGAGGGTATATGCGTCTTGTACCTGCAGATGGGTCTAATCTGGAAGCGAGGACCGCTGGCCATACTGCTCCGCAGTGATGCCACCGACACTTACCTGAAAGTTGGCGAACAAGCTGCCATGCAGCGATATGCCAACCAATTACAGACCCTCCGTAATGCGGCGAGCAACGAGTACGAGCTTCGAGGTCCGTTCCCTGGACAAGCGTATGGACGTATCATGGCTTCGACACAACGTCTCCTGGACGCCTTTCATGCCATGAGCCTGGTCACGCAGAAGCATGGGCGACTGAGTGAAGGCGAAAAGGCTTTGCTGTACCATACCGCCCACGAGCGTGCAGAGATCTGCGCTCGCATCTGTCACGTCTTCCAGGTGTTGGCCAGTAGCATTATGCTCGAGTATCCCCTTACAGACGCCATTCCTAGTGTTCTTGGCACACGGGATCGGCTGCTCGGGAAAATATTCCGATTTCGAAAAGAGCACAATGCAGAATGGGAACAGGCAGAAGTTAAGTCCCTGCAGAGCCCGAATGGCAACATTGGTGACTCGAGCTTCATGGTAGGCGCCATGGGAAAGGTGCCTAAACTTGGCAACATTGTCATTGAGGAGCCAGATTATGCGCTCCTCTATGCATATGCACTTGTTACTGGCCAGGTCGCAAAGGAGCTCAAGGTTGTCGAGAATGAAGTCGAAGGACTATTTGGGCGACTGGACGAAGATGCCATGCTACTTGAATGATATGGCATGGCAAATGGCACATAAATGGGGGGGATCTTTGAGTTATCCCTCCGGAAAGAAAGTCGATACCAATGGCGTATAATGGACGGACGGTAATCGGCACGGTAAAGGTAGCATTCATGACTGGACAGAATAAGGAGTATGCCTTGAGAAGCACGGTGCTTTCTTCACGAACGTCGTACGATACCTATAGATAATACTGATGACGGTCTAAATGCCAATGCGAATACCTATCTATCGCACAACTCCGTAACTCTTGTCCATTACAACAGCACGAAGCGCATATGCTTGATAAGTCAATCATCTACTTCGCATACGCAAGAGTCTAGAAGATACCAGACACTAGAATGACAGCTTGGCATCGGTTCGGAAGTTGCGTCGTATTAGCAATCAACAGACCAGGCCACTCACTAAAATGTAGGGGCAGCTTGGCCCCCCGCATGGCCATGTCTGATTGGAAAGCCGCCTACGACACGGGACTGGCAGATCTTCGCTTTATAAGGGTATAGAGAGAGATCCATCAGGATGCATCGGCGCCGGATTCGGCAGCGCATGTGCCTCGGCGGCTCAGCTGTTGTATATAAATCAGGCTGTGTCTAAATGATAGGTTGCCTCTTTCAAATTCTGGGAGCCAAAAGGTTATACAAAGATTGTTTGTTCCATTTCGTGATACCTACGGTCTGAGGATCATCTACTGAAAGAATCACAACCATATTCAAGATATATACCCACCCAATCTTGTAGAGTCTCCAGAGTCAGACATCTCGTCGTCATTAGGAGGGGGGAAGAAAAGAGAGAAATACCAAAAATGGCAGGCCCAACACCGCAGTACACACACGTAAACCAGCCTCCTCCCCCGTCGCCCCCGTCCCAGTTCGACCCGGACCGCTTCTCCATCTCGACCGTGTCGCAGACGGACCTACACGCCTCGCCGGCGCCGCGGCCCCGCCACGTCTTCACGGCGCCCGTGACGTACCACCCTGCCGTGCGGCCGTCGTCGTTCCGCGCCGCGCGCGTCTCCCTCGTGTACACGCCGACGCAGCAGTACGACCACGCGGGGCTCGTCTTCGTTCTGCCTTCTTCCGCATCTTCTTCAGACCAGCAGCAGCAGCAGCCCCCCGACGCCCACACCGTCGACAGGTCCACGTCCTGGGTCAAGGCCGGCCTCGAGGCCAAGGACAGTGCCGTGTACCTCAGCGTGGTCACGAGAGCACCGGGCCAGTGGTGCGACTGGAGCCTGCACGTGTTGAGGGGGAGCGGCGCCGGCGGCGCGCCGTTCTCCAGCTCCAATTCCGGCCAGCTCGGGTACGAGATCGGCACCACGGTCGAGCTCGTGCGCAAGGGCAACGCCCTGCTCGTCCACCACATTGACGAGGCCGGCCAGCCTGTCCTGCTGCGAAAAGTTCCATGGGTGTTTTTGGACCCAGAGGGTGGCGTCCTGCCCGAGGGCGACGGCGCCGGAGAGGCCGATCCGGGTGGACTGGCCTGGGTCGGGGCCTTTGCCGCGCGGCCGGACCCCGAGCGCCGGGCCGGAGACGATCCCCTCCTAGTCGGGTTTCGAGGGTTTGAAGTCGAGACGATTTGATAAGCCTGCTTCGGCCTGGGCCCCATTGGATCAAAGGTCGTCTGGTTTCAATAATGGATTCACAAGTCACAAATAGCGCATATTGGTTGTAGACAATCTTGAAAGAACAAAGATACTGATGACCGACGCTGGATTTTGCTACATACAGCCAGCCCTTCGATCGTGTACCCCCAAACATCCTCAGACGTGTCCTGTGTCAAAATCCAAATTTTCATGCCTGAGTTTCCTCAAATAATCGTGGTGCTATACGTACAAAATGAACAAGAATGCATTACAGCTCTGTCCGCCCCAGCACCCTTTGGGACGGACGATGCCAAAAAATTAAGTGTGAGAGTCTAGTACTGGTGATTTTAAAATCCAATGCCACCAAAGAGTGACGTGCTTTTCTCGATGCTGGTCGCGAGCTCGATGCTGGTCGCGAGAACGACGCGAGTAGAAAACAACATAGTACGCATCGTTTGGGTATAATGTAAGAATGTAGACGACGCTTTACATGTTTTCTCAAGTTTAGGCGTGACCACACTTGCCGGGTTGCGAACAGATGACACCTGGGAGTCTGTGGTCAGTTTTCGTCGACAAGCAATATGTAAACGGGAATACACACCTGCAGCGACAGCCGCCACAATAATGATGATGAGGATAGTGACGAGCAGGCACCACCACTTGAGCTTTCTTCGGTTGCGAGCGCTCTTGATGCCCTTGCCGACGTGCACGTTACCCTCCTCGGTCCACTTCTGGGTGTTTTCGGCATTCTGCTCGGCGGCCTGGACAGCCACTTCTTGCTGCTCAACGAGCACGGCAAGATCCTGGAACATGCTGGCAAGCTCAATCAAGGTCTGCTCGATGCGCTGGAGCTCGTTGTGACGGGCACGAACGTTGCCCAAGACGGAGGTAGCCTGTCCGGTGCGGTTGGTGCGCAGCTAAAAGAAGCAATATCAGCATTGGGGTTCTTTGCGAAATAAATCAACCCGGTACATACAGCAGTCTGGAAGACACCCTCGTTACCCCAATCCGCCTCGGTCGCCTGGCGAACCTCATCCTCGCTGGCGTCAGGGTTCACAATACGGTACTGACGGGCGATCTGGTCGCGGTAGCGCTGGCGGTATTGGCTCTCCTCCTGTTGATAGGCGCGCAGCTCGCGCTCGAAGTTGGCCTTCTGGGTGCTGACTTGCTGGTCCTTGAGCGACTTGCTGCCATCCGTCGTGCGGCTTGCGTCGGTAGCGAGGAACTTCAACTGGTCGCGGATACCGCCGTTCAAAGTCTGGGTCTCGGCGACGAGGCGCTCCAGCTGCTGGGCCGACAAACCACCATCGGATTCGGCGAGGGCGCGCTGGTGAAGCGATGCAATGGCCTGGACATTGGTGGTCAAGGTGCCGATTTGCTCGCGCAGGTGACTAATCCGCTGGAGGAAATCCTGTTGCGTAAGAGTAACAGCGCCTTGCGGTTGCTGAGGGTAAGACTGTAGCTCGTGTTCCTATACGCGAAAGAAAATTGTCAGTCCATATTCAATTGTTCGGTTTGCATTGTTGTTCGGGACGTCGATTGATGCTTTCGCGAGATCAATGGCAGTTGTTGCAAAAGTGCTGGGGCTGAATCCACGGCGCAACGCTCGTTCATTCGGTTGACCGTTGCGTGGAATTGATTGATTGATGGATGGAAGGGATGGGTCGGTGGGCGGATGGAGCGCTGCTTACTTGACCACCGTATCCTTGGTCGTAGCCTTGGTCGGCGGACCCGTACGGGTTGCTCTGGTATTGATTGTTGTAAGACATGATGATGTCTTGACGATAGTTTGTTTTCCTGCCGTCGGTGTCGCTGGTGTGGTGAAGATGCGGTCGGGTTTGGCCTCGAGGCGCCGGAAGGGAAAAATGGGCGTTGTAGCGGTAGGCGGCGGGAGCAGAGCCTGTGCGGAAGAAAATGGAGATGCGATGATCACAATTGGGACAAGCAGCAGCTGATTTCTGAGTGAGGCAGTTGCTTGCTGACTCCTAGGCTTGGCAGACTTGCCCTGAGCTTGGTCGCCTTCCTGGCTCTCGCTTCTTTCACTGGCTCGTACCGGGGCAAAATGGGAAATGACGTCTCGTCTTAACGAGGAATAGGATGCAATGCGACAGGCACTTGGCGTGAAACTTGTTTTCTTTTTGGCTTGTGTTTTTCCTACCAGCCGGAGATAAACAACAGATTGGCCCGGCAGTGGGTTTGATGATGAAAATGCAATACTATGCAGAGAGAAGGAGTAATGGGTGATGGATGATGCTAGGTTAGAGTAATTAGGTATTTGGACCCGAGACGGTCGGAATGGTCGGGAATGCTTATTATTGCTGCATAGGCCTTGGGGAAAAGCTATTGGAATGAATGAGAATGAGCTGCTGGGCTGAGGCGGCGCTGTCGTTTACTTAAGGTCCTGCATTCTCATCTCTGCGCACTGCCGCCCTCTTATTCTGGGCGTAGTTCAGTGTAATGGTACCACACTACCTTATTAGTGTATGCAAGTTTGCGGTTGCAGTTCTGATCGATGCATGCACCACTCTCACCTTCACTACTGACGCCTGACAGCCCAGGTGATGAACCTCTCGGTGTCATTCAAAGGGCTTCCTCAATTGAAGCTGCGGGTCGTGGGTTTCTATGGATCCTCAAGTGGCTAATGTAGGTACGCACTACGCCCCTGGGCCGCTGCAGCCAATTGGCACGGTGCAATGCAGCGTTATGTCTAATAGTGCCTGAGGGCTTTAGCGGATAGAGGAGGGATCCAGGCAAACACGGACGGTGTGGGTTCGGTATCGCCGCCGGAAAACAGCAGCTGGCAATAGGCAGAAGAATAAAGGAAAGCTTACACAGTACATACCATCCGATACACTACGGGAATACACACACTTGCAGATCAGCCCCCTACTTGGACTCTCAAGCGGCAACTGTGAGCCAAAAATAAGCACAGCCTGCCCAAGGGGCGGCCAATCCCATAGTCTACAGTTGGATCCGTCTTTCGTGGCTGTTGACTGCTTGGTTTTCTTTCTAAGTTTAGGTCGTTTTCCGAGACCCTGACAGCCTGACACGCCTGACAAGAAACGGTCAAGTATTGCGCGTTGAAGTCGCCGTTGGACTTTACAATTATGACCTATATCCCGGGCCGGAACTATTATACTATATTGAATGTGACATCAGACACCATATTGAGCCGACTTTTTACTTTCAGGCTTCGCCATCGCCAGTTGGTTACACGACAATCTTGGAGCGCTTCGCTTACACTGTCTCATGTGCACTCGGCGATAAGCTGTTGCCTGATCAGGCTGTCACTTTGAGATCATTCAGCCATCGTAGAATTTCAACAGAAGCCTAGATGATGCCTCGATATGAATCATTATCCTTGGCAGATTGGAAGACACAACAGTTGCCATTTTTGTTCATCTGTTTCTCTATTCTTTGGCTTATTCTCGCCAGATTCGGACTGCTTCAAAAGAAACAGTACATAATTGGGGGCCGCACCTTTACTGGTGGTGTATCCCCGACTAAGTCAGTCCAATTGATGATCAAGGTTCTATCTTGAATAGTCTTCTTTTCGCTCTCCTTTGTCTCGCTCTTCGGAACTTTGTTGATTGTCTTCGAATTTGTAATACTTCGCGACGGATACAGTTATGCGACATGCATATTATGTTTGTCCGTGGTATCTTCGAAGCCCTTCTAGGTTGGATCTCGGTTTTGTCCAAGTCGGTAGGGTAACGAAACGAGTCGTTTCGTATAGAGAATGAGTTGTGAGCCGCTTGAGAACATATAAGCTGGTGAAGCTCTTATGCCTGCTCTTAATGATGGAACCCATAAGAAAAAGCTTCTTTCCATTCATTCAGGCTCGGGCGCATGATGAATAACATCCTGTGGCAGGCCCTACTTGATGAGGCCATCAACAACCTGCTGGGCTGCTGCATCAACTCAACCCTCAGCGTTGCGATTCAACTGTGTTATAATCTTGTGTGGCGGTTTGCTTGGGTCCGCCACGAGATCCAGACGTCTCCCTTGAGCCACGTGTTTCTCTGAACAAATCCGTCAGAGTAGTACCCGTGCCTCTTCGCTATTGTTGGCGCGCACAAACTCAAAGGTACTCCTTCTTCCGGCCAGTACGTGTGTATTGGGTCAAGTGCCATTCGACATCGCCGTCCTTATTTTCGAGAGTGCCGCTCCTAATCTCGAAGACTCGCATAGACATCCGAGGACCAACTTCGGACAGTTCCACGCTGTCATGTCCTGTCCGGACAAAAACGTGGTGCCGAACCTCAATGGTGTCGTCAATGTTCTGGAACGTGATCACGCGGGAGCCGATCTTGTTCTTGCTCGTAAGAGGATCCCGTGGAGGGAAGACGTGCTTAAGGATTTTGACCACCCTCTTTCCGAGATTCGAGCTGAATCCCTCAAAAATCAGGTGGGGATAAGATTCGGACACAGTACCGCGAATCGAGTTCGGAATATCGTGTCGCAGAACGACATTGTGCAAAGAGAAGCTGATGGTTGGTCCATGGGGGAAATGAGATATGCTCATTGCTGTCGGCGTACCACGCTTGGGGGCTGTTAGTGATGTACTCTTTCAAGTTTGCTCTATCGCAGCAAGACTAACATGTTCGTGTAGCAGGACCACATCAGACAGACCAGCGGCCTGGGCAGATCTTGTCAAGTCTGGAAGAATCAGATTGCCACGGTTGAGGCGAATGGCAGTGGGCAGAAGTAGTCTGATCTCTTTGGCAAAGGCAGCCAGTCTGGCGGATGGGTCCCTACTGGTTGTAACGAGGACTCTGGGATCAACAATTCCAGACAGTTGCGAATATTCATCGTCGAGGTCAAGCTCTTCATTGACGGTGCGATCGGGGCGCGATTCATCGTAGGCGTAGTCTTTGCGCAAAGCCTTGTCGTTGGCAATCGAGGAGTCCAAGGGCTTTCCAGTCGCCAGAGAGGACCGAAGCTTTGCTCTCTTCTCGCTGATCTCGGCATCGCGGAGGGTCATGGCCCTCCTGTAGAGGTAGTCACGCCTCTGGCGAGCTTGTTTGCGCTAAGAGAGCAAATGTCAGTACGGGCATCCATGAAGCAAGCAAGCATATGACCAGAACCTACAATCATGCTGGAGATATCTTCAGTGTCGCGCTTGTGGTTGAGGAAACAGGTATCGGTTTGGCCGGGGGCAGCGTTGAATAGGTACAGGCGGGAGGAATCTCAAGACACCGTTGTTGCGAAATAGTATGGCAAAATCGCAGACATGGAGTATCAAAAAAAAGATGGCCCCGCCAAAAATTGTCCAAGGGAAAAAAAAAGCTTGACAGGGATTGGTCACCAAATGTTCGAGCCTCCAGCATGCACATTGAAATCGGTGCTTGAAGTCACCGGTGTCCGTGCTATCGCTGCTTATCGGGCGGCTTTCCAAGGGCCAAGGTGCAGTTGCGGCTTTCATTCGGACCCACTCTTAGCACCTGCAGCCCACTAAGGTTTGTAGTCGCTTCCATTCCTCCATCGATGCACCTGACAGGGCTCCCAAAAGAATCGCATTTGATTTTGACGAACCCGAAGGAGAAAAAAAAATCCCAAGAGTTTGGAGGCTCATCAACAAGTTCCTGCCGAACGTACGGCGAGCAGGTCTGGAGCGCATGGGACTGCCATAGGTGTTGACGCTTTCTCTTCCGCCCGTGAGACATCCAAGCGATGTGATCCGTCTCGTCTCTTGTCACTCCCCACAGTCACCCAAACCAAACATTGGATCCCTTGAGGCCGCTCACTTAGGCTTCCAAGAGGTCGTCCACAACCCTCTGCTTCGTATTTGAAGGTATTGTCCCTTCCTTCGCTCCCTGTCTTTTCACGTGCATTTTTAGCAATCGCGCTGCAAGATATACCTTGGCCGGTCGCATCGACAGGTTCTACCACCAGCCTGTCTGATGCCCTGGCCACACCGGAGCCTCGTTTTGCCCCTCTATCCAGCACATACGATCGAAAAACTGCTGGCTTCGGCTGATCACTGCTGACAAACAACAGCGATCACGTTCCTGCTCAGATTCCCTACTGCGCAGCCCCCTCCATCGCTATGGAGGGCGCCTTCACTCATGTCGGCAACCACTTGATCTCCGACTCTGCTGCCGCCATCAATGCAGGCGATGACGATCTTTCCGCACTCGATCACGACGAGAGCTTGTTGTACGGTAACAAGTTCGCCGGGCGCAAGGGTCTAGGAGGCATAGGCAATGCTAGACGCCGCGACGACGATGACAATGGCACCGAGGTTGCCTTCGACGATGACGAGATAAGCATGGCAAGCATGCCTATCGGCGCCCTGAAGGATCTCGCCATCAACAGGGCCACGCCGGAGGAAGAAAAGAAGTTGCCCGCTCATGCATGCGCGTAAGTCCCCTCGTGCTGTCGAGCTCTGCGCGGAACTGACTGGCTAATCATTTGTCATAGATACTGCGGCATTCACTCGCCTGCCTCTGTGGTCAAGTGTCTTGCTTGCAACAAGTGGTTCTGTAGCGCTCGTGGCACTGCCAGCTCTTCCCATATCGTCAACCATCTCGTTCGCGCCCGACACAAGGAAGTCCAGCTTCACCCAGACTCGACCCTTGGCGACACCATTCTCGAGTGTTACAACTGCGGCACCAAGAATGTGTTCCTCCTCGGTTTCATTCCTGCCAAGTCCGACACCGTTGTTGTACTGCTCTGCCGACAGCCATGTGCCGCTTCGACCTCGACCAAGGACATGAGCTGGGATATCTCGCGCTGGCAGCCCCTCCTCGAGGACCGAGCCTTTTTGCCTTGGCTTGTCACTCCTCCGTCCGATCACGAGCAACTTCGCGCCCGCCACTTGAGTGCGCCCATGATCGCCAGACTGGAGGAGTTGTGGAAGGATAACGCCTCAGCCACGATTCTCGACCTCGAAAAGGCGGCAAGTATCGACGACGACCCTGCTCCAGTCATGCTCAAGTATGATGATCCCTATCAGTATCAGAATATCTTTGGCCCCCTTGTCAAGATGGAATCCGACTACGACAGAAAGCTGAAGGAAGCGCAGTCCGAGGATGGTCTGGTCGTTCATTGGGACAAGGGTCTCAATGACAAGCATCTTGCTAGCTTCACATTCCCCAAGCTCGAATCTGGCGATGTAAAGCTGGCTGTCGGTGACGAGATGCGCCTCAAGTACAAGGGCGAACTTCGTGCACCTTGGGAAGGTGTTGGCTACGTGATCAAGATCCCCAACAACCAATCCGATGAGGTCACACTGGAACTGCGCAAGACTGGCAACGACAAGAGCGTGCCTACCGAATGCACTCACAATTTCTCTGCGGATTATGTCTGGAAGGCGACCTCGTATGATCGAATGCAGGCTGCTATGAAACAATTTGCACTCGATGAGATGAGTGTATCCGGATACATTTTCCACAAGCTGCTGGGTCATGAGGTTGCCGTCGCTCCGTCCAAGGCTCAACTTCCCAAGAAGTTCAGCGTACCGGGACTGCCAGAGCTCAATGGCAGCCAGATCAATGCCATCAAGAGTGTCTTGTCCAACCCTCTCAGTCTTATCCAGGGCCCTCCCGGAACAGGCAAGACTGTTACGTCGGCCACCATCATCTATCATCTGGCCAAGATGAACAGCAGCCAAGTTCTTGTCTGCGCACCGTCAAACGTTGCCGTCGATCAGTTGTGTGAACGAATCAATCTGACCGGACTCAAAGTTGTTCGCTTGACTGCCAAGTCTCGTGAAGATGTTGAGTCTTCCGTCAGTTTCCTCGCACTTCACGAACAGGTCCGAATGCTTGACAGTAACCCGGAACTGGTCAAGCTTATGCAGCTCAAGTCAGAAGTCGGCGAACTGGGCAGCAATGACGAGAAGAAGTTCAAGCAGCTCACCCGCGCCGCCGAACGGGAGATACTCAGTAATGCTGATGTCGTCTGTTGCACGTGTGTCGGTGCTGGAGACCCGCGTCTAGCCAAGATGAAGTTCCGCAACGTCCTGATTGACGAGTCGACACAATCTGCGGAACCAGAGTGCATGATTCCCTTGATCCTGGGCTGCAAGCAGGTTGTCCTTGTTGGCGATCACAAGCAGTTAGGTCCTGTGATCATGAACAAGAAGGCTGCCAAGGCAGGTCTCAACCAGTCGCTGTTTGAGCGTCTTGTTCGTCTAGGTCTTACGCCGATCCGCCTGAACATTCAGTATCGAATGCACCCTTGTCTGTCCCAGTTTCCCTCCAACATGTTCTACGATGGTTCCCTCCAAAACGGTGTCTCTGCTCCCAGCAGAATCCGCAAGGATGTCGATTTCCCCTGGCCTGTCGCAGAAATGCCAATGATGTTCTGGTCCAACCTGGGTAACGAGGAGATCTCCGCATCTGGAACGTCGTACCTCAACCGTACAGAAGCTACGAATGTCGAAAAGATTGTGACTCGGTTCTTCAAGGCTGGTGTGCGCCCTGCAGATATCGGCGTTATTACCCCGTACGAAGGACAGAGGAGCTACATTGTCAATGTCATGCAGAACACGGGTACTTTCAAGAAGGATTTCTACAAGGAAGTTGAAGTCGCGTCTGTGGATGCCTTCCAGGGCCGTGAGAAGGACTTTATTGTCCTGTCCTGTGTTCGTTCCAATGACAACCAGGGCATCGGTTTCTTGTCTGACCCCCGTCGACTCAATGTGGCCCTCACTCGTGCAAAGTACGGCCTGGTCATCATCGGCAACCCCAAGGTCCTCTCCAAGCATGACCTATGGCATCATCTTCTCGTCCACTTCAAGGAGCAAAAGTGCTTGGTCGAAGGCGCACTCACCAACCTGCAGACATCCCTTTTGCAATTCAGCAAGCCAAAGAACAACTTCCGTCAACGCCCCAACCACGGCGCTCCCAACCACGGCGCTCCCATGGCTTCCGGCTATATCGGCCGTGCTGATGGACAGCACCATGGTTCTTCCATGTCAGTCCAAGACTTCGACTCGGGATCGATGATGTCCTACATTCCCGACGACGTTTCGAGCATTCACAGCTCGACCCTCGGTGGTGCTGGGCTCGGAAATACTGCCTTTCCTCAGATGTTCTCATCCTTCAACCCTGAGCAGTGGCCCGGCCTGCCCGGATTCAATGGTCCAGGTGGTCGCATTGGAGGCAAGCGCGGCGCTCGCGGCGCTGAGAGCGTGGCCGGTGAGAGCGTTGCCACATCGGAGTACACGGACGCCAGTGCTTCTGTCATTGGTGGCCGTGGAGTCGGTCAGGGTGGCGCTAGCCTCGGCGCCGGACTTCACGACGCACTCCGCTCCTCGAGGCCTGCCTCTTACTCCCAGTCTGATCGCTTGAAGCAGTATGTGGAGAGCTCCGGACGTCCAGGTTACGCAAATGGATATGGCAACCGTCGTTTTGATGACGACGAGAAGAGTATTAGTACCGCCTTCGCTAGTCAAGTTGGTGGCGGATACGACTGATGGCTCAACTCATCCACACGAGGTTCTAATCTTGTGTAACACCGCCCAATGACTTATCCGGACGTCGGAAGATGAGGTCAACTTGGTCTTGACATCACCATTGCCGGCTTGGAAGTGCAGATCATCCATCAGAATCTCAGCAGGCTTCTCGCGGTCTTTGCTGCAGGACTTGGAACGACCATCCCGTACGGTCCTCAGTCGATTCCCTCAGTCGGGTCACACTGGCGAAGATGCTGCACATTGGTGAAGGACACCAATGTGCCCAATCGACAGTGGGCGATTCCGCACGGGATCATCCGGCAGCAATATCGTCATCCACGACGCTGCTTGGACTCTTTGGGCCACAGATCTTGTGAGAGGGTCTTTGGCTCGCAACAGACGTCTAGAATCTGTTCCGACAGCCGCGAAGATGTGTCAGGCTGCTCACAAGGACACAGGTGCCTGAGCTATGCATAGTGTGGCAATTCAGTTTCCACAAAGACTGACAACAGCCCATGATCTCGACCTGACTATAGCTCATGTCCCAGAGCTCTTGCGATGCGTCATTTCGCAAATCATTGATAATTTGATAGTTCCATACGCTCATTAATACACTCGCTTGCATGATAGTTGTACTCTGGATACGCGTGAAGCCGGATATAGGATTGTGTATAAAAGTATGGTACGCATTACTTGCTAACTTAAATGGCCTTGGTAGGGGCTAAAGCCAAGTCGGCCCATGGACACCATATTTTAAAGTTGTCGGATCACATGCCTCAGTACGGAAATTGCCACACAGCATGCGAAGTATACGAAATCCAATGATATGAAAATATAATTTGATACAATTATTTATGAAAGAATACATGGAATATGACGCTTGGACCATATATCAAGTTCTTGACTTTATAGTCGATATTTACCTAGTAAATCGGTTGCCATGAGATGCTATTTGCTTTTGTTTGCAAAAGTTGCGCAAGTTGCAGACTTTGCAAGTAGTTGCAAAAAGTGGCCAATGCTTATACCCTAGTAAAAAACTTTGCAGCGCATTTCTTTGGTCCACCCGGGCCTTGACTCTTTACTTTCTCAACTTTGAAGCAGCAAAACCAGATACCGAAAGGACCCGCTATCGCACACATCACTTGTAAGACAGCTCAGATTTATTGTTTCAACTTATTTTTATTCTCATCTCCGCCATTGTGTGGACTTTTACCTCCATTCTAGAATGGAGAGTGATCAAATTTGATCGCACACATTACAAAAAACCTCAACTTCTTATCCCATCATGACGTGTCAACGAGGCATCATTGCTAACCGTCAGGATCAAGAAATAGCCAAAACCCGACCTCACCAATCACCCAAAGACATTGAATCGCCATGGCCACCCGCCCAGTCCGCTTCGAGTTCAAGACGGACCGGCCGCTGACCTTTACGCACGAGCTGCCGGCGACGCTCGTGGGCCCCGGGGCGGCGGCGCTGCCGGGGTACCGCGACGGGTACATCGCGGCGGTGGCGCCCATCATGCGGGCGCACGTGGACGAGTGCGTGGCGGCGTCGGACCCGACGTGCTCCGTGTGCGGGCGGGCGCCGACCAAGTCGGTGCTCACGACGCCCATGTCGTACCTGCACGTCGAGCCGCAGCCCCTGGTCGCCGTGCTGTGCAACCCCGTCTGCGAGAGCAAGCGCTGCAGCGACGACGGCACCGCCGGCATCAACCAGCTCATGAGCGAGATGATGGGCGGCATGCAGCCGGGGCAGGTCTCGGCGCGGGCGTCGAGGGTCTCGCGCAATGCGTCTTGTGTAAGTTTGACGACGTCTCGGTTGGAGAGAGAAAGGACATGTAGATATTGTACTCGGTGCTAACATGTTTCCCAACTCCGAAAGCCCTGCGGTTCGAGCCGCAAGTACAAAAAATGCTGCGGCGCTGCGACTGCTGGCGATGATTAGGCGGTCCTCGCTCGTGCCATGCAGCACGCAAGACTTGTGACAACTTTGTAGGCAAGTCAGCATCAGTAGAGATCAAAAGCATCGATATGTACAGATGGCAGTTGGCCTATGCTCGTAGTGACAGACAAATTGATGGCTTGAAATCGAACATGTCGAAATCTTCCCCGAACAAGTCCAGAATAATCGTGAATATACCATGTCAGAGTCAAATGTGTAGATATCGTGTGTATTGTACGTTGGATGCCAGTCCACTGACACACTTCGTCCTGACTAGGTATACTTGATTTCCTATACTACCGAAAAGAATGGCCGCCAAGGTACTCGCATACTGTGGATCATCTGAACCGTATACCAAATGAGTATAACACCGACTCTGTATAAACTAATCCATACCGCAGAGCCGCACGGCAGAGCTATAGACAGCCGAGCAGGTCATGTCAAGTCAGACGCGACCCACAGGTCCCCTATTTCTCAAACTACTTCTTGAACCCCGAGAGCACTGAGGCGAGGTCGTACGGGGCGACGCGTGGCGCCCACCTACGCCTAGACGTCGGATGACTTCACACGCCAATGAAACCAAGTCGTGGCTTGAGAACCGAGGCCTCTTTGAGAGGTGTTTGTCCCGCTGCTGTGCGAGCAAGGGGCAAAATTCCGACGAGGAGGAACCTCAGAAATGTCGAGACTGAGAGACGTGGACATTTGATTAGTCATTCTTCAGAATTTGCCCATATAAGGACGGATGCCCGTTCTAGATGTACGCAGCACTGAACGTGTACCGTTGTCGTTGGGACCTGCAAAGCCAATCAATCGGGCCCGTCCCGGGGTCGACGGATCCGAAAGGCGAATCCAATCGAGCTTGGATTGGCCGAGAGCTATTTGAATCGTGAAGAGTGCGGCGGTGCGACTGCCATAGCCTATAGGATCCCCGGCTCTGAGTCGTCTGTTTCCTCGCTCTACCTGAAGGGGCCTTCTGGGTTTCTGGAAATCTGGATCCCTACAGATACAATGTACCTATGCTGGCCCGGCTGGCCGTTTATGACAGCGCTACGAGCTTGTTCATTCCGGCATTACGTGTTCCCGGGAGGCGCCATGTCCAGCTAAAATGTGCTAGCTGGCGCTACGATACAGGGCAATGAACAGCTACAAGGGCCCGAGTTGGATCCCGTGGCTCCGCAAAGTCCACCCGCGGGGGACCCTTTCGTGCACTACAGCGTGGCTGTCAGCGGGTACCCGGATACCTACACCCAAGGTAAAAACCAGGACAGCTTACAGGCCGAGACCTCCCTCACAAGCCCGCTGCGTGTGCCAAGGAAATGTACCGTTCTCCAAGAGGGCGAGTTTGCGAAAAACGAGGGCATCTCGGGCCTGGTTTACTGGGTTTCTGGATATCTGAGCACCTTACCTTATCCAAGGTACCCTATCAGGGCCTGTGTATCTAGTTTGACCTCGTATCTGTCATTGCCCACTTTCGTATTTCTGCTGCTGATCCTACTGGTATCGATTGACCTTGAAATTGGTTTTTTTCTTGATATAATCCAACGGCTACGCCATCTTCAATCTCATAAACCCGACTAACCTACCTAACCTAGCTCATTCATTCCCTCCCATCTTTTGTACAAGCACCATTACATCACCCCGCCTCCCCCAATACCTAAGCCCTTTGCCCATACGGTCTCAAGTCCCTCTCCGTGTTTCGAGTGCTACGACGCAAGACCCTCGAAAACCCCAAAGATTATTACCCCCTGGCATTCGACTACCGATTTTTGATCTTCACCTGGAAACTTTCCTAGAGATTGAATAACTTTTCCAATCGAATTCACGATCCGCTCAAGCGATATGGCTACAATAGACCCATCCCCCGCCACCACTTCGGTCCCAGGGGAGGTGGCCCCGAAGACGGAGCGTGACGTTGCGACGATCCCAGATGCATCTGCCGCCCCAGCGACGGAAACATCAGCACCAGCAGCCAAAGAAGCAGAACTACCACAAACACAACCTACAAGGATAGATACATCAGTCGCCCCTGCGGCCGGCCCCAGGTCGGCGGCATCAGGGGCGCCGTCGCATCACGTCACAGCATCGCCCGTGGCCACGAGCTCCCCGGCGGCCGTCATGTCGCACTCGCCCGTCGACATGCAGAGCGTCAAGAGCGCCAAGGGCAGCAGCGGCGGCGGCGGCGGCCTCGGCGATGCGACGGCCGAGGGTGCCATCCCCTCCAAGGACGACACGAACCCGCTCGACTTCCAGGGCGACGTGCAGACCAACAACAGCCTGCCCACCCAGGAGACCCTGCGCAAGCTCGAGCAGTACACGGTCCTCGACGAGAGCGGCAAGTCGCATACCTTCAAGAGCTTGTACACGGGTCCCAACGTGGCGCGCCGCGTCTTGATCGTCTTTATCAGGCACTTTTTCTGCGGTGTAAGTGGCCGACCGAATCCTCTTGTCCTAGGATGAAAATCGTACTGACACTGTCGTTTGCCAGAATTGCCAAGAGTACCTGCGGCAGCTCTCGGCCGCCATCCCGCCCGAGCGGCTCCTGCAGCTGCCCGTGTCGACGTCGATCGCCGTCGTCGGCTGCGGCTCGCCCAAGCTCATCCAGGCGTACCTCAAGGAGACGGGGTGCCCGTACCCCGTCTACGCCGACAACACGCAGCACCTGTACCGCGAGCTGGGCATGATCCGGACCCTGTCGGCCGGCGACCGCCCGGCCTACATGCAGAACCGCACCATGGCCCAGACGGTCTTCTCGGGCATCTCCCAGGCCCTCAAGCAGGTCAAGAGCGGCCTCGTCCTGCAGATGGGCGACCAGAAGCAGGTCGGCGGCGAGTTCCTGTTCGAGCCCGCCTCGCGCGACGTCGAGAGCCCCATCGCCACGCCCCACCACCACGTCGACCCCAACGGCAGCACGAGATCCTCCGTCCACGAGGAGGACCTGCCCTCCAACGGCCACCACGACGAGGAGAGCGAGGAGAAGATGATCACGTGGTGCCACCGCATGCGCAACACGCGCGACCACGTCGAGATCCCCGAGCTCAAGGACGTGCTGGGCCTCGAGGGCGAGTATGACGACGGAGAGAACGCCGACCGCGCCCCCTCGCTCGACAACGCCGCCGCCTCGCAAAAGTCGGGCAAGCACGGCGACCGCTGGGCCAAGGCCTCGCGGACGCGCAAGGGCACCGGCTCGAGCATGGCCAGCCGCATGAGCCGGATGAGCCTCGACGCCAAGGGCTGGCAACCCCCGGCGCCCGTAGACGAAGTCGAGAAGTAAAAACCACTGTCATTTTATTTCCGAGACAGGAAGCGCATGTTTTGAGGAAAGAGAAAAGAAAGTTTTCGGAGGGGCGGGAGTGGAAGATGATCCAGCGTCAAATGCTTTTTGATTACTTTGGTTTTTTTTTGAATTTCGCAATGATTTGTTTGTTCTTATTTTTGGCCAAACAAAAGAGCGATGAATGATACCTCTTCATAGCATTCATTTCATAGTCGGAGAAACTATGAGATAAGGAGTGTTGATCTCCAGATGACAATGTGCCGTGTTCTTACTTGATATATGTGTGGAAACTCAGTTTGGGGGCGACAGATGCTTGGCCATATATGCAAGCCTTACGTATTATCCAGGGCCTCGACTATTAATATACACGCGCGCTGAAATCAGTACACTGTAGCAGCCGCTGAGAAATATATATTTACTTTGGTAGTATATTGTCTACCTCGAAGAAGGAAGGGGGGAGTAAAATTACGTCTGCAACGAACAGAAAAAAAAAAGTGTACAATCGAGGACTCCTATTTCTCTTTTTTGCATGTCCCCAGTCGCAATGCAGTGAGGCCAACGCCGGTACAATACAACACCAACCCCCAAAATGCACAGCAGAAGTAAGCGATCCTATGAGCTTGGCGACTAGATTATGCAGAATCAATACCGCTGAAGGTCATGGATATACTCGGTCGACCCTCCGTCAATCGCTCTAGAATGGCCTGCATTTTAGGTTCCGCCTTGCTCACCACACCATTTTATACAACAAGCCTTATTGTGGAAGCAAAAGACTTGTCCCCTATCAAAACACACTTCAAGTTGACTGGACAGTGCTTACTGCTGGGATGTCCATATGCCTTGGTCGGCGTGTTTCTTATCGGCCAGGGAAACCACCTCCCATGCCGGACAGCTTGGCGGCAAGCTGGGGGTACTTTTCTTGGACCTCGAGCTGAGTGCGCGTTGCCTCGGCATAGGACAGAGCATTGACGATCTCGCCCGGAGTTCTGGCCAGCTCGGCGGCACGCTCAAAGTACTTCAAGGCGTCAGTAACCTTGCCTTGTTGCAGGAGGAGCTGGGCCATGGTGGCAACAGCAATATCACATTCAGGGTCGACTGAAACCGGGGTCAGTAATCAATACTCTTGACGACATTTGCATAAGAGTGGACTTACTGATCAAGGCCTTCTCGCACAGCTTCTCGGCCTCGGTGAATTCCTGCTTCTGCTGGAACAAAGCAAGAGCCTTGTTGATGAGCGGCAGCACGTTCATGGCCATCGGCTTGGTCTGCTTCTCCATCTCCATAGCGGTATCGAACTTCTGGATGGCCTCATCGAACTTGCCCTGGTCGAGCAGCAGCTCTCCGTAGTAGTTGTAGACGTCTGGCACCTTGTCAAAGTTCTTAACGCATCGTCTGAAGGTGGCCATGGATGACGCTATCGAGCCCATCTTGTACTGAGTAACACCAAGCTGGATGTGAGAGAAGATGAAGGTGGTGTCGAGATCGATCGACTTTTGGTAGTCCTTGGCGGCCTCCTGGAACTCGCCGTGGATGAAGTGCAATTGTGCGCGGTGGTAGTAGATATCCGGGTCCTGGTCGTTTTGCTGGATGGCCTTCTCCAGGTCCTCGGCAGCCTCAGCTCGCTCGCCTGGGAAAATTGTCAGTATTCGTTCGCATGCCACTGTAGGGCGCTGGTGTGGGGGAATATCCTACCTCTCTCGAGACGCATGCTAGCTCGCTTGACGTAGCTCTGCGTCAACGACGGGTCGAGCTCGATGCTCTTGTCCATGTCGGCCAATGCCTGCTCCTGGTTGCCCTTGAGGCATCTAAAAGTACCGCGCATGTTGTATGCGAGCGCCTCGTACTCGCCGAGGTCGCCGAGCTCCAATGCTTTCTCAAAGGCGGTGGCGGCCTCCTCGTAGCCCTCGTGCGTCTTGCGCTCCATGGCCCGCAGACCTGCCTGCAGCTGTCCCTTTCCGGTGTTCGAGTCCAACTCGTCCGAGTCCTCCAGGCCAGCGGGGCGGTCCTTGGCGCGGAAGCTCTGGATGTAGTTGGCGACAAAGGTTGGGCTGGGAAGCTTGTTGGGGTTCTTGGACTTGACGATATCGTCAGCCTTGACCTCGGCGACCTTCTTCAAGAGTCGCTCAACGGAGTTAGCGCTGGACTCGTTCTTGAATTCGTCGATGATGCAGCTAGCAGTAAAGTCCAGAAGAGCCTCGCTAAACTGCTCGAGGTGCTCGTAGGCATTAGCACGGCGGTTCAGAGCCTTGACGTAGGTGGGGTCCAGGTTGATGGCGGCGGTAGTATCCTCGACAACCTTGTCCCAGACGCTCAATGCATTATAGCAAGCAGCTCGGTTAGAGTAGAAAATGGGGTCGGGCTTGCAAAGGATGGCCTGGGAGTAAAGGTCGATGGCCTTGTTGTAGTCCTTGCTGCCGTAGGCCTTGTTGCCAGCGTTCTTAAGCTGCAAAGCGTATTCCTTGCGCTTCTCCTCGCTCAGAGTGGCGGCGAGCTCTGCGGTGATTTCAGGGAGCTCCTCGGCGGGTTCCACGGGGGCCTGCTTGGGCTTCTCGGCGGTAGCCTCGGCGGCCTTTTGAGCCTCTGCCTGGCGCTCAGCCTCTTTCCGTTTCCTCTTCTCCTTCTTGCTGATCTTGGGTTGTGTCGACTTGGGCGTCTGCATTGTTTCCATTGTCAGTCTCTGGCGCATGGTGGTGGATTGGGTCATAATCTCGGGGACATTGGGGTGGGCAGCGAATTGTACGTACAGAATCACTGTTGAGGTAGTATACAACACCGGCACCGGTGGCTACGAGGGTGACACCGGCAATGGTGTAGACGATGGCCTTGTTCTCAGAGGCCCAGTTGGTAATGCGATCCCATGTGGAAGACTCTACAGGCACTGCGATGGGCCTGCCCGGAGGCATGGGCATGGGGGGTGCCGGGGCGGCGGAAGCACCAGACATGATCGGGGACTTGTGTGAATGGAAGGTGAGAGAAAGCAGGCGATAAGTGCTATCGATGGTCTGCACAGACGAATCGGTCGGTACGTCGAAAGCGACGGGATCACGGGGTATCGGCGACGTGAAGGTATTGCTGTAGCAGCAGAAAACGACCAACTCCTTGTGTGTTGTCCGGGTTGGGTTGAGGTGTGTAGTAGGTAGCGAGTGGCTCGATGATGCAGGAGCTCGACCGGCAACGCGAAAACTTCTAAATTTCTTACCTACCTACCGGGCTAGCGCGACGCTCAATTCGGTCCATAGCATTCGAATTTGGGCCGACTGCTGCTGCTGCTCGCTCCAGTCTGCAGAGAGAAGAGGTAGAGCACGGGCCAGATGACCTAGCTATTACCTAGCTTCTTAGCGGGCAAAAGCTGTCAAAAGCCGATTGATCAGCGCCCTTTTTTAGTTTTTTCTTTCCTCTTCCAGGGCTGATCAGTACGTAATCCAAAGTACTGAAAACCAGACGACGTCACTACCGACCCGCCGTGTATCCTCGTACAGAGTACCTACCTCGAGCGCCTACCATATCACAAGCAGATTTGTGATACTTAAGGTACCATTCAACCAACGGTTTGGTCTAAGACACCAACTGCAGATTCTGATGCTCATAGCTCTTTGCTAGAGTCTGACACGTGCAGGATGTAAGTGTTGAAACAGTAATAGGAAAGGACGCTGAACATCATGATCTCTTCCTCAAAAGTCGAACCACTCAGTGTCGGTTGTGGGTCTGTCTATCTGCACATTTAATGTGCTCAGGTCGTATCCGTTCTTGCCGTTTCATACTGGTATCGATCCGTATTTCAGCGAGCGAATAATCATTCTATTGCCAGCAGAGGGAGAATTCTTGACCACCTGAGTTCGACCTGACCATCTCTCTTCATGATCTGGAAACAAGCACAATGTTTGCCAATTTGTGTGTACAGCTGGGCGGCTCATTACGTTGTCGAGTACCTGAGCTAAGGCGAGCTGTGGTTGCCAACATGACAAAGCCGAAAGGTACATTAGGTATCTAACGGCTAACCTACATCAGAAAGCAATTGTGTGAGAGAGGCTCTTGGCCACATTGTTACCATACCAATATACATACATTGTTTTCCATTGGATTCGGGATCAAGTCGAATATTTATTTTGATAATCATATCGAACCATGGCCGACTTTCGACTGTTCACCTCGATTCGTTACGATCCCATCCTGCTCGACGCGCCGAAGCAGGAGGACCTCAACGCCACGGAGTGGAACCGGCAGATCGCATCGCCGTGGTACATGCTGGACTACCACCGCGACCGCATGCTCAAGGCCGCGGTGCACTTTGGCTGGGGCTCCGCCGTCGCGCGGCTCGCCGGCCCGGAGGGCCTGCAGAGGCTCGACGCCTTCCTCGCGCCGTTTGCCCAGTCGGCCGGGTCGGCGGTGCACCGCGTCAAGATCACGATACACGGCGACGGAAAGCTGGCTTACGAGTCTGGCCCGGCCGCGCAGACCGGCCTGCGAAATCTGTTCCCCGCACGCCTCCCGGCGCCGGCGGGGGACGAGACCGCGGCGGATTTACCACGGAGACAGCCCGAATTCGAGGTGTACGTGGACAGTGCGCCCACCTCGCAGACCGAGTTCACGCATCACAAGACGACGAGAAGGCAAATGTACGACGATGCAAGGAAACGGTATGCTCTGAGCCCACCTGATGCCAAAGAGGTCCTACTCGTCAATCCTAGAGACGGCTCCATCATGGAGGGCAGCATCACGACGCCTTTCTTCTGGCGCAACGGTAGGTGGGTGACGCCTCCAGTTCCGAAGGTCTTCCAGGAGGGCGAGGGAAGCGGTGGGAATGATGGCACTACGAGGAGATGGGCTCTGGAAAGGTGAGTCACACTGATCATACCAGCACTATGCGTTCCCTGGGGCGCAGTGTATATGCTGACATTGATCAGAGGACTCGCCGTCGAGGAAGTAGTTCTGGCTGATAGCCTCTGTGATGAAGAGGAGTGCTGGATAAGCAATGGAGTGAGAGGCTTCATCTTTGGGAGGATCAGGCGTTAGAAGCCGTGGCATGCGAGTTTTAATTACATACAATCAATGTTCGGTAGTTTCTGATCTCTACTGGTAAGAATTGGTACATTTTTCTGATTCGCACAATATCACCTACACAGCCAGCCGCCTTTGTGTGGGTTAAAAAAGCAGTGAAGGTCAGGGTACCTACACGGTACATGCACTGCGTAAGGCTGCGGCATACCTAAACATGTAGAGGAAACAAAACCCCGAGTACCGTTTGAAGAGGAGGGAGGTGGCAATCATGAAGAAAAAGTGCAGTGACGACAACGGCAGAATGCAAAGGTCGATTGCCACTGGCTGATTACTACACCCATCAATGTTCAAGTATGCCATATGGAGATATTCGGACTGTAGAAGCATAATCTCAAGCAGGCAGACCATAACGTACATTATGTACCTACTCTCGAGTCACGTAACACGGCACACAATGTTAAGATCTATTACTCTAAGAACCCAGCCATCAAGTGCATGCCGAGATGATTATTATCCACCGAAAAGATCACACACCAGAGACATATATATACCAGTACTGCAGGGCCACTCATATTGAGACGCCCCTTTGACCAGTTTTATACCCTGTCCGGCAGGCCTCTTAGCCATCGTACATTTTCAAATGCTGTCATTGGAAATGTATGATGTCGAATGACCTCTCTCGTCACCATGTCCTCTCCAGGACACCGCATGAAATACATAGCCAGTCTCGCACTCGGAGATATCCCCTCCCCAGCTGCTCAGGCCCATTGTTGGACTGGTAGTAACAGAAATAACCTCAGCATTTTCATAGCAGCTAGAAATACACACATCAATGACCATCTACATATTTCTTGACCACTTAATTTGAGTCATACTCCAAAATCATATTTGGGCAATGCACACCAGTCTTATTCATTTTGGCAACATGATCATAGTGAATGCATGTCGGCTTGGACTCGGGATAAGAATGTATTAAACGCATATACTAAGCGACCCTTCTAAAGAAACTGAATCAAGCGAGCAACAACCGACAAGGTCCCATGTGTTGCTACAGTCCGTGTATTACAGGAAGGTTGCCTATTTCAAATGGGAAAACCAATGTTTAGGAAGAGGTAGTGGGGGGCGTCAGGTTCTGTGTCTTCTCAATCTTTGGCACGACACCGAAGCGCGTGTTACCCTGGTCCCAGATCTATGATATTGATGTTAGCATGCGATTACTAAAAGTTGAGAGGATGCCGTTACTTACAGCATAGACGCTCTTGAGGAAACTGTCACCGAGGATATCGAAGTCGAGGTCACCACGGGACTGTACACCACCGTACCACGTGTTGTCGTCAATGGGAGCGAAGACGAGGTCCTCCTTCTGGATGACGAACTCCTTGTCGCCAACGGCAACGCTGAAGTCGGGCAGGTCAGCAGCCTTGACGCTGGTGGGGATGGTCCAGCCCTGCTGCGAGTCGTCGTACTTGGCACCCTTGATCTGCTTGTACAGGGCGGTGCAGACGTCGTCGGAGACGAGAGCCAGGGTGGTGCCAGTGTCGGCGATGGCCGTGTTGCCCTTCACAGCGGTGGACTTGCCGTTGATGGAGTAGGATGCCGAAGGGAATTGCCAGAAGCCCTGCGAGTTGTCGATGTCCGTCCAGTGGATCTCGGCGCCCGAGGCCGTGACGAGGTCCTGGTCGATGTAGCCAAATGTGTAGAACGACTCCTTGTCCTGGTCACGCTCGCTGTAAAAGGCCGAGGTGAACAGTTCCGACTCCTTGGGAATGTCCTGCTGGGAGATCATATTCTCAACAGGAGTAGGCTGAGGATCCGACTGAGATCCAGAAGTTACCGTGTTGATCGTGCCAAAGGCCAGACCCAGAAGTCCATCGCCGGTGCCCGAAGAAAACTGCGCCGACATTTTCTTCGCCAGCTCAACGGCCTGGTTCTCGACTTTGAGTCCACCGATCGACACGATGTCAGTGCCAACGTCGCCCGAGGCGCTTGAACCATCGCCGTAGGAGATCTTCCAGGCCTTGCCCGAGAGTTCCTTCCAGGTGGACGACTTTGTAGGGTCAAAGACGGCATGGCCCTTCTGGGTGGATTTGCTCTGCTCGGTGGAAAAGACCCAGAGGTCGGCCGAACCGGTGTCAAAGTCGAGCTTGACAGTCTGAGCTGGCGTTCCAATGTCCACTTCACAGAGGTACCTGTAGCAGCGTTAGCTATGATGGTAACGGTTTGGCTCAGGAGTAGCGATAATCTTGGTCCGGAATCCAAGCAAGGGCTCAGACATGTACACGTACATTGAATCGTTCTGCTGGTCATCGGCGGTAACCTCGCCGGTCTCATCGCCGGACCCAGTCGCCTTCACGAGCACGCGCTGGTGACGGAGTCTGCCGCCTAGTGCCTTCTGGAAGGACTCGGGTGCGAGGCCTCTCTGGACGACCTTGTTCTGAACGCGGTAAGGGCCGGGCTGGGTCGGCTGGAAGCCGAAGCGGTTCATGAGGTAGACATAGGACTTTGTGCCCTGGGCCTTGTAGTTTGAGTTGCGGATGGCCTTGACTTTCTTCAAGCCCAGGTTCTGGCGGAACTTGCTCTGCGCTGCAAAGATGGGCTCCATGGTGATGGTTGAAATGTGGTTGATTCTAAAGTTTATGGTGGATAGGAACAACTAAGGTTCGACAGTGATATGTTATGGGGGTGGTAGATGGAGCTTTGTAGACAATCAAAAGATGAATGTCGAGTAGGCAGGAGAAATATGGATCGGGAAAGTAGAGCCAAGCAACGTGAGGAAGGCGTCCTTTTGTATCCCAGGGGTCACACGTCGACCTCAGAGGAGGCGCTCCTTATCATACTGGGCCGGGCCATGTTTGTAGGTGTGCTATACCAGATAGATGGCAGCCGGAAGGTAGGCTCGGTAGGTAACCCATACGTGGTGGACCGGGGTAACGCAAGACAACTTGTTCCTGCAGCTGGGTCTGATGATGAACAAACAACCTGTTTCGAAAGATGTGGCAAGCATGATTCTGGGTTGTTTATGCCCCCCTCTTTCTTTTCCACCCCAACCCCAGGCTGGGGAAAACTGGTATTCTGCACTTGCATAGCCCTCTGCTTTAAGTCAGTCAAGCCATATGATACCCGGGTGCGATCTGCAATGCATCAGTGGCCTGCACCTAGAGAGGCGAACTCACGTTTTGTATTGATTTGTCCTCGGGACTGGAGCTAGGTGGTGGACCGCCAACTGCTAGCATTGAAGCACTGAGGTCTGAGAGTACGTTGGTTCAATGTACTAAGGTTACTATATTAATTCCGTACCTGCGGGGGAGGAGGCAGAACCAAGCCGGGCCAAGCCTTGGTATATGTGTATACTACCTCGCTACCAGCTGTTCACCTACCATTTTTACCGTCTGTTGTCCGCAAGGTATGCAGCCAAGGTTTCTGCTGACTTATCAAGTGAGAGCCGCGAGCAACATTGTCTGCTAACCTCACCGTCGCTGTACGCATGAATCGGTCGTGGATCTAGGTATCATAATGTACACGGCTGATGTTGGCCTTTCCCCCCCAAAACATGAGAACAGGGGTCTCTATCCGTAGTGCATGAAAACGAGCAAGAAGACGAAAGCTCGACCGTGACAGTTGCAGTTCAGCTCACGCGCCGCGGCTATGACGAAAGATCTGCGACCCCATTCTCTGCTCTCTCTGGCGGTACCCGGTAGCACAGCACCACCACTGTCTCTTGCTGCCAATCCCATGCATTTCCTTTTTTGTTACCAGGTCTCGCCGTTTTCGTCATCTTGCCTCACTTTGATCTCCAGCAAGGTCGTCCGCCATCCAATGATCACCTTATATTGTTGTTTGTAGATTTGGAGCAGAAGCGGCTGTGCAGCGATTCCCGGGGGGAACCTCCCGCTTGCCTTGCCCACTTGCCGCCGCCATCTTCCAGGTCTATATCGGGACTTGGGGATAGGTCGACAGGGGGAGCTCTAAATAGTCCCGCTGAACCAGGTCCGGCGGAGTAAAAGGTATGTAGTGTACCTCGTACCACCGAGGGGTATCCAAAGATAACAGGTCGCAATTATGCGGACAGTTGATATCTTCAAACACAAATGTTGCTTCGTTGTCCAAGTATCTGACCAACTAACTTAGGTACTATCTGGAGGCCCCCTCTTCAGTGGCAGTTCTGCAGTGGGGGTGGGCACACCAGGTAAAACAACAAGCTTGGAGAGGAGAGAGGTGGATAACGTGGTTGTCCGGTCTGGTCTGGTCTTGTCTACTGGACACTAGTCAGGCGGCTACTGCCGTCCTATCAGCTCGTCTAGTCAAGCATCATTGATCACGGATGGTTTCAATAGTACTATGCTGCCTGCATTGATAAGGGAAACGAAGCGCAGGCAGTCAGTCCAAGGCAGTCATGTCTCGTACCTGGATCAAGCTTTCCCGGCAGTCGTCGGTAGGTCAGTTTTACTAGGTTGGCAAATCTGTGACGTCGTCTTGGCACATGAGGGACCAGGGGTGCTTCCGTCTGTTTCTTCTTCTTCTGCTTCTTCTACTTCGTACGAGGTACACCTGTTGCATCCCAAGGGCATCTCCCGAAATCGTGTGTTGCGTGGCCGTGATGAGGTCGATCCGGAACGATCCCTGCCTTGCCGCATTGGGCCGGTGACCAAAACGTCATTGGGTGTTTTGCGCGTTGGGGGTGATCTTGCCAAGTTCGACGAATCGAGAAGACGCGATCAGAATATGTATGGCGTTTGTCCAAGACAACCAGACCCGTCCCGCTCATCGTGGGGGTTCCTTCAAACTGGCTGTAAATACACATGTGACCCGCCATCGCTGGCCGTTGGCATTTGACTTCTTGATACACAACCATTCGATAGACACGTATAGCATTGTCCTCCCGCCGTATCTTCCTTGGATCACGCGGATTTCATTTTCAGAGTGGCCAACCTTCACGTCTCTTACCGCGAGAACATCAACTTAAGCCACTATTCGATCATTGGATTGGGCCAAAACGAAGGTTGATCAGGTAGGGGGCAAGGCTGTCTGAATCATCGACAGCTAGTCTATGCCTGAGACATGCATCTTCCTTGGCTTTCACGTTTGTTCATTCTTCTTTATTACGCATACAATCGTGGAAGGCACTTTGATTGCTGGCATGCATAACTGTTGATTAAAAGCAGCAGGCAACGCTCACAACCATCAAAACGTGTACACAACTTGTTGGGGCAATGGATATTCTGGTATATCTACTCTCCCCAAGTACGTAGCCAGACCCTAGCTCCCCGATTTCATCTAATTCATCATGTCTTCTCCTGTTTGCCGCCTCTACACGAAGTTGCCATCCAAAGAACATATCCAGCCACGACACGCTTCGGCATTTTCCACCAATTTTTCCAACTAGACTACAGCAAGGACAGCAAGAATGCTTTCGAAAACAAAAGCAATTGTAAGCAAAACTGCTCCCCAACGCCTGTACAATGACTCGTCGCAAGTCGTCCGACAATAGACAATGCCAGTGCAGTGAATTCGAAATGGATACGCGAGTGCCGAGCTTGATGTTGTCGAGGCGAACGAGCGATAGAACCACGACTGACTTCCATCGATCGAGGCCGGATGCCATCTAATAGGATTGACGAGCACGCCACTAATAAGCAATTAAGTATATATGGCGTGGCGTTGTGGGTTAACGGTAAGACTATTGAGGATAGTAGACGGTGCCAGGTTGGTGATAATAGTAGCCATCTTGACTGGGCGTGGCCATTCCGTTGACGTTCATCACTCCGTTAGCCGCGGGATAGCCCTGAGCGGCAGGGTAAGCTGGATAGCTGGGCACTTGCGGAATTTGCGAAGCATCGTAGTAGTATACCATGCCGTTGACCTCTTGTGCGACAAGGTTGGGACCACCACCGGGCTGGCCATTCGCCTGTGCGGGATCGACGGGACCCTGTGTTGGCGGAGGACCAGGAACATACGCAGGTGGTGCGGCAGGATATGGGTTTGGTGGGGGATAATAGTAACCCTGTGGAGGGGGCACCATCTGATAGGGTGGGTAATACGCCTGCTGCTGCGAAAAGTGCGTAGGTTGGAATGGAGCCGCATGGATTGCTCGCTCGGGTATCTGAGATAGAGGAGTGCCCGTGGAGTGTCGTGCAAACGAGCCATGGCGACTGTGTGGGTCATTGTTGAAGCCGTTCGAGACTTGGACGGGGACTTGGTGGTGGAAAGCCTGTTGATAGGACTGTGCATTCTGAAGCATCGTTGGCGATTCGATGTTCTCGAGCGATACTGTCTTCTGAGGCCGGGGTTGATGCATAGGTATGGACGTCGCCTGGCTCTCCTGGTGAACTGCTTTTTGAGGCAGATGATGAGTCTGACCCTGGACATCATCGTATATGCCGGTCTGGCCAACTGCTGGCGCTGCTGCATGGATGCTGGCAGCCAGCCCCTGCGGCTCTGCTCGTGGAGGTAGTCGGACGACGGGCCGTGAGGCGTCCATGGCCATAGGTGGACGTGAAATGGCCGAGCCTGTCGGAGACACGATGTAGTCCCTGCCCATATCAGGTGCAATAGATGAGCGCCTGCTAAGGGCCACACTTGGAGAATACTGGCTTCCATTGTAGTAGCTTCCGCCATAAACACTAGTTCTTCTGGAAAACCCGCCCATGGAGCCGAATCCTGATCTGGGCTTGCCACGTATGCGCTGTTGGTTGTTTGGCCGCAGCGCCCGCGGTATGAAGATGAAAGATCTATCGGTCGCAGGAAAGATGTACCGAGGCGGGTAGTTGGGCAGCGAGATGCGTACGGGTTTGTCGCGACGCAGGGGCGGGCGGTGGTCTGGCAATTTGGTATACTGCTTGACCGGCATTGCAGAGAACACTATCGGTTGCTTCAACTGCGGAAGATAGACCCTAATCTGGACATTGCCAATGTGTTTTTCGGTCGATAGGGTCCTGTTGATAGGGGTAGCACTCATGTCGCACGTAGGAATGTAGCCATCTCCATTGGGCGGACCATTGTCCATAATGACCTGGTTGCCTTGTGCTGGCTGACGCGCTGAGCGAGAGGGCTCTGCGACGGCCTCGTGCATGTCATGAGCCCACGGAGTGCTGATAATAGGATCAGCTGGCGGGAAAGGTTGGTGAGTGCTAGCCAGGTCAGCCTTGATTCTCGTAGTAGATGGTGGTGGAAAGACATACCTGGTAGGAGCAAAGGGGCCTCCGATTCCTCCACGACCTCTGCCTCGACCGCCTCTGCCAAAGGGTCGGAAACCATTGGCAGCAGGGCCGGCATGTCGATGATCGTGCATGAAGAAGGCCCCTCTGTTCGGCACAAACGCCGGATCCTCGTCCCGCTTCTTCCTGTAGTCATCATGCTCTCTCCGTCGCCGGTCTTGAGGGTTGTCTTGTGATTGATCCATGGCCGCCGAACTCGAGCTGACGACGAGTGGGGCGTTGGCCTTTGCAGCAGACGGTGTGCCTTCGGCGTCCTCCAAACTCGTCTCCTGCGCACTCTCTGTCTTGTCCGAGACGGACAGGCCATTCATCATGACCTCGGTGTCCGAGACAGTCGTTTGACCCGACTGTCTCGTCTGAGATGCCGATTGTCTGGTAGAGCTGCCCGAACCCTTGGAGCGTTTTGCCCCGGCATGACCGTTGGCCGCACGAGCGTGTGCCTTCCGCAGAGCAGGAGTGGTGGGCGACGCCTCATCGACATTGCTTGTGTCACTATCGTTGGCCAAGTCGTGATCATCAGAGGCTACCGAGCCTTCGGTCAGCGAGTCGTCGTCGATGTCGTACTCCTCATCGCCCTCGTCATCAGCCCGACGCCTGGACACGATCTTTCTTCGGCGGGGGGCAGCCATGATTATTATTTGGGAATCTGCTCTGGGCCCGCGACGGGTGGCGCAACTCTCAAGTCGATGAAATCTATCGGCGGGGAACAGGCTCGAATGCGCACGAGGGAGGAGGGAAGACGAGCGGAAATATTAGTTGGTGGTGCGTCCGCACGCCGTGGGCGTCGAGATGGTCGAGGAGAGGGAGTTCATGCGGGTTCGTGTCCTCTCTCTGCGGGACGTCGGGTAACTGGGTCTCCGGTGAAGCTAGACAGCTTGATCAGGCAGAGACGGCTTCAGACACGAGACCGCCCGCGGTGCCAGAGCGAAGGGAAGGAATATGTAGGGAGAAGACCTCAATTAGACGTAAGAGGCGACTATTTTTTCCTACAGGTCCCAAAAAAAGAAGCAGGAACTGGAATTACGGCCCAAGGCAAAGCACGAAAGGGAGAGACGCGGTCGGAAGAAGCAAAAACAGCAAGAGGAGCCAAAAAAAGAAAAAAAAGGGGGAATGAAAAAAAGGATGGACAGCTTTTTCAAGAAATGCCTCCCAGCCTGATGGCGACGACCTTGACCTCGTGTTGGGAACGAGAAGGCGGTCGAGCAGGTCGATGGTGCTATGTAGGGTGATGGGGGGTGGATGAATTGAAGCTGGAGTCGAGTTCGAAAGATTGAAAATCATCAGGCGGCGGGCGGAGTCAATGAATTTAGGCCCGGTCCAGATGCGCGCCAGAGGGACCTGCAAAAGGCTCCTCTCTCCAGCTGTCATCCAACGCTAGCAGACCCCCGACTCCCGACCTTCAACCCTCCCAACACTCTGCGTGTGTGTGCGCTGCTGGGATGGATGACGGGCAATTGGAATTGCAGGCGCGCCACTGGGGCCCTTCACCCGCTGCATCTCTCTCTGCCTTGCCTTTCTGCTAACTGCATCCACGATTAGCTGGTCGCGCCCGACGAGTCTATTAGCTAAGAAGGTAATGTCATGTACGGAGTACGTACGTGTAGCCCAAAATCATCCATCAGACTGGATGCATGGACTGGAACCCTCCCTGCCCATTCGTCGTCGCATCTTTCCAGGTTCGCTCTAATTTTCTCGGGCTGGAACAAGCTAGGTACCTTCTACATACTTAGGCTAGCTCTCTTGGCTAAAAACAGGTCCATGGACGTGGAGTACTCCATATGAATGGAGTCGTGTGCAAATTGCTCCTCTACTCGGCCGTTGTCCTGTTTCAATTTATGGTTCCTTTTTTTTCTTATTTTCTACTTTGCCAGATGGGTTCTGACAGTGCTTGGTTCATACGAGGATGACTTTCTCCGGGTCATGTCGGAGACTGCAGCAGCTCAGTGTCCCAAGTGAGTTGCCTACCTCGCCTACCTTGCCTACCTGCACTGGCATTGTATTCTACAATTTACGGCGACCATTGGTCCAGCAAAGCATTGTGATCGGACGGTACGTGTTGTTGTTTTTTCAGCATCATTTGCATGAAATGAAACCGACTGCCAGCAACGTCATGCCCACTTATCCTTTCTTGCAAGAGCAAGGCATATTACAACCACGATCGTGACCACGCGTCAAGCTTGAACCTAATGCTATGCTCGCCACTAACACAATACCTTTCTTGCATGGCGTCTGAGGGCATGCCTTTTTATCGCAGATTTGAAACCACTGCAAGACTGCTGGCTTGGGCCCGTATTACTCAAGTAACAGGCTGTGATGCAAAGAGTGTGTACATACACGTTCGGCAGCAGGTCTGTTATTAGGCCTGTAGGCTGGTGGTTTGTACGCAAACAACCATATATGATATGCCGTCCAATCATCGAGCAAGATCGGCCCTGACCCGACCTGCAGCTTCTGGCGGCTTCGACTGCTATTCGATGAAAGATATCGGGCGGGAATAACAACAAAGGACGACGTTATGCTCGGAACGCTGAGTCTGCTTTTCGATCAAGAGCGTTGGCCAATACACCTGGTATCATGAGCCAACAACCGCCAAATACCATCAATGGTCAGTGTATAATACGATCTCGCCCTCTTCCCAGAACATTTCACTGTGTCGGCTGTTGCCGCCGACCACGGTAGAATGCAGGTGATGCTCAGTATTACATTGCTGAAGAATGGAGCGGTCGTTTGACCATTCGAGGCTATGCAGTATTAATTCTCGATGAACAAGGATAAATACTCGTGTCTATTATGAGGATCACATACTGACAACTTCTGGCCCTACAAATATCAAGTTTGCCATAAGATGTCAGGTAGGTGTTCCCAAAAGAACATCAGATCTTACACTAGCAGTAGTAGCAACCTCTCCCGACGTTGGCATCGAGCTATTCCTGCTAGTGGCCCGGGGAAGGTGGAGGAGGAACTTCTAGCCAACAGCCATCCCCGCATTGCGACTGCTACGTAGTCTGATTTGATGCATACTGTAGTGTATGTGGTTTACTGGATCTCATTTGCTTTGCATCTGATTGGACAGGAGAGCCGCCGCGCTTTCCAGGTACGATGTATGCTTCCAGCTCCTTTTGTTGAAAGGCTCGCGAGGTTGCTTCAAAAATAATATTTACTTCGATGGTTTAGGAAGTCAGATATATTCGCAATGATGCCTTTACATCTCAGTATTGTGCACTAAATTTGTGAGTATAGCCTGGATGGATATTCTGTAACTACCTATTTAGGTAGCTGCTTTGTTCACCAACACAGGGGCTCATTGACACAAGCACCAAGCACACAAAGTCCGGACATGCCCGGACATGTCTCGACAATGTGCCAGTAGTATACTCTGCGTATCTGGTCTGATGCAAGGCATAAGGGTGGTCTTTGGCAAGTGAATATAGTATCGGTCTTTGAAGACTGTGAATGCAATATAAGAGCCGGCTGGTGGTTAGGTAGTGTTATCTGACCATGATGGTGATCTGATGGGATTAAGAGGACCCCGCAGTTACGATGGATTGTGCGCAGAGTTCCAGACTATTGCCTACGGTGCAGCTCGTCATGACGTGCTCGAACCGAGCGGTCGTGAAAACGTAATCAATGTCTGGTGCAGAGTTGAAATCAGACTGATTTTTGTTTGCTCTTGCTAGCGGACGATTCAGCTGGCCAATAGCAGCTCTGGCTTCAATTCACCAAAATGCATGGTATTCAAATGCACTCTCGGACGCCAAGTGCAAAAGTCAGAGCATTATGTAGGTCTTGCTTCACAAGGCTCACGATAAAAAAAGCAAGATGTCTACTGTTCTGTGCAAAATGGAAACGCCTTTCGGCGCTATATTGATTGGGATGTGCTCGGATATACGATAGGCAAATGCAACCACCTTTGCCGACTGAAGTAGGTTAGACAATTCCAATGTACTCGGTATCAAGTTGCACCACTTGTCTTCAAGAGAATATCCCAATCCTCTCGCCTTTAGTAATTACACGACAGGAGGAAAATCTGGGTAACTTGACCATGGCTCGTGCTAAAGACAGTCATAGGTTGATGCTGTACGTGGGTGACCGTTTCCATCGCCTTCTTTGCCTTCATGGCCATTAATTACCAATCATACATCGCGGCATTCTCTGTCGGCCGTCGTCCTGCTCCGTAACCTACGCACTCATTGCTTGCCTGGTTCTTGCCTAGGTAGGTAAATGGCATTATTAGTGCTTGAACCGTGCGGCAGCATGAGGCATCCAAAGGCAAGCCAGGGACGTTCCAGGTTTTGAGGCCGAATGATAAAGCCTTATTAACGGTGACATTTCGGACGCGACATAGCGTGATCGATCTAGGACCTAGGTTACCTAGGTACTTTACTTGCCCCGCTTCTTTGTCTCGCCCCACGCATACGACAGCCAAGCCCCAGCCGATGCTGGATGTGCACTTGCCTGTGTTACCGCCACTGGGGAGGATTTATAAGGTAACCTGTGAGCCCAGGTTGCGAGCGCTCGCGTCTGCCTGTCGGCGGCGTATTATTTGCCTCGATCCTAGTGGTTGTCCCGGTTAGAGGGAAAGGTGCAGTGTAGTATTAAATGGGAAAATGTCGTACATAAGTTGAGCCACGGATGGAGCTGGTCTCACCTAGCAATCCACCCCATTATCCCACTGCTCGCTCGGCTGCCTGAGAGGAAGCTTCGGGGCCATCCTTTAAAACGTGACAAGTGCTGAAGCCTGCCTGCACCTAGAACTTGAAGCGAGGTTGTGACCACCTACAACCTGCTGCCTCTCTTTCCCCCTCCTCCTTCTCCTCAACTCAAACTCCCCATCGGGTGTTCATCACTCTTCTCCTCTTTTACTCTCCAGCATACCTATCCACCTCTGGACTTTGGGTCGCTCAACAGGCCCATTCCATTCCTACAATCCATTGCCAGACCAAGTCATCGGTAAGTACTCCGTACATGCGCGCATGATACATATGTAGTCTCGCCATCGTTCCCGTCACCACTGCACCCAGAGTCATCGATTTCCCCAGAGTGGGCTGTCGGCTGGAGATAAGCTCCTCCCGTCGACTCCATTTCACCGCCTGTGCCGTACCTAGATTGGTACCCCAGTACCTAGTAGGCAGGCAGGCACGCATCCAAATCCCGTCATTCACTCACTGCACTACAATCGCTGGCCCACCTGACCTGATAAGCATTGACCGGCCAGCCTGGGGTCTTTCCAACTGTTACCGTTTGCACCTGCAGCACCTTCCATCGGAACACTTCCTCTTCCTCTATTCTTCCCATTCGACTTTCTGTCAATCAATCAATATCATCATCAAAACTCGCAGGTCATCTAACAGGCCTGTTGCGAGTGTGTTCTGCATCAACCCAGCACTGACACATTTTCCAAAGCATCAATCCGACATCATGGCGTCGTCTTCGGCTGCCACCCCGGACACCCCGATCACGCTGAAGATCAACTTCGCCGGTGTCACCCGTCGATTCAAGCTGCCTCTGCGTGAGCTCGGTGCCTACACCCTCGAAACTAAGGTACGTCAAAACAAATATCATTATACAGATCACTTCCAGCTATCCATGTTTTTCCGCATCATTCTTCCAATGACGGACAGGCTTCTGGTCGCTTGCGCTCGCTCCTCTACCACAAATCAACATGGGTATTGATGCTAACGCCCTGTACTAGCTGCGAGGATTCTTGCGAATCCGTGAAGAGACCCAGATTTCGGTCGAGCGCTACTCGGACTCTGCTGCTGCCTATGTTGTCCTCGATTCGCTAAATCCATCCGTCTACAAGCAGCTTTTCCGCGCTGCCAAGGCCAAGCAGAAGCTCAAGCTGAGAGTGGTCGCCACGCCGATGGTCGAGCCAAGCTTCTCCGCTACGAGCAGTGATGAGGGCTTCACTAGTCCTAAGCCCGTCACCGTGGAGGACGAAGCCGAATCACCCGAACATGCAGTTGAAACCGTTGCATCGCCAAAGGAGGAGGTCCGATCTGTTCAGAGCCCGGTTGAGACGACCACTGCCGCATCCCAATCGCAAGATGATAATGAGCTGCCATCCTTGGACACACTCATTCCCCTTGCCAAGCTCCACGCCGACAAGATCGCCACCATCACCGCACCCAAGTCCGAGCAGAGTGAGTCCTCGAGCCAGACTTCAGTCCCGAATGGCACCACCTCGGAAATGAAGTGCCCCTGCCCTGCATTCTCGAGCAGCCTTCTTAGACGGCCCTTTACAGTTTGCTGTAACAGCTGCGACCGGGTCGTACCCGATGCCCATTTTCACTGCTCCACATGCGATGATGGCGACTTTGATCTTTGCCAGGATTGCGTCAACCAGGGTATCTCTTGTTACAACGATCAACACTGGCTTATTAAGCGTACCATCCAGAACGATCAAATCACTTACAGCACTACCCATGTGGCCCCGAAGACCAAGAACACAACACTGTCTCCCTCGGCCAACAAGCCTGGTTCGTCTATTGCAAGCCAACGCCCAGCTTGGAGCGCCGGCCCTCTGAAGCTGCCTCTCCGTCCTCTAGGGACCAGCGAGACAACTATCCCGGTCTCCCCGAACGTGCCAGTATACATGGCTCGCACCTGCAACAGCTGTGTCCAAGAGTTCCCGGAGAAGGAGTTCCTGCACTGCCTGGTATGCGAGGATTTCGATCTGTGCAAGAGTTGCTTTGCCCGGGATCAGCATGGTCATCATCCCAAGCACGCCTTTACTCCCGCTGTCAAGGGTACTTCATTTGATGCCTCGATCACAGCTCGTCTCAATGCTGGTCGCAGTGTCCGTCACAATGCCATCTGCGATGGGTGCAACCATTATATTCGTGGCATCCGCCACAAGTGCTTGGATTGCCCGGATTGGGACTATTGCGCGGACTGCGCTCAAAATGCTGGGTTTATCCACCCCAACCACCGATTCGCCCCGATCTACGAGGCACTTCCCGAGCCGGCTCGTGCAACAAGCCGCTCGGCGGTCCACAACGGAATCTGCTGCGACGGTCCTCTGTGTACTTCTTCGCAGTCTGGTTCTACTTACATCGTTGGCGTTCGCTACAAGTGTGCCGTTTGTCATGACACCGATTTCTGTGCCTCCTGCGAAGCGAGCCCGGCCAACACTCACAACAAGACGCACCCGTTGATCAAGTTCAAGACTCCCGTCAGACATGTCAACGTGACAACCACAGGTGAGCATCAAGATGGTCACCGCCTTCCGGTCATGGGAGACCGCAATGTTTCCGCCGCTCTCCCCCGACGCACGAGCAACCGATCTACTGAGACTGTCCCCTCGCCAAGTGAGAACATTGCTGTGAACCCTGTTCAGACCGTGATTGATGTCAAGCCTACCGAGATCCAGAAGGAGGCGATCAAGACAGAGGAGACCGAAAAGGAGCCAATCGAGAAGGAGCAGATTCCCATCGTGGAGAAGCAGCAAGCGCCTGAGCCTGATCTGATTGCAGTCTTCAGACATGACACCATTGAGGACGGCACCGTCATGCCATCAAACCACACGTTTGAGCAGACTTGGGTCCTGCGCAACGAGGGTAAGGTCGCTTGGCCGGCAGGTTGCTCTGTCAAGTTTGTCGGTGGCGACTACATGGGTGCTGTAGACCCAACCCGTCCTACCGGAGTTCGCGAACTCATTTCGGCATCTGAGTCAACTGTCTGCTACAACCAGCTCCAGCCTGGCCAGGAATTCTCCTTTACTGTCCTCATGCGAACTCCCGAGCGTGATGGCAAGGTCATCTCGTACTGGCGCCTGACTACCCGCGATGGTGTCAAGTTTGGACACAAGCTTTGGTGTGACGTCACGGTTGAGACCCCGCAGAAAATCAAGGAAGAGCCGGAGGAGGAATCTCTGCTGGACTCCAAGGTTCCTGAGCTGGGCAGGAGCCAGATGATCATCCCCAAGCTCGACCATGAGTCACCTGCCTCGAGCGTTCTCGTTCCCAAGGCCGAGAGTGAGCTGGAGGTCGCCACTGAAACCGACACTGCAGCCCCGTCCATCCAGAGTGACGATGACGACATTGACGAATACGTCCAGGATGGAGAGGAGTGGGTTGAGGACTCGGAAGATGGTTACCTGACCGACGAAGAGTTTGAGATCCTTGACGCATCCGATGGAGAGGGCTTTGAGCAGCAGACCCTCTCAAGGAAGTAAACAAAACATGCGAAACGACTGCATTTACGGTCATGCACCAGCGTCCATAGTACGCAATGGGATCCGGAGTCTGGACACGAGCCGAATTTTCTGCGTTTCTGTTTGTATCTGACGCGATCTCTTGTCACGACGGGGGAAAGGGGGCGTTTCCATTTTCTATCTGCATTTTGTGGTTGTCTGTTCTGGCCGACTTGGTCAAAGAAACGTGTACTCAACGTCACTATTTTATTCGCTCCCTCCACGAAACACCCGCAGATTGTTTTTGGGGTTCATGGAGTTCACCGTACGGTAGTCTAGGTAGCCGAATTGATACTCTCAACTGTGTTTGTGATATTGGAACCATGAGGGGCTCAAAGTGCCACTGCAAAATCGGTACCATGGGCATCAACTGAGAGATGTCTAGACTAATGCTGCCAGTCAAGTTGAGTGAGAGTTGAAAGGGTTCCGGTAATCGCTCCCAAGTGACCGAAGCTGGCGCATAACCCCAGGTTTCCTGTATTGACGGTGACAAACTGGCTGAGCAGCGCAGCTACTATTCTCACCGAGGAGCGCATTTCGAGTTTACAAAGATTGCTAGAGATCTCTGACATGTAACATTAAACATATTCTGTACATGGATCTCGCTGTGCCATCATGGCGATATTATCCATTTTAGTGATTATGCGGCAGACTTATTCGTCCACACTGCGATAAATAACGCACCAGGTGCCGCCAATCCATTCAGACTGACAGCTTCGCGTTATGCTTGGCTACAATACCCACTTCGAGAGGATTTCCCCCCATGAACAGGCTCACTTACGAGCCGCACATTCACAATTGCTTTGACGGACTTCTCTGTCTACCTGCACATTGTTCTTCATCACACTGGCGATGAGATCCAGAATCAACTTTGCCTAGGCCGAAACGGACATGCAGCCGTTCAGAAGGTCAGCATACGTCCCGATATGAAACTCATCGCAAGTCCCCACACTTGCGCGAGCTGTGAGCACATCGTGATCAGAGAAGCCGACCTCACCGAAAAGCCTCATGAGATAACTCTGTTCCAAGGGGAAGAGCGTGCGTACAAGACCAACGTCTATTGCACACCCAGTTCCGAAGACCCGTGAGGCTTACGTGTAGTCAGCAGCAACCCAGAAATGCCTGTACTATCAGTATCTCTCAACATTCTTGGATCGTCGTGATGATCAACGGGGCATGCCAATCGTCGCGACTTTCGACCCAAAGACTAACAGCAAGTTACGGGTCACGGGAAGCGGTTTCCTTCGTGTTTACTCTCTGAGCAAAGGTAGACCAGGCGTATTATCGACTCAAAGAGGGATTACGAGGGCTGATATAATAACGCAGAGGATGTCTCATCCAAAATCTTACCCGTGATCAGAATAAATACCGATGTTGAATCCGAAAGGGCCTTCGCCCAAGCCAAGGAATGGATCAATGAATGCTTCTCAACGCATCGATTTTGCGCCGATCTCCGTTCTGGTTTTACGCCAACCCGTTTGTTGCAAGTTGGCGGAAAGGGTGACAGTCGTATCCGCCTCGTCGAAATGAGAAACCGGCCAAACGTCAAGTGGGCTTCATTGAGCTACGTCTGGGGAGGCCCACAGGCAACGCAAACAACCCGCACGACGCTGTCCAAACATCTCGAAGAGATCGAAATAGATACATTGCCGCAGACCTTGCTGGATGCCATCAAAGTTTGTAGGGAATTGGATATCCCATATTTATGGATAGATGCGCTCTGCATTATCCAAGATGATACAAGCGATCTCTTGCGTGAGCTTGCTTCAATGCCGAAAATCTACCAAGAGGGCTATATTACCATTGAGGCAGCTCGGGCCAAAGAGGCACAAGCTGGGTTCCTAGGCAATACCATGTATTCATGGGATTCGTTTCCACCGACACTGGTATGTGCTTGGGACTAAGCCAAGAATGAAGCTCAGAGGAAAAGAAAGGCTGCTGATAAGTCCTACTCAGATCAAGTATGAGTCTCTTGATGGTCGGATGGGACAAGTGCTCCTCTGCCAATATGATCACGAGAGTTTTCTGACCGGGGATCCTACCAACTCTCGAGCATGGACCTTCCAAGAGAGGCTGCTCTCACCACGCTCACTTCGCTTCACCTTGGACGTGATGCGCTGGTCTTGTAGATCCGCCCAAAAGTTTGATGGGAACTGGAAAAAGACAGACCGGCTCTTTGTAGACGACACTTACGATTGGGCTTATGGCAACGGTACGTCGGCGGTCATTCTTTTTTTTTCGTCCTCCTGTGTCGCAAGCCTGACCATTCCACAGTTCCTTGCGTTCCCGGGCGGCCGATGCCGGCCTGGGAACCAGTGATCAACTCCTATAGTGCAAGAAAGATGACGAAGCCGTCCGACAGGCTCGTAGCTATTTCCGCAATAGCGTAAGTCTACGGAGACAGCAACAAACACACATACTTGGCTGGTTTATGGAAGGAGACCCTACCACTTGGTCTTTGCTGGATGGCCGAGCAAGGCTCGATAAAGCCTAGACCCAAGGAATTTCGCGCACCGTCATGGTCATGGGCGTCGATTGACACTCCCTTTTGCTTTGTTGGAAATTGGTGGATCAAGGACGGCAGAACGAGAAATGGCCGCACTGGGTCATTCGTCGGGCTGGAGACAGTGGCGGACGGTGTGGATGTGATTGAAGCAAATCTAGAGCCGACAAGTGTCGGTACAGAGTACTTCAGCATCAAGTCTGCATCACTGACGATCACGGCTCCTATAAGAATGGTCAAATGGGACATCGATTATCGTGACGGCATAGGTGAGATATTAATTGATGAAATCGTGTTCACGGGCTACGCGGACGCCTGGGAAGACAACTGGCCAGATAAAGAGGCTCTCCTCGAGGGCCTTGGTGGAAAAGGCTCTTCCGAGGCTGCCGAGGAGAATGATGACCAAAGCTCTGTATCTTCAGATGCTGCATATGGGTCTTTGCAAGTGTTTGCGATGCTAATTAGCAAGTCTAGTCACTATGATCACGGCTACTTGAGCATGGACGCTACAACAACAACAACAACAATGCTGGGGGACAATTGTCTGCTGTCCAGGTGCGGTATTCTTCTTGTACAGGATGGACAGCAGTATAAGCGGGTAGGGTTCCTCCGTGGGTACGTGGATGAGGAGCTGTACTCATGCGAGGCAGCAAGTCTACCTGGCTTTGAGGTTGACACCATCACCATTGTATAGTGTTTAGCTTCGTCAAGAGACATCGCCGGCCGTTCGATATTGATTCATGTTTTGCATATCTGGGTTAGACATGAGCGCCTTGGAAATGTTGTCCATTGGCATCTTGAAGGCAATGAGGAAAGGGATTGCAAAGCAATTAGCTGTTATATACGAAAGCTAGAAGTTATACATAATATCGAGAACGCTTTTAGTGCTATATGGCAAAAAGAAGCAAAATAAAACATACAACACCGGGGATTCCCCAGTGGTCACCCACCTGAGTACTGATCCAGCGGTCACCAGTTTATCTAGGGCAGAGCGGACGGGATGCCGAGTTCTCTAGTGCCTATGGTCGTATGTGATGATTTGTGCATCAATACCAGTTTATGTTGCAGAATAATTTCATCTGCCGCCCATCGAGCTCTGGCACAGAAAGATTCGTGGTAAGAATTCTGAGCGGAGCAGATACGAGATATCTTGAATCTCTAACCTACGGTTCCGGGACCACGTGTCAAATGTTCCATTCAAAAATAGGAAACATTAACATGGATTCTTAATACGTCGAATATTCTGAAGGGTGTGGGCCATTTCCGTCCTTTATACTCCTTTTCCGATCCACAGATTCAAAAATAGCACCGAGAAGTATATCTTCGATATCTTCATCCCATTCACGTGTATCAACAACATCCCTAATCCTCAGGTTTAGTATTCATATTCCAACTCAGTGACTTCTTTTGAGCATTATCTCACCTTCGCTTGATGTTCAACTCCAGGCTTTCAAATAAATCACAAAGTTTGTCATCCAGGAATCTGAGTCGGCGTCTTCCGATCTCAGCCGAGGGTTCCTGATCGAAAAACCCAAGGAACTGAATACCAAGCCATCGTCTGCTTAGTTGGGCGTTGTTCTTGTCGAGATGGACGAGTGCCTTCTCGATAGCTTCGTCGACACGACAGAGCGATGTAGGCTTTTGGTCACTCCACAAACCATTGGTGAGCACGTAGATGCTGACGGGCTTCGGAGACGATGTGGAGCCGTTGGGAAGAATTTTCGGAAAGAGATCCTCAAGCACCGTTCCCATTTCGCATTCTGCAGCATCGAACCTCCAATCCTCGACCGCAGCTTCGAGGGGCTTTGAGTTCTGGCCCTCGATTGGTCGACCTATCTGTGAAGCAAAGTAGAGCTCAATGCTGCGATCCGGATCAACGTCGCCTTTCTTGATGAGGTATGCGAGTACACGAACGGTCATCGCGACGGCAACCTGGAAATTGCTCATGCTCTGAGAGTCATCGATGAGAAATATCTACAATGAGCGTGGTTAGCCAGACACCGTTTCGCGGCCACGAAGCTCCCAGGTCGAGACTAAGAGATTACCTGTTCCCTGCCGCTGCTGACAGAGTTCTTCAGCTTCGCAACCGCCGTTTCAAGCTTTGGATAAGCCTTGAGTGGATCGTTGTCATCATTCGTAGAGCCGGTGAGTTTCGATAGCTTAGCTTTGAATCTGCCCGTACTACTCTGTCGATCTTTCGGGGCGATGAAATCAGCGTAGAGTCTTTCGATTGTGGTGGAGCCGTTGGAATAACGAGGCCTGTCTTGCTGCGTGTCTGTGCCTTTTGTTGTACGATCCAGCGCTTGCATGAGATCTTCAATCATGTCGCTCCTACTCTTAGAAGTTGCTTCTTGGATGGGTACTATCTCGGAGTCATCATCGCTCCTCCAATCTGTGATCCTCGGAAGTCGGGTTTGGCTAGTACCGTAATGCACGGAATGCCGGGCGTGCACTGAGTGACCGGAACTCTCGTGAAAGCTAGGACGGGAGACATCGCCCGAGCTCATCGAAGAGTACCTTTGGAATCTTGGCGATCCTTCGTAGTCGGTTTCCGACGGTTGCCTTGGAAAGGTCTCTGTTGTTGCCGTTGCAGGCACGGGCGCTGTGGCAGGATGTATGAGGCCATGTCTGATGTGACTGAAGGGTAGCTCATTGATCGACGATCTGGTGCCACCGTTGGAGGGACTGCTGGTCGAGGACATTGCAGAAAGCTTGCGCTGCCATAAGCGATTTGTCTCTTTGGACCCCCGACGAAATTGTGGATTTGGAGAGGCATGGCGTCCACCCGTGCTCGGACACTCGATCAGCATATGGTTGAGTATGAATTGGCTCACCATCGAAGAGACCTTGTCATCTTTCTGGGTCTCTTGGATCTCTTCCAGAACCTCGCGATGAAGATCATCGATGATAGATAGCCTTTGGATACCACCATGGAAGCACCCACGGTGGGACTCCTCCAGTTCTGATGACGCTGCGGCCTTCCTCAGGCGGAAGTAGGCTTGGACGCCGTCCCAGCCTCTGATGGTCCAGATGAACACTTCACTGGCAAGAGCGCCAAGTGCCCAAACATCGGACTCCGGATACAGCCTGTTGTTCAAGCTCTCTGGAGATGCTGCATCTTCGGTCAATACCTTTTCTGGAACTCGCGTAAGAGTCGACCTACAGTATATTGCATTTCCAAGGTTATCTCCATGTCTCTGGCGGAGATGATCCAGAGATTGCTTCTTTATGTACCCCGTCCCAAAATCAACTAGCTTGAACGTGAAATCGTACAAGTGGGAGGAGGGCTTCGGAATCAGCAGAACGTTTTGGGGTCGAATGTCTTGGTGAACCCTGAAGCTTAATTAGCTCGTATTCCTGTATGTAATCTTCCACCTCCTTCGCTCGTTGAAGGGTGGTGAAGGATGGAAGGGGCGTAAGGTACCCTTCCAGAAACCAACTGTCTTTATCGCCCGACGAAGGCTCAAGATTGTGTACTGCCTCTAGTCCTCGGAGGAGCTTGAAGAAATTGATCCAAAACGCAGTGCGATGCTCGATATTCAATGGAGGTTGAACTCTTTGGAGGAAAGTCCGCAGGTCGCCACCGGTTGCATATTCGAGCATTATGGTGCGTTTGCCCAATATCTGAAACGATCCATAGTATTCAATGATGCTTGCAAAGGCCGCCGAGCCTGGATTCAGTGTCGTGTAGATCGATATCTCATTTTCGTAGGTCGTTGCAGCAATGGAATCTGTTCGTTGATATTCTTTGAATACGACGTACTCCTACCAGATTGTCAATTCCGAAAACCATGCCTATGATCCAGTTCTGATCGGCGACTTACGGATAGCTTTCCTCTGAACGCGGGATGAACCTGGACTTTGTATAGGATCGCCAACTCACCCTCGTCCGCTTCACCCTGCAGGCTTTCCTTGCTTTGTATCGGCAGGATGTAGCTGAATGGCAGTTCGGCGTCGGAAAGGCGATTAAACGTGTAGGGGCAAAACCGCCATTGCTCGTTGATGAAGTCATCCCAAAGTTCTCGGTAATCTTTATGATCTATCCAGGACTTTGGCATGCTTGAGTTGTATACGGGTAAATCACTGTCCTTGATTTGTGATGCGAGGAATCTGCGAATCCAGTCCGACTTGCGCAACTTCGTGAGAATGGAGAATACGGCAGTGTATTCGCTGAGAATCAGTGGGATATCGCGAGCGACATAATGACGCTCCGAGAAACTAAGGAGTAAGCGCTTCACATGATCGTGTGTCCAGTAGTTCACCATGAACTTTTTGGTAGTGAACGGTACATGCTCATCCAGTCCATTCCTTCCGTAACAGTTCTCAGCATTCGTATTCAATTCTAGCGCCTTGTCGAACTCATCCATCAAGCGGTGCGTCTGCTCGCTTAGACTGGCAGCCATCTCAGCAGCCAGATCATCGACTGAGGAGAACTTCTCGATACTGTGAGCTTTAAGGCGATCGATGTTGGCCCAAATGATGAATGACCTTTCACGAGGGTAGTCAATCGGGGATATTATGCATTAGGAGAGTCAGATCGAGAGAGAAAACAAAGGTCTAGGGCTTGACAGATGTCGCAAGCTTCAACGAGTGATTGGCCATTGGAAAGAAGAGAAAAGCGAAGCACCTCGAATTCGGACTCTGACGCAGCAAGTCTACTTATTGCAAGCGCACCGCCGATTGCCCACAAGAGGAAAACTCATGAAGGCAGCAGGCTGCAACCACGCATCCGCTCGCTAAGTCCCTCAAATACATGTACAGTTCTGACCTGGGTAGATACTTGGGTAGTCTCTAGGCGGCAGATAATTTGCACCCTTGTCTAAAGTTTGAACAGTGCCAAGCTAAGCCTGTTGGATGTCAAATATGTACAGATAAACGGCTGATGGCGTCTTCCAACCTGCTGAGACTCTGCAGTATATACAAGGGTCAAGCGCCTGGCCTCCGACTACTGCTTCGTATTGGTTGTCAGCGATTTGCCTTAATACCATCTTGCATTGGCGTGGAGGCAATGGTTTAGCAAGCTGTACAAATCGACAGCCTTGCGAGTACGTACACTAGAGCATCGACAGTACCAACGATTCACGGCACAGCCTGTTGATGAGAATGACAATCGCATGTTACGGGGACAGGATGATCACGTAGTATAGCTCGACCACACATCAACACTCAAGCTATTTCTACGTTTCCAACGGGTAATGTATTTGTTCGACGCAATTTTCAGAGCAATTCAGACCCAAGGAAAGCGCCCGACGTCGACCCCGCACATAACATGTAATACATGGATATGGTATGATCCATGCTTTGCGCAATTGTCGAACATGACCCCGACCTTGGTGTTCTGGCCACCGTACCGCTTGTTCGTGTCACCAGGGCGCCTGTACCACCCTCCTCTCAGCGCAGTCTATTCGGGCGACCCCGGTTCTCAGCCGTGGGTGGACTGCAGTCTAGATCCCATTTCACTCAGCCATAAGGCTCTGCGTTTCGGCATGCCTGCAGGCATATTCCTTTGACCATTTAATGGAGGTCGCCCACGAGGTCTGTCTGCTCTGACGCAGTTTTTCTACTTGTTGATTTACCCAAGCAATATGGCTGATTATCAACCGGGAGGGATTCCTTCCATCTGGTCCACCACGGGCGACTATCGCGTTACCGAGAATGTCCTTCTACAATGGCTCAAGTGGAAATACAGAGAGTACGGTCAAGCTGCGATCGACCGCATCGTCGTCCAGGTTAGCAGATATCATCGATTTTCATTGTGCAATGACTCAATAATATGGTTTAGCAAAAAGAGGATGGTGATGGCTTCAATGTGTGGGCGCCCGAAAAGCTCGGACCAGTAAGTAACGCAATGCGACGACGAGAAGGAAGCAACGGAGCTGACTCGGCTGACCCAGGATGAGAAAATGGAAATCAGGAGGCTAAAGGGCAAGACGCAGTTTGTGCCTCCACCTGAAAATTGATGACCAGGCTCCGGAGTCAATGGGGGTGGGAGAACGCATATGCGCTCACGTCCACAAGTCAGGCTATTTGACCGGTAAGAGTACGCGTCCAGGTCAGGCGCATTTGCAGGCGCATGAAACATGGGGGCTGCGCGACAGCCTATCACGGATGAGGTGGCGCTTCCAGTAATGATGAAGTGAGCTGAGGAATGGTATGCAAAGCCGGGGCTATAGGTTGAATGGCATACTTCAAGTAGAAGGCAAGGCATTTCGTCAGATCTTTATGAGTTGCCGCCTGTCATAAATACCAAGCCGATTCTTGATGTTATCAACTTATACGATGTTGTTTGTTTTCTGTCTATCTGAAGGCCGAATATTTCCAAATTCCATACGATGACAGCCCCTATGAGCCACTTCCAGCGCCATCAAGCCTTTTGCGCGAGCTCACACTTATACCCAAAAACCCTGCTGCGCAGTCCCCGACCACATGAAGTACATGCGATTGACAAACATGCGATTTACCTACGAGAGAAGGACAAAACACTCTTCAACGAAGATTTGGAGGAACACTCGCTCGAATTTTTGGATATTGATGTCGAGAAGCGTAAGAGAACGACTTGCTGCTTTGTTTACTGCATGCATTGACGTTGAAGATAGCCTTGGATTTGAAACAAAATCAATTCCGTACATCGAATGCCCAGGTTCAGCATCTATGGCAGACAGCAAAGCAATGGAGCATCAGACATGTGTAGGTCTACTCCGCTACTCAGATATATTTCTTAGCTGATAAGCAGAAGATTCTTTGGAGCAAGTGACTCGAGATCTCCTCTAAACTGTTCCTCGGACATGCTCAAGTCTTGTTTCACATTCCATCAGGTCGAAGCCTCGTTTTTGGAGTCTTTATACACGTTTGGTGACCAAGAGAAGCCTATGGACTTGTGCCTTGCTCATTTCAAAGGTCTCCATACTATAGGCTCAGATGATAACGATCTGATTGATATTTCTGAATTGGGCCGATCAGGGCGCGACCCGCGAATGTCATATCTTCTGCGATCAATGGAGTATGACCCAGATTCAAAGAAAAAGTGGAAATGGAACTTACGGCAAACTGCGGTGTACCATTCATTCGACGCTGAAACTGGGCAGTCATTTTGGTGCAACATCAAAGCAAACGATGAGTTCCAAAGGAGAATCAAGGAAAGCGCATCACATCTGAATCTGGGCAAGCCTGGGATGAAAAAAGAGCATCGAGTACCTCGTCTGTTCGCGGCAGCTCTATCGACACACTTGATCTACCTATTTTGGTGCGATGAGAACTGGAGATGGTGTATCAATGATATGGAGGCTGAGATCAACAACATTTTGGAAAAGGCACGACTGGCGCCCATCGATGATGGAAAATCGCTGGTACCCAAGTATGTCATCAATAGAGCCATCACCATGGACACGTTCAGATCACAGGGAGCACAGGAAAATGCCGAATCAACTCTCCTGGGATCGATACTCCAGTCATTGCGAGCCACTGCCAACAGCCTGCGCAGATCCATGGCGGTTCTGAGCCATGTATTCTCCGAGCAAGCACAGCCTGGCAATGACTTGGAAATGGGCACTCGAGGCGCCTCCGATGACCCTAAACCTCCACCCGTGCATTTATTGGTCACTCTGGATGAATTCCGCGTCAGCGAAATACAAGCACTGCATCTATGGGGCGAGAGGATAGAGCGATCTGTGTTGGCTGTGCAACTAAATCTCACTGTGCTCTGCGAGATATCCGCATATTATCGGGATCTAAAGGATTCGCTTGTATCACTGCATGGAGAAACAGGGGTACAATACGGAGCCGAGATCGAATACTTCAGCGGAGAAATCACAAACATCGGAAGAGGTCTCGAGACGAGGAAGACGCAGTTGCAGTCCCTTGCAGCCCAGCTCTCCGAGGGCCAAAAATTGGTAAGTCACCGGCGTGTGCAGTCTGACATTCTACAAATTTTTTTTTTCAAAAGTACGACGGCCTTTTGCAATATCGAAACATTCAGATCGGACAGACATTTGCAGAAAGCGCCGACACTTCCGCCAAGAAAATGGAATCCATGGCTTACAAGACGGCACAGGAGACGGCATCGATGCATATCATCACCATAGTCACACTGATATTCCTCCCGGGTACCTTCGTCGCTGTAAGCATATGCTGGTTGGTTCTTCGCTCTTTCAAGTATCTGAATTAATCCCGATGGAATAGACTTTCTTTCAGAGCGGTGTATTTTGGTGGAAAGATGCGCCTGATGATATGGAGAGCACGTGGAGCTATCGCGGTGATGCATTTGCTTTCTTCTCCTACTTGTGCTTCCCGCTCATGACGGCCACGCTTGGAGTTTGGTTTTGTGTCTGGTACAAGATGAGGAGCGATCGGCGGAAAGAAGAGCAAAAGAGACTTGCGGCAGGATATGGCATGTTATAGTACATTAGGACACTTGCTACTTCATCAGGCTTTCCCAGCCAGCTACATTCCCCTTATTTGATCTTGCGCAGTTTGGACAGACATCAATTGCGGTTCACGTAAAACATAGAACCTTGAGGCGGAAGCGTTGCTTTGGCCTGCAAACATGGTGGTGCGGTGCAGACAAAATTGACAGCTTCCACTTAACAATAACAAAAAGATTTATTTTCAACGCTTGCTAAATTCAGATTCTTCCTTCTAGGGCGATTCATGGGTATATCCTGCCAACATGAGTCAACTTTGACGCATCGTTGTCGTCCACCGAGTACTCGTGGATCTCGTCCCCGTTGATTCCATAAAACATGGCATCGAGGGTCATGGCGATGGCGGAAAAGTTGGCTGCCGGCCCTCCTTGGAAGTCGAGGCTCGACAGGGCGTTCTGGTTCGTCTCGTCCTCCCACCAGCTGCCTCGCATGGACCCGTCGCCCAGCAGGACGTAGACGAGAGTCCTGGCCCAGTTGCCCCATTTCGTCGCTGCCACGTGCTGGTTCTGCGCCGGGAGGGGGATGTCGGATATCACGTCGTCGGCTGCGGATAGTCGTCAGAACAAGTTTTCGTCATCAATGGGTGGTGGTTTTGAACTTACGATTCTTGTTCCAGGTCTGGTTCCAAGAGCTGACCTGAAATGGTCCGTCGGTCGAGCTCGAGATGCTCTGGCTGATCAGGCCGAGGCTCTCCTGGTCGCCGCCGTACTGCGGCACGAGCACCAGGGACGTGTTACCGGCGACCTTGTTGGAGTCGACGGCCGTGACGGCGGTGCTGTAGTCGCTAAAGTTGGCCACCTTGATGAAGCCGCGGTCCGGGCCCTGCCAGGCGACGGTCCAGAGCCCGACCTGGGTGGCGTTGGCGTCGCGCGCCCATATGGCCGCCAGCTTAGACCCCGAGAGCGCGCGGATCGTCGTCGAGCCGAGCGTGTCGTTCTTCCACAGGTCCGGCAGCTGCACGGGGCTGTCGCAGTACGCGCTGCGCACCACGTCCCACGGGTCGAGGAAGTAGACATGCACGTTGTACGCGTTGGGCCAGTCGAGCGCGGCCGCCGCGAGCGAGGTGCCCGCCGCTGCCGTCAGCGGCGTCGCCGAGTTGGCCGCCGACGCCGTCACATTGCTCGTCGACCACGTCCGGTTCTGCGAGTCCCACCGGCGCGCCACGAGGCTCGCCCCTGGGTCTTGGAAAAAGACGATCCGGTGGTCGTAGCCCTGGCCGTCGGTCCAGTTGGACGCCGCGAGCGATGATGTTGCCAGGACGTTGGCGTGGTTCGCCGATCCCGTGTTGTTGGAGGAGGAGGATGATCGATGTGTAAGTCCGCCCGCGAGACCGCCGGCCAGCGCGGCGGCGAGCAGGACCACGGCGAGCAGTGCGGCCCAGATGAATGAGCGCCGCTCGAGACCGCATATCCTCTGCCGCTTACCGCCCTGCTGTGGCTTTTCTGCCGCCAGGGACTCGTTCGCCTCCGCCGATGTCCACGCCGCCGCTGCCCCCGTTCCCTGGTGGAGATTCTGCCCCGGCACGGCCTCGGGGGCCGAGACGCCCTCGGGAACCATCATCTTCTGTCCATGGTGATCTGCGTCGCCGAATGCCGAGGGATTCTTGGCCTGTGGCGGAGTCCCCAGTGCCACGGCCTCGGGAAAACGTTCGTAGTCTGGCGGCGTCTGGATGTGGTTATTCTGATAATGACCGCTCTGGCTGTGGTCGACCTCCAACGTGCTATAGCGATCCATGATGTAGAATCTCCCCCGGGACCCAGAAACAGGAAGAAAAGTAAACACTCGAGAAAGAAGAGGTTATTCGCCTATACGGTCTTCTTCAGCGCATATCGATACAATACCAACAAGACTGTCAATGAGGAAAGGGAGTGAGAGCGGCACGTCTATCTGGTGGACCATCACAGCGCGACATCTTGTTCCTTTTGTTCCTTTGGTTTCTTATTGAACTCCCTAGTGACCGACAGGTAGCGCTCTTCCAACCTGTCGATCCTCTGACATGCAAGCCGCGGGATTGGCAAAGCAAGCCAAAGCAAGCCAGAGAGAGGCAAGAAAGGTTGCTGTATTTGGAAACAACCGCTACTCCTTAGCCCGACACACCGTCAGCGCGACGGGCCCAGCATAGTCGTTGGCTCGAGGGAATCAAGGGAACCTTGGGGTAAGTAAGCTGAGGGCTCCAAAGCCGCGGTGGGTTGCAGACTATTTCGTGATCCATTGGCTCTGGCATGAGGGACGGCGGTGTCTTGGCAAATGGGCTTACATCTCGCAGCTCATTCGATGGGCAGTGCAAGAGACCAGAGTGGGATAAGCCACCGGGCTCAGTCAGCTTCCGGGTTGGAGGTTTGGGGTTTTAGTGCAATCCTCGAAAAGTGTAATGTTTCTTTTTCCTCACTCCTTGCTGTTGGTTGACTTCTGCTATGTTCATGTTGCCCTACCCCGTCAGAACTATGCTGTAAATAAATCAAGCATTTATCTTGGGTATAGAGTCATGTCATGGGGGAATTGAATGGCGCAAGACTATATCGGCCGCTTCTTCTCTCGAGAGACCTGTTCTACACACTTATGTTGCGGCGACTTTCTCTCCTATCTTCCACTGAAAATCATTGCATAAGAAACACAAAGTACGGTTACGGTGTATTATTGATTGCTGAGTTGGCATTCGACTTGTTACTCTCTGGAAAGAGGCGTTGAAATAGAACCCCTGCCTGACGGTCCCGAGGACCCCCCTGTCATATGGTCAACAATGACGTCTTTCCTACCATAATCCCGCGGCCCAGCACTTATTGGCGGATGTGACACACATTGACAAACCTTCGGTACCGACCGGCCAAGCCCTCTTCATGCGAGACGAGATATCTTTCATGAGGGCCGGTCATTGACCTCGAACCACGCTCGTTCCTGACTTCTGCTATCCAATCCACACTCTGGATTGATTTGCCGAGTCTCGATACACACATGGTATTTTTACATGTAGATAAGTGGCGAGCAAGGGATCTTTGCCAATATGCAAATATTATTCTTTTTCTATCTTATGATTGCTAACCGTATGCATTTGCTATTCACTTTCCCCATCATACTAACCCGCACATATCGTACACCATTCCCCAAGCCACGTATCCCGCCCAACTCCGTATCAAACCCCACGACTCTTCAAGAAATCCTGGATAAACGCAAACGCCCCGGCGGCGGAATAGTGAAAATTCAACCCGTGCCCAGCCTCGGGCGCCGCGTACGTCGCCGTATCATTCTCCGCCACGCCGGGGTACAGCTTCGCCGCGACCTCGGCCAGCAGGTTCGTCGGGTACGAGCAATTCCCAAAGCAGAAGCCCATGTCCTCGAGGCCATCGACGACGGCAAGCGGGCCCCGGAACCCCGGCGCCGGGGCTACCGTCCGGCCCGCCGTGAAGTACTCGCCCAGCGTCACGGTGCCCTTGGTCGCGTCGGCCAGCGACAGGATCGCGCCGTCGAAGCCCGGCGCGCGGAAAAAGGTCGTCTGCAGCGCGACTTGCGACCCCACGACCAGGTAGCCGGCCGGCAGGCCGGAGAAGCGGTAGGGCTGGTTGAGCGACGCGATCTCGGGGACTTGGGCCAGGTTGAACGGGGCCATGCCGCTGCCGTTGACGGAGAAGCCCGTCAGGATCGCGGCGTCAAAGGCGGCCGGGTACGCCGAAGTCACGCCCTGGGTCAGCGCGCTGCCAAACGAGTGGCCGACGCCGACGACGGTCGAGAACGTGTACGAGGAGCCGATGGATCCGCCCCGGAGCTTACGCACCAGCGCGTTGAGGATCTCGAGCTCCAGGGGCGACTGGATCGTCTTGATGGGGTCCTCCTTGGACGAGGCGCCGACGCCGAGGCGGTCGTAGAAAAAGACGGCGTAGCCCGCCGCCGCGGCCACGTCGACGTAGCTGTAGCCCGGCGCGAGGTCCCAGTAGCTGCGGTCGAAGCCGATGCCGTGGGTGAGGACCTGCAGCTTGAGCGTCGTCGTCTGGTTGTTCTCCTTCTGCTGCGGCTGGGGCAGGCAGAGGGTGACGCCAATGTCGTAGGTCCCGTTGACCGAGAGGTTGCCCTTCATGATGTCCTGCTTGAACGGGGAGCCAGGCTCCCACAGGCTCACAATCGCCTGCGTCACTTGGGACTGGTTGACCGGGGCTTCGTATGCGAAGTTGATGTTGGCGTCGGTCCCGGCTTCGACTGAAACCAGGCCGGAGACGCAGGCTGTCGAGCCGCCGCGGGATATATGCTATTTGGGTAATATCGGTCAGTGATCTGCTTCATCGTTTCGCCGGTGCGAATTGGAATGGGTGAGTGTATTCGAGGTAAGAAAGTCTATTTGTAAAAATTGAACGAGACATTGTACGGACTTGGACGGGCTGTGATATTCCAGACGAGTCAGGATAAGTAAGTCCTGCCAGGAGAGGCTCGGCGTTCTGTGATAGAACCTGCACGGCCTGGCTGGCAAGCATCAGAAGAGTGAAGCTGAACATGGTCGTAGATTTCTGGTCACTACCGCTCTTAGGAGATTTGTTCAGGCAATTCAAGTTTCAACAAATATAACTTGCGGGATGATCGAGGACAAAGCAAGAAGACTGCCGAGTCGTATCCGAATCTGAGGTATCATCTTCATCAGAGAGTCAAAACTCATGTCCCTTTCTTATACAGACCGTACAGGTAGAAACGAGGCGTTCTAGAAACACGTGCCAATACATCATTCTCACAATTTGGAATTCGATTCTTGAGGGAAAATGCCTGATCAACATTGGAAATTTGGAATTCCCTCTCGAGTCTAGAGAACGGGAAGTAAGCCCTACGAGGCGCCATTATCAAGGGTAGTTTGTTTTCTCAAACAATTTGCTCAGCTGTCAGTTCAAACTAGGTCATAAAACAGGACCCATTGACTTTCTTCGGGACCTGTAATGGGTTTCGGGGAGTTAGGGAAGGTTGCCGGAGCTGAGCTCGGGCTGAAGTCTACCTGTTGCACTGCCCTCTTGATCCCGTACCGTAGCTATCCGTTGCGCGCCGGTCCCGACGCCGGACTCAATTGTATTGATGAGTTATTGGTCCTTTCTTTTTGAAATCATGTCGTTAGTCCTAGGCTATCAATTATATCGCAGTGTTGTTATTCGGCAATAAAAGAGCGCGGATTTGGAATTCAATTGCTTGACTTTGCATCGCGCTGAGTAAGTGCAGACCGACTTACACATGGGCGGCGGTATAAAAAGGCCCCGTAAAATGCCGACCGGCTACCGATATGCCGTCAACGGCGTGAGCCTGTGCCAAATAAAAGAAAGGAAGGGTCCTTGCGATAACAAAGTTGTCCCGGTGCAAGTCAAGTCAATTAGAAACTTCCGACTAAGATGCAAAAAGTCAATTCAATAATACAAATGTTGAAGAAAAGGCAAAAAAGAATCGGTCGGCCTATTGAGGACCGTATGATTGGTGGCAAGAACTGGTAATTCTTGCCCACTACTGGAGTCGAACCAATTGCCTCCTCATTACTAGTGAGGCGCTCTACCGATGAGCCAAGCGGGCTGAAGAAAGATCTTTGTGGATCTCTCCTTGCTGTTGGAAATTTGTGTCTAGTTGCTATCTATGTAACCTAGCAATTTCAGCTGCATCTTGTCTCAAAGGACTGTGTTGGACAATGGTGGGCGACGAGCAGGTGGTAGCGTGGCGGCATGGGAGGAGATTCGGACGGGACCTGCCTGTTGCAGACTTGACTCGGGTGTAAAAGAACGAGGTGGAGTAGGATCTTATAAGAGTATAGAATGCGGCGTTACGATTACCTACTATGTCTGCTGCATCTGTGTCGTCAATTGCAATGAGACTCAACATGTCTACAATCATGACAGATCAAGAGGGCTATAAAGGTGGGTAGGAATGCCACGATACAGGTATAATCCCATTCCCCAAGAGCTTTGGCAAAAACGCACACGCAAAGTCAAGACGATAATTATGAATAGTAAATTTGAATTCGATTGACAAAATCACATGCGACCCTAACGCCAGGTATCCCAAGATCCTTGCAAGACCAAAGGAGATCGCTTTTAGCTCTAGTATACTGTACACAAAAAGCAATCTAGTCGTGGTATCCTCCCTTTTCGTTGCCAATCATTCCCATGCTCTGCTGTCTCCTCCGGCGTCCAATGACCTCTCGGACCCAGTCGCTCATGGTGAAGCCCCAGTGGCCGGCGACCAGCACACCAGACAGCACGTTGACAACCTTGATCAGGAAGGCGAGGTAGCTGTCGCGGGTCTCCTCGACCGTTAGCAGAATCGGCTCGATGTCGTACTTGTAGAAGATGCCGGGGAACTGGCGCTCGTTGATCTCGTGGCTCTGCTCGTTCACGGCATACTGGTTCGTGTAGATGGTCTGCGAGGCGCTGTGCGCGTGGCCCACGGTGTAGACGGTCGGCACCACGGACATGAAGTACTGGAACTTGTGGAAGGCCTTTTCGGCCACGTTGACGGTGCGGTCCAGGGGGTTGACCAGCGACGGGTAGAAGGGACCAAACGAGAACTCGTTGATGATGTGGGAGAAGTTGAAAGCTGTTGGGCCAAGTTAGCTCGCTGTACACACCATTGTAGCACTGTGCTACCCATGTCAACTTACAATTGTGGTCGAGATGTTCGCCAAACTCGGCATAACCATGTCCACGAGCAGTAATGTGGAAATCTCCCTGCACCTTGTTCAGGTCCAAGCTGCCGTAGATGCGACAGCTATCACCGCCGGAGCGCCCCCACATCCTGGGCGTCTTGCTCCACTTGGGCTTCTTCTTTCCGAGCGAGACAATGTCGTGTACGTGCTCCTCGCCGAAGCCCTCGTCGTGGAAGCCGGCGCCGGTGACGACCTTGCCGTGCGCATCCTTGCCCAGCTTGTGTACGCCCTTGTTGTCAACCCACTGCGCCCAGTTGGTGGCGTCCTCCTGCAGCCTCGAGGCAGCGAGAATGCGGTCGCCGGCGGCGTCTTGTACGTTGACGTGAATGTCCTTGCACTTCATTTTCACGACAACGTCAATGTTGATCTGCATGTTGTGGCCGATGCCCTTCTCGACGGCGTAGGTGTGGTTCTCGACGCCGCGCCACCACTCGCCCACAGCTGACCAAACGAGGACGAGGGAGATGACACCCATGGCGACAGTCCATTTTCCGCCGCCTGCCGACTGCTGGACATACTGCGGTTTCGACTTGGCTGTGAGAGGGCTAGGTTAGCGATCGCGACAACCAAAGCCATAACTGAAGAGCGGCAGGAATGCAAAGTAAGGGTGTCTTACGAAAGGCATCAAAGGCTCTGACGAAGCTGCCGGGTTCCGGCTCGTCGTTGAAGCTCTGCTTCTCGTCGTAGCCGTTCATCATGACGTTTCTGCTATGGTGACCAGGCGTTGCAGTATGGCAGTGTCGCAATGCGTGCTTTCTTCTTCTTCAAGTCGAGGGCAGTCGCGCGCCCGTTCCTCTGAATCGCACTGCAGGCTTTCGGAGAAGGTAGGCCGCGTGGCCGATTACCGCATCGGAAACTCTGTTCTCGGGTGCTGCTTTCTGCAATGGCTGCCGAATAGAAAGAATACACCGATCACGGGCAGTATCGTGTAATGGATTGGGTGCCGAGTCCTATGCTTCGTCGTTGGAGGCGGCTCGTCGGTCGATCGATCGGGGGTCTTCGATACTAGAACAGTTCATTCACTTTTTGGTTTGATAAGAGGACAGCTTGCCAAAGCCATTAAACCAGCAGCTGCTGCCCAGACCCCTGGATGCAGGGTCCAATTGGCGCTAGTTGATTGGTCTCTTTTAGCCAGAGACAGCGGCCGGTCGCTGCTAAAAAGTGGGACGCAACGTTCGGATGGAGATATAATACCTGCAGTATTATGACCTGACAGAAAGTGTCTCAACTGATTCATTTATCTAGGTTAGGTTTTCTATCAAGTGGCTGTTCTTGGATCACATTGGCATTCACAGGTCTCATTGCCCTACAACACCAAAGAACCACGAGTGCAATGTCCATTCAGCAAACACATACACCGTATAATCATGGGGCATTCAATAAGTTGGGAAAAAAGTAACAGTATTTTGATCTCTTGATCTCTATATGGGTAATATCCTTTCGTATCGTTCGTACAAACGGTTTCCTTCCGTTCATCTATATGCTGAAACCTCTATCAGCAAATCTTTTGACGCCATCCTCGCTCTTCCGCAACGCGTATGGGGGTATTTAAATGAGCTGCTGGAAAGCCCGGTTGATGGGCGAGCGGATGTTGGGGACGTCCTTCCAGAAGTCGATGGTGGCAACGGCGCGCTTGGCAATGCCCTCGGGGGTGAACTCGAACTTCTGTAAGTATCGGTTAGTAATGCAGTCAACAGGGGAGAACTTCTATGGGGGCCAACTTGCCTTGTAGACATCCAGGTAGGCGCCAGAGGCACCGAAGCGGTTGATACCGAACTGCTCGTGGGTGTAGCGCTCCCAGCCCATGGTGCTCATGACCTCAACGGACAGCGAGGGGATACCGTCGGGCAGAACGCTGAGTCTGTACTCCTTGCTCTGGGCGTCGAAGACCTCGAAGCAGGGAATGGAGACGATACGGGCCTTGATGTTGTGCTTCTCGGCGAGCTCCTTGGCGGCGTCAACGCAGATGCAGACCTCGGAACCGGTCGAGACGAGGGTAACCTGGGCACCCTCAACCTCGCTCAGGACGTAACCACCCTTGATGGAGCGCTCAATGGTCGAGCCCTCCAGCTGGGGAAGGTTCTGGCGGGACAGAGCCATGATGCTGGGAGTGTGCTTGGAGGTGAGGGCAACGTAGTAGGCGGCGCTGGTCTCGTTACCGTCGGCAGGGCGCCAGACCATGCAGTTGGGCAGAGCACGGAAGTGGGCCAGAGTCTCGATAGGCTGGTGGGTAGGACCGTCCTCACCAAGACCGATGGAGTCGTGGGTGGCGACCCAGATGGCACGGATCTGCGACAGAGCCGACAGACGGACAGCACCAGCGGCGTACGAGACGAAGTTCAGGAAGGTACCACCGTAGGGGATCAGAGAGCCGTAGGCAGCGATACCGTTCATGATACCACCCATACCGTGCTCACGGACACCGTAGCGGATGTAGCGACCGGAGTAGTCACCGAGACCAGTGGAAGGGGGCTGGAAGTCGACGGCATCCTTCCACCTGGTCAGGTTGGAACCGGTCAAATCGGCGGAACCACCAATGAGCTCGGGAATGACAGCTCCGAGCTTGGTAAGGACGGTCTCGGAGAGCTTTCGCGAAGCGACGGCGGCGTCCTTGGGGGTGTAGACGGGGAGGGCCTTCTCCCAGCCAGCGGGCAGGTCACCAGTCTGGCGGCGGACGAGGTCGTCGTGCTCGGCCTTGAACTTGTTGCCGTACTCGGCGAACAGCTTGTTCCACTCAGCCTCGGCGGCGGCACCGGCGGCGGAAACCTTGCCGTAAGCATCGTAGACCTCCTGGGGAACGGCGAAGCTCTCCTCGGGGTTGAAGCCGAACTTCTCCTTGAGCTGCTTGATGTCGTCGGCCTTGAGGGGCGAGCCGTGGACACCGTGGGTGCCCTGCTGCTTGGAGCCGAAACCAATGGTGGTCTTCAGCTTGATGATGGTGGGCTTGTCCTTGCTCTGCTTGGCCTGGGCAATGGCCTTCTCAATGCTGTCGAGGTCGTTGTCACCGTCGCTGACGATGAGGACCTCCCAGCCGTAAGACTCGTATCGCTTAACAACGTCCTCAGTGAAGGCGCAGTTGGTGTCACCGTCAATGGAGATGTGGTTGTCGTCGTAGATGGCAATCAGGTTGCCGAGCTGGAGGTGACCAGCGAGGGAAGAGGCCTCGGAAGAGACACCCTCCATCAAGCAACCGTCACCGAGGAAGCAGTATGTGTAGTTGTCGACAAGGTTGAAGTTCTCCTTGTTGAAGGTGGCGCCAGTCTGAGCCTGGGCAATGGCAAGACCAACAGCGTTGGTGATACCCTGTCCGAGGGGACCAGTGGTGACCTCGATACCAGGGGTGTCGTGGGCCTCGGGGTGACCAGGGGTGATGCTGTCAATGGACTGGAATGCTGTCAGATTTATGATTTCTTCTCTGGTCCGCAGATGCAGAGTTCTTCAGTGTCTACTTACTCGGAAAGCCTTGATGTCATCCATGGAGACGGCGTAGCCGAACAGGTGGAGGAGAGCATACTGAAGCATGCAGCCGTGGCCGTTGCTAGATGAAGAGATCAACAAGGTGCTCTTGCCGACGTGCGGAAAGCTCGGTTTGACTTACGAGAGAACGAAGCGGTCACGGTTCAACCACTTGGGGTTCTTGGGGTTGAACTTCATGAACTTGCTAAACAAGACGTGGGCGACAGGTGCCATACCCCTATTTTCCTATTGTCAGTGGACTGTATTTCCCTCAACGACGTCCGGAGGTCCCGGTGGCGTCTGGGTGATGGAAGCTTACATGGGCGCACCAGGGTGGCCGGAGTTCGACTTGGCGGTGGCATCGGCCTGTGGTAAATTGGATCAGCATGTTTTCCTTGCATGGCAAATGGGAATGCAATTGCTCTGAGGGAGAGACGTCGTCGTCGTCGCAGTCGAATACACTGCGGCAAAAACGAGTCCGAACAACTTTTGTTGGCGATGGAGGGGCAGGAGAAGGCGGGGGCGGGGTGTTGGGGGGGCATTTCGTCACAGCGAGCTCAACGAAGGGAAGAGGGCGGGCAGCTTACAGCAAGAACACGGATCGTGTTGATGGCCAACCAGTCCTTCTCAGTGTAACCCATGATTGCGATGTATGTATGATTTCGCTCTGGGAGAGAATTGGTGTTTAGGAGGAGTATGAGGTAATGGGAGGAGGAAGGAGAAGAATTGGGAAGAGCAGCTGGATCTCGAGTGGTTTTCTATCTGCAAGGAGGAGCATCCGCCCGTGGAGCCTTTTTGATACAATACGTGTGAGAGGGATGGGAGCGGCGGGCGTCGGGCCTGGGCGGCAGTAGCTCTCCCACGCTCTGTTTGGGTCGGCTGGGCGGGCTGGCGGGTTTGGGGGTGGCACTTGGTGCTCACTAATGGCCCTGCAAAGCTCTAGAGTGGGGTGGACAAAGCGATGCACCTCCGTTTCGCTGGGGACCTCAAGAGCTGTATGGTAGGATAAATGCGACTTCTGCCGCCGAGTCGCTACTATGATGTATGTAGGTATGTACTTGCCCCTGCTCGGTATATTCAGCAATTTCTTGGGCGCATGACGGCTACGGTCCCATGTATCATTTTCTCGCTATCTTCTCTGGCCTCTCTCTCTTGAATCTTTTCAATGTCCATGGCTTCCGGAACAAATGGGGCCATTTCATGAAGAGGATCCATCTTTTGTTTCAAGCGATATGTAAGCATGAGAGAAGAAGGCCCGTAACCATTAGTTACAGCCTCGTTTATTTATTTAGTACTCGTGACCGGCTGCTTCTTTGCTGCATACTACATGATTCCACACGTTCTGGTCACGGCATGTTTTGTTCTTGGAATATATGATTCAGCTGGGAGTGCCGGGAGGATGGCCATCTCGCTGACTGATACGATGCCATCGCCTTGTCACTATTGACCGCAAGTGCACTGAATCAGGCCAACTTCTCCGCATCACATCGCATACTACCTACTTACTCTCGTCACTAGTCAAAAGCGCCGGGAAAGCCAATGGATATCCGTGACCCCTAGCCGCGCAGGCTATTATTGTTGTAGTGTACGTGATGGCGTCTGAATTGAGTTTTGTGCTGAGACATCAACAGCCACGACAAGAAGACGGTTGCCATTGCCAATTCCCGTGTTTTCCTGTCCATGGCATCCGCATCTTGACCGTCAGAATGCATCGTCGGTATGTCTTCGTTGTTAATACGGAGCCCGCCCTCACCTTAGAACGTGCACAGGTGGCAACCAGCATGGACGGTGACGGCAAGTGCGGCTTTTTTCGCCGAGAGATTCCCCTCTGCCTTGCTTGGCTCCAGATTTTCCTAGGTGCGAGCGGAATTTGCACAATGACGATGGAAATACTGGGTCCCCCGTTTTCGTTTCGGCAGCATTCTGCAACTTCTGTACATAGCAGAGAGAAAAATTCTAAAAAAGCTCAACCACCTGCCACCCACGCAACGGCGCACGTTGACTCGAGACGCGCCAATGAGGCGTCGAGGCTGGGATGGTGTTACCACATTTTCTGCCTGGCCGGTACTCGCACTAAGCTATACCTCATTTCGACGACACCCCCCATCTCCGTATCGGACCTCACTTGATCTTTGATTGGCCAGCCCTATATGTCGGATGTCCTTGGTGACAAAGCAGTGCTTGGACGCTCATATGACCGATAGATATCGGATTTACCATCATCTCGAGGAGGCGGAAGTCAAGATGAGGAATCGTAGAGAAGGCATTCTACCCTCTGACCCATTCTCCTCAGCCGGACTCGATCGAAAGGACGGTGCGCCGCCTTTGGACTGTCCATAAAGGTCCCTCCTTGGGTGATTGCCAAGGCGCGCGGGGCTTTTTCGCAGCATTGAGCCCATGAGTGAGTTGTTCTTGTGCTCGAGGGCAGATAGTTCTTTAGTTTGAAAACCTGCCGGAAATATGACTTCAGACTTGCACATTTTGATAGATCTTCCTCTGTTTTTCTTTTTCTTTTTTTTTTGGCTCGAGTCCGGGGTATCATGTTTGTAAAGTCATTTTTATCCGCGCTCAGGTAAAGTGCGGTTCGATTAAGGTATTAGGCATCACACCTTGGGGGAAAGTATTGTATTGGGCGTTCCTTAGTCAACCAGATCAGACTCAAGGTACAGTTCTTAAGGTTCTTGCGATGGGAATATTGTCAGCACGGTATTTTACAAAAGTAAATTGACCCATCCAGTACTGTTCTTGAACGCGGTGTCTTTTGCTGTGTGACAACGAGCTCGCGACTGCTGTATTTTCGCATATGTGAAGTCCTTTTACATATTTTGCAGTGTCTCTGCATAACGGATACTCTGCTCTCCTGCAAGCTAAATGACTATAAATGCTTATAGTATGTTTATACTGTTGCGGTAGGACCCGCAGCCTGCCGATGGTCCCTCTAAACATATTCTCATACAGCTTCGTCAATTTTGTGAAAACCGGCGAGGATTTGGAGTGAAGTACAGTGCTTTGTTTTTCTCTTGGTATCGCTCTTGGTGAACCGTGGCTGGACTCAAGTTCTTTTGCTAAAGGCATGGAAACCTACCTGGAAGCCACATCTGTATTAGGCTTCGAAATTGGCAAGATAATTATGAGGCTTCTTTCTCCGTAGGAGATCAGGAGATCACTGGTATTCTTGTGGAATTGTACTTTGATCACGGGAAAGGCTTTATAAAAAATATAAAACTATTCATCCCCTGGCTTTCCATCGCTCAAGGTTTCTTCTGGTCTCCGAATCTATTATATATAACCTTTGCCTCGCCTCCGAAGTTCCTGTCTTCACTTCAGTTTCAGACTCTTAAGACCCCAAGCAAGCGTGCCTCTCGCTAGGGTCAAAGTTCGTGTTACCTCTCATATCAGCCAACGAATACGGACATCGTGCTCATCGAATCCACACAGCGTTCTACCCGATGACTACCCCAATGACAAACAGCGGCACCAGCCAAGGCCTGGACCCAGAATGCATAATCGCGGAACTCAAGCGCATGCCGGATGTCGAACGTCCTGCCCGCCTCAATGAAGTGCTCTACGCCGTTGACCCCGTTGACGGCTCTTTGGGGGGATTGTTGTCTATATACAACCCTTTCCGCCAGGAGATGCTCGACATCCTAATTCCGCCGGGCCAAGAGCTGAATGCCCTTAGAATCATGGTCCCATGCTTCGGGCTCCGCACCAACTCGGCGTCTCCCTGGCTCTACGTTGTCGTGTCTCATCCCAACGGCAGGGAATGGACTTGGTCCATCCGAGACTTGGAGGATGAGATCGTCGCACAAGTTTCCAGGGCCTCGGCGATCAAGTTCATCGAGGTGTCCATCGATCCCATCGGCCATGCCAACTCCCAAATCGTCACGCTGTGGCACAAGCTCCAGGACGTCTCCCACCTTCTCAGATCGCTTCCTCTACACGGTCAACTTTGGGTACGCCACCGTCGACCAGACCCCCACGGCATGGAATTCTTCGATCATTTCCCCTTCCACATGAACGTCAATGGTCAAGTCATCAACTTGGCCTGTAGTCTGTTCCGTCTCACATCGGTGCTTCTGATCCTGCCTACGATCTCCAGGTACCGGGCGGACCGCCACCGCCCCATTTTCATGGTCGAACTGGGTGCGCGATTGCTTTACTTTCACCAGCTAGGCATGAACCGCAACATAGAAGCCGGCGAGGAACTGCCCCAAATCCAAACTTTCATGATTCGGGCGCTCGACGACGTCGACGGCCACGATGGGAATATGTTGCGCGTGAAGCGAATGAGTCTCTACCACGCCGAGCGCAGCTGCCTGGGCGATCGGTTCCGACAGATCACCTGCCCCGGCGACGCGGTCGACCAAGCTATTCATGAGCGCGCCGAGTATCTGCGAGCGGCGCTCAATCCCAAGGCGGTGGACGATAAGAAGTTGGAGAAAGCCGCGTCGAGGTTCCCCGTCCTATCGGCCGCGCACCAGAACTTTTATAGAGTGGGAGAAAAGCCCAAAGACCGATGGGTCGATCTATACCCCGCAGGACTTCCCCCGTTTACTGAACTTTGCGACTTCCTGAAGTATCGTCAACTCATAGTGGAATTCTGCCGAGCCAGTGGGATGGACGAAGACAAGCTCGATGAAGACGATAACGACCATGATGAAGACGATAACGACCATGATGAAGACGATAACGACCATGATGATCATGACCAGGAGGATGAGAATAACAGCAACGACATAAAGGCTTTAGATTTGATGAAATTTTGATTCATTGCACTGTTTCCAGCCATGTGTTTCGTTACCTTGTTTGCTGAAATGTCAGGATGGCGGGGATCTCGAGCGTCACATACCCCTAGTCTGGGATCACGCCTCGAAATATTCTGTATATTATATGTGTATTGTGTGCTTTCATTGGGCATTGCGTCTGTACAGCAATAGAAGTAGTAGTTACGATGAATAATACAAGAGCTACCCCTATTTACATACGTCAAAGTGATAAGTGTAAAGTCAACTAGTTTGGGGAAAATCTTGAGTAATGGAAAAAGGACAAATGTCGTACTCAAGCCGCCGGGAGGATCTCCTCGACAATCGTGTCCTCGCGCATCTCCAAGTTGGCCATCATGTACTCGTAATCCTCGTCCTCCTCGTCCTCGTCGCCGTGCAGCTCCCTCATCTGGTTCGGGTTTCCAAACTGCGCCTGCTCGTCCCACAGCGTCGCGTTGCGAGGCAGGACGACGAACGCCCGCTGCCCAATTTGCGCACCACCAGGCAGATCCAGCTCCAGGCCGGAGCTTGTGCGGTAGACGGGGGCGCCGGGGCTCCGCTTGCCGAGGCCGTTGCGCCGCGGGAGAGCCCTCTTCTTCTTTTGTCCGGCGTTGGGGTCGTCGTCGGTGCCGTCCTCGGCCGAGTCGCCGTCGCTGGCGGTGCCGCCGGGGCCGATGACCTCGTTGTCCGTGTCGTCGCAGCTCTGCGAGTCGCAGTACTTGATGTCGCCGGCGTTGGAGAACTCGACCTGGTACGAGCACTTGCCGCCGTTGTTGCCCTTGCAGTAGGAGCTCTGGTAGAAGCTGCTGATGATGCCGCCCTGCTTGCGGTTCTGCGCCGCCGGCACGCACCGGTTCAGCCGCGTCGACGCCCCGTTGCTGGGCGAGGACGACGCGAACGGGTACTCGTCGCACTGGTAGCCCGAGGTGTAGCCCTTCTTGGTCGAGCAGCGGTTGCCGCCCGATGCGATGCAGCCCGCCGCCTTGCGTCGGTTCCGCTTGGTCGAAGAGTCGGGTTGGTCGTAGGTCATGCTCTGCCCGATGCCGGCGCACTTTGCTCCTGTTTAAGGGAGAGAAGTGTTAGTTTCGAGGCCCTACGATATACAGAGATAGAGTGGAGGGATTGCTTCTCTTACCGTAGCACATGTTGGTACAGATCTCGTCCAAGCCGTCAGTGCACACGAAGACCATCAGATCTTCGGGGTCACTGCCAGCCTGTCTGTTCATGACATTGCTGGCAGATGTGGCCGCGGCAAGGCCCAGGAGAGATGTAAGAAGCGCGAGATTCTTCATATTGATGTTTGATAGCTGGACTTGGGGGGTTATGGGTGCTAGGCTGTTGTGCTTGATGTGTGGATGTGTCTGTTGGACGAGATTGTTGTACTGAACTTATCACAAGCAGCTTGAGCACGACTTGAGTATGGCCTTTATAGATTCATCTTTACCAGTGTTTGGCTCTATCTTGAGAACTGAAAGTCCTATGTAGAGCATCCACCCTATTTCCCGCCTCACTGACATCCTTCATCCTCCAGCCTCCAAAGCCCCCGAGATGAATCGGTACGTCGTACCCCGAGAACGGACTACTGCGTCGTGAGAGATTACCATATCCAGAGATACCATGTGGCCTGGAACGCATATCTGATCACTACCGGCTTGGAAGTGAATGTGAGATTTTAGCTGTGTGGAATCCGTGGTGAATCTTACATAGATTATTCTTGGCAAGTCACCGACCGAGTAGGATGTAGAGTAGATGGCACTAGTTGATGTTGTCGAGGAGAGTATAGACTCGCAAGGGGCACTGCGTGCTGAACTCCGGGGCCGAGAGGGCTTACCAGCTGCAAGGGGTGGAATGTCTCAGCCGTTGCCATATCTGCCTCTGAGTGGACAAACGGCAGGGCTGTGGTACAGAAAAAGGATGACCAAGGAAGGTGTGGCACATCGATCGTCAATGCCGGCGGAGACTATTGATAAACCTACGAATAATGACATCACAATTGTTCTCGGTCTTGAGCTGGGTGTAGTTTTCGAAGTCACGATCATGCGGCCATAGAACTTTGAGAATTTCTGAGAGTTGTTGATCTGTAGCCGCTATTGGAAACTCCTGACCAGAAATATGGAAGAGTGTCAGCAAGAAGGACAAAAGCAGCCGGGAATAGGAGTTCCAAGCATCTTTCGCATTTACAAGTGCCATACGATCGAGATAATCAATACCCCTTATGGTAAGTCCCCACGATATCGGCACTTGACAATGAAAGGATGCCGGCAAATGTTCCATCTATTTTGATTGGTTATCTACTTCCCATCTGGGTCGTCAAAGATTGGGAATCCAAATCCTTCTCTCACCAAAAGCAGAGAGACAACAATCGGTGGGGATACCCCAAATGGCACTTTTGATATTTGTTTCATCTTTACCTGGCTTTTACATTTTGGTAGGAGGATTCGATCGGTCGTACAGCGGCACAAATGATCCAGTGGGGGCCATGCATTGTGCGGAAGGATTGGATCGACATAGCCTCAGCCTGGCAGCCTGTCAGCTTGGGACATACTTCTTTACCATTGACTATACTGTGACAGGGACTATTTGGGCAGTGATGTTCTTGCTTACCACTCTGCAGGGGTCGCAAAGCTTAAATCTGACAGCCATGCAGTCCTGTGCCTGGCTACCGAGTAGGTTATTCGGAATGACGATCTTGTTTGTCTCTTCTGCCTGGGAACATACGGTATAGTGGGACGCTGGGTCGATCGGGACCGAGCATGGCGATGTGTCAAGAATAGATACGGCATGTGGAAGTTTTGGTCCGTTCTTCTGGCCATCGATATAATTATAGATATTTGAAAGACAATTAGTACCCAAGTACATTGATGTCCCATAATATCAATCTCTGACGACTACGTAATTGTTACCCTTTGTCAAGTGCCACCAAAAAGACGAGACAATAGTACGTTGATTAGCAGCACTTGCCGCCCGCCCCGCTTTATCACAGCTGCCCCCGTTTGTTCTCTCCCTGCCACCATTCCTTCTACCAAATCATCATCGCTCACCTTTTCTTTCCTTTTCGGATTGTCTAGATATAAAAAGATTCGAAGCTGAGCAGGGTCTACTACGAACGCAAGCTCTGAATACACACAATCATCAAACCAATTGGCAACAACAAATCATGTCCGATCATCCAGACCTTTCACTGCCCGCCAGGGCACCGTCAATGGCACGGTACCACGACCAGCCCATGACTTTGCATCCAACAGCTCTCTACACTCTCGTCGACTTGTCCGACGCGGATATGGAAGACCTCCAGCGCGAGTGTGAGGCTGGATGCATTGAAACTGGTCACGAACCTGGCTCCAGTGTCCGTCCCGCACCACAGTCACGTTTTGTCGGCCAGCCGCTGCGCTCTGCCTTTGACTATCATCTCGACTTGGGAACACAAAACACCTATGAACCTAGGTACTTTATTGTTGCCGTCGATGAAGATTGGCGAAGCAAGGGAGTCATTCTAGTGACTCTGGACGACGATGAGCTCGAGTGCAACGTCGACCAGTTTCGCATTAAGGCTGTCGATTCCGGCTTGAGCGTCGTAAATCTGCAAATTGCCAATAGCTCGTGGGATGAAGAAAAAGAGAGCTATGAGTTTGATCCAGGTGACGGTGGCGACGATGGAGATGAGGACAACAACAACAATGACAATCAGGGCGGTGACGACGACGATGATGGCCCCCCAGCACCAACCAAAAATATCCCCCTAGGCTACTATGTGCCCATCTACATTCACTCAAGTCTATCGGAGAACGATGTCACCGCCAAGTTGGAGCCGGCTTTCAAGCAAAAGTCGCCCGAGGACTATGCCTGCCGGGTCCAAGCCAAGCTCACGCCTGCGAATTCAAGCTCAGAGACAACATCCGTCCAGGACCTCATTCAACAGGCCGCTACCTTGCATCCTCTACGCTGTGCAAAGAACCCATACCTTCACAAGACCCACTTGCTCGTCATCGATACAGACGACCCCGTTGAGAACGGTATGCTCATGGTCAAGCTGCCGTTGTGGGACGAGGGCAGCTCATCAACAACGAAGAAGACAGACTTACACCAAGTCGGAAAGAAATTAGCACAAGCCAATCCTCCTCACATCCGGATCCCATATTATTGTCACGACGGCTTGCAGACGCGATTCCTGATCTTGGCCAACGCTGATGCCGAATGGCCTTCAGAGGAGGTGCGGTCTCAGCCTGTCTTTATCATCTTCCAGTACAATACCCACGGCAAGGAGCTCGGCTTTGGAGCCAAGTCGATTGATACTAGTGCTGCGAAGCGGAAGCCGGGCGAGGAGCGATTGGTGTATGCGCCCGAATTGATTACCCGGCCCGGACAAGGTCTGGAGAGAATTTCATGGAGTTACGACGAGGCTGTGAGGAGGTTTCCTTGGTTCTGCCGAGAGAAACGCTTCATTGAGGGTCTAGACAAGACCTTCTTTGCGTGCGTGGACGGAGACGATGTCGCCAAGACAGGTCTGTTATTGGTACGCCGAAAGTGGGACGGAAACGTATGGAACCGGACGCGAGATGAGCTGCTTGATTTGCCCATCGATGGTGTGAAGAGTGTGAGAGTTCCCGTCAAAGAAGCACTTGAAATTCTGGAAAAGGGAAGAAAGGGTGAGACAGACGGCATGAGTGAAGAATTGGTGGGGTTCTTCTCATAGGAATTCGCTGCCTTCGCTAGAAGCGTCCAAGTCTGGCATATGGTGAACCAAACCCAGGGCATACCGTCTTATCTTGTACTACATAAATGGCGAATTTTGGACCATATGACCTTTTACGATCAGCTACGCAAAGCTTTGCGCGGGTAAAATTTCCGAGCCGAATCGCTTACGGATTTCGTCCGCCAGCCCAGCCCAGCCTTACAAAGTCAATGTACATACTCGATGGCGAAAATCGTTTGGGAAAGCAACTGATCCAAGTTTGCTGACTCATAATCAGAGACTGTTAAAGGGAGAAGGAATAATATTGACCGTAATCGATGTGTTGCTCAAAATTAATCAGAGAATGCGATAGCGCCCAAACTCGGCGCTGTGGTATGCTATCAATGGCAATATTTGCGAAATGTGTGTACATTCGGGGCATTTACGCAACAATGGTTCTTCGCATTGCGTCGGCGATTACTTTGCAGAAACATCGCAACAAATTACCTGTTAGGTACGTACCCATGCATGCTTCGTAATGCCACTTCAGCGCAATGAGGTTCGAGGTGCGGCTGAAGATTCAGCGCGTAAGCGACCAGAATGGCCACGGCTCTGGCGGCATCAACAAGATTTGGGCACCAAGAGCAATAAATTCATCGAGGCTCAAGTCTTCTGGGTTCTCTGCTCAAACAATGCATTCGACTAGATATGGCAATTTGTTGTGGAGAGGTACGAGGAAGGGCTTATCAGCACCAACCACCATTCGGGTGGAGATGTGGTGGTCGCACTGCATCAGTATATGGAATGCAGCTGCATCGGAGCACCGTTCCACCGGTGATCACGCCGATCCCAGGCCAATTTGACTATGTCAAATATGAGCTGAAAATGACAAAAATGATTTCTGATATCGCGGCCCGTGCCGATTTCCATTTGACGCCGGGCTTTCTGAACACTGATAGAAGTCATTGGTCAAAACGAATTGATTGATCGTATGAAGGTTGCCTAACCAGTTGACCCTGGCCTCAGCTGTACTTCGGATGCTTTATGTCGGAGTCTCCATGCAGAAGCATCATTCCGGTTTGATTATTACAGGATGAAATTCATTGACTGATGTCAGACAGTCGCGCGCGGCTGTGATCTCTAAAAGCCTCAATTCTGCTTATTGGCAAATTCCTCCATTGGTGCACCGGTACATATTCTGAAGCCATATATGCCTGTCAACCTTTTCTTGAAGAAGACAAATCACTCAAGCGTTGAAATTATTCATTACTATATGTATGAATTAGTGGCATTCGTACCGAAGACGAGAAACCTAAAAACCTATCTCTATCAACATTTACAAAATACAACAGAGTCCAAGTATGGAAGCACGAGATCACATCAATCAATCCGACAGCAACCAGAGTTCTACTGATCAACATGGCCAACAACTCACAGTTGAGGCCCGTTCTCATGATGCCGAGCCTCATGATAACGGGGATTCTGACGTGTCGGGGAACGAAACAAGCGCCCCAGGTACTATTCGATCTCAAGACGAAGAAAGTACTGGTCCACAGGCAGGAACAGATGCCCTGAAATCAATACGGACGACTCATTCAACCCCGCCATCAGACGTCGACCAGCATGAAGTCAACAGCAAACTTCTTGAGGCGGCCCGCGACGGACATCTGGACGACATGAAGGACGCCATCAAGGCAAATGCGGATCTGGATGTTAGAACGGAGTTTTCGAAAGAGACAGCACTTCATCTAGCATGCCGTTTTGGACAAAAACACATAGTCGAGGAACTTCTGAAGCCTGAGTCGGCGTTCAATAACATGAACGCACGGGACAGTGAAGAATGGACGCCGCTACATTCGGCGTGCTCTCAAAATTTCCCTGGGACGATGGATATCCTCCGCATTCTATTCGAGCGTCGTGATCAACTTGGAGATGACGGCGATCGGTTTGACGTCAACGCAAAAGACTGGCTGGGAAGAACTGCATTGCAGTTTGCTTGCGCCTGTTCACCGGTAGATGTCATCAAATTGCTCATCAGCAAGCAAGCCAATGCCGGTGACCCGGACAATTTTGGCGACACACCTTTGACCGAAGCCTGTCGGTCTCCATTAGCGGATGTTCTCGCGATTCTCGAAGTTCTATTAGCCACAGGCGCTGATATTAATGCCCGCAATGCGCACAACTCGTCACCTCTGACTGTAGCGTGCCAGTATCAGTCAAAAGGGGTTGTTCAGTTTCTGTTGAACAACAACGCCGATTTCAATACTCCGGATCACCATGGTTATACACCACTCATCTTGTCTAGTCGATACGGGGATGAAGATATGGTGAGAGCAATCCTCGAGTTTGAGCCGAACAAGGACCACACAGATGAAGACAGCAAAAATGCATTGGATCACGCCACACTCAATGAAACAAAGAACCGAGATAACATCGTGCCACTGCTACTCAACAGGGGTTTGAAGCCGAGTCGCAAGACTGCTTTGCAGATATTTGTCCGCCGAACGCCGGGTATAATTTCAAAAGAGAGTTGGCGGGAAAGTTTCTGGGTCAGCACAGTACACAGAATGCTTGAATGCAATCAACCTCCAGACGTATCACCATCTGACGCCATCAAATCAATCTTGGAATTTGCCAGCAAGGAGGACAAACTTTCCGCAATGTTCCATGCTGGCTCTGAGGACCATTTTGAAATTCTTTTTGGTTTGATGGAGGACTTACAACTGAATACTGAGATATGCAACATCATTTGGCTCCGAAATCAAACCGATGAATACCCAAACAATGATTTATGGCAGTCTTGGTACTTAGACAGACTCAAAAGAAAAAAGCGCCAGGAGGACTTGTGGTTGGGCCCGGCGGCCTCGGTTGCGAAGTGTTCGCCAGACACCATCCTCCAATGGTCAGCATATCATGGTGATCACACGCTTGCATGGTATCTTTTAAAGACATCAGAGCGGGACCCCGTGGATCTAGCGGAGGACATACGCTTGGCAATGCAGATAGCTAAGGCAAGAAAGTCAGCGAAACTGAAGCAGCGTAAGACAGATTCAGCCCGACATGAGGCAACTGAGCGCGACAAGGTGGTCGCGTCAGAAGAACAGCACGAATATTCCAAACGCTACGAGTCCACCGTGGCTATACTCAGCAACGCAACAGCACTGGAGCGTATTGTCAAGAAGCTGCCAGAGCGCCCAGCGGTGGATGCTGTCCAGGACAAGGAGACCTTTCTTCAGGAGTACGACGCCACGATCATAGACTTCTATCAGCAGGATGGCCAGACAGATTTGCTGAAAGCATCAGCCAGTGTCTTCGATCTGGTATATGCCGGCGACGATTCAAGTGTGGACAAAGTCATGGAAAGCGCAAAATCGACTTTTGCGGAAATGACCAGGAACACATTGAGAGAGGACGAGGAGAAGGAAAAGAAAGAAATACTGCAGCTGCGTTGGATCCATCTTCCTGCGAATCATGTGAGTTCTGCCGAGCCGGATATTTGTCAAGTATTCACTAATGCGTGCTTCAGATGGATTGGATGGAGGTAGGTTGGTTCTTGTGCGGTGTCGGCCGCTTCGATGCTAATTACTGTATGTCCAGCATTTGGCATTGCGTATATTTAATGCAAAAGGTGCAACCGATGAGGAAAGGAATTCCTTCTTTGATATGGTGCAACGAGGCCGAGTCGAGCTACCAACTGACCAATCCGCAATTAAGTTCATGAAGCCAGTCTGCGTTGTAAGTCGAATCTAGACTTTTGGAGCGTCCCTGGAACACTACTGATCATACTCAAGAAAGAGGAAATACCACAGAAGGCCGATGATCCAAGATCTATCTCGTCAAAGTCTGATACAGGCCGAGGCGACGAACACCAGGGCCATTATGCCGCCTCTGATGCGGAAACCGCTGAGAAGGCTAGTGGGGCATCCACGCAAGTGAAAACGAAAGTCATCCCGAAAACCTCCCAAGAGGCAAAAGGTTCGTGACCGTGACAAACCTGACAACATAGCCGAGAAATTCCTGACGCGTAGCTTCATAAATAGCTGGGTTTCAGAGATTGGCACTCTACGTAAGCTTATCCGTTACCTTCTTATTTGCGGATTCCTGATCACATGACTAGACGCCTTACATCACATTCGGCTACTGTGAAGCACCCAAACGAGGAAAGCCAGACTCAAAGCACAAACTTCTTCTAGAGAAGTATGTTGGAAGTATCTTGCATGGACCAAGGTCATTGGATCGATTCTATTACAACTCCCTAGTCGATGACAAGATGAATCAGCGCGACAGGAGCCAAGTAGTCACTCGCAAACTCCTCAAATCAATAAAGCAAGGCATGGTGCCTAAAGAGACAGGAAAATGGCCATTCCTGACCGTGGATCAGCTTTGGGTTTGGGTCATTGACAACAGTAAGTGGACCTCAGTCATGATATTGTTGCCGTTGTTGTTGGTTTACCCAGCCCCTGCGCTTCGCTAACGTATGCACCTACCTAGAGACTATCATCACCTCATCAACCCATCGAGAAGATCAATTTGATGATATATTGGTTGAGAGGATCTTTCACGAACTACGGAAAGGAAGTAGCGAAGGCTCAGGCCAAACACCACCATCCTCAGCCATCGAAATGAGTCACTTTTTGGTCAGCAGTTGTGTTGATTTCCTCAACAATCTGACGTGGCAAGACGTTTGTCACAAAAAAGACAAGAGTATCAGCGAGGATGCGATGTCTAAGCCAGTGCGTTTGTTGTACGCGGATAGTCTCAATGATGTGGTAAGTGACAAGTGACCTACTTCCAAATTGGCCTTGGTGATTTGCATTATGCAATTCTGTTCGAGACACATCATAATTAATATTTATTTTTTTCGTGCAGATGGCTACTGAAAAGGAACTTTTTCGAAAGTTCAAGGGACGCATAACAAAAGAAAAGAAAAACCTGGAGCCGAAACCGAAAAAGAAAAATGGGAAGCGTATACCGAAGCAAGATGACACCAAGACTCCAGAGCCAAATGGCAGCGACAATCGCGACACAGAATTCAAGTCACTGGAGAATCTCAAACAGGACAAGAGAGACTGGAGGGCTATTCATCGCGCTGCTAAGCTTCTGGACGAGGTCAAAGATATTCGGGATGAGCTCGTGATCCTAGAATTTCTGGTCACTCAACAGGAACACGTCTGGAACAGTCTGGTGGATCCCAATTCGGATAATCACGATGCACGAAGCCCCAGATTCACGGCCAAAGAACTGGACGTCATGATCAAAATGACGGACACAATTCAAAAATCGGTACCATAAATTTCCTTTTACATCATTTTGATAATTGGCTGACCATGATCAGGTGAATGATTTACTCAAGCTTGAGGAAGACAGTATCAAGATCAAAGAATCAATAATGTCCCGCGATCTCGTCGAGACGTCTGCGAAACAGGGTCTTGAGTTGGTCGATCTAGGCAAAGAAACCAAAGAACAAAATAATAAATTGGTCCTTTTGGGGCGCAATGCCGAAAAACAGACTGAGAAGTTGGTCACCCTGGCAGACAGAGCCGACCAGCAGAGTGAAGACAATGCTAGGCAAGAAAAGATACTAATGCTCTTCACTGTTGTCACTGTTGTATTTGTAAGCATTGCCCGCACAACTACCACTCCATCAGCAGCTAAGGATAATTGCTAGACTCCTCTGTCATTCTTGGCATCGTTCTATGCTTTGAACACCAGCACGTCCCGACACAACGATGATGGAGAGCTTGAGTATGAGCCAGACTGGATGAATCAAAGGATCTGTGAGTAACACCCCCTTGGAAGATCAATTTTGGTCATCGATAAGAGGCTGATATCACTTTACAGATGGAATATCAGCTGCCATAGTTGGACCCCTTCTCATTTATGCGTTCTTTGGGGAAATAAAGAAACTGCTTGTCCCCATCGAGAAGATGATCGATCGAATAGCGTGGCCGTGGCTGGTTGATCTGCAATGGATTTGGGGCCTGATCAAATGGATGGGCCCGGTGGCCACGCACAAGACTGCCTCGACACCTGAAGGAGGATATCACAGGTCCGACAGCAGGCGAAGCCGTGATATAATGGTAGAAGAGGGTATGCCTGCAGTTGACAGCCGGCGAAGGCATTACAACACACCAGCATAGGCTTCGGCAATTTCCGATATTCTGTTCGACGTCTTGTCGCAAAAAAGCCGCAGCAGTTTGTTCGAGTCCTAATTTACTATTTTCCATCGTGAGACTGGAATTACCATCAATTTTCAGCTCCAAAATCATTTTCAGTATGACCCGCTTCCTACCCACTTCAATCATGCAGTCGAAGTGTTATAACTTGTGCAGCTTGTTCGCTACCGACAAGCATTTCCTAGTACCCATAAATTGCCTAGGACCATACACGTGATGGGACAATCTCCCGCCCATAGCTCCCAACAGGCAACTTGCAGTTTTCAACGGTTCCTCCAACCCAGACACGATAGACTTCCAGGAGTCTTTAGAAACTAATACACGTATATTGTTCAAATACCCAAAATTCCAACTCAGCTCTCACCATGGCCTTAGAAAGCAAATTTGAGCTCGACTCACTGCGTTGTCTCCTCTTGGAGGCCGGGCTCAAAGGGATGGTATTTGGCGACTCCGATGAAGGCATGCATACGAGTGTGGCTTCCTACTTTTCCAACACGGCCAAACTAGAGCCGGCCTTCATCGTCTGCCCCGAAGCCGCCGACCAGCTCTCGGCAGCAATCAAGGCCCTGGTCGGCGCCGGGGAGAAATTCGCCGTCCGCAGCGGCGGCCACTCACCCGTGGCAGGGTCGAACAGCATTGAAGGCGGTGTCACCATTGATCTCAGCCGGCTGAATGAGATCCGCTACGATGAAGATACCAAGCTGGTGACGTTTGGCCCAGGCGTGCGCTGGAAGCATGTCTACAAAGCGCTCCAAGAGCACGGCCGCATGGTCGCAGGCGGCCGGGAAGGCGATACTGGCGTCGCTGGATTTCTTCTCGGCGGAGGCAATACCTGGTTCACGGCACAAAGAGGCCTCGGATGCGACAACGTCGTCTCGTACGAGCTGATGCTGGCAGACGGCCAGGTCATCACGGTTCAGCAGAATGGAGAGCACGGCGATCTCTTCCGCGCTCTCAAAGGCGGATCCAACAATTTTGGCATCGTAGTCAGCTTCACCATGGGTACTTTTAGGTGCGGAGATATCTGGGGAGGAACGACATTGTCGTCGAAAGAGTACACCCTCGATGCACTTGACGCTGTGGTGGAGTTCACCACCAATCTGCCGCAGAATCCACACAGTAGTCTGATCGCGGCCGTCAACTACATTCCCCAGATCAAGGACATCGGGGTCGGGGCAGCGATGGTGGAAACACGCGGCGTGGAAAATGCTCCTGCATTCGACAAATGGGCAAAATTACCCAAAATGGTCGATACTACAGGCAAGAAGTCAATACTTGCCATGGGACTTGAGACCGCGTTGCCTTATGACATGTAGTAAGTTCGACATTTCTCCTGGCCTGTTCCTCGAGCATAGAATGAGAGTTTGACATAAGATTGCAGCGATACTTGGTTCACATTGACCATCAAGAACGACGTCCGCATCATGCAAAAAGCCGTCGAAGTACACGAATCACTGGTCAATGACCTGAAAGCCTTCATACCCGATGGGGACTTTGTGACCCAGTGCCTATTCCAGCCACTGCCGACGACCTTTGCCCAGCGCTCTGTAGAGCTGGGCGGCAACGTCATGGGAATCGAGCGGAACGAGTCCGACGGGCTGCTGTTCCAGCTCAACGCAATGGTCAAGACAGTCCAGCAGCACGAATTTGCCCACCCGAAAGTAAAGTCTGGTGTTCAAGTCATCAAGGAGTTTGCCGCAACTGTTGAGGGCGGCCTGCTGGACTGGGTATACCTGAACTATGCGGATGCAAGCCAGGACCCCCTTGGCAGCTACGGAGCTGAGAATGTCAAGTTCATGAATGAAGTCGCCGCTAGATACGACCCGAAGAAGGTTTTCCAAGTGCTCTGCCCTGGAGGATTCAAGCTCATCGGTCAGACGGCTTGAATAGATGACAATTTCTGCTTTTTCAATGACGACTTCAGCTTCAGTCTCCCGTCGCCACGTGGTTTTAACGAGTGCCAGTTAGCTAAATAAAAACTACTTGGTAGTCGGTAACTCGGTCAATATATGACAGTGTATAGTGGAGATGAAATACGAGATATATTAATGACGAATAAGCGAGCATCCACAGACTCAAATCCAAGCTCGGGGCGGGGTCAACACCGTGCCATCCTATAGTCTTGGCTCTCCAACACGGGCATCCGACCATCGGCAGATCACCGAAAAAATCAACAAGGATTGCAAACTTTCTGACCCTCGCTCTGCCAATATCTTTCCCCTCATAGTTACGTTTACATTGGTCATGCCCCTTGAACTTCAGGCCACTTGATATACACTGCTCCGCGAGCACTTCAAACGATTCTCACCACCATATTTCATGTGATAGACGTGAGAAGACACAATGCTTGGGAATACGAGCTTATCGAGCGCCCTATGGCTCATCTTGACCGTTGCGACCAACCCATCATGGGCGGCCGAAGCTCTGCATAGGCGCGAGTTCTTCTTCGTCGGCGGCGAATATGTCAACACGACCGCCGGGACCGTACGACAGAACCAGATGTACGTCGAAAAGCTGAGCCCGGCGGCAGCGATCACACAGCCGTATCCCCTGATCCTGGTGCACGGCGGCGGACAGGACGGCACCGTAAGTAGAACACATCATTCTTCGATCATCATGAAAATGTACAACCTGGCTGACATTTCCACTCTTTTGTCAAAAAGAACTGGCTGAACAAACCCGACGGTGGCACTGGCTGGGCGTCCTGGTTCCTCGACAACGGCTACGAGGTCTACATTGTCGACGAGCCGGCGCGCGGGCGGTCGGCTTGGAACGCCCTCGGCGGGTTTCCGACCAGCACTTTCTCGGTCGAAACCATTTCGTCTCGCTTCACGGCGGCCCGGAACTCTTCCGTGTGGCCGCAGGCGGAGCTGCATACTCAATGGCCCGGCGTAAGCAATGCACCTCTTCTCTTTCTTACCCAAAGAATTACACTGACGAGCAAACCGAACAGTCGGGCCTCCCCGGCGACCCCATATTCGACACGTACTACGCCTCGGTAGTCCAGGGCACCGCCAACGGGACGGAGCACGAGCGGGCGATGCGCGCCGCGGGAAGCGCCCTGCTGGACCGCGTCGGCCCCGCCGTCGTGCTGACGCACTCCCAGGGCGGGCCGTACGGGTGGTCGCTGGCGGACGCGCGGCCGGCGCTCGTCCGCGCGCTCGTGCAGATCGAGCCCAAGGGCCCGCCGTTTCGCGAGGCCGTCTTCTCGTCCGAGTACACGCGGCCCTGGGGCCTGACGTCGATCCCGTTGGCGTACGACCCGCCGGCGGCGAATGGAACGGCCCCGCTCGAGATGATGCCGGTCAACACGACCAGTGCCAATTTGACCGATTGCATTCTCCAGGCTGAGCCGGCTCGCCAGCTGCCGAACCTGAAAAATGTACCCGTCCTAGTCGAGACGGGCGAGGCGTCATACCACGCTCCCTATGACCATTGCACCGTATCTTTCCTCCGGCAGGCTGGGGTACAGGTGGAACACTTGGAGCTGGGCCAAGTCGGAATCCATGGGAACGGCCATAGTAAGTACTTCTGGTTCCGTACAAGCTCCTTCGCTCTTGTTAAAACTAGACTGCTGACCCGGGATTTCATAGTGCAATTTTTGGAAATGAACAGCGATGATATTGTCGCCAAACTCCACGCATGGATCGTCAAGACGGTTGCAAGTTGAGATATGCATGACCGATGCCTACAAAGTAGATACACGCCCTGAAACTCGATTCCATCATGACGAGTATATATCTGTTTACCATGATATAGTATTTACCCAGACTCCTGCGAGTTTCGCTAGTGACCACGTGGATGCATAGCTTTATACGACAAAACATCCGCAAGTTGCGGTCAACATCAAGACGGCAAGGGCAGTCGAGCGCAGCACGTATGTTCGTGATTCAACCCGTTTCATGTCACAGCAGCAATATTGCAGCACAAAATTTGATGTACAAGTTGTAGTCACATTGGAAGCCTTTTCTCCTTTTCGCTACGTTCCTAAGCCATTCCCTTTTTTCGATGCGACCAGAGCATAATAAAGCTTCAAAACAAGACACTCCTCGATGAGCAAGCATTTTTGCTCCAACCATGCGACCCATTTGGCATACACGAGTAGCGTGCTGCGGGCTTCCACCTTCTTTCAAATGAAAACACGGAACACCGAATGCCTGCCAAGAACATGAAAATCTACTATAAATCAAGCATGCAGCTTTCATTTTACACGTGACGCCGAGAGCTCTTGTCGCCCCTCGAAATCATTTAGCCTCCAAGTCTCTTTGGAAGCCTAGTCAAGGCCAGATAACACAACCTCTGGCATCATTAAGACTTGTTGGATGCCTTCCACGTCTCAAAGGCTTCAGCGAGCTGGTTGGCAGCCGCAGGCTCCTTCACCTGCAACACCCAGGTCTCGAGGCCTGTTCCATCATCTGTAGAGGCCATGACCCTGACGGTCTTCTTGTCGGCCTTGTATTCGACACCAGATAGCAAGCTCTTGTTCATCGCAATGTGTCCCCGAGGATCGGCGCGGAGAAGGATTCGCACCTGGCCGGTGGTCTTATGCTTGAGCAAGCGCAGTTGACCAACGCCCTGGGTTACCCATGGCGACTTGGACGACGGGCTATCCTCGCCCGGCTTGACATCGACATATTTGATCGCCTTGGCCCTCACTTCATGAACAGTTTCCTCGTCCTCTTCACCGGCGCGACCCTCGGTCAAGGAAATTTGCTCTTGGGGTGGTTCGGCATCGCCCTCGGCTTGCGCTGCCTGCGGCTCAGGGGTGCCGCCGTTGACGGGCGTGGTGTTGATGCTCGAAGCTGCTGGGAATGGCGAATTGGCACCGGGGGCACCGGGGGCACCTTTGGGCTGAAGGCCACTAAAAACGCTGGGGGTTGAAGAAGGCTGGGGCGCGAATAAGTTTGTGGAACTTTGGGTAGGGGTTGGCTTAGGGGAAGCCGAAGTGAAGCTGAAGGTAGGGGCAGGAGTCGCACCGTTTGTCTGATTGCCAAAGAGAGACTGGCTCTGATCAGCTGGCGCGGGCGCCGACGGCGCTTGTTGTCCGCCGAATTGGAAGTTAAACGATCCGGAGGGGGTCGGCGTGCCGGAAGCTCCGCCAAAGGACTGGGTAGAAGGACCACTTGCGTTGTTTGCGAACGGGTTGGGGGAGGATCCTCCGCCAGCACCAAAAGTGAACGATGAGCCTCCACCGGGGGTCGGGCCTCCGCCGAATGTAAAAGATGGGCCACTTGTACCGTTGCCGTTTGGCTGCGAGTTCTGGCCGAATGTGAACGACGAAGAGGCGTTATCGACGCTGGGAGCAGAACTCTGCTGGCCAAAAGTGAACGAAGCATTGTTGTTACCGAAGCCAGAAGCAGGAGCCTCTTGCTGCTGAGGCTGAGATCCAAACATACCCGATGCCTCGAAAGATGGTGCAGGCGAAGGGCTCGCATGTCTGGCCGCACCACCGGCAGCTCCTCTCAGTCTCTTCGGAGTCAAGATCTTCCTTCCCCCGACAGGGCTGTTTGTCGCGGCAGACTCTCCAGTAACATTGCCGAACATCGACTTCTTCTCTGGCTGGCTATTTGCCGGTGCCGTTGACTGAGATGCGCCAAACGAGAACGAAGGAGCCGAAGGCTGGCTCGCGGCATCATTATTGCCATCAGCCCTGCCAAACATGACCTTCTTGGCTGGCTGAGAGTCGTCCTCAGCGCCTCTCTTTGAGGAAGTATTGACACTGCCACCAAAGGGATTGGCGGGCTGAGCTCCGAACATATTGTTGGGAGCCGCAGATGAGTTGTTGTTTCCGAAGAGAGAGGTTGCAGAACCCGCAGCATTGCCGCCAAATAGATTTGCCGCAGGCTTCGGGGGTTCGGTCGAGGGCTGGAAGCCACCGAAAACCGGTGCTGCACTTGGAGTCGAGGGAGTCTCCGCGATGGACTGTCCAAAGCTGAAGCTGGGTTGTGCGGGTTCTTTTGGAGCCACGGAAAAGCCGTTTGACGTAGGCTGGGCTCCGAAATTGGGTTTGGGTGCAGATCCAAACAAGGATTTCGGTTGCTCCGGTGCCTCAGCTGGCTTGCTAGACTCTCCAAACAGTGGCGTGGGTGCGGGAGTGGAACTTCCAAAAGAGAACGTCGGCGTCGGGGCTGCCGGTGCCTGTGTGCCAAAGAGTGACGTGGTGGCAGCAGGTGTGGCACTGGCCTTGTCGTTTTCAGCGGGCTTCGCGGGAGCGCCAAACAAGTTCTGGGAGGGTTTAGCAGTTTCGCCAAATAGCGAGCCCGCGGATGTAGCAGGTGTGGTCTTCTCTGCCTCCGGCTTGTTGAAGCTGCCAAACAGGGACTGGGATGACTGCTGAGAGCTACCCGCCGGTTCTGAAGGTTTCGCGCCAAACAACGACTGAGATGATTGTTGCGCACTCTCGGATGGCTGCTCCGAGGGCTTGGCACCAAACAGGGACGGAGTTGGTTGCTCTGGCTTATTCGTGCCGAAGAGAGACTGAGTGGGCTCCGATGACTTTCGCTCGCTTCCAGCCGGCTCTTCCGAGGGCTTCGCACCGAACAAGGGTTGCGCCGCTTCTTCTGGTTTCTTAGCACCAAAGAGAGGTTGAGCGGGCTCCGATGGCTTCGTGCCAAAGAGAGACGTGGTCGGAGCCTCAGTTGTGGTCGAAGGTTTGAAAGATCCAAAGAGCGATGAAGAAGAATTGGGCCGGTCATTTCCAGCTTCTTTAGGCTCGGTGGCCTTGTCTGTCGACGGAGCAGGCGTGGCAGACGTGAAGCTGTTGGGCTTGCTGCCAAAAGTGATGGGTGTTGTCGCTGCGTTGAAGGTGAAATCGCCAGGGCCCTTGGCTGGAGCTGGAGTCTTTGCTGGCTCCAGTTCGGGGGCAGCCTCCTTGACAGGAGACGCCGCACGAGACGTCTGCTCAATGGATGTTTCCCGGAGAGGCTGCCCATCAGATCCAAATGACACGCGACCAAATAGACCGCCCTTTGACGCATTGGCCGCTGGCTTCTCTGCCTGATCATCTGCAGGCTTGTGGAAGCTGCTCGCGAACGGGTTCGGAGTGGAAGCAGCAGGCTTGCTCAGGCCAAATAGTGACGGTGTTCCGGTTCCGGTAGTGACAGGAGGCGTAGCAGTGCCAGTACTGGCCACAGCGCTCGGCGCGGCATCTTGGCTGCCTGTCTCGGGTTGCGACTGATCATCTTCCGAGTCACTGTCATCGCCGTTTTCTGCACCACTGTTGTTTGCTGAGCTCTCGGAGAGATAACCAAAAATATTGGTAGCTTTCGGCGCAAGGCCCGAACCGAACTTGTGGGTGGATAGCACGGAGTCTTTGCTGGTGTTCAGCGACTGGCCGGGCTGGAACTGAGTCGACTCCAGTTTCGATGACTCCACAACGCCGTTGGAGGGCGGACCGTAAGGGTTCGACTTGACATCAAAGGCGGACTTGGGACCCTCAGTGGATTTTGCTACGCCAAAGAGTGATGGCATGGGAGCAGCCGAAGCAGCGCTTGCGCTTGCGCCGAAAGCTGCTCGCTTGAGAGGTGATCCTACAGGGGTTGAGCTTCCCGATTGAACATTGTTGATGATGCCCTCTAATCTGGAACGCGCGGCAGAAGGCGTGGACTTTTGGAGCTTGCTGCGTGAGTTCTCGTCATCATCGTCGTCTTCGTTGGCCCTGCGCTTGCTCTTGACGGGGGTCGGAGCAAACTTGTGCGTGCCATCGGTAGAAGCTGGATCGAGAGTTCGTCGCTTGTTTTGGTTGAATCCAGAGTTCAGTGGCATGTTGTCTTTCATCTGGACATCGTCATCTGCCTTGCGCTTGGTACTGGTGCTAGCCGAGAAGCCCTTTGCTGGGCTGTTTGCACTGGCCGGCGCGGCCTTCTCAGCCTCTGGTGCGGGCTCAGGCAAGTTATGTGCTTGCCGCCACTTGCGCATCACTTCCGCTGAAGGCTTGACATTTTTGAACTGGTATAGACCGTAGCGCAACATGATGAGGCCACGACTCTTTTCATACTCTTTGGCAAAGTTGAGAATGTTCAACTTCCAGTCCTTCTTGGCAAAGATCTCGTTGGCGGCGTACTTGAGCCGCCTTAAATCGAGAATACAGAAGAACTGTCTCCTCTGATCATCATCAAACTCTGGCGGGCACTTATGAGCCAAGTATTGATCGGCATAGACCGTGCCTTTGCGACCCTTCAAGCTGCTGGGGACTGCATCTGATATGGCTGCACCCGTCAGTCCGGGGTCGGGCGAAGGTATCCTCTGCTTGAAGAGCTCTTGCGAAGCCGTGCCTGCCATGCCATGTGAAGGCGCCTTGGACGCAAGTTTGCGCACCGAGGCGGGGGTCTTGGTGACCTCGGAGGGGAGTTTGGGCGCGAAGGGAGTGGTACGACTCGGCTTGGGAGTCGTCGTTGTTCGGAAGAGGTCCTTGACAACAGGAGGGTTAGAGGTGGTTGGGGCACTCGCAGCGACGCGACTGGGCCTCTGCGAGCTTCGCAGGGGCGAGGCGCGATTCATCGGGACGAGCGAGGATCGAAATCTGCTAGAAGCCGGGGTGACGGAGCTGTGCGAGCTGGATGTGGCGCTCGCGCTCGGCCGGCGCGGCGTTGGGATCGGGTTAAAGCTGGAAGACATGATGCCTAGAGCTCCGAAGCTTAGCTGTGTGGGAAAGGGGACGGCTGCAGCTCAATGAAGCTGACTACGCCGGGATCGCGGAACGCGGCTCTGAAATAAACAGGAGTCGTATCGTACGCGCTGATCCAGATGGACTCGTCTAGAAGTCGATGGGCTGACACAGCATGCTCGAGGCACCGAAGACAGAACGAGGCAGGACGTGCCTTTTCGAGGGCACCAGGCGGCCAAAGAAACCAAAAGCAGGTGCAGGAAGAAAGAAAGAAAAGAAGGTTTGAATTGGGATGCAGAGATTAATGCAGGCCAACGAGCTTCATCCTCTGACACGATGAAAGGCGCGTGTTGTTGAGGGCTGAGGCCGGAGGGTGGATGGTGTCGTGTATTGATTTTTCGACAGTGGTTCAGTTTTTTGGGCGTTGCAGAAATCGCAGTCGGGTTGTCGTTATTTTGGGGTGGATCAGCAAGGAAGGGTGGGATGGGTTTGAATGCGCACCGCAGAGAGAGAGAGAGAGAGAGAGAGAGAGAGACACGCCACTAGGCACCTAGCAACCGCGACCTGGCCTTGTCTTGCTTTGCTTTGCGTTGCCTTGCTGTGCTCCAGTCCAGTGCTTTTCCTCTGCTTTTGGTTGGTGAAATGCTGGCAGCCAGTGAGTGAGTGGCCAGTGTGAGCCGGGAAGGGCAGGCGCCTACGGCAAGGTAGGCTTGCGCTAAACCAAAAATACGACCCGCGCCTGCTAGCCCGAACCCAAGGGCTGGAGTGCACGGACCACTTTGCTGCCAAAACATTCCATCCCCTCCCCGTTTCCCGCGTCGAGCTCAATCTTGCCATTGAATTCACCTCTCTCCATCCCTGGGAGCTGCTCCTTGGTATCCCACCGCCGCGCGACCTCTTTTCCCGGTGAGCTCTGCCCGCACGTCTCGGCGCGTCAATCGTCAGCCCCTTGCCCGCGTTTTTTGGCGTTCGCGTTTTCGTCGAATCAATCACATGCAGGGCCTTTCTGTTGCATCTGCATTCTGCCGTGATCCCCTATGCTCAGGTTCCCAGGCACTTGGTTGAGGCATGTAATCCGTAACTTTTTTTGTCAGCATTGTTTACTGGCATCGCAAGGAGATCATGAGAGCCAGTAGCAACTTACTACACCATCATATCAGAGCGCTTTGGAAACTCCAAAAGTCATACGTAGCATACTAGTATCATGTGATCATGTGCTATATTCTGGACTTCTCTCAGGCTCAGTCCAAGCACCCTTGATATCACAGCTTTTTGTGATGATGTGACCTCTGGGCTGCGGCATATGAGACTGCTGGAGTTCATTTGACTTTGAGGTCGTTGAGCCGGACCATATTCAGAGCTGTACAGATTACAGCGTCCACTCCAAGAAAACGTCACCACGTGCATTTACTGTATATAGGTATGGTATAAACGACTTCTGCGTCCTGCAAGTAAGCCAGTAGGTAATATGACAAGGTCCAGCCTCGATGCAGGCACCGCATCATGAATGTACTTCATCCTGCGACAGAATGCATCACAACCACGCCTTTCCGACAGCGTCTGAGGCACAGATGCCTTGCAGTCTGAGTCATCCTGCACAACTGGTCGGGTCAATATAGAGAGCTAACGGCTTGTTTCTAGACAGTTTGCCTACACGTGCAGCGACTCGGTCTTCTTTATTCTTGTAATTATGGTAATGGTATTGGTATTGGTGGTTGTGGTTCTCTTATCTGCTTTTGGTGGGTTCAAGCCTTCCATTCACACGTCTAAGTGTCCAGCATAAAGATTGCCATCTCCTCAGTTGGCCACACTGATCGGACCAACTTGTAAAACTCATTGGTCGTTCCAGATTACACGTCCAGGTTGGAATTTACAGCTTGGCCTTGGTCTGGGCCTTCTTCAGGATAGGCTCCATCTTGGTCGCCTTCATAACGTCGCCCTTGACCTTGAGCTTTCCAGACATGAAGAGCCGTTGTGCATTTGCCTGTCCGGCGACTAGCTTGCCAAAGTCCTCATCGGAAAGCGAGAGGGTGACTATAAATAGAATTCCTTGTCAGCATGGTTCACAGGCTTAAATGGCTTCAAATGTGGCAGTAGAATTGCCATAGTATTCTTGCTGCAATGGGGAATAACGCTGTCGCATACCTGTAGGCTTGTTTCCTAGTCCCGTACCGACCGTGCCGCTCTGCTTGAGGTCGATGTGCCAGCTCTCCGTCTCGCCGGCCTTGTTCTTCAGCGTAAAGGCGAACACGGCGTTGCCCTGCTTGATGGCATCCTTCTTGTCGGCTTCGCTGGCAGTGAGGGCAGAGTTGATGGCGTCGAAAGCGACCGAGGAAGGAAACTTGTCTGAAGAAAGAGGAATGTCAGAACTTTGTGGTTGCGATGATGCGACGCCAGGGAGAGAAGTGCCAGTGCATACCGTTCTTGAGACTCATTTTGGCGGATAGATTATACTCGTTGGTAGCGGGGTATCGGGATTGCAGTGATTAGAGCTGAGAGAGTTGCAAATGAACTTGTCGGATTTTGAAAACGAATAACTTTGGTGATCGCAGGTGGTGGAAGAAAAGATAGAGTTCGTGGGCAGCCAAGCTGATCATAAGCATTGGAGAATGACATAGACCGACTCGCGATCGACAACCACATGTCAATTGTACCTCGGCGCCCGTCTGGTGCTGCTCACCTGGCATCAGGCATTCATGTGGCCTGAGCCGAGCTCATGGCTCTAGCACTAGCGTACCGAGCACCGAGCACTAACTGTGAATTCCAGTGAGTCCAGTCAGTGCACGCCGACCAAAGTGTGGGGGAGATCCGTCCGTGTCATGGTTCCGGGTCTCAAATCCCTAACACTTCCCCAGAGTCCATTGTCCAACAGACTGGTGATATTGGCGATCCGGCAATTGGTTCGACGGGCGTGCTGGTTTTCACCTGGGGTTTCTGGGAAAGGGAAGCTCGTCCTTGGTCTGTTGAATTACTGTACATACGGACGCAGTCTCACTTAGGCCCATAGTTTGATACAGGAGAACTGTACAACGAAAGAAGCAAGCAAACACATCGTTGGCAGGGAACCCAACAAGGAATTGCTTGCATTTTATCAGCGTGCTTGGGGCCATCTGAGTGAGGGTGGATCATGACTTTCAATAGCTGCCGAGTTTCTCCAAACAGCAGTCGAGGTCCATTAAAAGAGACTTGATAGCCACATGGTTTCTTCTCCAACTGCCGAACATTTATAGGCCAAGATAACCATTATCTGCCGAGCTGAACATGTAGCGCTGAAGAAAAGGAAACAAGTCAAGAAGAAGAAGAAAATACCAAGAACCCAAAGCGAAGCGCAGGTCGGCATTCCAGAAAACCAGTGATGTTCACAGTAAGTCGATTGGTATACTGGATATTAGGGATCTGAAGAATGAATTTGTTACACAAAAGAAACGGGCTATGTTTGCGCAAATACCAAGTTACAGCGCATGAGCAATCCACGGAATATGTTAGCCTCCAAGATGCATCTCGATATGCGCCACCTAGAACCAGGGCTTCATGAGATTGTACTCTCAGTCGGCGATAATAAGAAGCTTGAGCAAACCCCGACCTGAGCCACTATGATGGACCATTAGACTTGGCGGGAAAGGCTTGTCGGATCGCATGCTCCCGTACCGGCCCTGCTGCTCAAGCATAAACGTGGGATGGTGTTTTTCTACCTTTGGGCATTGAGACATGCAACGAATCGACGGGGCAAATGGGAACACCATTGTCTGTATTCGGTAACTGCGCTTTGAGGGATGTCGAGCCACCACTCTCAGCTCCTCCCGCCCTGGCGCCCGAGCCAGTATTATACCTTGGACCCGACAACCTGGAGAGGAGAGATCTCCCAGTAAAACACCGATACTTGTTGTACATCGAGCATATCCGTCTCATCATCCATGGATCTGCGACCCGTTCGGCCAGGTACTCACGACAGACACATCAAATCGTCTGTTCTGGGGGCATTTTCTACACTTTTATAAAACCCCTTCCACCCCTGCAGTGGTCCTTTGGCCCTGGTTCTGGCTTGCTGCTAATGTAGGTCTGCAAGTACTATCCGCCCGCGGCTGCACTCTCGTTCCGGACTCCTTCATTCCATGGTTCCCGGGATCTTTTTATTGTTGGAGCTTGATCGAAGTTCATGGTCTGATTCGAATCGTCTCGGCTTGACCCTGGACTCGATCCGCCAAGCGAGATCCCAAAAGTCCCCAAGAACCGGCGCGCTGCTCCCATAACGCACTCGGCGTCTGCAAACTGGTGTTCTTTCGTCAAGGTTCCTCTGTGGACCGCCGACCGGCCACTCTCATGTCTGTCGGAATGGCCTGACTGGGCATGGGCGGCAGATCTGCAATAGGTTATTCTAGCTGTAGGTAATGTAGCTGTGGTGCCACTGGCAGCCAAGCCACCAGCAGCAGTCAAAACTACCTCGTTGGCAATCAATCATGGCGTCCTAATGATGCCCGCCCAGTCTGGCGCAGACGGCCAAGGTGCCTGGCCTAGGTACACTACACACAAGCTCGTCCAAAAGGGCTTTATGCCACCAATCAGAGTTCATGGGATCGTATCAGTTGTCAGGCCTCTGGAATCCTATCGAAGCAAGCAACCGGTGAGCGTGGTCTCGGTATCTGCATCTATTGCGCCAGCCAATAATGTAGGTATGTATCGGAACCCGGGTGCAGCGTTACCATGCTGCTACAGTAGATGATGAGCTGTGAGCTGGGCCTTGCTGCTGGGTATCATGGGCAGTCTGACCAGCATGACGTAGCAATTAGAGTTTCGGAGCTAGCAGACGTTGAATTGCTTGGATCTTATACCCGTGCAACATGTCAGCAGAGGTGGAACTGTACACAACCTCTGTCCATACGAGCATGCTCTGTACCTAGACTGTCTGTGTGTATAATAGACTCGTTGAAGATTATTCAACCTGAAGTATCTACCTAGGAATGTATGTAAGTAGTCTGGGTGATCCCCGTTAATGCATGCCCCATGCGTACATATACACATGACAGCAGCGCAAGCGCTTCCATCTCGTTCGGAGCATCCCTGCTTGTCATGCCATGTTCCCAATGTTTCCCTTGAGGGGAACGCACGGTACTTCGTCCCTCACCCTTGGGTCAGTCACTTTTGGGCCAAGGTCTGGATTGGGGATGTGGTTTTTTTTTTTTTTTTTTTTTTTTTTTTTGCTTCATTTATGCACTTGAAGATGTGTGTATGTATGTCTTTCCATACAGGGTCGGCATATATCTTCAGAGTAGACTGCCGCTCCACCGCTCGCGATAAGAACAGTTGACCCCTCCCTCCCTGTCTGCCTACCTACCTTGTCAGAGACATACATATATGCATTACAAATCATCACCGTTGAATCATCACCATCGCCATCACCATCACCATCACCGTCGCTCCCTACATACAGACACAATCCTTTCCCTGTCGGTCGCCAGGCCTGTTCTTGCAGCAGCGCGAGCAGCAGAGCAACGACGCGGGCAGAATTGGATCCGCCCCGGCGGTGGTGTGAGCCGACCTGAGCACTGCGATTGGAGAAAGATAATCGGGGTTCTTTTGCAAGGTGGGAAGCAATTACCTACATATCCGCCCATACCTACATACATACCTGGATTGTACGGTACATCGACCTCTTCGTTGCACGGGGTAGCTCCGTACAGGTAGTAGGTCTCCTCCTCTCTTGTCACAGCAAATACCAGGTACAGGTATGATCAGGCAGCTGTCAGACAAGCCAAACCAAACCCCGATACGCCGCGCCTAGTGCGCGTCGGATTTTGGGAGTCAGGTCACTGGATCCCCCATTTCCAATTGAGCCGGGCAGCCGATCCGATCAACATACGTACATACTCATCAAGTCCCATATCTTTCGCTCGCGGCTGATCTTCAGAGAGGGCCGAGCCGTTTCTGTCTGCTGCTGTTTGGAGTCAGCGCTCTCGCTTTGTCATCCCTCCACGCTCCTATAATCCTTCCTCCTGAGAAGAAGCCCCGAGAATCCCAAAAAGCACCCTCAGCCTCGCTCCTTGGATCATGCTGCAAGTCCCTCGGCGGCGCAGTCACCTCTAAGTTAACTTCTAAGCTGAGTGAGATCCCTAATTGCCGGTTGCACATCGACGCTTCCATTATTTGCCTCCTCTTCTTCCACCGCCGCCGCGTGCGGGTCCGTTGATAGTAGAAAGAGAGACATGGAGACCGGCAGACGCGCGCAGGGCTGTTGGACGTGCAAACGTGAGTAATAGTCGCGTCATGTGGTTGCAAACACGAGCAACCTCATCAGACGCCCAGCATCTGCGCTTAGCTGACATTTTCCCTGCCAGAACGGAAGATTGGATGCGATCGCGGCTCTCCAGCCTGCAACAACTGCCTCAGAACAGGACGGGAATGCCTGGGTTACGGCATCCGGCTGGCGTGGCCTGACCAGCCCGATGGTCGCCGCCGCAAAAGTCAACTGCCTGACCACAGCACTCAACTTCCTCCTAGTAATTCCAAGTACTATGGCAAACAGTTTCTGAACGTCACTTATGAAGACTTGGCACGAATGAGACAACACGACTCGCTTCATAGTCTCATCTTGCTTCATCTTCCTCCTCGCCCCCAGCATGTGCTTCCCATGATACCAAACCTACTCGAGAGCGAGCCACAGCTCCTGCAATACTGTAAGTAGTGAGGGCGCATGTCATCTTGTGAGGGCTGTACTCAATATTTCACACGTAGACCGCGAGAGACTTTCGCGTATGATTTCCACCATTGATATCAACAACGGCTTCCGCGAAGATCTCTTGCCAATGGCCTTGTCGCCATACGGTTCTGCCTCGGAAGGTCTACGAAATGCCATCTTTTCTGTCGCCGCCTTTCATTTATGGGGCTCCGAGGGTGCACTACCATTCAAGGCGAAAGCGCTTCGGTCTCTGTCGTCCTCGTTGGCGGCCGACTCTGTGGGCATCAGCGAGACGCAGCTTGCGACGTCCATGATGCTGTGTGTGTACAATGTTAGTGAACATGCCTGGAATCCTATCCACAGAATTCTCACATTAACACATATTCTAGGTCTTTGACGAAACAGAAGGCCACTGGGCGCTCCATCTCAATGGTGCCAAGAATATACTACACAGACTCATGTCCTTCCGGGATGGCTATCCCCGGTCGACTTTCTTGTACACGTGGTTCCTTTATCACGAAGTCCTTGGCGAATTTATCGACCCAGCTCAGTACTATCCAGGCGGTCCTGCATCGTTGCAGGCAAGAGCTCATTTGGACATGGATCCGACCATGGTAAGACTTGACGCTGCAGTCGTGCAGACCATCGATACTAATGTCGCCTGTAGATCATCGGCTCTCTGGGCTGTTCCATTGAGGTCATGGAAATCATGAGCTATATCAACGGAATTCGCGCCCGTGAGATGCATGCAGAACAGGATGAGTTCTCGGCAGAAGAGAAATCCCGTATGAACGACGAGGTGTATTGCATTGAAGGCCGCCTGGCAAATCTGGAGCAGAGGATGGACCCAAGCTACGCCTCTCAGCTGGGTCCTTACAAGCGTGCAATGATCCTCAGCACCGCGGAACTCTACAGAATTGCAACCTTCTTGTACCTGCAAAGAGCCCACAATACGGCCCAAGTTCACGAACTCAGACCGATGTATCTGCAACAGGCGTTCACAGTGCTGAGGTCTCTCGACACCTGCACCAGCCCATGGCCGCTCTTTGTACTTGCTTGCGAGGCCGATACCGACGATCAAAGGATCGACATACTCCAGGCTCTGGACAGGATGGACAGCGAACGCCACATTGGCAACATCAGAGTTCTTCGCGACATTATTGAAGTCTTCTGGAAGCAACAGGATATGCACGCCGATACTGGACGATCACTGAACCCAAAATGGTGGGATGTGATAGACCTCAATCTGGCGACCCCGTGGTTCATCTGAGCAGAGCCAACCTATCTCCAACCAGGAAGCCGCAATGGATCCCCAAGAAGAGATAGCCATTCTGTACAGAGGGCCCACCTATTGATTCGCCAACGTCGCCTATTTCTCCTCCGCTCATAATCACAATTTGTACAAAAAGTCATACACACTGATACTTGGGAACGAAGGGAATGATCGGCCGTAGTGGACCTGTATTAAGGACTTCAATTTCGGGCGACACACACATGTGGGCATCCATATCAACAATTTTCATACCGAAATTGGTCAATATGGTCGTCCAGCTGTGGTCCCGACAACTTCTACACCTTGTCGACCTAAGATATCATCTGGACCAGGTGATACGAGACAGAATTGCATAGTCACTACTCTCGAGGACACATTTGGCGAGCTTTCGAGAGTGATGGAATTGATTGGACGAAAATTCGAGTATGTTGGGGGTTTGTGCTGGGACTCTCTTTGTCATCACTGAAACTGTTCGCATTGCTTTGTGGCAGGTTTTCTGATGTCAGTGGACAATGAAACATCGCGGTTTACGAACGAACGAACTCTGCTGGAAATCACGCAAATTCCCTTATCACGACAGATCGAAAAAAGACGTCGGCACAATTGTGTTGCTTCAACAACAATTTTGGATTACACTGGATACCAACGTCGATTTTACTCCGTCAATACTGCCAGCTAGCTAGGTATCGATCTACGTAGGCTGGAGATCAACGTCGTCATGGCACCAGCCAGAGCACGACCATCTCGAAAACGAGAGCAGCCGAAACGCTCTGCAGGTCCGCCAAGACCTGTTTACGTCCCAGAAGCCCCGAAGTCGAGGAATCGCTCCAAGGGGAACAGAGAGGCTTCGAAAGGTTCCAATGCTCAGAAGCCGGTATCCTCTCGTAATAAAAAGAAAAAGAAGACAAAGAAGACACCATTGCGCGCTCGCCTAGGATCCATGGACTCGATCCTGTTCGACCCGTCCGACGACCCTCTGGATCGCCAAGATCGATGGATTCCGGATATTGGCGAGCGGAAACGAATCAGCGCGACACCTCCCGCGTCTCGGCTCGCACCGGAGCTATGGACTTCTTATTGCGCACTCGACGACTACATCAACATGCAGTATCTAAAGGACTTGCCGCGGCAAGAACAAGAGCAACTTTCGGGCCTCCCAAGAGACCAGAGGCCACAGCCCAGAGAGCGCCCCAGCTGTGTGGACGGCACGCTCTGGATGGTATACCGGATGATGGACGGCTGGATATTCAGGGCCAGCCTGAGCGCCGAGGACGCCGTCACCTATCCGCTGCTGGACGACGTAATGGAGTACCAGTGCGAGGGCGGCGACGCGCAGCCGATCGCGCCAGAGGGCTGGAAGTGGCAGGACCGCGAATTAGTACAGACCGGCGAGAATATATCTTCGCGAACGAAGAAGAGAAAAGCGGAAGAGCAACATGTAGAAGGGATGGACAACTTTTCATTCAAAAGGCTCGATCCTCTTGGCACGGAGTCGGATTTCTGAAAAAAGTCGCAAGGGCTATACAACAGCGCGTGCTATTATTATTCATTGTGGTTCAAGCCTCGAGGATCGTTATAAGTGGCTCTTTGGCTTTGAATTTGGGGAGGCGCTCTGTCTTTAATGTAGTTTCAGCGGTACATTAACGAAAACAAAAGCTGGCCATAGGTGATTCACACGCTCAAATTCTTCAACCATGTCATCAGAGTATTTGTTCTTTCTCGTCATGTATGATATGATATGTATGTACAAAAACAGGCCCAATATATGTCGACTCGGAAAATGACAAAAGTCCATCACGACGGAGGAATCCAACCCATCTCCTCCATGGGCCACCGGATCCAGATGCGATGAGTCTCGTCGAGCAGAGCATAAATACGGCCGATGAGGTGCTCCGACCAACCCTGCTGCCACCACTGGTTGGGCGCCTTGTGCAGCAGGACGGCGAAGAAGGCGAGCAGGACGGCGGCCTTTGGCGGGGTCGGGCTCGTCTGCAGCAGCGGCAGCAGGCCGTCCGTCACCTCGAACAGCCAGGTAAAGGCCATGCGCATGAGCAGGCCGTCGGTGGCGCGGCCGCCCAGCTTCTGGGAGTAGGCCAGCGCCGGGTCCATCTTGGAGATGGCCTCCATGTACGCGTCCTGGTTGTGCTGCAGCGTCCGGATCGCGGCCTCCTTGTCGGGCCTGTCGCCCGTCTCCACCTCCCTCACGGCCGCAGCGATCTCGTCCTTGATTTCGTCGGATATCTTGTCGAGATGTTTCTTGGCCGGGTCCCCGTCGGCCAGCCGGTTAGAGAACATGGCGATCCACTACCACATAAAGTTTAATGGAAAGATTTCGACCAGGAGACATTGACGACGGGACTTACGCATTGCCGGCCGTGGTGCAGAAGGGGGGCCACCTCGCCGTTCTTGCTCTCTTCCGTCAAATACGAGAGGAAGAGGCGGGACCCCCGAAGCAGAAACATCCAGTCCGGAAATCCGCTCTCGCCGACGAGGAGAAAATCCGATACCTGGCGGGGTGCGCCCAGCGCTTGAAAGTAGGGCGGCGTGTTAGTTTTTACAGTTTGCAGGCTTGCATTCTCAAGGGATACTCATCGAGGCAAGAGAAAGTGAGAGGTGTTTGAGGCCTTGCTGTAAGTGCAGCTCATGACGTACCGAAGAACATGGTCAGGTTTGAAAAGAGAAAGAGCATCGCTGCATTTTCTTGATTGACGTTTTTCATCAACTCGGCTGTCATTTAGAGCCATGTCAGTCATTCAATTTCTCTTCAAAGGAAACACAAATGAAGATAGTCAAGAAATCAATAAAGGATGACTGATACATACTAGCGGTCCGCGTTGCTGCGTCGTGATGCGTCGTCGACAGAGACAAGTAATAGTCGTAGGACTGTTTGCGGTGGTGGGCGACGTGCAGAGCCGCAACGGACAGTACTGTCCTCATGATGTACTCGTGCTTCAGGCCAATCTGTACGATGTTGATCCGATAGTAGTCACGAAGGCTCATGTCATCGGTCAGGGTGGTGTACGTGTACGTCGTGAACTGGTGGAGCAGCTCGAGGTCGGCCATGTTCAAACCGGTGCCATTTGATGGAGCCGGAGTGGGCGTCGACAGCTTGCTGCTCTCGAGAAAGTCGCAAGGCACATTGTGTTTGACACAATTCCTGCATTCTGGTTTCTGCTCGTCGCACTGAAGGATTTTGTCAGCACGTTGAACTGAGATGCAAGACCCAGTGTGAGGTTACGCCACAATGATCTGGAAAAGGTGCAGCGGCTGATATATGGAGATATTGGTGATCGAGAGCAACTACTATAGAACCCCATCTGACATGAGGATGGCAACTTACCTTGACCTTCCGCGACTTACACGTCTTGCACCCACTATATGTCGGCTCAATCAAGGTCAGCAGCTTGCGGCTTGTTGGCTGGGCTGTATCAAGCCGGATCATGTCGGTTACTCACAGGCGGCTCTTGGGATGGGAGCGTCTCGACAGCGCCATCGCGCGCGCGTCGTGCTCGACGAGCCTGTTTTGAGACAACAGCCAACCCCTTATAGAGAGAGCTTCAGGTCATGTGAACCCAGGGCGGTTGATTGTATGGGTGTATCGCGTGCTGCTGTTGTTCCACATAGGTGCTATGTACGAGTAGGTACCTACTGTACGGCTCCTCCCGCTCTCTATGGGACCTGGGCTTGCAAGGATACGGTTGCCATGCGATCACTCCGTCTTATACAGCGAATTCGATGAGCTTGAGATTGAATTGAAAGTATCTGTCTGCCTAGGCCCAGGAGCCGAGATGGAATTGAACGTTGAATGATTGGGTCAACAGTTGGAAGCTGCGGCTGGTGGGGCCACAGCGTTTTACCGCGCTCGTGTCGCTCCTTTCACTGCCATTATCCACTAATGAAAGCTTGTAAATTACACGGCATGTGCCTAGGTTGGGTCAATGAAACCTGCAGACGTACAGTACCTACATACCCTCTCGCCGCCTACTACCTACCCAGCCAAGATCCTCCAACGGCCAATTTTATGCGCGTTTCCCCGTATCTTATCGACATGCGCAAAGTCCGGTGGAATAATTCTCGATTGACCCGTTCACCTCATGCCTAGGCTCAGCGAACACGTTCCGTCCTCGCCTCAAAGGGACAGACACCGGCGAGGTTACGTCGCTTGTGTTTCCTGCAAGGCACGCAAAGTCAAGTGTGTCATTGATCAAGAGCCCCCCTGTTCCAAGTGTGCGAGGGAGCATAGGGAATGCGTCTTCAATACGAACCACACAACCCGAAAACATCGAGAGGCCCCGAAATGGACGGCGGGCGCCCAGAAACACACCGCGCCGCCTCCGTCAACAACAACGCGACAATGGGACTCTGCTGCGCCAGGCTTGGCTGCTGTCGCTGAAATTGGCCCCCACAAAACCACGGCGGAAGCTCGGCCGCTGCCGCCGGGATCTACAGCAGGCACCGCGGGTGCCTTTTCGGCGCCCACATTTACGGACCGGGCTGTTTCTGGCCTGGCTACGGGCACCACCAGCGAGGCGCTCGAGGTCCTGTTTGGTGAGGCTGCGACTGTACCAACAGTGACGGCCCAAAATTCAAACTCTCATCCCACGACAGATGCGGCTGGCAGTACAGCACAAGCCTGGAGAGCTGTGAGTTCACCTTCAACAGGTCCACCAGGCCAGTATGGCGTACATGTGGAGCGGTTGAGCCAGGCAGATGACCCTATCCTGGACCTCTGGGACAAATGTCGGTTTGTACGGCAAGGTTGGTTTACCGCCCAGGAGGCAGTCACCTACGTCGACCTGTAGAGAGTCCCTCTTTCCAGAAGAGTCTGAGCAAAAGCTAAACCAGCGCCAGGTTCTATAAGCACTTTGGCCCATTATCAATCGCTGTCAGAGATGGCTTTGGAAGCCATGCGAGCCATGAAAAATTGGTTTGCGAGGAGCCTCTCCTGTGCTGTGCTATTCTCATGATTTCCTCGAGATGGTTCATTCTACCAGGACCTGGTGGGTTGGCGCGAAGTCACTATATCCATTCGAGACTCTGGCAGTACTGCGAGCTTCTGCTGCATCGGGTCATGCTTGGCCAGGAAAAGCACTCGACGGGAAAAATCAGGATTCTGGGGACCATTGAGGCTCTTCTACTGATTTCTGACTGGCATCCTCGTGCACTACACTTTCCTCCAGACACAGAAGGCTGGGATGCGGAGCTGATCTCGCCGGGATATGACCGCCGCAACCGCATACACCATGAGGGAGTCACGCCCCTGATTCGTTGGAGAGAGGATGTGTTTGAGCCAGCCAAGCGTTACGACCGGATGTCGTGGATGCTCCTGGGCGCTGCGGTCTGCCTAGGGTTCGAGCTCGGCATCTACTCCCGCGCAACGGCAAGAAGCGTCGAAGATCAACGCGCCGATGAGGTTCGAAAATTGCTCTACATCCACGTCACGCAGCTAGCCAACCGACTAGGTCGGCCGACATTGTTGCCAGAGAATATCGGCTATGGCGCGGTAAGCTTGACCGCGAACGCCAACAATAGGCCGCCACGTCATGTTTACTTGGACCTATGGGCTGAGCTCACACGGCTTGCCAAGCTAGTCACGATTTCTCTGTTTCAATCTTCAGACAGCATAAAGACTCTCATCTCCAACGGCGACTATGCACTTATGTTAGAGCATTTAGAACCTTCTTTTGCGAAATGGGAAGGCCTTTACGATACAGGATCAAGAGGCAAGTACTTTTGTGCTTTTCATGCTCAACGCAAATGGCTAACAAGATGCCAGTCTTGCCACTTGAGTTGCGATCACTTCTCGAGATTGAATTTCATCATTTGAAAGTATTGACTTGCGGGCTGTCGATGCAAGCAATTGTCGAGAGAGCGCTTGCACAAGGCATCCGGCATGTGAGCGACTGTCACCGCTTGTTGGAATCCCTCATCATAGCCCAAGACAAGAAATTTGTCCTACAGGTCATCTCTTCCGGCGTCAAGGTTCTGGAATTGGCGACGGAGTTGTCTTCGAATGGCATACTCAGGTATTGTCCGTCGCGAGTCTTGATCTATACGACTTCGGCCACCGTCTTTCTATTAAAGGCACTTTTTCTGTCCAAGGCAATTGGACCCGATCTAGGGACTTGCGACTTCAGCACATCCTTGAGTGTAATCAATTGCTGCATTGTGGCATTCAGATCTGCTCCTATTGATGACATGGATTTCTCCTCTCGCTACGCGACCTTGATCGAGAGCCACGTGGCAAGGTTACAGTCATACTTGATCGACGATAGACTACAATCTAGAGACGGAGACAACCGAACTGTTCCTGCTGGAAATCCATCCATTGACAGTCTGATGAATCCTCCCGGCGGTACAGCTGGCAACGAGCAGGCCAATATACCAACGGGGGCCACCAGTAATCCCACAGATTGGTGGGCTGCTCCACTGGATCCGACCGTGGCACCTTTCGATTCAGAAAACCCATACTTATCGATGGGGCTGGAGCTGGACTCGCTCGACTTTCTTTGGAATATGCCCGATCCACATGGAGGGTAACAGACGGGCAACCTCCGTTTACGAGCGGCGTCGCAGCGTATTCCCTCTGACGACTGGTCGACGTCTACAACATTTCAGGGCTCCCAGTACCAGATCTCGAGATCTCCATCGTCCAACACTACCAAGCAAGCTCGGCGTGCGGTTGGTTCTTTGTATCAAAACTATCGATGACCCTCATCTTCGACTGGATGCTTCCTGCTCCGCCCGTGCTCTTTGCACTCGTGAGATGCGTGAATACCGAGCTCCCATGGATATGGTAGAGCGGCAATATGCCACCTGCGTCTAGCAGTGCGTCTTCGACCCAAGAACTGTGATACTGGAAGACCTTATCGTGTCCGTCGATTTGAACAGTCTTCTGATCCCTGTCGATACTCAACGCTCCGCCCTCCTTTGCCAATTGGTAGAATGCTTCATCTTTGATGATTGCGTTGAAAAGGCCCATGTTGAGCTGATTCCTGTCGTCTATGGCACGAATGTCAGATGCGAAACTCGAGCAAATTCGCCTGTCTATGACTCACAAATAAAGGCAAAACTCTTTGCAATGACACCCATCACTCCTGCGCCCTGCAAGGCTCGAACAGCATCCTCACGAGAAGATCCACTTCCGAAGCCTTCATCTGCGACACTTCTATGAATTAGCCCATCATTCATCACGGCCTCGCTGCAGAACTTACATGATTCGCGCCCCGTCCTGTGCCCTCTTGCGAAACTCCGGTCGGAAGTATTCGAAACAGTGGCTTCCGAGATCCGCATTATCGATCCCTGGCATGAACTCCGCGGGGATGATGGCGTCCCTGTCAAAGCTCATCAGTCATTGTTCACAAGTCCATAGTGGAAATACTGACGTGTCAACGTTATCCTCAAACCTCTGTATATGTGACCGCAGTATTCTGTCCGATTTTGGAAGCCCAGCTTCCTTCCATGCTTTCGAGTCCTCGAGCAATACTGGTTCCGCTACCGCCAACGGCCTCGGCGTCGCTTCTTGAATCTCTGGAGTGGCACGAGCTTTAACGGCTTTAGGCTTGAGAAACAATTGCAACTTCTCCCTATCAATGCTGGAAAGGAGTAGGTTTGGGTCCGTCACTACCATCTCAAAGCTTGAAGCCGCCACGGCAGCTGCACTGGCGATGTTGCCAAAACTGCCTTTGCCCATGCGGTTGCGAAAGTTTCTATTCTGAGACGACAACCAGGTTTCGCCCTCCCCGGCCACGTCAACATCGTTGATGCCGACGCAGTACGAGCAGCCAGGCGCTCCGATCTCGAACCCAGCCCGCCTATACATGTCCAAGATCCCATATGCCTCGAGGGATTTGATGATGCCGAGACTTCCAGGCGTGACCCGTCGTTTTCCGTCTTTGATTGGAACCATGCCTGACTGCAATCCGGCATCAAGGACAAGACCACCCATGATGAGGTCTTCTTCTGTTGTGGTACAAGCTCCAATGAAACAGCCATCCAGTTTCATGCCAACCTTTTCGGAAATGGGGACAACGTCATCAGGGTTCGGATAGAGAGCCACCGTTGTGACGACGTCGGACAAGTTGACGGTGCGCACTTCTGCATACTGAGCCCCTGCATCGGGACGGAAATAGAGCCCCCTGTTCTTGTGCTGGGGAATCTTGCGGCGCGCAACCCACTCGGCGGTCACTTGGTCGGCCTCGAAGCATGCGCCCATGCCTCCGAACTCAGTGGTCATGTTGGCGATGGCGAATCTCGCGTCCATTGATAGGTCTTTCAGACTTGGCCCACCATACTCGACAGCCTTTTGGAGCGCGATGGTGTTTCTCTTGAAAAGGCCAAGGATGTGCAGAATGACGTCCTTTCCAGAGGCGCCCCAGGGCAGGCTGCCCACAAAGTTGATGCGGCAGACTTCTGGGACTCGAAACCAGGTCTGGCCCGTCACAAGAGGCATGACAACATCTGCCGCGCCGAAACCGACGGCCAAAGCACCCATACTACCCGCAGAGCAGGTGTGGGAGTCGCTCCCGACGACAATGTGGCCGGGCTGCGCCCTGTCTCGGGTGAAGTCCGTGTGCATGATGCTGGTGTTGGCGGGGAGGAAGTCGACGATCTTGGCCTCGCGCTTGAAAAGTTCGGCCTTCTCGATGAGGCCCCTCTGTCGGGGCAGGTGGTTGCTCCTCGGGTCTACTGTGTGGTCGATGGCCAGCCAGACGCGGTCGTTGCGGTACGGCCGCGGACGGTTCATGCTATTGTACGTCTTTTCCATGCCCGCCCATAGCAGCTCAGACGTCACCGTCCAGTCTACCTGGACCGTCACCATATCGCCTGGCGATACTTGGGCTCTGGATAGTCCGAGGGCGGCGTTGGCGATGATCTTCTCGACCACGCCCATGGGTCGGATGGGGGAGTCGGCTGTTGTATCTGTGGAAGCCGTGGGAGCGGGAGTTTGAGATTTGCGTGCAATGTCGGCAGAATTTGCGGCTTCGAGAAAGTAGCTGAACTGGTCGAGCAAGACCTCCATGAATTCCTCGGCTGTGGTGGTTCCTCCCAGATCTTTGGTCCGGATGTTGGCGCCGATGAGCTCAGGAGGGTCCAAAGTTCGAAGTATCGCATCATTCAGAGCATTGGATTCCACCTTGAGACCCAGGCCGAATTCTAGCATCTCAGAGACGGATTGTATGATAGCAAGAGGGTTATCGTGCTCGTTCTTGCCCGACTTCAGATTCAAGGGCTCAAAGATGCCGGGCTTGTCGGCGTGGCTCTGGCTCGGGAGCGTTGCCAACGATGTGGAGGCAAGGACGTTTGGGGCATTGAGGATGGATGCTGCCTGATCCGACAAAATATCTCCGAAGAGATTCTCTGTCAGGATGATACCGTTGAGGTCGGTCGGGCTGCTGGAAAGCGTTGCCGCTGCATCGTCGACAAGAATGTGCTTGTATGGGACCGTGGGGAACTTGGACGAGAAGACTTGGGTGACGGTCGAACGCCACAGACGGGACGTTGCCATGACGTTGGCCTTGTCCACCGAGAAGATGGGTTTTGGCGGATCAAACTGCATGGCATATAATCCTGCCCAGTTGGCTAGCCGTTCAATGTGGCTCCTCGAGTAATACGTTGTATCAAAGGCGTCATCGTGCTCCTGTTCGGCTTCCCGCCTGGTACCATAGTAGATACCACCAGTGAGGTCTCGGACAAATGTGATGTCCAGATCTTCAACAACATCGGGCTTGAAGGAACTTTGAGGAAGGAGTGCGGTGCTCGGAAATCGGACTCTCCGAATGTTGGCATAGACGCCGAGGGCCTGCCGTAGCTGCAGTATAGCCTTCTCAGGGGCATTGCCTAGACGCGAGACGCCTCCGCAGCAGCATAGTATCACGGCATCGGATCGCAGACAGGCCTCGAGAGTTTCGTCGGGGAGAGCCGCAAGCCCCGAGTCGATCGCGGTGCCGCCTATAGGGTGTTCCTGGACTTGGAAACTGCGGCTCGGCCGGTACTTTTCGATCTCGAGCAGCACGCGTCGAGCCTGCTGTGCGAGCCCCGCACCGTTGCCGTCGCCCGGGAGCAGGGCGATATTGAAACAGCCTTGTTTGACCATGTCGGAAAGGGGAGAAGGTGGTATTGTTCACAGCACGAGGGACAAGAGCGCATCAATCTGGACAGAGACCGACATGAAAAATATAGGAAGACAAGTTCCGATATCGCGGTGCGTATTGCCTCATTTCAATCGCTGTTTCGAGAGAGAATACACATCTGACGTGTAATTATTGTCAAGCGATTGGTCCCTTCGGAGCTGCCGTTTCTATCCGTCCGCTCTCATAGTATTTGACCCCACTCGCCATGTCCTTCCGTCTCCACTTGCCGTGTCACCGTCTCGGTCCGGGCATATCAAGTCCGGTCACACAAGTAATTGGAATACACGCAAAACAATTGGCCGGGTCTGTCTTAAAAAGTTGTACGCTGACCAATATCTCAAAAAGTCGCTCGACGTGGCCCACCCGAATGGTTTCCGATGTAAATCGCAGTAAATGGAAGGTGTGCGCCAAGTACCACTGGGCTACGCTGCCAGAACAATTGCCCGTTTGTCACCAAGCAACCGGGAGGGGCACGAAGTACCTTTGCATGAACACCACCACCGGACCTCATGATAGCACCGCAATAGATGAAAAAGGCAAAAAAGAGGTGCCTTGTACCGTGGCAACCTGCTCCGCTATACGGAGCAGCTGTCGCCGGTACAAGGACGGAGGGCAGTCTTATAAACGGGTCCTTGAAATTAACACTCTCTACCTCCCAAAGGACCCCCTGCGTGGTATAGGGCTACATGGTCCTTTGTCATCCCGCTTGGAAACAAGTGTCGAGGTACCTGTCCAAGGCTCAGCTCCGAAGAGCTGGGGGAATTGTTGGAAAATAGGTCCATTAACAACAGCTATAAGGTCTCCTTTCCCAACCACCCATTGCGTCCCTTGGTTTTACCGGTTACTGGGCCAGCTTCACTCGAGGTTTCTGAGTGCAGCTTCAAACTGAATTGTCTTTCGAATTGCATTATTTCTTCATGGATTTTAGTGGTCGCGCCCTACGCGCCACGTCCTTGCCACGACACATTGTAGAATAGTGACTGTCGAGCAACATGTGCAATCATAAGAACTCCATGCGTAGGTGCATACACGACATATTGCAACCTCGCGTAGATGAACATATACTTACCTAATGCTGGTGCCTAGATTGGATGGCCCTCCACGGTCCCGACTCTCGCGCTCCAGCTTCCCGCATGAGGTCATTATCCCTGGTTTCCTTGGAGTTTTGGCCGATTCGACGAGTCGCTGCTGCGAGCTATCTTGTTCCTGCGTGAGCTGAGCCGAAATCTCCTTTGGTCTGGACTTGTGTTTTTCCCATTACTGACGCAGACTATGCCATCGAAGACAGAAGTGTACAGGTCTCCCCTTTATCGGCAACGACTCCTGATCTTGTACACAAACTTTACTGGAACTGCCGAGTGTAGTTACAAAGTATCCGAGAGACAAAGGAATGCCAGGCATTGAAGATAGCAAAATCATTCGAATTCAGAACGATTGCCGCAAGATTACAGGATGCCCGTGAATCCACGAGGATCTCCTTGCATGGATTGATCGCGCTGGGACGTTGCTCGGGACAGAGATCGATCAGGTTCTGCCTCCGGGCATTTGTGCGATTTACACTGTCGTACGCTGACTTTTGCAACTTCGGCGATGTTGAAACGGATGGCGTGCAGAAAGACCTTGCCCCGGGCCCGAGCAGCTTCCAGGGAAAGATCATGACCAAGAAATGATGTGACGTTTCTACCTCGCCAAAGTATTGCTCTACCAAGAGTTTTATGTGCTGCCTGCTCGTGTTCAGTTTTAACAATTCCCCAGTGGAGAAGCGTCAAGGCATGACCATCACTATTCAAATAGTGTTTGCAATGTATACTGACTGGTGCTCCAGACCTTTGGAAACCAAGTTTTTGCTACTGGTTGTGGTTGCTATACCTTGATCGCCTTTCACATTGAAGCTGACTGCTAATAAGAAACATGGATAAGACACACGGTCGAGTCCAGAGGACGTTCTCGACAATAACACCATACAGGGTGAACATCACGAATATTTTTGAGTAATGTCCCAGGCTATGTCAATCAATTGTATCTTTCATGCAAATCCAATCAGTAGATCAATCAACCAGATACCAGATAGTATGAGCCACTCCCGTCGTCATCCTCCACGACTATACCATGCTTACTGTATGCGATGAATCTCGTATTGGAAGCAACAAACATGTCGAAGGAATCAAATACCACCCTGGTCGGCAGAAAGACTATGTGAATTAATTGTGCTGCCTAGAACGAAATGAGCAACGAGCGCCACAAACTGAATCCTGCCGACAAATGTAACATTTACACTTCCTTGTGTCTATTTTATTCAGTATTAGAACCTCACGTCTTTCAAATTATACCGCAGGGGCTCGGACTTGAAGCTCGGATTTATCCTGTACATGACGACAAGCCACAAATTTCGCCCGTTTCGGAAAGGCTCGTGGGTAAGGGGAGAAGTTATTCTGCTGCCTGGAGCGGCCAGGAGCAGATAGCTACGGAATTCCAACAGAAAGGGGTCTAGGTCGACGGGAAGAGGATGAGGTATTGGGGCAGTGCCATCAAACTTCTCTGGTGCAATTGAGCCGCAAGTTCCAGATCTAACGGTGGAGCCGTATTCGGGTTTGGCTCTGGTTGGCTGAGTTGGTGATCCATTTCGGCTTCCACTCGTATTGATCGTATTGTGGAGCATTATTATAGTGCTATAGCGGAATATTATTGTCCTCTCAGCAGAATACGCGTACTCGGAGATTTTGATATCTTTCTTTTGAACCTTCAATACAACTGGTTCTTTAAAAGACGACAGATTCTCGTAGCCCGTCCTGTCTTTCTCAGTCATCATCAGCGGATCTCCAGCGACTCCTGCGACTAGCAACCTCTACGATTGAACAAGCCCTGAGCATCGAAATATCTTGGAAACACGACGACGACTTTTATCCCACCGATTCGATTCTCCATAAGTCAAAATGTTGGAACTACGAGATGTCACCTCGTTTAGATACTACTATTACGATCCGTCGCTGGCAGCGGCTGTGGTGTTTGCATCCCTCTTCGCCATCACAACCATCCTACACCTGGTCCAACTCATCCGGAAACGAACATGGTACTTCATACCCTTCGTCATCGGCGGAATATTCGAGACGATAGGATACATCGGCCGCATCATCTCAGCGAGACAGACTCCCAACTGGACGCTCAACCCGTACATTATCCAGACGCTTCTCCTGCTGATTGCGCCGGCACTGTTCGCGGCCTCGGTCTACATGATCCTCGGCCGCATCGTCCGGCTGGTCGACGGCGCCCGCCATTCGATCATACCCGTCCAGTGGTTGACCAAGGTATTCGTCGCCACGGACGTGATATCCTTCTTCATGCAGGGAGCGTACGTCTCCTGCTTTCCTTTTGCGAATTTCGAAGAACATCAATACTGACAGCCAATCCCACAGCGGCGGCGGCATGCTCTCGAGCGCCAAGAACCAGTCCGGCCTCGAGCTGGACGAGAACATCATCATCGCCGGCCTGGTGGTGCAGCTGATCGGCTTCTCCGTCTTCATCGCGGTGGCGTCCGTCTTCCACCGGCGGACGGTGCGGCAGCCGACCGAGGCGTCGCGGACCACGGCGGCCGGGGGCGCCTGGCAGCGCTTCATGTACGTGCTGTACGCCGTCTCGGCGCTCATCCTGGTGCGCTCCGTCTTCCGCACCGTCGAGTACGCCCAGGGCTTCGGCGGCAGCCTGCAGCGGTCCGAGGTCTGGCTGTACGTCTTCGACGCCAGTCTCATGTTTATCGCCACCGCCCTGCTCGTCGTCTGGCACCCCAGCCAGATCGTCGCCGGCCGCGCCCGCGCGCGCGGCAACATGTCCTCCGAGTACGTCTCTGAGGAGGGCTTCTCCATGCAGCAGACGACCCCCTATCGAGCCGTTGCGTGAAAGGGGGCAACGGGGCAGGGTAGCCGCGCGGCCTTCTATGGCGAACGGCCAAGATGATTCTGGGACAACAAATGAAAATAAAATAGACACGCAGTTGGAAAGACGCGGAAATAAATGATAACAGCTAAAGTACAAACAATAAAGATGACATTTAACACGGGATCGAAACTTGTGCTCAGCGTCTGCAGGTGTTCGGATAGAAAGACACAGATTATTGGTCTCTCGTCGATGTCCCCATAGTTGAAGCTCTAGCCGGCCCAGGCATGTGCGTTGACACGAGACGTCCTTTCGAGGCTCGGTTGATTCTGTTGCTGCTTGGAAAGTAATCGAGACTTCGTCGTGGCCGTACATACTGAATTTCTCGGTGTAACGATATTGGTGGGGAGAGAATCACCGTAAACACGTAATCAGATGCCCTCGTCCCGAAGAATGCAGCCACATGCTTGCGACTGTTGTCTATTGCGGGAAAAGTGGCATGTAAGCTCTGGAAGTCAACCTCGATGGACGGGAATTCGGCAACTCCTTCTATCCATCCACATGGGAACTATGTAACTACTATTCTCTTTCCTGCCGAAGTTTCTGTTATGGCAAGTCTGGAAGTAAAGAAAATAAGGCAGGGAAAGAAGAAAAAAACCCATACAAACCAACGGAACAAGTACCACGCCCAGATAGGTACAAATGGTATTCCCTCCCCAGGACCCAATCGCCGGTAATGGCGTAGGCAGCCGTAGGATCGAAAATCTTATAAGTGCGCAGAGAGATTTTCTTTAAATACCTCCGTTCAAGCATAAAGGCGTCTTAGTCCCTCGACTCATCTCCAGAGCGAAGACGAAAAGGATTTTCAACCAGACACTTGTCCTTGTAACAATCAGTCCAGTGTCCCCAGGACTTTCCACACGAACACTCAACTCGCACGACATACCACCGATACAATAGAGGACTTTCTTGGTCATCTTTGCATCGAGATCTCAAGGCGCAGCATCGTATCTGCCATTTCTTGGGCCGTCGAAAAAACCGTCGCGCAAAGGCGGGATGTCATGATTCGACAGGGCCGCCGACAACAAACGGCATTACGAATACCCGAGTGTCCAAGTGCTTTCACCGACGAGGATCCTGGCATGCTCGACTCTGACATACGGGGTGCTGCCACCATTCTGGTCATTGCTCAGCTCTTCTCAGGTCTTGCGCTTCTGGCCAGGCTTTCACAGGGGTGTGCCTTCGCAGTTGGATCGCTGTCTGCTGCATCTTTGGCGTTATCTGTGACCTGGCTTGGGCTAGTCTGGTTCAAGATGGCGAGGCTGCGTCGTGATACAGACACAGAGAAGGGCCTGGCAGAGGCAGACAGATCAGTACTGGAGGATATTCGCGAGGTTTAGTTGATTCCCATTTCCTAAATAATGAATCAAGCCAGATGACGATCAGCGGTGTATCAAAGTGTTTCTTCATCTGCGAGAGGTCTTGGGAATATTGTATAGTCATTCTTTGGCGTTGGCAAACAATGTCGCGATGGTCTGCGCCTGGTATCTCTGTCAGTGGTGGTGATTATATAAATCGCAGCTGATTTGACTTGGCGCGTTATGCTGGACCTACCTTAGGCGGACGGGAGGATTTTTGAGGATCTCGAAGTGCATTTCTTCAACGCCCAGCGCCCAGATCCTCTACCTAGATCCTTTCCGTGCCGAGATCTACCGGGATCCCAATTTCGCTTCCTAGCGCACGGAGTACCCAAAAAAGGTACACTAGGCCCTGCTGGCAGCGGGGAACATGGGAAGCGACCAGGAGAGGCTCGGACAATTTTAGCGGGCATCCAGGGGGAAAAAACAACACAAACAGTGCCGGTCTGGGCCTGGAGCGCGCCCCAAGCCAGTGACCCAAGCCCAATCCCCGGCCCTTCTTGGAATGTTCTTCGGCGTTACCCAGGTAATGCAACCCCGTGCTGGGATAAACCAGCAGTTGTGCATCACAAAATTGAACTCGTGCATGAAAGCAAATTCGAGTAATATCAAAAGTCAGCCTCCAAGTTCTATAGCTCAGGTATCCCTTGGGATTTATTTCTCTAGACACCTGCATCGCAAGACCATAAGAAGAGATATTTGGTAATAGCCCGGAAATGGCAGCGACGAAAGTCTCAATCAAGATGCAAGTCCATGCGCGCGCGCGCTTCTCCCTTGTCCAGGGGAAAAAACCTCCATCAGTCGTGCATCGCTTGGCAACTTGGCATCCGTCTTGCGGATGGGGGGCCCCTCCGGTATCCATTATGACTTCATCGCGGACATGGGCAGCTGATTCGGAAGGACGGGCTGGCAAAGCTGGCTGTTTCTGATTCTTCCTTGAGACGAACTCGGCACGAGTCAAATGGGGGAGATCGACAAGAATGTTTTATGAGACACTTTGTAAATATTATACCGAACTGCTCGACAGTGTTTGTGCGACAGACGTTCATTTCAGTAGAACAGAGAAGGGGGCAGTGCAAAAATGTCTATCCCACCCTACCTACCCGCCGTTTACGATATACCTATGCATGGGCTACTGTTTGAATCACATGGCACCACGACGAACGAGAATACCAACACCCACTCCTCTTGTTTGAGCAACAAGAACAAACAGACGGAACCTGGGCTGCTTGGCTGCTGGTTCGATGCCAACAATTGATGATTCACTGCAACACCAAGTTCGTTCACAGTAAGGATGTGAAAAAAACGTAATCTACGATAAAAGACGATATTTTACGATTTTAAAAAAAACGGTAAAAAACGCACTAAAAAGCGGTTTTTTATTTTATTACTTAAAGGACTTATTATTTATAGCTATAAGCTGTTAGCTTAGCTGCCGGGACTTATTAAAATGTAAATTTTTTATTTTCTTATATTATATTTATTAGTATTAATTAGCTTAAAATAATAATATTTGCGTAATAACATTAAACACTAACAATAATAATAAACGCTTACGATAAGCCGTAAAAAACACTAAAAAATATAAATACACTTTTTAAATATCGAATTTAACATTAAAACCGGCGTAAATAAATACAAATACTACGAATAATCGGGGGCGCGTTCCTTTTTTAAAATCCGTAACTACTTCGGCAAATACGGCGTTTTTTAATAATTACGCTATAATTTAGCTAATACTACGCGTAATATAGCAATTAATTTTATTTTACAAACTACGCTTTAAAAAATAAAAAAATCCGCAAATAAGCTGCTCGGGCAATTTATATAACCGGCAAAAGCCTAAACTTTTATAAATACGCGGACTAGCTTAAGCATTTTTAAATATTTAACCTTAATTATAAACCTTTTAATAAGCGTGTTTTAGCAAGGTCCTTTTTTACCGAATATTATAACGAATTTAAAGCGTTTATTAAACAAATTATTTAATATTTAAAGCTTGTTAATATTATTTCTAATACTTTTAATAATAAAAATAGCAATCGTATTTTTAATATTTCCTTTTTTTTCCTAAAAAAGGCTAATTACTATTAAAAATTTATTAACGTTAAAAAAACGCGAATAATTATAAATAACTATTTGCTCATTTTAAAGCTTATTTTTTTAAGCTTATTAACGGGAATTAGGCTAAAATTAACTTATTTACTACCGATATTTATAACGTAATAAAAAAGGTACATTCGAATATTAATAAAAATAATAACCTTAAGCATTATTATACCGTTTATTACGACTTTTACAGCCTTTAGCTTATTATTAAAAATATTATTAATATCTTACGTTATGCCAAAACTATTAAAATAATAGCAAAATTAATTTTTTTTCGCTACGCTAAATTATAACTAAATAAGCTGCGAATTATCCAAAAACGTTATTACGGCAAATATAAAAGTTTATTACAAAAATAAGTTTAGAACTTTTATATAGCTTTTATATATTAATTTGCCTGTATAATAATATTATTATATAATAAGGCTTTTAAATAACGGCCTTTAAATCCGTTAAAAATAACAAGTAAACTTTCCGCGAATTTGCTAATGTTTTTAATACTTACGTTTATTAATAAAACGAATTAGGCAAACAGCTTATTAAGGCCATCGAAATTCTCGAAAACCACTTTTTTAGGGTAAAATAAAAATTATTACGGTTATTTTTAGCCTATTTACGACGCTTAACGCTAGTTAAAATCTAATAAATCTATATTTAATAAAGTAATAAAAAGGTAAAATAATATTATTATTAAATAGCAAAAATTAAAGCTTAACGCTAATACCGGCCTATTTAAATTCGTCCGATAAAAAGATTTATATATATTTAAACGTAAACGCTAAAATAATTAAATATCCATTATTTATTAAGTCGCTTTTGCCTTTAATTAACATAATATAATATTAAATATAACCCTTTTTATTATTATTATAAATACCGAGGTTTTTGCTTAGTTATAAGCTCGTTAGTCTTTTAATAACGATAAGCATATTATTAAAATAAAATATTACCGGTTCCGTGGACGCTACGATGAATTCGGTCTTATTATTATTTATTATAATACGTTAAGGTTATTATCGAATAATTTTTAGCTAAAAGCATTATTACGTTAATTATTGCTTGCCTGTATTACCTTCCGGATTTTTAGCATTATCGCTAATAATATATTATCCGAAAAGTTATTTTCGGCATAAAATTTTATTTATAATAAATAACGGAACAAAATATTAATAAAAATTATAAATAAACTTATTTTTATTTTTATTAATAATAAAATATTTAATATTTATTATAACAAAATATAAAAGGACTTAAATAAAAAGGAAATTAATAATATCGAAAATTAATTATTCGAGCAACTCCCGGATAATAAATAAAATAAATAATAACGCACGGGTTATTTTTTATATAATAATATTATTTTTATATTTAATAGTAAACTCCTCGGATATTAACAAATTAACTATATTTATATATTTTCGTGGCTTTAAATCTAAGCATTTTATTAAAATACGTATATGCTAAAAAAGGGTAAAAAATACTTAAATTTTATTTTATAAAACCTTTGGATTTATACCTAAAAGCCTGTTTTCTCACTTAAAAACCCTTGCTGCGCACGGACGGATTTTTTATCAAAAACGACGATAAAATACGCTGTTTTTTACGTATTTTATTTTTCGTTTTTTACTTTTGCACATCCCTAGTTCACAGCACGCCTTGCGGGGCCTACGGTCACCTAGTATACGAGTTGAAACCAGCAGACTGAGGCAGTGTTGTCAGCCAAGAACAGCAGGGACGGCTTCACGGCCTTGATTAGATGAAGGGGAGATGATGATTACCAGTCGCCTGCTCGCCTCATCCCTGAAATGTGCATAGCAGAGAATTAGTGGCTGCCACTGGCGCGATCTCGTCTACTTTGGTCTGCGAGGTCTGCTGGGAACAAATCCAGTTTTTTCCTTTGCTATCCGCACCCTGCCCAGCAGTTAGCCGCGGGAGAATTCTGGTGCTTCCATGCTTCGGCGGCCCCCCCTTGCCCGTGCCCTGGACCTCGATCCCAGCCATGGGGTAGATGAAGATCGGGTTCATACTGTGAGCCGCACGCAGGGTAGTGGGGATGTCGACTGTGTGCATCGTCAGCCAATACTGTCACAGGCTCATTTCATGCCCTTCCCAATCGGCCCACCATGGCCTTGCTCGACCTCTGATATACTACCAATTATTTCTTTATTCTCCTATGGAAGACGACGTCCATGCCAGGGCCCCGTCCGGGATGAGTGTAGCCAGTCACGGCCGGAGTTGCCGTATCAAACAGTTCATGTGCCTTGGTTCTGGCTTCGCTCCAGTGTTTCGTACCCGCACACCCAATCTCGAATCCAGTTCTCATCAGTTCTAGTCTTGGCGGCTAAGGAATAACCTTAGCAATAGGCTTGATCAGTGGGCACACCCCTCTATTATTTACGGCCACTACCTTGTTTTGCACTATGGGGTGAGCATTGTAGATCGCCTCTGTACCATCTGAACCAGCCGGAGGGAGGGGGGTGCTCCTTGAGAAGAATCCAAATCGTGCTTGCTTGCTTGCTCGCTCTCCTTCTTGGCATTGGCAGCGTTCGCTCCTGGCTTTCTTTCTAGAAAACCTAAAACATCGGGTTCTTGAACTTCTTCACACTCCTTCTCTCTCCCAATTGATCTCTGCTTTTTCCACTCTCCATCACACACAATCACTTTCTTCACTTGGAAGACTTCTCAACCGGCAACTCTCTCGCTTTGTTGTCTTTTTTGTTTCCTTTTCTACAATAGACTCAAGATCGCCTTTTTAATTGCCAAACCGTCTTTCGTTGTTGATACTTTTGAGAGAGCTCCCGCGCATCTCGTATCTCCTGACCCGTCCAACAAACGCCTCGTGGTACCCGCACGACGCCCCTCCAAACCAACAAAACCTTCTATTCACAAGAGCCTCTCGACTCTAATTCACAATGAAGTCCTTCGCTCTTCTTACCCTGGCAGCTGCCAGCATCGTCAGCGCCGGTCCTACTCGCACTGAGAAGGAGCTTCCCAGGCGCGCCGATTCTCTTCCTACCGTCACAGCCTCTGGTAAGGCTTTCTGGACTGGAAGCGATCGTTTCTACATGCGAGGAATCGACTACCAGCCCGGTGGTTCCTCTGGATCCTCGGACCCCCTCGCCGACACTACCGCCTGCAAGCGTGATATTGCCAAGTTCCAAGACCTCGGCGTCAACACCATCCGTGTTTACATGATCGACAACTCCCAGAACCACGACGAGTGTATGCAGGCGCTGAGCGATGCTGGCATCTACCTTGTCCTGGATGTCAACAACCCCAAGTACTCCATCAACCGCTACTCGCCTGCTGCCTCGTACAACGCCGTCTACCTCCAGAGCGTCTTCGCCACCGTTGAGCAGTTTGCCGCCTACGACAACACTCTGGCCTTCTTCTCCGGAAACGAGGTCATCAACGAGCAGGCAAACTCGACCCTTGCTGCTCCCTACGTCAAGGCCACCACCAGAGACATCAAGCAGTACCTCGGCGAGCGTAACCTTCGTGCCATTCCCGTTGGATACTCGGCTGCCGATGTCTCGTCCAACCGTGCCCAGACTGCCGACTACTTCAACTGCGGTAGCGACGACGCCCGCAGCGACTTCTTCGCTTTCAACGATTACTCGTGGTGCTCTCCCTCAAGCTTTACGACATCTGGCTGGGATCAGAAGGTTAAGAACTTCACCAGCTATGGTCTTCCCATCTTCTTGTCTGAGTGGGGTTGTATCGCCAACCCTCCCCGAACTTTCGAGGAGCTTGGTTCGCTCATGAGCGATGACATGACCGCCGTCTACTCCGGTGGTCTCGTCTACGAGTACAGCAACGAGGGCAACGGCTACGGTATTGTCGAGGTCAGCGGTGACGGCGACGTGACCGAGACCGATGAGTACGACAACCTCAAGTCCGCTCTTTCCAAGTACCCTGCCCCCACTGGCAGTGGTGGTGCTGTTTCCTCAACCTCTGCCGCCACGTGCCCGTCCACCGGCGATGACTGGCAGGTCGACTCCGACGCCCTCCCTGCGATCCCTGACGAGGCCAAGGACGTAAGTGCAAATTTCACAACATGAATGATCCTCTGGGACTCATGCTAACCATGATTTTTCTTTAGTACATGACCAAGGGTGCTGGTGACGGCCCTGGTCTGTCTGGCGATGGATCGCAAAACGCTGGCTCTACTTCCACTGGCACCGCCGAGGCTGGCTCCGGTTCCGTCTCTGCTACCTCGTCGGGTAAGAACGACGGTGGCCGCCCGGCACCCCCTATGGACTTCGGCTTCTTCGCCGTCACTGGTGTTGTGGGCATGTTCACCCTCGTCGGTACTCTGCTGCTGTAAGAGTATCGTAGGCATTGCGTTTCATGGCACAGTGGGCGTTTGGGTAAATGATAATTCAGCAAGCTTTTTTCGATTCGAGTCTCGAGGCGACGACTCAAGGAACTAGGTACATTATATCCTTGGGTGAACTTGATGCGACAGGATGTCCGTCAAGATGATAAAAAAACCATCATGGTCGTAATGGGTCAGGTTGTTGCCGGCGTGCAGCGTCACCGCCAGGGATTTAGGCGACATACACATAATGAGGTGATAGAGGCAGGATTTGTACATCTCGTCCTGGAATTCAAGAATACATTTTGATATGACAAGTCTTGATTTTGCTCTCTGTGCCGTCTGTTCTTTTGATTACACGAGACTATATGGTAATGCCAGCACAAAAGTTTTGAATTTAATTCTCCATCATGATACATGAGATGTTTATAAGAGCTGCTCCATCATTCAAGAATCATCCAGTGACGTGATTGAAAGACATTCGCCGCCGCTTTCTGCCCTGACATTAATGACCCGAGATCTTTCTATACATGGTCCAACCAAGGAGATTCATTAATCGTGAAAAAGAGAAAATATCGTTACTTCGTCCCTTTGCTTGATGATAAATCCCCCAACGCAAACAAACAGATCAGTAATCGTCATCATCCCTCCTGCGCCGCTGCCGTCGCTGCCGCCGTCTCCTGCCGTCGTCGTACTCGTCGTCGACATCGTCCCGGTCATCCTCGATCATCCCGTGCCCACTACGCCCACTGTCGCGGCGCCCGCCGCCGTCGTCGTTGTTTGAGGAAGCCGGCAGGCTGGTAAGGAGATTGCCGACCAGGCCCATCCAACCCTGTCTACCCTGCAGCAGACTGCCGACGCCCTGCGCCATTCTGTTGACCATTTCCGGGTCCGTCCCGTGGATGCCCCAGGCGCCCTGGACGTGCGGCCCGCCGTCGCGATCGCGCGGGCGGTACTCGAAGTCGCCGCTGCGGCTGTGGAAGCGACGCGGATCATTGGCATCGACGGGGCGGCCGGCGGAGTCGAAGCGGTCCGGGAGGACCTCGACCTCGTCCTCGTCGGAACGCGGCGACCCGTCTCGGCCGCGCCTGCGACGAGGCCGGTCCGAGGACGGGTCAGAGCCCGATCGGCGCCTTTGCGGAGGACCCGGACGTCGGGGCCGAGAAGTCTTGCTATCTGCATCGGACTCGCGGTCTTCATCCCTTGAAGTAGCGGATCTTTCCTCTTGGTCTGAGTGATGCTTTCGCAGAGTGCGGCTCGACTGGGGAGAAAGGGCGAAGGAAACGGACTTGGTGGCGGATGGCGCTGGATTCTCCATAACAGTGCTGATGGACGAAGAACGGGAGGAAGGCCGCCTAGTATCGGAATGCCGAGACCGAGATCTCCTTAGACCATCTGAAATGCAGAGTTAGTATTGTTTTAACTTGAACATCACACGCCAGGGGTACAAAACAATAATTGACTCTCTCTGAGGTACTGGTACTACGCACCTTGTGCACTAGCGCCCCTCGGATCATCTTGGGGAATGGAAGTTGGGCTTTTATCCGCATCACGACTCACATTCTCTGGTCCGGTAGGAGGGTAGGGGTTGATCGGGCGGCCTCCCGGTCCTTGTTGCGGTGGTGGCCCTGGAGGGGGCGGCGGCATGTTGTTGAAATCTTGCGGATTATAATGAGCCGGATGAGGGGGCATGTTGGTGTAATCTTGAGGGTTGTACTGCCCAGGTGGAGGCGGGTAGGCGTTGATGTTCATCGACGAGTTGTTGGGATGTTGGGTGAAGCCAGCAGCCCCGGGAGGCGGGTGAGGCTCTTGAGGGTAATAGGCGCCTCCGGATGCAGTTGGTGGTGAGGGAGGCGCTTGGGGATCGTATTCGCCCCCTGAATAATAGCCACCAACGGCTGACTCTTCGTCATAACCTGTAACATAAGTTAGTTCATATTGGTTCGCAAGCATATCACTACATCTGGGACTTACGCCGTCGTTCACGCTCCCTCGATTTTCTGCTGCGCCGACGCTCGGCCTTCCTCTCTGCCGACTCTCGCCTCTCTATGGATCTGTCTCGGGATCTGTCTCGAGACCGGTCTCTAGACCGATCGCGCGACCGGTCACGAGATTTCTCGCGCTCCTTCTTGGTATCATTGTACTTCTTGATACCTATTGCCGCAGCACCAGCACCGAGCACACCAGCAGCCGCCTCCCTCAAGCGGCTTTTACTCCTCTTCTGTTTGACCTCCCTGTCCGGGCTCACCGACGGCGTACGATCACGGCGACGGTGACGTCGCTCTCGCGGGGGTTCTTCGTAGTGAGTAGGAGGAAGAGGAGTGGCGCCGTATTCAACGAGGCCTAATTCTGGATTAGCTCCGTCTCGAGTGGTGAAGCTTCGTGCCCTCGACCTGCTGCGGCTGTGGCTGCGGCTACGCGAGCGACTGTATCTCCGGCTTCTGTCGGAATAGTACTCATCGTCGATATCTCTATCGTGATCGCGCGCCTTGTCCTTCTTCTCCTTTTGACGCTCCCACAGCTTGCTGGCAGCAGCTCCGGTCAGACTGGCGGCGGCGATTTCGGCTCCTGATTCATGTTAACTTCAATACTTTGGTGTAGTCATACCATTACCTACCTTTTCTGATTCTAGACTTGCTTCGAGAGCCTTTCCGCGATTTACTGCGGTAGTGCTGTACGAGCCCAGCAATGGCACTATAATGTGAATATTAGCCTCTGCTGACAATACGCAACTCTGGTAATCCTTTCGGACACGACCAGATAAACCGCCAAATGGCAGTCTAACAGGTCGTGGCAAACGAGTGCTGATGGTATAAACAAGGGGACTCACCCAGTGGCAGCGGCCGCCTTGGCCATGCTTGCTCTGCTGCGTGACCGACCACCAGAGCGACTGCGAGACAGAGAATAATCTCCAGAGTATCTGCGTCCCCTACTGCGGCCTCTTGTGGCTTCTTCCTTTTCGATCTTGTTGCTCTGCATATACTTGAGCCCACCAGCGACGGCAAGCGCAGCAGCACCCTAGACATGTCCAGTTAGTGGGACAGATTGATACATATACTTGTGCTCATTATACTTACAATAGCCAGGCCAGTCGTCAGTCTAGATCGCGACTTGGAGCGACTTCTATGATGGCGGCCATAGTCATCATCGTAGTAACGGTCATCATATCTGTCGTCGTAGTGATCATCATAGGCACTTCGAGCCCTTCTGATCACCTCAGTGCCAAGAGCACCGAGTGCAGCACCAGCGAGAACCTTCTTGCCACGATTTTCCGGGAGATCGCCATCGCGACCACGTCGGCTGGAGACTAAGGCTGCAAGTCCAGCGCCTGCAAGACCGCCCTCGGCTAAATGTCTCCTCCTGTGGTGATCAGCGCTCGTGCTGCGCTCTCGGCGAATGATAGTCCTTTTGACGTAGACATCCTCATCGTCATCTTGGTAGTCTCGGCGGCGGCGGTCGTATCTTTCCATGGCATAGTCATCATCGCGGCGCTCCTCTCGGCGATAGTAGTATTCATCATCTCGCGGGTCACGGCGAGCGACCTGGCGGTCATTTTCTCTCAGCACAAGATATCCAGGGTCTGTCTGTCTGTCAATAATGACAGGAGGCGGCGCCGGTGCTTCCTGGACGATGATCTGTTGGGGTTCGGGGGCCTTCTGGCGAATGACAATTGGTTGAGGCGGTGGATCAGCCGGCGCATAGTACTCGACCTCCTTCCTATAGCGCTCGATATCTCCTCCGTGGTGATGGTGGTGGTGGTCATGGTCATCCTCGTGGAAGCGTTCAATACGCTTTTCGACCTTGACGTCGTCCACGTGGTCATCAGATCTGCGCTCAACACGCTTCTCAACGCGTACGTCGTCGACATGGTCGCCATGCTCCTCGGTCCTATGCTCGACCCGCTTTTCTACGCGGACATCGTCGCGGTCGTCTTCCCAGGGCATGCGTGAACGACGATCCCAGTCCCTCTCACGCGGAGACATGGGGGAGTTCCGCTGCTCAGTCACGGTCTCTCTGGTTTCGCGAACGACTCTGTCGCGGCGCTCAGGTTCACGCTCTCTCTCAACGACTATATCACGTTCGCGACGGTCCGTTTCTCCGCGGGAGTACTCAATATCTCGCTCGGTGTAACGATATCGGTCGTCCCGGTCGCGGTCGCGATCATCGCGCTCGATAATCTTCTTCTCCACAACAGTGCGCTGCACGGGAGGGTCGAACGCCGATCTGGGGCGCTCGGGAAGATATGTCTTCTCCACCCTCTTGTCGACCTCGACCACCTCCCCAGCAGGACGGCTGAAGTGCGAGTGGGAGTCGCGGTAGTCGTCTCTGTGGGAAAAGGTAGATCTGGCGTCGTCAAAATCGTCGTATCGCTTGATACGGTCTACTCTGGTGGTGGAAGAGCTGTCGCCATTGCCGCCGACCTTGTATCGGCGCACAGTGGTGCTCTTGTACTTGTCGTCATCGTAATCGTCTTCTTTATACCGGGTGGACCGGTATTCCCTCTCGTGGTAGGACATGATGCGCTGCTCCCGCCTGTCGGGGTATCTCTTGCACGAAAAACCAAAATAAGAAGCTTTGCGCAGAAGGAAGAAGCAGGCGTAAGGAACGGGACAAGCAAAATGACAGCAAGGGAACCCAAAACCGGCTGGTAAAATTGTGATGGGGGGGGGATTCAGGAATATATCTGGGAAGGCTGGCAGCAGTGACTGATGCTGGGAACGGCGGCATGCGGGAGGGCGGGGCGTCTCTTTGGAGGGGGGGATGTCATGCATGCATCTTTTTGGCCCTTCTCAGCGGGGCTCGGTTGGGCAACATGGATGAGCATGGGTAACAAAACATGGGCGTATGTAACAAGTCTGGCGCTGGCAGGTGGCTGATTAGGCATATTTAGAAGAACATGTATGCCCACTGCTGGAAATGATGCTCCTTTGACTGAAAGTATGGGCATGATTGACAGTAACTCCTTTTTCACCATCTTTATTAACCAGTATTTGGCGTTGTTCAATTTTGTAGGATCACCTATCACCAACAGCCGCATCGACGGAAGGTGGCTCACTGTCTGTCCACCTTCCAGGTCACCATCCTTCCAACGGACGGAGGCGCAATCAGACCCCCCTCCATGTCCAATGTCGCGCCAATGCTGTCCTTTGATCTATACAAATATACTGGCCATCTGGCTTCACTATCAAGGGGGATGACTCTTTGAAACAAGTGAAGCAGTCTACCACGTCCCTCGCTATGACTCTACCTATTGCCCGCCGCCAGTAAATATACTTACTCACAATCAGTTGTTTATTAGGACTCGGCAGTCACCGATGGCCAGCCAACAACTGGAACTAACAGAATAGTCTTGCTACGCGTGGCGCAGCTTCAGACACACATCCCGCTGTGGTCTCGAAGTCAAAAAGAAGAAAAGAGACGGAGAGGACGGGAGCACCCATACGCTACCTCTCAGTCAACTCGTCTTCTCTCTTCCACTTGCAATCTGACAGCTGCCTAGTCTAAGCCCCCAACACGGTGAGAGATGAGATCCAGGAGCCAAAATTTAATAAGCCAGAAGCTCCAAGTCCTTTGCGCCGTCGTCCGCTGGCCGGTTTAATGGTCATCTGCAGTTTTGGCTGCATAATTGGCGGAAAGAAGCAGTCAGATGGCTGCCCCCAAGGCTCGGGCTGCTGACAGGCCACGCGCTGAATGACTGGAGCCCCGGCTGCCGGACGATTACACAGTAAATCGTCGGGCTGGCGGTTGCGCAGCATGCGATCACACATGGGCAACAGGAGAGTAACATCGAAAACCAGGAAATGCCGTTGCAACAAACATGTGCCTCGTCCCACATGGATGGCTCGTCTCGCTGGCCGCTGACCTTGGTTCGACTTCTATTCACGTCTCGATGGTTCTGTGACTGCGTTGTACCCTGCTGGCTGGGCATCGAGTTCTGGGGTTATGTCGTCATCTCTTTCCATATCGGGACTGTGGGTAGAAACTACTTGGTCTGTGCACCGAACTAATCGACTTGGATAACATTCGACCATCGACTCGTTCTTGGTCCATGGCCTAACACAACATCGAATTTCTCTACTTAAGGCCCATGAGACCAATATCTTGGGCTGCCAGGAACCAAACGGTCTGCAAGAATAATCGTGAAAATTGTTGACTGCGATCATTTGCGCTCTCTCATCTGATCGGCAGCATTCTGCGGTTGGGCTCCACTGAATAAAGGCTGAGCGAAGGCCCGCTCTTGTCGATATCGAGTGCCCCCACCAGGGTTCTAAAATTACTAGACTAGAGCTAGTAAGTGACCCTTACTAGACTAGACTAGAGCTAGTACTAGTATTACTATAGTAATTGGAAATATTACTAGACCCACTGTTTCCTATTTTAAGAAAATACAAAAAATATAAAAATTATAAATAAAAAAACGCGGATTTTTCGGTAGTATTTTTATAATTATAGCTTTAATATTCGATTTTATATAAATAAAACAAAACTTTTTAAAATAAAAGTAATAAAAATAAAAAATATATTCGAAATTTTTATTAAAAATTATTAAACGTTTTATTTATTATAAAAACAATTATTATAATTAAAAATATATAAAAAATCGGAAAATTCAAAGCTAAAATTTAGCTATTTAACGGTATTTTTTGTTTATCGATAACACTAATATTCAAAAAGTGGGGAATTACTATAGTAATACTAGAGCTAGTAACTGGCACCTACTAAACTATACTAGAGCACCCTAGTAACTAGAGCTAGTAAAAATACTAGAGTAAAAGTTTAGTACCCTGGCCCCCACACGAGCTTTCCCCCAGAGTCGATCAAGTCCTCCTCAGGTCCAAATGCCTGTCTGGCTTCCTGTAGAGATCAGATCCCGGCAATCGGGAGAGAATAACACAGGAGCATCGACTGCGTCGAAAAGATGACAAGTACAATACGTATGAGTTCAGTCAAAGCTACCATGACGAAGGAAAGTCGAATAGGACCTGTCTTTAGCCAATGAGTCTAGTCTCCTTGGCTATTTTCATTGCGATAAGTGTAGACCACCTGCAGTAGGTACACTTCATGAGAAGTACGGAGAGCATCTCAAAATGATGGCATACAAATTCGGTCGAAGTTCTTCAATTTTGACTCGGAACAGTACCGGAAACCGCGATGCTTCACATAATGTGACGCTTGATGGTAAGTCGGGTAGATCTGGCAAGAACGACAGGCTTAGGTATCCAGTTGAGTCTAGATAAGTGAGTAGGTACCGACCGGAACCCGTCTGCGTTGAATCGACACAAACGACCGATCTCTTCGCCAAGTCTCTCGTCCTCAAACAACAACATCTATTCTTTATCGCTCATTTCCTATACCTTTCTCCTAAAACCTGCCGATGACACATCATTATCGCTCTTGATGATACACTGAGGTTCTCGCCTCAGTAAACCCTTCCAAGATGCAGGACTCGAACATGCCACCAGAAATCATCACCCCTTCTTCGCGCCCCGGCTTTTCAGCCGGTTCCAACACTTCCCTCAGAGTCGTCAGCAACCGCACTCCATCTCTCAATTCTGACAGAACACGGACCGGCTCTGTCAGGCATTCTTTGCTCAAAGGTGGCAAGCTTCGTCTGGACTCTTCTGATTTGCCCGCACCGCCAGTTCTCACTCGAATGGACTCGATGGATACAATCACGTCAGTGGCTCTGAAGCCTGACGTCGATCGTACTGGGGGCAATGAAGCATCAGAAGTCCGCGATACAGAGATTGGCCCCCCCAGTGGCCGTTATGGCATTTCGAAAGTTCGCCCTGCGGACATGGAGCCGGTTCCAACGCCAGATGTCGAACAGATTCACAGCAATCTCTCAGAGAACCAGAGTGGATTTTTTGGAACCTCCAAGGTCTTTTCTGCAGATATTGTCACGCACGATGACTCTGTAAGCACACCCAAAGTTCGGTCCTTGATTCCTTTCATGGACAGTCGACCTGAGCATACTGGGCGCCCTCGGTACGAATCAAAAGTTCGCCCACTATCCGACGAGTCTATTTCATCAATTGATGATACCAGGCTGGGTTACAATAGCACCCACGATGGTCATGCTCGGGTTGGAAAGGTCCAATCATTCCATAACGCCCCAACAATGGTGACGAGGGACAGACTACAGTCCATGCCTCGTCTTGTTTACTCCCAAAGCACGCCAGATGACTCACAGGCGGAGGCGGAACACTCCCAAGCTGCCTCATACTAGGGATTTCCGCCTGGAGACACGAGCATACCGAGAGATGAACAGCCAAAAGGGCAGCCGGGTCATATCACATCAGTTTCTTTCGACGAGCCTGGAGACGAACTGGTCAATGTTGGTGTGCATAAATCATATTCAATCAAGAGTGCAAGACAACCAACAAGAGGAAGTCCCGTTCACAAAAATCTCCCACGGTCAATGACTACACAACTGCTGGAAAACATGGAGAACCGTTCCCTGCCTCAAGCTTGGGACCCAAAACATACCACTGAATGGCTTCGCGATCTACTTAAGTCAAGAAAGTCCAGCACAGTGCTCACTCAGTCACCAAAGAAACAGCATCCTCGGCGACAGTCTCATCATGACTACCCACATGATGCCAGGGATTCGCCCGTGAGCAGGGTGACAACTTTCTCGGATGAGAATGCCGCAGATGCATGCGCCATGGAACAAGCAATGGAGAACCTCGAGCGTCTCCTAAGTGAGGCTCTTGAACTCGCACACGAAGTTGCAGAAAACGACCATGATGATCACGCGCATTTTGATGATGGCCTTCTCCAATCTCCTCTATCGGAATCCTCTTACTCAGATAATTCTCACCCCTTGAGCGTCCATGAAAGCATCCCTCAATGCTCCTCAACTGAGGATGAGCCACCGATACGATTTGTTGGAGCGACAGAAGGGGCTGGTCATGGATGTGAAGCTATTCCTCGGCGATCTATTCTACAACGTGGTCTCGCAATGCTGGATGCACACAGCGGCAACATTCGGGGCCCTGTGCTCCCTGCCAGAGCCTCAAGCTTGGCCCATGGGAATTCGTTGATCAAAAGTCAATTACCTTATGAATGCGCAGCACTACCACTTCCACCGCCCGACAGAGATCTGAAAAGGGACTGCAGTGGCTTTTCAAGGCTTGCGTATCACGAGGGTGTCCCCGGAACAATCGCCCAACATCGTAAAGGGGCAGTGCCCAACAGTCGCGAGGTACGAGAGTATATACGCGTTTTCCACTCGCCGCCTATCGCACCGCGTCTAGGTTCACAAAGCCGACAAGGAACTGAAGTGGTGGCAACAGCATGCACTTCTCATGATATCAAGGCTATCAGCCGACGTTCAACTGATGCTTACAGCTTAGATGGCGGTTCTGACGACATTGCAGACTTCTCACCTCCGACTCAACATGTCCATGAGAGCTCTACACCACGGAAGCGCATGGTTTTCAGAAGAAAACCACAAAACCATGCTGTAAGAACATCGACTGGTGTGCCTCACAAGTCATCAAAGAAACGGTCAGATACCCTGCGCAATATTGGCCTCAAGGGACGTTCTCATGTCAGCATACAGAACGCCAATTTCAGCTTGACGAAGTCACACCGTCGACAGCCAATTGCTCGCGACTAGTCACTAGCAAGGAAAAGGTTTGTCGCAATGGTTACTTGCTTTGGAACAGCAGTGATTGGCCTGATCATTGGCATTTATGCCGGGATCGTTCCTGCTGTACAATACTACATTGCAGATGACAACCACATTGCTATTCTTGGGAATATGGCTATGTATCTTGGTCTGGCTTTGCCAACCTTCTTCTGCTGGCCACTCCCGCTACTTCATGGACGCCGACAGTACATACTATTTGGCCTGACCCTTGCCATGCCTCTCCTGTTTCCACAAGCCATTACAGTCAGTACACATCGATCATCGCTGACCAGCGCTTGGAACTGGGCATTGCTGCTTCCTCGGGGGTTGATGGGCGTCTCATTGGGCTTCGCAAACATGAACTTCCACTCCACCTTGACCGATTTATTCGGTGCATCGCTGATGTGCAGCAACCCACACCAAGAATTGCCCAATCATGACGATGTGAGGAGGCATGGTGGTGGTCTCGGAGTGTGGCTCGGTATCTGGACCTGGTGCTTCATTGGGTCTCTTGGTGTTGGATTCCTGGTCGGTGCTGCTGTGATCGACCGAGCTCCTCCCGCCTGGGGCTTCTATGTCAGCATCATTCTTATTGCCGTCGCCCTGTTACTAGCTGTCTTGATCCCAGAGGTTCGCCGCTCCGCTTGGAGGCGATCTTTGGCTGAGGTTCGAACTGGGGATCAAGTCTCCAGACGAGTGGCAAGAGGTGAAGTCATGATGCACCGAGTACAAGATGGACCGAGATGGTGGGGCCAAGAACTTTGGCACGGAGTAGCCCTCTCCTTTGAGATGCTCCGCCAGCCTGGTTTTGCTGTTATGGCGTTGTACTCTGCCTGGGTCTATGCTCAAGTCATTTTGATGATTGTGGTGAGTTTGACCAAATCGTATCTGTTTGCTTGCGGTATCACTGACAACGATTAGCTCCTTGGCTCACTTGCCTCGAGATACTACCGACTGAGGTCTACATTCGTGGGCCTTGCCGTTTCGTCCATGTCTATTGGGGCGCTCGCGGCTGTCCCATTCCAAAAGGCCAATCTTTTCTCTCGCGCTAGATATCAGCCGGCAAAGTCTTATTCCTCGAAACTTGGAGGCAAGGTGACATGGACTTCTCATCTGGTCCGGCGTGCCATCTTCACGATCACATTGCCGAATTCAGGTGTCCTGTACGCCATTGTATCATATGGTCCTCCTATCCATATCGTCTTTCCTTGTCTCTTCAGCGCCATGGTGGGATTCTTTTCTTGCTTGGCCATTGCAGAATGCAATGGTATACTCATGGAGACTTGGGATTGTTCTGATTTGCAGGCCGGGACCACTGGACACTACAGAAGCAGAAAGGATTCCAGCACCAAGAGAATCAATTACTCTTCATTTCCTCGAGTCCAGGCAGGCTTTGCGGTAATTCACAGCTTAGGCTTCGTCCTTGCGGCCATTTCCACAGTGGTTGGAGGCATGGCCCAACGAAACCTAGGACAACGGACCGCAACTGCGGTTGTCGCTTCTATTCTGCTTGGCCTAACCTTCCTTCTTCTGTGCGTCCTCGCGAGGTTCAAACATGTTGAAATAATCCCGAGGTCAAAAACCATGGAGATGGACGTGTGGATTGCTGAGCGAAGAGAGACATTGCGCAGACGTGCCACTGTGATTGCCGATGCAAAGGCAGCTGGCCGAAAAGACCTCAAGAATATCCCCGAGGTTGAAGTCGGCTGGAGACCACTCGTGATTGGCAACCCACTGGACAAGCATCGCCGCGTCAACATATTGGAACTGGGCGCCCTGACACGTTGGACCGAGATTCGCAAGAAAAATCGCCTAGTTGACCAGGGTGCACATTCGCATCTGAATCGACGGGCTCTTGAGATTGCCCGCGAAGAGCTCGGATACCGAGGGCAGGAAGTCCTTGACGATATCTACCGCGGCGGTGCAATGGTGACTGACCTTGTCCGCAAGGCAAGCAAGAGAAGCCTCCGCAGCAAAAATAGCGAGGTTTCTCTTGTCGAATAGGAATCTTCAGGACTGCCGCCTCGTGATGCTCATGCGCGTACCCCAACGGGAATCAATCGCAATCACCCAAGCAGACAGCACAGTCCGTTTGTTGAACGAGACTGCTTTATAGGCCAGATGGTACCTGAAGAAGAGGATCAACCGCAGCTGGGCAAACCTAGTGGTTCCAATGTTGGTGGCTCCTCAAGGCGTCATCCTCAGACGTCTGACACTAGCAACGTAGTTTCGCAGGCGAGGGTCGATGGTGGTTTTCAGCAGCAAGGTATTGCGGGTACCAGTCGTGGTGATAAAGGACCGGAAGATGGCGCATCTGGTTTGCATCGATCGCACATGTCACCCATCCTGATCACAAGGCCTACTGGCGAGCTTGAAGATCATGACGAGGCTTGAGAGAGTTGACCGGAGGTATTTCAATGAAGGGGAGGGCGTATATGCTGCATTTTTAGAATCAAGATAGAATTACTCCCAGCAGTATGTTTCAAATTGTATCCTTCTTCTTCCATTTGAGAGGATTCAATCTTCGCTTCAAAATCATGCAAGTAAGACTCCGTGATACAGTGAGTATAATCCTTGACTACGATTGACCGTTGGATAATTGAGCAAGTGATGCACTTCAAAATGTTCTGGCACAAACATAGTTCCTGATAATACCATACTCAACCAGTGAAATCTCAGCAATAACAGATTTCAATGAAAGTCTTGTTGACTTGTTCCGCAGCATAGCCTTGTATATTGTATACTCGGCATGCATCTCGGTCACATGAGACAGACTCCACATTGATTGGCGGCCTTTCCTTCGCGTTCCACCACGCCAAAAGTGCCAACTTTGCCTTTACCAACTATTCAGCCACGAAACATTCGACTGAGCACAGAGGCATGCCGCCGAGGAACCTCATAATCGTCTGCTGCCACGGCATATGGGTTGGAGGACCCAAGAACGGCCTCGACGAGAGCGAGTGGCTCATTGCGCCATTTCAAGTGGGCGAGACACCGACTTTTGTCGAACACATCAAGGCGGGATTGCGAGCACTGAAAGAGGACAAGGACGCGATTTTAATGTTCTCGGGGTGAGTATTACATACACAGCTTGTTGCGACCCGAGACTACCATATCTAGTATTCTTAAAATGCATTTTTGTATAAAATATTCTAACGCATCTTCACAGTGGCCCAACACGCAAGGAGACTGAGAAAAGCGAGGCGCAGAGCTACCACGACCTCGCGGCCGCCAACTCGTACTTTGGGATCCTGTCGCAGCCGTCCGAGACCAGCCGCGTCGTGTCCGAGACGCGGGCGCTGGACTCGTACTACAACGTGCTCTTCTGCCTGGTCAAGTTCTGCGAGGACTATGGAGCAGGAGAGTGGCCGTCGCGCGTTACCATCGTCAGCCACGCCTTCAAGCGCGAGCGCCTCGTCGACGGCCACTGCGGCGCCCTCGGCTACCCGCTCGCCCGCGTCGGCTTCGTCGGCGTCGACCCCCCGGGCATGTTGGACGGGAGCAACGAGGACGCGCTCCGGGGCGTCGCGAAGGCCGTGGCCGAGTGGAGGGAGAGGATCCCCACGGCACGGGCGAGAGCTTGGCCGGCAAGCGGAGGAAGAGAAACCCGTGGGGCGTGTCCCAGGACCTGTTTTCTTCCGAGGAGAGTCGTGAGAGGAGCCGTGTCAAGACTATGCTGGTCGGTGGCGTCGAGGTATTGGACCCTGGAGCCGTGCAGCCGTGGAGCAAGGAGGAGCAGCACTTTTCATAGCTAAGCGCAATTGTCTTTCCTTCCTCCAACGATGCATTGAACTTCAAGGATGAAAATCAGATCTTGGCAGCCGTAACCTGACCCTTCCCTGCCTCCTCGGCAACCACATCCACAATGAACCGCACGGCGTCCTTCATCATGGCCGGGCTGAACTCGTGGCCCGCGTCCGGGTAGACATTGTCCTCGACACTGACGTCTCCGCCCTGGTACCACGTGGCCGCGGCGCCCTTGAAGAAGGTCAGGAACGGCTCCGACTTGGCGTACGGCACCAGCTTGTCCTGGCCGCCCGACAGGACCTGGAACTTCTTGCCGCGGACGCGCGCGTCCAGGAGCGGCCGAAGCCTCGCCTGCTCGGCCTCCGGGGTCGGGGAGTCGACCTCGCCGGCGCCGAACAAAATCCCCTTGGGGTCGTACTTGGCGACGGCGCGGACGAGCGCGGGCGGGAAGTCCCGGCTGCCCAGGAACGAGGCGCCGGCGTCGGCGGCCGAGAAGGTCGACAGCTTGGACTTGCGGGCGCGGTCCGACATGAGGCCGGCAAAGTCGGGACAGCCGATGACGGCGACGCCGGCCGTGACGCGGGGCTCGGCGAACATGGTCTGCCAGACGCTGTGGCCGCCGAGGCTGACGCCGAGGGCGAGGTGCTGGTCGATTTGTCTCGGGACGTCGCCGTTGTGCTCGCCGTTGCCGAACACGTAGCCCTCGAGGGCGTCGATGAGCAGGGCGTTGTCGGCGACCATGCCGGACACGATGCCGAACATGTCCTGGGCGTGGTTGGTGTTGCCCTGGCGCCACGCGTGGTTGGCCAGGTCCGAGGCCAGCCGAGTGCCGTGGTTGCGCTGGTCCCAGGCGGCGGCGACGAGCCCCCGCGACCTGGCGGCGGGCTGGCGGTTCCAGGCGTCGAGGGCCAGCGACGCGATGGTCGCCATGTCCTCCTTGCGCTTCAGCCGCGGGTGGTGCAGCCACAGGCACGAGACCGAGGCGGCGCCCTGCGCGAGCTCGGCCAGCCCGTAGACGTCGACGTGCAGGCCGGCGATGGTCAGCGTCGTCTTGGAGACGTCGGGCACGGGGACGGCCGCGGCCAGCGGGTTGGGCGTGGCCATTGTTTTTTCAAGTCAAAGAAGAATGCGACGAGTCTAGAAAGGAGAGACTGAAAACGACCAAAAGTCAAACAGAATGGACGGCTCTCTAGGTAGATGTATATGATTCTAGAATGGTGAACAAGAAGCAACTAAGTTCCTCGGCTTGTCGGCTTGGCGTTGGAGGAGTTTTCTATAGTTATAGGTGGGGGTACCGGAGGGGTTCCCTGACGTTATTTTATAGCGGGGCAGGGGTTCAAATGGCGCACATTGGCATACAGAACAGTGCCCTATTCCCGGCATCTGAGGAGTGCTAAAGAAGTATGATGTGTATACGTACCGTACCTTATACATTAAATGAACTCGAGTAGGGAAGTTCACCATCTTGGTTTGATGAAGTGAATATCACCGTTTAGGACCTTTCAAACCTCAAGAATGACAGATATACTGTTCTTCGTTCGATGGTATACGATCGTGGGATATCCTACTTATAACATCACGATATTATATCGAAGGTGTTGTATCTACAAAAGGCTGTAAATTCTGGAACTTGTTCTTCCTCTGCCAACTTTTGAACTCCTTCACATTTCCGGTCCTAGACACGGCATAAATCCAATCATCAGTCATTTCTCCCCTTGGCACCAGCGAGCCTGCCCTCGAGATCCTCCATGTCCTCGTCGGCGCCAGGCCACAGTACCTGGCGTTTCCACACGGCGCGGACGTTCATGACAGCGACGGCGAGCCAGACGGCGACCAGGACAGCGCTCACCACGCTGCACAGCCACTTGATGCCGGGCGAGTTGATGGCGTTGCCGATCATGACGGCGCCGAGGGTGAGGCCGGCGTTGGGAAACACAAACGCCCACCAGCTCAGGGTGAAGTGCATGCGGCGCGCGCCGCGCAGGCACGACACGGCCGCCAGCGCCAGGAACCAGAACCCGACCAGCCACACGAACATGGCGGCCGGCACGGCGGCCGCCTTCCACAGCTCCCCCGTCGGCACCGACAGCCCCAGCAGGTCGGGAGGGATCACCTTGGGCGCCTGCATTCCCAGCGCGGCCAGGGTGTTGGAGGTGTAGCCTGTTTTGCAGAGCCACGTGAGTTTGGATTGTGAGGAAAGTGGGAGGGATTTGCATCTTACCCGCCGGACCGACCGCTACAAACATTCCTGGCCTCTTGCTTTCGGTCGGCAGCTTGCTGTTGATAAGCCGAGTAAAATAGACTGTATACTGGCGGCGCGGAGAACGAACGTCAGCGCTTTCCTGTGCGAACATGTGCCGGCATCAAGTACTTCCAAAAGACCGTAAAAGAGCCCTCTACGCGACGGAATATCGAGACTGTGGAAAACTTACCATGATGAAGGCGACGCTCCAGCCGAGGCCCGCAAACACCAGCCCGCCGATAAAGACCGACGTCGCCGCGGGCAGGGGCTGCGAGGTCTCGAGGACGGCGGCGAGGGGGCCCAACACAAGAAAAGGGTAGGCCGGGAGCAGCCACGTCGGCATGGCCTCCTGGACGGGCAGCTCTTCCTCGTCGAAGATGATGTGGTACTGGAAGATGACGACGAGGAGCGCCCCGGCCGCCTCGCACCTTTTCTCCCGGAAGACGGAAGTGTTAGTAAAAAAGATAGTGTCTCAGATAGTAGACGGAAGGCGACATACCAGAATAAGACCTCTAGAGCCCGGACGAGCCACGGACCAGCGGCCGGGACTCCGTACTCCTGGGTGCCGTATAGGATAAGGGCGAGCGATATCCAGAAGGTACCAAAGTAGAACGACTATGCGGGCAAGTCAGTCTTATTTTCTCCACGTGTGACTTGAAATACGTGTGAATTTTGGATTTTTATCGTTTTACATCAGACCGAGTAACGCAGTATCAAATAACTGCAGGCCACGTGATGAAAACTACAACGAACGACAGATCGGGACAGAAAGCGAAAAGGGAGATGGGAAGACACAAACCTCATGGGGATGATGGAGGCTCAGACGCAGCGCGCTCGGGTGCATGGCGAACCGCGCGGCGATGAGACACGTGAACAGGACGAACAGGACGAGATCGAGGATGAAGAAGACGGTGCCGATCGTCTGGAGCCCGCGGAAAGTGTAAGGCTGTTGACCCAACAGCGTCGCCACTATATGAAAGGGAAAAGCCTGGTCACCATACTGATACAGAGGTATATGCGGAAATTCTTGCAGGTGAGGAGAGAGGGAATATTGCCAAGCTTGAAAGCAAAATAGCAGACAAGGCATTCCAGCACGACAGTAAACAGTCCATAGAAGAAACCAGGAAAGTAAGTCCGTCTTGCTTACCGGCGCCCGTCGACATGGTACACTCGAACCACGCCCACGTGAAGTGCGACACGCGCTCCTTGATCGAGACGCGCCGCGACGTGTAGCCGTTGGACCGCCGGTGGCGCTCGATCAGCCTCGCCTCGGCGGCCGTGGAGGCGCTCGGGAACGTCGGGGACGACGAGGAGTCCGACGACGAAGATGAAGAAGACGTCGTCGAGGACGCCGAGTTGCCTCCATGGCGGGTGGTGGCGGCGGTATCGGCGTTGGTGCTGGTGCTGGTGCTGGTCCCGCTGCCGTTGGTATTGCTGCTGTCGTCGTAGGTCGCGGCTGTCGGGGGCTTGCCGGCCTCTTCGTCGGTAGGCATGCTTATATTATAGTGATGATATCCTCTTCAGGGTCGACCATCTATAGTCATGTCTGGCAAGTGCTCTTAAAACATTTGGATCCAAGCTGACAGGCGACAGCGACATGTGTAGCATCCCCTCAGCTACAATTGCGGGTTAGACAGGCTGATCTACGTCACGATACTGTTCATCATGCGTGTCGCTGTCAGACAAGTCGGTAGTCAGGAACGCGCCATGGCAGTTCGTCATGACCAATTTATAGACTTTGGGCCTATTTGTGAGTCTATTTGTCGTGCATACCAAGTCATACAGAGACACTACTACCCAAATCACTGGTCTTGACGCCAAGCCGAAGTATGAAGAATGATAAAATCAATTGTACGCCTATCACAACTTACATGGACGATGAATGAGAACGGAATTTCTTCGCTATGGTATCTTTGAACGCTGTATTGATATATAACAAGCACCCATCTGCGATATTGACACAGCTGGCGGGTGTGTGAAGATGCCAGAATGTCTCGTTGGCGGCGGAACTTGGATTACAATACCCGATTGATGTATGCTCCCATTCGTGCCGTTTTCCATCCATCGAATGCAAATGCCAAAAGAGTTGAGGCGTCAGCCAGTCGAATCGAAATCAGCCCGCTGCTTTGTTCCCTCATTCATGTTGCCCTTCATCTTCTCATATACCATGTCCAAAGAAAAAGGTCCATCAGTCACGCCCACCTCCTCGCATTCGTTTCACTGGGTCTGCGCCTAGCTTTCCCACCACCAGAACCCTCGCGAACATGTCCTTGGCCGCTGTGACCACTCGGTGTATGTTGCGTATATCTTCCTCCTGTGATATTTTCCTTATTACTCTGCACACTTCGGCTCCTGGCAGAGGAAGATTCGCCTCCGTTTTCGTAAGAAGGGATTGCCAAGTTCCGTGGAAGCCTACTCTTGACACCGGCACCCGCGGGATTGACGCCCTGGTCAGTGCTCACACGGCGTGGCAAAGCTGAGATGGGAAGACCGCCTCCGTCGCGGCTGCGTGGTCTATATCCAGACGTGTCCAGATCTTGTGGGACAGCTGTCCTCCGCCGGGGAGATGCAGCTACCTCGATATATGCAGCTTGAGATGAGCGATGATGCGCCGACGACGTTGGCGTCATGGGCGTTCCTTGTGAAGAATGAAGAGAGGGAGGTGTGTATATCCGTCTCCCGCTAGATTGCGGGCGGCTGCCCCCAGTGGACGAAGACAGGGCTGTAGTCTGAAGTGGTAGTACGCTGCCTTCGGCGTCACCGTTGATGTGTGACCTGACTAGTTCGGATGCGAGGTTCCGGACCAGTACTGCAGAATCTTTGTCTGCAAGAATCTGAATAGTCTCCAGCAATGACCGAAGTTGTTTGTCCCATGGGTTGTCATAGTAGCCCGAGTCGCGGGCGTCCAAAATGTTGCGCACAAGACGGAGGAGGTTCAATCTCACAACAGCCTTCTTGTGGTTCAACTTTTGGGCTATGCCCGAGTACATCTCAGGCCGCGCTAGAGATGACGACAGGCAAGGACTGAGACGCAGTAATTTGAGAAGCGGCTCGAGAACATTTGGGTCAAATGCATTGAGCTTGTGAGTATTGAAGCAGGCAACGATCGCGTTCGTAAAGTTGCCATTAGTGAGGTGATCCTCAACCTTTGCAGTCTCTTCCTGTAGCCTACTCATGGTCAATACCACCTCAGAGACGGTTCAGGATGAAGAAGGGAGTACTTACCATACAAAAATGGCATCAAGTGCCGTAACTTGCCAGTACTGGTCTCCAAGAAGAGACACGTACAAGTCCAAACCCTTGTTTTGCCAAAGGAAGCGCCTGCCCTTTCTGCCGGAATGGGCCATGTCGCAGAGAATAGGCAGAGCGAATTCTTTCGGTGGCCGGTCGGTCTTCAGGATTTTCATCAGCAGCGGGATAATACCGTTCACAGCGGCATCTTCTTGGCGATCTTTGTTCAGGCGGCAGAGGTTGAACATTGTGTTGAGAACTTGGTTGCAGATTTCGCGGAAGTGTGGGTGGCCCTTCTTCATGCTGTAGCCAAGTATGTCAATGAGCGCATCTATGGCATCGGCCGAGTGAAGAGCGTCCAGAGTCGTTGATAACATGGACAAGTTCTTGATGAACTTGAGCATGGTGATCTGATGCGCCGGAGTCATCCGTCGAAGATCTTTCAGGACACCTGCCATGCCATGTTAGTATTACAATAATCCAATGAACTTGGTCATCAACTTACTCTTGAGAACCTGTCGATCCGCGACCATCTCCTTTACGTAATTCTCAGCCTGAGAGAAGAGATAAAAGATGTTGACTATCCGGCCCTCAACGAGTTCCTTCAATTCGTCTCCGTCGTCTTCATCCAAGACTCTGTGCAGCACCAATGCCAGAGGGTCAAGAATCTTATTCCTGGCGAAAATCCGACAAAAGTCGTTTTTCGGTGTAGGCCCTTGCAGCTCGAATACGTTCCAGATACCATTGACACCAATAAGGACAAGGTCACGAGCGATATCGTAGTCTTCGTCCAGAAATTCGACCAATACGTTGAGACCACCGGCGCTGACAAACATTTGCAGTGTCAGGGTGGATGTCGTGTACATTTGGCGAACAAATGCAGCTGCCTCCAGGCGAATCTCGTTCGAGTATTGTCTTGCCGCGAATTTGGTGATAATAGGGATTCCACCGACGAAGCAGAGATTCTCCTGAAGCTCGACATCTTCCAGAATGATCTACAAAGGAGCGTTAGCTGCTTGAACAGAGCAGGGTCGCTTGCTAGACCTACCGTATTCACCACCTTCAAGAGCTGCAGGATCATATGCTGCCGGCTCTTGACTGTGCAGGGCTCTAGCAATTCAAGAATTGGAAGGAGCCCATGAGCACTGATGATGAGATCCTTGACCTCTTCGTTTTCCCACAAGAGAGCCAACTACCACCCTGTTAGCACGATACTTGAGTCCAAGGACTGGGAGCAAAATAACATACCAAATCTTCGGACAATTCAGACAACCTGTCCTCTCCTTCGATCATCTTGATAGACCGCACCAACTCCTCGGTCTTCTCGGCTAGTCTTGCGTGTCGATCGCGAGCAATATTCGCTTCAAGGTCCATCTCGTCCCAGCCAGGATCCATGGACGCGAAGGGGTCATCTTCGTCTTCCTCGTCTCCGAGCCAGGAGTTGTTCGACAATTTGGACAAAACCATCAATCCGCCAGGTTCGGAGCCGCGATCGCTCTCTGGCTTTTCTACTATCTTATCAGTCGGCCCGAACACATCTGAAAAGTCCTCGTCCTCGTCTTCAGCGAACCGCTGAATTTCGATGTTGGAACTCGCTCTTTGCAGTTGTCGATCTGGAAGCACCGATGGCCGAGATGCAGCCTGTCTCCGAAGACTCCCTCCGGGAGGCGTATAAGTGGAACGTGGCAAGCTCTTCAGGTCGGAAGGATGGAAAAGTTGAGGAGCATCAGGCTGTATTTAGTCAGCAGGGTGGCTTGTAATGGCCGAAAAGAGCAGAACTAGCACAAACCTTTTTCATCTGGCCTACCCTCTGGTTGAAGACAAGTTGGTCGTGTTCATCGTTGCCGAAAATATCCGAGTAATCATCAATAGAGTTCTCCCTGAAAGCAAGAGCATTTGGCCTGGAGGGCAGTTCAAACTTGTCCCCGAGCCCTTTGCCCTGCGACTTTGGTCTCTGGTGGCTGGTGGCAGGCCGCCGCCTAGGAGTAGACGATGATTTTCTCCGGGGCTGTGGTTCCGGCTCCGAATACTTTCGCAGCTTCGGGGGCATTTTCCATTGCGGTCGGATCGTCTTCTCCTGGGGGTCCTCTTCTTGAATGCTGGCTTTTCTTATGGTTACCATCTCGCCCTCAGGCAAATCATCCCAATTGCCTGACACTTCCCTTGAGGAAGTACTGGTGGCGAATTGCTTGATCCGGTCCGTCGATAGCAAACCATGAAAATGGTCCTGTGGCTTGATGTGAGGAAGTTGCAATGCAGTAGAAGAAATGGCCGTCACAAAGTCGGCATCCCAGTTGTCGTCCTCTATATATTAGTCAGTACGTGCTGAGTATCACCAATAGCTTCATGAAAACAGAGCTATTTTGAAATGCAGTCGACATACCGTCATGCTCTGGAGATCGGTAATCTTCCGCTGTTACTCTTGGTTTTGCCAACGACAGTATCCCCTTTGCAGGCGTCGTAAGGCGTGTTGTCTGCTCAGGTACAGAATACCGAGAGCCTTGGCGAGGATGCAGAGATTCAGCTGGATTCGATCCGGTGGAAGCTCGCAAATGCGAGTGGGAATCCGAGTCTAGCGCCTTGTTCCATTGCTTGACTTCTTCGACAGCCTGGCTAAAGTTGCCGGGTGCTTTGGCCACAGGAGCGTCGCTTCGGCGGCAGCCCACAATCCAATTATGTTTGAGTAGTTTCTTTGCACTGACTCGAAGATTCGGGTCCTTCTGGAAACACTGTATCAAAAAGTCACGAGCAGCCTGTTTTCAAGTTAGTCTTCAACTGCAGTGGAGGGTGGCATCTGAACGGGCCAAGTATTGCGTACTGAAGAAACACCTTCTGGCAGTGGCGGATGATCGTCGTTGACTATGGCGAAGAGGGCCGGCATTGCCTGTAGGTGGTGGTATGGCGGCTTTCCTTGTAGCAGCTCAATGACGGTACAACCGAGACTCCAGATATCCGAGGCCGGCGTGGCGCCGGACAGTTCAATAATCTCGGGGGCCATCCAATACGGAGTGCCGACCACTTGATGCTCCTTGTCGGGTCCCGAGAGGGTGCTTGTCGACACGCCAAAATCTGCCAGCTTGACTTTGCCATCCTTGGTTGTTAAGATATTGGCGCCCTTGATATCTCGATGTATGACACCCTGGTCGTGCAAGTATTGCAGTCCTTGTAAGACCTGAGTCATGTAAATTCCTACAAGGTTTTCTGGGAACTTTCCGTACAACTTGCATATCGAATGCAAGGAACCATTTTCACAGTATCTGTCTTGTGTAAGCGGATATTCTGCAACCGGCACGGCTCCATGGCATACTCGAGAATAATGTTCAGACAGTCAGTCGATTTGACGAAACCGATATACTTGACGATGTTGTCATGCTAAAGTCACAGTCAGCCCATCAATTGTCGTCCTTATATGGCAGACAGGGTATATATACGTGTAGGTTTTTCAGCAAGTCGATTTCGGCCTATAACTAGTCAGTAACCCGAACAAACAATGTTTGTTCTCATCATGTTGGCGCAGGCACACCTCTATCATACGCAGCTCGCTCTTGGGCAAGTTCACAAGTTTTATTTGCTTGACCGCGACAGCTTCACCGGTTCCCCAGTGAATCGCCTTGAAGACGGCTCCGAAGGCGCCCTTGCCCAATGGCTCTCCCAACCGCTGCACAAGGAATTTATACGTTAGCCCAACGTCCCGCAGTTGGAGAGGAGCAGACGTCTTCTACGCCGCGGTCCTCGTTGTGCGGCCGAGAACGTACGTAGTCTTTCAGGCCCGGGTCCTGCAGTGCCCTCTCGCGCCCACTGCCACTACTGCTGTCCTTTCTCGGCGTCGCTGGCGTTCGTTCGTGCCGGGCAGCCACGGCAGCCGGCTTCCCGTTGGACGAGGTCGAGTGGTTCGAGGAGTGGCCCGAAGTGGGCGCCATGGCCGTTTGGTTCGTGGGCAGCTCACCCGAGTATCTGTATTCGGTGCCAGCGTTTCTTTCGGGTCTTGTGTGGTTTCGCCTCCAATTGCGTTACGAGATCGTATCTGGCGGGTGGGGGATCGAGGCACGGGCGCTCGGTGTTGAATGTTGGATCATTTGTCTCTTTTACTGTTGCTCATCTGTCCGTCCGTCCGTTCGTCCGTCTTCAGTTCCTCTTCTTCTGGCCTCCGGTGCCTCTTCGAGGTTTCTCTTCTCGATTTCGCTCACATGAGTAGGTGAAATGGACGACAAGCAGCAAGTCGTTCGTATTTTTTTCTTTTCCGGGCAAGGCTGCAATAATAATTTCGACGCCCGAGTGGTGACGAGCGTTTCGGGGCGGCCGTTTGATTGCTTGCTTGGGCTCTCGCGGGCTTGCGCCTAGCTGGGGTGCAAGGTGCCTGTGCTTGTGCTGGGCGCTGCTGTGCTGTTGGGGCGGACGACGATACCCAGCAAGGAAGTGGCAGCTAATGTGGGGAGTTTTGGGCGTTGTAGGTGTTGGCTCCAGGCAAGATCCCTTCCTGCGTACGAGTATCTCGACACGACCCAGAAGTCGAATCAGGCGTCAACAATGAAGCAGGACAGACGATGCAGAGCCAAACGTGTCTGCTGAACAGGTCTCCTTTTCCCTCGGATCGGGAACATGGAAAAGGAATGGGAAAAAATCAAGGAACGGAAAGCAAAAAGTAGTGTGCCGCGAACCGTCCCTGTAAATTCATGCGGCCGTGTTTAGCTAATGTGAATACAATGTAGGTAATTATTTAAACTCCCCGTGGCACTGGCAACCCAAGCGCTGCGCAGCGCAGGACTCCAAGCCCAGCAGGACAACAGTCTTACCCAGCTTTTTCCCCCAGGCGGTTGCACTTGTCTCTCGCTTGTCTACCTGTTTCATATCCAGGTCACTGAGTGCTTCATATACCAATCGCGGGGTTCTGGTAACGATTGCTTAATGTAGTCAGTCATCGGCACTAGAATCGAGGCCTTCCACCCCGGGGTTTTCGGGCGAATGGGTACCTGCCGTATGTAGGGAATAAGCACCATGAGGTAAAGCATAGCATATACATATAGGCGGTATGTGCGCGCTGGAGTTTCCTTGATGGTTGCAAAGGCACTGCACGATCAGGCACGTACATTACCTAGATCATGTATGTGGTAACTGCTTATAGGTTAGATGTCCAGGTAAGTTCAGGTACCCAGCCAAGCGGGTCAGGTACGAGATCCAAGTGAATCGACAGAAGCGCGCTATCGAGGTAAGCTTTTCTAGAGTCGTACGTACGTACACCGAGATTCCCAAAGTTCAGCATCGATCGTGATGGGGGTATAAAAGTGTCCTACGCCAGTATTTGGTTATCATTTGTGTTCACTACACAGGGTCCGCAGAATACTTTGAAATATTATATTCAGGCATGTATGCCATTGCTTGGTCGTGTCATGGCCAGAAAATCGAGCGCACAACGAGTCATCTCTTCACACATGAGACATCCGTCAGAACATATAGAGTATCGTACATCCAGCCCCAACCATCGCCAAAGCAACCTTGGATTAAATAAAAACTTGTCACCATGACGCCCTTGGTCGTCGTGACTTTTCCGAAAACGCCTGTACCAGACCGAGGATTTCTCGGCAACTCCCTCAAATCAAAATGTACGCCAATCACAAACTTCTTTTTGCTTTGCTGTTCTTCAAATCATTACTCCTGAGTCATGGATCGTGTGAGACCAACCGCAGCCCACCACTGGTCCGGAATGTCTTGACGGGCTGCCAGTCCTTGAACAATGCTTTGCATCTGTGATAGCCATTCAAGGTTATCAGTGCCGTCCTCGTCGGCAGAATTGTTTGCATCTGCGGCTCCGTCAACAAGGGAGCGACGTCTGTCGTACGGTGTAGATCGCCTGTAAGACGAACCCCGCAGATCCGCATCAAGGTCATCCTCGTTATCACTGCCCACATCCTGGTCGACTGGATCACAGGGTAGTTCAGTGCCATCATCCGGGTTGGTGATCGATGTGTTGGACGAGTTTCCCGTGGCTTGAGACTCTGCGGCAGAGACAGTGGTAGAGGCAAACGAGGACCCAACGCTGGGCGCGCGGGGGTCAGGAGTAATAGAGGACTGAAGGGTATCCCAGGCGCTGTCATCTTCCGGGCTGCGCTCCCGGTCGCCAAGCCCACCGAGATCTCCCTCATAACTGCGCTCCCGTTCGGCAGATCGTTCGGGTTGTGTCGCAGAACCATAATGGTTGCCGCTCTCGTCGTAATATCCAAAAATCCGGCGATATCGATCTATCCTCGATTGGTAAGGAGCATCAGATGGACGAAACCGGTGCGAAGCGCTGGCATTTCTATCAGCGTTCGCGTCCGTAGTGCCGAGCCTCATATGCACAGGCACAGGCGATGTAGAATCAAAACTGCTCTGACGTCGGTAGTGCATTGGGAACGGGAGTCGCCCCTGTAGGTTTCAGTCAGCGTCAGTCCGACCGAGCAAGCCGAAAGAATTCTTGCGGCGGGTGGAATTGACTTACAGAGCGCCGGATAGCGGTGCGTTCCCGGCTTCCAGATCGACTATCGGAGGCGGCCCAGGGTCGGGCGGGCTCGGCATATTCATCAAACACCTGTCGCAGTAGGCCAGTATCGGCAAACAGAGTCGCATTATCGGGAAATAATGCCTCGGCGCCACGAATGGAAGGAAGCGACGTCTCCGGCGGACTGACGCGCTCGGTCTGGCCTGGCTGGCTGGACGCGCGCTCTTCCGACTCCCTCACGGGCTCATCGCCGAAAGCGGTGTCAGCCCAGTGGTTGTACCTTGATCTGCGAGCAGTCGGCCTGGCTACCTCGGCCGGGCGCGAACGCGGCGCAGAGGGCACACGGTCGCGCTCGTTGCTGCTGGCATCGGAGGCGGCTGCATCATTGCCCTGCAAAACGTGAAGCAACTGCAGGCGATGCTGGCGAATCTCGTGGACGCGCCGCCGATCGGTGCGACGAATAGGTGAGCGCGCGGTCGCGGGGTCTGCAGGGTTCTTGAGTGCCGGCTTAGAGGAGATGTCAGACTCGACAGGGGCCTGGAAAAGGCTGGGTGGGACAAAGTTAGCACATGGTGCCAGCGGATGTTGATCTGCTATGCGGTCGGGCGGGCGGGCAGCAAGCCCAATCTGGAGGCGCAATGCTTCCGAGATGCGAGGTAATGAAAGCTTGATGTCTCGACGATGGATGCGACGCGATAGCATGCGATGATCGATGAAGCGCGTGGTGGCGCGGCGGAAACGACTTACGGGAGGCCCATCTTTGATCAGTTGGTTGGTGCGCGTCGGTCGACAGATACGTGGGCAATCAGGGAACGAACGGGGCGGACGAGGCTAGCTGCGCCGGGCTTATTGGGCGTATGGCTGTCTAGGTGGGTAGGAAAGTGGCAGCAAGCAGCAGCAGTGGATGGATTGCGCAGCCAGGCTCTGAGAGAGGAATGAAACAAAAAAGAGATGGAAACAATTGAGAAATCGCTCAAGAAGGAAAAAAGAAGGATGCAAAACAAAATGCAAAGACGACGAGTATTGCGATGGAGGCGGTTGAGATGCGCAATGCGCAGTGGCCGACTATCTCATCAACGGGCGTCGCGAAAAAGGACGGACCCGGATTGCCTTCGTGGGGTTTTTGGTTGTGGAGGAATGAGTGGAAGGGGAAAATCTCAAGGAGATGACGATTGGGAAGTGCTTAAGGCGGCCTTGGGGGGGGGGGGGATCGCGAACACAAAAATAATACATGGCAGGAATCCCTGTTTCAAAAAATGGGCATCGAAATGGTGCTAGCTCCCGGTAGCGTGGTACAAGCTCCAGGGCAGCAATCTCGCCCAAATTACACCAAGTTGTCCCGGAGATCCAAGTCACCAGAGCTTTGGCCACTAACAACGCGGGAGTCGCGGGGGATTTCTCAGGCTGCCCCGCCATTGGCTGTCACGTCTTTGCGCGCCAGCTCCGCGACCTCGACTGACCTGACACCGGTGAGTGAGTGCCTGGTGGCGGGCTCAGCCAGCCTGCTCCCGACCCGGCACTAGAACCACAGGCTATCAGCCCACGATACTGTTGCTAGGGGACGCAAAGAGAAACAACCGACCTGCAGACTCTATCATGCCCTGGATGACTCACGTGTAGTAAACAGGGGCACATTTCACCATCAAGTCCAGAGCTCCACACAAACAATTGTTTTATGCATCAACTCGACACGGACTCGCAGAGAGCAGAGAATCTGTGTCCTATAACTTGGTCCACCCTCGCCCACACATAAGACTGCCAAGCTATTAGGACTCATCCGGGGAATCCAGACATCATGATCGAGCTGGGCCTGGCCAGGATCCAGAAGCTTCTGCAGAGGACGCCGCAGACATGGAAGGCCATACACGTAGCCGGCACCAACGGCAAGGGCTCCATATGCGCCTATCTGACGGCCATGCTCCGTGCCAGCGACATCACCTGTGCCAAGTTCACCTCGCCTCACCTCATCGACCGGTGGGACTGCATTTCCATCAACGACCAGGCCGTCTCCGAGGCCGTCTTCCGCCACTACGAAGACTTGGTCAAGCAGAGGAACACGGAGTGGCAGGTCGACGCCACCGAGTTTGAGCTGCTCACGGCCACTGCCTTTGAGATCTTCGAGGCCGAAAAGGTCCAGGTGGGTGTGGTTGAGGTCGGCCTCGGTGGGAGACTCGATGCCACCAATATCTTGAAGCAGAAGACCGTGACTGTGCTCTCCAAGATTGGCCTAGATCACCAGTTCTTGCTCGGTGACACCCTCTCTGAGATCGCCTTGCAAAAGGCCGGCATCATGCGCCAGGGAGTTCCTTGTGTGGCCGATGCCAGTAATCCCCAATCTGTCCTTGACGTCTTCAAAGCGCATAGCCAGGAGGTCGGTGCAAGCCTCAAGGTTATAACGCCAGAGTCCAGCCAAGTTGTGCTGGCATTGCAAGAACATCTTGAGCCACACCAAAGACAGAACCTTGCTCTTGCTCATGAAGCTTTCCGGACCGCCTTTCCACAGTACGCTCAGGCCTCAGACATCCTGATACCTGCCGTTAGAAATATTTCATGGCCTGGCCGGCTGCAGCTCATCGATACCAAGTCTGTCACTGGCCGTGAAGAACCTGTCCTGCTCGACGGCGCTCACAACCCACAATCTGCCGAGGTGCTTGCAGCGTATGTCGACCGTCGGCTTCGAGGAAATACTGCTGCACAGCCTGTCACATGGGTCCTGGCTGCGTCTCAGGGGAAGGATCTGACTGAAATAATGAAATTTCTTATCCGCCCTGGTGATCATGTCGGCGCTGTAGAGTTCGGGCCGGTAGATGGCATGCCGTGGGTACAGCCAATGAAAACAGAAGACATCTTGAACAGCGCAGGCTCTGCTGATCCAGGCTCGCGGTATGATGCTGGCGCACAAATTCAAGACGCATTGCGATGGGCTTCCAGCACTGCAAATGGTGGGCCTCTTGTTATTGCCGGTAGCTTATACCTTGTTTCTGATGTTTTGAGGCTCCTTCGCGATGCGGCGTAATGATATGCTGCCTCAAAATCAGGATATGATCCGAGACCAATCATCTCCCAAGAGATACCGCAAAAGATACGTCAATGCAGGATCGAAACAGGGCATACACAGGCTTGGCCTATGCCTTTGAGCCATGCGCCAAAAGCTGAAAATTCATCATTGTTCCAGCTATTTGAATGCTGCTGCTGCTGTAAAACATTGACATTCCTTGGGTATACGTAGCGACTCCATGTTCCTTGCTTTCTTGAACCCCCTAAAACTCCGTCCGCAAATCAATCCTACCGTCATAAAGTCAAATGCAATACATTGGCCTGTCAAGCCCATAGTGTGGATATGCTTGATGAATTAGTGCCGTATTTCCAAGTCCGCCGTGATCAACACCTGGTACACGGTTGTCAAAGGGGCAGACTGTAAGCATGCATACCTAAGCATGTATGCATGTCTGTCGAGTGACCGCCTCGGAGGCGATGGATATCCCTATTTGAAAGAGATGTGGCAGGCCCGTAGATGATTTGTTTGGACCTGGTCGCGTCCACAAAGAAGGTTTACTGAAAGCCGGATTAGAGCTTCGAAAAAATCCAGAAAATTCGTCATATTCCATACTCAACTGTGTCGCGGGCTATACATACAGAGAGCATCGTGACCTCGGTGATAGCACACCGCGCTTGCCAATGTTGTGGAAGTCTAGCGGCAGGAGTCTGTGTGATACAGGCTGGAAACGACCAAACTTGTCGCTTAGTAGCTATGGTTGCCGAAAGAACTCCTGGTTTGTGGCTCTCGACACGTACGCATTGGTGGTGGAGTTGCAGCCTGGACAGCAAATCTGATATTGCCATCGCAGGATCACTAATCCGCTTCCGCAAGCTGGATGATGAGCTTGGCTGCCATGTCTAGGAAGGGGAAGGGACTCATCACGTCCTTCTCCTCGAGCATGGTGCCATCAGGTCGCTCGTAGCCACTGCATTTGAAGTCGACCAAGTAAACTCCGTATTCCATCTCGTAGATCTGGATTTCCATGTGCATGTTGACGAAATCCTGCTTACGATTATCAAGCACAGAAACGATATGAGCGCTGTCCTCGCTGTCCAAGGGCAAGTGCTTGGTAATATCTGGGAAAATTATTAGTACATGCTCATAAGGTGGCATCAAGCAAACGACGTACCCTGTTTAGTCCAGCGGCAAACAATATGCCAAGGATCTGCTGGGAGTTTGTAATATTTGGTTGGCTTGAAGGTAGCCAGGTCAACCTCTTCGGGCTTCACGCCTTCATATGGATTGGGAGTCTGCGCCCTCTTCGAACCCTTATAGCCCCTGGACAAATTAGTATCATATGAGTGGATAGTTCAGACTGTTACTCACTGCTCGCTTTCTGGGCCATGAACTTCGTCATAATCCTCGTTCACTACCCAAGTTGCATTGAGCTTGTGGAGGGCTTTGTAGATGCAGAGCAACGCTTCCCACGGCGCGTTTCTGGACCGAATGCCGAATTGCCACCGCACAGGCTTGTTCTTTTTGGTCACGACTGGTGTCATTGGCGCCGGGCGACTCTGGCCATCATCGAGCCGAGCATTGCCCTTGGAGTGTGGCTTGAGTCTGCGTATCGCCTCCTGATGCTCAGCCGGTGTTCTTGGCTGAGCAGGAAGGTCGGGCAGAGGCTGATCTTCCACGGCGCCTTCGTCACCAGCGTTGTGGCGGTCTAAGCACTCCTTGTGTAAAGCAGGTAAGCTGGTGGGCAAGATACCAATCTTGCTGACATATCCACGCGGGGATGTACTGGTGACAGTTGATGCATTTGATCGAGTTGATTCTGCTAGGGGGCTGGCGGCTGAATCGAATTCGTTGTCCTTGACAGACGTGTCTTGCATAGCGGAGTTTAGGCTGCCCACAGCATGTTCCTCGTGGTTTGTAGTTGGCGGCGACGATGCGAAATATGGGTTGTCATTGCCTGTCCCATATGCAGCTGTTAATGAGATCTTTAGCTTCCAACTTGCAACGACCGGTGAGAAACAAATATACAAGGCTTTTGGGCATATATTATTGGAGGAGGCAACAAGTTGGCTGATAGCTTGGGCAAATTGAAAGAACACATCGCAATAACTAAACTCCATTCGAGTTGAAGATAGACTTGATTTGACTTACGATTTACTTGCATGAGTTTGTTCTCACGAACAATCATGTATGCGTCTTTGATCGCCGAGGGTTCATCTGCACCGAGAGCCTCTTCGACGTCCCGCTTGCCGTAGCCCATCGTCTTGCTGATCTTCTCGGTGACTTCGTTGTGCAACTTCTCCTGGACCTTCTGAGTAGCGTGAGGGGCAATATCACTGGGGTTGATCGCCTTGTTAGGGTCGACACCTGTATTGAGGAATTCTTCCAGCGGAGGAGCAAGGTATGATGGGAGCTCATGCGCAAACCACAGGTCTTGTCGAATCTCTTCGATGGTTGCTCGTTGGAGAGGGTTGACCACCAACATCTTCCTAATCATGTTTGCAGCTCCTACGGGACACCACGATGGTATGTTGAAAACGCCACGCTGAATCTTGGCAAAAAGACTTGGAATATGATCATCGTCGAAGGGTAGGCGGCCGATGAGGAGCACATAAAGAATGACACCACAACTCCAAACGTCCACTTCCGGGCCGGCGTACAGCTTTCCGCTGATGACCTCGGGTGCTGCATAGTTGGGACTGCCGCAGCTTGTCTTGAGGAAGTTACCGTCCGTCATGATATTGCTGAGACCAAAATCGGCAATCTTGACATTGAGGTTGTCATCCAAAAGGAGGTTCTCGGGTTTCAAGTCACGGTGCACAACTTTATGCCGGTGGCAGTACTCGACGGCACATATCATTTGCTGGAAGAAGCGTCGGGCCTTGTCTTCCTGCATTCGCCCGTGAGAGACAATGTAGTCAAACAGTTCACCGCCTGCGTACTCGAGGACCATGATGATCTCAGCACTCGTCTTGATCACGGTGTAGAGCTTGATGATGTGGGGATGTCTGAGCAGTTGGAGATACTCGATCTCTCGCTCGACACGACCGACCATGTCCCGGCTGATGAGCTTCTTGCGGGAAATGATTTTGAGGGCAACCTGCTGGCCGGTGCTTCTGTGCACAGCAAGCTTGACCTTGCCGAAAGAGCCTTCACCTAGAGTGCGGATTATGTTGTATTGGCCAACACGCTGCTCCGTCTTGCCCTTCTCACGATGGCTTTGGACGGCGGCGTTGGCGTGGTCGCCAGCTCGTTGTTTGCCATTGTTGGGCTCGGATGCCGTCGGGGTGACATTGATCTCGGGGACTCGACGTCGGATCTGTGAGGGGGATAGGGAGATGGAGAGTTCCTCCTCGTCGTAGGGTCTAGTCGCCATGTCTGCTGGGCAGGGCTTCGACGGGCTTCGTGGTCGTCACTGTAGAAGCTGCCGCAGCGACAGTCAGACGAAGCTTTGAGCGAAAGATTCAAATCGAGATGTGAAGGTCTCGGGACGGATTCGTCATGAAGGGAGCTCCAGGTCCTGATGGAGCAGTCGGCGAGGGGCACGGCTGTCGCAGTGGGCGAGCGACCAGGGAAGCTGATCGACTAGGTAATGTAGGGGGGCGGGATTGGCTGTAGTATAATTGAAATGCGGCCTGGCTTTTTTTTTTTCTTTGGTGCCGAACCCCAGCAATAATGAGCCCGACGAAATGCTGCCCGCTTGTCTGATCCAGCGCACCCAGCACTCTCTCCGCAGTGTGTGGAGTGCAAAAAGTTCGCTTGACTCGGGGTCTCGGGGCAGATTTCCGAAATGGTAATCGAGGTTCAGCTATCGCTAGGAGAGATCACCTGGGCGGGCACTCACACCAGATCCCGATGCGACCGAACACCAGAGACTGCGATGCTCTGCCCGAGACTGAGAGATCCGGCCGGTTATAGACAGGAGCTCACTTCCAGACACAGGATGGTTGCGTTTGTCAAATGTTGGGCTTCTTGGTTAGAAATCATTGGCTTTAGTCGAAAGTGTGATGGAGTGGAGGGAGCAGAGAGATAGCTCGACCGAGGGCCAGAGGACGAAGTGGGTGGTAGGCTGCTTGCTAACAAATGTATGGAAGACACCTAATAATGGCCTGTGAAAATGTAGCATACAAGCTAGTTGTGCCGGTACCTTGGCAGCGGACCAGGTCAATTTATGAGGAGCTGGGCTGGGGCATCAAGACACGAACAGATCGCATGCTGCGAATGCCTTTCGTGCCGATTACACACTTATAATTCCTAGACAAATGTCTACGACAACTTGAGAGCAAATACTTTGCAAATTCATTCTTTTCGCGAGATTGCGATGGTCCTCGAACAATTTTCTTATATGCACCTTGTGGGCTCCAGTATGTAGCAGATACTAATCATGTCCTTAGGTGCATGCGGCGCTATCCATTTAACTACGAAGGCAGCTTCCACTTGATCCTAAGCATCTTTGTAGCAAAACAGATAAAACGCGTTGCTCGATAATCGAGGTACCAAGGCAACTTGAAAGAACTCAAATTGGCATCTCATATGTGCTAGCGAAACACGGCCGACCGTACAACCTGGCGCGATGCATAAAATTCGTCATGATATAGTGCTTGAAGCGATACGGCTTATTATGATCAGGATGCATCATCCAACCACGTGACCACGTCGTATGAAGTGTCGTCGATAGGGTAAAGCGGTTTGCCCTTCAATCTCTTGGCATCTCGTGTAGATACTAAGGCGTCTACAATAGTCCTATTATCTCCATTAAGTATTGAGATTCCTCGTACCAAGGTATGTTCATAAAATGATACAATGCTGTACAAATTGTCACAAGCAACCAACCATAGCTGCTATATCTCAATACACCTAGGCCTTGTTTTCTTCTGCCTTGAGTCGCTCAACTAGCTTACTTCTCATAAAGTCGCTGAGACCAAGACTTTTCCAAGAATATGTCAGCAGAATGGTTTCGACGTGCACATTGTACGCCCGGGAAGCAGTGGCAGTCTTGGACTAACTTACATGCCTTCGTTGGTAACGACTCGATAAGTCCCACTGGGCTCGAATTTACCAACAATTTTACCATGTCCATTGACCTCGATGCTCCCTAGAATATCCTCAGGCCACTATTGATTTGATCAGTGACCTTTCTCCATGCATGTTTTTGTCCTCGGGAATCTGGATTTGAGCTCTCGTCTTCGAGCACTATGCCAGGCCCACCTAAGAATAGCAGTGATTGCTCATGACGAATGTCCGAATACATGAGGCGAGGCAGCTGAGGGGGTTTACTTACGGCTATCCTTCCGAAGTCAGGCGGGTTTCTCAGGTCAGAGAGGTGGACATGGCCGCCCACGCCGGCACCTCCAGCACCTCCTTGAGCACTCGCGCCACCGGCACCAGAATCGGCAGGCTTGCTGCTGGAGGATCGCCTCCTAGACTGGTGCTGAAAGCCTCCTCCACCGGCGCCAAAGGTCATACCACCTGGGCCTGCGAAAGCTTGCGCTTGGCTCTGCAGGAGAGGGTCGTCCGCGGCGTGCTCTGAGAGGACATCGTACAGAATTGTGAGGAACTTGTGGTTCTCAGAGAATGACCGCGGCGTGGGAGGATTTTCTGTCGAAGTTCCTATCGCAAGATCCATGGACGGCGGCTTGGTGTCCAGGTATGTGAGAACATGTCTGTTGTCCAATGTGGCATTGGGAAAGACTTTCTAATGGCCATGGGTGAGATGCTGCTATGCTAGATTCATTCGATGGGTGCAATACTGACAATATACGGGTTCTTGGGTAACGTGGATACAAGTCGGCGAGTCCCAAGACTCCTGAGAGCGTGTACTGGTCGCAATCGTGTCAGCAGCATGGTGAGAACCAGTGGTGATGACAGGCAAGCTCGAAAGTCGAAGCTATCGTGTTGCAGCTCTATCTTATCGCCAAAAGTCTTAGAAGACGCGCCCTGACGTCGATGAGGTGTCCCACTAAAGCCGTCGGTACACGCTGCAAGGATCGGGGCTACAGGCATCTGAGTCGTGCTGGCAGGGATCCCAGCACAAACGACCCAGCTGTTGTTGGTGGGGTTTCTACAGTAGCTAATTTACGCGCTGCATGTGAGAGTCGCGTCTTTCCAACGCGTCCCTTAATTATTCTATGGTAGACTTCTTAGGTGATCTGCATACTGAGCATCAAACGTCAACACCACCCAGGCGTTGATACTTCTCTCGAAAATTGGATACATGAGACTCGGCATCTGAATTCAAGAAGGGTGTCAACAAGATGCAGCCACGGAAACCTCAGGCCGCGCCCATATTTGGCACGAGGACGCCAAATCCCAAGGCCTCGAACCCGATACCCTCTTCGTCACCTGCATTTGGGACTCCCCAGGCGACATTGAAACCTTTCTCCGCCGTGCCCACCAAAGCAACGATCCTGCCCATTCTCCTGCCGCCCGCGACTCTGAGACCATTGGCTTTCAGGACTTTTACAAAGAAACACAGTCTCACGCTGACGTCGTCGGCACTGCAAGAGCTAGCAACATTTATAGGACGGCACTGCGGTTCGGGATGGCGCGAAGAAGGGTTGGCAGAGAAGGTCCTGGAAGAGGTCGCAAAAGCCTGGAAGAACCGCAATGGCGGCGTCATCGTCGACGGTACCAGCAAGGAGCTGAAGGATATCCTCAAAACTCTCGAGGGCAACATGAGTGGAGGCAGAATCACTACAGGTGGCGACCTCGCTCGGAAAAACAGCTTGACCATTGAGGCCTTGGACGAAGCCGATCTGTCCAACACGAGACTTGGAATCCGACCTGCCACCCTTGCGCGAGATGACAGCAATCGAAGCTTTGGCATAAGCGCTCTAGAAATGGAGCAGGATGATAAGCAAGACGACGAAGGACTGAACGACCCAAGAGACTGGACAAGGGTCATCAATGCATACGATCAGCCCCGGATGGTTTACAACGTTTCCAAGAAACATTTCGAGAGAGATCCAACAAAACCTTCGTTGATGCCTTCGGCCGCGCACAAGACGGCACTCTTCAGAAACAGATATAATGTTATTCACCAAAGACTGCTACGGAATGAGTCCTTTCAGACTTCAGCCGTTGCAACAGCAAAGGCCGGACCACCCTCCTTGAAGCGCTCTTCTTCCTCTACCATTACAGCACAGCAAACATACAAGATCACACCAATTGCAAATCTTCTAGGTCGCCACGGCAGCCATCATATGCTTCTCGGGCTTCTGTCGATATCCCCTACAGGAACGCTCACCATCAGTGATCTGACGGGAACAATATCCCTCGATCTCTCTCAAGCCACATCTGTCCCCGAGGACTCGGCATGGTTTACTCCAGGAATGATTGTTCTGGTTGATGGCATATATGAAGAAGAAGAGGAATCCGTTGGTAAGGGCTTGGGCGCCAGTAACGGAATTGGTGGTATCATTGGCGGAAGGTTCCAGGGATTCTTCATCGGCCAGCCGCCCTGTGAGAAGCGGAAAGCAACTCTTGGTGTAAGCGGACCAGAAGGTGGTCAAGATCACACCATTGGGGGTGGTTTTGGCTGGATCGATTTCCTTGGTGTAGGGAGTGAACGGGCGGTCGGTTCGAAAATGCGAAAGGTCGAACAACGAATCCTGCGGCACGCGTCGGAAGATGAAGACTCTCCAGGTCGCGGTCGAGTTGTCATCCTGGGCGAACTCAATCTCGACCAACCGCGGGCTCTGCAAGCGCTTCACAAGATCTTGACAATATATGCTACCGAGCCCGAGGGCATGTCTCCAATGACATTTGTCATTACGGGAAACTTCACGCAACACGCTGTGATGGCTGGCGGCGGCAGCAGTGGTGGTAGTGTGGAATACAAGGAATATTTCGATTCCTTGGCGTCTGTACTATCAGACTTCCCTACCCTCCTGCAAACTGCCAATTTCGTTTTTGTTCCGGGCGACAACGATGGCTGGGCCTCTTCGTTTTCCGCAGGAGCCGCAGTGCCGCTGCCACGCAAGTCTGTGCCCGACATGTTCACATCACGCATCCGCCGAGCCTTTGTCGCGGCGAATGCAGAGCCAGGAGTGAAGAAAGGGGGAGAAGCTGTGTGGACTTCCAATCCGGCGAGACTCACGGCATTTGGACCGTCCCACGAGCTCGTGATATTCAGGGATGACATATCTGCGCGTCTTCGTCGGACAGCAGTGCGCCTCAAGTCTTCCAAGTCCACTTCTGACGATCAGGAGAATTTGGAGCCGCCCCAGGAAATAGACGAAGATGTAGATATGATGGGTGCACTGCAGGATCAGGAGACTGCAGTCGAAGCTATGGACGTCGATGCGGTTGTTTCCAAACCTGTAAAGCCCGGAATCACGCACGACATACAGGCAGCACGAAAGCTGGTCAAGACAATTTTGGACCAAGGATACCTCGCGCCCTTCAGGCAACAGATCCGGCCGGTACACTGGGATTACGCCTCGGCCCTCCACCTCTACCCATTGCCTACATCTATGATATTGGTGGATGCGACGGCGCCGCCGTTCTGCATAACATATGAGGGGTGTCACGTCATGAACCCCGGAACAGTGCTGGTAGCTGGGCGGAGAGGCGTCGGAAGATGGATCGAGTATGAACTCGGAGGAAAGGGAAATGTCAGGGAATGTTTGTTCTAAGAATTGCATAGCGAGCGGTGTATAGTCTGGATATCTAGCCTGGTGGTTGAACTATAAAGCCGAAATGCTCAGCCGACAACTGGAAGAATATCGGTGTAGAGCCGGTTGACTCGTACCACTCACTCACTGTCAGCACCTGTGCTATACCGACCTTACTACGCGGATCCAAAAACACGGGAGTATTCTGCGAGCTCAGAATCGAATGACATGTTCGCATAATCTATTGATTAGTCAACGGTGTTTTGTAAACAGGCGTGATTTTGTCATGCAGTATGATCGTCTTGGCAGCCGACAGCCGGTATACCCGGTATCTTTGCCGTCTCTGACACCCGGTTGCTGATCCGGTGTGGTTCAGAGGTGAAGAGGTCAGTCAGTCAGGCCTGGGCCCATGCACAGCCACTAGAACGGCTACATTAATGTACCTGTCAGTGATGATGCCGACGCCGGCCACTGCCGGAGCTACCTTTGCAGCTGGCCACAAAGCCTAGGAAAGCCGCCGATGCGCCTAACTTCGGAGTCGGGGGAGCCACAACTCAAGTCGTGCCAGAGAAAAAAAAGGGCTCCTCATCAATGCTACCGAAAAGGTGCACTGAGGTAATTGTATTTCTAAGCAATGTCTTCGTTAGTCCCTCGCATCACCAGTGACCACGCCCTTTAACCCCACACTAGCGACCGTTGCCAGGAGGGGGAGAAGACGAAGGAGGAAAAAAAAAATTAAGACGCCTCGTCCGGTCGTGCGCAGAAAAAAAAAGAGACAGGAAAAAAAAAAAGGTAGACAAGCAGCATACATACTTTCGTAGTTCGTAGTACTTCTTTCACCATTCTCGTACATATATCATTATACCTACCCGTGGGAGCCCCGTCCCATTACGTCCATTATATACGGCCAGCCGCGAGTGTTCCGACCAGTCGCAGGGCAGGAGCATTACGTGCTTTGGCGCGGAGGTGTTATCGCCAACCTAGAACCTGCCTCAACCTGGTTTCTATTACTTGATTCGTGCGCAATTGCACATGATTCTGGCCAGCCCTCAGCAAAGTCACGAAAAAAGAGACACAAAGCTGCGCAGACGTGGGGGCTCCATCTTTTGCTCTGCGCCCGTCAGGCTACGAGAGTAGTATCCAGAATCATCCTGGGCGAGTCCGAGAAGCTTGATAAGTCAGCGGGATCTGCGCGATTCTTCCTCGTGGGACTGGGCTGGATCGTGGACCTTTGAGCCCCAAAGTTTCTTTTCGGGGAAAACGGGAACGCCGAGTAAAACTACAACCTACAAATCACTACTACCGTCTATTCAAAACCTTCCGCGATCATTCGGGCGACTCGACGTCAGAGTTTTTGACGCTGCCGCGCCGCTGCCGTTTGGAGAGACGACGAGAGCCTCACCCGTCATCCCATAGCCACGACGTGCCGAGACGTTGCGCTGTTACCTACTATTGCTCTTAAGAAAGATACAGCCTGCTTGTCGAATAAGCCTATCGCAAATCTTATCGCTTATTTTTCTGGGTCCCGCCCACAGAGACGCCAAGGACATTCCTGTCTTGCCGCAGAGCGTTGCGCCGGCGGGTGGAAGCTGTCCCGAATCTGATATACCTGATATACAGGTCTGCTCGGATCGCAGCATCAGTTGATAGGAGGTCATCATGGGTCTCCTGTATGTATGCTGCCGTGGCATCTGGGCCTCCGGCTTGTGAGCCTCAACTCGAGGTGACACAGATTTGCTAATCCCGCGTGTATAGTGCGCTCGGCACGGCTCTGGATTGGCCAGACGCCAAACCCAAGGCGCATCAGGTCAGGGAATGGGGCATCAAGGTATGCACTTCAGTCGCCATCTGGTCAAGACTTGGAAGATCTAATCTTTGTGAAGCAACTGCTTGAGATTTGGAACAAGGCCAAGCACAAGGAGCGGGATGCCATGCTCTGGGGTGACGAGGTAAGAATGAGCTACCCCCGGTGACCCTTCTAGACTGTTCTCACATCCCATCAGGTCGAATATCTGGTCGTTTCATACGCCAAAGATGACCCCAAGGTCCTTTTGTCGCTGCGCCAGGCAGATATTCTCAAGGCACTGGCTGCTGACGAGGAATTGGCCGCCAAGGGAGGAGGCGTACCAGCCATCCAAGACCAAAAACAACAGTCAGTCTACAATATCTGTCCTAGACTGTAGTTGGGCCCTCGCTAACAATGGAAAAAGGTCAAATCCCCTCCCTGTTTTCCACCCAGAGTTTGGTAGATTTATGTTGGAGGCGACACCAGGCAAACCCTGGGGCATAGGATTCAAGGAATTGTTGGACGTCGAGCCGGACATGAAGCTCAGGTACTTCGTTGCGCCTTCCTATTCAGCCGAGTCTTTCACTAACCCCATCCACAGGAGGAGAATCGCAAAGGATCATATGAAGTCAAACGAGTACCCCATCACACTCACCACATACCCTCGTCTTGGTGTTCCTGGTGTCTTCACCGAGCCTCACTATCCCCCGTCGGGCTCAAAGCTGCGCTCACAATTCGTTCCGGATGAGATCGCTAATCCGCACATTCGATTCCCGACCTTGGCTGCCAACATTCGCTGGAGGCGAGGCAAGAAGGTCCAGGTGAACGTGCCGGTATACCATGACAAGAATACAGCGAACCCCTGGAAGGACCCGACTGTCAATTATGATCTCCACAACTGGCCCGAGGACGACGATGTTCGCAACGGCGCGAGTCCCGACAACTTCATCCACATGGACGCCATGGCGTTTGGCATGGGAAGCTGTTGCTTGCAGATTACCTTCCAGGCAAAGAACATCACCGAGGGCCGGAAAATGTACGATCAGTTGAGCCCGCTCGGCCCCATCATGTTGGCTCTGACGGCCGCAACTCCCATCTACAAGGGCTTCCTTGCAGACACAGATGTCCGCTGGAATCAAATTAGCAGAGCGGTCGATGACCGCACAGAAGAGGAACTCGGAGAGAAGGTATGCATTCGCGCTCGTTCACTGGCCAGATCGAGAGAAACTCACAGATTTTTTAGCCCTTGAAAGACAGCAGGTGGAGGATACCAAAGTCTCGTTATGCGTCCAATTCGACCTACATCTCGACGGACAGCCGACTGAGGCCAGAGTATATGGACCCCAACCTGGTGATTGATGAGGACATCAAGCAGCAACTGATGGACGGCGGCATGGACGATCGTCTGGCCACCCACTTTGCTCACCTCTTCATCCGCGACCCGATTGTCATCTTCAACGAGGATCTCGAGGAGCTCGACATGACAAAGGCCGACCACTTTGAGAACATCCAATCCACAAACTGGCAACACATGCGCTTCAAGCCCCCGCCGGCGGGCAGCGACATCGGATGGAGAGTCGAGTTCCGGCCGATGGAGATCCAGATCACCGATTTCGAGAATGCTGCCTTTGCCGTCTTCATGGTACTGATCACCCGCGCCATCCTCTCCTTTGACCTCAACTTCTACATCCCCATTGCCAAGGTCGACGAGGGCATGGAGACGGCGCACGCCCGGGACGCCGTGCTGGAGAAGAAGTTCTACTTCCGCAAGAACCCGTTCCCCGCCCGGCCGACGCGGAGCGCCATGGGCTCGGGGACGAGCACGCCCATGATCAGCCGCCCGCCGACGCCGACCGGCCCCGTCGAGGACGAGTACGCCCTTATGACCATCAACGAGGTGATCAATGGCTCGACTTCGGAGGACCACGACTTCCCGGGCCTGATCCCCATCGTCGAGAGCTACCTCGACTCGGTCAACGTCGATGTGCAGACGCGCTGCGAGCTCGACACGTACTTGAACCTCATCCGCCGGCGCGCGAGCGGCGAGCTGTGGACGGCGGCCAAGTGGATCCGCGACTTTGTTGACAAGCACCCGGCCTACAAGCACGACAGCGTGGTCGACGACGAGATCAACAAGAGCCTCATCGGGGCCGTCATCGACATCAGCGATCGGGAGCAGGTCGGCAGAGGGTGGGACGGGCTGGACGTCCCCAATCTCGAACGCCTGCTGAACGGTTTCAGAGGGGGCTGCGGCGGCCACCAGAGGTAGTAGATGGGCCAGACCAAACATAGATATATATACACACAGACAGAGAATATATAGCGCACTTTGATCTTTTACAATAATACGACTTGTCATATTCATCACGATGGTATCATTCCGAACCTGCCATGGGCCGTCTTTCCTTCTACATCAACCCTTGGCCAGACGTTGGACTCCATCCATGCGCGATGTGATATTCAATCCCTCGGCAAGCTCAAGTCGCTTATTAGCTTTGTCACGACGCCAGGATACTACTCCGCATCATATCACACACACGCACAAACACACACCAGCCCTGAGATACCTTGCGAGTACCTTGCTCGCGCTAGAAAAGTTGTGCCGTCTCTTCGGCTGGCGGCTGGTCTGCCCATCTCGCTTCGGTTCGAGAGCGGGCAGCGAGGTATCCAGATACGCCAGATCTCATCGCACCAAAGCATGCGCGGTCTTTATTGTCCGAGCTGAGGACGTAGACAGCTCGACATGCCACTACAAGCAATCACTTCATGCCCGCCAGAGACCAAGAAGCCAGCCGAGGAGATGTAGTCCCGTGGCGCACCCACACCCCCAGCGGATGTCCCTTGTCAAGTAGTAGAAGATCACGGCGATACAATGTCAGAACGGCCTCTTTACCTGCGAGCAAAAAAACATGCATGATTTTGGGGGTCAGTACAATACCGAATACTCACGTACGTAGCGTTCTTCTGGCGACACCTCTACAAACTCGGAGGCGTGGCCATTCCCATGGTCGACACCATCACGTCCTCTTGGTATTTCTTTTTTTCTTTTTCTACATCCTGCTTCCTGCCCACATCGTGTCTTGATCTCTCTCGTGAGATCGCAGATTTGCCAGATCGCCATTTGCTCCCTTCCTCCATCTTGATAAATTGTCGTGCATGGTCTGGACTCGGAGATCTGCAGTTTTGCGCAGCCCTGGCGAACCAATCAAGATGAACGGATCTTTCCTTTTTCTCGTTGCTGAATTTTCTTGATTGTGTCTACATAGTATTTGCTTTTTTTCTTTTTCCTGCTCGCTTGTTTTCTTTCCCCCGCCTCTCATGCAGTAGCTAGCTGGGCTGGCTTCGTATGTGCAGCGTGGCGGACCGTTTGATCCCCCCGTTCAAATTATACATTTTTATCGTTTTCTCGCTTGAAATCAAAGAAGATTGATGACCAAGATCGTGGTCAGCATGTACGGCAACTTTCGTTTACATTCCAGCGTTTCCTTAGTTGCCACGATGTGTTTTGGGTTTGCCTGAAGAGCTCTAATTGGATGGAACCGGACGAGGCTGTTGCAGTATACTCAACGCCGTGTTCAATAATTTTCTCCACGGATGGCTCCCCCCCCCCCCCCCCCCCCCCCCCCCAATGGCATCGGTCTTCCAGAATAGGCTTTACAGCATGCCCATCGTCTTTGCCCCGTGTTTCCGAAAGCGGAAATGCCTCCAAGTACTAGATATGCACAGCGAGAGAAAGAGGCAAGCAAGTTAGCAGGAAAGCTTCTTCTGTGCCCCGCTTGTTAACCTGTGCTTTCGTTTTTCAGTTTTGCATAGTCTGTATTCAGCTAAAAAGAAGAGTCGCAGTTCAACTCGGCACTACCCAATCGCTCTCTTGACGCTGGGGGGGAGGGTGTGTCTACATCCAAGACCTACAGCGACTTGTGAGCCCAGTGACTCGGGTAGTCCCAGAGCCGGTCCTGTCTTCGTTGCTTTTTTTTTCCTTTGCCTTGCCCTGCCCTCCAATAGTAAGATACACGGATCTCGTGCGCCCTGATCTTCCCGGCCCACTCGAGCGCATGAGCGAGACTCAGATCTGTACTTGGGCGCACAAAGAGAGACCCCCGTCCTGCCAGATAAGTGTCACGGTGAGATTGGGCGGCGGCGGTCAGATCGTTTTTCGACCAGCCATAATGCTAAAGCCAGAGAGACTATCGCACAAACATACGCACACCAGAAGAGATTGCGGCACGTTGTGATATGTTCTAGAGAAGCACGGGGAAAAGAGAAAGATGGACAAAAAAAGGGGGGCGGGAACCTGGAACTCGGGAGTCGATCTGACTTCGTACCGCGGAGAGGCGCTAGAGTTTGGAGGGAACAGGAAGGAACAGCGAATACAATTAGTTGCTTGTACTTGGTACTGGAGGTACGATGTACGTATCACCCGCCTGGCCGAGTGATTGATGGATTCCGCGGCTGTCATGACTTGCCAGCGGGTGAACTAAACAAGAGGGCGATCTCGTACAGGGCTGCTCTTGCTAAGAAACGCATTGACGATTTGCTTGTCAGATATATTGAACAACTACAGGTTATGTGGGATAGTAGTAGCATCTATCCAATCAAGCTAGAGAAACACATGGACAAGAAACGCCCGGTACTTGTTTTGATAGCAACTGCTGGAATGAGAGCTGTTTCGTTCGATGCCTTTATTATTCTTGCTTTTTCCTCACAACTCATCTTCACACCCCCCGTGCGTCCGGCCGTTGCGGTGAAAAGAAAGCGCCTTTGGGCTGAAAATTGGATTTTAGAGTTCACGGCTACATCATGTCAAACGTGGCGAAGTCGTCCTTCGTCCTGGGCCCTGGGCCATGATAATGTGTGTGTACGATGTTGCTGGCGCTGAGAATGAAGCCCCGTCGGTCCCCTTCACTGATCGTCGACGTCCTATTTGGTGCTCGCACCTACGGCCACGTGTATCTTGTTTATCGCCAGGGCCATAATGACTACCTGGTCTCCTCCTGCCAATACGAAGTCCCTGGCAGTGCAAATTGTTTTCCAACTAGCCACTTCACTCTCCTTCGGGAGGCAAGGCTCCGCTCAGGTCGGGTGTTCCTGCTGCTCCGAAGACTTGCTTGGCCCAGCTTCAAGCCGGTCGTGAAGAAAGGATGCGGCTACACTTGGCAGGCGAGGCAGGGCGGAGACCTACCATGCCATAGGCCATCTAAGCAGTAGCTTTGAGTAGTACCTCTCACCCCAAGCAGCGCGCTACGCTGCATCGGACGAACCCAGATCTCGGATCGCCTGGGGCAGAGTGGACATCGATAGCGCTGTTCGTTGTCTACGGAGCGGGTTCCGCGGTCGAATGAACAGTCATTAGAAGACGATGGTCGCATGGGGCACCAGAGACAAGCCACTAAGTTAGGAAGGTACAGTACTTCCTGGGTAGCGCTGATTAGGTGTACACAGATGACGATGGGACCGACCGAGATGCCGGGTCCGCGTGCGAAAGGAAAAAGGATGTTCGGCTCCGGGCTTGACTCTCCTTGCGAGCTTTCAAGGGTACTTGGCTAGCTAAGGCTGTAGAGAATAGGAGACACTTGTATAGATTCGCCCAGAAATCGGACTATTAGCCTGGGCGGCGAGTGCAAGTTCGGGTTAGGCTGAAGAGAGAAAAAGGTAGCTACGCGGATCGATCGACAAAGAAATTCGCTAGCGGCTCGCAAGCAGCGCACGTCTTCCCGCGGTTCGAGATCTGCAACGTCCAGACCTACTCAGACCTCTGCATTACCCGGGGAACAAAAGGTTGGGCACGCGGAGGAAGGCTCTAGGGATGGGGGAGTGACGTCGTGAGCAGAGATGACACCGGTCGGTAGGTCAACAAGTGCGGCGGCGGGCAGTTTGCATCGGTCTAGCATACCGTAGCACGAACGACGGGCGCCTGCTGGTGATGGCATAGCACTTGATAGCCGACACCCTCAGGAGGAAAGACAGCAGACAAACGGCCCCAGAGAAACCCAAAAGGGCATGACCGGCCACAACTCTAGTTAGCCCGGCGATGAACATGGTTTCGGCTTCGGAATGGCTCAGCCTAACATTCAGGGGCAAAGAGTAAGCAATCAATCCCACAAGGCAAGTCAAGATGAGATCACCCACCCACGTCGGCCATTGGAGGTTGCTGGCCCGTGAACAGAGTTGGCATGAGTAATTATACTTGCTACCTAGGCAAGCTGGGCAGAGATGTGTGAGATGGCCATGGGATAGCGGGTGATGATTTAGTTGCCGTCTATGCCTCGTAGGGACAACTAGAGGCTGATACTAAGATGGCCATCGCGGATCCGCGTTTCCCATTCAGCCATCAGCCATGTGGGATTGGGGGGCGACGATCAGGTCGAGCAACCACAGCCGTAGTGGCGGTCGCAGATCCCGATTCCCAGAGCTGGAACACGCTCATCTCGAATCAGTACCGAGTGGCGACCAGTATTGGTTCAACAATATTAACGTGGTAGTTCACCGGCGTCAAGCCGCTTCCTGCTCTTGCGAGATGAAGAATGGATGGGTCCCTCGGTTCCCATCACGAAGGTTTGGTCGGATTGATAGCGGACATGGAGGATTAGTACACAAAGTACGTTGGTCAGCCCATCTCAACCAACCCAGTTCGAGTCGACGACCCTTCTTCATCTTCTCGCGGGCCCAAGCTCGCCCGCTAAACTACTATAGCACGCTGCATAGTGTCGATTCGCCCAGATGCAATGGCGCAAACTCTATTCGAAAGACAATCGTCATGCTGGGATGTCCCGGCCGTGGGAAAGTAGGGTGTGTCCCGGCCACCCATGTCCAGCCAATCTACGGGATGCCGGCGAGCTGCCGGCTGTTCTATTCTGTATTGTACTTGCCAGAGGAAGAAGAAAGCATGGCAGCCAAGCCAGCCGCAGATGTATTGTGTATTTTTTGTGTGTGGCACACCAACAGCGGTGCGTATCAATTCAAGGTTGGACGGTCTGCAAAGAATCGTGATCTGGGCTTTCTTGGGCCTCGACATCAGGAACGCTTGCGAACTAAGCGCCTCCTCGCAACTCGTAACCGTATTCTTCTTCTTGACGCTTTCTCACGTCATAATGTACGTGTTGTACCGAGTATCTGAACAAGTTTCCAGGGTCTCTTGTATGGCTGAGCCGGTAGCCGGTCGTTTCCAGAGGCCGGCCCGGGCAGACCATAGTCCACGATTCGTGGATTGATTGTCAAGCAAATGAAGGGAGGGGGTCAGCAAGGGGATGGGAAGTGACACCAGCATGGTGGTCTACTTGGTCTTATTCCGCGATTTGCTGATTCCACGTGGCGGCAGGACAAGGGCAGTCGTCTGCCACGCGAGCCTGCATCTCACATCCCGCCATGATCGAGATAGCCAAATAGCCAGCAGCAGTAGTAGTAAGTCAGACGTCGACCCACACAGCCCTTTCTGCTTCCTCGTGGACGATGAATCTCCCCATATCTCTCGAAATGGTCCTGTCGATCAGAGACAGTGGAGAGGTAGGACGCCCTCTTGTCCAACAGTCAGCTAGCCCCAGCGGGCGATGGCATTGATTTGTCCCTCCTCAACTTTGGAGGGGCGCCGGTGCAACCTCCATCTTGATGTTGAAAGGACCTGGGGAAGTTTGAGACGAGGCATCTAAGACACGCCTGACAGGCTTAGTGGCTGCGCATCCCCAGCCCATGCCGCCCGTCATGTCAGCATCATTTTTGTTTCCTCCTAGAGTTTGCACATGCCGCATATGCCCGGTCTGCAGTCCTGGGTGCCGAGTGCCTTGAACACGTTGAAAGTAATATATCGTGTCTGTGAGTGGACGAAACTTTCCATATCACTCAGCGCCTCTCGTACCTGGCTCCCCACGGATACAGGGGACAGAAGAGGAGGACAATAACTCTCCCCCGGGTTTGACAAACTCAAAAAAATTGATGAAACGCAGGGCCAACATTAGAACATCTACAACCCCACCCTGCGAGCCCTGGTCCTGCCTCTTGCTAGGTTGAGTCATCAGGATCGATCTCATGTTGTCTCAGATACGTCCAAGGGTCGCACAAGACCGACAGCTACCCTTCTTTTTGTCCCGCCTTGTCCGAATCCAGAGCCCGAGGACAACGTCGTCAGAGAAGGAACTGTCTTTTGCTCCCTCAAGTGTCGGGACTTGGCCGACTCGACAGGAATCACAAGAAATGTCCCTTCCGTAGTCTGGTGAGGTAAAAGAACGTCACACGCCATTGACGTTTTGAAAAGGCCATCTAGCCCCCCGAGTATCCTCGGCGTTTCTTCTTCTCTTCCCACTGCAGGAGAGGGACAGCGAGGGAAAGCTAATGATATGAAGAAAACGTGTGCCGCATTACAGTTCAACGTCGGGGCTGAACTTTGATTCACGTCCGATGAAACTCTAAAATAAGGGTCCCCCGCTAAGCAGCTGCGTTCAAATAATTCCGCATCTGGGTAGTGACATTGCTTGAGGTACGTACTTCGTAGCTCGTATGTAGTAGTATGTTATAGTAGTGTATAAGCGCCCAACCTCACCCGTCGTGGAGGGCCACAGGCGACGGCAATAGAGGATCAGAGGGCCAGGGCCGGTCTTGCTGTCTTGACTCGCAGTCAGTAGCAGTATTCAATCTTTTTCCAGTTCCATACCACCGCCCTTCGACAAGGCTTGCTGTTGTCGTTGTATGTCTGTCTGCAAAGTGAAATGCATGTCATTGCAAAGACCAGGGGTCCCCGAGCAGATGTCATCCAGTAGGAAGCTGCACTCGGCAACGGGGTGTGGGTGGGAAAGGTCGGGATTTTTTGAGCCGCGCCTAGGTATGTAATATGTATGTATTGTAAATATGCGCTCGGCTTCGTGACACATGCAGCTGCGTATAGGCCAATCCCTGTCTCCTGTTTGCCCCCCAAATACGTTGGGTATCACAGAGTCCAAGGGGGGCTTCGAGAGAGAAGGGTACGGGATTGAACGAGAAGAACAAGCAACCCATCATGGTTTTTATTTGATTAGCCCCGAATTCAAGAAACCCGGGTACCGGGAAAACCCCTCCTCGCAAACAAATCGTAGGATAGAGGTTTGAATTCAGTACAAGGCAGAGTGGTTCGTGATATTCCTTTGCCCCAAGCAGACAGCCGAGGTGCTGTCGAAATTGCTGAGGAAGGTTTCCCGAGATGCTCAGCACGCGGACATGATTGGATCTGCTGTCCCTGCACAAGAAAAAACGACGACAGATTTGCCGTGGTACGGATTTGGCATATGAGAAAAAGTGTGTGCGGGTGAAGGAGGAGGGGGCATGAGATTGTAGATCTGCCTGCCTGCATGCATATCATATCGAGATGAACCACGTCCAACAGAAAGCATCCTGCCTTTCAGAAGGTGTGGCAAGTGTGACCAGCATAAACGGAGCCTCCCCGGGAAAACAAAGGCATCACGGGGACACACCGGCAGAGAAAACCATAGAAAATGCATAAAAAACACGGAATGAATTGGTCTCTTTCCATGTCTGGGCGAGGTGTTCCGAAAGGTCCTGTCTCACTCCCCACATTCCTTTTCGCTGGCCGTGCCTCCTCTTGTTTTTTTTTCCCTCGTCCCGTTCCGTGATGGAACTGCGTTTCGCTTCCTTGCATATTGAAACGAGCTGGCCGCCTCTTGCAGAGTTGGGGTACAACGACTACATGCACGACCTTTTCGTCTCTCGCTCTCCAGATGAAGAAATGCAGGCCATGTTGGCCAACATGATCGTGGCACTTTGATCTCTTCGGCCATGTATATCGGCGACGCGCAAGCCACAATGAAAAGCAAACAAAGAAAGACACGCACGCACACACAAAAAAAGATAATCAAGGATGGCTGGCGCCCAAGTGGCTCACGACATTGCTGCAGCAGCATCCATGATATGCCGTAGAGCTGCAGCGACCTTGGTCGGAATGCATGCAGCAGAAGGTAGTCTGTACTTCGTATAACACTGTACCAAGTATACACAGGCGCCTCTCCCCTCTCTATTCCTCTATCTTCGAATGGGTGTCTGGTCGGAGATAATCATATATTGTTACACCAAGCATTTTCTCTTGCCTAGGAGTGGGGCCTCGGCCTCGTGGTATTCAGCTTCGGCCGGGCGCCTAGGTTAGGTACGTAAGTAGGCCATCTAGTATCAAGTAGATTTGGTAGACTGAACAGCACAATTCAAAAGCCAAGAAGACTATCCTGACTAGCTGGCTTGCACTTCGAAACAAGGAGAAAAAGAGTGCCCAGGTCAGGAGGATAAAAACGTGTGAAAGGTGAAAGAGGAAAAAAAGAACAGATAATCGAAAGCCAATCTGATCCCGCAACTCGAGGCGAGTCAACACGTCAACCTACTTTATCAATCAAAGAGGTTTCCCAAGAGAGACAAAACTGGGCATCGAAAAGAAAACAGAATCCAGATCCGGGCCAAACAACAACGATAATGACGAGCCGAGACTAAGACACGTGCGTAGCATCTCAAGTGTGGGAGGGCTTTTCGGAGGTAGAGAGAGGGGGTGTCAGCCAGACCGGTTTCCCGTTGCTCAATCTATGAAATGAAAAGCAAAGATGAGAAAAAAAATAAACCAAACGGTTTTTATTTTGATCTTTGTACGAGTACGAAGTGGGCTGCTTTACTCTGTCCATAGTAGGAATTCAGCAACACAGCTCACACACACAATGTGGAAAGCCGATGGATCAAGTCGCACGACATCCCCTAAAATAAAGTGAAATGAGAAAGAAAAAGAAAAAGGAGGGGCGCAGGTGAGGGCAAAAAGAGGCACGTCCCGCTTTGCCACGCGCCTTTCTAGTTCTTGAGTGAAGAGAAAGATCCTATCGACGTCACTTGTACACACACTCTCTCTCTTTTTGGGAGAACGATGGCGTTCTGGCTGGATGCGATGTCGTGGTCGGGATTGATCAAGGTCCCCCGATTTGCTTCGCTCTAGACCCCTCCCGCTTAGTGTTAGTTAGATCGCGTTGGACAAGGAAGGCGATGTGTGCTGATATGTATCGCGACGAGAAGGAGAGAAACTGAGGGAGGAAAAGGAATCAAGGTTTGGAAATAAAAATAAGAGTTAGAACAATGTAAGAATCAACAATCAGCCTGTCACTTTTCCGTTTTATCTGTTTCGTGACACGGTCCGTACCGCACCAGGAAGCAGATCCGACAGGTTATACTCCATGCCGCCTCGTTGAGCCGCCATGACACTTGTCTTGGGATGAGATGAGATGGGGTGAGATGAGGAAACCAAATCAGTATCGCCCACGGTTTGCAATGGTGGCCAAGATGAGGAAGTAGTAGTTTGGTTGACAGAAAATGTCATTTGGCGGTACATTGTATTAGATCAGAAAGCCTAGAAGCTTCGCATACTATAGAAACCGCCCCAGATCAGAAATAGATCGGGGAGCTCTGTGTTGGCTGTTATAGTGCCACAACCTTTCCTTCACCCCCTTCCATTCTGTCCATCCGTCCATTCTTGCACCCAAGCGCAACGCGTTCGCTTTTCAATTTTTCCCATTTTGACCAAAAATGCCAAATAGTCGCCACGTTTGTTGGCAACCCGTGGCTTGCTTCTCTCTTCCTCTTTCGCGTTCTCCCGTCTATGCTTCCATGAAGTATTTTCTTGACTTGCTGCATAAACAACCATGTTGAGTGAGAATTGGGAGGTCCAAACACCTCCCCGGATATATGAGAATGCAATATCCCCACGCCGATGAAAATAGATACTTGGGAGCCACAAGCATATATAACGCCAAAACAATGCCATTCCTGTGATGCCAGTAAATCTTTCTCTGTTGTCCCCAGAAATCCGAGGGTATATACAAATAGGTTGGTGATAGTAGTAATAAGTAGGTTGTGAAAGGCCCGCCAATGTAAAAAGTGGGGGCGACAAATTATGTCCATTTGGGTATAATGATAACACGCTTCTGTGGCCAATGACATTGGGTGCCGGCCGTAAATCATGAGTAGTGTATAGCTCACACTCTTTTTTTGCTCCTTTGGTTTCGTGTTCGTGTAGGTTTGTTGTGTGAGTGGGCATGGGAAGCCCAGCCAATCTTGGGGTGACGGGGATGTTGTCGTCGGATATAATCTTTCACCCCATCGTGATGAGAATGAAAATTGTGACGCGGATCGTGATGAGTCGTGACTAGGTCAGGTACCTTGTTTGGTATTTCCGTAGCGCCGAAATTATTCGACGCCCTTGGATCGCATCGACCTCTGCTCCATCTGCCGCTTCCGCTCCAATTTGGCATAGTGCAATCCACAAGCGTTGCAGAGTGTTCTTGCTCCGTCAGGTCCGCGGCGCCATTCAGGCGTGTCGATTCTGTTGCAGCTGTGGCATCGGCCAGGTGGAGCAGCACGCTGCAAGTATCTGGTCAGCAACCTCTTCCGACTTCTCAGATCATACCAATCATGACTTACTCCGCGGCGCTTCTTGACTTCGCCGAGACCGTAGTGCTGCTTGCTGCCATCTCCATACATGGACACGTCGTCGTCGTCATATGATCCTCTGTGCTTGCCTCCCTCGCGGGCCTTTTCATTGGCAATGCTGTGGTGGACATGTTCTCTGACGCTTTCGAGCGTCTTCTTCACGTAGTCGGTGTTGTGCAGCATCTCAGACACCTCCTTGTCCGTGGGCAGACGATGCGGAAGCGGCTGCCCAGTCGGTTGTTCCGACGCCAGATTGGCATATGCTTCCGCAAAGTTGTAGATTGTCCTTGACGCCCACATGAGCTGTTTTGACCAATTAGCAAATGCCCCCCCCTTCACATGCCTTTCTCACTGCGCGGGTCTTACCTTCTGCAGACAATCGCCGTAGCCCCAGGCCTCGAACTGACGGTTCAGGGCATTGGGGTCATACCTCCGCTGGACACAATACTCCTCTTCCGGATGAACTGGTGGCCTTGGGCCGTCATAGTGCGGCGGCATTGGTGGCCCAGCATGGCGAGGTGAGATGGGGCCTCCTTGAGAGAGGGGAAGCTGGCCAGGCGGTAGAGGACCAGGACCAGGATACGATACGGGCACTCCTTGGGAGCCCGAGAAGCTGTCGTTGCGCTGATGGTGATGCGGCTCTTGTGACCGTGGGTAGTCACGAGGGTCACGAGGTTCGCCGAATTGATATGCCGGTCCAGGGCCGGGATTTTCTGGGCCTCGGGAGAAAACCGGAGGCTGTGGCCGGCTCTCAACGGGCGGCTCTGGCCGTGGCGGAGGGTGAGAGTTATTGCTATATGCCGGATGAGCAACCGGCTGCTGCTGCGGCGGCGGCGGAGGTGGAGGTAGACTTGTTGGCCCAGCTGCCGACGTTGGTGTAGTCGGAGAGTAGGCGGGCTTCGCACTGAACATTTCCGATATCGAAGGCAGTGACTGTCTTTGCTGGCCTGGCTCCGAGTCCTTGGACGTCCTCCTGAGGGCATCGGCCTGTGTAAGAATTCCGGGCATTGGAGCTGGCGAGTGATGCATATACGTTGGTGGGTACGCTGAGTTATGTGGGTGGTAGGCAGTAGGAGCCGGGCTCATGAGTGCTGCCGCGGCCATATTGGGCTGTCGTTCTACTCTGGGATGTAAGTCGGCAGAGTCCCGTGAGTATCGGCTGAAGAGTTCTGGTCGACTGGTGGAGGTGAAACCACTATAAGAGGAAAGGATGATTAGACTACTAGTGAACTCGTGGGTGGCATGTCATGCTATAGATACCAAACTAGCCCGCCTCCTGCAGACGAGCCAAGAAAGCAAAGACCGAGAAAGAAAAATAAAAGGGACGCCAAACAACAGAGAGACAGCCAAACCAACCTTTGCCTGGTGCCAGATTCACCCGTGTCCATAGCGGAACGGACTACTGCCAATAACGGTGCCCAAAAAAAAGTATTCCCCAGCCGGCTCGACTAGAGCGATTCATGCATCTGGGTCGTTGAACACTAATAAATGGAGGTCGTCGATCGCTTGGGACAGAGATGCGCCGGTGCCAAACTCTGCCGCCTTTGCTGACTGCGCCGGGTTCGTCTAGGGTGCTGTGTAGTAGATGGATAGTGGGCGGATGCTCTCTCTCGAACTTGACGACTGCTGAACAATCCGTCGCTTCTCTCTCGCGATCCAGGTCAGAGCTCAAAGCCCGGAGCGCTGGCGTCGGCTCTAGCAGCGGGACGAGGAGCGTGGGGCGGGGCCCTTTTAGACGAGGGCGAGAGATGGGATGGGACGATGATTTAGGTACGGCTAGAGAGGTAGCAGGTACTGTACCGTCTTGTCCTGTCCTGTCCTGGACTTGACTTGGACTGGGCGTGCTACTAGGCAAGGTAGGTCAAGGCAGATCTGTAGTGTGAGAGAGCCGTCCGACGTAACGGCGCGTCCAAGGTGGTACGAGTGTCGTGGGTTTTGGAGGATGGCGGCGGATGGGTTTTGGGCTTGCCCCAGGATAGGATTGATGGGTGTGGTGTGTGTAGGTCAGGTAAATCTTGGTAATACCTCTAGGAAAATACAGAATGATTAGAACAAAAAATCCACGAGACAGAGGAAGCTGTTGTGGCGGACGGGAAGGCCCAGCGCCGATGCGCAACCCAAGTTTCGCTTTTCTTTTTCTTCTTTTCTTTCCTCTCCTCTTTTTTTTTTCCTGATGTCTTCTTTTTCTTCTAGGAAGGCCCCGCCTCCAGGGCACTTGCCTCTGTGCTGTGCTCAACCAACTTGAAGCTTGACCGTTTTGGGAGGAGAGAAATAGAAAGGAAAATTAAAGTAGCAGCAAAATCTTGATATACTGATAGTAACCGCCACCATGCTTTTCTGGGTACTCTTTTTTTTTTATTTTTTATGAGACATTCAGATCTCACCTTTTTAATTTTTTTTCTCTCTCGCTCTTCCTCTTCCCCTAAGGCTGCCCCCAAGTGGGTCTGGAACAAATCCGCGAGAACGGATTATGGGATCTTGCTTTTGATGAGGGGGTCGAGTGTCTAGCGCTGTAGACTCGCGACTGAACTAGCCTGGGCGAAGGGGCCTAATGCAGTTGATTGCAACGCTGTCAAAAAATTCCGTCCTCAAGTCGGTAAAGGAGAGCGTTGGCCGGCGTGCAGGCGCAAACCTTCGAGCCGCGGCAAGTCAGGCTGGTTTCCCCAAGGTTTCTTGCTGTCGTGCTTTGTTGGTGTTGGTGTTCCGAGCGCGCGTGTGTGTATATAGTTGGTATAGCTGGCTTATAGTGCGGGCTGGCTGTCTGCTAGATCGATCGAGCAAGGCGGGCGGGAGGGTGTGGGCGAAGGAAACCAAACCAAGAGAGCCAGCCGGATCAGATATAGGAACGAGGTCCGTGGCCGTTGTTTTAATGCAGCTGCAGATTGTACCGGTTTGGCCCGTATATTAAAAAATCCAGATAACAAACTCAGTGCCAGGGCGGGAAGAGAGTCTTCGTTTCGTCAAAAGGAGGGAAGAAAAAAAAAAAGAGAGAGGCCAAAATAAATCCCGAGGTCCAGAGGAGCTGGATCTCACAATCTTTTATGAAAAAGGAACCCGAGAAAACTAGAGCGGCAAAAAGAGAGAGAGCGAGCGAGAGAGAGGTGATGAGCGATCTTACTATGTATGGTTGCGTGTATGCAACTGCGCACATGTATTGGAATGCCACTACGTGGAAATGAGCGAAGCTGAGTGGGCACGACGAGATCTCAACTACAGCCCCCTGCAAAGAGACGCTCACCCCTGTCGGACCCAAGTACGGGTGGGGGAACCAGGGCCAGGGCAGATGGCCCAAGATGGCCGGGGGTTGACGAGAGGGCGGTCGGCGGTCACTTGGCTGTTGGATGAGTGAGCTGGTGCAAAAAAAAGGGCAGGGTGGTCGGGAAGGATCTGTGTGGATGCGCTGCAACACTGATTGATGGGAGTGCCAAGCCATCCATGGTGGTGGTGTGGGAAGATAGATACCTGCGAAGTAGATTGCCTAGGTTAGATGTAAGATCATGTAGCCAGAGAGTACATGCTAGTAGTCTAGTAATATGACTTTCTCGGTATGTATGCATGTGAGTAGCACGCAGGCACTAGAGGGCGAGAGAGGCCAGTGAGGAATGACGGAAGAAGATGGATGATGGCTGGAGAGAGTATAGTACTCTCTGTACCGAGTAGCAGATAGGTGGTGAGACTATGAGACTACGCAAACGTACGCGCGCAGACAGACGGCATACATGAGTTGCATACATCGACACACCACACTCTTCCTCTTTTCTTCCTCGCTGTGCCTGTCTTCCCCCCATTCGCATCCTTTGTGTATGTGTTGGCGCGCCTGTCTAGCTGCCTGCTTGCTGCAGTCACATTACATACATAGTACATTAATCAATCAACTGCGAGTCTCTGAGTCTGATGTCCAGGGGTCAGATCGGGATCTGGTCGCCCTAGCGAGGGCTGCAGCCCAGCAGCAGCAGCATCAACGGCCCTGCCTGCAACTACCACCTACGTCGCGGCCGTGTTCCTCCCAGGCCTGGCCTTTCTGGCCTCTGCTCGTCGATGGCGATCAGCGCTTTCGAGACCTGGTTACCGAAAGTGGCTATTGGCGATCATCGAAACAAGCCCAATGTAGGGCCGCGTATCTACGAATCCAAAAGTGCTCGGGCATTTGTCTCCTGTCTGCAATACGGCATCATCGCTGTAGACGTACAGGAAAATTGACCAAGTTGTTGCTTCTGGCTTGTTGATAGTTTGTCCGATGTTACCCAGTATTTGCATTCCAGCCTCAGGATCTCGTGTCTGTACGTCGTCTGTGTTGCCAGAAATGTCACGAAAACGCAAGTATACATGTTCATCTGGCGCGGATCAGTGGTTGCAGGTATTCACATAGCTCTTTGCGCCTGCAACGGTAGATCGCAAGTGACCACAATAGTATAGGCAGTAAGTTTGTCTACTAGTCTCTCTCTAGTTGTGCCTTGCGATGTACAGTCGATCCTTTTGCTATGAGACGATTATTATGCCTCGCGAAACATGGCCAGCCATAATTCCTGCTGATCTTTTAGATGTAGTATTTAAATGACGACACTCTCTCCATGTCTACTCTAGCCAAGCTGGCTCATGATTTTCGCAGCCACGAAGCAAATTGTCAAAGTAAAGCCGCCGCACGCAATTTGCGCAATATCCTTTCCTTACTCGAGCATAATGCAAATCGCCCTCACCTCAGGGGCCCTCGCAGCAATGAATGCCGATGGACAGTCTCCAGAGGATAAGTCGGGCATAACACTCCGTATAATAGCAAGGTAATTAACAATTTGACAGGTTTGTAACAGTACTCCGTATATTTCCCATGTACATTCTCGTAATTACTAATGGCTCTGCGGCTCGTCCGCGTTGTCATTTGTGGCTCTCACCAAAACAAGACTCCCAACTTTTTTATTTTATTTTATCTCCGTGTCTCCCAGTGCAAGTGGAGTTTTGCTCCCTGTAAGAATCGATCAAAGATTTCAACGTGATGTGGGCTCCACGCAACAGGGGTTCGAGTGCTCTCAAGTACTCCGTACATTCGAGTTCGAGAACGGCAATGGTTCGGCTGTCCGAGAAGTCAGGTGCAACAAGATGCGTATTGTGTACGGAGTATCTCTCATACAGAGTACTAGGGAAGCCAGAGACAGGTGATGTATGTACGTTGAGAGCTTTTTTGCGTACTTGCAGGTGGCTTAATATTATAGTGCTCGCGACTATACACGTAGTTGCTATGCACTTCACTCGCATAAACTCTAGGTAGGGAGGCTGAACGGCGCACACAATGTCACTGCCTGCTGCACAGTAGCGAGAGAAGAAATAGGCACAAGGGTTCAATATCTCGTTCGAGAGCCGATATTAACAAAGGGCGCCAAGGTCAAGGGTGCAAGCCAACTGCCAGCTCGTGAGCGAGACTTTTTTCTTCTTTCCTCATCCCCATCAGCCCATATGCCCTTGAAGCCCTTGCGATATACGTCAGTGCTGGGCCCTGGTTGCCTGGGCGGTACCTAGCTTAGCTCGTGGGGAGAGGAGATGCTTCTTAGTGTGCACTCAACATTACAGGGTGTCGGGGGGCCAGATGGGTAACGAGACTTGCGAGACCCTGCAGACAAGGTACAGCGCTTGTAGGTAGGTATTTATGGGGAGTACTCGACAAATACTGCCTCTGCTTGCTTGCTTGTGGCTCTCAGCGACCCTGTCCATGGAACCACGGGCCCCGGACGAAGCTCCTTCAAAAGGTCTCCAGCGACCAACAGCAGACCAAACACCACAGAAGCAAGAGAGAAAAAACACCCCCCCTTGGCGTGCTCCAGTGGGCAGGCATCCCCCCCTGATCAAGACCTTACGAGTGGGTAGAAGTGAATCTCACATGCCAAGAAAATCCGGAACTAAAACTCTTCAAGCTATTGATCGATCCTGGCGTCCAAGATGTTTAAGATGCGGCCCACTCCCGGCTGTCAAACGGTTTGTTACCCGTCCACGTCAAGACAGGACAGCCAGAAGGCCCCGTCCTGACTCCATAAGCCTGGGTACTGCTAGGGAGCTTAGTCCCGTCGACTTGACCGAATCCATCTCATCTTGTCCGCGCACCGCTCATTGGGCGGAGGCGGGAGGGGCCTTCTCTCCCTTGTTCTTCCAGAAGCCTGCAAGAGAGATTCGCGTAGGAAATCCTTCATATCAGGATCGATATAGTAGCAGCACCTCGGGGATGAGGAGGACCACACATGGTTCCGTGGACGAACCAACTCACCCTCGCCAGGACAGGATCAGACCAGACCAGACCAGACCAGCAGCCAGACAAGGGGACCACCGCCCCAGAAACATCAGAGGCGCTACCTAGGTAGGTAGGGAAAAGGCGCCAGCTCGGGCACGGCCATGGGTTCTAATAGGCTGTAAAATTGCTTTCGCCTTTTGAATGACCTTTCGCTATTGCGTATCTGGAGGAAAATGAAACACAAAAGGCCCCTACCTATCTACAACTACTACCACCACATATCGTACCTAGACAAGGTACTTTGCTTCAAGTACGGTACCTACGTATTCTCACACTCTTTCTAGAGTCGGTCGGTCGGTCGGCAGGCTTGTAATGATCGTCCGAGTATCGGAGCTTCACTCCCGACAACGAGACAGCAGGCAGAAAGCTTGAACTGACGGGCAGACAGACAGACGGACAGGGTCAGTGATGAGATAGGTTATGTGATTTGCAGTCACAAACACGTAGGTTTTATTCCAGCAATGCTAGATTCCATGTAGAACCGTTGATATGACCTTGCAGGTATCGCCACACAATGATAGTGTCAGGATTGCTAAGCCAAGTACATTAATAAGTCTCTGCAGCAAGTCCATACAGAAGAGCACTCGAGAGAGTCCAGCCCGTATGTAGGTGGTACCAGACCGATAGTAGAGACCAGATAGAGTTCAATCGTGGGCGCCACCCGCGAAGGGAATCCGTTGCGATTCGATCGGATCTGGGACTATTGTCAGATGGCTAGCGATAAGGTTTGTCTTGCCTCTGCATACATGCGTTTTGACGCTCAGCTGCAACGGAGCGAAAGAATAATAATAGTACAGCGACCTACTACGTGTCAAGGCTACATGCTGCTGAAAGATACAAGAGGCCCTTCCTGCCCCTGCCCTACGTACATACAGGATCGAGGTATATTATATTATGGCCACGCACTCTACATGGTACATAAATGACATGCAGAAAGGCACCATCGGTCGCTGTGCTTCTTGCTTTGTTATTGCTCTTCCATCACCATACTGCTCGTATTATGCGATGCATGCTAGGTATGTTCTTTTTGATAGGGCAGGACGTTGAACGATTGATGGGCATCATGCACGCTACAGAGTTGACCTACCTACCTGTCCACGGCACTTGCCAATTGGCAACGCCAGGACCGGGGGCGGCACCTTCTTCTTTTCTCCGAGATTGGGGCTCAAGAAATCTATTTTCGCTGCTTCTCGCCCTACATACATCGTATACACATACAGTGCTGGATAATAATAAATAAATAAATTTGCAGGTGCGCTGCTCCAGCGAGAACCCGTGGGATTGATGGGACACCTGCAGCCGAAGAGGAATACACACACCATGTACGGCACTGCTGTCACCACGGAACGCCATCGCTAAATCCTGCCTTCCGGGTGCTGGGTGGGCGCCCTCCCCCCGGCATCCCTCTGGCACCCCCAGTCCAGGGTTGTCCACCACCTGAGATCCGATCTACTGTAGTATCTGCCCGAGCGATGATACCCACGGCAGAAGCCTCCGCGCGTGCGTTGCAAGCACGTGAGGGAACGAGGTTACGCGTTTGAAACTCCCAGGTGTTTACCGTATGTAAGAATGAGTAAGAGCGATCAATGAACAGGCTACCTAGGTTACCGAATAGTTGAAGCTTAAACTGACAAAAGTCAATTTCGTGCCTTCGTGCCTGCCTTCCTGACATTTGACATCGGTTAGGCAAGGCTGGCATCGTTTCGAGCAGGCACAGCCCTTGCATCTTTTCTTTTCTTCCACTTGCTTCCGGCCCACGATGTTTCATTCACTACTACAGATACCAGTGCTTATTAGCATCTTCAATACCCTACTACACTCACTACAAACCAGCAGCGCTTCATACTTTTGACGCGGCAACCCCCGCCAGGTCGCCAAGTCGTGCTTTCAAAGTTTCATGACCAAGGCGCCATGCCATCCATGTACAAGTCATGTTACTAGGAGTATGCTGACATACCTACCAAGTACAGACACAGGCCTGCACCGATACGTGGGTAATGGACACCAATCTATCCACGGAGTTTGTACCGATCAATTGAACTGCTTACATGTCCTGGCTGCCGTCGTCCGTGCCGCTTGCTTGCGCCGCCGCGCGCCGCGGTGGCCTGACCTGATGCATCCGGGATTTGCTCTGTCTGGTCAAACTGGAGCAAAGAGCCAAAAGGCCCCCAACACCCAAGGCTTGTTGCCACTACGTCACGCTCGACCTTGCAAATCAGATTCGTTGCTCGATCCCGTGTCCTCCGTATCCAAGGGAATGGAAACTTGTCCGCCCGACGCTCGATACGCGATCCTACTAAGCTTAGCCCGGATCCTACTTCACACATCACGTACAAATCGCGAGGTACTACATACTGCAACTAAGCAGGCACACAGGATGGATGTATACCTCGTAGTATGTACTACATATCACCGTGGAGGCAAGGTAAGCAATTCATTCGACCGGTGAACCCTCTCTGGATGGTCGCCGTTCAGATACTAGATCAGATCACACACCACATGGCTGGCATGCATTCGCAATATACATACGACTACCGAGATGCAATCTCTTCTGCACCCCGGCTCCCGGGCGCACCAAAAGTCCCAGTCCATTCCAACAGATCAAAAAAAGAAGACGTTGCAACTGGTTTTCTCTGAAGGATACCTGGTACACGTCACTATGGAGATGCGTAGTAGATCCCAGTGTCGGTACAGGTAACCGGTTCTCGGAAACATTGTTGTGTCCCGCTCACCGAAACAACCCGTCCGCTCCACCAGCAAGGACGGCACGAAGGGTGAAACCTCTCAATCATGCCCACGGGCCAGATCCAGTCCCAACGCAACGACCGCTTTGCAATAGGCACATTGGTTGTGACAGGTCGCGCCACCACTGGCCACTCTGGCAGACCTCAAAGGCGGTTTGGTGTTCCATTGACATCCTCAGATCTCGGGACGCCTCTCACATGATCTATCTTATTATAACTTTCTGTGGTAGTCTCACAAGAGGCCTGGACAGCGCCTCGCGATTCAACAAATCAACTCCGACTGCCTGCCGTGTCACCAGTCTATTCAGTAGTGTAATGCACCACTTCTCTCAAGTGACCGCAAACCAGTCCAAATCTCACATCCAAACATGGGCCGATTCGGCCCCCAAGCGTATGGCAGAACGACGCCACTCAGACATGAACGCCCGGGGAGGGTGCGATTGTCCAATGCAACACGTCAACAAACCTCCTCTCGTGGCCCTGGGCAGGGAACAGGTCGTTTGCAACGGGCGGGAGCATCCAAGTATGCAGAGTCAATATATCGTGGCATTGTACGATATGTACCTGCGATCTGCCGATGCTGTCCCACCGTGGGCTTGCCATTAATATCACTCCAGGAACGACTGCCATGGGACCAGGGGCTTGCGCCCGGCATGAGAGTTCTGTCATCTGACGGTCGGAGGAAACATCTCACCGCGAGACTTGATAGGACCCATCGAATTGCTTCCTCTACGAGCCACCATGTTGACCCCTACAACCTATGAGCACACCGCCTAGACGTGGATTTCTCTATCCTTTCTTTGCACATTCGACCGGATCCAAAGCACCAGCAATGCTGTTAACCAGGCATGAGGGCATGAGACAACTTCCCCTTCATTAGAATCAATGGGCCTACGAAATCGGTCCTGGTAAGTATTTGAAATTGGAGTGGATGTAATGAGGTCATTCTTATGATATTGCTCCGTAGCAGCAACAGAGTCTACTTTTTAATAGCAACCGCTACAAACAAGGATACGCACGTGTCGAACTCCGAAAGAGAAAGAGATGAACCCTACAATACCTAGTTGCATTCTCCAAGAGATGTGAAAAAGAAAGTCCAACAGAAGGGAAGGAACAGATGCAGTCCAGCGAAGCGAATCCTCCCGACCAATCATGCCAACCTACTGCCATCCGGCGAGCTGCATTCCACGTTGGTCAAAAAAACAGTCGTGTTGCATCTACTGAGATCCGATTCCACTTTTCCCCGTGGGCCTTGAAACACGGACAGCTTCTGGTACTCGCAGGCAGCACAAGGGCCTTCATAGGGGGACCGTTGTTCAATCTTGGAAGACGTCGTATGCGCCCGTGTCTGACGACCATGTCTAGACGTAGCGTGGTAGGTATGTAGGCAGTATCTCGGGAGTCAGAGAGGTATGTATGCGGTAGATCTTTGCGAACCTAGTATTTGATACGGTCCAGTTACAACTGCTGCATACACTACAACACTTATGGGGATCAGCGCTCGACCTTGTCTCCAGTGAAACCGATGACACAGAAAGAGTCGAACGTGGACAAGGTGTGCATGTCCAGATACGTAATTGGTGCGTGATGCTTCGAAATGGAAGTGGTAGAATTCGCGTACGTAGAATGGCTCTGGGTAGCAGTAGAAAGGAGGCAGCCTTGATACAAATTTAATCGGACTGCCCAGGGGTCCACTCCGGCAGGCTGTCATCTAACGGCTATCGTAAAACAAGATCTTTGATCGATTGAGATGTCGAGAAACCAGGGATTATGAGGGGGTGATATGTGACATGCATCTCGGAGGATTAATTAGACGGGTGTGTCACAGCCAATGGACAGCCAACGAATTATACATGCTGGTGCTGGTGCTACTGCTACTGCTACTCCCACAGAGGGCCAAACGGAAACTCCTCCTTGTCCCCTCTGCGCAATCTTGTGCGGCGGTACCTTTGCGTTGCTTTGGAGGACAAGGAAAAGGCATGAATGATATGGCAGTTCGAGAGCTCAAGATTACCCTCGGGCGATTTGATCCACGTGCTGGGAGCCGATCAGTGCTGTCACGACGAATATGGATCTCGCGTTGACCGACGGTTGTCAAGCTATGGAGTGCAGTCTGTGGAAGGGGTAGCGTGAGAGAAAAAAGAAAAGAAAAAATCCTCAAGAGACCCCGTTTACTGTGCCGCAAATGTATCTCCATCGTCCAAGGGGACCCTCCGTGGGCCGTGTCTTTTATGGAGAGAGATTGCGACGAAGGAGGTCGCAAATCTGCATCTCGCGCATGCCTGCTGCTTTCCCCATCAGCTTAAGCTTTTTGAACAGTGGTCGCCGATTGACAGATGAGTAGAAGACCGACCGAGAAGAGAGACGGGAAGCGCCAAAAGAGGCAAGCAAGGCAAGACAGCAACCAATATGCTGGTTCGTATCGACGCAGCCAACACTACTATAACCGATATTAAACACAGACTAGTCGATACAACATACTACTCTATTTCTCCCTCGCATCCGAGTATAGTATTCGAATTTGACACTAGAATCCGAGATAGTGATACGGGGATCTCTGGGCCATTGCGATGAAACTAGACTCGATGTGATCTCGCCGACCTCTTTTTTTGCCAATAGTGTAGTCTCTTCACCGTTGAGGCTAAGGTAAACATTTTCCAACGGTCTCTAGCTCGAGAGCCCGTCCCCCATTGTGGGTCAGCCAGGCGCCTCATTTCTTCCCAAACGCCAAGCCCCAATTCATTGCACGATATTTCCCTATTCATTTTTTTCCTGACTGGCCATTTATTTTACAACGGGCTTCTCCTTGTGGCTAGGTACGTGCCTACCAGTACTAGCAGTTCACGGACGGGCGGCCGACTGGCTCCCTCCCTCTCTTTGAATGGGGGCCTCAGTAGCCCACAGATCCAGGATCGGTCCATGTCCATTCAGAACGAGGGTCCAGGTATGTACCAGTCAGTCAGCCAGGGCACAAGGAAGTAGAGGCCCACCAAAAGACGAGAAGAAGGTGGTGGGCTCCATCATCTAAATCACGTGTAAAACGGTCGTCCCACAACAAACCCACGGAACCAATGACGACGTTGACTCCATCCCTGATCGACAAGCGTTCGCATGCAGCAGCAGCAGGAGGACCACATCTCGTCGTTGCCATGGATCAGCTTGCGAACATCTCTTCAAGAAAGACTCCAGAGAAGCCGGCCTTCCAGGGCGCGTCCCGGTACCGAAGCCCAGAGGCCCGCGGCGGTCTGGCATGTCGACTCGAGTCCTTCTCTGCTGCTCCTGGAGTCTGCAGTACTCTGTACAGGTACGTTCCTACTGTACCCATGGGAATGCGCGGCCGACCAGCAGGATCGCCGATGGAGTGGTTCGATTGATTTGCACTGCGACTCGACACCCTCGTCTGAAAAGCGAACTTGGCCCTCGGTTCTCGACGAAGCTCGGGCTGGGGGGCTCTCACTGGCTTGACATTGACAAGAGGTACTGTAGGGAATACGCTGCAACCTGCCTGCATACCTCCCCTATCCTACCACCAACTCTCCAGAAGGAGAAGCCTAGGTTAGGGTAGGTAGGTACTGTCAGTGTACATACACATACCGCACCCTCCGTTACAAATCATCGACAGATCGCTGGAAGCCTCGGAGCTCTCATGACCCTATGGCTGTATCGGGGCGTTTGATAAGGTAACATCGCTCCCGCGTCTTCTATTGGCATCCCCAAGCTAATCTTGCTTGACCGGCTCAATGCTAGATCAGAGATCTGCCAGGATCTCTCTTTCTGTTCCCAGTGCCCACTACCACTGGCCAGGTATCCCATCCCATCCAGAGTTGCAAGTGTGTGGCGCTCTCTCTCTCTTCCTCTGTGTGTGCCCGCGCGCTGTGTAATGTATCTCTGTACACTATACCGAAGGCCACATGGTTCTTGCGGCGGTCAGCTTACGCGGTAACGCCCGGCAATCGTACACTACTACTCCTACTACTACCGGTTTTATTCTGCAGGAGTGCCCTTGTGCTACCAGTATTTGGCATGTGGGTCTAGACAATTCAAAGGCTACTATTGGTCAGAAACCTCTTTTCCACGATTTATGGGGAGATGGCAAGATATGACCCAATCCCCGCTTTTGCTTTGGGAGACCCACTTGCCATATTCTGGTAGCACAAGGGCACTCCTGCAGAATAAAACCGGTACTCTGTACATACTACTCGGCGGGTCGAGGCTATTATTGCCTGTCATCTCCAAAGGCCCCCAGGATCTGAGTAGTAGCGGTATCGATACAGTACACCACTACTAATATAGCTGTTTATAACATTACGACCGGTATCGATGCTTGCTTGACTGGCCGCCTGATCGCGTGCGGGCCAGTGCCCCAGCGACTATACAGTCCTCCTACTTCGGACCTACGGAGTACACATTCTGCCCAACGAACGCACCCAGCTGAGTCATAGACGTCTTCCCCAACGGGAACCGTACGACAAATACTCCGAATAGGAGGGCTGAGGTGGTAGTGTAGGCAGAGTCGTCACAGTTCGAACGTGTGGAGATCGACAGAGGTGAGCCGTGAGCGAGATGAGGAGCAGGGTATCATCGAGATTCTCTTTCCCAGGAATCAACATGCCCCAGATAAGCGGGCATGTGGCCGATTCAGGTAACCATCTCCTGGGCATTAGCTCGAATCGTAGCGATCTTCATCCACCCGTTCAATTTACTGGACCACGTCCGAACGGGATCCGGGACAGCAGACGCAATCAATCACCTCTCAACCTTTCCGCTGGGACGTGGACCAGGGCCAGGGTGTCCCTGACCGGGGTGGGCCAACCGCGCAAACGAAAATGTACATTGTACCTTCATGTATCACAATCGTATCGACTCATTACTGGTATGATGGGCTACAGGGCTGCTTCTCCTCCTTGGAGCTGCCAGCCGAACCACATCCTCTGACTGAGGGCAGAACGAACCGTTGAGACGCACCGTATGTATGCAACCACGAAGAGCTTTGTCAGGCTTACGAAGTATGCGAGGAGTATACCTTCTGACCCATGGAGGCGAATATTGAGACACATCACAGATGTCTCGGATCGACTTGCTCGGACGCTCTGGCGAATCACTCGACGTTTGGATCTTTGACGTCCCGGGGGCCATGCGATCAGCCTGCTCGCTTCCTCGGTCGCTGTGCCGGGAGTTCCAAACATGACTCTGCATCTCGGACGGCTTGATGGAGTGACCGGGCTCTTTCCAACGGCAAACGGTCTCTCACGGACCTTCCTTTGGATGCCCCCAGGAACTATCTTCAGCCTGCCCAGACTGCTACCACGACTGCACTTACAAGTCGACTTTATGCTTCTGCACCTCGAGCCGAATCGAAGTCTGCTTGCTGCATGAAATATCTGCCTGCATTCTCAGATTTGTTTTTCGGGGGAGGATCAGCTGTCAAACCTGCAGCCTTTTTGCGCAGACACAACAACAGGACATCCACACACCCACACGCGGTAGATCCCATATTAGAGACCGTTCTTCCCCAAGGCTGCTTTGGGCAAAAATCTTGTAGGGGGGTTCTATCGCTTCTGGATACACACACTGCATGTTGCGTTGTCAAAGCATCTCCATCTCCAGTTCTGTCAAGTCGAGTGCCGCGTCTGGCTCTCAGTTCGCCGGCGGAGTCGGTGATGAAGTGCTCCCTGCTACCTCGTGGCCCTACATACACGCAGTAGAATGCACCACTCCAGCAAAATGGGTGGGTGCAATTTCCAGATTGAGTTATTCCCGCATAATCCATCGAGCTCGGCAGTCGCTTTGCGGAGCCCATGTGAGCCGCCGGATTGTTCTCTGTGAAAATGCATCATCAGAATCCACCGTTACTAGTAGGTATGGATGATCTAGGTACCCTTTTTTTCTCTTCTTTTTCTTTTTTCTCGCCTTTGCCAGCCCGCGGACAGTCCATGCAACACGGGTATCGGTATGATCCCGTCTGCTGCCAAGAGGACAGAAGAGTTTAAAGAAAAGTATGGAGCATGTTATGGCAACATTGTCATACAGCTCGAACTCTCTAGTGAGATACACCACAATAGACCGGTCTATACCTCGTGGTTTTTGCTCCGCGATTGCCGGTTCCGTCTTGGAAGATGGCGTTTGTTTGTGCCTCACTGAGTTCGCTATACTCTTGTCCTCCAACCAATATTATGTATGTACAGAGTACTTGATCTCGCGTCGCCCACAAGTGACATATCTCTCGATGGTTGGTGTTCGGTTGCTACCCCCATATGTACACAGAGTGAGGCTAGACACTCCTGCAGGCCAATCTATTCTCGTCAAAGAACGGCCTGCGCCACGTCGAAGCCATCTATTCTCATGGTGGTGGCCTGGGTTGCCTGGCCTGGCTTCTCTGATCGAATCGATCTGGGCTAATGCCAGATCGCAAAATTCGGGGTCCGATGCCATTCGCTTCAGAGCGTCATCCGATCTGACCCCAATCCTCTAGCTTGGGCAGGATTCGTATGTATGATATATGCTCTATCACATTCGAGAATCCTACCTACATACCTAGCTACCCGTCTCTCTGTGGCCAACACGTCTTCCGCAGGATTTGGCGTTCCTACCAACGGGATCTCAGCCTAATTCTAAACCGAGACCAATCACATAAGAGCCGCAAGCATCTCACACACATCCCTCTGATGGATGCAAAGCGTGGTATTTTATGAGGATCCTGCCAGACGTCAAGTGGCATGATCTGAGGAGGTCAGAACAAGACCGGGCCAAAGGGTCGTGTGGTACTCGAGAGCCATCCGTACGAACATTGTCGTCATCATCATCCCTCAAATCGCGCGTTGCACAGGCGCAACTCTGTGCGAATCTCGTGTGCCACCCGCGAAATGAACAGCCAGGCGGGTGGCTGCTCAGGGTGCAATACAGAGTACATGGCAGAGACGGCGAGGGTGCATATCTTGTGCAAAGGCGAAATGAAACCCAATACATACCTGGGCGGCAGCCCGGCAACAAATGTCACCAGGGAAAAAGAAAACGACCTTTGGTCGGTAGCACCGCTTCTTCCTTTGCACGACGTCCGGAGATTTCTGCCTTGCCCGTGTGTGTCATGTCGTGCCGAGCAGCACAAACTTTCTGGCCGGATGCCACTCTGCAGCGCAGAATGGCTTTGCTTGCTCTCTTCCATGACCGGCGACTCATTCTTTTCAGCCCTTTCCCCCCACATATCCGGGCATTCTACCTGTGCCGTCCTTTGTGCCCGCCGTCCTCCCTCGGCGCTGTGGGTAGCCCGCTTGCCATTTGGGTCGCCTGACTGGTAAAAGTGTTGTTGCTTGGGGCTGCGAATTGCCTCATCAACACATTTTTTTGGAAAGTAATTTTTTGTCTCACCCCTACCGTCCGCCCCTGTCATGTCGTGTGAGTGCAAGATGGGCATATCCTCGGGTTGCAGTGACGAGAGCGCCACCAGTTCTTTTTCTAGCCAACTACTTTGGCCTGCCCACTGTTCACGTCAACATCTGCACTACGACGCCAGAGAAGGTAAAATGACAGCTCATATTGACAGGGAAAAATGAGAGGCGAAGCGGCAAGTTGCCAATTGCTCTCTCTGTCTCTGTCTTTTTTTCTCTTTTACCCTTTCGGAACACACAGTGGACGCCTCACTAGCTGCCAGCTCGACCAGTTCTCGTGGCCAGGGACTATTGGATCTCGCTACCAAGGATTTCGAGAAAGTCTGCGGCACGACCGTTGTAAGCGGAATTAACCAATATCATCGACACCCTGGATTCACTTCAACGTCGAACCGAGGATTTCTCGGTGCTTGATATTGTGGCACCGGCGCCAAAACAGGCAGTGCAGGCGTTTATAACAACAAGCTCGGGCAAGACGGCCAAGGTCCGTCCCGCGAAGAGAAGGGTCTCAATTTACGTACACACGGCTGATCTCCTGGGGATTCTAGACATATACATGGTGCAGTGCAACTCGATACATATATACATGATTGCGTGCATATACACACACATGTATAAACCCGCATGCATCTATGCTCCCGGTCTGCCGAGGAGCAGCATGTTATACATGCATACTATGCACATGTATTTCAAGGGGCCGGAACCAGGGGATGTCTATATCGGACATAAGCTGTGATCATACATATCTTTTCCCTGACCACGACGAACATTCTGACCGCGGATCAGCGAATTCTTCTCTCTTCGTGTCTCTCTATATCCAGCTTAGTCCTGGTATATTGCAGTATATTCCGGGTATGAGGAACGTCAAGATCGGCGTGCCATCTCTCATACGTCATACAATAGGACAAGAAGCAACGATGGCACTCTCACATCACGAGGCTGGTAGGAGGTGAGGGAAAAAAGACGTGTCCCTCCATCCCCCTTTGACGCATCGTCTTCTTGCAAGGGGCTGGGGAAGGGCGATGTCGAGAAGTGACCTTCCTACCTTCTCGGAGGCGGCGGCGGCGACACAAGAGCAATACGCTGTGTCACTCACCTTGCTGTCACTCCAGATCTCGTCGATCGGCGACCCGAGACAAGGCAATCGAAAAGAAAAGCAAAAAAAGAGAAGCGACCAACGGCTTTTCTCTTTCTCTATCTCACCCTCTGAACGTCCATCGTCTCAGCTTGCCTGCTTGTCTGCCTGCGGAAACAGGTTGCCGCCGGTCAAAGAGACGGTGAGCGTTGTAAGTGCTGACCAAATAACAGCGAGCAACTCACACTCGTGGAAACTCGGTGTCCTCAGCCCTTGTCGTTTCGTTGCATGTATGTATTCTGTTCTCTTGACCGTTGGCTATTTTAGACTTCAGAGCCGCATGCAGCTCCGGTGGAGCGCAACGAGGCTTTACCTCGCATGTACTTGCCGTGGCATATATCGTAGATGTCACATATTGGTCTTTTTCGTCTTGTCCGTAGGTGCTGTTCCTGTTCTGGCCATTGATCGACCATGACGACGACCATCTAGACACATCGTTCAATAGACGGTCGAAAACAGTTCTCTTCTCATGAGATCTGTTGGTAGTCACTGGACAGGGGAACTTGGGAGATGTTACAAAACGATACATGTGTTTGCTTCCAAAAAGTCTAGGCTGTGCCGCACCAACTTAAACTTTATCTGCCACGCGTTTCTTGCCCACCGGGGAGGGGATCGTTATCCCGCGGCCCGTTGAAAGGCATTTTTTCTTCTTTCTCTCCTCTCCCTTGGACACTATCACCGACTTGGAAAACATGATTTTACATCGTCCGGCCGAGCGGAGTTTTGTTCGGGTCTGCCTTTGCTCCGGCGCCTCCATGGTTGTACCGACTGTGCGGGTGGCGAATTGCCCTCTCTGCTTGGTATGGTTTGGGTTTTTTCTACTTATGGAGTATGACCCAACAAAAAGTGTTGGAATCATCAGACATGATTCCCAAGAATTGTGGTCTCGTTGGTTGCTTTTTCTGCTCATATATATCATTACTTTTGTGGAGCTTTTTTTCACATCGGGGTGGATCCCCCCCAGATGATTGCTTCTTTTCCCATCTCACCTGCATACTCTTTGCTTAGATGGACTTTTTGGCCTCTCTCTCGCCGTGCGTCCGAGGCCCCCGAGTCGACGTTAAACTCTATTAGATTAGTGGAACCGTGGCAACTCGTGCCTGGCCGGATGGGGAGGAGCGAGGCAAGGGAAGGTTGTTTAATCAAATAAGGCGACGAGTAAGAATAGCCCAAGGATAAGCGAGCTGTCATTGTCAAGAATTGATCGGAAAAGAAAAACCACGACGAGCATGGATGGCCCCATCTCATGGTTGATGTTGGCTCGGTTGGGCTCTTGACTGGTTGCTACTCGAAGTCTGTTGCTTTCTTTTTTTCTTTTTTTCCCTCTTCGCCGGCATACCTGTCACAAGCGCTTAACCGAAGGCGAAGGGGAGGGGGGTCAAGCCAAGAAAAGTGGAATGAGGAAGGACCGGGGATGAAGAGTAAAAATAATATATAATTTATCACATAGACGATGGGAGATATATCATACCAAGGCTCGATAGATCTGTAGTCAGCCGTTAGGCGCCTTTACTATAGAAGTTTCGCAGCATCTGCTAGCCTCGTGTAAGTGTATGAAAAACGGCACGCATATTGCGACTGTTGGCAGGCCCGGAAGAGGCGTCTACCACAGAACCTAGATTAATAGGCGACCGTTGCGGGCTTTGCGCGCATTGTGCTACCATCAAAGAGGAATGGGCGACTCTGCTGTGACACGAGATCTTGTTCGTGAGTCTGTACTTGCTTTACCTCTCCCGATCTCGAGCTCACCTCTTCATACGACATTTATCGTAAACTTGACCTTTTTTTCTTTCAGATGTATGGGGAATGTTCCCCCGTCCGGCTTTTTGTGCCCACATCACGGCACGAGAACCTTGTTCCAGGCCACACTCGTGTGCGATATAGTAAGAGACTTGGACGTATCGTAGAATAAGAAAAGTCCACCGAGACAAGAAAACCCCCCAAAGCGGTACCTACCGTAGGCAAGCGCGGATCTCAATCCCCAAAGGGGAAACGGTGTGGCAGCGTGGGGTCTGCACCGGCAGCATGTTTAACCGCTGAAGTCTGTGTGTGATGTTTGCTTTTTCTTCCTTCTTTCTTCTCTGAATGCCCTCCACCTCCAGCCTCTTTCCCCCCCAGAGTGGAGATCCGCCGGAGGAGGGGTGAAGAGGGGGCGGACGGACCCTCGTTCTCTTTCACGATGTGCCTAGAATGACGCAATACCTTTTTGACTATTCACTTTTCCTCCCATCGGAGACAGATTTGGGCACTCGGCTGTCTTATGCTGGAGAAGGAAGATGGAGCAAGGGAAGAGGTTGGAGGACAAGGGGAACAAGGCTGGAGATGGGGCCGCGCCCGCTCTTGCATCTTCTCGTTGGCCCTTTTATTTTTATCGTCCTTTCTTTCTTTTCCTTCATGTACGTGCTACCGGACGGACGCATGTACCGAGTAATACCCATGTGCCCTGCAGCCGGGCAGCTCTCGGGGGCACGGAGGCGGCGCATCGGGGCGGCCGGGACTTGCCGAGAGGAGATCGGAGGAAAAAGCAGAAGAAAGAAGGAGAAATATGGGTCTCGGTCAACATAAGTGAGGCACGACGATGGCCTCTCGATCGTGTCCGTCTGTTCTTTCTCTTTCTTTTTGCGGGCAAAAAGTCTCGAGACTTTTGACTCGTCTCGCGGTCCGTACCAAACGTTCTTTTGCGGCCACTCTCGTCTTGCTTAATCAGTTCTTACGAAAGAAGGCAACCGGAAAAACCGGCCACTTGCAGCTTTGTCCATCAACAGCAGATGCGCACGCCCGCACGTCGTCAAGCTCCCCGAGGCCGATGGCGAACCAGCGGAGCCCGTTCTTGCAGAGTAAAGGATTACAAAGTGCTCGCCGAGTGGAACCCCCCTGGCCGAGGTTCGGCGATCAATGTATGTAGTGTGAGCCTGGGCAAGGTAAGGGGAGGCAAGAGCCGGTCACCTTGCAGGATGCATGCTTCACCTGGTGTAGCAGACGGAGGCCCAAAAGGCAGGCCTGAGATGCTGGGAAAGTCATAGAATGCTGCATGACACGCATGCGCTGACCTCCGAGTCCTGCGGGCCGGATGTAGTGATACCTCGATGAAGGGGACTTTTACGGTCTGCGGCAACACGGCGGAACGGCGCCCGCTTTCGTCAATGGGAGCAGCTTATTTTGATGCCGTTGATTCATCGGCTTTGCTGTCATACATGTACAATATCGTGTCCTGCACCATCGCCAAGCCACTCCGGACATCGTTATGCAGCAAGTGACAGCGCCTACTATGCCGACTCGAGTGACCGCACGCTGCAACATTGGGGCCTATCATAGTCAGTGCCGTGTTTTCGTGAAAAATATTGACAGCGGTCGGCGCCAATTATCATGATGATAGGCGCCCCCATTAATTTGATCGACCCGGTGTTCAAGTAATAATGCAAGGTCGGTATCATTACCATAATAGAGTGAATAATCCGGTCTACAGTAAGCACGAGTAGATGATGCCCATGGGACGCTCCTTTACCTGACGTTTGACATCTGTAAACGACGATGTTGAGTTCAAACTAAAGATTTTGAACACGTGTTTGAGTCACCTGTGTGACTTGCTATGATAGACTGGAGAGATAAGTTGACATGATGCTCGTTGAGCAGACTAAACTCTCAATATACAATCCGAGACAATCATGGACTTCTTGGCATTTTTTTTTTCTTCGGGCGACTGGATCTATCTGCATCATCAGACTGCGCAAGTGTGTCATTAATATGGTGGAACAGAAGTTAAAGCTTTCGCTCGTGAGAGAGCATTGGTGGTCAGATGATTCTTCTTATTTGACTCCATCTTCGCAAGACTACGCACATTTTGTCACAGCCTAGAAATACACAAGCTCAAGTAACCTTTCAAACATATTGCTCATCGATTTGCCTCGACAGGACCGAAAACAAGATGAGCCCAGCTGTCAAACCAAATGATTTATAAATTTCACTCCTCAATTGGATCATCATGGAAATCAGGCAAAGCTCTGATATCAGTCCGGCCATCTGATCTTGTCTTCCTCGAGCGTTTACTCGTACTCCACGGTCCACTCCGACGATTCTTTGGCACTGAGTGCTGTTGCAAAAGTTGATCAGGATCTGCGCTAGATCCCACCAGCTTGCCAACAAAAGACTGCGGTGCCGCGAATCGGAATACCGATTGTGGTGTCTCGGAAATGATGGATTCATCGATGGTTGCCTGGTCCGACTTTGGCGGGTCGGTGGTCGGCAGGTCAGATACTGATGGTATCGTTGACGGAGGTGGTGGAGAAAGAGATTCCCTTCTCGAAGTCCTTGTGGATGACGCCAAGAAGTCTGTGGTCATCTCCTCAAGATCTTGGTCTGATTGTATGAAGCCTGGCGATTGAGACCCTCTCGTCGCAGATGTGCTTGTCGTTGCATAGCCACTTGATGTCACATCAGAACCTCTCTGCGCCTCCATCGATTGGTTGAAACCGTGCGGCTCTTCGGTTTCGCCAGAGCCATCGCCACATGTGAGGTCGTTCCTCTTACGTGACGTCCGCGGTGATCTCAACTCCTTGGTTACTTCATTGACAGCTTCACGAAACGCTTCTGCCTGTGTGTCGTTCTCGCTATCACCGTAAATGAACTTCATCCAAGCAGCGTCATCCACCACTTCTAGAAGAGGAAACTTTGTATGAGGTCTTGATTCCTTACCGTCATCCACCGGCTGGGGCTGTTCTTTAGTATTCAAACGATTGACCGCGCCATCCGCAAGTGTTGAAAGACAATGATCGTCTGAAAAAGATTTGTCAGGTCTGGTGAGATGTTGCTTTTGCTTCGCTGTTTTGGTTGTATCAGTCATAACACCATGCGACAGACTGAGAAAAGGCGTTTTCCTGGTTTGTGTTGAGTTGTTGTCTATCGTTGAAGAGGCAGCCATTGACTGGTTCGAGGTTTGGATATAACCAGGACTCTTGATTATCCCTGAACTCGATTCAACAGCGGAGCCCTCGGGATGCTCATGAGGTAGATGAGTGTGTTGCGATAGTAGCTCACTAATACCTGGGCTGATGGCTGGCCGGTATGGTGGACTATCTAGGAGTGATGAACCACGGGTCAAAGGGATGGAAAGCTTGTCTTCTGGCATGATGTGTTTGAGCCAGCGCTCGTTGTCGGCGATCTCTGATGGTGGTCTCCGTTTTGGTCTTCCAATCTGTGCGTGGAGACTTTCACTATCGCTTGATCTTGATGAAGGAGACCACTGGAGGACTGTGGACATGTCAAGGCGCCGAGGGATGGGATGGTGGATCGCTGGTGAGACGCCGCCTTCAAACTGTCTTGAGCAGCTACTGCGACCCATGGAAGTTATCGAATCGCTATATTTGCGGTGCTTCGGGTCCGGAGATATGGATGACTCGCGAGTCTGCTCGGTTTGGGCAACTCTTCGGCTCCTGGTTTGCAGCATTTCTGGTACCTGTCCTTGCTCTTCGCTTGATAACCACTCATTAGTGTTGGCCGTATGGGTCACACTCTGACTTCCAATTTGGACTCGGATTGGACCTGAAGGCCTTTCTTGTCGAGAAGTCTCTAGTTGTTGTCTGGAGGCACGTCTGCTGTCTGGGAGTACAATCCGTGCCCTTTGCTGGCCGCCGTACTTGACATCACTCGGCTCAACCCTGCTCCATACTCGGCCGCTGGCCATACGTCTCTGCCCCGGAAGGACTAGATCAAGAGGTTGTTGCATTTCGAGGCCAGCCCAATCTGGATTTTGAAGAAGCCGACGCCTCTTTTCGTTGGTTTGTTCTTGAACTACAATCTCGGCCAGAGCAGACCGCTTCCGAGTGCTCGGTTGTCCCGTAGACACAAGACCGACAGGGCTCTCCAGCCTGTCCTTGCGGGAGTCACGCTCATCAGTGTCGAGTTCCCTGAATTTTGTACCTGGAAGTGGTACTGGGGACCGTGAGCCATCGAACTGATGTGATCTACGGCGCGGTGGGCTTTCTCCTTGTATATGAGAGGTAGACCGCCTCGTGAATGGAAGAACGTTGTGGCGTTGCGCAGGATCGAGAAATGATATTGAGATTGGACGTTTCTTGACATTCCCGCCTAGAACTCGACTCCGGGCCTTGGCGAAATGCTCCTTCTGGCGTTTGAGAACTTCATTGTTGGCTCTTCCGCGGGAATGCCGAGCTAGATTGCCCTCGGTCCAGTTCATGATTCGAGCTCGATGAAACGGCGGAGCGTCGATGGATGATGGTGAGGCCTGGAAATCATTTCATGTGAGATCGTGCTCTGTAAGTTTGTGGCGTTCTCGATCGGGCGTCTATTGCTGCTGGAACACTGAGATTGCTGATAGCTCTCGCAAGAATATATGATATACAACTTGGTGGTTATGGATGACGAAACATAAGATTGGGCTTGTTACGCCGGAATACGATTAATTCGCATGCTCTCATTGCTGCAACGCCTAGAGAAGAATATGAATGCATGACAGGTAGCACACGAAATCTTCTTTGGAATGAACTTTGTCAAAAACGAGGCAGTCACGACCTAGATCCAAATTCCCTATGGCTTTTTGGCAGGAACCCTTGGCACATGTTCACAATTGGAAACAACGAAGATACATTGTTTTCTAGGACTGGGAGGAAAGGTATACTCAAGGCTTTTGACAGCTACATGTCTCAGGCGTGATTGATCAATGATGGGCAAGTAACAAGGAATTGTCTTGTCCAGTATAGAACAATTCCATGTCGATACAATTGAAGACGGTGGTGTATATCTGAGCAGGATCTACCATATTGTACAGAATAGTGTTGCGCTGAATTAGCATTCGTAATGCCTTTTACTCATAAAGTGGTGTAAATCCAGTACAAGAGATCTTGGCTGTTGGCAGCGGACTTCCGCCGCCGTAGCTATGGTGGAGCCCCCTCGAGCTCGACAGTTTTTAGCGACCTTCGGACGGCGCTGCAACGCCCAGAGAGCCATCAGTGGACCCCCCAATCGCGGTCGAGGGACACGCGCTGCGGGGTTAGGGTAGGTGGGGTTCAAGATTAAGCTCCCCCCATCTTGGGTGACGACATCGGAATGGTCCCATCGGCCTCGCATGGGCAGCGGTTGTAATCCTCCGTACGACGATTCGGATTAGAAATAATAATGCTTAGTGGGCGATTTACGTAGACGATGCCACAGATTGGCTCGAGTATGTTGCGACAAAGCAGAATCTCAGCTATTATACAAGAAGTCACGAGCTACCCTTCGTGAGATAGACTGCCATATCTCAACTCGGCGCATCTCAATCACTCTTTGTCGCAACCACCATCCACTTTGCAGTCGGGCCACCAACGCCAGCATCACGCAATACTCGACAATATCAACCAGGCGCATTCTTTCCCGTATTTTGTGTCTTTTGCTCGACTGAACACTACTCCTACGGTTTACTATATACACCTCAATCATAATTATCAATTGCATACGATATTCAAGCCATCACCGACACAATGGGTTCCACAGACGCCAAACAGCGCGGAATTCGCATCGCCATTGACCGAGGTGGTACTTTTACCGACTGTGTCGGTACCCTCAATGGCGAAGATGTGGTGATCAAGCTTCTTTCCGAAGACCCAGCCAACTACGACGATGCGCCCCTCGAAGGAATCCGCCGCATCATGAGCCACTTCCTCAACCACGACATCCCCCGCGGCGAGCCTCTCGATACCTCCAAGATCGATAGCATACGAATGGGAACGACGGTGGCCACAAATGCTCTGCTTGAGCGCAAGGGCGAGAGGATAGCGTTGGTGGTTACCAGAGGTTTCAAGGACTGCCTCACCATTGGCAACCAAAGTCGGCCCAAGATTTTCGACCTCGCCATTCGGAAACCAGACGTCTTGTACGAGCAGGTTGTCGAGGTCGACGAGAGAGTCACACTAGAAGACTATGCGGAAGATCCCGAGCGGACACAGTCGAAAGCAGAAGCAAGGACAGGTGAACAAGGTGCCGACACGGCGACTCTGGTCACGGGCTTGTCTGGCGAGACAGTCCGCGTCCTCAGAAGACCAGAAGACGATGGAATCAGGAAAGAGCTTCAAGCAGTCTACGACAGGGGCATCAGGAGTGTAGCCGTGTGTTTGATGCATGGCTATACTTTTCCCGATCACGAGGCTCTTGTTGGGCGCATTGCAAGAGAGATTGGCTTCGAGCACATCTCGCTCAGTCACGAACTCATGCCCATGATCAAGCTCGTTTCCAGAGCCACCAGTGTCTGTGCTGACGCATATTTGACACCTGCCATCAAGAAGTACATCCAGGGATTCCAGAAAGGCTTCGAGGGTGGACTCGGCACCCGCAGCGTAATCGACGAAAAGGGCAGCAAGGGCGCACGGTGCGAGTTTATGCAAAGCGATGGTGGTTTGGTCGACGTTGACAGATTTACTGGCTTGAAAGCCATCTTGTCTGGTCCCGCCGGCGGTGTTGTCGGTTATGCCATCACAAGCTACGATGAGAAGACCAAGACTCCTGTCATCGGATTCGACAGTAGGTTTACTGCTCTTCAAAATTGTAGAAGCTGTGCTAACTTGGTTTGTAGTGGGTGGCACATCGACAGACGTGTCTAGGTATGGCGAGGGACGGTATGAGCACGTCTTCGAGACAACCACGGCCGGCGTTACCATCCAGTCACCCCAATTGGATATCAACACGGTTGCTGCAGGTGGTGGAAGCAGGCTCTTCTTCAAGAACGGTCTCTTCGTTGTCGGTCCAGAGTCTGCTGGTGCTCATCCGGGTCCTGCTTGCTACCGCAAGGGTGGGCCTGCGACCGTGACTGATGCCAACCTTTTCCTCGGACGCCTTCTACCTGAGTTCTTCCCAAAGATCTTTGGAAAGAATGAGGATGAGGGTTTGGACCCAGAGGCCAGCAAGAAGGTGATCCAGGAACTGGCGGATCAGATCAACAAGGAGACCGGTAAGAACATGAGCCTGGACGAAGTCGCATATGGATTCTTGGTAGTGGCCAACGAGTCTATGACCAGACCAATCAGGTCCATCACCGAGGCAAAGGGTCATGATTCTTCGAAGCACAGACTTGCCACATTCGGTGGCGCTGGAGGGCAACATGCGGTTGCCATTGCAGAGGCCCTTGGCGTTCAGCAAATCCTTGTCCACCGATATTCCTCAGTCTTGTCAGCATACGGTATGGCCTTGGCCGATGTGGTAGACGAGCGACAAGAACCCGACTCCAAGGTCTGGGAAGACAAGGGTGGTGCTGTCGAAGAACTGAAGTCGAAAATGGACAAGCTCAAGGAAAAGTCTCGCAAGTCATTGCAGGAGCAAGGCTTTGGCTCCGATGACATTGTCTTTGAAGAGTATCTCAACATGAGATACAGAGGCACAGAGTCGGCGCTCATGATTGTCAAGCCGACCCAGGAAGATGGCATGGAAGAGTGGGACTTTGGCAAGGCTTTTGTGAAGCACCATCGATACGAATTCGGATTTACTCTTGACGAGAGAGATGTCATTGTCGATGATGTACGAGTCCGCGGAATCGGCCAGAGTTTCAGGTACCAAGACAAGACCGTCGACGAGCAGCTGGCGGATGTCAAGCGTCAACAAGCCGAAGACAAGAAGGCTTATGGAAAGTCTCAAGTCTACTTTGATGGAGGTAGGCTCGAGACGCCCATCTACAAGTTGGAGGACTTGAGCATTGGTGATGAGATCCAAGGACCAGCGATGCTGGCCGATGGAACACAGACCATCGTTGTCACACCCAAGGCAAAGGCGTTGATCCTTAAGACTCACGTCGTTATTGACCTAGCGAAGGACTCTAAAGAGTAAGTTTTCTGGTTATCGACTGGACACGATTCACTGTGCAGCTACTTACAATTCAACAGTTCGCAAAAGGACGACTTGTCGAAGCGCGAGGTCGACCCAATCTTGCTCAGCATATTTGGCCACAGATTTATGGCTATTGCCGAGCAAATGGGCAGAGCACTGCAGAAGACTAGCGTGAGCACAAACGTTAAGGAAAGACTTGATTTCTCCTGTGCGATTTTCGATGCCTCTGGCGGTCTGGTGGCCAACGCTCCCCATCTTCGTAAGTATCCTGTCCCCCCTTTACGATTAAACACATGCTAACAGTACTATGAACAGCTGTGCACCTGGGTTCCATGTCGACGTGTGTGCGTACACAGGCCAAGATCTGGGAAGGCAAGCTCAAGAAGGGCGATGTCATCATGTCCAACCACCCCTCATACGGTGGCACCCACTTGCCTGATATCACTCTTCTCATGCCTGCTTTTGACGCAAAGGGTGAGAAGATTCTGTTCTACGCAGCATCGCGCGCTCATCACGCCGATATCGGAGGCATCACCGCTGGAAGTATGCCGCCTCACTCGAGGGAGCTATTCCAGGAAGGCGCAGCCATCAAGAGCGAGAAGATTGTCAGCGAAGGCAAGTTCAACGAGGAGAGAATCACTGAGCTTCTCTACAAGGAGCCGGCCCAGTATCCGGGCTGCAGTGGTACGCGATGCTTGGCAGACAACATCAATGATCTTCGTGCTCAAGTGTCCGCCAACCAGAAGGGTATCTCTTTGATCGAGGGTCTTATCGAAGAGTATGGCGAGGAGACTGTTCAGTTTTACATGGTCAACATTCAGAACAATGCTGAGAACTGTGTCCGACAACTGCTGAAGAAGGTTTCCAAGAAGTTTGAAGGCAAGGATCTTTCATCCGTCGATTTCATGGACGACGGAAGTCCCATCCGCCTTCGCGTCACCATCGACTCGGAGAAAGGAGAGGCCATCTTCGACTTTGAGGGCACGGGACCTCAAGTTTACGGCAACGTCAATGCTCCAGAGGCCGTCACATACAGCGCCATCATCTACTGTTTGCGCTGCCTCATCTCTGAAGATATTCCGCTGAACCAAGGTTGCTTGAAACCCATCCACGTCAAGATCCCGCCAAAGTCTTTGCTTTCACCATCAGATGGCGCGGCGGTTGTGGGTGGCAACGTCCTGACGAGTCAGAGAGTGACAGATGTCATCTTCAAGGCCTTTGAGGCCTGTGCTGCTTCGCAAGGTGACTGCAACAACCTGACTTTTGGATTCGGTGGAAATGTCACTGGAGAGAAGGAGGTCAGAGGTTTTGGATACTACGAAACCATTGCCGGTGGTTCTGGAGCCGGTCCCCACTGGGAGGGTACCAGCGGCGTGCACACCCACATGACCAATACTCGCATCACGGACTCGGAGGTCTTTGAGAGACGATACCCAGTCATTCTGCGTGAATTCTCTCTGCGCGAAGGCTCGGGAGGCAAGGGCCAGCACAATGGTGGAGATGGTGTCATCCGTGACATTGAGTTCCGCATCCCTGTACAAGTGTCTATCCTCAGCGAGCGAAGAGTATACAAGCCTTACGGTCTTGCCGGCGGCGAGGATGCCGAGTGCGGTCTCAACGTCTGGGTTAGGCGTGTTCCCATCAGCGACGCACAGAAGAGCGCGTCGTCTGGCGGAGACGACGAATTTGAGGAGAGGCATATCAACATGGGCGCAAAGAACAGCGCACCTTTCAGTGCAGGGGATAGAATTATCATCAACACACCTGGTGGTGGCGGTTGGGGCAAGGTTGGCCAAGAGAAGGTCCAGAGGCCACAAAAGGATCACACTGAGGCCTGGAGGAAGGGCAGTCATGCCAACAGAGAGGATTCTGCCTTGCAGGTGTAAAGCGACTTTTGATTTCAATGATCTATACCCTCTAGATAGAGCGTTTTCGGTACGTAGCTAGGAGAAGTGAGATGTGATATATAAGACGCAATGACGAATATATGCCGCCGCTTCACTTTGTTATGGTCTTTCGCTTTGTTCAGTACTGAGATCCCCCCTGCCAGACCCAACATGAAAACGCATTTTACCTGTAGATAGAAGCCAACCAAATAATGGGATGTGATGTTATTTCTCAACGCGAAGTTTGTTGCAGAGCTACAGATTTATATATATTTGCAATCAAACTCAAAAAGACCTGACAGTAGCCTAGATATTTTAGAATTCGTAGACCTTTTTTGGGAACTGGCAGAGTTTAGTCTCCCGTAATACCCTTTTTCCAGCAAAGCATCTAAACTCCTGAACAGCATGACCTCTGGAGCTGACTGGACATCATTCTTCTTTTCCGCAGGCGTGGACGCAAGGAGCAGAAGGATTATTGCTCTGGCTGCAGAGAGTTGTTGATTGGTTCGAACCTTGTATCGAGATATACGCTTGAGGAGGGAAATTGGTTCGAACCTTGTATCGAGATATACGCTTGCATACTTGGCTATGTTCTCTCAGCCTCTCGGGAGAGGAGGGAATGAAGAATTTGGAAATCCCGCCGATCAGACCAAGTGAATCTTTGACTTCCTCCCAGGGACAAGCGGTATATACTGCTTCCGGCTGGAATGGAAGCTCACTGCCGATGATTGTACAGTGTCAGCCCAGCATGGATGCAACAAGAGCCTCATGGATCACAGTCTGCAGCCGCAACTTCCTATGTCCAAGAATCCCTGCAGATTTTGGGTCTCGAGCTTTGGATCAGTGATGACACGTCAATCACATGGTCTGGACTTCTACCGCTGGTCGAGGTTGTGTAGACTTTGCCCAGACGAATGACATGATCTGGCTGGCCGGATGTTCTTTCCTTTCCCTCATTCTCCATGATGTTTCCAACACATTGAGTTGCGATTGCGTTGGGCCAAAATTTGCCGGTCTCGCCTGATCATGACGTGAAGTTCTGCAGTTTAGACCCTTGTGCTCCTTCTGGTCTGCGGATGCTGACTGCAATTTTCGTCCCAAAGTGAGAAAGAACCACAGCCTTCATGGCGGTGGCTTCCTTGCCCTGTAGAAGTTGAGCCAAAGATCACGGCAAACCGCGCCTCCCGTATGTGTTCTAGACCCCTGTTCTTTCCTTCTTTGCAATGACTAGTTTGTTTTGACCAAGCATTTTTACCACTCTCGATCATTCCAAACATGACCAACTTCATCTCAACTTCTTAGCCTAATTTCTACCCATCTTGTGATGTTCTCCTCATCTACACTTCTTTTTCATCTCAAATCATCTTTCCATCAAGAGAGCAAAGGTCCGAGCGCTCTGATTCCAGCAGCATGGTTCGACACCCAAGTCCACCGGCGTAGCTTCGCTCTGCTTGCATCGCCTGGCCAAGCAATTGGCGTTACCACGCCCTGGCCGACGAGTACCCGATCTACTCGGGGGCCGGAGAATGGCCGCGAAGGAGAAAGCAAGTCAAAGTCCGGCAGCGATGTCATGCACCCGGGATGCTATGAAGCCATTGAGGAGGACCTGCCTCCACCACACGCGTAAGTTGCATTTAGGCATACTCGTGGTAAGAAAGTCAACTAACTTCCGGGACAGACATATGCAACTCCACCCTCTTCTTCTACCCATACGGCATCAACAACCACTTCGGCAGCTCCGACTCTTCAGACAATGACGACTCCACTCTCTTGCTGGGAGTAGCTGGAAGTGTCCACTGTGTACTGCCGACATTCACACGCGTGCTGGTGGAGAACCAAGACATCAAACTATCCTAGAGAGATTTCAAGAGATGGGAGAGCATTGTTGTGCTTCGCAAATGGCACAAAGAGCAAAGCAGAGCCAATGTCGATAAGGGAGGCATCATGGCTGGTTTTGGTAAGTGGACCTTCTTACAATGATCATATACCTACTTGAACTAATCGCCTGAGTAGGTCTTGACAGTATCTAATACCGACTCGTCAATAGTAATGTACTATGACCTTTAATCGTTCCTGCGAGTTGTAACGCAGCGTTGGACGGCTATTTGGAACAAACCTCGCTTTGGACGAGACTTTTGTCTCTCCTTTCCTGTTCAACCAACTTGCAGCACCGTAAACAACCATATAGGTTCATCACCAGACGATTTTATCATCCGAACCAAAAATCGACACCAAATATCGGTCTGGTCTCCTTTTTTGTCCGATCTAGCCAAGCCGTTCTTCGCTGGACTGGCGGCCGTTGAGATCATGAACCGGGTTGCAAGCAGAACAGGTGTCACTTGTCCATTTAGAAACAGCATAAGAGATCGAGTCATCATAGGATAAATTTCTTGGCTCAAATAGTCTTCTGGAAGTTGCTTTCATCAATCCTTCCGAGACCAATATACAAATGTCACTATTTATGAGTATCCAAGTATTCTGCGCTGAAGTTGGAAATGAAAACAAAGTACTTGGTAAAGCGATCGTGTGAATCTGTTGAGTCTTAAATAGTGGACCAGACTGGAACAAGTCATGAATGGCCCATTATCATAGTGCTGACTCTTGTATAAGTGCAGTTGTTCACCAGTATCCGTCGTTGTCCGTCGGTCAACACGCAGACAATATGATATGATAATGTGATTTACAGTGGTTGCTCTCGAGAATGCGGAGAAACTCGTGAATCATCAGAGAACAGCCTATGTACTGGAAATTGTATAAACATGATAGCTGTTGAAATTTCAAGTAGTAAACCAGGCGCCCGCATGATGAATCATACGGGCTGAGTGAGGCTCCGTAGAGAACCACCGGGAATCGCGGGGGCCATTCAACTGCTGTGGCGTGGAGATTCCGGACCAAATGGGGCCATCCTTGGGCCCCAACAGCGGCTGGATGCCCTGGAGCCGCCCGCCGCAGCACTGAAGTGCGGGGGAGTCAGCGCCCCATGGAGCGCCGGCCAGCCCCGGACTTTTCGCTCGCCGCCGTCATCACCTAGAGTTCGTGGTTCCTTGGACCGCCAACTTAAAACAAACGACTGTAGATTTACGTTCTTCCTGACAACCATCATCGGCTGCAGGTACAGGAACTCTCAGCCGGCCTAGTCATATCTTTCTAAGTAAAAATGCCTTTCACCGAAGAGGAGTGGGATGAGATATCCCAGACCATCCCGAGCGCCGAGGAGCCCTTCTTCCAAAAGTATATACAAGGCCGCGAGGCTCTGATCGCCCAGGAGGCCAAGCAGCGCAGCGGTCAGTATACCATCTCATCTTCACGGCCTTCTGTCCGTCTTGCATCCCTACCTGCTCACATTCCCGCCAGATGCCTCGTTCCGCCAGAACCTCTCCCCCATCGCCAGGAAGGCGTGCGACATCGTCGCGCGGATCCGCGACGAGGAGAAGAAGACGCACTGGACCTCGCAGTTCGAAGACTCGCTCGCGCTGCAGGAGGAGAACATCACAGTGCACCCGGGCATGATGTTCTCGCTGTCCAAGGAGCGCATGGAGTCGACCCGGCTGTGGAAGATCATCCGCAAGATGCCCAAGGGCGCGCTGCTGCACGCGCACCTCGACGCCATGGTCGACTTTACCTTTCTCATCGACCTGCTGCTCAAGGAACCGGGTATGCACATCATGGCCGACCAGCCGCTGACGTCCCCGGCCGCGCTGGCCGGCGCCAAGATCGCCTTCCGCTTCCGCAAGACGGCGCTGACCGAGGGCGACATCTGGGCCGGCGGCTACCGGCCCGACACGCTGATCCTGCTGACCCAGGCCGCGGACGCCTTCCCCGGGGGCGGGCGGGACGGCTTCTTCAAGTGGCTGTACAGCCGCTGCTCGCTGTCGCGCACCGACGCCGTGGCCCAGCACCACGGCGTCGACGAGATCTGGCAAAAGTTCTTCAACTGCTTCCGCGTCGTCGAGACCATCATCCACTACGAGCCCATCTTCCGGGCCTTTTTGCGGCGGCTGATGCGCCAGCTCACCGAGGACGGCGTCAGCTACGCCGAGCTGCGCTTCTCGTGGGGGCTCGACTACTTTTTGCAGGGGCGCGAGGCCCCCGAGCAGGACTACGTCGCCATGATGGACACCATCGACGACGAGGTCAGGGCGTTCCAGGCGACGCCCGAGGGCAAGGGGTTCTGGGGCGTGCGGCTGATCTGGGCGACGATCCGCATCAACAACCTGCGCAATATTGTCCAGAGCATGGACCACTGCGTCACGACCAAGATCACGCACCCGCACCTGATCGCGGGCTACGACCTGGTCGGCCAGGAGGACCTGGGCCGGCCGCTCAAGGACGTGCTGCCGGAGCTGTTCTGGTTCCGCAAGCAGTGCGCCGAGGAGGGCGTCAGCATCCCCTTCTTCTTCCACGCGGGCGAGTGCCTGGGCTCGGGCAGCGAGACGGACCACAACCTGTACGACGCCATCCTGCTGGGCACGCGGCGCATCGGGCACGGCTTCAGCCTGTACAAGCATCCCTTGCTGATCGACCTGGTCAAGGACAAGCGCATCCTGGTCGAGAGCTGCCCCATCAGCAACGAGGTGCTGCGGCTCTGCGGCTCCGTCATGAGCCACCCGCTGCCGGCGCTGCTGGCCCGCGGCGTCGCCTGCTCCCTGTGCAACGACGACCCGGCCATGCTCGGCCAGGACACGGCCGGCTCCACCCACGACTTCTGGCAGGCCCTCCAGGGCTGGGACAACCTGGGCCTGGCCGGCCTGGGCTCGCTCGCCGAGAACAGCGTCCGCTGGGCCGCCCTCGAGGACCAGACCCCCGACGAGTGGAGCCGCGACGTCAGGGAGGCCACCGTCGGGAGCGGCCTCAAGGCGCGGCGGCTCAAGGAGTGGGCCGTCGAGTGGGAGAAGTTCTGCCTGTGGATCGTGACCGAGTTCGGCGACCAGGACGAGTAAGGCAAAGCCATGGGATGGAAGGCCAATGGCTCGTCTGTCAGACGGGCATTTCGGCATACAAGACGGCTCCACTCGCGAGTCGTCTTTTGATCCGACTTGTTTCTTTTCTCTTCTTTCTTTTTTTTCACACACGGATTGAATATTTATGCCAGAAATCGAAGCATTTTGCGAGTCTAACGCAGTGTAGGCGGGCGGACAGTCATTGGTTCTCAGTCATGGGCAGGGCAAGGCGTTATTAGAGGCACCAGAGCAATTAAAGTTCAACCTGGCAGGCAGACGAGACGGACGCGAGAGAGAGAAGATCCCGTCGAATGAATGTCGCCGGCTGTTTACTCGGGGAGGGACATGGCAAATCAGGCAGAAGACATCGGAGCGGCCATACAGATTCAACATTTCTTGGGAATTCAACATTTGGACTGCGTTGTCATGGGCGATGGTGGATCCCCCAGTTCTGCATTGGAAATAGAAACGGTAAAAGAGAAGAAGAAAACCCGACAAATCATATCTCGTGTAGATCCGGCATGGAGAATTTACACATTGCACTGCATGTATCATTGAGTCAACCTCGGCTGCACCAGTAAGAAGCACGACGCGTCACTTATTCATCTCATTGGGCAAAGATCCAGAGATGATATAACGTCGGCGGCAGGCAGTCTTGGGGCGCGAACTAATACAAGTACCGTATGATCTGTAGGGAATGTGAAAGAGGCAACGGCTTTCCCGCGCCCGTCAGCGAGTGGCAAAAGCCCTCCAATAAGGGATGGTATAGTCGGCTTGCAGCTGTGGGTCTAGGCAAAACGTTCATACATATGCAGCCCTGGTGGGCGTGGAGACGTACGCCCGGCTTCGCCAATCAGTACGTGCAGATGGAATAGAGAGTCGAATGCCAATGATCCGTAATGTATCAATTGCCATGGAGACTAAAGAGTCATGTACGGCTTCACGGGATGAATCACCGGGCGGTGGGATGACAGACCCAGTGACCCTCATGGCCTGTTTGGGCAGTATTCATCACAGGAGACATCCGAAGAAATGTGGTGTAGATAAAAATGATTCTTAGTAAAACAGCGAGTGACTGGCTGACAGGCCGGTGAAGAAAGAGACTTCTGTGGAACTTCGCAAGTGCAGGTGAGCAGCAGCCCACATCAATAATGTGAGTGACACTAATTGCTGATTGCATACGACGTGGTCGCTTCAACCTAGATTTCTCTCGGGCGTCCAGGCCACATAGAAGGGGGAAAATCAAGAAGGACCTCCAAAACCACCTGTTTGTGCTCTGATTTCGAGACAAGGCATGGTGTGCCTTGACTATACATAATGGGTGATATATGCCAATAATGAACCTGGAAGGTCAAGGGCAATTGTAGTTCTGAAAATGCAGTAACCGACGATGCAAGTTGTAGATTTGCGTAGCAGGAAAAAAGGTCGTCATTTTTATGATGACCAATATCAAGCCCAGGTGGATTGGAGCCAGGTGAGTAATCCGACAGGTGCGACATCAACGAGTTGGTTGAGATTCGCGGTGTCGTTGAATGCAAAACGACCGTCAGCCACTTGGATCAGATGAAGCATCTTTCGGCTGTTGGTGGCATCTTGCATGTTGTTATGGTAGTGAAGCCAATCATGTACTTGTTGGTAAGGTCTGGAGAAAACCTCCAGATCAACTGAGCCGGTTAGTTGCTGCAGTACCAAGAATCACGGGTATATAATGACTTACTACCAGTGGCTTCTTGGGCGATTTCCACGAGACGTTGAGTGGTAAGGTGAGCTCCTCGCATTCTGAACTCCCTTGGCCAATTATGGATCCCCAACTCGAGGGCAGATACGACAAAGAGAGCAACATCGTAGACGGAAGTCATTGTGACATGCACCTGGTGGCCATGAGAATTCGTGACTGGGATCTCCGCAATTCTGGCCGCGAGGTCGAGCATGTCTGTCGACGGCCGTTGTGCACCAAAGCTCGTACCCATGTTGAGGGATTCGAGACCTCCGGGGCCATATCTCTCGTAGAATAGGCCACAAGTGAAGACTGTGTATCGCATGGGACGAGACCTAGAAGCAGCACAGCGGTCTAGAAAGTCCAAGGCTGTCAAAGAGCCACGTTCGAACGGGTCGTGGTCGGTAGGTCGCCGGGATAGTGGACCTTCGAACTCGGACGGCACGAAACAGCCAACTCGAGCTCGCCGGGCGGCGTCGATCAGATTAATCTGTTCGGGACCGGATATTGTTGAGATGACCAAGTCAACCCCACGAAGAGTGAACTGGAGACTCTCCAAGTCGTTATAGTCAACAGCAATGACCTGGCACCCATAGTTTTCGAACTCGGGATGAGTCTGACATGGTTAATTACAATCAAGGGGAGGAGACAACAGCGGCCGACTTACTCTTCTCGATAGAACAATGGTTGCGTGAGGAGTTTCGGAGAATTGCCGCGCGAGAATATTGGCGAAGCCTCCGCCGCCGGCAATGGCTATACGCATCATGGCTGAGTTTGATCTTTTTGACATGATCACGATTTGGTAGTGGAAAACCGCGTGTCTTTTATGCTCTCTTCTCTCCCACACCAAAGAATTTTAACCACTCGAGGAACCCAACTTGAAAAAAAGCTAGTTCCAGAGTTTCTCGCCAGATGAGCCGTCAAATTGGTTCTTCGGTCTGACGCCTTCGAAGATGAAAGCTCCTATCTGAGTCAAGGTTCAACTTGACGGATGATTCTCGAAATACAGTCCAGTGACTGGGATATTGGACACCGATTCCGTGTTCTCTGTTGTCCAAAGTCACTGGAAGTACACTGGTGGATAGGGGATGGCGTATACTGAATGGACCAATAGCTTTGAATCGAAAGTGCCGAGGATGTCAGAAACCTTCTAGCGTGTACCGTCCCGGTGTAAAAGAAATATATCTGATGTGACTGTAAGGGCTGCAAGAATTTGAATGCCCGCAGGAAGCCGTTGGCGAAGATTAGTATCAGGTGTCCGTACAACGGTCACAGGTCGAGACCTTGAAGGAAAGAAGTAGCTGGCGTGAACTTGGCCGGATCATGACCAAGAACCATATCTCTTCTCACGGTATCCCTTCAATATCTACCCAGCTAGCGTGCTTGTCGCCGAGTGACAAATGTAAGCCATTTCTCCAGGCAGGGATCGTGTATGTACCGACCGATTGCTGGGAGCCCTGCATCCTCAGCCGCCCAGTGGCTGCCGTTCGGGACATGACTGACTTTCCGTGACACAATCAGACTGCTGAGGAGTGAGTGACGATGCTGCCTGGCATATTCTGCAAGCTTGTAAACTATAGGAGGGATGGTGGACCGTGAAGTTCGGCGTCGTCCGTGTGAGAAGCGCCGAGGCGGGCCAGCCCCTCGCCCAGAGGCACCGTCGTTGCTCGCAGCACACGCGAGATTTCGACCTGCATGGGGAGCTAGGTAGGTTTCACGACATGCCGAAGAATGGACAACCCGGCGAAGTTTCAGGAACAGCAAGAGTCTCCCGGGGAGTGACGTGGGGGGAGGTCCATGTGGGTGTCGTCAACGAAGTCAGCCTCTCATCGATGTACGTATCGTTCTTGGAAGTAGCCGTAAGGAGAAGAGAGAATGACACTGAAGAACAGTAGCAAGGTTCTTTTTTTTTCTCCGACGCTCAGAGGTTTTCTCCGACCCCGATGTAAGATTTAATTTCCATTGACAGAAGAAAAATTAGCGCAATGCCGGCCGGTCGTGGTTGCCGCTGCAGCCTTATGGTCTTTACTCGGGTTGCACTTGCCATGGAATGGATGTTAGTTTATGTAATTGGGACGTTCTGTTCAGTCATAGCTGCAAGAAGAACAGAATCGTCATCCCAATATTTTCGAGCGAATTCTAAAGAATTTAGTACATGGCAAAAATGTCGATATATTTTGTGATATTATTTTCTACTATAGTTCCAAATCGAGGAGAGGAAGCTGTCTGTATACTCATTGCAATCACTATTCCATAAAAAGTATAACCCTTGATGCGCAATCTGGCGCTAGAACAAAAGTCCTCGTCCAGAGGAATGTGATGCTGGGGTAGTATAGGAATTTGTTCCAAAGGGGAATGGAGAGCAGAACAAAAACATTGAAGAGTGGAAGTTGGTGCCGTATCGAGTGCAAGGGTGTCGAGTAGGAGTGGAGGCGGGATGGATCCAAAAGGTATGACCGACAGGTCGGGAGTCGCAACCGCAAATGATTGGAGAAGACTCGAACGGTTTTCTTTGCAGATCCCAGGGCTGCCTTGCAGTTGTCTCAGGCCCACGGGACTGGAGCCTGGGATTGTCTCTGGGAGAAGAAGGGTCAACTGAGACCTGGGGGATCAGGGAGGGGAGGAGAAAGTGTGTGTGTGTGTAGGCAGGTAAGGTACGGGATGTATGTAGTGTAGTGTAGGTAGAAGGGGAAGAGAATATGAAGAGAGAGAGAATTGGGGGCCGTTGCAGGTGTGGCTGCGATACGGTTAGGCTCAGTGGTGATGACAATTGGAGATGGTTAACCGTTGCCCCTTGGCCTGAATTGGAGAGAGCGCTGGAGGAAACTCCACAAACAGGGCAGACTGAAAAAAGTATCTCAGGTACTCCACACTCAGGGTCTTCCACTCGCCAACTTCCATAATACCTAGACCCTGCACCTGATACATCGTACAGGGCCCAGTAAGAGAGCCGCATTCCGCATCCGCTCTGAGGTTATTTGCTCTTCCATAGTATGTCGTGGAAACGGCATGTCGAGCGTCTCAACCCTGGGTGGCCTGGGATAAGCAGTATCGGAAAAAAAAAAAACTTTGACTCACTCATTAGTGTGCATGTGTATCTACTCAATGGATAGAGATGCGGCTCAAAGGTATGCTGCACTCTGGCAAGCATCGATCGGCCTTCGCCGCCGGCCTATGCAACGACGATAGCAATGCAGCAGCTACCTACAGAGCCATACCTGCCTACAGGCTCGAAGCCGTGATGGTGTGGACGAAATCCGGCTCCGTGGGATTCACAAAGAGCACGTAAGCTGATCTGCAAGAGCATCAATCGCCGATGAGTGAACCATGATACGTACTCACTTACAATCATAGGGTTGTTGTGAAGGTCGAGCATGTGAACCGGACTGATGGCCAAGATGCTAGTAATAGTTTCTGTAGAGACGTGGAAATGAGCAGGGTATCGTCATCACAGTTGTTCCAGAACTATTCCTTTTCTTCCTCCCGACGCCTCATTTCCATTCTTTCGCCTCTTCTTTGCAGGGTCCGCTGGGAGAGATTAGGTGTGGGAGAAGCTGAGCGTAGCCTCGCCAAAAGTCCCAGTAGATATCCACATGGCAATTGTCCATCCATACCTGCATGATGCATTAGCCGGCAATTCGATGTCTGGAAGGGAAATCATTCAGGAGACTGCTTGGGCGAGGAGAGATCTTTTGCTTCGTCTCCTTGTTTTTTCATGACCCAGGTCTAATTGATGTTTCCACCAGATAGTCAGTTCCAAAACACTGCCAAGCGTGGTCCATCAAGACAGAATTGGGAAACTCCGCCACATGGGGTCTCGCCTATTTGACGAACACTGGGATTGATTGGCTGAGGAAATTCGAAATATAGGACCAATGAGAAAACGGGGTCCAAGATTTATTGTAGTCGGCTGCCACTCTTGGTACGCCGAGATGGATATGATGGCCTTATCTTCGTTTCCTCAGGCCTACGCGTAATATCAATAGTTATTGTGCGTCGCGCTTCACCGGATCTGCTTCCAGCACAGCCGCCTCTAATTGATATCCAGACATGATGGCGGGCTATCAGACCTCGGCTTGGTCATACCGATCTTAATTATCTGCACACCTTGAGTCCTTTGATGCAAGTAATTGGCGCAAGCTACCCCAGGGAGAATCAAGAACAACGGTGTCCCGGTCGGTGTGCATACCGCATGCATCACCGAGTCGAAACCCTGCTTCCGGGTCGGCGGCTCCGGGGGAGTCAGGGATCCTTTGACAGTATCGAAGTTCCATGTCTAGTCCACCAAGACAATGTGCCATTGGATACCGTTGACACAAGCACAACATTCTGGTGTGACATCCTTAGAAAGATAGTGTGATCGAAAAGTTGGTCTAAACCATAAAGATTTTGTAATCAGTGTGATATGCAAAGCCGGGTTGCCATCTCTAAAAACAACAATCCCATTAAAACATGGCAGAAGATATACTTACCAGCCCTAGTTCACCTGCATACGACTATAGAAAGTAACCCTGCAGATGTGAGTTCAATGCTGGTGTATGTGCATATGTAAGCTCTGGGGTAATATCCGAGACGGCGCTGCCATGTCCCAATCTGGTGTGATCTCAATATAGAACTCCTGCTCGAAGATACTCGTACACATATCACACAAACATGCTTCGACAGTCAGTCTGAAAAGCGATCGACCTCAGAATACCATAACCATGTAACAAGATAAGCAGCATGAGTTTGTCCGAACCTTTTGGTTGTTATCAACAAAAATGAAAATAAAGAAGATGATGGTTTCAGCCACTATCCGAGCTACAAGAGAACTGACGCGTAATGAGAGCACAATGGTCCCCAGAATGTGGCTCACTACGATCAAGTCATTACTTCGAAGTGTTGGTGCGATTGTTTATCATATGATTGTACCAAAATAACCCCCTCGCCTAAACACTTCTGGCTCGCGTGCTCAGATTCAATTTGCCATGAGTAGTAACGTTACAAACCGGGCGAGTGTAAATATGCTGCCAGCTTCGAAAGCAAGCCGTCAACTTATCTGACCGGTGAAGATTCGAAGACGGCGGCTGTAGGGCTCAATTAGCACATTTGCTCCAGTCTTCCTCAGGTACAAACTGGTACAAGACCGTGACACCGTCAAGTGGACTGGGAATCTGGAGAAGACCATGCTTTAATGTTCCTACATGCGGGTTGATTTCGGTGCTACTTCTTTTGAGGTCGCCATCGGCGTTTTAGTCCCGGTAATTCTTATTCGAGAGTTCAACTCGTCTAGCATGACATGCTGCTCACCTTGTCACACACACTCTTGGCCTCCAAACCTCAGGGGCTTGATGATTATTACTATACACTTGCTCACTATGAAAACAGCTTTGCGATAGAATTTGTAACGATTCATGTACTCATAAAATAAAACAGGTAGTGGTAGTGCTATTCCATTCGTAGGTTTGACCAAAGGGGGCACCAACCCAGCCCTCACGAAGCCTCTGCGCTCGTGCCTCTAGTATGCTTCAAAGCGCATTTGCAACTTCCTCCGACTCCCAAGACGAACTGCGAGAGAGCTTCTGACGATCCCACTCGTCCGTCCGCTTCAGAAAGCTCCGGCCGCGGCGATCCCACAGCCTGATATGCGTCGGCTTCTGCAGGAGATGGAAGCTCTTGATCCGCTGCACGACGTCGTCATAGTTCATCTGCCTCCGCCGCTCCTCGAGGTCTGCCGCCGCCGCCTTCTTCTTCTGGCGCCGCTGCTCGCGCTCGGCGGCCTTTTGCTGGCGGCGAAACTGGTCCATCTCCCACCAGGGCTGAGCGGGCGCGAGTTTGGCTTCTTTCTTCTGGTGCCTGCTCTCATATTTCTCAGGTTGAGGTAGAGCCCGAGGCCGTGGCGGTGTCGGGGGCCGGGGCAGTTGTTGAGGTGCTGGTCGGTGCAGAGGCCCGCGCACATGTGCTTGGACGACGTCCCTGTCGTTGGGCAGCTAGGTCCCGTCGGACATGCAAACGATTCCTTCCGGCGCGGATGAGCGCCGTTGGCGAGGCGGCGTCCTCCGCAGATAGTCTGGCGTCGGTATGTAGAAATGAGGTTGTCGACCACATGGCCCATACACCGTCGTCGTAGTCTGGTACATGTTCGTAGCCAGCGGCGGTCTTAGCAATACTATTTAAAATTCCTGTGATCTCTCGCGGAGCAGTAAATTGATTGCTCGGCTAAGGGTGGTAATGCTAGAAGAAAGTCTGGCCATTGCCTTGAGATGGACGAAACACCCGAGGGGCTGGTGGTTCTGGGTGTGCTCAGTGGCAACTTCCTTTTCATGTTTCCTGCGGCGTGGCTTCCTTCAAGCCTTCACCCAATAACTCTCAATTCAATGATGACCACATAACTCAATCGATATCGCTGAATACGAGTGATGAGGATTGGTACGATGCGAACTGCCATACTTACGTAACACATCGATGGCACATCCACTTCTACATGAAGCTATCGTCGCCGACCGTGCCATCACATCCCACCAAATTCTGGTGGATTTAGAAGTACGATGAACAAAACAAGAAGAGAGGGCAACGAAGTTGCAGGTATTGACGTAGATGGAAACTGCGTTAGATGCACAAAAATGTTCGATCATGAAGGAATACTGATAAGTCGCTTTGACAGTCCAAGGGAAAAAAGAAGAAAAAAGAGGCTTTTAATGACAGCATTGTGTCACAGTTCACAGGGTGCAGAATGTTGGCAAACGAAGGCTGCGAAGGAAGGACCAGCCGGCGATGGTATCGTGACGAGGAATGAGAAAAAAGGGGCAAGGTTAAAAAAGTGACAAAAAGAATCGGTCGGCCTATTGAGGACCGTATGATTGGTGGCAAGAACTGGTAATTCTTGCCCACTACTGGAGTCGAACCAATTGCCTCCTCATTACTAGTGAGGCGCTCTACCGATGAGCCAAGCGGGCTTGAGAAGATCTCGTTTGAAATCTCTCTTGCTGTTGGAAAATTGTGCTGTAATTACAATTCATATCTACCATCGTATTGACCGTGTCAGAAAATTGAGTGCGGGTGGAGAATTGTATATGATAGATTGAGCCAGAGGGTGGGCTTGCTCCACTTGGGGTACGGCCAACTTCGTTGCGGTGAAGCCACCTTACTCAGGACCCATACACGAGATTCAAGCCAGATGAATTACCTAGATAATTACCAGGCTGGTAAGACTGGATTTACAGTATTATTATCATCATTATTAGAAATTTTCTTACTCAATAGTAGCGAGCCGCAGGTTGAAATGGAAGTACCGCTATAAGCTATAATCAGGCATCGCCATAGACAAGCGTATGCCATCAACTTTACGAAGTGAAATGATCTTGGACCTTGTCATCAGTCGGACGATACCCGCTCTTTCTCCTTTTGCAGCTGCTCTTCCTCCAGAATTTCCCTCTGTCTGGCTGCAGCTTCGACGCTAGCCTTGACTCCCTTCTTTCTCTGCCTCTCCTCGTAAAGATCTCTGCTCTTCATGATGCGTTGTACAATAGTGCCAGCGTTGACTTCACCAAAGGCATGGCTGGAGATCTTCTGAAAGATGCCCATTGCCTTGGGAGCCTCATAGGGATCGTACGAGAGCGGCATGAATGATGTGGGCCCATGGTAGAGAGCATCTGGTGTTCCCCAGGGCAGACTTGTCAGGTAGGACTTGGTTGGCGAAAATGGTGCACCAAAGACAACGGCGTTGACATGCTGCGAGAGTGTTAGCTCAGAGAAATTACGGCAATGACGATTGTTGTCAACTTACTCTGCATTGCAAAACACACAAACCTCTCTCAAAGATGTTCATGATGGGGTAGTTGACTCCCTTCCAGTGGTTGATGACTTCGTCATCGTGGACACCGGCAACAACAAACACGGGACCATAGTCGCCACCCTTGCCTATCCGCTCATCAACGGCTTGCTTCTCGAACCACCCCTCGGCGCGAGCAAGCTTCTCCTCGGCCTCGACAACCAATCGCAGAAATTCAATGTGTCCGCTGGAGAACAAGTCAAAGCCGCCATCGACATAGACAACCCGCTGACCAAGTCTGGGTCCAGGACCCTTCAAGTGCGATCGGAACGAGCCCTTCTCCTCCTCCGTAGCCTGCGACTTGGCGGCGAGCGAAGCGGACCAGAACCAGACATCAGCACCAGGCGCCTTGCCAGTCTCGTCCGTTGCATACTGAGCAATGCGCTCAGACATGGCCTCTCCAACGGCCTTCTTCTCAGCCTCGGTGCCGTGACCCTCTTGGCCAGCCAGGGTGTTTTCCAGCGACTTGATAAAGTGCGTTCTTGTGCAGAGCAGCATGCGACCTACGAGATCGGTCGTCGAGATGCTGGGCGTCCTCTTGACCACCTTAAATCTACCGGCGGCCTTGACGAAGCGGTAGCAGTCCTCTCCGCTGCTGTCGCTCGTGATGTCGTCGCCATGCACGACATACTTGCAGCCAAAGTGGCTGATGAAGTCCAATTGTGTCACGTACGGAGCGTGTGCCACTGACTTGGTGACCCATCGGCAAGCGTCGACAGCAGCAAGCCTTCACATCGCCAAAAGAAACAAATCAGCACTCGAGTCTCTTACAACATTCTTGATCTCTTGTCTCTCCTCGTGTACTCTTATTCCGGGAGGAGAAGTTTAAAAAAAAAATCGTACCGTTCTTGCAGTGTCATGACCGTCGGGCCCTTGTTCTCTAGGATAGACTCATCTGAGTGAACGCCCACGTAGAGCTCATCACCGAGCTGTCGCGCTTGCAGCATGGCGCCAGCGTGGCCGTGGTGGAAAAAGTCCCAGCACCCATCGACCCAGATTCTGTCCTCGAGGATTTCGGGGGCAGCTGGGCCGGAGAGGACTTCTTCTTCTGACGACATGATTTCGCTAAAATCTGACGAGAGCGTGAACGAAAGAACGAATTGGTCAAAAGTTTACTGATCCTTCGAAAAGACGCTCCCAAAAAAAGACCCGCGGAGACTATGTTTCTGGTTCCGTGTGTTGTGTTACCTGGTCAGATGGCAAGACAGAGCCAAACTCGGGCCAATTGCGAAAAGGGGTGACTATTATGATAGTGTTCGCTAGCGGCAATCTGCACTGTCCAGTCCCTTGTTCTTGACTTATGAGCGAGCCGTTTAGCCATGGGCGCAAACTGTGTAGGGAACCCCTCAGTGGGGCAACCACCTCCGGCAAGTTTGGAACTGGGAAACTGGGGGGAGCTCTTACAATTGCCCCGCCATCTTTTCAAGTGAGTGGAAGCACCGTCGTCATACGTCGGAGTGGATGGGAGGCGCCGAAGTGCCCTATCAGTGTTTGTCTAATACTATATATCAGGCTACGGCCCCCATCTATTCTTCGATTCGGCCTGGATTACTCCTTCGATAGATACTAATTTGTATACTTATTTTGCCACCATGTCGCCAGAAGTCAAACCATCGTCCGGCCCATACGGCGGCCTGAAGCCCGAGCAGATCGAGGCCTTCTGTAGGGACGGCTACCTCATCGTCCCGAACGCGCTGCCGCCGACGACGACGCAGGCGCTCCTGGACGAGACGCACACGATGCTCGACGACTTCTCGCTCGACGACCACCCCATGACCAAGTTCAGCACGGGCGAGACGTCGGCCCACGTCGGCGACGACTACTTCCTTGACTCGGGCGACAAGGTCCGCTTCTTCTTCGAGGAGGACGCCTTCGACCCGGCCACCGGCAAGCTGAACAAGCCCAAGGCCCGCGCCATCAACAAGATCGGCCACTACCTGCACGCCCTCAGCCCGCCCTTCGCCTCCCTGCTGGACCCGGCCCTCAACCCGGACCTGCTCGGCGCCGGCACCACGGGCGGCTCCGTCGAGGCCGGCCACAAGGAGTCGCACCCCGCCGCCGTCGCCCGCGCCCTGGGCTTCCGCGACCCCCGCGTCCTGCAGAGCATGGTCATCTGCAAGCAGCCCGAGATCGGCGGCGCCGTGCCGCCCCACCAGGACAGCACCTTCCTGTACACGGACCCCCCGAGCGCCGTCGGCTTCTGGTACGCGCTCGAGGACGCCACCGTCGAGAACGGCTGCCTCAGCTTCCTGCCGGGCAGCCACCGGTGGGCGCCCGTGAAACAGAGGTTCGTCCGGGCCGGTGAGGGCAAGGGCACGACGTTTGTCGATACGGACGGGCCCCGGTTCCCCGACGACAAGGAGTACGGGGAGGAAAAGTCCAACGGGGCCACGGCCGAGACAGGCGAGTGGAGGCTCGGCGAGGTCAAGGCCGGCTCGCTGGTCCTGATCCACGGGAACCTGCTGCACAAGAGCGAGAAGAACCTGAGTCAGAAGGGAAGAATCATCTATACGTTCCACGTGATCGAGGGTCAAGATGCAAAGTACGATGAGAGGAATTGGCTGCAACCGCCCGCGGGAGGATTTACGAGTCTGTATCGAGCCTGAGAAGCGATGAAATGTACCACTTGAAAGATTGCATGAATTATGGGAGCATGAGTCCATGAGACCTAAATTGTAAAAATAATCCAGCCTGTACGTTGTGAGATTTAATAAAAACCAAGATGATTGTGTGTATAGACATCCAAGCACATAGATATAATCATGTGAAACGAATCAATTAGAACCAGTCGATGGATTAAGTCCTAGACAATGATCTATGAACATATATGTGGCCTATTGTTTCTGCGGTTCTGTTCCCGTATTACTGGTGTATCCTCGAAGCAAGCGCACCACCAAAGGGCCAAAGAAACTGCCTCCGATTGCTTGATTCAGGCAGCAGTGAAACCATGAGTCCTTTTCGGGAAACCGAAATGCCGAGAGGAAAGCAGTGAATCATTTCCTCCTCGAAGGTGTCATGAGTGCGGACCGCTCAGAGACGGGTCGGCTGTAACGATCCATCCCGCAGGTCTCAAGTCGGGGGAATACTGCCGGGAAAACGTAGAAAGAGTAATATACAAAGAGTCGACTACCATTTGGCATCGAAAGATTACCAGGTCTCAACTTTCATGGCAGACAAGGCGGGCCGAGACTTGGTCGTAGTCTCAATGTCGGCAGTTGGCGATACCGGTCCAAGTATCGACTTGGTCTGATCAGTGTCGAATCAGCGATGAAAGGTGGCTGGTGAATAGCATCCTGAATCCTTTCTCTAGCGTTGGTAAGGATGATAGCCACGGTTGCCTCCTCGGCCGCCACCGCGATAATTTGCGCCGGGCTTGCCAGCATTCTTGGGGCCGGTCGGAGCGTTGGGCGGTGGTGCGGCATTGGGGTCGACTGGCGAAGGGCTTTGGTGGCCTCCTCCTCTGTTGCGGTTGAAGCCGCCACGGCCACCCTGGTTGAAGTTGGGCTGGGGGACGTCGTCATACATGCCTTCCCACGAAGTCGGATCGCCACCGGCGTGGCCTCCTCCACCACCACCACCTCCTCCACCGCCCATGCCGTAACCGCCTCCTTGGTATCCGCCACGGCCACCCCGTCTGCCGCCGCGACCTCCGAACATCTGTTGCTGGCCGCCAAACTGTTGCTGCTGTGGTTGCTGTTGAGATTGGTCGCTGCCCTGACCTCCTTGGCCCATCTGGCTGCCCATTTGGTTCATCTGATTCTGCATTTGCTGCATCATGGCCGGGTTCATACCCTGGCCTCCGTTCTGGGCCATCATTTGCATCTGCATCATTTGCTGCATCATGGCAGGGTTCATCATGCCCATGCCCATGCCTCTACTCATGGCGGCCTGTTGCTGCATCATGGACATGTACTGCTGCATTCTCTGCATGTATTGTGCCATGACCTGAGGAGTCATGCCACTCTGGTTCATCTGGTTTTGCATCTGGTTCTGTGTGCTGTTCTGATCGTCGAAACCAGGCTTCTTGCCAAACTTGCCACGTCCACGCGAGGCCTCCTCCTCCTGCATATTGTTGCGAGGCTGAGCCTTCTTGACTTCGATGGGCTTGCCGTTGATGGACAAGACTTGGCCGGGCTGGGTGCAATTATCGACACCGGCTTCGCTTTCGAATGTGACGAATCCAAAACCTCTAGGGCGCCCAGTGTCCTTGTCCATCATGAGGGTGGCATCGACCACGCGGCCGAACTGGGCAAAGTAGTCCTTGAACTCGGCCTCGGTGGTGTCTTGGCTGACACCACCAACAAAGATCTTGCTGGTCTTCTCTTGCTCATCTCGAGGGATAGCTCTCTTGGGATCGATCTACACGAGGAGTTAGTCCCTCAATTCTCAAAATACTGGCACAATACCGGGGTGGGCCATACAATCTTTCCATCCAGATAGTGCTCCTTGACCATGACGGTGTTAACGTTCTTGGGATCCTTGAAGGTCAGGAAACCAAAGCCTCGCGATCTACCAGTAGCACCGTCCCGCATCACGGTACACTCGGTAACTTCACCGAACTGAGAGAAGTAGTCACGGAGAGATTCTGCGCAGGTCAGCAGCCGTTCGCGAAAAACCGGCCATGTCAAGATTCAGCTTACGATCAGTCGTTTCCCAGTTCAGACCGCCAATAAACATTTTTCTGTGAGAAGCATCTCGTTAGTAATAGACCAAAACTCCTTAACCAGTGCTATTCGTGTCTGTGGAATCATCCAGAAAATAAGGCCAGTTTGTTCCAGCGCTCGCACCAAGACATCCTTTCTGAAATGCCTCCGGTTGGGATGGCCATCAATGGCCATCCTTAAGCAGACAGTACGAGCCCAAAGCGCCTCTGCCCTCGTGGCAGATTGCCAGAGAGAAAGCAAAGGATCGATAGTTGTTGCCATGTCGTCATTTCTGGGTGCAGTCTGATCTTGAGGCCAGGCCACGAACTCCTCCACTTGTTTATTTGCGATACAGCGCTGGTCCGGACTTTGGCGAGAAGCTTGCGCCAGGGATGGAAGGTTCAGGGTACGATTGGGATGCCTGCGGCTGACAATGGATGTACCAGCAGGTAATAGCGAAGGCGGCCACAAACAGCAATTTCCTTTGGAAAGCGGCTACTGCAGCGAATGCCACGATGATGATGAAGTTGTCGAATTTTCTTGTTCTTTCCTCGTCATCTTGCTATCGTGAAGCTAGATCATGGCCTCGAGCGCTATTCGCAGCCAATCCATGTTACAACCAACGAAGAGGTCTGACCTCCCGTGGTTCTTATAAGCCTATCATCTGACGATGGCTATGGAGGCAGTAGTAGTAGAGTATCATGTACTGACTATGGTCGAAGCCTTCTTCTTTCTTCTTGGGAGCTTTCAGGCACCCTGAACCTCATCGATTTGTGTGTGCTGGCTCCTATCCCGTCTTGGGAGTGTGATTTGTGTGTACGAACAAGTGAAGTAGCTCGTGTTTAGACGTTGAGATGTGTGGTCCCATCCGGCAGAATATTTCCTCGCGCTTCCTTCTCTTGGAATTGACAGCTGCTAGACGCATGTACTGTGTCCAGGACAACTGCTTTCGACCCAAACCTGACTTGCCGAGTGGGATCACCCTGCGTCCCGAGATCTTCGATGACTGCACCTCCCACAAAATACAAACCGTGGTGGCACAATGCCTCCACGCTTCGGCCGCTCCGGCGCAAGGATAATTCGCGAGGCTGGCAAATTCTGACTTACCCGCAAACACGAAGTTGCGATAGGGAAGAAGAAAAAATAGACGTGAACTTACCCATCTTCTTTGGCACCAGGACCCTTGGCATGGAAAGCCGGAGCAGCGGGAGTCTCCTCCTGCTTGGGCGCAGCATTATGAGATGAACCATTGCCTAGGTTGAAATCGACTTCGTCATCATCCTCGTAGGCATCTTCGTTGTCGTGGTAATCACCGCCTTGACCATGGAAATCTCCACTTGGAGCGTAGACATCGTGCGCAGGAGCAACGTGGACTTCGGCGATGGGAGCAGCGACAACAGGCTCATTCAATGGCTCTGCTTTCTGAGCCGGGGCAGGGGCAGGAACGGCGGCGGGTGCGGATGGCGCGTCATTATCGTCGTACCTACGAATGGGTTAGATAAGTAAAAGGGTTGGCGCATTGCAGATGCAGCGCTGGGAAGAAGGCACTCACAGGTCCGCGAAGAGATCATCTTCGAAGTTCTCGTTGTCTGCCATGCTGCCGGCTGAGTCGACTGGTACCTAAGGATAGGAGAGATGCCAATGAAGCCGAGCGAGCGCCAGACCTCAGTGCTAGTATTGGCGATTGCAGATGAGGTAGTCGGCGGACTCTAAAAGATGAAAGACGGGTCGTGTCGCGGGTCGAGGTGCTCTCGATTACGCGAATATAAGTAGGTGGGACGGATACGTGTTCTGGAGCAAGAACAATTGAAAGGCACGTTGCTCAAGGTTGGTGCCGCCTGGACCTTTAGGTAAGTGAGGAGGTTGAGGTCGCTGCCGAGCTTGTGGTGAAGGAGAATCACAGCAGCCTTATTAGGCCCAGTCGGCAGTAAAAAACCTGGGGTTGCAAGCTTCTGATTGGCTCGCCGATCGCGCTGCTCTGGTTTGGCCGGCTGCCGCCTGCGCTGGCTCTACTTTTCTGCCAGCTGGCTCAACGCTAACCGCAGCTGCATGAACGGGATGAAGGGACAGAAGACCAGTATCAAAGGTCAACGCATGCAATACTTGTCACGCACTTTTTAGTCATTGCACGATAATCTTTAGAAGTTTGGAAGATGGCCATAACAACGAGCCTGTGAAATGTATCCTCATGTTCTTGGCTTTTTCTTTACTGGTAGTAGTCTACGTACGGGCAGGCCGTGCTGCATGTAATAATAAAAAGCACATAGGTAGTCATGGCAATTGACGGCTCCATCGCGCTATCCGTGCAGCGTGAGAATGGTGGGGCTTTACCGTGCCTGGGTTCCTGGCCAGCATTAATCGAGTCGAGATATTGCCCCACCTGTCGTTGGAGCAGTTCATGTTGGGTGCGCAAACCGACCGACGTTGCCAGGAGGTGGTTGATGTTTCGCAGAGATCCACGATCTGTATCGACATCTCACAGCGATCACAGTTTGTTCGTCAACAAAAGCTGAAGTCTCGCACCTTTTCCTTCTTCGATATCTCGCCGATCTTGCCTGTTCACGTCCATCACAAGGTTGCGACAAGGTCTCAAGAACGGCTGGTCGCTAGCGGGGCTTCTTAAACAGCTGGCGGCTCGTGTGCTCTACCTTACCTACCTACCGGCCTACCTTGGGTAGTGTGGTGTACGTACGGCGTGCGGTACCTTAGCTCTCCGCCAGCCATTGCTACCGCCGACACCAGTTGATCGATCTGTCTTGTCCTGGAGTTCAGCATGAAATGAGGAGATAGTGTGTTCACGACCATCTCGTACTTGCGACCTGGTCGCGCGCCTTCTGCTCTCACCATCATGTTCTCTTCCTCGGGCAGTGGCAAGAAGCCACCCCAGCAAGTGAGTCTATGGATTCCCCTGAGAACGCGATTGTCTTTGGTCGCCTGCTAACACGAGTGGATGACGTAGGAAATGGTCCAAGTCGGTATGTCCTCAGACGAGTGCTCGGTCTCAAATCTATACATCCAATGTCCCGCATTGGTACACAATGGTTCCCTTTGCTGATCATGTATCCAACCTCCACTTCTAGACCGGTCCGAGTAGGTTCACTTCTTTGTTGACTTGGGAGATGGCGGCGCTAACGTGGGAAGCAGGTCGACCTCACCTTTCTGGAAACTCCAGCGCGAGCCTACACCCAAGAAGACAGGTCGCGACTCCAATCTGGTCGTTGGCGCTTCGTATTCTCATGCAGATATGCTCAAGTTTGATTCGCTGTAAGTCGTTCTCTCCTCAGGCCACTTTGGTTTGCTTGCGAACTCCATGAAACTCATCGCGAGTCCCACCAGTACTGTATCCGGCTCCTCTTCCCGACCGTCTTCTGCACGACCATCCTCTCGGCCGCGCACTCCCCCTTCTTCAACTTCGCACAAGGGTCGAAACAGCGATGTCAGCTCGCCGCCTCTTCAGAAGAAGAGTGGCCCCTCCACTCCACCGATCAAGTCCTACATTAGCTTCTTGTCCAACACGAATCAGGACTGGAATGCGGAAGACCCAGAAGGTGACGATATGTACGGCTACGAGGACGATGACGGCGACGACTTTGGCTTGCCAAGCTTGTCTAATATGAAACGAAAAAATCGCCGTATGGCAGCTGCACAGGGCAAGGCCGCTGACCCAAGCACGTCGACTACCGGCTTCGGATCATCCTTTGGGTTTCATTCGCGACGTTACTCGGACAGTGCCGACATAGCGATTGAGAGGCCCATGCCAGCATATCCAATGCCCAAAAAGAGCGAAGGAAAGATTCTGCGACCACAGTACAAGGACATCTTGAAAGGTGAGACGGCACTTGCACGGGCGCAGTAGCTTACTCTAACATAATCCACAGACCCGGCGAATGCCCTTCACTTGATCAACCACCCCGCGATACCAGCCAATGCCTCGCAGAAAGAAATCGATGCTCTCAACTCGAGGGTCACGAGGATAAATAAGTTCAAGAAGATTCTACAGGCCACGACCATTTCGCTCCCTGATTTAAGGGCTCTGGCTTGGGGCGGCGTCCCAGAGGAAGTCCGTTCCATTACATGGCAGCTGTTGTTGAGCTACTTACCCACCAGCAGCGAGAGACGTGTCGCCACTCTGGAAAGAAAACGAAAAGAGTATTTGGACGGAGTCAAACAAGCATTCGAGCGTGGCGCGAGTGCGCCCGCAGCCGGAGGACGCGCAAGAGGTCTAGACGAAGCAATTTGGCATCAGATCAGCATCGACGTTCCGCGCACCAATCCACACATTGAGCTCTATGGATACGAGGCGACGCAGCGATCATTGGAACGGATTCTCTACCTCTGGGCAATCCGGCACCCCGCGAGCGGCTACGTTCAGGGTATCAATGACCTGGTCACTCCCTTCTGGCAGGTCTTTCTCGGCACCTACATTACGGACTATAACATCGAAAGCGGCATGGATCCGGGACAATTGCCGAGACCAGTTCTTGACGCTGTAGAAGCTGACTCATTTTGGTGCCTGACGAAACTTCTCGATGGTATTCAAGATCATTATATTGTCGCGCAACCCGGCATTCAACGACAAGTGGCTTCGCTTCGTGACCTCACGGCACGCATCGACTCGGACCTTGCCAAACATCTCGAGAATGAGCACATCGAATTTATACAATTCAGCTTCAGATGGATGAATTGTCTGCTCATGCGAGAAATCAGTGTTCAGAATACAATCAGGATGTGGGATACATATTTGGTAAGCTCTCGGGTTTGTTTCTTCGTTGTTGTACACTTCTAATGCTCAAAACAGGCCGAGGAACAAGGGTTCTCCGAGTTTCACCTGTACGTGTGTGCAGCTTTTCTGGTCAAATGGTCAGCCAAGCTCGTCAAGATGGACTTTCAGGAGATCATGATGTTTCTCCAGGCACTCCCGACACGCGATTGGACAGAGAAAGACATTGAACTACTCCTCAGCGAAGCCTACATTTGGCAGAGCTTGTTCAAGAATTCTTCCGCTCACCTGCGGGGAGGACCTAGCCGGGCGCCTTCGGGAAACCTCCAGCTGTGATCTTGGTTGGCCTCGGAGCCTCCTTTGTAGTGACACAAATGTGGTCAAAACATGCAGATTACACTCTTCGCAGTCTGAGAGCGGCAGGCCATCCACTAGAAGAACTCCCGGGTCGATTGGACTTGGAGAGATGCTTCTGCGAGAAGCAAGTCAAGCCTGCAGGTCCTTTACCGGTCATCGATACGCGAGCGGCAACGCAAAATTCCTGTATTGGAGTCGGCACGGAGAACCAAGCCACTATATCCAGAAGGCCGCTGTGTGACACATAGATTGGATTCACTACGGGCAGTCTGCTGTTGGGGACTCGTTCTGGTAAGACCACGGTCGGAGTCAGGTGCCAACCCCGGACTCTGAGCATGGCCATTAAAAAAAAATCAATACTGTCCCACCGGTCATGCAATGTGGGCGCCCGCGGATGCGACGCTAGGAACACGGAGCTCGGATGCGTCCCGGCCGGAGAAGCATCGACGTTGGCAACTCCGGAAGCCGCTCGCAGTTTCAGAGGACCTCAAAAGCCACCAGGAACTAGGGAGTAAAGGGCGGCAAGGTCACACACCTCTGGCGCTGGTTGCACAAATCGCAGACATCGAGATCGGTGTGGAGAAAACCTCGATCAGTCGGCGTGGCCGGCCGCTCGCATGCGGAAAACACCCATGAACACGGTCCCCCCACGAGCTGGGCCTTGCCACCGAGTAGCTAGCATACTCTTTGACCTACCTAGACCAGTCACAATAAAGAGAGAATCGAAGAAATCCGATAAGGAGTGAACCGCCATCTCATGGCCGTAATAGGACCCGAGAAACCGTGATCTAATCATTATGCGGCTACCGTCAGTTGGGGCAGGTGGAAAGAGCCGCATATCTTCGGCTTACTCGCGAGTCCTGCCAATTCCGCGCCGAACCTCGTGGGGCCGCTTCGGCATGAAAGTTTGAAACTTGTCGACTTACACAGCGAACGAGGCCCGACAATTCCAATTGCTGGGGTCGGGTCAGCTAGGTATGAGGTATGTAATACTAGCTTCCAAGTTCCATCTATGATTCTAAGCGACCAGTGCGCCGACTGATCGGGGTCCCTTGCTTGTCACCAAGACTTCCACCGAGTCGCAGAGATGCTTGTCCTCACTCTCTCTCGCGTTAAACAGAAGGGCGCGAGGGCAGCGATTTCGGCGGCCATTGTCAAAGGCGGTTGGTCAATTGAGTTTTGGCCGTCAACGGCGGTGTGACGCAGGTTTGCACATCTCTTGTGATACGGGTTGTTCCTGACTTTTGACAGGCATCACTCCCACGCCCTACGCCCACCATGATGCTGTAGGGCGTGTAGGGCGTGCCGTGGCCTGTAGGGCGCTGGCTGGTCCTTTGCTGGCACCCATGATGAACGTGACTATCTATTGGTGGTCACCTTTTTTGCGGACCGCGTCCGTACATACACTGCATACATACTACTGACTTACACTACCTTTACGTATACTCATCAATCCGTTACTACTGTAATGCCAATCTGCGCCGTCATCCAAAGCCATGAGATGCCGCCCCGTTGGGAACCCAAAATCCGTTGACCCACATATACCCGGGGACGCACCTGACCTTTTCTCTTCGGCCACGCTGGGGACGGCGCAACCGCCATGGAACGCCCGCTTGAAACCGAGAGCCTGTGAGCTGAGCGTCTGTCCCTGTCTGCCCTGTCTGCCACGCCCATGGATTCCCGGGGTCGTATCCCAAGTGCTTGGTGGCTTCGGGGCGGTGTCTGTCGGATGTCCATGCTGAGATCAGATCGATCTTCAGAGGAAATGCACCCCTGATAAGGAAACCAGCGGCCCAGGCGAGACGAAGCCAGGATACCGACATGTCTACTGTGAGATATCCGGAAACAGCATCGGGGGTCACACCTGAGTGCTCACATGACGAGAGGTTCGGCTTTGCAGGGCTGCATGATGGCTGCCCGCCAGATGGGGGTAGTCCTTTCGTGGTGTCTCATCCCTAGCCAGCATGGCGGAATCCGAGTGAATCCTTTTTTTTTCCCGTATGTGTATAGGTATGCAGAGGATGGAGAAGAACGACTTGCATGCTGCATATACACTACATGCCGTATCTACCATGTCCAACAAACAACCTTGGATCATGCAAGACGGCGGCGGGAATGATGGGGACAGGCCCTCTCTGGCTCTAGGTACGTCAATCTTTTCTTTTATCAATGGTATCAGCAGAAACACTGGGTCTCTTTGCCAATGTCTCCGCCTAGTTTTCGCTACTACAGATCTTTGTCCGCCGAGTCGCACCAATTCCGCACCTCATTGGCCAATGAGTCACTAGATTTTCTCCTTTCGACTTGCTTGATTTATACTTTGAACCCGGCTGCCTGTGTCACGCCTCACTCACCTCTTTTTTATTCATTGTTCTACTACACACTCACTACCTACCCATCACTACAATCGAGGAACGATTGTTCGAGTTTCCTTGAACCCTGACCGTTACAACTCTAAAAGTCTACTCTAGTGTCTCAAGCAAGGTCACTGGAAACAAGATAAAACTCAATTCTTATCTACTGCGTCTTCCAGAACATCCGCTGGTCCAGCGCCACGCAGAGAGAGACAGCACCTGACGCTAACAACAACTTACTATAAAACACACGACACCTTTCACCATGGCGCCCTCTGCTATTTCCAACGCCCAGAACAATGGCTCAGATGTCGACTTGACGGCAACTGCCATTGAGCACAAGCTGGAGGAGGCGCACGCTGCTGATGCCGCTGCCGGTTCCAATGGCAGCCAAAAGGCCGTCTACCAGGAGCTCGACGCCTCCAAGCTCACCTACTCCTTCACCAAGTCGCCGCAGCAGGTACCGGACGTGGGCGTGACCAGCTACAAGAACCAGTCCATCTGCACGGATCACATGCTGACGGCCAACTGGAACATGGAGACGGGCTGGTCGGCGCCGGAGCTCAAGCCGTACGGGCCCTTTACCATCTCGCCCACGGCCTCGGTGCTCCACTACGCCACCGAGTGCTTCGAGGGTATGAAGGCGTACCGCGGCCACGACGGCAAGCTGCGCCTGTTCCGCCCCGACTGCAACGCCGAGCGCCTGCTCATGTCGTCGGTGCGCATCTCGCTGCCCTCGTTCCCGCCCTCCGAGGTCGAGAAGCTCGTCCGGGCCTTCATGGCCGTCGACGGCCCCAAGTGGCTGCCCCGCGAGCGCCCCGGCGAGTTCATCTACATCCGCCCCACGCTCATCGGCACGCACTCCCAGCTCGGCGTCGCCGCCCCCGCCGAGGCCATGCTCTTCATCATCGCCTCGTACATGCCCCCCATGGACGCCCCCCAGGGCGGCATGCGCCTGCACACCTCGCCCGCCGACATGGTCCGCGCCTGGGCCGGCGGCTTCGGCTACGCCAAGGTCGGCGCCAACTACGGGCCCTCGCTGCTGGCCACGTCCGAGGCCAAGCAGCGCGGCTTCCACCAGATCCTCTGGCTGTACGGCGAGGAGGGGCTCTGCACCGAGGCCGGCGCCAGCAACTTTTTCGTCCTGTGGAAGAACAAGGACACGGGCCGGACCGAGCTCGTCACGGCGCCCCTCGGCGACAAGATCATCCTCGACGGCGTCACGCGCCGCAGCGTCCTCCAGCTCATTCGCGAGCGCTGCGCAGAGGATATCGACGTCGTCGAGCGCAAGTACACCATCGATGAGGTCGTCCAGGCCCACGACGAGGGCCGCCTCGTCGAGAGTTTCGCCTCGGGCACTGCTGTAAGTTTACATTCCTCTCCAACATTCTTGCCTTACGATTCACGCTGACCAAATTCTAGTACTTTGTCTGCCCCATCTCTCTCATCCATCACCGCGGCAAGGACGTCAGCTTCCCCATGGGCAAGAAGAACGAGGGCGGCGACCTGACCCTCAAGGTCAAGGGCTGGCTCAAGGACATCATGTACGGCGGCGAGGACCACCCGTGGGGCGTCGTCGTGCCCGAGGAGCAGTAAATACAGGAGCACTCCCGAAGGACAGAGAGAAGAAGAATCTCTCTTGTTGATGCGGCATCGATACACCACGGTCGATGCCAGGCCGCGTTGTTGTTTTCCGCGGCCGCAAAGAAGAAAAAAATGTGTTTGGCATTTGAGCTGGCGTTCCAGGGGCGTTGCTATACTTAGACAGGCAGGAGCTTAAAACTTCCCCAGCTGTGTATGATGTGCCCCGAAATCAGGGGTTATTTACGACAAAGTTTGCTGCAGATTAGCTAGATTTCGAGGTTGAATAAAGACCATTAAACTGATTTTTTTTATTGAGAATCTGGTATCTTTCACTGTGCCCTCACTGGCTCTGTGAAACTCATCGCTCATCGATAAGATGCTGTCCCATGAGCGGTCCGATCAACCCACAACCTGTAGCGACTTCAAAGCAATCACCACTAGTAAGCTCCTTCATATGATTGTACAGCAAACCCAAAGGGATGAGTCCATAATTGCTCACTTCACACGGAAGAAAGATTGCACAAGCTGACCAGCCTGACTTTCGATTCTCTTGAGTGACTCCTGTGTTGCAATTAGCTCATGCAAAAGCGTATCATCAAACAAAAACATACCTTTTCGTATTTCTTGTAGTCGCCAATAGTCTTGTCGCCAATAGCTTTGATCTGCTTGTTCATCTCGGCAATGGTGGCAGCGTGTTCCGACTCGAACACGTCCATAGCAGGACCGGTCCTCGGGCCAGCCGATCCATCACAAGAAGCAAACATTTCTGCCGTGATGGTCTCGATTTCGGTATGCGCCGCGTTCTAATCGGCCCATAGCTGTTCGAGTTCTGTTGCGGCAGTATTGGCTCGCTTCTTCGCATCAGCTATCACTTCAGACATGAGCACATCCTTTTTGCGCTCGGTGCCATTGGGACTCGAAACAGACAGAGTGGTGTTGACCTCCAGCAGAGGCTCACGAATGTCGTTGTGCATACTGGTGAACCGTTCTGAGTCGAGTTGTGGGCCGCTGAACTGGGAGATGGCTTGTGCTGTGACTTCCTCCTGGGCGCTCTCAAGCTTTTTTAGTATATCGGAGTATTTGACGGTCTGGTAGTTGCGAAATTTGTCTAAATTAAACAAAAGCAAGGTTAGATGGCCGTTCTGGAAATAAAGAAAGAAAAAAAGAGAGAAAGGAAGGGGGAAAGACAGCAGAAGTGCTGACATACCATCGAGGTCCCTCATCAGAGGTGGCTCCGGGGTGCTCGGCCTAGGCACAGGCTGCTGTTGAGGCTGATGATCGACAAAGAGTCTCTTTGCTGGAAGAGGAGGAGGAGGCATGTTTGTGCTGCGGCGATTCGAGCCGAATAGATCAAACTGGACATAGTCTTTGGCGTTGTGTCGTTTCAGGGATCTAGGGCAATCCTCATCGTCCATCGCATCAAGATCAAAGCGCCGCTTGAAGGACTTGGCAGTCCGCAGTACATCTGGTGCCGGCGATGGGCGCGTGTGGCGAAGGCTTGGAGACGGGGACGACATTGGTAAAGGACCAGGCAACAGTGAATTATGATCTGATGTTCAGATTAAACATCAGATGAAGAGTTTGGTGTGAATAGAGATGATTTGCTGATTTGCGAGATGGTGTTGAGTCGGCCGATTTGGGAAAAGGACACAAGAATACCTCGAGTCGCCGCGGAGGAAGTGTGTGGTTCTGCTTGAGTAACTGTTTGCTCGCCTTCGATAAAGTAAAATTTGTCTTGGCTGGTGTCGCCCTGCCTAGGGTTTGGTGAATCCCAGAGCCATTTACGAGGAAGGCACGACTGGGAAAAGAAGCACGCGAGGAAGGCACCCTCTGAGCTATCACCCAATAAGAGGTGAAACAGGCCAAGTCGAGTTGGTCACGACAAAAAGTCAAGACATCATCTTCTGCCAAGGTCTATAACAAATCTTCATGATTCTGCAAAGTTCATGGGTTCGTACTATATGCCTATATATATGTACTATGTTCGTGACTAAGAGCAAATGCATGTGCTACCCAAATCATATGTACCCGAGTGTCGACTATTTCAATCTATGGATATTTTGTATATACAAGGCTTTGGAGGCCATCGCCATTGAGGTCCCTCAAAATTCTATATCATCTTCATTTATATGCATATCATCTCGCTCGTATGCGCATGCCAAATCAGTCATTATATCATCAGAACCACCAGCAGCCCGCACAGCCCCATGGCTAGTGACAAGACTCCCGTCCTCCTAGACGCACTGCTGGGCAGTTCTTTTTGCACCGTCGCCGTCGCTGTGGTGGCGCTCAGGGTACAGCTTGCCGTGCCACAAGCGTAACCGCTCGGACAGCATCCGGCGACGGGGCCGGCAGCAGATCCGCACAGGAACCACCCAGATGCGCATGTCGAAGTGGCCGTAGTGGTCGGCACGTCCGTCGCCGCCACGACTATCGTCGCACCATTGGACGTGAATGTCGTTGACGAGACGGGAGGGCACGACGTGGTCACGCAGTCTCTACCCGTGCGACAACATCCCGAGCCATACGTGGCCAGGCACGCATAAAACCCGGTTGGACAATAGTCGGCGGATGATGTTGTTGTGCCACTGTCGGAACCACTGGTGGGACGCCAAGGTGGAAGTACAGTACCCGTACTTGTAATCGTTGCGGTCGTATCAGTCTCTGATGAAGATGAAGTCGGAGTCGAAGTCGACGTCGGAATAGTCGTGGTCGAGGTTGATGTGCTGCTCACAGTCGTTTGTATGCTTGGGCTGACTGTGACCACTACCGTCGTGGCGACTGTCGAGTCTGTCGGCCCTGAGATGACTGTCGAGCTGGTCGTCGTCATGGTGATCTGAGTCACGGTGCTCGCGATACATCCAATCTGGGCACAGACGAAGCCGGCGATGCAGCAGCCTCCGCCGACTTCTGCCGCGCACCCTGTGCTGTCGGTGCCACACGGCCCAACGGTTCCGGCACATGTCGTACCATCGGGACAGCAACCAACGTTGCCGGCGTCGGGCTGGTCTTCCACTTCGACACATGTCTCGCCCGTCGAGCAACAGTAGTTTGGCTGCCCAATGGACTCGCAACTCTGCGTGTTGGATGGGCAAGAATAATCTCGTCCCCGAAGTCGATGTAAAGCTTCTTTGGCCCGCCGCCACACCGGGCCGTTGCTTCTTATTAGCTCTGACGCATCTCCCGACAAATGTACGCCAAAAGGCGGTCGGTATGCTATGGTTGCGCTCGAGTTGGTAGCAAGCAGGAGCTCTTCTTCAGGCGTCAACAGCCCGCGCAGCTGCCGAGATTGCAGAGGTACGTATTCCGGGGCAAATCCAAGATGCTCTGGCATGATCTTTTCGCCCTCGTCGAGCGACATCTTTTTGATCGCTGTCGGAAGCATCTGCTGGGCCTGTATCTGTGTTGCGATCAACATCAGCAACGATGCGGGCAGGCCCAGCAGGGATCCGGAGAGTTGCATCGTATCAGACTGTCTGACACAACCCAAATTATGTGATTTCTCGAGGATAGCAGTATTGAATTTCAATAACTCGGACGTATCAGCTTGAATAAGCCGTAATGTGAGCGACTCCTCTCCCGCGTCAGCCGGAAAGCCGGTTGGACGAACTGCCAAGTCGAGATTACGTGGGTAGTATCGCACTCGGTGAAGCCTAACAGCAGGCTATAATAGTATACACCAAAGCGATCAGGAAGTAGTATGTGACGGTTGAAAGTATATGCAGAGAAGAGAAGAAGGTTTATGACAGCGAGCTTGTTTGTAATATGTATGTCGCCTGTTAGACAGATATCGAGGAAATTATCGAAGGTTTCACTTTGTTGCGCAACGTGCAGAACCGGTGCGGTTTTTGAGCTGGGCGATTGAAAGCTTGTAATTGAGTGGCTGGGAGCCAACGATGCGACGTCAGCGATGCCAACACCAACCTGCTCACCTAGAGTGGGACCGTGGGCTGAGTACGCACAGGTTTCAAAGAGCAGCTGGGCGCATACCCAAAGCTTCCTAAGAGATGGAGAAAATGGCTATTTTTCCAAATAATTGAGGATGTGAGATTGACATATTGCGCCTCAGGGGAGAGACTCGAAAATGTTGGTTACTTAGTGGTGCATATGGTACACGTGAGACAAAGCTGCGGGAAGGTTGCATGGCATAGGGGTTCTAGAAGCTCTGTCTCAAGCCTCCCCCCTAGCACATCCCGGCATGTCGGAATGCGCTTACTGCTGTATAGATAATTCGACTATACATACCTAGACCCAGGGGTACTTGACAGCAGAAAAACCAATCACTAATATGCATACTGCTCAAATGGGCAGTCTCCATTGATTGCTAGATTTTTACTTACTATCCAGGTTCATGCACGGATTCTTCTGAGCTTGACCACACCTACAGAGTACGTATGAACTATTGCGTGCGGATGGCTTCGGCATGACTGACTATTGACGGGTCTTGTTATTTAAAATCCCTATTGTATTTATAATATTTTTCCTTTTGCTATAATGTCACCTGCTTATCTACTTGTATAAATTTCCGCTGAAGTCATCCACGCTCGTCCCTACGCCTACTGTGCAGAATATTCAATTATTTTTGCAAGCTGGCGAGGCGAATGCTGACAGCCCTCTTGTGGGCTTCAAGCTCCTCGACACCAGCGAGCACCTCGACGGCTGGGCCGACGTTTCTGAGACCCTCAGCCGTGAGGTTGGAGCTCGTGATGTGCTTGACAAAGGAGCCGAGGTTGACACCAGAGTATTGCTTTGCATAGCCATATGTTGCTAGAAACTTGTTAGCCTGTGATCGTGCAAGATCAAATATCGGATTACTTACGCAGAGAGTGGTTGACACCTGCCGAGTAATCGCCTACACTCTCGGGGGTCCACTGGCCGATGAAGACACTTCCGGCATTCATGACCTTTTCGACCACTTGCTCGGCATCTGTGAGCTGCAGGATCAAGTGCTCCGGGGCGTATTCGTTGCTAATGCGCATGGCCTCATCTATATCTCTAGTCTGGATAGTGACCGAGTGAGAGATGGCGCCACGAACAATGTCTACACGGGGCAAAGCCATTGCCTGGTTGTGAAGCTCGTCCTCAATGGCCTGAAGCTGCTGTTCGTTGAGGTCGACGGCCAGCAGGATGACCTGGCTGTCGACACCGTGCTCGGCTTGAGACAAGAGGTCAGATGCCACGAAAGCTGGGTTGGCGTCCTTGTCGGCGATAACCAGGACTTCGGAAGGACCAGCCGGCATATCAATACCGACACCAGCATTGGTATCGTTGCTGACGTACATCTTTCCGGCAGTGACGAACTGGTTGCCGGGTCCCAGAATCTTGTCAACCTTGGTGACGCTCTCGGTTCCGTATGCCATCGCTGCCACAGCCTGAGCGCCTCCAGCGAGGACGATGCTCTCGGCGCCAACCTTGTGGGCGACGTAGACGATTTCAGGAGTGATGCTACCGTCAGAACGGGGCGGGGACGCAAGGACAATCTTTTCGCAACCCGCAACCATAGCAGGAACTCCCAGCATGAGTGCCGTGCTGGGCAGAACTGCTGTACCACCGGGCACGTAGAGACCAACTCGCTCAATGGGTCGCGAGAATCGACTGCAAATCACTCCCGGCATAGTCTCGACGCGGAGAGGCTTTTCTTCCTTCTGAGCAGCGTGGAACTTGCGAATGTTTTCGTAAGAGACGTCAATGGCCTTGATGGTCTCCTCGGGAAGCTGCATCAGCTCCTTGGGGAACGGGGCTTTGAGCACTGGCGATGTCAACGACGTAGCCCTCTCAAACTTGTGGGTGTATGACAACAATGCCTTGTCACCATTCTCCCGAACGTCCTTGATGATAGGTGTGACTATGCCAAGAATGGCCTCTGCCGACTTCTGCGAGGGCCTCTTCAAAGCCTCCGAGACCTGAGCAGCCCCCATTTTGCCAGCATCAAGTCGCTTCATGGTGATTCTGTCCGAGGATGGCGCAGTCTGAGCCTTGGTCGCGGGCGCCGAAGTCAACGGTGCTGCGGCCGGAGCCTGCTTCGCGGCCTCCTTTGCCTTGTCTGCGGCATCGTTCGTGATGCCCTCCTTCTCAGCCCACTTGCCCTTGGCATTGCCGGTTCTCCTCTTGACCTTGAGGCTCTTGGCGTCAAGGCTCTTCTCGATATCAGCCAGGCTTACTCCAGCGCTGACAGCCTTTGTGAGAGCAAAGTAGATCAAGTCGGCAGCTTCGAAAGCCACATCTTCAGGGGTCTTGGCGTCGCAAAGCTCCTCCGCTTCCTCCATGATCTTGGCGCGGAGCAGTTTCTCGTCCGAGAATAGGCGCGCGGTGTACGAACCCTCGGGGGCTGACTCTTTCCTCGAAACCAAAGTCTGCTCGAGCTTTGAAATGCCCTTCAGATCTCCGAAGCAACCAAACTGGTCCAGGTGGCAGAATCGGCCCTTTTGTCTAATGATGAACTTGAGCGCATCATTGTCACAGTCGAGCGAGATGCGGATAAGCTCTTGAGTGTCTCCCGACGTGGCGCCCTTGTACCACAAACCGCGCTTCCGGCTTTGGTATACACCAGTCTGGGTCCTGAGAGACTCGGCCACGCTCTCTTCGCTGCTGTAGACCAGGCCTAGCGCGACACCCCTCTCATCACAAACCACAGTTGGCATAAGCTTGTCAGTGCGATCCGAGGACCAGGATCCCGACAAGAGTTTAGAAACAAACAGCTTCTTGTCATCATTCTTGTCAGTAGTCAGGGCCGTTGATGGCAGAATAGGAATAGCCGAGATCTGTCCGCAGATGTCCACAAAGTGCTCATATACTGTCCTCTCCGTGGCGGGCTTGATGTAGATCGGAGGCGTCTTCTCCGTCTTGTTCTTTTCCAGAAACTCGGCGACATCACACCTCGTCTGATCAAACTCCTTCAACAGGAGACCATACTGGGTAGCAGTCTTGAGCTCGCTCGTCTTGCTGACGGCGGGAGCAACTCTGCCCTTGAAGTCGGCGAAGTCGGCCAACCGCTCTGGTTGCACGAAAACTTTCTTTGCGCCGTGGTCCAAAACTGAGATGACGCTGTCCTTGGAGTCTAGACCAGTGGCGTCGAGGAATGATTGGTGACTTGAGTTGTGCTGGGCGAGGAAGTTGAGCACCTCGTCTAGGTTCTGCTGAGTCACATCAAAGAACACAGAGCCCAGACAGGAGAGCTCATCGGTAGTGAGGCCCTCGCCGGAGGCCAGACCCGGCGGTGCAGAGACGCTCACGAGGAACGGTAGAGGTAACGTTGTCTCCATGGTCAATTGCAGACAAGAGATGGTTGAATTGAAGCAAGAAAACGGGCAAGCAATAGAAGAATGTGTTCACTGTTTACTTGCATTGACTTATAAAAATGTTCAGGCAAAGTGACGTCCGACCGGCCTCGCCGCCCTGAATCCCAATGCAGGCGGTTTTCGCATTGGTGGGGCACCAAGAAAATCCAATGCCCCTCTGAAAGGCTCTGCCCCTCCATGACACATCCCTCACGTTAGCACCAAAATAGTAGTGCTCGACTCATCCGATTTGCGATCTCACCAGCTCAACGGGCCTGTCCTGCATCGCCAAATGGTCATTTAAGGTGCGGCCTGTGCGCGACTACGGCGGATTATCGGCCGTCGCATTCCGCAGTTTTTTTTTGGGGGGGGGGGGGGGGGAGGTGTCCAGGTGGGGACCCTTCCCGACAGCCTTCAGCTTGCACTTGGGCACATGCAACAGCGCTTTCAGTGGACTGCCAGCTACGAAGACCGACCTAGCAGCTACAAGCTGGATATCGAATTCGAGACAGGAAAGTTCACAGCTTATTACGGACTCTCAACTCAGATCCTCACACATTTTCTGCAATTGATCTTCCACACAACGGAATTCTACATCTTCCAGCATCAAGTCACCAAATCGCATGCCCAAGCATCATCAGTACCGGAGACTGTCTGATCGCACCGTCTGAACCGCACCACCACTACGCGACTCCATCCATCCATCTCTCGCGTGGCGCCGCGAACGCGAAGAATCAGTGCCTGACATTCTTCAAGTTCTTCTGGGCAGCCACGTCACTCTTGCGCCAATCCTCATCTACCGATCACATCTTGCTGTCCGCGACGATAGTCCGTGACAGCCGCACAACTATGGCCACGGCAGCTTCATCGTCACAGCCGAACGGCGTCCCTCCCGCCTCATCAGCAGGCCCCTCGCAGTCGCAGAGCCAACCGACACAGTCGTCCGCCACCATCTCTGCCTCGCAAACGACCGCAGCAGGCGGCGCGCCCGGGGCCACAGCAGCAGCAAACGGACCGACGTCCCCCACCACATCCGCCCCCAGGCCCCGCGACGCCAGGACGATAGAGCTGCTCCTGACCAGCCAGGGCGTCACGTCCTACGACCAGCGCGTGCCGCTCCTCCTCCTCGACTTCGCCTACCGCCACACGTCCTCGATCCTCTCGGACGCCCTGCACCTGGCCTCGGACCCGTACACGACGCAGGCGGGCGCCAAGCCCTCGGGCGCGTCCGGGGTCGCCCCCTCGGCGCCCAGCAACGGCGACGCCTCGGTCAGCGCCAACGCCGTCAACATCGCCATCGCCAGCCGGCAGGCCTTCTCGTTCCGCGGCGGCTCGGGCGCCGGCGGGGCCGGCGGCGGCGGCGCCAGCAAGGACTGGCTCCTCGAGCTGGCCAAGGAGCGCAACAAGGTCCAGCTCCCCCGTGTCATGGCCCACGAGTGGGGCGTCCGCCTGCCCAACGAGCGCTTCGTCCTCAGCGGCGTGCCGTGGGGCCTCCGGGACACGTGGGCCGAGGGGGACGACGACGACGATGATGACGACGACGAGGAGGACCAGATGGAGGACGTCATGGAAGGTGTCGAGGTCGTTAAGAAGGAGCCCGACACGAAAGATGGCGCCGAGCCGGGCGGTCTGGACGAGCTGCTGGGCGACGACCTCGAGGGAGATGAGGATATGGAGGGTATGGAGTAGGGGAAACACACCGAAACGTTTTGATACCAGGATTTCTCGGCATTTCTTTGCGGATTTTGTTTTCAAGGGGACTGGATGTGAAAAAGCTACATCATACAGGCGTTCTTTGGCGTTTATATGCTCTGGCCCTTCCGAGTCCGTGACTGGTAGATACCAGTGGTACTGGCTTAGGGCATTTGGTTTGAAAGCGCGACAGTATAAGTCTTTGCGAAGCATATAGATGTTTCAGGGGTATGCGGACTATTGCATTGTCTTGTGAGACTATTTATTTTCCTCTCAGAATCTCCTCTCCCAAGAATGACTCGGTGCCATGTGTTGTCGAGGACAAGTAGTTGTGAGGAGAATCGCACAGCCGACGCGCTCAGGGATCATTCTCAAGAGTTCATTGTGACACGATATATATACTCAGTAGCACACATGAAGTCATGAAAAGACGCCGATCCTTCATCTTTTGGCCGACAGGAGAGTGAATGGTAAGACAATTAATTAAAACATATTCTACACTCTATCGCTGGTAAGTAATCCCTGATTCCCATGATTTAATCTTTTCAAAAGAGGAAATATGAACGCCTCGCTATGCACAAGATGCTGTCCCTAAGCGCGTGCCGCTTCGATGAAGATGCTGATGCCACGGCAAGTGTGGCGAAAAGTACAACCAATCCCATCTTACTCGACGCCGTTGGGCTTTGCCTTCTTCTCCACACCAAGGTTTTGCAAGCCCGTGATGATCTCGGCGTTGAGATCGGGTCCTGGAGCATCCGGATTGCTGCTTCGCCTTTTCTTCTCCACTTCAAGCAGTGCATCCCCCATCTCGACCGACTGCATCAAGTCCTCCTCGTCGACACCTTCATCCTCCTCATTGACTCCTTCATTCTGCTCCGTGACACCTCCATCCTCTTCTTCAGCGACATCATCATCTTCGTCATCGGCATCATCCTCTTCCTGGAGCATGGAGTTCATCATTTGCTGTTCGTCTTCATAGACACCACTTCCGCTGAAAATACTCTCGGCGGCGTCTTCGTCGTCGCCACGAGATAGGTAGCTGTCGCCCATGTTTCCAACGTCCTCATCTTCATCGGCATCCTCCTCGTACGCATCATCGTCATCATCGTCCTCGTCCTCACTGAAACTGAACTGATCCATATCGAGTGGTTGGTCTCGCCAATAAGTGAAGTCAGTATACTCCTCGCCGCCACCCTTGACAAGAGTAGAGATCGGTGGGAAGTAATGATCGACAACCTCTGTCATATTGACATAGCTTAACTTGAGCTTATTTAGAGACAACAGGTCCAGTGACACTTCGGCATTTGAGTTGATGGTAAAAATGCGACTTCGGGGCACATCGACGGTTCGGTATGATATCTGATCCGTCAACCGATTACCGAAACCGGCATAGAAACAGTGACTGTCAGGGCCATATAGATTGCGAATGTCGCGCAACGTGGCCATCTTGAAGACATGCGGCTTACGCAGATAGACTTCTCGCCGCAGAGCAGCCAGTGTGCGGTCCGGAGACAAAATCGTCGGTCCGCGCGGAATTCGGTACCCATTCTGCGAGATACCGTTGAGGTATGCTCGTGTGGCATCTGCTTGGCCGACGGAACGGCTAGTCAGATACATGATGTTGTATCCATTGGCCACGATATCGCTGTACAGCTTGGCCACTCCGGCATGCGTCCAGTCTCGCCCGATCTTGCTGAGCACATGACCCAGAACATCTGATTTGGTGATGGTGCCGTCAATGTCAGATATGACCACTGGTGTATCGTGTTTCCACAGATACATGTTTGCCTCGCAAGTGGCACGATTTACTGTGAAAGACATGGTGTTCTCTCCTGGCTTGAGCTCCAAGTCCTTCAGTTGGTCGCTGGTCAGACGAAGTGTCTTGGCATAGTTGCGGTTGGGATCTCCAGCATGCGATGAGGATCCGGGTGTAGTCGGCGGGGTTCCTACGCTCATTTGACCAGCATCAGACTCACTACGTCTGTGAGTTGGGTCTGGAGCCGAGGTGGCCGAGTCGTCACTAGCATAACCTGGATCCGACGCTGCATCAATCGGCATTGTTGCTGATGGGCGGAGGGCGGCAACCGTCTTCTTCATGGCATTTTCCTTGGCGTCTTCACTGCTGTAAATCCACAGGTTGCCCTCTTCGTCCATGCCGAACAATGCGCCAATATCGTAGTCGCCCTCCATCTCCTTGGCCAGAATCTCACGAGCGAGGATCTCGGCCTTGATGGCATCCTCCTCGCTGCTCTTGAGGCCTGTCATGTCGAGCATGAGGTCGCCTGTGGCAGTAACGCGGCTGGGGATATTTACTGCAGAGAGTTCCTCGGACACTTTCTTCGCTCGCTGGAAAGCTTCGTCGGGTCGGAGTGAAGGGGGACTGATCGACCGGTGTGAGGATGCCTCAGGCGTGGCGCCACGGCCAGTCCTATCTGGCGAGTCGTCGCCCAGGTTCGAGAGAGTTCTTGCGCTCGATGGGAGTACATCATCACTGTAATGAGGCAGTCCAGGGTCGCGCAAGTCGTTCAGGATGGGGCGGCCATGGCTAAGCTCGGGAGAGGTGGCATTCGGTGGCAGGAGGCTTTGCGCCAGCATGGGGATGGGCCCCGGGCGTGTGAGGGTGGGAGACCTGGACTTCCCAGTGGTGCCATCGAGCTGAAGAAGATCTGGCTCCTGCAGTGCGCCCTCGGAGGACTGGTCGGGCTGGAGCGGCGGACTAGACGCTGGAGACACAAGCGGCGAGGTCTGCAAGCTTTTGGGAATGTTGTCGGTTGTCTCGAAGATGAAGAAAGCCTCGCCACCTTCGCCCAGTTTCATGGAGTACTCTTGCTTGGCGCCGTTGACCTTGAACTCGACTTTCTTCTCGTAGGGTCTCAATAGGGAGAACTTTCCGAAGCGAACGTGAAAGGGTGAACAGGCTAGTGTGCCATCATCTTGCTCGACGACGATCACGTCGATGGCACCGCTGAGGGTAGAAGGGTTGATCGAGTTCCATGCCGTGGACACAGAGTCGCTGATGTTTCTGACGTACTGCATGGCTCCGGCTGATTGCACCAGTGTCTGGTGCTTCTTCCGCCTGTGGTGTGCAGTGTGTTGGTTGTGTTCTCGGGCAACCCGTGTCGCAAACGGCTCAGACCAGGCGAACTGGGAGGATTGCGACTGGAGTGTTGCACGTCCTCAGTCTCGCTGGTCGTAAGGGGGTTGCGTACGGGGGGAAGGGGGTGGTGTCAATGCTCTCCAGGAGGGCGGCACGGATGAGAGTGCAAAGCTACATGTGCAATTTGACAGGTACGAGTAACGGAGGATCCCAAACAGGCCACCTTTTTGCAAAGGCACTGCCAGCCAGTAACTTATGCAATACAATAAACGAGCGAACAGAACTGAAAGGGTAAAGATTTGATGTTGTCTTGTGGGTGGAGGAGGTGCCCGTCTTGGTTGCGACAGAAACGATGATGGCTGATGACTTCCTTTCGAGGGTCCCGTGGGAGAGTCGAGGTAGGTAAGCTTTCTTTGCTAGGGTATCCCGGAGTGACGTAGTCGAGAAAACCCGACGGCCTTTTTGCAGCCTCTTGTCGGGCTTATAATTCCTCTTCTTACGTTGTTAGGCTGCCGGGGCCTAGCGACAGTTTGGCGAAGCAGCGAGACTTTGCGACGAACAAGGTACGAGGTGGACAATACAGATATATCGGGGAATGACACGGCTGGTTCAAGTGTGAGAAAGAAGAATCTGCGGTGGCAACGTAATACATTCATTGTCCACGGTAATAAGCCATTATTTGATTGGGGTTGTACACCAGCTACTAGAAAAACTTTTTCCTCTACTGCTCTGCTCCTTCTCCTCTCTTGTGGTCCCTGAGAAGAAGGCTGTTGGGTTGTTGCGAACGATCCGAATCCTCAACCTTTCTTGGGAAAATGTTGCGCTTCACTCGTAAACGAGCTGCGGGACCCCGGCAACTTGGGGAGGAGCCATACATTACCTAGGAGCTTATAACCCCAGCATGCGCTAGACTGCCTGCAAAAAGCCCGATCACTGCCGCGTGCTGGCTTGCATTTGCCCAGCTGACTGCACATGTCGTCTGTCTTACAGGCTTGGCTCCCTTCTTACCAGCCTATGCGAACTGAACGTGCAGTGTGGTTAGACATCTTGTTGGTTGTATGATTACCTAGATATATCCAATGATGCGCGCGAGGCGAACTGATTGAGACCAATGCCTGGCCATCATCTGCCACACGCTGAACTTGTCGGAGAGGCCAGACCATAAATTGAAACTACAATACCCGGTACCTTATAGCCCACCAGAGCAGCCCACCTTGGCCCCTTCCTCTCGTTGGAGCTTGCGTGTTTTGATGCGGCGAGATTCGACTCACTTGGGCAATGGCTTTCGAACATATGTTGTTAGACTGTTACAGAAAAGACGTGAGAGAGCTTTGTTACCAGTACAGTTTCACTCGCTTGCCGCGTGGTCGAGCTCAGATATCCACCAGTCCAGATCTCGAAGCAGAAACTACTGAACCTAGCGCCTTTGAATGAGGGGCGGATCTCGCTTTCTTTCACCTGCTTCCGAGGTTCTCATGGCTCTCGTGGGACCTGGGTACGCCGTACCTGGCTTCTATTGTAGGCGCTTGACAGTATCCTGGTCACCAAAACTGCTCGAGCTTCGCGTCGACTGGCAGCTCAACTAGATAGGAAGCTGCAAGGTGAAAGGCCGGAAGATGCCGCGGCTGTATAATAGTTCATTCTTATGGTGGCCACCTACGAAGTAATAAGAGAACAATATGTTCACCATTCAAATTCAAGTGTTGAGCCTCTCAAACTCAAATGGCGACAAGGCCCAACGGGCCACAAGAGCCGTTGATCTGCATTGCTTGCATAGCATGCCTAGGTGCGATTGGTATGGGTCCGACCGCTATCGGCATCCTGGACATCGGTTCTGGCAGTAGAGGCTGCCGATCCACTTGATCGAACGAATCGTCGGCTTGAATCATGCCATAAATGCATGTGACAGCTCAGGAAATTCAACGCCAGCTCGCTGCCCGCCGGCAGGCTGTTGTGATATTATTTGCAAAAGGAGTAGAGACGAGGGGGCTATTACTCATTACCTATGCAAGTCGCCTCGGGTAAGACTGGTTATGAAATTGTGAGCGATGTGCTTGTCAGGAGAGCTTCATGAACTGTGTTGCATGACATGGGTTCCAGAGCAAAGTGATCTCCCAATACCGTCCATAAGAGCCTTGCGGAGCAAATAGAAGTGCTATTGATGCTGCTGCTGTCGACTGGGAATGTTGTATTTGTATGTTCTCTCAAGAGAAGAAGTGTACTTCCGCAGAGATGACCGTCTAGGTGCGAGGACTTTTGCTACACCATCATACCAAGCCACGAGCTGCCGAGAGTACCACGGAGTTCCCAATGATCAATGATCAAATTGAGACTTGGCCCAAACCAATGCCTTGAACGTAGAAAATGTTTGCTCTCACTACAATGGAACATTGACAGGCGGGAAAGAAAAACACAATGAACATGCCGACACAGCGTCGAGATTTCCACGCAATTCAGGAGCGGTGACACAGCCTTTGTAGTTGATGGAGTGGACGGGTTTTGGAGACCATCTACCGTATGCAAAGAAGCCTATTCTTGTTAAAGTTTTGAGAGGTGTGGGGACGAGACGGGATGGCTGGACTCTTGGAGGTTGGGGGTGGACTGTCCTGATGTCGACGAAGACAATCATCTTCCTGCAGTAACAACTCATCGTCTCCGCGGCCAATCCAGTGTAGAATAATAACTGACATGAGCAGGGGATAACCTCTTCCGGGTTTGATCGAGCATTTGAACTGGAAGCATGCAGCGCACTTCTGAGTCGTCGCAAGCAACGAAGCCTCAACCTCTTCGTTATACTCCTCCACCATATTCGCTATAGCACATCGATGCGTGTGTGCCATCCTAAACCAGCTCTTGGTCTGCATTAGCGCAATGCTACCCCCCAAGAACTTGATCTTTCCCGCGTGTTTGTCCTGGGGGTCAGCACCGTAGCCACTGCCGGAGTCTGTGCTGTTGGCCGGAAACTATTGGTTCAACTCCGTTATATGTATGCGGTGTCTGTCTGCATGCGGGTGCGTCCAGTTGGAAGCACGCTCGTCAGCGTGGCAGCCACCCTTGTTGCTTGAGCTCGCTGCCGCTCTTGGAGGGTGGGAATCGTCAACGCCTATGGATGATTCGTACAACCAACCATGATATTGGCATGGCAGCCCTAGATGAATCAATTGATGCCTCCGCTCATATGGCTCTTTGCAGAATGGTGTAGACGTCCCTTGAGGAAAGGGAAACTTGTCGAACCCCTTTCCTGCAGGTCGATACATACCGAACGGGACGATGTCTGATCTGGCGGCAGAGCGGTAAACCAACTGCATCCATTGATCGGTCGTCGCTCCTTTTCGGCCCCATGATCCTTCGATCCATCCAACTGACTACTACTACAGTATGTGTAAGCGGCTGGCTCTGAGCTGAAGTACAATTTTAAGGAGGCTTACCATCACGCAGGCTTTGATCAAATCGGCAAGAAGAGCTGCTGTGAGCTTGATCTGTTGGCTAGGTACTATTTATACTTCCTAGTTACCTACCGGGACTTGTGGTTCTGCGCGTGGGTACCGTCTCTCATCAAGACTGCCGAGCCTTGTAACACACATGGTCACCAACCGGGCAATGCTACGGAAAGAAACCAAACAAGCAGCGTGTGATGAAAATCATCCTTCTCAAGAAATGTGCATGTATATCTTATTTTGAACTCCCGGCCGAGTCGCTAAATTGGCCCCGTGCGCAGACTTCTGGTCGGCTATGAACGTATTAGTGTATGAAATCAAAAATACAGGGCGACTTGGGGACTGGCTGCTGGCTTGCACGGTCGACAGCCTGAACCAACCCGCTCCGCCCGCCTTAATCCACTCTCCAATTTGGGGCCAGGGCCCAGCGCCCGGGGGGCTAAAGGTACTGCCAGGCCAAGCACAGTCCTCCTCCGACCCGACTGTGAGCGAGAAGGAATTTGCATCGCATTTTCCGTCCTTCTTCCTACCTACCACCCGATTCTTTTCTCCCCACTCCGCCGCCGCATCGCATTTATGACCGGGAATTTTTCATCGAGGTTCCCAGTCGCCCCCGAATCGCGACGACATGACATGGACCCCATGGACGACGTCTGTACCTACAGTTTTGGTTGTCTGTGCCGTTCTTGCTTGGTGGTTCACCGAGCCTAAGACGTTACACCTGAACCTGATCGTCGTCATTGGCTGCTTGCTGTTTTTCTGGGCCATCGCTCCAGAACTGGCCCAGCACTCGCCTGCCTGGCTTCTCGACGCCGGCATCAATGTTGTCACCTTCCTGAGGCTCGACTATCTAGTGCTGCATCACACCAATATGCTCGTGACCGGTGCCGCGATTCTCTGGTACGTCATCTTTCCTCTGCTGCTACAATCTGTGCCCTCTCTTGGCACGTCTCTGCATGTCCTCTAACGCGCGCGTGACTCCACAGGTTGGTGCAAAGAACATGGCAAACGCTGCGAAAGCCCGTCCCCGAACTCATTGGCATCCTCGGTGTCGACGTTCCCGATGCTCCTGACGTGTCTCTTGCCGGCATTCGCCCAGATGCCGCCACGCTGCACTGGACTCGGCCTCGCCCTAACCGCCCAGTCTCCAAGTTCCTGATCCAGGTGAACGGCATTTCGGGTAAGTCGACTGCCCACATGGTCATATGAAGGGGCAGATGTGTTGACATGATGACGCGCAGTGGGTGAATCAGCGCCAACCGAGACGGCAATCACGGTAACGGGGCTGAAGCCGGACCATTACTACAACGTGGTCATCATTGCTGTGGGGCACAATAATTTTCAAGCAGGCAGTCGAGTTATAAGACTCTGCACCTTTTCCAAGGATGGCCGCCCGCAACTTGGTGACGGTCGCCTCCCGTCCAATTTCGATCCAAGCGACCAGGCGCCCGCCGAGATCAACGCTCATGACGACGACGGAACGCCTCGCAGTCCCGCGGCTGGTGTTGAAACCGCCTCTGTTTCCAAAGATGCCCTCGTCCCTCCGAGCTCCGCTGGCGCTGCCAGCATAGCGAGGCGCAATACTCTGACGCGGAAACACTCACCGTCGACTGCAAGCATGGATCAATCTGTTCGGGAGGTGCTGAGTAGAGCACCAGCAGAGTCGCTGCAAAAGCTAGGAGAAAAATTTGAGAGTATCAGGAGGGAAATGGAGGACATTCAAGCACAGATCGGCAAGGACGAAAAAGAACACAAGGATCTCATGGATGAACTGGCAGACGAGAAGAAGTCTAAGCGGCGATTTCTCAAGGAAAAGGACGACACGACAGAAAAGCTCAAGAGAGAGATGGGCTCCACGGACAGGGCTATGCGGAGCTCACAGCAGAAGAAGACGCAGCTCGAAAAACGATTGAAAGACAAGCAAAGTGAGCTCGGCAAGCTGCACGACGACATGGCCAAGTGGGACAAGGATATCGCCAAAATGCACGAGCGCCAGGGTGGTTTTGAAGAGGACAAGGCTACTGCACGAGAAGAGGCCGACCAGGAGATTAGGACGCTCAGGGTGGACATAGATGCTCTGCAAGCCAGCCTTGCGCTCGAAGAGCGAGAGCTCAAAGAGAAAGGCAAAGAGCTGAAGGAGGCTGAAAACCAGCGTAAGAAGCTCCCGGGCGGCGAGGAGAGCGATGAGTGGCAGGAGAGAGACCGTCAGCTTCGTCGGGAATGGGACCATAAGCACCAGGACCTCAGTCGCAGACTCGGTTATGCAAGAATACGGATTCGAAACCAGAAACAGTATGAGCAGCTTTTGCAGAACCAACTGTTGGCGGCACAACAGTCTGGACTTGCATTCTCGTACAACCAGGCCAACTCGTCTGGCGTGGAATTCGATGCTGCCGGACAAAATCAGCTTAAGAGGCGTAGTCGTACTGGCAACTCTGTTCCGCCCGCGGCTGGGCCGTCACCAGTCTCGTCCTTTGCCATGGCAGACCGTTCGTATCCGCCTAGCGTGTTTGGGGTTTCACGTGCACCGACGATTCCTCCCGGATTTGCAGAGGTCATGATGCCCCAGCTACCAGGCATGCCGACATATGGCGATTTCTCCGTCGATCCCAACGAGGACTTTGCCAGCCAGCTTGATGAGCAGAGTCTCGCAGCCTTGACTGGTGGGGCGCCTCTGAGTCCTACAGCGGCTGCACTGCTTCCTGCAGGCATGCTGGATATGGTGGACGATGATGATCCCCCCAGTCCAGAGGCACGACCCGTTAGGCAGGGAACTTTTGGATCGACTGTATCTCCCGAGAACGACCCGCAATCACCAGTCTCATCCGGACGATCACTGAGCATCTCAAGCCCTCACAGCTCCACACAGCATCTTCCCTTTTCTCAATACGCTGGCGACAGCAATGAGAGAATGTCATTGAGGGGAGATCTCGGCACGGCCTCACCTGGAGCGGCACGCGCGCCGGGGACAAATCGGTTCAACAGCCTGCTGCCCTGGCTTCACCGGAGTGAAAAGCATTCGGATGAGCCTCCGGCGCTCGGCTCACTCAAGCCACATCAAAGTCAATCCCTACCACGTCAAAACGAGGACGGCAGTACCTTGCATGGAAGGCGAAGGATCAGCCTGTCGGGTGGCGGAGGATGGAGCATGTTCAATCGGAATTCTGCAGGACCAGGTACACTCGAGTCAGCTGGGACGGGAGGCATGGCCTCTCGCCATCTGGGACTATTCGGAAATCCGACTGGTAGTACTCCCGCCGACAGAGACTCTACTAGTCCTCGGCCGCCGTCAATCTCTTCCACAGAGCTGCCAAGGCCCTCCACTGAAAGTGGTCCTATCTGGGGAAGATCTCATTCGAACAGACTTTGGTCCCAAGAGGGCGGCGATCCTTGGACTTCGAGAAATCCTTCCAGGAGGCCATCGCTGCACGGCTCACCTTCGGCGCTCAAGACGACTTTGGCCGATGCAGACGACGTGATTCTGGACAAGGATGACATCCTTCGTCGGCCATCTGTGGTTGGAGTGATTGGGTCTAGAACTCCCGCGCGAACCTTGACGCAACGTCTCAACCCAGCTGCGCCAAGCTTCATGTTTTCATTCCGCAGTAGGGACAGGGAGTCAACTCATAGCAAAGACAAGGACCGAAGCAAGGCAAAGCCTAAAGACAAGAAGCCGCGTGAGTCTCTGACATCAGAGGTCACGGATGCACCTTCGTGGGAAGAGGCGCCCTCTGACCACCGCATGTCGAGGGATGCATTCTCCATTGATACGCCTTCGATCTCCGAATCCCGCGAGTCACTTTCATTGGACCAGTCGTTCTCAAACACCCCGTCGGAGCCCGCTATTGGATCTGGGCTTAAGGAGCCGGAAAGCGGGTTCAGAAAGCTGCTGCGTAAGGGAAGCTCATCGAAATTTAGTCTTTCCTCGATCCGCGGCGTGGGTGGCAAGAAGGGCCCTGGAAGCGTTGCCAATTCTGACAAGAATCAAGAGCGCTCGAGTTTCGACATTGACGAGCTAGTCGAAGACAGTGGCATGGCTACTGCTGCGCTGGGCCGAAGCTATGAAAGTGTCAGCAGCAGCCCTGGCTTTGGTTCCTCGACCTCGGTCCGGCCAGGTACCAAAGAGGGCCGCGTTGGCTGGGGCCGGTTCTCGATGAAGAAAAAGACAGGCAGAGAGCGAGAAAGCCTTGAGATTGACCACGATGACTCTGTGCCGCCGACGCCGACCACCATCGAGGACGACAACAAGGCTTGATATTGACTCTCCGTACATATGCTGCATTGTCCTCCAAGCATCTCTGCAAAGCGTTGCGCCTGTCCCGTATTACTTTGATAGGTATTGAAAAGTGCCAAGACACATCCATAGAAGTCGTGTACAAACATCGGTCGTGGTACAGCGAAAACTGTCTATAACGAAAAAGAAATATTCAGCATTATAAATGGCAGCATACATAGATTCCGCTCATCTGACCTTGTATGTGAAAGTGCATAAAATGAAAATGTCCCTGAAAAGTGATAATATGCATGCAGTGCTAGTTCAAGTGCAGGCAAGTCCGCTACTAGGTTAGCGTATTTCGTTAGCAGACCCCTGCCCGTCGCTCGTCCGATCCGATTGACCACCCAGAGCTTCGAAAAGCTCCGCGATATCACGACAATTTGTAATAAAGCGATTTCTGAAGCGACAACCTCTCCCCGATCCTGCACCACTACGACGCCGGTGCTTCTCTGCCCACGTTCCATTCCAACAGCAGAGCTTGCCGGACTTTGAGCCAATCGCAATCCCCGAGCTCGCGGGAGCTCAGTAGCAATCGACATCGGCCTACGATGGCCTCCCCATCGAGAGGCACAGGTGCCAGCGACGGCAGCCGCAGCGGCACCGAGAGCATGGCTATGCCTTCACGGAATCCGTTACCACTTTCTGCCAGTCAAGAAGCACAGGTTCGCGAGGTGTTCAATGCCCGGGTACGGAGGGCTTGTGCGGATGAGGTCAGAGGTACGTTGTCCTGGACGTTTCTTTCTGCCGTGCTTTCCCTTCAACAATTGAGAAGCTTGCTTGCTTGCGAGCATCTCCGAGCAATCTATATAGTATCAGAAGCTGCACTGTTCCCCTGGGATTCTGCTCATTTACTCCATTCCCGATTCCAAACGCGGCAAAATCTGAAGAGACAACTGCTGACTCGTCACCCCCAACCACAGCTTTCGCCGAGTGCGCCAAGGAGCACACGTTCACGGTGTCGTTTGCGTGCCGACAGCTGACGCTGGCCATGAACTCGTGCATGGCGGCGCACGCGACGCAGGCCGAGCACGACCGGGCGCGGGAGGAGTGGTTCGCGGGCCGGATGGCGCGGGCCAAGGAGCGCGAGCGCAAGGAGAGGCGCAAGCTCGAGCAGGAGAAGTTCCACCGCGAGTGGTGGGGCCTGCCGCAGAAGGACCCCGAGGAGATCCGCCGCGAGGAGGAGAAGCTCAGCCGCGCCGAGCGCATCGGCGGCTTCAAGAGCCAGAGGCCGGCTGCCGGCGGGGACGACCGGTCGAGGTAGTTACCGCGAGGTGGCAGGCCGGGGGGTATACGAAAAGACGAATTTCAATTGGTGCTTGGAGGTGTCGACCAACACTGAGCAAAAGCCCGGAGGCGAAAAAGGGGGCATGTGTATAAGATCATTGTGCATATATATTGGCGTTTATAAGGTTGACATCTATGGGGTCACGCTTCTCTTGGCTTTCTGGTCCTTATCCGACTCGACATGCTTTTTTTTTCTTGAATGCCAATACATTCTAATATCGTGACTACTGGGGAAATCATGTCTTCTTTATCCGCGTACACCTTATATATCTAGCCGTGAGGCTGGGGTTGTAGTATCTTGAATCAAGAGTTCGCGCCTCGCCCGTCTTTCTGTGGACAAATCGTGTCAGTGCCCCTGTTTTGACAACAAAGCACGAGGGCAACTTACTCATTCAATTTTGGAAAGGACGCATCATGGTCGCTATGTTCTGGCTTGCTCTGTTCTTAAACTCTTGAGACACCACTGCGGAATTCGTTTTCTGATCTGGCAGCATCACGTTGCGATTCCCATCAGAGCATGGCTCGCTCATAAATCGATGTTGTCGATACTCCTGGAGCTCTTTTTTCTCGGCTCTCCTACGCTTGTCAGACAAGACACTTGAGAAGAGACGTCTGGATTTACTTACAAAGCAGCGGCAGCATCGTCTGCCGCAGTAGAATTAGGCATCGGAGAATGGCCGAAGGGCGCCAGATCTCTGAAAATCAGAACGGGGAAATCCCAACATCTATTTCTCAAGGTTCGCGAGGTTCGCGAGGTCCTATATATCCTACCACTTCTCAGCCCCCTTTCTTGACGTCTCGCGCCCGCATCCACAGCTGGTATCCCGTGAAGGTGGTGAACCCGGGGAAAAAAAAAAAAAAAGAATAAGCGATGGCCACGTCAGAAGAAACCTTTTCTTTTCACGAAGAGCCTCAATTTTTGCGTTGGCAGTCCAGAAAGTCCTGCCCCCTTTTCCATCCTTCTCCTGAATCGGGCATTCTCGTTCGAACGGTGCAAGCCCAAAGGACGCGCAGAGGACATTTTACACATCGACCAATGCAACGCCAAACTTCCGTCTTGGTTCATCCCTGGGGACGGGCCGTGGCGCTTGGTTCTCGGAGAAAAAGTTGCAATGGGATCATGTCTGCGTAGCCCAGCCTCGGTGAATAAAGACGGTGTGGGAATGATATAACGGCATGTCCAGGGGGGTTCGTTCGAAAGATGATCCCTGACAACAAATTCTCGTTCTCAAGAACGCGGCAAGGAGGATGTTTTGATTTGTAGGCGTCTGGCGATGTTGGACATGATATGCTCAAAGTTGAGGGTGTAGGTTGGGCCTCGATTGGAAAACGCCGTCAGCCCGCCTATGCGGACAAAAGCCACGTATGTTGCATTCCACCACAAGCAAAAGATTTATACGACTGGAACGATGGTAAATAAAGTTTCTTATTCATTTTCAAGATGAACAAACAGACCTAACCGGTGAGCGCAGATATCTGCCTGTTGGCTCGATTTTTCCATACCGGCCCACGGCATCGTGGGCATTGGGCATGGGACACTCGGTTATGATGCCGTCTTCAACGAGGTCAAGTGGGTGGTATGGGAGATCTTTTGGAACGTCAAGATGTTCCTGCGTGTGACACAATGGGACAAAACTAGAAACAGAAGCCCACGAAGTTTTGTCGCACAGAACACTCATGCCACGATGGTCGCTCGTGCCGTCATTTCTGATATATCTGAGCGAAACCACACCCTCCAATAACACGCCGTGTCCATCGAGGGGTTCTGGCTGACCATTCAATCTGGCATGAGGGGCAGACACCGCATTCAGAGTCCCAGGGTTATGGGTTCCCGCGGTAGCACGATTTTCTCCCATGCTTGATGGTGGGAATCGAGACTTCGAAGAAGAATATTTTCTGCTCCAATGTCGGCATGTATCCGAGCCTGTGTGGCTTCTGACTTGCGGGCCATGTTGTCTGCGGCCACTCCTTACGATCGTCTGCAGGCCTCATCGATCGAGGCCCGATCGATCCCATCTGTTTGGACGATGAATTGTATGAAATCAAACATGTTCATCTTCAAAAGGTGGGGTCCGAAGTCGGGAAGAAATCACCCAACGTGGGGGGTAAAATGGATGTGTTGGATGGTTACACTGACGTGAGGAAATCTCTTCACCGGTTATACATACCCTCTACGTGTATGGCCTTGTGTGCTGCTGTATTTTGCAGTGAAGCTTTACTCCCCGCATCTTGTGTAACAATGTCCAGTCTATGCGCCAGCGTCAATATGACGAACTCAGCCTCGTTGGTTATGTCCTGTTATGGCGTTGGGCGGCAAGATATTTGTTCCGGACGTGACCGGTCAATCAGTTCTCGAGGGGTTATTCTTGTGTCTCAGCTCGCTTTCGCTCAGGTAGTAGATGGCGGGCCGTTTTATGCCAAGGCTCGTTGGGCTGAGGGTATACTCTTTGACAGGACACAGGCTTGACAGGTTCTTATAGCCACCCCCAAAACGCGGGTGGCTTGATGTGTGGCACAAGACGTGCACACATCGATAATGCCAAGTCTGCGATGTGATCGTTGGTCTGCACTGTCCATCAAGTTTGGCAATAATCAGCAAGTTGAGTAAGGCTTGATCAATGAGGCTAACAATGCTGTGTTGAGACAGAATCTCAGATGTGGTCGGCTTGATCACGATTATGACTCGAGCTTACGGTACTATTACGCTAGATTTCAATTTCCAAGGGAGGAAAATCGTGCCTGACGTTTGCATTATTGTCTCCGTCGATGCTACTCTAAAAACTCTGATACACTCCAAACTCGCTGGCTATGCCACAAACGTAAGTATATCTTCCATGACCCTGCAAAGGAAGTCGAAACTATTCAAGTACATTCAAATCTCTTGAACCATATTGGTGCTTTATTGTAGCTGGCAGCAGTCCAGTATCACATTGAGCTTCTTGGCCATGGCGGACTTGGCCATCTTCATGGTAACGGACGCGTCCCCAGACTGATCTGGAAGCATGACATTTCGGTTGCCGCGTTCGAGAGGTTCATTCATGAATGCTGCAAGACGTAGGTTGACCAGTTCGTCATCGGCTTTGGAGCTTGTACGGCGTGGGCTGGACGCAATGTCGTCGATGGTATTGGAGCTATATGAAGACAGTGTTAGCCGAGTAGCCTGTACCTTACAGCGGAAGACTATGAGAAAAACTAACCTCCTACCATTTGTGCCACTACAGGAGGTCTGGGAGGAAGTCATCGGTGTCAAGGATGAAGGGGTGATTGTCGAGGGAGCATGGAAACGGTATGGATTCTGTCTGTTTCCAGCAAGATGGCATCCATGGGTAGAATGTGACGAAAAACAAGTAATTGTTCTCGATAATCCATTGTATTGTATAGACAAGGGGTTGGAGGAGGAAGTCACTAGTCTTATAGACGGCGTGATTGTTTTGTTATTCAGTATGATAAGCGTTGGAGGTGATCATGAAAAGTGGCTCATACAAAATATTATGCATACTTGGACCATGAGTTGATCATACAGAGTCCAGACCCCCTAGCTCCTTGGACCTGGAAGCAGGTCTCGTGGTGGCCATGGATCAACCTGGACGAGGCCATTCGCACTCGAGCCAATTGCGATATCCTATTGGAGGCGGCTCACGTCCCGATGGAAATCAGATTTGGGAGATCACATGCCTTGGCGGCATTGGAAATTGAGCTATCTGCCACTTTGTAAACGAGATTCTTCAACATGACAATGTCACGTAGCCATTGTTTACAAATCCGCGAACCCGGTCGCAAAGCCGGTGTATTGTAGGATCTTGTTTCCGCTTGGTAAACCTGGCAACAAACATGAATGTCGGCAGGCAATCCGAGGGATTTGGTTGGCCGGCAAGAAACAGCAATGTCCCGAATGCGACGAGCAATTTCCAAAAGGTCTTCTAGAAGATTTTCAGGTCAAGCCATTGGCCAGTGCCAAGAAACTGTGCATATGAGATAGTCTATACTCACCGAGGACAGGCTTTAGCTGCAGGAGCTCATTAGTCCTTGTCACTCGTGAGAAAGGGAATAAGGGGAAGGACCCTGATCTTGTGTCACGCAAGCCGTTCGGATACAATAGACAGAAAACGGCCACGGGATGCCTTGGGGGCAATTGCCGCGGGGCCAGAAGCCAGAAATGAACAGTTCATTGCATATGGTTCTGTGTTCGTTATTGGTTCGCAGACGGTATCGCTCTCGACGAGTCAAACGGGTGCGCCACAGTGGTGGCAAAAATGCCAACATCACCTCCGCATCTTCATGCATGCTGGATGTATAGAGTGTGGCTTGAGCATCCAATGACATAGATGACATGCCTCCAACTTCCTTTTTTCGCAAATATCACAAGAGTCTTGTCATAATATGCCGCAATATTTCCATCAACGGTGTGGCTTGGTCTCAGTGGGAGAAGTACGAGAAGTCCTCTCCAGCCTCGTCCTCGTGACCTGCTCAGTACCCGTGGCATACCCGGCAAGGAGAATCTCGGGTCCCTCCTGCAGCAACTTGATATTAGTTCTGCCTCCAAATTTTCTCCTTACGTGCGTATACTTCCGATTATGGACGATCTTGGAATGCCTTGCCTAGGCAGACACCAGAATACACATGGAGAAATCATACAGTCGGCGTCTACCGCTCATCGCCTTCACCATCAGAGCTTGAAGGAGGGCTCTATTGAGGCAGCCACAATCTGTGGATCGCATACCATCCATGAAGCTGCACTGCAATGACTTGGCTATAGGAGCTTTGGAAAGTCTGACCGACCAGGCCCAGCTTCACCAGTCGGGTCTTCTCCCGCGGTGTGGACTGTCAAAACTTATTATCTCTTCCTAGGGGTGTGGCAGCTCTATGCTGTAAGCACCTATACTCCGTACCGAGGCGGTCGCCGGTCGCCGGTCGCCGATCCTGTCAGATGTGGCCATGGTTTTGTGTTTCCTCATGGACACGTTGTATTGTCAGATCTCGACTGCCGTGGCCACACATCATGATGATATTCACATGTCTGTGGCTGAGCACTTCAGCTTCACGAAGCGAGGATCAAACCACGGCCCCAGTTTATTCAATGAAGGTGTAGAATAACATGAAGTTGTCGCACTATTGCCTGACAGCCAAGTTTTCAGAGCGTTGATATCTCGAATAGTAAGTCATCCCCGAAACCTGGAATTACACTGCATCAAAGTTTCCATTGAGCAAAATCATTGGGCCATCTTGATTCAACCCCTGGATTTAACAATTAATAGACACCCGCTGATAACTACGAGCCAGACACCCTTCAAAACCTCTCCTCGAGTCGAGACCTGCCAATAAAACCACACGCCGTGGTACTTTCGAGGCTCCATGCCGAGGCATAGATATGCAATTATCTATGAGCGACCGACACTCGTTCTTGATCAGTTGCCTATTGCTGGTTTGTCAGACCGAGTGGGACTGTCCCACACGATGCAGAGCACAGAACCTGGAGATACACCGAACCCGAATTCAGATACCGGACCTCCGATGCTTCAAAGCTGAAGGCATCTTACATCGGGGAAGACGGAACAGCAAGAACAGGGTGGTGGCCTGAGACTACATGATGCGTTGAACCATCTTATGCATCTGGTCGAGACTCGGTCAGCAGAATTTTGATAGCACGCTTCACAGTATCCGGTGCTCTGCTCGGAATATAGACTTCAGAAGCTTGAGGCCCTGAACGCAAGCGCGCTTGGTGCGTCTAACCAATAGAAGAATCTAAATTCATTCCTGTATACTCTATCTGCTGCTCATTTGACAAAGCCGGGTGACAATGCTTTGTCTGAGCACTACTCGAATTGGAGAAAGGATTTCAGACTGCGGGTGGCACCATGTCTTCGGACAACCCATCTTCATATAATATATTGAGCCTAACATGCCTGATCGTCTCCAGAGGGCATGTAATACCCCTACATTTACGCACTCATAATACACTATATAAACCAAGAGGGAGGGAGGACAAGAAAAAAAGAAAAAAGAGAGAAAAAGAGCGAAGCGAAAACAATAGAGGAAAAAAGAGAGAGACGAAGAAGAAAAATGCACAACAGGTTTTGTAGCACGTATGTCTTTAATATGCGTCAAGTTGAGCTTGTGGCGCCGTTTATGCCGCAAAACAAACGCGTTCGAGCTTCGAACTTGCATACTTCTTCTCGGACGCCTAGGAAGTTAATGAGGTAACGCATTCAAACTGGTCACCGGGTAGGTAGCATGCCCCATGTAGGAAATAAGCGCTGCAAGAAAATTGACATGATGAGTAGCGTTTGAAACTACATATTCTATATTTGAATGTCTATTAAGATGAGTGGGTATAGAGTTCTTTCGTGTACAATGCATAATGAACACTGATCGGCCCGCCACATCAGTCTTGGTGCGTTCTCCCCTCTTCCGAAGATGGCGGTTCCTCTCTACTCTGCTTTGGCACTCTGACAAAGAATAGCAAAGTAACCATGATGGTTGCAATGGCCGTCATGCCGAGATACGGCAGCCCGATCCACACTCCTCCATACTTCATGCCCAGTGAGAAGAGACCCGCCAGCATGGGCGGGCCGTACAGGCCTCCGACGGTGTCAACGATGCCGACGAGACTGTACAGGCGGGAACGGTGCTCCGTGTCGACGTATATGCTCATCAGACTCCGAATCACCGACGTCGCGGCCGAACCGAGGGCCATGATGACGAGCCCGGCGACGAACATCCACAGCGTGGGCGCGATGGCCATGACGAAGAAGGCGAACGCCAGCAGCGCGAACGACCACCGCGAGATGGCAAGGTCGCGCACCTGCTCGTTGGGCATGCGGAGAAAGGCCGGCGTCTTGTCCCGCAGCAGGAAGTTAGATAGCCAAGGCAGGATGAGGAGCGCCTGGATGACCTGGAAGATGCCGAACGAGGACTGCACGTAGCCGGTCGACTCGATCGGGATGCTGTAGCGCTTGGACGTGAACTGCACCAGGAACTGTGCCGTGGCCTCCGTGATCGGATGCGTCCCGAGGCAGGTCAGAAGAAGCAAAATCACGGAAGGCGACTTGAGCATGGACATGGAGTTCTTCAGCTGCGCTATCGTGTGGTCCAGATGGCCCTTGAGCCCCTTGGGTCCGTCGGCGTCGTCGTCGTTTGCGGGCTCGCTCTGCTTGTGCTGCATCGTCTCGGGGACGAACATGAAGGCGACCGCCCCGACCAGGATGCAACCGATGGCGACGAACATGACGGGCCAGGGCCCGGTCACGGTCATCATGGCCGACGAGAGCGCGGGGGAGACTAGGGAGCCGACCAGGTTGCTGACGTGGATGCGCATAAAGGCGGCGGCCCTTTTGTCCTCGGGGATCACGTCGGAGATCATGGAGAGGAGGATGGCCACCAGGACGGCGTTTCCGCCGCCGAGAAAGCGCCAGAGACTGCCGGTCGTGATCATGATGACGGGAAAGATATTGCTGAACCACAAGATCGTCATGATCCAGAAGACACCGATGGCAAGTCCTACAAGGGCTATTGCCGCTACCGGCCGTCGACCAAGCCTTTTAGTAATGTTAGTTTCGCAGACATCGAGATAACATTCGTTCAGGCACTGCATTCTATCTAGACTTACCGATCGGCAGCCAGACCCCAGGGCAAGGCGGCGACGACACCGGCGATGGCGTCGCAGATCTCGACGGTGGCAAAGATGTAGGCCATCTTGGACTGGATCTCGGGGATCTTGCACTTCTCGTCAAACGAGGGCCGACCGAGGCCCTGGGCCTCGTCGTAGTAGGCGTCACACAGGGCGCTCTCGACGATCTTGGTCAGCGGGATGTTGGCGAAGCCGTTGGCGCACGAGACGACCAGCAGGATGCCGCAGAAGAGGGCCACGATGGTGCTGCCGTCGTGGGCCTTGGGCACGTTGACGTGGCTGGCGGCGGACGCGATCGAGGCGACCGACAGCATGGGCCGGTGCGGCGGGCGCCGCGGTTGGTGTTGTTGTTGTTGCACCAGCGGCGTCTGCTCCGATGCTTCGTCATCGTATTCCTCCTGGTCGCGGTTTTCCATGGTGTTTGTTTGTCTGTCTGTTTGCTTGTTTTGGTTTGCAAGCCTCAAATGAAAACGCGCCTGTGTTCGTCGAATGCTATAAATGCAAGCCGTATCTTGGCTGCTAGACTGTCTTTAATGAATGGAAGAAAAGAAAAATGAAAGAATGATTGCGATCTCTAGATGTAATAAGACTAGAAAGCAGTTTTCTACATGCCACTTACAAGCCCGTCTCAGCTCCGTACAGATCGGAGTGATTGTTCTATCCGACAGCACAACCCGTGGCGGATGACAAAAGACGGCTTTCTTTCAAAAGCAAGGCTCGGCTCTGCATCAAGTTTTGAATGTTGATAGAGGCAATGCGTCTGGGTACGGAGTAAGCAAGTGGCATTTTGGGGCTATTCTGCCGTGTTCCATCAAGCTTCTGCGGAGCGTTTGATCCCTGGGCTGCCAAATCACAGGCGACAGCATTGGAAAACACGTCACTGTTGACTGGCGAAAGGGTCCTGATACTAAGGCGGCCAATCCGGTATGGGCGATCAATCATTGCCTTGGGGTCCAATGGCATCCTAGGCGATAGGTCAGACAGACAGGACATCGGAAATGGAATGCCCAGATTGGTCATAGTACCAATATTCTGATACGCCCGCGACGATACGCTCACAGTGATTCATACTCCGTATTCATACTCCGTAGTGGGGGCTTATCCCTACCTAGGTACCTATTCCGAGGCCGAACTCCGATGGTACTGAGATCGCAGCAGTAGTAATCCGGCCAAGCTCCGACCTCTTTCTCTTTCGACGGGCTTCCCGACTCAAGAGAATGCGTCCAGCTCGAGAGCTTTCGATGAAGCATTTCAAATATTCGAGTCTGTAATTCCTTGAATACCTTGGAGGACTATTTGAGGAGATATGTACAGAGTATAGTCGACACACTACGAGGATTTCAACTTCTATACCTAGTCCGTACTACGGAGTACAGCGGCCCAAACAGATGCGCTAATGCACTATATAAGAGCTATAATTGTATTCGCACTTGTAACGTCGAGCTATCTGACAAATTGTCAAATCAACGGCAGATATAAGACTCTGGTTTCATTTTGACTTACTATGTCACGAGACCAAATGATTTGGAATAATGAGGCGCTGTTGGTTCTGGAATCTTTCGGGGCGACTCGTAATGTAGAGAGTGGAATCGGGACCGAGTAGGTATGGAGACTGTAATGTTGTTGGCAATCTTTGTAGGGCTGAGATCACGATATGCATGCACAGTTGATCCAAAGTACCAACAAATGCGTGCGCACATGGATCCCCAGTATGTGCCGTGGTTTTGTGGGATGGTTGGTCTTGCAGATAGACCGGGTCGCAGCAATGTTCAAGTACGACCCTGAAGTTGGATGTGAAGACAAGTGTGAGATCGGTCGAAAGAGAGAGGTCTCTCTGCACTAGATACCATGGAACAGTGAGTAACGTTGTTTGCTGCAACCATGCTCAATGGCTCGTTACAAACTGTCCACGTCTGAGCTCGAAACCTCGACAAGCCGCAGCTGTTGAACGTACAGAGTACACAATCAGCGAATGAGACAGATCCATCGACTCCCTTGCAGCGTCCGGGATCTAGGTAGCCAAACTAGTCGCGACTGTTGATTTCTGATAACCAGACATCTTGCAAATGCAGCGACTCAACTCCACGATCACCATCGTCCACCCTTGTCCTAGCATCTCTTAATCAAGACAAGCAGCGGTAACCCTGGGCATGACAAATACCTGTTGGCTCGATCGGCAGGCAATATCAATCGCGCTTATGACACCACTCAGTTGGCCGTTGCCATTGAGAGAAACAATAGTACCTGCAGCCAAGGGGCAAAGCTAAGCGACATAAACACCAACCATAGATGCCTCGTTTCCATCTTGCAAGTTGCATCGTCGCATCGCCTTATGTCCGAGCATGGCCTGTGTTCACCATGTTGGATTGTAACTGTTGGCCAACGTTTACGAACGGCTTGCCTACCTTGGTGAAATACGAACCCGAACAACACGAAGGATGGGCCACACAGGTTGTGATGCATTGCAGGGCCGTGAAATCCTAAAGTGCATCATGAGAACAAACGTGCTCTCGAGCTCGTTTCCGTTCTCCTGGGAATTACAATATCTCACTACTCACGCCACCAGCGGTGATGAGTCTGTATTGTTATTTCCCCCGTAAACACTCATGCTCGCAAAGCCCGATTTTGCAAGAGCCTGCTCCATTTCACCATTTTTGTGAAAAGTACTTAAATGTCTATAGAATTGAAGCATTGGCAGCCCTATTCATCTGCTGATGAGGAAAGGCCAAATTGAATCAGATTCTTCACTGGAGTCTACACTGGTGCATAATGATAAGCTAGACCATACAAATGCCTGCCGCGACCTGGCAACATGTAAGGGCGCACGCGATCGCTGGCGGCAGATCATCTGATTACAATGGTACCGCGCATGAAGTCGTGATCAGGTGCTGCACTCAAAAGAAGTTTGCATCCTTTCTAGAAACATTTGCTGCAGTGCCAAGCTGTGCATGTAACGAAAGACTTTCTTCCATATCGAAATCCTGTTTCATCTATGCAGAGCAGCAAACTTCAGCAAGCCGGAAGAGTTGCCTCTTTCGAAGAACGAGATGAGATGCCTGTGGAGATCCAGTCCCGACAGTATGGTTGAAATGAGACATGACGACAGGAAGGACGACGTGCCAATATGCAGCCACCAGACTGCGCGATGAAATCGAACTATTGAGTCTTGAACTACCGGCAGCTTAATCCTGGGCAGTCCACAGCAAGTGGACATTCAAATTGTCCGAGACGGCACCGAGGTGATGTCGAGTAGATTGAGGTTCTGCATAGACTTCATCCTCCATGGCTCTAACGATGCGGACCCTATGCCTTTGCAGCCAACCGTTGGAGGCTGTTTCGTGTCACAGACTCGGTCTCGAGCAGTATACATCCTTTGATATCCGGCGAGTATAAACTTGAGCCGTTCTGGAGCACTTTGAGTATAAGTCTCCTCAAAAAACGCCTCAGTCAACCGGGTTTTCTTCTCTCAAGGACAACTGACTTCATCAGCCAATCACCAGCTATTCCATCTTCACGTTCATATATAACGATATTAGACTTTGTCAGTAATGGCGATTGCTGTAACCTGTCGCCACGGGACAAACTGTTCCAAGTGTCCCCGGCGTGTCACAAAGCATACAAGTTCAGTTCAAAAAACACCACAGCATAAATTCCACAACAATGGAATTCAAATCCAAACACTAGTCCATGCCAAGCAAGAACACGGCGGCCCGCTGCCCTCCCGACACGACAGCCCGCTCTACGCCCTCCCTCCCGAGGTCCTCAGCCGGATAGCGAGGCACCTGCCGTACGAGGCCCTGCTCGTGCTCGGCGGCTTGAGCCGGACGCTGCGGCGGCGCGTGGACCCGCAGATGGCGGCCGAGGAGAGCAAGATCGGGCTGGTGCTGCGGGCCGAGAAGGACGCGGCGCACAACTTCCGGCGGCACCGCGAGCGCCTCGGCTGCTTCGCGTGCTACCGCGTGCTGGCCGTCGGCGAGTTCGCCGCCGAGCAGCTGGCGCGCGACCCGTACAGCCGCGGCCGCGGAACTGGGGTCGGAGGAGTCACTTTTCTGCGCCGGTACTGCGTCCCCTGCGGCCTGCGCCGCGGCTGGCACCGCCCCGGCGAGGTCATTGAGCGCAGGGACTCGTCTACGTGGTGGGTGTGCGGGTGTCGACAGGCCCGGGATAAGGCGACGACGTTGGCGTGCCGGCGTTGCGGTAGTGAGTATTCTTCTTCCCTTGCATTGGTCTACATAGCCGTAATTGGTCGCTAATTGAAGGTTTGTAGTGAACATGCCGCTGAGAAAACCTGTCAAGAATGATCATTGGGTCGAATGGCGGTAGAGAATTGGCAGTTACCCTTGAGGCAGAGAGCTGCTCTGTATTAGTACCTAGACACTGTGTATACTTACTTACCTATGCTTGGGCGTTATAGAAATTGTGTAGGACAAAAATGAAAGTGATCTTATTTGAATAACAATTGTGTATGGTAATTCAAGAGTGTCTGCAGAGTAATTGACGTAATACTCGAGAGCTGGAAGTCCAAGAAGAAAAAAGATAATACTCAGCAACACCACTTCGTCGTGAGACCCAGGGACCGAACCCGTCTAATGTGTAAGAGACAAAAGAAATCTACCACCAATTCCCACCAAAGATCCAATCCAGTCAATCTTCCATGTTGTTACACTCGGCTGACTTCCTAGAAACCGTGTCACATCTAATTGTAGCCGGTGCGGCTTCGACCCCTTCGGATTTCCTCCTCGATCTGTTCCTGCTCAACAGAGTTCTCGCGGGACTTTCGTCCACCGCTCGAGCTGGAATCCTTCTTGCCTCCCTTTCCGCGGGAGCTCTTGTCGCCCTTCTTGCTTGAGCCGGAGTCAGGCATGTTGTAGTAGGCCTTTGACCGTGATTTTTGTCTTTGTTGTTTGGTACTGGCGACTTTTGCGATGCCTCCGTCTATGGGCCGTCAAAAGCAGCAGTCGACAAGGTTATGCTCTTCTTGATGAACTGAAAAGGTGCTATTTCTGCCCTTCCGTAGATTTCAGAATTTGCTGTTACGAGGGAGTTCTCCGAATTTGGCGATTCTGTAATAGAGAGCCGAGCAAGTTTTGTCTGGCCAGAAACCTGGGTAGAGTGGAGAGAGTGTCTTGTTTGATATTTCTTCGAGTCAAATGAAGGCGATAGAAGGGTAGCCAAACGCGCTTTTATACTCGAAGCCCATCATGTTCATTATGGTGAAACTTATATAGGTTTTGTATGGCTCTTTGTCCCATGATCAGTCATAGGCAGCCACTCTCTGCCTAGCATCATGCCATTGATTTCTCAACCTTCTCGACATCCTGGGATCTGTTTCGGGAAGCGGCCATTCCTCCTTCTCTGGCAGACAGGGTCTACTCTACTAGGTAGGGGTTCCGTATGACTTCTCTGTTCATGGAACCGGTAAGGAAGACGATGGATAATGGAGGGGCCCCTGCGTAGATGGCGACCGCTCTTTTTAGTGAAGGATTTCATTTGCAAATTGCGCTCTTCACCATAATGGCATCTAGATGCCAATGAGCTTTGGTAATCGAGTTTCATAGCCGCGTCCCAGAAGCTGATGGACGCGATGCAGCCACCCAACTTCCATTCGTAGGATGAATTGTATGACCCATCTTTTGCGGTAGTCAAATAGTAGTCCAACGGTGTGGTCCGATGATCAAGGGAGGAGGGCTGACTGCGGCGTCCATTTCCTTGTTAGCTTCGGATCAAAGCTATGGAATTTGATTTCGAGATTCCAGGATGGGATCAGGCGTTTCCAAGAAGACTAGCTTCCCAAGTCGCTGGGACTTGGTTCTGGAAGGATGTTTCCGTGGCAGTTCCCATTAGGAGCAGCGACCCTGTCGCACTTGCATATGTTGGATGCGACTACGTACGAAAGAGAGCCGCCCTGCCGCGACAGACGTACCATGCTGCGAAGAAAATGAGTCATCGGAGAGCACATATATGGGACTTTATTATTTACATGCCACAGCATTGGCCAGTGCTCTTGTCGTTCGTTATGGTGTTTGCTACTTCGCCCTGTGAAGGTTACTCAATCAGAACCGAGGACGAAGCACGGATCGTGATTTTGGTAGTATGTGGCCGAGGGAAAGATCGACGCCTAGTATGATTTCATGCTCTTCCCAAGGCAGGAAATAGCAGAAGCTCGCGTCTCTCGTGCCTGCATTAGCGTGGCCAAAAAACTATCGACAGAAATACGGTTTACTCACCTGACGCTTCTCGTGGTGTAGCATTCCTTCATGGCTACCTAATCTGCCAGCTTGTCCAGTATGCTGGCGGATGCTGTTGCTTGGGGGCCATATGCAGCAAAGCTATACATAGCCCTGGTTCCAGTTGCAGTTGGGGCAAGCACATGACTCCTTACTATAAATGACCCCTGTGCCTACCTACTGGGCATCCTGAGCCTTCCACAGGGCGGCCAATCATGATAAAACCGTTGAGCTGGTTAGAACCGAAGCCTCAGTGATCGACTATAACCTTCAGCAGCCCTATGTACATGAAACAAATGTGGCTCGGACTTGGCAGAGTTGCTGTTGCTGCTAGTCAACACGATTTTTGTACGAGGTAGACAAACTCCAGATACCCCGCGTGATACTGCCATCGCAATTGTTCCAGATACTTCGTGAGAAGCTATTCAATTCATTGTGAGGATCAAGAGTTTGTCACCTCCACACTCTTCTCTTTGTCCAAGCGATGTGCATATCTTTAGCATTTTCAGTAGTTCCACGTTAGTCTGGCCAAGAATACGACTCTCCTTCTATTTGTAGAACAATTCTGGGTCAGTCGATACGATTGTGTCCTCCACACCGATGTCTGCTGGGCTACCCAGACCCTGACCCGCCGCTCGCCCACATTTACCCTGCCTCTGGCCCCCACGCGGGTGCTGGGGTCTCTTTGTTAGTGTCTGCAGTCCCCCATATCTCGTACCTAGCCGCCTAGGTACCGTATTGTTCATGTGTCCATGTCTCTGTTTTTTATATGCTCTGGTTGGTTCAAGATTTGCACATACGCGGCGTGACTATAGTGGCATAACGTTTCGCATATTACCAATGAGCATCATGCTGTCTTGCCCCCATCGTGAGCAGCAGTGATTCGTAGAATCGTTTGAAAGCCGAATCACCAACAGCAAACATACATATGGAGGTACACACAATGGATTGGCTTAGGGCCTTCTGCTTACTTTAGGCCTCTGGCGGATGAACCGATCTGAGCTTTTAACCTGATTTTTGACCATCCCGAGTGAAAGTGGTGGCTCCTTTCCATAAACTAGAAAAAACCTGCCACTATACAAAGTCATGATAGAGGATAGTATTCAGCGTTAACCATGATAAGACTCCAGTTCTTGAGCAGAACCCCCTGTATGATTTTCTCCAGCGGCACTTCAGGGAGGGGGACCCAGTCAGTTGGGGCGATCCTCGACCTATCGCTTGGACTGGGATGGCTTCGACCAGCCTCCTGCCCAACAGTCACGCTGTGTTGGTCGGGACGGGAGACCCAACGCACGATGCCGGCGCGCGGCACAATGGGAAGTCTTGAGAGAACTATTTCTGCCTTGGAGGATTCGAACATCGCCTGATCTGGTAACCATGATGTTATGCTATTCATGGGTTGAAAAGATCCATGTATTGAAGTACAATGACCCTGCAAAAGTCTCCGTACGGGGCCTATTTCCCACCAAAACTCGCGAACTTCGCGAATTTATTACAAGCGTATATATTATATTTAAAATTCGAAAAAATGACTTTATAATTATTAATTGCAAAAAAATAAGAGGGTAATTTTATTTAGTATATATCTACGTTAATACGGGTGGAAAACGCTGTATAATATAAAAATATTTTGATTTTACCGATTTTACCGCTTTTTTGCGGGGAATCCAAGCTTTTTACATTTACTTTGTATTATTTTAATTATTATATTTTATTAACAAATATAATGTAAAATTCAAAACCTTATATATATTTTTTAAATAATTATTTAAATTTACTTATTACTTATATTAATTTTAAACGCTCCTTTTGTTTTGTTATTCTGCTGCAAAGTTGGTAGGTTTTGGTGAAAACAAGCACCAGTACGGAGACTTTTGCGGGGTCAGTTTACGCATCCCGTTACCCTACCCGACTCTACCCTAAATCCACCGGCAGTGGAACTCCGTGCGGTACCCTGCTTCGACTCACCCCTAACCTCCACCATACTATCATCCAGACATGATATTCGGTTTGTCATGAAGTGATTGCGAATACTTGATCGAACAAAAGCATTAGCTGAAGGCTTACTAGTGTATTGCCTCCCAATTAGTGTCTAAAGGTATTTCCAAACTGTGCTCGAGTTTAGACTATGCGACCAGTGGGCCATATACAACGTTGGTGTCTATACAGATATTATTGTTTCAATTTAAAAAGGAACACTGATTCGAATCTCCACGAATACATTCTAGAATAACTGGAGCATTACCTTCACCGGTCGACTTCGGATCTCGCTCTAATAGGATGGCTCGCCTTCCTACGAGACTCCATTGCGAATCCGAACCCAATCTTATATTTATTAGCTACGGGTTTGACATCTTGCTGACAGTGGAGAAATCCAAGAGAACGACAAAGCCATATTCCCACACGTTGAAACCCCATCGTGCCCCAAAAATCACGTAAGCGATCCTGAAGAGACTAAAGTAAGTACGGGTGCGTGCAGAATCGAATCGCGTGGTACGGGAAAGCAGTGCAACCGTGACACTGCATGCCCACGTTTTTTTCTCCTCGCATTATGTGGGAATGGCGATCGCTATGCAAGTGCAGCCCCAACAGATGAAAGTTATATGTATTTTTAACTTAATTTCCATGGCCATGAAACACCAACATCTGCATGAACGCCATTATACCGCTTTGTATCGTACACACGGGCCAGCCGCGGAGAATATGACGACAATGCTGAGTGAATCCTCATCTGACGGGATTACTGTTCATAGTGTAGCGTCGGAAATCTCCTAGCTCTGGGGAAGTTTTAAAATATGATGTCGGTCATTCCATTTTCAGTCGTATAGCCCAATTTCGGGTTACAAATCAGACCATTTTGTATGGTCAATGGGGCGCAATTGTTTCAACACTTTGTAGGATCAAGTTGACGAGCGGCTGGATTATCTAGGACTTTTCTTACACAGGCGGCGATTGGCTTGCCCAGTCTTTCTGGGTTGCAGTGTGACTACCTTTGTTATTCAGCTTTGTCGGGAATAGCCATCGTCAGAGTGTACCAGATGTCAAGACGTGACAGCTCATCAAGCTTAGATTCTGCTGGTAGGGCTGTGCCTTCCTGTGGTGGAATCTGATAACAGGATCTAGGATGCTGACTGAGGAATCGTGACTCTATGCACTGCAAAGTAGTTACTATCTTCTTGCTAGATTCAAGGGTGCCCAGTGTAGGTGCCTGAAGTCATGAGGCATCGTTGAGCAGTGTTTCCAAGAGCATGCGATTCTTCCCTCAAGCAAACAGTTGGTACAATGACTAGTCAAATAAGAACATACCTGAGAAAAACCCACCCAATCATGACTTGGCACTGCATTCTTTCGTTGGTCGGTGACATTATGTGGCCTAACAGGGCGATAGCATGGCTGTCTGCTTGATCATCCAACTACTGATCTACTGGAAGATTTTCTTTGTCCTTTTCGCCGGCGTCACAACATATGTGATACCAGAAGATTAACCAGGGAAGTGGTCCCTGCGGCGCAAGGGGAGCAAACGGACCTTGGTTGCCCGCACAACGGATCATTGCATAACCCCCGGCAGCTTGAAAGAGACACCGGGAGACTGCTTCAGAGCTATCACCTGCGGTAACATTATCAGCAACAAAGCACCAATATTTCAACAAAGAAAGCTCCGTGGCGCAGCGGCAGCGCGCCGGGCTCATAACCCGGAGGACCTCTGATCGAAGCAGAGCGGTGCTACTTAAATATCTTTTTGACCACCCGCCCCTTTTTTCGTTGTAGTATTCCTCATAAGTGCTCGACTCTTACCTGTGGCTTGGGAATCAGAACTCACTAGAATGATCGCAAAGCTGTATGACACAATTTTGCCCACAAAGCAACGAAGGCAAATTGGAGGTGGTGCAATAATTAACTCATCGAATTTAATTTTGCACAAATGGCCACCTGCCCTTCTGGCATATCGTCAAGTTGTTGGGGCGGTACCAACGAGCAGACCTTTGAGGCTTGAGTCCTGAGGATGGGGACTATGCAACCAGAACTTGGCGCAGGCAGACATCTGGCAAGCACAAAAGTTATCTCAACGCTTCAATGTACTTGCCAGTTTCTGTTCCTATAAATAAATACTCTAACACAACTGCTAATGGCAGAACTCAGTTGGCCCGACCGAGCAGGAAAGATCACGATGGCTTGGTAACCCTTTGTCGGGCAGAGTTAAACACTTGTCTTGATGGGCAATTGCGATTGTACACATGAGAACCATCGAAGTAATACATTCAATCTTTCTTTTTCAACCTACGAACAATGTGAATCCCCACGAAAGAATCCAGGAAGCAAGTGCAAATGTGCAAGGCTGCAGAATCGGCGCGACGTTTGTTAGAATGACCAATGGCACTGGTTTCCCCGTTGTCCTGACGAACTGAACACAGACCTTATCAGTACACTGGATTTTAATTGAGCAATCAAGAAAATTTGATTGTCGTCGGAGGGGTCGACGCGCAGCTTGGTGACCCAAAGAAGCTCTATAAGTACCTAGGTAGGTAGCTGGTCGGCGAAGCCCAGACCTGCCCACCATCCCACCGCAACATTTTTTCTTCCAACGACTCAAGGTAAGGAAGCAATTCTTCATTCACCAGCACATTCTTGCACCGGCTTGCCATCTTTGTTCGTTCGAAGGTGCTCAAGGCGAATGCCATCTCTACTGCATCATTTCCAGGTTGCGCCTTCCCCCCTTCCCCTTTCTGCGACAGGAGCAAAGACGAGAACTTCACACATCACTTGGAGACCATTTTACTAAAGCACTCCATCTCCAGGCATCTTTTGCACCATTAACTACACCCTGAGTCCCTCCTTTGCAACGAGGCCTTGCGTCTGCTCTTTAGCGCAGTTGCGCGAAAACCCACGACCTGAATTTACATGCTTCAATCGGGGAGTCTGAATTGAGGTGAGTGCGCCACCACGACAGCCGACATCGCACACTCGAATTCCAACGGAGCAAGAGCTATCTTCCTCAACTACAAGTTTTCGAACAATTGAGAAGACGACATTGCTGACAGTTCTTTCCTCGATTGGCAGCATTCTAGAGCATTACTTTCACGGCACACTTTCGGAAACTACACCTAGCAGAGCATCCACTAGAGCAGTCTTACAACAGCAATTTCTTTGTACGGCTAAGAACATCTTCAGGATCGAAGTTGCCAAGCGGCTGCAATCATACTGTAGCATACACCGAACTCAACGCAATCCGACGTTGCGAAGCCGGAAAGAACATGGCTTCCAATAATCCCGAGGACGCAGGTCACAGCGTCACACCCGAGCAAGATGTCGCTCATCAGAATAACATGGCTTCCAATAATCCCGAGGACGCAGGTCACAGCGTCACACCCGAGCAAGATGTCGCTCATCAGAATGTGGGTAAATTACTTTCAACGCAGAATTGCATCTTGCTGACAATAACAGGAGACTGTCGACTCGACATCAGAGATCGACTTGGAGCAGCGCCTGCCTATTGGAGCTGACCATGTCGACGAGAAGACTGTTGACTTGGAATTGAAGGTCAACTTGAAGCCAATCTCTGTAGTCTTGGCTGACCAGATCGACGAAGGCACTGTTGTTTCGACATCGGAGACCAGCCTGGAGCTGAGCTCGCTGGTCCTGGCTGACAATGACGAAGAGAAGACTGTTCCCTTGACCTCAGAGATCGACTCGGAGCTCATCTCGGCTGTCCTAGCCGACCATGTCCAAGAGGGAACTGTTAATCCGACAATGGAGACTAAGTCGGATATGAGCTCACCAGTCCAAGCTGACCATGTCGACGACATGAACAATTCGACCCTAGATGTCGACTCGGTGCTGATCTCGCCAGCCCTAGCTAAGCATGTCGAGGAAGAAATTGTTTTCCCGACATTGAAGATCGACCCGAAGACGAGCTTGCCAGTCCAGGCTGATCATGTCGAAGAGGGAACTGTCAGCCTGACCTTGGAATCCAATTCGGAATCCAGTTCTCCAGTCCGAAATGACAAGATCAACGAAGAGTCTGACTCCGATGCATCCAATACAGAGGTCACGACTCTGGGTGACACACGACCAAGCTCTGGCGACAGCTCTGAGACTGAGAACAGCAATGACGAGATCTTCGATAGTAAGAACGAAGAGCATCAGCCAGCTCAATCGACTCATCCCGGCCATCCTTGGGAGTCGGATTCAGAGGATGAAGATTCCGATGACGATTTTAATGGTATGCCTTTTGAGCATTGACCTTAGAGAATAGCCACTGATGCGAGGACTAGTAGCTGGCCAACATAGCTTGGACAAGAACGGCGATACGATGTCTCCTGGTAAGTTCTAGTTCGGTTTCGACAGTATCTACTACGACTTATGACTAATATGAAAACAGAGCGAATTCAGATCGTGTACAAGACAGCCTTTGGTACAATCGCTCTGCTCAAGGATCCGGCCAAGGGCCTGGACGAGAATACAGCACTTGAAGTCGATGAGGAGCCTCCCGCCTCGGTCACAGCACCAACTGAGCCTATTCCCAAGCCGGAATCTTTCCGGAACGAATTCTACGAGGTCAAGCGCTCGGATATTGCTGGATACGGCGCGTTCGCTCTGCGCAAGCTGGTAAAGGGCCAGACGATTCTGATTGAGAAGTCCCTCTTTCACGCAGATAACTATTCGTTGCGCGACGAAATCAACAAGCTGGCCCCCGACTTGCGAAGAGCTTTTGAACGAATGCCGAGTCACGGAGTAAAGGGAGACGCGGGAAGACACGAGACACGTGCGGCGATATTCAAGACGAACAGGTATGACACTGCACCAGCTTAATCTTGCTGGATGCGTTTTCATATTGATGAAATACAGCTGCTGACGATGGACTTAGCTTCGTTGTGAACCGTTGGGACTGCGGAGTGTTCGTAACCGCCTCGAAGTTTAACAATGCTTGCGGCTCCAAGAAGAATGTCGCTTACGTGTACGACGACCGTCACGACTGCATGGTCTTTACTGTCGAGAAGGACATCGAGGCCGGCAAGGAGCTTTTCATCACGTATGGAAAAGACCCAAAGACTCTTTACAAGCAGTATGGATTTGTTTGTTGCTGTGGTGGTTGTGCTTCTTTGACCGAGGCTCAGATCGAGGAGATCAAGAATCCGGGCTGGTAGTCGGGCAACGACTTTTCTCTCTTGCTTTTTTCTTTGTTTCTCGACCATTATTTTATACTAGAAGGGTTATTTCAAGTAGAAAATACAGCAATGAAAGCTGGCATGACTCAACGCGATACTCCAATTTACTTCCGACTTCCAACAGGGCCGAACCGAATCATGGACTAGATAAAAGCCTGATTTTGTGCAGTAACTGCTACAAATCGTACAAGGCAAAAAGACTCACATTTTTAACAGCCACAGGGTGTAAGGCAGTCCAGGGCTTCACAGCTCGAAGCCTTGCGCATCTACGGAAGCGCGGACGGCGGCCTGGGCGGCATGCCAGAAATCATCCGCGACAAGCTGGCGGCAACGGAGCCTGGCTTGTGGTCAGGCTACTACCGACAGTTTGTGGCTCCGGTAGACCTTGACCAAGTACAAGGGAAGAAAAGAGAACTGTACGTACCGCAAGCTGTGTTTCGCCCACACTAACGACGAACACCTCTCCCGACCGAGAGAACGAGACTATTTGTCTGACAGCGAAGTCCATACCAATCTCCAATCCAGACATAGAGAAGTGGGACACATCAAAGGCCCATTTGCACGACACATTGGCAGATATCATGGACACCGACGAGCAGGTCAACAGAGATTGCGACGAGTTGGGAACCATTGAAGGTAGTTGACAGACTGCAAAGAGACATCGCACCAGACATCGATACCGACCTCCTAGGAAACCGTAAGACCACGGAGGGGAGTCTGGCCCGAACGAGACCAGAGCGCCGCGCAGAATCTCACAGTCCAAGATGACTGAGACAATCGAACAGCAATGCACAAGAGTTACTTTGAGAATATCATGGTTCTAGATTTGGCCCATCTCTGGCTATGCAATCTATTTGCTCCGTGCTCCTTACCATTGGCACCACCGCCGGCCCTTACAGCCCCTGTTCGACTTACTACGACGAATGAAGATGTAGAGAAGTGTATCGACTTCACTGGAGGAAATGACGACGACTTTTGTTTGCTGGAACTACTTCTTCCGCTGGCTATTCCACAAGTCTACATACCTACCCGACCCATCCTTCAGACTTGTGCAGCACTCCCATCGCGGAAGACACTCACTCCATCAACACACATTCCGCACTGGCGGCATTTTCCTAATAGCCAAGCATCAGACATCACCAGATCTTGTCATACTCACTTGCAAGGACGACAACTAAGATGAGATCTTGTTGTTCCGACCCGCTCATTTCGACACTCTACCTCTAGAGATGAAGAACAGGAAAGGCCAAAAAACGATCACTTAACACGACCGCGAATTAGCTCAAGTTTCAACAAATCGAAGACCTGCTCAAAAAGGGCCAGATCACGGACCGATTATTCTTTCCCTCCTTGAATGTAAGCATGGTTCGATTCTAGACCTCTGCTTCCAGGCACATCTATGAGATAGCTTTGCGCACATCGTCCCTTCCCTGGCAACTTCCATCCGGTCTGTGGGAGCGAGGCGCGTTCTCGGTGGTCTAGATTGATGATGGCCATACGTCATTGCCCTTTGCCTTGTCGTTCTGCTCCCAATTCGGAATTTCTCTCTTTCTCTTCCTCTGCCAACACGGCCTTCAAGGCAAACTCGAAAGAGTGGCAGGGCGGCAACGATCCCACATTTCACTTTCAATCAAACTTAGAGTCACTTGATGGTAGCCCTCGTATGCCTAATATTCAATGTTTCATTTCCTCCCCCATCAACAGTATACGATGTATCTGCTCGTCTCCTTCGCCACGGCTGCCACGGCTGACACAAGAGGCATGAATGATTTCAGACGCACTGCCGACATAGACATGGACTTGGGACCATGGGGTCCGCGCGCAGGCTGGAGGAGTGTAGTAAGTAATACCGACCAAGGCTCTGCGGTATCCCTTCTGAACATCACCAGTACTTCGTCACACCTATCGCTTTCATGCATCAAAAGGGCAAAAGAATTCCTCCACAGCACAAGCTTCAAAGACTAGCTGGTCTAGGACCATCCTACCGAAGTTGACATCAACTTCGACACATGGCACACAGCCGCAATATGCACACTTCCTCGTGTCTCAGAGGATCACTTTTCAACTAACACCTCCTCATGTCTAAGCGAGAGGCTTTCAAGATTTTCACCGACTATCAAACACCTCCTGATCTTTCGTCAATCATGCGAAGGCATGTTTATTAAAATATACTCACGAAGACAATCTTGGTGAGTTCCAAGCCTTACCTGGCGATCACCAATAGATATTGCCATCTTTTGTTTCATGCTAACACTAAGATTCGCAGCCAAAGCATGTCTTATTTATTATTACCATCCCACGAGCATGGGTGAAATGCACAGCTTCGATGGAAGATCGCGGCGAAAAATTGGTTCAGTCATTGGATGAAAGAATTCAGAGACATTGGAATTTCGTTCTCAATACACGACATCGACATTCACGACATCGACATTCACGATATCGACATTTACGACATCGACATTCACGACATCGATCTGCTCTTTTGGTATCACTTATGATGATTCTCATGTCAAGCGGGACCTCTACACGACGCAAGACACAGAACAATGACTGTTTCTGTGTAAATGGTCTCTTAGCTTTCTGATCGATAAAACTTTCAAGATTCCCAAGTTAGTCTACATATTCAAAAAAATTTTATTTTTTTCGCGTAATGTCAATTTATTTGGAAATTGTACATGTTACAATATCGTCCATGACCACCCTTTGGTCATTCAGGCTTTACCCTCGCCGGCTGTACACGACACAACCTTTCTCAGCAGCCACTGAGTCGTCGACTTGCACATTTGACAATGTCTCGATCATGGTTTTGTGATCTAATGTTACCCAGTCCTCAGCGCCTCGCCACTCGCCATGGCAATCTCTTTTACCGTCTGGGACATGGAACTGGCAGAGAAAGTGGGCATGAAATCGGTGAAGTTTCACAGCCACTTTTCCAAAATTGGGTCTCTGGAGGAATTGTAGAAACGCCTGGTACTGGGAATGCCGTAGACAGATGGGCCCGGTCACCTGGTCGCCCGACTCGAGATAAGATTTGAAGAAGTGCCTCGGCCTAGTCGGCGGATGCGTGGCACAGCCGACGGGCGGATATGCATAGTCGGGCCCGATGAACACGGTCAGGCTCCTCAGGTCGAGGTGCTCTTCCAGGGCAAGGTCCACCAGGGACTCGCACTCGGAGCAGTCGGCCATGCCCAGGGCGACGGACAGGTTCCTGATGTACCGCCGCGGCATCTCTGCGTTCTGCAAGAACCGCCGGGCAAGCTTCTCGGGGGAGCTCTTGGTGAAGCTGGAGCAGCCGCGCAGATCGATGCGTGCGTCTCGGTAGAAGATGGGCGCCGCATCGGCGTACATTTGCCTCGAGACGAGAAAGATGGATCGGGCGTCTCGGCAACTGCTCCGATTCGGACGGCCAAGTGATACTCCCTCCTGTGGCAGATTCAAGGCCAATTCAAGAATCTGGAACCGGAGTTCAGGTGGTATAGTGAACAGAATAGAAGGTGTTTGGGAACTTGTTTCCGAGTGGGATGATGCTTCGAGTTGTGACATGGTGACTATAGCTGTGATGTTCAGACCAATGAAACAATTCTTTTCTTGCTGACTTGGAGTACGGCTATAAAACCCTATGGAATGATATACTGATATGGATGAGGGTTGTCTACAGGAAAGAGTTCATGATTCGAGGTTCCGCGGTAACGAAAGCTGGCTTATATGCAGTGTCCGGCCAATACAACGACCACTTTACCTCACTTTCGTGCGGAGAAGCTGGGCCGAAGGGGGAACACCGTCACGGGATTGGAGTCAGGTCACCACCCCTCTCAGGGAAGGGCAGTTTTGGGGATGGCTATGACGATGTAAAATACAGATCTAGCTGAAAAGTTGCGTAACACTGCTGATGAATAGTAGAGCCTGTTTCCAAGGAATGTCTCATACCTCTCCATCAGATCTACAAAGACAAGGTAGACCATCCCCGAGTGGGAATCCATGTGTGACAAGACTGGTTCACTTATACTTGGCAACACATGAATCAAAGGGCTACCAAGTTACAGACTTGAGCAGTTGTAGAGGTCGTCATTACAGACCGAGTGTATGCATATTCTTGCCACCACAATGGCGGAGATCGCATTGGCGATCCCCCGGAATGGCATGAGGCCACAATCTGCTGAATATAGACGATCTGTCTGCCCATGGCTCCACCGGCAGACAAGGGAATAGCGATGACATCCAATGGCTTCTCTCGTAGTGGTAATGGGTCACTGTTCGAACTTCTCCCCCGGATTTTGCGGCACAGCGCATTTGCGGGGAACTCTTCAGCGGCTATGAACCATCGACTAGCAGCCCTAAATATGGAAAGCCGGCCACTAAAGGGGACCCCACCTCGAATTGGATTCTATGTACATTAGCTTAGCTCGTCCAACCCCGCTACGCGTCAGATCGCGCTTGGTTGATACTGAATGGCTTCAGGGTAGACAGCAAACCAAATAGAAGAAGAGAAGAAACAATTCGACTTGCATTTGTATATTGGTACCAATTGCCGCATATTGTTCCTTTGGATACGTTGCCAGGACAGAGCAAGGATCCAAGCTGTCCAGACCTTCTCTCGTTTACTGTTGTTTGGCGTAATATCTTTTCTACATTCCTTACCGTCGCCGCATCTTGCCCAACGAGCCCGAGAAACTCTCACCCTCAGTCGGCCATCTGCCCAACCTCTACTCGGGCGAGGGGCCGCCAACACCACAACCATGCTCCGACGACCGCCTACGACGCTGACCCTCACCTCCGAGGACATCGCCATCTACGAGGACAAGCGCAGCCGCGAGACCGTCCACCGCCGCGCCAACCAGACCCAGCAGCAACAGCTCGCCGCCGCTGCCGCCAGCTTCAACAGCAGCAGCCACCAGAGCCCGTACGCCCGCGGGGCCCAGCAGCAAAGGCGCACCATCCTCGACCCTCCGGCGCAGCAGCCGCAACAGCAGACGTCGTCGTCCGTGTTCACTCCCGCCGGCAACTCAAGTACGGCTCCCCCTAGATGGGGTGAGCCCGCCACCGAGGAGGATCTTGCCGACTTTGCGGCCGCCCAGCAGTACCAGCAACAACTGACACAGCGGCAGCAGCAGCAGCTGTTACAGCAGCAGCAAGCAAGGCGTCAGCAACAACACCAGCATGCCCGCGGTGGCTCACAATTCACTCCGGTGAACCGAGGCGGGAGCGCCGGTCCGGCGGCAGCACACCACGAGACACCGTCCAACGGCGGCGGTATCGTAGCGGCCGGCGTGGGTGATGACAGCGACTTCCCTACCGCGGCGCTGTCCTCCCCGCCCGAGGCCCCGGCGCTTCTGCAGTCTTCCTCGGACGTGGAGCCAGACGACGACGACGAAGACGACGACGGCGACGAGTCCCCCGAGGACGAGGAGATGGTCGACTACGACACCCCGGGCATGATGCAGTCCCTGCCGCGGTCTATGAGACCGGACTCGTACCACGCCCAGCGGCAGCAGCAACAGCGATCACAACAACAGCAGCACCCTCCACCGCCCAGCCGCCGCCTCCACCAGGAGCCCTCTGCCGCAATGGCCTCGAGCTTCACGACGCCCGTCAACAGCGCGTCCGCGCCGCCCCTAGGCGGACTAGGAGGACCGCCCCCGCATCCTCCGCCCCAGCAGCAGCAGCACACGCCCGTGCCTAGTAATTACCACGGCGGCGCGGCGGGCGCGAGCCAGATCCCGCAGGCGCCACTGCGCAGGACACACGGCCGCACCGTGAGCGCGAGCGCGAGGACGGGCGGCCGGGGAGCAGCGGCAGCAGCGGCTGAGGCCCAGGCACCATTAGCTCCGCCGCCTGCGCCGACGCGCACGACGCGGAGTCGGGACGAGCGGCTCGGCGTGGGATCGAGGAGGGCGGGGCGGTGAGAGAATTGCTAGTGTAACTCCCCAAGGTGTACACAGGCATCTATCTTTCCTGAGCACAGCCTGCTCGACGAATATGACGAACATGCTTCGGCGACGAAAAGGGAGGTTCGTCCACGTTGGCAGGAGGAGATCAATGGGTTCGAGACGAAGCAAAGCTCGCCCGGTCGAGCTGTCAAGTAATCTCTGGAGAATCCGGCAAAGTTGGACCTGCTCGTGACATTTGACGACTCTCGATGCCGCCGCGCGTTTCGATGCACCGTTCATTGCCGTGAATACTGGCGAGTATCACTTGGTGAATAGAGGCCTCCCGTTAGCACGTCACATTGGCAGATGAATTTTGTGTGCCGAAGGAAAAAGGGGACAACTTGGATCTCCCATTGGCGATGGTTGGATGGCGCCAATGATGGGTAAACACTATTCCAGTCGCGCTGGTGATATGGACTTCTTGTACAACAGAAAGAATAGACCAGTATACTCTCAAGTATTCAGACATGAGAAACATGTGGCACGAGAATTTTATAATATGCAGACAAACGCAAACATCACAGTCACATCTATTCAGAGACTATTGTGTTTTGAATCTTCTTTTTTTTATTATCATTTTACTTTCATTTCCCCGAAGCTGCCGAGGCTTTCCTGCTCAAGCTCCCGCGAACTGGGCATCGTGAACTTAGCCGTATCGCATCTGAATCAATAGTACCGCTTTCGTGGGTATGCATTTTGACACCCGTAACGCCATGGCTATGCAAATATCTCGGTGTAGGTATCATATGCCTACCAAAGTGTAAAGCACACACCACTCGAATACACAAAAACAAAAAAAGGGCGCAAGGCTCAAATTCCATGACTTGGTCGCACCTTTATTCACCCGACGGCTTCGGGAGGGGCTTCTTAAGCATAATTTTGAGCTTTGGCGCAGACTTTGGCGTCTGCCCGCTTGTGGGCGAGCTGCTCGGGCCCTGAGACATGGACGACGGTAATGAAGTCCGTCCACCACCAGGCAATGGCTTCCTATCACCACCGCTTGCATGACTGCTACTGCCGCCACCGTTTCCACCGCCATTACTACTGCTGCCGCCGCCGCCACTTGAGCCAGCTGGCCCTGACCCAGGAAGTGGTTTGCGCACCGGAGCCTTCAGAATACTGCCGCCGGAATTCTGCGAGTATACGGGCGGGGTGGCAGACTTCTTAATACTGTGGATAGGGGGTGACGGGCGAGAGCCTGAGCCCAGGCTCGGCGTGGTAGACCGTGGTGAGCCTGTGGAAGCAGGCGATCCGACAGCCACTGATTTGGGTCGCTCTTTCTGGGTCGCGAACGGCTTCGCTGTAGCACGGATAGTGCTGCTTTCCGAGCGGGCTGATGTCGGCGCTGCAGGCGGCGCTGCCGATGGTTGTTTGCGGTTCTTGAGCTTATCCCAACGCTTAAAGGGAAGCTTAATCACCTTTGATCGCTTCTTGATTGCCGCGAGAACGCTTCGGTCAATACCCTTAGTATTCAGCTTAACAATCTTGCTCGGCCTCTCGCCTTCTCCAAAGTCGCTGATAGAGCGTTTGAGCGACTTGGGGGCAGGGGCTGCGAGGTTCGGTGGTCGGGGTGACTCCCCACTGGTCTTGGCAGGAGGAGTCGGCGAAGGTTTAGGCGGTAGAGCCTTGGGAGGTGCTGATTTAGGTGCCACAGGGAGTGCAGGTTTGGCAACTTGAATCTTAGGAGTTGAGGTCTTCTGAATCAGACCCTTGGAGAGCAATGTCTTCGGAGTCTGCTGCGGCTTCGAGTGTGGGTTCGGCACGGCCTTGCGCTCTGGAGCAGGCGTCGACTTCTCAATGCTGGGTCTAGGAGCCTGAGCAGGAATGCCATCTTTCCGCACCTCCTTGGATGGGGCTGGCGAACTGCTCCGCTGCTGAAGCACAGAAGACTTCGATACAGAGGGGTTGGGCAGCGCAGCCTTGGATATGGCAGGGGACGAGGATCTCTCGACAGGCTTGGATGGAGGCAAGGGTGGTTTGACGGCCGGGGTAGTCTTGACAATCGGGGTCTTGACGATAGGAGTCTTGACAACTGGGGTTTTGATGACCGGGGTTTTGACGATTGGGGCTTTGACAATCGGGGGTTTGGCGGCCGGAGGCTTGACACTCGGGGCAGGCTGATGGAATACACCTGATGGCGGTTTTACCGCAACGGGCGTGGTTTCCTTGAAGCTTGATGCCTTGTTCAAGTTCAACGTAATTGTACGTTTTGGTGGTTCTGGGCGTGGAACGGGCGGGGCATATGTCTTTCTCGACTTTGTGCGGTAGTGACGTTTGAAGTCGATAACGCACTGTGGACGTGAGTTAGTTGAATCAACAGATTGACCAATTAAACTCACTCTGCCGCGCTCCTTGGAGGCTCTCTCGGCCGTCCACACCTTGGGGTAGTCAAACTTGACGATGAATCGGTCGTCCTCCTCAAACAGAATCGAGCAAAGCTCTAAAAGGTTCCTCCTCTCGGCGACGGTCAAAACAGGTGAATCAAGTGCTTTCCACACGGCCCTTTGGAGTTCGTAATCGTCCTTGGTCGCCTCTTTCAGGGCAGCACGGGCATCTGGCAGCTTCTCCTTGCGAGCCTTGAGTTTCTGCTTTGCCTCGATGATTCCGGCACCCACCTCAACAACGAGGTCATCGCTCGGGGCTGGCACATCCTGCTCCTCTATCTCGTATTCTCCAATGGCGATACTAGCAAGGCCACGGCAGAATATTTTGAAGAGTTTGTCTCGAACGTACGGCGATCCGTCTGTTGCAATGACTGTCATGAAAAACCTCAGGAACGGTGGCTTCGCCATGAACCGCAACTCTACCAGTGCCTCGAATGCTTTGATGCGGACACCTTCGGTGGTCCAGTCCTGCAAGTACTGCATGAACACGAGTGGTTCCGTAGGTATAACCTTTGCTTTCATCAAGCGGTGCAAAGCGTCCAATGAAGCTATGGTGAAACAGTTGTTATATGAGGGAGAGTACTCGTCGGTTCTACGAAGTCGGTCAATCTCGTCCAGAGCTAGTTCTTTGAACTTTAGTGGCTCTGGATCAGCCTCCTCTTCTCCGTCTTCATCATCGCCATCGCCAAACGAGAAAGACATGGTCTGTTTCTTAGCAGCACGTTTCTCGTCGGGGATGAGACTTGTGGCCAGAGCCTCGATGAGCTTGCAGATGTAGAGCTGATCAGAGTAGACGTTGTCCGCATTGTTGTTGCTTTTCAGTTGCTGCAAGATGAATTCCCGCGCTTCTTTGGGCGAGTTACCGTCCTTGTCTTTGATCTTGGCGATGGAGCCAGGAATAGCACATTGGACAACGTACTGCGCTTTATCCGAGAAGTCGTTTGGCCGAGGTTTGTGTCCCTCGCCAGAGCCGTATAGGTGATCAAAGGCATGGATCAGATGCTGGAGGCCGATCTGGTTCAAAGCATCCACGCCAAGCTGCGATAGGGTGTTGGCAGCCATGATCCGAACGTCGTGGTAGTATCGCTCGTCGACCAGCGTTCTGGTGAGGATCGTGGAGATGAGGGGGTGAGGCCTCCTGAGTGACTCCCGGTCCAGGTATAGCATCGAGTCTTGATGCGCAACGACATCCCTATCTTGTTGCAACTGAGAGACGTACATGTAGGGTTGCATGTTGGTAACCATCATGCAAATCCATTCGAAGTCAGCGTCCATGCGAATCCACTCGTAAGACTCTTGGTCCATTCTTGCTTCCATGTCTGGGTCCCAGTCCGTCAGCCCCCAGCGGGAAATGTCTTCCTCATTCTGAAGCACGTCACCGAGGCAATAGATGAGCGTCTCATCTGTCCCCTCTTCCTCGCCAGCATTTGCAGCATTCCCCGCCGTTTGCCGTTCTTTCTGGCGCCGGCTTCGCTTAAGTCGCTTGTACTTTGTATTGTAGGGGATGTTGAACTTGATGGACTTGCCCGTGTCATCACGAACATCGACGCCGTGCTCATACGGAGTGCCATCGGCTTCATGGACTCGGATCGTCATAGGACCTGTGAAGCAATGCTGCAGTTCGGCGGCATAGACCCCATGGATATCCTCCACGACTTCTCTCCAGAAGTCATCCTTCTCGAGCTGTCTAGCCTTGCCGTGTGCGATGTCCTGAATTTGCCGGATCGTGATTTCAACACATAATTGTTTCTTGTTGAATTTCTGGTGAACATCGAACCTAGGACATCCAGCTGACTTGATCCATTGCTTCCAGAAGCCTTCCAGCCTTGTCTGGCCATGCTTTTCACATGCTTTGCGGAACATGTCCGCGGTCAGGATCTCGTCAGCCGACTGGCTTGAAGTGTTGGCCTTCTGAATCATTTTGGCGATGATGCGTGCAATGCCGGCACTTCGAGAAGACTTGGAAAGTCGCCTGTCCAGGATCCAGAGCACGAGATTTGCCTTCAAGTTCATGAAGTTGAGCTCGAAGTCGCCGAGATGGAGGTGATTACCAAGGTCTTCCAAAGACGGCCGGCTGAAATCGGTCTGTACCAAGCTATCGACCTGAGTCTTCATTCCAAATCTGTACCAATTGTTGCCGCAAAGAGACTTGAGATACAGATCGGTCATGAACCAGGCAATACCAGCCACGAGCCATATGTCCGACTTCTCGCTGGGGATGATATTGACGCCAAACCACTGGCTTGCCAGCGCGTGAACAAGGGTTCGCGTGACCTCGATCTCGTGGTCGATGATCTCCCGCGGAAACAGAAGCCTGTTGCTGCAGAGTGAGAAGCCGCACAGCGGGACAGTGTCCGATGCCATGTCATCTACAAAGCACATCTTGTAGTTGTCGGAAGGGTATCGTCCGTAGGTCAGTGCGAAGTGGTCCATTGCGTTGACAATGGCAGCGCAGGAATTCTGAACCACTTCTGCGCGACCAGGAAGACAGTACCCGTGGACCTTCGTGGCATTCGAGCCCAGCTTTTCATCGTCTTCCTCCGTTCGAAACTCGGACCACAAGTCGACGTGCTCAAAGGGACCCATGGCAAACCCTATGTGACGTGCAGCTTTATTGTGGCAAGAAAACACCATGGTTTTCTTCGTCTCGTCACGCAAATTGATGACCTCATCTTCCAACTTTCCAGAGCAGACGGCAGTCAGCTCCAGCATCTTGTCCTCTTCCGTCAGAGTGAGGCTGGATCGCTGAGGCTCCTCCTGGTCACGCTTACGCTTTTGGTTGCTGTTCGCGGCATTCACTCCATTTGCTGGCTGTTGCTGTTGCGTGACCAGGCGCTGGTGGAAAGCATCACCCAAAGTGCGGGGAAACGTCAGGGAAACCCGCCACGAAGAGCGGCATCCTGGATTGTCAATGCAGGGGAAGATCGAGCAGGCAAGACCTGGCTCAACCGAGTGCCGTGTGTACACGTGGGGGTATCGAGTATCGCCCTCTTCGATACCAACAAAGTGTAGACCATCACGAATGTTCTTGAGCGTGAAAGGTATGGTGACCTTGTACAGGTCATTCATGGCTTGCTCCACCATTTTGTCGTACTGGTCGACCCATTGGTCAAGCACTTCCTGGCCATTCGCCTTTGCGCGCGATTCCCTCTGCTTTGCCATGCTCGTCTGTCTGTCCTTGATGGGCGGGATGGTGATCTTGACAGATCCATCGAGAGTATGACAGTTCAACTCGTCCTCGTACTGTATGGCGGAAGACTCGTTCTTGCGATGGCGGTGCATCAGAGGCTGCATTCGTTGTTTGCGGAGAGGCCACTGCCCGGCTGTCCATAGGTAGTTCTCCGGTGTATCGACCTTCTCGTACGGATCATCGTACGTGGCTGGAGCGTGCGCATAGTCCACAGTGATGTTGCGTACATCGATATTGCATTGTCTGGCGTCGATGAAGACTTCTTTCAGTACTTCTTTGCTGCTAATGAAGATATCGACATGACCTTCGATGGATTTTCGGTGAAGGTCGATTTCGAGAGCGACGTGTTCGTGGAATACAGTATACGGCCGAGCGGGGGTGTCGTCGACGAGGACTTCAGGTTCGGCAAGCACCTCTTGCTCGGCCTCGAATGCGACCGCAGGGTCGACTTCCGGTAGAGGTTCAGGCATCTTGGCGACCGAAGGATTGCCGCGCCGAGCCTTCTATCGTGCGCGGTTCACCATCAGCGTGGATGTTCTGGTGATGCTGTCTGGCGATAATAATTCGTAGTTGCTTCCGTGAGGGGCGCGAAAGAAAGCGTGCGCGGTTCGATGACTTCAAGTGAAGCTCCGATGGTTGGAGTTGGGAAGGCGCGAAACGTGTGCAGTGGCAATTCCTTGATGTTGTGCGCTGGTCAGGGTTCGGTGGTTGCTTAGGTTTGGCTTCCCTCTGTGATGACAATGGTTGGCGGAAGTGATGGCGGTGCTCGGCAGCAGAACAATATTTAGGTGTTGGAACCTGGAAGCTTCGAGCAGTCCGGCCGGGGCTTGGGAGCAGGCAGGCACCTGAAATCAGTGTCGCTGCTTTCAATGTCTCCCACAAATCGCGGTCGATTGTTGTGAAATGTTCGCTGTAAAGAGTGTGTATCCGTCGATGCTTTGCGCGAAACCGCGATCGCCAACAACATTCACAAGCTGCCTTTCAAAGGTTGGCACGGTGCGATGGTGATGTGGACGTGGTGTTGCAGCCTCGCGTCAAGGTCCCCACACGGAACCCGCTCTAGCAGCGTGACGGCACCCTACAGAGTACCTACCAGACCTACCTAACCTAGGCGACCCTGGAGGGGGCAAGCTCAAAATTTGGACCAGTCACGTAAGCAGCGCAAAATCCGATGTGGGCCAACCACCAAGGGCAAACAACAGCTTAAGCATCTCCTTCCGGGTAACTGCATAGACGAGCTCCAGCACCATCAGGTAGGTACGGTACCGACTACCTTACTTCTATTCTGTCTGAAACATTGCCGTCCTGTCTCAAAGATGCCACTTTACCCAAAGAGATGTGATGTCTAGGCACAGCCGAGTTTGTTTATATGTAATAGTACAGCGAGGTTTTCCAGGCAAGTAGTCAACATGTGTTAGAGATCATGTGGCTTTTTGGGTATCCGTAGCTGTGCAAAGCACTGACTGGACCAAGGCTCTTTCCTCCATCTGAGATCAAAATACAAATTGCAGGTATGGCGGTATAATAAAGCATTGCGCGGCAATATAGCAATAACACTGACAAAAATGACAATTGGAAGCTCTAACATTGCGATCTGGCACGCCTCGGCAGCCGAGAAAAGACTTATAATAGTCAAGTACTCTGTATTATTTTGAAGACTTCAAATATGCTTACAAAAGGGCAAGTAGACTTGAGTCTAGAAAGCACAGCAGCCCCAATTCTATCAATGGTCAGATGTTTCTGTGGTATCAGCCGTTCTCTTTTGAGAACACTCAAAAATGCAAATCCTTTGCGCCAGCCAAATCAAAGGTATCTTGATGTTGTAACAGGACGGTATTCCCTCCACATCTTGGCGTCCATCTTGATGTCCTACACGGTTGCATTACCGGTGAGTGTTCCTACGATCTCTCCTTTTTCTGCGCTCCCGAGTCTGCATCGTCTCTTCATCCATGTACTCCGGCTGCAGTTCAAAGTCCTCATCGACAGTCTCGGGCACCATGTGACCCCAGGCCAGAGCCACACGCCTGCTACGCCGCACCTTGCTAAGGGCGACATCGCGATCGTGCCTCTTTTCGAAGAATGATTTGAACTCTCGCGGCGGCTGTGGTACAGGCGATGGCGACATGTCTCTCCTCGGTTTCTTGTTTGATACCGACGGCGGGCGCTTAACTCGTGCCAGCGCCTCTTCGTGTAGTTGCTTGGTTACGTGCGCATCCACATCGCTCAAATCGGGAGGATCACCGTCCTTGTCGTCCGCAGGGCCCTGGTTCGCAGAGTCAATGTTGTACATGTCCTCGTCTGCGTCGCTGTCCGGAATTTCCTCTTCATCGGCATCCTCGTCGTCCTCCTCTTCTTCCTCGTCTTCTTCTTCTTGTTCTGAACTTTCGGCCTCCGCGAGAGCTCTGTCACGTTCCAGCTTGCGCTTCCGCTCTTCTTGAGCCCACCAACGGAACTTTTCTAGGATACCCTCACAGCCCCTGATGAAATGGCTGCGTGCGAACTCAAAGCTCTTCTTTTTGCTCTCAGTCACACCATTGACTCCCATTGTTCTCAGCCAGTCTGGTCCCTGTAACTCGCCAAGCAGGCGGACGATCTGATCTCTCTCATGCTGGGCTCGACCCTTTTCAGTATTCCTAATAGTCTTCTCGAGTCTCTCGGCCCTTCTGTGTGCAGTCTCGTAAAGTGAGTCTGGCAAGGGATCCAGATCATCAGACCTTGCCTGCGAGCCAGGTAAATAGAGCCGTTCGGCGTTGTACAGGTTGTTGTACAGGTCGTCTCCATATGGCTTCACATGGTGGTTGTCTGTTTTCGAAATCCATGGTGCACTCCGGACTGTGCTGCTGGCATCAACTTTGGAATGGTGGTTCTGCTTTGAGCTGCTGGCGGCTGCAGCTACTGCAGCTTGTCGCGGGTGAGAGGTCCGGACATTGTGGTGTGGGGACACCGAGGAGTCGACGACTAGGATGGGCGTGTCGACATTGAGGACGTCTGTAAGGGGGCGGAAGGATTAGCGATCAAGGAACGGCAGATAGCAATAGGGTAGCACGGAGGATTGATGGGGGATCAATGCCAAAAAATGATGTTGTCTGCTGTCAGGCAAAGCAGTGTTACGTACGGTACTCTTTTGCGTCGTTGCCGATTACTTCATCGTAGTCGGGGAAATATGCTGACAATTCGCTCTTGAACCGCGTGGCCTCCTGTGATCTCAGCTTACGGCCGCCGGAGGACGACTCCTTGGCCTGGCCAGCATCAGCGACACTGGGCTGCAATCGGTCCAACTCGTGTCGAATGCCGTTGTAGACCTTTTTCTGGTGCACGGTAGGTTCTTTTTGAGCCGTTTTGGGCAGGATTGCTGGCTCGGCAGCAGGTGCAGCAACGGAGGGCGGCGTGGGCAGCGAGGAGGGAGGAGGGGGTTTGTTTTGCTGGGGCGTCACGTCGGCGGCTGCGGACGAGAGCGGCGGCGGTCTGACGACGATGGTCCTCGAGGGGCTGGGGGGCTCCAGCTTGGCCAGAGACTTGATCTCGACGGTGATTCTCGACCTCTTGACCTTGGTCGGGTCCGGGTTCGGATGGATGAGGTCCAACGGGCGCTTCATGCGAGCAGAATTGCGACGTCCTGGTCGCGTCGTGGTCGTCGTGGGATCTCTGGTCGCGGGTTCTGCGATGTGTGCTTGTTGCTGTTGCTGCTGCTCTTCAGTGGCAGTGGCAGCAGCAGTAAGGGCGCTGTAATTACGCGTGCTACGGCCGCCGCGGTGCTGTCCGGACTGCGCTTTGGCGCCGCCGTTTTGGTCATGCTGCGCCGGGGCTTGGGCCTTGCTGCCCCCTAAATCGCGTCTAGTGGAACGTTGTGCTCTCGCTGTCGTCGACATGGCTGCGGCTGCTGCTGTCAATTCAAATGAAGGTTTGCGACCATTTCATGACGTGCGTGATGCCTTGTCCGCAATGCGAAAATGTTACTTGCGTTTGGCTACAAGCAGAGGGCTCTCTGGTGCATCGCCCATTGAAATGAACGGTGTTGTTAGTCGAGGTCTGATTGTGCTGCTTTTCTGGGTGACCAGGCAGTCAGTCAGTCGCTGATCCCCTCAATGGAGGGAGGCCAGGCAGCTAACCTACCTACCTAGCTAGAGGAGTAGTATGTAGATTGTGCCCAGCTCTTTCTCCCTCGCACACATGGATCAGTCAATTGCTTGCAGCAAGCTTGTTGTATTCTAGGTAGTAACCCAACAAGGTACCTATTCCTACCTACTCTCAGGACAATGCCCCGAAACTTCAAGAAGCTCTTCCGTTCACCTTGTTCGTTTTCTCAGCCTGAATTACACAAACCTTACAAAGACAACCTCTATTCCGATTCTGCAGTATGACTCGTCACCTTCCGCTGTTCTGGGCTGACAGCTTTGATTAGAAACATGCAACCTTTTCTTTATAATCTATGCATGGTTATTTTTTGCCATGGTTTTCAATAAATTTGGAAGCTTTCTTGCTGGACTGGAGAATGTTCAGCTCAATGTTGGTAGCTCTCCTAATCTACGGAGTACACAATGTGAACCATCATGTTTGCTCGCAACTAACAAGGCCCCTGGCATTGCTGTTTTGCAGATAGGTTGCTAGATCGCCAACTCTTTGTCTTGTGATAACCAAGCACTACAAAAAATCGACAATCAGAATCACTCACAGGGAATATTGCTCAAACATTGTTCAATCCACCATCGCAATACTGATGCTGGGACTGTCTGGACTCTGCTGCAGGTCTGATTGCAGACCCGCATGAGATCAGTGACCATACCCAGGTCCACCGCAGGCTGTAATTTATGACATGCCCCGTCTCCCCTTTACATCGACGAAACACAGCCATGTTGTGCCCAAGATGAGATGCGCCTGTGTGTAAAGCCTAGACACTGCAGAGTCCAGACCCTGCCAAGGGTTCGTCTTTTCATTCGAAGGCGGAAGACAATTTGGGTACTCCAGCCAGTGCATCTTTTATTATGCTGAGTACTGAGATGACAAGAATCCAAGTCCCTTTCGAAAAGCACTGGACACCGCATTTAAACTCCTACAGATTTCTCTTTCTCTACACATCTTCGCCATCCGCCCAGACCAGATACTTGATATGACTGAGTGACATGCTTCTCTGTCCATATATGCAATAGTATAACAAATCACTATAATAAGATGTCGACGGGGCAATCTAGGTTGTTATAGGTCAGCCACTTGAGCCTATTGGTCGATACTGATGGTCATACGGATACGTGATGCTCATTGGCAAACCGGAGTCGAGCCAACCAAACCGGCAGACATGGATCGCGGCCCCCGTCGGCTGTCCGACCGAAATGTGGGCCGAGCTATCGGCGTGGAAGTCCGCAGCCGGGAGACCATACCCGAGCCGGATGATATCTATATTATACCTCGATGTGATTTGGAAAAGAATTACTCTCATCACTTTGTAGTCTTGCCCGTCAAGATAATCTAATCCTCGATAAATAGAATGACCTAGCTGTAGGCTGTCATTGCAGTGTTCCGGTGTAAATTAGGTGTGTAAGATGCTTGGACTCTCCTGCAGCGGTACCACTTTGACTGCAGGAACGTGGAGCTGGAGAAGTCCACAAACGCTTGTCAGCGCGGCCTTCCCGATATGACTGATATCGTTGATATCCCGATGATGTTGGATTGTAAATAAAGTTGGGTGGAACTCGAGGTTCTTGTAACCCACTTCTCGCTCTTTGTTGCGTTTTGGCAAGTTGATAGATTATTTTCTACAATGCTATCAAGCCAATATCTACCTAGGACACACAACTAGAAATGGCGCACGTCGTTTGATGCTCGTCAAGCATTCTTGTATACCTAGCGATCGTCTATACAAATGAGGTCTCATACTAAGAGAGGAGTGACAGACCTATTCTGCGCTTCAACTTGCATCATTTTCGACGGTAGACTTTCGACTATGCCGTCTTTCAAACAACTGGTCAAGGCGTCTATTTCCCTCGTCTATTTCCCTGGAACCCTTAGGGTCCAGCATCCCAGAGTCGATGTCTCTGACCAGCACTTCCCAGGACCAAGTAGAAACATACAAGGCTTACGACGATGGGTTCGAGGAGTCATTTATGCAAAGTTAGTATGGCAGGTGAAAGACGTCACCGAGTCATATGACTGCTGCGCAGGGCTGACCATATTACGGATATGTATCTCCAAGGAGGATCCTCATACAATGGCGCGCACGCAGGACGTCGAGGAGAGCTACGGGCGGTTCGTGTTCTTCAGGCAGTGGTCTGGTGAGCACGTCGTCAAGGTGGCCGAGGACACTTGCAGTGAGAGTTTATTCTTGATCCCCATGTTTGCTGATGATTAGGTCAGTCTTTCTCCCCCTTTCGCCCTTCATCAAGAGAAGAGCAGAGTATATTGAGCATGCGCTGGTCTGTTAAGAAAGAGAAGTCAATACAGGTAGTATACTTTGTTGATTTGTCGATAAGAACTTGCGAGCTTGAAACACGTCTCAGGCTCCCGTGAAATGCACAACACTCAATCTTGCACTTTACCAACTCAATATAATGCATAATTCGTAGTGAAGCTCATGTAATCATGTATGTACCTACACAGTGGTCAAGCAAAGCTGTCAGATAATGGATCAGCTTGTTTGGGCACTTTTGCAATCATCCGACGTCCTCATGTGACTTTGGCATTCCTGGTTTTTCAGTGCCAAGTGAGAAAAGATTCGTATTATAGTGTACACAGACAGGTCTCCTTATGGTATATAATAAATATAATTAAGTTCGTTATCGGACAATTGCCAGAAAAGCCGATGGGATATCATAAAAAAACATTGATGCTAAAACCCGCATAATGCACCTCCTCCCTGAAGACTCCTCCTTTTCCCCCATAGGTATTCAATTAATATCGTAATCGTGTAAAGCTGGTATCATGAGACTAGCCCGCAGTGCTGCTCGCTTGCTGAACGGATGATGCTCGCGATCGCAGGCCGATTTTCTGCATAAACCTCGCGCCGGCTCGATTTTCATCTCGTGCTTCTTCTTGCTTCTCCAAATGGCGCCGTTCCAAAGCAGCACTCTGGCTTGTATCCTTGGCTGCTTCTTTCCGCTTGACAGCCGCTGCCGGATCTACGACCTTTTCTGCGCCGTGCGTGATCTTTTGCAAGGCCTTCTTCCCCTTCTTGCGCGTCTTGACATATGCCTCCAAGCCGACTAGCACAGCATAGCTTTTGCTGATACTGACATGGCTCGTATCGACGCCTTCGTCCTTCAGTGAGTGAACAAATGCTCTGAAGTTCGAGGCGGGAGGGCGGTAGTGTCCAGATAGAGGAGACAGACTGGACAGTCTTCCATCTTTGACCTTGATCAGGCCGGCGGCAGAAATCCTTGAGCCCTGTAGGAAGGACGAGTGCTGGAATGCACCACTGGACTTGATGCCTACGTACAGACGGAACGAGGTATCAGCCACGAAGATCCACGTATTCTTCTTGACCGACTTTCGGAGTAGCTTGTTGAATATCGTGGCTGCCGATACGTGATTGATCTTTTTCAATCCCTTTGCGTCGTCCAACGACGGGTTGGCATATTTAGCAGCCCGCGCGGCTTCGAGTTCGGACTCGGACGCGTTCGAACTCGCCTGGGAGATGGCATCATCATTGACGTGTTCCGGGCGACGGAATTGTGGTCGAGGTGTATCTTGTTGATCTTGGGAATGAGATTCGATCTGTGCACAATAGGCTGGAGTATCGTCATCGACGGGAACGATTCCCTTGATGCTGTCTTTCCACTGCTCGGTTGTATCGATCCGGAGCCCATTCTTTGCCCAGCACAAGCGACCTTCCGAGTCCACCTTGACGAGGTAATGTTGCCTTTCTTCGCGACTCAGATACCGGACCCTCTCTCTGTCTAGGCGTTCTCTGGGGCACGACGCCAACTCAATGTTCTTGCCTTCGCCATAGTCGAGCCAATAAAAGTAGTTTTCGTGGGTGTCTGCCCTTTTCCACTCTTCATGGTATTGCCGCAGATTTGATCCGTATCTGTGCTTCAGGTCGACCATTTCCAGAAAGTACTGGAGGCCCATCATCTTGGCATGCTTCCGCCTTTTTGCCTTGAGCGCAGCGCGTCTTTTACGCAGAGCATCTCGCTGCTCGGCAGTCATGTTGGCGTTTGTCTCCACGTCGGACGATTCCGAGTCATCGCCTGAATGCGCCGAGTCTTCATCGGCTCCAGCCCTCCTGGCTATGATTGCCGCCTTCTTCCAGTTCTGCCGCGCAGCAGATTGACTAGACCGGGGCTTGGCCGAGTCGGCGTCGGCATCTCCCTCGACTGCTGCTTGACTAGGGCTGAGTAGACTGTCGCCGCGGGATCTGGGAGTATTGAGACTCTTCCATTGCGCGTCCCTAATCGCATGCGTCCATCTCGTATTGGCGTCAATTCCCAGGCCCTTCATCTCCCGCCTCACGCGATAACCACGATAGTTGCGTTGGATCAGGGTGGCGGCCATGGACTGGAGGTGGCCCTGCTCTGCGTCGGCCTCTGCGGCAGCCATGGCTCTTCCTCCGCTGTCCCTCCGTTCATGCGCGAGCAGAGTGTGTAGGCCGTGGTGCTGATTGGCCTCGGCGAACTCGTGCTCGGCCTCGGCAGACTGCTGGGCGATAGAATGGGACTGGTGTATCAAGTGGCGATTGCGAAGCTTGTGCTCCTGTTCCCGTTCCTCTTGCACCCTGGCCAGACGCTCAAACTCGAGCTCCGAGGGCGGTTGGAGGGAATCCAAGTATTCCTGATGCGATCGGGTCGAGCGCCGGGAAGCTGCCGTATCCAGAGAAGTCTTGGAGTCGCTCCCGAGTCTTGGCGACTGAGGTGGGGTTATCGGCAGTGAGCCCAATAGCAGCTGTCGTGGAGGGGTTGTAGTAGTTGGAGCAGCGGCTTGCAGTGGCGATAGCGCTGGCGTCGCGGGATCAGCTCCGGTATGGTCGTCGTTTAGGGTTACTGGGTCTTCGTTCATCGTTGCCTGTGGTTTACATCTGCGGTTGGTTGGGCAGGGAAAGCAGAAGCAACGGAAGAAATCAAGCAGAAATGAGGCTAATGATATCAAGAAAACAGAAGAGAAAAATGATCGTGTCTTTGCATGTGGTAGTAAGCTAAAGATAGAAGAGGTCGAAGGTTACGAGAGGCAGGGCAAATTCCTTGGCAATCTTGAATTGCGCATGTACCGACTTTCATCCATACATACAGCCACACTCTCTCTGGCCGCCTGCCGCCTACCCAGGTATACCCAGGAACCACCATCTGACAGCGCTGCGCAAGCCGCGAGATCCAGCTGCGCTAGGGGTCGTTTCCAGGGCATGAGGAGAGGCGGAGGCGCCTTAGTCGACTTCTAGCGAACAAGCTGCATCGCAGACATTGCGCCAGACCATCTCTGAAACCTTGAATCCGCTCAAGGCATCAGAGAAGATTTTCGCAGTCCAGCGGTGCCCATATGACGTATTCAGTCTTTAATCTACAACAAGGGGAGGATACAACCGGCTCTGCGGCACACAGCGTCTGAAGCTGGTATTTCTCATCGAGTCACAATGCTGGCCAACAGCGAGGGTGGGTGGGCCTCTTTGGCTCCGGCGTAACAGTCGACTGGGAAAACCAGGCATTTGACCAAAAACGCATGTGCCGTTAGCCGACAATTATTACATGGTAACCAGCAGGCAGACAGTTTTGATCTTGGTATAACCAACTGTGCGCCAGTGCAATATGTTTACTCTGGGGAGAAAGTATAAAAGGTTTCATTCGAGCCGTATGTATATGGAATGAACGATAAATGTCATTTTACATTTTTTTTGGGCCGGGAGATCCCCCGTATTTCGAATCGCTGTTTCCTGGGCTGTATGGTTCAATTGTTTCGATGCGCCCCTGGCATTTTGTGCCTCAAAACACTGCCTAGGAGAATGCGCCGCCGGGCTTGGGTTATTTTACGTAACTCGCTCAGCCATCCTCGTGTCTCCTGACCGTCTTCAATATTCTCGAACCCAGCCATCCCGCCTTTCGGTGATCTCTGTTACTTCGTTTTCGTCTTTATCCCAAAATAGTTTGACTATGGTATTTCTGTTTCTTTTTCAATTCAAACGCGCATGTTGCGCCTACGCCCATGCCTCTCCGAGTCTGCCCCGTCAAGAACGAGGCTTCTCTGAGACATCGGTCTGCTCGAGAGCCGCCGAGTCATCGTGAATGTACAGATGCATCACTTTCGGCCCCGGGTAGTTTCTGATGGCGTGGAGCACCCACCAGATGGCCGAGAGCACCACAACTCCCACCAGGATCACCGAGTTGTAATTCATGGTTTCCGCATCCGTCGGGTATGCGTATGCTGTTCGGCATCTCGTTAGCCCTATACTCATTCATACAATACGCGGCCAGACTTACGGAAGCAGAAGAATATTCCAAAGAACGTGATGAAAAGCACCGCCAGACCGTTGATGGCAAATCCGAGTTTGCCCAGATGGAACGGCCCCTTGGGGAAATACTTCCTCCCCGTAACCATGTTGGCCACAAATGGGATGGCATACGACAGCGTCGTCAACACAATGAAGGAACCTGTCAGATTGACAAACGCCGTCGGGCTGCCGAGAGGGATCGCGCCGAGTCCCGTGGCCACTACCGACACGAACAGAGTCGAGTAGATTGGGCAGCTGAGGCTCTCGTTGACCTTTCCAAAGAGAGGCGAGAATGGAACGGCGTTGTCTCGTGCCAGGGCCCAGTAAATGCGAGAACAGGTAAGGACCGTTCCGACGCAACAGCACAGGGTTCCGATCAGCAAGATGAAGAGCAGACCAAATGTGGCACCGTCGCTGCCCGTCGCCTGGGAGTATATCGTGGCCAGCGGATAGTTGTTGCTGTCTCCTAGCAGCGCCTCGATGTCTGTAATCGCGTATCCGAGAACGATGGCAAAGACAAACGCATACAAGCCTCCCAGCCCAATCTGCAGGCCAATCGCCTTGGGGAGATCCTTCCTCGGTTGCGGAAGCTCTTCGGCCATGTGGGTAATGGCGTCGGGTGTTCCCACTGTGAACGCGCCGTTCAGAACTCCCGTCAAGAATGCCACGGCGCCTGGCCAACCCGTGTAGTTATTCTCGTCGAAGGAGTTCCAAACAAAGGTACTCGAAGCGTGTTGTTTTGGCATGGCCGCCACTACGATGATGGTGATGATACCGCCCACGATGACGAAGAACATGCCGGCATGCTGCGTGTACGGCACCAGCTTGTTGGCGAATATCACGACGGCGGTCGAAAGCCACAACACGAGGATGTATGCGACATAGACATGCCAAGTCTCACTAACATAGCTTCCGTGGTATAGCGCATACATCTGCACCAAAATATTGGCGGCGATCTGGATCAGAGCGGCCAAATCGAACAGCCAGCCGTAAAAGTTGATCCACCCGGTGAAGAATCCTACCGAGCGGCCCCATTTTGGACCGGCCGCGATGGTCGCCCAGTGGTATACACCTCCGGCTGTTGGCACCGAGGAGGCGAGCTTTTATGATCTATCATCAGCTTGCGTGCTCTTCCTTCACCAAAAAAGGATCTTTCTCGCTGCTTTGGCTTACCTCGGCAAGACTCAGACCGATGAAGGTGTAGTAGAAGACGGCAACGATAAGCCCATAGATAAGACCGGTAGGACCGCCGTTAGCTGCAGCGGCGTCAGCTCAACCCTTGCAAAGTCATGATATCACTGATTTCCTTGGTAATCAGATCATGAATTCTTACCTATCGAGACCGAAATTGAGGATCCCAGGGCTGCCCACGCATTGTCGACCGTGAGCGCGATGCCTGCGAGTCCGACCAGGTTATACTGCCGTGTCAACTGATCGCGATAGCCTGCGGCGTTGATTTGCACGCCACTCTCGACGGCTATGACCGTCTCGCCCTCCAAACCACCCAGCTCTGGCTGCTTGTCCGCCGCCGACTCATTCTTGTGGACTTCGTCGGTGCTCATTGTGTCGGCATGAGGAGTTTACGACCGTGATCCGTATTAGCCAAGATAGCGTCCTCCGCGAGTTCGGGGCGCTCCGCCGTGAGGATCCACCTGGTCCCGTGGAGCGAAGATGGGCCGTTTCTCGGTTTCGAGTCAGTATAGGTATTCGAAGTTCGATCTTGGGACGGCGACCGCGAATGCGAGAGAGGTCACTGAAGCGCAAAGGTCAAGGACGTGGTTTCAAAGTGGTAACGACTCCAAGGCAATGCAAGGCACACGTGGGATAGCTTGACTTATAAGCGACGCACATGGCCAGCTTTGTCTATCTATCCGAGCTGATAGTGCAGTCCCAGATATCTGACCATGATAGGCTGATTCGCCAATTCTACTCTTGCAATTCTTCATGGAGCGCTGTGATCGTCCCCCCGAGACAATCTGTCAGGCCTGTCCAGGGACGCCGGGAGACAGGGATCTAGGCTGGCGCTCTCCACAACTGCCGTTAGATACCAGTTACTGATAGCTTACAGCAGCCGACAGCTCGCCATCATTTCTACTCCTGAGATGACGAGCAGACATGGTACATTGACAGAGAAAGGGCTACCCATCTACTGCTTATACTAGAGCTCTGCTAAATCATTATCTTTTTTATCACTTGTTCCGATCTATATACCTCGTAGTCTATTGCCAAGTATCCTGGGATTGCCGCGAGAATGAATAATACCGGGGGCGTGGGGGAGAAACATGATGGAGATCAGAGTATCCGCAATCGCCCTACCGTATGCACGACGCCCCCGGCGAGGGTCGCGGAGAGGAGAAATGCAGGACAGAAATCGGAATTACGTACAGGTCGTGAGTTTTTGGTTCTTCTATCAATCTTCTTATCGCCGACAACACCTGGATGAAGCAGACCCAACAACTTAATGAGAGAGCACAGCTCCGAGGATGGGTACTATTACTCTGTTTGTACAAGAACGACTGCAGCCCATCGGTCGCATGCTGCCGCACATAAAAAGAAGATCCTGACTGAACAAAATTACGCATCATAGATAATCGCCCGCCAGAGAGAATCGAGGTTTCTCCAGACAGGCTAGCAGGGTCTTTGATAAGCAAATTACTATTGCCCTTGACCTCGAATAGGATTGCTGCAACCTTATTACTCGAATCGTGCATATGATGCTAGGCAGGCATATTACACACCTTATGAACCCAGGCAACGGGTTTACCTGCTCGTTTGAGGCTGCTGCATGATGTGCCACTCGGATGGTATTCCAAAAGCTTGGTTGGCCCTGTTCAGAAAGCTTGCAGGTGATGACGAAATAGAGAGACAAAGATGTCGACCGAGGGCCCTCTTTTGATCTTTTTGATTATCGATTATACTGAGTATTATTCAAAACGATGAACTGATATCGATTATCGAGTGGGTGCTCTAGGTCCGATATTCTCGTCTCATTGCGTAATATACCGCTACATGTTCCTTGTTTCGGCAGCAGTATCCTCAATATGTCATTTCCCTGACCAGGCGGTTTGGTGTTACATGCTTGGATTACTATGTTCGCCGTGCATATGAACCTACTCCTGAGTCTTGAATATACTTATCGAAGTCCCGCAATAAGAAACGAGGCACTTCAAGTTCGAACAACACACATTCAAGATGACGATTCACCGAGGGCAGGTTCCCATGGATCAAATCAGTCGCATCGCAGCACGTTGTAAAATATCATTATATCTTCTATTGATTTTCTTGAAATGCCGAAATAATATTATTAAAGTCCATGAATTCCACCGCAACTAGAGCATAATTATGATGCCCCTGATCCCAGAGACCATCTCATACCGTTCAAAATAAGTATATCATGGTAAACAGAGAACAACCAACACATGTGAGACCTAATCCCATGCGCACCTCTGCATCTTTTTCTCACATACGTACCCCTTCCCCTCTTCGTCCCTTGAGAAGCACCTTGTATAGAATAGAAAAACGCAAAATACAGCTCTTCGGCACAGCCTTTCTCTCATCAAGACGTCGTCCCGAAATTGTTATACACGCATCCACAGCTACCACCGCCCGCAGCGACGCCAAACTGACCCAGCGTGCGCCCCTCGGCCGTGACGCACGTCGGCACTTCGGGCGCCGCGGCGGCCAGCCTCTCGACCTGGACGGCAAAGGGCCAGGGCGCGAAATTCGAGGAAGCGGACGACTCCGCCGCGGCCGCCGCTGCCGTACCGTTGCCGCTGCCAGAAGAGGAAGAGAAGAAATCCGCAGCCCGGCGCCGCGTCCAGATGGTCGCCCCGAGGGTCACGCCCGTGCCGTTGAACCAGCACGTAGCGGCGCTGTCGTCGCCCGGGTCGAGGGCGCCTGCAGCCACGCCGAGATCCAGGGGCAGCCGAAAGGAGAGCCGCTCGTCGCCGGTCCCGCGGTCCAGGACCGCGGTCGAAACATTCACAAAGCGCACGGCGAACGGGTTCGGGGCCGCCGAGACGACGTACTCGGGCTGCGGCGAAGAAGAAGACGTCTGCGAGATGATCCAGTAGAACGTGGCCGCGGCCCCCGGCGCCGAGGCGTTGCTCGTGGTGTAGGGGAAGCACCGGAACGTGTCGGCGTTGGTCGTGCACGCCGTGCTGGTGCTGGCCAGCGCCGTCTCGAAGGCGTAGGACCCGGCCGGGAACTGCTGGTCTGCTGCCGCGCCGCTCTCGTCTGAGGAGAGGGATGAGTCGGGGTCACTGTGAGGAGGAAGGCGGAAGAAGCCTCGGTGTTAGCCAGACAATACACTAACTTGCTCGTCTTGTGAAGGATCTCCGCGCCCTCGAAATAGTTCAAGAAGTAGACACGGAAGGATGTTAGAACGAGAGAGGGAGAAATGAGAGGACATACTTTCGGCGCAGGCCAAGCACGAGGCCCAAGATCAACCCGACGACACAGACGAGGACAAACGTGGCGAATAGGGCCAACCGGCGCCAACCGCCCCGTCCAGCAAGCCAGACGGGCCTCCTCGAGTAGTACCACCACCGCACGCTCATCCGCCGCCGGCTCCTCCTCTTCCTATTTGGCCTCCCGTACGTCGGCGGCACCCACACGATGTTGTCCACGTTGTCCTCGACGCCGCTGCTGTCGGGATCCCCGCCAAAGTGAAATGCCTGCGGCGGGCTGTGCGGGAACCAAAAGGCCGCCGACACGAAAGGCCTCTTGAGCTTGTCCTCATCGCGCTCTTGGATCACCGGGAGGTGCTGGATGCTGCTGTGTCGGCTGCTGTGTATCACCACGGTCCGGGGCGGCCCCGGCCCGTAGACCGGGGTGGGCATGTGCGGCGAAAGGTTTGGGATGTATATGATGTTTGTGTGACTTGTTTCTGCACTCTTGATTGAGGAGTACCACTGCGTGACTGTCGAACGAATCTCCTTCCGGCCTTTTTCTTTTTTCCCCTCTTTCTCTGTGTGCCCTCCAATCTCTATATCTGAAGCGTCTTGTGATGATAATGGCGACCCGGCAGTGACGGCGCTGATAAGGAAGAGTCCCTCGGATCCAACTTTCTCGAACCACTCGATCGAATTTCTTCCTCCAGCCCGCGCAAGGCGTCTTCTTCTGCGTGAGACTGAACGAGTGTAGTGGAGCAATTCTTCTCTACTGGGACATTGCCGTCGAGAGGTTCCAGGACGTATATGATATCATTGAAGTGAAATACCCCAAGGGGACTGCTCAATCTGTGGCTTATGATTTTTTTTTGCCGAAAAATTTCAGGAACAATTTCTCAAGAACTTTCCGGATGTCAGTCAGGTACGTGACGACAAAAGTCTCACACGCCAGGGGACGGCAAGGAGATATCCGCGTCAAGTCCGTCGGTCTGCACAAGCGCGATAAATCCTTTTCTAAGGAATCGTGACTGGCTGGCCAGCTTAGTTCTGTCTTTGTGTAATATGCGAATATGTGCGGATCGAGACATTTGGTCATCGTGTGCTATGTCTCAGTTGGGAGCAAGCGCAGCGGGGGGAGCCTTTTGCTGTGTTCGTGGGGTGAATGGTGCCCAGATGGACTACTCGATAGCGCCAAGTCGACGGTGTATGGGATAATAGTCCTATAGGTCGTCTATCTCCTTGACAAGGGGGGGTGGTCGCGGCTGTCCTCGCCGGAGCTGAATACTAGTCTTGTGTCTAGGCTGGGGTGCGGCTAAACTGTTTCACCCATTTGTCTTGGCTCGATAGAAGTTGTGTGACTTGATGAGCGTACTCGGGGGTCAAGTAACAGATCATGAAGATTCAGTGGTCATGTCAGGGCCAACAGGCCTCCGATAGCAAAACGAAGATCCGGTTTGTCATATGGGTTTAGCGTTGAATGAAATACAGGTCTATCCGCTTTCAGCTTCGACGAACTCAGCACCATCCGAGTCATCGTCACGAGCCTCGTTTTCATCATATGGCGGCGGACTCAGAATCTCTCCGCCCTCGGTCCAGACCTGTGCTAATTCTTTCTCAATCTCCTCGCGCCGCTGTTTCCACTGCTCGACTTGAGCCAGTCTCTCACGCAGGTCCTGAAGCTCGCGCTCTACTTGCATCTTCTCCCTCTCCGTGCCGATACGTTCAAACTCCCATTCATCACCCCTCTCGCCCAGGCCGAGGACGAGGTTGAAGGTGTGGTATTTCTTCAGAGATGCGCGGGTAGAGACAGTTATCACCGCTGTTGTCTGTTAGCGTTGTTGCGAGGCCAGCTCGGCGAAGAGATGTAAAACTTACTGATGCCCTTTTCTTTGCATGTTTCATACAGGATTCCCTCAACATCACTCGAGACAGCACTTGTTCCTTCGTCAAGGATGGCATACTGGGGCTCGTGGTAGAACAGACGCGCAAAGCCGATCCTCTGCTTCTCACCGCCGCTAAAGACGTCCTTCCACTCTTTCCGCGTGTCCCAGCCACCTTCACGGTCAGGCAGATACCCCAGGCGAGCAGCTTCGAGAGCAGCTTGCAGGTCTCGCTCGGACTTCCTCTTGAGCCGCATATCGAGCTCTCCGTCTGGATAAATGACCTGGTCTCGCAGTGTGCCAATGCTGAGATATGGTCGCTGCGGCAAGAACATGATTCCGTCTTCGCCAACAGCCTTGGGCTTGCTCACCAACCCTCGGTATACGGGCCATAGACCGGCCAGGACTCTCGAGATTGCAGACTTTCCGACGCCGTTCGGGCCAGAGATGAGCAGATGCTCTCCTCTCCGCACGATCATGCTCAGAGACTCCATCAACTCATCGCCACCTTGCGGCCACAGACCAGGGGCGACGATTGGCACATTTTCAAGTCGAATGCCGTCGAAGCCCTTTTGAACTGTACCTTGAACATCGGAGAGCGAGTACAGCTCATTTCCACTCGGGCGCGCAAAATAGGCATTGGCGTGGACGCGGTGGAGCGTCGAGATCAGCGTGTAAACGCGGCTGGTGTATCCAGCGAGTTCTGCCAGGTCCTTGATGGAGTACATCATCCTTCCGCCGGCGTCAGCCAACGATAGCATGAGCCGCTTGTTGGTGATGAAGTCCTTCATGCGGCCACGCTCGCGGCCGTCTTTCTGTGAGCTGTTGGATATCTCCATGGCGCCTCCCAAGCCACCCCAGGCAGGCAGGAATACTGGAAGGGAAGATAGCAGATATCCATAAGCACTCCAGCTATATTTCAGAATGAAATCTTCCAAAATGTTATACCGGATTTTGAGCATGTAGATACCCTCCATCCAGTTCTTGAGAGACTTGAATTCCTTGTTCAGGAATGTCTTCTCCATATCGGCCCCGCCGTAGAAGGCAACCTCCTCGGCGTTTGCGATCAAACGAGCATGTAGCGCTCGGAAATCACCTTCCTTGCGCCCCTCTACAGCCTTGAGCTTTCCAAAGGGTGGCGATAGCCTGCGCAGGATGCTTGCCGTCAGGAAGTAGTTGCTCAGTAATCCCGTCAGCGCCAAGGGCCCGAGGGACTGATAGAGCTGGTAGTTGAAAACGCAGATATCGACGAAGGGCTTTCCAAGAGAGGAGTAGAGGTTGGCCGCAGATGCACAGAAAAGCGTTAAATCCTGTGTGATGAACTGATCAGCACCTTGGCCGATTCCGCCATCCAGGTTGGACAGTTTGTAGTAGTTTTGGTTTTCATCCAGGTACAAGTCGTGGATGTACCGTGTGAGTCGTGTTCGGAAAGCAATGGACACTTTGGACTCCAAATACTTGATCATGGAATTGGTATATGCGGCGAACCCGCCCAGGCCGCACCACTGTAGATAAATGTTAGTACCATGTATACAGACGGAAACACGCAAGGGGCCATTCATACCTTGGCAATACCCAGCAGGAACTGCTTTCCATTGCCGGCGACGAGATCTCGCACGATCTCGCCGTCTAGGCGTGCCACCACGAGGGAGAGATATGTCCGAAGCATTAGAAACATGCCATGGCTGACAAGCAAACCTGCTTCCTTGCTGGACCAGCGGGGTATCATTATGCTCATTAAACTCAGGAACTGATGCAGGAATGCAAGGTTGAGACCTGGCTTGGTCTGGGCCGAGGGGACGGTCCCATCTCCTAGGCCGGAGACCTTGGGAGGGTTCAGGAACAAGCGTCTATGTGCTTCATAGGTTGACTGTTTCGTCCTACGAATGACAATCTTGGAAGTGCTGTCCTTGTACGGGACATATATCGTTCTTGATCCGTCCTTGTTGAAGAGCCACGAGTTTGTTCGGACCAACTTCTTTCCTTGCTCTTTTTCAGCATGTCGCTTCTTCCACCAGCGCCGGCCGCCCTCGGCCCCGAGAATGATGGTAGTAGCAAGAGCGATAGTCGCAAGGAGTCGCGTGCGCTGAGAGGTTTTTCGGACTCGATCCTGGAACAGCTTCTTGTACTTTTCAATAAAGGCCACCAGGATATCTTCGGACGCCGAATGACGCAAGGTGGATTGCGCGGCCATTTTGCAGATAGCGAGTGTTCGGACAAGCGCAATTCTATCGATCGTAAATCATGACGGTGGACCGAAAATAATGACTCTGGGTATTGACGATCTAGGAATGGAGGCCCTCAGGTTCAAGCGAGCCCCGAGGCTGCTGCTTCAATAATCGAGTTGGTATCTAGGTAGGCGGAGAAGGTGGCACGCGTGGACGGCTCAGCCATCATACTCCCATTGTTGTGCAGAGTACAGGCAGAGCAGGAGAGAATAACGATACAAGGAGTGCGTCAGGATAGGAAATGATTACATGGATGTAAGTTGTTCAGCAATAGATATGAATAAGGTGTCTCAAGCAGACCAAGTTGAACAACATGCTGTTCGGGACAAGAAGGTGTCCGTCATTGCAGACAGGTCCGAGAGGCATGTGATCAAGACCCGAGGTAGGTGCTTAGCTGGGCCCATTGCTTAAAGCCTAGGTAATAAGCGACAGCTTTTGGACGCTTCCCCGGATTTTGGCACCGCCACTTGGGGTCAATGGGGAAAGCTTGGGCCACCTAGGCCGCCTTTCGCAGCTTGATGCTTTCTGGGCGATGGGTCAAGATGTGGCGCTTGGGTCGTCAGATACAGCACCTTACTTCTTCATTGAGACTTTGGACTCTAGAGGGACTGAAGACAGAACTGGATGTGCCGAATGGTACGCATCAATACTCGTGGCAGATCAATTGGGCTTGCTCAAGATGAGATACGCCACTTCTGCGCTATCCCCTTCTCCCCTCAAACAGATCTGTAAAGGGCATGTTCAGCATCAGTCTGCAGCGGGAGAAAAAAAAAATAGTAAAATAATAGTTTCGGGCATCCCAGCTCACCAGGAGTCCTGAGGTTTGAGTGCCGCCGAGCTGTGATGATCTATTCCGCACTCTGGGCCTCTACTGCTTGCTACCGTTGACACTACGCACCTAGCAGCTAGGCACGATCGGTACGTAATCTATCAGAGTAGAAATTTGCTGGAGATTTGGATGGGTGCGTGGATGTCGCTGCTAGTACATACTACTTCGTTCGCACGCACGGTACCGTCTCGAGTTCTTTGACCCAGCGCGCAGCAGATTACCAGCTATGAATGGAAATGGATCGCCACTTTCTGGAAGTCCCATGGGTATTTATTTGTGCGGTGCTCGAGTGCCGATCGAAGTAGAATGTCCGCCGGGTTCTGCTTGTATGTTCATGAATCCAAACAATATTTATATCGCGAACCATTGCTTTATCAGAATTCGAGTTGCCTCTTTCCCTGAACAACTGTCCTTTGATACAGTTTTACCGTTCTAAAGCCAGGTCAGGAAACCTGGGATGCGCTCCGGGGAGGAAGACGACCCTATCGGATGATCAGATCGCCCAGAACATTTCTGGGAGCGACCCAGGCGCCCCGTTCACTGTTCCCAGTCACTCAAATGGGCGCCAACAGAACCAATCAGGGGTTCAGGTCAGTACTCTGTATTGTCTCTCGGTGGGCAATACATGATTAGGTTGAGGCAGTCTGTACGTGCCGCATCGTACCTTGAGCCTCTGCCACCGTAACGTATACACAGAAGCAGTGAGTTTTCTCCCTGATTGCACTCAGGCCAGCTTTCGCGGAGACCGAGACGGAGAATCGCAGCGATCATCAACCTCGAGAAGCTGCTTTTCACGTATGAATCTAGGCCATGGTGATGGTCAACAATACAAATACTCCCTACCTAGATACCTTGTGGCAGGTACCTCTGCAATAATAAACTTGGGTGAGGCGGCGCCGGCCCCAATTGTTAGTGTAATGCCGCCGCCAGCGGTGTATTGGGTCCCACGTGAAGATGATCACGAATGACGAAGGCACTTGATCTGGTGCAATCTCTCCCAGGTGACTGGAGTATCTGTCCATTTTTAAGGTCCGGCATGGCACTTGACAGGTCTCGCTCGCATGGAACTCTGCAGCGCACAGTACAGTCCGAGGATGCGGGCTGGTCGCTACCGACCTACCTTTTCCATACCCAGGCAAGGTAGGTAATGAGAAAGAAAGCGAGACCCTGAAGCTTGGGGAACTCAACAAATACAGTTATATCGCAGCTAATTCGGCTTGTCTTTGGAATCGCGGTACCTGATCGCCCTCTGGCTGGAGCTGATGGATAAGGCCAAATTGAACGTGGTTGCCGCGTGGGTCCGTCCGATGGGTGGACAGCAGTAGGAACTGCGAGGAACAGGCCCCGGCCCAGTGCTAATTATTGCCAGAGATCAGGGGGGATGGAGAGCTTGAATTAGGTGGTGGGGATGCCTCCGTCCCTCCAATGGGTCTCGACATGCCCTGGGCTGCATGCTGTTGAAATTGGCAGCCAGCACAGCGCCAATCACTAACAGGTGCCGACCAGGACGGCGTACCTCCCGGTCTCGTCTGTTTCGGCTTTTCCATCCCAAACCAGGCAAGACGCTGTCTTGGCCCTGGATGGGATTCATGGGTGACTGGGGAAGCAATTCGGATGTGACCCGCCGGCAGGAGCCTGCCATTTGATGAAAGTGGTGAGAGGAGTGGAAGTCAAAAAGGCAGAGAAAAAAAAAAAAGGTCAAGGCGAGCAGTGAGAGGTGAGGGCTTCACATGGAAAGAAACGTCCTCTTGATGGAAGGCCAACATGGGGAAGCTGATGGTTCAGACTCTGATGGGTCCCTCGGCAGAATGTACTTGTGTATTGATGATACTACAATTCAATAATGCCGATGGTGATGATGGTGATGGTGATATTCCAAGGCCCCAATGTCGAGTAATTACATTAATTGCCATGCCCTTTGTACTTGCCTACCAGCCTACCTACCAGAGTGAAGGAACTCAATCTTGCTGCAGCGATTGCCCGCTACACGCTACGCTAAAGGCCGCGCTACCTTTACTCTGCAGGGCAAGCTCATGTTACCACCCTCCCCCATGGAAAGAAAAAGAGCGCTCAATGTTGCTGATGATGGGCAGGCGAGTCTAATGTAATGTAGAGAGAGGCCCTGCGCTTCGGGCACTTTCTGCACGGCGGCCATGGGTCAAATCTCGCTTGCTGGGGCTCCAGTTGGCCAGGCCAGACTCCCACTGCCCACTCAGTGGCCTGTCTCTGACTGTCTGTCTGTTCTCTATTCTGCTTGCCTGTCCGACTGGGTCCCTCTGCTCTCTCTTCTTCTTCTCTGTTGTCTTCCGCTGTCCGTGTGTGGTTCAGCCTCTTTCTGTAGTGAGAGTGAGAGTGGGTAGGCGCTTGATTGATTGATTTGATTGAATGATTGATCGATACGTACCAACCCATACCAGGTCCAGGTACACATAGCGTTCCTCTCAATTCATCCGATCCCTTCTCTCTCTTCTTCTTCTCCATTCAGGTCCAGTCCTGTCTCTTGCGTCCGACTGTCATTCGTCGTCGTCTGTCGTCTGTTGTTTGTAACAGTTACCCGACCTTCAACTTCGACCGTTGTTCCCGCTGCGTCGTTGCGCGGACCCGTTTGGCAGCCACGCCTTTCTTTTTCTCATTCTTCTAGTATTTCGCTTCGTTTTTCTACCATCATAATTCATTCGCCTTTTGCATGGGAATCGCAGCCCCCCGACTACTCGGCACCTAATTTGCCCCCGTGGATTCTTGGTTCTGGAACAACGTTGTTGTTGTTGTCTGGTCCTCTGACCTGATCGATTGACTGATTGACTGATCGATCCCTCAACTCCGACAAGCTCCCTGCCAGCTTGCTTACCTACGACCAACGTACCATACCTACTGGTACTACCACTGCGCCTTTCTGCTCGCCCAGAATTCCCGTCTTCCAAGATCTCCACTTCCAAGATACCGCGATACTTGTCGATTCTACCAAGACGCGAACAGACAACCACGACGCCTTCCCTTCTCGAGTCCCGACAGACTCTAGCCTTTGCGCACCTTTTTTGGCATCCCAAGGCCGCAATTCAAACCACGGCGCGATTGCTCAGAACCGCCTCCTGCGGCAGTCAATTGTAGCAAAAGGGGGTTGGGTAGTCATTTGAGGCTGACTGGTACGGATCACCAAGGTGAGTTGGCTGCTCGGCTTTCTTTTCACGCGGTCGCCTTGTCGTCGCCTTCGCCATAGATGCCGCATCGGACAGCTGGCGCCCGACTTCACACAAGGAGAGAACGGCGACGTGTGCGAGCCGGTTGTCACTCTACACCCTGGCTCCCATTATCACCGTGGGAAGAAACCCCCCGAGAACCCTGTTTTTGGAACTCTCCACCCCATCATCTATGATCCTCTGTCATGATTACCCTCCAAAGCACTGGAAACTGATTCATCATCTCTAGTGCAATATTCGATATTGACATGACCGATCTAGCGGCCAATCCTCAGCAAGGCAAGGAAACGTTTGCAACACAGGCTTCGAGCTCCCGCGGACACGCACTCCTGCGCGTATCTTCAAGATCATCGTCGCAGAAGATTGAGCCATCGCCAACCACGACAGGGCTCAGCGGTGCAACAGCAAGTGGTTCGAGAGACAGTATTGGAGGAGTTTCAAAGAGATCAAGAGGCAGTATGACGGGACGTCGCCGGAATGGGAGTGCGTCTAGCAACCGCTCCGGGGCCGGTACAGCTACATCGGGGCCGAACTCCGCAGGAGCCGCACCAAAGCGCAAGAAGGGCGGTCTTCTCTCGCTGCTTGGATGTTGTGGAGTGCCCGACAACGCGAACACTATCGAAGGCGGAGATGAACCGGTGCCCTCCCATAAGCTCGACAAGATACCGCAACGCCAGTTGACTTCGAGCCGGAGGACAATTACTCCTTCCGACCAGACCACTGGCAGCAAGACGCAAGTTTCCGAAAAGGACCCCCAGGGTGCTCAAGCAGAAACCGCCCAGGATGCTTCGAAAACGTCAAAGCGTGTATCTGGGTCTACTGCTCAGGACCAGTCGACTCTGGGCGAGCGCGAGGCCGATTCTAAGCAGACAACCCTCGCAGGACAAACCGGACCCAGCATCACCGTAAACCCGCCGGTCGCTGAAACGCACGAGGCTGGCGAGGCATCAGAGGCGATTTCCGGAAAGGATGTTGACGGTGATGTCCAGATGGCAGATGCGGGCTCTGCAGATGAAGCGGCACAGGCAGGTACCGACTTGGAGGAACAACAGAAACAGATTCCGGCCCCTGCTGCAGGGCCTTTGGCAGATGCAAACCAACCCACGTCCGCGCAAGCAGACCCTGTGATCGCAGTGGCAGAGCCTGTCCCCGAGCAGAAATGGCTTCTTCCTCCCATCCAGCCACACCACAAGGGCCGGAAGTGCTTAGTCCTTGACCTGGACGAAACCCTCGTTCACTCTTCTTTCAAGGTTAGTTCTCAAATAAGCTTTTCTTGCCGTCCAAGTTTGCTAACTCGTATGTACAGATATTACACCAGGCCGATTTCACGATACCAGTAGAGATCGAGGGCAACTATCATAACGTTTACGTTATCAAGAGGCCGGGCGTCGACCAATTTATGAAGAGAGTTGGAGAGCTTTACGAAGTAGTTGTTTTCACAGCATCAGTCTCTAAGGTCAGTGATATCCTTTCTCCGTTGGTGTCTTGCGCTCGACTAACAGAGTCTCAGTATGGCGATCCTCTGCTCGATCAGCTGGACATACACAAGGTGGTTCACCATCGCCTTTTCCGAGAGAGCTGCTATAACCACCAAGGAAACTATGTCAAGGATCTGTCACAAGTTGGACGTGACCTGAAAGACACCATCATCATTGATAACTCGCCGACCTCGTACATCTTCCACCCTCAGCACGCCGTGCCGATCAGCAGTTGGTTCTCTGATGCGCACGACAACGAGCTACTAGACCTTATACCGGTACTTGAGGATCTGGCAACTTCGGATGTCCGCGACGTCAGCCTAGTCCTTGACGTTACTCTGTAAACAACCGTCTTGGATAAGTCGCTCGAACTGGACAAACGCAGATGGCCATGCGATGGCGTCTCGGCGGACCAGCCTCCCGCGGGTGTGCCATCATATATAATGAGCATACAGAGTTAGGCACCTCATCGCTCCGATTCATCCTGGGCAACACATATCAATGTGTAGTCCATGGATCTCGAGACCAAGCTGTCGCTTGACTCGGATCGTTGATGCGGTATCATTTCGCTTCCCACTGCTTTCAGTAGCTACATTGCAAGTCATTTGTGGCCCATGAACGGGACTGGGAAGCAGAGCCGGCATCGAGGCATCGAGACCACAGAACCAGAAGCGTTTGATCTGGGCTCGGATAACACGTACAAGTCGGCCAGTTTGCCCAGAAGGGCTGGCGCAGCACGACGACGACACCTTTTTTCTTTTTCATTTGTTAGATTTCTTCTCTGCTCGTACAGCGCTCTGCAACCATTGCATGCTGGCCGGTCGACTGGAACTGCGAGCAGTCCTCTCTTGAAAGTCTCTGCGGCCCGCATGCAGCAGAATTCAAGCGTCGGCGAAATAATTTCATGGACAGTCAGGACAACGGGGATGTTTTTTGTACTCCTTTTGTCGCCGGGTCTACGGCCAAGGAGGGTTTGAAGTATGGTTTTTACAAAAAAAGGATTTGAGAAAAAAAAAGGCATATGTTCGAAATCCCGTCTTTTGAGAGGAACATCGGGCCGCCTTTCTTCGAAGAAACTTTCCCCCCATGTTAAAGCGTTGAATTAGGATACCACCACTAAATCGAACTGTAATTGGACCTTTTAAGAATGTGTATGTGACAAGTGAGCTCAAATTTTCTGTCCATCGTCTGCCCATGGCGAGAGACATTTCCTATGGGCACATGAGGACAGACATTCTTGACACCAAGACTTTACTTTGCGCATTACTATGCTAGGCTTTTTTTTTTTTTTTTTTACCCTTTTTATACCCCAAAAGGGACACACTATGATGGCTACTCTATAAGTACAAAATGAAATCGCCCTTCCCTCTCTTCTAACCCATACTCATGAGGATTCTTTATGATGAGATAGATGCTCTCTCTTCTCACCTCGCATACCAACCCACCGCTAGTCGGCCCCTCCCATTTTCTTACAAGTACGCCAGCCCATTGCCGCCGACCAAGCCCTCGAGCGCAGCCCTGACCTCGTCGGCGCCGGCGAAGCCGACGCGGCCCGCGATCTCGGCCCTGCGGCCGGCGCCCAGCTCGTTCCAGCGGCTCAGCATGGCGCCGTCGACGATGCTGCGCCCGACGCCGGCGTCGACGGCGGGCGGGCCGCGGGCGACCACGGCGCTGGCGACGGGCGCGCGGTACGCCTTGGGGTTGAGGCCGCCAAAGTGCGGCAGGTTGGTCGACAGCTGCGAGGCCAGCGATGAGAGGCGGCGGTACTCCTGCTCGCCCAGCGGGGTCAGGGTTGCCAGCATGCCCGTGTGCGCGGCGAGGAGCAGCGTCTGGGGCGGCGCGGGCGGGGGAGCGGCGCCGTTGCCGTTCATATCCGAATGGCTGTGGATCAACTCCTGCCCGGGCGGTAGAGTCCGTGGCAGCAAGATACTCCGCACTGGCATGTGGGCTCCGACCGAGAAGGTGGTACGATGTAAGAGCATGTGGCCGCCCAGGGATTTAGGGTCTGGTGAACAATGTTAGCAATTGCATTCGCGAGGGATGAATTTTGGAACTTACGATCAGGGTCAAATTGCAGGAGATGGATCCCACCGTCCGAGTCGCACGCCACAATGGCAAGCTCGTCATTGTCGGGCAAGAAGTCGGCCGTGAGCACTTCCAACGTCGTTGAGCTCTTGCCGTACAGAATCATTTTGTAGGGCTCCTCAGTGTAGCCCGTAAACCAAACGCCTTTTACGGCGTCGGCCATCAGACATAATCCAGTGCCCTTGAGCTCGCGAACGGTCGTAACGTAGCAGCTCATATCCATGAAAGCCACTGGCAGCAGACTGCCATCCTCTTTCAGTCCTCTGACCATACACTTCTGGCCCTGCGCAACAAGCATCAAACCCTGGGTTCCAATCTCGGAGAGTGCCGTCACGGCACCGCGAGGAATATCTTCCTTCGCTACCACCTTGAGGCGTTTGTTCGTCTCTGGTCGTCCGGGCTCTGGGATGACTGTCACCACGTCGTACACAATGATGCGACCTTTGATGGGTAGATCCTCGCCCTTGGAGATCGCCGTGCCCGCGACAATGAGCTGTCTACGTTCGTGAGTGGACTCGGAGATTTCCAGGTTCAGGGCTTCGAGGCACATGATGGTCTCACAAGGCTCCATCTCCACTGTATCGATGACAGTCCAGTTGACCGGGTTCACGAGCTGAATCACGCTACGCTCAGCCATCGGTTTGAACTCCAAGTCCTTCTCGTTCTGCCATTCTTTATGATAATCGTCCTCTTTGGGCAGCTCAAAGGGCTCCCGGGTGTCGCAGCTGACAACATATGTGGTCGAAGGTGCGTGGTAAGTGATGGAGTGGGCATCCATGTGAAGTGGCAGCTTCTTCATAGACATTCCAATCTCCGCGTATGTAGTATCTGCCACTGGAAGTTGGCAAACTCTGGCCATACCATGAGAGTCTGCGTAGATGATACCTCGCTCACAGCCTTCGGTATGGAAAGAGCTTAGGGTTCGAATGCCATCTCCTTGCAAGCCGATGACCTTGGGTATCGTCTTGGATGATTTGATGACAAAACTTGGAGAAGCACCAGGAAGGAATACCGTCTCGTATCCTCCAATATTTGTACACCTCCTCAGGGGCATCATCCTGGGCTGTTGCTCGGCTTCATCGTCTGCGACGGCGGCAGGACTCTTCGCCAAATGGTCATTGGTGATCTTCTGGAAATGAAGTGACTTTGACAGCTCTCCAGACTCTTCGCCAGACACTCGGAAAGGCTGGTACAACGTCAAGTCGTCATTCGAATGTCGTACCTGCGAATCATTAGCACAACATCCTTCAACCGTCGACATGATAAGCTTACAATGAGATAGGGTGATGATGATGTCAAGTCTCCCAGGTTGGCGACAAGAATTTCCGTAATCGTCTCTTTGGCACTACCACGTCTTGCCGAGTATCCGGCAGACAAGATAGGCGGAACAAACGGCAAGCCTTCGACGACGCAAATAGGCTTTGAAAGGTCCGGCAGAGCGTAGATCTACAAAGTCAGTGACGTACATAGGTGGTGAGCCAAGGTGCCTGATTCGACTTACATGCAAAGCGCCATAACCGCTGAGGAGGAACATGACAATGTTTTCGCCCGGTTTGGTGCCCCGATCTGTTTGTACATTGGCAAATATGCCCGTCTTGTCCTCGTACAGACAGCCAGTCAGCCACTTGGTAGACAGAAGGTCATCATGTTCCTTCTCGACTTCTTCGAGCTCCATGTTCTTATCAATTTTTGCGACGAAGACGCTCGAGTCATCCCGGACCAGCATCAGATACGGGTCGGCTATGCTGGCATTAACAACTCTGGGCTCTGCCCCAGTCTCCTCGTCGACCATGGGCAGGATTTGGCTCAAATGGAAGTCTACACGGGCGTTAACAGGTTGCTTCGTAGTGTCAGTGGGAAATCCTTACCTCCATCATAGCATCGAACTTCAGCTTTTAGTACTTGTATGATCCTCTTGTGGTTTCCCATGGTACCAGCTTCGATAGTCAACCCGGCCGCTGGTTCAAATTCCGTGCCCGTCAAGTTCTCAAAGCCCGCGCCCGTCACGGCATAGACGTCGGAAGTCTCATAGCCGTCCAAATCCACCTTTGACACAATCATGAACTTATCATAGTATGCCGTGGTGTCGAAATCCACTCCCATCGACGTGGCGGTCTTATCGCCCTGTATCGATTTAGGCACTGGCTTCTGGGCAGCAAGAGTCCAAAAACCCCTGGCCTCGGGGAAGTCGAATTCTCCAATAACGGTCGGCTGTATCGCGCGGTTGAGAACGGCGAGGGAGCCGGAACTGCCTCTGCCCACTGCGCACACGAGACTCAAGTCGCTAGCGGTAGTAGCAGACTTGATGTCCTGTCCCTCGGGTGCCGCCGTGCTCGGTCCCAGGCTGATATCTCTAATAGGTGCCAGACTAGCCATCCGATCATGGATCTTGAAGAGCAGCTCCCCGCTCTTGGAAGTCGAGGATTCCTGGACAACTGCCTCCTGCTTGACCGTCGTAGACTCGTCAGCGTAGAGGTCATCGTCATCATCCATATCCTCGAGGTCCTCGTCATCAAGATCTGCATCCATCGAGGTGTCGTGAAGGCGAGTCTTGCGCCGGGTAGACTGAGTCTGTTTCCGCGACCATCCAATGACCACGGAATCACCGTCCTCGCTACCGACGAAGAGACTCGTCTTGGCCAACTTCGCAAGAGTCGAAGCAGGACTCGACAGCAGGCGGCCTCCTGCTTCCTCGGGCACTGGCCTGACACCGAGGCCGGCTACTGTGCGGCCATCAATGCGGAAGTCAATCAGGGCAAGATGACCATTGCTCAGGACTATGAGCAGCTCGCCAGTTTCGGCCGATAAGAACTCGATTTCGCACCCTTCAAGTCTGAGCCCAAGATCGGATTGGTCCACGAGCCCAAAGGAAGTCATCTGTCGAGCAAATGAGTTCACGGCGACACCGTGAGTCTTGCCCGACTGGTCAATGTGGATGAGCTCGTTGGTGCCTACCAAGAGGGCACCGCCGACAGGCGCAGGCAGGGCTATGACACGGAATAGATCTTGCGGGAGTCCGTTGACCGAGAGAATGGTGGTAGATGCCTTCTGCTTGAGGTCGAGCGTGAAGACGGTGTACGTAAAGTGGTCCTTGCGGCCCAGCTGGGCAGACGGCGCCATGGTCGATGAAAGGATGCCAAAGGTGGGCTCCCTGTATTCGTGGAGAAAGGCAAGATGCACGGGATGGATCAGGCTTGGATCAAGATTGGATAGTCGCAGGACAAATGAGGACGAATATGGTGTATCTTCATTGCTGCTGCTAGTACCATTTACAATTGTCGTGGACAGCTCCTTGGCTGGGTTGGGCCCGTCCAGCTCTTCATCCCAGTCATCCATCTCAATGTCCTCTTCTTCGGTCTGCTTGAACTGCAAAATGGCCAGGCTGCGCGCACCAAACTTGAGTGCCGCACACCGGCTACCAGGGTCGGCTGCCAGATAGTTGACATAGTCGCCCAGCGGCGCCGCCCACGGCACCTTTTGCAATTCATCCTGCTCGTAGAAATGGATCGATGTGTTATAGATGGTGTTCTTCTCCGGGTCCCATTCCACCGTGCTCAGCTTGGCATCCCTAAAAGCCAGCAGGAGAGCTTCGCCTCCGGACTTGGAGCTCTGGCGGCGGATGCGCGCCAGGCCAGTGACGGTGCCGGATAGAGGGTATTCTGCTACGAGGACGAGCTTGGTGTAGCTGGAGCGGTCGGACTGGACCAGCATGGAGTCGGCGCCGAGGAAAGACGTCTCCAGGCCTTCGTCGTCGTTTATACGGCTGTCATAGTGGCCAGCGCTCTTGGAAGACTGGGAGTGCGTGGCATTGTTCGCGTTGTCGACCTCTGCCGAGAGAGACTTTGTTGTGAAGACCTGCAGCAGCGAGGCTTTGGCGATGACCAGGTTGTGCGCGTGCGCCGAGGTGAAGGGCAGCACGATGGAGTGCGTTACCGCTGTGGGAGGCGTCAACTCCGTGTAGCACTGCATCGTGAACCTCGTTGCACCATCTCACGGCAAGACGGAGGAGGAGGGGGAGGATTGTCGTGAAAGCTCTTGTCGGAGTTGTGGTGGACTGGGCAACGTCTTGCGCGAAAGTCAATGCCCTTGCGACTTGAAATGCTAGGATGTTTAGCTATGAAGCTTGGGTACGTCAAAGGCAGATAGCTGCTAGCGCTACAGGCCAGTACGGAGTACGTACCAGCAGGAATGCAGTGTGGTTAAGTGCAAGAGCTCCGCCTAGAACGTTTGATATACTGATAGAGCTTTGGCGTCCTCACGATTGGAATTGTAGATACGTTTCTGCAATAGTCTCACAATGATTCTTTAAATACTAATGTTCGCCTTATATTTGCCATGTTTTAATTACTGCACTTCCATCACTCACATGGACGCTGCTTGTATACTTTCTTTCGAGTCGTCCTGGCGCTCAAACTTATTTTGGAAGGGGCTACTACCTAGGTATGTATCGCTGCAGAGCTTTTCTGATTGGTCATCTGGCTCGTGGTAGACACAAATGTCCATGCTCCAGCTAAACGCCAGGCCCGAGTTCTCAGTTTATTCTTTCTGCATCAGCACTCGACCATAATCATCGACATCCATCCCAAGATTTACAAAATCCATGAGGCTCATCTCGTCCATTCTAATTCAGACTTGCACACTGGATAGCTTCCACAAACATCCATGAAAATTGAACTCCCATGTTGGCGTCTATCACAAAGCTTGATCTAGTATGACGCGTCGAGTGGGACTATTCTCTTGTACTTGATTTGAACCGGTGCCGCCAGTTGATACGAGTTCCCTATGAAATGAAACCTTTTCCGTTCTTTGATCTACCTGGCGAGCTTCGCACAGCCGTCTTGCAGCATCTTGTCATCATACACTCGGATATACCGGTATTTGCGAAGAGGGAAACATGTGGTATGTATTTGTTACTCTCTCTGCTCCCTAGCTGCCCTCATTCAGATTTTGCACATGCCCATACTAAACCAGAACATAGTGGAAGGTCCATCGATTCCGTTGACAGACCTCTTGCTGGTCTGTCAACAGATGAACCGGGAAGCGTCTGGCCTGTTCTACACCCAGAACAAGTTTATAGTCAACCTCGGATCCCGCAGGATGTACAGTGAGATCACGGAAGAGGGACAGCTCTTCAGCCCAGAGGTGCTGGACGCCCGCCGCCGCATCCGCTGCCTCAGTCTCCGCATGCGGCGCATCAGCGGCGACTTTGAGCGGATTGTGGTTCCTGCCGTGGCCGACATGATTCTCCACGGCAGCCTCAGGATTCTCGATGTCGGAATCCTCACCCAGGACGCCGGGCTCAAGACGAAGACCATCTGTGGCCACGAGCCTCGCCCGCTTTCGCAGGATTCGGAGGCTGCGAATCTCGTCAAGACTACACCGTTCCAAGCGTTCTTGAAGCTGTTGGCGGACCCCGACCTGGAGCAAGTCACCTTGTGGGTGTCAGTCGTCCATTGGTCGGTGTGGTGCTCTTACCACTCCGTCATTGAGAAGTCCAGTCGGAGTAGCATCGAGGAGCCTGTAGACATCGATTGGCGGCGGCTCGTGAGGGATTTCGCGGACGGGAACCGTATCACAAAAGTTGAGCGGCCTAGATTTGGTTGAGGCCAACATCACGAGTTCTGTTGGCCCTCACCGAAAGCTCCGCTGCCTACGAACCTTGAAGGTGAGAATAGCTGCCACGGTACGTAGACACATATCCCAGTGCCATGCAAGCTATTATCACTAGAAGTCATGTGTAGAACAAGCAAACTGCTATAATAAGATACATTATAGTTTGCTTTGCCAGGTTGGAGGTGCTCGCCCTGGCTTTGTACCATGTCATGACGAGGCAGATTCTTTTCGACCGAGTGATGAATACACCTCAGCCCTGTAGGGATGCAACGTCGTCCGAGTAAAATCCTCTCCGCAGAGGACAAATGTAAGGAACGCCGGATGTACTAGGTCTTGTTAGGTACAAGGACGAGCAGATTGTCCTTTTGGCTGACCGGAGTGTATCGGTTGCGGCTCAATAGCATGATACTACCTTCTCAAAATAAACACAGATGCCACATTGTGGGGGATAACGACCTGGATAGGGTGACATTGAGCATGGCATCTGTCCGCAGGGAACGACATACTAGTATCTGGCATGGCAGTACACTGTATGCAAGAGCCGAGATGCACCTCTTACTATACTATTTTTAAGAGGGTGCGCATGCTGGCCTGTTTGGGGGCCATCTTTCGTTCCCTTGCTGCAATATACAGCGTGTGGGCCTTGCAAACTGCAACCGTATGCACGTCGCACATGGCATAGCCGCGCAAAGAGGACAGAGCTGGTGTGACTGTGACACGTGCTCCACGAAATCCCTCGGATCTCACCAGGTTGATCCTCAATGCGGTGTGATAATGCCGACATGATCCTGCGGTACTTCTTCAGAGGGAGCAGGCGTAGTCATCCTCTGTCTTCGGCTGTCTTGTTCGAACACCCCCAATATTTCTCCGTCTGCCGCCAAGGATGGTGGGGCAAGCGAGAAGGACTGGACTCAGCATGTACGGTAGCATCACGACGTGATACCCGCCCTTGCCTTGGCCGTCTGAACGCCGGCCGTGCTACCGCGCGGTCGGCCCCCACAACTTTCTGGCGTAGGGACGAGGCCCCCCTTCTTTGAAGACTGTACGAATTGAAGGCGGAATATGACTTTGGCAGGCTCGGGGCCGAGTGGGAAGTGATGAGATGGCCAGCACAGCAGAGAAGGGCCAAGAGGTCCGTACTTTGGCAGTGAAGCATCACGCAAGGTATTTTTGGGAGCTGCGACTTCCTACTTCGCCCAGCGACGAACGACAGCAGGCGACCTACCGTCAATTTCGTTCCCACGAGCCTCTGTCGGCGCATCTGCTTGGTCATGCTGAGCTGGAATACTGTTTTGGGGAAAGGAGTGGTTGGAAAACAAGCTCCATGTTCAGTGTTTGCTGTTGTCGTATAGTTCCAACTTCTGGTCCGTGCTAGGTGAGGTACGGTATGTAGGGAGATTGAGTGACAAGAGTCCGGAGAGCGATAGAAGGGGAGCTGCAGAATCGATAATGCCGACTTGGCTCTCGTACTCTTGTCGATCAATAACACACTTCAACATGCTTTCTGCCAAGGATTTGCGGTAAGATGAGAAAAGTCTTGGTAGTCTCACGAGGGCGTAAGAAAAAGTGTCGATGCTTTTTCGGTGTGGCGAAAGGAAGAGTTGCGAGAAACACAAAAAGTCTTGGAGGTTTGGGAGGTGCAGCAAGTTTGTGCTACGCACAGAGAAAGAGAGAAGAAAGAGTATGGCAGGCTCGTGGTTTCCCAATCAAACCGGCAGGTATCAGGCGAGCGGATCCGAGTAGTAGCAGTAAAAGGTAGTTTTGAAGAAAGATGATGCATTTGTCGCACCTGCTCCAGACCCTCCACCCTACACTAGTCAGACATTGGGGGTAGAAGATCTGATAACCGTAAAGCTAAAATACCATCTAGATTTCAAGGGACTTTTTACTTAGAGTACCTTACTTGGGGGCATGTTACGGGCGCGCGTTGCTTTTTTTTGCTTGAACTTTTGGTCTGAAGCTTCTGCCTATTTGGGGGTTGTTTTCTTTATGGTGCTTTTGCTTGTGATTTGCTGATTTGCTGCCGTACGTCCGTCAACGATAGGCTGCAGTAGTACAGGATCATCCCGTCTTGGTTACGCTTGGCACATGGCAGATCTTCTTTCTTGGTATTCAACTCTTAGGAGATTCTATCATCAAACAAGGTCTCGAGTGTCTCAGATGGGGCAGGAACGGAATGTTTGAAAACAGCTGGATCTGAATCCTGGACGTGCAAGATAATACTACGTAATTGTTTTGTACCTGATGCATCGGCTTTGACTTTTTTTTTTTCTGTCTCCCCTCCGCCCGCCCGGTGGCTTTCCGGAGGGACAGCGCGACTTTCTCCCACCTTCAGTCTGGACCAATTACACACATACGTCAACACCCCACGTTGTGCTGGCTCTGGGGCTGATCAGAAAGAGGACCCTGACTGCCCGAGGTCCAAGGGAGCATGCACTGACACCAAAGGTATGCGGTGTGAGATTCATTTTTGTCTGAGGAATTCTCAAGTTACTCACAAACAGATGGAACAGAGGCTGTATTGCCAAGAAAATCAGTGGTAGATCCCGCTCTTTCCGCCAAGAATCAGCGTAGATAGAGATATGCATGTGAGAGTATGACGAGCTTTCTTGGTGCTCATTGCCCCTTACGCCCGCCTGGACGGAAACACGGACGGATCTTATCATAATACGATCTAAGTCATTAGCGTGCATTAGCCCCTCACCTCATCCATCCAGTTAGGACAGACATCTCAATCTGAGAGGGGGATAGCAGCAGAGGGCGGATACCTGCCTACAGAAGGTGGCAGGTCAACTCGATACATTGCTCGGTGACTCAAGTCAGGGCGAAAGTCGCGGAGTGCAGCACAGCCAAAAGTCAGTTTTTGAAAAATGTATGTAGCCGTTGTTTGAAATGACGATGGTTGCCTTGGGAAAAAGGTTTTATACTCTTGTGGTCACTTGATGCCGATCCCATGCCAAGCACAGAGGGTAGGAAACAGAGCCCCCGAAAACAGTCAATAATGAAATAAGCATGAAATAGTATTGATCATGATTGCAAATGCCGCGCTTGCTCTAATTCCCATTCTAAAGCAGAAAACAATTGTCTTTCCAGCTCATCAGTCGTGCATGTGAGAAAGATACCGAAGGTTCGTTATGCTTGCCGCAGCGCCTCTGTAGCGCCCCCAAAAAAGAAAACCATCGTGATGTATGTCGCCCCAAACGCTTCGAGCATGTTGGGGATCGGTGACAAGAAATGCCGACCGTCATGAATCAAGGCCGCATGTGCTGTCTTGGATTTTCAAGATGCTCGACCTTTAGAGAAAAAATTGGTATGGAAGTGTGTATCTACTCGACTGCCACGTCGCTGTCCTCGCCGTTCTGAACCGGGGTGAGCTTGAGGAAGCGGAAGGGAGGGGTGGCGGTAGTGGGCGAGGCAGAAGCAGAAGAGGCGCTGCTCAAGCTGGATGTGCGGCGGGCCGTGGTAGTAGTGGCAGATGGCTCATTAATGGCGTCCTGCGAGATGGCAGAGGCACCAGAAGTGGTGGGAGCCAGCGACAGAAAGACCATGGGGCTCTTGCGGTCCATGTGGCGGACGTCGCGGGTGTTGAAGGTGACGGCAGACATTGTGTCGGTTGTGTGGTGGTGAATAAAATGTGTTGAGAGTATAGTCGCAAGCTTGATGATTGCCGAAGAAGACGGGGGGTTTGGCTTGGTGACTGGCAGATGGGAAACAAGTTTGGGTGCTTGGTAGGCTTTTGTGTGTGTGCGGGTGTGTGGTTGAGAAGGTAGATAACAGAGAACAAAGAAGGGACGAGGACGAGAAAGAAGAAGAAGGTGGCTTTCTTTATACACCTAGATTGTCTACCTACTCGAGCTATGGCACCTCCACCAAACAAACGGGCACACCACGACCGACATCAATGAGTGGCCCGGCCTTCCTGTGGCCGCACTTGCCCTGCTCGGACCAGAGAGAGAGAGAGAGAAAGGGAAACCCCTCCTGTCCCATCCCGGCCAACCTTGCTGGCAGCCGAGCGAGCACAGAGATACGGCATGTACGGTAGGTAGAACATGTCAATGTCGGTCTGGCATTACCAAGCATGGACTTAAGGCAATGGAGATTTGTACCAAGACCGATGGTTTCAGTACCGTGTGGGCCAAGAAGTTGCTCGCCTCAGCCGTAGGTGGCCGATCCCGCGAGGTAAAGTGGGCTTTCTGCTAAGACAAGTCCGTTGCACGTCTCTTGTCCTCCTCTCGGGCTTTGGCCGGCATGAAGGGGAGGAGCGATTGACCAGGAGAAAGTTCCCACACGTGGTGCTGTAATTGGTTAGCGATGGAGCGTCGCGTCGAACAGCAGAAGGAGAGAGACAGCGGACAGACAGTCCAGAGGCGCCGAGCCCACGGGAAAGCGGGAAAAGGTCGTGGTAAGCCCTTAGCAGCAAAGCACGTGTGGGGGGTTTAGGTAGGTAGGTACGGGGGTACCTAATTGTGTGCGTGTGCGTTCTTTTCTCGTGCTTATCGCGCATCCAGGGTGGGTGACACACTGGTCGCGCCCATCGCCAGCTCTCCGGGCGTCGAAACAACAACGCAGAAGATGCAAATCGCCGGCCGGGTCCAAGGATTGCGAGTATAGAATCAATGGACGTCTATTAGAGTGGAGTAACGGCCCCGACCCGGGTGTCCGCGACAAGTCCCGACCTGAGGAGAGAGCCGTGACGGCAAGCTTTCCGAGTCTTCGGGGCCATGCGCCCCTCCTATTGGCTGCTATGCCCGCCAGTACCTCGCCTAAAGGAATTTCTCGGAATGAGAGACCAGCGCTTCGACCAAAGCAACGCCCGACCAGCCCTAATCGTGGGGCATCACATACTTTTCTACAATGCTTACCGGCAATTTGGCCAATAATCAGTCAAATAAATCATGATTTCAACGCGTTTCACCTATTTCTGAAATAGCCCCCCGCCCCAAGTGGTCGTGATGTCCCGGCACTCCTGCCTAAAGCCTGGGGCCGAACTAGAGTCTGTCACTGATCGTGGGGGCCCCAGAAGAGCAATTCCCCAGCTTGCCTGCTGACAGCTATCACGTGTCATCATATAGCAACATGATGTCTGAGTGCCGCTTTTCATATCTTTCTCCTTTGAATGCAGATGCTGCCTTCTTGTCCGGTCGTGTTATACACTGACTCCTGCAAAGCATTTTTGTTCCAACACATGACGACTGGGGCTTGAGTCGCAACAGTAGGAACAACCGGATCTGGATGTTTACATCAGGCGATGTTACAACACACATAAATGACACTATAAATATGTTGTAATGACTAGTCCTGTGTAGACTTGACAGTCGCTCCGACCCGCCGTTCATGGCCGCCATTCGTCTTGCGGCGCATTGGCCTAGTGCAGTTCTACCGGAGATAGTGAGTAAAAACTCGAAACTTCCTTGCTTGTCCACGAAGTATACATACATCATAGGACCAGGGAAGTGATCTACCTCCCTTGGATGAAAAACAAGGAAGAAAATCAATAAGAATTGAGTTTGTATAGCGGTGTGGTCATCAAGTATTAGTGAAGGCCAACTATAGACACGGCGACCATGCAATAGAAGTTGCCCCTTGCAGCTAGGACTTTGCGAACAAGTGTGATACCAGCTTCTTGGACTGCTCAATGTAACTATACCGGTCGATCATCGAGTTTAAGTTCATGTTGGCGCGCGGATGTTGGCCTTATACGCCGAGGTCGGGTCATCTTAAGCGATCTGCATTATTAGTTCTCCCTCGCCTATACTGTAAGAACCACTTGCTTCGAGACTTCCAACTAGTGGGGCGTCGAAGAACAGGGCAGTATTTGAGTAGCAACTGATGAGTTTGTATCCATTATCCTGGTACTGCGAGATTTTGAAGTCAAAGTCGGCGTGAGGGCCTCGGCGCCATCGCTAATAATCCCGCCGTATTACTTGCAGCATCACCCACATGAACAAGAGGGAAACAAAGTGGTAAAAGTCTCCCGCAAAACTGGAAGACTCACTTTTGGAGTAAATCTTGGCCCGAGTCATGAACCATTATTTTTTCATTGTTCTTCGTGGGCCAACATCCAGCATTTCGAGCGTGCGTGGAAATTCGGTCCGGTCCGGTCGAGGCTGACAAAAAGTCCTGACCGAATGCTGCATCGGTGCCGTTGGTTGCATGTGTTGCTATGCATCTTGATCTAGCAGATCGCATTTTTTCCATGTGTATTTTCCTGTGGCGGTCGCCTTATCCGCGCTGGCTTGGCTCCTCCTACCAGCTGACCAACACCGGAATGTGTGGTGACCCCGTTTTGATGTGTGTGATGCAGTCCATAGTGTTTGTACTTTTTTTGCGCTCAGGTGCAGTATACGTACTCCAATCTTCGAAAAAGAGTTCGTGGCTCGTGGAGGCTGTATGGGGATGCATCGGAGCCCGCAGGCGTTCTCAGTCGGTCCAGATCCATCCAAGAAGGGAAGCCGCAGTTGCGCAACGAACTTATGTTGTTGCTACCAGACTGCCGCCGCCGCCGCCGCCGCCCCAGTCAGATTCACTCAGCCTTTTGTGAACCCCATCGAAAGCATGCATGATGTACCGGCACTACGGTACAGTCAGGGGGCCCTGGGCACGGCGCTTAAATGTGATCTGCGACTCTCATTGGCTGTCAGTATGAATGCGACGTTGTCTCGTGGAGTTTTTCCAAAACTCGAAAGGGGAAAGAAGAGGCAGATGAATCTCATTTCGGCTACTCTTGGGGTCAAGGCCCAACACACGCGCGGCACAGATGATCGGACGAGACTTACTGAGTTCATACTACCGTGTCGCTAAGCGATCAGCCGCCTGATACTCCACGTAATGTTGTCATTGAATCTATTCAAGAAGAAGGTGCATGGAATCATATCATTGGTTGTGGGGCAGATTGGAGCCAATACGGCTGATCGTGTATGGAACTTTTGATTCGCAAACAGTCAGTCAACAATGCGCAGACACGCTTGGTGTTGGTCGCAAGACTGTCAATGAGGTAGGTAACTTTCCGTCCGGACCTGCCTGTGTAGAGCGCACCTGATCATGTTTCGAGCCGTTGCATTCGACAGTCAGTGTACACGAATAAGAGACGGCGTCGCATACAATCGCTATTGATGCGGCGCGGATTCTTTGGCGCGACTTGGGCGAATCCCTCAACCGATAAAGAACCATGCTAAGCCGTCATACGGCACATGGTAAGAATCCTGAACCGTCGATTTCTGGGGGACGACATCCCACGGCTCGCCGATTTGTGCCGTTGAAGAACCATAACGCTGTGATACGCTTAGAGGTCGCATTCAAGGAGGCCGTGCTCATCCCAGTTTAGGACAGCTCCTGACGATTTCAGTAGAAGCCCGATTTAGATTGTCAAAATGTTTCAGCCTCGAGGCTGCCAGACCTCTTGGGGGAGTCGCAGAAACTCGATGGACATTGGGCGAAGTGCTGCCATGATGATTTGGCCCCAAGTGAGTGCCCTGATATCCAATGAGCAGATGGAGAAACCAACCAAGTGACCCAGCTATCCGGCAGAGAACCCAGTGGAACAAAGCATCGCCAATGGATGCCACCCACACCTTCTGTCATCCTATGTTTGGTCAAGTAGGTAGACTGGCGTCCGCGTGGGTCAAATGATCGACAAAACCCGGTGTCCTGGGTTCTGGCTCGCAGAGGGCAGTCCATAAATATGCCCAGAGTCGGATTCAAGGATTGAGCATCTGCAAAAGCAGCCCTTTCATGTATAAGGGTCCCACGCCATACAAATTTAGCTCTTCTTTTACGTGGGCGTATGGAAAACATGTTACTTTGGTGTTCCCGTAGTTCGGTCTGTTCTGCAAGTGTCATGCGGCAGTGTTGATGTGACCAAGAAAGCCTAACTTTGTTGCAAGCATCCAATAATATCTTCAAGTCGGTCACCTGTCCGGTAAGTATAGATGGTATGTATCGAAAGTATAGACGTTCGAGTGATCCGGCCCGGCCCATGACACTATGATGGAGAAGTGCGAGAATGCGGAATGGCGGTAATCCTTGCCGTGCGCCATGAACAGGCTCTGTAGAACTTGGTACCACGGCGTGGCTGTCGACCAATTGTCCGTGAAAATGCTATCGGTCTGCAATGAGGTAAGAGTGCATCATGGGCAGCGATGGTCCCAAATACTGGGCCCTTGGGCATCGACACGAGGCGTGGTGACAGTTGACCAGGCTGGACAAGGTATCTCGGGACTGGGAGTACATGCGCTGTACCTGTGCGAGTTATCGGCTCGCTACATTGAGTCCTTGACTGAAATGTCGGCACACTCAGGTACGTCTCGGTACTCATGCAGGTTGGACGATGGATCATCACAAGGTCTCGACCGGACCTGCCTATTCTGCCGTCACTGATGGATGCTACAAGCAGCGCACATCGCAGATATGTCTGTCCAGTTGGCAGGACTGACGACTTTCTATGGATGGGGCGCTTGAAACCGATGCTGAAGGGGGCGCTCACTTTCTTTGCCTCGCCTCTGCAGGTCGTGATCAAGAAGTCGCGGAAGAGGGCAGCAGGAGGTTGCTGAGGCCCGGCAACGTCAGGCAGGCTCCCGTCGCTTGAGTCGCGCTTCTTTATCGGGAGGATATCTGCCATCGCCCGCTCGCGTGCAACGGGGCCATGTGTCAAGAGGAGTTTGTCCGACATGGACCAGCACCAGGTCACAGCAGGAAGAGAACATGGACCAGGTTGAGGTGAGGGCTGCTCCCGCATATCCACCATGAAGACGGACGGCCTAGGTTCAATCAATGATTAGAATGAATCAATGGTAGGTAGGTACGTACCTACCTATCTGGCCAGGGTCCCTTCCCATTTTGGCGGCCATGCCCCATCGGGTTAGAGTGTCCTTCCGGAAGCCGTCCGTTTTCTGGCGATTTCTGGAGTGACAGCGGCCCCCTTGACGTCGATGAGCACTTCGCCTGCGCACTCCAGTTTGTGTACTCCGTACCATATTGGGTGGGCAATGAAATGTGGCTCGCTCATCTCTATTATTATTGGGCTTGAGTACCATCTCCTCTCATCCATCTCTGATCTTCGTTCGGGACACGGTCCACTTCCATTGGCTTCATGCAAGAAGCGTGCTTCAGAGGCCCTGGCATTGAGCCCAGGCACTCACAGATCGACCCCATACCAGACCAGACCGGACCTCACCTCTCGAATATTCGCAGCACTTGTCTGCAGCACCCGTCAGCCATTCACTTTCTGGCCGTCGTTCTTTTAAGCTCTTCTGCGGATAGCGGCGTTTGGCCCCGCGAGTGCGGCGTCATTGGGGTGAAGTAGCCCGCGGACGCCTCGTCATGTCCTTGACTACCAGGATGAGAAAAGGGTGGGACTCTCTTCAACTCCTTGGCTGGGGGAGCTGTAATATTCACTGGAGCCCATTGCTTCCTTGGATATTGGTGTGCATGTAGGTATGTATGGAGGTAGGTATGCTCTGCGGGAAGGACTCAAGGGGTCCAATCCTTCTCCCCTCGTAAGGCTAGGTACCTGTGTCTATTTCTTTCGTCCGTACATGCATACTACCTACATACGTACAGTTGGACCAGCATGCATCTCTCGAGTTCAATTATAGTGCCTCCACTTATCGAGGTTAGCCAGCATGTCTCGATACTGATCTCCACTTGGTCCATCTGCCTTCTTGGGCGGAGGGAGAGAGCAGGAGAGAGTAACAGAGATTGTCCCAGGACCTCATTGCCGACAAGGGTCAACTTTCGTTCGTTCTCTCGAGTGGTCGTTTCTCTACTTCTCTCATCCTTCTCCAGTTTGGTGCAAACATTACTTGTCCACATATGGCCGCGGTACATGTGTATGGGTGTGTGTGTGTGTGTGTATATGCGCATTCTCCAGCCACCACTCACGCTCTCACAAGCATCCCTGTCTGCCCGGGTGGGTAACATTTCGAGTGAGTGCGGCTTTGGACATATGAATGACCGCAGCTCTGTTGGTCATTGGGTAATACCACCAATATTGCGTCGAGTGTTGCAGTGAGTGACTCCTTTCAACTTGGAGCATTGGATTGGATAGAGCAACTTTTTCCTCTTCCCTTCTCCTTCTTCCTCTTTTTGCCAACAGCTGTTCCGTCAAGTCGCATGCGTTCCTTTGATTGCACAACCTCGCCTGCTCAACCCCAAGTCCATCCACCACACCACTAGCTCGGGTTATTCTGCTTCAAAGTCGACGTACCCCAACCGTTCATGTACATGCGACCCATTGGCTGTTGATATTTTTGTATGGTCTGATAATCCTTCTTGGGATCAGGGTCACATACCTACTACTTGCCTACCTACCTGCTCGGCCGGAGATGATGCCATTGTCACTTCTGTCAGCACTTCCAACTTGCATCGCCATCTAAAAGTTTGCAAAGTGGAGAGCCAACCGACTCCCGTTACTCGGTGACTTACAGACGACGTTCTGCCTTGGGACCTGCATGGTGGCCGAACGACATCAAACATATACCACATGGCTGTGCTCAGAGATGAGAGACGCCAATATATAAACATCACTGATTCCCCGATCAGATCAACATTATTATCACCATCATCATCATACTCATCATCCTCACAAGCCATCACTCTCAGCATCGTCAACATCATTATCAGCAATCACCAACACAGTGAAACATCGACACTCACACTCGCCTCAACAAGATATCAAGTCTCCAGTCAATACTTGTATTGAGATAGTCTTCTCCTACTCTTGAAACAACTCGAGGCCAGCGCCACCATAAGACTTGTGAGACATCGATATCTGGTCCTTGACTTCATCTTTCTCTAACATATAGAGACAGTTACTCTACATTTCTCACAAGTCGTACCCAGACAAACCACTCAAAATGTGCACACGTATGATCGTCCACCACACTGGCTGCGGACACGACCAGTCTGGAGGCGTGGCGACCTGCGCTACACGTGCCGCGACCGGCAGTTGCTCAGGCACAAACGACGTTGTGGTGAACCAACCTGGAAGTTGCGGGTGTTGTAAGCGAAGCCGAAGAACAAATAGGTACTGATTTCCTTGGCTAACATCTGGTTCCACTGCATAAGCTTAGATCATCACAGAAACGGCCGCCTATAGCGGCGACAGTCTGGACTTTTGTTTTCCGCGCCAAAAAAGAAATTCTGTTACAATACTTCATTTCGATCAGACCTGGAGCGAGCAATCGCATCATCTTCCCCTCTCGAGTTACGAGCATTCGGAACATTCGACTCTCCGCCAACCTCTCATGCCCATGACGCGCGTAATATCCCTCTGGTATTATCCGCGCCATGAGCGGCGAACATGGTGTTTTTCTCTGCATTTACAGTGGGATGGTAGGAGAAGCGGCCGGAGGACATAGGGGGTCAACGTGAGAGTAGACGACCACATTCTCAGGCTTTTTCTTTCTTTCATTTTTTCGTCTTGCGGGTTTTTGCTATTTGGAGATATCGTCGATTCTTCACTTGATATAGTTTAATGCGTATGTTTTCCTCTTAACTTGATTGTTTCTAAGCAGTGATATATGTATTGGACGCGGTCTCCCTGTTTCCTTGCAATGAAATATTGCAGTTATGACGACCAGGTGTGTCGGAGATGTTCATTCCAAATGTGAATCGGCATTCAAAATAATTGCATAGAGAAGACAAGACGACGACCTGGACTTGGTCTCGTCTCTCGCACCGGTGTGCTCTCTCAGGACGACCGCCCACGTGCCTATGTGGTTTACTTGGCGCCCCCCTGTAGGTTGTGCAGACACGCAGTTCTTGTAAGGCGCGGGCATCCTTCGCCCACGAGGGATCAAGGGAACACAACACAACGCAGCACACAGCGCATCAGGTCGCGAACAATTGCTAGGTGGCACAGCGCTATAGGAAACGGCCCCTTCCGCTGCACAAGAAGCATCCTCCCGTCGGCAGCGATACCTTAAGAATGTGGTCCGATCTATTCTTCCTTCTACCCTTCCGTAAAGCGAGGTGGAATTGCCGCCCCCCTTGCTGCTTCTTGCTGCGCCCTGTATAAATAATTTTTGTTCCCACCATTTCAACCACACATCAGATTATTCGTCGAAGCAGCCAAGAAAGAGGCGCTGGACATCTCTCGTGGCCTCTAGAGGTTGCAAGGAGGCGCGCTTCGCCAGGAAATAAATATGGACAGCCCAGCAAACGAATGCGGGCGGCCAGGGAAGGGCCTGCATTAACACGCATAGAACGGGCATCATGTGATGATGTACCGTACTTACAATATGTATAGATTGATCCATTCACTGCTCCTTCCTATCGAGCGCCGACCCACCATTGGTTACATCCATTACCTACACATTGACATGCATAAATCACTGTACAGAAGTACCTGAGGCAGGTACATAAGGTAGCAATGGAAGCAGCAACTGACTTGCAGTAGACTGGCGTGCTAGTACGGATCCTTCTTGGCGTCGCTGCTTCCATGTTGCAAAGTTTAGCACAGAGGAAGAATTGAAAGAGAGAAAAAGAGGGCAAAGAGAGGAAACAGGCAACATACCTCCCACTGGGACTCGCACAGTACACCAATAATGTGGGCTGGCAGATTTTGACGGTCACAACAGAGATGCCCAACACCATGCAGACAGATTGACATGACAGGTCTGGCACCTCGAATGCACTGCATCAAGTTATTACTCTTCACCTACCATGAACACCTGTATACAATCTGAACTGCCTGCGGCAAAGAAAACACATGTCAAGGAAGCAGCCAGTCGCTTGCGCGCATAGCAAGTCCAAAGCTCACCCACCCCCCACCCGAGGCCACTTACGGGGACCCCGCGGCCAACGCGATAACTTATTTGCCAGAGGAGCCAATCGTTATGTTCAATGCCCAGGGACAAGCCTTGCCGCGCCTCTTTTTCCCTGCGGAAAATTCAAGTCATCGATCCAACGGCAGCAGAAAAGTCCCTTCACAATGGTCGCCGTCTTTACACATCGCGACTATCCCGCCCAATCGCGCCTACCGAGTGGCGTCTGTTGGCCCGTTTTGCCGGCCGGCTTCCAACGACTTGAATCTCGTTCCTTGCCCTGCTCTCTCCGTCTTGCTCTATTCTGCCTGACCTTGGCGTCACAAACCAACTGAGCTCATGGTTAGCGGCGGAGCCAACTATGCCAACCATATGTACGACGAGACGAGTGCTGAACACGAGATGCTCTACAACAACGCCAGCAGCCTCCTGTCTGTAGGCAACCTTGTGCTTGTGTGACGGAACCGTGGCAAGTGCGCCCGTGGGCCAAGCAAGACACTCGGTTTGTTCCCTTTCAGCAAGACAGCCATGGCAACACAGCAGCTCTTGACAGCTGCACTGGCCCAAGCCCAGCCCAGGCTCGTCTGCCTGCATCCGCGTCCGGATGGGCAGACATTCCGTGACGAATGGGGACTTATCTATTCCCGACCTTGGGCGCGTTTGGAGCAAAGCTTTTCGGCACACGCATTCTGCAACGCACGACTGACAGCTTGGCAATCGCGTCGGGAAGAAGCCTCATCTGCAGCATCGTGGAGAAGCTCCTCAATCCACCGATGGAAGCAGGGTGCCGCCTCCCCGTCCTCGTGATCATAAACCACACATATTCTCAACGTGGGGAGCATGCCCATTTGTCTGGAGCCCAGACACGACACGGAGCAATCAAGCACCTTGAATGCCGCCGCACCCGTCCCGCCCGCAGCTTATACTTACCGAGTGCATTTGCGCCAGGCCCTTGCCCTCATTAGCCCTAGGTTTTGGTGGCGTTTCATCATCGCGAAGATGCTTAACGATCCATCTCAGCTTCCAGGGAACTTTTGGGCCAAGTTGCAATGTTGGGTCGGGATACTGGCTCCAAGATGCCTCAGATCCCCACATTCTTCGTATGAATCTACTATCACATCCCTGCGCCGGCGATACCGGAACGCTTCCCCAGCGTATCTAACCTTACAGACCATGATCGTGCACCGGCAACAGAGCTGGATCTACGGAAAACCTCGTTGGTTATCACAGCCCGGTGCTTATCCTTGCCATCTTCTGCAGCGTTGATGTGCTCCAATACGCTCGCTGCCTGTCACGGGGAGGCTTCCAGAGCACGCAAAGCAGTGATTGCGAGCATGGCTAGCTGCACCCATCAGTCACTACCGTTCGGTCCCGGGAAAACCGCCGCTCGATGCAAACTCAACTGAAGGTCGAGGCCTCGTGGGCAATCGTCTGCACAACATCGCTGTCGTTGGCTCCCGTACTGACTTCAGTACACCTAGAAGCATCAAGACGTGAAGTTCCTATATACAAGCTCTCTCAACGGAGCTGGAACTAATAGTTGCTTTCCCCTCGAAACTAGCGGCTTTCTATCGGCTGACTAGCTGTTAGGTGGATCGAATGTGGTCCATCGCTGAACGCCTTTTAGCGTTATTTATTGGGTGGAGCATTCAGTACATTACCATTGACGGATCCAAGGAAAGCCCAATGGAAGCAGCCTGAACGTTATGGTCAAAGGGCTGAGGTTCAGAGCCAGATTCGCCGCGGCTGCGCGGCTCTCCTGCGTCTCTGACTGGTTGGGGGCCTAATATTACACTTGATATTGGCTAAACTGTCCGCTCTTGTGCAACATCAACCACTCAGAACTCAGACGCAGCAACTAACAACCCTCGCGCCTACTTGGCATTGCCGAGCACATCTCTATTGCCGCGTCATCTCGAATCTTCACCAGGCATGTGCTTCGACCGTACCTAATCGACCTTCGCCGCGGAACACCGATCCTTCTTCCGCATGTCCAGGTCCCGGATGACGCGACCCCTCCAAAAATACCACGAAGTGGCTACCTACTTTGGTGCTGTAAGTGGGAGGCACCAAACTTCGCAGCAACCTAGATCCCGGTAATTCATCTCTACCACGATAGTTTCCCCGAATCCTACCTGGGCACTACTATCTCCCAGGCTCAATCTCTCAGCACTGACAAGTGACCTGCTCCGAGAGACACCTTCAACTGTCCAACTGTCCAACAGTACAGTACCCTGGCCCCCGTCACCCACAAGCCGTGCACTCTTCAGTGGGGACGATTGCGGCTGGCAAATGTCTATCTACCATGATGGTCTCCGCCTGTCCGCAAATCTCTATTACACGGATCAAGCCAGGAGTTGAGAAGGGATGATCTGAACGAGAGTGTACGATGTTCATGGTATCTCCTCTTCCCGGATGAAAAATGGCGGGAACACGGGTCAATGACGGAGGGGTCCTGTCAGACCGTTCTCCCCGTTCTCCCCGACACACCCTAGGTGGGTTTCGTTGCACCTGGCACCAGGTTATCTGGTGAGTCTTTGGGAACCCAGGAAGTGATATTGCCCGTTTGGTGATAATGCATGAGGAGCATTGATTCCCACGTCGAGCAAGCCACGGTAAGGATTCCGTAGATGTGCAAGGATACCGTTGTTGCCATCCCTGCGAACAGCACTGGCCATGGATTGGCAACCCTAGTTGGTCATTTGCGAGTGATTCGAATCTGGGTCGCATCGCCGACTCCCTTCAAAGCCAGGTACTACATACCAGATTTTGCTGGAGAGAGGCGTACAGTCGTGAGATCTGTTGATCAGCGCGGCACGAGTAGTGAGCTGAGCCCCTCCCGAGTCCTGAAGGGTTGGCACGAGGACCCCAGGGCTCGGTGTTTGGAAAACCCGTGGAGTCGTCGGCACGTGGAAGGCAGATGATGCCCCGAGTGGCATATTATGGTGATCATATCACAGCCTCTCGCGCACTGGCCAGAGTTTATTGAGCCATCCGCATATAAACCTTGGCTAATGAGCAGGCAGAGGCAACGACCTCGGTCCCGGGCCCTGGAAGATCACATTTGTTCCTGGTCGCATGGCCAGATCAGTCAACAAAAAAAAAAAAAAAAAAAACCAAGTCCAGGTCGCTCCCCCTGGAAGCCGACGTCAGCTAATTTCATGAGGGAAAAGAAATTTGCAGGTTTAATGATTGACAAGCAGGAAATACAGAGCTCACTATCCCCGACTTCCGTCCGGCCCTACCAGTACTAGACCCTTTGAGAGGATGTTTCCCTATGACGCATGGCCCATTATGTCTTTTGTAATTGAGACCACGGGCGGCTTTTCATTTTCATGGGGCTGGCCGTGGTCTATGTATCGGATTCCTATGTCTGACTTTTGACAAGAGGATCGTGCCTGTTTTGTGCCCATACCAGGCACTCATTTCTACTAACCGTCCCGTCGACCACTCTGCCTCTTGCCTCCTTGCAAGGTTGAAAAGGAAATACGTATCGAGGAATACTCAAGGCGGGAGTTCAGTGCCAGTTACCACTTCCCCAGCCTATGTAAGCCACAGCAAAACTGCCAACAGCTTTCGGAATACAGCGAAATCTTGATGAGATCGCGGTGGCCTAATAGGGATTCGTTTGTGCGTCTGTTGAGATCTAGCCAACTTCCGGAACTGTAAACAATACCAACTGTTGTGTGCCAAGGTGAGCAGGAGCAAGTTGAGAAAACCATACTGATTGGTTGTAGTCACAATCTAGTGCTGGTACAAGGACAAGATACTTGAGCAAATTTGACAATGACACACGATACACGATCGAGGTCCCATTCCTTTCCGAAATTAAGACGTCAAGAATCACCTTGCCGATATGGAAGTCAGAAATTCGATTCATCGTCTACCAAAACAGGTGCTTGCCGTTCCTCCCGCTGGAAATGATGCTCCAGAATATTCCTTTGATCCGATAGAAGGGCCGACGATCCCAAGAGCTCAGGATTGTATCGTTTTGTACAACGACTTCCCGAGCACATTCTCTTCATGAAGAGATTGGCCGACCCTCGCCAAGCTTCACACCCTCACAACACGAAGCGACAGCAAACCAGACTTGTCAGAAGTCTTCTATCGTGATCACATCTCTTCAGTCAACGAGCCGGACCTTTGCGGCCCGCACTGTTGGCGAACATATCCGGCTATTGGAAAACCCTGCCTCACGTATGGCCTTGGGAAGCAAGGGATGAGACCACCCATATCTTTTTCTCATATCAAACGATGTGATGCCCTCCTTCTTAGGCACGAGGGGCACCGGAATTTTGAATTAAGCGTACGGCACAGCCAATCTTGTCTCCCTTTTGAGTCCATTTGACCAACACACATACTGCAGTGGCGAAAAGGGGGCCACCCTCTTCGTTGATCTTGCCTGCCCTCTCGGGAACCCGGTGTGCTTGCGGACCTCATAACATGCTCTTGTGACCCGATGGCCTTCTCTCCAATCATATAGTCTCGAGGGACATCTCGATGTGTGTCACTCGACTCCCGCTCGAGCACATCTTGAACCTTGATAGCCGTCAAAGAGGGGAGAAATGCGTGATCAGGGAATCGGGGCATCGCTGAACCTCTCCGAGAGGACCAACCGAGCGCTTCTGGCTGTCGCTAATGGCGCATGGAGAAGCTGGAGATCCTTTCAGTCCCTCCAATCATACCAACACGCCGGGAAGACGCATTGGATGCAGCCTTTGCAGTTGTCACTTATCCGTCACAGAGCATCCGCCGCACAGGAAACGTAGCACCACTCCCTTTCGGCCGACTCCTTCTCGATCGCTTGTCCCCATCCAACCCTCGTCGAACGAAATGCATGTCCGTGACGCGGAAGCGTGGAGAACATGGGTGGTACCCGCCGCAGATTTGGGGGCCGTGAGATCAACAATAAACAAGTGGTCTCTGGACGGGCCACATCTTCTTCATATCACATGAATGGGGTCGTCTTCCAGGACGGGATACCCTGACCCTGCTCCGTCTGTCCCAACTCGGCGAGGTCTCGCGAGCGGGATCTTGTAAGTGATGTTCCTGATAGTTTTGGTTTTCATTCGAACCCGCGCGTGAGGCGGCAGCGAGCGTAGGACCCAGTCCATGAAAATAACGTACATACCTGACGAGTCTCATATCCATGATGGTCAACATTCGGCATCCATGTCTGCCCGGCCGTTCTGTTTTGTTCGAACTGTTGGTTTGAATCAACTAGGGATATACAACTAGAAGCGCTGGACTGGGAGTGTCGAGTCTTGCGCCAATGTATAATTTTCTCTCTGTGAATTATGCGACTTCTCTCTGCAGAGCGACTAGACCGGCGAGGGTCACTACCCTTCGAGGACGCCTCTTCGTTTTAACGAAAAAGAAGAAGAAGAAAACAGACTTGAAACAGAGACTGAACATGATTCTGTAATCTTGATAGTACCGAAATTGATCGTTTGAACACATATTATTTGATATCCTTAATTAACCCAATCTCTTCGGTGAACTGGTCAAATAGGAGTACAATTTCTTTTTTATTCCGAGATCGGCCATGTTTGTCAAAGAGAATACACGTACGGGATACCTGACATACCACTTCAATCTTTGGCGCGACCAGCTTCCATAATATAACCATGTGCACTCCCATCTCAACTCGGTGTTTCTGACAAGAACGATTCGGCGGCGGGAGGAAAGCTGTTGGCTTCTCCTATGCTATTTTCGAATATAGACTGAGGAGTGTTTGTCGGCGCAGTCTTGACATCGCCACCGGCTGCTTTTCTATCGTTTCCCTCGTTTCTCCAACCAACACCTCTTCTCTCGCTCTCTCTTCTTCAGCGTTTACTCCCGCTTTGATATCGCGATACGCTTCAAGCACACACACGTAGACGTCGGACTGATTCCGTGTTCCGGGCAGGGACCAGGGAACCCAACGTACGCGAGTGTCTGTCACTCGATTGACCCAATTCCCATGAGGAGCATCTCGACAGACGTAGAGAATAAGACTGCCTCAAAAAATACCAGCAGCCACAAATACTTTCCATTAAATTGCCACAATCCCGGATCATGAGGCCTACTGGCTCAAAGCATGTCCCGTGACTATTCTTCCCATCTTGCACAGCATGCATGTATAACACAACGGATTGGCACCAAATTGGTTTTATTTCTGGTATACCTAGCGAACGCAGCGGTGACTGACGTGCCTCAACTCGGTGTCTCACCACTTCATCTCTGCTTTGTAGTAACGAAGATCCATCTGCCATACTGTGTAACCTCATCGTGCAATCTGATCTTATTTTTCTGTTTGGCATCTTCTCGAGCGGACCAATCTCAGTATTTGTGCATTGTGCGTTGACCACAAGACTGGCACGACCATCCCGAGGTGGGATTAAGAGAAGACCCCCTTGACATAATGTACAACCGCAATCATTTTCTCTCCCCCTTTTTTTTTCTGTGCGTTCCTGACGGGGAACAAAGGCATGTCGCTCAAAATCCCCTCTCTAAATCTGCCTCCTGCCTCTCTATGCCGGGACTGAAACGCGAATCGAATGCCAAGCCTTCATCCAGAGGCCTGGACCAATGCGAGTATGATTACTGATGGAAAGTAATGTGACCATCCACAAAAACGAAAGAAGGCGCGCAAAAATCAACCCCTGAACTCCTGATGTGCAATTATTATTCAGTGTCAATAGACACGAGTGCCTTTCGTGCAACGAGTGACCAAGTTTAGTCATTCTTGGGAGAAGTGGGCGAACTGTGAAAACATGTTAGAACATACTGCGGCTGCTGTCGAAAGCAGAGACAACTTACAACTTGGGGCTCGTGCTGCCGCCGGGTGCAGGAGTCTTGGGCGACCACTTAGGTGACTGCCATCATATTAGTAAACGTTCATTTGGCAGCGATGCGGGTCGTGACTTACCGAAGGCGAGTACCCGGGGCTGGTTGGGGATTGGCTGTTGTACTGGGGACTCGTGGGGGAGTAGTTGTGTGCAGGCGAAGTCGGCGAGTAGTTGGGAGAAGCCGGACTGTACGATGGAGACGCTGCAAGGTTGGGAGACGTCGGACTGTAGTTGGGACTCGATGGCGAGTACGAAGGAGAGTTGGCAGCAGGCGACGTGGGAGAGTAGTGACGCGGCGATGACGGCGAGGTCGGCGAGTAACTGGGCGAGCTGGGGCTGTAACTCGGGCTGGTCGGGCTCGTTCCAGAAAAGCCAGGAGAGGACGGTGAGAACGAGGGAGACGATGGACTGAACTGCGGGGAGCTGGCAAAGCGATTGCCGCCCATCATAGGCGAAGTCGGGGAATAACCGGCTCCTGGAGACGTGGGCGAGTAGCTGAATGGCGAGGTGGCAGATGCACCAAATGGACTCGTCGCGCCAGGGCTGCGGCCACCATACGGGCTGGCTCCTCCGAAACCGCCATACTCGGAAAGACCGCCAGCACCACGGGGACTATCCGAGCCAGTGATGGGTGAGAACGAACCTGCCATACCCATAGATGGGTCCGTGAAGCCCATGAGGCCCGAATCTGCAATGGGCGAACGCATGTCGTACGGTGTAGCCGCACCGTCAACTTGGCCTCCCTTGACCATCATGCCAGGCATGAGACCCATGCGCGAGTTGTCCGAGATCACCGTGTCGAGCATCTTCGGGTCGAGCATGACATCAAAATGTCCCGTGCCTACGGGTGCAAGCTGACCCAGCAGCACGTTCTCGGAAATACCGCGGCAATCGTCCATCTCGCCGGTTGCGGCCGCCTCCAAGAGAATCTCGACAGTCTCCTCGAACGAACATCTCATGAGAGCACCAGTGTCTGCTCTGTTGATACCATGACGAGTGACGGCAGCAATACTACCGCGGTAGGTCATGACATCAACAAGCAAGGCAAGATGGCGTTCGTTGACGTAGGAACCATCGAATGCAAGCACACGTCGCAACTCGTTGAGCAGAGAGCCTCTGGCAGCTTCGATACCAAAGACCTCGACTGTCTGCCACAAATCGTTGGAGGTCGTGCGAGTGGAATCGACGCCTTCGACGGCCAACACCTCCCGGAGCGCTGTACCTTGCGTATCCAGGTACCATTCCTCGCAGAGAGCATCGCCCTTCTTCTGAACAAGCGCGCCATTGGGGTCAATGGCCGGTCGCGGGGCTTGGTTCAAGAAGGCCTTCTCGATACCCTTCACACCACGAAGAGTCAGGGTGTTCAGCAAGTGTTCTCCCAACTTCTTGAGCATGACATCTTGCTCGCCCTCTTCATCCGAGTCCTCCTTATCCTTGACACTTCGGATACGGATCACCTGCTGATCGGCGTTGTTGTCACTGCTGATGACGGCAAGATCCTTGGGATAGTCTTCCTTCAGTCGCGCAGCGACATCGTCAACAATCAAGTTCTTATCCAGCATCTTTTGGCGGTCAAGAGTGATACGCAGCAGCCAGCGGGACTGCAGATTCAGGGCCTCTTGACCTTCGCTAAAGACCATGAAGTAAGAATCAACTATATCCGTGTCATCAGGAATGATGGTGGACTGGATATCAGGATCATAGTAGATCTCAATCTTCTCCGTCACAGCCCGCATGTTGGTGTGCTCGACGGTACTTCGAAGTCTCTTCGCGACGTCCTGGTTTTGTCCACCCTCCTTAAGGTAAACCATCATCGAGGGCGTCTTGATGTCCTTTGCGACGTTCAGAATCTCCTTGAGACGCGGCACACCGAGAGTGACGTTCTTGGAAGAAACACCAGTGAAATGGAAGGTGTTCAACGTCATCTGTGTGGCGGGTTCACCAATAGACTGTGCAGCAAGGACACCCACCATCTCACCAGGATGAACCAACGAGCGAGACCACTGACTCTCCAACTCGCCCATAATGTGGTTGAAGGCGGCCTTGGTCAGGCGGTGGTGCATAGCTAGTTGCTTGAACGAGAGACGCGAGCGCAACAGCGCCTTGAAGAATAGGGTGGAGTTGTGATCGGCTTCTTTGGAGATGGGGTCATTGCCCTTGACCACCACCATTCTTTCCAGTAGGCCCTTCACAGCTGGGATGACGTCTCTGGGGTCCAAGTTACTGCGCTTGGAATCGTCGACTCGGAGGAACTTCTTGGTGGATTCGATCAAACGAGTGATGTTCAGCGGCAACTGGATAGCATCTTCCAGCTTCTCCGACTTGAGCTTGATCTCACGTAGGAAATCGCGGTCCAAGGAGAGCTTTTCAAACTCTTCATCGAGTAGCTCCTGTACCTCGGCATCACCAATCATGATGTTGCCAGCGTTCTCGATAGCCTCAGAGATGGCACTGCCACCCTCCATGACATCGATGCGGTAGCGTCGCTCGAAGTCAACAGTTCGCAGGGCCCAGTGATCCATGAATTGCTTTTCTACAATCATGGCATCAACACCATCTTCACCGTAGATGAACTGAATGATATCGCCCAGCGAGTTGCGCACGGTTCCGTCGTATCTAGCGCTAACATCTTCAAGGGCCTTGACCAGACGTCGCTGAATGTAACCAGTTTCTGCTGTCTTGACAGCAGTATCGATCAAACCTTCACGACCAGCCATGGCGTGGAAGAAAAACTCGGAAGGAGTCAGACCTCGCAGGTACGAATTCTCGATGAAGCCACGAGCCTCGGGTGAGTAGTCGTCCTTGGTGAAGTGAGGCAGGGTGCGATACTTAAAACCGAACGGAATACGCTTTCCTTCGACGATCTGCTGACCGACCAGAGCAGACATTTGAGAAATGTTGATGGAGGAACCCTTGGAACCAGAATCGGCCATGAGCTTGGCATTGTTGATATCCTTCAAACTCTTTTGAGTTGTAGTACCAGCCTTGTCACGGGCAGCGTTGAGGGCGACCGAGACCTTACTTTCAAAGGTCTCTCGGATGTTCATACCAGGAAGCGCTTCAAGGACGTTGTTGGTAGCCTGTTGGGTCAGGTCGGCAACGATTTCCTTCTGGGCATCAATGTGAGCCTGAATCTTTTCGATGGTAGGCTTATCCGGAATGGTGTCACCGATACCGATACTGTGACCCCAGTGCAAGAGCCAGTAGTTGACGACACGTTGGCACCCATTAAGAAAAGCCATCGCACCCTCGGGACCAAGCTCATTGTAGCACAGGTGAATGACACCACCTGCCGCAGCACCGACAATCTTCTTGGCGGGCAATCCGAAGAGAAGCTCACCAGACTGAATGCAGATACCCTCATCCTCGAGCGGGTTCCAGGCAGAGCCGCCACCCGGCTTGTTGTACAAACTGATTTCTGTCGGGATTACCATGCTGACAATCTGCTTGCCGGTCCAGCGAGGTCTGGGCTTCAGGATTGCCGGCTGGGGAATGACTCCATCCCAGTTCGGGACCCACAACATTATGTTCATGACCATCTCCTTGTTCATGAAAACGTCACGTCGGCACATCTTGTAGATACCAGCCAAGGTATCTTGCACAATACCCATCAGAGGACCATTTCGTTGAGGGGACACGATGTTGATTGGAACCAGACAGAGCTCCTTCACTTCAGCACGGGTCTCTTCGGTTTGAGGAACGTGCAAGTTCATCTCATCACCATCGAAATCAGCGTTGTAAGGCGAAGTGACTGACAGATTCAGACGGAAAGTCGAATAGGGCATGACTCTGACTCGGTGACCCATCATGGATTCTTTGTGCAGAGACGGCTGTCGGTTGAAGATGATGAAGTCACCATCACGGATGTGTCTCTCCACCTTCCAGCCCCATTCCAACACAATGTCGGCTCTGTTCTTGTGGTGTCGCAAGTCGACTCGGGAGCCGTCGGATCGAATGATGTACTTCGCACCGGGATGCTCGGTAGGACCATTGCGGACACAAGCAGTAAGCTGCTCCTGGTTGTACATGGTCACGGTCTCGGGATACGTCAATGTACGGGCGATACTTCTAGGAACGCCAACTTCGTCAAGAGACAAGTTGGCATCGCCGGTAATGACGGTTCTCGCTGAGAAATCGACACGTTTACCCATCAGGTTACCACGCAGACGACCCTCCTTGCCCTTGAGACGAGCACGGATTGACTTGACAGGACGACCGCTCTTTTGCAAGGCCTGTGGTTGACCAGCAATGTCGTTGTCCATCAAGGTGGCGACGTGGTACTGCAGCAGCTGCTCGAACTCGGCCGCAATGTGGGCTGGGGATCCCTCCTGGATGGCCTGTTTGACGTTGCCGTTCGCGCGAATGATGTCACCTAGCTTGTAGGTCAAATCATCCTCGTTGCGCATACCGGTTCCAGTTCCGTCCATGGAAATGCTAGGGCGAACCGGCGGAGGCGGCACCGGTAGGACTGTAATGACCATCCACTCGGGTCGAGCGTAGTCCGTGTTCAGACCCATGTCGATCAAGTCGTCATCTGAAATTCGCTTCAGGATGTTGAGGGCCATTTCAGGCGTCAGGAGGCGTTTATCTTTGACCTTGTTATTGTCATCATCCTTTTGCTCGAAGTTGGCCCACAGCTGGAGCGCAGTTTGACGGATCTTGGGCTGGGTATTGCCACAACCACCGTGGCTCGGCTTCTGGGCCTTGTTACCGGGCTCGTACTCGCCATCCTCCTTGGGAGGATCGTTTGCGCAGACATTCTTGTCCTTGCAAACACTCCAGACTTCTTGGAATCGCTTCTTCTTGTCACGAATGTTGCAGGCTTGCATGAAGTCTGGGTTACTCTAGACACGAGAAGGTCAGCATGGAAAAAGTACGGGTTCATGGCATCATCAAGGCAATACTAACTCTGTCTTCCAGGACCTTGCTGCAATTGTGACAGACGGATTCGAGAATCTTTTTTATCTTCTTGATGAAGCCAGGATGGTAGACAGGTTTCGCTAGCTCAATGTGACCAAAGTGACCAGGACACTCGTTCATGCTCTGTTGGCAAGTCGCACACTTGAACTGGCGATCGACGGAGCCAAGTCGAGGATCGTTCAAACCACTGACGCGGGGTTTCTGGCGAGACTCATCCATCGTCTCGGGATACATGATGTGAGCAACACTCATGTTCTTGATCTCTTCGGGCGAGAGGAGACCAAATTGGATCTCCTCCACCGTCTTGAGTGGCGCATCAGAGTGCGCAAAGGTAAGGTTCGCCATGATGGCGTGTCGGTATGGACTCGACTATCGATGTAAAGCTCGAAAGATGCGGGCAGTGAACGGCAGGTGCCGACTCAAGTAAATGGCCTGGCAACGGGTTCTCAAAGCCGCGGGCGGTTGCGAGAACAAAGGAGCGATGAGAAGATCGCAACACTGGAAGCAGGAACGCGAGACGTGGATGCGACCGTGCGGGAATCGTAAAATCGTGATGCTGCCGGAAATGAGCAGCTGCGGTCGCAGAAATACAGTATATAGGATACAGTCGTCGGCTTCGAATGGAATGTCGCTCCTGCCGTCGGGGCGAGGAGAAGGAAACGAGGCGTGACGGTGACAAAGAAACGCGATGGAAGATGGGTCGGCTGGCAGAAAGGACCAGTGCCAATCCAGAGGCCAAAGGCCTTAGGCAGCTGCACCTACTCCAGGGTGGCGCAACAAATCTGCCGCGTCGCAGTCGGATGAATCGGTAGAAGCGCGGTCGCTCGAGATGATCACAAGGTCGGAATATCGCTGGCGATGGGCGGGCGCGATGTCCGACGCGCAATGTGATGAGAACTTGGCGGTGGTTGTTGTTTGGGGGATGGGGGCAACACCTAGACGTGAGGCCGATGGAGAGAATTTGATGCTCAATTGCTGCCAGTGCAGTCGCGCTAGCGTGCTGCCTTCAACTCGGGCTGGATGCTGCCATTGATTGGCCAAATTGGCAGGGGGGCGCTAACGGGAGGTACCTCAGTCCTGGGCTTATGGCCCGTGCGCTAGCTCGATTAGGACAACCCGGCTGAATGCTGCTTTCAATGTTTGTGGTTGCTGCTTTGTTTCTTTTCCAATAGACTTCCAATTGTCTGAATCTTAGGATTGATATTGTATTTCTACAATCAAAGATCCTGCATAATCTGTGGTGCATCTGTCTGACTTTCATGCTCGATGTAAATTGGCCATTATAAATCATCGTACCGTCAATTCATGCCCATCCATTTGTAGGTACATGTACAGGATAGTTGAAGTACCTTTAGATAGTGACAGACCTGAGCACCTCGCCGGTGAGTCAACAGGGCGTCCAGCAACAACATTCCGTTCTTGCCTTGATCCAAACACGAGACATTTTCCATACCATGGCACGCTTATTTACAGGCAATACGTGCAATCGTCATTATATAACTGCGTTGTTCTAACGTATGTAAGCCGTCTACCTTGACTCACGCAAGGGTAAGCGGCTGCATCAGTTACACATTGCTACAGAAGCCTGTGCGTGGCGATCCCCCATTAGTAACCTGATCTGGGGATGGACCCGTAGGTCTATAGTATGCTTGCTGCTGGCTGCAATGCACGTCCATAAAGGTAAGCGTACCTCCTCATGACTGATATCTCTCTATCTCCTCCTGCTTTTGGCTTTCGCAGCAGGCCTCTTGCCACCGGCTGCAGCCTTGTCTTCCGCATCACCGTCGTGGCCCTCCCCTGCTTCGCCCATGCTCCTCCTACGAACAGTTCCAGTAGAGACGGCCACGAACTCCTCCTCGCTATCACTAGCACCCAGATCAAACAATACCGGCATTCTGAAACCAGTGCCACTCTCCCCTTTGCCATCATCATACCCCTTGATCCGGGGATCGAGCGTCAGCACATCGATATCTTCGTCTTCGGCATCGAGTTGTCTCCTCTTGATCTCTTCCTGTGGGTGTATGTCAAATTCGTCTTCCTTCTCCACGTACTCAACGTTCTCCTCGACCTCCATAAAGTCGGGGGCGAGTGCTGACCACTTCTGCGGGCTTGTTACGCTCCAGATGTAAATGCGGCCTGTCTCGAGTCCACAAGCAGCAAGCACTGGACGGTGTGGATGCCACTCGATGACGCCTTGCTCTTCCTTTGGGCCCTCCAGCATGCGCACCAGGGAGCCGTGGCCACGCTCCCATATGTAGATCTCGTGGTTGTTATACGTCGAGGCTGCAACATATTCGCCCGTGGCACTGAAGGTGACGTGATTCCATGATAGACGATTAACCACATCTTGAAATTTGTGCTCGAGGGGCACCTGTATTGTGTCCGGGTCGAGGTCTTCGGCCGACAGGTTCGGTACGTTGAACGTCCTTATGATGCGATCCTGCGAATTGACTAGTAGCTCTCTTCCAGAGGCCGTCAACCGCGCCGTCGTGACAACGCCGCTGCATATCTTTTCGGACCAGATGATCTCGTGTGTGCTCGTATCGAGGATGTTCAGTTTGCCCTTGTTCGTGCCAGCCAGTATGTGATCGCCCGTGGCCGAGTACACCGTCGCGGTCGTCTGCTGCTTGGCGTCTTCTTTGGCATGCTTCTCTTTCGTCGTAGTATCTGCGTCCTCGTTGTGCCTTCTAGGTGCCGACGGCAGCGTGTGCTTGACATCGATCGGGTCGGTAACGTCCACCAGGCACGGGGCCTGCTCGAAGATGGAGGCGACGAACTGGTGGTGATTCCAGGGATGTAGATCAGCTGTGTAGACTGGTGCTCTAAACCTGACTTCTCTGTAGGGTGTTCCGTCGTCCAGATCCCATAGCACTGCCCTCCACCCTTGGCATGCGCTCAACAAGTACCGCCCGCATCGCGACCAACTCAAACTAGTGATGGCCGCTCTATGACCACGAAGCTTGCGCGCCACGCCCATCGTTTCTAGATCCCACACGACGACTGTGCCATCCACGCGACCTGAAGCGAGACAATCGCCGCGTCGATTGAAGCGTAGACATGTTGTATGGCCGGAGCGTATCGTGTTCGTGATGTTCTCCGGATAGTCTTGCAGGAGGTAATCGTCGCTGAGAAGGAGATTCATCGTGGCAGAGGTAGGAGGCAGAGGAGATCTGCCTATGTAGAGCCTCAATTGTTTGCGGCGATCATGAGATTCGAGCAAGCGACATCTTCGTGGACGGGTCCTCGCGCTGTGGTGAGTCGCATGCAACTTGCGATCGAGAAACGATTTCTCACCAGCCTCGCGGGTTAGCAGCAGCGGAATGATGCAAGGCTAGAGCACCGTTAAGCTTGTGGTTTCCGCTGATCTCAGGGATTCGACAGGGGCCAACCCGCTGAAACCCCACCATGTGTCAACCCCCACCAGCCCACCAAGAAGACTGAATGTTCTTTCTAAACTCGGACGTAGATCTAAAGATTGGATGCACATACACATTCTTTTTAGTGCCGATATCCTTTTCGGAAATTGCCGCTCTATTCTGGCAATTCTTTGACGAGAGTGTAGCCGGTATTCCTGCTTCTGCTCGCTGTTGGAAGCCATGGCGAACTCAAGGTAGAAGAAGGACATCATGTATCGTTATGCAAGTGACTAACACGGCACAGATTTGAATATGTCAAAGGCTTTGAGCAGTCCGACTTTTTGCTTCCCAACACGTGGATAGTCGTGAGGATAGACGGGCGCGGATTCACCAAGTATTGTGATACATCCGAGGAGACACATTCTGCTGGCTAATTTCATACCAGGCTGTGCTCAAAGTATGAGTTTGAAAAGCCCAACGATCGACGGGCTCTCGATCTCATGAATGCCGCCGCCAAGGGCGTCATGACTGAGCTTCCAGACATCACCATTGCATACGGTGTTAGTGACGAATACAGGTAATATGGCTGTGGTCATTGTACGGCTTTCGTGTACTGAAAGCAACAGTTTCGTGTTCCATAAAACATGCACATTGTTCGAGCGGAGATCAAGGTATGCGCCAAGATATATCACGAATTTGAATTGTTTTTTACTCATTATATCTTCAGCAAGCTTGTCTCTACCGTTGTGTCCACGTTTACGGCGTATTACGTCCATCTGTGGTCGCAACATTTCACCGACTCGACTCTGTCGCCGCCATTCCCAAGTTTCGATGGGCGAGCTGTCTGCTACCCGAGTGTACAGAACTTGCGCGACTACATGAGCTGGAGACAAGTGGATTGTAAGGAACCCACGATCTTTTCTGGATCTTCGATGACTCATACCTGAACAGGTCATATCAACAACCTGTTCAATACGACGTTCTGGTGCCTGGTCCAGCAAGGTGGCATGTCAGGAACGGAAGCCGAAAAGTTCCTAGCCGTAAGCCATACCATGGCAGAGTCCAATACAGCAGACTGACTGGTGTCTAGGGGACTGTTTCAGCCGACAAGAACGAGATCCTGTTCTCCAGATTCCACATCAATTATAACAACGAGCCGGAGATATACAAAAAAGGCAGCGTTGTAATCCGTGATGTAAGAATTTCTGTTGCAGAATGTAGTTGTTGTCTTTGCTAACGTCCGGCAGTATGAGCTTGTTGAAGCAGGCAGTCATAATGCTGCAGAAATTGCAGTTGACATTGCCGAGCCAGAGAAGCAGTCCAAGACTCAGAAGGAGAAGGACAGGAAGCAAAGGGCGAAGGCGCGGGTGGTCGTGGAGCATCTTGATATCATCAAGGATGACTTCTGGGATAAACGGCCTTGGCTCTTGTCCAACAAGCCTGGCAAGGTGCCGAAGCAGACATGATGCGTTTGTCGGTGTCGATCGGCATGGCCGGTCAACTCATACCAGTTGCGTAGTCTGGCAGCAGACACATGAGTTCGGCCGGTGGCTGTATCGTTGGCGACTGCAAGTAGTTGGGGATGATGCAGAATCAACATCACGTGCTGGCTTTCCGTCGCTTTTCTTCCTTCCGTGCCCGTCGTGCTGCTCGCCTTGCTCTCCGCTGCTCTTTTGTCTCGCCAGCCTTTTCTGCCTCCTTGGCTGCCTTCTTGGCTGCCTTCTTTTGCTTCTTCTTCTCTGCCTTCTGCTTGGCCCTCTCAGCAGCTACAGCCTTTGCAGCTTCCTCGGCTTTCCTCTTCTTTTTCTCTTCCCGCCGTGCTCGCCTCTCCTCCTTTGTTTCTTGCCTCTCCTCGGCAGCAGGCGTGCCGGCTCCGCTGTCCGGAGGCGTCAATAGTCCGGAGACCTGGTCGACCGTTCCCCTGAGCAGTCCGCCACTGACAAAGCATGTGTAGAGCCCGCGATTTCCAGTGTACTTCTTCGCTCCCCTTGCCGTGATCTTCTCAATGTCCAGCTTGCCGCCGCCGACGGTCTGTTTCATGGATCCGGACGTGGTGTCGATGCCCTTGAGCGCCTGGTCGAACGCGTTCAGCCACCAGGCCTCCTGCTTGTGGTCCTTCTTGGAGCCGAGGCCGCGGCCATCGCTGCCCTCCTTCTTGATGAGGATGTGATGCTTGAGACCGGTGTCGTCGCTGGTCGGGTGTAGAGAATGGCCCTTTCCCCTCCACCCTTGAGACGTCAACAGGGCGTGGGCGTCGAGTCTGGACATTTTGAGGCGGGATTCGATCTGCCCTGTGAAGTCTTTTGAATGCGCAGCGCAGTGAGGAAAAACACAAGCGGAAAATGAGTGTCTGGTTATACGCCGGTTGCCATGGTTCGCTGTCGCCGGTGGATTCTGGAATCGAAACTTTTGCGAGACCCTGGAGCCAAAAAGTTTGGTGTGGGGTCCCTAATGAAGCGACTTCCTTGTTATCGATACCAAAGCGACGAGTGAATACTGTACTGTGTGGATTTGTGTAGTGCTGTAATTTCGCACTATGCCAATACTATTCCTGGGGTTGTGACTAGGACATATTTCATTCGTATTTTCAAGTATTTGATATATGTCTGTAATATTATAATTTAAATAAGCCAAATATTATGTTTAATCGTTTTAATTCGTTTCTGACTTAGCATATAAAAGTACGTAGATCATTGTATTTGCAGGCACAAGACTTTAGCCATGTATTTTCTTGTATAATTGATTTTTTTTTTCCAAGAATTGCTAGGCACGACATATCACTACCTTCTTGAAGGATATGTCAAAAATTATATAAAATTGAAACTTGGTACAAGTCAGAAATATCGCATCCAATCTGTGTGGCGAAGGCTACTGCCATCAAGTTCTTATATTTATGTGTTAAAATCAACACTGATTATAACGCGAGGGCTCCACGGTAAGATCGGCTGAATAAACCATATGAATTACAACAAACAGCATAACCATACAATCGACTTTATTCTTGTCTTCTATCTACCTTTCACAAATTTCTCCCACTGATGGCCCCGTTCGTCGTAGCCAGCACTAGGACCTACGTGCATCTCCCGCCAGCAACGGGCACAGTATATGTCATCGTCGCAGCCTAAGCATCGTATGGCTCCATCCTCCAGGCAAACCGTACACCAGGTCTTACTATCTTCGTCTGTGTAGCCGTGGCGCTTGATAACGCCGGGCACAGGGCGGTCCTCGGGAGCGAATGTAGGTGCGATAGGCAGGCCTAATTCATCGACTTGTGAAGTCGGGGCCGACGGAAGCGTACGACTGCCAACGCCCAGTCCCCCTAACTTAGCCATGCGGGATGTGATATCCGCCTCAAATTCGGCATCGTTCTCGGAGGGTTCTGGGAGATCTGGCTGTTCTTGGAGCTCTGTGGGCACTGTTGGGAGGTCGAATGGATCCGAGTTTGTTTTCTTCTGGCCATTATTCGGTGGCTGGGAAGACTTGGCGGCTTCTGCTCGTGTCTCGGGAGCATTGGTTCTCTCCCAATCGACCTCATCCATGGCTTGAGCAAGTACATCGTCGATATCCCTTGTCATCTCTTCCCTTTCCGAGTCATCTTCAGAATGATCTTCATGAGTTCCTTCTCCATCATGTGCAGAGGCATTGGATTCTGGTTCCTGCAAAGAGGCCGTGCCGAGTTCTTCGAGGAGCGCAGTCACCCTTTGGTGCTCGTCCTGTTTGCTCTGGTTGACCTCTTCGGCAATTTCTTCAAGCCATTGCTCATCAGAGCGAAGATCTGCGAGGAGCTCTTCCAAGGTCTGGTCATCGGTATCCAGCAAGTCGTCTATGCTGTCATGCCCAGGAGCGGAGTCCGACTGACTACTCGTCCCTTCTGGTGTGGCTTGTTGCGGTGTGCCTAAGTCAGCGCCTGCATCTGTAGGGATGGAGGGAGGCTGTGCTTGTCCAGGGGTGGTAGACGGCGGCGTCGCATCTGCTTGCTCGCGAAGGCTCTTCAAGCGGTCCGATAGTCCATCTTCTCTGGAGGCCGCCTTGGCCGGCTCGATGACAGCTGCAGTTGACAACCTTATGGCATGTTTAGCATGGTCACTTGTGCATTTCTGAAGCCCCTTCCGGTCCGATTTCAGAAGGACTGGCGAGAGGGAGAAATCTTACTTTTTACCATCATCCAAATTAACAGTGGTTGGCTTCAAGGCATTGAGACGATCCAGAAGGTTCTTGTCTGGTGCCGCGGGGTCGCCCATGGTGGGACTTCAGGTCTATGGTAGAAGGTTGCGCCAAAGAGCGATACGATGGTAAACACAATGTGCGCAATATGAAGTGATGCTTATTGTGCACTGTACAGTAGGGCTGATTTTCTCTGGTAGGTATGGTATGTGAGGCGTTTGGTTATCTGATCGATCAAGATGTCGCATTTGGATGGAGATCTGCGACTTGCTTTCGCCTAACGACACGTGCTGGGTCAAAGTGGATTCCAGTCCATTGAACGACTCGGCGTTTTGCCTTGTAACTTTGTCACTTTGTTCTAGAAGTCAAAAATGTTCCTATCAGCAATTACAAATGCCTGAATTGGCTTGTTACTGATTTTTGCCATCTCAGCCACATGTTTCTCCCCAGCCTCACAACGGTATCATTCCTTCAAAAGTCCGGAGTACTCTCTTCAAAAAGCCAGCCGAGCCCCGCATATGTTGAGTGCCACCGTGCGATACCTGCATCTTCACTACCACCATAAGCAGCTTTTCAGGCTGTGTTTTTATGTGGCAAGTCACCCACAGCTGCGGCACGGGGAATAAGGCTTGAAAGGACAAGACAAGATCTAAGCCTCTCTGGTCCGGAATTCTCATTCGTCAGTTCGGATCGCAGTGTGAGATTGACACATCCGAGCTAATTAGCCATGCCAGTTCCGTCGAATGCCCAGAGCAGAGCTAGACTGTTTTGAGGTCATGTTGATCATAGGATTGGCGAAGGATTGCGGCGAGCTAGGTTGATGGGCTGTTTACATCACCTTGATGCTATCGTCAGAGGCACTTTCCTCCCTGACTCCTCCGCTACTTCAGGAAAACATTCCGAGCTTGGAACTTTGCTAGCAGAAGATGAACTCATTCCATACTGGCGACCACGATGAGAGATCCAAAGTGTATAAACCGGTGGGCCGCAATAGCCACGACAGGACTGGCGACCGATGCGCTGTGGGGCTTTTGGCGGACTTTTCAGAGTTGTGATTGCTCCCCGTGCTCCCCTCGGGAATCAAGCTTAAATCGAAAGTCAAATTGCGCAGAAGGGTCCACCGTCCACTAAAGGTATCCGAGCCGAGCTGCTGTCGACAGTGACGGACATAGCACATAACGTGAACAAGTATTACGCTGAACATAACGACAACGAGTTGGCGAGTTGGTCGAAACTTGATTATTTTATGATCACCTCATCTAGGACTTTGTAGTGCGACCTGTTATGTCATGCCAAGCGTGAGTGAGAAACAGAACAACTGGACGGAAATCCGAAATCGCCATGTCATCAGTCCCATGCGCATGTTCCTGGGTGATGCAACAGGCATCGTTTCTTAAACGGAGCCAGCGGTGCTAGCGACCCCGACTGGCGATCTTGGCAGTCAAATGGTGCCGGGGGCGGTGCCCATTATGGGTCTCCACTAGAGGTAAAAGATTGGGGTATCGACCTGGTACAGGGCGTCATCATTGGGCATACTCAGCGAGCCCGCGAGCCTTCCTCGGACCCTTCGCCCCCCGGACATTACTTAAAAAGTGCATCACCGCCCTGTTCAAGGCTGAAACGTTTCCGGTGACCACATTCCAACACCTATCGTGATTCACGACCCAAACCTTGGACAAGTCATCAATCAGAACTGCATATATTCACCTGCAGTCATCTTTGCTTTTTTTCGATCTCCGCTTGCAGCAGAGCTTCTAGAACAGTTCTATTCCTTTTCTATTGGTACAACGTCTTGCGCGCCAATAACACTTTGATACATCGACTTGCGGCAATCACTCCACCTGGTCACTTAGTCGGCATGAAGTTTTCCAGCACACTTATCGCCGTCACGGCAGCGGGACAATGCGCGCATGCCGCCGTTGTACCCATCGCCGATGACGTTCAGTTGCTGTCGTGGTCATCCGAGGACAACACCTACTCTAAGCGCTCGGAGTCCGAGGAATTATGGAAGAGGAAGGGCGGCGGCGGCGGCGGTGGCCGCGGCGGTAGCTCCGGTAGCTCCGGTAGCTCCGGCAGCTCAGGAAGCTCGGGAAGCAGCAGTTCTTCAGGTTCATCATCAGGTAGGTCAGGGTCATCGGGTTCGTCAAGTTCGTCCGGCTCGTCTGGGGGCTCATCAAGCTCTTCATCAGGCTCGTCGGGCTCGCGTGGCGGATCTTCAAGCTCCTCTTCAGGATCATCAGGCTCATCAAGTTCATCAGGTTCGGGGTAAGAATGACAGCATCTCTTTTTGATCGCGTGACTCGTATATTAACTCGGTTCCATCAGGCGAGGCTCATCGGGGTCTTCATCAGGGTGAGTATTTAGAATGACGACCACCTTTCGTCGCTGACTTTATTAACTCTGTGTCAATAGTCTAGGATCCTCGTCATCGAATTCTGGCGGCCGGACCACCACAGGTAGTGGTGTCAAGCCCTCATATGGTTCCGGTGGTAGATACTACAGCGGCGGTGCAACACAGCCATACAGAGCAGGCAGCGCCAGCATCGGCAGTGGCATCGTACCTGGACTCTTCCTTGGCTCGGCTCTCGGATTTTGGGGCGCTTACTGGCTTGCCGGAGCGTATCACTATCCATACCACTCCCCCTACAGCTTTCACAACTCTACAACCAACCAGAACGAAACCAAGCCTGTCGAGTGTCTCTGCAAGACAGACGAGGAGTGCGGCTGCGAGGACAATTCTTCGGACGAGACATACATGAACAGCATCCTCGGAAACGGTAGCTACAGCGGCTTGAACCAGTCTGTTGTTACCGTGGCGAATGTTAACGGCACCGACACGATCTTCATCAACGGAACTTTGGCCAATGGCACGACTGCCTCTGGTGGTACCGAGGATCCCAATGCTGCCGGTAGCATGAAGTCACTCCTCCAAGCTGCAGGATGGTGGCCACTAGCTGCCACCGCGCTTGCTCTTGCTTATGTGGTATAAACGACCTCCACGACGATTCACACGAACGAGCTTGCAAGATTACGAATTTCTATGAGCTCAGCTTACTACAAGCTTGTATTATGATTTCTTTTTTTCTGAAAACAGTATGACGACAGTGGACGGCAAAAGATCCGGCCTTCCCCCTTTTGATTTTCCGGGAAGAATGCTATGCGCGGCGAAGGTGCTTCATCGAACTCGGGGCTGCGGAATTTCGATGGAAAGGATGATGAAGAGCAACGATGATACCCTTGCGCGACAGTGTGGCGTGTCGTAGAGTCCTATTAATTCAATTTCTTGGATCTCCAGTAATGAGACCATATGAGTTGACTTGATTGACCTGATGCGCAATCTGTGATAGTAGCCCGTGCCTCATTGTACTACAAATGGAGCACGCAGTATAATCTATATAGATTTGGTCAGCGCTTCCTCTTCCCTTTCTTTCCGTCGAGCTTTGCACCAGTCACCAAGTTCTCTCCATATCCTCTCCTTCTCTTCTGGCCTCAAAGAAGCTGCCAGTCCACTTGTGCTTGTCGCCACAAACACTCTCGCTCCAGTGAAGCCGCTCGTCTCGGCATCTTCCTGACCCTCCTGCTTAGAAACGCCCATGTCATGTGTCTCGTCCTGCCACCCATATCGGAACTCTGCCTTGGTGATAGCTTTGCCCTTCCGGACCCGCCAGATACTCTCCCATATGCTCTTACCGACAATACAAACCACCTCGGGCCTCCACTTCCGGATCTTGTCCTCGAGAACAGCGACACCCTCGTCCATTTCGGCCTTGCTCAGCTCGGCGCCGTTCCGCGACGGGCGCGCCACGATGTTGGTGTTGCCCAGGGCAAAGCGGCCCGGCAGCGTACCATCCTCCTCGGCGCGGCACGGCACGGGCGTGATGCCCGAGGAGAACAGCAGCTTCCAGAAGAGGTTGGACGGGTGGGCGTAGGCGTGCCCGGACCGCGCCGTCTGGACGCCCGGGTTCAGCCCCACGAACAGGATGAGCAGGTCCGGGCCGAGCACGTCGGGCAGCAGCGGCAGGTGCGCGTACGTCGAGGGCGGCGCGTATGAGCTCTTCTGCCGGCTGCGCTGCTGCTGCTTCCTCGGCGACGGCTGGGCTGAGGTGCCCGTGGAATGGTCTGGGCTGCCCTCGCCGCCGGCCTCGTCCCTGGCTTCGGCTCCGTGCTTGCGCTTGCCTGTCCGCGACGTCGTAGATGCCACTCTTGGAGACTTGACGGGCGAGACCGTCTGCGAGAGGGGTGTGCTCAAGCGTGCGCTCCGGCGCAAGGAAGGAGCCTGGTCTTCAGAGCTCGTGTACATGAACTTATTCAGCTTGAGCCGGCCCTCGAAGCTTGGGGTGCTTTCGAGTGGATGGGATGACTCCTCCTTCTGCCCGTCCGTCATCGTAGAGTTTGTTCTACGTGTATCAAATGACAAACTAGAAACAAAACGATAGCAGATCTAAGAGAAAATGGGACTGATTGACTTGCAAACAAATCATGAAAAACGCCCGCAAACTATACTTTTTGATTTGCCTGCCTTGGGTTGAATCATGAATGTTGGGGCAACTTTTTATGGTTTGGCTGCTGGCAACGGCAGGGGCAGCCCCAGGACCCACCCACTTACAGAGCCTAGATCCGATTACAAATGGATCTGCCATGACCCATGATCAAGAAGGTCCGCGGCGACGGGCAGTCGCTTTTCGTTTTGACGCTATAGGATGTAATGTATAGCTCTTTCCTTGAAAATATCCTTCACCGGACGAAAGGGCACCTCTGGACTTTCTTCGGATTGTTGTTGTTTAGACTGCCTTCTCTGTAGAACAGATTTCAACCCTTTCATCTTCTTCTTATTTTCATCTCAACCACTACAACTTTCGTTCCAAACACTGCCAATATCCTGCTCTTACGGACTTCTTAAGAGAAAGTCGTCAGATAGAATCTCCGAGTAAAAAGCGTACGAAGTCCGCGATCAACTTGTTTCAGTGGTCATATGTTCTGTTACGGCCAGGACACACTGTCTTTTCATTTCTTGGAGCGATTCGCTGTCGCCGAGTAAATAATCAACAGACCCCAAGTACTGTCCTCATGACTTGCTAAGACATCAGCAGTCTTCATATACCACTCGGATCATCATCACCATCTCCAGCTCCAGCACTCTGCGCCGCAACTGATGGGATAACTGTTTAGTACAGCCTTTCCCTCGATAATCCATCTTACCGCCTGGCTCTCAACGTCGAAGAGATGAAGGATGTCAGCACTGAAATGAATGTGAGTACTTGGTCAGCACGAGTCATATTTTGACCTTGCTAATCGAAATCACAGATGAATTATCAACCTTCTGTGGACTGGGCCGAGGACTGCTTCGGTAATTTCTCTTCGTCACTTTCCGGACCAGATTCTATGAAAGCTATGCATTCGGATGAACAATTTCGTGGCCCGTTCATTGGCTTGAAGCACAACCAAAGCACCCATACAAAAGGGGTGGGTTTGTTCGAAGTAAACACGCACTTCATTCATTCATTGACCTGAAGCCCAACCCAAGCACCCATACAGGAGAGGGTGCGGCTGCTCAAATTTGATATCGTGATGAGAAGGGGAACTTAAGCAGGAACTTAGATAAAGCATCTTTGGGACGCTCTATTCATCTCAACGAGGGAGGAAACATTGGGCCATTCTTTCAGGGACAGTACTCCATGCGAAATACACAAGTTCTTTGCAGCATTCACCTCTCTCTCTCATGTGGTCACAATATTTCTGATCACGCAAAGACCTATGGTAGTGCAAGGTGGTTCGCGTCTATCCTCACACTACAGTATTCAGCTTGATACATGATGCTGGACGTATAGAACTCTTGCCCAATCAAAGAATGATCCTGCCTTTGTAAATCCAACTATGCTGACCTCCTGTCCTACTCTTTTACCCTTCAGTTGCCGCAGAGGCGAGCTCTTGGCTGCTGGCACGCCATACGATGCAATCCGGCTGTTTGTTGTCCTGACTCCTCATCCATCTGAGCCATATGCATCACGGACATAGATATAAAATAGAGAAGATTATTGCTTTATTTGACAAGTTACACAACTCGCTTGGCGGCTAAAAAGTTGATGAAAATACGACAATGCATCGAAAACTAGTTCTCGCGCCAACGTCATAGTCCCCTTGTCCGTCTCGTATCGAAATAAACGGGCCGGACATGGGTCACAACTCGCAAAAAGTCTGGAGTGGAAAGGGAAGGAATCCAAACAATATGAATTTTGAATAAGACGACGATTATCATGAGGGGAAAAAGGCCACACTGTCTCAGCCAATTGTTATATATAGTCAAATGAACAAATTAGCAACGAGTAAGACAATGGGCGTTGCCGGTACTACTACTGACATGGAGCATTCCAGCTCGTACCATAGTGTATTAACAGCGACAAATAGGAGATGGCTGTGTCAACGCATGGCCATTCCGAGGTGGGCTGAGTGGTCTACTACATTGCATCGTTACGCCTAAATTCAGGGACGACTTCGATGTACAAGGGGGGTAGATGGGGGCGCCATGGCGGGGCAGCAGCTGAAGAGAGCTTCCAATCCCCCTCTGGAAGACCTACACCGCAGTCTCACCCCACTTCACAGCATTGATCAGCTCCAGGATCTTGCTGCTATATTTACTCCCACGTTGTTCTTCTGGCTCACCTCTTCTTACGAACAAGTCAGCACTAGAAGGTTATATATAAGTTCCAAGAGCCGTCACAAAAAGCCAATTGCTATCCTCTTTGTTCGTTTTGCCCTTTAAAAGCCCCATCCTACAGTACAGAAACGAGCAATTGCCCCTCGTTTCCCACCCGGTATATAATCCATATACCAGATCCCGTTGACCGATTCCCACCATGGCACCCAAGCCTTTCACCCCCGAGAACGTCGAGGCCCAAAAGGCCACGTACCAGAAGGCCGGTCAGGGCCAGGTACACGCCTTCTACGACTCCCTCTCGGACTCGGAGAAGGAGTCCCTCTACAACCAACTCGCCGTCTTCGACCCCGAAGAGATCAACCAGATTACCGAGCGGGCCCTGAACCCCCCGAAGGGAGACGACAAGCCTGCCGTCGTCGAACCCCTCCCCGAGTCTGCCACCGCCAGTATACTCGACTCGAAGCCCGAGGACATTCAAGCATGGTACGAGCACGGTCTCAAGCTGATCTCGGAGAACAAGGTTGCCGTTGTGCTCATGGCTGGTGGCCAGGGCACCAGACTAGGCAGCAAGGCCCCCAAGGGTTGCTTTGACATTCAGCTGCCCTCGCACAAGTCTCTCTTCCAGATCCAGGCCGAGCGTATCCGCAAGGTGCAGGAGCTGGCCCAGAAGAAGCACTCGCCCAAGGAGAACGTTGTGGTGCCATGGTACGTCATGACCAGCGGCCCGACCCGGGGCAACACGCAGAACTTCTTCGAGGGCAACTCCCTGGGCGATGTCCTGCCCAATGAGACCGAGGACGACCGCAAGAAGCGTGGCGTGTACTTTGGCCTGAACAAGGACGATGTCATGATCTTCGAGCAGGGTGTCCTGCCTTGCATCTCCAACGAGGGCAAGATCATGCTCGAGGGCAAGGGCAAGGTCGCCGTGGCCCCCGATGGCAACGGCGGTCTCTACAAGGCGCTGTACCAGGCAAACGTCACATCCAAGTTCGGCTCCGAATTTGGTACCGTCCTCAAGGACATGAAGAAGCGCGGTGTCGAGCACATTCACGCCTACTGTGTGGACAACTGCCTGGTCAAGGTCGCTGATCCCCTTTTCATCGGCTTTTCCGCAGCCAAGGGTGTCTCTCTGGCCACCAAGGTCGTTCGAAAGCGCAATGCCACGGAGTCTGTTGGTCTGATTCTGTCCAAGAACGGCAAGCCTGATGTCGTCGAGTACTCCGAGATTGATGCGGCCACCGCAGAGGCTGAGGACCCGAAGCAAGCTGGCGTGCTCAAGTTCAGGGCTGCCAACATTGTCAACCACTACTACTCCTTCAAGTACCTGGATGGTATGGATTCGTGGATGAGCAAGCTGCCCCACCACATTGCTCGCAAGAAGATTCCCTGCGTTGACCCCGCCACTGGCGATGAAGTCAAGCCTTCCAAGCCCAACGGTATCAAGCTTGAGCAGTTCGTCTTTGACAACTTCCCCATGCTCGAGCTGAGCGACTTTGCATGCTTGGAGGTCAAGCGTGAGGACGAGTTCTCGCCTCTCAAGAACGGCACCGACGCCAAGGAGGACAACATGATCACGAGCAAGCAGGACATCATGGCCCAAGGAAAGAGATGGGCCGAAGCTGCTGGCGCTTCCGTGAACAATGGAGCCAGCGAGGGCCTGGAGGTGTCTCCTCTGACCAGTTATGTAAGTTGTGCTGTATGATCTGCTGCTATATGTCGTTGCTAATCAATTTCACAGGGTGGCGAAGGCCTCGAGGGCCTCAAGGGCAAGACGATCTCGGATGCCGCAATCTAAGAAATATCGATTTTGGATAGCGTGCAGAGTACACTGAGCAAAAGCGACGAGATGTTTGCTGGATCATACGCTGCAAGACTATAGTCTTTATACCAAACAAAAGGACAAACAAGAAGTAAAAAAAGAAAATTCAATAAAAGTAAAACAATTATGTTATAACTGTCCCGCAGCATCACAATTGCTTCTCCTTGAAATGTAGACACATTCGTTGAAGATAGTACCCTACCTAGGTACTCTCCCGCTTGCCTGCCGGTCCATGTCTCATACATGCTGCGTCTTGACAGAACCTAATCAATCCCAGCACGGCTTATAACAACTAACATGAAGACCCAGGTGTCTTCACGAAACATGATTTGTGAGGCAACTACTAAATCCTTGTTGAAGCAGCATGCGAGGGATCGGAAACCAGAAAGGACTTTTTTCCAATTACTCAGAGCATGAACGGTGGTGCAAAGTATCACCAGTATTGTTGTGTCAACGCCAGAACGAGGTGCATTGGAACCGGCTCGCTTATCGATAAGCCAACATACGTCGACTACCCACTTCCAAAGGTGGGTCTGTGCTTCAGACACGTCGTCAGCTACGAACCAATTCAAGCGCCAAGTGTTCACAGTCCAAGTGTACCTTACAGTGGTTGAGTTCCGAGCTATTCGCAAGCTCGACATTCTTTATTTCGTTTTCAACCGAGCATCGCAACAACACCCGCCAACGCCCACGATGCGTTTCCTCAACTCTTTTGTGCCCTCCCTCCTCCTGCTGGCTGCTGGTGCAGCTCAGGCCGCTTCATCATGGGGATTTGACGAGGGTTCCATCACTGTTGGCGCAAAGAAGTCCGAGGCAGCTGTCAAGGAGAAGTAAGCCAGGTTCCTACAAGCAATTGACGGCGCGCTGAAGAACCAATTGCTAATTTTCAACTCGCAGGTTCTCCGAGAAGAACCCCCTCACCGCCCCGGTCTCTTTGGGTGCCGCCGACACGCTCAAGATCGTCATCACAGCCAAGGAGAACGGCAAGGGCAAGCGCCCTCACCAGGCCTTCCTCGTGCTGCAAGAGCCCGAGACTGGCCTCGAGGCCCCGTTCCCTCTCACCACCAAGGAGAATGGCAAGGCGACCGTCGATATCGTACGTTGATGCTGCAGACTCAATTGCTAGAAAGATGGAAGAACAAATCACTGACCCGCCCGGCAAATAGAAGCAATCCGAGCTTCCCATCCAGCTCCTGGCCTCGTCCAAACCTCTCAAGGCATCTTTGGTCTTGGCCTCTTTCGGCTCTTCTGAAGGCTACAACAAGCCCGTCTTCGACATTGAGGTCAAGCTCGACCCCATGTCGACGGCGCCCGTCTACGAGAAGCCTCTGCGTTACGGCAAGCTGGAAGAGATTCACCACATCTTCAGAGAGGATCCCCAGAGCCCTCCGAAGGTCATCTCTCTGGTCTTCGCACTGGCCGTCCTTGCCACCATTCCGGCTTTGTTCCTTGGCGTGAGTATTCCAAGTCCCAAGCAATTGGCATCGTGAACTAACATTTCCAATAGTGGGCCATCCTCGGCGGCAATGTTGCCCACCTCCAAAAGGCATTCTCGGCAGCTCCCGTATCCCATGGTGTCTTCTTCGGCTCCATCATTGCCATGGAGCTTGTATTCTACCTGTACTATGTCAGCTGGAACCTCTTCCAGGTTCTGCCTGTCATCGGAGTTGTCAGCGTTGCCACCTTCCTGAGTGGAACCAAGGCTCTTGGTGAGGTCCAGAGCCGACGCCTCGCTGGCGAGAGGTAAATCACGCGAGAAATGGGAGATGATTAGATTCCAACCTCGACATTGTGATATACACTGCTTTGACGACACGATCTGTATTTGAGCATTGGACAGCGGGCACATAAAAAGCACTTAGGTAGACCAGCCATATGTACAACGACGACAACCATTTGGGCTTGTCACCAATTGAGGAAAGCTACAGAAAACGATTTGCCCATGTTATTGTTGCCACAAGATTCTCAACTGATGCCCTCAGCACAATGAGATGATTGTCTGGGCTCTGGCGGAGCTTTTCTGTCTCAACATGTGAGTGACCGTGCCTCTGTCTTTCCCAAATACTTCATCGATTAAGCATCCTCATACTACAGACATGATATAGAGAATAAAGAGTAGATGCACAGCCCGTCATTGGGTTCCCAGTCTTAAGTCGACGTCAGTGTGTGAACTAGTGATCAAGCAATTGTTGCCGGAAGGTTGAGACTGCACTGCCCAATTCTAATACGCCTATACGATAGCGAGCAGAGCTAAAAAACACTGCGCTGACAACCGCTGTCGGCTCCGATGTCTGCTATAGTGTTCCTCGCACTCGGTCAGCTTGAAAGTCCAACTCCGCCACTTATACCATTCGGACTAGAAATTGTAGCGTCATGAGATCGGGGCTATGCATGGAAATAGCAGATCGAGCACAAAGGCATAAGCAATGATATAAGTTGATCGAGAACCTCAAGGTTTCGATAAAAAGAAGTTCCCCTACAATCTAGACACAGTCTATTGATCAAATCATTCTACTAGATTCGCCTCGTTTGACTACGGAATCATCTATAACATCTATATCACAATATTCAAATACCGTTGTCACAACCAAACACATACCTGAAAATAAACAAAAAAAAAAAAATATGGCCTTCGTCTTGGGTCTAGTCGGCGGCGCCATCCGCAACGCCATGAGAGGAGATAGAGACCATCAGCCCGGCCACGGCCAAAACTACTACTCATCACCGTCGTCATCACACGATTACAATAGCCCATATTACCAGCCACCCTACCCAGGCCCGGACAACCGCTTTAATCGAGACTTCTGCGACCCGTATCACACATACGACGGCCCGGCCCCGGTGTCGAGGAGGCAGTACAAGCGCGAGTGCAAGCGGTCCCGCCGTGCCGAGAGACACGCCCGAAGGGCCGAGGCGTTCGGCATGCCGGCGACGTCCCGCACCGGCGGGCCGGGTGTATATCCCGCGGGATATACGGACACGAGACCGGGATGGAGAAGTTACCCCGGTATGACGGGGGATCGCAGTCGAGACGTTGGACATGTAACGATACCGGCTCAGTCACGAAACTACGGACAGCACTATGCACAGGGCAGCAGCAGGAATACCGACGGCAGAGGGTACGCCGCCGAGGCAAGGCCGCCGCCGATGTATGCCACCCGGGAGCGGAGAGCTTCGCTGGATGAAGGCGTCCCGGATGAGGCGGATGCGCCTCCGGCGTATGAACGGGTTTCTACGCCTGGCGGCAGCGGGGGCAAGGGGTACTGAATGTTCTGCAAGTAGGCTTGTATGATATACAAGGTAGAATAGTTTAGACATGATTCACGATTTCTAGAATTTGCGATTCCCAGCAAGTGGTGCTTGTGGGTTCTTTCTCGTGCGAGTGACGGATATACGATGCGCAGAGTCAATATCTCTCGGAAACAAGTAGCTGGGAAGCGAGGAGAGTCTGGTGATGTCCATGATCAGGACCACAGCTGCTCGTATTGTCTCGGGAGGAGGTATGAGATGACGGAGACGGAACAATATAGAAGAGAAGACGGAGAGCATATCACCATTCTCGACTACGCGACCGTGTCAGACATTGCCACCGACTCGTCGTCTAGCAGCAAGTCTAGCCGCACTGCCGCACATGCAGGATACCGCCAGAAACAGGGGCAGCAGAGCAGCAAGCCCATCGATATAGTCATTGCACGCACCGTAGAACAAGGTCACGGAACTACTAGCACCAGCCCTCCTGGGCCACACGAGAGTCAGACTCGGCAGGTGTTGTAGATCAGGGCCTCGTGTGGATAAATGCAACAGGGCGGGTGCATGCAGGAGCGCAAGGTCTGAGGATGCCCATGTCGAATGCAATGGCATTTCTCTAGTCGGCGGGCGAGACGACATACCCTTCGGTATTGCTCTGCCGCCTGCCGGGTCTCTGGCGAGAGGTGTGGCATGTCCGAATTTTTGGCTCGGCCGTTGCATGTACGTGAATGACTCAGGAGTATCTGCACCCTTTTTTTCCTCCCTCCTCGAGATGCCAAATCACATGGCGGCCAGTTGGCCTCTGACCCCACGCCAGAGAGTCTCTTCCTGTTCTGTCACGGCGTGGAAGGATTCCTCGCATAATTGTTTTGAATATTTACTGCAATGATGCCTACTGCGCGCGTCGAGCCGCATGTCTATGTAAGTCTGGATGCAGGATTTACTGACTGATGACTGCTTCATTCGTAGCAACGCGCCAGCATCTCCAGTTCAAAAGGGACGTTGACAGCGCGTCGGATGCAGAGGCGACCGGATTCGGCAACGCTGATGTGGTGGCGTACATATGAAGAAGACGGTCTGGACGGTGTGGTCACTGTGGTGCTTCAACTTGACATGATTGATGATGTGAGTGTGCGCCGTTGCATGATCTGTCTGTTGTTCGATGGGTCCCCGAATTCCCCTTCCACGATTCAACGAGCCGCGCCCCGGCAGATCGGTGGATCCCCCAGACTGTCTCGAGGACCAAATAAGGTAAGCACAGCAGGTTTCTTGGCGATTCATCGGGCGTCAACAGCAGTTTAGTTACAGCTATGAATATGTAGGGAGAAACAGGGGTCCGAGAGAGATGAATGGGGACATTTCATCAAGATTGATAATACGCTCTGTCGATTTGTTATGCCCGCTGGGGGAGAGTGGGCTGGACGGAGGTGATTTGCGATCTGATGAGATTGGAATTTTAGTTCACTATTTACCAGACGGTCATTGCCACATCAGTGCATTTCCGAAGCGGTACGACGCCGGGGGTGCGACTTATTGGGCTGAGAGACTATCGTGGGGAGTGCAATTCGATCAATATCGAAGTATTGGAAGACTCGGAGGTTCGTTCTCTCATGGTCAGCAGTGAGTGTCACTTGATACGGCCATGACATTGTGAAATGATCAAGATCAGACTTGACTTATTTAGCGACGGGCTGCATGCACTAGGCGCACTACTGCCGTTTGTAACTCACCTAGAAACCCAGGCTACGGGGTACTTACACCCCCTGGACACCAGCTACCCGGGCTGTTCCTGTCTTCCCTGGGCTTCGAATGTCAAGGCAAATACCTAAATCCCTTTGCGTTGTACTATGGGTGTGCCGCCTGGCCGCAGCCGCGCCTCCCACACAAGGTTTTTACGTACGGGGACCCTTTTTTTCTTCTGTTCGCTCTTTTCGCCCAGTTCCGCTCGCGCAATGGTGGGTTGACCAGACCAGACCTTGTCCAGATTAGTAGATCGCCCTCCCACCCTCCAGCGCATATGGGACCGCATTGGCAGGCAAGGGACCGGACCCAACCAGGGGACCTGCAATTCGTGCCATTCGTACCACAGAGTGCCTGGACTGGGCTGGTTTGACTGACTGACTGCGCTGCGCGTTGAGACGACTTGGGACCCCCAGGGACCTGATATGTACCCAGGACTGGACCGGACAGGACAGGACCAAACACACACCCACGCCCTAGGTAGCCAACGCCGACGCCGCATTTCGGTCGGTCTGCTGAGAGTTCGTCCAACTCATCACTCTCTCTTCCTTCTCTTCTCCCGACTGGCCGACACCTAATCTTTCCTCCACGGTGACCACAAGGTATTCAGCAGCAACAGCAAGCGACAGAAGCAAAGAACAACTCTGCTTTGCATCCTCAGGGACCCACTGCGATCTCACTCCATCCACTGCCTTCCGACGCCCCAAAAAGAGCGCCCCTCTCTCAGGCACCGCACCAGCACCAGCACCAGCACCGCCAGAGACTTATTATTATTACCATTCCCTACCCACGCACGGCACCGGACCCCGTTGTCGCCGCCTCAACTTTATTGCCTGCTTACAACAGGAACACACCACCAACAAAACCTTGCTTGCGGCCAACCGAAACTCTGTTCACTATCACGATAATTACGCTCCTTGATCCCACATTGCAGCAATTTCACCACTGTTTGAGATCACCTCGTCGTCGTCGCTGAACTCTGCGCAAATCCAACCCACTCCGCTCTTTCCAACGCCGCATCGGCCGCCGCCCAAACGCACTCGGGGTCGCGAGGAGACAACCACTCTCATTTGCAAACCATCGACAAGCAACGTCTGTTGGTTCCGACATATCATTCAAACTCAGCGCCGCGCTTTATAACGCGCATACTCTCGTACAGCCACATAGCGACACCGTCACCGCCTTTCGTCAAGATGAAGGGCACCCCCGTCGATCAGCTCGTCTACGAGGCCATGTTCCCGAAGCCTCGCTCGACGGACCCGCAACACTTCCACTCCCTCTTGCACCGACACTTGATCCTCGAGGTCCGCCAGGAGGTGCACTCCTTCTACGGCCACCTCGACACACAGGAAGCCAAGTATCCCGGCCTCGACTACTGCAATCGCATCCACCGCATCCGACTAAGCCGATGGCCTTGGCACCGTCGCCTCTTTCGAGCCTTTGATGGTCTGAGGTTGACAAACTCGGAGATCTCAAATCTGACCAAGTGGGAGGGTACGAAATGGGCCAAGGAGCGTTTCGAACGGGACGCTGGTGTCGTCATTAGAGATACCGCCGGAGATGAAGTCGGCGAATGGATCGAACCCGAGGACAGGCCGCGCGCAGACCGGAATCCAAGGGTGGTCGAGCCAGAAGAGGAAGAGGAGGACGAGGAAGATGAGCAGGACGAGGTCGACGAAGAAATGGACGAGGACAGCGACGGAGAGCTCAGCAGCATCGGTATTGCCCTGAACCAGCGCCTCCTGGCCCGCCGCGAAGCCGGAGACAACTCGGGGCCCCTCGAGGAAGAGTGGGAACAGTGGCTCAAAACCGCCATTGATTCTGGCGCACTGCCCTACCTCTCCTCCAGCAGCGACCCGGCCGCCTCGTTGATACCACAGGTTCTTTTCCCTCCTGCGATGCTGAGCGCTGCTAGAGCCGACCAGTGGGACCAGGTGCCAGAATTCCTCCACGATCTGCTTCGCCGAACGCTCGAAACAGAGGCAGAAGCCACGGGCGCTACTCAACCGCCGGCGCAGCAGCGCATCGAGGGCTCCACGCGATCTGCACGGAACATCCTCAGCTCAGCATCGTGGAGGCGTCCCTACTCGGGCCTCAGCCTGCCCCACACCGACAATGGGACAAACGCGGGCTCCGACAACGTGCGATACAATCGCACGGCACAACCCGGGGCATGAATCTGAAGCGATCATCACGGTGCCGGGTACTTGGGATCCTCGATCACTCAGTATCATATGACGCCAGCACAGAAGGGAAAGTTCACACCAAGCGTTTCGGCTTGCACATATGGACTGCATTTCACTTGACGAGGGGAAATATCGAAGCCTACTTTTTCCTTGACATGGCCTGGCGTTAGATGTCTTTTTTTTATCCTCAAACTTAGGGTCGGGTTTCTTGGTCATGAGCATAAGCATTGCCTACTTTCCTGTTTCTTGTTACTTGATATCCAAATGGATTTTTGGTGCTTTGGGTCAGGTTAGCCATTGAAAAACTTTTACTTAGACACAGACTGGGACCAAAATTAAAATCACTCTGTACATAAGAACACAAGTTTTGATTTGTCAACATCTTCAATTCTGAATGTAAGACGCGATTTCTACTGATTCTCTCTATTTCCTGGCAATGATCTGGGTATTGTCATGCCAAAATCTGCGTGCCAGATCTGATTTGGGCTATCACGTACTGATCTGACAAGTACGAGCCCCATAGCATGAAATCCTACTAAAAACCATTCTGCATTTGTGCAGCATTCATCTCAACGCTTCTCTTTCCTCTTCGTGGCGCGTCTGCCCTCGACACGGCTTGGTGATGATGGCTATTGCGCTGCGGTCTGGATTGCTCACTTTCTCAAAGTGCTCGTATTTTGCCGAGTCGTAGTCCGGCGCTGTAAATCGAGGCGGGTGGTATGCGCAAATCATCCAACAGTGCTTCTTCTTGTGATACAATGTACAAATAAATGCATCTTCCATAGGCATTTGTTTGCTGTTCGTGTATCATGTGTATGGATTTTCGAAAAGAGGCAGCTGATGTGCTGCTTACGTCCTTGCCTTCTGAAAAGGGTTCTGCTGTATTCGTGGGACAGCTGGCAGGACTCTTTGCTTGATGATGATGATGAAAGACTATAATCTTCGGGGCCGTCCCCGTGGCCTGTTGACACCATTCTAGGGCTCAAGATGCGACCACTCGGGGATGGCCTTGATTTGGTTCCACATGAACTTTTCCAGCTTGTTGGCTGACTTGGCGTACGGAGTAGTCTCGTTATTGTACTTCCGGCAGTTGTCAAAGATAAGCTTAGCATCCTTGGTGAATTCCTCGGGCGTGCCGTACTGATCCGCCTCCAGCTTGGCCTCCATTGTGGAAAGATCCATGGGTTCCTTGATGACCTCGTAATAATCGGCCACATCGTCCTTGTTGACGGGCATCAGGAAAGGCCAGGCAGATTGATGGTTCTGCAAGTCATTGAGGAGATGGAGCAGCTGGTTGTAATTAGGACCGTGCCGCGGTTGTCGAGAAAGCTCGTCCATGTCCGGAGACCAGCCAGATGCGCGGATGGCATCGATAGACATGGGATCTATCGGAGTCACCCCTCCGTTCTTCCAGACTTTTGGGGGTTGATGAATGACGTGCGACTTGGAAAAGGCGCGGATTTTGGCGTGGACACACTCCTTCTGCTTAAGAAGCATACGACCCATCTCGAGATAGCGTACCCGTGGCAGCATGGAGCACTGCATGATAGTACCGCCTTCGTAGTCCTTGATGTATCCCATCCATACAGATCTCGGAAGAGTGATCTCCTTAGTAAATCCCTGTTTCTTGAAGTATCCGATGGCGTAGTTGTCGGCGTATGTCAGAAAGTGCATGACATCGCTGGTGGCTTTGACGTAGTCTTTCAGATGGGACATCAGGTGTGCACCGTATCCTTTGACTTGTTGGTCACTACTAATGGCGCAAAAGACAATCTCGGCGAACTGGCGGCCCTTGAACGGACGGTATGTGATGCCGCCGACAACTTCCAGCGGCTTCTTGACGATTGCTATCGACAAGTGCGTTCGGTCGTAGACAAGGCGAGCGATGTAGTCCTTGGGCATCTTTGGTAGTTGCTTCTGGAAGATGCACTTCAATCCAGTAAGAATGATCAGCGACTCCCTCTGGTTATCATTGTTGACAACCCGGAATTCGATCTCGCCATTTCGTTCTTCGATGACACCGAGCTATAGAGTTTGTCCGTTAGCAAAACTGTTGTCGCTAGCTTGTGTTGTCATGGCGATTGCAATGGACTGATGCGCTGTGTAGTGTCCGCGGGCGCTGGCAGCAGAATATGCAGGGCGCGGCAGCAAAAAGAACAGAAAAGGGATATTCACCTTCTCTGGGAAAGGAATCGGCTTCATGGCGGGTTTGCTTTCGGGTTCCGTCGACTCGACCTTGGTGCGCTTGGAGGCGGCCGGCGAGCCTGGCTCGTCGGTTGCCTTGCGCTTACCACCTAAGAGGGGTAACATCATGGTCAGCATCGCGTCGCATCATTTCAGTGCGCGTTCCATCGAGAATACAAACTCACTCTCGTCCTTGGTCATGTTGACGGCGTGGCTGGCGCAGGTCGGGGGATGCGACGATGGAGATGGCTTCTCTGAGGATGTCGTTGTCGCGTCGTGACATAAGGGAATCGCATTAAGTAAGCTGCCCCGTTGTTTCTGCGATAGGGCAGGCGGAGATCGGCATTGGCGGGGTGGACCAATGAGGAGGTCGGACCTTAAGCGAAGCTCGAGCCAGGGGGGGTTTCCAGTGGAAGTCGGGGGTGCTCTACACTAGCTGCTAGCAGAGCCTAGCACGAGCTTCGAGGGACTGGAGGGACTGGACACCTTGCAGCTTGGCACTGGTATCCGGCGACAGACAATACTGGGTACGTAAACCGAGAGGATGTCAACTTTGGAGCTTACGACGACATCAGCCAAAACGTGAAGCTTGTGTTCTACATCAATTCTGCAAACAACCCAACCTCGTTCGAACACCGTCACTCTTTGCGAACGAGATCTCCTTTCCCTTCTGCCAGCAGTCGCCGACACATTTAAAGAAGTCTTCCCGTATGGATCCCTCTCTTGTCGCCCAGTGGGATGCTCCAGGCAGCCCCTTCCTCCCTACCATCGGCAAAGGAACCCAGTTCTTGGTCGGCTTCAGCCTTGTACTCATTGGTCTTTTCTTGTTCGGCGGCTTTGCACTGAGTGAGTCACTGGCCCCATCAATTCTGTCGGCGGGCATTGGACTTTTTTGCTAACATCAATGGTTCCAGACCGATCTCTCGTTAACATTCCCATCATTGGCGTTCCTGCTTCGTTGGCATTGGCGTACGTTGGCCACCTCTACACTTCTGCGCTTCTCGATTCTCACAATCTACAGGTTCGGCACCGTCTACATGTTCTGTGCGGTTGGAGTCTACGTTTAGACGTGCAAATTCAAAAAGATACCCAAGAAAGGCCCTACACACCCGAGAAACGATTGGGCCTGTACAATAGATGAAATAAGGCGCGCAAAAGTTCTACTGTGATCCAACGGCAAATTCTCTCCTACCGTCTGCCAGCTTTCGCGCACAAGCCACTGTCTCGTCCGTCTGTCAAAGAAAGAAAGAAAAAGAAAAGAAGAAAAATCGTATATCCTCCTCCATCATGGCATCCACCATTGCGTCCATGCCGCCAGAGCAGCCGCTCTTTCGAGCCATAACCAGTTCCACAAGGCAGATCCACCAGCTTCTGAAATGCATCAGCTTCACTACAAAGGCCCACGTACAGATCACGCAGGAGGGCATCAGATTCTCTGCGGATCATTCTAGAGTAATGCAAGGTAGGATGTCCTGTTGTCGTTTGCATTGTTCGAACACAAGGCCAACTTGAACGGATTAATGACTGGTGGACCAGGTGTTGCGTTTCTTGACAAGGCATTATTCACCAAGTATGCCTTGAACCTACCAGACAATGACGATGCTTCACTGCCCCAGTTCCAGATCAACCTTGCGGCCTTTCTCGAGGCATTACAGATCTTTGGTGCGACCGACATGGCTGCAAAGCAAGCCAAGGCTGATGCGGAGCCCTACCGAAGCAATCTGAGGAACTATCGCCCAGACGCCTTTAGTAATCAGACTTTGGGCATTCAGGGAACATGCTCGCTGCTGTATGAGGAGGATGGCTCACCATTGAGTATCATCATGGAAGAGACGGGCATCAAGACACAATGCAACATGATGACCTACACTCCAGACCGACCCGACGACATCCCCTTCGACCGCACTGATTTGACCTTCAAGATCATCATGCAAGCGAGGTGGTTGCTGGACGCACTGTCGGAGCTGGCGCCCATGTCTCCTGAGCGCATCACCATCACAGCCTCCCCGAGCGCACCATACTTGGGTCTTACGAGCAACGGAAATCTCGGCAGCGCAAGCGTGGATTTCTCGAGCGGAAGAGATCTCCTCGAAACATTCTCTGTACGCGAGAAATGGTCCCAAGGTTTCAAATTTGATCTGGTCAAGTCGGCCAGCGAGGCCATGCGAATAGCAAGCAAAGTCAGCTTTCGAGGCGATGGTCAGGGAGTTTTGAGTTTGCAGTTCATGGTTGAAGTTGAAGGTAGTGATGTCAGCTTCCTGGACTTTCGATTCGTCCCGTACGCAGAGAACGTCATGGAAGAGGAGGAGCAAGAGCCAGAGCCGGAGCAGGAAGAGGCTGGAACAGACGAAGCTGATGCTGAAATCGAGTAATGATCACGTGCTATACAGTTAGAGGAGACTCGTGTGGTATAATTCCGCGTACTCATCGTCATCGACATTTTGAGTTGGCTTTGATCCACAAACACCAATGTCCATATTCGTTTAGATCGATGAAACTGTACCCGTTTAGCATCTATGGAGCACTCTTCGATGCTTATCTTCGAGAGACTGAGACGCACCAGAGTATTTGAAAAGGCTGCCGGATCTATACTCGCGGTGCCGGTTGACTTGCCGGCAAGGATGAGACCCTCTGTGGCTAGTTACGTCCGAGAATCGAGAGGCTTGTCTCCAACTCTAATATGCTCGCCGGGAGACATGTCTTGGCAGCATGAAGACGGGATTGGCTCGCTCACGGTTGTCGAGATCCATGGCAGAAGTTTATCTGGGGAAGTGGAGTCTGCTGGGCTGGTCTCAGCACGGCGGTATTATCTTCCGGTCTACCTTCTCGGGATCTTTGTGAGATCGCTGCTGCAGCTGCCAGATCCCGCAGTGCCTCCCGATCGCGATATACCGGGTGCTTTGGTGCCTGCCCCCGTGGTTCAGATACGTGGTGTCCCCAGAAGAGTCTGGATGCTGTGGCTGGTGATCATATGCTTACACGCCGAGTGCTCGTAATCATGACCAAGCATATCCAAAGCTCTAACTGTATCTTAAGCAAGTATTCTCGTGGTTCTGCCTCTGCATATTAATTTCATGACCTCTCGCCGGGTACAAACTGTTCATATCAGTATCGGAACTGGAACTGATACCAGCCACGAAGCCCATTGCAAGTTGAGAACATGCCTTGCGGTTTGTACTGCTTTATTCACGTGATCAGCGTGTATACAGCCACGAGACATCAAGGCGAAGTCTGCCCTGGACTCTCTCTCCTACTACTAGCAGTGGCATAGGTAAGACATGGCAACTGTTACGCACGAAGCTATACCTAGGTGGTGTTAATCGATTACCAGTACACTAGGCTCTGGACGCAGATCGGAAGAATTGCTCCAGGCAAATATATACGAATATTTTACTCATGATTGACACTGGATCTGGTTCATCTTGAACGTTATTCTGTTTCTATGACATGTCGATTTCTCAAGTGACAGCTCACGTGTCTTTTAGACAATCAAATTCTTTTCCAGTTCGCAGGATATTCGCAGATGTAGACATCGCCCTGTAACAACCATTTATTGGCGAATTCAAGCAAAATTTTGTCAACGAGCCATTTCCAAATGAATATATATCTTTCACATCATATGTTGGAGCCCGGATAATATCGACTGATAGGGCTGGGTGACTACCAGAACACCTTCGCACGAAATATTGCTGGACTAAACAGTAGGGTCTGTTGGAAATAACGAGGCAGTGAATTGTTCCACTTATCTAAATTATCCTAATCTTCGGCATTTGATCCTGATTCGGTATAGTCGACAGAAATCTCGCAACTGTTGCGCCTCCAGAGCGAAACAGTGAATTCAAAGTTCAGCAACACACATTGAGCATTCGCACATTGCAAATGCCACGCGCAACGCTCCTCTATCGCACAAAACCCCTGGAGACTTGTGATCCAATCGAGCGAGACACAATCGCCGGATTAGGAAAGCTCTTCCGGAGCCGTCTATACCTTACCAGGCCGGATGTAGTCAAGAGTCAACTGTAAGGCCTCGCACTATTCCAGCTACCCGCAGAGCTGAACAGCACAAAAATTAGGGCTAAGAGAGCTATCTAAGGACCCAAGACCTGTCAATGCTAGTTTCGTGCGAAGAGTCTTGCTGGTCTTGCCCATCCAGGCGATAGTATACGGCTCTATGGCGGTTGACTTGCAGGCCTTGTCTTGGGCACTCATTAGTAGACGGGTAGCGTGATGACTCGGCAATCAGTGACACGAGGTAGACAGAGGCCCATCGAGGCCATGTCGCTGTTCGTTAGACTGAGAGTGGTAGTCTCGCTTCAATCTCAAGTGACAGCTCGTTATTGGCCCAAGTTACGAAGTCTGGATGGCTAAGCTTGCTTGTGGAGGGAAACCTTTTGGCGGTTGCTAGTCCAGAGGCAATTGGACTATTGTTTTAGACGTCAATATGGATGATGTCGTGCATGATGGAGATATCCAGCAGTCTGGAGAGTTTAGATCTGCATGTCGTCTGCCGAAAGGAGATCTGGAGATATAAGGGTCTTTGCCGCCCCTTGCATATGTGGCTTTTTTCCTTCAGATCAACAACCAAACAAACAATCTACAGCCTTCAAACCCCAAAGCAAAGCAGCTTCAATCTCAAACAAACAATCTCAACTTCACCACTCACCAACCAAACTATTCACAGCAATCAAGATGGCTCACTTCCCTACCACCGTCACCAGCTTCCACTCCAAGGAGCCGCAGAACCAGACCATGAAGAAGCTCAGGGTTCTCGTGTCCGGCCTCAAGAAGCAGCGCTACGAGACCGTCCCCGTCACTGAGGATGAACCTGTCGAGAAGTACTTTCACGTGCCCACCGAGGCCGCGGCGGGCTTCCTCAAGACGGCCACCCCTCTCCACATGAAGGCTGCCAACGAGATCCTGTGAGCTCGAGCAAGCCGAGAGAATCAAAACCACAAAACATCACACGACTCTTGATCATATTTGGGCCTCTCAGATGGTCAATAACACGGATCAAGAGGCCGGCTTCAAGCCAGAGGGAAATCTCCACGGATTTCTTCCCGGGTCGCCTGGTAGGCAGTCCTTGAGGCATGCCAAGACTATCACGGCGCCGCTCCGACAGCAAACCACCTACTTACGCCAGAAGCCACAACCACAACACCCTCCAAACTATCGAGGACGGTGCTCAAGACAAACATGTGGCTTCAAATCATGATAACGACGATTACGAAATAATGAAGGCAACCAGTGGAGAAAACTGACGAAGGAACCGCTGGTGCTCATCAAGAGCCCAACGGGCGGGAGGAAACTGCAAAAAAGGCTTGTTGAGTCTTTACTATTGCATGATGAGATACGATTTATGACCCTACACGACGACAGCCTCTAATCTTCTATGTCAAACTCCAGATAGTATGAATCTGAGATAAAAAATATTTTCACAAAACAATGACTTGACCGCTCTTGCGATATTTGCCAGTCATGTGATGATGGGCACTGCCGGCCCAAGAACGCCTCTTATATCCACTCGAGTTGAAATAGTCCAGCTGAAAAGTGGTTTGTGGAGATGATGTCCCGCCTGTTCTATTGTCGTCTGGCCCAGTCCCGGGGAGCCAGACAAGCCCCAGCTGAACGTTTGTTAGTGCTGGGTTAGTAATTTCATGGTGGCATTTCCGGATCCCCCCACATGGGCATGTGTATAGTCTTTGATAGCGCCTGGACTGTCCGAAGGTGACTGGGTAGAGTCTTCGAGTGTAGGTAGGTGTGTACCTACCCAGCTTGCCAGGACAATATGATACTGCAACCTACTGGCCATTGAATACAGACCTGCGTTTGCTGTGCTGGACGGGAAACGTCAGGTAGGTGTTCACAGCGGCAGTGGCGGTATACTATTCGAGTTGCAGCACTTGCGCTGCTCATGTCAATAGTGTAATATTATCCGGAGCGGCACAAAGCAATCAAATATATTATATCCACCAACAATACGTTGCTTGTGACCAGGTACAGCTAGCATCGGCACGGGAATACTATACGGGCAGTCCCGAAAGTCTGAAGTTCTGGTATGTAAAAACAATGGTAGTTTCCAACTCCTCTTTTTTCTGCGCCAGTTGCTTCTTTGTCTCCTCGCATATGGCTACAGCTTCCTTGCAGATTTTCTACCTGAACCTGAACTCTGAGAAGTACTGTTTGCCTTTTCTTTCCTTCCTATTGCCTCCCTTGCTTAGGTGGACCCACAAGATCATCGAGCATGTCTAAATAAACTTAGAATGTTGATTCCCATTGCATACCTGGGAATTCGTCTGTTTCCGGAGAGTTTCTTGTTCCCTGACTTGTTGCATCAGGCCTACAGTACTACCCAGTCTGCAGCAAATGTCAGGTACCATACTCCTAGGGAAAAAGAAGGCATCTGACTTTGGTTTTGCATGGCTGTGGCGTGACCAAGCTTGAGCCAGTGGAGGGATGGAGGATGTATGAAAATGACCTTGTTGTGCTTGTACGCTCCGAGAAATACATGGGGGCGAATGGGAGGCGCAGGAACGGAGCAGCAGCCAAGGGGTTCCTTTCTTTCTCAGATTGGGGCCATCTGGAGAACCAAGTCCCAGGAATCAGGATACTGGGCACCCAGAACACATGACCTACATGAACCAGAGACTTGCTTTGGGCGAGAGTGCTTTTCGAGGTTGGGTCTCAGTAAGCATTGGTCACTGGAGAATATGGTAGGGTGGCTTGCAGGACCTCCAGGTATTTCGTCGTGAGAAGTTGATTGGCAATCTGTTTAGCGAGGTTCTCCGCTGGCAAGCGCAATATCGTGAATCGGCTCGAGTGGAGAAATTTACGATCTCCACGATCTTGTTCTTGTTCTTTTTTTTTCCCGCAGGATATGACAAGAGCGAGCATCTTTTGGAAACAGCGCGGAAGCACCCGTAGAATGAGTGGTTGGAATCACATCGCAGACAGGTCAAAGCCCAAGGAATCTACACCCGAGAGTCACGTTCGTCACGTCGTCTTACGTCTCACGCATCACCTCTTCCTATTGAATGAAAGGTGGAAGGAAGGCTCGGGACGCGGCGAGAGGGTCGACGGACTCGACGGATGGTGCGGTCCGCCACTGGGAATCCAATGCTAAATGCTGCCGCCCGTCTTTTCCTCGCAGAGGACGTACGAGCCCGAACCCGAACCCCGGTCGCTTGAATAACCCGTTGGCGTCACTCAGCCACGTCGTTTCTCAATCATCATGACTGTTGTTGGCAGCTCGGCGCGGAGCTTTACTCGTCATTGTTGGAAAATAACAAAGTTATGCAGCAAGGAATTAGAATAACACTTGAACCTGGGGAGGGAAGTCTGTTGCGACTGGGGCGTTGCCTTCTTAATCTATTTCGGAGATACAAAATAAATGACCTGGCTGAGGTGCACCAGTGACGGGCCTCTGACAGCTGTCTCCATCCCACCATTATTAGACACCCTCCAAGTTCGCAACCCAACCCTTCCAATCCAATCCAAGGACAAGACAAGACCCTCTTCCAACTCCACACCATCCGATCCGGGGGGCTGAAAGAAAATAAGGCTACTTGCATCCTGCCCATTCATTCAAGAATTCAAGCCACTGTTGGGTCCCGGGGGGCCAATCGCCAATCCCATTGCAATCCGTCATTCCTCGGGTCTCGTCTTGTCTTTGCTGCTGCCCAGCTGCTTGCCCTGCCCTGCAGTATCTGTACCAAAAGCCCCAAAGTATCTGGTATCTGCGGCATCCAAGACATTCAGACGGGAGCGTAACCACCAGAGCACATGGCAAGACTTTGTACCCCGCCGTTAGGTGCTCTTCGAGTCCATTCGAGTCGATTGCACCACAGCACCGGTTCGTGCTCGACCGATGAAGATTCCACGGCAGTCTGCTCACTCACTTACTTGCCCGTTTGCCCGTTGCGCTGTCGTCTAACCCGGCCCTGCGCCAAAAAGTCTCCTTGCTGCCTGCATCACATCATGCGGCCCTACAATCAGGAATCAACATCCGGCGCATCCAGCTTCGTGATTCCCCCCGGCCACCAGTGATTCGTCATTATCGACAGACACATCGGACACGATCTTGGCTGTTGTGGCTTTCATATATCGCGATAATAACTCTACCCGGAACACAAGCGACAAGCCCATTTGCCCATCTGCCAGGTCTGGCGAAACAGGCTGCATATCCAGGCATATCCCCCAGGCGCATATCGCGGCCCTCGAGCTTCGTGACTGGCTGCTGCGCATTCTTCACGTTGCACGGCAAGGCCAATACATAGTAGGCGGCCACCCCCTCGTATGCGACATGCCGCGCTCTCGTGCTACAGCAGTACCATACTGCGCAGGCGCAGGCGTGTAGATTCATTTATATATTTTGGCTCGGCATGTGCATGCGACTGGCTTCGTCAGAAGTACCGTTCATCTCGACCTACAGACTGCCGTGCGCAAGCTACCAGTAGCTGCTGCTCGAGGGGTCTTGTTGGCCGGCGCCTATACCGACTCCATGGTCATGGTCATGGTCTGGTTGCTTTCTTTGATGATTTCTTTCTTTCGCCAACTCTATCCTCGTTGAATCCCCTCACCTCACATCACCTTTTTGCGACGGATGGGATCTTCGCATCATCGTGGCGCGGGGGAAGAGGGTCCATTTGGTCATTCGGTATAGCCATAATAAGCACGAGCCGCCGTCCAAGGCTTTCTAAGCTGCCCCATCCCCATCCCCCCAAAGACAGACACAGTAATATTTAGCAGGATCTGCATGCCTTATGGGACAGGGGTCTTCATGCACGAGAATCCCGACGGTTCTGCTCCGAATGGGCCAATAATACGATAAAAATATCCCATGGACTACCGAGAAAGCCCGTCTACCCACCCCAACCCTGGCTCCAACATGGGAGAGCATTTCTGCACAACACACCAAATCCTTGACGCCTCACTCGTGTGAGAGGTCGTCTATGTATGCCCATTATCTGTCGCCGCTCGCTTTGCCTCTTGGAAAGACCTGTCAAGCGACAGCCGCGCAGAGGGGTCCGAAGAATGGATGCTGCTGCTGCTGCTCGTTATTATCATGTATCAAGACGACGCCGCACCCCACCCCCCGGAATATGTAATGAGTGACCTGGCGCTTCTTTCTTGTTGTCTGTCCTACACTCTATGCGCCGCCGTGAACATGGTCAAGTCATACCATCTTGTACTTATCAGACGACTCCCCCTCCTCTCGTCTATTCTGGTGACACCATACTTGCTGGCGGGCCCTCTCACCCCATAATCATATATGCTGTGCGATTCCTCTTCCCGCCTTATCTTGCTACCTAGGTAGCCCACCCGGTCTGTTCGATTGTTTGTTTGCTCGACCGCCCGCTTGCTTGCTTGATATGGTTGCCCTTGCATGAGGTCATCAGGCCCAACAACTACGCCACAATGTCTACGTACGGATTCAACATTAGGAGGTTAGTGTCCAAGAGGGCAGAACGGTCGTCGGTCGACGTCGTCAGAGAAAGGGAGTCCAGCGGCGACGAAGGAGGCTTCCAGGGCCCCAGTTCAGATTCCAGAGATGCGCGGAAGGAGTCATGGTTCAGTGCGGGCCGGAAGCAGGGCAGATCATGGCCGTCGACCTCAAAATTCAGCTTCCGGCCGCGGAGCCTTCCCTATAATATCTCGAGTATACTGCTGCCGCTGTCAAGTGAGACATCGGCCTCGTCTTCGGCTAGCTCTTTGTGTAGCTGCGACAGGCACGAGTCTCCGAGTCTCGCCGGAAATAGCAGGTCGACTCTTTGTTCACTGGCATCAAGGGACGAGAGCAGAAGCGAGCTGTCCCTACGTGCGTCAAGCGCAACTAGCTACGACGGCAACACGTCCTCGTCGCCCTTGTCTGAAGACAACGATACAGACTCGACGCCCACGCAGAGCAGACTCGACTCGTCTAGACCCAAGCTGGATCGGGTCAAATCAATGCCTTCTTCTACCACAGAGGACAAAGACAGAGACACAAGTCGACACAGCTGTGAGCTCGACGCCACCGATGACGGCGTCCGACATAGCGTCGAGGAGTTCATCCTAGAGGCCAACAAGGCCTTCAAGATTGGAAATTCCTTCAGAGAAGTGAATGCGACACGCACATCTTTCAATGAAACACCAAGACTACCACCAACAGATGCCAGTTCCCTACCACGAAGACGCGCATCTGTCCAACGGAAACCCAAGAAGGTATACCGCTTCTCTCGCACACAAGCAGCACCCATATCGCCCGCCAACTCTGTACAGCGCAAGGCCTCTGTCAAGACGGTCAAGCGGAAAAAGTCCACCAAGGCACGGCCAATGAAATCACATCGCAAGTCGCTGGGCCCCAAGCCTGCGAACAAGAACAACTCAAAATGGACGGAGAACATGACGGATTTGTTGAGCGGGAAGCTGTTCCAGAAGATCGAGGCCGACGAGATGTTGACGCCAGCACAGCTCGAGGCCTACAAACTGCGAAGGCTGTCCAAGCTTCAGCTTGCGGCGGCAACGGCCGCAGCAAGTGAGACATCCCTTGCCTCCGACGTGGTCGAGGCCGTCGACACGCCAGTCGAGCCATTCCACATGGAGGACCTTCTAACGAGAATTGGATCTTCGGGTGTCAAGCTCACGACCGGAACGCCGATCGAGGACAAGCCAGACCCTGCGGTTCTCAAAGGAATACTGAGCAACACGGTTGCCAGTGACAGCAACGATGAATTATTTCTAGGACAGTCGAGTAGCTCTACATCTTCTGATGTTTCTGCCAAAGTGGCAGCCAGTCAGCACAGCCAGACGACAAGCCCAAGTCGGTACATATTCCGCAAGATCCCGGAACTTCCCACTATATCCGAAAACAACACATTCCGAGACGAGCTGTTCCTCTCCCACGGCACGACCAAATTGAGGAGTAATAGTATCAACACCAACAACACTAATCCCGACTATGTCTTCCTCCGCTCGACGCCCTACACCATGACGGCGCCGCGCTTCCGCCACGGCCCGATCCGCCTGGCCAAGGCGGACCTCTGCCCGGAGCCGCGCATCGGCGGCGAGGACGGCCTCGACTGGACGGCCTTCCAGATGGCCATCCTTGGCGGCGCCGGCGACTTCTACTTCACCGACAGCGAGCACATGGCGCGGCAGCACGAGGCCGACGACGCCGAGGCCATCTGCGCGTGGTGGGACGGCTGGGACCTCGCCGACGGGTACGGCCGCCTGGTCACGCAGGACAGCCGCGGCTCCCTGTTCCCGTCCTCGGTGCGCCGCCGCTCCGAGCAGAGCAGCAGCAGCGAGTCCTCCAACACCTCGTCCGAGGACCACGCCAAGATGCTGTACGAAGACATCGGCCGGGACAACCCCTACAGCGGCAAACACAGGTGGCGCAGCCTGCGGCGCAAGGCCGTCCTCGAGGGCCGCTCCCTCGATCTGGACGTGGCCAAGAACAACACGAACAAATCCGCCAAGGGCGGCCGGAAGAGCAGCAGCAGCAACAATCACCGCGGCGCCAACAAAAAGTCGGGCAACAAGCTGCTGGACACGCGCGAGAGCATGGTCAGCATGCCGCAGTCGCCCATGCTGGACCTGCGCGTCGTGACGAGCGACTCGGGCGACGTCGACATCGTGCCCATGGGGTATAACCTGAGCCACGACCTGGGCGACTTTCTCAGCTGGGAGAATGAGAATGTGCACATGGCCAACGCCATGTATGATGGTAATTTCATATGATGCCCTGGAATAACCGAAGAAGAAAAAAGAAATACACAAAAAACAAAAAGGACAAGACAAAATCTACGTATATCACGACATGGATCATGAACGGCATGGGAACGGAAATGGGAATGGCATGGGATGGGATGGGAACTGGACCCGGCGTAATTGTTAATGGGCAATGGTCGGATTGCATTATTAGCGAATTGGAATATTTTCTCTGGATACCCGTCCTCATACATTTGGCTTGTAGGGGAACAAGGAGTTACTCCCAATAAAAATACCACATAGGATAGGACATTCAATCAAAACAGCATGGATTAGCGTTGATCGCTATCTTTTTATAATGAAACCTTCACCATTCTCGGCTTTGGCTATGTACATTGTGGCTCTCGATTATGTTGTGAAGCTTTCTAGACTCTTGGTGCGCTCGGAATCAGAAGGTGGGAATAGTGCAAGTAAAATCCAGGTCGCTGAATTTAGTTCTTACTCTTTCGACCTCTCCCGCCCTTCTTTGGTCTGGCCGGTTCTTTGGCAGCGCCGTCTTCATCGTCTTCATCACGACCATCATCATCAGCCGCCGGTCCCGCTTCTTCGCCGCCTTCATTTTCCACAGCAGGAGCATTGCCGCGCGTCTTTCTCTTCCTGCCAGCAGCAGGGGCAACCTCCACAGGTGCTTCTTCACTCTGTCCGTCCACGGCGACATTGGCGCGCAACCTGTTCACGGCGTTGACCATGCGCTTACTGGTCTGCGTCCTCTGCCTCGGGGCAAAAGCCTCCTTGGCCCCAACTCCGACGCTGCCGTCGAAGAATCTGGTGATGTTGCTTTGTGTACCTTCGGCCTCGCGTCGGTTCATGTCTCGTATCACGGGGACCAGAACCTCATCCGTGCGTTCCGGGCTCCAGCCAATGGTCGACATGAGGAATCTGCGCAATCCCTCGACATCGGGCACGCCCCATTGGAATGGTTCGGGATCGCTGTCGACCTCAGGTTTGACGTAGGCCTCCCTGACGGCTGGGTTGGGGAAGCCCAATGGCAGAAATAGCTTGGCAGCTTGGGACTTTCTAAACTTTTTGCGGAAAGAAGAGGCAGCATCGGCCTCTTTAGGGCGATTTTCAAGCTGTACTTCTTTCCACCAGTCGCGAAAGGTCTCCAAGCCCTCATGACCAGGAAACTCGGACAAGATCTCCACCGCAGTCACGGGACCGACGCCTGGGAGTCCTTCCGTGTAATCAGAACCAAGAAGTTGTGCCAAAGCGATCAGTTGTTCGCGTGACAGCGAGAGCTCCTTCTCGAGATCACTTCCCAAGTAGCATTCAACAAGCTTGTTGCTATTGAACATGTTCTTGTAGACTCGTGTTCCACCAAACAGGAAGATATCCGAGTCATCGGTCACGATTCCATCGACAAGCCCCATGTTTACCAGCTCAGCGCACTGCGCTTCGGCTTCCATTGGAGCTGTGATGTATGGAATACCAAAAAAGCGCAACAGCGCCTGACATTCGGTTATCATAATCTGCGTGACTTCGTCCGCATCTCTGCGGTCCTTCTTTTGCTGTGTCCGTAGCGCTTTGAGCTCCCTTTCGTAGGCCTCGATGTTTTCCTTCTCGGATTTATTGTTCAGCTGGCTTGCAAATCGTGCGTGTTCTTCCGCTTCCTCAGCCATCTGTGCGAGGAGCTCTTCATCTTCAGGGTCGCTGTACTGCTCTTCCTCCTCAGCTTCAACTTCGTTGTCGTCAATGAATATGTCGCCATTCTCATCAACGACAACTTTAGCCGAAGTGCCAGCAATCTCTGTAGTCGAGGGAGCATCTTGAGCAGCTGGCTCCGCGGCAGCAGCTACTTGCGGCGAGGTTTGTTGATCTGTTGGGACTGCTACATCGACCTCCTCGAATACTGGCTCTGGGCTCTCGCTTTGCCTAGTCTCAGGCTCTGCCGCATCCTCTTGCGGGCCCAAGATGTCGACTTCCTCGAACTCAAAATCAGGGTCTGGCGATGAGGATGATTGGCGCGAGGCAGACTTTTCTTGATGCTCTTGATCGTTCGCAGTATTTTCACCGTTGTCCACGTTGCCATCGAATTCATTGACTGGCATTGATTGATCGTCTTGTAATGCCTGGGGGTCTGGTGCCGGTGGGTTGACCCGAGTCATTGTGGCTGGAGATAGTCTTGACTTTTCTTCCGCTGTCTTTGGCGGAGGTGCATCGATGACTTCAACGTCGCTGTCGTCCTCATCTGACTCGATCTCAATCACTGCATCTTTTTGTCGTCTCCTTTCTGCCGCCAAAGCTGCCTCGCGATCTTCCTCGTTTATTTCTTTCTCTCGCTCTCGCTGAGTCTTCATGGATTCACGAATGTCAGTCTCTTCTTGCTCCATCCAAGGCGGCAAGGGGCGAGGCGCTTCATCATCCACGTCTTCTTGGTCTTCGCTCCTCTCAAAACCACCGGCCATGTCATCATCATCATCGACAACAAAACCGCCAGCCAGCTCGTCAGCAGACGTTTGGCCAGTCTTGGCGCCATCAGTGCTGGGTTTAGGTGGCTCTGGCTTCTTCGCGAATATGCTAGATTTCCAGTCCAGCTTTTCGAACGGGAGTGGACCGCCAAATGGGTTCGGCTTATTTGGAAATGTCGGTGCAGCTACTGGCTTCATTGGCGGCACTGTCTTCTTTTTCTTTGCTTTGGATAGTGCGGCACTCAAGTCCATCTCGCCATCGCTTTCCTCGCTTTGACTTCGCCGCCGCTTCCTGACTGAAGCATTTGCCCGGTTGTTTACAATGTGTGCAATCATGCTCCCGCTCGAAGAAGTCACTGGCTTGGCTTGCTCCACGGCCTTCTGTTTCCAGACTGGTGCCGGCACGTCTTCAAATTCCTCATCTTCATCCTCTCCCTGCGGAGACTCTGCGTGGTGTTGGTTCTTCATCGACATGGCAATGGCGCGATTCAGGTCTTCCTCCTCGTCGGCCTCGAAAAGACTGTCGATCGATTTGGATGGATCCTGGACAAAAAGAGAATCTTCATCCTCGTCTTCCATCGGTAGCTCGATGCCATGGTCTTCTCGCCGGGACTCGTAGAACTGTTGCCGCCTTTCAGCAGCCTCTCGTACGTGGGATGGTATCTTGGGCAGTCGATTGACACCCTCAATCGGTACATCCTCGAAATCACCGTCGTCTTCCCACTCGTCTTCGTCTTCCTTTTTCTGGTACTGGAATTCGAGCGCGTCGACGTCAATGGGCTTGTGGATCTGTCCGACGTCCTTCTCCTTGCTGACGACACCCAAAGCCCATCCACCCTCGACTCCGTCATTCTTGACCAAGATATACTCACGGTCTTTTTCGCCAGCAATGCGAGCGGCTCCATTTACTGTGAGATCCAATCCCGTCATTCCAGCTTCCTTCATCAACCGCTGGGTCAGGCGATTCCGCTCCTGGACTCTTTCGATCTGGAATCTCGAAAAGTCCATCCGGTTTGGAAACATCTCTTCCAGCTGTTCCTTGCTGAGACCCATTCTGAGTCTGCTTCGTACTCGCGCTGCATTAAGAATGTTGTAGCGATCCGCAGGCGGCAGACTCTTGAAGAACTCGCCGTCAAAGTCGATCTTGCTAAAGTCGTAGAGATTAATGTCCTCGCCGCTATTGAACTGTCGAGCATACTCCTCGAGCTCGGAAATGCTCATGATGCGCGGATCATCGGGCTTCCCCATTCCCTCAATGGATGTATGCATGTCCGGGAGATGATAGGCATCCTGCTTGAAGAATTTCCTGTTCTTCTGGCGCTCCTGTTGGCTCATCCCAACCTCATCGACATAGACGAGATTTTCGGCATCTGGAATCTCCTCAGCGGGCTCGACAAGCTCGGGCCGGGCGCCGCCTTGTCTTTCGAGTTCGCGCTGTCTCTTGCGCTTGTCGTCTTCCTCCTCGGCAATGCGCTGCATCTGGACGGCGAGCAGCTTGCCGGCGGTGCGCACGGCATCCTCCCTCCGGCCCTCGCGCCTACTCTTACGCGAGGTGATGGTCTGGCGCTTGAGGGCAGGCGCGCCGCCGTCGAAGACGAAGACGGGGCGGATGCCGAACCACAGCAGCTTGCAGATGCGGCGGAAGAAGCCGACGACATGGGAATTGCGCAGGGCATTGCCCTCCTTGTCGCGCACGGCTTTGAGGAACTGGTAGATCCAGATGGAGGCATCAACGGCGAGGCGCTTCTTGTTCAGAGTGGCGAGGTTGGTCGGCCGCGCGCAGGGTTGGATCACGGTCCAGAGGCCGTTCACACCCATGGTGCCCGAGTTCTAAGCGGATGACGTCTATGATAGCTTCATCAGATGCTCAAGAACATGACACCAAGACTATCATGATCTCCTCAAATCAGGCATGCATCATCTGCACGCCGATTGAAGCAAAAGAGTGTGGAATGGAATCAAGTAAAGCTGTGTGGTGAGATTGGTTGAAGACTCGAAAGCTTATTGTTATGCGTTTCTGCCTACAGCATGCCATTCCACCAGCGTGGAATCCAATGACGATGACTCGATCTTTAGCGCGTTCATCGCGTGCTGTCTGGGGTCTGTCCAGCGGGATCTAGTGCTAGACAGCCCCGCTAATAATTCCACTACCGAACTACCAACGCCAAATCCTGTGACTCGGACAGTGAAGCCCAAAGCTCCTCACTTTTAAACAGCACCCAAAGTCGCAACAACGGGCAGATATAAATGGCCAACAGACTGACACGACTATAACTGAACTTATCGCTTCTTGGATCATTAGAGTCAAGCGCAGGAATTTATTCGACAGGGCAAGGGCCAGAGCAAGAACGAGATAAGAGCATCTCAGTATGGACACCACTTCCCCATCGGCAGAGCCGGAAGCACCAGCTGTGGACTCGAGCAAGGCCGAGGCCGAGTCCTATCTAGAGTCTCTCATCAACAAGACGTTGAGGGTGTACACCACGGATTCCCGCTTGTTCGTAGGCACCTTCAAGTGCACTGATCCGGTTCGTCGACCTTGACTCTTCGAAAAGTTTACTCGGCTTACCAGCTCTCTGCCAGCAAAGTAATCTCGTGCTCTCTCTCACCCATGAGTACCGGCAGCCGTCGCAGCAGAAACTGCTAGAGGCGGCTGCGAGCCTCGAGTCGGACACGCTCCGGGCCGAGATGACCAGTCGCTACTTGGGCCTCGTCGTGGTGCCGGGCGAGCACATTGTCAAGATCGAGGTTGAGGAGTTCGTCAGTCAGATGAAGAACCGCTCGATCCTGGGGCGGCCAGACATCTATTCCTCGGCCTGAAAATTCCTCGTCCCAGAACTCGCTATAACACATAGTCAATCACGCATCTCAGCGACGGGCAAGTCACGAAGGCCATACTGGCAGAATATGGCTTCACCTTCATGCCGACACGACGTCGCCCCATTTCGGCAGGACAATGAAAGCCAGTATTCCTGCTGGGCGCGGCTTCGTCAAATGATCAAGCAAGCATCGGTTCCACCTACGACTCAATGATTTGGAGGAAAGACGATCAGATCTATCAGCTCGGTTTCATCCGAGAAGCCCGTGGCTCCGAAATTAAATGCTATTTATACCTAGACTTGATTCTCAAGCCTCGAAAGTCAGATGCTATTATACCCTACTTTATACATATGTACATTATTATGTCCATGCAGAACGCCTTGACCAAAAATACCAGATGAGTCCCATTTGTCCCCCAAGTCAAGTATACACAGGATATACAATAGTGATGTCAACGAACGGCCCTCCGGCCGGTACCTCTTCTTTTCTAATAGTTTTCCAGAAGCAATTTGAGAGAGCTCTTTGAACCCTCTGGGTTCAGCTCCAACTGGGGCTTGCTCAGACGTCGGCGAAGTTGACTTACCAAACCGCCTTTCGCCTTCTTGACGGTGAGATCTCTTCCGCAGTAGTTACCCATGTAAGGACCGTGCTTGGTGAAGACGACGCGCTGGCACCTCGCCTTTCGGTTCTCCCACCCGTCGTGCTGGTCGTCGGTGCCGTGGAACACGCAGATGGTCTCGTCGCCCACGCCGAGAAAGTTGCCGTGGCCCGGGCCCCACGGCCCCTTGCTGTGCCCGGAAGCCTGCAGCAGCGGCTGCTGGCTCTTGGGCCACGACCGCGGGTTCAACGGGTCGCCGCCGTTGTAGTGCAGCACGGCCAGCTTGTACTGGTGCGTCCAGCTGCCGGCGGCAGAGTAGACGATGCCCTTCCACTTGGCGTCGGGAGACTCGAGGAACTGCGGTCCCTCGTTGATGCCGTGAGCGCCGTTGCCGTCAGAGGTGAACTCCCACGTGTGTTCCGGCGCCGAGATCATGACCGGGTGAGAAGCCGCCATGGTCGGATCGTCGAGCTTGATGATAAAGAGCTGCTGGGTGAGGTCCGAGTGGCCGTGGTTGTCCAGGGGCCAGCCCGAGTAGACCAGGTAGAGGGCGTCTGCGAGCTCAAAGACGGTCCCGTCGGTCGCCCACTGGTCTGGCATGCCGAGGATGCGGCCCAGAAACTCCCACTGCCCCTGGGACGGGTCTTCGCTCGCGGCCGGCCCTCCCAGTACATACATGCGGTGGCTTCCGCTGCCGCGAGCTGGGTTGGCCGCGGCGTAGTAAATGTACCATCTGCCACGGATGACGTGAAGCTCTGGTGCCCACAAATCTGCCGAGTGCTCTGTGCAGGGCGGGGGTTTCCTGGGTCATATGGTCAGTCATGGCCCGCCGTTTGAATAATGAGACTCCTTGGATTGATAGTTGGCGACTCACCACACGACTGTCTTTCTGACGCTCCCTTGGAAGCAGGCCAGATACTTCGAGGTCCATATCTCGATTCTGTTGCCTTTGGTAAAGGTCTACATCGAACAATCAGTTTTCTATTCCACAGCATACGGTCGTCACGACTGCCAAAAGTGGTAGGGAGTACAGTACCATGTAATACTGCCGGTGAGCACGAACCACGAAAGGGTCCGGCGTGCTCTCCTTGGTAAGAGTCAGGCACTCGTGATTATACTGCATGTCCAAGGCGGTGGAGTGGTCGATCTTGGGAGGACGGATGAAGTTGCTGATCCGCTGGCAGATGGTCTTCTTCTTTCTCGCCTCGAGCTCCAGGAGCCGGACCTCGTGCCAGTACTGCACCTTTTCGATGTCATCCGAGCTGCCCTCGGCGGCGCTGCTGCTGCCCTCGCCCACGTCCTCGACCTCTCCTCCTCGCAGCCATTGTTCAATATCGGCGTGGTCCCTCATGTCCAGGATGCAGGTCTAGGTGCCTGCCGCCCGCCATTCGATCGACAGGCTTTCAGGGTGTGAAATCTGTCTGAGATGGAGGGGGAGGGGAAGGGGGAAAGTAGAATGCATCGCGGCATCTCCTGGGATGGGCCAGCGCTTATAAGAAAGCAAAGGCTGCATCTGCGACTCCTGGAACAAAGCAAAGACTGCGCGGCTCGCCGCCGTGTGTCGTCCTGCTTGCCCATCGAGAGAGACGGCATGGGTCTCTCGCGGCGTTTGGTGCGAAACTCAGATTAGCGAGGATTCTCGGCATCCTGCAACTCTGTCGTCGCCCATGATGATGGTGCAACGCATCGAGGTGGCTGACGAGACATAACCTAGAGCCAGGATAATATGGGTATAGTTGCATGTTCTGGGACCGTGGGACTGCTCTTTTCCTGGGGAAGTACAAAAGAATGGCTGGGGGGACGTGACACTGACACTCGCACGACTTTTGTTTGCATTCTAACCCCTGTTCGTGCCTCGAGTCTAATCTAGACACGGGATGTTCTTGAAACAGCGGGGGCAACCTCTATTCTTTTCTCTCTCTTCTGGAAAGGAGAGAAAAGGCGCCTCAGCTGGATTTAGACTTTGTAGCGACTTTCTTATCCTGTCTATGCTTGCGCAGATCCTGTTCTGTTGCCGCTGCCTTTGCACAACAGCATCACCTTGCAGCAAGATGCCATGCTGTGCCAACGTGACGCCCCAAGACCAATGATTCGTGCTTGTTCCAGTTATGCAGCTTTGTGGTTCAGCCACCAATGCACAACACAACCTCCGCATATAAACAAGTTGATGCGGTATGACAGAATCAACCACTTTACCCTCTCCGCATCAACACATCCTGCCATTGCCTTTATTTGCAGCCGCGTTGTAGGTACAGTATGCATCATGTTTCTTGCCTGGGGTGACTCACAGACATCTACACATTTGAGACAATGTCGGGACTCGGAGAGGTGCCCTGCAGGAGAGGTGAGAACGACGCGCCCACGTACCTGAATGCCCAGATGGGAAGTGGCCTTTTCCAGGTCCTGATTTCGTGCAGGTGAATGGCGTCCATTGGTCAATGACTAAGCGATGTCTCTATATACGATGTATCTCCGTGGTTGGATCGATAGTGTTAAGATCATTGTACTGACGGATCCTCCCCTGGGGCTCAGAGGAATACGGAGTATTACAGACGCAAGCTTCCAGGATAGTTTGACCGTGGCGGCGGCAGCACTGTGTGCTTCTTGTAGGCCATTGAGCGTGACAACCTGACATGAATCGCTAGCCCAGGTCATCTAGAATGTCGATACTCTCGGGTATCTCAAGAATCGACCCAGTATCCGGTGGCTCGATCTCGTGAAGTCAAATCTGATTATAGAGACTCGCGCTAATAGGACCACCGAGTTGGAGGAATAGGTCAGAGTGGTATTGAATAAGCAGGCAGTCGCTGGACCAAGAATTAGACTACATAGCACGTGTCACGGGCCGATAATAACCACAACCACTACATCCTGTGGAGCGCATATAGAGTATATAGTCTACCATGTGTTTATAGCCTGCCTTTTGTGGCGGTTCCTGGCCGGAGAATTAGTCGGCGCAAACCGGCCGTAGAGCATGACCAGGCCGTACTGACTCTTTTGATAACTCTGAATTGGTAGTCAGTCAATGCATGATTGAAAAGGTCTATCCTGGCAAGATATGGAATCGCATATATGGCACCAGAGCACGGCTGGCCGATCGATATTCATCCTGGCACGGACTACCCTTATGGAGATATCTTCTACAAGCCCTGTTGTTCCGTTAGGATGTCTGTAGAAGTATCGTAAATTACGAGCATCATCCTCGAATATCCTTTATCCGTCAGGGGCAGTAGAATTGTTTATTTGTGTCGTATTGCGTGACATTTTCATTGTGCTGGGATAATGACCTAACCTAGGACGGGCTTGAAGTGTCACTAGTCGTCACATGAAAATCTGTTTCACTCAAAATCCTGGTCCGAGAAAGATTTCTTGTCGACAAGAGAATCCGTGACGATAATATGATGGTACAGCAGTAAGTTTCATCAGAGAGAGAAGTAAACACAGTCTCTAGTGCCGCTTGATACCCATCTTGTCACTCAGCCCTACCGGAACTGGGGTTGTAGCCCCCAATGGGGAAAGAACGGGTCTACCTAGGTAACCTATCATGCATAGGACTTCCAGATGCAAAGGGATTTCCAAACTAAACTGAAGCCAGTATACTGGTCTCCAGTAGAATGATGTTATTGGCTGAGGACTGCCAACCTGTGCCATGCAAAAGGCCCACGAACCTGCAACGCTTACTCATCACGAGGATTTGGATGCCACTCCTGTTCGTTCAATATCATTAAGAAGTGTAGAAAATCCAAATGTCAGACTGGTTAGCAATCATTTGATTTTGGATCTCGCGGCGGACAATGTGTAACAAAGCCATCATTGACCAAATGAAAACGCTACATTGTGGTGGTTGCGGTGGCTTTCGGACAATGAATGCTGGGACAGGTAATATCATCCCTTGGTGTCCTCCGCTTGGCAATTTCCGAGGAGTTAGACATTTCCCGAATACACATGGTCATACTTATCCTGCGTATCTGATCTTTTGGCCTGGATTCCATGGCCTATGCCCCAAATTTGTCCAGGCCGAGGCATGAATGGCATGGTGGTGAAGCCATTGTTTCTAAATAAAGAGTCAGCGCTGTGTATACTACTGACAGTTTTGAGATCATGTGTGTGGGTGACTTCTCATGGCGTCCAGTTGCAATTGTCAATGGACATTAGATAGAAATAAGCGTACGTAGATGCAGATCGTCGCTCGCCCAGACGATGATGATCATAGGCAAGTGAGGTAGGAGCTTGGCGCAACATACTTACCAACGCTCCTGCAAAGGGACCATTTCTTGGACCCTGAAATGGCTCGTAGTGTGCGCCATATAGGTAGCAGGAAATGCAGTAATATATCGTGTGTGTATGGTATGACCTGATTTGCCGACGATACCTGACGATATCGGAAGCCAACGAGTATTTAAACCAGAATAGCTTGCCGTGGAGCTGGGTTGAAACGCTCGGGTTGTTTTTGATTCCTGGCTTACACCGAGCCTCTCTGCACTGCGGAACCTTGGATTCGGTCATGATGCGTCCCGCATGAGGATTTTGAAGCATGTGTCTGTGGAGGTATATGTATGTGTGTATATGTTGTGGGTATGCCTGCCTGATAAGTGCGTACAAGCAAGTACAATGTACGTACGGTTATCTTGAGCTCTGCTTGGCGAAAACCGCGGGACGTGTGACAACAACTGCCGCTTTTTCGCTTATCATACGAGAATGTAAGAGGAAGAACCGGATCCTCGGAAGCTTGAGGCAGGTAGGTCGGTCATCGTGGGCGAGCAACGCACGTATGTTGCATTCGTCTTGCATCGCCCGAGTCTGCAAACTTTGCGGGTCTCGCAACACGATATGGAGTGTTCGTGGGATGACCTGGCTAGGTAGGTTGGTCCAATACCTAATAAGTGTCAGCGAATGGCAGATTGGGCTTCTAGATGTTGGGGGTTTTGAGTTCCTGGGATAGCGCCGATATAGAAAAAACAGGCGCCAGTCCGTGTCTCTGGATCAGGTCTAATCGGGGCTAGGAAGATTCCCAAGTTAGGTCCGAGGCGAGATGCTAAAAGTGTATGGGTATAGAGTGCAGAATTGACTTTCTTTGGGTTGTTTCGGTTCTGATGGTGGTTCGTAAGCTCAATTGAAAATCATATCCGTACATATGAAGCGTGGATGATCTTGGGGGTTGAAGTAACCTGTAGACTGGGGTTAGACGGGCGACAGGCTCGGCATGCTGGGCAGAGAGGTCACAGACATAGGGTCTTACAGGGGGACCCAGGCTCGATCTCCAGTGCGCCTCACCGTCAGCTCCATTGGCTTGCGGGGGCCGTGGGTGAAGTACGGATACATTTTTAGCGCTTGGCCATGAAATCCACTGTCACTGGACTTGACTGGAGCTTCAATGGGTACGCGATTAGCTTCTCTGAGTCCTTATTCTTAAGGTTAACGAGACTCTAAATTGTCAGTTTATCAAGCCTGTCGGATGTTTATGAGATTCAGACCTCGACGCAACCTCAAACGAATACGACTCTGGTATGGAAGAGACATCTCCTGCCTTTCTCACGGCGAGCGAGAGACAGAGATCAACAAGGGCAGCGCCATTCCCGGTCAGTTTCCATCTGGAGGTTGGAGAATGTTCCCGCTCCTGGTGACACTGTAGGATACTCCCTAGTCGATAGTGGTCGCTTAGGTAGGGGGGCAAAGATGGACAGCAGGCAGTCAGTCAACCGGCTGAGACCCTCTTCGTAAACTCCCACTTGCCTGCGACTAGAGATGCAAGCACGTCCTCAGATAAGAGACTCGCATATGCACTCCGTTTACTCCAAGCAGCAAGCGGCGGTGGCGGCCACAGACTGCCTACAGAGCGCCGGTTCCGTGGGTCTCGAATAAAGAGTGTGCATCCCTCAGCTGCCCTGGCAAGCTTGGGCTGATGCACTGCGTGCTTTAGAGCCGTTTGGATACGAGGGCCATCCTTTCCGAGGGCTGCGCGCCATTGGAAATAAGGATGTATATGGGCAAGAGTCACAAAGTCTGTAAGAGTTTGGGAGCGGTTTCCAAGACAGCCGCGACAGCTATTCTTCGTATCGCTTCCGTCCATGGGCGGAGGGCGCTGGTCAGCGGTCTGGCCTCCTGTTCAGTGATGAGCCTAACAGTAGGTGGTTTTCGTATCCACAACCCTTGGAACGGCCGCCCGTGGAGGGAGGGAGGGATTGGACGTATGGATCCATGGAGTGAACAAACAACGAAGAAGAAGCGAGCATCCGGGATTCACCCCACTGCGTATTGCCGAAGACTGCGATGACTCCATGGCGGCCATAAGGGTTTTTGGTCATTATTCAATATTACCTTATTCAGAGAAACCACATCCGGATCTGACCTCGTAAGAGATCGCCAATCACCGCCTGTTTTTGTATGTGCTGTAGGCAGCTAAACTCATGTACGCACGCAGATTCCGTCCCGCTTCGACCACATGCTGTGTGTGCCAACTGCGTAGGAAAAGTCTCACAGCGCCTCTTTGCTCCCCCCTGTCTTGTTTTTGTTGTCTTTTGCACATAACCTTAGATTTAGAGGCTCAAGTAGTCTTTTTTCATGAACGGCCGGTCTCCGCACTACTAGGGATAGTGGTAGATCCAATTTGAGCACTGTCGACAACCATGGCTTGCCCATCGGTCTTGGTTAATGAATGGGCTTATTTCCTAGGCGCTATAGGAGAATTATCTAAGATTGGAGTCTACACTACCATTACCACCACTGCAAGTACTTCGTACACCAGCCTTCCACCTAGCAAGGTCCCCTCTTGCCACAACATCTCGTGATGGCCACTTCGATAGGCAGCTCCATATTCAAGACCATTGGCCATCCACCTTGGAGGCAAGGAAGGAAAGAAAAGAACCCGATAGGCATGTCTGCAATTCCGCATTCTTTGAGCCCCATCATCGTACATATCTCTCGGCATCCTTGCAAGTGACTGCAGCGTCCCGTTGGAACCCTCGCAAGGAGCTAGAACAACCCAGCGTCCAATTCACCAATCGCTTGGCAGACCTAATGTACAGCTCGCTGCAACTGGTCCGGTGGCTGCGGGTTAGCCGGGGAGACCCATCTCTATTGCACCTGCTGCTACCTTGACCCTACATGACCTACCCAAGCCAAGCCTGGGCTTGAGATGGCTACTACATACCCTACGGTAGATATTATTATTTTATCTTACCTCCATTTGTAGATAGTGAGTGGCCCCTGCTTGTAACATAAGAAAATCAATTGGCACTAACGAGGCTGGGGATGGCGTCGTCGAAGCTCCTTTATTAAGGCAATCTGCTCTTTCCTTCTTTTAATTCCACGTACTTGTGTCACTCAAGAGCTTGTCGACGTCCTGCCTGTTTGTTTCTCGACCTGTACATTATCTCACTCTCGCTCCATCATTTGTTTCTTGCTCGTCAATTCAGCATCTTGGACTTCTTCTCTTCTTTGGTCGACGTACAATTCACTTACACAACCCATCATATTCCATACGTCGTGTAAGTCACCTTTGTTTGTCTTTTCAAGCTTTCTGTGCCCACATGACGACACAGAAGCTATCCCCATCTCTTCGTCTGAAGAACTCTACTGATCAAGTTGGATTCCAGATTTTCATCCTCACCATACAACAACAAGAACCATGCTCTCGCTCAAGACTACCGTCCTGGCTGCAGTCACTCTGCTCGCCTCCGCCGTTCGTGCCGACTACTACATCGATCCCGACAGTGTCTCCCTGTCGACCAGGACCACTTGGTGCCAGCAGGAGACGACCACATGCCCTCTCATCTGTGAGCAGGTTGAGCCCGGCACGACTCTGACAAACACATGTGATCCTGTACGTTGCCGTCCATGACCTGAAGACAAGACGATGGCCACTTACTAACGTGAACAAAAACAGAAAACTCTCACATACGGATGTCTGTGCGGAAACAACTTGCAGCCCAACATCTCCGAGTACTCCCTGACCCTGCCCTACTTCACCTGCACCGAATGGGGCAACCAGTGCGTAAAGGCCTGCGGTTCAGACAGCTCATGTGCCAGCTCGTGCCGGGAGGACCACCCATGCGGTGCTCAAAACCCTCAGAAGGCCAACACCACCTCGACCGGGACTGCAACGGCTACCGGTACGAGCACGTCCAGCACTGGAGTCACCATCTACACCGGCTTGGGTGAAGGCAGCAGCTCGTCGAGCTCGACCTCGAGCCCCAGTGGCAATGGCGCTGGTGCCCACCTCGAGGCTCTCAACTTGGCAGGCCTCTTCTCGCTCGCTGCCAGTGTTGCCGTTGGCTTCATTTTCGTCCTGTAAAGGGCATATATCGATCTGAACAAGCACCAATTACAAATGCATCTCCTTGGCAACTCGGGTTGTACATTGCTCGTCCAACATGGGCGATCCAGGGCTTGGGCTGAACGGCAGTCTTCACGGTCCTTTCGATCATTAGCGTACGGAGTTCTCGGCTTTTCATTACAAATTTACCTACCTACATAATAGAGTGTCAGTGGTGGAAAATAATCGGACAATGGGGAGAGGTGGCAGGCATGGAACAATCGCATGGCTTGTATCAACGCATTTCTTCGTTGAACTGCTCTCCCTTGGCTTTGGGTAAGCTGCAGATGGACTTGTCCAAAAAGTCTTTGCTTACTTGTAGTAATATACTTGATGTAAGCCATTCTTGACCAAACTGATTGGGTGTCACAATTGTGGTCCACATTTTATACTTGTATGATCGATCCAGCGGCTTTCTTACTTTCCCCCCTCTGGACCATTCAAGTTGGGCCCCAACTTGAATGGTCCGTCGAACGTGTAAGCAATGTCTAAAGGACTTGGTGATTAGTATTTACTAGTCCAGGGTGCTGCTATCCCCGTCCAATCCAAACCTGATACTTTTCTGCCAGATCGAGTATTCGTCGTGCATGTACACTTCTGTCATGTTATGTTTATCATTGTGTGTTGGGGTACTACGACTATTTGTCATTTGCAACTCTTCACCTTCCAACATCAGTGGCAACTGGATAGACCGTACCAAGATCCCGGTTGAAACCCATGTGTAGCTATTTGGCCTCAGGATAACTGGACTTGCAGTGTTGGACATTACTGTGGCTGTCCACCACACGTCGATATAATGTAGAGGATAGAACGCACAAATGGTGACCGTCCTTGATGCAAGATCCGTCTCCCTTCGATGATTCGTACATATAAATGTTCCTTACCGCTAAAAAGACGTGGCTCGAAATGAGCCGTGACTTGCGCCATGTAAGCCATGTCTCGGTGCCACTGAAGCCACAGTTCTACAGGCATCTACAGAGTATATAAATATCCGCGAGCTATCGACGTGGTGTCGAACAAAATTCAATGATGTTTATCCTTGATCAACAACGATCAGTCTTGACATATCCCGATATCGGATCCAATATGGCTACTCATCATTGGCAGTAGACTGACGGTGCATTGTCAGGACATGCAGAATAATATCGGTGAGGATTGGCTAACAAGAAATGGTGACTTCAACACACAAGCCACAAGGTGGGATCTGATTAGCGCCTCTTTCACATGCCCCGCGGCCAAAGTGGTTGATGATTTGACGACTCGTCCAAGTCCCCTGCATTGGAAAAAAAGCTCCCGCTGCCCACCAGTCACAGCTCAAGCTGAGGAAGCCTTGTGATGCAATGGCAGCGGGTAGAGAAGGCTGATTGGATTCTTTTCCTTGTTCCAGCGGATGAATCTTCGGTCGAGATTCATTTGTTCCGATCGAACACTTGGCACTGGCATGGGTTCAACTTTCTATGCTCGCTGTATTTTTTTTTTTTCTCAATGGCCGCGAATCATTTGGAAGCGGGGCAATTCCCCCTTTCCCGCTTGCAGTGGTCATGTCGAAGATTCATTCCACGTCGTTCCTCGGTCCCACTATGCCAGTAATGGACTGGACCCCTAGGCAATGTAGGTCGGAATCTTGGCTAGCTCACTGAAAGCGCCAAGTGCACCTGCTAGGTAGGTAGGCAGGAAAAGCAGATTAACTTTCAACCTCGAAACCCAAAACTTTCACCGCAGTTGTGTTCGTTGCTGTTCTCTTTGTTCGCAGCCCACGTTCCTGCTTTGCCCAAACTGCCGACTGGCTGCTCCAAGATCAGAAAGATACCTCATGATGCTGTTTGAGACGTCGTGACGTTGAAACCTTCCCTCTCCCCGAAATCCCCTACTCGACACGACCCGATCCGACGACCCTGGTTCGAGTCGAGCTGCGGTAGCGACGACGTATTCCACAACTCTTCGGCTGGCATAATCATCTGTGCCGACGCCCCCCAGCTATATTATACAAGTCGACTGCGACCGATCCCGCGGCAAACCGAACGAAACGTGCCACCTCCATCCCATCAAACCTTCACCATGGGTCCCAGCAAAAGTATGTCCACCAGGATCGCGTCCTAGCTCGGTGGGAAAGAAAGGAGTGGCCGCAAGTGTTACATGTACTAATGCAAATCTTCATTATCAGAGGTGGCTGCCGCCGAATGTATCTCGGACGAGGCCCTCATTCACCTCAAGTCGTACAAGTACTCGGCCGTCGACAAGTCGCCCGTCTCCAACTATATCTTGCGACCTTACGTATGCACCATTCCACCCGCCTTGGAACAAATCCAAGTTGAGACCCTCACATGCTAAGACTTGCGCAATAGTGGAATGCATTTGTCGAGCTCCTCCCGCTATGGCTCGCGCCCAACATGGTAACCCTCATTGGGTTCTTCTTCATCCTGGGAAACATTGGATTGCTTGTTCTGGTCATGCCAGATCTCGTGGGACCTGTACGTATACGCACAGGCAATGAATTGCCCAGATGACAGATGACTGATTTGCTTTTGTGTCAATACAGGGTCCGTCATGGCTCTACATGAGCTTTGCCTTCGGACTGTTCATGTACCAGACCATGGACAACATCGACGGAAAGCAGGCTCGACGAACAGGCACTTCCAGCGGCCTCGGTGAGCTCTTCGACCACGGAATCGATTCTCTCAACTGCACCCTTGCCAGCTTGCTCGAGACCGCCGCCATGGGACTTGGTACCTCGAAATCCGGTGTCTTCACTGCCTTGTGCCCCTGCCTTCCCATGTTCTTCTCGACCTGGGAGACATACCACACGCATACCCTGTATCTTGGCTACTTCAATGGCCCGACGGAAGGCCTCCTCATTGCTTGCCTCGTCATGGCGCTGTCTGGCATTTATGGGCCAGGTATCTGGACCGAGCCGATTGTGGAGCTTGTCGGATCAAAGAACCTTCTCGGGTATGATCACCTGGTTGGCGAGCACTCCATTCGCGACATTTGGATCTTGATCATCGTTGGATCCCTCATGGTTGGCCATGTCCCGTTCTGCGTTTACAATGTCGTCAAGGCTCGGAGACGAAACAAGCTGCCTGTCTTGCCCGTCTTCCTCGAATGGACGCCCATGGCCGTCTACACGCTCTCGATTGGAGCTTGGCTGTACTCGCCGTACACGACTCTGAGAAGCGAGAACCACCTCGTCCTCTTCTGTCTGACCATGTCTTTTGTCTTTGGGCGGATGACGACCAAGATGATCCTTGCCCATCTGACGAGGCAGCCATTCCCGTACTGGACTGTCATGCTGGTGCCTCTCGTTGGAGGCGCCATCTTGGCAAACCTGCCCCTTCTTGGCTTCGAGCCTCTGTCTGCCAAGAACGAGCTGATCTATCTGTACGCATACTTCGTCTTTGCGGCAGTTGTCTACTTCCGTTGGGCGTTCTTGGTGACCAACAGTATCTGCAACTTCCTTGGCATCAACGCTCTGACGATCCCCCACGAGAAGCAATTGGAGAACAAGAAGAAGCTTCAGCAGGCAAACGGTGTCGCAAACGGCACTGCCAACGGAAAGAAGGAGCTGTAAACAATCTCTGTGGTCATGCTCCACAAGAGAGCTCGTCCCTCGCGACCGTGCCCCACGTGTATGGCATGAAAAGCACTCGGTCATGGTCAAGCAGATTGACACCAAAGGGGAAGATTTATTCGACAGATCTACAGTTTTGCAGTCCATGAGACGCACAAATTACACCATTATAATCATTGAATTCTGCTTTCTCGAAGCACTGGCTAGATTATACGGCACTTGCCGGGCGGTAGCCCAGGTTGAGATATTCTCGGAAAACAGTAGAGTCGAGGCAGACAGCATCAGCATTAGTACGGCGTTGAGGGTTTTCAACAAATCAAGGATAAATGATTGTTGCTGGGGCAGAAATAATAAATATAGTAAAATCGAGGAGACATCTATTGGTATCAATATTTGAAGCTGTGTTCAATCTTCAAAATGCATTGGGTACATTTTCTCATGTGAATGTACCAACGGGTCACCGACTTGCTCTCCTAGGCTAATTTACGGCTGTATGACTGCCAACGTCCATGGAAAGGATAAAATCTAGGAGCTATCGTTATGGAACTGAGATCTTAAATTGAGGGGTTAAATCAAAACCCGGCAAGGCAGTCGATAATAGTGCACGCAATAATTGGCAATATGCAGTCCTGACCGTAATTGAAGCCGCCAACACTGGACGTATCTCCTTGCGGCGAGCTGGCACAAGTACTGGTAAGGTACAATGGACCCTCGGATATGGAGCCCCATCTTCACTATCCTGGCTCACTGAATACTAGAGGTCAGTAAAGTTTCAGGAACGTCAGCGTACAGTCATGATTGGAGATCATGGTGTGGTAGGCAAATCGTACCTGTAAGATAAAAATATAAATAAGTTTAGGACCCTTGAAGGTAAGGCTTAACACGCGGGGAACCTGCATAAGGAGGAGCTATGTATTTGATCTACGGGCCCTGCCGCGGCGTTATTGGTGCGCTATGACTACTTCGTACCTACAAGACAGAGCCGCTATTCCTCCCCAATTTTTTGAGTTTTGTCACTGTGATAGTACTAAGACAAGGGGCCAACTTGACACATCGCCGGTCCATCTGTCGCGCGAAACGATGGCAGCGGCTGGGGTTCAGAATTCAGGGTCCATCGCCGAACTCTTCTGCTCTTCTTAGACACTCCCTTCTTCAGATGACTATTTGAAGGATCCACCCTCCGGACAATTCATTGTCATGCCCTGGAGACACGACAGCTGCCAGCTTCTGTGGCAGTGGCCCCTGGCCAGGCCATTCGTTGTGCTGTTGCTGCTCTGCATCAGCCTGTTTCCCACCGGCTCCCGCGCATACCAGCCCGTGTCCGACGACACGCTGCGACAGATCCCGGAAGGCGGCCACGATTTTGACATCGACTCGGGCGCCCTGCTCGCCCCGATCTTGATCCCGCGAGTCCCCGGCACGCCTGGCTCGGCCACCGTCCAGCGCCACTTTGTCGACTTCTTCCGCGTGCACCTCCCCGACTGGCGCATCGACTGGTACAACTCGACGTCCAAGACGCCGGTGACGGGCAACCGCGAGATCCCCTTCTCGAGCCTCGTCTTCACGCGCGACCCGCCGTGGGCACTGCCCGGCGACGTGGGCCGCCTGACGCTGGCCGCCCATTATGACAGCCTGTACCGGCCCGAGGGGTTCATCGGGGCCGTGGACAGCGCGGCGCCGTGCGCGATGCTGCTCCACGTGGCGCGCAGCATCGACGCGGCGCTGACCAAGAAGTGGGAGTACATGCGGGAGAGCGGCGACGCCTCGTCCGGGCTCGAGGAGGACCGGGGCGTGCAGATCGTCCTGCTCGACGGCGAGGAGGCCTGGGAGACGTGGAGCGCGACCGACTCTCTCTACGGGGCCCGGGCCCTGGCCGAGACGTGGGAGGCCCACGCGTACCCAGCGGCGTCGGCACGCCGCTCGCCGCTCGGCGCCATTGACGTGTTTCTGCTGCTCGACCTCCTCGGCGCCCCGGACCCGCACGTCCCGTCCTACTTTTCCAACACGCACTGGGCCTACGAACGCATGGCCGCGGTCGAGGGGCGGATGCGCAAGCTCGGCCTCCTGCAGTCCAAGGCGGCCAAGCCGTTCCTACCCGAGGCCGAAAAGGTGCCCAACCAGTTCCTCCGGGGCTACATTGAGGACGACCACATCCCGTTCATGGTCAGGGGGGTGCCCATCCTTCACATCATACCGAACCCGTTCCCGGTGGTGTGGCACACCATGGACGACGACGGCAAGCACCTGGACATTGAGACAGTTGGCGATTGGGCCAAGATCATGACGGGATTTACTGCCGAGTGGATGGAGCTGGACGAGTACATGGATTCGCCAAAGCAGGCGTTCAGCAGAAAGAAGAAAGACTCGGATACATCTACTAGAGATAGAGAGCTGTGATGAGGGAGAGTAGAACTCATTTTAGTTGTTGAACATTTGATACCCCCAAGAGTAGAGTATAAATCAAAGAGCTCGAATTTGATGTCGGCTTCTAGCACGCCTGCTTATTGAGAAATTACTCAGATGTTATGTCACAATATCATGGCCATGTCATACTTTCGATCTGTCTCCAAGTATTGCCTTCACATAGTCTCTCACGTACAGGATGAACTTCTCGAAGAACGTAATCATTTCCCCATATTACTTAAAGTCTCCCCTTTTCCTGGGTCATGAATCCCTGTAAACCAGTTCCAAGTCCCCTAAACCCAATGGAGCGCTACACCATACTGGGAAACTCCGCCAAGAACTATCCCCAGCCCCCCAAGCTATCCTGAAGCTATGAAGCAGGGACCCGCTGTGAGGTCCGGGGATAGCTTACCGAGATCAAACACTGACAAGCAAGCTTCCGGCTTCCACCGCTGTGAGATCCCCGCCAGGCACGGCTCTTATCGAACCTCGTGAGCAGCAGTAGAGAACTTTATTCAGTATTTGCCAGGTAATCGAATCACGGATGACCAATACCAATCTCTGATCTCTGGTTCTAAAACACTCGAAGTGGTGACCAGCACACGTATTACAAAAGAAACACTTGGGTCATCCATGGACCATACTACAGATTACCACTGATTCAAGAACCAAACTCCAGTCACCCATTCACAGACTATCTCGCGCCAGCAACTGGGGGTCGCCCCACCGATGAGATCACCTTGAAGCGCTCCAACCATCTATCTGCACTTCTTTTCTTTTATTTCTCCGTCTACGTGTACCTGCTTCATTCATTTCGGAGCGATTAGAGGCCAGCAAACTCAAGTCACCCAATTGACTTTTTCTCAACTCTCTTTAAGACTCACCAGTACCAGCATCTCGGCACTACCAAGATACTCTGTACTTCGTACATATCTCTCCTCAGGTCAGGATTGAGATAAGAAGGAACCCAGGAAATACCATCTAGACAACACCATGCTTCGTTGGTGAGTTTATCGCCATGTGGCACCTGCATGCATTCATCCGCGACCAACGCGCTCTTGCCCTTTCCTCCACGCCCCTTTATTTGCAGCAGACTACCTCGGGCGATATCATCATGCCCTCAAGAATGACAAGCGCTCACAAATTGGCAGGTACCAAGCCAAGCTGGCCGCACGGCCGCTGCTCACGCAGAGCATCACGACGGCCGTGCTGTTCGCGACCGGCGACATCACGGCCCAGCAGCTCGTTGAGAAGAGGGGCTTCGAGAAGCACGACCTCACGCGGACAGGACGCATGTTCCTGTATGGTGGTGGTACGTAACTTCTACCTGTTCGACGTTATCACGGGGCTGCCCTTTGGGAATCTTGGCCCCCATTGTCGTTCACCAGCGCCTGGCTAGGCTTTGTCTGGCCACTGCATACTTCCACGCCTCCCACACTGTTCGCACATGGAAGGCACCCTCAAACTAACACGCCTCACAGCCGTATTCGGCCCGGCCGCCACGACGTGGTTCAAGTTCCTGCAGCGGCGCGTGGTGCTGCGCAATAAGAACGCCGAGATCCTGGCGCGCGTGGCCGTCGACCAGGGCGTCTTCGCGCCCACCATGATCGGCGTCTTCCTCAGCAGCATGGCCACCATGGAGGGCGGCTCGCCCGCCGACAAGCTCGCCAAGAGCTACCTGCCCGCCCTCCAGACCAACTACCTGATCTGGCCGTTCGTCCAGCTCGTCAACTTCAAGTTCGTCCCGCTGCACCACCGCGTCCTGTTTGTCAACTTTATCAGCATCGGCTGGAACTGCTACCTCAGCTTCCTCAACAGCACCGGTTAGAGGGATGGAGAATGATGAGGCTAGGAAATTCGCTGAGCTTGGGAGTATATCCTGCTTGTAAATAGCAGGGGAGGGAAGAAAAGGAATCGCAGTGGAAAACAGCGCGGCGCTTCGGGAGTAGGAAAGAAGGGCGTGTCTTGCAGAACTCGGGATGCATAGCGTTTTCACTTTTTGAGCTTCTCTTTTTCGATCGGCATGCCACGATGAAAGCACTCGGGAGGCATGCCTATTTCAGATTCCTCGCGTATGGGCTAGATACAAATGCAAATTTCCTTCTGTAATCAAACCATCTTCGTTGAAAACATGGCAATGGGTTCATTGGTATATTGACCGTCCCTCGGCCGTAACTATAGACAGTGAATGCGAGGTCTTCTTGAGCCAATGCTCTGCACCGAGACCAAGTGACTGTGACATGAACATTTCCATAAATTATCATTATATCTTCATCATAAAAAGTCGTACCGCCCCCAGCTCAATCCGGATATGTTCAAATATCATACAAGAGTGTTTTTTCTCTTATATATGTGCGTCATGTACAGATATTCAACATGTCGATTATGAAAACAAGAACTCTTTTAGTACAGGCGATCCCGAGAATTCGGGATTCAGCATGATACAACTACACACGGGTCAGCAGCAAATCTTGGGCAGATCAGTCTCGGGTGGGAGGGAGTAAGAACGTACTTGAGAAAATATTGCAGCCCAGCTCTCCTCTTCTCGAGGAATCTGGGCCTAAACTTGGAGATCAAGCTCTTTGGCGGTAGCTCGGGCACAGCCGCCTCGAAGTTGGGAAACGTGCGGACCAGCCGCCAGCGCAAGTCGTCAAACTCCGAGTATCGCTTGCGTATATTCAAATAGCTCCCCTGTCCCAGTATGTCAGTCCCTGTGAGACTCTGAACCGGTATTCAGTCCATAGCTTGACTTACGCTGAGAGTCTCGACCCTGATATTCCAAACGACAAATGCGCCAATGTTGGTGGCGCTGCCATTGACTACGACGTGGTCGGTAATGTCGACGCTCTTGGCCCAGCACGCGTGGTTCCTCTCGTCGATGCTGCTGTTTTCATTGTCCCGCAGGATGATGGCGCCCGCGAACGACTCCTCGGACGCTCTCGAGGCCGACCTGGCGTGGGTCGGATGAGACTGGTACCAATAGGGCGGCGACGTCACGGGCGATATGACGGGCGCATCCGCATCCGCCGCGGCGACAGGCGTACTGATGTTTCTGTCGTTCCCATCTGATTGCGACGTCCCCTGCCGTGCCGGGGACGTCTCCGAGTCGGTCTCCTCCGTGTCCGTCTCCGTGGCCGGCGGCGAGGGCGGCGTCTCAATGTTCGACGACGGCAGGATCTTGCGGGGTCCTAATGCGCCGCTGCCGCCGCTGCCGCCGTACGATGTTGTTGTCGCTTCTGACGCCATTCGGGGCGCAAAGAAAGGATACACGGGCCGAGGCGGCCGCAGATGTATTCGCTTGCGCAAGCTCACAGGACGTCGTCGTTGTCGATCGAGAAACCAAATTTGTGAGTACGGTGGTGAGATCGATTGCCGGCAGGGGTTCTGATCGTATGGTCCGGCGCTTTGTTGAGTCGAGTGGGTTGTTGAACGGAACTGTTCTCGAAGGGCGGATCTACAAATTTCTGGGGCGCGGGATGTATATACGGGGGCGAGGTAGGTCAGAGTACAGGCGTCGATGGAAGTATGCAATTGAAACAAACAGAGAAGTGCACAGTAGTACTACAAATTCAGAGATGGAGAGAAGTGATTGTGATCTACTCCTCGCTATCTTGGTGCAGGCGCAGAAAAAAATAATAAAGGGAGCCGATTACGTGTGCGGCTGTCCCAGAAAACAAGGCGTGTTATCGTTTCTGGCGGGTAGGTAAGGATACGTTTAGTGCCTTCTGCACTGACAACGCCCCCAAAACGGGAGAAAATGGGTCCATCTGCAGAGGCTGCAGGGGTTCTTTGGTGGTCGACATGCCGCCAATGTGCACGGTTGGGGGGTTCAAGCCAGCCAGGGGACCGACCGGGTCCAACTGCCGTTCAACGTCTCTGCTTGATACATTAGTCGCGGCTCTTAATATATTACCTACCATCCTTATTGGGACATCAGATGTTTCCATTACACCCTTTGAGTATCGGTGATAGGGAGACCATAGACCACCTTGTAATGCGAGGCGGAATTTTCACAGAAGTGTTGGACCCTTTACTTGTCAGTCAGTGCGTCGAACTTATGATAAGGAAAAAGAGAAAGAAGCGAATGCAATGACTAGAATATCTGGGCCGACTGTGCAAGTTGTCTTGTCTGACCATCATTGTTCAGTAGATGTGGCGTGGATATGACGATACTATTCGCATGCGTGCAGTGAATCCGCTTCGTCTCGGGAACTGAGAAGTCGGATGGGAGTTTATCAGTATATTGTCTGAGTAGACTGCTACTGTTAGTTGAATGAGTACCTGGGCTATCAAAGCAAACATTTGAACAGTACATCGTCTTTGTCACTCCCAGATGGCATCTTATTCATCAACCTCAGACGTTCCTCAGTTCCATACTTTCTGACGCTGAAAGCCGCTTTCCGTCCAGTCCCTTGACAAATCGAAGCCAAGGAGGAAGGGACCGTTTGGTGATAAAGGCATGTGCCCAATCGTGGTTTGCGTGATGAGGGGGTAGGTGCGTCCCGCTATGGGCTAGGTGCAGCAGAAGGCAGGACAATCACAGCTTCCACAAACAGAGATCATTGTCGAGTTCAAGGTCTTCGTCACAGCTAGGCAAACTTGATGATATCGGGAGATTGAAATCAGATGCCTTAGGAGGGTGGGATGGCAGTGCTCTGCCTGTATTTCTTCCTTTGCCCATGTTTCTTTCTTCTGGCATAACGAAAACGCATCATCACTTTTCAACACATCAACTCCTCAAGACCATCAACATGAGAAACTTGTTCCAATTCCAGTCTCTCGCCTTGGCTGCCGCTTCTCCCACCTGGGCAATTGGTGCCAACCCGGCGGAATGCGATACCGACTACATCTCTGGTCTTTCATCTGGGGACTTTTCTGCCAGTGTCTACACGCAATTTTGTGTCGAGGTCGACAGATTTGATGGACACCAACCCGTATCATGGACAGTCGACTTGAATGGGACAATGCTTGTCAACAATCTTCAGCAGACCCCATTCGCCGTTCAACCCGTCGCTCCAAAGTCCTCAGCCGCTTCTGGGTATACCTTTGACATTGCCTATAATCCGACCAACAAGGGGTTAGCATGTGTAGCCCGAAACACATGCACGGGAATCTTTGAGGGCTTCAACTCCAATTGCGGCCAGAACTCGTCTGGTATCGACCTGATGGCATACAAGGGGTCTCTAGGCTCCGGCTGTGGTATATACACGTACTTCATTGTGCCCCCGGAGCATGGGGATGCAGAGAGGCAATGCTATCCGCTCAACTTCTTTGGTTCGCACCACATGAAGGCACAGGACTGGGTGTTGGATCGCATGATCCGCGACCAGATCTGTAAACCGGATCGACCACGGGTCGCAGCTCGCGACAACTCCACGTGGCTACATGACCAAATCTACTGGGTCAATACCGTTCCCTACGTCTTCTCGGTTTCCTGGCTCAGTGGCTGCTACCAGAGGCAGATGGAATCCGACTTCAATTATCCTATCGAAGGGAATAATATTATCAATTGCTACCATCTATTATGGGATGACTATGCGAATTGTAAGCGCACCAGCAACCTCAAACTTGCCTCGAGCTGACTTGGACGTAACAGGTCTACAGAACGACGGCATTGGCGGCAATATCACGATTGGATGTGTTTTGTACGAATACAAGACTATCGATCAGCGCGTCAGTAGGGAAAGAAAAGAGAGTAGTGGCTCTGAATTTGGCAGGAACTGGTCAATACGGTAGAGCCGAGGGATCATCTGTATTTTCAAGTTTCTCAAGTTGTGTTTCTTACTTTGAATGGAGGCCTGCAGTCATGGTCATGTTCGTCGAGATTGGAGTACAGATCATTTGATAAGCCTCTTGTGAGGTCGAATATATGAGGTAGACGATGGAAGTATCAAGGCTTGGCCTTGGATGGATTACTAGATGCTTTAAACGTGTACTTGAGCATTCATGCCAATAAAGGAAACTTGCGAGTCCAAAGCCCGTGAGCCATATGCCATTATATGTATGCTAAAGGCTGCCAATTCCAACTTTCTGAGACCCGAACAGAACTTTCCACCCAAACCTACAGAAAAAACATGATGCTATCAAAACAGTGGCATGCTACAAGTGTAGAAGCACACAGTTTCCAAAACTCCTGGCTTTCCCATCAGACTTTACTGTATCGCACCCGGCCCTTTGTGCACCTTTGCCGCAACAAACAAATGAGGCTGATGTATGAACCCTGAACCAAGGACACAGCCGCTTTTTGTACATACTGCTGGTTCATACGCGCACCTGTAAACGAGTTGTTAGCAAGGGGTGCTGCCAGAGTTTTTGGCGCTCTAGTTAAGGTTCTTACTTCAAGCAATTCTTCCCGAAGCCTCCCGAACTGAACTTTGCACAACACCTTGCTCCCCTGACGACGGCTTGTACACACTTTCCCGCATTTTTGTCTTGCCATTGTTTTTGCTGTTCGTCCGATTCCATCTCATAGGCTGGCGAAAGATATCGAGACCTCGTGGCTGTAGCGTGATAGTTTCTTGACTCCCTTGATCACGCTTTTGATCATGGCCTGGTCCTCGACGCTCGTCACATTCTGAAGTGCTTCCGAGGAATGGTTCATGTAGAAGTTGACCCTGTGGACAACGCTCGGCGAGTTACAATAAATTGTAGCCTTTTGGATTGGGATGGTTTTGGAACGGTTCTGGGTAATCGACTGGCGAGCTAGATCAAGAGCGTGGATGAGGGCGAGCATTTGAGCTCGTTCAGGGGATGTGACGTTTTGGCCGACAAGCTGGTTGGCAGCCACGCGGACTTTGCGCTCTCGGTTCAAGGCCTTGTCGACCGCGCCCGTCTTTGCTGCGTGTTGGGCTCGTTGTGTGATTCTGATCTTGACACCACAGCGATGACGATAGTCGACGGCGGCGTGTGAGACCAAGGTCACCGGGGTAGAAGGATGTCCAGCCATGATTTGAAATCGCGTCTTGAATAGGGAGTTGTGGTGGGGGAACGATCGTGTCTTTAACGGTGAGTGGTATTGGAAGATTAACCGTGCTGAGTTGTGGTGGAGGAACGATCGTGCCTTTGACGCGGAGTTGTTTTGGAAGATTAATCGTGTCTTCAATGGTCAGTTGGATTGGAGAAACAATTGTAGTGATGGAGGAATAATGGAGGAATGTGATTTTTCCAAGCAGAAACCGGGTCACGCCAGATGTTTATAGTAAATCCATCGCAATCTGTGGGCGCCAGCTGCTATAAAATTAACTCTGATAAAAGTTTTGTTTATTATTGTATCAAGGTTTGGGCGCCAGCTGCTATATACTCTGATAAAAGTTTTGTGTATTATTATATTAAGGTTTTAAAATATATAACGTTAAGTCTTTACGTTCTGTGAGGACAGGCAGAGGAAAAAGAGTGGCCGGCCGGAGAAAGACCCCTATGGTATTTACGACCGCACATATACCGGCAGCCAGGAAAGGAAAGAGGCTTTAATGGCTGTGGATAAAGCTGCTTAAAAACAGAAAGGCGGCAATAATCGATCGGGATTGGAATTTATAAGATATTTACTTTTATTGCCGCAATATTGTTTGTTTTTGTTTTGTTTTTTCACAACTAAGAAGCCAAGAATCTCTAAGAAACGAACGTCGTCATTTTCTTCGCCCAATACTCAACATGACTTAGAGATTGCGAGCCGTTACACTTTTCGGCCGTGGATTTGGCGAGATCATTCAACGACTGTGCTGCTAATGGTCACCCAATGTGTCCCGACTGGAAATCCGTGCCAACAGAACTTATGAGCAACGCAACCCTCAAGCGTATACTCGAGCGCGACGGCTCGGATCCATAATTACTACAAGATCCGTTCGGGCTATGGAAGCCTGACGGACAACCGTGCGACCGGAAACACTTCCTGATAGCTGGTCAAAACAAGAAAGCACAAAAAGGAAGGCTCGAGTTTCCAGAGCATAGGGTAGTTGTTATTGGCCATACATCATCCACCATATCAAGGCTAGTCACATATATAGGCATTCGACAGGTAAACAACAATGATGAGGTCACGCTCGCGTCTGGAAAGAGGACAGTATCTCAACATTTGCACAGTCCTCGATCCGAAGTTACATTGCAAGAAACAGCGTCCTCGCCAGAAGCCAGAAGTAGTAATATTGGAGCAAGCACGACGTTATATACCACTATAGAAGAACTGCAGAACATCCCGGAAGAGTTAGGTTTCCAAAAACTTCAGCGTCCGATCGAACATTTGGCGATACCCAGCTGCGTAAACGTCGGGCATATCACGCCTTTTGAGGCTGATATGGATGCGGAAACACTCAAAAGTCCCCAGTCTATGGAGCTTTCGTGTTCGAATACAATCGTGGTTACTCCAGACTGCAGTAAGGAGGCTTCTCAGATTCCAAAGTCGTCGTCTCATAAGGACACGGAGCTGAGGCTGCAAGAGCCGTGTTCGCGTAGCATTTAAAATTAAAATCTGGCCTGCCTCCAACTTCAGCTTCCGTTATAACCCTGCGCAGTCTCTTACGCATGCCGAGCTGGTTGGTAAGGCTGTCATATAAATCAACATGTAGAATTCGCACATAGAGTCATGGTGTACTTACAAACTGCTTTGGGACAGCGTCAATCCAGCCGCCCATCTGGTACTGCTGATTATTCGCGGGGGTCAACCCCAAGTTATACTTCTGGGTGCCTTTGTAGTTGTACAAGAAGCTCATCGGGAAGGGCGGTTCAAACGGGGAGGCTTCATGAATACTCTCAATATCTTCCTTGGACAAGGTGATACCCAGAGTGTCAGGCAAAGCCTCAACATGACCAATAGTGTTGACACCCACTACGGGGAACACGTAGGGAGATTGGTGCCTCAGGTAGGCCAGCGCCTGACTGCTCATTAAACCCGATACATCATATCACAGCATGAGAAAGGAAACCTACCATGCCCTGTACTGTCGTCTTCTTCTCGTTGGCCAGTTTCTCCAAGGCATCGCAGAGCGCAATGTCTGGCAGGGGCCCTTTGCGGGACTCGGGATTCTCCGCCTGCTGCTTTCGCTGCTCCGTGGAGAGGAGTTGACCGCCGCCCAAGGACGACCACGTCGTGATGCCCATGCCCTGATCCTCGCACATGGGAACGATCTCAGCCTCCATGTCCCGGAATCCGGCGTTCCACTGGCCCTGGTACACAGAGAACGGAGTCATCCCGTGGGCGCGCGCGACTGGTGCGAGAGAGTTTTGTCAGCCCGAACCGATCGGATTTCCAGTGGGATCACGTACACGAGTTGGCTTTCACGACGACCCACGCTGGAGTGTCGGAAACACCCAAGTACAATACCTGTCTCGCCATGACGAGGCTGTGCAGATGCGTCATTACTTCTTCGACCGACGTCGCGAAGTCCCACCTGTGAGAACGGCATTAGTCCTCCTCCCGTCCCGAAATCACGGGGGGTAACGAGTCCTACCAGTGGACATAAAGGACGTCAATGTAATCCGTGCGAAGCTTCTTCAAGCTATCCCTCACCGACAGGTGCATGTTCTTGGCCGAGTTGCCGATAAAGTTGCTCTGGATGGGGATATTTTCCCGGTCGTACGACTTGTAGCAAGACGAGTACTTGGTCGCGATGACCATCTGGTCCCGCACGCCGCGCTCTTCCATCCACTGTCCGATCAGCGCCTCGGACTGCTCCGCGTTGTAGATGCTAGATGTGTCGATGAAGTTCCCGCCCAGGCCGTAGAACGAGTCGCGCAGAGCAAATGGGTCCTCGTTCTGCCCAAATAACTCGGACCATTGGCTTCCTATGCTGATGCCGCCGAGACAGATGCTGGACACTTTGACCGCGGCCGTGGGGGACAGGGCGCGGTGCCATCCCAACAGCGTCTTGGGCTTAGGAGGTGATTCGAAGAAAGACATGGCCGCGAGTGAACGAATAGTCTTGGCTTGGGAGTGCAAAGAGGTACGGTTGGTCACGGGGGAGTCGAATGCGTCTGGATTGCCGTGGGGTGGAAAGAAGTGTAGCACCTACTTATATGCGGGCCAGGAGGGTTATAATCATCGAATCTTTTGTACCCGGCCCGCTCTCTCGCACCCAAGACCGCGAGACAAACTCCGATGGACAAGTTACGTATAATAGTATTTCGTACAGACCAGAGAACCGCTCCACATGATGCCCAAGGACGGCCAATCGCTGAAATCATACTGTGTATAGTATACGAAGTAGTTACTAGTTAGCGTATGCGACCTGCTTACCATACGTCACCCTCCGGAATGCCATACTGGCCAATCAACTTGGGTCCGGGCCCCTGGGGCGGATGTAGCCGATATCCAAAATCGTTTGAACCTTGAAGTATTCGATGGTTAGTTCTACGATCAATACACAGTACTTGAAGTTTTGGCACGCCCTGGGGGAAAAAAATATTCGATGGCCGAGGACTCCAATGCTCCAAGCCCGGCCACCTGAATTGGAAGTTTGCTACTCTTGCGTTCCTCGACTGGACGATTGATAGCATGGTTGCATTGCTGGGGAGATTCACGGTACTGTATGTTTTTCTGTGTTTCTTCTTGCTGGATTTTAATCCGCAACGCAGGTTTGGTAACCATTCTTTAATAGTAGTACTACAAATGATGATATCTTAGGTTTCGGGCTTCAGAGGAGCCGTGTCCAGGTAGGCGCCAAAGAAAGAATCTCGTCCACCTTTGACTTCAGCCTCCGTCACAACCTTACGCAGTTCCTTATCGTCCTTCTCCTCCAATACAACATTGGCTGTTCCCACGTTGTCCTCCAAGTACTTGATCTTCTTGGTACCAGGGATCACAAATATGTTTGGGCTCTGCTCCAAGATCCACGCCAATGTGAGCTGCGACGGCGTGCATCCCTTTTTCGCTGCCAGCTCATGAAAGGTATCCACGATCTTCAAGTTCTTTTGGAAATTCTCGCCCTGGAAGCGCGCCATGTTTCGTCGGACGTCGCCCTCCTCAAAGTCATCTGAGGTGCGGAACCGGCCAGTCAGGATACCTCGGCCAAGCGGCGAGTACGCGAAGATCGCGATACCAAGCTCTGCACATGTCTTCATGAGGTGCGTGCCAGGAGCACCCTCGATTTCCAGCGTCCACGGGTTATACTCGGCTTGTATGGCCGTAATCGGGTGAACGGCGTGCGCACGCCGGAGCGTCGCTGAGGAAACCTCTGAGAGCCCCAAGTATTTCACCTTGCCTTCTCTATATCACGCTGTTAGCCTTCCTTTATACGAACCACTGAGATTATGGGCTGTTACGTACGTGACCAGCTGCTTCATGGCTCCCACAGTCTTCTCAATCGGAACGGCCTCGTTGGCGCGATGCATATAATACAGGTCAATGTGGTCGACGCCGAGCCTCTGCAAGCTCTTGTTGGCGCTTTCCAAGACGTACTCCGGGGACGAGTTTGTGATCATGCCGGAACCCTCCATCTTGAGACCAAACTTGGTCGCGAGGAAGATGTCGGCGCGGCGCTCCGGGTGGAGCCTGAACCACTTGCCCACGACATCTTCGCTGTCGCCGTAGATGTCGGCAGTGTCCCAGTTTGTACAGCCGAGCTCCCACGCGCGATCGAGAACCTTGAGGCGTTCCTCGTCGGACCTTGGCAAAGTCAGCACCTCACATGAACTCGTGGACAGTCAAGTCAGAGCAAGACTGTGGGGAAGGTCAACATACTCGGCCTCTCCATAGCCTATACTCATGCCCATCAAGCCAAAGCCTATAGCTGGGATTTTGGGACCGTTCTCGGTCAACTGGCGAAGAGGAGTTTGTGCAGGACGAGACATGGTGTATTTTGTGTGATAGATTTCGGTATCGAGTTCAATGTAAGGCCACGGCAGCCATCGCAGCCTTATATGTATAGGTATATTTTGAGTCGCGTGCGTCATGGTCTGACATATATGTCTTGGCTAACGGAAATATCGGGCTCCTTATGCAAGTGCCGGAGCTTACGGGTCTTAGGTCTTTCAGATCCGGATGTGTGAAATGACAGGTCCTAGAACCCCGCATTGAATGCAAAAACTCACTGATATCGGTTATAATTCTGGTCAATGTGTATTTTAATCCAAGTGAAGAAAAATTGCGGCAGCTATCGTGTAACGTCTCGGCGCGAGAATGACGAACATACATCTTGGCAGGAAGACAGACATGTTGGCGCCTCAGAAAGCCAGGCTGCGGGGTATCGCAGGGCTGAATAATGGCAGCTGTAGAGATGGCCACGATCAAGCAGTATGCCCTCATGGTATCGATTGATCATGTCGGCAAGCAAGTTTGCAATTTCCTTCCCGGAAAGGCGCCAGATTGACTGGCAGAGCCCGCGATTGGCGATGTGTGTTTGCTGAAGAATTTCAATATATTCAGAGTGGTCGGTTTGTATGTTTCCTTACCCATTCCTAGCTATCTGCTGTGGAGACCAAGAAACGGGCAACATGAATCAATACATCATCTTTTGGGCAATTCTGTATATTTTCTTACGACTTCGACGTTTATGGTCTTATAGTGCTGCCTATTGACAAATGCAGTGGAACAAGCACTAAGCTGCATTTGTCTTGTTGGTACGAGGTACTACACTAACCTAATAGTTGCGACAGGGGCCTGGCTGCTCATGGGCTTAAAAGAACCAAGTTCCAACATGGATTCCTCATTCTTTTACTAGTATTCTATTATACAACACCTCGCTCCCAACATTTGTAATGGCACCAACAACACGATCGGCTTCGCGAAAGACGAGGCTATCATCCTCGACCGTATACCCAAACGTCAAGAAACGCGTCAAATCTGTTGCTCAACCCAAACCCACCATCAAGTCACCAGCGCGACGAAATACACCTGGAAAGAAAACCGTTGGCTCGCCACCCATGTCGTCGCCAAAGCCAACCGCGACACCGGAGGGCTCATCAACAGCCTATCGTTCAGAACGTCCGGTTCTTGAATGGGTTTCAGTCGAAAGCTCGCAATTCAGGAATATCGCAGAATTGTTGGAGCTGATGGATGTTTTACGGGAGATTCGCCGCCAGCCAGGCTGTGTCAGTGCTCGCCGACAGAGTCGCGACGAGTTTTCTGCACCTGAGTACTTTACAATCGGTTGGTTTGCATATAACTTCTCCAAAATACCTACATATCGATCAGAATCAATGAAACTGACTGTTGGACCATTGCAGAGTGGCATAAATCCACGGACAGGACACGGTTCCTCGAGTCCGAGGCATCGAAGCGTTTTGTTCGGGCTGTTCAGGAGGGCAATCTACGACAGGCCCAGTTGGTCAGGCTACCTCGTGGGGGTTCCTGTAGTTTTCATCCCGGGAATCCAGACCTGACTTATGATTTTCGCGAGGTTTTAACTGCCTATTTCCCCGAGAACTTGCCCGATGCAATGACCCAAGCTTTGGATCGGATCAAGGGGCCGTTCACAATGGGCGGACCCATATCGGGTTACGAATTCAAGCGCCCGTTCGATTGGATTCATGAAGGGCTGCTGGGATACATCCACGGCTGGGCAGACGAGACAGTAGATTATCAGGGACAGCCTGCACGTCGCATGATTTGCATGCTCAAATGGTTCGATGAATTAGCTCAACGGCAATACAAAGAAGAAGCCAGATGGCCGAAGCGCACCCCCGATGGACGAACTATCGTGTTGGCTATGGACGTCTTTTTGGACGACCTCAAGGATTTGGGGATGCTTGGATATGAGACTCGAAATGTCGAACTCCTAGAAGTTTATAAATACTACTGGCCGGGCGACCCTGGGTATGATATCTATGTAAGTAGCCTTGACGACCTCAATAGACACCCAGCTTGAAGATAGACTCGAGTAAATCCCGTTCGAATCCAATATAGAATGGGGAATCCACACCATTGCCTCGTATGGTGTATCCCTTTTACCGTCCCCCTGCCAATTACAACAGCATCAGATGCGTCTGGGCCAGCTCAGCCAACTTTCCACTTTCTCCAAGCACTCTGGAGTGGCAACGAGTAACTCAAATCTGCAACCCAAGGCTTCAATCGATTAGCTCTGCATCGCATAGACTGAGCTGAAACGGATTTCTATGGGCTGGCTGGAGTCACAAGCTTGTATCCTAGCAACGATGACTCCAGCGAAAGAGAAGGCTCTATACATGTTGGTCCCGACTTGTGGACGGACAAGACACAGGAGACATCATGTGGCCCTACCTGCACAGCAGCAGACCCTCCTTTTCTGCCTGTAGCTCGGGCAAAGGAGTCTGTTGCGCGGAAGACTCTCGATGGGACTGCTTAACGCGGATCTGTCTCTAGCGACAGTGCCACTGGCTCAGTATGATGACCAAGCAATTGTCAAATTGCTTATATGTCCCATGTTGCACGAGATGAACAATTGTTAGCCACCAATGTACGACAATTATTATGCAAGGTCCTCGCAGGCCATGAGATGAGGAATGTCGCTGTGGGCTTCGACAAGCCGCTGCACTTGCCATCTTCTTGTCCAGAACGTGGCTAACTTAGGTACCTACGTATGGGTTCGTCCTGGCTTGGGCCTGGACCCTTGGTAGGATGCAGCCTTGTGCTCCTTGATTTCCTCCCACCTTCCCATTGATTTGGGAGAGTGAGGTGTTTGTCATATAGTTATGAATAGAGCAGAGGCAAGAGCAAGGCGAGCGACTGGTGTCGAACAGTGTATGTCTACCCTTCTCTCTGAATCAAACGTGAATTCCCGCAACACAGTATCCGGAACAAAAAGGAGTTGTAGGGAAGCCACCACCATCGATGGTGTCACCTGCCGTTTATTTCAGGGTGCCATGATGCCTCTCGAAAGAAAACGCCCCCCAGACTACCGAGGTACCTAGGCACCCGGGAGATCTAGACCCGGCCGACCCAGCATGAAGCAGGTGCAGTGCCGGTGCGGCTGCCCACACCGTAGAACGATTCTTCCGTCTAAGCTATCCTGCGAGCCCGTCCCATCCATCCATCCATCAAACCAAAACAAAACAAACAACAAGACACCGAACACATTCAAACAGCAGACACCTCGAAGGCAGACATCCACACATCTCTACTTACACATCTCTACTTACACATCTCTATGAATACATCTCTACGTACACATCTCTACTCACCCAACTCTATTTATGCATCTATACCTACGCATCTATACCGCCGCATGCGTACACACAAATACTTTCGCCGAAACAATAACATGGCTTGCTCTGGTCGTAAGTATCTTTTTGTCGTCGTCATGGACTCGCCTCGTCATGGCCTTCCCCTGTGCACTTCTGTCTACCCTCCGCAGTTTCCTAGTCCTATCCAACCCACTTCCCAAGCTTCCGAATATCCACATGACTGACATATTGCTTTTAGTTGTCGAACCGATCGAGAGCTGTTTCAGCTCGAAAAGGAGACGCACAGCTGCTCGCTCGGCAAGAATGGCTGGACACCAGGGGCGCGCACCCCGCAAAGCTGCATCTAGACCTCAACAAACAAGGTCGAGTGTGCCTAGATATACTACATCAGGCACCCAAACAGCCACGTCCATGCCAGCTGCCAGCCTGAAGACATCACCACATCACTACCAGCATCAGATGAGGTAAACACCAGCGCCACTGCTGAGAAACCCAGACTCTTATCAGCCACAAGTCCTGATAGATTGCGCGTCTGGGGAGGCTCGTCGCACTGCACAGGCACAAAGCCATCAGCCCCCAAGGAACTGGAGGCTGTCAACACTGCGTCAAAATCAAAGACAATATCTTTATGATATCGAGAATGAGAAGATATGTGACTACTGGTTGCCAACAGACTCGGCCTAGTGTATCGAGATATACGACAACAGACACACAAACGGCGCCTCCTATGAGGCACAGACCCTTGCCACGAACCAACGTTCTTGAGTACTTTATCACGTACTCTAAGCACTTTGCGTACTCTTGACACTTTACGCACACACAAAAACACTCTCTCGACCATCCAAAAAATGGCTTGTGGACGTAAGTTTTTATTTTCCACCGTTATAGACTCGCACAGTGTTTTTTGCACTTTTATCTAGCCTATCCCACTTATTTCCCAAGTTTTCGAATATACACATAACTGACATTGCTTTTAGTTGTCGACGCTATTAAAAACTGCTTCAGCTCCACGAAAAGAAGAACGGCCGCTCGTGGCCAGAGAATGGCAGGCCGACACCCTTACCACTTCAAAGGCACTCAGACGTCTATCAGCCTTAAGTGCTGATAGATTGCGCATCCCGGGAGCCACGCCGCACTGCATAGCCCCAAAATCATCAGCACAGAAGGGACTGGAGGCTGTCGCAACTTCGTGAAGAATAGACACAGGGCACACAGCAGACTTGCGGTTATAATGGTTACAGTGTATTGAGCTCACCTGATGTTATCGGAATTTTCGTCCGAATGCAAAGACTTTCTCTCCTGACTTTCGCGCTTCCGAATGTAGTGAACTCACTCGCTGAACATAATGACTTTTGCAATGACAACTTTTGTGGTTATAGTGTATTCATTGATGTCATCTGATTTTATCAGACCCTTGAATTCCATCTCAACTTGCCCAACCATCTCAACCTGCTCAATCATGTCAATTTTCCCAGCCATCTCAGTCTGTTTCACCATCTCCACCTGCTCAACCAGCCACGTCGACACCTACATGCGTGATGACTTGTTCTTGCGCATGGTACGGTGTCCCAGTTGGACGCGGCGTTTTTGGTCTGGCTCTGACCAATTGTTGGCACGGAGTTTTTGGTGTGATTGAAGACAAGCCATGGGGTAGTCTGGCCCAGCACTGTTATCACATCTTTTCTCATGCTCGAGATCATGGAGATACTGTTTTTGGTTTTGACGAAGCGTCGACAGTCTCCAGTCTCTTGGTGGCTGATGATCTTGAGGCTGTGCAGTGCCACGAGGCTTTCCAGATGCGCAATCAGTAAGAACTTGCGGCTGGTAGTAGTCTGGGTGCCGTTGCAGCGGCGCAGGCTTCTGCCTTATGTAAGGCTGGTATGATGCTGAGGCTTGTCTCCTTGTGCTGTGTGTTTGCAAAGGAGGGGCCGTCTGCGTAGCTGCTGATGTGTATCTCGGCTTTTGCCGGCCAGCCATGCGCTCTGATCGAGCGGCTGTTTGCCTCTGCTTCTTTGAGGGGAAGCAACTCTTGACGAGACTTAACACTAAACAGAGCAATTTTGTCAGTTATATGTGTATTTGGAAACTTGGGAAGGAATCTGAATAGGGCTGGGAAACTGCGAAGGGTAGACAGAAGTGCAAAAAGCACTATACGAGTCCATAACGGCGACAAACAGATACTTACGACACATTTTGGTTGTTATGGCTTGAAGGGGTGTGAGTGTGTGTGTGTGTGTGTTTACACGTGTGTGAGAGAGTGTGTGTGTTTACACGTGTGTGAGAGACAGAGTGTGTGTGTGTACACGTGTGTGATGGTGGTTAAAGTGTTTGGAGTGCTTTAACAAGACCAGGAAGTGCTTTAAAATGTACTTAAAGCGTGTGAGACTGTGGTCTGTCACTTTTAAGTGTTCAAGATGTTTAAAGTGCGTAAAAAAGTGCTTAAGAACGTTGGTTCGTGAATGTTTACGCGAGTTTCTCTCTCAAAAAGTGTGATGAAGATGGGATGGTCAAAACGGGCCTCTCTGGAAAATTCCTGGAAAAGGGCCTATACTTATAGACGAAAGATCTCCTGAATGGGTCTATTCATCTTCCAGTCCCTAGCAACCGTGTGGCCGGCGTGAGGTCGGGTTGTCATGGCTCTTCGGTTGTCCACAAAGCCTATCTTGCAACAGGCCGATCGAGTGGCGTTGGACGGCGGGCCGGGCCCCAGATGAGTGGTTTGCAAAGGGCTTCCATGGCCTTTGCAGTATGAGCTGTATGTCTTCAAAAACTGTCCAATACTGTTTGCTTCTCGCTTTAGTATGGTCTGCTCGCGTTGCAGAATGAGTTCTCGAGTAACAGTTTGGTTGCGTGGGCTCTCGAGACGAGTTGTGATCTTCCTCGAGCGGCTCAGACAGGATGAGGAAGAATGACGGATTGAAGGTTCAAGTATTTTGCAGGTCGGTGATTTGGGAATATATATACCCTTTTGTAAAGACGGATTTGTCTTAGTCCGTCGGGGTATTTGTTGATTTGGTCACCGTATAGTCATCTCGGTCGGTTTTATAGCGCCACTGCGTAAAGAAAGTTTATTAATGCGCAATATGGTCAAACAGCAGAGCTTTAGACTTAGTGTGACTCATAGTATTGATTCTATTCTGAGCTATAGACCAATCACCCAACACGTCCTAAGCCATGATCATAAAAGCAGGCTGGCCAACCTCCGGAAGATGTTTTTCCGACTCTATTTGGTGGTCAAGGTTTCCAAATAAAAGCAGCATCACCGGCGAAATTTATGGAAGAGCAGCGAATAAATCGAATAGCATAGAGTAGAATGGAAGAGATTGGTATCGGGAAAACGTCGAAGAGGCCAGATCATCCACTTCGACATGGAGGCGCAAAGGCTCGCGGAGGAGGAGAAGCTCAATCGCCTCGCTTCCACGGCCAACTTTGGCAGATGCCCCAGACTGACCCTTGCACCACAGAAATCTATGACAGGAATGCTGCTCCCTTCTTCTTTTGACGTCAAATAGCACGAGTACTCTTTGCGGAATGGTTTCCTAGTTTTCTTCTCCAGGACCAAAGCCAGAATACTCTACGCCAAGTAATTTGCGCTCTGTGGCACCAGATCTTTTTTCCAAGAGATGCTTACCATTGATCAGGGACTTCGCACAAGATGTTCTTGTCAACAGAGAGTGGCCGCCCAAAACGTGACCGCATCGTTATTAAAGATTTCGCGCATAATTGTTTTTAGCATGCTATCGACAAGGCTGATATTTCGCGAGGAGAATATATGATCGGCAACTAGCATCCTTTGATTAAAACCAGTCGGCTGTGCCGCGAATTGCTCAATCTCGTGATCAACAGCGTCTCAACACAGGTCTGATGCTATCATGTAGGAAACCATATCATTTTTGCTTCTATTTCTCATGTGTATGAGATCAGGACGAGGACGGTTTTGACTTCCGGGATTGCGTGCGCATAGAAAGAACGTAGTCTAAACAGTGGGATTACCCGGGCAGAACAAATGACCATACTACATCAACTGGGCGTGGAGTTTCACCATTCCCATACTTGATGCGTTCTCTCCCTAGTAGTCCAGGTACACCACCAGGTCAAGAACCGACAATGCTGAGCACGCACCACAGAGTCAAATCGGAACGAAAAAGATTCATGAATTTTTGGGGATGATTATTTTCTTACAGAGGGCAACAGCATGCTCCTCCTAAGTCTGGACTTCTACGTGCACAAAACTTGTCCAAGAGTTGGTTTGTCTCTGGGAACAGGGTTCGTCGTGGGGATATTACATAATCTTGGGCAATATAATCATATTACCTTTGAAATATTTTATCATATGGATGCTTTCCGTGAGGTACTTTTTTAACAATCATATATTGGCATGTTGTTATTGCAGATACATGCCTAGCTACTTCAAAACTCCGACAACAACCCGACGTTCCAAAAGAGGTGGCATTCCCGGGCAGCTGAGTCTGCGGCTCAAACACGGTGGGATGCCAACTTCACGATGCCTTCCAATAACTACTCCTCATGATACCCATGAAACGGCTATCAGGGGAGGGCACGAGGGCGACTCTTACGGCTGGATCCGAACAACCCTGCCTTGCCATTTTTTCTCGCTATCAAGACCTGTATTGGCAAGGCGCGAAAAGGCGGCCGCTGCAACCTCGCGGCCACCCCTGTTTTTATATGCCCCATATGGCAGCGGTAATCGCTCTTGTGGCGCTTCTTCTTTCCCTCCCTGCAAAGTTACCAGTTTCCCGGCGAGATAGGGAAAAAATGGCCCATATAAATTGTGGATTGAAGGCGATGGGGTCCAGGAAGGACAAGAAAAAAAGGATCCAGGCAGGTTCCAGTCTGGGAATTCTCGGCATTCACGAAACTCCATATGTAGCTCTTCCATATACCGATCGTCGGGTCAATCAGTTGCAAGGATGTCCAGAATACTGTTATGTCATGAAAACTCGGCTGTGATATTTGGAATGTAGGTGTATGATCAGAAGACTGTTCAGCCGTCTTCAATCTACTCAACTGGTATCAGATTTTCAGCTGACCAGTTGAGCAAACATCGCTGCACGTATGAAGTAGGTACACATGACAACCTGGACAAAAATCCAGAGAGCTGGTACGGAAAGTACCGAGTGGAGTGTTCTCAGGTGAAGTAGCAAGGGGGCACAATGTAACGCTGTGCGTATGCACTGGAGATTGGCGATTGGCTGTCGAGCGACGAGGACGTTGGTTGATTTGGCATTAGATTGAAGGTATAGTGAATGGATCTTACTATCTAACGAGAGATCCGCGAAACAACCACCTCCTTGCCTTCCAGCAAAGGGGGAAACAAAAATCACCATGGTATCCCGATACTCCTACTTGCGCCAGAAACCCCGACCCATCGCCAGAACACGGCACCCGTAACGCATATGCTCCCACTGGTCATAATCCGTACAACCGATATCATGCAACCGAGTAATCGTAATCCAGTGTCTTTTATCGCTCCTCATTAACATTTATTATGTCCAACATGAGCCGCGCGGTCTTTAATCCATGAGCTCAAACTCCGGCGGTAGCGGCCAATCCTCCACCCAGGCTTGGATGCCCTTGGCGAAGACATAGGGTAGTTGTAGATTCCATGCGTGAATCGCCTCGCGGACGATGTAGCCGCGCGACTTTAGGCCTTCGCCGAAATTCATGTCTGACGCGAAGAGCATGGCGCAGTCCCGTACGCCTTCGACGTCGTCCTGTTTCCCGCCCGCCAGCATGCATATCCGGATGCCCTTCTGTGCAACCTCTTCCAAGGCCTCGCGCTGGAACTCGGCAGTCTCTCTGTTGCCGAATAGGGAGAGCCGCGTGGTTGTGTTACGTTTCACTTCCTTCAGTAATTGGCTGTTCTGAAACTCGGGCGCCCATCCGGAAATCTTGAGGAAGAAGCTGTTCGGCGAGTGCAGCGCCGCCAAGAGCCCGTATTGTACTAGACGGGGATTCCGGGCCGTCTTCAACCGCATGTCGCGCAGCGGGAATGATCCCGAGGTCATGATGCTAAGGACGACTTCTGGATGCCGCCGCGCAATCTCCATGGACACATAGCCGCCTGTCGAGATTCCAACCAGATGCGCGCGTCCTCCATGTGCGTACTTCTTGATCAAGTCGACCACCAAGTCGGCCGCCAGTGCAAACGAAAAGGGCTTGATGTGTCTTGAATTCGAGTGGTGAGGCAGGTCGGGAATGAGAAGGTGGTACTCGGTCAACTTTGGTACGACGTGTGACCATTCGAGATGGCATGAGAACAGAAGATGCAATAGAACCACGGTAACCGGCGCATACGGGTTCCGCGTCTCAAAAAATAGCTCCTTCGGGCCGTCCTCGCAACACGATTCACTCTCGGTACTCGATCCCGGTGGGTTGGTGCTGCTTAATGACCATGTGCTATCCGCGTACGAGCCCTTGCTCGACGCCACACTTCCAACGCTCGTGTCTGTTTCGCCCCGGCTCCTGGTAGGGTAGACATTTGCGAAGGCTTGCTGGCGAGACGATGACCTCGAAGAAGGCATCGTCGCTCTTTGCATAGAGAAGGATGAGTCTGGCGAGATCGCCCTGGTATGGTCAAAGGCCTCGACCCTGTCGTAGTCCATGGGACGAGGCATCACTGCTATTTGATATGATGCCTTGCCAAGAAGCCGATCGAGTTGCGTTCGAGGTGTCGACAAAAATATTCAATGTAAGCTCGTTATGCGTCCGGGTGTGGTTGTGTATGCCGTTGGGAAGTCGTCGGATGAGTATACTTGAGTAAACAAGTTTAGTCTAGAGGCAATATGCAGAAAGGACAAGAAAAAAGAAAAGATTGACGAGTGTGGTAAGAGTCGGCTGAAGAGAAAAAGGCAGAACAAACAGCCCTCCGCCGGGTTCGCCAAGTACCGGAGATGACAGCTTCTTTTAAAAGATGGACCAGTCGAATTATGGAGAGATTCCCCAGGATGCAACGACGTTGACGCTTGATATGATGGCGAAAAGCGACCCAACGTGCCTAGTCCCTGGTGCGGCCCACCAGTATGTTTGTCTGATACGAGGGTTACGAGTGAGTGCGAGCCGGCACACCCCTCGATGGGGTTTTCTGGTTATCTGTGCCCATGCCACATGGATGAGAGGCGGAACGGCCGTCGGCCATGCCAACCTGCCAAGGGCTGCCTTTACTGCGTAGGGTTGTACAGTACCGTACATGCTGCCCTGATCTGCATCGGGAACAGCTGGGGAAAACCCAGCGGAATCCAGTGACGGTTCCCAGGCACCAGGTCGACGCTTTGGGACAAGAGCCGGCGCCTACTTTCAAAACGTAGGGCTTCAGCTAACCTCTAAGCACTACCCTCTAGGCCCGGGCGGAAGCACCGTTCTCTGACTGGTCCCGTTGCACGAGCAATGACTAGCGGATCGTGATTCGACGTTGCCGTCACACGTCAAACTGAAGTTGGAGGGCCATAGCAACCCTACTACCGTACGGTACTTGCCCGTTCGTCTATACTAGAGCCTAGGGCCATTGATGTATGTGCGTACGTGTGCCTGGCGTGTGGTGTGGTGTGTTGATGGATGCCGGCACTGCTGGTGGTGCTAGGTGTCGTCCGAATGCCGCGGCGAAAAAGAGGGCGATCGATGGTAGCCCGGAAGCTGGGTTTTGCGATCGGCAACGAGACGTTTTCCCTCCTCGCCCTCTTTCTGCCCTTGCTGCGATGTGACACCACCGGAGCTGCCTCTCCACAGGCATTGTACCACTCAACCACTACTACGCGATAAATACTACCCATCTCAGGACCAGGGTGCTCGCATACATAGAAAGATCCGCTCGGATGGTTCACCTGGTCCGTGGGCCCCAGGAAGTCAATCTCAATCAAAGCTGAAGTGAGGTCTAGCGCCGACAGGGATCAAGATCGATCTGTAGATCTAGGCCCAAAACTGACCTGTGTCCTGGCTATGGCTTTTCTGCATGCACGCAATCACAGCCGACGGGGGCCCGTAGCGAATTGATTGTGGTACTATCGTGTCTTTTTGGCGATGCGGCTGAGCTTGGCTGGCATATGGACGAAGCCATCTTGCCAGAGCTGGACAGGCGCTCCTCGGTAAGCAGGGCCGGGACGAGGCATAATTGACAGCTTTGTCCGTGCGGGCAGAGCGTGGTGGACAGTACAGTACCTATGTAGGCAAGAATCATGGATGATCCGATATCCTAGGGCTCCGAGTAGACGGGTATGTAGGTAGGTGGAAATGTCGTCTTCCCATTGTTTGATTCGCAGGTGGTACGAAGCACATCAGGGACTAGTCCGCTTGAGGGCAACTGCATGCAAGGCATGTGTCCGAGGGTCGACATCCATCCTCGAGCGGCTCCACAAAGATGGCTTGCAGTTGAGTGAGCAATTCAATGTTTGACAGACCCGACGGCCTGGGTTGAGTCTTGCCGAGTGACCCTCCCTCCTACGCCCTAATCATGACCTGATGACGCTTGACTTGGTGCTGTGGTTCGGTTCACGTCGAGGCAAACCCACTCGTCTCAACAGGAAACATTGTGTTTGTTCAGCAAGAAGGGATTCCCGTGTCTCTCATGGCCGTGACCCGAGCTCTGGCACCTGACTAGTCGTCCTTGGAGTAATTGCTGGAGGAGCTAGAAAAATATGAAACAGAAACGGCGGGAGGTTAGAGACGAACTAGAAGCAGAACTAGAAGCCTCAAGATTTGCAGTCCAGGCAAGGCTGAATGGCTCTGCGCGGATCTCATGACTGCCCTGGCATTGGTGCACTGGTTGCCTTGTGTCTTACGTCTGTCTGTATGTCAAATGCGTCATCTATTAGTATGTAAGCTACGGATACTTTGAGCTCGTCAGCTAGCTAAAAATGAAGAACGGGAACCGCTTTGCTCTTTTCTTTTTTTTTCCCGTCATAGTTGCGATATCGTGAACAGAGGATGCATGCTTCCCTTTCTCAATCTTGCGAACAGCAGACAGTTGTGTTTCGAGGCTTCGTATCTTTGAGGTCGGACTAGTAGAACATCATCTCTCTACGGCTATAGACAGCATGTACGGATCACAACTCCGAGACACCAGAATTGAATGTTTGACTCTAATTTCTCGAGATATATGAAGAGACTTTGTGTGTTTAAAACTTGTGTTGAACTTTTCAGTGTTCTCAGCCGTGCCAGTTCAGCCTTGTTTGGTTTTTGGAGATCGCATGTGTGTACCGAGTACCTAAGATTACTGTAAGGTAGTGGTAGTGTACCTGGACGGGGGCAGAACGCGGGACCTTTCAATGTTAATTACGGCCTCCAGTGGACCTGAGGCTCGCTGATCTCATTGCTCACAGCGCTAACGACGCGTCGCTAACCGTGCATCTGGCCTTACTATCTGCATTAGGATTTGTGTAGGTACAGTAAAGGGGCTTGCTGTGCGTATCAATCAACGCATGCCAGGGAGCAGCTCACAATCCATCTGTCTATTCGCGGTCTGGTGACGGCATGAGGTATCACAGAAACTGCTCTTGACACACTGCAGTTGTTTTGTTGCATCCCACTCATCCCACTTCAGGCGTGCATACGTAAGACTGCCTCAATCGCCCAAAGAGCGCGTCCAAGCAAGCTCCAATTTCCAACCAGTCTGGGCACGAACCTTAGCAGCCAACGGACGCTGCACACCTCCCACCATTGGGACCACATACCACCAACCTACACAATCGCAGCAAGTCTGCCATCATTCAATCGCCGTTCCGACGAGCACAAGACCCTCTTGCCGAAGCTGTCCCCGTTGCTCTGTGTGCAGTTCTTCGACGACTCACTTTCGATATACTCGAAAACGACTGCTTTAAGATGCTCATGCAGCTCTCGAAAAACGACTAGCAGCAGACCCCCCTTGAACGCGGCGCATCGCCGACCACGAGGTCTTCCCAGATTGCCAAAGCAACTTGCTGGTAACAGCCCAAGTAGCCAGGCAGTATGGGATCGCCAGACAGGGGCGAGTCGCCGTCGCCGATGTCACAAGCTCTCAACCTCACGAATCCTACCCAGTCGTCCCAGCAGCAGCGACCGCCGGTCCTGGGCACATCGACTGGCCCTACTACACCTTTGACATCTCAGTCCAACGACTACCTGAGCGCCAATGGCACTGCCCTCGAATCCTCGTCCAGGGACGCGCAGCTCGAGGCGTTCGATTATCTGAACGGGGGATTGCCTCATGTCGATCCCTCGCCAGTCTCCGCTACCGTCAATGGCTTGCCAGAATTCCCGCCCGCAAGAAGCTCAGCAACGCCGAGGAAAGATCTATCACCAAGAACTATAAACGATGGCACTTCCACTCCGCCAGAGCCCATCTCTCCTGGTCGGCGCAGTGTGCAGTTTGCACGAGCAGACACCGTCCTGGACCCACCACCTCCGATTTCCACAGAAACTACACGCCAAGACTCGTGGGATGGTGATGTCTCTGGTCGGTCTCGGAGTGAGAGATTCGTTTCCCGACTCAAGTCGCTGGGTGTCGCTGGGTCCTCACAGACACCGAAGCCAGCTGGGTCATCTGAGACCCCTCTGCCATCTGCGAGTACATCACCAACCATGTCCCGATCCCATCGCATCCCAACTACGACTGCGGAAGAGGGTAGTGATGCCGATGTGGACGACAGTGAGGACGATGAGGTCTCGAGAAACCAGACCAAGCCATCCAGAAGGAAACGGATGAAGCATCGGCTCAAGACATTGGACCTGCGCCCTCCGCCCAAGATTGACGGCGATGACCTTGACTCCCCATCCGAGGGCCGCTTTCGCACCATGATGCGTCGTTCGACTATGCCGGACGCCACTGAACAACGAGCAGGAATGTCCGAGGGAGAGGGCCGCGATCACTTGGACCGTATGCGCCGTGGCAGCTCATGGCTGGCAAGATCCCGGCAAGATCCCGACATGGAAGGCGACTTGCCTGAACCACGAATTCCTGGCCATCGGCGGAGAATATCTGACATACTCGGCGGTGGTGTGTCTGATGGTGACGGACTTGCCACCCCTCGGCGACCACGATTTGCTTCGGACAGAGCTACTACCTTTGGAGCGCAGACGTGGAAGCAAATCACAAGGACACTAAAGGCACTCGGAGGAGGCAGAAAACCCGCTGACGCTTTCGATTTTAATAAGTCTGCGGAGCTCATGGCCGAGTTACGAGCCGTCACACCCGCAGTTGTGATCCTTGCCAGCATGTTGCAAAGGGACGAACATGGCTATAAAAGAATCCCGGTTCTCCTCGAGCAGCTCAAGATCAAAATCATTGACAGTCAACCGGATAAGGGTGAAAGCCAAAAGGGACACAGCGAACGGCACTCTGTGTTTACCTTCAAATTGGAGTACGGCAGCGGACCCAGCCAGATGAGCTGGACTATCGAGCGGTCCGTATATGAGATCGCCGATCTCCATACTCGCTACAGACTGTCACTTGGTGACAAGAATCCCCTGCAGCAAACCCAAGCAACACTGAAGCACAAGCCAAAGCAGCCTCATTTTCCCAGGTCGGCTTTTCCTTACCTCAGGAACATCAGAGGATTGACCCTCGTCGAGTCCGACGAAGAGGACAACAAGGCCCCCGAGAACGGCGTCGACGCCAACCGCATCGATGAAATCGGAGAGGCTACCGCTGGTGAGATGACCGCTGCAGATGGCACCGCGAGTGAGATGGACAGGCCTGGAACGGCAAGGCGGAAGCGATCTCGCATGAACTTGCTCGGCATCAGGAGACAGTCTTCTGGCCTCATGGAGATGCCCGAGGGCTCCGGCCTCAATCCTCAAAAGGCCGAGCGAGAGGCTCTCGCAAAGAAGGAGAGGTATATCCGAAAGCAGCGGATGAAGCTGGAGAAGTACCTGCAAGAAATGATACACTGGCTCATGTTTCGCGCTGATGCGAACCGCCTGTGTCGGTTCTTGGAGCTCTCTGCCCTTGGTGTGCGACTTGCTGCAGATGGATCATACCACGGAAAAGAGTGTTTTTTGCACATCAAGTCTTCTAAGGGTGTTGACTTTAGGCGAGCATTGACGCCAGGCAAGATCGCGGCTAGGCATTCTAGGAAGTGGTTCCTCGTCCGAGAAAGCTACATCGTCGTGGCCGAGTCGCCGTCCACCATGGAAGTCTACGACGTCTACCTCGTAGATCCTAGCTTTCGCGTCGTCAACAAGACCAACAAGCTCAAGCGATTCGGTGCAAAGGCTATCGGCGAGTCAGATGCAAGCAAGCGCAAGCGCAAGGGCAAAGATGTCGAAAATAGTGACAAGGCCAAGTCGGCCAAGCATCATACGCTCAAGATCTACACTTCCGAGAGAAAAATAAAGCTTTACTCTCGCAAGGAAAAGATCATGCAGCAATTCGAGGGCTCCGTCCAAAAGATGCTGAAGCAGACCCTGTGGGCTGAGCCACACCGCTTTGACAGCTTTGCCCCGCCGAGGGACAATGTTTTCGCCCAGTGGCTGGTCGACGGGCGAGACTACATGTGGATGGTATCGCGAGCTATCAGCATGGCTCAGGATGTCATCTACATTCATGACTGGTGGCTGAGCCCAGAGCTCTACATGCGGAGACCTGCAGTCATCAGCGAGAAGTGGCGCCTCGACCGACTTCTCCGAAGAAAGGCTCAGGAAGGTGTCAAGGTTTTTGTGATCGTGTATCGGAACGTCGAGCAAGCTATTCCCATCGATTCGGAACACACAAAACATGCCCTGCACAGTCTGCACCCCAACATTCTGGTGCAAAGGTCGCCGAACCAGTTCAAGAAGAACCAGTTCTTCTACGCACATCACGAGAAGATATGCATCGTCGACCACGACATTGCGTTCCTCGGTGGCATCGATCTATGCTTCGGACGATGGGACACTCCTCAGCACACCCTGACGGATGACCGCCCAACAGGGTACGAACAGGATGGAGATGCGCCAAAGGACGCTGACCACTGCCAATTGTGGCCGGGCAAAGACTACTCGAATCCTCGCGTCTTGGACTTCTTCAGGCTTAATCAGCCCTACGAAGAAATGTACGACAGGAGCAAGATCCCGCGTATGCCGTGGCATGATGTCGCAATGCAGGTTGTTGGGCAGCCCGCCCGAGATCTGACGCGTCATTTTGTTCAACGCTGGAACTACTTGCGGAGAGAGCGAAACCCGACCCGGCCTATGCCCTTCCTTTTACCCCCGCCGGATGCGAGGCACGAAGATCTCGAGCACCTGGGGCTCACGGGTACGTGCGAGGTACAGATACTTAGGTCCGCAGGCGATTGGTCTCTGGGCCTCCCGCGCGATGTTGCGGAGCACAGTATTCTCACAGCCTACATCAGCCTCATCAAACAGTCGGACCACTTTGTGTACATGGAAAACCAGTTCTTCATCACTAGTTGTGAGACCCTGGGCACAAGAGTCATCAACGGCATTGGTGATGCTCTGGTAGAGCGCATCATCAGAGCGCACGAGAACGACGAGGACTGGCGGTGTTGCATCATGATCCCGCTCATGCCAGGTTTCCAGAACACGGTCAGACAGGACAGCGGCAGCAGTGTCCGACTGATCATGCAGTTCCAGTACCGAAGCATTTGCAGAGGTCCGCAGTCTATTTTTGGTCGTTTGAAGGCCCGTGGGATCGAGCCCGACGACTACATCAGCTTCTTCAGTCTGAGACAATGGGGAGTGATGCCCAACGGCCATATAGTGACGGAACAGTTGTACATTCACGCCAAGACCATTATTGTCGACGATCGTGTTGCGCTTATCGGATCAGCAAACATCAATGAACGTTCGATGTTGGGTAACCGAGACTCCGAGGTTGCAGCTCTTGTCCGTGACACCAAGGACGAGTGGATTACCATGGCCGGCGTGCCATACCGAGTTGGCGCATTTGCTCACACTCTGCGAATGCGTTTGATGCGGGAGCACCTTGGCCTTGATGTGGACAAGATCACCGAGGAGGAGAGGGCCGATTCTATCGGTACCGAGGCAGAGTACGAGGCTGAAATGAACCAGATCTATCAGGAATCTGATGCTGACACGGATCCAAACGTGTCTGTGTCTGGAATCAACGATGACGATGTGGCACCAGATCAAGACCCGACTTCATCCTCTGAATCGGCCAAGGCCAAAAGACGGTCCCGAGCTCTGAGCACACAGCGACACTCGTACATCGCTGCTGCGAACCGCGCGAACCGTGCAAGTTCTGGTGTGTCAAGCAGAGACATGCCAGAGGCTGGCAACAAGCGGAGTTCTGAAAGACTGCCGCCACCGCCAGAGATGATCCGCCGGACCACTGCCGAACTCGGACTCACTCGCCTCACTCAATTGCCAGCATTGCCTTTGACGGATGACACCGATATTGGCGGTCCACCCCTCCACCACGATGCTGAAGGCAATCCCACATACGAGCAGACCAATCCCTTGGCAGCTGATATCCAGCCGGCCATCTTCGACAAGGACATCATGCGCGACCCTCTCAACCCTTCATTCTGGGACGACGTCTGGTGCAGAATTGCAGAGAACAATACGAAGCTCTATCGCCGTGTCTTCCGCTGCATGCCAGACAATGAGGCTCGTAAATGGAAGCAGTATGAAGAATTTGAAGCCTACCAAGAGCGCTTCAATGAGATGCAGACTGGCCAGAAGAAGAGTGACGAAGAGCACGATGCCAGATCGCAAGTCAGCCAATCTGTAGGCGGCGGCGGCGGTGCTGGATCTAGCGGCATCCCGGCAGTCACGTCCACGGACGAGACTCTTCATATGCCAGAAAAGCTGGGAGAGAAGTTGGCGCCTGACACAAACCCCGAGATCAAGGTATCCAGCGGCGATGTCGATCTCGGTGGAATGGCAGCGGATCCCCAGGCCAACCTCGACGAGAAATCCTCCGAGAGACTCAAACTCCGACTTAATACAGAGGATGAGAATGCCAACGGGCAAACAACCGAGGCTCCTTCTCCCATCTCGCCGTTCCCGGCTTTTGAGCCCCAAGGCGAAGGTCAACAGGAGCCGCAGACCGGGGCGCAAGGCACCTTGCAGCCACAAAAGAGTCGCGATCGCCGCACGACGTTCTCTTCCGCCGATAAGCCCAGTTCCTCTCAAGGTGGAAGTTCAACCATCTACGCCGCTCCCAACAACAATGGGCAGCAGGAATCGGTACGCCGCCGCCGTCGGAACACTACCAAGGGTAGCCGACGAGCTCCGATCACCTCTCCCTTCGATGTGGTTAGCCGAGAGATGGCCGAAGAGCTATGCAACTTGGTCCAAGGACATTTGGTCCATTTCCCTTACGACTGGCTCGAGGGTGAAGAGGAGGGCAACCATTGGTTGTACCAGCCAGACATGCTGGCACCCAAAGAGATCTAGTAAGTCCGAACATGCTACTTTCTTAAACGATGAATGCCGCAGAAGTGATTCTAACCTCGTATAGCAACTAAATCTTGGCCAAAGTCCAAGTTGCGACCTCGAAGCCATTAGGCCCTATATGTTTTGTAGTATACACTAATTTCTGGCCGTCAAACACGACTTGACACATCAAACACAGTCAAGAGAGCCATTTTCCGAGTATTGCATCTTTCAGGCGTTGGGAGAAACGGATTGCATCAAGGTGAAAGGGAGGCCAAACAAGACATGAGAAGGCCGCCACAAAAAGCATCGGCCGGCTAATTCGTTTTTACATCTTCTTCTTCTTCTCCGTAGACATTTATGAGCCTTGCTTTTGTTTATAAGTCCTTCTTCCTCTCAAGAGTCAAGAGTAAAGACCTCGGCCGGCGCATCATGGACACGGATTTGTATGCGTACGTACTCGGTTGTAGAAGGCCATTGCGCACCTGAATGTATACATAAATACTTGTACAGCCTGTCTTTGTATTCTTCGCATCTTCCATGAATCGCCAAATCTAATTGTTGTGATAATTGTGGCCTCTCATGTATCATCGAAGAGGACAAGTCCCTTTCATTCAGTCATGCGGTCACTCATCTCGGGAGACTCCGAGCAGATACAATGAGCAATATGGAGTAGACATCAAATATGACTTGCCAAACCATTCACAATGTGCTGACGACAAGTTTCAAATTTTCATGTACTTTCCAGGAGAGAAAAATGGGTAATAACCGTCCTGCTCATATGTAGAGCATCCTATCGATTTGTGTATAAATAGTACATACGAGCGTCGGTCTATCAACACGATCAAGCACTCTAGATTTCAAAGACTTCGCCAACTCCGTATCCTCCACCGCGCCTCGAGTCGGCCAGATCAAGCCGCCAGCCCTCCCAGTTCTTGAGACCTCGCTTGATCTCCTTGATCCGCTCGATTCTCCTCTTCGCGTCTTCCTCCTGGGCCCGCCTGAATGCCTCCTCGTCAAACTCCATGTCATCGTCCTCGAGAAACCCGTCATCCTCGCCCGCCCCTCCTGGCGACGTTGCACCTGTAAGCGCGTTCAGGCCAGAAGTAAAGAAGTCTCCCAAGCCTTTCTGTTGCGAGTGTTTGCGGCCAGCGTCAGGCGAGAGTGGGCCAGAAAGGTCGATATTGGTAAAATCGCCCCCTGGAGAAGTCACATCCTCGGCGCCTGGCTCAAGCTCCTTGCGGCGCTGGTGCCAAATGCCACGGCGAAGATCGTAGACCTCTGTTTCGAGTTCACGGATCTTCTTCTCCAGCCTCTGTCGTCCTTCATCTTCGAGCTCGTCTACGCCATCATCGTCACCACCGCCTTCCGCGGCGTCCTTCTTGCGCAAGCGCGCATTGTCTGTCTCGAGGCTATCGAGCTTTTCCTTGAGCTGGAGCACTTCCTTCTCGGCGGCTTCCTTCTCCTTGCGCAGGGTCTGTGTTCGGCTGTCATTCTCCTTGTGCAAGTTACCCAGCGCCGTGACCTTTTTCTCGACTGCGTCATGCTTCTTCTGGAGCTCCTCCTTTTCCGCCTTGAGGGCCTCATTCTCCTGCTCCAGACTCCTGACCTTGGTCTCGGCGCTGGTGCGGCTGCTGCTTTCCTTGATGGCCTTTTCGCTCGTCCGCTCAAGATTGCGCTTCAGGTCCTGCAATTCATGAGAAGAGGTGGAGGCGGCTTGTTCGGCGCGCGCGAGCTTCTCCTCCAGGGCAGTGATCTGTTCCTTCTCTGTGCCACCCTCGCTGGCGCGGCGCTCGGCCTGGGCACGCAGCCTCGAGAGCTCAAGTTCCATGGTCTCAATGGTGGCCGACTTGGAAGCCAACTGAGCCTGAAGCTCGGCGGAAGGGGGCGAGGATGCCGATACTGAGGGCGACGGGCCATGACCGCGGCTCTTTGCTGCCGCGGATTGAAGTTGCGCGTTCTGTCGCTCGAGAGCGGCAAGCTCAGCTTGCTATAAAAAAGGTTCTGTCAGCTTCAAAAGCGAACCACGGGCGACGTCCCCCAAGAGATTACTTACCAACTTTGCGACCTCGGCGCCATCACTGCCGCCAGTCTTGCCGTCAGACTCCTTGAGCTCGGTCAGCTCTTCCTCAGCCTTCTGCCATCTCTTCTCAGAGTCGCCAGCCTCCTTGGCCAACCGCTTGTTCTCCTTCTCCAGATCCTCGATGCGCGCAACCTGCTTGCGATAAATGTCGGCCGCGGTCTCGCCCTCGGCGCTGGGCGAGAAGGGGCCGCCCGAGATGGACCCGGCACGGAACGAGGCCGAGCGCAGCTTGGACTGCTGCGAGGCCGTCTGGCCGGGCGAGGTAGGGTCTTCGACGGCTTCTTCGCCCGTCGCAGTCTTCTCGGCGGGCTCTTCGGTGGCCTCGTCGTCGTCTTTGGGAGTGCTGGCGCCGGCTTCTGGCTTGGATTCTTCCTTGTCCTTCTTGGCTCCGGCCTTCTTCTTTTTCTTCTTCATCTCCTCGACCTGATCACTCCGGCATCAGATGATGGCCTCAATGGCAGAATAGATCACATGGTAGGCACTCACCCTCTTCTTCGCCGCGGCCAGCTTCTCGGCCTTTGCCTTTTCATCGTCCGCCATTGCGCCGGTCTGGTGTTGTAGCACGGAAAGCGAGTGGTTGTTCAATGAATTGTAGAGAACGCCCCCTCGGAGAAGAATACAATTGTCGGGTAATAATGCGGAATGCTCGTGTGGTGTCCTGGTTATGCGTCGTCTGTTGTCTTGAGAATGAGACCTGTGAGAGACCTAAGAGCTTATGCGGATCTAATGACAGCTTGTCCAAACACTGAACCAGTGGCTTGCAGCTTGCCCAACTACAGGTAGCAGCTGCCGCTAAAATACGGTACAAAACGTTGCGAATCAAACGATTGAATCCTGGGCAATTGCATGACGCACGGGCCCCACTCACAGCATCTATCAATCATCATGTGTAGAAGTCGAGGCATCCGAGGGACTATCCCAAGTGACTTTTAAAAAGACTTGGTTCGTTCATATGAAGATTGTGAACAGAGTCTCCTTCTTTCCGATCACGAAAATTGGCAACTAGAGACTCCAACCCAAACACAAACCCTTATGCGAAGATTACTGTCGACAATGGCGCAAGCAGCAGGCCCGAGGCGATTCGCGCCGCTGAAAGAGGGTGTCAGCCAATCCAACAACTTGCCGAAGCTGAGAGGAGTCGTCTTCGATGTCGATGGAACTTTGTGGTATGTCAACATCTATCTCAAACTTAACTCAAGTTTCTCTCCTTCTTCTTTTCAGGCGGTTGAAATTGATCTTGTTTTCTGGCTCGAGCTGCGAGTATTATACCCAGTCACAAGTGTATTGTCGTCTCGAGTTGAGTCATTATACACCATCATCTTCTAGTCGTTTTGCAAGGCAATTGGTACACATTCTGCACAACATGGTGTGCTGTAGACAATCATATACAAGCCTGGTCAACATGATGGCCATCGCCGTGATTTATTTAACTGCATTACAAAAGACACAGCTGACATGAAAGCAGTGAACCCCAGAATCACATGTTTGTAGAGATGCGAGATGTATTAGGGATCCCAAAGTCTATCGACATACTGGACCATATCTACTCGCTCTCCCCAGAGTCGAAACAGGAGGAGGCCATGGAGAAGATCCGGGCCATTGAGCGGAGGAACATGTCGGCGTACGCTTCCTCCTTCCCCCCTCTGGTATACCTCGACGGCTCACAGACGAGAAAAACAGACAAGTCGCCCAGCCGGGACTCCAGCCCCTGATGACCTACCTGGACTCGCGCTCCGTGCCCAAGGGCATCTGCACGCGCAACTTTGACGGGCCGGTGACGCACCTGCTGACCAAGTTCCTGCCCGAGTCGCCGTTCCAGCCCATCATCACGCGCGACTTCCGCCCGCCCAAGCCGGACCCGGCCGGGATCCTATTCATCGCGCGCTCCTGGGGCCTGAGCCGGCCGCTGTCCGGGGCCCGGGAGCTCGGGGGCTTGGTCCGGGAGAGCGGCGAGAGCGCCGACGTCAAGGCCGGGGCCCTGCGCGAGGAGGCCGACGAGGTAGGCGACGCGAGCGGATTGATCATGGTCGGCGACAGCATCGACGACATGACGGCGGGCCGGAGCGCCGGCGCCGCCACCGTCCTGCTCGTCAACCCTGCCAATGAGCACCTGGCGGAGCACAGCCACACTGATCTGGTCATTCAACGGCTGGACGATCTCGTGGCAATTCTGGAAGAAGGGTTCGTTGGGCGAGAGGTTGCTGAGTAGCCTTTTGCCAACTCAAATGCATGAGCGAGCGCCTGGTGGCCTCTACCTAAGTAGCATCTCGGGTTGCGAAACCTGCCGTAGCTAGCTGTAATGTAAGAATATCCATCATGCAAAAGGCGCATCCAGGTGGGCAGATTTGATATTAATTGCAAAATGGTACGAGTCTCCGCTGGATGCCTAGTTCGCAATTATTCTCAACGTGCTTGATCTAATTGACCGGGAAGTTTTCAGTCATATTCCTTTTTTACAACGAAACAGGCGTGGCCAGAACCACCATAGTCCATTAGATAGGCTGTGGAGCCTTCATACTATATTTCCTGGAGATCCTGATCAGTGCCTGGCAATGATGCCCCTTGATCTCATGTCTAGACAAGTAGACTAGACACCTTTCCTGCATCGTTCCGCGCCCGCTTTTGTTGAATGACAGATGCGTCCATGGCCGATCACACATCGATCTGTACTTTTTCCGGTAGAATTTACATTGGAGGCCCGTTGGCTTATTTTAGCGACAGACATTGGACGACGTTTCTTTTTCTTTCTTTCTAGCTTTCGCAGGACACAATTTATTGGTGGATGCCATCGGGAGAACGGGCAAACATGGCGGCGGATAGTCACAAAGCTCGAATCGGACCATGTCTTCCATCATTAGTAATACCCGTTGGAAGGAGGTCCGAAAGTGGCCTGCCGCCTGCTCTCCCTACGCATTTCGTCGGGGGTTTCTTTTCTTGGCGGAGCTGGAGGTAGAGGCCCACCGGGGGGTGCGGGCCGGCCCGGCAGGGCGAACGAGGACTGGTTTGCACTTGCGCTCGCCGGGTGTGACATATCGGGAGTGACGCTTTTGGGTATCGTTCCAGACGTCGCCGATCTCTGTCCCAGACCGGGGTGAGCATTCGACGACGCTTGGCGGCTAAAGGCCCCATTGCTCCTCGTGGGAGAACGGTTATGCGCTTGGTCTCTCGGCGAAGAAATGGTCATCCCGCTCATGCCTACAATTGGGATCTCGCCCGAAGTAGGCGTGTAGGCGGGATTCGTCTCGCCATCGTTGGTGGGAGTGTCGCCCGACCTCAGCAACTCATGCGTTGCCGGGGAGAGCTGTGGTGCCAGATGCGATTTGCGGTTGTCTCTCTCCATCAGACCAACAGCCCACGCCCTCAGGTCGACAGGGGTGCGCTTGGCTGCCTGAACAAAAGGGTCGCGGTCCTATAAACCATTAGCATACTTGAATAATTCCTGATGAGAAGGGGTGTCTTACAAAGAGTTCCTGAGGTGTCGGTCGCTCATCTGGGTTCTTTGAGAGACAACGCTGGATCATGTCCTCCAGAATAGAAGGGAATGCATCGCTCTTGGGCAGTCTGGGTGCAGGCTCGTGGACAATCTGCTGCAGGAGATCCAGAATGCCGGCTGGGGCACCGTCGCCGTCGGATAGCTGTTCGCTCGCGGCAAATGGGAACTTTCCAATAGCCAGCTCCATGATGCTCAAGCCAAAACTCCACACATCAGACTTGACGGTGTACTTCTCTCCCTGGATACGCTCGGGCGCCATGTAGGTAGAGGTGCCAACAAAGGTATCTGCGACTGAGTTGATGAGCTCTCCAGACACACCGAAATCGCAAAGCTTGATGTGTCCACGCGAGTTGACAAGGATATTGGAGGGCTTGATATCGCGATGCATGATGTGGTGCTTCTCGTAGAGGTAAGTCAAACCGCCGAGTGTCGCCTCAGCAATCTTGCCCAGCACATCGACTCGAATGGGTCCAAAGACTCGGGAGATGCGGTCGAGAGATCTATTACCGCCATGTCAGCGCAACTTGACCATGCCGCATGTCGTTCCATTTACTTACCCGACGTCCATATACTCCATACACATGATGACATCGTTGTGTGGGTTGAGGAAGGCACCGTAGAATGTCACAATGTAGTCAGAGTGACAATTATGCATGATCTGGAGCTCGCGCACGATTCTTCTCCGCATTTCCTTCTTTGCTTCGACATGAATGACCTGCTCCAAAGTCAGCAACTGGTATTTCGAAAGATGTAAAGTCTCGCGGGGATATGTGTTGTACCTTGCGGGCCATGGTCGTCCCCGTGGGGAGATGCTTGATCTTGCTGACAGTACCTCCATTGCCGGAGCCAAGCTCCTTGATGATCTCCAAGTCTTCTTGCTTGAGGCTCAAGTTGAACTCGATGCCGATCTCCAGCTGGGCCTCGCTGCCATCTTCATGCCTGGAACCCCCGGTTCCCCAACCACCAAGGCCCGCTGGCGCGTTGGTGCTGGCAGTGGGCGGCGCTTTGGGCGCGGCGGGCGTGAGCGCAAGACCCTTGACGTTCTTGCGCTTCATCGAGCGCGGGGCAAAGTCGGCCATGGCGGGCGGTCGTCGATGCGATGAGGGAGGGGAAAGGGAAGCGTCAAATGTTGTATCGAGACCAAGCTCTTTGAGAGGCGAAGGCGAAAAGCCAGATCCAGCCAGGAAGGAAAGAAAAAAAAAGTCTCCTTGGGCGTGTCGGACTGATCAGGAGTGGCTTTCAGTCTGAGCGAAACAGCGACTGAGTGGGTTGGGCGCGGCCCCGGGCGGTTCAATACGACGCGGCGATGCTGCCCCTCGTTGGCCGGGACGTCGTCAGGTTAGGTGTTAGCTGCAGATTCAGAACGCAGATCGAGATAGGCACGTTGATGGTCTGCCTCGATGGGTGGGTTTGCAGTCTGTCTGTCTGGCTTTGTAGAAAGGCCGCGACAGATGAGCAACAATCCGGACTCGCTCTTTTTCTTTGTGAGAGCGATGCGGATCCAAGTTGGCCAGGTAGTTGGTTCAACGGGAGAGTGATAGGCCGTCAGATTGTTGGTAGGATACCACCTACTTTTAGATATCTTGTGTCAGTCCAAGTCAGTGAGCCAGGACCTAGCGAGCGCTACCAGACCGTGGTTCGTAGGTGGATGGTAGCTGGCCGGTGGGCTGTGGGTCTGGCGTGGGGTGCAAGCGTGGATATGCAGTCCCTGTCGAAGAAAAGAATCGGGTCTGGATTCGCTACCGCCAACTAACCTGAGCTTAGGCAGGTCTCAGTCTTTGTCGGTCCGCTGGCTAGGTCGGGGGATTTTGTTTTCAAGTGCTCGCATGCGTGAAAACCATGTGGCTGCGGACCGTCGAATACTTGTACCTAGGTAGACCCTGTTATCTAATACAATCGATGTGCGTAGTCGTTTCCCAACGACGGTGACTTCGTTTGCTGCCAGGAATCGTTTGACCTCTCAAATGGCGAAGATCACTCTGGAACTCGTCTACGAAAAAAAAAAAAATGAGCTGGGAATTTGTTCGTTCGCTTGAGGGCCGTTTATCGAAAACGATATAGACCAAGACCAGTACCAGTCTCCCTTGTATAGGACAGACAACTCTTTTGGCCTGGGTGGCACACATATATGATGTACAATCGGCATCAAGTTGATTACGATGACCAAGGTCCGTCGAATGGATGTGCAACTATCAACGTTGTCTAGCGGACTGCCAGGGACATGTTCCTTCACCTATGATTGGGTCGCCGTCAAACCACTGATCGGTTGCTCCTTACCAGTCGCTTGGCCTGGTCATATTGCAAGTTGTAGATATGTGATGGAATATGGCCATTCGTGATATTGCAATAGCTGCGACTGTCCATCAACTAGTACAATCTATGAGATATCCTATTAGCTCGACCTCATTCCATGTCAATGCTACAGTATGCATGTAGCGACGCATCAAGATCTGGGATGGGACAAAATGCAACCCCCATAAATTTGTGACGACACACCTGAAGATGTGAAACTTCATAGGTCGAAGCGTCTACACTCGCGACATGATGGGTCAGGCCATAGCCAGAAAGCAGGCTAACAACAGAGGGCGGGGAAAGGGGAACAGCTCAAAGGCAGACAAGGGATTGGCGATCTTGGAGGAATTTCTGGTGTTACGGGCATGGCAAATTGATTTCGCGATTTGGCTTTAGCATCACGATAAAAGCGTGGCTATAGTATCGAAGGAGCACGCTTGAATTTTCAGACTAAATACTCTCTTCCAGTGGATTTTTAGGATCACTTATTGCGTGAGGCAAATTGCCTCCTCTACTCTGCCTGAATCATCTGCCAACAATGGCGCTTATTAGGTCTGGACATCCCAGTTATTCTGTATGCTCTTTGTCTCAACTTGACTAGTATTCAGAACAACTGACAAAGCTTACGCCGCAACTATAAGCATCATCGACAACGCTATTTACCACAGGGAACTCGATAGATTTATTACACCAGTGCTCGTTCCATTTGGTAGGAGTATGCGCCCCGTCACATTCTGCATCAGAGGGGAAATCATCGCTTGCTAGGCAGGGTTTCATAGATGGGAGATTGGACGGATTGGTCAAGCCCTTCGGGATTCTATAAGCCATTGATCTTGATTGGCTGGACTTATACCCATTTGGCCCCTGTATTTTCATGCCGTTGGGCGTCAATGTTCAACAACAAATGCAGTCGCTTGCCGTCTTTCTACCTGTCTTTAGGTATTTTTATTCAACCTGCGCACTTAGATGACGAACATTTCTTACACGGACAACCACCAAATTTTGAAAACCTGTTTAGGTCGCTGCCTGTAAACTGACACGTACCCTGATCATATAAATTCTGATTGCTAGCAGGTAAAAGGGTGGAATACTGGCAGTTGATGATCTATCAAGATTTACCACGTCCATTCACTAGGACTGATGCCTTATTAAATGATCTGCTTGTACGTAAGTCTATTGCGCGCTGTCACGCAGCCTGCGATGGCAGGTCACGATTCTCGGAATGTACATCGACGAGGCAGGCCGGTTTTCCGAGAACGACTCTACCTCAATGTTTCCAGATAGCATATCTATCGATTTTCAAGCAGATGGTGCTTCTCTATTGCATCAATATAGTCTGATTATCCTCATGAGATGGCATTTACCTTGACAAGACACCGTCTTTCAGTAGTGGGCTCACGGAGCTTGCAACCAAGATTAAGGAGCATTATGTCACGTGTTATATTTTTGCCAACTTGAAGATGTTCCGTAGAGATTTCAAAAGTAAATTCTTAAGAAATCTCAAGAGACAAGCCTTGAAGGAAAAGGAATGTGGAAATGTCGTGCCACTTTGTCTTGAATCTTGATAGAGTCGAGATACGCTGGCATGTGGTCTGGTGCATTCCATTGCCTTGTATTTGTACAGTCCTTATCGCTATCGATAACGATAGGTAGAGATCCGCCCGTTTCTCTGCTGCAGCTCACCCCTAGGTTAGGTACTTACAGCTTTCAGCGCTTTGACCAGCAGAATGCTTGAACCGCCTGCCCTTGCACCTGCAACGCAGTTCCATCCAATTGATCTGCCTTACAATTAACACCCGCAAGGCTGCTCAGCACGACGCGATACATTTTTTTCTTCAGCTTCGGCGCACACGGAGGCCCTCGCTGACAACCGCCGCGCTGCCATTATTGAAATTGTCTTCAGCGACCTTGCGCCCCATCCCACTTGCCCCATCATTTTTGTCCCTTTCCTTTCCTGGCGCCTGGCTTTGTTTTGACATCTGCTTCAGTTCTGCGAGTTGCCGACGGCCTTTGCTTGCAGGACACGCGATCCGACCAGCAAAGGCAACAACAACAACGCCGATTCCGAATCCACACTTCACCATCAACTTTCCGACGTCGCAAACATGTCTAACACCATGAGAGACCTCGTCATGGGCGAGGCTGACGAAGGCAGCTCCGACGAGGAGTCGTATGATGAGGAGACTGGTGATGCCCGCCAGCGAAAGGAGCGCCGCCGCGATCAAAATGGAGACATGGACGACTCGAGCGAAGAGGAAGACGATGACGACGATGAGGAAGAAGCCGCTAAGGTACATCGAATCTTTGACTCCAGGCTACACAACTGCTAACCCCGCCATAGGTTCGTGAGGGCTTCATCGTCGACGAGGACGAGGAAGACGACGTACAGGATTCGGCCGAGGAGCGCAAACGCAGAAAGCGCAAGCGCAGGCAGGAGCGGGAAGAAGAGGCACAGCTTGACGAAGAGGATCTCGACTTGATCGGAGAGACGCTAGGCGAGCCTGCGCAGCCAGAAAAGGTAGGAGTCTGGTTCAACGTCCTGCTTCACTCGCGCAAATGCAGACTGACGCTCGACAATCTCAGAAGAAAATGAAGCGACTCCGAATTGGCCACCGCGACTCTGACGAGAAGAAAACCGTGCGCCGAGGTCTCGATGATATGTTCTCCGATGAGGATGAGGAGGCCGATGAGCGCGCATACGCCAGGCCTTCCCGCACCGGCCAAGACGAAATGGACGACTTTATTGAGGACGACGACCCGGTTGACGAGGACGAGCGCTTCCGCCAAATTGAGGATGCCGAGGTTGCCCGACCTCGGGACCGTGGCCTGGCCGGAACCGTCTTGGACACGACCGGGCTTGATCAGGAAGTTCTCGACGACATGGAAGAAATCTTTGGTAATGGCGAAGAGTATGACTGGGCGCTTCAATTGGAAGAGGAGGAGGAAGACCGCCGCTTCCAAGATCAGAACCTGGAGCTCAAGGACGTGTTCGAGCCCTCCCAGTTGCAAGAGAAGCTTCTCACGGATGAGGACAACGCTATTCGCAACACGGACGAACCCGAACGCTTCCAACTGGACAGAAAGCCATTCAAGTCGCTTCAAATCACCAGCGAGCAGTTCAAGGAGGAAGTAAAGTGGATCACAAACCTGATGTGGCCGAAGAAACAGCTGCACAAGCGTCTCGAGGAGCCATTCCAACGTGCCATCGGCAAGGTACTCGAATACTTTGTTACTGATATGCTAGAGGTTCCCTATGTCTTTCAACATCGCAAGGATTACTTGATCCATGCCGAGAAGAGGGAGAATCCTGATCACAAGCATGATCCAGATGCTCCCGAAACCATCGTCAGCGCAGAGAAGCTCCTCACACAGGATGACCTCTGGAGAGTACTAGAGCTTGATATCAAGTTCCGCGCTTTTATCGAGCGACGCAATGCTCTCGAGAAGAACTACGAAAATCTCCTGGAAAAGGCCGGCATCCAAGACGAGACTCTGGAAGAGCTGATTCCTGCAGCTCAACTCATGGAGGAACTGCAAGACCTGCAAGACTATGTCAATTTCCAGTACTCTGCCCAGCTCAAAGACATTGCCGCTATGGAAGTCACCAACAAGAAGGAGACAAAGCGTCCCGGAACGAGATCTTCGGCTTGGGAGCGCATTAGGAGGAGCAAGGTCTACAACTTCGTCAAAGCCTATGGCATCACAGCTGATCGCCTTGCACAAAACCTTCAACGCGATGATGGCAAGAGATCACTTGTGGATGACGACGAAAAAGCGCCCGAGGACCTGGCCGACTCGCTCACAGACGCTGATGCTCCCACTGGTGAGGCCGTCATTGCCCAGGCTCGTACGATGTACACGGAAGAACTGTTCGCAAATCCTAGAATGCGAAAATACTTCAGAGCATCATTCTACACATACGGTGAAATCAGCTGTCGTCGAACGGACAAAGGACTGCGAAGAATCGATGAGGCCCATCCTTTCTACGAGATCAAGTATCTCATCAACCAGACGATCCCCGATCTTCTTCGTCGCCCAGAGCTTTTCTTGAAGATGATGAAGGCGGAAGAGGAGGGTCTGGTGGAGATTAAGCTCCGACTATCGAACGAGCGCAAATTCCGACAACAATTAGACGCTGAGTTCAAGTCGGATAACTACAGCTCCGCTGCCGACGCTTGGAATGAGGAGCGTCGAAGAGTGTTGGACTCTGCCTTTTACAAGCTGGAGCGAATCATTGCCAAGGGTGTCAAGGAGTCCCTGAGAACCTTCTGCCAAGAAGAGCTGCTCAAGATCTGTCGCGAAGAGTACTCGAAGAGGCTTGATCAAGCCCCTTACAAGCCCAAGGGAATGGTACTGGGCACGACACCTCGAGTTCTGGCACTGTCAAACGGCATGGGTGAGGTCTCAAGAGACCCCATCTTCTGGGCTTGGATTGAGGAAGACGGCAGAGTCATCGAGCAAGGTAGATTCGGGAACCTTGCTCGCGATGATGCCCAGAGGGAAGCTTTCACAGAGGTCGTTGAGCGCCGAAAGCCCGATGTCATCGCTGTCAGTGGTTTCTCTGCCGACACTCAAAAGCTTGTACGAGACATCGAGGGTCTCGTGGGCGAGAAGCGTCTCATGGGTCCCGATTTTGAAGATCCCGATTCGGGCGATTACCGGAGCGAGTTGCTCGATGTCTTTGTCGTCAATGATGAAGTTGCCAGACTTTACAAAGACAGCCCTCGAGCAATTGCAGAGCACCCAGGCCTCCATGCGGTGACTCGTTACTGTGTCGCCTTAGCCCGTTATCTGCAGAACCCTATGAAGGAGTACGCAACACTGGGCAAGGACATCACGTCCGTCTCCTTCCATCCCTGCCAGAACCTACTTCCTCAGGACAAGCTGCTCAGATCTCTCGAGACTTCCATGGTCGATATGGTCAATCTATGCGGTGTGGACATCAACGAGGCCGTCGGAGATTCTTACATTGCCAACCTGTTACCCTACGTCGCTGGTCTCGGACCCCGAAAAGCCACTGCTATCATCAAGGCAATTAACACCAACGGAGGTACCGTGAATTCTAGAGACGAACTGGTTGGAGATCCTGATAACAACAAACTCCAAGTGGTTGGTCCAGTTGTATGGCTGAACTGCGCCAGTTTTCTGTTCTTGGAGTATGACCCGTCGAATCCTGCATCCGAACCTCTCGACAATACTCGTGTCCATCCTGAGGATTACGAGCTGGGCCGAAAGATGGCAGCCGATGCTTTGGAGCTTGACGAGGAGGACGTTCAGGCCGAGACAGCAGAAAATGGCCAAGGTGCTATCGTGCGCAAGCTCTTTAAGGAAGACGAGCAAGACAAGGTGAACGAGTTGATTCTTGAGGAGTATGCCGAGCAGCTGGAATCCAAGTACGCCCAGCGGAAGCGGGCAACGCTTGAAACGATTCGCGCTGAATTGCAGGCCCCATATGAGGAACTTCGACGCCACCTCGGCCCTCTCGAGAGCGACCGGATTTTCACCATGTTCACCGGAGAGACCAAGGACTCACTTTCCGAGGGAATGGTTCTCCCCGTCAATGTACGGGTCGTCAAGGATGATTTTGCCATCGTCAAGCTGGACTGTGGCATTGAAGGACGGGTAGATGCCCACGAGGTCAACCAAAGAGTCAACGTATCGATCAAGGAGATGTTGCGGCCGGGTCAGACGGTACAAGCCAAGATTCTTGACCTGAACCGGAAAGACTTCCTTGCGAAGGTTTCAGTGCGCGAGGATGCCGTGAGGAAGCCGCTTCGGAAGCACGCCGACCACGACCCTGACACTTGGGACTTCAGAATGGAGGATGACGACAGGGAGGAACTCCGTGAAAAAGACAAGGTCACTGGCCGTGTGCAGCGAGTCATCAAGCATCCAATGTTCAAGCCCTTCAATTCTATTGAAGCCGAGCAGTATCTCGGTTCACAAGCTGTTGGCGATCTGGTCATCAGGCCGTCCTCCAAGGGCAATGACCACCTGACCATCACATGGAAGGTTGCCGACGGTGTGTTCAAGCACGTCGATGTTGTTGAGCTACAGAAAGAGAGCGAGTTCGCCGTCGGCAAGATTCTGCGTGTCGATGGCAAATACAGCTACTCGGATCTCGACGAGTTGATCGTGGAGCACATCAAAGCAATGGCCCGCAAGGTTGATCAGCTCACTGGACATGACAAGTTCCGCAAGGGAAGTTTGTCTGAGATTGGTAAGTGTCTCGGTGTGCACTGCTGTAATGTCGGTGAAAGTTGCAGAATGGCTAACTTGTGTCACAGAGAAATGGCTTACAGCTTACACGGATGCCAACCCCAAGGCTGCTGTATACACGCTGTGCATCGACCCCAAGCATCCGGGCTACTTCTTCTTGGCTTTCAAGACCAACAAGCAATCGAAGATCTTCTGGTGGCCGGTCAAGATTCTTCCCAACGCCTACGAAATGCTCAAGAACCAGTACCCCGACATGAGGGCATTGACTAATGGATTCAAATTGCGCATCCAGAGCGAGCTCAATAGGGCAGCGACCACACGCCGGTGAGGCAAGATAATGTCTTGATTGTTCGGTCAAAGGCCATACTTTCTTGCCTCTATGGTATCATTTTTGGGATAAAATGACAAAACAAAAATAAAGGCGTAATTATTTGTGGTAAAGAGAGGGGTAAAGACCAGTAGCGGTGATTTCAGCAGTCATGCACAGCGGGTGTTGCGGATGAAAGTCATGCTGCGCTTACACGGCAAAAGTTGAGAAAAGCCACATTGTATTCGAGCAGGGACGATGACCCTCTGGCATGTAAATTAGATAATCAAAAAGAAGCCCATGACATCCGGCAATATCAACGTCTACCAAATTGGAGACAAAATTCGACAATTTCAGGTTCAATAGTTGCTTACCGTTCCTCTGTCATATTGTCACACGTACGTACCTATGGGTATGTACACTCGAGATGATACATGGCGGTGCTTTGGGCTTCTGCTGGCCAAGATTGATGGATCCATGTATCCAGCATCATACGCTTGGGGCAAATGCTCGCCGGCTAATGATGGACGAGCCTGTGAATTATTGCCAGCCCCCTGATTCCGAGTCTGTCCGGGTTTGGCTCGCTTCGGAGTTTTGGAAATACAAACAGCTGCCTCCTGAGCTGGGCAATGTACGTAATGCTGAGTCCTGACACGGTCAGCGACAGGCTACAGCAAACTTGATCGGTGGCGCTATTTTAGGTACCTGGCTGATGGCCTCTGCTGTGCCTTGACAGAGACCCAGTAAGCAAAAAATCAGCGGCTGGTCAGGCCACTTGGCTCGATGACTCGGGGCACTTTCAGCCCCTCCAGGCTTGGTCCCTAGGTACCCAGCTAAGGTACCTTACCTTTAGTAGCTGCCAACCTGCCAGCCTGCCTCGCCTGCCAGCCAACGTGTCTGCGTTTACCCCTGCCCCAACGGTGTTTAGCTTGTCTTTAGTGGCTCTTTCCACGCAGCGGACATGGAGGGGATGCATAAAAGTTGTGAGCAACATTACGAAGCTTGATTTAATTAAACCTGTCCGCTTGATCGTCGCCAGCGCCGCCGCCGTCCCTTCCCTCCTGTTCCGAGACGCAACTGAGGCATGGGCATTTTGTTGCGACTGACTTGATCATATTCATTTGCTCTTCTTTTTCTTTTTGGCGAGTGCGTTCATCTGCGATCAACCGTTTCTCGGAGCTACAAGATCCATTTACACGTCACATGCGCCTGTTCCGGCAACCGACTGCAGCATGGCGGGCATAGAACGGCTCGAGATTCATAGCAAGGTGTGTATATACAAGCTCTCTGCTAGTGACTGCTTGGTCGTGCCTTTGCTGGATCATACTCCTGCTCGTCGTGACATATGCTGACTGGAACTGCCACGGCCATTCTAGTCCTACATTGTACGATGGGTGAAAGTCGACGAAGGTCACACTATTTCATGGAGTCTGCAACCTCACAAGAAGTCAATCAACTTTGGCATCGTCAAGCATCCCGGCTCCGGCCCGATCAACCTATCCTCCGCGGGCGTTATTGACGAACTCAACAACTCCTTCGAAAACCTCGAGGTCAATGTCAATAAGGATGCAAAGTCAGGCCGTGGAGGCTTCTCTAAAAAGGATTCCAGCACGGCGCAGGAACAGCTAAGCAGCAAAGGGTTTATGCTTATGCACTGGCATGGCAAGTGCGAAGCCGACAAGGTGTCCAAAGGGGCGTTCGATGTGCCGCCTGGTCAGGGGGGCATGTTTGGGCTCATATTCGACAACACGTTCTCCAAGACGACGGGCAAGACGGCCACGTTCGTGCTGCTTACTTTCCCGACCGGTCAACCACCACAAACTGGACAGATTATTCCGCACTTGGGCGCAGGTGGCCAGAGTGCTGCCGCGAGCAAGACCAGCCTCGGTAAGCCGAGCCCGCGAGTCGGCGCCGCAGCATCCGAGTCCGTAGACAGCCTACAGAGCCATGAAAAGAATAGAGCGCAATCCATTGCTGGCCGTAGCGAGGCGGGAGTCCCCTCGAGTGCATCGAGTGCGTACCATACCGGCAACCTGCTCAAGAGACGCAGAAAGAAGGGCCAAGGTTTCGCTCGTCGCTTTTTCTCCCTCGATTACTCGTCCTGCACCCTGTCCTACTACTATAACCGCAACTCTTCGGCGCTTCGAGGAGCGATTCCATTGAGTCTTGCGGCCATCGCTGCGGACGAGAGACGGAGGGAGATCACCATCGATTCGGGTGCCGAGGTGTGGCATCTGAGAGCCTCAAACGCCAAGGACTTTACCGATTGGGCCAAGGCACTGGAGAAAGCCAGCAGGATCGCTCGCGGGTTGGAGTCCGAGCCGGTATCGGAAGGCGCCGTCGCGCCCAGTGACACGCTGAAGGTGAATACTCAGGTGCCGATCCGCACCGGATTTGCGCCACAGGAGGAGGCTCGTGAATGGGAACAGGTCGAGATTCTCGTGAGTCGTGTGGTTGGTTCAAGAGATGCCCTCAGACGCCTTGTCAAGGACATTTCGACCAAGAGACAGAGTACTGCTCGGCCTACAAGCTCATATCTTTCGCCCGGAGGAACACCCGGGGGAACACCCAGCGGGGCAGAAGATGGCGAAGGCTATTTCCCTCAAGCACAACAGGAGCAACGGCGCTCTTTCTGGAGGCGAAAATCTAGTGCGCCACCAATGAGTCCGCAAGTCTTCCAGGCGATGCAGTCATCAGCTCTGGCAGTGCCGTCACCAAGTGCCGCAGCTTCGGGGGCCGGTAATGATGGAAACTCCCGGTCGGCACAGGAAGAAAAGAACATTCAAGACCACTGCACCTCCTTGCTGAATGATCTCGATGCGGTCGTGTCGGAGTTCACAACCTTGGTCGCAAAGAGTAAGAGGCGACGAACACCAGCGCCTAGCTCCGCTGTGGCAGCATCTCGTATGAGTCTCGAGTCCACAGCGTCTACAGACGAGTTTTTCGATGCGGAGGCAGGTGACATGGATAACCGAAATCAAGTCATGGTCATTGACCATGCGGACGAAGAAGACTCTCAGGGGTCCGAGGCGGAGGAAGCATCGATACATTCTTCCTCCTCTGTTTCCTCCGTGGCTGAAGACGAGGGCACGCTCGACCCCGAGGGTGCAGCAGCGCTGTTCCCGGTCAAGCCCAAATCGTTGCATCCTCTTCCCGTAGAGGCCAGTGTGGAGCGTCGCAAGACTATACCTCCTGCGACTGTTCCGCCTCCGTCCCTGATCGCGTTTGCAAGGAAGAACGTGGGTAAAGATTTTAGCACAATCAGCATGCCCGTCTCCTCGAACGAACCCATATCGCTACTCCAGCGCACAGCCGAGCAACTCGAGTATGCTCAGCTGTTGGACACCGCGACACAGCAGAAAGCGCCCAACGAGCGGCTGCTCCATGTTGTTGCTTTTGCCGTATCTCAACTCAGTGTGAACAGGGCTCGGGAGCGTGCAATCCGCAAGCCGTTCAACCCGCTCCTGGGTGAAACATTTGAGCTATTGAGGGCAGATAGCGAGGTGCCAGGTGGATTCCGACTCATCGTTGAGAAAGTTTCTCATCGGCCTGTCAGGCTAGCAATGCATGCGGACGCGGCACTTTGGTCATTCACACAGACTCCTGCACCAGGCCAGAAATTCTGGGGCAAGAGTGCAGAAATCACCACCGAGGGCAAGGTCCGAGTCGCATTGAGGTTACCAGATGGAACCGATGAGCACTACTCCTGGTCACACCCGACCATGTTCCTGAGAAATGTTGTCATGGGCGAGAAATACGTCGAGCCCGTTGGCAACATGACCGTGACGAATGAGTCTACGGGTGCCAAAGCTCAGATCGAGTTCCGCGCCAAGGGCATGTTTGGCGGCCGTGGCGAGGATGTTCAAGCCGATATCACCAACGGCGATGGCTCTCAGACTGGCCTTGCCCTGGCAGGCACCTGGACGGGTAGTCTCAAGGTCACAGAAAACGGCAAGGCGCGAAAAGGCAATGACATTTGGAAGGTGGGAGACCTGGTTCCCAATGCCGCCAACACCTATGGCATGACAGCATTTGCAGCCACTTTGAATGAGATCACGTCTCTCGAAAAGGGACGTCTACCAGTGACTGATACGAGGTTGCGCCCTGACCAACGTCTCGCGGAGCAAGGAAAGCTAGACGAAGCCGAGGAGGAAAAGGTCAGACTTGAAGAAGCGCAGAGGACCCGCAGGCGAGAATTGGAAGAGCGCGGTGAGCAGTGGAAGGTCAAGTGGTTTGTCAAGGCCGTTGGCGAAGAGGATGGCGGCGAGGAAGTATGGAAGCTGAAGACGGGCAAGGATGGGTACTGGGAGACCAGAGAGCGAGGCTTCCAGGGCATCGAGGAGATCTTCTAGGTTGCTATATTGTTGTCAATCATCGGCCGTCGATACAAACCATGTACACCATGATCTGGGAGAATCATAGGCCTCCAATATTGTTGTGAAGTCCATCTCTTCTCGCTTCTAGATTTTCAAGATCTATGGACACGGACTCAAGACCAAGGGTAGATAAAAGGCGACATCATAAAGGCGTTCTTCACTACTATGCCAAATCTTACTATTGCTATATCTAAGGAGACAAGATCTGTTTTCGATCCAGCTGATGATTTAGTGGCTTATCATTTGTGCAGTACTCATAAAGGATTTGACGTGCAAGTGTTGACTGGTCTTCACCCGTATTAAGAGATTAGTTGCTTAGCAAGACTCTGCCATATCTACATTAGCTTATTCATGGTTCATTTGGAATACGAGAAGAATTAGTCAAAGAATATGAAATCTATTGCTTTCTGATTTAGAAGAGATGTCAATCGATCCAATGGTCATGTGAGAGGCTCATCGTCGCTTGCCTGGGCAGTGCATTATGACGGCGGATGCCCAACCCAAGTCGTTGTGAACAATCCATTATGCATTATTATACGACATGATGACTGGCACTTACTAGGGACGCGCCTTGGCAGCCGCTCTACCTCCTGTCTCGAACATTGATTCATTATGAGCAACGCCATATTGTACTTGTACTCGGATTCCAATACAAAAGAACGCCTTGCTGTGATCAACGTTGCCTTGCCTAAGAAGAGCAGCGGATAGAACCGTATTGCAGAAAGGATATACCGAACCGTTAAGCCTAAATAGTGGATTAGCATACATAAAATCATCGGGCCCCGGCCCCCAATGACCCCTTAACATCCGACCCCACGTTATCCCCTGTCTCCCGTATCGCCTTTAGCCCGTTTTCAGTCGTCATAGCTCACTACAGGTGCCTTATGCCAGATGCTAGGGGGTTATTACCGACTCTCGGGAGCTTCGCGAATCGCTCCAAAATGTCCCGCGCGAAGCTCTGGTGGGGTTCCGAAAGTTGCCTGGCGCTCTTCAGCCCAATGGCATGTGAACTGCCTGCCATGTGCCTGTCGCATTGCGCCTGCCTAAGGTATGGGCTGTATGTATGATCATCCAACAAGCCTCGCTTTTCTTCGCCTCTTCGTCCACATTCCATCTCTGCGACAGCGAGCGCACTTGTGAGCCTTGTCCCACAGCTGACTAGATGCTGGAAGGCCACCTGGCTTCGATAGTCCCTGTTGTCATCCATTGTATTGCCCAACCAAGAGACGTTGCGCTCTTGGTCCACCCACAAATCCGCTGACGCAACCATTTGATTAACTGGAAACGAGCCACTCTGCGAGTTCCGCAAATACAAGACGGTGGAACCGACGTGTAAGCTCCCAAGGGCCAGTGCCGACTTATAATATCGTCTCTCGAACTCCTTATCACTCCAAACACGTTGGCGCTCTCTTCGCTTTCGTTTACGCGACCAAGTTTGACCTCTTGTACCCGAATCCTCGTCCGATCTCACCACCGCCGTCGTTTTTGGAACGCACCAAGGGAACTCCTCGGATGGCCGCTTGGCCGTCCCGGTAGAATGTCGACACCTCCCCCGAGCAAAGAGGCGGGCGCCTCGGACGGGAAGAAGATGGAAGCCGCGGAGAAGAAGCAGGAAAAGTCATATTTCGCGAGCGCAGTCGAGTCGATAAATCCTTGGAATTCGAGTCGGAGCAATACGCCAGCACCCAACAAGGACAAAGAGATGCCGCCTCCGCCAAAGCCGGCCCCGACCAAAAAGGCCGACGACCACTCTAGTAGCACACTATACGGCCAGAGCTTCCGAAAGTACCCTCCGGACTGTCCGCCGCTCCATGTCAAGTGGTTCCACGCCGTTGATGTTCCGAAACGCAAACCGCAGTATACCAAAAGCAAGAAAGAAAAAGAATCTACCAAGCCGCCCCCGGTTCCAAAGAAGTTCAACCCATTCTCCAAGAATGACTCCAAGGCCATTGAAAATGCCTATCAGAAACTGCTTGAGGAGTGGGAAGACAACCGCGGCAGGGGGGCTGCCATCAGGCATATGCGATCAGACTCGTTGCGCAGGCGTACTGCCTCGACTAAAGACCAGCAGAACACCAGTATCGATTCAGATCAGGGAGCTCAGCACCAAGCAGCAGTCCGTGTCCCTGTGAATGAGGACTTCCTCTTTGACGTTGATATTGAGCAGCGCGAGTTGGCACCGGTATACTGGCTCGGACCTATATATGACGTTCAACGAGGTACCTGGTTCTACCAAGAAGGATCGACGTTACGGCCTTGCGAAGAGAATCTTGCTGCGCAGCTCGAGGAGGGATATCTCAAGATCAAGCCATGGACGTATCCAGAGACTAGAAGTCGTAGCAGCTCTGGAGCCAGGTCGAGTCTGACGCCGAAGGGATCCAGAGACAGTTTGAGATCAAAACCTTCGAGGGACAGTATCAAACCAGTGACTACTGTACAGACGGAACCCGTGACGAAAGGCCAGCCTATCCCAACCAGCGCTCCGCAGCACCAACCCCAAACATACAGGTTGTTCGGTGCATACATGAGCTCAGTCGCGACTTACCAAGACTCTACAACTGTTTGGCTTTCAACGGACGGAGTTCTGTCGTGGGTGACGTCGTCAGTCTACCAGAGATTCGCCGGTGGCGGGTACATGAGCGGTGTCAAGCTCGTACGCGGTTACACAGAGCCTAAGAAGACCAAGGACGAGAAGCGGCCGGCCACTCCAACCACCGCGACGCTACCTCAGCAACCACCGTCCGAGGACGACAAGGAATCAAGGGCTCTGAAGCGAAGATCTGCACCACCTCTAGCAAGGGCAGAGTCGACTGTGGACCTCGAGGAAGAAGACGCAGGTCGACCAAGCCGTGAAAGTCAGCTGCAACGGCAGATATCGAACTACATGGAGACTGCGGATGATCCCGAAGCGCAACAGGAGCAGATTCGAAAACGAGAGGAGCAAGAAATCCAAGACGATTACAACGCACAAGCCGGCGAAACTCAGGGGCGCGATATCGAGCACCTCGTTCTCGTAACTCATGGCATCGGACAGCAACTCAGTCTTCGGATGGACAGCATCAACTTCGTCCATGACGTGAATGTTCTTCGGAAAACCCTCAAGGGAGTATACTCCCACTCGGATGACTTGCGTGCCTTGAACTCTGAAAACAATGAGGGCACCAAGGGCCCAGGCAACTGCAAAGTTCAAGTCCTGCCTGTGTGTTGGAGGCATTTGCTAGACTTCCCCAAGCGTCAAGAGAAGAAGGCGGAGCACGACATAGGCATGGCGGTTGACGAAGAGGATGAATACCCCTCCCTCGAAGACATCACGATTGAGGGAATAGCGTTTGCGCGCTCCCTCATTAGCGATCTGGCCCTCGATGTCCTTCTCTATCAATCTGCATATAGGAAGCAGATATCAGACATTGTTCTCCAAGAGTCAAACAGGATCTACAAGCTCTTCAAAGAGCGCAATCCAGAGTTCAAGGGCAAGGTCCACATCATGGGCCACTCACTCGGGAGTGCTATCATGTTCGACATCTTGTGCCGCCAAAGGGAAGCAGCCAAGCAAGAACAGCAATTGCGCAACCCGCTGCGCATGTGGCCATCTTCCCACGACCGGGCTAGCCGAGCCCGCGAAGAACCCCATGATCTTGCCTTTGATTTCGACACGGACGACTTTTACTGTCTTGGTTCACCCGTAGGCCTCTTCCAAATGCTGAAAGGTCGAACCATGGCAGCTCGACGGTCGGTCAACGCCAAGTCGGAAAGCTCGCGCAACCCCGACTATCTGGACGACCCTTTCAACATGACAGATCCGACCGAACGGCTGTCGCCCATTACTGGCCATCCTTTCTCTGTATCATCGCCCAAGGTTGCACAAATGTTCAACATATTCCACCCGTCAGATCCCATTGCCTATCGACTGGAGCCATTGATATCTCCTGCGATGTCCACGCTCAAGCCCCAACTGCTGCCATACACCAAGAAGGGAATATTCGATGCCATGGCACCCCAGGGTCTTTCAGGTATCGGTATGAAGGTCGGCCAGTCCGTCTCTGGTCTATGGTCCAGTATATCCGGCAGTATCACCTCGTCGTTGCTCAACCGATCTCTTGGACTGAGCAATGATGACGTGGCAAACTTCCAAGCCCAACAACAGCAGGCCGCAGGAAACGGAACGAACCCGGCTCAGGCTGGCAATAACAACGGCAACTCCAATGCTGCAGCGGGGACCTCGGGTAAGACCTCAGGCGGCGCTGTGATTTCGGATACGACCGCACAACAGAAGCAAACCGAGGCTCGTAAGAAGGCGCTGGCGAGGCGTACGACCACCAGCACATCTGTGCCAACTCTTGGCCATGAGGAGAGTGACTGCGCGACGCTGATAGACGACGACATGGAGACACTCTTTAGCCAGTTCCAGAAGAAGCGCGTCGAGGCCATGAGCCGTGCCGACGAGGCCCACAAAGTCCTCGGCGACGAGTGGAAAGAGCAGGAGCTCAAGGCTCAGAAGCTCAGGAGAGAGGAGCTCAAGGTCCGCGCGCTGAACCGCAACGGGAGGGTGGATTACAGCATTCAAGAGTAAGTCCCCATTTCTTTACATGCTTTTGGATGCTTGTCCAAACCAGACAGAATAGTTGCTGATCTTTCATCTGACAGGAGCGCCCTTGATTTCAACCCCATCAACACCATAGCATCTCACATGTCATATTGGCAGGACGAGGACGTCAGCCACTTTATACTGTCGCAGCTGCTTTCTAGACCCAAGAAGGACCAACTGAAGTGATAGAGGTCAGGATAGAGGAGCTCGGGCGTTTTGCGATCTTAACCGTTGTTTTTAACTAGTGGGCTGGAATTGGCATGTAGGAATTGTTAGACTAGACAGCGAAGCGACTTGATTTTTCTATCGGGACGGCGGCGCCAAAAGAGACAGACACCACACTCATATGGAATCAATCACATTCACATATTCAAGCTAGACGAGGAACTTTCTTTTTCATCTTCAGGTCACTGATTCAGCTTACAACTAGTCACGTAGAGTAGTAACTAAATGGCCGCCCGTACTATGAACTCGTTTCGTCTCGTCGGCGGCGGCGGCGGGCTTCGCGCGCAAACATATCGTCATGCCTCATTCCCGGAGATCCAGACGCAATGCTGGAAAAGCGAAAAAAATACCGTTGATCGCGGATTTGTTATCCATGCAAAAGCCAGCCGAAAGTACCATGAACTCCCAAGAGCTTTTCCGTGTTGTGTGTGAGAAATTTTTGTGGTTGCGTGTGTTGCAAATAACGCCATGCAGGGTCGTATGGAGTCATTTAGAAAAGAAATGAGAAAAAAAACGTCAAAACATGAAAAGTTTTTTGGATTTTGCCGCGGAAAAAAAGAAAGGACCGAGACCCCGAAATCAAAAACTCCCACTCTTCTGCCCCTTTCTTTTTTATGTCTCGAGTGAGGAACCCAGGTCGCCTAGCACTTAAGCGTTGGGGCACTGGCTCTGGATGTGGCCGGTCTGCTGGCACTTGTAGCACATCTTCTCGCCGCCGGTAGACTCCTTAGGGCAGTCGCGGGAGAAGTGGCCAGTCTGGCCGCAGTTGTAGCACTTGGAGCCCTGGATGCAGTCGCGAGACATGTGTCCGTAGCCGCCGCAGGAGTAGCAGGTGCGGCCCTGGCCACCCTGGTTGCCACCGTAGCCACCGCCGTAGCCGCCGGAGCTGTAGCCACCGGCCTCGGGGCAGTTGCGGGCAATGTGTCCGACCTTGCCGCACTGGTAGAGACAAGTCAGCATGGAAGGTTACCCGGGAGGAATTGTGTGCGGACGGGCTGCTTGCTTACCTTGTAGCACTCGGAGGAACCGCCCTGGCCACCGCTCTGGCCGCCGCTGGGGCAGTCACGGCTGATGTGGCCGGACTGGCCGCAGCGGTAGCAGGCCTTGTTGTCCTTGGGGCCCTCGGGGCAGTCACGGGACATGTGACCCTCGTTGCCGCAGTTGTAGCTAGAGTCCAGCGGATCAGTACATGTTTGGAGCAGCAAGATTTGACTTTGATGTTGCTTACCACTTGGCGGCGCCACGCTGGGGGCAGTCACGGGCCTGGTGGGTGGTCTGGCCGCCTGGTGTCTGCGTTAGCTACATGATACATTCCCAGCAAATGCGCGGTGGTGATTGTGGCTTACAGGTGAAGCAGGCTCTGCCGCCGGTCTGGGGTTGCTGCTGCTGGAAAGAGTCCATTTTTGCGTATGTGGAAACCTTGAGGGTCTTTATACCCAAAGGTCAGCATGGTGTTTTCAAGTCATGACGACGATATTTGAGTATGGTGCCGCAGGAGGCAGAAGAAGAAGAAGAAAAGTGCATGATAATCGGGTCCGTTGCGCGGGGCAGGTAGTAGGCACGGAGAGGAAGAAGCGACGCAGATCAGGACGAGGGATCGTCGAGCTCGAGTCGCGCGGCGCAGAGCACGCAAGAGGTACTGGTCGCGTGGCAGAGCAGGTCGGCGCCTCCCAGTGGGCGTTTGAAGTCGTCGCCGGTGGTGGGGTTATGGCTGCTGGGCTGTACCTGCGCCGTGCCCATGGTGGGATGTGGGGTTTTTTGGAGGGGTTTTGGAAGGCGGACAAGATTGTGTGGGCTGACTGACTTACTATCAAGAGTTGAGATTGGATCGAGGTGATTTGATGGCTACGACTGAAGGGTTCTCAGTGGTAGGTGGCCGCAAAGGTTGTTTTGGCTTTGTGGGGGAAGAAGTTGGAAAGGCGTAAAAAAAGATTGAAATCTGTAGTACCAGTGGACAAATCCAAGATTTCAGGTTTTCGGGTTTTTGATGCGGCGAGGAAAGAGAGTGTTGAGGTGGAAAGAATTGCCAACGCGTCCCACAGCCGAGTTTTGGTTTGGCGAAAGAGGCGGTATGGGGAATTTTTGGATATTTTTTTTTTCTTTTTCCACCCAGGCCCAGGCCGAGCTTTGGCTTCTGGTGTCCCCCCAGCTACCACTGCTGCTGCTACCACTATGTTGACTCTTCCCTCCAATCGAAATTTTTCATGGATTTTTCTGCCCTCCCCTTCCCTTGCCCATGATGCGGTGCCCGGAACTGATTGGGGTAAGAGGCAAATTTTGTGGATATTGCCGCTGGTTTCCCATGTTACGCCTAAGCTGTTGCCCATTGTCGAATCAGAACACCAGGTTTTTATTCCAAAAAAAATCTCCAACGTCTGGCTGCATGGCACGTGCACCTATCAGCCCTGCACCCAAGATGTACATTTCGTTCGCCCCCAAAATTGTACCTATTGAATTGGCCACGACTGGCAGGAACACTGAGGGCAGAAAAGGTGAACCGATTTCTCTCTTCTTGCTGTTGCCGTGTCACATTACAAAAGCCTCTTGGAAGTACGAATCCCAGTTATGAGCGACTTGGGTCTGCGTGTGAGCACCAAAAAGTTTTACGTCGTAATCATCGGTTACCAGCCCCGATGAAGAAGAAAACACCGTCTGGCTGGCAGTATGAAATACATTGCGTATGCACAATCCAGTATCCTGTAACATGACCACTGCATACACCAATCATGGCCATTCACGGAATTCTGGTCACAGCCGAACACTGCCTTTTTGAGTTTGCGCTAACAACGGCTGCGATCCGAAGATGATATGGCAGTTGCGCCACCTTCGTGTGCAACATTGAAGCTTTTGTGCTTTTGCTTCTTGTATTATCATTGGGATGGATGATATCTGTTCAATCTGACAGTATCATCTTTTTCCCTGGGTAGAAGAAAGTTAGTATAAACCCCGCCGCTCTGCCAATGGCTTAGAAATTACCATCCAGTATAGAACAAGCATATCAAACTTGCTTTCAATTCGTCACAAGTTTTGCAGCCACGCCATTCCCAGAAGCTATGCCGCTCCGGCAAACCGTATCTCGACCGTTGCAAACGATATCGGGTAGGAAACTTACATGACCGAGCATCTGGAAACGCATCTACTGCACGTAATTGGTCGCTTACACATGTGTGCAGTTATCCCAAAAGTCAAACATCTGACAGCAAAGCAGGTCGATCACGAGGCTGGGCTTGCAGATGCCGGAAGCCACCATGATGCCAGCTGCCGGCAGATGAGATCTCCAACTTAGGGGTTCGGCATCTCACTTTGGAACAGTGAATAGGATCAATAGACAAGTACATGCTGAAATGAATATGCAATATCCCAAATAGGTACTGTACAATACAACCTAAGAATGAAGCATGCCGATACAAGCATCTGCCAAGAGCCCTGCAGGCTGCAGGTGCTCGAAGTCATCAGTGTGCGTCCACTGCTCTGCTTTCCATCTCTTGGCCGAAATTCAAGCGGGCAGGGCCCTCCTTCCTCACATATCTCAGGTATTTCCTGTTTCTTCTACCGTGTAGTTCAGCTTGTCCATCAGCTGCTATCATTTTCCGAACTCTTGTGAATGAACTGCAGGCAACTGCTCTGCTGCCTGTTGCTCGAGCCATGGAGATACCAAGGTACTTCCTAGCAATCAGTTTTAGGGGCGATCGAATTGGCCTATTAAACAATTGCCCCACTTTATTTGGCGCGCAAGCCAACAGACAGACGCGTCTCAGCTTTACACTTGCCATCTTTAAATCTCCTTTATAAAGCATTTAAATCGTCGCAGCAAGACAATTGGAGCGGTATGGAATCCCTATAGAACGATGGAGAACTGGCTGCAAGACAGTGGGAGGCCAGCGCTTTTCGACGCGCTCGGCAAGGCCTGGGACCGTCTTGACAACGACTATCGAAGTGGTGAGTTCCACCTCTTAATCCCGACTCCATCTGTCACGATATTCATCAACCGGTAGCCTGCCACGAGGAGAATGTCAGGGTTGCAGGCCTGGATGGCGAGATCAAAGTCTTGAAAGCACGTGTTGCGCAGGTCGAGTGGCTTGAGCAGCAAAACAAGATCTTGAGGGGGGAGTTGGAGCAACAAAGGTCCAAACAGGTGCAGCAACGACAACACGGAGAACATCATGATCTTCCCACAAGCCACTCCGAACCAAGGACGCCATTAGCACCCCAGTCAGTGAACAAGTTACGAAACCTTGGCAGCTCTACCAAGCATGTTGGCCACCCGAATATCAGTCGCCTCGGCCATGATGAGCTCGTGGCCGAGTACGGCAAGTTGGAGGACAAGTACAACAAACTTCGCGGCCAAGTCTCCATAGGTCTCGAGGCAAATGAGACCCTCCAGAAACAATTTCGCGAGAAGAATCAAGCCTGCGAGAAGTGGGTACAGTATGCCAAGACTGTCGAAGCACAGAGCAGTGCACGAAAGCAGAAGATCGAGAAGCTGAAGGCCCGGCTGGCTTCTATGGCGCCCGTTGATGTTCCTGCGGATGCATCTTTCACATCAGAGACTCATTCTGTGGCGGAAGTTGAGCATGACCAGGCAGAACCAGACCAGTCTGTTGCGCCTACATTCTGGCCAGCTGGCATTGCAAGGAATGTCAGTCGCGAGCCATCGGTACCTGGCGCCACCGGCGCATTGGAGCGTTCACCATCCCTACCACCGCTCGCGGTCGTGGCGAATATTCCAGCTGCTGCAGCGAGTGATAAAAGTACGATCAAGGAGCCTTCCTCCGACACTCCTGTTGTCGTCTCTGAGCGTTCTGTGCGCAAGAGAAGACGTGAAGACTACCCATCTGCGCAGACGCCAGCTACCACAAGAATCAAACTGGAAGAGGGCTCTGATCCCGTCATGACTAGTGAACAGCGTCGCTTCATGGCTCACGACAGTGTTGATTTCGATAATGCCGACGACAGAGTATCGACGCCGCGAAAGAGTAGACACTACCGCTCGCCGTCACCAGCATCATCACCTGCTGCTACCCGGACCGGCTTTACGAGCGCGTATGCCCCGCAACGTGATCAAACCGCCTTGGTTGATGAACTGACTGAAGACCATTACGAACCCGGACCAATAGATAGGTCTTCAGCCTTGCTTCCGTACAGTCACAGCGGACCACCATCAGCTGTGCGGAAGCCCAAGCGCAAAAGCATCCTGGGGCCCACCCTGCGCCATGGCATAGCAAGTCTCGCGGAGGATGGAGAAACCACGGAAGCTGTAGCATCGCATACGTTCAGTGAGCAGGAACCCAGGGCAGGTCGCCTTGCTGGCCTGCTCAACAATCCAGCTCCACCGGAAAGGGAAGCTATCAACCTCCCTTCTGGCACACTTTCCAGAAATACAGCTGCTAGCCTTGGTTTCGACCTTTCGATACCACCAAGACGCCAACTTCCTTGGGAAAGACCAGAGAGCACGACCAGCAAATCTAGGAAAACTCCAGAAGTTCCCAAAGCGCACAACAAGCGAGCTACACCAGTTTCGAAAGCAACAAAAGCTCACTCGGCTGCGCTCGGGAAAACACCGTTGAGGAAAGAGGCCCCTTTACGTCAGCGTCCCCTCGAAAGCCTGCACCGGGCAGACTTCAAACTCAACCCCGAACACAACGGCGGATATGATTTTGCGTTTACCGAAGTCGTGCGCGGCAAAGACCGTGCTTTGCTCCCGGGATGTAGCAAAGAAGAGTGCTGTGGTAAGCTCTATCGCCCCTTGGCAGAGGGCGAATTGCCAAACACTGCGGACATTGCTGTCAGGAACGCTTTGGAGCAACACTTGGGAGATGATGCTTGGAAGCTTGCCTCGATGAGCAAAGCGGAGAAAGAGAAGATGTGGGTCGATGCTAGAATCAAAGAGATGTCGCAAAAGTTTGGCAGGCATCGCGAACGACATGGTACCATGCGGGAGCCGCCGGGATGGGACCGACTAGGGTTTCCCAGTACTCAGGAAGATGAAGAAGACCGCCAGGAAGCCAAGCGACTGGAGCTGGAAGAGGTCAAGCATCGACATAGCGAGGCGCTGAAGAAAGGGAAATACTTGTTCAGAGACGAGGAGCCATAATGGGACAGCTGCAATCCCAAAAGTCACGAACATTTCGATCTGGTGGAACAAATGGATAATGGGTCTCAGCGATGCGCGGAGCCACAGGAAGTACAATGCTCAATAGACATGGGAGTTTACACTATTCTTGCTGAACATCATGACCATGGTAGGCAAGGCGGGAGAAATGTAGTGATACGATTGGGCCTCCCCAAGATGTCACAGTGCAACACATCAAATGGATGCTTTCCGGCCTCTTTTGGGGAAATGTTGAGTATGACGCCGTATCCTCGCGCACAGGAAGATTCAGTGACAGCAGTGCCTTGCATTTGGGTGTGCACTAGCAAATCATGGCCTCGACACAGTCACGATCCAACTGTGTGATACAATGTCTGACAACAAGCTCTGAGACAGACAGGTGAGTTCTGGAAGCTGTGAAATTGTTCTATACACGATTGCGCGTGTCATCGCGTGGCTCAAGCCGCAATTGTGCGTTTCCGAATACAATCTTTATCGATGCGCCTCTGATATATACTTTGATATATCAAATCGGTGATATGGCGGCGGTACACCTTGACAACCACAACCACAGACCAAATAAGAAGAAGCCGAAAGATGGCTTGGATGGAGTTCCAAACTTCCAAGATCTGGTTGCATCGGTCGGACTCCACCAGAGCTTTACTAAGATTCGGAGCTGGAGTTCGCGGACAAGCCTTTATGTGGTCCGGGCGTTTATTATTATTAGCCACTAAGCTAAGTGCCTGCAAACCGGCAAGCCGAAGAAAAAAAAATGAGCCTAAGACCTTGGCGGGTTTGCTGAGAGACCCAAAAAGTTTAGAAATCCCAGGAAAGGCGACTTGGACCTCTCTCCGCCTGACCGTGACTCCATCACCCTCGCCCACTCGTCACCTTTCTCCGACAAGCTCTATCTCCTTCGACGCGTGCTCTGCCCCGTCCACAGGCCAGAGAATTCTGCTGTTTTTCTTGTGACGCCTTCTCCGTCCAGGGCTAACGCTACCTGGCTTGTCTCGCGAGGACTATTTAGGCACGGTGTTTGCTGCGCGTGCGCCCTCTCCACTCGATCGAGGAAGCAACCGCAATCGGAGACCGTACATACAGCTGTCTACCCACGCAGCGCTTGAGGCACAACCGCCACTCACCTACCCGTTCCTGCCCACTCGACTCAGTTCCATACGACCAAGAGGCCACCTGAGGGCGCCTTAGCGACGACTGCGCATTCATCCCGACGCCGTCGCGCAGTACTGCCTCGTGCCCACGCCATAACCGAGCAAGCGAGGCTATCAGAAGCGCGTTGCTACCCAGTGCACACCGGAAGCAGTGGTCGACTTCGCCGCTGCTTCATGAACCCCAAGCCGGCAAGATGAATCATCATCTGCCGGCTGGGCAGCCCATGCCAGGAGGTGTCGGTGGAATGGGTGGAGGTAGAGGGCCGGTAGATATGGGTTCCGGACCGGGGCCGCACACAGGCAATGGAGGCAGGCGGCGGCCGCAGTATTCGCATCAGCAGCACTCGTATACTCACCACGCCCAGCACCAACCCATGTACTACCAGAATAGCCACATGAATCCCTACGCCAATGCCTACTACCCCCAGGCTCCGCACTACCCGACTGGTGGCATGCCCGGCTCTCCATACGCCATGCAGTATAACCCATACGCAGTACATGCAGCACGGTCTCCTCCCGCGATGCATCAACAGTACCCGACAATTGTGTCCTCGAGCATGGCACCACATCCGACCCAGCCCTACTCGCGAGCCCCTCAACAGCACTCACCTGCGCCGACTCCGCCCCCCTACCACATGGCACAACCTCCGCTCCCTGCACCGATTCCTCACACCCCGTCTTCGACTCACTCGTCCCAAGTTGTTCACGCCTCTCTGACGCCCAGCACGCCGCTGAGCCAAGAGGTCGCCCCCCAGGTTCAGCCGGAGGCGGCTGTACAATCAGAGGCGGTTGTTCAACCGGAGACGGTGGCTTCACCGGAGACGGAAGTCCTGCCGGCCAAGGCACCTTTTAAATTTCCTGTAGGCCATATCATTAGTTTCCAATTGGTGAATTCTTGCTGACCCATGTACCTCACAGTTGCCGTGGTATTCCGATCCTGATTCCCCCTTCCCCAGCAGAGCGGCCAGGTCCCGGCGGAGGAGGAAGATCCAGAGTTCCACAAATGATGGTGTTCAGTTGCCAGCCAAGGAACAAGCAGGGCCTACGGTCTCGGCTCCCGCTGAGCAGTCAGCGCCAGTAGAGAGTGCCACCGCTTCGGAGGTACCTACTGAGCGACCGGAGACACCATCCACCCAGGATCTGCCATCAGAGAGCGCACAGTCTACTTCCCCCACGACACCTGCTTCGGTAAATACCACACAGACGTCCACTGTAGCAAGCGTCACACCTACGCAAACTGCCAAGTCGAACACCAAAGCTGCCATACCAGCAGTGCCAATTGTTCCTATCCTGCCAAAGGGCAGTCCTAAGCAGACAAAGGCCGCAAGTACTGAAAAGCTGGGCGGAGAGCAGACCAAGGAGCCAGCGTCATCCGAGGACAACGTTAGCACGGAGCCAGCGCCTGAAGTCAAGCCCGAGCCGACTCCTGCGCCTGTGAAGGCGGCACCCAAATCATGGGCTGCGATGTTTGCTCCAAGCGCGACTTCCGCTACCACAACAGCACGCGCTCCGTCTTCTGCTGTCAATGGCGCCAAACCCTCTGATACCACTCCTACCAATGCTGCCGCTGTCGCTGGATTCGCCAAATCCAACGGCAGTTCGCAGGCTGAGGCCATCAAAAATTTCCAGGTTAACACCGGAGCCAAAATCCCGTTCCTCGAGCCCAGAGGTCTCATCAACACGGGTAACATGTGTTATATGAATTCGGTAAGTCATCTCCGCTAAATATTGTCGATTCTTGCTCTAAATTTTTTTTGGCATAGGTACTACAAGTCTTAATTTCCTGCATACCCTTCTACGAGTTTCTGGACCAGGTCAGCAAGAAGGCTGCCCACAGTTTCAACAGCGAAACACCACTAATTGATGCCATGTGAGTTGTCATGTGTCTCCGAGGTCTTGGAGTATGTCTAACGCGTTGGCAGGATCATGTTCATGCGCGAGTACAAGGTCATCGATTCGGCCACGTCGGTGGACCAATTGCGGCGGCGGTTGAAGAACGAAGAGCTGGAACAGTATGGCGAACCTTTCACGCCGGAGTTTGTGTACGAAGCCATCAGGAAGCTGCCGCGATTTGCGAGCATGAGAGTAAGCAATAGATTCTAACAACTACCGATCAAAGACTAACACAATATCAGCGAGGCCACCAACAGGATGCAGAAGAGTTTCTCGGTTTCTTGCTTGAGGCGCTTCACGACGAATGCACAAATGTGCTGCGGCGCCTGCCAGCGACGTCCGATTCATCTGCCACCGCTTCAAACGCCAATACACCAACAGATGCCAACAACAACACCTGGCTAGAGGTTGGACCGAAGCAGCGATCGGCTGAGACACGATCCTCAGGCCACCCCGATATAACCTCGCCCATTACCACGATTTTTGGAGGCCAACTCCGATCCGAACTCAGGGTCTCAGGCAAAATCTCTGCTACCGTGGAACCTTACCAGCCGCTTCAGCTCGACATAGACTCGCCTCAAGTACGAAACATTGTCGACGCGCTCAGGAACATTACGAAACTGGAAAATCTGACGGGCGATTTCGAGTCGGCCAGGGGGACTGCCGCCGCCGCTACCAAGCAAGTCTTCATTGAGTCACTTCCGCCGGTACTCATTCTGCATCTCAAGCGGTTCCAATTCGATGCCAAGGGTGGCACCATGAAGATTTGGAAGAAGGTTGGATATCCTTTGGAGTTGGAGATCCCCATGGAAATCATTGCGCGCACCAGGAAGGCACCAATCATGCAAGAATTCGGTGGAACACCAAGATACAAGCTGATGGCTGCTGTTTACCACCACGGAAAGAATGCCAGTGGCGGACACTACACTGCCGACGTGCGTCGCCAAGACGGCCAGGAATGGATTCGCATCGACGATACTGTCATCCGCCGGGTCCGCAGCGAAGATGTGGCAGAGAGTGGTAGCGAGGAGGACAAGAAGTCCTGGTCCAATGACAAGAAAGAGGCTCCTGTCGGTGGCTCAGGGAACAGGTTCGAGGGCATTTCGGATGATGCTGGCGACGACGAGGGCTGGAACAAGGTGAGCGCTCCGACCGGCGGTGCCAAGAAATGGAGCAGCATCGTCAACGGCAACGGCACCGCGACCCCCTCAGCCCCTGCACCCAAGCCCGCCAGGGACAACAAGGCGGACAACAAGGTTGCCTACCTACTATTCTATCAGAGAGTCTAGAGACCTTTCGACCTGAATATTATGCGCAGACTTGATGAAAGAAAAGGTGGCTGAAAGGTTCGGGACATGGAAAAAAAAAAATGTACGGCACAATCAAAAGCGTCATGTGTATAGAAGGGATCGGGAACTGCTGTCTTTGTACTTCAGGCCCCATTTTTGGGCATATTTACGACACCTTCATGAGTAGCTTGGCGCTGGATGTGCATCGTTCGGCGGTAAAGCCTAAAAGCGTATATCACGAAGGAGGGTGATTTCTGTCAAACGAACCGTGTAGACTTATAATACAAGACTTCGAACATATCATATGCACCGGTGCAGTGAGTTTCTCGTAAGCGAGCTGCTAGACATATGAAACGTCGTTTCCACAGCTGGCGCCTTCACATCATTCAGTTGTGATCTGGTAGATATAAGATGAACGGCTGGTAGTAAATCAAGGTTAAAAGCTTTATCCTGCGGTTCGTCTTGTTCACTAGACTTGATACATTACCGTCCAAAGAGTGGCTGTTCTTGATGATCCAAACAGCTTCGTCTTACCAAACGTATCTGAAGTGGATGTTCTGACGATCAGTCAAATCCTTGAAGTCTGTATCTTCATGCACTCTCTCTCCGGCGGTGGCATCAATACGATCCCGTCGGCAATTCTCCCAGTAACAGTACAATGCATACATGGCAATGGTGATGATGGAAAGTACGTAGCTTCCCAAAATTGCTCCCGTACCCAAGGGATACAGGGGCGCCTGATCGTCCCGGAAGAAATGCGGTGCGATGATGTTGGAAACTGTAGCGAGTCGTCAGTCACACGTTCAGGAAGAGGAGGGGAAAGATCAAGGACTTACTGCAGTAGGCAATAAAGACAATGGCCTGCACGGTGACCTTCTTGGTGTGCCCGGCAATGTTGGTCACGTTGAGCGCCAGCATGACAATGTACGGGCCGAGGAAGAACTTGGCCATCCAGAGCGCCGCCAGCCGTCCGCCGACGGCCGTGATGGGCAGCGTGTACAGGAAGACCGAGGCGATCATGCCCACGAGCTCGCCCAGGATGATGATGGGCACGCGGCACTGCAGCCGGGGCCACCGCCGCGTCAGGTACCAGACGCCGCCGTTGCACAGGTACGCCGAGATGGTGGCGACGACGCCCTCGACCATGGCTAGGAGGAGAGCCCGGCGCGAGCTGAAGCCGAGGCCTTTGATGATGAGGCTCTGGAAGTCTGTAAGGAGAAAAGGTCAATGCCCTGCTCGATGGGCTTGTGCCTCTGGGGAGAAGATATGACCTACTCGTTAGAGCACCGTTCGGGATGCTGCAAAAGATATTGAACGCAAACATGAGCCACGTCTTGGGGTCGACGAAGGCCTCGGCCACCTGCTCCCGCTTGAACGTCTTGTTCTCGATGCCGGCCTGGTTGGCCCGGAGGCGCTCGACCGTCATGGCCTTTTCGCGCTCCGTGACGAACTTGGCCCGCGCCGGGTTGTCGGGCAGGAAGACGCCGAGCACGACGGACCACGCCAGCGACACGGACCCGAAGATGATGAAGTACCAGCGCCACTGGCTGCCGCCGGAGATGGCGCCGACGCTGTTTTGTGGGTTGCTTGGTGAGTTTTGCGGAACTTGTTTGTGATGGAAGTTTTGAGAGTAGAATGGACTTACCCATACCCAATGGGGCCCGAGAGGAACACGGACAGGTTTGTGTACATGAGACCCGATCGTAGAGCTTGCTCGCTAGAGAAAATCATGAGCTTTTGTGTTCTCTTCTACTTTGTCAGCGGTGTAGTCCACTCACTTGCGCGTATACCACATGGTCAACATCAGATATCCTCCGGGAATGACGGGGGCTTCGAGAACGCCCAGCAGGACTCGAAGCGTGATGATGGCAGGGAAACTACGGCTGTACGCCGTGGCGATGAGGATGATGCCCCATACTGTCAAACATTAGTTTGAGGGTCCTTGTTGTCGTTATGGAACGTGTTTTGCTAAAATTTCTTACTTACAAAATATCACAACGGACATGAGTTTAGCTATGGGAAGTTTCTGCACTGTTCAGTGTGTTAGTAGCCAGCTCATGAGCCACGAGTATCAGCATTGAAAACAACTTCTTGGAGAAACTCACACAAAGAGGCAGCAGGAAAACACCAAAAGAGATATCCAAAGTAAAAGGCGCTGCCGACCCAGGCGTATCGGTCCCCCGTTGAGTCGGTATCCTCTCTCATGCCGTACAGAGCGCCGGTCGAGGTGGCGACCTTGTCGACGGCGCCGAGGATGATGTTGAACCAGAGAATCGGAATTAGTCTCCGGTCGAGCTTCCAGCGCAGGGACGTCTCTTCCTTGAGCGAGTACGGCTCGTTTTCGGCAAAGTAGCCCGTGTATGCTGCGGCGACATCGTCCTGTTGTCTCGCGGCTGCTGAGGTCTCTCCTTCTTCGCATGTGACGACGGATTGTGACTTGTGATCTTGAGACGCCATGTCAAGTAATTCGCATATGGATATAGAGTTTCGAAAGCTTTCCGTTCAGTCTACCTATTCAGACGTGGAGACGAGGTGGCAGTCCGAAGTTCCTCTATGCTTACAATACTGGTACCTCTAACTAAATATAATCATACAACATCAGCCATCACCGATCCAAAGCTTCCTAATCCTAGTTTAGCTGGGTGATATCTGACGAAAGCCTTGTCGGGGCTCTCTTCCCGGTATGGTCACACAGAGAACTCGGGGATTAAGCTTATCATATGTGGCCCAAGTACAATGCCAATGGATGAACTTCTCCGGAGACAACCGATATACAGTAGATAAGCCCCCGGTTCATCATATTGGAATCCTTGAACCATTGCTAAAGTGGACTGTCCTGCTGTACGGAGTATTGGATGGAGAAATGTCCATCGGCTTTCGGCTTAGCGTCCGACACATGAAAGACGGGACCGTCTTGGCCGAGCTCTTTGTGTCAGCATGAATACAGCCGTGCAGTTCATACTGTACAGTATCTGATCAATTCTCTCATTCTTTCACTATGAGTTTGGTGTTATTTGACTGAGAGATGAGTGTTTTTCGTACTGCTAAGTAATTTCTATAGACAAATGAATGCAGTTTCCAAACAAGGCGCACGGATTACGGTGATCATAAGCGCATTTTCAACGTGGAACGAGTCTCTTTTATTGCATCATACTCAATGTTAGAGTCCGGATCATGTTATCATCGGATGCCAATAGCCAGATTACTTTCGACATCCTCGCCCCTCTCCATCCTTTCCCTGATATCAACTATTGTATCTGCTAGTCTTTGAATCCCATCCTTGATTTCGTCTTCTTCGTGCCAGGCCCAGCATATTCTGATACACCCGGCGAAGCCTCCTTTGACTTCGGCTCTCGCGATACTTCCCTGGTCACCCGTCACGGCGAACATGTGCCCAAAAGCGACGCGGAGCTGATATTCCTTAAAGGCAATGGCCGCGACTACTTTGGCTGCTGGGAGGTCTCCGGGCAGACTGGGGTAAGTAAAGAACCCACCCGCCGTCTCAGTAGTAGAGTCGGCGGGCTTGTTGACCTCGACCTTCATGCCGAGAGGAACGAGGACATCGTCGATGGCTTTCATCAGGCCATAGTAGCGTTTCCGGTAGGTGGGAATCAAGGTATCGTTGATAAAGCTTTGCAAGTAGCCGCTGCGCAGCATCTTGTCCACAAAGGTCGCAGTGAGATGAGCGGGCGCGCCGCCAGAGCTGGAGGACCCTCTGTAGTTTTCAATAAACGTCAGTATTGGACGCTTAGATCTTTTTGCACGGACTGCGTTGACAACTTACACTTCTGCTAATTGGATGACCATGTCGGGAGAGCAGTCCGCCCATCCCACCCTGACGCCGGGCCCAATCACCTTGGAAAAGGATCCGTTGCTTAGGGTGTTGCCCCATTTCGTATATCCAGGCATGTATCGATCGATATCTACCAGCCGCGGAGGCACTTCGGACACGGCATTGTCCGGCGCCAAAGAGTCTTCGGGCCAACGTAAAAAATCGTACACGTCGTCCGACACAATCAAGGCGTCGTATTGGCGGGCGAGGGCGACCAGTTCTTGCCGCATTCGCAGGGAAAGGGTCTTGCCGCTTGGGTTTGAAAACGTCGGCACCAGGTATATAAAGTACTTGTAAATTTTCGGATACGTCGAGCCGGTTTTGAGGGTGGGGGAGGTCGCCGCAGCGGCACTGGCCTCGGACGTCTCGAGCTCCCGGCGCAGGAACTCAATGTCCAGGCCCTCCCTGTCATCCTCGGGCACGCCGCGCAGCTTCCCCTGGAACCCATTGTCCTCGAAGATGGGGCACGCCAGGAAGTACGTCGGCTCGACCATGAACACGGCGCGCGTGTAGACGGGGTCGGAGAACTTGAGAAGGACGTTGGCCAGGTTCCCCGAAGCACCGTTGGTGATGCATATCCTGTCCTTGGTCGTCGGGGACGACGATGCGTACACGGATGACAGCCACTCGGCGATGCTCTCGCGCAGCGGTGGGTGGCCCGCGTGCGGCCCGTAGATGAGCGCCGCCGCGCTCTCCTTGTCTGATGTCAGGACTTCCTCGGCGCCCTTCAGCAGGCCCTCTTTTGCGAATAGTCGAGGGCTCGGCCAGCCCAGTTGCAGATTGATGAGCGGCCTCGCGGCTCCTTCTGGCACTGGCACGGAGCCCATTCCGGGTACTTGATTTTTATGAGGCCCGAAGATTTCACTGTGAGAAAGATAGCTTTTTTGTTCGGAGCTATAATTGTTGCATGTTAAAAAGTGATGAACTATTTAAATGCCAAACATGCCGCCGATTCGGAGCTCGTTCTTTCTAGTCGATCGGAGGTTCCACCGGCTCCGAAAAACCGGCGTGGGGTCTCCGGCAGCGAATTTGGGTGGGTCTTGGTCTCGAGAAAAGGTATTTCTCTTTTGATTTTCCATGCCTGGCCAATATACGCCTCTAAACATGGTATCCAATGATGCATGAGAGTTCTTGGCTAGTATTTCAAGCATCAGTTGATTTCCTAGACAAAGTGTTCAAGGAACAAGCTGACACAGTACGGAGATAACACACCGAAGTCCCCATCGCCCCCACATCACCGCATGGTCCCCGACGACTCTATCATCGGATACGCGGCTGAGCTGTCCGAAGGCGGAGTTGTGCCCGTAAATTGTCCGAAATCCTTCATAATGTTCTCGCGTACTACATGAACATCGGGGACGAATGTGCGATGTGCTCTATTCGGATCTCGGCCGAGTACGTATTCGACTTGACATGGGAGTATGGGTGTGCTCTTAGTCAAGTTCACGTCTGTTGTCGGAGGCCATAATCCTACGAAAATTAGATAGACTTTGTACGGAAACAAAATGTCTGAATTTTGACAGAGACATCGAGATTATCCAAAGTTCAGTACTACTCATATTCACTGCCAAAAATCCGTTTTCTGTTGGACAACATGGCACAGAAATATGCAGACATTCAGTCCGAGAAGGACGCCTTTGCCGCAGAGGTGGAGGATATCGAGAAGTGGTGGCAGACAGATCGACAGAAGCACATTAAAAGGTTAAGCCAGGACCCTTTAATGGTGTTCTTGTACAAAAGCTCATAGTTGGCAGGCCATACTCCGCCGAGTCAATTGCAGCCCTGCGTAACATTGGCTTCAAGATCGAGTATCCATCCAGCGTACAGGGGCGAAAGCTCTGGCGCTTGTTGAAAGAGCACAATGCCAAGGGAACGTATGACCTGACGTTCGGCACCACGGATCCTCTCATCGCAAAGGAGATGCCCAAGGCTGGCGGTAAGCGGACCCTCCTACCCCAAAGAAATCTCATAAGTTGACAATACACTCAGTGCAAACTGTCTACGTGTCGGGAGCCCTATGTGGACTGTCGCAGGCTGCTTGGCCTGGTGCAGACCATGCCGACTACCCAGCAGACTTGGTGCCGTCCGTCGTGAAGCGCATACTGAACACTCAGTTGTTCCACGACCAGCGCCAGACGCAGCTTCGCATGCGCTACAGCGAAGAGGACAGAAAGTCGCTCGAGAACCTGGACTACATGCTGCCTATTGTCGCCGATGCCGACATGGGTTTCGGAACCCTCACCGGCTGCATGAAGTTGACTAGGTCCTTTGTAGAGTCCGGAGTCGCCATGATCCACATTGACGACTTGGCTCTGGGCTTGAAGAAGTTCACCAATGGAGAGGGGCGGACCATTGTTCCGACGAGAGAGTACTTGGACAGGCTGAGTACGGTCAGGATGACATTTGACATTATGGGGTGAGCCGAAAAGAAATACTTTTACGGCACTACGGGTGGTTGCTAATGAGTCGTCTTCCAGAGCTGATACGATGTTGCTATGTCGATGTGACTCTGACCATGCCGAGTTCATCACCAGGTAAGGACTGGCCAATCTTCAGCGAGTAAATCGACAGTACTGACGCGGGTTTGTAGTGTTATAGACCCCCGGGACCATCCCTACGTTCTGGGGGCCACCCAAAAGGTGCCCTCATTCATTCAAGCACTCGAGGACGGCAAGGTCTCAGGAAAAGACTACTTGACTGTCAAAGCAGAGTGGAAGGCAGCAGCTGGATTGGTGACCTTTGACGAATCTGTCAAGGCCATTGCCTCCGACGAGCAGTACTCCTCGTATACGGCGGAACTCGGCGATAGAATTGTAGCACTCCAGGACCGCAAGGCCATCGCCAAGCGCATTCTCGAGCAGGAAGTCCAGTTTGACTGGGAGCTGCCACGTCTGCCTACTGGCCAGTACATGTGGAAATGGTGTACAAAGGCAGTTATCGACCGCTGCGTTCTTGCCGCGCCTCTAGGTGACGTGACGTGGAGCAGACAAGGTAAGCCGGTGGCGTCGTTGACTCGTTTCTTTGCGCATCGAAAATTAATTGCTGACCATTTGCGAAACTCATAGACAAACCAAGTAAGATCTACCAAGGGAACTCACGGCAAGAGGCAAGACTACTGACATTTTATGGCAGACAAGAAGGACATGCACGACTTCCATACGAGCGTGAGAGAGGTCTTCCCAGACCGACTCTTCGCGTTCGGCTACACAGGGGCCTACGACTACACCAAGAACGGATACACACAGGAGGAGATGGAGTCGTTCCCTGCCGACATCGCCAAGATGGGCTGCGTCTGGCAGGTCCAGCCCATCTGGGCGACACAGGGCCTCAGCCTGCACGCCAAGGAGTTCGCCGAGAGCTTCAAAAAGGGAGGCATCGCGTGGTACATGCGCGACGTCGCGGCGCCGGCGCGGGAGAAGATGGCAACGGACAAGTACGGCAAGCCCCAGGCCAGGGGAGACTATCTGGCCGACGCTTTTTTCGATGTGGTGGCGGGACGCGATATCGTGGAGCAGGCGTAGATGTGTGTGTTGGGTAATGAAACGATGATCTACACGACAATGAGCTGAGAGAGTGTCAATGGATTGTACTTGAATCGCTGGAGGGGTCGACTCTTGTCCCAGCTGTCACTTGTGGATCTCTCTTTCCAGGCACTCTGTCTTGTGGTGTTGAAATGTTACAGCTCGAGCAGACAACCGATCTACTGAATGATTACACTGCTCTTTCTGATGAACAGATGAGTACGATGACCCCAAAAGCTATCTTGTAGCGTTGAGAAGCAGCAAAACAGTATGCGGAAGTCCTCCGAGACGAATCTGGTATACATCGCCGCAAACTAAATGACATGACTGGACCAAGGTGGTCGTTTCTTTTCCACTTTTTACCCCAACAACTTCCCCAAACTTCACCGCGTCAGATAGCCCCATTCTGGTTCGTTCCGGTCCATGATCTACGACTCTAGCCCCTTCCTTCTCCATTCTCAGTGCCGGGAATTGAGGCCAAGGAGCTCGAGTCGAGGCGCTACCCCGCACAAAACTTGTGTCACCCGCAGATTAACCAAGTTCATCTTCCTTCATGGTCAAGGATATCGGAGCTTCATACCTTGCAAGCTACGTCTGCTGCATTCAACCGTGGCCAATTGCCATGACGCTTGGCCGTCTTCCTCGCCGTCATCCTATTGCTGTATACGGGTAAGCGACAGGGGCAGCTCTCCCCACCTCGACTCGAGGCGCTCATTGTCCGCTTCTTGCATCTCCAAACCGTCTCAACCTAAGGGGAATAACTGTCACCATGTAGGCGTGCTTGCATGCTATCTCCATCCATTGGAGAAAGCTCGTCAGATGTCTTGCTCTCCCCTCCAGTCTATCCCAGGTCTAGTCTGCCTGCTGCTAGATCTCACCCGCTCATCATAGATAGCCTTTGCACTTGATTCGCTCGCCTGCTATGAAACCGACGACCGAGCCAAGCGGCCGGCTCTTATATAACTCGCCAGGGTCGCACACATCCATGATTCCTGGCGCCTCTGTTTCCCCTCACATCTCGTAGGCTCCTTCGCAACTGTTCTGTCCACTTCAACTGCGCCATCGCAATCCTGGGACGTAGAAACAACTCGAGCTCGCAAACATGACGGACCTCAAAGCCAGCGTTGAGCACGCTTCTGCGGCCGACGATTCGCCTCCCGCATACCTGGACGGCACGAAACAGCCCATTGAAGCGGACTCGAATAAGCCTCCGGTGATCCAAGAGGCGCAGAGGCGAGGGCTACAGCCTCCCGCCATCATTGCCAACCTGACGGCCGAGGAGCGGCAAAAGCTTGAATTGAAACTCAGGAAGAAGATCGACCTCCGACTGCTTCCCACAATGATCATCATGGTGCGTGGCGAAGATCGTGCTCTTGCATCGCGCGTGAATCTCGACTGACATAATGGGCCGCGGCCTTGCTTAGTATATTATGAACTATATCGATAGGTAATGACCTTGAACTCTGCGCCATTGTCCCGCGATAGATATTGACCGCTTGCAGAAACAATATTGCTGCAGCGAAACTTGCCAACCTCGAAAAGGACCTGGGATTGCCATCGGGCTCCACTGAATATCAGACTGCTGTCAGCATTCTCTTTGTAGGGTATGGCGCGCATCATCCGCCCTCATGACGGACAATGGCTAATGCGGAACAAAATCTAGCTATCTGTTGATGCAGATACCCTCGAATCTTTTTCTCAACAAAGTTGGAAAACCTGCGATTTACCTGCCGTCATGCGTATGTCCCTTCTTCTTGCCTCGTCTGGCTTGCCGCACCAACACGTCTCGTCTTACGAGGAAGAACAACACATGAAGCTATCGCAATCGCTGATCATAATGTAGATGATCGTATGGGGAATCATTTCTGCCTCCACGGCTGGTGTGAAGAATTTTGGTGGACTTATTGCTGTCCGTTTCTTCCTAGGTTTTGTCGAGGCTGCGTATTTCCCCGGATGCCTGTACTACCTGAGCTGTTGGTATACCCGCAAAGAGCTGGGCCTGCGAACTGCCATGCTCTACTCGGGCGCTCTCATATCCGGAGCATTCTCGGGCCTGATTTCGGCTGGCATCACGGCCAACCTGAACGGCGTCAGAGGAATCGCCGCTTGGCAGTGGCTCTTCATCATCGAGGGCGTCGCCACCGTCGGTATCGCCTTCATTGCCTACTTCGTCATCCCAAATTTTCCCCGGACGACATCATGGTTGAGCGAAGAGGAGAGAGCGCTTGCGATATGGAGGCTGGAAGAAGATATCGGCGAGGATGATTGGACTGGTAGCGAGAACCAGACGTTCTGGCAGGGCGCCAAACTCGCGTTCAGTGACGTAAAGACATATGTCTTGGTAAGTGATATCCATCCGACAAGCCACGTGACGAGAAGTCCGACCGATTGCTGACGCATATACAATAACAGATGGTCATGTTGTTCTGCTTTGTGGCTAGCGGTTCCGTGACCAACTTCTTCCCCACGGTCGTTGCGACACTCGGATACAACAGCGTCAACTCGCTGCTACTCACCGCGCCCCCCTACGTGCTCTGCGTCATCACGTCCTTTGCCAACGCCTGGCACGCCGACAAGACGGGCGAGCGATACTGGCACGTCATCTGGCCACTGGTCATCAACATGGCCGCCAACATCATCGCCGCGACCACGACGGGGCTGGCGCCTCGCTACCTCAGCATGATGCTCATGGTGCCAGGAGTATACACGGGCTATGTGGTCGCGCTCGCGTGGATCAGCAACACACTGCCCCGGCCACCGGCCAAGCGGGCGGCAGGCCTGGCCTTTATCAACGCCGTGAGCAACACGAGCTCCATTTACGCGAGTTACATGTACCCCAACTCCGCGGGACCGCGCTATGTGGTCGCCATGTCGGTCAACTGCACGACGTCCTTCATCGCCATCTGCGCGGCCACCGTGTTGCGGTTCATGCTCGTGAGACTGAACAAGAAGCTGGACCGCGGCATCCACGTCGAGGGAGCCATCAATGCGGCGCCTGGAGAGGCAGCACAGCATGGATTCCGATTCAAGATTTGATGTTTGGCCGAGATGAGTTTTAGTGGTAGACTTTGTCTCAAGTTTTCAAAACAGATTTCATGTATGCCGCGTGGCATGACGACAGAATTGAGAAAACCTTATCGGCGCTCCAGAATTGTTCTGGAAGTGGGCGTTACTGAAAAACGCCACCGGCTGTACCAGTCCAACTTGAGAAGATGGATCTTGCTCACTGTGGTCTAAATCATACATACCTACACAATACAGAGTAAATAAAAACCCTGGATGGCGAATTGCCCACGACCAAATAAGTATTGTAAAGGGCCGCGGACTAGCTCGGCCTTCGGTTGCTTGATAGTATTCGATAGCTGCTTTGAATACGCAACTAATCCATTTAACCTAGATTAAAACGGTCGTCTAGGAGAACGAGCCGGTCATATTTCGCGCTTGGCTCCTATAGTATGCGGTAGTAAATGGATACCATACGATAAATCGATGCAAGTAGAATCCTGCTGCTCCCATGAAAGTTCCACCCTTTCATACGTGCGAACAAATGTCATGAAAAGTCACAAGTCATTGATTCATTCAGCTGGGTCGGTACCACAAATTTAAGTTGAACCCTCGAATGCTACATATGGACCGTCTACCCCAGCTCGCCTATCTCTGCATACCAAGAGGCGCCAATCAGAAGACGCCCGGCGAATGGGAGCTATCCGTTTTGCGATGTATGAGCCGATGGGGGCCCCGCCACTAATTCATAGACTTATCTCTTCCTTCTCGTCAACACCAAGGATGCTTCAGCACAACGGCCGTCGTCTAGGGTCGTTCTCATGGATGTGCGTTCTCATGGATGTGCGTTCTCATGGATGTGCGTTCTCATGGATGTGCGTTCTCATGGATGTGCGTTCTCATGGATGTGCGTTCTCATGGACCGGACTAGAGTCTGCTCCATCTCGACTATCTAGATTGTCGCCGGCGCAATGGCTCGAAACGCATCCAGTCGACCAAAGAATGCAGCCATGTGTACCGTGAAGGACTTCTAGCGATGCGACCAGGGCTTTTGTGGCTTGCAGAAGCCTTTGCCCGCCCAGCCTATCACGGCCCGGAACCTCAGCGTGTCACCCTTGAGACATGCCATCCCCCCATGCTCGCTGCCTCCCCTAAGGATCTCGGTAGCTATCTTTTTCTACCAGGTAGGTAAGGGGCCCTTGCGTGACGTCCCCTTGGGTCGCTGCGAGATTAATGGATGGGCGAGTCGCCAATGATTCAAAATGCGACGTGAATCCCACGAGGCGCGCAGGCAGGCGACACACGAGCCTCATCCTCTTCTCACCTCACCTCTCTCTGCCTCTGATCCAAGTTTGGCCCCGACGAGTCGAGTGACGGCCAAACCTGTCCGATACCAAGCCTTCTTCTTCCCCCGGATCTGCTGCATGCCGCGGAAAGGACCCTGATCTTCTTACCAAGGCCCCTGTGTCTTATCTCCGAAGGATCCCTCGCGCTGCCAAGACTTACGGTCAACACCATGGCGGCAGACAAGATTGACATTCACGAGCCCACGGTCGATCCCTCGATCGGCGGTGGCCCGGAGCTCGACGATGCCGACAAGGCATTGGCCGAGATGGGCTACAAGCCCGTAAGTCTTTCTTATACATGATACATCTGGACGCAGACTACCGTGACCATTGATGGCATCGTCAGACGTGAGCCTCTGCTGACGAGATATTTTCACCAACCCTACAGGTCTTTAGGCGCGAGTTCTCGCTTTGGAGCTGTTTCAGCTTCGCACTGAGCATCTCGGGTCTGTTCGCGACCGTTGCGACGACGTTTAGCTACCCGCTCTACGCCGGCGGTGGCGCTGCGGCTATCTGGTGTTGGCTCATTGCTGGCGCCGGCGCGCTCTGCCTGGCCCTGTCTATTTCCGAGATTGTGTCGGCTTATCCTACCTCGGGTGCATTGTATTTCACAATCAAGTATCTCGCGCCTGAGAAACATGTTGCATGGATTGCTTGGATTGATGGTGAGTGCTGAAATACTGGGATGAAGTTGCTTTTCGTCGCTACACATGATGAACAGTGAAGTCGGACTGTACATACTTGTCGATCTCGTGACTAACCACCGGACCCTAGGCTGGCTCAATCTCATCGGCCAGATCGCCGGCAGCGCATCGTCCGAATACGGCGCCGCCCAGATGCTGCTCGCGGCCGTCTCCCTCGGCTCCTATGACGGCGAGACCTACCACTACACGGTCGAGCCGGCGCACATCATCGGCACCATGGTCGCGCTCGTCATCTTCCACGCCTGCATCAACACCTTGTCGACCGCGTGGCTGAACAACCTCGCCAAGACCTATGCCGTCTTCCACATCGCCGTCCTCTTCAGCGCCTGCGTGGCTCTGCTGGTCTTGCAGAAGGACAAGCACGATGCGACGTATGCCTTTACCTACATCGACCCCGAGCCGCTCTCGGGCTGGACGCCGCCCGGCTTCTCATTCCTCTTCGGATTCTTGTCGGTTGCATGGGTGAGTAATACTCCTATGGAATGAGGCTGGGAATCGACCCAACCGTAATACAAAGACGTATACTGACATGATGCGTCAAGACCATGACCGATTACGATGCAACTGCACACATCGCCGAGGAGGCCAAGAACCCGGCCGTGGTCGTTCCCAGGGCTATCTCGACCGCCCTGACTTTTACCTACGTTGTGGGCTGGCTTTTCAACATTGTCCTCGTCTTTTGCATGGGCGACCCCGAGACTATTCTCAGCAGTCCCATTGCTCAGCCCGTAAGTTCTCACACATGCACGCACTTTTAGAAACAAGTCATTGACACTTTCGCCCCAGGTTGTCGAGATCTTCTTTCAAGTCATGGGCAAGGGACCCGCCATTTTCTTCGCCGTCGCAGCTTTCATTATCATGAACTTCGTCTGCATCACTGCGCTTCAAGCCGGCTCCCGTACGATCTGGGCATTCTCCAGAGATCAGATGTAAGTGACATTGTTTCGCCTTGAAAAAGCCATCAACCAGATCACGGAGATAATTAACCCCCCACCCAACAGGTTGCCCGGCTCCAGGATATGGTACAAGATCTGGAAGAAGACGGACACGCCCGTCCTGGCCGTCTGGTTCTACTCGCTGCTCTGCATCCTGATCAACCTGATCGGCCTGGGCAGCTACACGGCCATCTCGGCCGTCTTCAACATCTGCGCCATCTGCCTCGACTGGTCGTACTGCATCCCCATCATCTGCAAGCTCTGCTTCAGCAAGTTCGAGCGCGGCCCCTGGCACCTCGGCAAGGCCAGCCCCTTTATCAACGCCTGGGCTTGCATCTGGACCGCCTTTGTCTCGGTCATCTTCCTGTTCCCTACCGCCATGCCGGTTACCCCCGACAATGTGAGTCAATGAGATCCCCCTTTCCCTCGCTACCGTAAGATTTCTGATGAGCTAACTGGTGTCGACAGATGAACTACGCCGTCGTTATTCTGGCCTTCGTGTTTCTGCTTGCCATCAGCTACTGGTTCATCAGCGGTCGCCACTATTACATTGGACCTCGCAGCGAGGCCCACGTTGTCAATGGTGGCGTTGTCGCGGAAGATGTCTCGCCCGATCAAGAAAAGGCTGCCCACGCTAGTGGAAGGCAGCTCTGAGCTGCTGGTGTGCTTTTCTCTCGAGGTTAGGAAACATCGATACATTGGACCATAGTTCTGTACCCGGAAGAGATTGCTAGATCTCGATACTTTTCTATAGATGATGGTTGAGTAGAAATGATGTTTAATGACGACTCGGCAATATCGCAAGGGGAAAACGGGCGCGTACACATAGAGGCGGATCCGCAATCGTTTCAATTGATACTCTACTCGTTTGTCAAAGTCTTCACAATCTCAGCATAACAACAAAGAATGCTCTGTTCGGTACATACAAGCAACTGATTTTGCCATAGAAGATCCACTTGACCACAGCGAATTCATGGTGTCTGTAGTATGTACTGTAGTGATGAAAGTGTATGTCTTGTAAACGAACACGTGAATGTTGTCAGAGGTTTCTTAGTTCATCAGCCACAATCCATCAGTAAAGACCCCTCCCATGCACATAATTTCCGTGCGACGGAGGTCGGCGCCCTTGAAGCAGTCCCAGTACGTCACTTCTGCCTCCGAGTTGTTCTCGTACGTGTAGGTATAGCGCATCATGGTCACGGCCGAGTCGACGGCCAAGTCCGGATCGGCTTTCCGTGAAGTCAGCCGGGAGACGGCGTGCTTTGCGTCGTCGACGCGCCCTTGTCGATCATGGGCTCGCTGTGATGTTACCAAGCGCAATGTCCACCATCGACCCTCAGACCCGCGCCAGTCATGAAACTGCTCCCATCGCCCAGCAGAAAGAGGACGGGTGCGCGAAACTCATCTACCGTGCTCAGGCGGAGGAGCATGTTGTCTCCTACCCACTGAGACTCCATGCCGGGCTTTTGCAAGGCCTCGGCCGTTGCGGCCGTCCTGATATATCCTGGCGATAGCGAGTTCACACGGATCAACGGCATGGAGACCCTAGAACCCCATTCGGCGGCAAGTGACCGGGCGAGCTGATGGACAGCGGCCTTGGATGAATTATAGCCGGCCGTATCGACACCCTGGATTTCGGTCCTCCACTTAGCTTCAATGTTTTGACAGAAGTATCGCCTGAGATGTATACAACATACCTTGTTGGAGACATATCCGCTCATGCTCGCAACCAGCACCATGCTCGCAGTAGTATTGTGCTTCATGACCTCTCGAGCAGTTGCCTGCGCGACTAGAAACGTGCCGGTGACGTTGATATCGAGCAGCCTCCTGAATGAGTCGGCTGGGAACTCAGTGGCCGGGCCGTTGTCAGAGACGCCGGCACATGCGACCAAGCCACGGATCGGAAAGCGCAGGTCTTGGAATTTGGCAAAAGTGTCCGTCACTCCCTGCTCGTCCCTTACATTGCACTGATAGTATGAGACATTGCCGCCGTACTTTTCAGCTGCTTTCAAGACAGCGTCTACGAAGCAATTGAGTGACCTGATGTGCGCTTTGAAGGAGTGTTGGATATCTTACCCCAATCCGATGACTTGGGTGAGTCCATAACGTCCAGGCAAATGACATCACCTCCGGTTTCGAGAACACTGGCAGCCACCGTGGTTCCTAGAAAGCCACTGGCACCGGTGACTTTTCCCATGAGGTATGAGTGAGTAGGAGTTGATGACCATCGTCATGGACGGACTGCATACCGATAACCGTCCGGCCATCAAGTCGAAACAGGTCGGCGATTGGAGCTGAAGGGTTTGCATGGGATTCCTTGACCTCTCGAAATTTCAGTGCGTGCACGTTTTCGTCCTTCATAGTGACCCTTCCAAGATATATTCAAGAAGAAAAAGGTTAGCTGGACCGATCGCGTTGCTCAAGTCCATCCAGGCGGCTTGAAGTAGCAGTACAATTTAAATTTTATACTATAACAAGGTATGCACAAGCCAATTGACCATGCAGTCATCGTGTCGCCTCCTTGCCTCCGCCGTCGCCTCCGCACAAGCAAACATGAATTTCCCCCAACCGAATGCATGCCAGAGTAGCGCAAGATTTACCTATTTCCCTTGCATGACGTTCTTATTGTTGCGTCAGGTGCATTGTAGTGATTGCGGGGCGCATATAACAGCTCCAGTTCTAGCGGGGGAGGTAAATCTGCGGCGGGCGGATCGAGCGGGCTACAATTCCGTCGCTTTCCTTCTTAATTCAACGATCAACATTATTGTGCCGGGTGGGACGTGGCATATCTTCTCCCCTCGAAGCCTGAACGTGGTACGTCTCGTATGATGCATCGATAATCCACATATATTCTGGAATGCGTGAAGCACTCCAGGTTCCACGCGACAAGTGGCAGATGCCTTACGCCTGCAGTATGGTACGTATGACGTTCGGCTTTGGCTTGCACGAGCGGTCAAAAACAATAATCAACAAAATCCCGACAAAGTGTACCTTGTTTGTCCAAAGACACTGTCTGATTGCATAGTTCCATGTGCCTCCTGACGAGCTAATCAACATATTTGTCTTGTCTTGTAGTGCTGATAAAATCAATGGCATGGATTCGATGCAGGACCCAGGCACAGCCCAACGACGAATCATTGTCTTGGTGTCGGTTTGTATTTCCTGAATATCCGTCACCAGATGAGATAGACAAGGACTCAGTGACGCCGGCGTCAAAATTACCGTGACAGCAAACGCGCTTGTTAATTCTTGCAGTCAGCTTTCGTATCAGGATGAAAACAAAACCGAGAGCTATGGTTTCGCCTTTTTGTCTGGAGGCATTTCGTGGAGGCTTCCATTGGCGCTACAGCTCATCTTCGGCATCATCATTCTGGGCGCGCAAGTTCACGATGATCAAGAGAAGAGACGTATCTTAGGGCAGTGCAATTGTATTAACTAGACAAGCTGGGCACACAGCAAGACAGACCAGACCAAAACCAAGCAAAGCAACCCAAACCAACCTATGAACCTAATGTCCCTACGCATGTACTGATGTCCCAGATGTCCCCATGTCCTAATCTCCCATCAATCTTCTAATGGTCTGACAGAGGCCTAGAAGCCAATGTCCTGCGCCACTCGCGAGGGTAAGTGTCCCGAGTAGTATACGTGGCCGGAGGCGCAGTGAGATTCATGTCCTGGAGTGTCTCGTATGTCAGGCCCTGTACTTGGCCAAGCAGGACCGCTTGTCGATGAGCCACAATGTCCCGCTCACGCCAAAGCCGTTGGTGCACGAAGTGTGCCAAGTCCGGAATGGCCCGAGTGTCCACGATCTCAATATACCAGTCCATGATGATCTCATAGGCCCGTGTGACATTGAGGTACGCCTCTAGAGTGACGGCCTCATGTTCCAAATGTCTTTGGGGCCCAGCGTGGTATGCCCTGATACCAAATTTGGTCCCGGGACCTTGAGTGTCCCGCACCTTGTACAAGCTGCACTTCAGCATCTTTTGCAGCTTGCGCTCGACAGGCCGCATGTCCGCCCACTGCATAGGAGGAGGGATCAGGAATGTACATTCCATGGCAGCAGCAGGAGTGTCCTCAGCAGCAAGGTCCTCCTCGACATACTGACGCTAGTGTTCATGTCAGAGACTCGGACCACTCATGAAGAAGCAGAGCAAGATACTTACCGATGGATGGATGTCCGAGTTGATGTATATGGTCACGCAATCCCATTGCTCACTCAAGTCCATGGCCTCGCGTTCAAACAAGAAGTGGAGGCTCTTCATGTTTACTGGTCCCGACATGTTTGATACGGACATGTCGTCCGGAGTGTCAAAGCTGGGAATGTCCCGAGCCATGTCCGGGTGCGTATGCTCGAAGACCGAGCGAGTGGCCTGGAAACACAACTAATGAAAGCGTCAGGCATACAATTGCAGTGGAGAAAGCCACGCAAAGGAAGTACTTACGTAGTTGAGACTGGTGTCCTCGTCCTCTGAGAGGCTACTGGTATGCTCCAATATCGAGGCTCGGAACATGTCTGCGGCCTCCTGGGCCAGTGACTCGTTGGCCAATGTCCGGCGGCGGATATGGGCGTACATGTCCCTTGTGACGGCCTGCATGGTGTCCGGGCCAGTCATGTCGACTTGGGTATTTCGATGATTGTCAATTGATGTATGATGGATTGGGATTGGATGTATGATTGATTGGGAGTAGATGTATATACGATGGTTGATGAAAAAAAATGGTGGAAGGCGGGCGGGCGGAATGTGTGATGTTGATGTTTGGGGAAGAAGGAAAAATTTGTGGGAGAAAGGTGAAAAGAGCTACTTAAGTAAAAGAAATTCTGGCGGGGTTACTGATTGCAGCCCGGCAGAATCAAAAAGGTGTAAAACGGCAGGAAAATGATTAATAGCCAACCAGAGGACCAGATTTTCGTTTGTCAATAGCTTCAGGTACTCACCGGACGCCCATTTTACGCAATCGGCCAGCTTGAAACAGACCTAAAGTGGGGCTGATTCAGTGCGGTCAGTCTGGATTTGCTCGAAGGATGGCACCTTCCTTTGGAAATGGTGAGTCTGATTGTTCTTAGGCATCAAGATTGCTCTGATCATGATTGTGGTAGGCACGGGAGCAAAGCAGGCACGCCTAGACCGATCGAGGGCGTAATGGAATCATTCACAACCTGCACGACTCCATCACAAGAAATCCAAGCACGATTCCATGTAGTTGATTCTATTTAAATTATTCTTGTGCAAGTCCTAGTGAGAATTCGGTGGGCATGACCAAGGTTGTGACGTTCTAGATCCTCTCCTGAGAACTCTCCTGCCTCGGGCCCTGTCCCAGAGCTACCTGGCCCAGGTAGATTACAACGAGTTGATTCGGAAAATTAGATAGATACCTGAGCTGCCTCAAGGCGTACCAACCCTTTCGGTCGAAGTGCTGTCGACAAATGTCTGGAGTAGAGTAAGGCGTTTAACGCGATGCAGAAATCGACGGCCGTTGACGTATAGTTGCGTAGTTCTCCCACAAGCAGTTTGGGATCGACGAATTTGGTCCAAGCGGAACCGCAGATGAGTAAGTCGACCAAAATCTCGACGTTTGTATCTCGTCGGTATGTAGCTGACACTCGTCTAGTCTCTTCAAGGCATTTGGGTTTACCGCAGAGGGCGTTTGCGACCGCGCTTCAGGTTATCGACTTTTACCGCGATATACCAACAATTCGGGCAGCAGTTGACCGTATAAAATTATGGTACTGTCCTTGGCTAGATCCAAATCCTGAGCCAGATGCCCGGGTCGTGAAAGACACATCAGCGGTGCACAACATTGGCGTCGGAAACGGGAGATTAGAATACATCATATTGTGAACCATGAGCCCGTCGGAAACCGGGCCAAGCACCAAGGCGAAGTCTCACCATTTTACTTTGCGAACACCTATCTTTTCAAAATAACTACTGTCACGCCTTAACGATCTTAATCTTGAATAAAAGCGGCATTTCTATAGTTTTATGATGACATATCTTGGCAAATCGGATTGTTCGCGGTAGCCATGCACTCTCACAAGACTCCAAAGCACACGACCAAAGTGAGGAAGACTCCCATGACACGTCCGAGGAACGGTTCAGCGAATGCCGTGCCCACACTCCGAATGTTCTCGCTTGTCATCGCCTTGCCATCCCCGTCGGCGTCATTCTTCGGAAGCTCGGTCGCATTGACGCGCATACAATGCAACTCCGGGCCTCCGACAAAACCGCCGTCGGCGGGTATCCGGGTGTTGATCATGAGAACGTGGAGCCGGTTGACACTCTCGAGGTACCCGTCGCTGAGAGCTCCGCTCAGGGGCTCCGACACGTTGACGAAGAAACCTTGACCGCTGACCCAAGACGAGGCGGTCGCGTTGTTTTGTGGGTTCACCCCGCTGAGAGGGTAGTCGCCGTCGAGCGTGTTGTACACAGTTGCCTTGCCGATGGAATCGCTGCAGCCTGGTAATGTGGTCCAGGACTTGCGTGGTGGTATGCACGTATCCCCGTCGTCTGAGATGGTGACGGCACCCTCGCTGGCCAGGAGGAGGGAATCAGTACAGGACTTGCCAAGAATCCGCTCGCAGTCGGTACTATCGTCATCATCGGTGTATTTGTTCAGAATCTCCACGGGGAGGTCGATGCTAGTCAGAGTAGCCATGCAGAAGGTCCCATTGGCGCCGTCGAGCGCCTCTGACAGGTTGCTTCCTGGGAACTGGAAATCGTAGATTGCGCTGGCCACGTGCGGTTCATCGACGTCCTCCAGGTCCGCGTCTGGTATCGCGACGTCGCTCACGTTGATTCCTGCGTGGCACAGTAGTCAGTTGCCGCTCCGCTCATAAGCCTTGTACGAATCTACTCACGCCATTTCCACTCAGAATCTCGCAGCCTCGAGTTCTCTGTCAAAGAGCCCCAATATTCCTCAAAAGGCTTGAATGCTACGGAACGCGTGGCGCTAGGATCGTGGTTTGCTTGAATAACCGCATCTCTGGCTTTCGGATCCAGTGAGTCAAGTGCCGATTCCCTCCATCCTGAGAGTTGACCATATTTGCCAGCAACAGCGCTTGCAGCCAGTGCCAAGAGAGAAAGGCATATCCGACTCATACTGGTTTGGTGCTCTAGAGAAAATAGTGGAGACTGAATGGGGTTGAAGTCTGTGATAAAAAGAAAAGAATATGGTAATTGGGAACAGTTGACTTGAATTTACGAGAGCAGTTGAGAAACACGACACCTTTATTTAAGTACAAAAGTCAGTTAGCGAAGATGATATGATATGTGCCGGACCCATGGACCAATGATGTATGCCAAGTGAAGCCAAGGACGATTCATGCAGTTGGAACAAAGTGAGAAAGGAGTGGCTTAGTGCGGCGTAGAATGCATGTAGATCCTTCCTGTGGGAATTTCTGTATTGTAATTGTGAAGAAAAGTCCCGCCAAGAGAGGAGACTCTGAAATCAATTGCCATATATGTTCTATGTTTAGTTACGAAACAGCTCGCATCAGTCCACCTCCTACTCGCCCCCAAGCTGCCCCAAGCGGAGCTCATCAACGCCCGACCCCAACCTTCTCACTCCTACTCCTCGCCTTCAGGCTTTGTCCTCACAGTTGTATTCCGCATACAGAATTGCATGCCCTTCGAGACCGATCTTGCATGTCCAGTTGTTATCCACAAGCAAGTTTTGTTCGGCCATCTCCTCCTTGTAAGCTTCCCACACAGGCTCCCCAGAGCAAGGCGAGGTGCCTGCATAGAGCGAAACCTTGCATCCGTCGTCCCAGTCTGAGACCTTCATTGCTTTGATATCTTCGAGAGCTATCAGTGAGCAATATCCCTGGCCAACGAGGCCACCGCGCTCAGTATCCGCGCTGCCTCCGTTGTCGCCACAGTTTGGTTGAGTATCCCAAAACTCGAGCAGCCAGCCATGGGACTGTCCCATGAGAGTTGCAACGGACAAGCCGAGAATGGAAAAGTGTCGTGGGGAAAACATGTTTGATTGAAGATGAGAATGTAGAACTGGCGTGATGACACCAATGTTATGGCGGAAGGTTTATGGTAGAATTGTCTTAACAGGGGTTCTTGTGTGTCTTTGAGCTTGAAGTTGTTGATAATCTGCTGTGGTAGTGTTGTGGTTTGAACATTATCGTCTGCAGGAGAAGGTGCATTTATACTACATCATGCGCGGTTTCTGTTTCTCTCATCTTTCTCAACCACCAACATGTTTTGAAGCTATACCTGCCCACCTCTGTGCCTCGTGAGTCCCAACCACCAGAGGCTCATTGCATCCTTTCGTGATTCCTTTCATCAGCCTTCTGACATCATCGCGTGTCTAAAACAAATGGAAGTAGATGACCATTTTTGTGTTCTCAAGCTGGGGAGTATGGTTGAAGGCATACAGAGGATACAATAGAATGGGTCTATGGACATGATGTGATATGGCGGATCTTCGTGTACGGCCATCATATCACATGACGGATCTTCATATTCGCCAAGCCATCATATCATCTACGGATCTTCATGGACCCTATGCCATCATATCATATGACTGATCTTTATGAATAATATGCATGGGTTATTGTCATTTATTTTAAGCTTACTTCGACGCTTTTCAGCTTTGTTGCCTTGTAACCAGGGAATTGGGTTAATCTACACTATTGTGGACTTTGCCAAGCAGTTAGAACTCGCGAACATTCAACAACAGCAACACTGCATATGTCTTGGCAGGAAACCCACAGAAAGCCCCCCAGTGGATATAGATGTTAGCAAAGTTTCGTATCTAATTGTACCTGCCAGCCGTGGCCAAGGGACATGAAGCACGCAGCTTAGTATGTAAGTTGAAAGAAAGTCACCCTAAAGCCACCGTGCCACGAATATGTGCCTGGATCCAATTCCTTAGATTCCTTTCCACTGATTCTGGTATTGATTTCTGCCAATGAGGCTATACCTTCTAGTTGCGTCAGGACTGATCTGATGAATCCTCATTTAGCTTGGCAGCTTATACAGTACACGATGATCTGAATGCTGGCTGCACTTTACGTCCTTTTCAAATTCTTTTTAACCAATTTTGTGGTTTTCATTACAGAACAGAAACTAATTATAAAGTTTGAAGGAATGATGTGATATTCCCGATTCTTAGAAGACATATGCTGTGACAGAGCACTGCCTTCTGAATTCCAGCAGCTTGTTTCTATTTCTGTTTAGATCACTAGCATCAATGACGTAGAAAAAGTAGAAGAAATGACTTCTGAGAGTCTCAAGAAGATATATAAAAAGGTCGAAATCATCGTCTTCATGGACATTGACAAACAGCCATCACACCTCTTTTCAATCCAAGTACCCTATCCAACTCTTCACTTACACTTTTCATATGATCTTTCCATATCACTTCAAGCAAAGTGCTATTTTTGAAATCACATACCTGAAAATGTTTGTCAAGTCTCACTCTTGGGCGCTCGCTCTTGCCTGCATCTTGCCTCACGTCACCGCGCAAGAATTCAAAGACATCAACATTTACAGCACGTCGGACTGCGGCGCCAATCCGAACAACCCAGAGACCTTGTCCAAGACTCTCAGCCTTTCGCCCCGAAACGGGGATCCAGCAAAAAAGTCATCAGATTGCTTCAAGAGCTCCATCAACCTGAACGAGTGGCCCCGTAACGACGCGGGCAGCTACGACATCTGGGTCGACCCGAGCAACTTCGATGATGGGTGCCAACTCATGCTGTACCAGCTTGACATCAGAGACGATCTGAAGGCTGACGCCGCCTGTCAATCCCTTTACCGTCACGTGTCCAAAGACTTGTCCTCGTGTGCGCAGACGAGAGTGCCCGAGAACTTTGGTTTCGCGTAAGTGTGGACGAAAGCCCCCAATTCTCGACTGGAACGAACATGCTAATACTGTGGCCGGTAAAGATATTGCTGCGGCGACGACTGTGACAAGCCGATTGGGCAATGGAAACGTGACGACAGCGTCAGCGACGCCGGCCCTGCTGAAATCGCCGAGAAACCCACGGTGCGCGATGTCACGGAGATCAAGAGGGCCGCCCCCTTCTCCGGCGCATCCAAGCGCGACGCGTGCAAGTTCGTCAAGGACGGCGACACCGCCCAGACCTTTGGCCCGCAGCAGCGCATGTCGGAAGATCTGCCCTGCGCCCCCGACCAGACTACCTGCGGATCGGATTATACGTGGACGACGGGAACGACCATCACCGACTCGTTCAACATTCAGCTGACGGTCAGCGCCGAGTTTTTCAAGGTCGTCACGGTCGAGCTCTCGGCAGGTTACGAACACTCGGTGGCTACGGAGAACTCGTATTCGGCCGCGAGGCATATCGGCATTGAGCAGGGTCACACGGGCTATATCACGTTCAGACCTCTCTATGTTTGTAAGAGCAACCACACTTTACCATTCTACGAAACGCATAGTGGCATGAACTTATATACTAATTGTTCAATAGGTGCGAAGGGTCATACTGAGGGAGACTGCTCTGGTGAAGGTGTTGATCCTCTCAAGGATACATACTGGTGTGTCGCCAAGCTGCTTGCTGACGGTCACGTCGATGGCGATTGGGAAACCGTGATCATCGATTAAACTTGATTGGGTGTCTATCGAGGTGGAAGCAGACGGAAAGGGGGGTTTACCACGTGCGCTGTTCTTTTTTCGCACACTTGAGGACTCGCCGGGGGTTTTGGTATTAGTAGAGTCGGGAAGGAGGGTTGGTTCTGTATTAGTGAAGTCCTAAGGCCGAGAATAACGACTTGGCTTGTTTTTTATTCTTGCTTTTTAGTTTATACTACATCTGCTGCGTTTACATTTCCCTTTTCTCCTTTTGATTCTTCGTTGATCTATGCTTGATATACGGAGCAGCCATAATTAGCCGACATCATCGCTCTGTTGGTTGTATATCGTAATATTTCTCCTAAATGATGATTAAGGTTTAAATAAATTGGGTTTATGACTCGGGGTTGTTTATTCTTCCGGAATTCCCTATTGAGCACGTCTGGCTATATCCGGAAAAAAAAAATTGTGGCTGGCGGCACCGCAACCTGGTAACTGCCTGGTAGACGCGAGTCTGTCGTCTAGCACGCTTCCCAGGCGAAGGATAGTGGGTGCGCATAAGCTCGCTCACAGATCTGTGCGGGTGAGGATCTGACGCTTTGGAGTGAAGCAACCCCGGCAGATACGCTTAGATCATCAAATACAGACAATCTGGTGATAGCTTTTGGTTGCCGAGAGGCTGCAGACTTTCGTGTGCTGCCGCATGAGAATTATGTGCAAAATCACTAGGTTAATGCAGTACGCGCTGGCTTGCGTGCTGACTCATCCAAGACGCACATAGCTTTTGCCCTTCCTGCCCTCCTCCGTCCCCGTCCCGCCTCGGCTGCGCCGCGTGCCGTTTGGCCAGCGGCCTTCCGATGCCCCACATATCGACCGTTTCAACACGGCCTCCGGCGGTCGCATTAGCCGGAGCTAGGTGTCGGGCTCTCGCTTTCGGTGATACGTTATGGCTCATTAGTATCTCACAATACTAGAAACGTACTTCAAAACTTGTGACAGTTGGCATTTTTATCCATCCTTTTCATTATTCTTCAAATGACGGTGGAGATTGAGCAACTGAGAGCGAGTACATGTGTCATTGAAAATGTCAAATTCACCCTGATCAAGATGGTCGCACGCTGACAATATTGACTTCCCCCTTCCCTTTATTCAACATTTGCTCTAGTACATAGTACATAATCCACGGAGATTGGCATCGTGGATATATTGTAATGCCGCATATCTTCCACGAAGACGCGTGCTCTTCAAGCCCCCCTAAAACCCGGCTTCGAATGGCCAGCGGGAAATTCGGCCAGCTGGGAATTATCTCCCATCTCATGCGCAAACACGGAAACTTGTGGTTGGAATTGCTGTTGCGGGAAGTCTGGCGCCACATCTGGTGAGGCTACATGACTTTTCAAAAGGTAGGTTTGTTGACCTTGACCGGTGCCTTCTTGTTGATAGTCAGAGCCTGGGTGTGAAGCGAGAAGCCCTGCTGACTTTGCTTCCACAAGCTGTTGCCTTGTCTTTCGCAGAAACCAAAGACTTATGATCAAAACGGCCAGAAGTGGCAAGCCGACGCCAAGTCCGACTCCCAATGCCACCTTGAGAGTTTCGGAGTTGCCATTGCCATCTTGTCCAGCTGTGGCAGCTGTCGTACTGGTAGAACTCGTGTCGGTCATGGTGCTGCTGGCTGGGTGGAGGACATTGTTGACCGAGCTGTTACGCCGGTCATCGACTTGACCAAGCGCGGAAATCGTGAACGAGTCTTCGCAGTCCGTGACGTTCATGCTGCACACCCAATTGTCGTTTTGGCCGTTGCATTGCCGCAGGTCTGCCAGTTGTGCGCTCTCGGAACCCTTGAGACAGTACTGCGGGCACGCGCCGTCTTTATAAGTTGCATCGGTGCAACTGCCGCGGACGACATGATTGAAGAGTGTGTCGAGGCAAAGAGCATTTGAAAGGCAAACTTGAAAGCGAAAAGTCAGTATGAAATATTCTTGAGCGAAGTATCTCGACACGCGCTTACCATGTGTTGATTCACAGCAGGCACTTGCTGCTTTGGTGTCTGGATTACAGGGCAGCCCCAAGGAATGCTCTGCACCGCTAGGAAAGTAACATGTCTGTTCTCCAAATACAACACCGACCGTCCAAGCGATGATGGTGATAATGAGGGTTTGTTGCGAGGTGAAGTACAGCATGGTTGCTTTGGCGGTCAATCACTCCCCTTCTTCCTTTGGTGACAACTCTCTTGGATCGGGTGGCGAATATCAGAGAAGGGCCAGCAGAATAGTATTTAGCTTTGAGATTGGCACATCATGGTCCCATTTTATTGCAGGCAGCCCACTCGGGATGGATTCGCATCCATGTACCTCGACCCTGGTATCTCTTTGAACACCAAAATCCTACCGCTTTTGCCCCGCTGGTTTGTATGTTATTGATTGGATAACGATACCTTCGCAGGATTAAGACATTGTGCAAATGTGGATTGAATTAAATGAAGAGCAGTTTTCCCGTCCAGAACTCAGGGGCTGATTTGTAGAAGTTTCGGGGGGCAGGGCAGAGAGAAAACAAAAGATACTAGGGTTCATAGAAATAGCTCAGCCTTGCCAGTGTCGGCCCTCGGGTGCAAAATACAATACTTACCACCGGCGAGACCGCCAGCAGAAGCCTCGAAGCGGTCCGATTGCCATCGTTTCTTTTGAACATGTACTAGTAGAACATATCGCAATCGAAGCGTCGATAGGACGGGTTTACTGAATCATGCCGATGCGGCTGCTTTTTGCGGGAGTGCAATTGAGAATCGCTGGCCTACGGTAATGCTAATCTTCTTTTTCGTCATTGCCGTGGAAAGATGCAGTCAGCATGCTATTTTTGTTTCCCCCCTGAAGTCTGACTCAGACGGACACAAAAGAAAAGAAAGTCTCCATGCTTATTAACAGATCTTCGGAAATACATATGTTTTGAGTTTATAGTGGGGGCCCCCTGGACTGTAGAGCCCAGTAGGGCCTTGTAAGGTGGTCTCATAGCTACCGGTATTTCTTACTCTTTTTGGCGACCCACCTACATATCCTCTTTGCCCCCATATCCAATGATGTTCTGGGTGGCCAGATTTTTGCTTATATAATGCGGACCCTGAATGGTTAGAATCTGAAATGATTGGGTAAAAAAATGTAAGGGGGTCGCCAAAAAGAGAGAGAAATACTGGTACTGTCATAAACATGCATCCTTGTAACCCAAGACGCAGGAAGATGGAGCCAAACCAGCTGGAATGCACCAAGAATCAGTTGACAAAGTCTACAATTCCTGTTACGTGACCCAAGACAGATCCGTCACCGATAGACTTAATCCGTAAGTCTGCTTCAGAATCACAGGTCTTTCAACCTCGTCAGGCTGTACGCCTAGGCGGGAAGGGGGAGCTTTCTAAGTACCTAGGTAGGCCAGGCTGGCTGGCGAATCACGTGGCACGCTCGTGGCCAGCCTCGCCGGTCACTCCCAGGCTACACGCATTAGTGACTCTCTTATTTTTGGATGTGATATTTGGTATGTGTGCCTCCATTTTCGGCAATCAAAACTTTATTTCCTGGGCGACTATATACCTGTAACCTAGTAGACCACATTTGTATGCAAGACTTGATTTGTTGGGTGTGGTCCCCTTATCTGCCACATGAGAACCTGATCCGACTGGATTATGCATCTGCTACTTAACAGCCGGATGTCACGACAGTTGGCTTTGGACAATATCTCAATTCTTGTGTAGTCGAGTGGCTGTATCATGGGTCTAGTAGTGTATTAGTGAAGAGACCTATCGCCAACAGCGCATCTAGCTGCTGTTTTCTCAAAAAGGACGAACAAAAAAGCAAAACGAAAAAGGACGAAAAGAATTCCTAGCTCCAGGATTCGAACCCAGACCTTCTCCCCCCGAAGGGCCAGTTTCCTGGTGACTACAGATGTGCTACCATTACACCAAGCTAGGAGGTAGGTTTTGTTGTTGAAAACCTACCGTAAATTTGGATTCACAAGTACAATACAGGTAAAACTGGTTACCTAATGTAATAGCAGCCTTAGAAACCACGTGTATTCACATAAGACTGTTTTTACGGCTGGGGACACTGCAGCGGGCAGCCAGGTAAGCAGAAAGCAGTCGCGCAGAGAGATGCAACTTTAGTTACGCGCATGGCGATTCTGAGTACTTCTCGCATAGTGAAACGCCCGCTGGATTTTCTCTCGTAGGCAGCGGCGTCATAGCTATTGACTCTCCCCTGAGGTAACCGCCCCCAAACATGGCTCGCTGCTTCTATCTTGGTGGGACCACGCTCTTGCTCCTGAAGTTCCAAGCCCGCATCACGCAGAACAGCAGAAACAGGAAGCGCAGAAGTTGAGGTTTCTGCGGCGGGCAAGCTGCACCGAACAACCTTTTTGACTAACGAGTCACCGACGGACCTACCGGCACTGCTGCGTCCGTGTCGCGCCGGCTCATCTTTATGATTCAGGCCATCATGCCTCTTTCTGATCTCATACAAAGAAGAGACATGTGCTCAACCGAGAGACAAGCTATTCAGAATTTACAGAAGCTTCGGCATTGTAGGGCAAACTTCGACTGCAGGCCTGAGTTCCTACCAGGAGTGATACAGTGTACACATGTGTTTGTGAGAATGCTATTGGTGCCCTCCATTTCCGCCGGGTCACGAGAAAGTGTACTACGTTCGGATCTCTTTATGCACTTCCCTACACGCCAGTAATAGTCTGATCCTGATCCTCCAAAATCTCTCTCATAACCTGCTGCTCTTCCTGGCTTCCAAGATCCCCAAATGCCTCATCCATTTGCTCGAGAGTCCTGTTCATGGTCTACAGAAAAGCGTTAGCGTGATTCTCTTGTTCCAGAGCCACAATCGAAAGCATTTACCTCTGGCACGAGAAAGTAGGCCCAAGTAGCAGCCAAGCCACAGAAGCAGGCAAAGAAGACGTAGGTACCGTATCCGAGATTTTCAATCATAGGCGGAGTCACGACGCCGCTGGAATGACTTGTCAGTTGATGGGATTCATCATACACCTTGTGCTAGTTGTTGGTGCTTACACTGTAAAGTTTGAAATCCAGTTGACGGCAACCGCCAGTGCGACACCCTTGGAGCGGATGCCGACTGGGAATACCTCAGGCGGGAGAGCCCATCCGAGGCAAGAGTAAGAAGCACCGAAGACGATGATGTACAGGAAGGCCATGGCGACGCACGCCCAGCCGGCGCCGGTGTGATCCTGCCAGGTTCCTTCATATATACCCACGAGCGCGGCGATGATCACAAAGCAGGTCATATTACCGAGACCACCACCGATGGCGAGCGGTCTCCGGCCGATCTTATCAATCAGCACAAAGGCAATGCATACACCGACGATCTGTAGTGCATTGAAAATTCCGGAAAGAATGAGCGAGCTATTGTCCGACTGACCAATGCTTCTGAAGAGTGTCGGAGCATAGTAGATGAATGCCTAGTTTTGTCAGAATAATGTCCACGGTGTTCTCTATTCCTTCTTTGTAACCCAGTTGTGGAATTGGATGTATACTTACGTTGATGCCTTGGAACTGTTGAAAGAAGCAAACGCCGACGCCGACAGCAGTGCGTCTCCACCGCTCAATCGTAAAGAGGTCCAACCACTCTGCGATCTCCAGCTTGATCCCGCGCACACCGGGGTGGCGGCGCTCCAACAACACGGCTTGGAATCTTACTTCGGCCAAGATGCCGCGGTACTCTGCCTGGACCCGGTCGTCTGTGGCTGGAAGCTTCCGAAGTTTGCACAGACTTTTCAAGCAGTCTTCTTGTCGGTCCTGCATCGCGAGCCAGCGAGGCGAGTAGGGGAAGAACTGGATCATGCCACCTAGGAATAGGGCCGAGATGATTTGTAGAGCGAAGGGCACGCGCCACGAGGCGTCGCTCTGAATGTCTTTGCACGCGTAGGCGATCCAGTAGGCGATCGTGACACCGGAAACGATGGAGACGGACTCGAGGACCAGCAGGGTTCCGCGGAGATGGGGCGGGGATACTTCAGAGATGTACTGCCGAGTAACTCATGTCAGTCACGGGTACTGTTCATAGAGTAGAAGAAGTAACTTACCACAGGGGCACCCAGAGCCAGTGTTCCAGTGCCGATACCTCCGATTGTCCGTCCGACGACGAGCGTGGCGTAGTCATATGCTGCCGTCTGTATGATGCTGCCAATGACGAATATAATGGAGCTCAAGAGAAGAGCCTTCTTCCTCGACCACCGATCGGATATATACGGATAGAACCAGCATCCGACAAAGGCGCCAAGCAGGAGCATGCCCGTCATGAAGCCCTTGCCGAATGCCGTTTCTGCCTGCGGGATGACGGCGTGGAACTGCGGGAGCACGTTGACAATGCCCATGACACCCTGATCATAGCCAAAGGAGAAGCCGCCCAGGGAGGCCAGAAAGGCGGCAGAGAGGATGTAAGGCCCGGAAGAGAGGATCCCCTTCACGCCACTTGGTCCGTAGTGGATATCCTCACCAAGCAGATCCGAGTGGGCATGGGCTTTCATATCGGCGGGTTGCTCATTGTGTTCCACCTGGCAGTCGGCCTGAGCTTTGTCCATGGCGGACTCCATGTTGATTGGATCTGTTGAGTACTGATTATAAGTCGAAAGAGAAGCCGTCGTGACACGAAGCCGGAACCATATCTCGTGGGAAGCTTTGAGAAAAGGTCAATCAAGATGCATCTGATACTGACCCTTATATAATGGTCGCACAAGTCAGCCATCCTGCAAACACCACATGGATTATATGCAGCAGAAGTTGGTGGTTGAGGTGGGCCTTTGAGTTACGACACCCGATCATCCATCCGCATTTGGGAAATCTTCCCGCTGAACGGGCGCTAGGCGAGCCTGGGGGTGTGGAGGCGCTGGGGGTTTAGTAGAGCTGACTCAACTACCCCATGGGGTTCAGGGTGCCATGGCATGACGCTTCTCCGCACTTTATGGAACGGCAAACGCAAATCTGGTTTAATGGTACGCTATATTTTGGGTCTCGAGGTCAACTAACTTAATGTCGTCCACTCGTTTTAACTATCCCTCTCTGGATCAGCGACGTCCACGAGTTTGACACGCGGGTGCTTAGAGGCAAGAATTTCCACTCGAAGAGCACTAAGACGGCCTAGGCCAAAGTAAGGGTTTTGGAAGGGCGTTTGCAATGGAAGATGTTTAAGAAGTTTTGTTAATGTACTTCAACCGTTTTAGAAAAGCGAGTAGATCTCGCAAAAAAGTTGTTTATTCCAAAATATATATAACAAACAGGTCTATTCGGCATATTAGCTGATTTATTATAAATGGTGCTCGTAAAGGATCCTGGCAATAAGGCGGCCATGCTCCCATTGCAGGGATCGCCTTGCGGTATAAGGTGGGCAAAATCCCCTCTTTCGAGTTTGCGACTGCCGGCCCCCTGAAGCAGGAATTCTTCCCGCCGGGCGCTAGGCATAGGAGGCTCATTAAGGTCTGGGCAGTGGACATCCTAGCACTGGGGTTTGGAGCTTAGTGGACGTCTTAACGCGTTCCTGTTTCGATCACCAACCAATCCGATACGAATGTGAGCACGAATGCCTAAGTAGTATAGAGCGATATTTTCAGTCAGCCTGCCCTTGGCTAGGCTCACTTCATAGAGACGGAGCATTCTGGACGATCGTTTGGTATAAGCTTCGTCCGCCTGGCTGCTGGTCACCGAGTTGGGAACATTCCCGACGGCGGGAGATGAAGTACTGGAGGCAGAGGGTCACGATCGAGGTCAGGTGGTCGTAGGTTCTCATTGCCCCATTTCTCGCTGATTTCTCGAACGCCGACATTCAAGCTGGTGAGACTACTTGCGAACATGCCGGTGTGGTCGTGTGGATCGAATGGGTCCAGACTTTGCCCCCGAAGAATATGATGGGGCGTCAGCAAGGTGCTGGAATTGGCCGAAGTTTTCATACGACGTGAATTAGGCCTTTCATTGCACAATTGATGGTAATCCTCCTCCAACAGGTCCGAATCTACATGAGGGCTGACGAATGAGTCATGACAAATGCCATTTCTCAATAAGCTGTTTGGCAAGTCAATTCTGGTAGGACGTTCCCAAATCGTTCCGAAGATTTTCTGTAGTGATAGATAGTTCGGCTCTCTTAGCCCGCAGATGAAGCCTCCTTGTTCAGCTGCTGGAATATTGTGCTATCACTGCCGATCCTCGCTCGTAACGAACTTAAGTGCTCCTCCATGGTCTGTATCATCCTCTCCGCCTTGGGTTCATCCTTGTCGTTATTCAAGTGGGCGATCTTGCTCCTGGACCGTTTGCTGAATTCTTCCAGTCTTGTGGAGAGTCTGTGGTCCTGTTGAAAGGCTGCCAGAAGCTCAGCTTCTTCTTGCCGCATGTTCCGATGCTCGCGCAAGGCGTCAGCGGCGGTATCAGGCGCAGAGGATGGATGGGCCGAGAGAAGTGGCGCCCACTCCCTGGCATGGGGAAGCACTTGGGCATACTTGGGATGGTAACTCATGGAAAAGTAGGGGGAAATCCTTTGGCAGACTAGTTTGATCAAACTCATCTCACTCTTTATGGTTTACCTTTGGGAATACTCCGGCCTTCACGAGACTGAATGATTTTTCTGCTGCTCGCGCTTTTGGTATCGAGTCAAGGACACGCGGTCGAGTCTCGACACGGAGGTCTCCTGAATTCCCACGCACCCGTTCCACAACTCAATCCGTAAATCGATCAGACCGTCGCTTGCGTTATCCTTGTTTAGAGCCCCCCGGATGAATACGGCTCAGGCAGACCAATAATTCAGGATCTCTCCCACACTGACGTAGTGGTACCCACCGCAGGTCACCTGCTCGGGTATGTCAGGCTTCTCTTCAACACCTTTTTTTTTGAGCTCTTCAGGATCAACTCAGACTTCTTTCACGAGCTCCTTGTACTCGCCTTCAATTCATGTCGCCATACTACAGAATCCACTCCAACTACTCTGAGAGACCTTTCCAAAGGATTTTCAGACCCTCTCCTATCGTATAGTCCACTGGACATACATCATGTCACTCAGCGCTGAGATCTTGATGCCCGCGAAGCAAGGCAGATGTGAGATTGATGAAGTGAGAAATTACACGCACAGTATCATTGAGGTGGACAAGGAGCACTAATTCACGCATTCATTCCTGGACACGCGAGTGGCTCCTACAGTTGTAATTTATACTCTAGGACTAGAAGTCCTATCTTATCAGCCGAGCATTTAGATCGTAGGACCCTAGGCAAGCGATAGCTCACTCATATGGCAGGACAACGCAGGACTCAGGCACTCTGGCAACTATATATAACCAATCAGTATTGACAATAGCAGTGGAAGTAGAACGGCCAACGCATTTTTGGCAACCTCTTGGCGATTTGGACTTTTGCCTGGCGAGGTAGCTCTATTTCGTCGCCATTGACAGGAACCACCGCACTTCGGGACATCAGTATCACGGGTGGATCCGCGACCATTCCCCTGGTCCTTTGCGGCTGACAACCCCAACCCCGTCTTCGCCTACCTACTTGTCTTTCGCTTCGACGAGGTGCAACAATATTGCCAACAACAAAGTCACTTGCATCAACCACAGTGTCCTGACAATGGCCCACTCGTATCTCGAGTATTTCCGCCTCAAGGCAATCATCTCGTATCTACGGTATTCTGACCCAGAGAAACCCGCGGTACCTAGCCCTGACGACTCGTTCACGATCCCGTCACGAGACGGGAAGCGCGACATCAAGGTCAATACTTGTGAGTAATTGTAGTAGTTGTCGTTGAGTGGATTCTTCCTCTGATTGGAGCGTGGTCTGTCGATCTTGGGCTGGGGATCAATTGCACTATACTCTGTACTGACTGTGCCAAGACCGCCCTAGGTCCACCAGTAGCAGCCCAAGCCCGACACTCCTCAATTGGAACGGAGGCGCCTTTGTTTTCGATGGCCACGGCGCGGATGAGCCCTTTTGCAGACGCATCGCCGACGAGGCGGGGTACGTCGTACTGGACGCGAGCTACGCATTGGCGCCAGAGTATCCCTTCCCCGGCGGGCTCGAGGACGCCGAGGAGCTTGTGCTGCACGTCCTCCAGCACCCGGAAGTGTACGATGCGCGGAGCCTCGTTCTCTCTGGATTCAGCTCGGGCGGGAACCTCGCCCTGGCGGCAGCTGCGGACCTGGAGCGGCAGGCCAAGATTCCCCACGGGGCCGTCCGCGCCGTCGCCGCCTTCTACCCGCCCACTAACATGACGGTCCACCCGGCCGATAAGAAGACTCTGGACGGCGCTCTGCCTCCCATCCCCCCGCTCCTCAGGTTCTTCATGAGCACTTTCAGCGCCGCCTACCTGCCGCCTGGAGTAGACCCGGCCGATCCCCGCGCATCAGTGCTCGAGGCGGACCCGAAACACTTTCCCGACAACTTGCTGATAATCACCGCGGAGAAGGATCGACTAGCCCCCGAGGCCGAAGCTTTGGCGAAGAAACTGCAAAAGGCGGACAAGAATGTGCAATTGAAGCGATTCGATGGTGTCAGACACGGGTGGGACAAGACGAGGGATGAGGAGTCCCACGAGGCAAAGATCAGGGATGAGGCGTATGCCCTGGTCGTCGAGTATCTGCTGGATCTGAAGCGTTCATAGGCATGGTCCACATTCAACCACGATGGCAGCAAAGGTTCCAAATAGCCACATCGGTGCTTTGATTTTTGCATTTTTCCTGGAATTTCCACCCCTAAAAAGTGCGACAGGGCTCTTGTACGCTGTACTGTATTAAGGCTCGCTAAAGTGGTAGCTAAGTCAGCATGTTGGATGAAGGTCTTCCTCACGCTGGGCTGGCAACGAGAGCTGGCTCATAATCATTAAATGCCAATTCAACGGTGATCGTATAATGTTTTCACATGCGTGATTGGACGTGGTCATCAGAACCTTGTTTCCATGTACAGTACGATGTACATATACTATTGAACGGGGAAGAGTTTGCGGAGGCTGTGCCCCCCGCGCAGGTATACGTGGACGAGCGCACATAGTCGCCATGCACGCTGCTGGCCAATCACCGCCCCAGCCGACGCGCCGTGAATTCAGGCCGCAAGACTGCGTAGGACTTTGGCTCAGCTCCTCGCCTGGTTGCCTGGTCATGGCACCGAACTTTGGATTGAGTCGTCACTAAGCCATCGACAACCGCCGAATGTGCTCTCATCGACAAGCCCACGATGGCAACGCTTCCGCGCGCGCACGATGCCTACACAGTCGGATGGATCTGCGCCCTGCCCAAGGAGCAGACGGCTGCAATCGCAATGCTCGAGGAGCGACACCCAAGCCTCCTGAAACCACCCAACGACCCTACCTCCTACACGCTCGGCTCAATTTGTGGCCACAATATCGTGATTGCCTGTTTGCCGAAGGGCAAGATCGGTAACAGTTCAGCTGCAACTGTTGCAACCCACTTGGTTCATGCCTTCCCAGCCGTCCGCTTCGGGCTAATGGTCGGTATCGGTGGCGGTGTCCCGCCTAAAGTACGGCTTGGGGATGTAGTTGTCAGTGTACCTGTTGATCAGTTTCCTGGCGTCGTGCAATGGGACATGGGCAAGGCCGAGCAAGGCGGGGGATTCCGACGAACAGGCGCGTTAAACAATCCACCAAGTCTGCTTTTGTCTGCATTGACCAGGCTGGAGTCGGAGACTGATATGAATGGCTCTCGAATTCCGGAGTTTCTTGATACCATCAAGCAAAATTGGCCACGATTAGTGGCGAAATACCTGCGGTCGGATTCCTTACAGGACGTCCTTTTCAAGGCAAGTTATAGTCATGTGGACAAGCAGCATCAATATAACTCGGAAGAAGAAGAGAATGAATCAGAGAATAGCGCCGAAGATGACTGCCGGCACTGCGATAAGACGCAGATTGTAAAAAGAAAGGCACGAGAAATGCGCGTACACTATGGACTTATCGCATCGGGCAACCAGGTGGTCAAAGATGCGCGCGTCAGGGATCAGTTGTCGAAAGACATGAACAAGAATGCCCTTTGCGTCGAGATGGAGGCTGCGGGACTGATGGACAACTTTCCGTGTATCGTTATTCGAGGGATCTGTGATTACGCCGACTCGCACAAAAACAAGGCGTGGCAGGAACACGCTGCTGCTGTTGCGGCAGCATTTGCGAAAGAGCTTCTGGGCTACGTCCAGCCGCAGGAGGTCGACAAACAGGAAATGGTGAAGGATGCATTGGCCAAAGGCGAGTAATTTTAAGCAGCTTCAACATGATGCCGCCCAAGTTTTAACTTTGAAGTATAGTGTCCAGTGAGTTGTCCGAGACAAAGTCCCAGGTTGTGCAGACTAGACTCATTCTCGAAAGAGAAGAGGATCTGAAAGTGTTGAACTGGCTCACTCCTGTCGACTTTGGCCCGCAGCATTCCGACTATCTACGAAGACGACAGCCTAGCACAGGACAGTGGCTTCTTGACCACGAAATTTATCAAAGATGGGTAGAGGAGCCTAGACAAAGCCTATTTTGTCCTGGTATACCTGGAGCTGGCAAGACAATTCTCTCGTCTATCGTCATCGACAACCTTGAAAATCGCTTTTCCACCGACTTCACCACTGTAGTTGTCTACGTCTACTGCAATTTCAATCGTCATGCGGAGCAGACACTTGAGCATCTCATGTCTAGTCTATTAAAACAACTGGCCTACAACAGACCCTCACTACCGCCGGTTCTATTTGAGATTCATCAGAAACATGCCAAAAAACGAACCAGACCGACTCTAAAGGAGATCCTAACGGCAATTCGGACTGTCGTTGCGATATTCGCCAGGGTGTTCATTGTTGTCGATGCACTCGATGAATGCCAGGTGGCAGACAATTGCAGAGCACAATTCCTCCGCCAGCTCTTCAGCCTCCGAACCCAGCAAGGCGTGAGCGTCTTTGCGACGTCCCGGCATATACCTGACATTAAGGAAGAATTTTCCAATAGCTTGACGATCGAGATACGAGCCAGTGAAGAAGACATCGGAAGATATCTGAAAAGCGCTATGTCACGTTTTCCTGGATTTGTCGCTGGGAGAAGCGACTTACAAGACGAGATCGCGCGCACCATTAGCCAGATGGTGGACGGAATGTAAGTCTGTCATGGCCATTGTCAGCCGAGCTATGCTAATTAATCAGGTTTCTCCTTGCCCAGCTCTATTGCGATACTCTCATGGACAAGGACAATCCTAAGGTCCTGCGGAACGCACTACAGGATTTGGCAACCGGCTCAAAAACTTACAAGGTAGCGTATGATGGTGCAATGAAACGCATTGAAGGCCAGCTCGAAGGGCAAGCCAAGCGGGCGAAGCAGGTATTGGCATGGATCACATGCGCACAACGACCACTTACCAAGGCAGAGCTGCAGGATGCGCTTGCCGTCGAGATTGGCAAAACAAAGCTGGACAAGGATAACATTACGCAAATTCATGACTTGGTTTCCGTCTGCGCAGGATTGGTGACAATCGATGAAACCAGCAGCGTTGTCCGATTAGTGCATTATACGACACAAAAGTATTTTGAAAACACACAACACAGATGGTTTCCTGCAGTACATTCGACATTGGCAGACATCTGCACTACGTATCTCTCATTTGAGGCCTTTGACGACGGACAGTGCCAAAGCCGTCGGGAGTTGAAGGAACGTCTCAAAAATCATCGATTATATGACTATGCGGCTTCTTACTGGGGTATTCATACACGAACAAGTCCTGGATCTGAGGCGGTGCTTGGATTTCTCCGGAAACCCGCACAGATGAATGCATCAGTTCAAGCACATTTTGCCAACATGCAAAGGTCTGGCCGGGGAAACGGTGAAAAAAAGCCCAGCGATATGGTAGCAACACATCTAGCAGCCATGTTTGGGCTTGGCGATATTATGTCTGCGGTATGGAATGAGAGGAACCAGGACGCAAGAGACAGTACCAGGAGGACACCGCTGTCGTGGGCGGCCAGTAAAGGACACACAGCCGTGGTCAAACTGCTTCTTGAGAGGGCGAAAATAGACGCCAACGCCAAAGATAATCGCGATAGGACACCACTGTGGTGGGCGGCCAGTAATGGACACACAGAAGTGGTTAAACTGCTTCTTCAAAGAACAGAAGTAGACGTCAACGCTCAAGATGATGACGGCCGATCACCGCTATTGGAAGCAACCGAGTGTAGACACACTGAGGTGGTCAAACTGCTTCTTCAAAGGACGGAAGTAGATGTCAACGCCCAAGACGAGACCGATACGACACCGCTGTTGTGGGCGGTCTTCTGTGAACACACAGCAATGGCCAACTTGCTTCTTGAAAGGAAAGAAGCAGACGTCAACGCCAAAGCTTGGGGAGGCAAAACATCGCTGTGGTGTGCGGCCAATACTGGAAACACAGAAGTGGTCAAACTGCTTCTTCAAAGGACAGAAGTAGACGTCAACGCTCAAGATGATGACGGCCGATCACCGCTATTGGAAGCAACCGAGTGTAGACACACTGAGGTGGTCAAACTGCTTCTTCAAAGGACGGAAATAGATATCAACGCTCAAGATGTTGACGGCCAATCACCGCTATTGAAAGCAATCGAGAATAGACACACTGAGCTGGTCAAACTGCTTCTTGAAACAAAGGGGATAGACGCAAACGCCCAATCAGCGGGAGGGATTCGAACACCTTTTTTTTGTGCCGCCGAAAATGGATACATCGAAGGGGTCAAATTGATGCTCAAGACCAAGAAAGTAAACGCCAACACCAAGGATCGTTATGGTGGGACACCCCTTGCACGGGCAGTCATAAATGGACACACTCAAATAGTCAGAATGCTTCTCGAAACAACGGATTTCAACCCCGACGCTCAAACCATATACGGTCGAAGACTGGTATTGCGAGCAGCCGAGTATGGACACACCGAGATAGTGAAGCTGCTTTTAGAAACGAAAGGATTTGATGCGACCGCTTAAATAACTAGGTGTGACACCGCTGTCACGGGCAGCCAGATATGGAAGTACCAAGGTGGTTCAAATGCTTCTGGAGACGAAGAACCTAGACGTCGGCGCCAAAAACAGAATGAACGGTCAGACACCACTATCGCGGGCGGCCAAATATGGAGATATTAAAGTGGTCGAACTACTGCTTCTCCAGACGAAGGAGTGGATGTCGACGCAAAAGATAATGATGGTCGGACACCGCTATGGTGGGCACCAAGAGCCGGGAATACATCTGCTGCCAATGCGCTTCTCTTATGTGGTGCAGATCCTGGCCTTGCATATTGACATCGGCTCAACACGTTGTAACGTGCCGCATTTGGGGACCGTTATTCTGTCGAAAATATCATGCCATCAGGCTTCTAGAAGCGTTTCCTGGGGAGTTAAAGATAAATTGTACGTCTCGTTTTCTGAACACCAGGTTATTTAATTTAATTGTCGGGAAACTTTGTTTTTCACCTTAGCCAAAGTGAAAAGGGGTGAGTGGGAACGTGGAGCCTGTGAACAATATATCAGTCAGTTATGAAGAGCTCTAAAAGAGGTGTCCTAAAGAGCAATCTGACGCACCCTAGCATGCGGTAGGTATTACCTGAACACGTTGATGAGACATTGTTGAACATATGTATCTTTGTGAAAGTTGTTTATTTTACAGGCAGCAAGATGGATAAGACTGGGCAGATTCATAAGCTTTTACTTTGGTTATTTACGGTAGGTACAGTTTCCTGCTATGTTTATGTGACCATCAGAGTCCTGGTCATGGAACAAGAGATATTATGGCAACCGCCCCTTCATGGAAATTTGACGAAGACATAGTTTCCAATAATCCAGCCCAATCCTCCTCTTTGTATCTTGATTCCAACGTCTAGGATCAATAACGGGCTCGCTGTCAGGGGCCATATTGACCCATTGGATGAGTCGCGTCCAATCCGAGGATCAGGAGAGTCCGAGAGTCTTCCAAAGTTGTGGAGCGAGTTTGCAAATTGTCCGAAAGACGGGCGCTTGGAATGTCCAGGCTGATGTCTCCATCTGTGGGGCCCCGCAGTTTGAAAGGGCAAATTGATCTTTATTCGGCGGCGCAAATATCTACTCTCGCCATTTCGCGATTGGAGTTGTTCCGCTTATGTCAGCGGCTACCTATGAGATGGAAAAGCCAATCAATCTTGTTGGAACTAAGTAGATCGCTGCGTGGGACAACTATAGTCATTTTCTAGACTCTAGAACACCATACCCGACCGACCGTTTGTCCACTGACCACCACTTTTTGCAACTGCCAGTAACCACGTGTGGTAGTTGTCTGTCTGATTCAGTAATGAGACCAAATGTTAACCTAAATAATCATCAATCGCGCTCTCGTCCACTCAGCCAGCACTCCATCGAAGGACCTCATTAAGAAAAGACCAACCCGGGCGAAGGTGCCGTAGGTATCCGCTCTATCGGAAGAACTTGGCTTCGAATGCTCCTGTCCTTTCGCACTTCTTTCTTGCAGAATGAGCCCTATTGCCCCTGCCTACTTCAAATCGACGCCCAGAGCCGGGCTCCAAGGACAGACAATGACGAGCAGGAACCGGCCTGCTGTTTTCCAATCCTTTTCATGAGCCACAGTATCGAAGAAGCAAAAGCACTGCTTCCGATCGAATTCATCAGTGGTATGTCGCACCATTGCGTCGATCTCGAGGCTGGCAAACTCGACAGTTCCGTACTTGGAAGTGCCCTCAAGCTGTGAGTACGAGTCCACCACATTGGACTTCAAGTGCTGGAGCACTTGCTCGTGTCGACAGCCCTTGACAAGGTTGTACTTGACCTCACCACGGATCGAGACCCAGCTCTTACTTGGCCCAATGTATGTTCAGAACCGAGTTGTCAAAAGGACGCCATCAGGATACCATAAAAGTCCATGGTGAAGATCTTCCTGCCACAGGCCTGTAATGTACTTGGAATTGGGATCAAAGTCGTGCGCTATGTCACCCAGTGCTGGTAATCTGCCCTCTTCGATTCTCACAGCCGTCGCGGGATATATATTCAGGAACGTGTACCAGGGAAAGAAGCTCCGCTGTTGCTTCATTTGAGAACCATCTTGTTTCTTCCAGCCTCGATTGCCATAACGCGAAATCATACGAGAGCACATGACTCGTTGAGTAAGTAGCAAAGGGGTCTCAATTACTTAGCAAGTCTAATGTCCACGTCCTGGTCCTGGTCCCATCAAGAATCAAAGTGACCCAAACAGAAGCTCTGCCTCGGGCTCCAATTCTTCCATTGTCATGCCCTCAGGCACAGGAATCTCAAGGTTGTTGATCACTTCATCCCAGTCTATGTCAACAATATTTATGTCCCACCACATGCGCAATTCCACCGACATGCCATGCACAACAATGTCGTTCCATCTGTGACTGTCTGGAGATTGCACCTTTGCCTCGGTGCTGAGCCTGCTGCTGATCCCGCCGCCCACGTATTCACTCCGGCTAGCCATGGTCCGTTCAATGACCCGAACACTCTTGTCCGTAAAGTCGATCATGACCCAGTACTCCTCCACGTCACTGTCGCGATAATAGCCGTGGCGTCCAACAATGTGACACAATCTCTTGTCGTCCACAGCCGAGTGTAGACCATCAGACTGGTAATGCCCCCGAGTGTCCACTAGCGAGCCCAAGCGCCGGGGGAGACTCTGCTGAGGACCTATCATCATGTCCATAGTCATATCGGATGACCCATGTCCGGATCCATAGCCAGAGATGTAGCGCGACAGTTGCACAAGTTGCAATACAGCAAAGTCGTGCAAGTATGGATGTCCCCTAAGCTTACTGCAAAGCAGGTCCGCCAGTGTCGGAAAGACATTTCGAAGGCCAGTCGGGTCCACGCCTCTCTTGACGATGCAGTCGGATATGATGTACAGATGGTCAATGGCCTCTGCAGACCTCGATGGTGTCCATCTATCCTGATGCAGCAGCCAGAAGAGTCTGGCTGCTCTTTCCTCAAGTGACATGGCCATGCTGCCAGTCTCGCGATAGTCGCATGTCCACGGCGTCTTGACCCAGAGTAGCTTGATTGAAGTGTCCATGAGCAGGGGAATCCCGCGGCGAAAGAATGCCCCCACAAAGTTGTTCCACTGTCCCGCACCGAGCTGTCCGATCGTCGCGTTCAGCCAACCTTCGATAATGTACTCCTCTGCCACACCATTCAGCTCCCGTTCCCTGGCATCCCGTCGCTCGAGCTGGCTCTCGAGCACCTTTATCTGGTCCCGTGCCTCGAGCAGTTCCATCTCCATGTCCTGCCGAATGTTCTCGGCGTCCAGGTACTTTTGACGATAAAAGGTCTGTTCCCTCACCTCCACGGCTACCTGAGAAGCGCTCATGTCCAAGGATGCGTCCGCAAGAGGTCCGAGTCCCGAATCCTTGGATGTAGCAGGTCCAATGTTTGCCGAACTGTTCTGTTTGCTTATCACGTCCCTGAACTTTGGCGAAAGAGAGGTCCACCCATTATGGCTCATGACAATGGTATTTAGTTGAATGATTCCCGTGGCCATGTCCTCCGGTATCTCTGGAAGTGCCTGGAGGCCCGTACCGATCTTCTCGATGTCCTCTGCGATCTTTCTCACGATGTCGTTTTCTGCTCTTGTCTGGTCCAGTGACCTGGACATCTGACCTCGAATGGATTCACACTCTGATTGTATGGCCTGCAACCTGATACGTTCGCTCTGGAGCCTCTGCCATGGCATCTTTTCGTCCGAACGGTGTTCGAGTGCAGCTTGGCTCAATTGGAAGGATTGCTTGCTTGACTGGAGGACGTCGAAGAAGGACTTGTATTGCGATGCATTTCTTCGAAATTCCAGGTCCCTTGCGTCCCAGGTCATTCCCCGATGGCATGACTGTGGTCGGGGATGATGTCCTAGACGACTTGCCGCCCTGGATCGCAGAAGTCGACCCACGAGAGGCAGCAGTAGCGTTGCAGATGTCGTCGTCCCCATTGATGTCCGTATTCTGATCGTCGCTGTCACTACCTGGAATGACCCTATGTGATCTGGATCGTCGAGCAGTCGACATGTCGTTGGTCCCGTCTGTGTCTTCAATGTCATTTTCCCCGGAGGGGATGTCGTAAATCTTGGTGTGACGACGCGAAGTCGCCATGTTGATGGATCTTCGATCGATGTTGATTGTTGATTATCGATGATTTTTGGTGAGTTTGCATTCGATTTGGGTTCAATAGTATTTATTTAATGTGAAGTTGTTTGTGGGAGATTCGACTGTTGTCCACACTCTGCCCCCTGAATTCAGAGACCTACCCCATCCATGGCTGCCTGGAGCTTCAACGGCTGCGGCAAGTGATACCTACCGATCGCACCTGCCTGAAACCCTCTTCCTCTTGTATCAGAATACCATTTTTCTAGGACCGGCTTCCTTAAAGATACGTAATAGCTCTCTAGATAAGATCCAGGTGGCGCAACATCACTGCTAGGCAATCTGTAGGAACATTACCCAGCAACTCCAAAGTAGGTCAGCTATTTGCGAGACCGCGAGCCTCATGAAGAGTGAAATTTAAAACACCAGTATACTAGTGAGCGCAGAGACTTGATATTGTCCATGTGCAATAGTTTCACGATCAGTCGCTTGCAGATTTCTCTTCCTTTGTCTGTCGACTCACGCCTATGGATAGCCTGATGGATGGATGATCCAAACGTGTTCGGATCGATACCTATCCTGGTGTGTTGGGGAATACCGTATAGAATACCGTACAAATAGACTACCTACTGGATGGTACCTACCTCGGCATGGTCAGTGTCTGGTAGCTACCTAGGTAGCTACCCTGTGGCACTGAGCTGCAACCTCAAGCTCACCATCAAACTTCAACATCCGCCAAATTCGACATTGGTTGGGTGAGGAAGGGACCACCGGTCCCTTCCCTGGGTCAAATGGGAATCGCTGGGAACTTCCAGGCATTTAGCTTACTTTTCCTCTACAAACTCTCTCTCAATCAATGCGCTTCAACTTACTACGACTTCTTCTCTGTTCTTTGTGAATCAAAAGTCCACAGATAGGGGTAAATAACATACGTCCCATCAATTCAATGGCGCCACCAACAGGACCAGATGATGGCCGATTGGGCCCACACCCAAACTTTCCGGGTAGCCCAAAGCGAGGACGACCACGTACCAGAGATCCGCCGGACCCTACGGCACCTGAACGACGCCCTAGGCAAACGGACATTACCATCGACCGCACCTCAGAGGTATCCGATGGTATCAATGGACATGATACCAATCAGTCTCTTCCAAACGGGGGGATATTCTCGATAGTAGGGACCAAGCGACCTCGGGACGAGAATGAAGAGCAGGCGGAGCAGCTCCAAAGTTGGTTGCAAACCTCATTCATGGCTGATTAGCTGCTAATCGTCGTTTGTGTACAGGACGCCCGGGACCAGAGCCAAAGATCCCCGTCTGGTGCTCTGTTCCAGATGGAATCTCCATTGGATCGAGGCTGCGAGACGACGCTCTTGCAGCTACCCGGGACAGCCAAGTTCCAGCTGCTATCGACGAGGACATCAGGCGTATTGTGGAGAATAAGCAGGACGAGTGGCGCGAGCTCTGGGCCATGATGCTGCATATATTCAACTGTACGCCACATGATCTGTTCACTTGGGGTCTTCGGGATATGGAAGGGACATCTAAGCTATATGGGGCTCTATACAAGGTCCTCCCGCATCCCTTTTGGAAAGGAGACATCTCGAAACTGAGATATGTCTTGCAAAAGGCAGTCTGCTTCCGAAGCCCGGGACATCTCGAGCCAATCGGACCTCTGCCTGACAAGGTTGCTCAGGGTATTATATCGTGCCCTGGCAATTTCGAAAGGGCAACAGTGGCCCTGAATATATGGGACGCCACCAAAATCGACCATGAGGTAACAGACAAGATGGTCCTGGAGAACCTAAGAGCAGCACAATCAGGACGGCCGGCCCATGGAGACTACATTCGGTTCCATCTTGTTGCTGACGATGTCGTGGCCATCCAACAAGTTCTGGACGCTTTGGCATTTCGGTTCGCCAACTGGCATACTGTGGGGGCACATTACGATCAATACGTTGTCGGGACTCGAGAATTGGGACTGGACTTGCCTCCCTGGGATAGACATACCATGGAGCAATGGGATATGTGGTCCCTAGTTATACGCCATGTTGAAGCCACCCGGGGACCAGACTGTCCCAAGTTTGATAGGGACTTTTGCGAGGACTTTCCATACTGGGACAGCAGGACATGCGATCCAAGACTTCGGGACTGTATGTTCGCTCCGGGGTACATTGGACGGAAGGCATCAGAGGTTGGTGTTGACGCGGACATGGTTGATGAGTCCCAGGAGGATATTTCGGATGGATTCAGGGAGGGAAACGTTGAGCTTGGGGACATGGAAAGTGGGACACTTGAACGGGAGAGGGACTCTCAAGGCGAAGGCGGTGTGACATCCGGCGATGAGGCTGAGCCACTCTGGGCGCCATTTGATTGGGACGAGGTCGGGAGGGAAACGGAGAGGACATTGGCAGCATTCTACACTGATCCTCTGGATCATGAAAAGCATAAATAGGCATGGTTGCTTTTCTTTTTGATAAATTACAAACATAATCTTTATCGGCCCCCTCCTTAGTTCGCGTGAGCCGCTCCGTCTGATCGCCATCTCAATTTTGTTGGAATATGTAGCTAGCTGGTATCCAACGTAGCTGCTCCGGGTCACCAACCCTCTACTCTTGCGAACCATTCTGGTAGGACGGAGGTAGACAATGTAGCTGGATATTGAAAGAAGACTCAATTACATCTTAACATGATACATTGCACCAAAGCTTCGTCTTTCCAGTTTTGATCTTCCACTTCCACTCCACATTGTCGAACCCCGAAAGAATCATCTCGGATCATACGTCCAGAAAAGATCTCTTCTTTACAAATGATCAACGTGGCTGGAATGCTTCTGCGCCAGGCCGCATCTCCACTGAGCGTACCGAGCTTCTTCGCCCTCGCCAATCGACGAGACTGCTAAGCCCTCGTCCCAGATTCGGTCCTCTCCGCCCGAGCTCTGAAAATCACGATTGCGAAAACCGCCGCAGTGCACGTATCTGTGCAGAGCGCCAATAGGCTCTGCTACTCCGACGCAGACGGGCTTCCCTCTGAAAGCTTATACTCTGGAAATTTCACTCTTCGGCAAATGTTCCAGTTCTGTGAAACCACTTCCGCTCGTTCTAGCTCTACCACTGCAATCTCTAACAGCGCGAACAGTACAGTCGCGGTCTGACTATTTCCATCCAATCTCTCCTCTCTTTCAGGGCTCTTCCGCTCTGGTCACGACTGTGGTTTCAAAACTCTAATGCTCATGCTGCTAGTCTTGGTAGCCTATCTCTCTGCGATGCAGTTATAACTTATTCCTAGTATCAGTCGCTAATACATGGTATCTCCAGGCATTCATGGGTTGACTATCGCGTCGCACATGATTCTCCAGTCTGTCGATTCCACCCCTACAAAATTCCACCTCGAAAAAAAATAATTCAACGTTTGGGCACAATGTTGGTTCATGTTTCTCGACCTGGCCGGTAGGCCCATTCCTCTGGCTCGGCGACGACGGAATCACCCCAGTTGCCGGACGGAACACGGCCCTGCACGAAGTAGCAGAAGGACGTCACTGGCGGCACGCGGGGCAAGAGATTCCGTGCCTCTTATACGCCGGAGCAGATGTACAGAAGTGCAATGAAGAGGGTGCGCCACCTCTAGAACTTTCTTTGACGTGGAGGAAGAATCATGTTGGTCTCCACGTGCTGGAGACTTTTAGCCGCGAGGCAAAAGCCTTGCTAAAAAAAGGATAAGGTACGTTTCAATCGGCATTAAAGGCGGTAGCACTTGAAGTAGGTATTTAATGGGGCTTATTAAATCATATTAACCATTACATTCATTGAGATATCCATTTTCTTCGTGTTTTTCTTACCCCGGAGTATCTCTTGATTTGATTATAATTCCTGATAAAACCAATTATATCTCCATCGTCTCGATGTGGTTCCTCTGTTTCAGTTCTGCCCCCTACCCTCCCATTTGCAGAAACACCGATCAAACTCTGTGGTTTGGATGGTTGAGTAGTTGCGGTGAACTCCCTCGTTGGCCGTGTAAAGAGTGGTCGCCGCTACGACTGTGTGCATGTGTCTTCAGAGTAGCGTGATAATCCCCCTCGGAGCCATCGATGACTGAGTCCAGCGTAGCAAACGTAGTGCTGCCTACGTCAGTCCGATTGTTTCGGCGAATAAAACTCCGCACGCCAGTAAATATGGGAGACGGCAATTTGGGAAGCTTGATGGAACTGCTTTGGTCCGAGGCGGGCTTCTCGTCGGGTTGTGCCTGAGCTAGCGATTGGAAGCGCCTGTATAACCTGTGGAACAGATTCCCTACCGGACTGCGATCCGCGACCTCGTCATTATTTGTTTGCTTGACGAACAATGTACGGAAAGCTGTGATGGATGCCATCATGACCGCCACGGCACCTTCGGCTTGTTGCCAAAAGAATTCCCAGGTGTCGTCCTCGAGCCCCTTGTAATGGAACCCGGCAATCCTGATCACGGCGCAGACTGCCATGAATATGGATAGACAGAGAAAAACTGCCAGGCCGAACTTGGTGGAGCGACTCAGGAACGAGCCTCTGAGTATGATGATTGGAATACTGACGACTGTTGCGGTGTGAGCTTACAGCAGCAACATCCTGGCTAGAATGCAAGACGAAGTCAAACGTACCCATTATATCAGAAAGTATGTCTATAACTGTCACAAACACCGTAAGTCCGAGTGTCTTTTTCTCGTCCACGGTGGAAGCGAAGCACTGCACTTGGATCAGGTTAGCATGTGCGTAAATTTGGCCTGGACAGACGAAACCCACCCGCGTCCAATCCGAAATATGGGCATATGATAAACGGGTCTACAATGACGAACGCCCAGGAGATCACGCAGAAAATTACTATGAACCAGTAATACCAGTTTACAGTGCGTGTAATATGCCAAACGAGTGGGCGCATAAACGCCAGGAAGCATCCTTTGACAGCAAAGGTTGTCGTCCATATCAAGGCCAGGAATGGATACACCTTCTTTTGGAGCTGGAGAAGCTCGTCGAAGTCGCTCAGCACGTACGGCAGGACTTGCGGGACGAGGAGAGCCGCCGAGTGCAGATAGAGGAAGTAGCAAACGTGGTACAGAATACCGGTGGCGGCGCATAGACATGCGGCTGCAAGAATCAGAAAGGCGTCATCTAGGCGTAGATGTTTCTGATAAGTAAGCCGAACAGCGACCCGGGCGACGAAGCAGCAAAGTGCCAAGCCGGTCAAGACTCCAACAGCCACCTGGTAACGAGTCAGCCTCATTCAGACTATTCGAAAATGTATAGATTCGCTCAACTTGGAAGGGACGCATGTGAATCTGGCCAGATGACTCAATGAGCATCCTGGCCTCTTGAGGGTCCAAAGTGGATGCCATGTTTCCTGCTGATCTGGCCTGCTGTACAATGTGGTTGTATTCATGGAGAATGAGTGAACCCGTGTGAACAATGTTGGGACGCAGCGCAGCTAAATAATCATATCCTGTTCAACGTATGGCAAGGCAGTGCGGCCAATCGCGGTATCATGGCGTCCATTGGTGCGCTGTTGGTAGCCTTTCCTCCCCAAAGGCCCAACACGAAATATTATGGTGGAAAGCGGCCGAGTTGGTTGACGGTGGGGGCGATGCGTTCGTAGGCTGCATTCCTAACCTATCTAGTTATTCATCACCGACTCAGTCGTCGCTGAGTCAACATAGCTGGACTTGGTTTCAAGACACCCTTCTTTGCTTCTTATTCTACCACTCTGCCCGCAGTCGTGCGATTGGGGTCGTCATGGGGGCAATATTCACTCATAATGCTGATTCTCAACGAAAAGCTTGCCGATAAAAACCGGGTGGAGGCCTTCCCTTCATCTGATGGTGAAATACAGCCTCATGGTCAGCTCGTTGGCCGAGCCGCAGCCTCGTCTTACGTGGGTGCCGTGACTTTGGCCCTCGAGTGACACAACAGGAGGGGGTTCACGTATTTTGGGTATGGAATGACGGTTAATTGGACGGGCGGCTGGATGTCTTGCATTTATTGAAGGCGGGGTACTCAGGCAACGTACGACATGTCACAACTCTTTCGGTGTTTGACCCCATAAATAGGAGGTGCAGCGCATAATATCTGTGCATGACTAATAATAGCTGCAGCGGCAAGAGCCACCAGGTGTTGGTTGTTTGCAGCAAACAGGGTAGGCGCCAATTGTGAGGCACAGCCAGCGGCGCAGCCCTTCAATGTTGTTTTGATGGTAATTGAGATCAGGTCTTCTCATGACAAGATCTGATATCTACTCCCAACTCTATTGCGCCTTGCATGGGAAAAGACGCATTTACAGTAGTGTAACCGCCTGGAGTAGGGACAGACTGTTCGAAATGATGTTCGACGACGTTATCCCACTGGCCCCAACCCACATGGGGGCTCTTTTTCTGTTGCTCACGGTTGCACTCTGGAGTCGATATTCTGCCATGTGTCACCAGCTCAGGGTGAGCAGCAAGCGTGGGAACTACCATAACTCTCCCCTAACGTTCCCTTACGTCTTTCCGGTCGTAGGAAGCCTGCCAATCATGTATCCACGGAACCCGAGAGCCTTTGTTTTGAGCCAAAGGTACTTCATATAGACTCCCTCCCAATCGCCGAGTTGCTTGCCGCCACTGACCGATCACAGTAACTTCTTCCAGAGCGTGCACCCAGTTCGAATCAAGATCCTCACACAAGAGTTTCATGTCATCTGCGGCCCAGAAAATATCAAGGCTCTCTTCAAGAGTTCTTGGGCGTGCACATCCATACCCTTCGTCAAATTTGCCCTTGGGTATGCGTTTGGCCTACCAGCCAAGGCGCTGAGCCTATACGACAAGGACGACTCTGGCGGTGGTCCCGTACCTCACTCGGGAAGCTCTGTGGAGGCCCGCAATCGTATCGACTACCAAGTGCACCAATCCTTGATTAAATTTCTAGAGGGCAAAGGGCTTTTGCCCTTTTGGAGCAGGTTCACAGACAACATCACGGAGCAACTGCACACTTTGCACGATCGCCTTGATCCTGACGGGAACCACTATGGCGATTTGATGAGAGTCGTCGGAGATGAGACCGCTGTCTCAATTATCAATGCGCTTTGCGGGCCTTACCTCTTGAGTCTGAATCCTGGCTTTCTACAGGACTACTGGGAATTCGACCGTAACCTCCAGACTTATCTTCAAGGTACAGTATCTCGAAGGTATACAGTGGAAGCAGTCCTCTAATCTCGTTTCAGGTATTCCTTGGTTCCTCGCTCCAAGGGCGTACGCAGCTCGGAAGAGGGCATTGCGCGCCGTCGAGGTCTGGCAGCAGCATGCGAGAGACCATTTTAATGACTCGGCCGTCGGCACAGACGGCGATGATCCTTACTGGGGGAGCAGCTTCTTCCGGGAAAGGCAGAAGATGTTCCTCGAGATGGACGGTTTCGATTACGCCGCCATCGCATCCGAGGATTTTGGAGCAATTTGGGCGTAAGTTTCAATTCCTGCAACATATTACCCTTGTGGGGGCTTCTGGCTCATTTATCACAGGGTACGAAACTCCATTTCTGCCGCGTCTTGGGCCATCTTTGAAATATATCGCGACCCCAAGCTGCTCGCGAGCGTGAGGGACGAGGTTGACGCGTGTGCGCGCGAATGCGGAAACGGTCGCATTCAGTTTGACATCGACCAACTGCTTCGCCTGCCAGTCCTCCAGGCCGTTTACGCCGAGACCTTGCGCCTTAGGATGCATTTCTATATCATCAGAATGCCAGACAAGACCGACATGAACATTCGAGGGTGTGTAATACCAAGACAAAAAGTCATTGTCACGCCGACGACAGTTGCACATATGGATGCTGAAGCATGGAGCACCGGTTTGCAGAACGAGCACCCGGTTGATCAGTTCTGGCATGGAAGGTTTCTCAAGGCCCCATCCAAAGATGCCCCCAATGGCAAAAGCTCACTTGGATCTGCTACATCTCCAATATTCTCGACGAAAGAGTTGGAAGGATCGTGGATTCCTTATGGCGGTGGGCCAAGACAATGTCCCGGCCGACACTTTGCGAAACGCCAGATCTTACTCGCGGCCGCCTTGATGGTCAGCCTTTTCGACTGCGAGATTCTTGAAGGGGGCAAGGACTTGCAAGAGGACTTTACGCTCAAAGGTTTTGGCAGTGGTATGTCACATCCAGTTGGCAAAGTACCCGTGAAAATAAGGCGGAGAAATAGGGACTTGTAAATCTCCGGACTTGGGCTTGCAACATATACTGTGTCACATTACCTATATCAGTACCTAGGTAGCTTCGCAATGGGGCCTAGTCGAGACAATGATAGATAAGTACCTAGCTAACGTACCGCTTTCCAGGTAGTGACCGGTTCCTGCATGCAAATTGCTGCGAATCCTTCCTGATATGTATTGCGAGTTATAGCTTGTCCTGAAGGCACTTTGATTCTTCGATTACATGACGAGGGGAGCTTGACGATTCCCCAATAGTTGCGTTTGAAAACACCCCGTTGACACGTGCTGGGGTCGCGCGCTTTCCGTCGATGGTAGTGCCAGTCGATAAGATCCGTTGGTCCTTGAAAACAACGGCAGGCAGATTGGTGTCGTTCCGGGAAGTCATCGTGTATGACGGCCGCGCAGGCTTGTTGAGGATGATCTTCAACTTCTCCTCGCGCGATAACGGCACGCTTATGCTCACGTCTATACTACTAGTGCTCCTCCAATTTGGCAGGCTGAGGATGGGCTGGGAGGTCCTCAGTTGTTCCTGTTGACGAACGAGGCCGATCTCAATTCCAGCACGGTGTGAGTTGTCGACCGTGAGGTTTTGAGTGAAATCATTGCCATGCTTGTCCCGTGTCCGATACAAGGCTGTGCCGTTCTCGTTGGAAGAGTAAATTGCAGAGCTCGGCTGGACCAGGCCTGTCTCGTGCGAGTGAACCAATGGATCGTGGCTTTGCTCGCGTTTCGAGTGTTGCAATGCGTTTCTGTAGATCGGATGATCCTTGATAGGGCATATACGTACGTATACCGTTGCGTCACGTTGAATCAAAATCTCTTCCCCGCTCTCCGAGAAGCACAATTTCTCGATATCGAAAAAGCCCCCATTGTCCCATTCGACCGCCGTCGCCACCGAGGCTTCGTCGCTTGGTCCATCTGTTCATGTCAGTAGTCAGAGAATCTGCGATTGCGAACTATGGGCTTACCAGGTCGATGGTGCCATAGCAAAATACTTGTAAATCCTCGTATTTGGTATGTATTCAGAGCAATTAGCGGAAGACTGGGGTGGAAAGTCCAATGCGAAAAGCCATAGTCCAACGGACTGCGTTCTAGAAAGTAAAACGGTCTGATCGGGCCACCTCCGAATCCGTCTTTTGGAAGTTGGAATATTGCTAGCGTCGACGCCATCTGGAACTTTGGGGATATCCTCTGCGTTGCACTAGTATCGTGATACAGAATACAGTCCAGTTGCTCGATGAACTGTACGCCATAGCGATATTTGATCTTATCCCCTCTACGAAACTGGTGGGCCTCGTCACGAGCGGGCAGGCTGCTTTCCCACACGGATTTCAGGACACCATTCCAATGTAAAGACAAGAGGGCCGAATCCCATGAAGGCAAGAATGGCGTTGCTCCTTTCGGGTCTCCCTTATCGATGCGGTAGATAGTTCGCAAGATAGAGAACAGTTCCGGCTTGGTGGGGTGTACTGATATTGGGAATCGTAACTTTATCTTGTTGGTTGCCGCCATTTCTTCGAATTGTTGGGGAACCCGTAGAAAATGTACAACCTGGGTTTCGACTTCGACCGAGTCAATAGTCAATGTTACCTCATGCTGTACTTGGGGTTCGACCTCGTTGATGCTCCATATCTGATGCTGTGCCACCCACCCGGTACAATGATAGCATAGCGCGTACCAATGGCCCTGATGCCATGTTTTCTCAAATTCTCTACTTCTGTTAGCATGGCGCAACCATTGGAACATCTCGCTGGACCTACCTTGAGGGCCAAATACTGAGGACTCCAAGAAATTCGGAGGATGCTGAGCCAGATGAAACAGTGCACAGAGGGGTTTTCGCAAGATATGCCGAGCCCAGAGTCTTTGGCGCCAAGGAAGTATACTCGACGCCCCGGGTCTGCATCAGAAAGCGAGTCTTGGTGAAGGCGGTAACATCTAGCCAAATTTGCTCAGAGCTGCTACGTAAGCGCTCTCCCCACAGGTCGTCAAGCTCAGACATGTCCGCGGAGAAATCTCCTATGTCTTTTTGAAGACCCTGGGTCTGTCCCAAGCTTGGGCTGCTATTGAGCCCATCCGCCCAAGCTAATAGATGGGTTTTGTGGTACAGCATTGCACCTGGGTGCGGCTGTAGAAGGTAGAGTGCTTCTACCCAAACCATGATGGTAAGTTTGCTTTCAAGGAAGAGCTTGAAAATGCCACATGTCAGCTCCTGTCTGACTTTGAACATGTCGTAATTGCAGCAAGGTTTCCTGTGATCTGATGAAGATTTCAAGTGTGCACTGAAGTATAGCACTGCATACTTCAGAAATGGGGTTTGGGACTGCACAATCTGCTTGTTTGGTTTGGTTTGAATGTTACCGGAGAGCGGTCGCGGGGGCATATGGCGTGTGAGATAAGTAAGACACTGCGCTGCAAGATCCGATTCTGCCTCTCTTTCACAAATGACGAAATACATCTCGCTGCTCAAGCCAGCGCTCGAAATGCTCGTGCTGGTCCGTAGGCGCGTAAGGAGGTATTCAGTAACCGAATGATGAGCAAAACAGTAAGAAGGCCGCTCGGTGGAAGTAAGCTCGACCAGGCTCGAACAAGCAATGATTATCGATTCCTTGAACTCTTCGAACCCTGCGGAGACATCATATGGTTCTGATTCCATGGAGATGACTTCTGCGTGTGTCGGGGTGGATGCCTCATATATGTACGAGGTATTGAGCACGTCATGTAGCTCTAGCGCATCTAAGGTGGTCTTCTGGAAGAGGAGCCACTTGAACACTCGTCTCGCGAGGTCCCGTTGGTAATCCGGAGCTCTTTGAAGGATATCGAAAACTCGATGATACATCTGATCAAGAGTTTCGGGATATCTCAAGTTCATGATATGTTGAAGTCGTACGCGAGGCGCGATGTGGGGAGGTGCCAACATCGGCGATTGCAGGTAAGTGAACAGAAGTCGTACCCATAGAAACATTCCATTGGCTCCTCTGGTCACCTGGGCGACAAGAATGCCTAGATCGACATCGCGAGGTAAGAGCCTCGCATCGACAAATTCTTTGATACGCGCATGGGAGTACGCTGCGATATCCTTACCCATCTTTAGGATTGATAGTGGCACAACCAGCGAGCGACCTGCTTCAGCGATTCGTCTGAGGCATTCCATACTGGGCCGGCTGAAAATCATGGTCCTCACATTGGCTTTCTGAAAGATTCCAAGAAGTCGAGAGATTTTGTCGTCAGGGTCATTACACTCGTCAAGTCCATCGAGAATAAATTGCCGACTTGAATTCATCCTGCATCCCAATGCCAGAAGGTCGTATATCACAGCCGGCGAGGCCCTCAATTGAGCGTGATCTTTGGAGAACATGGCAAAACTTGCCGCCTTAGCTAGCGGAGGTCCGCAGAGCCTGTCCTTTAACATCTGTGCCAAAAGGGCACGGCTACAGTCGTCGACGGATGCAAGTCCAGCATGGCCCGCTCTGAAGAAAAAGTACGAAACTCCTTTCTCTCGGTTTGGGCGTTCGGATTGTTGGAGCTTCTTAATGACCAGTCCAGCCAGTGTGGACTTGCCCATCCCGGGTTTGCCTTGAAATCCTTTTAGCATGGCACAGGAAAATTAACACCTACACACTCACCTTGGACCCACAACACATTTGTTGTATCTTTCGGGTTTGCCCAACGAGCGAAATCCCCCGTGTCCAAGAACCAGTGCCCAGTGCCGCCATGTCTCTCATGACACGACTTCTCGAGTTCCTGCATGAACTCCGGAGGGTTAACGAATTGAATGATATCACGTGTTGCGGATTCTGTATAACCATCAGCAGGTTGATAGTCAGTCGTTGTTTGAATGGGACGGACAGTTTTCTTCTTACCATCGGAGAAACTGGACAACTTCGACTGGATATCTGCAAGAATGGTTCTATGGTTTTCCATATCTGCACTGAGTTTGACGAATGTTTGTTGATCTTGTGATCTCAATGTGTCCGACACCTGAGCCATCATTGACGTTTCGTTGAGCGCCGGGTCCTCTTGCAGTGCCGTTCTCAAGTCGTTCTTTCTCGCGCGATTTAGTGATCTGAGAGCAAGAACCAGAAGGTGGTACTGATTCAAAGCTGTTGCTAGCTCCACTGCTATTTCACCAGACCTTTTCTTCTCTTTGCTCACGTGCAGCTTGGCCAACTGACTGGCCAGGTCATCGAGGTCTCCGGACACAAGCTCCCTGAGCGGATCATGGAACCAAGAGTCGTCATCTTCGTATGTTCCTTCTTCGTCCTCATCTACTTCCTCCTCGTCCTCTTCATCTACTTCCTCTTCCTCCTCCACTTGTTCATCTGTTTCCTCTTTTTGGCCTCTTCCTAGGAGTGTTTTGAGCTGCTCTTGATTCTGCTCGATTGTTTTACGCCACTCAATCGATGATGCAGAGTACTGTGATTGGAGCTTATAGGTCTGCTGTACTCTCGATAGGATCAGATACGCGGTCTCCTCAGCGACCACTTCCCGATGTTGTCGCATTCTGGAGACAATATTACCAAACTTTACGTCGAAGGGCTGCCATAACAGTGTCATGGCAATCAACCCTTTGGCTTTGGTTTCTTGGAGGGGTAATTAGCCCGTATGTCTTGTACAATCAAGCGTCACCAGACTTACTGCCATTTTTGCGGCGGAAGATCGACAGGACATCACGGAAGAATTCGAGCAAATCTTTGTAGAATCGAGCAACAGTTAATCGTAGCCTTTGCGTCAGATCCAAGTCTTTCTCGAGGCATAACAAATCCTCGAACCTTGGGAGGACAACAGTGAGCTCCTCAATGAGATTGGCTAGCTTCTGGAAAAAAGTAGTATAGTTGCTAGCGAGCTGTTGCGGTAAGTCTTCAGCTCTCGTCTCGTCGCGTGGTGGTGTGGAGAGTGGTACAACGTACCTGGAATATGAATCGTGCCACGCCCCAGATAATGGCTGCGACCTCAGGATGAGACGAAATGACCGTGTCAATGACTTGGAAGTAAACTTTGATAGAGTCGCTAAATGACGAGATCTTTTGGAAGATACGATCACTTTTGTCGCTACCAAATCCAGTAAGAAGCTGCTCAAGCGAATGAAGCAAATCTGCGCGGGTCACACTCGAGCCGAGTTGCTCAAAGGCAGCTTTTTCGTCGCGAGGAAGCCCGGCCAGAAATGACTCTCTGGCTTGTCGGAAGACTTGTTGCGTTTCATCCATGCTACAGGCACAGCTAAACAGAAAGCTACAAAATGCAGTGAGTTCCGCAGGGAATTGGGTGTGATATCTGGCAATCTTGCGTTTGGAAGCGGGGTCACAGCCTGATGTACTGCCACGGCCCACAATGAGGCTGTGCTGCTTCGTGTACTGTAACCATTGGGCTATGCTGTCTGTTATAAAGAAGCTTACATATTTTAATATATAAATTAATGCTTGTGTAACCATCTACACTATCGAGGAGGGTATGTATTGACAATTTGATATTATCCGGATTTCCAAGCTCAGCTAAGATTCTCTGAACTGATTGCATCTTCAGGGAAACAAGGCCTGGCTTTCACATACCGCTTGTATGCCATTGTCACCAGGCTGGAATCTCATCTTGGATCAGGATGCCGAGGGCGATCACGTGTTAAGCGCGCTCCATGCACTTTCCATGCTTATGGTCAAGGTGTCGAGGCTCACTAGTCGGCGGCTGATTCGAGTCCGTTAAGATCGAGTTGTATCCCTTTGAGAGAATTTCCACGAGCGACAAGTCATCTCGAGGGCTCCGTGATCAATGTGCCAGTACCAGAAATGAAGTAGCCTCCACTGCCGATCGGAGGCAGACCATGGATAACGGCGGACTGCTGGTGGGTAACCCGTCTGTGTTCATTGTCTTGGACTGGAACTGATAGGTTGCAGTGGGCTACAACATCAAAGGCATCTGGGACGTGGTATGTCAGATACACCGACTACCAAAAAGTCTTGTAACTTTGACCGCAAAACCATATCCCAGATCCGGGATTCGAACCCGGGTCTTCCACCCCCGAAGGGCCAGGCTTCCGCCTGGTGACTCCAGATGTGATAAACCACTACACCAATCTGGGTTTTCTTGTTGAGAATTAACCGTGTAATAAACCTTATAAACAGGCACTCAGGCTGGCCAGCTGTATCAAGTAGCTACAGAGGCTGTCAAGCCCTGTGAGTCATCCAGTGGTACCGGCCACGACACTGTCTCGTTCTTTCCGATTTTGGAAGACGTATTCAAGTTCATTTTCCGAGTGTCTATCGAGCCTGCCACCTAGCTGGCCTTCCCTGTCTGTCGATGTCGAGGTGTCCGATGCCATCAATACCGACAAATATGTTTGGTGCCCAAGGAAGACACCCGCATGTGAAGAGCCGCGACTGATTTGGCAAGCCGGCAATTGTTTCGAACTGTCACTACCTACATAGACATGACGTGCGTCACTTGACCAACAGCCACTTCGGCGGCGACAAGACGTGTGGTGCTCAGCTGTCTCGCGTGCGGGCCTTCTGTTTCGAGCCGCCTAATCAGCACTTGCTCCAGTGTTGGACGATATAGGCAAGAGAAAGATCCAAACAGTTGATTGCTGTTTTGTACTTGGCGCCGTGGAATTCCAAGCACTTTCGGATTCTTTGACCATGGCGTCAGAGTAGATGGTAGGCGTCTGGGCCGTAGACCTTTTCACCAGAGAAATTACACAAATCGACCCTATGTTGTAAATGTTACCATTGACGGACTAAGAGATAGAGCGGCTCTATATTTGGATAGGTGCAGGTGCACTTGAAGTCTCCTTGGAAACGCTGCACAGATTCAATTCGGGATTGCGATGGGTGGAACATGTTCAAAACAGAACTGCGCGGATACGAAAGAATACAACCAGCTGTAAGACAACTGCCTATGAACTTTCGAGCCAGATCGTAGACTCGATCCCCGTAGAGCCCAACGGACGCCTCGCCTTGACGCCAGGGTCATCGGACTTGATCGCTATGACAAGATCGGAGAATCCAACACCCCTCTCGTGCATTCGCTTGATGTCTGCTTCTGTCTCAGCAGCACGCACCACCACCGCGGAACGGCCTGGTCCCTGGGGCACGCCAATATCGAGGGTATGCGAGTTCTGTCCAGCGGCAGGCTCGAGCTTGGAGCCTAGAATCTTGGAATAAACGCTGGCGTATTCCGCCAGCAGGTACTTGGGCACGAGGATCTCGCAGGCTGCGATGCCAGTGGCGCCACAAGGGTGCGTCGTCTTGCTCTCATCCAAGCTCGGGACCCTGTCGGTTCGTGGCGTGATGTCGTGGCAGAAGAATGGGACATCGATTCTGCCGCCGGCAAAGAGCTCTTGACCGGGCGTCTTCTCGCCTGTAGAAAAGTCTGGCCTTGTCACTTTCCACTTAATCTCCACCCCATCGGCCTTCTTGCGCGATCCCGCGATCGGGCTGCCGAATTTGACGCCGAGCCCGGCATCTTTCTCGGGGCCCTTGGATAGTCGCTCGTTGACCAGCCCTACCGATTCCTCGGCGGAGCGCGTTGTATCGGTGATGGCAAAGTCGATCAATCCCGGGGCTTTGGGCCCCCAGAACCTCATCGGCAGGTTTTCATTGTCCAAGGACGGTGGCGTGTCGTACCAGTTGAAGAATTCCAGGTAGCTGCCATCGGCGAAAATGACTAATTTATTGCGAGATGGTTGGCCCTCGTGGTAGCCCCCCGGGGTGACGGTAAAGTTGTCCGTGACCCAGCTGGGTAGGTTCTCAAAGAATGGGGTATGTACAAGGAGAACAATATGGTCTTGCTGTATGGAAGTCATGGCGCAGGCTGCGTTTGTTTCCGCCTGATGATTGATCTATCAGAAAGTTTGGCGAGCGGCAATATTTAGGCGCAGCTTGCCACGCCCCACCGGAGATCCAACGCCCCGCATTTAGTATAATGCCCTGTTGGTATTGGGGGAATGGTTCAAGAGAGCATGGCTTACAGAGAGGACTTCTGTGAATGTTGAGCTGCGAAACTTCTGTTTCTTATGATGCACAAGTGTACATAATAAATATTTATCATCGCCTTTTTCTTTTTTTCTTTTTCTTTCAGGGTCGCTGAAACTTGAACAATACAGCGAGGTTGCGCCATTGCGTTTCGCTGGACATAACGACCAAAATGCACTCCAACAGCCACATATCACAAGGTTTTACATCTGCATTGGCACATCTTGGTGCCTAGATAAATTTCCTCGCACATGAATTTCTTTCTTCAAGTGGCCTTGTAAAGTTCTTCCCCTTCCTCTGACCTTTTCCCCCCTGGTTCTGTGAACCTTACCAGCTACGCAGCAACGAAAGTCGTCCACACAGCCTCCACGCGACCGAATCACTCATGGACTCACTGTATTTCGATTTCTTCGAGCCAGAGCGACCAGGCTCTTCCGACGAAACGGAAGAAGATGCTCAACCATGGTATGATAGGTGGAAAGTCCCCTGCGAAAATTGCAAGGAGCGGGGAGGAGGGCTCTGCTGGCGGTGCAATTTCGTGTACCGCAAGAGAGAAGAAGAAGGATGTCTCTTCTCACCCGAACTCGTCTCCAGCAACCTCGCCTTCAGGGATCTACTCTTCCGGCAAATACGACACGGCCACAGTAGAAATAGCCCGGAGACGAGACCGCCTCAGCAAATAGGAGTCGAGAAACTGGTTCCCCCAAGTCCAGTCTTCGTTAGCCAGTGTCCAGGCCCCAAGTCGTCCGGGAATTCGAGCGTGATGAGTATTGTTGATCGCAGATTCGACGATAGAATTCATCAACGGCACGATTCGATCACTTATCGAAGCGAAAATCTATGTTATGAATCCGTCAGGCATCGAATCTGGCCGGGAGACCTAGGAGACAGGGACTATTTCGACCAAACGCACAAGAAATGCGAGGCCACAGGACCAGCCCAGCTCGCAAGGACACAGGCGCATCATTCCTCTCCAACGAACACGCCATATTCAAGGGCGCAACAAATCTGCATGGCCTGTCAATATCGCCATGGCTGTCCAGAAGATCTCGAACTCTGTACAGAACACCGCCACTGGTGCTTTCCGGAACACCGCCATGGCTGCCCAAGGGACTTCCACAGCCGATCCTGCCGCTCTTGCCCCGAATATTCTGGCAGGTGTCAGAGAGACTGCAGCTGTGATTACTGCTGGCTCTACCTAGACCATCGCGAAAGACGCTCAAAGCACAGCCACTCTCATTACTGCCACCCCGATTCCAAGTTTCCCGGCATATATTCGAGGGATTGCTACTGCTCTGACTGTCGTACCAATGTGAAAAAGCCCGAAATTGATCCCCTCGAGGAAGCCTTTATCAACTGGCTTTCAAGAAGGAGCGAAGAACCACCACCACATATCATGAGAGATTGTTTTCGCTACAGCTTCAATTGGCACAAATCAATAAAACGACGCCCAAACCTCGTTCACTACGGAGTTGGCCTTGGTGGCATGAGTGCTTTGTCATACGGGGTAGGGTCTTGTAGTCCGCAACCACCGCCACCATATAAACCTCTCAGGAGCCGCATATGGTCAGTGGTATCGACGAGCATCGTGTGGGGATACGAAGAAGGAGCCAAGATACTCGGGTACGATATAGAGCTCAGGAAGGCGCTGAGGGAGCTAGATTGAGCTAGACTGGTCTCAATGCAGGAGCAGAATTATGTGATGGAACATTCTGACAAAATGAAGAAAGCACGATACTGCAACATGAAGCTGGGCCCTCACATCTTTGCACCGACGGATGGTCAGGCTTATGGAAGGCGCTGTCTCTGTTGCAGCCTCCTCCGAGTACTCGACGTTGTCTGTTTCCCCCACAAAGACGTAAAATCACGGTGACACTCTATTGTTTATGTTACCATGACTGTTGCTCGTACCAGCTCTGTCTGTTTCTCCTCCTCAAATCTTGCTGCCGTCTCAACTATCATCTCAACAGTTTACTCCATCTCACCTTTCTACCTAATTCATCTCTTAATATCTTATCCATTATCTTTAATTATTATTGGCAATGTAGATCTGCTCTGCTCTCCTTTCCCCCGTCATGGGAACGGCTGTCGGTGAGCGACCTAGAGTACTCGGACTTGAGTCGTTCGCGCCGCCACCCAAGAGGAGTCGTCCGTCAGAATCTGAACTATGCTACCTTGATGGGTGACATGGATCCAAATGATCTCTTCCATCAATACGGCTGACCCCTGGCAATCTGAAGGAAACCCAGAAAGAGTCTCTGGGTTTAGCAGCCGTGGTCCGACCATCGAAAAGCGCGTCAAACCCGACGTAATTGCTCCAGGATCGATGACCCAGTCTACTCGGTCTAGAGAGCAAGAGCTCCTTCTCGATTGCCACGGGTCAATACGGAGTGGGTGCTGTCGGCACAATCATCTCTTGGTTCCTCATGAGTCGGTGTGGACGCCGGACCCTCTATCTGGCGGGCCTGGGCACCCAGTTCATCATTCTACTGGTCACAGGGTGCCTAGGAATCCCATCACCAACGACCGCCACCTCCTGGGCAGTCGCGTCCATGATGGTCGTCCACACGTTCGTCTACGACATGACGGTCGGCCCAGTGTGCTACGCTCTCGTCCCCGAAATGCTCGCCAGCCGCCTGCGCACCCGGACCGTGGTCCCCGGCAGGAACCTGTACAACATGATCAGCATTGTGATGAGCATCATCATCCCTTATATTCTCAACCCCAGCGCCAGGAATTGGAAAGCCAGATCCGGGTTTCTTTACGCGGGCTTGTGTGCATTATGCTTCATCTGGACCTTTTTCCGACTGCCCGAGTCAAAGCGGCGCAACTATGCCGAACTGGATGCATTGTTTGCTCAAAAGGTCTCGGCAAGAACGTTCAGCAAGACGCATGTAGTATTATTCGGGTCTGGGAAACTTCACTTCAGTGATGACAAAGGCTCTGGCAAAGTTGTGGCCAAGAGAGATGCCGGACGTGGGGAATACGTTGAGTAAACATTGCCTGAACTAGTCGTAATCACGCAGACTATTGATTATTTCAATTTTGGAATTCTATAGCTGGCGAATGGCCAAAAAAAACTGGGTTGGATCTATAAAAAAAAACACGTTCCGAAAGTGATAATGATCGAGGGAGTGCTTTATTTATTGACCAGTATACTGTTCCAGTGACTGAGACATCATTCTAGTCATGTTGATAGGAAGGGAGAGAACATGGACGATTGAGGTTGTCGAAAAGCATTAATTGGTCATTCGCGGTATAAACCTCGCATCGTAAGAAGCTATCTGATATTCTGTACATCAAAGCAGACAATCTGCAATGGGTATCCTTTACATCAATCTGAGCTGGTCTGAAGCGGTCAATTGTTCCTAACATTTTTTTTCCCCGGATCTTAAACTCAAGACTGAACAATACACGTAATGTCTTCGGCACTTTGGTGGTAGTTGGTACACCACATCATATCTGTGGTGCTGCCTCAACACGGTGACACGGATCTCGATATATCTCACATCAAGCCCAAGATGGAGGCTTCCCCCGTCATAGTGCAGGCTTCGAAACCCCCGTTGATCATATACCTGGCGACTCGAGCGGAATCGAGATCCCTTCGGTATTTGTCAGGAATTGCAAAGCTGAAAGGAGGAAACACCACTAAACTGCCGAAGATCGTTCTCCGCGCTATCAAATGCATACCCAAACTATGCCGAAAGTGCTGCAGATTCTGCAGAGCCTGCAGAATCTGCCTCTCCTTGCTGCATTCTGAGCCCTCTCAGCCGCCGAGCAGTTTCCAGGTACGTGGTAAGTGGCCAACGCCTCCATGCGCCACTGCCGCGCGCAGGAAAACGCACCCCAGGGCTGAGGAGCTGCGCAAAGTTCGCCGCGTAGAGTATCACGTCCGGCGCAAGAGCGGTTTTATCTCCGCTGCGTTGTTGTGGTAGGTATTTGCTTTCCGCGGCCCCCCGGGGGGTGGGCGGCGTTTCCCAACTCGAGCGCAGCGCAGCGACGGGCGATCACATGGCTGAGCGCTAATGCAAGGACGATGTAGCCACAACTGTAGCCCACGCGGGCCTAGAACGTTTACGTCGCCGATAGAGAAGGGGAGAAGGGGGAGAGGGAGAAAAAGAGGATCCCCGGATACGCGCGCTCGAAAAATACGGAGTGGCAGACCTCCAGTCTCAAGAGGGATCCGGGATGGGCAGGGGAAATCCTTCGGAATCCGGACGCTTCGGATCGTCTTGTCGTGGAGCCATGTACACCATACCCCGTACACATACAGCCCTGAAAGGCGAGGCCGAGCTTACTACGCATGCATATAAAACTCAAAATGAGGGACCGCTATAGACGATGCTCGTGTCTCACTGGTGGGCAATTGTTTGGCACGAGGTGGATGCAGTGGACTTGGGAAGCAGGAGACATGTCATACTTGACGGCATTTGTGCACCACGGTAAGTGTTTTTGAAACGCAACACGTCGTCCCGGGATTCGTTTTTGTATGTGTCCATTTTCTTCTTCTGTCTTTTGACAATGTTGGATAAGTCCTCAAGCTGATCTGCATTGGCTCGATGGATTATATGGCTTCATATCTGACCTGAATGTCAACGTGAAATAGCAGTGGTCTCGCAGACGGTCATCCTCAGCTGGTCTTCAGCTGACCGAGAAAGCTGGTGCCACCAGCTGAACACTCGGCCGGATAGACCGAATCCCTGACAAAGTCCCATTGATGTACAGAGTAGTATTCTAGAATTTCCCCGGCCAGCAGATCGGGAACATTGCTCCGATGACAGGTACTTTGCAACTACCGAAAAGGCCGTGCAAGCGGGCGACAAAAAAAGTGAGATTCCGCGTATACTCAAGCATCGCACCCTTACGCGAAATCGTCTTAATTATGGGACAAAAACTGAATATTCTTATTCTCGATCAAAATTTGTATCTGATTTTATAAATTTTATCCCAAAATTAATCGTAGCGACCGGATGATAAGCTAAGGTAAAGTATAAGTACATATTCTATTCTCACTTTATTTTGCTCTCCCCTGCCGTGGCCCTACCCTGACCTTGATCCATGGCGGAACTCACGGAGCCGAAGAAGACAAACTCGATTCAACATCCTGGACCGTGAACACGAATTGGCGGAGAATAACAAGTTTTTTGAGTGATCTGCATCTCCGAGAGATTCAAAGAAGAAGAAGAAGAACATGAGAAGTTCAAAAGTGCCATGTACTAATGGTCCATGTATTCTACGTTCACGCTCACAGGAGTGAGTGTAGGAAAGTTGGCATTTTGTGATGTATCACTTGTGTCAGCTGCATCACGATGCTGATCATCCATCTAACCGACAAACTTTGTCCGTGGGCGAGCTGTGAGGGATATCCACTGATTCACGATCGCAAAATGAGTACGGATGCCCCGTAAGGTTCACGATATCAGCCCATTCTTGACTCGACAATTTCCGAATACAGGCATGAAGGGACGTAGACAAGATTGATCGTCAGCATGGTTCCTTGATATCAAAGACTCGAGATCTGCTCTTTTAGGGGTCCTCGGGGTCCTGTTGGGCATCAATGCTAGTCATGATAGTTCCACGGACCATGAGGGTCCCACTGACAAGAGGATGCTACACTAATTCCAACGCTTGCCCATATTGGCTCACCTCTGGAGCAGAAACGATGGAAATGAACCCACGAGGGTTGTCAAACCTTAATTCATCCCTGCCAGAGAGATGTCGAATCTCAAGAAACCGGGTTCGTACATGCCTCGCGTTTGATTGCGTAGCATTGGTTGAGAATTATGGGAATTTATTTTATTTTATTTATTTCATTCTCCATATCGAGTTTCAGTATGCTGCTTCTTTATTACTCGGTCACGGCCGAGATGCTGACTACCGACATGACTCTTTTCTGATTATATGAACCCGCTGACATAAGGTTCCACTGCGTTGATGAGCCTGCTCCTTTGCCACTCCATCGCAAGCACTGCCTTTATAGTCCACGCACAACGATCAGCATGCCGTATCTGGGCAGCTGTGTGAAGGACTCGCAACGCTAAAGCCAAGATTTTCAGGAGATGATTTTTCTTCTCAATATCTTCGCTCTTTACCCCATGCGCTAGGTGAAGGTGATCTGCTTGCCCATGAGATTCTTGAAAACGTCGTCGAGAACTTTGCGCTTCTTGGCCCTGTCCTCGCTGGCCTCCGGCGATCCCACTTCCTCGTCTTCGTCGTCCAGCCCATCAAGCTGGGGTATCCAGGTCCTGATTTGCCCATCAAGATGGGAGCTAAAGATTGCCCCAGCCATGTTGCTGCCTCCCATCGCCACACCACTTGATTCGCCGCCTCCCCCTGCTCCGCGCCAAGCGATAGCGGTAACTCTGTTCTGCACAGTCCTCTCGGAGCCATTGGCGGATCGCACGCCAGCCATGGCGGGACCAGTACCTCGTAACTTGGTGATAATCCTGCCTTCATGAAGGTCAAACACCAGAACCTCAGTCTCATTGGGCCAAAAGAGGAGCTGCTCCTTTGGGTGGGTAATCCCCGTAGGAGAAGTGAACATGGGGACAGTGCCGAGCTGTGAATTCTTGATGCTGGGTCCAAAGCTGGCGAGGGTGTTGGCTCCAGTGGCCGCATCCCATACGCGAATCCGTCGATCGTGAGCTGCCGAGACAATGTAATTCCCGTCGTCGGTCCACGTAAGGCTGTTGACTGGGCCAGAGTGAGCCTTGGCGGAGAGCCGGGTTCGCAACTGCCCGTCAGATCCGAGGAGTCCATTGTAGTAGAGCCCTAAGCCGTCTTCTTTGTCGAGCATGCCTATAGCGCCACCGGCCCGTCGGACATCCCAGATACGGACGGTACCGTCCACGCTACCGGTTGCCAAGACGTGTTCGTGTCGCGGCGACCATGCTGCTGCCAGTATCGCACTCGTGTGGCCTATCAGCGACTGGACGTTGGCGCCGGTGCGAAGGTCGGCCAGTCTCACCGCGGGGTGCTGCGTGCCACATGCGACGAGAAGATGATCTGCAATGGGAGATATGGCATGTGTGTACACCTTGGATCCCATATCAAAAGACCCAGAGATACTCGCAGTCTCTGTGGACCATAATTTCAAGGTCTGATCGTAGGATGTAGATAGAAGGGCTGCGGGATCAAATGGGTACCATGACATGGATGTGATACCAAACTTGTGCCCATTCTGTCCACGTTTCACGGTGGCAATGGGCTTGTAGGTGTGATTTTCTGATGGGTTGCCGCAGGACTCGAGATCCCAGAGCTTCACCGAGGCATCGGAGCCTCCGGACACGAGGCTGGGAGCTTGTGAGTTGTGCGGTCCCTCGGTATCGTACAGCAGATTTGGAGTGGACATGGACTTACATTCGACCATCAAAGCGTTCCACGGCTATCGCGTTGACCCCGGCTTGGTGCGCCCAGATGCCACTCCTCAGAGTCGACGGCCCAGCTTCGTCTTGGTGGATGGCAGTGCCGCGCTCCCCTCCATCGAACCGGAACCGCGGCGCAGCGCAAAAGGACTTGAGCAGCTTTGTAGTCTGGAGCCTCGCGAAGGCGTTGGGCCCGACATTGCCGGTGGACCGCTCAAACAGGAGCTGATTCATTCCATTACGTGGGCGCTGGCGACTCCCTGCGCCAGAACGGGCCAGTAGAATCCTGATCAAATGAGGAAATCTTGACACCAAGCGCCGACGCGATAAAAAAAAACACGATGGAGGAATGCGATTCTTGTTGTTGTAGGCAGATGTGTAGTATGTAAGCGGCATGTGCCATTCAATGTTCTACGGTCACGGTGGATCCATTGCGGAACCCAGACCGCGGCGGCACTTCCCCACACTCGGTCGGCGCGACTGGAGCTCTGCGCAAACTCGACCTCAGCCCCGATGCTCCCACCCATTCCAGCCAGGTTTTGGAACTATATCCTGGCTACAGCTTTAGGCAGAGAGCGCCTGGAATGCTCATGAAGACCACAATTCACCGGGTTTGATCAGCTCCCCAGGCGGCTAAGAAGTCTCATCCGTGCTCGGGTGGCTCATGGCGTCGTCAAATTTGCGGGCGCGAAACTACCTGGTGCCGCCGTCGTCGTTGACAGACACGGACTCAGACTCGTCCGCCGCCCAGCTCGCCAAGGCAGAGAGGCGCAAGAAGCGAAAGCGAGATGCAAACCTCTACGATGCGGTAGCCGGTAAGGCCACTCTTTTGCTGTTGCGCCGCCTCTAAGTCCGGACTGACTGACTGACCACTGGGCACAGGCCGCGTCACGACGACCCGTGCCCTGGGCGACGGGTCTGACTCGGAGACGTTCTTCCAGCGTCGCCACCGCACCAACCTGCGCGATCCGACGTTGGCCCCAGAGGAAGTCTTGTTCCAGCGGGCCAGGGCCCCCATCAGATATGCCGAGAAGGACATCTACAACGCCCACGAACGGCTGCCGGACGGCGGGCGGGATGTTCTGCCCGACAGCGACATGCTCAAGGCCGTCCATGGCTATGCCGCCCACTTCTATTCGGCACTTGCCGACTCGGAGCGTCGCGACAAGCGTCCCGCCGCCGAGGGCGCTCAAAAGAGCATCGACGAGCGCAGCATGGACGAGACGGCACTCATGGCCTTTGGAATTCTGCTGGAGGAAGCGGCTCGCGATGCGCTCGGCAAGAAGGGCGACCTCGTCTTCACAGAGGGCACTGATGTCAACCCTAGAAATGCTGCAGGGCTGGCGGAAAGCCGCACCGTCAGCTTTCTCGACGTCGACGCTGCCGGCTCCCGGCCAGCACGAGGAATGACTCAATCATAGGCATGTACGCTAGGTCTAGTGGACAAAGCCATGACGATGCAGAATAGATTTCACTTGGTCATGGTTGCAACGTTACTACGGGAGGCCATATGCCTTCTACTGATCATGACAATGTCATCGTCGACTCACCGGATTCAGACGTGGCGATCAAACGCATTTGCAGTCCATTCAGAACGAAGGCCGCACCGCATTGCCTCTCGTCCACTCAGTCGAGAACAAACGGGAAGCGGTCGTCGACGATGTGGCTGCGTTATTGGTATGCGGGTTTCTGCATGTCTTTGCTTTCATGCTGCTGTGCGTGCATTTTTTTTTTCTACGCATCGCCCAAGCACCGGAGCTGAAGAAGGCTGCCTGCAGCGGTCATATGTCATGTTAAGAAAAGCCCGCCAATCACAGTAGACGTGGCTATCACCACCAAAAAAGGGCCCCGGCAGCCCGGGTGGCAGCAACTCTAGATAGTACCCCAAATTCGAACCCAGATCTGATAAGATTTCTCCGCGAGCGCTCCCAACGAAAACCCAGACTTGCCGACCTCTGCCTTGCCTGATCTGAGAAATAAGAGAGGGGGCCGGGCGATAAGCGATGTGTGGATTGGCGCGGCCCGATGCATTCTCGCTGTCGACGTGTACCTATGTAGCGGAGTCGAGACGCGCACACATGTCTTCGCTGTTCGCTGTGGTGCATACAAAGAAAAGGAAAATGTGATAGGTCAAACATCGTGAACACAGCGTCTGCCTCTCACGCATGGAGCAAGGGAAGCGGCCAAGACCAGCCCGCTGCCACCCAACTCATCATAGAGGGGGGCCTTGCACTCACGCCTTTCGTTGGTCAGCCTCGTGGAGAAAAAAAAGGTGTCGCACACGCCGTTTGACCCATGAACCAGGTGAGCGGTCTACCGTTGTTAAATTTCTTCTTCTCAGTCGGGCCACCTGGAGCTGAATGTGTCAGTGATTAATCTTTTTAGTTTATTTTTTCTGTTCCTCTCCCCATCCAGCTGCCAATAGTGTCCGGGCTGAGAGGTTGTCGGTTCCCACTATAATGTCTTATTTCCCCGCGGGTTCTGGCGGATACCAGCGTCGAGATGGTCACCAGAAATAAAACATGACGGGGGGCCGTGCCTCGATTGACTGCAAGCGATGTGGCAGCTTGCATGATTGCTTTTTTTGCGTTCGTTTTTCCTTTCTTCTGGGTTTGCTTCTAGCAGTACACAAATAAAATATGGGATTCAGAATCTACCTACCACTCAGAACTCGGTGCTTGCTGAGTTGAAGCAGTGTACCTCGTAGCTTACACATATTGGTAACCCGGGTTGACATGCCCATAGCTGCTTAAGCGAGCATCGCGGGGCAATAGAGACATGGTTGGAGCTACTTTTACCAGGTAGGTGGTATGTCGCTTGACACAGTTGCATGCGAAAGAAGGAAAAAAAAAGTACGATACAGTTGTATGGGTTTTATATTATCTGTTTATTGCCAATCATAGCGACAATAAAACTGTTTATTGCTTATAAACATACAGCATGTGGGACATGACCCTCCCCAAAGCAGAAGCTTTGCCGGCCACCTACAGTGATAGACTCTCTGTCGTTGCAGCTCTTTCTCGGTACCTTTTCTGCCCCCTCGTCATACCAAGCATGGGTATGTTCCCTGGGCAGAATGTCATACTAAATGCGGAGTGCATTGGCCCCTCCAGAGGGATAAGCAGTCGAAGCATTCTTTGAGTCTAGTGCTTATCAAAATGGGCTGAGGGCGACATGTCTGCGAATAATCCAAAGCATCGAATGTGCCCAGAGCCAATGACACGTAATTTCTTAGCCCACTGACAGCAGGAAAACAACATCTCTTTTTCTTGTGATATCCTTCGTCGACAAACAAAATAAGCTGCAGCCCAAAAATGAACCCAATAAGAAGTATGCGATCACTTGATTGCTTCTTAGCCCCTCTGCGAGGTCCCCGGAATTTCTGGCATGGACAGATAGTTCGATGCAGTGTGCGTACGTGCAATGCTTACGTATAATAAAAGACGATCGGCCCTCAGATCTAAGCCAATCGATGATTGAAAACCCGGTTTTGTCGACGAGAATCGCCATATAAGCAATGACGAAAATGACGACGAAATCTCGCTTCTGTCATGGAGGTGACCACCGACTGCTCTGAGCGTTCTGGCTATAATTCGTAAAAAAGCACGAACCCAGGGAAATACTAGGGAAGCATCATCCATCTACTATGTACTCACTTTGACCTAGATAGCCGCGGCCGAGTGTGACCTCGGCGGGCAAGGCACCAACAACGGCGTTACAACGGCTTTCTTGGATGGGGTCATTTAGCAGTGACGTTTCATCAGGGCCATTTGCCCTTTCGTTATCATGGGTATCTACATTGGACCAGGGTGATTGATATCTGCTGACTGGTGAGATCTTGTTTGAGTGAACGAGCAGACCCCCCTGGGCCGCGTAGTGGGATGGATGCATGTGTGATATGCTTGCCCCCTCCCTCGTTGCACCTCTGAATGTCCTGGAAAGTGGCCGCGGCAAGCTGCATGTCCGCAATAAAATCAATTCGAGAAGATTTTCTGGAATTGGACATGAAGAACGCAATGTGCCCTTGTTTGTTTTGTTTTTGGTGAGAGCCAGGGTTCTAGTACTCCGTACATTGACAGCTCATTGAAACCTTTCAAAGTACTCTACGTTCTCGTTGGAACACACCCCTGAATTATCGACTGTGCTACCTATGCGACGTTCATCATCTGCGTACGGCGCAAGCAAGTCAGTCAGTCAACAGCGGGCTGCAGCGGCTAGAAAGAAGGACGCATGTTGACTTCCTAGGGATCCGAACATGTCCTGTCAGAGGTAACAAATAAAAGAGAGCAGCTCCACGTCCATTGGTGCAAAGGATGCATGCATCTGCCGTTGGCGTTTCCCATCACATCGTCACACCAAGGATTCCAGTTACCAAACTATTACCGGAGCAAGCTACTTCAACACCAGACATCTGACACGCTGCAAAGAAAAAAAAAAAAAAAAAAAAAACCGTCAGGTTGGAAAAGTGATCTGGGTGACCAGCCGACTTCCTCTTCCCCCGGCCGCAGAACCCCGCGGCCCTGTGACTTTGTGACCCTGTGCCCCTCGTTTGATGGGAGTCCGTGATGAGGCCACGCAAAGCGGGTCTTTGGAGGCACACATCGGATTGCTTGGTGGTGAGACAGCTGGTGACATGTACACCAAATTTCGGAATGCTCTTGTGGTGTTTCAACTGCTGCAAGAGCAAAGAACTTTTACGGCCAAAAAGGTGCTTTTGAGAAGGAAAGAGAGAGAGAAAAGCGAGCTGACTGCCTATTATGGGAGTATCTCATTGCCCAAAGAGTGCAATTCAGTGGAGTCTGCAATACCTTAATATGTTTCCTATGCACGATGTTTATCTTGCCTATGCGAACGACAGCGAGTGAACCCTGACACAACAAATGCCAAATTTCTGGTGGAGTGGATTCTTTTTCGTATCGCGATACGATTGTTGTCGATAGGTGGTTATGTATTCGGGTTATACGAGCAGCTTTGTCGTGGCGCAATTTTAGATGAGCTGCCAAGGTCGGAGTTCGAGATGCAACTTGTAGCCGCAGAGCCTCTTTCGAAACACAAAACAGGACAAACCTTGCCCCTGTCTAAGACGCTGTCCTGTCCACAATAGACATGTTTCACGACATGCCGACTGGAGCCTGTCGCGGTCAGATTGCCGCTGGGATCGGAAAATTGTGACGCCAAATGTCCTCTCAACAGCAGTTTGGAGATCTGTATCACAGTGCACAGATGTGAAACCCCATCAAGGTGGTGATGAGGCTCGAAGGTGAGTGCCTACGGCGCTGAGGGTTACACTCGACGAGGCTGAAGGTCTGTCACCCGGCACGGGGATATTTCGTACTAGGTTGGGGAAGTGCTTTGCTTACGTATGTTTGGGCATTGTATGACACTGCAAGCCGAAGATCTGGAGTATATCATGTTTGGGGCTTGTCCTTGGGCACGACTTGTGATACGCGAGCTTGCAGCGAGGTCTGCGATTTGGAGGGGTAATGTTGGGTATGTTCGTTTGGTCGGCTACTCCATAGTTGATTGACTGGAGTGCATACTGGAGATAATTTGCAAGAGGAGTTACTCTCAGGGTCGCACTCGCTAAATTTGCTCAGTGTGCTCCGTACGTGTTAATGGTTGCGATCGACAATGGGACACTGCCCCTCACCGGTGAGTCGTTGTGGCGGAAAAAAGTCCGACATGATACGTAGTCGGCGCGGTGTGTAGCATGCTGTCGCAATCTGTACACTTTTGGGGCGGAATACTATTCTGGGACGATAGTATCAAGGCTACAGGATCTGCGCTGGCACCCCCTGGAGCTGGCACATGCTGGCTGGGTTGCAATCATCTGGCTGCTCGACCATTTGGGTATCCTTCGGCAGCAGATTTGCGAAATTCTCATAAAAGCGTTCATCCTGTTCCAGAACCGCCCAAGGCCCCCCCGAAATCACTTGGGCTTGAATGGGGGGGAATGACAACCCATGCCATGAGCTTCTTGATCCAGAGTGTTGGAACCCAGCCCATGACCTGATTGGACTGTTGCCTCTGCAGCAACAGGGCCTGGCTTGTCGCCGACGCGACCCATGTCATTCACGAAATCCTCTTCGCAGAGAGACGGCTATCCGCAGCTATCCGTGCTCTTATCGTGTCCTAGCTCACCGGGCATCAGCGAGGTTTCTGTCGTATATCGGATGCTGGGGCTCATATTTCGGTAGTGGTCTTCCCGATGATGCCTGCCAAATCCCAGGATTTGACCACCTGAGCGCTGCGTTGGCCTTCAATCTCTATGCCAAACTACCGGGGCAGTGACAGCGCGTTTTTTGCTCCCTTCCTTGGTGAGCTGCCATCAAGATGGTGGTAATACGGTAAAGCACCTGAAGCGATCCCAGCCACGTGATGGTTGTTGGAGGGTGTGGCCCAAAGGCGGCGGGGAAGAGATTGCGAACCGCACCCGTGCCTGGTTTTCTTATTGGATGCAACCATCAAGATCTGGACGCAGGTAGGTTAGGTAGGCAGGCAGGCTGAGAAGACCGACAGCTTTACGTGGAGTGCTGCAAGATTAATTCCGGTTTCAAGACTGCATCCACACGGAGGAGGACCTTTTTCTGAGCCTTCTGGAGTCTGGGCGTTTCTGAGCTGAATACCACCGAACGCAGTAATGATAGTATTAGTGGTAAAATAGAAAATCATGGCTTATTCCGCCCCGAGCCCCGGCGACCGAACCTCCATAGAGGCATGTTCAGCGCACGACCACGGTTCCACGTGGGCTCCTGTTGGCTGCATCAGGTTTCCTGCCCGTTATTGCTTGCTTGCGCTGCCTTGCGCATCGCGGGCTTCTAGAAAACAACATGGCGTCGCAAGGGGCATCTTCAGTGGGCTTGTTGCATATTGGTCCTTGCCTGCAAAATACCTACTGTAGAGTAGTAGGCACCTGAACCGGCAGGGGCTTTTGCGAAATGTTTCGAGAATGTGCCCAGGTTCCTTGACAACCCATTTCCTCCTCGGCCGCAACCTTCCGTCATCGTGGCCTTGGCTGTGGAGAAGAGTAGAATATAATCAAGAAAATCTCTCATGGCGCGTGCCGGCAAGCACGTATATGAGACAGCCAACCTACCAATTGGCAACGTCCAGAGGACAAGATCCTCGGGCGAAGCGAACAAGCTGGTGAAGCGGTCAAGGCTACAAACACCAGTCTCCAGATCTGCTGAGCTGCAAGCGCATAAAGGATGGAAGCTTATTACGGTGCGCTAGATGGCAGGCGCAGGCAGGCAAGGCAGGTATGCTTAACTTGACTGCTGTCCGAGCATGCCGATCATCTTCAGACTCTCGGCCGTCGCTAAGCCGAGCCACCCGACGAGACCTCGCGGATTGCGTCTCTCTCAGTCCCAGGATCTCCCCTTTGGAGTATGGAGGATGGTCCAAAAGACATGGAATATCAATATCGTGTGTTCCATATAGAGCTCTATGTCCAGTATGATGTATGGTGGTGCATTTGCGAATGTCAAGCGCGTTGCAAGGCATGCAGAAAATATAGTTTATCGGTCGAGCATTGGGGGACTCGACGAAGAATCCCCACGTCGAAGCAACGCTGCACGGGCTTGGGGCTACCTTTGAAGCTGCGCGAAACCCTACCTGCTTGCAGGCATTGACAGTCCGCTGCTGCTGCTGCTGCTGCTGCTGGCGACGGGATATTATGCAAGTCAACAAGCGTCGAGAACCATGCTCGAGGGCTGCATCTCTTCCCAGCGTACCAACGATGTCCGTGGCCGCAATGGCCGCAACTGCCGTGCTCGACACTGTATCGTGACTGCATCCGAACAGAGCCGTATGCTGAGCTATGTTGGCTATTTGCGACCAGCTCGGTCTTTTACTGCAGTCTAATGCAGCCTTCTGAAGAACTACTGCGGCCATACCGCTCATTGAGCTGATTGCATCATGCTTTGTCCAAAACGAACCTCTCATCTTGTATGCGGCCGACACTTTGCCTTCAATGAGAATGAAAGGATGTTCTAGAGGTACCCCGTACGGGGAGATGCTGGAATGGCGTTGCCTCCGTCACACTTCTGAGCGAGGAGAAATCTGTCCGACCGCAACGGCGTGTTACCAGGGTCAAGAGGCAGAGATCCGCCAGGAACGCTCGAGCGTTCTCCAAGCCTTCCAGAAGATTGGCTCTCGGGCAGGCGTCAACAACGTCATCTCTTCAGCTGCTCAAGTCGATCAGTGTCAAGAGCAAGGTGGGCAGCTCATCATGGCCAATGTTTGCCGTCGTGCTGTGTTTGTACTATAGGCTGGAATGGCATCACAACGATGTCACCTACGGGCGCCGGAATAGAAAGTGTTTGGCCCAAGCTTCGTACTTGTAAAGCAACCACATACCAAGTAGGTACACTACTTTTGGATTGGCGCTCTGGTAGGCAAGTTTCAGGCACATGGCTACGCAGATCTAGTGACGACGACAAGCCATACTCTCATGACAGAATTGGCACTGGCTCAAGAAGCCGGTTCTTTTCTTCCGACGCCAAATCACCACTAGCCAAGCCAGCAAGCATGTGGATGTTCCTTCCTACCAGAGGGAGGGCGGCGGTGCGGTGCGGTGCGAGCGAGCAGGGCAAGCAAGTGCATGCGGACCTCGCAACAACCGGCTGAAAGTCGACAAGATGTCACCGGCAAGGCTGGGATCTAGCGAGCAGTCACCACCATTGACCGAGCTGCTCTGAATTGCCAGGGTATCAAGTGATTGTCATCGCTGCCGCCGAAGTATAGCGCACGCACATGCCGATTATTACCATATCGCATACATGACAGCAGCTCTTCTTTTCTCTGTCCCTTTCGATTTTGGCTAGATAGACGATCGAAAGATGATGCTTTCCAAGCTTGACAAATCTGTCTTGTTCGAGAAGTTTTCGACTTGATTTCTGACTGCAGATCACACTCGCACCCTTTGTAGCCGGTGGGCACCGGGCACCCATAGCATCTACGATTTGTCATTGCCACACGACACGATTGAGATTCATTGTGATGAGCTCGGAGGCTGTGACATGAACTTGTGCATGTTGCAAATTGCAACTCGCCAATCCTCCTTTTCCGTAGGAGACAAATTTGGGAACACGCGTCGTGGTGAACCATTGATGAAGGTCTCTCAACTAACTGCCCTTGCACACAAATATCCTGCTTGCTGGAAGGATTGGCCAAGAATGCATCTTGTAGAGTGAGACATTGACGCGTGAGAAGCGCGGAAAAGACTTGGGCCAGCGGCTGTCAACCGTTGTGGGTGTCACTTTGTCGGTCAAGGGTTGCCCCACCCCACTCCTCGCCCATTGATTAGCTGATTGATGGTCCATACGACTCTGATTGATGGACACGCCAGACTCCCACACTTGACTCTTTTGGAGCACGCGATTTAAACGTTTTGGCGTCGCTAGAAATGGATTTCCGGGCTGCACGGCTGGGATCACTGCTAAGGTAGGTACTCTGTACTTGCAGTGCAGCAGCTGGCAGGCACAACTTTGAAGGTGGCGGCAGGAGCAGCAGGAACTGCAGGTAGGGTACGTGCTGGGTACGGGCGGAGCAAGTACATGCTTTGGCAGGGAGTAAAGTTCTTCTGCGCGCTGTACGTCAATTGAGTCCCCGTGCTGGTCCCTTGAATCTGGATGGACTGAGTCGTGCGCCTCCACAACCTGCAGTTGCCCTCAAGTTCGAACCCCGTCTCCTCCTGCCACCACGTCCGCTTGCATGTACCATGTACGGTATTTGCTTCTTATTATTGGGGACGCTGGGCGCACATCCTGTCTTTGTCCATGTTCAGTCTTCAACGACAGACTGCTGATAGCTACAGCAAGCAGTCTTTGCGAACTGCCTGCTTCCTTGTCCTGGCTCATTGCTACGCATACGCCATTCAGTCTCATCAGTTTCTGCGGCACACTCCGTATCTATCTAGCTCGAGACATCAGTCTGGAGGTTACAGGCCATCGGTACCAGACGGATCAAATGTACACAAGTGTGTACAGTTGAGTCTTGTCAGTTTCATTACTACAGGAAGAACTTGGGTGTCAAATCTGCGAACGTGCATAACTCCACACTACTGATCTGGATTTCCATGTTTTTTCCCCAGCGCCAGAACTTGCCAGATGCCGACATCCCTACGGTGGCTCCCTCGTACTTTTCGTCAGTTGACATACACTAACCTGTAGATGGTTCCCCTCGCCTCGGTACATATCGACGGGGTAGAGCAGTCAGTAAGCTATTGTACCTGTTATTTTTTTTTTTTAAACTCAACCGTCGCTTCGTCCACTTACAGCAAGGCACGATAAGAAATCGAAACTTTCGCACCAGTAAGCGGCCCGCGCACGCGAGAAACTCTCCAAAGACCTCCACAAAAGCATGCTCTTTCGGGCCCCTTCATTGAACCAGCACACACCCGATTGCTTCGCATCGTGAGAGTCGCCTTATTACTCTTGCAAATCCACAGCGACACCCACCCACCCACACAAACACACCGCCGGCCCTCTCAACGGCCCTGGCCGCACAACGGCAAGCTACCTTTGTGTCTTCTCGTCTATCTGTCTGACTGGCTCGCGCTGGCTAGCAGCTTGGCTGGTGCGCGCTGCCCTGGTCGGTCCAGTGTCCCCCAACCACCGCCTCAGCTTCTTGTATCATCGCTGCCACGCGGAGGGGCGGGCGAGCAGGAAGAAAAGAAAGGTCGTAGTAGTGTGGTCCAAAAAGTCGAGAAAACAAAAAGTCGCCGTCTAGAGAGCACTGACGCCGGCACACCCATCTCACGGACCCAGTTCTGCCAGTGAGAGATATCCACCTCGTTCACGCGCTGTGCGGTTATGGGCGAAGCATAGGTATTACGCTGTGCCGAGCGAACCCAAGCTGCTGGGAAGCAATCTCTCGCAATCTACAAGGAGCTCCATCCTGTCGGACTTGGCTCGTCGTCGCGACCCTGGTCAAGCGTCCAGACAACCCCTGTCCTGCTAGCTTCTCCCAAAGGCGACCGTCGCCAAGGGTCGTCAGTACCTCCCTCGATCGGGTCTGCAGAAGCCAAACTGCTTTTACACCAAACATCACCTTACCTCTACTTCCAGATGGACGGAACTGCCTAGTCACCCGGGCTCATTGTCACTTGTCTTGAGCTTCGACCGCTTCCGAAACTCTACCAACCCTTTGCTTTCCTCCGTACACCCCCGGCCGCGCCTCCGACGACTCTACATCAGAGGTAGTAGCAGGCACATCTCTCAGTCCTTTTTTTATTTTATTTTTTTGGTCTCTGCCCAACCGCAGATCTCCTCGAATTGGGCCCGCCTCGCACCGAGCGCGTGTCTTGGAGAATCTCTGTAGTATTTTTTTTTTTTCTTGCCTTCCGTTCCCCTTGCACCCGCCCAGGAACCCGGCAACCCCTCTGCTTGCTTGCGCCTCGCCCACGCAAGAAGTCTGGACAAGCTCTTTTCGAGCGCGCACCGCCCTCTTGGGACCTCTACTCCCGATATACCGACTTGTTGGTCTCTGTATGTCGTCACGCGCCAATCAGGGTTCCCACTGCTCCAGTACTATACTACCACCCTCCTCCACAGACTGATCTGCCTCTCCGAGGTACCTTGCCTGTCCCCCAGACCGGCTCCTTCCCTCCTGGGCTCTCTGGTGTACTCTGACACTTTCCATGGCCTCCTTTCCGACTACCGTCACTGCTTGACCTGTCTGCTGCACAGCCTATGACTGTTCACATATATCTACCAACTATGGAACCCGGGCAGTCTGAAGCTAAACGCCCTCGTTTCAACGGACCTCCCTCGCCATGGCCTCCTTCAGCACATCAAGAGGCTCGACCTGTGCTACCCCCACCTCAGCCATCACAGCATCATCCTCCTTCGCTGTCGCCGTATCAGTCTCACAGCCTGTATAACCGCCAACACCAGGACCACGCGCCGTACCCGAACCATCACCACCCAGACGAACGTCGCCATCATGAGCAAGACTCCTACCCGCCTTCACTGCCTCCGCCGCCACTGCAGGATCACCGACCGCCTCACTCGCCGGCGCATCAAGCCTTTGCACCTCACCGGAGGGGTTCGATCGTGAAGAGAGAAAACGGCGACGACGCCTCTCTGCCCCATATGCGCCGCCCAAACTCTACGGGTACCGCGCCTGAGGGCTTACCACCTCACCCACATCCTCCCTACCCAGGAGCACATATAGACGATCACAGAAGACCACCAAGCTTTGACAATGGGAGCTCAATTCCGCCGTCGAGCTCGATTCCACCATCGCCAGTATACCGGCAACCGCCGCCCTACCCACCACCTACGCCCATGGCCCAACATAACCAGTACGATGCGTCACCTTCAGGCTACGGCCCTCCACCCTCCGTCCCAGACATGTACCCAAATATTGCCATCACCAGCGCAAAGCGGAAAGCGCAGCGAGCGTCGCAAGTGAGTATACAGATCTACTCCGCGTCTGCAATGCTAATACAAGGGATGTAGGCATGTGATAACTGTAGGCAACTGAAAGCCAAGTGTGATGAGCAACGTCCATGCAAAAACTGCAAGGACAAGTCATTGTCTTGTGTGTACAGAGATTTGCCCACGAAACAGTGAGTGCTCCGAACAGCTCAATGATCTCGCGAAGACGCAGACTGACCCGTGGAAACTAGACCAGACAAGGTCAGCGCCGACATTTTGGAATTAATGAGCTCTCTGAAGGGTGAAATCGTCAATCTCGGTCACCGCATTTCGAGCCTGGAGCGGTCAATCGCCACTTCTAATCATGCGTCCGACATGAAGGTTGAGTCCATTGAGCGTGATCAAGTGTCCGGGTACGACATGCCTGCGCAGGAATCCAAGGACCAGATCGACGACGAGCAGCAGTCTTCGCCCAGAACCAGCGATGATCCAGACAAGAGGAAAATCATCGAGGATGCGGTCAAGGTTGTCGAGGAAATGGACTTGGACGAATTCGAACGAAACCCAGGACCGCCAGTCATGCCAGGTCAGCCATCTTTGCCCGCGAACCATACAACGCTAGCTGCATTGCTGCTCAAGTGGCCATCTATCGAAAGCCTGGTAAAGGACATTCTCACAAAAGAGAACATTCATCATATCAATGAATTCCCGGTCAGCCAAGAGCAACAGCGCGGTGTTCTACGCGTTTGGGGTAGAGGAGAGGGCTACCTGCTGAGCAACAAGCATGAGAGCAAAGTCAACCAGATCATAACCGATGTCACAGTCGAGGACTCGCCTGGTGAGACTGCACAGTCGGCACCGTCTCCCTTTTCGGAACGCGAAGGGTGGACTGATCGCGAAGCTTGGGGTACAGTTGGGACCGTCCCCACTCACACGGTCGAGATTCACAAGGGCGGCGTTCTCTATGCCGACGGAAACCCGGACTTTGACCGTACTACTGTCAAACAATATGTGCAGAGTTTCAAGGACAACGTGCTCAATATGCACCCCATCCTGATCCCAACGCAGCTGGACGCCATGGTTACAATGTTCCTCGATTCTTTGCCACAGTCCGCCAAATCGACCTACAAGTCCGCCAAGTTCGTCCAGAGTGGCGGCTCAAGCACGACCCCGCTAGGACCAGAGGCAGGTAACAAGAGGAAGCGTTCGCCTGCCGTGGAAGAGCAGAATGCTCAATTCCATAGAGCAGGAGTGCCCGTATCGAGGAGTGTCCACAGCGCTCTCGTACTGTCTGTCTTGGCTCTGGGGAAAATCAGCCTGCACAAGCACAGAATTCCCGATCTGGTGTCGGACTTTGATACTCCCGCCCATCAAAACTCGCCACTGGTGCGCAACGGAGGTCCGGTCTCTTCTCCATCCCAAGGGTCGCCGCCAGGGCCGCTGCCGGTTCAAGCGTCGGGGCTCCCGTCGCCCAAGGATATGGACCGGACCATGGCCAGTCGCCGAGCCTCACTTCAGGGTTCTAATACAACCTTGAGGGGCCACAATGTCAAGCGCAACTTTGATGTGATTCCGGGTCTGGAGTATTTTGCTCTTGCCGCCGACATTTTCGGTAGCCAGGTCGCTGGCTTCACCCTGAAGCACGTCTATGTGGCGTTGTTCTTGGGCCTGTACCATGGACAGCTTGGTCGTGTCCTTGAGAGCTGGTCGTATATTGCTCTTGCTGGCAGGACTTTGCAAGTAGTCCTTCGACCGTAGGTCTTTCTTCTGCGCTAATAACCATTGAAATCCGCTGACCCCTTCTAGGAGTCTTTCGCGACTGAACGAGTTACGGGAAAGCAACAAAGTGCCACAGTCTACTCGAGACAACCAGTTAGCATTTGCGTTCTGGACCTGTCTCCAGCTCGAAAGGTGTGATTCAGCGTTTTCATATTTTTTATTGTTCGTCGCTAATGATGATAGTGATATCTTGGCCGAGTTGCCAATGCCTCATTCTGGCATTTTGACGTACGAAGAGGCGATCCCGTTCCCAAATCTCTCACAGCAGCTGAACGGCGGTTATGCTTCCACCATTCTCACGAGCTACGCAGCGCAGCTTTGGGTGCGCAAGCAACTGAACCAAGTGCACAACCAGCTCTACAGACTGGACCTGCCGGATGGCGGACCTGCAATGCAAGCAACAACGGAACACCTGGAAAAGGTCTTGGCCAAGTCACAATGGGTGCCTGCAGAGTTCCAATTCCAAGACAGCGACGAGCCGGCCTCGGATTTTCTCGCAGCACGACTTCGCGCCAAGTACTGGGGATCCCAGGTGATCCTGTACAGAAAGTACATTCACATCATCCTCCACAACCAGCACTCGTCGCATAATGTGTTGGATGGATGGACTCTGTACAAGGTTGACGACAAGCAGAGCTTCCGGGTTCCCCCTGGTATGAACCCTCAAGCGCTTAACTATGCTCGTTTGGGAATCTCCGCACTGGTGCAGAGCACCAAGGCATTCCACGGCCTGGAAAAGGGCCACCGCATCCTGGTCACTAATGTTTTCACAACCGCGCATGCGTAAGTACATCCAACCGAGGCTGCATATCGATACATCAAAGCTAACAGCAAGCAAGGCAATGGGGTAATCTGTTGGTCCTGTCGGCCTGCCACAAGCATCAGGTGCTTCAGCAGTTCATTGACAGCCACACCCTACAAGAGCTCTTCATTCGTACAATGGACTTCTTCAAGATCATTGCGCACTCGACTAGCCCCCTCAGGATCGACTTGAACATCCTCGAAGGGCTTTACAAGAAGCTAGGATTCTCCTTCGACGACCACGAAGCAGGTACAAGCTCAAGCTTCTCTAGTATGAACAGCTCTGCACACGCGTCAGGACCAAACTATCCACCGATTCCGCACATGCTACCACCACCTTACAACGTCTCGTGATCGACAGACGGAGCAGCATGTGCATATTTAGGGATCTGGCCGGATCCCTGTCTTTCTTTTGTCTATCATAGGAACATGGGGAAGTTGGAAATTGCCATGGCACACCCCGAGCGGTCACACGAGTATACATAACGCTCACGACGATATATATCCTCTCTATACATACAATCATACTTGGGCCGCCTACTTATCCCTCAGGACATTGGAACCTTGGGTTCAAAGAGTGGACTTTTACAGCTAAGCCTGTCTGTTTCACAGCGAGCGCAGGCCACCCCTGGCGGGACATATTTGTATTTATCTTCGACAGTCACCATGCGAGCATCATCTGGCAGGGGCGGAACTTTTGCATCATTTTCCTAGGTGGGAGTGGAGGAGATACCATTTTCGTTGGATTTTCTGGGTCGACATGGTCCCCAGCGACATTTGGGCGGAACCACATCATACCAGTTATCGTATTATGCATTATAATGTTACAAGATGGCGGGCATACACAGAAAGGAAATGCGGAGGAGAAAGGATCAAAGGGGGGCTATGAATACCCAGCTGCGTCGTTAGAAAGTCTTTTGTTTTCTCCATTTGCAGCATACGGATCATTTCATAAAGCAATGTGGTGGATGTCGATTGTCAATGGCGGGACGAGGAATGTTGACGACTTACCATTACTATTTGGGAGACCTCCGTCTTGTATATATTACAAAAAACTGCGAGAAAAGTGAATAAGATCAACAAACGACTGCAACGGTACAATGAAAGCATCACGGGAAAAGCGGTACAATACCCAGATCATGTGTGCCTCATGTTTTGTTTTCTCAAGGGTACCTGGACAATCCAAAATAGACCATGTGCATGAACATGATTAATCAAAAGCGGGTGCGGGAAAATCGCTCTTGGATCCTGAGGGTGTGATGAAGCTTCCACTATAGTACAGCGGCAGCATGGATTCCGCGTGCGATACCCTATCTTTCCCCCTTCCCCCTAAAAGATGTAAAGCAGCAGTGATCGTGGATTTATAAATTCCGAGTGCCAATCGGACACACACATGAAAGGGCTGGAAAACTCTATTGTGCTCCAAGGATCGATTTATAGCCTCGGGAGCAGAAGCGAGGATCGCTAAACGAAGGCGGGTGGTTAGACTACCAGGAGCCATGAGTGGTGTTTGTGCATTAGCAGTATCATGTTGTTTTCTTTTTCTTTCTTTTTCTCTTGTGTTCGCGTAGATGCGCAGCCACGAGTCATTTTTTTTTTATCTTCTGGTCATTTGATTTATTGAAAAAGCCACAATATATATGTTGAGAGGAATTGGTTTCTATTCCGCGACAAGACATGTGTGTCTCGCCAATGGGAGCCATATTTCAGAAGTGCGTCGTCCCAAGATAGCAACTTGGTATACGCCATTATCTAGTCGCATACGATTATGCGACAGGAAGACAAAATACTGCAGCCATGCACTTTATGTCATTTCATCGCAAAGGAAGATGGGCAAAAGGTTGATGCATGGAACCAGGTTCTCGGGCTTCTTCTTTTTGATGACGGCCAGCGCATCAAGATGCAAGGCCGGGATGGCACAGAACATGTCAGTCAAGAAAAAGAAAAGAGAAAATGCAGCAAGTCCTTCTCTCCCTTCAAAGTTGGGACGGTGGGATGGGCATGTCAGTGCTTTTCCTTCGTTGGCCACTATGGGAAAATCATTCTCTCTGTCTGTGCTATCCATCCTGCCTCATTGAAAAAGTTGGAGCCCTCTTCAACTTCAATGAATGACCTGGCCGCGGAGTGGCTGCGACCCATGACGATGTGGATCCCAGAGATGTAGTACCCAAGAAACGCTTCGCGCCTCGTTGCTTTTTTTTTCGACTTTTTCTTTTCTTCCCCTGCTGTCTTGCCAGCGCATGAACGAGGACGAGCATCAAAAAGAGGCGGGGGGCCCAGAAGCTCAACCGCCTGGCAATTACGTGCATGCAACCTTTGCTTGCTTATTCCCCTTGCTGCAGATAGTATTTGGACCCTGGGCAGTACCTTGCAACTGCGTTTTGGATGGCCCCCGCAATTGGAGTCTCTCGTCCCTCCCAATAATCATATGCTGTTAGTCAATGTGGCTGGGGTCGGTGGCTGTTATGGAATCTGTCTTTGGAATCTCGTCGCACTGCCAAGCTGCGCAGCGTGGTGTTCGGGTGGCGCACAAAGTACGATGTGTTGCTCTTGATCTCTTACCCCCTGTTTATACTCCAACCATCGACTATGGATTGTTGCTCTCATATCATTACCCGCGACAGGGATCCCCGGGCATCTGCCGCCGTATATCTCGACAGCATGTGTAGTTGCGGATCGGAAACAACATGGGGAGGAGCAACTTTCTGCCGCTTGCTATCAAAAACCAAGTAGGCCAAGAACAGGAAAACAAATCCTTGCCTAGACAGCCAACACGTGTCGGTATTGCTCGCAAACCCTTGATATGTATTATGTCTGAGCATATCCGTCCTGCGTTGGTCTGTTGTGCGATCTGTGCGATTGGTCATATTTGTGGTTGCGTCCGGCACGATCCGGCCGATCCACGTTGAAAGCTTTGCATATCGATGGCCTTTTTGTAGCGGGAGCAATATCGAGTCCACTTCACCGTTGCGTTCATCTCCCGGACTGTTGTATCCTGTTGCTTCAATTCCCATGTGGCGAAATGATCATCTTGGAGGCCTGAGAAATCTCTCAAGGCAATTGTTGAACCGAAGCGAGCAATCGCAGGTTACAATTACGGAGAACCATTTCAAGCCCCAGTTGCTTTCCCCTTGAAACTCCTCAATCTTCGATATCGTGTCGTCATGCGGGCGAACAAAGACCCAGCTTTGTTTCCTTTTGTGTCTTTCGTAGATGAGAGTCGCACGGGGAAGACTCCGCGCGTCACGTCCGGAGGGCGGTACTAAACAAAATACCGAGATATCACGTTGCCTCAAGCCGCATCACACAGAGATGAGGATGCATGCAACCCACAGGAAACAGTGGCCCACGGGTGAGTTTTAGACATCCGTGGGAACCACGACGAGGCAGATCCAGCCGTCGGGATAAGCCGCATTGCGCATCAGCTCTTCGAGCGGTGCCGAGAATGGCACAGGAGCACCGTGTAGGACCGCATTAGCCAGCACGGGATCCCGGCTGCTGGGGAACAACATGGGAAGAAGACCCGTGAGGGCTGCACCAATGGTCTGTGGTGTTCCTATAAGGGTTCGGACATTGGTCCGGTCAGCCTCTGGCCAATAGAATACATGGTCCCTACGATGGATAGGGATGAGAGGATCATCAAGCGGTCATAGATGTAGGCGGACATACTATCGTTGACCCGGGCATTCACCAGTGATTGGACTACCTTGAATGACCCTGCTCCGGAGGCATCTCCGTCGAGACCCGGCGTGGGGGACTGGGGAATGTATACCCTGATGGGCACGTTTCTGAGCTGGCGAGACGTATTGAGCAGCCTCGAGTTGACCTTGGCGAACGAGGTGTAATCATCTTGAGTCGCGGGTCAGACCAGGAGAAGACAAGGGAGCAAGCGGCATGATACAGGCCGGCCACCGGGGTTACCTACTGTCCCGAACGGCGTTCCAGAGGGCAGTTGTATGCTCCTTGGAGAGTGACATGATCTGCTGCGCATTGCCGTTCCGCACAAAGTCTGCCTGTGCCATGCAGAAGTTCGTTAGCGTCTGTGCCCTTATACAGAAGTAATGCTTATTGTCACAGAGGGTGTATATATCCTCGGGTCCTGCTTTTATTGGCCACCGGAGAACAGCCGCGGATGTTTTTGGCCGTAGAGCTTGGAACAGGGCCCTTTCGAGGAAAGAGAAAGAGAAACAGACAGACCTCCTTTGCGCTGTTGAGGAAAGTGTCTCCAATGTCCCAGCTGGTGCCGTCGCCGACGGTCAGGCGCCAGGGCAGAGTGGGCGAATACAGGTCAACGAGGAGACCGACGGCGAGGTTCCGGAGCAGCACATGATCGTAATGGAAACTGGAGCAGGGCAGACCGAAGTAGGAGGTCAGACGCGGCAGCAGCAGGGCCAGGTAGCTGAAGCGTGGGACAGAAGTGACAAAAGGCGTATTCGGGAGCGAGGTGTGGGTGATGTAGAGCGGGACGTGCAGGTCCCAGAGGGTCTGCGGGATTGTGCGATCGCCGCCGCCGCCGCTGCCGCCGCTCATCTGACAGATGCCGTTGAGGATCTCGAAATGCTCCGTTGGAAAGAAAATCGAACGTAACGTCCAAGGCGGGAAAGAGAGTGGAGGAGGGTGTATGGATGCAGCCCAGGGTATGGGATGGAATCAGTGAAATGGGCGAAAGGAAAAAGGAAGAGACGTCGTTGGTCGGCTAGGCTGAGAGAGCTGGAGCTGAGTTGAGTTGATGAGAGTCAGAGTGGCTCAACAACGTTGGTTCCAGGGGCTCGTCCCTGTCAACTGTTAGGTTCCAGCACTTGGTAGGGTAGTAAACCGCTATCACTGATACCTGGAACGGGAAAGAACACCTGAGGGGCGCTGATCATGTGGGGTAGTTAGCGCACCCAGCGGCCGGTTTACCTACCTAACCTAGGTACCTTAGTCTGTGACGTTGATTGAGCGGGAGCGTTTGACGTTCCTAACCAAGGTAGAACAGAAGCCGCTGGTAGGGCTGAGATCGACCCAAGGCGTCTGTCTGTCTAGTGAAGTGAATACAGTTTCGATTTGTCTTTCATTCTTTGTTCTCATGTTCCCTTTTTTCAAGCCCAGATGATGTCTCACAAATCAGATAGACCAATGCCCTGCCGATGTGCCGTCCACTGTAACAATCCCAGGAATGCCCGCTGACACACTCATTCACTCACTCACTCACTCAATCACTTACTCACTTGTTCACCTTTGGACGACATGTTCTGCTGCAGTAACCACTAACACACCTCTGGATTGAACACTTTGTTTGACTTGATCATCTTCGAATAGCTACTTTGATATTTCCAAAGAAGATGGTTTCACACGGTCCTTCTCGACCATTCGCCATGTGTCACCGCTGCTTCCAACTGTCAGAAAGGCAATCCGAAACACCGGGTTCAGTCATCACTTCGCTAAACATCACTGCATCTCTAGTGCCCGCCAAGACACACATAGGCCATGGATCTTGCGCAGGAGCGTACCCGATATCCAGCAGCCCAGTTGCATACTCACCTTTGTCACCTAGGTAATCTTACCTGTTATAGCCGGGGGCCTGACCAGTAGTAGTATGTCAACGAGAAAAAAGAAATGCTCTGCCAGCCAGTGAGATTATGGCGATGTCCAGACCAGGCTGCACAGAGAACCCATCTACCCACATGCTGTAATCATACTCCATGGATCCTGGAGAATCCCATCCAGCGCAGCAAGATCCATCCCACACGACCCGTCGTGTACCTCTCTCTCAAGTATCGACTTTGTACCTGTATGAGTCTATGAGCCCCTGACACGTTGGGAAATCCGGCTCGCACGTGCACGAGATAAAGAAAGAAAGAAGAAACAAGAACAACACGATATCCACCACGATAGAAATATCCTCCTGGCTTTCAGTGCTGCTGATAGGCCACGGCATCGGCAAGCTGGCCAGATTCGTCTTCCTCTGCTGAATCAAATAATCATCATTACGCACCGCCTCATGTGTCACTGTCTCAGGTCTTTTTGCTTTTTTTCCTTCTTCCTCTTTCCACATCCCGGACAACACCTGCTCCGTAGCGTTCGTCACAATCCATTGAGCAGGTCGAGTTACACAAGAGCTTTGGGTCAGCTTTTGGCCCGGGATTAGTTTTCATCACACAAATGGTATTGCCGCCGGCATCTTCCACCCAAAAATATCTCTGCATAGTCGATAAGAGAATAGATAAATCAGAAAGAGGGAAAGAGGCAAGGCCAATGTCAAGGACAAGGTCAAGAATATAGGCGGCGCAGAAAACAAGGATGTTGCAAGGTCGAGATGCCCGTTCCAGAGAATTGAACTTCTGGCCAAAACGCCACAGCGACGCCACGGGGAGTTCAAAGTTCTTCCATTGTCCCCGTGACTCGAGATTCCGCGGAGATATCCTTCGGGCAGTTGGCAGACTTTACGACGCAATTGAAAAGGGCCACATGGCGAGATGGTGATACGGCCCTTCATCTATCAAGGGCGGAGGACTGAACAGATAGACTGCCAGTCCCCATGCCCCTTGCTCTGTGCGACGGTGGACAAGCCACGCCTAGCAGCCAATCTAATCAGATAGATGATGTTCTAAGAATTCCATGCAGGTTCTCGTTTTCGTGCTCTGCTAGGACGGAGGAGCTCTTCTTGTCAATTATTGGAATCCTCATCACAACCACTTTCACACTGGCGATTTGTGCCAAATTATCGAGTTGATCATTGTCGCGTTCTTGGCATGGAACAACATCATTTGCATGGTCAAATTTCGGAATACTTTGGAAATGGAACATTGTCATTTACATAGTGAGATGTCATACATTGAAAATAAAAGTCGTGATACATAAAACTCATACACACAATCAAATCCCGTCATCTCCAATCTCGTCATCGTTCTGTTTGTCATAATCGTCGCATTCATTCCAGTCCAGTCACCCAACGTAATTGAAATTTCGTAGGCAGCGACACCTAGGCAAAGATCTTCTTGAAGATTCCCTTGAAACCCGTAGTAGCAGCAGGGGCGGCTTGTTTCTTGGCTTCCATGTCGCGAGTCCTCTGCCGCTCCTCCCGGCGATAGTTTCGCTCCCGCTTATCCTCCCGGTGCTCACGGCGCTCTCTGTGCTCTCTCGCAGGCCTGCGCTCTCTCGGCTTTTCAGCGTCTGCGCCGTTGGCGGGAGAGCTGTCTTCAACCTCCTTGGCAGTCCCGGAGGAGGGCTTGGGCTTGTCGGGAGACCGCTCTCGTGGCCGATGGGGTCGGTGGTGGTGGGAATGATCACGATCCCGGGGAGATCTGCGTTCACGCTCTCGGGGCCTGGAGGCATCTTCTTCTGGCTTGGGGACGTCTGGGGCCTTACGAGTTGGTGCCTCGCGTGTGGTATGGGAACGCTTTGCGCTCTCTGGTCGAGGGACCTCCTTGGAGGCTCGCGGTACACTTGGCTCCGAGGCTCGAGAGACAATACCGGGTGTCACGGCGCTCTCTGCCGACTTGAAGCCAAAGAAGCTCTTCTTGGGTGGCGTGCTTGGCGTATCCACGGATCGTGGCGTCCTTTCGGGGCGGGTAGACGAGGCGCTCTGAGTGCTGTCACGCTTTGAGCTGCCGTGAGAATGGTGAGAATGACGACGACTCTGTGGAGTCTCTGGGTCTTTCCCCTTGGCGACTTCTCGCTCCCGCTCCTTCTCATGACGCGCGCGACGTTCCGCCTTTCGCCTATCGTGATCAGCTTGCTCCTCTGGGGTCCGTTGCTGTTTCCGCGCTTCGTGCGCCGCCTGCTCTTCCGCAGTTCGGTGGCGCCTGGGCCTCGTGCTGCGAGAACTCTCCGACAAGCCGCTGTCCGTCCTACTTGGCGGGACCAGATTAGAAGTATCTGACTTGGAGGAGGCAATGCTGACTCTCCGCTTTTGGCGAGTTTCCTCCTTGATTTCTGCAGGCTTGGCCTCAGAAGACCTCGAATGCCGCCTTCTGCGACGTCGTTCACTAGAGTTCTTGTCTTCATCATCTGTCGAAAGGTTGTCAGTCACAGAGTTGTAGACGTCTGTTAGCTCAACGCCCTGAACGCCCGCTTCCAGTCCAGTTCCCAAGTCCCGTGACCTTGAAATGTTTGCTTCAATCTGGGCACTACCCAGCCGAGAGTACGAGGATGAGCTCATGTTGCTTGCAGTAGCGTAAATGATCACAGCAGCCGCGACCGTCTCCTCATTCATCCTAATAGTTCTACGTCGAGATCTCCTTAGGCTCCTGGCCCGACCGAGAGCCTTGGCAGTGGGATCTGACAAGTCCGGAAGTACAATGCCAGGTGTTAGCGACCTCATTGACATGGGACCGTCGATGTTGCCATGGGAAGGTTGCGCAGGCAGCCTAGAGGCGGAGTCTCGCCCTGTTTGCGTGCCAGAATGGTCCAAAATTGGTCTGGTAAGAGAATCTCTGGTAGTCCCTTCGAGAACGGTCTGATTGTGGTTAGTTGGTAGTTCTGGGGGAGGCGGAGAGGCTGCATTGTCCGGACGGTGTTCCTTTAAAGCAGCCTTTGGGGGTAACTGACTCATCATGCTTGTTTGTCCAGCGCTTCGTGGCACAGCCGCTTCGTGCAGGGTGCTGTGATGCTCCAGCGCTGAGTGGTCATCCAAAGTATAGTTTTCATCCTCACGCGATGACTCCGAGCTGAGACTACGCGCCGGTGACTTTGGCGGCACCAATGGGGCATCTTCTGGCTGCGGTAGCTCACGAAGTTGCCTTGGTATCTCGTCTTTGGACGGCTCCGCGTGTCGAGATGTGAAAAGTTGACTCGCCAGGGCGCCTGCTCCAGCCGTGATTGCTGCAGCGCCAGCAGCAATACCTGCAGTCAGGCCCTGATGCTCAGTCGTCTGATCTTCTTCAGTCTTTGGCTGGGTTGAATCTTGCTCAGAGGTGTCAATCTCTGGTTCTTGCAGAGCCTGGCCCTCTTCGACCACAGCAGACTGGGGTTCCTCGGCACTCAAGTCGTCTGCCGGAGCTTTTTCACTAGAGTCGGGGAGAGAGTCTCGTGGTTCGGCATTTGCCTCGACAGAGTGATCTTGAGAGTTGGCATCGACAGTCTCACTACTAAAAGCGACATTGCCTCTCTCGTCTGTCTCGGGAAGAGAGTCCTTCACAGATCCAGAGTTTTCGACGTTCTCCGTTGCAAGTTGTTGTGAGCCACCGAGAGCATCAGTTGTCTGAACGTCAGCGCCCACTGCCTCGAGCTCATCTCTTTCGACTGATGGCTGTAGATCGACATTCTCTTCATGAAGCTCAGCACTACTCTGCTCTGGCAAGTCTTCTTTGGGTGCCTCGGATTCGACTTCCTGTGGTAACGAAGTCGGAGCTTGATTACCATCGCGCAAGACTTCTTCTTCTTCTTGCACCATCTCCAGAGCGGCCTGATTCTCGGGCGCTTCAGCAAGATCTGTGCTGACCTCATCGGCATGAGATACATCTGGAGATCGTTCCGTGAGGGGGTCCTCAGGTTGAGCAGTCACACTCTCCTGGATGGCATGGTCTCCTACCAGCACAGTTTCAGGTGTCTCGGTGGTTGAAGTCATAGCATCCTCAGTTTCTCCGGGCAGAGGCTCCTCTTGGGCATGCACTGCAGCTGATTGAACAGGCTCGCTGGGTTCATCGATTGATTTCGGGGTAGCGCCGGGGGCTTCTTGAGGCTCAAGGCTTGGCTTTGGCTCGCTCTCGACCAGAAGATCGCGGTCCACAGGTTGCTCGTGGCTCATAGAGGAATGAATATCCTCCTGAGGGAGAGTCACAGAAGGCTCAGCCATTGTATGATCCAGATCCGACTTGATAGGGCTCGAATCTCCAGCGTCAACTTCACTTCCAGCAGTGGTATCTGGCAATGCTGTGTCTTCACCGGCCTGAGGCTTGACAGTTTCCTGAACAAGAGATGGCGATTCTTGTGGAGCGATAGGTTCCAATAAGGTTGCTTGTGGATCCGACTGCTCTTGAGTGAAACTTTCGCTTCGATTAAGCTCTGAGTTACCCGGCGCCACATCCTCAGTGAGTTTCTCAGAGCTAATAACAGCATCCGGCGGAGACGAGACGTGACTGTCCGAAAGCACTTGGTCGTCGGTCTCAACGACTGGAGGAGAGTCCTGAGTAATTTCCACATGCTCTAGGTTCGGGCCTGCAGGTACTGAGTCGCCGCGTACTCCTGTATCCGAGTCTTCTATCGTAGAGATCAACGACTGGGGTTCCTCAGCAGATGCCGTAGCTTCAGTCTTCTCCGCGACGGGTTCGGAGACCAGGTGGTCCTCGACCTTCGGAACATCCAGATCCCTCATCACAGCTTCTGGGAACTCAGGCACTGTTTCAGAGACTGGCGCCAACTCTTGTCTGTCGACCGATTTCCCAATCGGTTCGGCTTTTATCGCGTGCTCTGAGTCCATGGTGGATGTGACCAACTGGTCAGCTGCTGGCAAGTCAGGCGGCGCAAGAGAAGTATTGTCAATGTCGTGTTCCACATCCGCTGATTCATCTTCAGCTCTCGCCTCCGGAGCGACAGTCGGAGCGATGGTGTCCTCGACATCGACTTGCGGCTCTTGGGTGCTGATGAGATTGGCCTCAGTAGATGGCTCCAGATTGCCGTGCAACGATTCCTCTGGGACATCGACATGTGACTCTGTCAACTCGGGGTTGGTCTCGGAGACGTGATGCTGAGCTTGCGGCTCGTCTGGCAAGACAGGTAGCTCCTCGCCAACGGGATCTTTTTGTGTCTCTTCGGCAGCAAAGGAGCCCGTCTCAAGCTGATGAGCGGTGGAAGTAGGCAAACTGTCCTGCGGAACATCTTGCACATGGGCGATATCAATAGGTCTGCCCTCATCCGCAACCTCATCGTGAACCGGTTGGATCAAGGCACTCGTCTCTACTTCTTTGGACTCTGGAGCTTCACTTTCGACCAGGAGCTGGTCCTGCGCAGACAAAGATTCTGGAACGCTGCTTTCCACGGGCTCGTGAGAAACAGGTTCAATTGAAGCGACGGGTTCCGTCAGTTGAGGCTGTGCCAGATCATGCGACGAGAGCTCTTCGGACGTTTCGGGTACAATGTCTGATTGCTCGACAGGTTCGTTGACTTGAGCTTGCTGTTCTTCCAAAGGCGGCAGAGTCTCAAGCAGCTCAGCAGACTTTGGTTTTTCCGCGTCTTGGTGTGCGTCCGCGTTCGCCACATCGGGTGCTTGGTACGAAGCAGTAGGCTCCAAAACCGCATCAGAAATGACGTCCGAATTGGAGACTGGTATTTCTCTGGCCGATTGAGATTCTTCTGGCTCAATTGAGTCAGTGATGGCTGCATGATGGTGTTGATTTTGCTCTGGAGCAGATGCTGTGTTGGCGGGCGAAGACTCGTCGTCTAGAGAGTTCTCAATCGACATGGCTTGATCGAGCGATGTGACTTGTTCTGTGCTGGGAGCAGCACTTTGATCTAGATCTCGCGGTGTTGAGTCTTGCTCCAAGACCTCAGAGTGCTCTTGATCTTGGCCATGTCTCGAGTCTAAGTCGGGTATAGCTAGCTCCGCATCTGTGACAGCGGCAGTGTCAGGTATTTGTGATATCTCAGAGTCTTGCGCTGCCAACGATTGGTCTTGTTGCGCTTCTGGCTGTGCCATTGTGGTCTCTTCAGGCACGAGCTGATGAGTGAAAGAATCTTGAAGAGGCGAAGAAATATCCTTATCATGTAGCTTGGGACCCGAGGTGTTTTGATCAACAGTTTCGGGAAGCTCCTCACGCCCAACCACTTCAGTGGTATCCTGGTTGACAGGGGTAGCAGATCCCTGCACTTGGATCATATCGCTCGCCATGGCAACATTGGCAGAAGGGTCGTCCGTGACTGTATTGCTAGGGATGGCACCCGAATGAGATATGTCCTTGGTAAGCGGGTCTGTAGCTTCTGATTCGTCTTTTGTCGTCGTCAAATCTTGTGAAGAAGCGGCAAGAGATGGCTGTTGGTGACGATCCGATCCGGGTTCGCTGGATGCGGCATCAACAAGCACCCCGCCATGTCCCAAAGAGTCAAGCCCGGAGCTGCCCGTGATTGGCTGGACGCTCTCAATGCTTTGAAGCACGTGTGTTTCCTGGTTGCCAGATTCATGCGAACCAGAGTGACCGCCAGAAGGCATCTCGGGGGCGGGAGCATGAATATCCAAAGCGTCCGGCTGCTCCGCCTGGTCCAAAACAGAGCTGAGCGGCTCACTAGCCGCTGGTTCATGGCCTGGATCCAAATCCGATGGTATTTCCTTGGAATGGGTACCTGTGGCGGCAAGTTCATCCTCAGTAGTTCCAACTTCCTCGACATGCTGTGTAATGAGCTCATCCTGGGGATAGTCTTCCTCTACTAGATCACTCTCAGGCCCGCTTCCACCAGACTCGGACGCCATGAACCCGCTAGGGTCGGCAACTCTAATATGGAATTCCTGCTTACCTTTGGAACCCTTCTCAGACGAAGGCATTGGCCCGACTTTGTCTTTGGCTTCTTCCTCATCTCCCGGTGACTTGACGTCTTTGCCTTCTGCTGGCAGAGTCTTGTCCGAGGAGGGCTCTTCCTCGGCGGGTTGAGCAGCCTTCTCCTCGGGGATGGGATCAGGGGCACTATTCATAGAATATTATTAGCCGTGATCAAGATCGTACAACGATTTGTGCATAGTCTTCAAACAAGGCGATCGTAAAAATGCACTCTACTTACGTTTCTGCCGATTCAACTGCTGGCGCCGCATCCGCGACGACAGTGGGTTCAGCGTCACTGTATGATAATTTGTCAGTATTGCACCGGGGCGTTATATGAGGCTCGAGAGGAACTCACGCTTCTTTGACAGTCTCGGCTGCTGGGGTGGCTTCGGCTGGCTCAGTCGCCGGCTCGCTACTATAATTCATTAGCTACAGACACAAGAGCTGCAAAATTTGATCACCTACACTTTTTCCTCTGCTGCCGCAGGTGTCTCTTCAGCGGCTTCTGGGGCAGCTGGTACTTGCTCGACTTCCTTCTCGGCGGCTTCCTCGTTGGCAGCCGGGGCCTCTGCAGCTGTTTCTTCGGCTTTTGTTGAATCTGCAATTGCTTCAACCGGAGCCTCGGCAGGAGTATCAGCGGCAGGTTCCTCGGCAGCAGCAGGTTCCTCAGCAGCCGGCGCTTCGGCAGCTGGGGGTTCTTCAGAAGCAGGTGCTGGCTCCTCAGCAGCTGGAGCTTCAACCGGAGGCACAGATTCCTCAGCAGCGGGTTCCTCAGCAGCAGGCTCCTCAGCAGCAAGTTTGGGCTCCTCAGCAGCCGGTGCTTCGGCAGCCGGAGGTTCTTCAGAAGCAGGTGCTTCAGCAGTTGTTGGCTCTTCCTCGACTACTGGGGCTTCTGTAGCCTTCTTATCCACAGCCGCTGCTTGTTCCTCGACAACAGGAGCATCAACAGCCGACGTTTCTTCTTCAGCCACTGCTTCTGCAGCTTTCTCATTGACTACTGGCGCCTCAGCGGTTGTTTCTTCGGCGGGTGTTTCGCCGGGCGCTTCCGCGGCCGGTGACTGAGCGGGAGCCTCTTCGGCAGCGGGAGCCTCCACAGCGGCTTCTGCTTCATCAGCCTTTGTCGGTGCTTCAACTGCCTCCTCGGCGGCTTGGGCGGCCTCTGTAGGCTCTGGGACGGCTGGAGTCTCTTGGGCTGGTTCATCTACCACCGGAGAGTCTGTTGCTGCTTCCTCTGCAGCTGGAGTCGCTTCAGCTGCATCCTGAGCTGCAGCGGGTTCTTCTACTGCTTTTTCGGCGGGGTCTGTCTCCTTCGGAGCCTCTTCAGCGTCTTTCTCGACACTGGCTTCAGGCTCGCCAGCGCTGTCATCTGTGGTCGACTTCGGTTCAGTGTCCACTGAGGGAGCCTCAGGCTCTGCCTCAGTTACCGCGACGGCTTTGCCTTCAGGCTCTTCGGTAGTGGGAGGCTCAGCCTCAGACTTCTCGGGTTCTTCGACGACTGCCGCAGGCGCAGCGTCACCAGCGGGTGCAGTCTGTTCCTCTGTAGTGGCCTCACCGTCTTTGGCGGCTTCATCAGAGGGCTTAGATGGTTCTGTGGTTGCTTCCTTGGCAGTTTCCTCAGAAGGCTTGTCACCATCTTGGGCGTCGGCAGTCGCCTCAACAGTGGGCTCATCTGACGGGGCAGCAGCGGCGTCTGAAGTTTCCGGTTGCGCTTCTTCTTCTGTTACTTCTGCTGTCGCTTCTACTGCAGTAATCTCGGGCTTGGGGGTCTCTTCTGTCGCCTCCTTCGCCTCTGGCACTGTTTCGGGCTCGGGAGCAGCGGTTTCAGCCTCTCCTGCCACTTCGGCGGGAATGATGCTGCTTATATGTCAGTCTCTAGCACCTACATTTGCTTCTGTGACTGCAGTCGTCAGGCTCGTTGCTGAAAGAATAAATACCTGTCTGATCCCTCTTGAGGTGTGTCATCGCTGGCCTTCTCCGCGGAATCTTCGACAGCCGGTGACGTTTCACTATACATATCTCGTCAGTATACGTCTAGAGCGATGAATCGTCTATATGATCTGCTTGAGCGGACTCACCTTTCCTCTTTCTTCTCTTCGGCGGGCGGTGCCGTCTCTGCCTCGGGTGCTACCTTGTTCTCTTCTGGTTCGACAATCTCACTTGAACCGCCATCGGCGTCCTTCGGGGCCACTTCAGTTGTAGTTTCTTCTGGCTCTTGTGCCTCGGGCTCGGATTCTTTAATCGCTGGCACAGCCTTTTCGTCTGCCGCGGTGCTCGTTACTTCGGGGTCCGCAACTTCTGCTGTTTGAGCACATACATTAGCGAATCCGTCAGGATAGCTTTGATCATATTGTTGAAGAATACTTACCTGGTGAGGTCTCGACTTCATCGTCTTTGATGTCTTCTGAAGTATCCTTGGCATCCTCTTGTGGCGTTGAAGCAATCTCTTCCTCCTTGGCTGGCTCTTCGGTCGCAGCTGCCTCCTTGTCTGAAGAAGCAGGTGGATCAGTGTCCGTGGAATTGTCTGCAGCCTCAGTTGGCGTCGCTTGCTCCTCAGCTTCAGAATTCTTCTTGTCTGGCGAGACACTCTCAGATGGCTTCTCGTCATCGGCTGGAACGCCGGCAGTCTCCTTCGAAGCGTCGTTCTCAGCAGGAGCAGTCTCTTCGACAACATCGTCAGCGGGCGCAGCCTCCTTTTCTTCGTCTCCAGCTCCAGTATCCGGGACTGTTGCTTCCCGAGACGGAGCCTCGGTGGCAACTTCGGCCGCCTTGTCATCCTCGGCGTCTGCTGTCTCTTCGGCAGCATCAGCCGTGGTGTTGTCACCTTGCGCATCGTCGGAAACCTCCTTGGTGGCATCGGCAGACGGAGCTGCTTCAGCTGGCGGCTCTGTATCAGCAGGAGCGGTCTCATCTGAAGTTTCGTTCTTAGACTCCGCGTCGGCATTCTCATCGGCTGGAGCAGCTGCAGATTCTTCGACCACCGGAACGGGCTCGGTCGTGGCTTTGCTTTCATCCTTGCCGCTATCTTCGGGCCCGGCCTCGGCCTCTGTCTCAGCAGCTTTGGGCTGGTCATCCACCGCTGGGCGTTCCTCCACCTCTTTGGTTTCTTGGCTAACGTCTGTTGCAGAAAGTGGTGGATCAGGTTCTACAGCCGCAGATTCAGCTGACTCTTCAACCTGCTCGACGTTGCCGTCCGATGGTGCTTGGGTCTCGGCAGGACTTTCCTCACTTTGAGCTGTCTTGTCGTCGACGCTGTTCTCAGCCGGCTCTGGTGAATCCTTCTCAGCAATTACATCTGCGTTGTTCGTAGTCTCTTCGGCCTTCTTGTCGTCGATGGTTTCTTGTGTCTCAGTGGCATCGCTCTTGATCTCGGGTTCGGGCTTCTTTTCAGGGGAAGTCTCCTCCACAGCAGCTACAGGTGTCTCTGGTGAACTTTCTTCCTTCTCAGTCGGCTCAGCGCTATCTGCGTCTGCTGTGGCATTTGCTTCGGATGGCACAGACTCATCAGCGACGTCTTCGGCAGCAAGAGCCGCTGGATTCACATCTGCCTCTGTAGTGTCCTTGGCTTCGGTCTTTTCCTCAGAGGATGCTTCTTCAGCGGGTCTGCTCTCCTCGGCTTTAGGCGCATCTTTTGACTCGCTCGAAGTTGAGGCTGGAACTTCCTCCGTTTCTGCAGATTGGGCCTCGAACTCCGGCGCAGCGACCTCCACGGGTACAGATTCTTCCTTGGCCGGGGCAGCATCACTGAAAAATGAGTGTCAATATATATCAGAAAATTAAATCTTCATGGAAATGACTTACTCGCTTCCAGCAGCTTCTGGTTCCTTCGGCTGCTCAGCTACTTCGCTGGCTTCTCCGGAGGCACCAGCAGGTTCTGCAGCGACACTCTCAGCGGCGGGTTCATCTGCGCTGGGCTCATCGAATTCGGTATTGGCCTCGGTTGCCTCTGCGGGTTTCTCTTCACTTTCCTCACCGTCGGTCTTAGATGCACTTTGCGCTGGCTACTGACGTATTAGCTCAAATGTCAAACACAGTATTGGAATTTGACTTGTGTTCGAATTTAACAAAGCCACCGGGCAGAAAACTCAAAAAGACTGCATAGACATACCTCTGGGGAATCCTGCGTATCTTCAGACTTAGCGGGAGCCGCGTCCTTGTCGTCGTGGGCCTCAACCTCATCCTCAGCGGGCTTTGGGTCGGCTTCAGCAGCCTGAATTCCCCATTGTTAGTTGATGCTTACCAAGATTTCGAAAGGAAGAGATGGATTATTTTCGAGATATACTTACGGCTGACGTTTCCTTTGGTGCTTCGGGCTCTTTTTGTTCTTCCGCTGCCTTTTCGACGGCCGGACTTGAATCCTGACTCTCTGCTGCCACTTCAGACTTGGGCTCGCTGAAGTCGCAAGGTTCTTCAGCAGGTGTGTCATCCTTCTGGGCTGGTTCAGCATCACCACCGGCAGCGGCTTCTGCTACTTCACCGGCAGCGGCTTCTGCTACTTCCGCTGTTGTTTCCCCTGTCGAGACAACTTCAGGCTCAGGTTCCTGCTCAGGCTCCTTCTCGACTTCCGGCGCCGATTCGACGGGGACTGCTGGCTCGGCAGGCTTTCCCTCATCTGCCGTATCACCGGCCTCCTTTGTGTCTGGCTCTGACTTGTCTTCAGGGGTAGCTTCCGACGCAGCCTCAGCATCTTCTGCGGGCTTCTCTGGAGCTACAGCATCAGTGCTTGTGCTCTCAGCGGAAGCCTCGACACTTTGAGCACCTGGAGTTTCTTCCTGCTTTGAGGGTTCATCTTCCTTCGTAGGTTCTGAAGCAGGCTCTGCAGAAGTCTCTGATACAGGCTCCGTAGAAGCCTCTGTAGAAGGTTCCGTAGAGGCCTCGGGAGAAACGTCAGTAGAAGCTTCTGTAGCAGGTTCCGTGGAAACCTCAGTAGAATCGTCTGCAGACGCCTCTGGAGCAGGCTCCTCGGCAGAGGGCTCTGGATCGCCTGCGGCGGGTTCAGGCTCAGATGACTGATCCGTCGGTGGTGCAGCTTCTTTAGATTCCTCAGTCGCCTCAACTACTGGAGGATCCACCTCCTTTGCTGCCTCCGTCGGCCCATCGGCAGCTGGCTCGCTGGCCTCTGCGACCGCCGATGAAGCTTCCGGCGCCGGCGCCGGCTCCTCGGCATCCTTGGCGGCTTCGTCCGCGGCAGACTCAGAGGCTGCAGGAGTGGGCGCGGCTTCCTCGGGCTTCTCCTCGGCCGGGGGAGTCTCCGGCTCCGGCTCCGGCTCCTTCTTCTCGACGGCCGGCGGGTCCGCAAAGGAGACGCTCTTGTTCCTCTTGCCGGAGGACTTTGCCTTGTCGGCCTTTTCCTTCAGAGCAGCCTTCTTGGCATTCTTCTTGGCGTTCTTGGACTTCTTGCCCGAGGGGCTCTTGGTGAAGTCGTCATCCGGTGTGGTTTCCTGCTTGTCAGTTGCGCTCGCGGGAGGCTCCTCGGCAGGTTTGGCCTCCTTGGGCGAAGCGGCATCATCTACAGGATCACTCTGCTTCTTCTTTTTCCTGTCTTTGCGGTTCTTCTTCTTGGGAGGGGTCCAGGCCGCCTCGGGAGCGGGCTCCGGCCACTCCTCGTCGGCATCCGGGAATCCGTTATTCTCTGATGATGACGGTCCGGCAGGTGGGCCGCCGTTTAAATAGTCATCCTCGGCTGTGAGTGATGTCAGTGACGGACTCTTTGCAATCATTTACTGTTTGTCTTGATTTGATCGTCTACGTACATTCAGCTAGCTGAGCCGCCTCATCCTCGGAATCTTGGATTTCCAAATATTGTATGTTGGAAAAGTCGGCAACCTGGACGTGTGAGAAGGGGCTGTACCGGATGGGGCAGACGGTAACTCCGTTTGAGTCGTTCATACTGTCTTCTGGTCCTCTCCCAGTGTAGGTTCGACGGAGGATTGCTCGCGAGGGTTGTCCTGAGGATTGGTGGTCTTGGTCTCCTCTGCCATTCAGAGAGGTTGATGCAGGCGAACTCCGGCACCGGCAGGCCGCAGATGAATGTCTCGTTCGATTAAGGTTATGATTGGACGGACAAGATATTCTTGGTTTCCACGATCACGCAGAAAGGGTATCGAGAAAAAAATATGCACAGCAGAGACAAAAAGCAGCAGCGCTGTGGGAATAGAGCAAAAGTAACAATACGGGGGTATACGTGGGCAACAATTCTTGTAGGTAATACGCGAACAGTTTTGTGAATAGTGGTGTATCGAGAATCAATTGAATAGAAACTCCGATGCTGACCACGGGCAGCAGTTTATTTCTGGCCATGGACATAAGGGTCCTCCTCCCTCTACGATCGATCCGAATGACGTCCCGAGCTACGCGACAGAGGTTCCACCAAGCGTCCGGAGATGTTCATAGACCCAGAAAGGGCAGCATATTGGAGCAAACCACTTGGTCCCACGTCGTGGAGACAACGACGCAGCAGCAATGTGAAGCTCTTGTGATCAATAGGTACCATGCTTGAGCGTTATTGGGCAGATGTGAACGCACTGGCGCCACGTTGCAGAGTGGTTGGGCTGGGCTAGCAGATGAGCCGAATCGGTACTTTGTTGAGTATAGTACCGTAAATATGAAGGAACAACAAACATGGACGGCCTCGGACAGAACAGGGAAGACGATGCTAGATAACCAAGCCAGCCAGCGAGTAGGCCATAGAGATGGACGGGATATGTAGATAGATAGCGGCCCAACTGTATGTTTGTAGCAGAGACACTGCAGGACGGCCGAACGGGGTAGCGCCCATGCAGGAAGGCGTATGCGCGCACTGTAGAATGCCCCAGATGAAGAGCAGTTGGTGTTTGACAGCAGCATGCATTGCTGACGTGACGGGCCGCGTGATGTGGCTCGAAACAGTTCGATACGATCGAAGCCAAACCTGGGGGTGATGCTCGGCTAAGCTGACGGCGAGAGCCTCCGAGAGACAAGAGACATACGTCTAGAGACGGAACGCCGACTGGATCCCACATGTTAGTGAAGTGAGTAGTAGTGTAGACACTTCCCAACGAGGAATGTTGGGCCTCAAGCAGCCCTCCATCCTTTTGCCACGAGGAGACGAAGGAGACGTCGGATTCTTTCCTCTTCAGAAATGGCTAGGCTGTTCCTGACTTGGCTGATTCGTGGGCGAGGCCCGGCCCAAACCAGCCGCCCGCGGGAGCTGCAGCTGCATGACCGCCGATGAGGGTTTCGTTATTTACTATCGTGGTGCTTGCGTGTGCTACGTGGCCGACCTCGTTGGGCTTCGCTTCAAGGCGCCGGTGCATCGATCGCTTTTTTGGCAGGGGTCGGGGTCGACGCACCCCGATTGATGTGGGGCGTACCATCGGCGGGATACAGATACATGCAGGAGACAAGACAGATCGAGTGCTCAAATTGTACGCATTGAAACCTGTTCTTTCTCATCTTTCGTTGGATGATTGCTAAATGAGTTGCTCTTTACATCTGAGAGTGCGGTAATTAAACAAATTAAGCAAAAGAAATCATTCTCTTTCTTCAAATCTGCATTGGATACTCTAACTAGGTAGCGGAGTAGTTCCGCTCTGATGCTTCCCCGGAGTCCGGACTGTATGGAGTAAAAGCTTCATCACACGCAGACACTTTGCAGCCGAAGCACAATACGAAGAATGTGTACTCGTATCGAAGTCCGGATTAAATTTCAAACATGACAAAAGCAAAGCTATCTCCAGTTCTAGTCGACAATTAGGCACTGATGTGTTTTCGGCTTTCAATGGTGCTGCTCATAGCGTCTGCCAAACCTCTCGGCGGTAGGTATTCGCGAGGTTGGTGATCTTTGTATTGGGCTCCCGCGTCTTTCTTTTATGTCCAATCACAAATCCCTCAGTTTCTACAATTATGATAGGCTCCTGGTTGAGCCATGAACTTCTACGGCCACCCGATTGATTCCGACAATGATATCAAACGCATTTTCATGTTCCTTTCATTGCCTACTATACTCGGTACCGCTATTCTTGGAACCTATCCACAGACCCGCACAATCGTTCGAGATCCAGAACTGGGGAGCGCACTTGAAAGAGATGCCTTGCATGACATGACCTCGAATATCCACGATGGTCTTTGTTCCAGCAGTGATCAGTGCGTATCGATATCCAGCCTTATGGCATATCCATTGTATACCTAGCTTGTTTTGGGTTCTGTGGTATATAAACTTCGTACGACAAGCAGCATCGACGGATATGGATCAGCTACTAGGTTAGTAGTTTCTGCGCTTTGTATCAGTCATCACCGCCAACGGTCGATTTTAGATCCATTGTCTTGGACCCTGAATACTTGTGGAGAATCAACATGTTTCCAGCTTCCAACCTCGTGGAATCAATCGACCCTGCCATCTGCTGATGCGAGAATTCGAGTCCTTCTTACCGCAACGAGCTATATCCGAGGCACTAAAAGTTATATGGAAGCCCAAGGCCCAGTAGTGGTCGAGTCATGATTGTAAAAATCACCGAGTGGGCCTGGCTACCACGCCAACCATAGCGGTGTGCACAATGTACAGTGGGCGTTCCTCAGCAACAACTTTATATACACATCGAGAAATACCATGCTATTGAACTTCAGTCTAGACATGCTCGTCCATCTAGCTGAACTTGTCTCGCCTACTGTGTATGCCATCGCCAAGTGGGCAAAATCGGACGGCAGGATAGAGAACAGAATTAATTGTCGGTGAGCGGACCGAATGATCTAGCAAGGATTCCGGAGTAATTTCAATGACAAACACAAAGTTGTGAGTACCCGACAGTTGTGTACCTTCAAATGCAACACCAAAAACGTGCCAACTCCTACGCCGAAAGGGCCAAGAAAAAAGAACATAGGTAGACAAAAATGACGTAGACGTCATTCGGCAGAAAGCCTGCCGAAGCACGACATCATGTATGTGCCTGCCTTCAACGATGGACTGCCTCCCCAAACCCCGGCCCATACCTGCAATGCCATGATTGACGGAAAGAAAGTAGCAAAGAAAGGCAAGGCAGGGCGTCTACATGGCCATCTCAGCCTGCAACTTTCTGAGCTCGGCTTCCTCGTCGTCCTCCTCGACCGCGGGCGATTGGACTATCCATGTTCGTTAGCATTCTGTATGCTCTGCCTTGCTTCCATGACCACTTACTCTTTCCATTCGCCACGGTTGGCAGCCGGTGGATGGAGTCCGATACCGGAACTGTGCCAGTCTTGAGCATCTGCTCGTCCAGCTGTTCCTGTTGCATAGCCTCCAACTCGTCGTCGAGCTCGTCCTCGTCGATGGGCTCTCCGATTTGGTTGCTGGTAATAGCATTGACGATTTCTTCGCTCAGCGCGTTTTGCTCTTGCAGTTGGGCCCTGTCCAGACGTGTCAGTACAGCGTGAAAGTGGGGATAAGTGCGTATCTGCGGTGTCCATACATGGTCTCGTCTACTGCCTCGGGCGTGAGTTTGCCGTGAATGCTCTTCATGGCCTCGCCTGCCTTTTGCATGGCTGCAAGGGTCTCGCGGTTGATGTTGGCCGACTCGATGGCGTTGATCTGCTGCTCCAAGGTACCAATCTGTGCCGTCGTCTGCTCCAGACTGTGCTCATGTGCCTTCTTCCGCTTGAGGGCAGCCTTTGCCGCTATCAATGGCATCCACGTCAGCGCAGCCTAAGACGATCCATCCTCGAGGCAGACCTACCGTTCTTATTTGTGTTGACGTACTTTCGCGCGATCGAATCCTGTTCCTCCATCTGTGTCGTCAGGTGCTTCTCCCGCTTCTGCAGCATATCGAGTTGCGATCGGAGGCCCAGGATGGCATTTTTGGGGCTGTCCTTCTTCTTCTGGGCGGCGCCACCCCCAAACCAGCCCCATACACCAGACATGTTGGATGGTTTATGGGTTGCAGAGATGAATGAGAGCTGTGCGCGTATCGGAAATGTCGATGGTCGAGGAGAAAATTGTTATCGGTAGGTAGGTTGCTAAAATGCGAAATGCGCCGCCTGGGGATACCGATGGCGGGGTATCTAGATAGAGGTTGAGTCGAGCGACAAAGGGGCGTCTCCAGTGTTGTCAACTGGGGTAATGGAGTGTTTGCGATGCGAAAATAGATCCGAGGCAACACTGAGTCTGCTGGATGCGGCCGTCGCCGTTGTATCGCTCTCTGTCGTTTGATGGGGCTCGAAAGACTGAAGCCTGGCGAGATACTGAGTTTAGGTCCCTAGGGTAGGTATGATGCAAGACTTCCAGGTTCGTCCTTCGGCTTCCAGCTGGTGCGGCTCGGCTGATGCGGGCGGCGGCCTGCCCAGCTGGTCAGTGGTCGCATGTCGTTCCGGGCAACTGCGCAGCAGCTGGCGCGCTCAGTAAACAGAGGTGCATGTGAGTGCTTCAAGGCCAGAGCATCTGCCTAAGCTTGCAAAACCACATCACCTTCATTATGCACATGATGCAAATCAAGTCGCTTAGTGAGAGAGTCCAGCTGTCGTTTATTCTTCGATAATTCAGATCATGAAGTGTGTGCTTTGGTAAATGCACAGACATTTTACGCCTTGCTGCTATCAATCATGTCAAGAGGCCCTCTCCCGTCAAAACGATGCCTACTTTCGGACCTACCTGCCTACCAAATCGGCGACAAGGTCAGGTTTCTCGGATGGTGAGTATCCTTAGTGGTTTTACTTCCAATTTGACGCAATTATTACTTCCATGGCATTTTCTCTCCGTCCAGAGCAGCAAGGCTTTTTTTTCGACGAGCTTTTGCTAATAAATTCAAAGTGTAGATTCCTATGGCGTGCACACTGGCATCCTGACGCTTAGCCATGCGTTTCCCACTGACAGAGCTGTCAAGGCCTCGGTGGACGTGAAGCTTCTTTTGAAGAACCTAGGCTCTGCTCAGACTGATGTCGGCCAGTGGGTACACGTCTTGGGATACATTACGTTCGCCAAGAAAACTCGAGGTCGTGACATTCAATCGCTTCCAGCAGTAGACGTCGGAATTCAAGCACTGCTTCTATGGTCGGCTCAAGATCTCGATATTACGGCGTATACAAATTCGATGACCACCAAGTCTCCGTGATTCGCCAAATCGGTCAGATCAGCTACACAGCAACACTTCACGCCATATCGCCCTGTTGATACATTGTCACAAGATCAAGCGACCGTACACCACCCCTCTTCAGTAATTACGATGTAATGACTTGGAGACACAGGGAGAAAGAGGAGAGAGAAAGGGTCCAAGACGATTAGATCAGATCCAAGCACCCAGTTCCACGGCACACATGCGACACGTCAAGGCTATAAAAACGCTGAGCAATCAAGATTTTGGAAACTTGGACCGACATTTGTATTGCAACTAATTTCGTCAGCCTTTCACTGTCAGCGCGTCGTCGCAGTCTCCATTTCTGGCCAAATTATCTCGGATTGTTTTCTCAAGCGGTTACTTGGAATGACTGCAGGCCCGAGTCTTTCCAAGCGATGGTCACACCGAATGTGGTACTATCAGCTAAAAGAAGGATTGCCACTCAAGATAGCAACTCTGAGTATGGCGCCTTAAAGCAGAAGCTACGGTTCAAAAAGTCAGTCCTTGCGACAAATCAAAATGCGTGCAGACGAACTGATGCATGTCAACCGGACGCCAGCAATAGCGAAAGTCGCGTATGCAACCAATCAGACTTGGATGCAACCAGGAATGCTTCATTGGGGCTCGCTATGCCAAACTCTGGGCGCTTCGATGCATAGTCATCGATAGACGACGCATCATCTACAGGATATTGTCTCCACTGTTGTTCAGCTGCGCCAGATGGCGTCTTCTCTCTGGACGAAGTGGCGCCCACGTAAATTTTCGGACTCGCATATCCAATCATAATGGGCACAAGACGCAGTGTTTCCGTATTCGCAGATGTATCGAAACCAGAATCAATCGACCAATCCTTCCCAGTGTGCTCTGTGGGCCTGATCAAATCGTGTACTGTGTCATGGTCCGAACCGTGCTGTCGGTGCCTTTTCGAGCACGGGAACTGTCATTTGTGGAATGTGTGACTTCGACGCCTGTCACTGTACGGTTTATGGCCCTCAGATCGTCTCCGGTCGCCGTTTCTGCGCCCAGAGCCGTCAGTCGACGAGATGAGAACCGGCTGATGAAGTGGCCGTTTGAGCTGCTTCTCGGGATTTGACGCTGCCTTGGCCGCAGCCTGCTTGTCCCATATCTCCTTGGACTTCAAGCAGATGTCGTTGATTTGTTCCTGGTTGGCTTTGGATTTAGAGGTGCGGTTCCCAATCTTCAAAGCCAAAGAAAACCCACATCACTCAAACAAGCACCTGGTGTTGTGATGAGGAAGCCGTCTTCACCCTGAGGCTTGATAAGCGACGTGTGTGCCACTCGTATACGACGGCTATACTTCTCGAGTAAATGGCCTCACTAACTCGCCGACGAGAAATTAGTGATGAGTTTCCCGAGAAGAAAAAAGCAGTCTTGCGAATTTCCAGAGCACAGGAGACACCAAACTCACCTGTCGCATCTGGGCCGAGGTAGTACTGGAGCTCCTGCGTGATCACTCTCTTGTGTATATCGATATGCGGAATCCAATATCGGTTCACGGAGTCGGACGACATGGTGGAGATATGAAAAATTATTCTCAAATGGGATTCAGTGATGAATTCTAATTTTCGATAACGTCGTACAAAATTTTCGAGCAGCGATCGACGAGTATAAGTAGTCATGAGGCTGATATAAGGACAGGTCGGCCATTCATGGATTAATTTGGCTCTACAAGACGAATTCGGCAACTCTTTCACCGCCAGCAAAAGCCAAAAAAGACTCGGCACATGGGGGAAATGCATGTATGCATTGCAGCCTAGGTGCATCATCCCTTCGAGAGGCAGCCACCATACGTTCCTCCCGCCTCACTTAACGCTCTGCTCCTGACCATGGGCGAATGAAAGCGCTTACTCCATCTGTTGTCTGTCCACCTCTATCCTGATCAGTTCGACCATCCGTTATAGACGCCACAGACGTGGACGATTTCGGGACTTCCGTATGCCTGGAATTCCTTTTCTTTGACATGTCACGAGACTCATCCGACACATCTTTCGGTCTGTCCCGCCCTATAATTGGAAAGCGATATAGTAGAGCAGCCAAGTGCCCATGGTCAGCATCAATACTACCACGTATTACAACAGCTCTCGTGGCACCTTTTGTCGTACCGACCATTTTGGCACGAACTCCCGGGCCGCACCTTGGGTCGGCGTCAGGGATTATATTTCTCTTTGTATAGAGCGACTCCTTCAATATCTATGGGCCATCGGAAATGCATCTCGTCGACGGTGAAAAGTGGCCTGCACCCGCACCATTCATCTGGAAATGGGACGGCCCGATGCAACTTGAAAACTAGAAGCCTTCTTTTTTAATTTACTGATCAATCTTTGAAAACGACTTGCTTTTTCTTGCCGCTGCCGGAGAGGTCAAATTTAACTTGACAACAAGATAAAAAGGTTCAAGTCAGATCTCTCGGCACGGGTCGGGTTTCACCTATACCAAGTGACACATGGAGCGTTCTAGCCGGGCATTTACGATGATCGACACCATTTGCGCATATGCAGCCGATCGAGGCTGCGATTGTGAAAGACGACGATTCAGGCACATTCATTGACAGAATTTTATTAAAAGATTGATGAAGAAAGAGAATAAAAAAGGAGAAATAAAATAGAAAAGTAAAAGAGGAAATATGGTCAACAGCTCAAAAAAAATTGAAAGCGCAAATTGGCAAAAGAATGATCCGAGGCGGGCTCGATCCGCCGACCTTCAGTGTGTTAGACTGACGTGATAACCAACTACACCATCGGACCGATGATTAATTGATGAAAGCAGTGTGCTTATCGCAATACGAGTCGTTTGTCAAAAATGATCACAAGCTGGGTTGGCGACGAGGTGCTTGCATACTGTTGAAGACATCGTGCTTATAAGAGCGCTACTAACAGTACGACTAGCCCCTTGTCTAGTATCATTAGCTCACTTTGTATAACAGCTATGTAGGTACCTCGTATAGTCGATAAGGTATTCCACGGAACTTCGTGGTCAATCCTAGGTGCACTTAGGCGTGGAGAATTGCATGTGTATGGCCTTGGTGAATCAAACCAAGCCTTGGGGACGATTTGGGGTCTTGACCAAGTGGCAGTATGCCTATCATTGAGCCAATCAGCCGTAGGTGGTTGAGTCTATGCTGAGTGCTCTATTCTCCCATAAAATGGTCTGGCTCAGCAGCTTCGTTCCTGTGGAATATCTCGACCGGAATGACACCTTTGATTGGTGGGGACTCTTCGTCGGACGTGGCAATGATAGCAAAAAACATCCGATTTTTGTTTTGAGATCGACACGCCCGCAGACTGGCCCCTCCAGTCGTCGGAAGACATGTTACCAATCACGGATTGTCGAGGCCGAATCATCACCTGTCCGAGGCGACAGCCTCGCGTCCTCCTTCCGCGACTTCGCGCTTCTGCGGCGATTTGCTGCCCAGCCAGATGCCCACGACGACCGCCCCGGATGCGGCCCATACTCCCAGCGACCACATCGCCGTGCCCCAACCTGCGCTTGCCTTGACATATCCTGCCCATAGCGGCCCAACTACACCCCCCGCGGCAAAAGCCATCGTAAATAGTCCGTAGCCTATGCCGTAGGCACCCTTCTCTCCAAAGATACCCGGGTTGTCCTCGGCCTTCTCCATGATGACATAGGTGATCTCGGCCATGAGGGGCGTGTTGCTAAACGACAGGGAGACCCCAATGATGGCGAGCAGGACCGTCAGCAGGACCTTGTGCTGGATCGTGTCCTCCGTGACGAACCGCAAGCAGATGACCGGTGGTATCGTGGCCGCAAAGCCAGCCAGGGACAGCCATTTGGCCCCGTACTTGTCAGCCAGCCACCCGACCAGCGGTGATATGAAGCCAGGCAGAAATATGGCAATAAACATGAGACCCGCCGCTATCGAATCCCAGCCAAACGTCGACTGCACGAAAAGTGCAAGGACCGCGTCGAAGCCCATCCTAGACGGTGTCAGCAGATACTCCTCGAGAGGTATCATGTACAGGGCATCTCACATGATTCCCGCTTGGACGAGAATAGCATAGAGGGCTGCTAAAAGTCGAGGGGACTTCAAAAGTACCCATATCGGCCTCGATCTCAGGTACGAGCGTTGAGAGCCCGTCGCGTGGCGTGTTAGAGCAGCGTCATCGTGGTTGGCAGGCTGTGGAAGCGCTTCCGTGGCAACGCTCGCTTCTGTAGCATTGTTCCCGGTATCTACAGGTGCCTGACGACCCTCCTGGATTTCGCCACCCCCAGAAGCAGCGGCTGCCTTCTTCTCGACATCTGCGTTGGGATTCGTAGCATTCTCAGAGACATCTGGCACCAGCCATTGCCTTGCCACCTTTTTCTCTATCATGACCAGTCGTAGCAAGATATCAACAAGCACAACACCAAATGCGATGTAGTCTGGTCAATAGTATGTCAGCACTCGGTATTTTGTTCGTGGCGCATGCTGGATGATGGTGTATGGTGAGTATGAGTGCCAGCTTGACAGCACTTTTGCGCCAACAAATCCACATGACACAACAACATAAGCCAAGAGGAGCGCAGCAATTCTGATGTACTCACAAACAGCATAGTATCCAGCAGAGGCATAAACAGCACCACCGACGGTTGGAGCGATCAAGAGAGCAACGGACATGGCGGTGGCCACGTAGCCCATGGCGACACCAACAGCATCCTCCATGGTATCGACGAGAAGGGCGCAGCCGACACTCCAGACTATACCGGCACTGAGACCCTGAAGCAATCTGCCCAGAACCAGCAGTCCGATACTGGTCCCAAAGCAAAGCAGCAGCGTCGAAGCGGCCAAGGCGAAGAGTCCGAGGAGTAGGGGCCATCTTCTCGACGAACTGTGATCGGCGTAAATGCCCGCCAGTGGACTACTCACAAACAGCGCGGCGCTGTAGCAAGCCAGTAGGATAGAAGTCCATGATCTGTGAGTGTCGGTCAGAACTATCAGCAAGTATTCAGACAAGTCTAGACAAGTCGCCTTGAATGCGATCTATCATGAAAGTTGCGGCAACACAAAAAGCATGGTATCAGGCATGTCAGATACTTACTGGACCTGGTCCTCGGCGATACCAACTTGGACAGTCAATGAAAATGGAATCACGGGGACGATCAGAGCGTAATAGAATATATCGGTGAACAGAGCCAAGCAGACGGTCAAGACGATGAAGAATTTGGAAGACCGCCAAGACAGCAGTACCGGAGGCTTGGATGATGCGTTCTTCCTCGTACCCGACATAAACTGCCGCAGATTCTCGAGAAAAGACATCTTTGGCAATGTCGAGGCAAAACTCGAATGGCGAGTGTCTACGATGTAGCTCTATGTCGGACCTGGGTCAAACTCCCTCTGATGCACATCGATAAGTCATGAGCTAATGAGGACTGGTCTCCGCGGGGCCCAAGACCCCCGTAGCTCCGGGTGGGAGCCCCGGTCTTGTCCATCTGCATTCTTTTCGCTTGATAGAAGCTGTGTTACTAGGCATAAGGTCGTGATACTGCGACGGTATGAAGTTGGCTGGTATTGATCATATGAATTCGGCTCCGGGATTATACACGGGAACAATTGGTTGGTGCGACTTGAAAGTCAACACAGGTAAGCCCTTGTAACCTGTAGTGATAATAAGCTCAAGCTTCTCTGTTCAGTCCACTGCAGCATTAAAGGTGTAAGACAGCGCACAGGCCATCAAGTGTGTCAGTCAGTCGGCGCATTGCACAACTTTTGGCCGCCAGGTGCCCCCACCTAAACTTTTTTTTGCACCTGGAGCTCTAAAACTTTTTCTTTCCCCCGTCGCTGGCACCTGACTATGCTTCCTCTTTACAAGCTCTTCACTGTGCAGAACACACAGCAGCTTGCTCAATGAGGCATTCCGCAGCCTCGATTTTGAAGTGACTGCAGTCAGTCACAACGAAATCATGGCTGAATCAACAGGACAAGATGACTTTTCTGTCCTGACACTCTCCATTCCTCCCCTGCCGTCCTACCCTGTCCCAGCCACCCATTCCGTCTATCTGCGCAGAAATGCAAAGATCGTCACCAAGGACGACACCCGCAGTCTCTTCTTGGTCAATGTCCCGACAGACAGCACCGAGGCTCACTTTCGCGCCGTCTTTGCGAGCCTGGTGGGCGCTGGCAAGTTCGAGGCCATAACCTTTGAGCAGGACGCGAAGACTGCCAAGACGTCCCACGAACCTGGACAAGCTGCTCGACTGGCCGCACTCGGCAAGCGAAAGAGGGAGGAGCAAGATGCTCAGAACAAGAAGGATGAAGCAGCTGCACAGTTGCCCGCCATTTGGTCCAGGCCTTTGCGCCGCAGTGGCAGCACCGCAGTCGCCCTCCTCGCCGATGAAAAGAGCGTGGACCTAGTTCTGAAGGCCGTCAAGAAGCTCCACAAGTCCAAGAAGTTCCCCGTCTGGGGCGAAGGTGTCTCGGACAAGGTTCCGGCTCTGGGCTCTCAGTGGCTCAAGACGCACAACAAGCTCTCCTATCCCGGCAACGATGCCATGCAGAACATGGTTGACGCCTACTTCACCGTATACAACAGGAAGGAAGTCGAGGCTGCCCAGCTGGCCAAGGTATTGCAGAACGCACCCGACGAGGACGGCTTCGTTACCGTCACCAGAGGTGGTCGTACCGCCCCCGCCAGACAAGAGGAAGCAGAAGAGGCCAAGCGCAAGATGCTGGAGCGGGCGCAGAAGAAGAAGGACGAGACTCAGAACTTCTACCGTTTCCAGCTTCGCGAGAAGAAGAAGGCCGAACAGGCCCAATTCCTCAGGCGCTTCGAGGAGGACAAGTCCAAACTCCGAGCCATGCGGGACAAGCGCCGCAAGATTCAACCAGACACTTGAGTTGGCCTGGCGGTCTTTCCAATACACCATCACCATCTGTATACTCGAAACGCTGCGCACATTCATGGCGCCGTTTATACATGATGCATCATACATCCAAAGGTAAGCCAGGGCCACTTTTCCTAACTCTCTTACCACTAATGATGAGATATGCGGGGGCCAGCGAAGAGTGGCAGAAGTCTCGTACTTTGAAAGCTCGATGCCGAAAACACCCGCATACATTCAATCTTCTCACTTATATCTGAAATGTTTCTATTTTCAGTGTATCTCAGAAGTAGCCGGTATAACATCGTGCTAACAATTGTTCTTTTCAGGTATTGAAGAATGTACAAGATTAGATCATGTCAGATCTATTACATATATACATGATGCACTGTGTGCTTCTGCCTTGGCACAAACCGGCATGGTGGTCCACGCGCTCATCTCTATGGTCACTGTCAGTAGTGATCTGGCCATCCTTGCTGGTTGTGCCCCCATGATGGGTATGACTCGGTTCGTTCAGCAAGTTGTGACTTGACTGTGAGTTGAGAACACGTGAGCCCAACGGCCACGGGCAATCTGGACGCCAGCAATGCGGCAAACTCACCGCCCTCTACAGTGCTACTCCAATCACTTTGGAGCTCGGCTCGAGCGATAGTGCCGAAGCGCAAGCACAGAATTTCGAGGGAAATATCCTCTACTGCTTCAGCGTCGATGTTCCAACAATTGCGGCATGCGATGGACGCTCATCGGTAGTACTGACGGAATCAATAGACATCGTTGAAGCCTGTTGTATGCTTTCCGAAACTGAAACTCTCAATGTGAACGACTCCCCTGCGAATATACTTGACCGCATGCCATGTTACGCTTCGGCGTAAATCTAGCATTCACAGCATTACTCCATTGCTGCGAATGTCTTCAACATGGCAAAGATTAAATTATGGACACGTTGCTGGGCGCCCGAATTCAAGACATCGTTTTGAATGTCTAGGAGATTTCGGGAATCAGTAGAGGTTACATTTCATATTTCGTGCTTTGATAGTTGTGTGTTACCCAGGTAGCACTCGTATATCCAAAACAAATTAATCCGAATTGATATGATATGATCATTCACATGTTCCTCTGTCAGTAGCATTAACCGTTGAGAAAGTTCGCAAATGCTCCTTATACCCGACGAACATGTCTGGCTCTGCACATGATCCTCTAGATGATTTCGACGCCACACTGAAGACCGTGGCGAAGTTGAAGCTCACGGTCGACGGGATTCGTACAAAACGTGGAACTCGACTTTTAAGAAATTGACTCATAATTTCCTCGTCCAAGAGGTTAAGCTTCGATGCAACAGCCACAGAGTTTGTTGTGATATACTTGATCGTCAGGTCAATCATGAAGTGGTGACTGGATCCATACAAGAATTAATAGCCCATGGTTTCGGACACTCCGATCGCATGTCCGAATTATTTTCTTCACTTTTAGCCAACACCAAACAGACAGCTTGGTCGAAAAGAATTAAAAAATCATAAATCGAAGGGAAAAAAAATTTTAATTACTCGTTTTTTCCAAATTCTGGGTATCCCGTCTAGGGACCCGATATCACCAATAAAAAATGCCGGGCAAACAGAAGAAAGGCAGCAACAAGCGCGCCGACAGGATGGTGCTGCCCAGCACCAAGACGCCTTCCTCCAAGTCCTCCTCGACCAAGCCGGCGGCGGAAGAGGAACCAGTCAGGGAGACCACCAAATCCGTGCTCTCGCCCCAGGAGCTCGCCTCCCAGCAGAAGCTCCTGTCCGTGTTCCAGGCCGCGTACGCCGGCGTGCTGTCGTCGCCCGGCTTCGCCCAGACGCTGCAGGAGGTCAAGGCGGCGCTGTACGACCGCGAGTTCGAGCGGGCGTTTGCCCGCGAGGAGTACCTCGACGTCTACGCCGCCCGCTGGAGCCCCACGCGGGCGCTGGGGTACGCGGCCGTGCTCGAGGGCCTCAGGGAGCCGCTGGACGGCGTGCTGACCGAGGGCGACGGTTCGGTCTGGGCGTCGTCCCCGGCCGCTGCCGCTGTTGCTGTTGGAGCTGGCGGTGGCGATGACGAGGCGGCGGAGCGCCTGGGGGATCTGTCTCTGGAGAGCGAGGCGTCGACTGCGAGTCACGATACCGAGGACGTGGAAAGCACATCTCTGGACTCCGGAGAGCGCGAGGCCGACGTCGAGCCCGCGCAGCACACCGCAGCCGCACCCAGCAAGACGCTCAAGGTCCTGGCGCTGGGCGGCGGCACAGCCGAGCTCGCCGCCTTCGTATCGTTCCTGTCGAAATCGCCCAACGTCCGGGGCGACGTCACGCTGGTGGACAGCGGGCCGTGGGCCGGGCCCGTGGCCAAGCTGCACGCGGCGCTGCGGATGCCGCCGCCCATCTACAAGTACGCGAGCGCGGCGGCCAAGGCGGCCAACCTGCCGCTCGCCAACGACGCCCAGCTGCGGTACGCGTTCCTGCAGCGCGACGTGCTGTCGCTGTCGGCCGATGAGTTATCATCCGCGCTGGGCCCCGGCCCGCTGCTGATCACGCTGCTCTTCACCCTCAACGAGCTGTACACGGGCGGGGGCATCGGGCGGACGACGGCGCTGCTGCGCGCGCTGGGCCGGGCCGTCGCGCCGGGGAGCCTGCTGCTCGTCGTCGACAGCCCGGGGAGCTACTCCGAGGCCGCCGTCGGCGGCAAGGAGAAGAAAAAGTACCCCATGTCCTGGCTCGTGGACCACACGCTGCTGCGCGCCGGCGAGGACCGGGCGAGGCGGAAGCCCGAGGGGGAGGAGGAAGAAGCCAAAACAAAAGATGAGAAGGACAAGACGGAGGTCAAGAGTGAGGGCTGCAAGTGGGAGAAGGTGCAAGAGAACGAGTCCGTCTGGTTTCGCCTCTCGGACGAGCTCAAATTCCCCATACAGCTGGAGAATATGCGGTATCAACTACATCTCTACAGAGCCATTTCCGCAGCAGAAAACAAAAAATAAATACAAGATTTCAATCAAAAAGACATGCATCGTATTGCTAAAAGGCGTTGATTACTCTCATGATATTGTATATAACCCGTGGCGCGTGTATGCAATAATTTAGTCCCTGCCGCAATGCAACCTCATGCCCCGTATGCGGCGTGTGATCCTTCGTTTATCATGTATATCATGTTATGCCCATACCAGCTTCTTGACAGCATGCCCCCAAGTCTCGAGCAAGCCGGTGTTCTTCCTTGCCTCTGCGAGACTAATGATATCTCCTCGCTCCACAATGCTCTTCTTCTCTGTTTCGCCTTGAACATTATTAAGCGGCTGAGCGATGAACACCTGTCTCTCTATCTCGGATGCCAATACTTCAACTTGTTCCTGTTCACTCAATACACGACTGCCCCTTCTGGCGGCACCAGCATCGTAGTCCGACGATTGTGCGTAGAGAGCCTTGAGCGCGATCCTCTTCTGAGCCTGGCTTTGTCTGCCTGATTTCGATGGTGAAGAAGAACCGAAAATAGGAGCAAGAATGCCACCAGAAAGAGAGGGCCCCGGGTTGTCTTTGTGGTCATCAGTGGCCGCTTCGCTCTTCTGATCACTACTGGATGGTGCAGAACCAGCAGTAGCCGTCAGACTCCGCGTGTTAAAACGCCTTATGTCGTTCTTCCCGGGTTCGTAAGTAATGACCAAGCCGACATTCTTGTCTTCATCTGCTTGGGCTGGTGACATTGTCGAAGTCACGTACGTTCCGATCTTAATGCCCACAATGTTGGCTAGATCAACCCTTTCAAAGCTGGCAACCTTGTCGAGTTTCCAGTCAAATCGGCATACATACAATGCCGCGTCCGTCATGAGCAGTACAATCTCATCAAATGGAAGACTCTTGATAGTATCAGGTTGTTGCGGAGAAAGTAGAGTCCAGCCGCCAATGACATCTTCAGAGTCAAGGTTTTCAATGACAATCTTCTGGGACGTTTCAATGGCCTGCTCACGCATCCTGGACATGGATATCGCCGGGTCTTTGGTCATCATTGTGTCTTCGAATTCTTCAAAAACCATGGAAGACACGCTGCCGAGCAAAAAGTCGATGGCGGCCTGGGAAAAGTAATCGTTCACCATACTAGCAACGAGGTAAGCATAATTCACTCTTAATCCCAAGCGCGGCCAGGGCTAATGCGAGATGAAGGGGGAAAGCCATCGAAAACTTACCCATTGTAGTAGCGAGTCAGGCTCAACCCGAGGTCGTTTACCATGCCTCGATAATCCCTCTTTCGTGTTCGGGTATAGTCTCCCTTCATTGCGGCTGTACTTGCATATTGCTTGCTGATCGCGTCACCATTGTCGGCCCAGAGAGTATTGAACCAAGTGGTCGTCTGATCAGCCTGGGCACTCATGTCGAACCCTTCGTCCTTCAACTGCGACTCAAGCATGTACTTTGCGAAACTGCTTTGGCACACATTTGTTCGATCGAGGCAGTCCATACAGTTGGTTCGAAGAGCGCCTTTTTGCAACGCTGTCAAGGTTCCAGGTCCGGTACTATCGTGTCCAGTGGGACGTTCCTCGATCGTACTACCCCAGCTTTCAACCTCGGCACCAAGAGTATCAATCAACAGACTGACGTTCTCAAACTTCATGCCCCGGCAAGCCGAGTGAAAATCAAACCACTCGAAGCGCACCTTGTCTGATTCTGCTGGCTTGTCTTCATTGTATTTCTTGACGTTCTGCTCGAAAGCCCCTCCAACAACAGATTCCACGCCGTGCTTTTCGACCAGATTCACGACTTGAACACCACCATAGCGCTTGCGCAGTTGGTCAAAGTGCCGCGACAGTGCCTTGAAATTGGCCGTTTCGGAGTGTTGTATCACAGCGGCAGGCTTCAAGCTGTACGGAGACTGGGTGAAAAAGACCGGAATACTGCCTCGGATCTGGACGAAGCTGAATATCCTAGAGTCCGACCAGGAGGGACTGGAAAGCAGCTGCTCTGTCTCGACGCTATTGGCAGCGTGGCCGTCTTCGTCAATGCCCCGACGAAGATAGCGCAGACCGGCTCGCTTGATACTTCGACGCGATATCACAGTGATCAAGAACTGCTTCTCACTCGGCCTGGTAGTGTTACTGGGCTTGCCTGCCGCTTTCTCGGGCGATGGTGATGCAGTGCCAGATGCTGACGGTGTGAAATCATTCATCTCCATGGCTGCCGATCCCCTATCACTATCCGTCTGTGGAGGATGGCGGTCGACGGTGAACTCGCGCTGTCCAACAAAGCCTTGCATCAGCGGCAAAAGAAGAGCATCTTCCTTTGCAGCTGCAAACGGCTTGAGGAGGTGCTTGTTCCAGAAGAAGAGCGGTTCGGCGGTGCGATGCAGCGGCAGCTCGCCAGTGGTGTTCAGGCCTTGATTTTCCAAGTTTCGCGTGATGTCCACATCGTAACTGAAGTAGAAGCTTTGAGATGCGCCAAACCAGATGTGTGCCATACGCAGCAGTTTGGGTATCAAACTTTCGCCAGTCGACACGGCATTGGCCACCTTGTCACTGGCTGTCTCAGCGACCACCGTATTGCTCAATTTATTATCCCCCTTCTCTTGTTTCTTTGCTTCCGTGTCGACTGGCACGTCTGCATTCTGGGCAACTGCATCGCTCATGCCCATGTTCCGTTTCTGATCTTGCACCCATCCGCGGTGACTAAACCAGCGCTCCGCAAAGCGTCCGTAGCTTCCCTTGCGCTGGATCACATCTTCGGCAATGGAGCTGCGGCCTTCTCTTTCTCCTGCATCTTCATCTTTTTTCTCGCCGATTCCAGGAACACGATTACCAGTGAGACTCCCGCGGTCGCTCTGGACGTCATCCGCCTCGTCGTGTCCCAGTAACGAGGCAACGTCGGCCTCGGTATCCGACCCCGTCAATTCATCGTCCGTGTCCGTGTTGTCTCTTGCATGTGCAGCGCGTCGAAGTTGAATGCTAGTATGTCGCACGGCAGACTCGGCCTCGGCTTGAGATGTGCACGGCGTGAGAGCGACATCTGTCACCACGTAGACTGGGTAACCCCGAACTTGGGCAACTTGTTGGCGACCGGTTATTGTAACTAGGTAACTCAGACGAGAGACGGTAAATAGACCTGTATGTATAACCATGAATCAGTATAAGTCAAAGTCATTCTACTCGAATATTGCGCCGGCCTCAACATGGGCAACCCAAATGTTCGCCCACTCTATGACGTAAACGTACCAACAATGCCAAAGGCCTCGAAAGTGGAATTTGGCTTGCTTATATCGGGAAGTTGATCGCGGGAAATTGACGAAACCGACGCATCTCCATATTTGACTTTTACTGGCTGGGATGCACGTTGGCCCTTGGGTGCAAGAGGTTGGATTATGAGGCCATCGACGGCAGCGCAAATGAGGAGCTTGCGAGCCAGTGACGAAGGCATGATCGCCACAGTCGAGTTTCTGCGCAAGTAGGGAAAAGATTCCAGAAATTTGAGATGATCAAGCCCAAACTAGAAGTGAGATCTAGGCGCAAGCATGTTGGATGCGAATCCAAACTCTGCTACTATAATATGCCTTCCCTCGGGTGAAAGGCAGGTGTTGGTTCGATTCCAAAGGTCATTCCGAGTTTCGGCAGCGCATGTTATTATTGTCACCTGGGGGCTTGTCTTTGAAGCTAGGTCAGCGGGGTGACGCAGTGTGTGGTGGGGCTAAAGGCTTTGGTGGGGCGAAACAATATGAATGCCGAACAGAGACATTGGGACACAACAATGGGTAGTGTAGCATTGTATATGGTCAACAGGTTGACACGTGAGAGAGGCACCGACATAGGATGCAGTGGTAGTATTCCACTGTATATCGTGTTGTTTACATGGTTGCATGGACCGCATGCAATTGAGGTCTTGGTTGATCTTGCTCGTGTACAGACCATCACATCACAATGAATGACAGTCACTGAAGATATCTGTACACTGGGATAACCCAGTTGACCTTGTAAGTGCATCCAGATCGTAGTGAGATTGATATTCTACAACCAAACATATCACTAACTGAAATGTATTGCCAGACCATGTCTCTCAGATCTCAGAGAAACACCAGTACTCATGTCTTTCCCAAGTCTTGAGGACCCTGTTCAACACTCGCCATCGATAGATCGAAAGTATAGTCGTCCGCTTATTTGCTCGGTACTACATCTTAGATCATGAGGCGCTCGATCTTGTCCTTGATGCTGCGGATTTGAGTCCTGTACTCGAGTTAGCCGTGTCGTTCCCACCAGAGGAATTGTATTGCCCAACTTACATCAGGTCAGAGGCCTCGTTGGTGGTGATGCTGGCAGCAATGACGCTTCGGGAGACACCAGTGGCACGGCCCAGGGCGATCTTGGAGGGAACGAAGACGTAGGGAACGTTCTGCAAGTAGTTAGCGACTGTGATTCTGCTGCAGGTCCTTGAGGTCGAGTTCTCTCACCTTGTCCTCAGCGAGCAGGGGCAAGTGCAGCAGAATGGCCAGGGGTTGGGTGTCGGCGGCGAGGATGACAACCTCGGAGATGCCACGGTTGAGGGTCTTGGTGGTCTCGTTGGCACCCTTCTTCAGCTGACGGTAGTGCGAAGCCTGCTGGACGAGGTCGAGGAGCTCCTGGGTCAGAGCAGCGTCGGCCAAGGGCCAAGCAGCGGACTGGTTCTGGTCAGACATTTTTTTCGATTGCTGGAATGCGGTTTGGTGTGCAGGGTTCCTTGCGTTGGCTCGCCCTGTTGTCGACGACTGATGGTGCAGTTGAAGTGAATTAAGTTGATGAAGAAGAATGAGAATAACTTCAGTCACAAAAGTTCCACACTTCAATGGGGACCAAGAAAAAAAAAAAAAGCTGCCCTTGTCGCTAATCGATAACGAGGCACGTACCGTGGGCTTCGGGTCTGCACGGCGCTAGGTCGTTTCGGGACAGAGTCCGTGCATCTTTTTCCCAGCTGCAGCTTGGAGCTGCAAGCGCAAGCACTGGACATCTCGTTGGGCTGTGCTGTGCCTGGCAAGCTTGGTTCAGTGCTTTGCTTGGGTTGCTGGGGCAGGTCCAGGGCTCCCAGGCAGCTCGATTCCAGGTTTGGCTGGGCTCGGCAGCGCTCTTTTTCCGGGCACCGGCTGACCTAACGACACCGCGAAAACCGCCTTAGCTCCAATCAAAGGCCAAACCTTCCTTGGAACGGGGCGACCAAAGCAACACTTGACCTCTCCCCGTCACTACGTTAGCTGCTGCTGCTGCCGTACCGATTTCACCTCCTTCGACGTCGTCACCATCGCAATCCCAACAAGCTTCGAATCTTCCATCCCGTCAGCCAACGACAACATCCATCAATTTCTTTTTTCTCTCTTTCCAAAAAGCTTCACTTCAAGCCCATCACAACCGCCAACATGAGCGACTCCGTTGGATTCACCGAGGCCTGGTACGTAATCGAGAGCGCCTTTTTGCCCCAGTTCCCCGAGCTCTGCTCTGCTTCGGCAGAGAGCTCCAATACCCATCACGACAAGCTTGCAGCATCTCCAAACACGCTCTAAGCATTCCATCACTTGATCTATCACCTGTAGAAGATGCTTTTGCTAACGTTGAACTCTACGACAGCCCCGTCTACGCGGTCAGTTTACCCACTCCACTCACCGAGCTTGGCGTCATAACAGCTCAAAACACATGGGCTTGCCGAATCGAGACGAGACATATCAACGAGTATCGTGGCTAACGTATCACAGCCATTCTTTGGTGCTATGGGTTGCACGGCCGCCATTGTTTTCACCTGTCTGGGTGCCTCTTACGGTACCGCCAAGTCCGGTGTTGGTATCGCTGCCATGGGTGTTCTCCGACCTGACCTCATCGTCAAGAGTACGCGACAATCAAGCTTTCTCTCCCGGAAACGTCCAGCTAACACAAATCACCAGACATTGTCCCCGTCATTATGGCTGGTATCATTGGTATCTACGGTCTCGTCGTTTCGGTCCTGATCTCCGATGGTCTTACGCAACAGCTTCCTCTCTTCACCGGCTTCATCCAGCTCGGTGCTGGTCTCGCCGTCGGTCTTGCTGGTCTTGCCGCTGGTTTCGCTATTGGTATTGTTGGTGACGCCGGTGTGCGCGGAACTGCTCAACAGCCCCGACTTTTCGTCGGTATGATTCTGATTCTCATTTTCGCCGAAGTCTTGGGTCTTTACGGTCTCATTGTCGCCCTTCTCATGAACTCGAAGGCCACGCTCAACACCAGCTGTTAAGCGCGACAACGGCAAACCTGGCTATTCGCTAGGCTTCGCTGGGGATCCGGATACGATTTCGAGGATGGTTGTCAAGTTGTAACTGCCCGCCAGAACCCATACCTCGACATCGCGATCGCACGCTGGAGATATCATCTCATGGCTCGAAGAGGTCAGCACAAACCGATTCACCATGGCAAAACATGACACGAAAATCATTTCATCAGACATGAACAAACAAGTGTCGATGACAAGGGAATCCATGATAATGCTGGGAGAAGGGCTCACATGTATTACTGCTGCTGCATTTTGTTACCACATTAGGAAGGGGATTCATTATACATAGACGAATGGAGGGAAGGGGTGTACGCTTAGGTTGGCAATTGAATTTTTCGAAACCGTCCTGAAGACATTGTGCCTGCTTTACATTCTACCCGGTGATGGTGGAGTAGACTCAAGTCGTGATTGACTCCGCGAGAAATGAAGACATTTTAAGGTTCTGGCGTGCCGAATGACAAGAGACCTCGAGAATTCGTTTGCGAGATGACCTTTGTGACGACAGGGTTGGGAATTCAAGACGTCCTTGGGCCCAACATGGGCAAGCATATGTTCAAAGTACTACTCGATGACTAGGGAAGCTGAAGAAGCTGTTAAAGATGCAAACATGGAATCTGAGGGGTATGACCTTGTGACTGACGTGTATTGTACTCGCAAAAGATTTTACGTATGGGGTGTATTTTTCCCTTATTCTTATATCCAAACCACGCAGATATACCGCTTTGAAAAAGATCGTCGCGTATAGATAGAACTTGGAGAAGAATCAAAAGGATTTGGTACAACACGTTCTCCGCTAAGCTTGCAAGATCTATTTGGCTTATACATTCGCTGTAATAGTATCTGTTACAAAAGCAAACTAGGTATTCATCAGAGTCTGTCCAACCTTCTCGCATCTATGTCTGCCCCGTCGGTCGCGAGCCGATCGCATTTGTCGACGTCCCATCGACAGTACGAGTTTGAGCATCCCTGGCACGAACATACTCAGAACAGACCAATGCCCGCTGGATTCCTTTTGGGACGAGACCGATTTCTTTCCATTGGACACAAGGGATACGTTCACGATCATCTTCCCGAGTAAGCACGAAGTGTTCAACCCCTCGTTCCTCAACGACCCGCCCCATTTTCATGCTGTCCTCGGCGTAACAAGTGGTCAGTTTCGGTTCAAGCCTCTGATACCCGTCAATTTTTCCTGCCCTCGCATTCTTTTCCCACTCAGCTACAACTCCTGTGTGCTTTCCGGCGTCAAGTCTTATCCGGGTCAACAACCCGGTAAACTTCTTCGATGGTTTCAGTGTCTTGAGGTCATCCTGCAGCTTCTGCAAATCCGACCTCAATTTTGACATGTCTATCTCGCGACAGCTCATATCTCCGACATTATATATAAGCGTCTTGATTGAATCTTCCTCGATCTGTTCCTCGAGATCTTTGCAACGTCGCTTGACAACCTTCAATAGTCCTTCGAGCACGCCGCATCGCTTCTCAACTTGCTTTTGTTGGTCGAGCTCGTTTGATTGTTGCTCGGCATCTTTCCCGCGCTGGATATCCTGCTTTTGTTGATCAAGCTGTTCCTCGAGAGTTTTGCAACGTTGCTCGGCATCTTTCCCGCGCTGGATATCCTGCCCTCGTCGATCGAGCTCTTCCTGAAGCGATTTGCAACGTTGCTCGGCGTCTTTATTTAGGCCCTCAAGTTCGTTTAGTCGTTTCTCGGCATCTTTTCCGCGCTGGATATCCTGCTTTTGTCGATCGAGCTCTTCCTAGAGCGATAGGCAACATTGCTCGGCATCCTTCAATTGTTCTTTGTACTCGTTTTGTTTCTCTAGATCCTTTTCGCGCTGGGCAGCTTTCTCCAGTCGGTCGAGCTCGTTTCGTCGTTTCTCGGCTCTTTCACGGCAGTAGAAGCAAGAACGATGAAAAGTACTCATGAAGAAAGCAACGACATAAGTCGACCGTCCAGAAAAGCCCAGAAAGGTCGGTGAGGGCTTGGGTATGCGGCGAATAATCAAAATCCTCCAGGGAAGCAATCGTTTGAAAAATGGGAACAAGTTTTGCGTGTAGTAGTCAGTCGGAGCCGGCATCCACTCTGGGAGACTTGGCAATTTTTCTGCCCCGAGAAACGGAATCAAGTGCTTGCAGGTGGGCGAGTTGTCAGATGAATCCTGAATCAGTCAGTAGGGTAAACAAGGTGATTTTGATGGGTCACAACAGAACGGCACAATACCTGAGTTTCTTGATCCATTTTCCAGACCAGCGCAGAGTTCGCAGAAGACAGGGCAGAAGTTGAAAGTCTTAACCGAGAGGAAAGGTGGTTGGTGGTCGGGTATCAACAATGATACGGCCAAGGTCCTTATGGAAATGACCAATAACTTGTCAAAGCGAATGAATAGGGAGGGTGTGTATTGGCGGCTTGGTATACACTTCTTGTAACTGTGCTAGGTGGCTTGCAGATGCGTGCGGTTGCCAAAATGTATATCGATACATGAGAGAGGCAGAATGGTTGGACAAGGACTGGTACTTACGCACAAAGTCAAGAAGAGCATTGACTTGTTGACAAGAGTCGGGTCATCCTAGTGCTTTTCAACTAGACGGCAGGTGCATCTCGGGCTGTCTTGTGGATTGCGGCTTCCGGCTGACCGGGGGGATTCCCCTTCTTCGCCTTCTCTATCTCTCTCTTCCGAGCCAATACGTGGAGGTACGGGAGCAACTAAGAGCTTGGAAGGAGGTCTGAGTTCAAGTTGATCATACTGAACTACAAAGAAAACGTGCTGGAGGCATGGAACTCGTGAAGCCATTGCTCTATTCGTCCCAATAATTGTCATAACTGTAGCACAATAAGAGACGACCAGATTATTCGTGCAATGTAGTTATTGATTCTTCTATTCTGCTGTTATAAGAAGCTGCAAAAAATCCAAACGCGGCAACGTCTCGCCTTTACGCACTGCTACAGTCATTCCAATCCAATCGACTCTGCTGAGCCATTCAAATAGGTAGGTTTGTTGTTTCCTTGCCTCTGCTTCCCTCTCTGAAATCAACCCACCCAAATTGGCAGCGACGCAGTTTCCACTACCACCAACTCCTCCTCGGCCACAAGCCTGCCGCAACAATTTCTTGCAACATTTTATAGTATCACTTTATTGCAGCAATTTCCAAAAAAGCCAATCCAAGCACGCAACTTGGGACCATGGACGCCGGCAATGGGATCGATGCACCTTCATCAAGCAATAAACCTCAGGGAACCATGACCCGAGACCCAGAAGTGATCTCGCTGCTCTCCAGCGAAGGGACGCCTGTACCCGAAATCATCCCCCAGGGCTCGCGACCATTTCCCACCAAGCGAAGACCCGAGGACGTCGCCGGTCAACATGAGGCCAAGCGTTACAAAGAGAGCACCCGACGCGACGGCGCTACCGTCATCGACCTCGACTCGGACGAAGATATCGACAGTCAGACCATCATCGACCTCGACTCTGATGAAGATGTCGAAGACAAGGCCATGATCGACCTCGACTCCGATGAAGACGTCGAAGGTCGTCCTGTCGCACAGACTGGTGAGCAGATGGCAAAGAACACTCGAGGCATTTCAAAGGCATATCCGGGCACCCGCGCGCAAGCTGCTGGCAGCGCTTCTCGACCGAACAGTGACCAAGGTGCTCAGCGCCGTAGTCGACAAGACAGCGAAACTGCTTCACCAAGATACACGGCAGCCGAAGATGTGGGACGAACTGTCCATCGAGGACCCGACAGACGTGTCAGGTGCGAGACGGTCGAGGACGAGGAAACTGAGGAGAGCACTGTTATTCATCAGTATCAGCTTCACCCACGGCTCCTAGACTCCTAGTAGAGAGCAGCTGGCCTTGAACAAAACGCTGGGGAAGACGCTGCAGGTAGGCGATTCCTTGAAATATGCAAGCGCCCGGGCAGGCAGTCTCTCGAGGACATTATCTAGAAGAGGTGGTCGACGCGGGTTTGTCCGAACAGCCGACGACTGCAACCACATTCGTCAAGGTACTGCATATGATCCGCAATTATTGCTGCAGTCATCATCTTATTAATGAAATCCCACAGAATCTAGCGTGGACGGTCAACTGGGAATAATGCCGAGACTCGCTGCACCTCCAAGGGGAGGACGATGGCGCTATCCCCAAACCAGTACGACACGGGCACGGTAAATACTATCGGTGCGACGCTGGACTCGAGAGCCATTTTCTAGGCTGGCAAGTTGCAACATACGTGGAAGCGCCAACAGTTTACCACATGGATGTGAATGGGATCTGTCAAGTCTTGCCTTTGAGTTTAGGATCTGGTCTGGGGTCGGAAAGGTTCAAGGACAGGGGAATTGGACTGGATGGATTCCCATGTTATTAGCAGTCTGCCAACGGATGAACTGGAAATGATAGGGCTGGTTTTGTGTAACGCCAGCAGCAAAAAAGCTCTTCCCGACTCCTTTTCAATGCTTTACTGTACTGTACTCTGCTTGCCGGGGGGCTAGAAGCCTCTCTAACCTACATGCATATTCCATGTTTCCAAAGTCTGCCCTTGCTTTGTGAGCTCTCTTATTTTTGGCACCCGACGCGAAAACCATCCCAAATCTCTCTATCTTCATTCCCAGCTCCATAGTTCACCACCAACTAACTAACCCTAGGGGATTGTTAGCGTCTGTTTTATACTTCCTCTTCTTCATCTTTCTATTCTCCATTGCTTTTTGCAAATCTCTTTTTTGTTTTTCTCCTGCTTTGGTCGTGCGCCTCTTTGCTGTATCAAATGACCTCGAGCAGAGGCGCTGCTGTTGCTCATAGGGCCCGGTGACAAATCCATCACTACATTACCTACCCCAACCCCGCAGTTTGTTGGTCCGCCTCTACACACCTCTGCGCAGTGATCGTACCATGCGCTGCGCCGCGCCGCCATGTCGTCTGCACCGCGAGGGAAGGCCTGGGCCTCCGAGGAGGACTGGCAAATGCACAGAAATGTGATCACCCATCTGTGGTGGGAGGAGGACAAGCCTCTGAAGGAGGTCCAGGGCATCATGGCCGACAAGCACGACTTCCACGCCTCGTAAGTGTCTTGCCATCTCCCCGGGGTCTCCATTATGGCCCACCGATGCCTAATTATAATTACGCGGGACACCGGAAGCTGAGAAGTGCACGTCTAGGGACAAGATGTATAAGGGCAGGCTCAAAGCTTGGGGCCTCTTGAAGAACCTCAAGTCCAAGGATGCCGATCAAATCATGGGCTTGGCCAAATCAGGCGTAGCCACCGGCCCGCTCGTTATACGCGGCCGCAGCATGGGCTCCAAGAAGTGGCAGAAACGTTTAAATAGAGTTACGGCGCCCGACGAACTGACCGGCTCCGCCATAGGCCGGCGCAACGGCGTCGTCGTAGCGCTGCCTCTGCCCGGCCACCTGGCCGCCCCCGACACTCTTCGGCTGACCGAGGCCGGCCTCATCGCCATCCGCGACTTCACGGCCCTGCAGTTCACCACCCAGGCCTGGGACCTCTCCGGCCTCCCCTACGACTTTGACAGCGACAAGACGGACAACTGGAGCACCGGCATCTCGCTCGCCGCTCAGAACCTCGTCAAGGACCGCACCTCGGCCAACAACTTTGCCATTTTGAACAAGTGCTTTGATCAGTACGCGGCCGTCGTCGAACAGGCCAGTCCCATGCTGATCCCCTCTACCTTGAACAACGTCATCAGGCTCTTGCCGGTCCCCGAGATTGCCCAGTCTCTTCTGAGCTATGCGGCCAACTTGATCAACATCAGGCTTGGAGAGGACCACCCCCTCAGTCGCTTGCTGTCACAGCTCAACGTCCTGGGCGCCTCCCAGGTGCCCTTTGTGGCACGCACGATCCTGAACGCCTACTTTGACATCATCGTAAACAACAGCCACCCGGCGAACCGGTGGCGGTCCTCGGTGTACCCGCACTACGCCAAGCTCATGCAGACCTGGGGCGCCATGCCGGGCGAGGCCGTGACGACCGTGTTCCACAACACGATCCACGGCATCGAGTCGTCGCTGGCGGCGCAGGTGCCGGCGCCGGGCGACGCCGAGGCGCTCGAGCACCACGAGCAGCTGCACCGGCACCTGCAGGAGGCCAAGATGTACTTTGCGCTGTACCTGATCGACACGAAGCGGTTCGGCGAGGCCGACGACATCGCCGAGGAGATGTCGGGCTGGCTCCGCGGCGGCGGCGCCGACAAGTACCCGGAGCAGTACGAGCAGTGGCTGCGCACCAAGGCCCGCATCCTCGTCGGCCTCGAGCGCCCCGACGAGGCCACCCCCTACTTTGTCCAGACGTACGAGGCCCGCCGCGACCGCCTCGGCCACGCCAACCACCGCACCACGCGCGCCATCAGCGAGCTCGAGGAGCACTACCGCCGCATCCACGACGAGGAGGCCGCCGAGAAGCTCCACCGGGAGTTTGAGGAGTCGTACGACGAGGTATGATCTGCCAAAGGTACCACGCGAACACCTGACAGGCTTTTCTACGATGAAGGTTCCTCGTACGGTACACCAGAAAGTGTACGCTCCAGGGATCTTTTTTTACGTCGAGGGTAATTGGATCTTCATCTTCCACCCTGCAGAGTTCTGATGCAGGATGTGGGCCAAGACTCTGGTGCGAGCGGCGCAACGAGGACCAGAAGAATACCACGGAATGGCGTGGAGGGGAATTCCATATTCACCGGGCGTGGATCCGGCCAAGATGACAAGACGGCATGATCAAGGTTGATTCTTGACCCCGTTTCTGTCGTCGACGTCTCAGCACTATCAGACTATTCGCGTCACGCCATGGACAGTAGCCGACTCTGTGTAATGGCATTCGCCAGGCTCATGATACAAGGAAAGAAGAATAAGAGGAAAAGCATGTCGTGGAAATATATGCCGGAGAGTCCGGTCGATCACACAGGCCGAGTGCAGCAGGAGACACGATCTTGACTTGCAGATGTGAGGAACAATTCTGCCGGGCCAGCTCAACCAGGCTATTTGGATACAAGTGATGGTTCTCGCAAGGGTCTGCGACTTGTGCGAAGAAGGCCGAGCGCCGGGGGGAGTCAAAGTATGGAGTTGGATACTGGTGGCTTTCTGTTATTCTTGATACCTTTGATTTTATACATCTTTAATCAATTCACGAGAAGAAGTTATACTCTACTGGGTACAATGATACCCCCTTTCTCATCAATTCCCCTGTATTTTGTTTCATGAAACCATCAAAGCATGATGCATTCCTAGGTTAGGCTCTATCTACGTCAGTGACACTTTGTAAGCCTCGCGTATGCGAATTTTAATCTGGCAACAATGTCACAGCCAGTATACAAAGAGGTAGAATCATGCGAGAAGTCTCGAGCGAAGTCTGGGTTGATTCTGTAAAGCTACAAAAGAGATGTACTCGGGAGCTACCTAATATACACGGCAGGTTCTGTTCATGTTAGTAGCACGATCTAAATAAGCAGGACCTTGTTTTGCACACAGTGAAGCTTGAACATTGATGGTTTTCGCTTTGAAGAATACTTGTATTGGTTGCATAGTCTCCTATACTCGCTGGTCCACACATCCGCTGGATATTCTTCGAGCATTATTGTCATTGATTTCGTGTGCGCATCAAGAACTTTTTGTTTCCCTTTCCGAGGCACTGTCCAGCGCGATTCCGGTCGCTGTTGTGGCCGGCCCTCCGTCCTCCAGAAAATAGATACGGGGATACCAAAGGTAACCCTGGCTAGATAGACCCGGGTGAATTAAATCATATACTGTAAGAGAGATAGACAAATCAAATCCCATCTCCGTCTGTTTGATGGTCCATGCCAGGTGTAAACGCCGTGACGCCTTGCTCATGTTCAATTTTTATCCCACCGTGGTTTGCGGGCAAACCACTCAGACACGCTCGACCCGACAACAAGGGGTTCCTAGATTATAAGAAGAAGAAGGAGAACGCGCATGAGCGCAAAGGGTATCATTAATTTTTGCCGTTGGTTTGCCTGACCTCTCGATAGCTAACCTCGGGCCCTGGGGATGTGACCTTTTGGCTGCTGCTGGACGCGGACGCCTCGGCAGGCGGCGTGGTCTTTTCTGGTGTAGTCTTTTCTGGCGCCTTCTTCTCTGGCGTCATTTTGGTATTATGGAGAGAAGCGACCTCTGGCTCCTCGGGAATGGTGGCAAATCTCTTCAGGACTTGCTTCAAGGCTGGTCTGCGAATGGGCTTGGCGAGGAACTCGTCCATGCCAGACTCCATGCACTCCTTCACATTGCTCTCCTCCGAAAAGGCAGTCAGCGCCACAATCGGCGCCTCGTAGCCCATCTTTCTGATCAATCGAGTACTCTGTAGGCCATCCAAATTGGGCATTTGAATATCCATGAAGATGACATCGAATCTGATATTGTTGTCCATGCTGTCCTTGACGATATCGTATGCTTCTTGCCCATCCTTGGCAATAGTGACATCGTAAATGTCTTCTAGCCTCAGCAACTTGCTGACGACCTCGACGTTGACGGAATTGTCATCAGCCACCAGAACGCGTAATTTGCCGCCAGCCTTTGCGGCCATGGCGCGATCGATTGCTTCTAGTTGGCGTTTCTTACTGGGCTTCGGCGAGGGTCCTGGGCTCGTAGCAAAGAATGGCGCGCTAAGACCAATGAGACGGGGTTGATTTTCCAACACAGTCGCTTTTACATCGGATGCTGTGTTACTTGCTACCGAGTTACGGTGACTTTCCCCATCTGGTGGAGCAGAGACGACACTGGGTGGTCGCGACTTGACACTACTCGATGCGGTACTGGATGCCCTAGATAATAATGTCAGCCAGGACGTTGTAAGTCGCTGTCGCCTTTACTTGACTCACCTTTCTCGGGTATACCTGAGTGGAATTCGAACCGTGAACGTTGTTCCCTCACCGACTGTGCTCTTGATCGCTATCGATCCACCCATCAAGCCGGCCAGTTGGTGACAAATGCTGAGACCAAGTCCAGTGCCGCCGAACTTCTTGCTCAGTCCGAGGTCGCCCTGAACAAACGGCTCAAAGACACGCTGCTGCATGTGCTCTGGAATACCGGGTCCCGTGTCCTCCACTTCAATCTCAAACATGTATGATCTGGCACCAGGAGGTGGTGGTGTTGGAGATCTTTCGCGAATATGAACATGCGGTGTGGCCTTGGGATCCATTGGATTGATGGACAAGGCAGTGCCTACTGCCCTGTGCTGCTGAGGTGTGGTAGCGCCTTTAGAGCTACCAGAGTGGTTGGACCGATTGGAGCCGGAGCCCATCCTATGGCGAGTGCGTCCTGCACGGTTAGAGCCACGAGAGAACGAGGAGGATCTACTCTCGTCGAAATGTGGCTCCACCTCACCGATGCATTGTATACGGACCGACACTCGACCGCCGGACGGTGTGAACTTCAAGCTGTTGCTTACCAAGTTGATGACGACCTGGAGTATCCTGTGCTGATCGCCCCACAAACACATATCCTTCAATCTGCCAACACCCTGAGGCCCCATGGCAGGCAATTTTGGATCTTGTATGTCCATGCTTTCACGTTCAAGGCTTTTGTCCGGATCCATATCGGTGCTCAAGAATGTGACGCTGAAGTCAATCTTGCCCTCGCGGACCTGCTTGTCGAAGATGGTCAACACTTGCGATCTGATCTCGCCCAGTCGGAACTCCCTCTCCTCGAGCCGTAGTTGCTGTCCTATTTGGTTCTTGGAGAAACTCAAAAGGTCCTCGAGCAAGTGCAGAAGCAGATCACCCGACTTGTAAAGCGTTTTCAAGGATTGCTTGATTCTGACAATGTCGTCCTCCTCCATGCAGACAGCACACATGCCAAGGATTCCATTGAGGGGAGTCTTGAGCTCATGTGAAATGTTGGCGATGAATAGTGTTTTGCTTTCGTTGGCTGCTTCGGCAGCCTTCTTGCTGACCTCGAGTTCGCTGGTCCTTTCGGCAACCTTTTGCTCAAGAGAGCCGTACTGCTTGAGTAATTCATCTCCCATCTCATTGAAAACACCAGTCAGCTCCGTCAATTCATCCGTGACGTAATGCTTGGTATCCTTGACTCTTCCAGGTATCTTGAAAACTCGGCGTCTTGGGTCGCTGTCATGTTCTGACGGGGGAGGTCTTCGTCTCCCGCGAATCTTTCGTTTTATAGCAAGTAGCCAACCCTTTTCTGACCTGGAAGATATCCCCGTGGACGCGGGATTCTCTGGATCAAAGTCGTCATCATAGTCGAGTTCGTCCCTATAATCGTATCCTGGTGGCGCGACCGACTTTTCGGTGGCAGACTTGAGCTTCCGAATCGGCTGAACACTGAAATGAGCCAAAGGCACGACGAGGAGAATGACGACCCCAACAGTGCCGAAAACGCAGCCGAGGATGATTTGCCGCAAAGTCGTGATAGGACCATACGCCTCTTTTTTCTCCTGCTCGACAACCAGTGTCCAGTTGACAAGGCTTGTCTGGGGGCGAGCAAAACCAACGGCGACCTTGACTCCTTGTTCGTTCGTGCTGGACATGAAGCTGCTCGCGTTATTGGTAGCTGCGTTGCGATCTGCAAAGGCCGCCTCCACAGCAGGATAGTCCTTCACCTGGAAATTGTCGGCCCATGTGTTTTGTTCGATGCTGCGGTCCGTGTGCCTGTCGGCGTAACCGGGGACAGTCGCTGGGGGAAGCACAAATCTGACAGTCGCATCCGAGATATTGGGCGCGGCGTTGTGGGTGCTGTTAGCTGGCAGGTTATACTTACTAAACCTGTTCCATCCCGTGTCGGGCCCAATGACCAAAAGTGAACCGCTGTCACCCAGACCCTCACGCGACTGAACTATGCCGAGGAGAGCAGTGGCTTCGGCGATCATAGTCATGTAGCCAAGGTTTGCGGCAGTATTGGAGTTGTCTCTGATAGGAACTGTCAAAGATACCAATGCGTAACTTGAGTTGACGACCAGAGGACCAAGAATCAGGCCGTTAGCGGCCGAATCAATCCTAACCTCTGGCCACGGACGGGCAACCTGCAAGGTTGACCCGTTGACGAGAGGATCCGGATCAGTCGTGTTATAGTAAGTAATATTGGGATACAGGCTCGACGGGTAACCGTAGGCGGTATCTCCGAAATAGACCTGTGCGCCAGTTGGGTCTTCATAAGGTAAGAGTATGGACCCCAAACCTGTGCCAGTAACGTTGACGATGCCATGCACATCTCCGGTCTGATTTCTCGAGAACAATTTCACCTGGAGTAGGTTGGCGGAACTGCCGCTGGCAGCATTGAGGGCGCTTTGTAGATCAGTCTTTGCGTCATCCCAATTGTCTGACGAGGTGTTGCCCAGATAAAAATTCCTGAGAGCAGCCTGAATGAGAAGTCTCGTGGAGATCGTCCTTGTCGTAGTCTGAAGCAGCTCGATTTCGGCAGCGACCGAGCTTGCCTTGAGCGAGGCAGCCAGGGACAAGGCATTGGTCTCGACGTTGGTAACGAACTGATTGACATAAATCCACGTTGGTATCGATAGAATGGCGAGTGAAACCAGAACAGCTAGCAGCACCAAGGCCGCCAGCTGTTCTCGGATCGCGATTCTCATGGCGATTTAGTAAGTCGAAGAACGACTATGGCGGAGAATTGGAGAGCTGTCGTTTGGCACGCATATTCTATGCTGGAGATGGATTTCCGCTTGCGCCAATTTTGCTGGACGTGTCCAGAATGAAAAGGACAAGAATTGACAATCGACGGCGAAGACGGCAACGACAACAATCTCTAATTAGAGTGATGTCAACTCGATACGCAGGCTCGGGGTTTCTTTCGTCGAAACGGCCTTTCGGACCCCTCAGCAACAACAAGTCGTGGTTCTAGGGGCGAGCGAGCGAGCAGTAGAATCGCGCGGCGCGCCGTTGCAGAAATGGCCAAGAGAACGTGTTGGAGGCAGTGTGGATCGGATCAGCGCGCGGCGACGGGTAGCAGCAGGGTGGGATCGAGGTTACAGTCGAGCCCAGCAGCGCGAACTCCCGGCCACGACGATTGCGGTAATGGGAAATTGACCCTGACGGTGATGGCAGGAAGAGACGAGAATACTGCCAGAGACAGAGGCAAGATGGACAGAGTCGTCAAAACGTTGACAATGGGGTCAACGGCAAGGAAAGGGAGGATAGAGAGGCAGAGACGGGTTAGCCGCACGTTTCCATACATTAACGTCCCTCACCTGCATGCAGGACAAGAATTGGGACGGGGCCAGAGGTGTTAGTAGCTGCAGAGTCAGCGCAAGCCAACTGGGATGAGGGTGTATTAGCGATCGCTGAGCACGCTGATCAGGGTTTAGCGGCTGGGCTAACACGCGGAGCTCTCGCCTATGGTCTCTGCGGCTCCGAAGTTTGTAGTGTAGGCAGGCATTTTCTCATTTTTTTTCCCAGGCGATTTGCGCTGTCAGATCTCTGCCAAAAACTCTACGCGGGCGGTGCACAGTGGGCCAAGCTGACCATTTCGTCCAGTTCAATCTGTCTGCCCGCCGGGGTTGTCCTTGACACCCGAGGCCCCAAATTTACCTGCCAGGGGCGTGCTTGCGAGCTGCCTGAGTCGCGGCTCAATGGGGGACGACGGGGAGAGTCGCAACACGCCATTTTGGTTTTCCCATCTGCCATCTGCCATCCAGTCTTCCATCTCGCCTTCTGGCGCCCACCCTTATTATTCATCGGTGGCTAGATCCGAACCCAGTGAGTGGCATGACCGCCGGCATTCCCTTCTACACGCACGAATGGGGATTAGAATTTCCAGGCACGCCCGCTCGGTCGGCCTTTTTCTTGCCTTGACGTGCGGCTCCGCGGTGGTCTGCGTTTGACGATCGATCGGAGGGATGGATGCAAAGTGTCAATCCGTCGTGGGTATATGTAGAATAAGCGGAACAAGCCTTTGGGTGTGGGACTGCGACCACCACCCAGCCAGCGAGCGTGCACACCAGACACGCAACAGCCATCTGCCATCAGTCTGGACGTCCCCGATTCTCTCCCGAGCTCTGCAGTTCCGGCAGTGTCTACCTACAGTAGCACTGATTCTGGCCGTCCGTGATTCGCCTGGAAATACGGAACAGCTGGAATCTTGGGTACAACGTCGGCGAATCACGCATCGAAACTCTGCAGCCACGTCCTGGGTGGGCTGTGTACAGACTCAATTCACAATCTTTTTAGGAATAGGTCTGTCTGATAGGTACGTACGCTTCACTATTTGGGCTCAATACATTCATCACATCGCATCGGGTGTACAGCTGATAAAACATGAGGGACATCAATATTTTAAACCTTTTTTTCTTTCTTCCCCTCTGTCCCGGGGCGCCCACGAATTTCGAACCAACCGCCCGAGATTGCCGTTACTGCTTGCCTAGCGGCACCTTTGAGGGCAATATCTGCCCAGGTAAAAAGGTATTTATCAATCTTGAGTGGTGCTGTTGCTGGGGATTGACCGGGAAAGTCCCGATGGCCTCCACCGAAAGCTGGAGCCATGGGTTCAGATCCGTATTTGCTTTGCTGGCCAGGACTGGCAGCTGGTTGGCCGTCGACGACTGTTGGTTCTCCGGACTGTCCACTCCTCTGCTTTGTTTGATGGAGAATGTCCCATGCTCATTATGGGGGATTGACATGCGTGAACCCAGTCGAGCCCAGCCGGGGTATAAATTTGTTAGGTCGGCCTAGACCGGTTCTGCACAAGGATCCAAACCACATTTAATACAACCCCTGCCCTGCTGTTCCTGCTCCAGTGAATGCGCATTGCTATTCTGAATCTCGATTGTCTTGCTTCTTCGCCCCTCCGGCGGGGCCGCCGAGGGCTTGCCGGGCTGATGATATAGAGACAACACGGCATAGCGTTGCGATCGAGAGCATGAGAATTGTAAGCGATGTTCCAGCTTCCCGAAAGACCACGCTGTTCAAGAATTGAGCTGGGATTATTACCAAACATTTTTGTTTCCATGTGTGACAGTCGGCCACATACTTCTCTAAATTGCACACTTTCGTGGGGTTTCGCCCTATCTTGGTGTTCAGCTTGCTATATCGGCCTCTGCATATGTCTAAACATAAAATTTGCATGTGTTTATTTATTGTTTGCAGTTCTTTTTCTGCTTGCACTCCGAATGCCTAACCTAGTGGACTCCGAGTTTCGAGCCCTGCATCACTTGGTCATCTGTCAGCGCGTGCTGCGATTCCAAGACTATTCGTCGTGGGCATCGTATTCATCTCCGACTGCGTTACACCATGGCAACCGTGCGAATTCGAATTCGTGGTCTGCGCACGCACTTGGTCTACTCTTGCTATGTAATCTGTACGGACTGCTTGTGCTCGCAGGCCGTCGACTACTAGATAATTCTAAATGACCTGATTCCCCAGCGTCTGATGATGCAACTACGGCATAGCGCAAGCCACGTTAGCCTTTTGAGTCATATTCCAAACGGCCCTGCATTAATCAGATTGCCTCGGTTCTCAGTGCGATCCGTCATCGAAGCGTGGTTATTATCGCTACCGAACCAGCGCAGGTGTATGTGAAGCCTCGTCGATAGAGCATCGAAATACTATCTTTATCATCGTGATACAGTGCGACTTGGCAGGGTGATGCTAATGGCCAATTTTAATGTACCTCGTTCTCAGCCACTCCATATGGCTGCATACTGCCCGAAGAACCTGACAATTTCCTCGTCGAGTGTAATATTCAGAATACCTTTCACATTCAGGACTTGGGGGAACTCTGTTGACCTATTGTGTGGGCATGACTGCTTGTTCATCTCGCGAAGCAGGCCGAGTCTATGGTGGCTCGTCCAGGCAACTACCGAGCCATGATACGCAAGAATCATGTTCTTTTGCTTCAGGAGTTCAAATCTAAATTATATTGCTATGCCCCAAAAATAGCATCGATCATTAGAAGAGAATTAATATCAGAAAATGTTCTTATTGTGATCTAGTATCCCTTGCCACCGCTGTTGTAACGAAATTTCGACGAGCCATAGGTCCAGGAACCGCACATCTCAAATGAGCACATAAACTAAGGATAATCCATCCATTCGTGTTTTGTGTTCCCTCGAATATTTATGCGGGATTCATGATTTTCTTTATTGTTTCCAAAAGGCTCGGTGCGTACATGCAGGAATTATCATATTGTGAGCCTTCAAGATCTTTCCATAGTAAGCCAACGATCTTCCACTTCTATCCAGCAGAATCGTTCGAGGTAGGACTTTATCTATTATGTCCACATGCGAACGTGGCATCAAGAACACGCTATGAGCCGATTGTATCAGTAGATTCCTCTTTTCCTAAACTCCGGACGAGGAGTGGCCACCGCAAGCACGAGATCGAGAAATCCCATTTACACAAGTATGGTTGCCGTGATATTGCTTATATTTCTTCCAGGCTTGCCCGCTGTTCTCCATACTCTTGAACTTGGACCAAGTGCTTTGGGTTCTCACTGTCTTTCGTAAAAGCTGCATTGTTGCGAAAACAGGAACACCAGAAAAAATGACAAAGGCGGATCTGGATCTATGATGTTTTTACCACGCGGTGACACAAGGCATACTGTATGTAATTTATGTTCGCTCAACGATAGGTATGGAGATCTATGGCCGACTTTAGCAGCAAGCTGTGCCTACTAAAATTGTCCAATCTGTAGATTTAGACTGGTTGACTGGACTCGATGATGCACGTATCGTCAGTTTCCTGTCAAGTTGGTATCTGCCAAGCATCACAACCTGAAGAAGTAGACTACAGATTCCCCGGATGGCTCTTGGTGTGTTCTCGACTCCAATAAAATCGTATGTGAAGTCGCGCACGCCCGATTTATACATGCCTGCCCAAGGTGTTGATCCATGGCCGGCAGAATAAGTCAACAACACCCTCCTGCAGTGAGCAGGCTACAATACAAAGTTGCAATATGAAGCTCGTCCTCAATAAGCCCACGATTCAGAGCGCCTTCCCATTCATCGCAGCAAGTCAGACCACATTCCGTCGGTATTGTTACTCGCCTGGTTTTTCCTCTTCCTCCGGAGTTCGATCACCTCATCACAAAGAGATCAGCGTAACTACAAAAGGTCTGCTTTTGCACACGCGACTTGACTGACGCCTATTAAACTTGACGCGCCAAGATCGACGCTACCAGCCTGCAGCATCCCTTGCCCCACATTTTTCGCGTCACTGCCTACCTTGACCCGAATCGCAAGCTCAGCACTTTTCTTAGGCCTCGCAACCTCCAAGCTTCATACTGCGAGAGGCTCACCCACTCACAACATCAACCCGCCGTCGCCCGTCGAGCGTCTTCCATCATCCATCATCGCGATCGCGCTCCGCGTCGTCCATCAAGATGGCTGATATCAAGATCGACGGAAAGCTCTTCCAGGAGCGCATCAATCATTTCATCACCTCCTGGAAAAGCGACAAACGCGCCGGTGACCTCGTCTTCAATGGCGTCTCCTCCATCCTCATCATGATGGGCAAGGTCGAGGAGAACCCCGAATTCCACAAGAACAATGCCATGCACGTGAGTCTCGCCCTCCCTCTCCCGCCCTCGCGCGACCGACCCTGGGTTCCTTGATTGCTAAACGCCCTCGCAGTTCTGGTTGCTCGGCTACGAATTCCCGACCACTCTCATGCTCTTCACGACCGAATGCCTCTACTTTGTAACGACCGCAAAGAAGGGTAAGCTACATGATGACTCAAAACATCACTGGCGAATGCGCCCGCTGACCCGATAACAGCCAAGCACCTGGAGCAGCTGAAGGGCGGAAGATTCCCCATCGAAGTTCTGGTGCGCGGCAAAGATGCCGCCGAGAACGAGAAACTTTTCCTCAAGCTGGCCGACACCATCAACTCCTCTGGCGTGAGTCACAGCCCGAAGCTCCCCCGCACGAACTCCAAAAAATGCTGACTGCAGATCCCGCAACAGAAGAAGGTCGGTGTCCTCCCCAAGGATACGTCGAAGGGTCCGTTCGTAGATGAGTGGAAGAAGATATTCGCCGATAAGTGCAAGGATGCCGAAGAGGTCGACATTGCACAGGCCCTCTCAAGCGCCGCCTTCTCTGTCAAGGACGAAACCGAGCTGCGTGCTATGCGAACCGCGTCCAAGGCCTGCGTAGCCCTGATGAACCCTTACTTCCTCGATCAAATGTCGGACGTCCTCGACCAGGAGAAGAATGTCAAGCACAGCGCCCTTGCCAACAAGGTCGACCAGAAGCTTGATGATACCAAGTGGTGGAAGACGGTCGAGCTGCCTAACAAGCAGAAGCTCCCTTCGGACTTTGATTCCAGTCACCTCGACTGGTACCTTGGTCCCTCCATTCAGAGCGGTGGCAAATATGATCTCAAGTTCCAGCAGGAGTCGACCAACGATAATCTGCACGCTGGAATCATCATCGCAGGTATGGGAATGCGCTACAAGTCCTACGGTTCCGCAATCGCACGTACTTTCCTGGTCGACCCCAACAAGACTCAGGAGAGCAACTACAAGCTTCTGTTCGCCGTCCACAACCTTGTTCTGAAGGAGATCAGAGACGGCGTCACCGTCAGTGACGTCTACAAGAAGGCGCTCGCGCTCATCAAATCTAAGAAGCCGGAGCTCGAGAAGCATTTCCTCAAGAACGTTGGTGCTGGTATCGGCATCGAGAGCAAGGATCCTACTTTGCTGCTAAACGCAAAGAATAGCAGAACCCTCAAGGACGGAATGACCCTCTGCATCACCACCGGTTTCCAGGACATTGAGAACCCTCAGCCTCAGGACAAGCTCAGCAAGACCTATTCTCTGGTCATCACAGACACTGTTCGTGTCACCTCCAACGAGCCAGTCATCTTCACAGGCGACGCCCCCACTGAGCTTGATGCTACTTCATTCTTCTTCAAGGACGAGGAGGAGGAGAAGCCTTCGCCCAAGAAGGAGAAGAAGGACCCGCGGGTCGGTGCAGTTGCTACTAAAAACATCACCAACACGAGGCTCAGATCCGAACGCTCAACTCAGGTCAACGAGGAGAGCGACAAGAAGCGTCGTGAACACCAGAAGCAACTTGCTACCAAGAAGCAGAAGGAGGGATTGGCAAGATTTGTCGAGTCCACCAGCGACCAGAACGGCGCCGAGGTGAAGAAGTTCAAGAAATTCGAATCATACAAGCGAGAGAACCAGCTGCCGTCCAAGGTGAAGAACCTGGAGATTTTCATCGACGAGAAGAATGGCACAGTGATCCTTCCAGTCATGGGTCGCCCCGTACCCTTCCATATCCACACGATCAAGAACGCCAGCAAGAACGACGAAGGTGAATGGTCATTCCTTCGAATCAACTTCCTGTCACCAGGACAGGGTGTCGGCAGGAAAGATGATCAGCCGTTCGAAGATCCCGGTGCTCAGTTCGTCCGTAGCTTGACTTTCCGCTCATTGGATGGCGACCGATACGAGGAGATTGCGACTCGCATCTCAAACATGAAGAAGGAAGCCACCAAGAAAGAGCAGGCCAAGAAGGAGATGGAGGATGTCGTTGAGCAAGACAAGCTCGTTGAGATCCGAAGTAAGTGCAATGCATATCCATCACTCAAATGCACGTCATTAACTCTGTTTAGACCGTCGCCCTCAGGTGTTAGATAATGTCTTCATTCGCCCTGCCATGGAAGGCAAGCGGGTTCCCGGAAAGGTCGAGATCCACCAGAACGGTATCCGATACCAGTCGCCTCTAAGCAGCCAACAGAGAGTCGACGTACTGTTCTCCAACATCAAGCATCTCTTCTTCCAGCCTTGCGCCCATGAGTTGATTGTCATCATTCACATACATCTCAAGGACCCCATCATTCTAGGTGGAAAGAACAAGAAGACCAAGGACGTCCAATTCTATCGAGAGGCCACGGATATCCAGTTTGACGAAACTGGTAACCGCAAGCGCAAGTACCGATATGGTGACGAGGACGAGTTCGAGGCCGAGCAAGAGGAGCGCCGCCGCCGCGCTGAGCTCGACCGTCTCTTCCAGAACTTTGCACAGAAGATTGCTGAGGCTGGTAAGCCCATTGAAGTAGACATGCCGATTAGAGATCTTGGCTTCAATGGTGTTCCATTCCGCAGCAATGTCTACGTCCAGCCGACAACCGACTGTCTCATCCAGGTGACGGAGCCACCGTTCCTTGTTGTGACTCTGGAGGACGTGGAAATAGCTCACCTGGAACGTGTGCAATTCGGGTTGAAGAACTTTGATCTTGTCTTCGTGTACAAGGACTTTACTCGAGCCCCAGCACATATCAACACCATTCCAGTCGAGTCCCTCGACGACGTCAAGGAGTGGCTTGACAGTGTTGATATTGCCTACACCGAAGGTCCTCTGAACCTGAACTGGCCAACCATCATGAAGACTGTGCTGGCCGACCCTCACCAGTTCTTTGCGGATGGTGGTTGGTCCTTCTTGGCCGCTGAAAGCGACGACGAGGACCAAGAAGAGGACGAAGAGGAGTCCAACTTCGAAATCTCTGAAGAGGAACTGGATGATGCTAGTGAATCTTCGGAGGAAGACTCGGACTTTGATGACGATGCCTCTGCTGACGCTTCGGAGGAGGAGGCTTCCGACGATGAAGAGGGTGAAGACTGGGACGAGCTCGAGAAGAAGGCTAAGCGCAAGGATCGAGAGAGTGGGCTCGACGAAGAGGAGCGCAAGCAAAAGAAGAGAAGAAAGTAAAGAATTCGCAGGCACTGAGCTGGCTGTGCTGTCGATGGGCTACTCATCCGGCTCAAGCGCTGCCTCTTGGGGAGCTCGCTGGCTCTCAGTTAGGCCAGGATCCGCAGAATGTGTTTTACAGCGACGCGAGGGCAGGCGTGCTTTTCCTTCGGGTTTGGCATCTTCGGTTTGTAGATTATAGTTCGTTTGGAGGGAACAAAGGGATTTGCTTCTGAGAGTATGATTGGCATTGAAGCCCAGCCAGAAATAGCAGATGGATGATGTGGATGTCTGGGCAAGAATCCACGTTGTATGGTACGATATTCATTACGAGAAAAACAGATGATGCAGAGGCGTTTATGGATGACATTGAGACAACTAGACGATTTCCTTGTGACGTGATGCATCACTTTCCCAACTGCCTGAGTATTTGCCCGATTTTATCACAAAGTGCACAATGTTAAAGTTTTTTTTTTAAGTTTTTTTTTTTTTGAATTAAATGGAATTTGGTATCAAAAGGTATAAGTGTTGCTAAAAACAAAACAAAAACAGGAAATCATCATCATCATTCCGAGGAGTAGAATCCTCGGTTCCTGATGCGCCGCGCAGTGGTATATGCCAAGCCTGGATTCTCTGCTATATCTCCACCACCGTTCGACAATCTGCCATCTCGGAAAACCATTGCGCTTGTGTCGTTTCTCATTTTTGTTGTGGTTGTTGTTTGTTGTTGAGGGGGTGGATGTTCATGATATTATAGTCCGATTTCAGACTTGGGTATTTTTCATGGTTTCATGATTTGGGGATGGGAATAAATAATTTAAAACCACCGTCTGCGGGCAGAGGGAGGGCTGTCGTAGCGCTCGACCTTGGCGCTGCTCCTCTTCTTGTGCAGGCGGGCGCTGCAGCAGGTGAAGAAGACGACGACGGTGGCGATGAGGTTACAGATGGCGGCGACGAGGAGAGTCCACACTGAGAGGACGAAAGTCAGTACATGCTACATTGAATTATACGGATTATTGATAAACTTACTGCAAGCGCCAAACTCGGCGCTGGCGCCATTGTCGGCCCGGTTGACGGCGTTCTTGAGCACAGCGAAGCCGACAAAGTCGGTGATGAGGACGACGAGGGTGACGATAAAGGTCAGGAGCGAGACGAGGGCGGCGAGGAAGCTGCCGACGACGCCGGCGCCGAGGGCGAGCAGGAAGGAGATGAAGGACAGGCCGGCGGCGACGGGGTGCAGGACCATGACGCGCGTCAGGGCGTTGGCCGTGTCGCCGGCAAAGTCGGACGTGTCAAAGGCGCCCGACGAGCTGTTGGCCAGGACTCCCGCGGCGTCGTAGCCGATGTGGCTGCCTGAGCAGTCGTCGTTGCCGCTCGACTGCGACACGCAGTAGCCGAACGTGCCAAAGGTGATGTCCGGGTTGAAGTCATTGTTGTTGTTGGCCAGGTTCACCTTGAGCACCGACAGGTTGTGTACGACGGGCGCGCTGATACATGTGATGATGAGGAGGATCGTGGCGGAGAAGAGCAGGAAGGACCCGATGTGGTGGAAGAAGCCTGTTTGACCCATCTTGACGAGTTATGGAAGAGTATAATGTGCCGATAATTGGTTGGCTACGATTACTCTCTTAAAAGGTCCGTGGGAGGATTGTCGAGCAGCGAGCGCGTATGAGGCCGTACAGATGGATATTATTGGAATGATCGATCACAGGATAGAATTCAGCAATGGGCGGGAGGGAACGACAGCACATATATTAAGGAAACCATGGTCTTAGACAGACGCGGTCTTAGAGCCATGGATGACTGGGTGATGTGATACCTGCAAATCTTCTTGGCCAGGACCCTGTCACTTCGAGAGTATACTACTGGCAAGGCTGGCAGCAAACAAGGAACTGGGAGCAGAAAAAGGAATGTTCGTCACGTTGCCAGACCAAGAAGCACCAATGCGACGGCCTGTCTGTGGCTGGCCCCTGACACGCAACGCGGAAGAAATCATACGACGTCATCCCGAGCAGAGTCGGCTGCCCATATCCTCGACTTAGCCCTGGGGGATGGATGGCCATCAAGGGTAAATCGGCACGAACCAGTCAGTCGCCAGATGGTTGCACGGCCAGGGAGGGAGGATTTTCGATAGATGATTCAGCTGCCCGGCTGCCGACCAGGAGGGTCGTCGTCGCGGTCGTCGTCGCGGTCGTCGTGGTTCGTGGGCGGCTTTGCCAGTGACTATACCTGCTCGGGCATAATGTTCATCAAATTTCAAGAGCCGGCGCGCATTAGGTAAACTGGCCGTTGGTGATGAAATGACGTAAGGGCGCTCTAGAGCACCTGTCAGGCCTGGAAGCAGCGAGACCAAGCAGCAAGTTCAGAGTTCAGGGCCCCTGCATTGGCTGGACTCTCACTAAGACAAGGTGCGGTATTGGGCCACATGTCCACCCACACAGCGCAAGGATCGGCCGGTTCCTTGATTTTAGAGCCAAAAACCACAGAGTGACGTGCTAAGCATGGGGGGCTTGGCGAGCCAAACGCGACTTCATGTCTTCGATCCTCGTCGATGGTTCGTAACTTTGCGCTGCCGACTGCCGAGGGCGCGCAAACAGTGGAAGAAAATATGGATAATATGATTACTCATTCATTGATTCTTGCGTGGCTGTACTGTTCTGCACGCGCGTGGATTGTGTCTGAGTCCTCCTGCTTCGTGGCTCGTGGCGAGCGTGGCTCATGGCCTGTCCTGTGGCAATGGATAGTGGTGGTCTGCCACTTTCCCTCTCAAATTGCACTTCTGCATGGCACAGGTTTCTCGCGTTTCGTCCAAGCTAGCTGCTGGCATTATGCGAAACAAACAATGTCCCAACCCAACCCCTCGGAAGACAGGCCCCTTTCGGCAAAAGCTCACATGCTAAATGCCGGCATTGCAGTTTCTTCAAGGTCGGGCTCATGATAAGGTAGGCCTCAATCTCCTGCCATGCTTGGGAGGTGTCCCATCGAGAGACCTCGGAGCTAGGTTGCAGCGGACCATATTGCCATACATACAACCCCATGCTATGCATTCATTCGATTCGCATCGCTGGCCATTGACGATTGCCATTGGTCGTAGGCCAAATAGACAATAGCGTATAGCCAAGGCCGTAGCGTTCTCGCCTGTAAATCGAGGACTGATCTACGGTCTGATACTGTCGCAGCTGTTGAGTAGTTTCTGCAGTCCCAGTGTCTCTTTCAAGACCCCTTGAACATGTCATGAGAATCGGACGGCGCAATGAGCTTGTCCTTGTCCACGTTGTTGTGTCTCTTGATGCTGCCGCTTGGACTTGGTACCGATTGTGTATCAATCCGATCAAGAGCGCTCGGCAGCACAGGCCCCGGCGACGGCTTGATCGCGTCTTGTGCTGGTTTCTGTCTCGGAAGTGTTGCTGTCGAGGACTTTGCGACAGCGGCTAGACTTTTCATCACGTCGGGCAATTCGGTCTCGGCTTTCCGTCTGCGCTTCTCGATAAAATAAGACCGGCGTGACTTGCTTCCAAGAAGACTCTCTGCTCCCTCATCCTCGCGGCCGAGAGAACCCTGGGATATTTGTTTGCCCGTGTCCCAATCGCGCAGACCAGGCGACATGCGACCACCCGGGACCGCCTTCTTCAGTGCCATAGACACGTAGGTATCGTAGCCATCATTGCGCGGCCACGGCCCGTGCAAGGGATTCGACTCGACGGCGCGCTTGTGACTGAAGGACGGGTTCGCCGGGAAGACGTGTATCGTAAAGGTCTTGCTGATGAGCCCCAGGCTGCTGCTGTGCTCCAAGTTGTTGCTGGTCCCGGTCGACCCGCTCCCCTCGCGCCACTCTTCTAACGGCTGGACATTGACGGGATCCGTAATCGTCGGCCTGAACGAGGCGCCCCAGGCGGCAGTTGAGAACAGCGACGCCTTGGCCGAGTCCTGTAGGTGTACGATGCGCTGGTAAGGCGATTCGCTCACGAGCGACCGGGCGCTTTCGGGCTCGGTCGTGACCGCAATGAAGGAGGAGCTGTCCTGTACAACAAGAATGGTTAGACATCTGTTGAACGCCAATCGATTCCTGGAATTCGCAAATAATTACCTCGAGCTTCTTGAAGACTTCAATTTTCGTGTCTGCCCCGGTCGTGGCCAATGCCTTGAGGATAGCTCGGCGTTCTGTAAACGTCGACGGGGCCGGCGAGCATTTGACAAACAGTGTGCGGGAGCTGAGCGACGACGGGAGCGTCCTTGCGAACGCCGAAGCCATTCCTAGTGGAAAAGCTCACCACGCGACCGAAATCGGAATTGCGCCGTACGGTAGTGAGAATTGAGCTGATCACAAACTCTCGTCGTGGTAGGACTGGAAGCTACAGAATAGGCACCTACACTCCATTAGCTCAACCAAAATTCGACCTCAACGCCGGAACCTTCCCGCGTCCATTAGCGGATGCGGAACACCCAGTAGCTTGAACCAATCAGCATCAACCAATATCAACCGTGTAAGTTGCGAGATGCAACTTATCACCGTCGATAGTTGTCTTGAATCTGATATTCATTAACTTGTGCCAAATACGGTCGCGGCAGTTCCCATAGTCTGCAGACGCTGGATGGCACGTCAATATTCATGAACGATGAAGGGAGCCAGCTCAACTGGCACCAACTTTTCAAATCAACATTTTGACGAGTGATGTCTTTGGCACTTTTCTCTGGAAATAATGGGATGAAATGAAGCTTTTCATATTGTTTCTTTTTTGTGTCTTCATGTCTGCCAGTATCTTGAGAGCGATGAACAACTTATCATCCGTTCGGACCCCCCGCCCGCGACAATTGCTCAGCGTGATCGATTTACAGCAGAGATCGACCCTTGCATCCACGAATCTTCAAACTTTCCTTCCAAGTCATACCAAGCCCTTATTGATACAGCCAAAGTCTCGCGGTATTCCCGAACACAGTCTATCGAGGACCTCAGAATCGTTGGAGATCAGGGCTGCAAAACAGAAGCAGATCTCAACTTCCGCACTTGCTGAACACAAATCCTTGGCGACTAGGCTTTCTTGGTCTTCTTGGTCTTCTTGGAACCGCCAGCCTCCTTCTCGTCATATGCCTCGACGAGATGCATGCAGCCTTGGAGGTTCTCGATGGGCTCCCATGTGTTTTCCGAGGCGTCGTAGTCCTCCCACTTGACGAGGTATTTTGCCACTCCCTTCTTGTCCACGCTCTTGTCAACGAGCTTCTCAACCGAAAAGATGACCTTCTTCTTGGGACGGCCCCTACCGCGGCCAGCAGGCTGCTCGGAAGCCTTCTTGCTGCCCTTAGCGGAAGAGGTAGTTGCCTTGACAGCAGATGACTGCTGTTTCTTGGTCTGAAAAAGATTAGCTGCAAATTCTCGAGCGGGTATGGCAGAACGAGTTAATACTTACTTGTTGCTGCGAAATGTTTGCCTTGGCAGACTCAGCGGCAGCTCGACTGGATCGTCGGGTCGCGCCTTCATCTGCATCAGAGTACGAGACGCCCTTGGCAGTCTTCTTGGCAGGCGACTTGGTTACGGCAGAACCTTGGGCGCCGCTGCCAGTTGTACCGGCAGAAATAGACTTTCGGGGCCTGCCTCGCATCTTAGAAGCTGATTGCAAGTCGCGATCATCTGTATTGATGACCGCAGCCTTGGTACCCTTGGCGGGGCGACCTCGCTTCTTCTGAGGACCAACTTCGAGCTCTCCAGCTTGATCAGCTTCCAGTGATTTGCGACCACGCTTCTTGCTGGATACGATCTCGGAAAGTTCAGGGAAACTGGACTCGTCGTCCTCTTCATCGTTTTCACCACTGTCATGGTCGGCGTAACGTCCGTCAGCGCCATCGTCGGCATGATCATCCAGATTGCCGATGCGAACAATGGTGGGGGTGGGCCTCTCAGAAGAATTCTGCATGACGACGGGGGACGATTGAAGGGCTATGCATTGTCAATAATCGATCACCTTGGTGTCTTTACCTCTGTTAGCATGGATGGACTCACGCGTCGATGGTTGCCTCTTCTTCTTCTGGTTTGACGGGCGGCCTCGTCTCTTGGAATCCTTTCTGGGTCCAAGGTCGGCGTCCGAATCCAGGGCTGGAGTCTTGCTGCTGCGGCCCTCAATGTCCTTGCTGACTCCAGAAAGGCTAGATCAAAATGTGTCAATATTTGGTACGCTTGCGGGAGAATGGCGTGGTATTGCTTACTCGGACTCGACACGAGGCATGTCGTCCTCAAGAAGGCCACCCTCTTCGGGGAGTGGAGAAGGCATGTTGGAAGACGAGCTCGTGCGCGTTGTCTTCTTCTGCCACCAACCAGTGAGCATGGGTGGTGATGAGAGAGTCCTGGGTGGGCAGTGCGCCAAACAGTGTTGGAATTGTCTGACTTGGCCTTGTGTGGTGACAAAAAGCACCAGAAGACCCAAGGTGCACAATTGAACTTTTTTGAACAAGTGGCGTTCTTGCGCCGAACAATCAAACGCGTGTGGGAAAGTCAGGACGCGCTGTTGTTGACGTGAAAGGGCGGGTGGGATGAAAGCTGCTTTAAATACCTATGTGATGTTGCGAATACTAAGCTAGTGAGCATTTGGCAGTCAATCCAAAAATTCCATCTTGTGACCGCTGCCGCCTGGAAATACTGAATTAATGCAGGAAGGCGCATTGCAGCTCCATATTTGGGACAATTGATTATTCCATTGTGCTAATCACAATATTTGAAAAAAGAGAGGGAAAGAGGAGCAAACGCAAATCGGCCCCCAAGCTGGACTATCAAGCCAACATACATCGGAAATGAGTTTGTTTCGGTCGGCAGAGCAACAACGCAGGCAGCGGCATGTCAGATCTGAACTCTAAGAGGTTGACCAAGGAATAGCTTCCGTATCTCTGGCACCAAAAAATTATTTATTGATCCAGCATCTTTTTATATGTTCAGTTGCTGTAAAATATCCCAAACCTTTTGAGCATATTGCTTGTGACTGCTGACCACTTTTCATATCTACATTTTCAGCCTTTCATTGACTAGTCGAGATCATCCTCGTCATTGTCTGACAATTCCTCAAAACGTCCCGACTGTTGAGCTACTCTGACTGGGTTCTCTGCAGAGATGATTCCGTTCGCTCTCAACCTAGAACGATACATGGTCAGTGGTGGAGCGAGATGGAGCCCGGACGTCAATACTCACCTTTCAAATAGCACAAATAGACGTTCTGCCTCTCTCTCCTTTTCCTCGTCTGTCATTTCCGGAACGTTGGGCTCTTGTTCAGAATTCAAGAACTGGCCCGTCACAGGGTTGACAGGTTGAGCTTCCCCTTCGGCGTCCGCAAAAGCCTCCTGTGCATTATTCGGAACGGGCAGGCCCCTATTGTACAAGAATCCGGAGGCAAATCCAAAGCCAACGTTGTCCACGAATGTCGATGCGTCTTTATCCGACATGTCGAACAAGAGATCCGAGATTGCTTCCCGCAGCTGTGGTGTCAACGGGTTCGACGAGTTTCGTAGCAGCCAGGATGCAATCGTTGTGCCGCGGCCAAGGACTTCCTTGCGATCGTCTGCGGATGGTAATAACGCGACTCGAATAGAAGTCTTGACATCTCCTGGCGCATATTCGTGGACACCTCGGATGACACCGACCAAGGCGGTTGCGTTGTTCTCGAGCTCTTCGTCGCTGTAAACTTTACTAGAAGACCTTAGAAGGTCGACGAGACGATCAGAGAACTGTGTTGACTCGCTGGCAGGGTAGAGCGAACTGTGAATGTCCGCAGCACCAATATCGAGATTCAATAGAGCATTGATGAGGTTGACCACGGGTGCATCGAGTGGTTTCGGTCCAGTCTTTGCGTGCGTTCCCTGACAGAGTAGTGTAACAATGTGGGGGATAGCCTGAGTAAATTCCGAGGTCTTGTCTTTGCAGTAATGCGTGATGTTGAAAAGCAGCTTCAATGTTTCGATCAAAGCCATGCCCTCCATCGGGTCGGTTGGCGCTGATCCAGTTGTGGCATGTTTGGCATGTCGTTCCAGGTTCTTGATGATACTTTCGGCGATATGGTGTTGATCGATTAGATCGCGGAGATTGGCCTTGGCATATGTGGTGAGAAAAAGAACTCTGGAAACGAGAAACTCATCATCTCGGTTGTCGTTTTTCAGCTTAAGGCAAGCCTTTGCCTCGAACTTGAGATCAACAAAGAATTGTCGTGTTTCCGCCTTTAGTAACAAGGCATTACATAGACACCGGAGAGCATTTCTCGACGTTGTGCTTGAGGGACTGTTGAACGCATGTCGAGCAAGAGTTTCTATGCCCTAGAATTGGTCAGTTATTCCGTTCTTCACAAGGGGCCCATAATGCATACAGTTTTGGTGAAGATGGGATCTGCGTTCCTCGGGTCTCTTCCGTAAATCTTCAGCTCTTCCAGTGCAGCGTCACGTTCTATAGAGCTTATTATTATCACAATCGTTCCATACTCACAGGGGGCACAACTTACGATGTGGCAGAAGACTGACAGTCTCAAGATCTTTGGTCAGCTTGTCGATGAGATCAGTCACCGCGGTCAGCTTGGCTAAATACAATATTTAGCTGAGATCAGGCTTCGGTTTTCGGAGAAGGATAAATACCCGCTCCAGTCAAAGTACCCATGGTTTGGGCCATTTCGATCTGATGTGCAATTGCCTTTTCAATGGGGGCAGTCTGGCTAGTTGTTGAATTTGATCGCAAAGCCGGATATGTGAACAGTCTTCTGAGACCGTGTGGCCTCCGAGGACAGATCTGCTGAGGCATCATAGATGTCAGCAATGACGGACAAGAAATGTATATTGCAAGAGGACTTCGATGGCGACGGTACTAGCTGGATGAAGAGGCTGCGGATATCATAATGACATTGCGCAGTGCAGATTCAATCATGAAATAGACATCCGTGTAACAAGGATGGTGTGTTTGAATTCCAAGAACAGGTAGGTATAAATCATGGATTTGTTCTCGGGCCAACACCTTGTGGCCGGGGGAGTATAAAAAGGGCTAAATTGGCAGTCGGCAGCAAAGGGCCTTGGAGCCGCCAACCTATGCTGACATGGGAAGGGATAGTGTGTTATATGTTCTGAATCAACTCTGATGCTAGGGAATAATTTGGAGGCAGTTCCGGTGACAAATCAATGATGTATGTACGGCCTTTGATAGAATGGATGTGGCTGAAGAGGTATCGGACTGATTTTGTGAAAAAAGACGAATATGAGCGCGGCGAGGGGCTTTGGGGGCCGGCCTCCGCGACCAGCTGAGCTGTACGAGCAAGGATGCGCTCATGTTGGGACTCAACTGCCATTATGACACCAGAACGGTGTGTGCGCGGATGTGAGGAAGAGAAATATCGACTTACTTTGAAGTATTCCGAGTCTGGTACTAAATCAACGTGACACTCGCGCCAGTAGTGGTCAAGATGAAGATGCAGGAAGCAACTTGACGGGTTATCAAGGTCTGGGTTGGTTTCTACCTAGGTAGATTCACAATTAGGTAGGTAGTGATGTACTGAATGAAGTGCTTGCATCGATTCAGGCTGACCCGGAGCCAAAGGGGCATCAAAGTGGACAGCCGGGACCCCTCGATTCTGCAAACGCCGGCACCGTCTCCGCGATTTGATATGGGCGCCCCGCTTTGCGACTCTAGTGTACTCTAACAGGTACCTTCGTACTTGACGATGGATGGATCATGGGCGCGCAGCGTATCCAGCAATTCACCCCAGACTTGACCTTTTAGGCCAGCGACGCGCCGCGTTCTCTTTCTACAGCGCCTGCAGCACGGTAAGCGGGAAGCTTTAGCGTGTCTCTTTAGAAGCACTGACCCCGCCACCTTGGCCGTCCTAGGTGGGTGGTTGGCGAGGAAAAATCAATTAAGCAGGGGTCGAGCTTTTGGCAACGCGCCGCGTTCACAGGGTCCTGGACGCGTTTCCTTGCCTTACCAAATGTGATCCCGGACCGGGTGACCAATTTGTCGAGAGCTTTCCGAAGCCACTCTACTCACCTCCTCAACTCTTTGTGATATCGACTTTTTGAGTATTCTTGGTTCCTTCCCTGCAGCGAATTTCCTGAGAGCTGTCCATTCTCTACCGCGTCTCCGAGCCCGACTATCACTTACACCCGCCAGACGCCACATGCACGCGGGTCTCTAAACGAGACTCTTCGAGCGGTGGGCCTGCAAGTCCGCGAGCTGCCCGACTCAACAGTCATGGTTCCGGAAGTCGTTGTGACCGGTAGTAGTCTGGAGACATTACCTCCTCGACCGCCCACGCCACCGCGAGAGAAGCCCGCGGACTCTGACAAGCCCAAGGAGAAGCAGCAGCTTCTCAACCGCCCTTCCCTCGACCCGAGGCGAAGTCTCCAGACTCCCCCAGACTACTCGCCGTATTCGTCAGATTTGTCCAACCCGACCTCACGGAGGACGCGCAAGAAGGTTGGCTTCTCAAGCCAGGCCGATTTTCGCGAGGCACCGTCCGGCCAATGGAGTGCGACACCTGCTTCTACCGCCTCGACATCTAGCCCAGCGCAACCGCTCAAGTCTATCCTCAAGCCCTCGCCTCAGGCCATTTCGAATCCTCTTGATCCGTCCGCCGGAAGTGACGAAGCTACGAGAAATGCTACCATCACCACAATGCTGGAGTCGACCACAAAACAGCTTGCCGGGGCTGATCGAGCCTCCAAGCTCGACGCCTACTCCATGCTTGTACGGGCTCTCAAGACCTCGAATAACTTGCCCGATCGAATCGCCCTACAGGACAAGATGGGTCTGTTCACTCAGTTCATCCAACGTGATCTGACAATGGTGCATGAGGAGTCGAAAGAGCTCGATTCATCGCTCTCCAACCACGCATCGACACTTCTCATCACTTTCCTCAACTTTCCTGCGATCGCCTCGTCTATATCCAACGACTTCAGGGTCTTCATCATTGATCATTGTATTCGTTCGTTCGACAGTACTACTGTACCCAAGGATGTGGTCAGGCATCTGATGCAGATCGTCGCCTCGCAAGACTTTCCCCCAAAGGTCATGTCTGCGGACCGTGTCGGTCGCCTGGTGTCATCTCTCCACCGCATAGAGGAGCATGTAAAAGGGAAAAGCATAATCATGTCCCGCATTCTCATCTACCGACGACTGATCAAGCAGTCCAAGGCTCACATGGTCATCCACTCGGATTGGCTTTTGGATCTGTTCACCGATCTGTTGAGCAGCATTAAAGAGATTCGAGCCTCTGCCATTGCTCTTGGGTTGGAAGCCAGTTTTTCCATTGCAAAGGAGAAGCAGCTGTCGAAGCGAGTAATGGAGATCTTGGAGCTTACGATCGACGATACCAAGTATATTCAGTACTACGCTGGGCGGTTAAAAACCATGCTCAAGTCGAAAGATAAGAATGACTGCAGTGTTGTTCCGCAGATATGGAGTGTCATAATACTGCTCATGCGGTGTCCTGTCACCAAGTGGGATTTCTTTGGCACGTGGCTTGGGATCATGCAGATTTGCTTCAATCACGCCGATCTGCAGACCAAGCTCGAGGCGAATTACGCTTGGAACCGTCTGGTGTACTGCATGCAGCTCAACGACCAATCGTTTGACAAAATTGTTCCAACCATCCGTCAACCCTATGAGAGTCAGCTGAGACGGAAGAAGCTGAGCGACGAACTGCGCAGAGTCGTTGTTGGCAGTCTCTGCAATCTCTACTATTACGCCTTCAAGCCCAACACAAGCGTGGATCATGTCAGCAGTTTCTGGGACTCGTGTGTTCCTCAATTGATGACTGCGATGACGAGCCCAGCTGTCAACTCAAAGAACCCAGAGCAGACACAATCTGCTGGACCAGACCAACTACCTCAAGCTATCCAGATCATGGCAGCTCTATTGAACTCGACCACGCCGCGGATATGGAAGGAAGACCACATCGCAGATGCGCCCTTGGTCACCTTTGCCGAGCTGCCTGCTCTCGATCCGAAATGGGTCAGACGGAACGCCTCCAAGGTCTTTTCGGTCATTGAGCCTATGCTAACGAAGACGTTCTTGGACCTTGCGGATGCTACGTCGCCCACAGCTAAACTCTGGCGGTCTCTTGTTAATTCTGTGGCATTGGCTGCGAGCAAGGAAATCAAGGTGTCGACGGATACAGCTGTCTTCATGGCGCACACTTTCACGTTCCTCCTTCGAATCTGGTCTCGCGGAGTCTCTGGCCTTGCCCCTGAGGACCAAAACTCGGATCGGTTTTACGATGCGACTGGAGCACTGCTTTCGACTCTCATCAGGTCTCTAGGTCCTCTGCCATTCACGGAGAAGCAGCTCTCCATTGGCGGCCAAAACACATTCGCACCAGTGGCGACCCCATCGCACCGTCCTGGAAAGTCCCAAGGAAGCATTCGCACGCCTCTACACCACCTCTTCTCCATATTGTCGTCACTGCCACCCGGCGCTAATGACGACGAACGCCTTGCAGCCCTCCTTCGGGATACCTTTACTCCCCTTTTGACATCAAAACCACAGGGTCGAGTCGACCTTGCCCATGAGTTCATGCAGTCCCTGCCTATGGATACCCTGGCACCCTTCGGACCCTGGGTTCTTGTCTCTGAGATCTTGCAACGATCCCTGGAAGTTAGTCAAACGAGTTCATCTTCGACCAGCACCAGCGCTCGGCCTCCCATGGGGCACGAATTCCGCGAGGTAGTCAAACATCTTGAAAGAGGCCTTCGCTCAACACCAGACCTCCCAGGAGATTACTGGCAGTCTCTCCTACAGTTCATCGTGGCCCACGCGATTGACGAAACTGGAGAGGCTGGCTCTGCTATTGCAGTAGTTGAACCAATGGCCAAGTGTCTCCTGGACATCTTGACTAACGATCCCGAATCGAAAAAGTTGCCTAGTCTCCTGAAATATGGAGTTGATTTGATCTCGAATGCGAAACACCCGCGCGACAAGCAAGCAGTTGAAGCCGCTCGGCGCATGCTTTGGGGCACTCCGGTATCCGGCTCGCGTTCGGCCAGTTTCGACCCGTACGATCACTTGTACAAGCTCACCAACCACCTCCTTCATGTTACGTACCAGCGTTGCCAAGAGCGCGATATTGCTGGAGTTGTGGCACCATTGCTGACTGAAGTTGCCGGACTTCTGGCAAGGGCTAACAAAGTGTTGGTGTTCAAGACCTTGGTGAATCTGCAAGATGGCATTGGGCTTTGGATCCAGGATATGGACGCACGATATAGCAGCCGACAATCTGCGGATGTATCCGAAGCTGTAGGCTACCTCGCACAATCTATCGTGACTATTGCTAACCGGGAAATTAGGTCAAGTTGCTTTGGAACCGAATCCGCAACATATTCATCGTGGCTGACAACCTAGAGCAAGTGCAGCTTGACACTATCGAGCCCCTGTTGTGCTCAGCTTTCGAAAGCAAGCACAGACATATTGTCAATAATGTTACCGTGATGTGGAACCGGGCATTTGATCAGGCCGAGGAGGTTGATTATCCAGAGAGACTGAAGGCTACACTCTTGTCGCTCCGCCCATACGTCGAGATTACACTGCCTGGCATCGATATCTCTAGCCTTGAGCCCAGCGGCCAGCAACCCCAGTTCGTCGACTCTCAAGATGAGACTGACCTTGCTGTCCGTCCAACGCGGCCAGCAGTAGAAGACACACCTCCCATCAGTTCACGTTCGTCCTCAAAACGCTCAAAGTCCAATACTCCGACGTCGCTTCATCTTTCCGTGGCGAACCAGCGGTCCATGCAGAGCACACCCACCGGTTCTCGATCCAAATCAAAGCGTGGTGTAACTGCGAGACTACGACACGATGACTCGCAAATCCAGTTCGCTGCCATAGAATCTTCGTCTCCCATTCGCGTCGCCGATGAGTCGCAAGTTTTGACTGAACGACAGATGGAGATCAAAGAGCGACAACGAGGCAATACTCTGTTTGCAGAGATGCGGTCAAGCAGCGAACTTCCGAGCCAGGTCCAGCAAGATCATGAGCCGAATGCAGAAGAGGCGCAGAATGACAAGATAGTCACTCCCAAGTCGCATCGCAGCTTTGAGGATTATGTGTCCTCGACGCCAACACCACGACGTGGGCAGACTATTCTCATTGATGATAATGACCATGAAATGACGGACGACGTGCCATCCTCGCCCCCAGATCCCCGGCGCTACCCGCTCGTTCCAGAAATCATCCAGGCGCAATCCAGCAGTTCCAGCGTCTTGGATGACTGGCAATTCACATCATCGCCCATTTCTGGCTCACCTCGAGCTGATCAGACGACAATTTCGATTGGGCAGGGCAACAGCCATGGCCCCAATCCACAGTCCTCGCGGGGCCGGCCACGCACCGTGAACCCCGAGAGAGCTGCGCCAAACACATCTGATGATGATTGCAATCAAGCCGACATCGAGGACGACGAGTCTGATGCTCCAATGAGTGGCGTCGAGCCTGTCCTACCAGCGACCCATCAAAAGGAGTCGACACCGCCGAACACCCGCAGTATCAAAGCTCAAGAGACACCAAAGTCGGACCACGAAGAATTTGTTGACGCACTCACGAGCCCTGCACCTCAGACCCCTCGAGGTCAGCGAGCTTTGGCCAGGGCTGCCCAAGCCGCGGCGGTTCAGACAGGCAAGCCAGTTGCGAACCAGAATCACTCTTTCGATGCCAGCGACGTCGATGAACGCAGTCTTCTGCGTCTTGTTGTTGAGCTGGACTCGCGCAATTGCGGACCTCCGAAGAGTTCATTGGACGAAGCTGACCAAGAGGAATTATCTCGTGCTCGAGGTGCTTCGCCAGTATTGGACTGTATCACTGTCAATACGGGGTCCAGCAAGTCGAGAAAATCCAAGAAAGCTAAAAATGGGACGACATCCTCGACGCCCGCCGAAGCCAGCCCATCGCACGAGGCTGGCCGGAAGTTCAAGAGGAAGCGAAAGCGAAGTGGCGATGCGTCTGAGGAAACGACCAGCAGGAAGCGAAGAAACAGTTCGGACCACGAGCAGGCCAGCGAAGCGTTGCCTGACAGCCAGACTACTCGGGCCGATGATGGTAAGCCCTCCATACCATGTACTATGGCCGAGACAGTAACTGACAGCCAACATAGGCGCTTCGCTTGGGCGATTCGGGATTTCTGGTGGAGAACGACAGAAAAATTCATCGCAAGAGTCTTCTCCCGCAAATGAGGGCGACATGGCGGCAGAGGCACAGCTCGAGGATTCTCATGGTGGTGCCGATACCTCCATAGATGAGCTCGAAGCCGTGAACTTGCAGATCGTGCAAGAAGCTTCGCAAAGTACTGAACAGGCCTACACAGCCGTGGAGGCTCCTGTTGCAGCTGAACAGGAGGCAACCGAGCTGCTAGCCAAGGCTCTTGAAGATAATGCCGACACGGAGGGGTCACCCGAAGCAGTGACAGAGGAGAACCTGGGAGATGCGACCAAGGACATCTCAATGGACCAGGAGGGAGTAACGTCAATGGAGAAGATCATGGAGGCCCTCAAAGCCGGCCTCACAGAACTCCGTACGGCGACACTATCACGCGATGATGCCAACAAGGTGGAAGATATGTTCATGGATTTCAAGAGGGAGCTTTATGGCGCCGAACTTCGCGGCCGCAAGTAAACGACATGAGAAGAGAAGCTCGCATCTTTAGATGAACCAGCGAGAGAAGGATACACTGCAAAAAGTCATGACTGGGTAACCATATTATGTATTCAAGGACGGATACCACATTGGCGAGGAGTTAAATGGTCTGCATGCTCAAGATATCATTTTCTAGGGCCTCTTTTTAATGTCTTCTTTTCTGGGCTACTTGTAGATTTAAAATGCGATGAGGTCGAGAAACCCTCTCCTATCAGAAGAAAGAATGCTTTAGCGTTTGCATATTTCTGGTGAATAGATTTCTGTGCACTGAGATCCTTTGACAATGGTAGCCCTGAAAATATTATGTTCGTAATAGCATCACTTCGATCGAAACGAATAATGCTGGGAAAAGACCATAGTATCGTCGCAGCAATATATCACCCGGACGTTGCTTGCTTCGCAAAGAAAGCAGATATAGCAACGAGAGCCCAATCTCCCAGCAAGAGACAACCTTGTATCCTTGAATGTCACTATCAGCACTGGGAACACGACTTGAGGTGCGAATGAGACTCACCAGGTGACACAGCCCTTCTCCATGAGAAAGTTGAGCAGCAGGATGGCAGCAAACAGGCTGACAATCTCAAACCCGTCAAACACCATTGTCATCTCATCGACGCCCATCCCCCAGGCGATGAGGACCGTTAGCGGTGTGATGAACAAGGCCGTCTGTAGACATTTGCCGATCGTGTAGGTCATGGTGTTGTCCAGCTGGTCTTCGATGGTATTGGCGATGGGTGAAAAGTCGCAGTTCGGAATGGGCAGAAGGATGAGACCGATGAAGGTGTGCGATAAGTTCGCCCCCGTGCTCAGGGCTTGGATGCTGTTGACTGTGTAGTCCACGCACAGGGCTAAGAGCGTCGAGGCAGTGAGAAACGTTGCCCAGGCCATGTATCCCGAGAGGGTGGCTTGTCTCTCCTCTATTTCTTCATCATCATCATCTGCGTTCTCGAGCCGCCTCAAGTTTGCCAATGCATGCTCTCCCTCGACATTCTTCAGTGCAACAGCTCCAGCGCCCACTGCGGTTCCAGCTTGTATTGCTGCGTCAATGCCGGGTGGGAGTTTCCTAAAGGGTTGTCTTTCTACTTTTTGTGATTCCTCCTTGAATATCTCAACGTGTGACTTGAATTGGTAGATGAGGTAGCACGCATAGAGACTGAGAAGGATGAACGCTGAGCCCCGAGACTGTTTCGGTATATCTTGTGGCTCTATCTGTCCAAGCAGCTTCGACGCCGTTGGGATGAGAAGACTCGTAGCTGCTAAGGAGAGAAGGTTTGCGCTCGTCTGAGCAACCGACAGATTGAAGTATTGAACCTGTCGTCCGATGCCCCCGGAGAGGATACTCAACCCTAGAATGAGAAGCAGGTTCGCGAGAAGTCCACCAATCAGGGAAGTCTGTAACAGTTCCGTCTGACGTGACCGCAGCAAGACAATCGACCCGACTAGCTGAACGAAATTGCTTTGAAAGCCAAACGAATTAGTCTCCGTCCTCGGAAGCTCGTGCCATGGATACCATACCTCGTGCAAATGTAAAGGAAACCCATGAAGAATGCCCCAACCCGGAAGCTGATCTCATCCAACCCCAACTGTGAGAGGAACCCAAGTGGTATCAGGGCGACAAAGTTCACGATAAAGGTTGGAACAGAGTCCCCCAGCGTGAAATGCAACGCAATTCCAGCGGGCACACAGGGGAATAGCAGCATCAGCCAAGAATCGAATAACACTCCTCGGATTTGGCTGGCAATAGTAAATGACACTTCTAACGCAGCAGCTGCCGCATTACTTTGAAGTGCAGGAGCTCGTCTTCTCGGCGGGAGAAGCGTAGCATCTGTTGTAGCAATTGGGTGTTCAGCTCGAGTTGTCCTCGTCGGGGCTGGAGGGAATGCGAAGTTCCACCGGTGCTTCCTTGACTCCCTCCTGGCAGCTGCCTTGAATTTTGTGAGATTGAAAGACCGGTAATCTTCTCGAGATGCCATTGCTGGTGCAGACCTCTGAATGGCGATTACTGATTAGGCACAAAGCTGTTGGGTCGAAAGGTATATGAGACTTCGAGGAGTGTTCGCGTCCAATACCTCAGAGGTCTGATCAAACTTGAGGTACTGAAGCGCTAATGGAGCAAAGGATGGGAAGGCTCGAGTGGCACTTGGAAGCGGTCAGATTCTGTCTTCAGCACAAGGCTGAGAGTCGAGACCACAGGCGAGATACCAGGTACCCATGAGGCACAGCCGCAGTAAGGTGCAATGGGTGGCCTATTTCGAATCACCACGTCAGAACATCATTGACATTATATTTGCGGTCAAGTGATGATCAGGTTTGCTATACTTAGTATAAAGTTTCCATTATTTTGAAAGTTATACACTTTTACTTGCCAAGGGTATCATCACCCTCAAAGATAGAACTACAATCATACTCCTCAATATCGGTTTGCCAACTTGGTTGGACAACATGCGTGCTGGATCGCGAAAAGGTTTTGCGCTGAGTGATTGGGGTTTTCTCGCTATGTCACGGTGACTATGACATGAGGGTTGATGGTTGTATGATATATTGGCCTGATATCAAACACAAGTATTAAGTACCTAGGTAAGTACAGTATCTAAAATTTAAATACAATTAGCAATATGGAGTTCCACTAAAGAAGAGTGATGGGGCAAAATGCAAAATGTCTGAGCGTAATGGCGACCAAAGTACTACATATTTTTCTGTTCATCGGGATTAGAACGTCTGTAATGCCATATCTTGGATTGACATTACATCAAAGCCATGAATAAGTCGTGGCAGAAGCACAGAGACAGATAGATATCAGACAAGCCGTCATCCTGGCAGATCAAAGTTATGCTGTGTCTCTTAATACTCCATGTCTACCCTATGTTGACCGTCCATGGGTGCATTATGTTTATATGTTTTAGTGTGCAGATAGGATACCCCGCTGTGGGTTTGTTCAAGCTTACGTCTGAGCAGATCAAACACGGAGAAGGACGTGTCTGGTGTTTGCATAACCCATAAACTTCAGGTGAGCCAATTTGTCTCGGACGACATTCCAGTACCCAAATGTCCGTGAAAATTTAAAGCACAAGATTCGAAAGTATTAAAACATCTGCTCCCGACTGATCAGCTCTCATCTGAGCTTCTACGGAGGGTTCCCCTGCCAGCCATACATCATATCGCATACCTAGCACTAAGGTAAACTACCGGACGGATTACCTAGAGCACTTGACTGAACGGGCCCCCGCCACTTCACCCCGCCGAACCTCAAACAACACCAAAACCCCACCATCGTCACAGCTGCGCCCAGAGAGCTCTCACATTTGGCCAACACTGCACCTTCCTAGTGCCGAGCCAGATAAATTGTCACAAACAAACGAGTTGCCTCATACTTTCTGTCTATTGTAACTCTGTCTACTGGAAGCTTGTTCCCGCCCACAGCATCCAAAAAAGACTTCCGAACTCCCGAAGCTTACCGAAGCTCCTACCCCCAAGTGTCGACGCAAGCCTTATTAAGAGCAACACGCATCTGTCCAAAATGGTCGACCGTCCTAACAAGCCCGCCGCTCTGGCGACCACTCCCGGCCTGCCCCCTTCCGCCCAGGTCAACATCACCCACGACAACAGCCGTGTCAGCGCCGTGCTTCCCTCGGGAGAGAGCATCGAGGTTCTGCTGTACGGTGCCACCGTTCTCAGCTGGAAGGACCGCGCAGGCAATGAGCGCCTCTGGCTGTCCAAGGGCGCCAAGCTCGACGGCAGCAAGGCCGTGAGGGGTGGCATTCCCTTGGTTTTTCCCGTGAGTTGCTGCCCCCTCCAGTTGCCCGACATTGAAAGAGCATATCCTATATCCAGAAGAGAGTACTTGTACTGACCATTCGTTTCTTCGCGTGACACAGGTCTTTGGCACAGCTCCCAACCACGCCGCCACCTCCAAGCTCCCACAACATGGCTTTGCCCGCAACTCGACCTGGGAATTTCTGGGCTCCTCAACCTCGGAGTCGACTGGAAAGTCGGACAACTCTGTCAAGCTCGACTTTGGCCTGAGCCAGAACAACCTCAGCGACGAGTCCAAGAAGCTGTGGCCCCACGCCTTCTCCCTGCAGTACAGCGTCACCCTTACCAGCGATAACCTCGCGACCGGGCTGGTCGTTACCAACCAGGGCGACCAGCCGTTCGAGGCCCAGATCCTCCTCCACACCTACCTGCGCGTCAATGACATCTCCAAGGTCTCCGTCACTGGCCTCGAGGATTCAGAGTACGTTGACAAGGTCGCCGGAGGCCCCGACCCCGTGAAGCAATCTGGTTCGATCAGTATTTCTAGCGAGGTCGATCGCGTCTACACCCCCAGCAAGGGTCCCTCTCACCCCGTCGACGTCATCGAGGATGGCGAGACCAAGTACAGCATTGTCCGCGACAACCTCGAGGACGTCGTGGTCTGGAACCCCTGGGTCGACAAGGCCAACAGCATTGGCGACTTTGAGCCCAAGGACGGCTACAAGAACATGATTTGTGTCGAGGCCGGTGCCGTCAAGGGATGGCAGAAGCTGGAGGCCGGCGATGCCTTCGAGGGCGCCCAGGTCATTTCAGTTTGACTTGGGAAGGGTTCAAGCAGAAGTGTCAGACTCTAGGCACTCTGAGCGGGTGGTTACCTCGATATACACATTGCATCGAGATACTGGCGGACAGGATGGCTCATATTGATGTGTAGATAGAAGAAGTATCAGAAGCCATGTTGGCAAGATGCTTCGCAAGCTAATGCAAAAAAAGGATCCACATCGCGACTTCTTTTAGATTGACTTCCGAGCCACGGGGATTTATCCTGTCAGAAATGACACCAGAACACGATATCTATAGTTCCAACATGCACACACGAAGTACACAAGCATCAGATGAATAAGTAGCGAAGACTTGACTGCCCCATGCTGAAAGTGCTGAAGCTTATGTCATTTCATATCCACAGAGTGACAAATGAATCAATTAGTGTGCCTAGACGATCTATCTATAGCAGATTCCTGGCTAAGTGTATATCCGCAACTTTTTTGGTCCCTTATAAATGAGAACGCCCACGCCCTGTGCTTTTATCAAAGAAATCAACTCCCTGCATCCTCCAAATGTAGACATCCTGAGTATATCATATTTGGGTCACTCGAATATCATGATGTCGCCCTGCTGCTACTGCTGGACATCGACCGCGCCGTCCACCTTCCTCTCGTTCAGGTAGTGGTCGGCAACGAGGAAGGCCATCTCGAGGGCCTGCTTCTCGTTGAGGCGCGGGTCGCAGTGGCTGGTGTAGTTGGTCGACAGGTCGCCCTCGTCGAGGTTCTGGCTGCCGCCCATGCACTCGGTCACGGCGTCGCCCGTCAGCTCGAGGTGCATGCCGCCCAGGTAGCTGCCCTCCTCGTCGTGGACGGCGAGGGTCTCCTGCAGCTCGGAGAAGATGTCGTCGAAGCGGCGCGTCTTGATGCCGCCGGCCACGGACCGGGTGTTGCCGTGCATGGGGTCGCACTGCCAGATGACGGTGCCGCGGTACTCGCTGCCCTCGACGGCGCGGATGTGCGCGGGCAGCAGCTCGCGCACCTTGCTGGCGCCGTAGCGCGTGATGAGCGTGATCTTGCCGACCTCGCGCGCCGGGTTGATGGTGCGCAGCAGCTCCAGCAGGTCCGACGTCGGCGTCGTGGGGCCGACCTTGATGCCGATGGGGTTGGCGATGCCCCGGAAGAACTCGACGTGGCCGTGGTCGATCTGGCGCGTGCGGTCGCCGATCCAGATGAAGTGCGCCGACGTGTCGTAGTACCGGTACGCCTGCTGCTCGCCCTCGGCCGGGTACCGCGGCACCGCCAGCAGCCGCGTCAGGGCCTGCTCGTACTCGAGCAGCAGGCCCTCGTGGCTCGTGTAGACGTCGACCGTCTCAAGGTTCCTGGCCTTGTCCGCGCCAATGGTCCGCATGAAGCGCAGGGCCTCGGTGATGAAGCTGACCGACTCAAAGTACTTGGCCCGGAGCTGCTCGTCCTGGACGTGGCCGAGCTCCCAGTTCAGAGGCCGGTGCAGGTCGGCGATGCCCGACGAGAGTGCTGCTCTTATGCAGTTCAACGTTGCTGCCGAGTAGCTGTAGGCCCTGGATTGAATTTGTCAGTACAAGTCGTTGCTGAGCGAGGGAAGGGTTGAGATCCATACTTTACGAGTCTCTGAGGATCCAATTCTCTCTCGCTGAGATCGAATCCGTTCAAGATGTCTCCTCGGAAGGAGGGCACCTGCTTTCCATCGACCGTCTCCATGGGGCTGGATCTGGGCTTGGCGTACTGGCCGGCCATGCGACCGATTCTCACGACCTTTCTGTTGGTGCCGCGGATCAGCACCAAACTCATCTGCAGCAGAAGCTTGAGCTTGGACTCGATGGCGTCCTGGTTGCAGTAGTCGAAGAGCTCGGCGCAGTCGCCGCCCTGCAGCAGGAAGGCCTTGCCCTCGGCGACCTCCTTGAGCGACTGCTTGAGCTTCTCGATCTCATGGGGGTGGACGATGGGGGGCAGCCGGTCCAGCTCGCCGGTCGCCTTGTGCAGCGCCTTGATGTCCGGGTACTCGGGACATTGCTTGATGGGCTTGGACCTCCAGGAGTCGGGCTTCCAGTCGCTAGCGACCTTGACCGGGATGTCTGCGTGCACGCCGTTTACGGACGCCATTTTTGGGGGTGAGGTTATCGTGAGGGTGAGACTGCAGTGGCGATACACTGGGGCGTGGTCTGCTGTAAAAGCAAAGCCGGTGTTTGCTTATGTAGTTGATGTTGTTACAGGAATCGAATGTTTTTCAATGTTTCGAGCTGTTCAATATCCACAAATGGTTGACAATTGATGTGTCGAAATAGTGTTTGGTACAATGTTCAAGAGTGTAAGTAATGACTGGTGTTCTTGAAAATCTTTCCTGGTGAGGTGGCCTGAATGTGCGGGTATTTATACAAATTTCAGACTGGCTTGGAGTGTACAATCACCGACGTACTTGGTCTCCTCGTTGTGCTGGAGTGTATGAACAAGAGGGATTTTTGAGGGAAAAGAGTTGTGTGATTCGAACACCAACGACGTATGACGGCCACCTTTCATATAACAAATCGATGAGTCAAAACGGGCTTGTATCGGTGGGAAATGATATGAGTATAAAGACCTTATTGCACATCTGCCCACAGGTTATGTCACTGCACCCACTGTAAGGCGCTGCGTAAAGGTCCCCGAGGTCCCTGTCCCCATTGAAGTGTGCCGTAAGTTTGGGCGCTCCAGGGCGGCAGAGGCCAAGGGTACCCCCGCCAAGGCTAGTAAGCTAGGTAGACCACCCACAGTAAGCCCCACTACGGGACGATCTCGAACTGCTTGGATTCCAAACCTCGAGGGTTAGCTTCGAGATCACTACCAGAGCTCGCACAGCTACCCAGCTACAGCCCTCATATCAACCTGCGTCAGCAGCAACCGTTCAGCGACCCAACAGTAACCCGGATTACGAGACCACGACCCCGGCCCTTTCCTCTCCCATCGATATCACATACGAGCCAACCAACGTCGCAATGGCCGAGCCTCAACCCCCCAACGTCGTCGAGGGCGCCACCGCGGGTGACGTGGAGGACGAAGTCCAGGCCAAGGCCAAGTCGGCAGAGGACCGCAAGGCCGCGGCTGCCATGTCGAGGCTCGACGCCAACGACGAAGGCTCCAGCTCCGCACAGGTCGACCAGGACGCCGCGAAAAAGGCGATGCAGAGCTTGGGAGGCGCGGCAGCGGCCAAGACCGAGGTCAAGAAGGTCAAGGTCGATGCTGCCGACGTCACGCTTTTGGTAGGTTTTCGGCCCGGACTTGTATTGGCGGAGGACGGATCGCCGTCGTAGAACAAAGGAGGATATGAGAATAATAGAGCTAATGCCGGTGCACCACCAGGTCAACGAGTTGGACCTGACCAAACCCAAGGCTACCGAGCTCCTGAAAGCTCATGAAGGCGATGCCGTACAAGCTATGAGGGCCTTTATTACTGCCCCGTAACAACTTGACCGGCTGCTCTGCGATGAGATCAGTAGTCCAGAATCCCACCAGAAGATCCCTGAGCTCTGAGATCACCATCACCTAGTCAAAAACCGACTTCACGAGCCAATGACCCGGATACGGTACAGGCGTACCCACGGCTAGAACCTTGGCAGAATGCCATATAACAGATACAGAAGCAACTTGATGAATTAGCGGCAAACTTGTAGGACCTCAAAAACCTGTGGATCTATAAGAAACTGTATCTCTAAATTCGTGTGCTTCCTATGCGGGTATCGTCTACATGTGTGAAGGGAAAAGTTCTGACATCGCCTAGACAGTCTCCAGGATCACATAAAGTGTGCTGCGCTGGCACACACTGGCTCCCACAATTCTGGATCGTCTCCCATGAACCCCCCGCCGCGCCCTCCACCGGGGCGTTTCCGGTCACGGCCTCCTCCGCCTGGAGGGCCGGGGCCTCGGTGAGGTGGACCCCCGTACGGGACGTAACCACCATAGCCGTCGTGCGGAGGTGGATAATGTGGGCCCGGAAATGTTCCGTTTCCCCTTCCAGGAGGACGTCGCCCGCCTGGAGGACCACCCAATTGCATCAGCGGCCACATGGGGATATAACAACGTTCATTCCATTGGCAGACTTCGGAGCACCCTGTGAACGCATCTTCCCAGCCCAGCCAGGATACAAGCTCTTCGAGGCCATCATTCCAGTTGCGGGCAACTTGTGCGTAACGCTCCCCCGGCTTCTCGGGAGACTCCAAGCTCCTGCCGGTTTCTCTGAAATCTGCAGCCCATAGTTCCTCAAGCTCGAATCCTATGGTCAACAAGACGGAACATATCGCACCATATGTCTCTTCTACAGCCCAACGTAGATCCTCCTCTTCGGGACTCAGCTTCAGGCCTTCGATAGGGGCTAACAAGCGGGTGTACCGGTAGCGACAACGCGCATAGGTCTGCGCATAGAGTTCGGACTCGGTGGACCATTGGCCTGATTCATAAGTCGTGGGATATTCCAGGAACGCGACATAGAAGGAATGACTCTGAGCTCTCAGTGTGGACACACAGGACTCGATGGCTGTTTCATTTTCAGCATACCGAGAGAAGGAGCCTAGAAGCTGTGTCATCTCTTTCAAGTGAGACCCAGTATTTTGGGTGATCTCGTTGCTGATATAAACCCAATCGGCTTCCGAACACTCGTGGCTGTCCTCCAGCAAGCTTTTCAACACACGCTCGGAGTTATTGCGCATCAGCAGAGCCTCCACGCCCGTCACGTCTTCGAGATGGTGGTAACGCCGACGTCTCCTGAGTTCGGCCAGCCCCGTCGTCCTATTCCCTCCGGGGCCTTCCCCCCTCCAGTGGCCCTGGGCCGTCAAGTTGTAGAGCTCTTGCTCGCCTTCGAGCCGCGTGCGGGTCAAATTCGCGAATCGTGGTGAGTAGTATGACATGATGCCGCAGTTACTGACTTTGGCCCGTATCTCACCAAGTCCGGGGCCCTGCCTCGACTTGCCGTAGTGATTTGTGGCGCTGGAGAACCAGCCCCAAGCTTGGGATCTCAAGAACGGCTCGCGGTCAATCTCCCATCGCCAATTCGGCGGCCTCGGTGGGTCAGTCGGATCCGTCGAGTGGTCTGTCCGCGTCGGCAATGGAGGCAACGGATAGTATGAACTCTCCTCCGGCCCTGCGTCGTTCCTGGCTGCTACCCGGCCAGCTTCCTTTTCCTTGGATAGCTGGGGCGCAGTGACGTTTAGGTGTGTGAGAAGGCGCATGCTGGGGCTCGTGAAATCACACCAGATCATCTCGAAGCCGGCGTTCATGCGGACGATGCCCTCGTAGCCCCATCCGTGACCCCGGAGACCCGACGACTCGAGCCAGTCGCAAAGCCCGGTCGCGCGGAGGTACTCGTTATACAAACCCCAGCCGTCATGCGGCGGGCCAGTGACGTTGCCAAAGACGTGCAGCATCTGGGTGTCCAGTTGTCCCAGACCCATCAGTGTGGCGGACTCGCCGTCGAAATATAATGCCTTGACGGGCTTGGTCGTCTGGTAGGTGAGCATGTGCGAGTTTCTCGTGCTGCCCATGATACCGTACGACATTTCACTGTTATCATGTCAGTATACTTGAAAATACATGAATACTTTATTTTCAGAGGAACGCACATGTCAAAAGCAAGCCATTCCGGACTGGGAGGCTCATCGCCATCGAGCCGGCCGTGGTAGAACAGGGTGTAAGGCGGGATCTCGCAGGGCACTATACTATGGCCGTTGGGGAAGAATGTGTTTCCCCATTGCTGCAGCAGCGAAGACACTGATGAAAACAGGTATGGTGCCGTGGACGAAAAGTTGAGTTTCCAGGGCGATGGATCCAGCCTGCCGTTGCTCTCTGAATGAGTATTGCCCAGCGGTATCTGTTGCTGCTCCGTCGCCACGGCGGTATCCAGGCAGTAGTTTAACAATAGAGTTGCCAACGCGGCTCCACTCCGTTTGAACGTCCACATCTCGGCATTGCCTATAGTTTCTCAACGACAAAAGTATACCAGGACTCTTCAACCAGTGGATAGTGTATTTGAATATTTCGAGATGAGAAGTCGTTATGCGTTCGTTCGCAAGAGCTGAAGCCTGAAAGCGATAAGGAAATGCACGGCTGACGCGGCCCCCCTTGCTGCGAAGGGTAAGCGCCGAAAAAGCACGAGCCACTTGGCCGCCGTCATGTCTCATGATGGATCATACAAGTGTTCCAGAATCCCGACACAGGTCATAGTTGACTATTGCTTGGGACTTATAGTTGTTTAATTCTCCGGCTGATGAACCAGAAACATTAAACTATATCTGCACTAATTCATAACTCCAAAACACACCGTCGAGCGCCTCGAATCGTCTCTTCTTCATTGGCTTCGCTGCAGGATTCCTTTGGGCTTCCCAAATGATATAGCCCCGAGTTCGAGGATGAGGTTCCACTAGTGACGTCCAAAGTCAAACACATCATCGCCAGATTCGCTTCTGTCCATGGGTCTGGCTTCTAAATCCAACCAAGATATCGCGGCTCAACCTGATCACCCTAAGCGGCTGTAGCAGCAACACAAACAGGATCAGCGCATAACTGGGAAGCCTGTACCACCCGTGGCTTCGCCAGAGGCTCGTGGATTTGTACCAGATTGGGACAAAGAAGAGCCATACGTATGCCCATCTCTCCAGAAAACCTCGCGGGATTGGAATGATGTGGCGCCACGTGGCCGATGGTGTCTTCTGCTTTATCCACTTTGTAGTGTCCAGTTCATAAAATTGTCTTGTCGTGCCGGGTCCGCTTCAAGTGAGGACATTCTTGAATCCCATGTATGCAGAGTTGATATCCGACTCCAGCTCTCTGGCCTGCTCTTCGCTCAACTCCTCGGTGGCTTTCATCTGGTTCAGCGTGATAAGCCACTGGATGATCTTGCCGCGGTTCTCAAAATCCCGATCCGTGACTTTGTTGACGCTTTGGATCACGTCCGTCAGGAGGGGGTGAAGCTGGTCTTTGGCGTGCAAGCCTAGTCTGAGGGCGTCCAGGAACGTGATGAATTCCTGGGTGGCCTCGAGAATGAGGGCGCCGGACTTGTTGCTGGTGGTGGCGGCTGGGGCCGGGGCGGCGCCGGCGGAAGCGTTCACGGCGGTCGACGGCATGCCGACCTTGAGACGCTCCGTCGCCCTCGGGACTTCGAGATCCCACTCGGCCTTGAACTCCTCCAGGCCCACGAAGCGCCTCGCCACGGTCTCGTCTGCCAGGATGGACTTGTACTGCTTGAGCGAGCGCTCGCAGATCTCCGTGTAGTCGGCCTCGGGGATGGCGTCTTTGAGAAAGGCCTTCTCGAGCTCATCGAGGGTGATGATGATGGAGAATATCTCGGCTAGCGAGTCTTGCACATCTCGCTCAGCTCGAGTCTCTGCTAGTTTGACTTCCTGAATGGGCTTGAGTGCACTATTCCAGAACGCCGGAGAGCTACGACAGACTCACCTCGTCTAAGTCAATGGTGGCCGATAGGTTTGTATTTGGCACATAACTGTGAGGGGTTGGTGCGTATGCTTGTCGCATCATGGTTTTTGGGATGGCGATTTTGTTTGGATTATAATTATAATTCTGTGCTCGTGCAATCCTTTGAACAGCTTAGCATAGACTCGAGTAACAGAAAGGATGTAGCTAACGAAATGTTGTGATGTTTAGAACTCAATGACAACCCATCCCTTTGGTTGGAGACAATAATGCGCGGCCTGGATCATGGTGGGGTGTCGGTCTGGTGGGTCTTGGGTACGTACCTCCACTAAGCTTATCATGGATTAGACGGGTCGGCGCGATAACGATAAGCCCAAAATTTTTGAACTTTTTTTGGGCAAGCCGCAGGCAATTGGAGAGAGCAGATCAACCTTCAGAGGGGCCCGTCAACCTTCAATTCGCAACACCATTTTAGAACCGTTCGCCGCTACAGCCAGCGACCGATTCACAAAATGGCCGGCGCAAAGAAGAACTTCAAGGCGACCAAGAAGTTCGAGACGAAACATCTCAAGGGTGTTCTCGACCAGAGAAAGTCGGCCGCCAAGATCAAGCAGCGCGTGCAAGTCAAGAACAAGAAGCAGGCAAGACGCGCCAGCGATGCCGAGTACCTCAAGGGCCCCGCCGAGGGCGAGGAGGCCAAGAAGCCCAAGGGCAAGTCCAAGACCGCAAACGTCGGCGAGATGAGCGTCGACGACTTCTTCGGCGGCGGTTTCGAGATCATCGACCAGAAGCAGCCCGGCAAGAAGGGCGACAAGAAGCTGGGCAAGCGAAAGCGGGACGAGCCTGTAGAGGACGACGACGAGAGCGGTTCCGAGCTGCCCTCGGACGTCGAGCAACAACATGCCGACGACGATAGCGACGATTCCGGCGACGAGGAAGAGGAGCCCGAGGTCGGCATGAGCAAAGAGGCCATGGATGCGCTGGCCAAGGATGATCCAGAATTCTACAAGTTCTTGCAAGAGAATGACCCGGAAGCTTTGGAGTTCGACAATGCCGATCTGGCCGAGGTGGACGACTTGAGCGCCGGCGAAGAGGAGCAGCCCAAGAAGAAGCGGAAGAAGGAGAAGAAGGTTGCCAAGAAGGAGGAATCCGAAGATGAGGAGGAGGAAGTGGACGGCAACGAGTTGACACAGGCTATGGTGGCAAAATGGAAGACTGCTCTTACCGAGACCTACTCTCTAAGAGCGGCAAGACAGGTTGTCCTGGCCTTCCGATCAGCGGCGCATCTCAACGAGACCGACGAGGAGAACCGAACTTCCCAGCGATACACGATTTCGAGTCCCGCGGCCTTCCACGACATTCTTATTGTCGCCCTGAAGCAGATCCCCGAGGTCCTCCAGCACCATGTTCCCATCAAGGAGACAGCGGGCGGCAAGGTGCAAGTGCCTACAGACTCCAAGAAGTTCAAGGTTCTTTCCCTGCTTCTGAAATCGTATACTTCCGCCATCTTGCACCTGCTCGGCACCTTGTCCGACGATGCCACCCTGAAGCTCACGCTGGCAGCGCTGGAGCCTCTTGTACCATATCTGTTGAGTTTCCGGAAACTCTTGAAGAACCTGATCAAGACGGTGGTCGACTTCTGGAGCCAATCTACGAGCAGCGATGCTACCCGCATCACAGCTTTCCTGGTCCTGCGAAGACTTGTTGTTCTTGGTGACAAGGGAATCCGCGAGGCTGTCCTGAAGGCCACCTACCAAGGCCTGATTGCCGGTTCGCGTGTTACCAATGCCAACACTGTTCAAGGCATCAACTTGATGAAGAACTCGGCAGCCGAGCTCTGGGGCATTGACCAGACCATTGGATACACGACCGCCTTCAGCTTCATCCGCCAACTGGCCATTCACCTGCGCAACAGCATTGTACACAACAAGAACGACGCGTACAGGAATATCTACAACTGGCAGTATGTGCACTCGTTAGATTTCTGGTCATATGTGCTGTCCGAGCACTGCAATTCTCTCAGGGAAAGCGAGATTGGAAAGGAGTCACAGCTCAAGCTGCTCGTCTATCCCCTGGTTCAGGTAACGCTGGGAGCCATGCGACTCATCCCGACCGCAATCTACTTCCCGCTGCGATTCCACTTGACCCGATCGCTCCTTCGTATCTCGAGATCGACTGGAACTTATATTCCCCTGGCTTCAGCTCTTCTGGAAGTCCTCAACTCGGCAGAGATGAGGAAGTCGCCCAAGCAATCGACGATCAAGGCCCTGGACTTTAGCGTCAACTACAAGGCACCAAAGACCTACCTCAGAACGAGGGTGTACCAGGACGGTGTCGGTGATCAGCTTATGGAGCTCTTCTCGGAGTATTTTGTGCTTTGGTCAACCAACATTGCCTTCCCAGAGTTTGCACTGCCCGTAATCATCATGCTGAAGAGATGGCTCAAGCAGTCGCGAAAGAAGACGGGGGGCAACAACAACAACAAGCTCCGGACGGGCCTTGTGCTCCTGGTGCAGAAGCTCGAGGCCAACACCAAGTTCATCGAGGGCAAGCGTGCCAAGGTCGACTTTGCCCCTCGGGACAGGGCGCAGGTGGACGCCTTCCTCAAGGACTTTGAGTGGGAAAACACGCCGATCGGCGCCTACGTCGTCGCCCAGAGGAAGGCGGGCGCGGAAAAGGCCAAGATGCTGGAGCAGGCCCGCAAGGAGGACGAGAAGAAGCGCAAGGAAGAGGAGCAAGAGGCGTTGCACGCCAACGGTGTCGCGGATGACGACGACGACGATGAAGATGAGGACGTCGATATGGATGACGAAGATGAGGACGAGGATGAAGATGAAGACTTGTCCGAAGAGGATGACGATGAGGATGAGGAGGATGAAGAAGACGAGGACTAGATTCGGGTTTTGCTTAGAGAGTACCAAGCACCACGTTGTCGAACTTTCGTGCTAGGCAGTAGATACCACAAAAGTCTGGTTCGTACAATAATTGCAATTTCATTCAGGTTACTTCTGGTATATTTTGAACATCTATGGACAGTGACGCATCAAAATAGCGAGGCTTTCCCTGTCGCCTTCAGTGTTGTCATTCGGTCGCTCCTCGTTTGATCGATACCTGTCTGCGCGGAAGGCAATGATCGGAAACCCGAGACTCCTGTTTCCCGCCATCCGTTGCACCAGGTCCCAGCGTGAGGGAGCCCTGCTGGGCGCGTGTCTGCACGCCGGCCTCTCGAACTCGCGCCTGATGTTCATCATGGTGTCGTGGTTGGCGAACAGCCGGTCGCACCGCAGCGAGCACCACCGGCCCTCGGCCTCGCTGAGGCCGCCGTACTGGAAGAACAGGTTGGTCTCGGGCGGCCCGCAGAGGTACTCGAAGAAGTACTTGAGGCTCACGGGCTTCTTGACGACGGCGTCGTACCCGGCGGCGAGGTACGGCGGCATCTCCGAGGCCGTCTCCCAGGACTGCAGGACGGACTGCGCCGCGAGGCCGACGATGGCGGCCCGCCTGATGCCGTGGGACTCCTCGAAGTGCCGGATCTCTCTGGTGGCCCGGCGGCCGTCCATGATGGGCATGGAAACCTCTGTTCATTTGTCTTAGCCGAGGGGCAATCAGCGATGACGCAAGAAACGGAGACGCAAACCCATTAAAATGGACCGGAATCGACCTGGCTCCTTTTGATATGCCTTGACTGCTTCCAGGCCATTTTCGACGCATACGACGGGTTGATATAATACTGCACAAAATCTGCGATATATCTATATGGGTTCAGCCTCGGTATTTCAAACCTGAACATTTCTCAAAGACCAAAATAAAATTGTTTGTGGCAAGTAAAACTCAAGAAAAAGGCTGTCTCCGCACCTGGCGTTGGATACTGCTGTCCACCGCGATGAGAAGGGTCATCCCCTCGGGCTCATCAGATGAGGCTCCGGCGCCGTTCGCGCTTGAACCGACGCTATGCAAGTCCATAATGTCAAAGACGGGACGTTTTTCTCTAGCTCTCTTTTACTGTATTTTCAGGAGAAGAGAGCGAACTTTCCCGCTTGATCAGGCGACATTTGAGCAGACGGAATTTGAGTCCGGCTTGGGGATTCCAGCCTGACGGTGATGGGTGGGTTAGGTGTTGTTAAAGGGAAGTAAGTTGGTTCGGCTGGATCCCGACTTAAGCGCCCGAGAACGGGTAGGTAGTATGTAAGAAGCAAACAGACCATATGCGGGTCCCACCTAATATTGACCAAAGACCGCAGCCGAGTGGATGATAAAGTCGGCTGTCAACTCGCGATTATAGTCATTCGGACTGACATATCACAAACATTGACGCAGTGTATATCATGGTGCATATGTACCATGACGACGCAAGAATACTACATGCAGTGCACAACACTTGGCAGGCGAGGCAGGCAGCTAAATAGGCTTGTCCAGACTCCAAATAAGATAGTTTTCTGTCCCTTGGAAAAAGAAAACCTCGATTATAATGCAGATTTCCATTCATCACAAGGTCAGCCGGAATTTCAAAATGTCCCTCTGGGCGATCTCTTCCTTCTTGGCCTCCAACTCTTGCATATCCCATGCAACGCTGACGAAACGACCTCCGAGCCACGGCCGATGCTCTTTTCCAAGCCACATGATCGTGTCACCGGCCAACTCGGGCGTATCAGTCAACCAAGAATGTGTTTCCGTGGGCACTGTAAAACGTCAACATGATGATTTTCTTTTCTTAAATGTTTGGTTACGTCGGCTTACTGTTGCTCGACAGCTCCGTCATGATGCTGCCAGGGTGGATGGCAAAACAGACCAGACCCTGCTCACCGTACTCACTGTTGATGAACTCGGCGAGCCGGCAAACCTAGCAAATATCAGTACGAGAGAAAGGAGGCGGGCTTGTTTGTAGAATGTGAGACTCACCGCAAGTTTGGTAGTCTGGTAGCCCGATGCGCCTTGCCAGTGGACAACGGCTCCGTAAGACGACGTGAGGATGTTGGTCTTCAGATGTCCCTTGAGCAACAGAGGGATGAAATATTTCGAGCAGAGGTATGTGCCCTTGATATTGATGTCCCACGTTTTCCACCTGTCGTGAGACTTGGTCAGCATGGGGAAATTCGTGGAACATAGTTGCATTAACAGTGGTCAACAATTCGTAAATGGGATATATATGGAACTAGAACGTAAAGATGAACTTGACTTACCATTCGGTAGGGTCGGATTCAGCCAGAGGCTGGAAATTTTCGAGATAGCCGGCATTGTTGATCAGGACGTCAAGGGCGCCCCCGAACTCCCGGGCGACCAGCTCGGCCGCGGCCCGAACGCTGTCCTCGGATGTCACGTCGACTTTGATCCTGACGACCTGGGGCGCCTGCTTTGGGTCCGCCGCCTCGAGAATCTCCCGCTCGAGGGACGACAGGTCCGACCGGGCGGCGATGGCAATCTTGCTGCAACCGGCCGCAGCGTAACTTAGCGCCGTCGCTCGTCCGATGCCCTTGGAGGCGCCGCTGATGAAGACGGATCTTCCGGACAGATCCGCGTGCTTGGGGGATATGAAGTCGTACGTGTCCGCGTGCGTAGTCTTGGTAAAGGCCTGAGCCGCCTTGAGGTTGTCGAAGCAAGACATGATTTAGATATTTTAGAAGACGGCACACTAGTCACGGTTCTGTATTCGACGAGGAGATCTTCTGACGACCCAAAATGGTATTCTACTCATGGCTACCTAATATATATAATCATACTTATATCATACTTGCTTATGTGTGATTCGTACGTGGTGTCATGTGGGGTTGGACATGATGCTTTCTTGCTACATCCGCTATGACGTCCAGGCGGTTTTAACGGGTTTAACTTGTCGTTCCACAATTCTGTAGTTTTGCAGGTTTAGGCTTTCTGTCCATTTCATTGAACATTTCCATACTAGATGTCGTACTTTACTCGATCGGGATAATTTTATCTCCGAGCAGTATCCCAAAGAATGGACCCTTAGATGGATATGTTCGGGTCTAGTAACACTGACGGTCGTGACTTTTCCAGATACGAATTTGTGTCAAAACCTACGCCCTTCTTATGACATTACGCCTCAGCCTCGGGAACTCTATATGATCAGTTGGTGTCCCCAGCTCGAAGACTGGTGTCCACGTCTTTAAAGATGACCACATTGCGAGAGCTTTGCGTATGATCTAGTGAGCAGATGGAAGTGAATACTCAAGATCATGTCTCATATGCCACAGACCGCTAGTCGACAAGTGCTTATTATATCATTCGGACTTTTGAGGAGTTAAGGTTCGATTATGCCGATAGAACAGTAGCCCCAACCTAGTATCATAAACAAATGGTGATAATAAGCAATGCTTGGCATCGGCTTTGTCATTGAGTCAAGGACATTGGCTGTGTGGATTCTTGGGGATCGTCGGGTTTGGTGACTGTCATGATATAAATAAACATGTGCCTATCATGAGACTTGGGCTGTGATCAATCTTTTGTCCGGAGTCAACAGAAGTCATCTCAGGTTTACGGTGGCATACGAATAAAGCTTGGCTGGCTTTACTTTCTCTCACGTTGACTGATCCCACTTGCTATGAATTCTCGAGCTTCATGCTAGCAAATCAGGAGATTCCTCAACAAAATTCTGCAACAACCCTTCGCCCTCGTCAGTCAGTGTACCGGATTTGACCTGTCCTATATTCCCTTCGAAAAGAACATGATAACCATCGTAATGATTGTTATACAGATTGTTTAAGATCTTCAGCGGTCCTATGTAGGCCGGTCATATCACCACCGACGTGGCGCAACTAAATGCGGCAACTTCAAGCCATATACACCTCAACAGCCATTCTGGAAACATTCTGACCTGAAACAGACCTGAAGTCCACCCTGTGTAAACCCAAATTCTGCGTCCTTTATAAGTCAAAGTAAAGCAGACCCTATTACCAACTCCACGAACCACAGGACACAGTGGTGTAGTGGTAGAAGCGCTCCGTTCCTAGAAAACTCTCTCCCTCTGGCTGAGGCCGCCCCCACCCAGACAATTATTTTTGCAGTTCGAATACCGCTCGGCCCTGTTTGGAATAATTATTCTTCTCAGATATCACCATAATGATCTCGACTGCGTGAGAACGGTGTATATCTAGTGACACAGCAATGCTCCTGAAGATTGATATCTTCTTTCTATAAATCAGAGAATCGACGGTAAACGTATCCAAGTATTGACATCACGTAAGAAGCATTCATGAGCCATACAAACCACATGGCCAATGACAGTGGTCTAGTCTAGTTGATCATAATAAATAAATATTTATAGCCAACTAGCCAAGTGTTGCGGTCGTGTCAAAGATAAGATAATGAAGTCTCGTGGCTAGAGAACAGGTTGCTTGCATAAAGTACAATTATGGTTATTGCTCTCAAGCCACGATTGTATTTTTAACACAAAATTTCATGAGGTATATCTGACCTCGCCATGGTTCGTCATGACAATATCAGTTCATCATCGATATGGAAACACGAAAGGTCTGCCTGGTAACTCCATCATCGATCAATGTCTTGAAGACAAAAATGTGCAAGAAACTAGATGTTCACTACCTGCTTGTTGATTTCACTTGATCTCTGTCAGCAGTTCTTAGTCTCATCAGTGTTTTTCTTGGCTGTTCGTAGTCTCATAGTCAAAAAAGGCCATTGCAAAGGGTACTCTCTAGTGACAATGACAAATGAAATTGCCGTAGGAGGATCGTGGGAAGGATATGGCCGATACCAAGTGCAAGAGTATGTATAATTCAGCGCTTCACAAAATGCCGTACCAAAACATTCCGTGTACTCTATACAGTATAGACCTTGCAAGAGGCCTTGCTGCTTCAAGTGCATCATGACAATTACATGCCCCTTCAGTGGTATTGGGTGGATACTTGCCAAACAAGCGTCTGAGACTGATCAATCAATCAAAGAGAAATATGGGTTGTTTCTCATGAATGCCAAACTGCTGCTGTATGCGAAAGAACAAATAATAGCGCATGTGTATGTGTGATAGAATTATGATACCGATGGCCTCAGCCGGAGGTCTCCCTTGGGGATGCCCCGGCCGCCTAGCCGACAGGCATTTAGGCTAAATAGAATTACCACCGGGGGGAGCCGATCAAGCACCAAGCAAGCCAAGACGATTGAGCATTGATCCACAACCAGGGCGCCGCCCGCCTCTAAGCAGTCAGGACTACCGAAATGTATACAAGATTCCGTGCAGAACGACTGTGCTAGTATGTCGTTGACACCCTTGGTCGTTACGTCTAGACAAGCGAATGATGACCCATAGACATCCAACTCCATTCCAGAGCAAGCGCTCGAAACAGGTCGGCCCAGGCTGGCCCCAAAGGTTGTTTCCGTGACATGAGGCTCTGATTCGTGCGTTTATACTCGCCTTTGGAAACCAGCTTCGCCTCAGATGGGCCCGCCGACAAAACATGGATGTCCAAGCCGCAACAAAATATATGAGATTAGTCTCGTGAACATTTGCTCAGCAGCCAATCGACTAATCTCTCTTCCTCTTCTGTGCCTTTTCCGGGTCTACTTTGGTAACCACCGAAGTCCCTCTTGCATGACTGAAGCGCCGCATACAGACGGGAACCCCTCTCTTGTATAAACTACCGTGATCCGTTACTACGACATGTATAAGAAGAGCTTCATCCCACGCGTGAGCCGCGCCTTATTACTTCCGTCACGAACTCTTTACTCCAAATCTATTACTACAAGAGCTCCTCCTCAAGTTCGGAGCTTTTCTCGTCGACACAATAACAACATTGCCATCTCAACAAACATAGAACAGAGACGCTACAGCCACAACAACATGACGGGATCGACCATCAAGCTCAGCAGCGGCTATGACAGTTGGTGATTCCCGAGCGGACTTCCAAGACATCCAATCGCTGACTCGAATATCTTATAGTGCCCCAGGTGGGCTTTGGGCTGTGGAAGGTGGACAACAAGATATGCGCCGACACCGTCTACAATGCCATCAAGGCGGGCTACAGACTGCTTGATGGAGCCTGCGGTAAGTCAGACGGGGACAAACCCGTATCCCATTCTGCCCACTTCCAACAACATCTTGCCCTGCCGTTCCTCTTCATTCATAATTTTCACTCCACCACAACTGCCTTACAGTGATGACGCCAAGACTTTGCAAAAAAGTCTCGACGGTTTATCGTTTGGATCATCCCCCCTCTGTCAAAGCAATCAAGCATTACCCCGCGATCGAGGGCCCTGATTAACCGGAGAGACGGTCTCATACCCTATTGGCGCCCCAGTGGTCCCGCCAAGCTCTATAATGACCGGGGGTTGATATATACTACACGGGCCTCAGTATAGTCGGACTTGGTCATATCTACGACACCGGATTGAAATCGTCGTTCAGTGTAATTTATTTTTACTGACGTTGTACCTTCTTCCACGCAGACTACGGCAACGAGAAGGAGTGCGGCGAGGGCGTGGCCCGCGCGCTCAAGGAGGGCCTGGTGAAGCGCGAGGAGCTCTTCATCGTGTCCAAGCTGTGGCCGACGTTCAACGACCCGGAGCAGGTCGAGCCCGTGGTGCGGCGGCAGCTGGCCGACTGGGGCGTCGACTACTTCGACCTGTACCTGATCCACTTCCCGGGCGCGCTCAAGCACGTCGACCCGGCGACGCGGTACCCGCCCGGCTGGCACTACGACGGCAAGTCGCAGATCGTCAAGTCCAAGACCACCATCCAGGACACCTGGCGCGCCGTCGAGGGCCTCGTCGACGCCGGCCTGGCCCGCAGCATCGGCATCTCCAACTTCCAGGCCCAGCTGATTTACGACATGCTGCGGTACGCGCGCATCCCGCCGGCGACGCTGCAGATCGAGCACCACCCGTACCTGGTGCAGCAGGAGCTGCTGAACCTGGCCAAGGAGGAGAACATTGCCGTGACGGCCTACAGCTCCTTCGGCCCGGCCAGCTTCCTCGAGTTCGGGTTCAAGCACGCCGAGGCGCTGGTCCCGCTGCTCAAGGACGACGTCATTACGGGCATCGCCACGAAGCACGGCAAGGAGCCCTCGCAGGTCCTGCTCCGCTGGGCCACGCAGCGCGGCCTGGCCGTCATCCCCAAGACAAGCCGCGCCGAGATCCTCGCCCAGAACCTCGACGTCAACAGCTTCGATCTCGACCAGGAGGACATTGACAAGATCTCCGCCAAGGACTCTGGCATCCGCTTCAACCAGCCGTCGAATGTAAGCAAGTCCCTTTTCCATGCCAAAAATCACATGTATACTGACCACAAGTCTCCAAATAGTACTTCTCCACCCAAAAGATGTGGATCTTTGGTTGAAATAGCGATAATGCAAACGCATCGGAGTAGGATTCTTCGTATTTAGTGGTGAGCTTTGACTGAACACTTAGTTCCATCAAGGGCACCTGAAGTAGAACAATAATGTTACGCCGACACCGAATGGCCCCAGATACAGTACACATGATTGGAACACGAGAATGTATAGATGATGCGACGCCTGGCGTGGGCCGGGCCTGTCATTGAGTTGAACTGTCAATCTAACCTTTCTAACCCCATCATGGCGTGTACATATGCACCATGTCAAAGATGGTGGTTCAAAGTTATCCCCCAAACGCCTGGCTATGCATGAAGAAATGGTTTCCTGCTTGAGATCAATGATGCTATTGGATCATGAAGTCCTGACAAATGCTACAGGATGGATCAGTTTCTGTCATCACTTATGAATAAGACGTACAGGATAGTACTTACTGGCATCGATTTGCTGCAACTGCGGTAGTGCGAGGCGGACCTTGTTCCTGTATAGTGCCGGTTGCCGCAGCTGCAGGGGGTTTCCTTCCAGGTAGACCGTCATCAGGTTCTCCTTGTCCTTGAGCGTGCGCTCGACATCAGCAAAGTCGCCGATCTGGTTGTAGCTGGCCCAGAACTCCTCAATCTCCTTGAGGTCTTCGAGCCCTTTGAGGCTTTGGATCATGTTGTTGGACACATCCAGAATCTTCAGGTTAGGGTTGCCGTCGAGGCCCTCCAAGCTCTCCAGCGCATTGTGTGAGATGTATAGTTCTTCGAGCTGCGGCGCTTGGCGGAGAGGCGTCAGGTCCTTTATTCTGTTGGACTGGATGCTGAGTAATCTGAGCTTGGGAAGCCCTGACAAGCCCTTGATTTCGGTGATCTTGTTCTTGGCCAGCCACAGCTCTTCCAGGTTCTTGAGGTTGTCGAGGTTCTTGATCTCCCTGATTCTGTTCGATCCCAGCTCAACCTGGCGCAGGTTCACCAGCGTGTCCAAACCCTCAATCTTGCTGATCTTGTTTGCCACGAAGAACAAGTCCTTGAGCTTTGTCAGGTGTTCAATATGCTTGATGTGCTTGATCTTGTTGAAGCTGAGGTCCAGCGTGGTAAGGTTGGTGAGATCTTCCAGGCCCCGAATGTGTGCGATCAGGTTGTCGTAGAAATCTAGCTCCTCGAGGGTTGGGCCAAGCGAGGATATACCCTCGATGTTCTGGACGAGGTTCTGTCGGAGACACAGCCGAGTCACATGTTTGAAGCGTTCCAGATGTAAAGCAGGAATGTTTCCAATCCGTGATTGTATGAGCGCAATGTCCTCCGTCTCGGGGTCTTCGTCGTTGAGCAGGTCTAGCAAACGGGTCGTATTAGTCACCAGGCAGCAGCTAGCCTATTCACGTTGCCCTTCCTTACCTTCGTCGGCGGCCACTTCTTCGCCCGGCAAAACGTTCTCGTCGTCCGAGTACTCGGGATCCGACAGGGCCTCTGGATTCTGTAGGAGAGCGCCGCGATCTACACGGAGCTTGCCATCCCAGCCTTTGCTGTCGGTCAGGGCCGGGGTGTCGTCGCCTTCAGCGCGCGGTGAGTGAGCCTCATCCTCGACCAATTCAATGTGGCGGCCGGGCGACTGCGGAACGTTTTCTTCGGTGGTTGCAGGCATGGCGGCACGGGTTGATGGTCGGTCTCGGGTGGGTATCGTCGATCTTTCTTGCGGGTTCTGTACTATTTGCAAAGGGCGATGAAGGGAGGAGAAAGGAATGTATGTTTTGGAAGCCAGAACTTGGTTTTTGCTCCAGTCTCGATGTGACCTGATAACTTGTCGCTTGACGCGGGGCACTGTGTGATTACCTGCATCTGGTTCGAAATGCAGGGTTTCTGGCGCCGGACCAGTGGGGGAGAAACGTCAATTAGCGGGGTGCATTACCAAGTGTCCAGCCCGCTACGGATCAGACGATGAGTGCCCTCGGCGCCCAAAGTACCCAAAACAATGACGGCGACGCCGCCTGGAATTTTGGATTTCCTCGCCAGAAGCGCACCGTTGCCTCGGGTTGAACCTTTAGGTTCTGGGCTTGAAACTTCTAGGTTAGCGCAATTCGAAATGCAGGAAGAATCCCATTAGTATTTCATCGCGATCAGGGGTCTTTTTTTGGGCTATGACTGGCTCGTGAGATTCCGAGCTGCTACACACCACTCATTATCACACCATACAGAGAGCGACTGATGCCGACTCCATAAAAAATCGGAAACTCGGGATACTGCTGGCTATCAGAAGCCTCAACGACGCCGCCAAGCATCGGGCAAGGTGCCCAATCGTTCAAGATGCTTCACCAGTCTTGAGCTCGCGCTCCCTGATAAGACAGAAGACCACTTCAAGCCCTCCAAAAATGTACTCGGCCCGCCGCGCTGCAACAGCGCTGGGCACGAAGACCGTTCAATCACGGCGCACCACGCCTCCTCGCATCGCGACGCATGCGTCCATATGCGGCAACAGGAGACACTTTCACATCGAGGGTCTGGCGCTCGCCCCATTCGTCTTTGGCGGCCTGTTCGTCGGTCTCTGGACGTGGAAGTGCTGTATGATGGTCGTATTCCAGAACAAGATCATCTACATGCCCGGTCTCCCGCCCAATGCGCGCTCCGAGAAGATCGAGGACTATGCCGACCGGTGCGCCGGCGTCCGCTGGCGGGAGGAGAGAATCCGTGCGGCCGACGGTAAAGATCTTGCTCTCTGCGTCGCCGATGTTGAGGCTGGCCGCGGTGCTGGCATTGTCGAAAAGAAGAGACCGGGCGTGCAAATCTACATTTTGTATTTTCAGGGTAATGCATCGTCGATTCCACCGCGGCTTCCTGACCTCTCTTCAACTCTGGCCATACTGAAGAGAAATTTGCATCATGACTCGAGAAGTATAAGATTAAAATTTGTCTGCCTGAGCTATCGCGGCTATTGGGCTTCCAAGGGCCGGCCCACGGAAAAGGGGATCAGGCTCGATTCTGTTGCAGCTCTAGACTGGATATCACAGCAGCATTCAAAGGGAGGAGATAGGGAGGACCAAGCCTTGGACGTCCCAGCTGATGAGAACGGCAAGCTTGTTCTTTGGGGTCAATCCATTGGCGCCGGTGTGGCCACAAATTTGGCTGCCGAGGCTTCGATGCCACGGGGTCTAAATTTCGACTCTATGATCCTCGAAACGCCTTTCACGTCCATCCGCGCCATGCTCGAGGTATTGTATCCACAGAAATGGCTCCCGTATAAATATCTCTGGCCGTTCCTGCGCAACCAACTTGATAGCTGGAAGAACCTGGGTCTGATATCAAAGAGACATTGCGCGGGCAAGACTCGGCCAAGGATTCTCATCCTCGAGGCAGCCAAGGATGAACTTGTACCAGTGGCATTAAGCCAGAAACTATACGACCGGGCTCAGGCTCTCGAAATACCAGTTGAAAGAAAAGCCGTTGGGGGTGCATTTCACAATGATACCATGTTTCGGGCCGAGGGGCGAAAGCATGTTGCCGATTTCCTTGTGGAACGAATTCATGGATATCGTGGTACAGAGAAGTAAAAAGGTGACAGATGAGCAGTCAGACTATACTGTCTAGGTAGTTTGGCCACTGGCCCTAAAACGTGTAGATAGACACGTCCCCTCAAGGAGTATACTTTTATGCAATCTCACGAACTTCATAGCATTTCTCTCATAAGAACACATTGGCTGGACAGGAGATTCCAAGTTCAAATGCTAGAAGAATTGGGTATTTTGCTGACTGGATGCCCGGGAAATAGAACGGCAGCATCGACAACTCACGATAAACGGGTAGATACAAGCATTGGTCTGACCGCTGGGTTATCGTCTACCTTTCTGGAATCAGGAGTGCCTGTAATCTGAAGCCCTATAGCGCAATGTGTGAGCATGTATGAAAACAAAGCCAATAGGGAAAAATATATACTCACGTCAAACGAAGCCCTGACTCTCTTCACGCCGTCCTTGGCGGCCGACTTCAACGCCATCACGGTCAGAGCTTCCGGCCGGCCGGCCCAGTTGAGATATTCAGACACCACCCCCTTTCCTTCAGCCAAGGCCAGGGCCCTGAACCCGCACTCGTCGGTGGCGCAGTGGAAGCCGGCCAGGCAGCCGCTCGGGACCGGCAGGTATTCCTCCGAGCTGCGCATCACATACCCGAGCTCCACGCCGTCGTCGTCCGTGTCCCTGTCAAACATGAACCGCAGGCCCGTGACGTACCGCGACCCGAAGAAGTCGATAAACGACACCCGGACACCCGCCACGCGCGCCCCCGCCGGGAACTGCACCTCGGCGCGGTGCACGACCCTCCGGATCTCGCCAAACACCATGGGCGCCTGCAGCTTGGCGGTGCGGCAGATGGTCCAGTCGGCCTCGAGGTCGCCGCCGCCGCCGCCGCCGGTCCAGCGCCAGTCGGGCCCGCCGCGGAGCTCGCTCGCGGCGCGCACGCGGTCCATGGCCTCGGCCAGGGGCCAGATGGTCGAGGTCCACAGGCGCAGGCGGTTGCGCTCGCCGAGGCAGACGCGGTTGTACTTGAGGCGCACCTTGTGCTGCCAGTACAGCCGGCGCCAGTCGGTGCCGCGCACGTCGGCCGCCGGCAGCAGGAACCCGTCGAAGAAGGCGCCCATCTCGCGCCCCGGCCAGAACCGCGACTGAAAGAAGGGCTGCGCCAGCGGCGTCGAGGCCAGCGCCCGCGACGCGAGCCGCGCGGCCGCCGCCGATGCCGAGCCCATGTAGCACAGCAGCATCTCCTTGAGCTCGAGCGGCAGCGCGGCGAACGGATCCCTCGATCCCGGCCTGCCGACCCCCGAAATTTCGCGGCCTGGCTCTCCTACCACGCCGCCTCCTCCCGCATCCGCTGACGGGGTCACGATGCGGTTCTGCAGGACCAGCTTCTCGAGGTCCGGGACCCGGAACGGATTCGAAAAGGTGCTCGGGATGACCAGGTTGCTGTTGCGGCCGAGCAGCACAAAGTGCTCGCCCCGTGCCTGGTCGCGCATGGTGCCCATGTACAGGCCGCCGTAGTTGTGGCCCCAGTTGGGCAGCTCGCTGCCGCAGGGGACGGAGCAGAGGATGCGCCAGATGGTGGGGATGTCGACCTCGCGCGGCTTGACGGCCTGCTCCAGCACGGACCAGCACGCCTCGTGGAAGAGGAAGCCCCAGGCGTAGTCGAGCTGCTCGTGGGCCGGGACACCTGGGCCGGGGGCCTTGATGTCGCGGATCCGCACGAGCTCCGGGGGCGGAGGCCGTAGTAGCGGCGCGGGGCCGGGCTGCTGCTGCTGCTCGCCGCCCGAGACATCATCATCGTGGTCGTCCCAGCGCTGGTCCGCGCGCGCCGGCACGTAGTTGTCCTCGCGGTCGTGTCTGTGGAAGCCGACGCCGGACAGCCGCGGCGGTTCGTGCGAGTCCAGCGGGCCGACGGCGTAGACGGCCCGGTAGTAGGGCGACCAGACGTTGTTGGGGTCGGCGCTGAAGTGCGGCGAGACGAAGCCGCAGAAACCACAGGTGAGCTTGCTGATGGGCAGCAGCTGGGGGTTCACAGCCGCCGCCATTTGAGTCGGCGCCGCAGAATTTTTCTCTCTCTTTCCTCTGGCTCACGGAAGGGGCGAGGCTGTCGGTCTCGATTCTCGACTCGAGTACTCTGTGCGCTCTTCTGCCCTATTCTCCTTGCCTGTCTGTCGGCTGGTACCTTTTCGAGCATGCAACTAAGAGCGGCATGTAGAATGGCACATCTGTATGTGATCAGGTCATGTTGCCAAGTTGCCTGAGTTCGCCAAACCTGCACCGCCACCCTGAGTTGCGGCGTTGCGTCTTGTGCCGGTTTATTGTGGTAAATGGCGGATGTGCAGTAATGAACGGGTGCAATCCCAATGCAGCGCCAGGCCAGTCGGTGCCTCGCGCAGGCCCCGAGATTTCCACTCCGTGGCGGCACTGGTGGGGATCGGCTCTGGTATGAGTGAATCGGGTCCACTAATAGGCATTTCTACCTACGGTGTACACATTATGTGATGCATCATATTTTATTTCCATACCGACGACGATTTGGATACCTACCTGGGAACATACCGCAATTTACATCGTGACGATCTTTCCTGTTACTCTTGGGAACTTGCGTCGATTTCATCTCAACAACAACCAGTCAGTCATGTCATTTGGAGAGAAGTTAGTCAGCCGGGACGAAGTGGCAGCTCATCCGAGGGTGGCGTCATATATAGATGCTTTTGAGCTCATGCGGGTTGGTTGCTGCAAGACTGCGACACTTCAGGTTACAAAACCATGGCACTGGTATTGCTATATGCACAGCCGCCTATTGGTTCGAGCTGTCACAGCAAGTATCTGGGCATCATCCGATGTCATTCGATTCAAGACTTCCCATGAAGCGATGAACCAATTCTCCCCCTGTTCTGGTATATATGAAGACATAATCATAGGAGCAGTTTCAGAAAAAAGACGTTTAACTAAACATTGTTCGAGATTCGTGAGAAGACTAAAGATCTGTAGATAGATTTTGACACAAGGAACGCTTGAAAGTAAATACTGTGATTCTAGTCGCCCATGGACTAAGCAATAACCCGTGTCCCTCGAAATTGAAATGATTGTAGCACATGTGCTTTCGGGATGCAACTATACAGATGTGTCCACAGAAAGAAACCCTATAGTTGGAATGACAAGGTAATGGTCAGGTTTCTTCCTCGATTCGTCCCCGGATCAAGTCCCATGACGTCCAACTTCAGCCATGTGCTTCGTCTCATTATAGTATGAGCGCTTTCAAATGGGTATATGCAACAATATCGCAACCATGAAATAATATACGCACGTCTAGAAGTGTTCCTTCCAGAATCGGAATTGGACCTCCCGTACTGTTGCAGCCTTGGCAGCCTTTTGGATATCGCGTGCTAGAACACAAAAAGTTAGTGCTGGTCATACAAATCATGAAAGAGGATTACTCACCTGCTGCAGAGGGACCACAGAAGTAGACACCGACTGTGTTCTGCATGCTGCCCTCCAAGCCACTGATGTAGGTGCGGTCCAAGATACCATCACGCATAGTCTCAAACAGTCGTCGGAAGTCAGGTCGACCAAACTGGGTGCGGGCCTTGAGTTCGGTCAATGGGTCGACTTCAGCACCGACCGAGTTGAGCACAATGTTCTGAGTCGTGTCCATGTCCAGCTTTTGCGTCAGATACGTGTGAATCTTGAGGAACTCAACACCACTGCTGCCAGGGATGCGGGCGGCCTCGCTACTCTGTTGCTCAAGAGACGAAAGAAGGGTCTGGAACCACTCGAAGGAGCCTGTATCCTTGCACACCCAGATAAACTCGACACGACGGAGACGAGCTGGGGGGTTGGGGCTGTTGCGAAGATGCCAAATGTTCTTCAAGATGGCTGCCCAGGGGGGTGACACCAATACCGGTACCAATGAGCACGGCAATCTCGTTGTCAAATACATCTTCAGCTGGCGCACCGTAGGGACCATCGATTCGCAGGAGAGGCATTTGTTGGCCGTTTTGAAGGGCAACCTCGTACATTCCCATAGGGTCAACACCGTCGTACAGCTTGCTCTGAGCGGAACCAGCACCGACGGCATCACCCAGAGCCCTCGTAAAGTCTCCGACCTGTCGAACGTGGACGGACACATAAGGATCATAGGGACAAGACGTAATAGTGAAGGGATGCCACTGGTAGCTGGAAACAGACGGGACTTGCAGGAAAAGCCACTGTCCGGCCTTGTACTTGAAAGACGGCTTGTTGAACTGAAGCTCGACGACATCGTATGGGTGGCGAACAACGCGGGTGATCTGTGTCGTACGCTTTGCGCGGATCTCACGGTACAGGCGCTCGATCAGGTAGAAGCCACCAGCCCAAAGCTCCCATCTCCAGCCCAGGTATCCGATACAGTGGTTCCAGTAGTTGTCGCCATCGAACGGAGAAAAGGGTAGAGCGGTGTCACGGACGAAGCAACCAGTGGTGTGGGTGTACAGACCAAGGAAGAATGGGATAAAGAGGTGGTGAGTGTACCAAAAGGTCTCGAAAGACTGCTGACGAATTCTGTTGTGGGCAGTCGTGTACATGAGCAGCATGCAGAGAAGCATGACGTGTCCCGTGATGCCACCGGCCTGGGTGTAGTGAATCTGGATTGCCGTTACAGGACGGATCTGCGTCTTCTCGACGTTGAAGAAGCTAGCAGCTGTTAGCTCATGCAATCTGATAGTGTTATACTCCAAACTTACTTGATATAATGAGCCGAGGTGTGGATGATGGTAAACATCAACATGGAGTAGGCGACCTGTCGGTGGAACCAGAGGTTCTCATCGAGCGGTAGAAACTTGAGCTTTGGTCGAACCCATCGCATGATGGTACGGCAGACGGGGAGCAGAATGATCATGGCATCGACCGAGAGGACCAAACCAGCTCCACGGGACAGCCATACTGAATACTGGAGGGTATTCAAACCAGCCAACCTGATATCGGCCGCTTGCTTGTACCTGTATTAGAAGTTTAGCATTCATGACTCGAGGCAGTCCCACGATGCTCGAAACCTACCATCCATAGGCAAAGATACCCCAGTGGAATGTCCAGAAGAGAAAATGGAAGATCAACTTTGAAGCAGTGAACTGCTTCTTGATCAGCGTTCCCAAGCTCATGCCTCCGCTCATTTTGCCGGTTGATTATCCCTCCTCTTATTCCAAATCCAAGACAGAAATCCAATTGAATGTCGACCTGCGACAGTGCAGACGTAAAAGTCTCGTATACACCTGAGCACTCAAGCCGGGATGAGCGAGAAGTCGATGAAGGCGAATGATTCGTCGGACCAATTGTTCAACCTATTCCGTCTGTCTCTTGCCTCCTCGACAACTGAACCTCCGGGTGTAAGACAATTAAAAGTGTAAAGTTGAAAGCGCAGAAGGCGAAAAGGAAGCGACAGTAAAGAGCGATCTGAGCCAGCAGTTGAAGAAAGGAATGATGAGTAGAAGAAAAGAAGGCAAGGGTCTTCTACGTCCTTGGCGCCGAGCGAGGGAGTAAGGGAGAGAGGAGAGAGAGAAGAAAAAGCAGAGATCTTAGTAGATGCGGGCGGTGGGTATTAAGGCAGTGTTCAAGAAACACGGCTCGGCTGGGCTGGGCTGGGCCTGGGGGTGTGGGTGAAGGCTCGTCACAGCACAGGAGGAGCTGTCAGTCGCCGCAGCGGTGGACTTCAGATCCGGGCACACGAGGAACCGTCCCTTGTGGGCAGAGAAATGGAGTCGATTGTTCGGATGTCAGCGGTCCATGAAACCTCCTAACCAGTCATTGCCAATGCCGGCCAAGTGTTTTGCTCATCAAGGGGTGTCGATAGATGGGGCTGGCTCCAGATCGGACAGTTTACTGTGTACAACAAGTGAGAACGGGCCGCCGGTCGATTATGGGCGGCGGATCACTCTGGGTCTCTAACCACCCTTGAGATATCTGAGCTTAAAAGATGCAGTACCAGGAGGAGCGATGAGGCTGAAGTGGATTTGGACGACCAAGATACAGCTCGGGGGTCGTCGATGGATGGGGACCAAGGCAGTAGGTCGGCCGGTAGGCAGGATGTTCAATGTGCGCCGACCTAGGTAGAGGGCACTCAACGGCTGCAGGGAAGTGGGCACACCAGTCTCGTAGATCAGACGTCAAAGTGGTTTCGTCCTGGGCTTGGTGCGGTATCAGACCAGACCAAATCGACGTCCTTCAGATGGCAGCGCTGGGAGAGTCTGAGGCTGGACGGAGGGGTTGAGACGAGAAATGTTTTGGGGGGGCCGCCTGAGCAAGGGTGTCCTCGAGCCTCTTTTGGTGTTTCGGCAGGGGTTTGCCGAGTTGGGTGCTTCCAGGTGCTGCAGAATTGAGCCGGACAGGGAGAGAGAAAGTGCCAAAAAAGAAAAATCTGGGACTGAACCAGAGATTCGGGATGGGAACACGTTTTTCTATTATGTAGGTAGACGCAAGCCATCGTCGACTTCGGCGGCAAAGAGCACAATTGGCCGCATGCCAACATGGCAGCGATGGCTGGCGATGGCGATTGATAGGCGATTGTATACCATGATGGCGGCCGATGGATTATTTTAGGGCCTCGCTAGGACGTGACCAGCCTGGGGCAGCAACGTCCCGGCGGCTGCTGGCCGTCACGGATTCGCTGCAGTAGCCGGTGGAGCATCATGAGGAGCCAATGGTTGTGCCGCCTTTTCGTATAATTAACCCCTGCGACGTGGGTGACACGGAGCACCTAAAGGTAGTGGGCGGGTGGAATCCCTTCCCGCTGGAGAACTGGGGGTGTAGAGAGTTACCAATGCTACCATGTGAATATACGTGTGTATGTAGATACGAATATATGCATCAGAATTCGAGAATTACTATTGGCGGTAACACATGTCTGTATACCTAGCAGCTTGGCTCATCTCTCCAGTACGTAGCGTCTAACTAATCGGTGATATGGAGAACGAACTCGGTTCCATCAGATGAATTCGAAAATAGAGATTGATATCAACGTTAAGACGCTGCCCCGTAAATGCAACACAGACAACTCATGCACATCAGCTGACATTCAATTGTACAATGTTCAGATTAACACATCAGTCCTATCGACAAATACTTACATCCCTCGACCGCAGCGATGTAATACACTGGAAGGACGGGTTTGTTTTGGCAGACCAGGAGATCCATGATTTGCATTCACCCTGCGTTAGACCTGCATGCTCGTGATCGCCCCTTACCGCATTCTGCGCTGCCTATCAATGGTGACGCTCAGAATGGCCAAGAATTGCCAGTCACTTGTATTTCGTACAGCCTGACATCTATGATCCCAGAGGATTGGCTGATGCTGATGGGCGTCGTATATCTTATGTTGGATCTATACGTTGACGAATCAAACCAAATGGAATTCGTTCACAGGAACGGATTAGGTCTGCATCAAACCACGCTCTAAACATTCCTCTAGGACATGTAGATATGTACCATTGGAACCGACAGATATGATAACCCCAGGTCCAATCATGCAGAGGTGACAGTGGTGTCTGATGTGTTTAGAACCCATGTCGGAGATAAAGTCCGAGTATGCCGAGCGCAACGGGGGATGGCCAAGCTTTTGAAGAATGGCAGGGTGGGCCGATACCATCCTCTACGAGCCCTCGGGAACAGACGACATCGTTCGAGGTTTGAGATCAAGAAAAATCGTACGTTTTTCTGTCTTCCATCAGGCCATTTCTCTGCAGGTTGTTGGATTTCTCTGCTGTCATTCGACAATAGCATTTCTATACACGTTAACTCTAATGCCAACCTTAATTTCTCCAGATTCTTGACGGCTTGGCATCGAATTGAACAATCTATAAGAACTTTGAGCTCCCCCTCCATTCTCTGCGCCGATAATCAGTCTCTGCTTTACTTTCTGATGAATACTTTTTCTGTCGCCAAGCGTACGTGACGTCCCTGGCCCTTCAAGTGTCGGAGACGCCCCTGCAACACTCCTGGGAGGGCGTGAGCCAAGTCAACACAGTGTATATTGCACCCACGAATTCGAGCATATACAACGGCAAAATTGCCTAGGGACAGCAACTTTTGAAGGGTTCGGCGACCACTGTCACCGCCAGAGGAGGATCTTACCCGTGGTCAAACCTGCCAGCTTCTCGGAATCCCGTCATGTCAAACCCCAAAGGTGAGTTCAGACACGTCTCGTGCGCCCGCATACGACGTCGGATGGCGGCCGGGTTCGAAGAGATGCGTGCGGGGACCGTCTGAGAAACATCCTCCACAAGCGACGACACGATCGAGCCAAAGCTTCGGCTGTGCAGCGGCAACGACACTTGGGGAAAAGATCCTCTTTCTGACCGTTGGGAAACCGGATTCGATGCAATCTTGATAAACTGCTGCGCTCTTCCATTGGTGCCCTGTGAGACTGTAAAGACTGTTTTCTTCGCATTGCGAGGTGAAAGATCTCCTGTGCATGGATTCTGATACAATGCTGAGACCTGCAACTGCTGCGACGCTACGACATGCGTACATATGGAACACGGGCCCATTACCCTCCCATTATACTATTATCCACTTATAGCCATAAATGGCCGGAAATCGATTAAGGTTTCAAGCTAAGCTTTTTCTCCCACGCTTTCTCTAATTGCGCGGTGGATCTCTTTGAATGTCCATATCCTTGGTTACCATGACTTGTGTTCAACGTTCTTCGTTCCGCGGAATTCTTGACAAATTCATGAACTGAAGTCTTCAAGATGTAGATGCGTCTCTCATCGCTATAGCGTTTCCAGGAATCATTTCCCGGTGGATATACTAGGTAGACTGGGCCAGACAAGTCGGCGAAATATTGAATCACTTACTCAACGCCTGCGAACTTGATATTACCTATCTACCTCACCTCAAAACGGGTCAAGATCGCACGAAAGATACCTACTGAACGATACACGCCCGTACCAATCACTCATCAGATTCTACAGCGACTTGGCCTCAAAACCCCAACACTATCGCAACTGTATGATTCATTGCCTGGCGACAAGCGACGTATACGGCATGGTAAGTAGCTCTAGCCAACAAGGCTTGTTCACTTACTTTCAATGTCCTTCCCATCACATCATGCCTCTGGAAACTCCTAGTCATTGGTGTCTGTTGGGCAGACTCATAGCCTTGGGGACCGACCAACTGATCCAGAGGCTTACCATTCCGCCATTTACAATTGACCCACTTGGGCCAACATGAGGTGGGCTCGATGATCTCGAAGCGGAAATGTAAGAAGCAGAAGGACGTTACCGTTCTACCATCATATCCGGATCCAACAGAACTCGCACGCCTTCACTCACCTGACACTTACAGTATCTGGCGTATTTTGCATGTCTGCTTGGTCGATAGGTGATTGCAGCTGCAGCTGAACATGTCCAGACGTTGGCGATTGCCCAATCACCCGAGGAACATATCAAAGTGACATAGCCAGCACGGCACAGCTCGAATGATTGTTCAAATAAGTACAATCTCCTCGCGCTCATTGCAATTTAGTAAGCACTGTATCGGGACGCGCTCTTTGGATGAGTCCAATTTGTGTGATCCCGCGTCATCCGCAGGGGATTGCGGTTGTAATCACAGCCGTGGAAAATGTACGTGAATCCTGCTTCATTACAGCGCTTCTCTTTTCAGATATTTGAGGAGCGAGAAATAAAAGCACGGCCCACAATCCCCTTAAGTCTGTCCAGGATTGGGCAGCAGTGGGCTCAGTCGTAATTTCATGGTAAGGGAAGTAGTGTAAGACTTTCACTTTGCCCATCGTGAAGCGGATCGAGAAAGTCGGGACGGTGAATGACTGCGTGAAAACTGCGAGAAACAACCAAAAAGGGGGCATGTTTTTAACAGTTGCATGTATCACAGCCCGGATCTTGATTGATTGAGAGAAAGATAGAAAAGTGAACCTTGGACCAAGCGTTCTGGGGCCGGGTGCAAGTTGAACTGATTCAGTCAATTCCAGGCATGGATCGGTAAAACGCCGGGCCGTTGACATAATTGCAGCAGCCTGCAGCAGCGAGCAGCCGCCAAGAGCGCAAGCGGTGCTCGGCGCTACCTGACATCAGCGTGGGCTGCGTGGCCCGCACAGCCTCAAAGAGTACCGACCGTACCTTGCCTCAATTGCCTTGCCTCATTACATTACTCAATGCCGCTACTTGTAGCCAACACCAGTCCTGAACTCGACACATTGGGCGCAGGCAACCCTATAACGCAGAAACTGACGCAGCGGGCGGCATTTTTCGTGGCGAGCCCATTGTTCACCACTCTTCTCGACCAACTGCTCTATTAGTTGGCGGCATCCTTCCAGCTTGTACAGCGTCCTGTCTCTCGCTACCGTACCTAAACCTACCAACTGTACTCCGACCAACCCCGCCAAACGTAGTGCGCACGTATCGCATTCATACAAGCCGCCCTCTCCTTTGGAACTGGCATTCCATCTTTCCGCTAGACATTACCGGCCATGGTGAGAAAGAGTGCCTCCTCTACGTCGCAGGACAGCTGGCTAACCGATACTGCTAATTACAGGGTATCAGCAGGAGACCCAAGAAGGATGCCGGCCAGGCTGCTGGCGGCGCGCAATCCGGCGGCGGCGCAAAGCCCAAGAAGGCCACATTCGAAACCACCAAGAAGAAGGAGATCGGCGTCTCTGACCTGACCCTCCTGAGCAAAGTGTCAAACGAAGCCATCAACGAAAACCTTAAGAAGCGATTCGAGGGCAGGGAGATTTACACATACATCGGCCATGTCTTGGTCTCGGTCAACCCCTTTCGGGATCTGGGCATATACACCGAACAGGTGCTCGAGTCCTACAAGGGCAAGAACCGTCTCGAGATGCCTCCCCACGTCTTCGCCATTGCCGAGTCCTCCTACTACAACATGAAGGCGTACAAGGAGAACCAGTGTGTCATCATCTCCGGCGAGTCGGGAGCCGGCAAGACCGAGGCTGCGAAGCGCATCATGCAATACATTGCCAACGTATCAGGAGGAGAGAGCGCCGAGATTCAACACATCAAGGACATGGTGCTGGCTACCAACCCTTTGCTAGAGTCATTCGGTAACGCCAAGACGCTGAGGAATAACAACTCGTCGCGCTTCGGTAAATATCTCCAGATCCATTTCAACACCAATGGCGAGCCCGTCGGAGCAGATATCACCAACTATCTGCTAGAAAAGTCGAGAGTCGTCGGCCAGATCACCAACGAGCGAAACTTTCACATCTTTTACCAGTTCGCCAAGGGCGCATCGGAGAACTACAGACAAATGTTTGGCATACAGCAACCACAGACGTATGCGTATCTCAGTCGGTCCAAGTGTTTTGATGTGGATGGAATCGACGACCTGGCAGAGTTCCGCGATACCCTAGAAGCCATGAAGATCATTGGTCTGTCGCAAGGGGAGCAAGATGAAGTGTTCCGCATGTTGGCAGCAATCCTCTGGACTGGAAACATCACCTTTATCGAGGGTGACGACAGTTTCGCCCAGGTGGCTGATCAGTCCGTTGTCGACTTTCTGGCGTATCTTTTGGAAGCTTCTCCGGAGCAGGTTGTCAAGGCCATTACTATCCGTGTTCTTACGCCCAGGAGTGGAGAAGTCATTGAATCGCCAGCCAACCCTGCTCAGGCCAACGCAACAAGGGATGCCCTGGCCATGGCCATCTACAACAACCTGTTTGACTGGATCGTGCAAAGGATTAACCAGTCTTTGAAGGCAAAACAAGCAGTGCCGAACAACATTGGCATTCTCGATATCTATGGTTTTGAGATCTTTGAGAAGAACAGTTTTGAACAGCTTTGCATCAACTATGTCAACGAGAAGCTGCAGCAGATTTTTATCCAGCTCACCCTGAAGGCAGAGCAGGACGAGTACGCTCGTGAACAAATCCAGTGGACGCCCATCAAGTACTTTGACAACAAGGTTGTGTGCGAGCTGATTGAGCAGGTTCGGCCTGTTGGTATTTTCTCGGCACTGAAAGACGCCACCAAGACGGCTCACGCAGATCCCAGCGCATGTGACAGAACATTCATGCAGAGTATCAGTGGTATGAGCCACCAGCATCTCACTCCACGACAGGGCAGCTTCATCATCAAGCACTATGCCGGTGATGTGAGCTACAGTGTGGAAGGTATCACGGACAAGAACAAGGATCAGCTCCTCAAGGGTGTCCAGGCTTTGTTCCAGCAGAGCCAGAACCGATTCGTTCACACCATCTTCCCCAAACAAGTCGATACGGACAACAGGAAGCAGCCGCCCACGGCGGGCGATCGTATCAAGGCCTCTGCAAACGCCTTGGTCGAGACCTTGATGAAGTGCCAGCCATCCTACATTCGAACCATCAAGCCAAACGAGAACAAGTCGCCCACTGAGTACAATGTGCCAAACGTACTTCACCAGATCAAATATCTTGGTCTGCAAGAAAACGTCAGGATTCGAAGAGCTGGATTTGCATACCGACAGTCTTTCGAGAAGTTTGTGGAGCGCTTCTTTCTGTTGTCTCCTGAGACGTCATATGCCGGCGAGTATACGTGGAATGGCACGGAGGAGCAAGCAGTGAAGCAGATTTTGAAGGACACGAGCATTCCCAAGGAAGAATGGCAGCTTGGTGTCACAAAAGCCTTCATCAAGTCTCCCGAAACACTGTTTGCGCTCGAGACCATGCGAGATCGATACTGGCATAACATGGCTACGCGCATCCAGAGGATGTGGAGAGCCTACCTGGCGTATCGGGCAGAGTCGGCGACGCGTATTCAGCGTTTCTTCCGCAAGAAGCGAACGGGCGCCGAGTACCTCGAGCTTCGTGATCAGGGCCACAAGGTGCTACAAGGACGCAAGGAACGACGGAGGATGAGTTTGCTCGGCTCTCGACGCTTCTTGGGCGACTATCTGGGTGTCAACGCTTCTGTTGGGCCTGGCTCCCACATCCGCAGCGCGGTACAGTTGTCCAGCAACGAAAAGGCATTGTTCACCTGCCGTGGCGAGGTCCTCGAGTCCAAGTTTGGTCGATCGAGTAAGCCGAGTCCTCGCATCTTTATTGTGACCAACAGCAAGTTCTACATCGTCGCCCAGGTGCTCGTCAACGGCACTGTTCAAATTTCGGTGGAACGCGCGGTGCCTCTCGGAGCTATCAAGTTTATCAGCACTTCGACGGCCCGAGATGATTGGTTCTCCTTGGGTGTCGGTTCTCCGCAAGAGGCCGACCCTCTTCTGAACTGTCTTTTGAAGACGGAACTCTTCACGCAGATGCAGCGCGGCATGCCTGGCGGTTTCCAGCTGAAGATTGGCGATGCCATCGAGTACGCCAAGAAGCCTGGAAAGATGCAGCTCATCAAGGTTGCAAAAGACGCACCCACTGCTGTTGACTTCTACAAGAGTAGTACTGTGCACACGCAACCCGGAGAGTCGCCGGCTTCGACATCAAAGCCCACGCCCAAGGGCAAACCTGTGCCTCCACGGCCGATCACCCGTGGCAAGCTCATCAAACCCGGTGGCCCAGGTGGAAGGCCATCACGTGCGGGCAACAGTAGGCCCGCGGCCTCCAATGCGAAGCGAGGTCCAGCATCCTTACAAGCCCAAACTCCCCGTCCTGTCCCGGTCCCGACCCCGGCGACAGTTCTCCCAAGCCATACGCGCAACCAGAGCTCCACATCTTCTGCGCGCGTGCCGCCTCCTCCTCCGCCAGCGGCACCACCCAGAGCTTCCAAGCCGTCAGCCAAGGTGTTGTATGACTTTGCGGGACAGAGGGAAAATGAGCTCAGCATCAAGGCTGGCGATATCGTCGAGATTGTGCAGAAAGAAAACAATGGTATGTATACATATGCTTGCTCATTCGACATGCATGCTTTGATCCCATCATACTAACTATAAACAGGATGGTGGTTGGCCAAGAACGCTCAGGGTCAAGCATGGATTCCGGCTGCGTACGTCGAAGAGGTCAAGGCTCCTGCTCCGGCACCCGCTCCACGAGCGCCGCCGCCACCTCCGTCGCAGAACGGTGCCGCGGCAAAGGGCAAACCTACGCCGCCTGCGCCTCCGGCCAAACGTCCGGTCGCGAACAAGAAGCCGGCCGCCTTGCAATCTCGGGATTCTGGCATTGCCAATGGATCCGACAGCAGCCGAAGTAACACTCCGACACCACAGGCTCCCCTGGCTGGTGCTTTGGCCAACGCATTGAAGGCTCGCCAGACAGCCATGCAGAGCAAGCAGGACGATGACGACTGGTAGATGGCAGAGGAATCCTTCATGGATGTCGGAGGAAGACTCCACATATCAGATTTCTTCGTTTTCTTCGTGGAAGGCCCTTTTATAGAGATTGAGACTTTGGCCCTACCAAAAAGCGGGTTTGGGGCGGAAGTTGGTCACTTTTCATCTTCAGCGGAGTTTCGGTTGTTCGTTGAACGATGCACATTCACAACGACAGGCGGAGCTCTGCATTTGGATTGCGCTTCTCACAGCTGCATTCAAGACACCGATTTGTAGATATGTCAAATAGACAAGAATCATTTTAGCAGCATTGTCAAAGCAATTGATATTATTCTAAAATTTCCGGCTACGAGTTATCATCTTCGTCCCTGGCTTTGAATTTCCGACGTCGGATGAGTTCGCCGAGGGGTACGTCATCCTCTTCTTCGTCTTCGTATACCATGTCTGCGTCTCCAGGCTCGTCAAATTCGGCGTCCTCGTCGACACCAAAATCGCCGAGGTGCTCCCCCTCGGCGTTGACCCAGCCTTGCTTGCCCTCGTCGACGATGATTCCACCTCTGGGAGCGTAGGCCTCTTCCACAAAGTCGTAGCCCTCGTCTCCACCGTCGAGCTCCTCCAGCTCCCCGAGTATCCCGCCCTCCCACCTCTGCAGGTCGCGCTGCTGCCTCTGGCGGAACGCCTCCCTCTGGTCCTCGGGCCGGGCCCAGCGCTCCTCGCTCTCGAACCGCCGGCGCTCCTCCTGCATGTCCGAGCGGCGCTGCCGCCAGACCTTGGCGTGCCGCGTCTTGGCCGGGTCCGCCGGCGGCCACATGTCCTCGGCGTCGTTGAGCCCGTTCTCCTCGTACTCCCACCCGGCGCCGCGCATCGCGCCGTCCCGGTTGCCCGCGACGACCGGGTGCCCCGCCAGCGGGAAGAACCACAGCAGAAAGTTGCGCGTCCCCATGCCCTCGCACAAGTTGGCCCAGAAGCCAATGTCGTAGGGGAACTCGACGGCGTCGACGGGGCCGTCCTCGGGCCGCCTCGCGTCGGAGAAGAAGGAGTCCTCGCCGGAGCCCGACCGGCCGCGCCGCTCGAGCACGGCCTCGTGCCGCTCGATCTCCCAGCCCTCGATCATGGTGGTGTTGAAGAGCCAGCCCTTGAGCGTGGTGGCGAGCAGGATCCCCAGGGCGAAGCTGGCGGCGGCGCAGGCGAACGCGAAGACGGTCAGCCAGACGAGCTGCGCGGCCGTCGGGCCCAGGTACGCCGGCAGCAGGCGGTTGTCCCAGAGGGCGCGGAAGCGCGCCCACAGCAGCCCGCCCAGGTACCACAGCGACAGGTTGGCGTAGGCGAGGAACCGCAAAAAGTGCGGGAACGTCTGCAGCCCGACGCAGTTGGACGTCCACGGGCAGTGGTGGTCCATCCGCGGCACGCAGCGCGCGCACGTCTTGCAGTGGTGCGCCCGCGGCGGCTTCGGCCGGCGGCACTTTTTGCACCACCTCTTGCCGCTGTTCTGATTCCGGGCCTTTCCGGGCGCCGATATTTGTGGCGAGCCCGAGTCCTCCTCTTCTCCCTCCCCGGCGCCGCTCTTGTCCTTGTCCGCGCCGCTCTTCTCCGGGGGAAACGTGTACCGTCCGGGATCTACGGTGCAGGCCTGGTAGTACGTCCACCAGAGACACGCAATCAGGATGTTGAAGAGCCAGTTCTGGAATCGGGTTGGCGGGCCGGGGGCGAGGTCGGGCGAGACGGCGAAGAGGAGCTGCGAGCCGTAGCCCAGGAAGGAGATCAGGAGGCACACGGCGGGGACGGCGAGCTTCTGCACCGCCGATGGCGCGGATGCGCCGACTAGGAATGCCATGGGTTTGGGTAAGCCATGAGCTGTAGAATAGAAGAGAAGAGAGAAATGCTTGAGGTGCTGCGACTCCTAAGAAGTCTATGGGCAGGTTTCGCCTGGTTTGTTGAATACGAAGTCAGCTCCAGCTCCGGGGGGACGCGGCACGCGACGGCCTAGATTGGCCCCACTATAGTAAAGCCTCCGTATAATCGCAAAATCGCTACCTGGTAGCACCAACAGTATACTGATGCATTAGTATAAACATATAACAACATGGCCAAGAAAACGAATAAAATAAATAGATATTATTACCGACCCTTTTATAAGAAAATGAAAATGAAGCGCTGGGGAGTTGCTGGTGAACTCTGATGGCTGATCCGGCTGTCTTGACTCTTGAGTCTTGAGTAACTCGTAGGTGTAGGCTCATAAGTACTATTTCAAAAATAAAAATAAATGTCAGGCTGTACTCGTTCATATGTGGTAAGTAGTCGCTCAACTCTCACAATAGTGTCCAGTGATTATTCCTTCCAACCCCTCCTACAAGATTTCTCGTGACGTTATTGGCGGAGCTGAACAGCTGAATGTTATCTCAAATCCAACATCGAGTCAAAACTGCCTTACTGTTTCCTCCCCTCCACGAAACCTGGATGATGTCAGGCTTCAACGTTGAACAAGACACTGATTTCATCTCAATATCCCTTTCGAGGTGGACTCACGTGGATTAATACCTACACGGACAAACCAATCGCCACGGCGCTACATTTCGATGCCGGACGCCCACCGTTGCCATGGAAGACAGCCCCCTCTCGATTGTTGCTAGCGTCACTGGCATCTTGACCTTCATTGCGGCAGTAGTCGGGTTCGTCTACGTTCGCTATAGTATCTTGAATAACGGAAAACAGGAGATTGTGTCAACCAAGGAGTCCGTTGTGGCCTTTCTCAGGGATACCGCGTCATTCCAGCAGATGTTGTTGCAGCCAGTCATTCAACAAGATTCCCACTCTGATCTGAGACAAATCATCTTCCACGAATTATACACGACCGAGCTGGAGATACTGCGTCTGTATCGCCAGTCCGACTTCATTGGGGAGTTGCGGAGTATGCTGGGTGATGCCGACGCTCAGAGGTGGCGGGAGGGTTTGGTGGCAGCTTGTTTTTGGGAGCGCTGGAATAACAGCTGGGACGACACGACTGATGTGTTACGTGACAGGCATGTCAGTCCCGAGTTGTTGCGCAACAGGATCATCAGCGGGTTGCGGCAAGATGCAGAAGAGGCCTTCAGGTCGCGCAGGCGCATGACAACCAAGAAACGCATGGACTTTGTTCGTGGTTTGATTGGGATATCATGGTTGAGCTTTGAAAATATGCCTGAATATGCAGCTCTGGTATTCGGAGTGGTGAAGCTTCTGTTCAATTTCGGCGCAACCCCGAGACTTTTGCAGTGGTATATGATCCGAGAGCAGGTCTTGGAAATGGTCAAAGTCAGAGAGAATCTCCGATCGCGACTGTTGTTCTATGAAGTGTCCACGGCCAACTTGTATGTTTACTTCTGCGGGCTAGTCTCGAGATGTGCGAGCGCTGACACTATCAGAGTCGCTCAGAAATTGCTCCAGGAAAACGCCACTCTGAAATCCGACCTGGACGAACTCAGAGCTCTGACGTTGCAGGTACACGATCGTATACAAGATAATCGAATCAGAGCAACAGAAGCAGCGGTCTAGTAATAATAACAGAGGCAATGGAATCGGGGCGGCTGAAGCTTCTGAAGCTCTAGCGGAACCGGCAACAGCCGCAGTATAGTCTTGGGTCCGAAGTAATTTGAGATGGACAATGAGATAAAATCGCCAAAAACACTCAATCAATTGAACAAATATCACTACCGAGCATCTAAAACGGTAGCGGACATGGGGTGCTGTAGACCTACTGGAATCAACCTTTTTAATTGCTTATGCGGCCGCTCAAGTAGGTATGCTTACAACGTATTATTTGCCTGTAAGGCTGCACTCGCCCATATGTTGCGAACAGTGGCTGGCGTCTTTGCCACACCAGTTTTCAGCTGTGGGCTCTTTCTCCCCAAAATATTGCAGCCTTATTGGCGGAGCTGATCAGTTTCTTGCATTCAGCCTTATTGATTGGAAAGTTGTGCCGTTGGAAGTACGAAAATTTCCCCTCTTCTTGAAATCTGGATCATGTTGGAATTCGCCATTGGACAAAACACTTGTTTCTACTCAGTGCCCCTTTCGATGTGAGCCAGAATCGCACAAATAGCTACTCGAACATATATAAAAAGCAATAGCCACGACGCTACAAATTATCAGGACCCGCACCTCTTCGACTGCCACAATGGAAGACAGCCCCCTCTCAATCGCTGCCAGTGTCACTGGTATCCTGACCTTTATCGCAGCGATATTTGGTTTCATCTACGTCCGGTACCAAATACTAAGCAACGGTCGCCAAGAAATTGCATCAATCTTTGAATCTGTTACGGCTTCTATTCTGGATACGAGTGCATTGCAACAAACAATGTTACAAGCAGAGTCCGAACACGACTTTGGCTCTGATCTGAAAAGAGCCCTGATATCAGAGCTCTATATGATCGAAACCGAGATCTTGAGCCTGTATAAGGACAGCGGCGTTGATGAAAGGATGTTGAGACTGAAAGCATCATCTCAAAACGATGAGATGGCGCGATTATGGCAGGATATCGGACAAGCTGTAGGACAAGCTCCAGACGGCGTAACACCAAAACGCGAGGGCCGTTTTTCCAAATTTAACCAGCGATGGAGATCCATTGCTTCTATATGGGAAACCAATTCGTATCTCTTTGCGGCTTTGGGACCTGGGTGGTCGTGGTTGCTAGTTGTAACAAAATTTGTGCTCAATCTCGGCGCGACACCGATACTGGTGCGCTGGTACATGATCCGAAAGAGCGTCTTGGAAAAGGTCAAGAAAAGAAAGATTCTCCGATCACGGCTTTTATTTTATGAAATATCCAATGCCAACCTGTAAGTTCACTTACAACTTTTGAGACGGGCAGATACTGACATTACCAGCGTCTCTCAAAAATTGTTGAAGGAAAACGAGACTTTGAAATCTGATCTGCACGAAGTCAGAACCCTCGCGTTGCAAATGTTTAATCATGGACATAATACGCAAAATCTGAGCAACGGAAGCAGTGGTTCTGGAAACAACGGCGATGGGAATGAGCCAGCCGAAGCTCATGAACATCAAGACGAATCGGCGATAGCTGCAGGATAGTCCTCCGAGCAATCTATAAGTACTACAAACGCCTCTTTATCAAACAGAGTATTGATGGGCTTAGTACAAATGTTCGGTTTCAATATTGTCCTCGCAAGGCAGGCGGCACAGCGTTGACGCGCCTGTATACGTGGAAATAAAGCACTGAAGCCTTTGGTTGGTAGCTTTCTAAGAAAATAATACTTCAGGAAGCTGAAGAGGATCCGGAACTCATGTCATGTCTCGGGGCTCACCAGCCGACCAACCTCGTGGGGGAAAACAAATAAACTACAATGTAACGTAAGCATCTCTAGACAGGTCATTACTACAAACCGTTGTTTTCCAATCAGAATCATCTGTAGTGGGTGAAATATACGCTTATGCAGGAAAGCTCGCAAATTGCTTAACAAAATTCCGGGTCCTATATTACGCGACTGATCACGGCCCACATTCAGCTTAAGCATGATACGGTTGCATTCGGGAATCAAAGACAGCCGACTCTTTCGATCTGGTTGGAGGTTTCGAAAGTGCCGTCATCTGATGAACCATCAAACATGCATGAGCATCTTGAACAAATTAGGGCCTGTAAACATGGATGGTCAGAGTGTGAAGTGATGTGGGTTGCGTCGTGGTTCTGCTTACCTCTGGGACCATTGAACACATGCCGATATGTCATTTATTCTGGCAACATATCGGCTAATGCCAGCTTACTACTAGCAGTCTCTCTTTTTTCTTGATATACCATCTGGTATTCGGTTCCATCCAACCCTCCACGAGCCGGGGACTTGAGAGAATTGTCGTCGGCACTTTAGAGCTCAGTCTACTGCACATCTTCCTCGTCCTTGCCACCTGCTTCGGGACTCCTGCTCCTGCTGCGGCCGCCTCTGCCTCTGGTGGATTGTCTCGGTCCCCTGTTGTTCTTGCCGGGCGGCGGTCTCACAAAGGCAAAGTCGACGTAGATGGTCTGGTCCAAGAGCTTGGTCTCGTGGGCGCCGTCGATAGCAGCGCGGGCCTCGGCCAGTGTTGTGTACTCGATGAGAGCATAGCCCTGTGGAGAGAGAGACGTGTATCAGCGACTGGTCTGGAGCTGTCGCGTACGGGAATCGGCTTCCTTACCTTGACGTAACCGCTGCGACGATCCAGGTTGAGGTGCAGGTTCTTGATCTCGCCAAAGTCGGCAAAGACATCCTGCAGGGCCTCCTCGTCGGCCTCCTCGTGGACGTTGGTGACCATGATGATCCAGCCCTCGATGGAGCGCACGGCGGTGGCCTTTGCGTGCGTCTGCATGTCGCCGACCTTGGCCTGGGTGGCCTGAGGGGAGCCGGGCTCGTCCACGTCCATCTCGACGTCGGCCATTTTTGCGTTGGGTGTTTGGTAGGCCGGACGTGTGCGCTTGGGAATTGACTCGAGTCTCGAGTGTTATGCGCGACAAGAATGTCTGTCGAGGTCGGTTTCGTCCTTGAGAGTCGAGTAGTGGCGTAGCCTTGTTCGTTGTTCGCGGTCAAGTTTAGCAAGCAAGCAAAGCAGCCTTATGGCGGGCGCAACGGGACGAGAGTCGAGACATTGATTGTGGGGCACACGAAATCCATTGACCCTGGCGCTCAATTGAATTGCGGGCAGCTGGCGGGGGGTCCAGCCGGTACCTATAGGCAGCTCCATAAAATATCCGGCCCATACCCCGTGTAAGTCCATATGAATTGGTCATGTATATTCTCTTCGTTAATTTTGTTCTTTTCTGTACATATCTATTACTTATGAATATGTTGGAAGTCAGAATCTCTTTATTATGCACTGTTCGACTCGACCTGCATAACAAACTACTGGCGTACGTACATGGTGCCATAACAATCTTGCTCTGTAATCATTCTTGGGAATTGGCACAGCATATGGTTTGAACTTGCTTGGTTTGCAGATTAGAGTCAAGCCACCACAACTCTAACATGAATTCTGAGGGGTCCGCGCTTTCCAATTACCGCCGTACCTTATTTCACAAAATTCGTATGGCAAGTGCCACCAAGTATCACCCAGTTCCTGTTGCCGAGTTACGAACATAAGATTTGACCTCACACAGACCGCTTCATCAGTCATATTTGGAGCATCCCATCGTTCAACAAGCATCTTCATAGTTAGTCTTCTTCACAGAACAGAGATCCTCAGATCTGAATAGATAATACGCTCGCTTCTCACCAGCAGATCACCCGCAAGTTTGTGTCACCAACAACACGGTCAGCTTCCCTCTTCGAGTCCAAATCTGGGGTGATCGACAACCTAGCGCCTGCGGGGAGACCGGCCGGCCGCATCTAGCTGCACATCTCGAACCAATTATACTCATCGGCATCGCGAGCACGCCATTGACGGCGTCACTTGGATTGCTCATCAGGTGTGGTGTTGCAGGAGCCACTGAGCCTCCCCCCTTGCTTGTCATACAGTCACAGTCTTGTATAAGAACCAATATTCCTCGTCGCCTGGTTCGTGTGTGGCCTACGATGGCAGACAGGAACATCGAAATGTCTACCGTAGACAGAAAAAACGTCGGCCATGATACACATGTCCAAAGTGGTGTCAGCAGGTATGAGGAGGCCACAGTGTTCAAGGGCGAGATCGATCCCGTCTATGAAGCAAAGGCAACTGTGCTCAACAAGGCAGTATGTTGATGAGGCCCCCGCCGATTAGTGACAATACAGGCTAAACTCTTATCTAGATTCAAGAGATTGGCATGGGGAGATACCAATGGCAACTCTTCGCAGTCGTCGGCTTCGGCTGGGCATCGGACAATTTGTGGCCCATCGTCACGTCGCTCATTCTTACCCCAGTCATTAATGAGTTCCACGTGGAAAAGGGACCTCTCCTAAGTCTGGCACAGAATATCGGCCTGTTAGCCGGCGCCATATTTTGGGGATTTGGTTGTGATATCTTCGGTCGCCGTTGGGCATTCAACCTGACTCTCGGACTGGCAGCGTTCTGGGGCATGATCGCGGCATCCGCCCCCAACTTCGCAGCCATTGGCGTGTTCGCGGCGTTGTGGTCCTTCGGCGTCGGTGGTAATCTCCCGGTCGACTCGGCCATCTTCCTCGAATTCCTTCCGGGCTCTCACCAGTATCTTCTCACCATCCTGTCGATCGATTGGGCGATTGCTCAGGTGATTGCAACTCTTGTCGCGTGGCCGTTGCTGGGCTACATGACCTGCCAGCAGGGAGACGCCGACTGCACAAGACAGAAGAACATGGGATGGCGCTACTTTCTGGTAGCCATGGGCGGACTCACAATGCTCATGTTTCTCGGCCGCTTCGTCTTCTTCAAAATATACGAGTCGCCAAAATATCTGATGGGCAAGGGTCGTGACGAAGATGCCGTCAAGGTTGTCTTGGAAGTTGCAAGACGTAATCGCAAAGAGACCTCCCTTTCGATTCAAGATCTGAAGAAGTGCGAGCCAGAAGGCTACATTCGTCAAACACAAGCGAGCGACGCCATCAAACAGAAAGTACGCCTGGTAAGCCTCGAGCATGTGCGTCCTCTTTTCGCAACCAAAAGACTGGCCTGGAGCACAACTGGTTTGATGATAACATGGGCTTTCATCGGTCTTGGGTAAGCTCGATGCAAAGACTCAATATATTCAAGTATTTCTGTGCTTACATCATTTGCAGATATCCTCTCTATAATGCTTTCCTCCCATATATTCAAGCAACTCGCGGTGCAGATTTCGGGGATGGCTCGACCTATATCACCTACCGTAACTCGCTCATCATTGCTGTCCTCGGCATCCCAGGAGCAATCGTCGGAGGCATTCTAGTTGAGGTGCCCCGGCTGGGGCGAAAAGGCACCTTGTCGATCAGCACAGCGCTGACGGGAGTCTTCCTCTATTGCTCGACAACAGCGACTCGGTCTCAATCCCTGCTCGGGTGGAACTGCGCCTTCAACTTCACTAGTAATGTCATGTACGCCGTATTGTACGCCTTCACGCCAGAGGTATTCCCCACCAAGGATCGAGGTACCGGCAATGCGCTCACGGCGACGTCAAATCGCATCTTTGGCATCATGGCTCCGATCGTGGCCATGTACGCAAATCTGTCGACTCCTGTCCCTGTCTACGTCAGCGGCGCTCTTTTCATTGCCGCAGGAATCGTCGTGTTGACCTTGCCCTTTGAGTCAAGGGGTAAAGCAAGTCTATGATTTGGGTAGAACTTTTGGTATAATATTGGCAGCTGACGTCTCTAAGTATGTTATGGATGAGAACCAGCGGTGACAAGGATACCTCGGACAGGTGTTGGGAACTACCAGGTGGAGTATTCGGGTCAATCAGAAGAACTATAACTTATCCACCAGAACTCACAAGTATTCCTATGACTTAACCCTAGTCTTGCCCGAAATGACGAAATCATATTTGGCATCAATATCAGTACTCTTCATTGTGTAAACCCCAAAGACTACAGTGTATAGCAACAGCTAGTCAAAGTGTCGCTTCGTCGTTCGTCGCCATTTGCTTGCCATTGCCATTAGGGTGGAGGTCCATGATCACTCAAGGTCTCTCACCGGTTCTTGTCGAGAATTCATTTTCCGAGAGTGATATGCGCTCTTGATGGCGTGGACTGACCGGGTAGCGAATTCCCATCATTACTCGGGCTGGTTCCGGACCTTCATCACACCTCTACTCATGCAGATGATCTCCGAGATCGTGGCAATGCAGTGCTACCCAATCTTGGCTCGGCGGAGATCAAAGAGATCTATGGCGCGAAAGCGGAATGCCTTTCGCCCCCGAAAGACGTCTACTAGCCCGGCAGACATTCAAGACCTCAAAGACTCGTTCGCACTGTGTACTCTTCGGCGCTGCAACCCGAGAGACATGCAAGAATGCAGGTCCAAAGGCTACCAATACCAGGGGTGTAATTCCGGGCAAGGAAACTATAGCCTCAATTAGGCGGAATGCGTGACTTGGAAGGGCGATGGAAAACGGTTGCGGAGTATCCATGGCCGTCGTGGCCAAAAGAGGCATGGAGTCGTTGGGGCTCAAGTATTTCTTCCGTCAATCGGGCGATGGGAGCCAATGGCATGCGTCGGATCGCGGCAATACTGGCCGTCGCGGGAACTTTTTCGAGGCTATATACAGTGCGGATTCAAATACGTTGCTATAATGGGACTTGTAAGTGAGAGTGTGTGACGACACTCTGCAGTGCCATAAAACGATATAACTCTGCTCAAGAGCCACCACGATCTTTTGATAGGCTCTGAGTATCCTGATCACTTTGAAAACGTGCTTCTTTAAACTAATCGGGCCTGCTTCTCTCAAAATGGGCGTGTATCTACTTGCGAGCATCGCTCTCGCCAGCACTGTTGCTGCCCAGCAGCCAGCCTGGGCTCAGTGTGGAGGAGAGACTTACACCGGCGACACGACCTGCGTTTCCGGGTACTCATGCGTGTCCGTCAATGAGTACTACTCCCAATGCCAAGTCGCATCGGCCACAACTACAACTCTTGTCACAGTGACGACAACGAGTGCTGCATCCGCCACGACCACGACAGCAGCAGCAACTGGTACCGCGGGCTTCCAGTTCCTCGGCAGAGTCAACCCAGCCACACGAGAACTCAGCTGGCCCGGCAGTGGACTGGGATTCACCTTTGAAGGAACCTCTGCCTCCATCGCTCTGACCAGCGTCACCGGAACAAACAGTGTCGATGTATTCATTGACGGGGGCGACCCCATTGTCATTTCAAACGTCGAGGGAACCTCCATCTCGACGCCGAGCGGACTGTCTTCCGGCAGCCACACGGTCGAGCTGCGCAAGCGCTCCGAGGCCCTGTATGGCTCCATCTTCATCGGCGATGTGACGACAGACGGCACCCTGGGAACATACGACGTGCCAGATCGCCGGATCGAAATCATCGGGGACTCGATTAGCGTCGGCTACGGCCTCGACGGCGTGAACCCGTGCACCAACAACGCCTCGGTCGAGGACAACCCGCTGACGTACGGGGCCGTGGCGGCCACCGCGCTCGGCGCCGAGTACAGCGTCGTGGCCTGGAGCGGCAAGGGCATCATCCGCAACTACGTCGGCGACGAGACGGAGCTCATGCCAGAATTATACACGCGGTACGGGGCCCTGGACGCCGACAACAGCTACACGTTCCCCGCGGCGACCGCGCCCGCCGCCGTCGTCATCAACCTCGGCACCAACGACTTTGGCTACCTGGGCTACGACGCGTCGGGCAACTCGTACGCGGCGCGCGACCCCATCGACGCGGCCGCGTACACGGCGGCCATGGTCGCCTTTGTCCAGTCCATCCAGGCGCACTACCCCGACGCCCACTTCTTCCTGCTGAGCTCGCCCATGCTGAGCGACACGTTCCCGACCGCCGCCGACGCCCAGAAGACGACCCAGACCAATGCCCTGCAGGATGCTGTGGCACAGCTGGGAAATAGTACAGCGTCCTTTGTCGACTGGCCGACTCAGGGCTCGGACGTGGGCTGTGATTATCATCCCAATGCTGCTACGCATGCTGCCGAGGGTGCTGTTTTGGCTTCGGCTATTAGTACGGTTCTGGGATGGTAGATATCACCTGAAAGCATCAGTGGATCACAAGTTATAGTCAATGGATTCATTGATTTTTGGATTACCTACTCAATGTTATAGTTAATATACAATTTCAAGGAAACTTTTGCAATGGACTATTGTGGAATGACTCTGTAGGCACTTACTTGATCTCTCTAGCTTAATGCCATCTGCATCATACTAAGCTTCTCTTCTACCTGCTCAGAGAACATTGTCTGCATCCTAGAATGTATCCTGTCCTTTGGCTCATTTCGGTACTCGGGCTTCTCGACGTTTCTCGCTTGCAGGCAGACTCGTATCATCTCTCGATGCCCGGTACCACAAATACTCGCGAGGTCCGTTGGCTCCCTCTGTTTCTCATCGTTGCCACCAAGTTTCATCTCCGAACTGCAGCCTTCGTCGGCGGCCAGCTTGAGCAGCCGCTTATAGACATCCCGAAGCTCATCGCGGGTCATTCGCATCACATCGTCAATACCCAGAGTAGCCTCGATAGGCTTCCAGACAGCAATTTCTGTGAAAACGACCCCGAGGGAATACATGTCATAAGACTTTCGAAAAACGGTCTTGGCTTCGCCGAATTGCGCATTTGGATGTCGGTATATATCCAAATGCGGATCACAGGTAGGGGCTTCCGTCATATCGGCTCGATCGCTAGGTCTCGAGATGCTGAATCCGGTTATGTACGGAAGAGACAGATCGAATGCACCATGCTCGTTCTCAAAGAAGAGTATGTTATCGCTGTTGAGGCCCTTGTGCACCCAATCTACTGAGTGGAAGCTGGAAAGGCTGTGTGCCAATGCGGTACTGAGTGATAGTTTTGCCAGTATCGGCGGTGGGCCGTTCTTCTCCATTAACTCCCTCAAGCTGGAGACCTTGGGTTTCGTTCTCGCATGAGGTGGCAGTGTAAACACTATTCCGAAGGCCACGTTACTGTGAACGTCGATAGACTTGACGTATCCCAAACATCTTAGAACGCGAAACCCATAAGGCTTCTCCTTGCAAAGCAGCCTGGCAAGAAGGGCGATTCTTTCCTCTCTGTCGGTCACCTTTTCCTCGAACGGATCGTCACTAGGACACATTTTGGTCCATTCAATCCAAACATCCCGGCCGCGCCAGGAGGTAATCGTTCGTTGGACGTGGAGGCTGGCAGTTGATTCCGTTTCGGGGAATTTGAAATCGGAAATATCCAAGACCAAAGCCTGAAACTCTTCTTGAATTGGCTGCATGCCTTCATCCTCCAATTGCTCGGCTTCCATCCAGCGAAGCTTGAGCTCCGCCAAAGTTTTGAGGTACGATCTTTTTGCACAGTCACTCTGCATTTCTCGCTCGGCAGCCATCCGTAGACTCCTCTTCAAAAAGAGGGGCCTGTAAGTGGTGTTGTGTCTGACCTCCATGCCCACTGCCTTTACGAAAGTCTTGATGTCCGAGAGTTCGCGGCGAATGTGAAGCAGGTCCATATCTTTGGCTTGGTTGATCTGTGCGAGTCTTTTGGCCCGAACCGCATCTACAAACGACACGAGATATGAGTTCATGATTGAGAGCTTCTGAATCAAGCCTTCCATGTCTTCTTTTTCGAATGTAACCCAGACCAGGCGTCGTGGGTTCCGTGCCACAACCCAAAGTCTGCGTACTGCATTCAAGGGGCGAATATTGGCTCTTTTCATGCTGTTGGACTCAGTTGCAGTTGCACTGCTTCGTGAATCGTCTGTCGAAGTCAGCTGGAGTAATAACTCTGGCATCCCATCTAGTTCTATAGCCTTGTTTGACAAGTCGGGTTTGTTTTGATTTACCACATTGCTATGTTTCGCCAGATTCTTTTTGATTTTCTTGAAAGTTGCCTTGATTTCGCGAATGATGGGCAATATGAGCTTATGGTTGATGTGTGACACGCCATCGGAATGATCCCTATTGTGTGCTTCTTTCATCAGGAGGAGCACTTCATCAGCAATATCAGAAAATCGATGTTGCTCCATTCTCATGCGTAATTGCAAATATTGACAACTTTCAGGCATTTCGCTGGCCTCGATGACATGTTTATACACTAAAAAAGGTTAGCGGAAATTGACATATGAATGCACTGCAGGATGACAAACACTTGATACATTCGTGCACCCCCTGTATGACGAATGAGGCTGCTCCGATGCCCAAGCCGACAATACTCAAGGGATCAGCCATATTTCAGCTGGCATGAAGTACTTTGCGACTTGAAATGACCATATATCGTCGTTTTGTGAGCCTGCAATGCCGGTGCAGCCTTACCGGTGTCCTTTCGAGATGCCTTCGGCTGATAAAGCCTTCAAAACAGAAGAGGGGCCACGGCTTTGAAGAATGCGTCCTACGACACACTTACAAGTCCATGGATATATTACGGCCCGGCTTACCGCGGATAACATTTCACCTGACAGCAAGATCTGACACTCGAGAAAGAGCTCTCGAGCCTCACTGGCTCAACAGCCGATTGCCCACGTATGGCAGTCCAATAAGAGGGCAACACATGGAATGATTATGCGCCTCATTTGGTGTTACCGCTGAAATATGTGTGGTAATATGGACGTATCTCCAAGTCAGGCATTCACGAGGCAAACCCGGCGTCTCCCAATGCCACCCTACCTGCAGGGGGCTCAGTGAAGTCTCTACACAAGGCTGTGGGCGGGGATGGTCCTTTTTCTTGCTTAAAATCAGGCGAAGCAGTCGTCTACTTGACGACGACCCACTGAATTACCTTTTTTCCAATACTCTCCGACATTCACTAGTCGATATGTTGCGAGTCTTCTGCATTTGTTAGGGCGCCGCGTCGAGAATACGAAGACACTGCAGGTTCCCGTCAGTCTGCCTTCCCAGTCAGCCTCAGGTAAGTTCCGACCCGGCTATTTTCTGTGCCTATCCGAACTAAGAGCCTCCCGCATCTGTTGTGTACCTTTTGTGTGACAAGTCCGTGCCGAAAAGTTCACTGACCTGCATTCTACATAGTGGCGCTATGAGCAAAATCAGACATGGCACACAGACCACTCTCTTTGCAAGAGAAACACCGGCGAGTCGTGGCGAAATTCCGGAGCCTGGAACCCTACAAAGATTCGCAACAGATCATTGTTCTTCTGGACGAGTTTCATGCCAAGGAGGTCGATATCAAGAGAGTCCTGAAAGATGAGGGCGGTAGAGCTGAGGGCGGTGGAGGTTTTGGCGTGACAGACTTCTGGATCCCCATTCCACACGACTTTTTGAGACGGGTACTAGAGCCGCGCTTCTTACGAAGTTGGAGCCCGGCTCAAGATGGTCTTTTGTCTACAACATTTGATTTCGATCGGGGAATTCTCGACCCTGAATCCAAGTCTGTTCCTGCGCACTACAGTTTGAGCATGGGAGCCTGTACCGACCGTGGCCACCCGAAAACCCTGAATGTCGGCAAAACACTGGGCAATACCAGATCAGCCATCGTAAACAAGGTGGAAATCGAAGGAGAACAAAACAGCTCCCTCGCTCTCAAGGTGATCCGCAGGAAGCCCGAATTTGAGGAGGAGACCAAGCAGATGAAACGCATCTTGGGAGAGATCCGCGCGATGAGAAAATTACGCCATCCACATTATATTCGGCTTATTGCTAGCTATACGACCGAAAAAGTCGTTGGCATCCTGATGAGTCCAGTCGCTGATTGTAACCTCCACGAGTTTCTTGGGCAGATCTCGGATACCACTGATCCTCAGGCCCGACGAGAAAAGCAGGATCAACTGGCTCGATTCTTTGGTTGTCTTTCACAGGCCGTAGCAAACCTTCACTGCAGCCACGGCATCCGCCACAGAGACATTAAACCAAAGAATATTTTGGTCCAAGGCAGCAAAGTCTTGCTGGCTGACTTTGGAATTGCTCTTGATTGGTTCGATTCGGGGGAAACCACAACTAACACAAAAGATGTTATGAAGGATCCAGCAGTAAGTATCGCGACCAAGCCCGTAGAGGCTCATTGGTGGGACATGCACAAGCTGACATGGCCTTTTCTAGTACTGCGCACCAGAAGTGTTCTATGGACAGAAGAAAGGTACCAAGTCAGACATCTGGTCTCTGGGCTGCGTTTTCTTGGAAATGGCCCTTGTGTTGGAAGGCCTACGTGCGGACGCAGTCAAGAAAACCATCGAGAGTCGCCGCTATTGGGATGGCATTGAAGCCATCCAAAGCAATAGTGATAAGCTACGCAAAAGATACTCCAGATGGGAACATGAGCCATTAAATTGGGTGCAGAACATGGTCAAGAAAGAAAGAGACAGCCGGTGGAAGGCGGCGGATGTCGTCGGCGCTATTCTCTCGTCCGAACTTGGCTGCTTTTCGGAATATTGTTGCCAGACTTGGGATGAACCTACCTCTTTGGACGATGGCCTTGAGGAATATCGGGACCACGAAGTAGGTGATCACTAAACTTCTTGTACAACAAATGCCAAAATTCGCCTAGAGCAGATTTTGCCGATCTGCAGAACTGATGCGAGGCATTGACCCTTAACTTGATTACTAATTGATAGAAGGACAATGAGCCCCCTCCAGATCGTGAAGATGCTGAAGAGGAATCTCCCAGCGAGCAGTCTGCATGGATTTATGATGGATCTTCTGACTACATCAAAGTCCGACTACTTGAGGGCGCCCAGTTCTCCACAAACTGGATTTCAAGCGACATTGTCGAGGAGTACCACATGGAGACTCAGAGTACCAAAAGTTCTGGAGTGATTGAACTGGGTGGCGTCACGTATCATTCCAAGGGGAAAGTACAACTGAATTGGAAAAAGATTGGCGAAAATGTCAAGGAGGATGATTTCTTCATTTCTGAATCACCCGCACCGTTCGAGATGATCGTGGGGACAGACTCTTGAGATTGGCTGGGATTGAATGAAACAAGCACAGGGTACATATATGGATAGATCGCAACAGAAATACGTATGGAATGTCCCGAAAAGAATGCCTTGGAAAAGAATGCCTTGCACTAGAGAGGTTGGAGGTACTGTACGATACGAGAAGCACAAGATCACTACAATCACCCAAAAATTTATAAGCGTGCATACCGCATTTCCCATCAAAAGTTACAGAGTCCACTCTGTCGTTTATAGCCCACATGAAATGGAAAAAAAATATGAAAGCCATCTCAAGATGCTAAAGGATGGTTGCTTGTCTGATCTTGAGCCGATTCTTGTGTTATCCCTTTGTATCCTCTTTTAGCTTAATTTTGCGATTTTCCTTGGGCCTTTGGCAAAAGTGATAAAATAGTGACTTTGGGTGTAAAACGGAGCTGGCACGGACACAAAAGTTCCATTCTCTGTAGTATTGATCATTGGCTTTCCTCGCCGAACGGTTTCCAAGGCACACCACAAGCAGGCCCGCGGGTCAGCCCAGGGGCTTAGAGAGTCCGTACTGGTGGGCTGTGTGCATACATTTATTGAACTTTAGCAGTGCAACCAAGAGACTGCCTGGGGTGTCTGAGTGGTTCGCGGCCGCAGCCTGGTCGGGCGTTGTGCTTCCTAGAGTTATTATCTAAAATTTAAACTCGTTGGTTCTGATCTTCTCGATCTTCACCACGCACTACATATGTAAAGGCGCCCTGTACGCCCAGCTCCTCTCCAAGGACTTGCCTTTCGTCCGAGCCTGACTGATACCTGTGGCGTTCCAATCTCGCCGCCCTTTCCCAAAGTCTGTATGATACGCTCACAAGCAATCACGCTGCCACACCGTCTGTAGTAGTCTTTTGTCGTATTCGGCATGGCTTCAAAGAGCGAATCAGAGGCACGGTTGCGGCTGGAAGTAATTGCTGCTGCACATTTTCAGGGCATAACCTTTGCAAGTACAGGAGATCTCTCCTGGTACTTGCGACGTCAGTCAGTCCTAAAAGCCGAGGCGACAGATACACGGCGGCCTTCAGAGGAGGAGCAACTCAAATTGTTCGTAGATGAGATCTTCATCTTCAGGGGAGACGATGGCCGTCTCAGTCCATTCAAATTTGAGCGATCCGGGCAGCGAGAAAATTCCATATCTCCTCAGGTAGCAGCTCGTTTGAAGCTTGACTCGGCAGTCAATGCCAGGCATGAGCTATATTGGTACGCAAACATCTCACCATCTCTTTCTGTTTACCACAGTTCATTGACAACTGTGCAGGTACAGGCGGACAGCCAAGAAAGTTCAGTACGCCTTCTTCAGGGTGAAAGAGATGGAACACCAAGTTCTTCTAGGCCTCGACTGGCATCGCGGACCTTCGGTGCCGGCGTTGAGTACATGCTCAGGTCAGACAGTCTCATCTATTGGTTTGCTTCATGCTGACCTATTTAGGTGACTCTGATGGCCTACTTGCGCCATGCCCGCTTTCTCCACGGCCCAGCCTCCTTTCTCCTCCGCCCCTTGTGGGCCGCGAGTACAGGAAGAGTTGGTCAGGTGCTGGTCAACATGTGCCGCTAAACGCAACATATTACCGACCCGTCGAAGTCCCGACCGAAGCTTGCTCCATAGACGGATCAACCTCGACAACCCCCTCTAGACGAAGAGTTCGCCGAAGTCCAGTCTCTTACAACGCTCATCAGTCCGTGGTCATCCCTCCAAGCCCCTTGCCTCGCAGCATTTCCGATTCTCGATCAGAGTGTAGCGTCAGCTGGGTCGTCCCTCCCAGAAATATATCGCTGGCAGAGCATGTAAATGGCGTGAATTGGCAATCCCACGACGAGAAACAGTCTACTGCTCAGTACCTTTCCCCCAGACGGACTTCTCAAGATAGGCGAGGCCGAACATCCAGATCACCCAACTCCTACACATCTCGCGGAGACCATGAACGAGGGCGCAGTAGAAGTGGAGGGAGCAGACAATACGCGGAGTCTCTTCCTGCAGATGATGCGCGCCAGAGTCATCAAGGCCAAGCAGGCCATCGAGGTCGAGATCGAGTGGCAAATTTATTTTCAGCCTTCGCCCTGGGCGCTTGGTGGATGGCACGAGCAGCAAGATAGCATGTGGTGAACGCATCATTAGATTGTTTCTGATACCCTTTCTTTCATAACCTTTGTATAGCCGGATAGACTATCCATAGACTAAGGTTAGCATACAGCGATTTACCTAATTACTCACAGCAAAAATCCAGACCGGGATTTCATAGAATCCCAACACGCCTCCAAGCCCAACTCGCACCACCCATCAACGCCGTGACACCAGTAAACACAATGAGCCCACCATATCCAGATCCATATCCGGAGCTAGCCTTCCACCCGCTCCCACTGCCCAACAGGGCCTCGCTCAGCGGGCCGCTGACAACATTACCGACGCCACGGCCCGCGGACAGCCACCCAAAGACCATGGTGGGATCGATGTAGCCGTACTCGTCGCCGCCGATCCTGGTGATCTCGGCCATGATGCCGGGCCAGCTGCCGACGAAGCTGCCGGCGAACAGGCCGTACAGGATGCAGAAGACGTAGAGGGTGGCCAGCGTCGACGATAGGCCCCAGACGCAGAGCACACCGATGACGCATCCCAGCGTCGAGACCAGGATGCACGTCGTCACGTGGAAGCGGTCGATCATGAAGCCCATGGCCACGCAGCCGAAGACGGACGCCACGTTGACCAGCAGGACCGTCGTCGCCGAGGTCAGGGATCCGGCGTTTAAAGCCGAGCGTGCGAAACTCGGCAGGTAGATCGCTTCAAGGAGATTATCAGCCTGTGTTGCCCTTAAACTAGGGTCGGGGTCACTTACTCGGCAAGAAATAACCAGTAGCCTCGACGACATTGCAGAACTGATAGATGAGGAACGCCTTGAGACTCCAAAACCGCAAATCCCAGGGCCGCGCGCGGGTGGCGCCGGGGCCCACGGGGACCCTCGGCTTGATGAACCAGACGAGCGGCGCCGAGACGGCGAACAAGATGCCCGCCCAGATGCGGAGCGTCGTGCGGTGGCCGTACCCGTCGAGCAGGGACTGCAGGAGCAGCGGCAGGACGACGCCGGCGAGCCCGTTGCCGGCCCACATGAGGCCGTAGGCGAGGCCGCGGCGCGCGACGAACCACTCGTCGATGAACAGCATGCACGGCGAGTAGGCGACGGACCCGCCGACGGCGTACAGGACGCCCTGGGTGGCGATCAGCCCGCCCACTGTTGTCGCGTACGACGAGGCCACCAGCGCCGCGCACATGATGCACAAACCCAGCACGGGTATGTGGCGCGCCCACTTGGCAAAGACGCGGCACGTCCCCAGGACGAACGGGCTCAGCAGGTACATCAGTCCCATGGCACAGGTACCGATGACGGCGATGTTCGGGTTGCCGGCAAAGGGCGGCGTCGTGGCGTAATAGTCCTGGAAGACACCAAAGGCGAATGGAAAACCTTGAAATAACGACTGTTCAGCTCTTGGAAAATCGCACAAATCAAGCAGAAGTGACTGACCCCAAACCAGTGCCTCGAATACGAAACCTGCTGCTAGAAAAAGCCAAGCGTCTTTCCCACCATCGACAGGAGGCAAGGACCCAAACTCATGGCGAGAAGGGTTCAGAGCAAGTTCTCCGGCATCGTCGGTTGGAGAGGCGTTGCCCGAAGCAGTACTTGGGTCCGTACGAACTCGGGACGGTGGTTCAATCCGCTCGAGTTCCGTCGACTGTCTCGCCATGGAGATATTGCCTAGGTGCTGAATGTGACTTGAGAACTTTCGATTGATCTCTGTGCTGTCGTCTTCTGGACAGAAAGATTGGAGGAAGACAAGCGCTGGAAGGATGAGAGGAGCTTTCGAGTATAAAATCTGTTCCGGGTGTACTTATAAACTGATGTCCCGCAGCTCATTGTCTTTCCCTATTGTATATCCTCACCATTACGAATTATGGTTACAGATTGGCTCATAGAAAATTTGTGATCATCTCCGGCGCCGGTCGTGGTGTGCTGGTAACCTCCGTTGGCCGCAACCGGCAGTCGTTCTCATTACCCTATGGCATACGAACCTAAAGCCAATAGAGTATGGGTGTTGCATCATTATATTACCCCATGGCTCGCGAATGTGGGTTGACTATGCAATCGTCAAGGCTAGAAAGTGGAACCTATACTCTCGGAGTCAGCCTCCGACTATGGACCCAACCCGTCGGGTTTCGATCCCGGGCGTTGAGTTTTCGCGGCTCCAAGCCGAAGCCGAACCAGCGCACGTGTACAGGTGATCGGCACAGCAGTAGTATCAAAATCATGTCTATATTATTAATAACTCCAGGCGCCTCGCTGTTGCAGGTCCAAAAATCAAGTCGAATAGCGCCCGTTATTTTGAGCATGACTAACATTGCTGGCGTGTGCGATCAGGAATTTGCAGCAAGTCAAGACAAACTTGCATGCCTTTGTCCAGCTCTCGTCATTATTCAGCCCCAGCTTGATGCTGTAATGCCCTATCCGGTCGTCACCAATCTTGTCCCCTTCAATCTTGTAAGGAAGCGCAAGAGGTGGTGTCGTGTAACCGTCTCTATCCGAAGTTGCCTTGGTCTGGTTTTGCACGTATAAACCAAGCTGCCTGACCAGCTCGAGGAATGCAACCATGGCAGTGTCAAACTTCCGGTGCCAAAGAAGATTCAAGGGCATATCACCAGACGAAAACAGTTCAAGAACGTGCTTCTTCGGTGCTGGGGGAGGTCCGCTTCTGTGAGAGCCCAACCGGCTGGATGATGGTGAGGCGTGGTCGTAGCGGACGATTTTGGACGTCGAACCCATCGGAAGTGGCTCGTAATTCTCAAACTTGTATCCAAGCTTGTCGGCCACGGTGACCACCAGAAGAAGCGACTGGCCCCAGGCTGCATTGATCTCAGGCCAGTCGACTGGTATATTAGATAATCTTCCAAGGCGCAGACCATTGATAGTAGCAAAGTGACCGTCGTGGTGTATAGAGAATGTATCGTTGTACACATTTGCGCGTTGCAGCTTGATGAGCTGCTGAGAGTCATGGTCGAATCGAGAGTTGACACTATCCCTCTCGTTCTGGAATTCCGAGAGTTTGGCTGAGAAGGAATTCCGACCTCGCCAAAATTGTTCCTCTTGAACATCCAACGCACGTGACTCTTCTTCGAGAGCAGCCATTTCTTTATCGAGAGCTTCCCTTTGCTTTTCCAGTGAGAGAAGGGATTCGAATGCAGCCTGCTCGTCCTTTTGCGCCTTCTCGAGTGCCTCCTCCGAGGCAGCTATCTCCTCTTCGGTTGGCATATCTGCCTGCTGCTGCTTGAGGAAATCGGCATAGAGGTTGCGTTCCTTGGTAGCACCATCAAGCTTTTTTTGTAGGCCGTCTACCAGGATTTCGGTGCACTCGACACATACGGGATGGTCTATATCGGAGCGGGCCGACAAGATCTCGAAGAGCTTGTTGATGCGCTCGGCCTCGTGAAGCTGCGCTGGTCTGCCATCCTTGCCACCTCCGTCGCCCGAGGAAGACTGACGTCGCGGCTGCCGTGGAATCGGCTGTTCCCTTTGGCTTGGCAGTCGGGGTGGTCCAACTTGCGAATCGGTGAGAAAGACGAAGGAGTTTTCAGGACGTTGCGTATTTCCCTGCCGCCTGAACATGGCAGTCGGCGCGTTCCTCGCAATTTTATCGTAAAGGCCTCGTCTTTCCTCATTTTGCGGATACTGTGGTGGGATTATATGTTGCGACTTTGGTTGTTGCTGCGATGCTGCTGCTATAGAGATGGGAGTACAGGGTCAGCGGCACTCTCATCCGGCCAGGGATGGGACGAAAACGGCCATGGAAACAAGTATTCGAAGGTGGTGCACAAACCTACTAACAGATCGTATGCGGCTGGGTTCAGCTCGGACAACGAATTGTCGAGTTTGAGGGGGTTGCGACACTTTTGGCAATACATTGTGGTGGTCGCAATCGGTCTCCCATGCTGCAACACAACGTCTAGGTAGATGGCATATCCAGGGTGCTGATAGATGTCCAAGGGAGAGACTGGGCGGACGAGTATATCTCTAGCTGTGGTGTCTCGAGTCTCGTGTTTGCTGCAAACCTCCCATCGGTCGAGGGTCTCGTTGCGGGCGGCGGAGTGGACTTGCAGTGGGATCAAATGGTTGCTGTCGGACGTGGGTAACGTGAAGACGTCACAAGCGCGCGTCTTACGGGCAAGAAGAACCCATGTGAGAGCTGTTCAGGCGTGGGACGGGGACAGCTACGGGGCTAGCGCTGATCAAGTTTAGCGCACTTCATCGTTGCCTGTCCAGCGACACTAGGGGGGCCGCACCCTGTTTACTGCAAAGGCCCATTGCGACTGCATCCCTACCTCCACTACCAGACTAATTGTAGGCTCTTGAATTTTGATATTCGATGACAGCCAACGTGAGGGTTTTCGTGAAAGGCTACACACACCATTGGAGCTACGAATCTAGACTCCATACCTGAAGCTCATCTTTTGGTGCTTCATTATATGCCGGATCAGTGGTCTTCAACCTCCGAACACCATGGCAGCATTGCGAACTTGAAAGCTGCTCTTGCGCCATAGCTTCATTGCCTTTCGACAACTTTACTCAGAGTCTGTCGCGTTGCTGAGGGGCGCCGCGCCTCCCTTTCGACGCGCCCATGGAGTCGACTACCAAACAAGCACGAACTCCTCGCCATCGTTCCAGGGATGATGACGATGATGATGCCGAGGCTAATGACGACGAGCTCACATTGTCAGCCAGCCAGTTCGATGCTCGCCAGCATCCCATGTATGAGCTTGACAAGAAGCGCGCCAAGTCTGCCTTTAAGCTCAAGTCCCGCTTCGAAGACATCTTTGAAAAGTTCGGCAAAGATTTTGAAGGCGTGGGTGATGAGATAGACTTGCGTACTGGCGAGGTTGTCGTGAACAATGGACATCTACAGTCTTTGGAAGATGAGGACCTGGACAAGTCCGAGGACGAAGAGGGAGAAGAGGACGCTCCAGACTCCGAAGTCAAGGAGAAACCCAAGCGCTTTGATGCAAGTCGCCGTTCTCAAAATGGTCCTGCAATGCTCAGTAATGGATGGGGGCACCCACCCGCATTTGCGCCGCCTTCGATGTTTGGCTCACATCTGCCCCTTTATCCCGGTAGTGGCGCGACTGATCCAGCATGGCAGACCCCTGAGTTGCAACGACCAATGCTGCTGCAAAATGGCCTCGGTTCCGGCTCGCCCTTTGATCATGATTACCAGTCATCCTTTGGAGCTCCTGGCTTTGGAATGAGTTTCAGCCCCTGGGGTGCCATAGGTCAACCGTATAGGAGGATGGCAACTGCGAAAGAAGTTGGGCCCAGGGCCGATGCAGCGTCAGATGCGGAAGAAGGGGGGACTCCAGGAGCTGGAACCGCCGATTCAGACGAAGAAGACGCCCTTTGCAGCGAGATCGGTATTCTGCCAGGGGCCGCAGCCCGCCACCGGACTAAGAGATCAATCGAGGCCGTAAACGTTCCATTTGCTGGCTTGGAAGAGCCCGCCAAGGATGACGAACCCATACCTAACGGAAAGGCATACGCCAAAAAGAGTCAGTCCTTTCGGCGGCGACCAGGACGGCCAGTACGCCCGAAAAGGCGGCCTCGCGCGAAGTCCTGCCACGCAGCCCCGACGGAGACATCGTTGCCGAAAACCATCACAGATTCGGTGTCCTTAGGTCCAGCCAACAATACCACTCTTCCACTGCGGCCCATCCACGAGTCTGGGAATATAGATGGCAGTGCAGCTACCTCTGCTGATGCTCTTGTCAAGAGAATTTGTACCCAGGACCAAGCACCTAGTACCGATTATTCTTCAGACTCTCAAGGCCGGCGATCTGCTCGCGTGCGCAAGCCAGTCGAACATTACAGTCGAATCAGCTGGGCTCTCACTCGACGTTCTTGTTGGCCACAAGCCGGGAATCAGGTCACACGTGTCTTGACTCCACCACCAGAGGTATACAACCAGGAACGGCTATTGCCAGAAAACACGTCAAGGTCGGAGAACCAACAGCCAACGACAATCGTGGTCGAGCTTGCAAGCTCAACTCAGGCTCGGAACTACGAAATTGTCGAAGATGTCACGACTTCTACTCCGGACGTCGATATAGACAATGTTGAAGAAGAACCAGAGTTGAGTTCCACGAAACAAAGTATTGACGTTTCTACCCATTCTATACCAGAACCGGAAAAGGATACTTCAGAGTCACCAACTACAGCATTGAGCGGCGCGTTACCTAATAGTGGTACAGACGTTGAAGATACATGGACTACAAAGCAGCCTAGCCCTTTGCTGGAAGCAGACAGACCAGATATATCTGGGTCCACTCTGGAACCTCCACTATTTGGTCAAGAAGATCATGATGATAATGTCGAAGAAAAAGCTCAGGATGGAGTAGAGAATTCTCAGCACGACGAAGTTGTCGCGGATTCCGATGATGAACTCCATAACGAGAGAATCTCCACGCCTAATTTGGAGCCAGGTGATGAACCAGACGAATTTCACGAGGGAGATGAATCAATCGAATTGGGCGAGCCGGTCGACTTTGATCCGGGTCATTCAGAGCTTGCCAGTGAAAGCTTAGAAGGCCCCGTCGAAGTCCAAGAGCTCACCACCCAGGCTTCCGAGACCTCCATACACGAAGAAGATCCGAATAGAGCCGATGAGCCGTCTTCATCAGCATCACAGTCTTTACCTGAAAACCAACTCAGTCCATCCAGGGGGATTATTGGCGATCTTGAGGCCAATCCATCGCCGGATTTGCTTCAGAAGAGTCCCTCACAAAGTTCGCGTGGTCGTCCTGGAAAGCGTAAACGATCGGCAGCCCCCGAGACGACTAGTTCAAGATCGCCCTCGCAAAATGTAGGCAGATCTCCGAGTAGAGCCTCGCACTCCACACCACAACCATCCACTCCCAAGAAGACTCGCACTCTCGCTTCTTTGGTCCCCAACGGCTCTGACGAGGAAGAAGACGAGTTAAGCATACTTTCCTCCTCGGTCCCGCGAACTCCATCATCGAATTCATTATTGCGTGCCGCTTTTGTTCGTGGCGGATCATCCACATCTACACCACTTTCCCACCGCCGAGACGGCCCGGTCTTGTCAACACCGCAACAATACATGCGTGGCTCGAGCCGGGTCGGCTCTCCAGCTCTCCCGAGGTTGCCAGCAACAGATACGAACGCACTCAGGTTCGGACTAAGGAGGAAGGAGTCCACCACCGGCTTGGCACAAAGCTCACCGCTCGCCCGGACAGTCTTCACAAGAACTCCACGCAAGAACAGGAATGTTGAAAATTCTCTTTCGACGCACGCTAATAGCAGTCCTTCGGATGGCGTAGGAGAATTTACGCCCGGAGGCACGGCACGACGGTGTGGTGAGGACGGGTTCGTATGCGATCGGGATTTCTGCTTTACATGCTGCAAGTGAAGCAGCTATTTTATGGACTGCAGTAATGATTGTGGTCCAAGGTCACAAGCTATCAGCTTCTGGCCCCGTCTTCGAGCCATTGGTTATATACAGCGCCCGGAGACACATGGACATCCCGTATCAGGCTTGTGGTCCTACACTGAGGACTAGAGTGTATCATCATGTGAGGTACCACAACATATGAATACCTAGATAGATATCAAAAAGAGATTTGCAGTAGGAACAGATCACGAGGCCAAGTGCCGACGAGTCGGGAAACACATTCCAACAAGCGATGTCCTTGGATCAGTTGCAGGTTTCCCAGACATACGATAGCTGCCTGCCTGCAAAGTTCTCTTGCACAATGTTGGGTCCAAAAACGGAAATTGGAAAATGGATTCCTATTAACAAGCTGCCTTAACTACGACATATTTACCATCAGCCTGAAACGCCAAACGCGTGCATGTAGTCATCCGCCGTTACTGCAGCGCTCTGACCTTTTCTCCGAAGGTCGTCACGTACAGTGAGTCAGAAATGCAGATGCACCGCTGTATGCACCCTTAAACGCAAGTCCCCTCTCGAATGCATTCTTTACTTGCGAAACTCCAGACTCTGAAATCGTCCCGCTCAGTCTCGAGGCAGCATGCGCCTCTCGTTCTTCGAAACCTATTCGCTCTCGGCCAGGCTCAAATGGCATCCCCTCATTCGCATAATTCAATTTTTCTAGGGCGCAAATGCGCATGCCGGGGTGAGACTTTATTTGTTCGACCACTTGCTGTGACGTGACCGGCGCTTGAAACCGCTCTCAGTATGATCATGATGACTGTGTGCCATATAACCTGAGGATGATGAGGCTGGAGGATCAGCTAGACCCGTTCTTCACGATTCTGAGCTGACGACCGCTCCTCCTAGGTAGTTCTTGAGAGTCGTTTCATCTCTGATGGGAGCGAAGTAGGCATGCGCCATGGCTTCCTTAGCGGTCAGGCGTTCCTACACAGCATTAGTGACCTATTGAGGGGTCTTGTGTACATATATGAATCATACCTGGTGGTCGTAGCGGAGAAGCTTGTCCAAGAAGTCGATAGCCTCGTTACTGACAAATCGCTGGTTCTCGGCGCTGACAAAGCTATGCCACGGCTTCTTTTGGAAACGCCCGAGGATGTCATCGTACTGCGGGTCGAGCTCAATCTCGTACTTGTCGAGATAGTCGAAAAGGTCATCAGTGCCGAGGACCTTGGCGATCTTGACAAGTTGGTCGGAGTTGCTCTGTCCATGGAAGAAAGGCTCCTTTCGGAAGATCATGGAGGCGAACATGGCTCCCAAACTCCACATGTCCAAGCTGTAATCGTACTCTTGGAAGTCCACCAGCAGTTCTGGTCCCTTGAAGTAGCGGGATGCGACGCGAACATTGTATTCGGTGCCCGGGTGGTAGAACTCAGCCAAGCCCCAGTCGATGAGACGCAACTAGGAGACACGTGAGTGATGGAGCAGACACCATCAAGAGAGGAATTTGACATACCTTACGGTTCTCATGATCGATCATAACGTTATGAGGTTTGACGTCTCTGTGCATGATGCCCTTGCTGTGACAGTAATCGAGAGCCTTGAGCAGCTCGAAGATGTAGTAGCGAACATCAATATCGTTGAACTTGGGGTACAGGCTGCGGAAGTCCGTGTTGTTGACATGCTCGAAGATGAGGGAAGGGGTTTTGCTCTATGGGAAGGTCAGTATGCAATATGTATGCGGAAGGGGAACCTGCTCCAGAGCAAGGAGTGGCCTGAGTTCTAGCGCCGTGTGACTTGCTAGAAGCAGCAATTGCTCATTGTCTGGAATGGGGGACATCTGATGCGTACCTGGCTATCGCGAACAACGTCCAACAGAGCCACAATGTTGGGACCGCCTGACAGGTTCTGCAGGATCTTGATCTCTCTCTTGATCTTCTTCTTCTTAACAGGCTTGAGGACCTTGATTACGCATTTCTGGTAATTCACGATGTTGATGCCTTCGAACACTTCGGAGTATTTGCCGCGGCCTAGAGACGAGAAAACAAGGTGTTAGCGACTCTTGTCCTGTATGCCGGTAGAATGGCCATAAGACGCGCAGCATAGAGATGTACGTACCAATCTTGCGCACAACCTCGTAATTCTCCAGAACGCCCCAGCCTATGCACATGAAAGAGTTAGCCTGTGGTTCGAAGACCTGACGATTCGCATGCGCAGCGGCGACCCGACAGCCAGGGAAGAGCAGTCATGAGCCGCGGCATCGATCGCATCAGGGTGTTTACTGACTGATGTTGACACTATCGTAGTCCCAATAACTTCTGGGCATGTTCTGGTTGACTTCGGCGTAGACGCGCGACATGATGGGCGGTCCGGACCGGCGGTCAGATCCAGTGCAGCAGTTGCAGTAAGATGGACTCGAGGGCGAAAATTCGACTCGGGTAATAAGAATACCGGAATGGGAATGCCCTCTAATGGAGTCGCCTGGCAGGATCTCAAAGAAATGCTGCCTCAACAGTCGACCATGCACAGATGACTGACGGGGTTTGAGCGACCGTTAGGGCGGGTTGTCGAATCTGGAAGTGGGATGTTTGGAGAAGCCAAAGCCTTGACTTGGAGCGGGCCCTGGACTGGATTGATAGCAGGCAAGGAATGGACCAGCGACTGCGCCTACCGCCTACCTACCGCCTGGCATTAGGTGTGGATGGTCCGCCCTGTTGTGTTGCCGTTACCTGGTACGTACTGCCTGGTTGGCAGTTGCTGCCCATGCCCCTCGTCTCTGCTCTGTTGTTGCCAAAAATGGCCCGTGCATACGACCCCTCCCCGCATTTTCGACACTTTACTGGATTCGACCTTATCGATTGTCGATCGTTTCTTATCAGCAGCCTCGAGCCAACCGAGCCAACTCTTTCCATTCAGCGATCAGAGCCTCGGATTGAAACACCAGGACGGCTATGCAAGGTACGGGAAACTGACGATTATTCCTCAAAACATCTTACAACTCAACTGTCTGAAACCATGTATCGTCGTTGACTCATCGTATATTATATTCTATTCTTCGAGGTTGTGAAGTGGACTCCAAATTCTCTAGGTAAGACAATTACATACTGTACGACTGCACCACGTCTAAGCGAGCTCCGAATTCCGCATTGTTCTCAGCAGTATTCAGTCATGTTATTCACCTACCTTCATGCATCAAGCAAATGAATCGTATGCCGTGTGACATGGCCGTCTTGAAAGAACAACGTGTGGTTCAGCTTGGCTTCAGGGCGCCCACCCGATATACCCTTAATACCCAGCCCAAGTAACTACTTCGAGCCGTGACGCTGCGCTCTGGGGCTTCAGTCTTGGCTGCAGCTACAATACAACCTGTGCTAGCTTCAATACTCCGAAGGCTAGGTAGTATCCGGTATGAGGCTCACTCGATACAACAAACACCCCACTGTGCCAGGCTGCCAGCTCAAAGCTGGTTTCCTATCTGGGAGACACCATGACGCGCAGTCTCGCATGTAGCGGGATGTAACTTGACCGGTATACTGGTCCTTGTGTTGTCCCACATGTCGAAGATGCCTAGGCGTTTCAATATCCTACAGACTAATGACAAGTTAGCGGTCCGTACCAATCTCATGATTGCAGAAGTAACAGGTCGAGGTGCTACACGAAAGGATTCGTGTTATCAGAGAGAAGATTATTTGTCTCGACATGAGCCTGCGTCAGGCAAGTCTTCGTCAGCAAGCTGACTCCAACTTGCCCTGCTGAGCTTCCGTCTAAGGATGACGATACTAAGTTCTCATCATGTGAGGTGGATGGTGCGCAAAAACGAGAGCAAACATAGTGGCTTACCTTACTTTGCGATTTTTGTATCGCCATGCTGTTGGGGTGGGTTGGTGGTACTACTCATGTCTGTTGCCGCAGGCTGCCATTACCTCTGCGGGCAGACGCTTTATTTGGCTTCAGTCGTCGTATGAGATCCTGCGTCTCTGGGCCGTTTGTCCCGTACTCCGCCCTGCGCCTCCATCCAGTTCGTCGTAGTCAAGGCTGTCCATACCAGTCTCAACCACATCCCATGTTCTCTTCCTGAGGTCTGGCTTGACGGTTCTTTTGAACCAGCCAGACTCGCCCTGCTGGGAACCACCCGCGTTGGAGGCTGCAGAATGTTTGCCCTTCTTCGATTTCTTTTTCTTCTTTTTCTTCGACGCAGTCGTGGAGCGGGGCCTGGGGGTGTCTGATTCAATCTCGCCCTCTTCGCCCTCCTCAACATCCTCGGGAGTGTTTGCCTCAAGCATGCTGACAGCACCCGATGTATCTGCGTTGTTGTCATGTGTATTGTCACCCACCTCAATATTGTTCCGGGAACCATGAGCAGATGCCTTCTCTTCAGCACGGCGTAGAGCTTCTAGTTCGGAGTGCCGAAAGATGGCGATTTGTTCGTCGGTCAATGTGCGCTTTACGCCGTCAGGGTAATAGCCGAGACCGTCATCTTCCTCCTCATATTCCTCGTAGTACTCCTCGTAGTACTGATCATCGTTCGGCGGCTGTGGCTGGATGAATTCGCTGGCAAAGAGCTCCACTGCCGCGCTGGAGAAGTGCTCGGCATGGAAAGCTTCGATCTCCGACTGCTTAGAATTAGCTGCTGGACAGATCATGTCGGAAAATATAATAAAGCTTACTTGTGATACATCTGGCGCTTTGGAGACTCCTTGGGAGCCTAGCATTGCTGCCATGCCAGAATAGCTGTTGCCTGGTGTTCTTTGTGATGAGCGTGTTTGGAAAACGCGTTTGGTGAGCTCCAACTTTTAGGCGACAAAGAGGTGACTGCATCACCTTAGGCAGGGGTAGGCAAAAGTCGCTTACAGTGCCCCACCATCGTGCACTGTCCTAAACACAGTACTACCCAACTGATGCATTCATGATTGTTAACAGCCATGGCTTCCAGACTTCAGGAGTTCAAGACTGAATTTCTTTGCTAGTGAAAGCCCGCATATTTATTTTAGGATTCATTTGGAGATATAGTCAAAATGTCGCTACATAACTCGTTTCTCATAAAATCATTACTTCATGACCACCGGCCCTGATTGCACGGTGCACCACATTGGCGACAACGTAGGAATAAAAGGAAAAGAAATATCAAGCCATCGAAGAATTACAAAGACCAAGAAACATGGTCCAGAAGTTGTTTGTTTAAATGGTGTATGCTTGATGCCTCCATTCAGCAGTTAAGATCTGTCCGAGCTTAGTAGGTGGAGAGCACTCTTGAATGCTTTCACAACTTCCGTCACTGTTACTAGTCAGCTGGTGGACTACAATCAAGATTAATTCCAACTCACGATGTTGCTTCTTCTGCCCCAGTTTTTCCTCTGATAAATGGACATATCTAGACCGAGTCTGAAGCCTGCCAAGATGTCAGCTGGTTGTCGTTGCCACGGAAGTTGTTGCTCACCTCTTGACTGCTCTGTCGCTATCGTGACTTGAAGATGCTGATGCCCAGACATTGAAATACTATATGATGGTCAGCCATGATAGACATAATAATCGGTTTCTAGCGTTTACCTGTACAAGCTGCTCAAACTCTGCCAGGAGTTCGGTCTCCTTCTGATCAGCATCGGCCAGAGCTTTCTGGTAGCGGCTCTCAAAGTCTTCCCAGTCGAACGGCTCAATGGCGCCGGGGCTTCCAGGCCATGGCTGTGACGAGACTTTCTGACTACGGCGCTGACCGGGCTCCGGGGTCCTAGTCTGCTGACGGCGAGGCTCCGCAGGAGGTGCCGGAGTTGGTGATGGTATTTCTTCAACCTCCATATCCTCAGGATCGTACTCGTCCTTCGCTTGTACCTGGGTCTGCTCGAGCTCTGATTTTGGCAGTGACTTCACTTGGGTCATGGTGTGTCCCCCATCCTGGTCGTCTTCGTCAGGCAGCATCTCATTGACGAGCTCATAGCTCCTGAGATCCTCCTGGCTTTGACTGGCTGACAACTTGATAGGTGAGCGCTGCGGTGTATCCGACATGTTGGCGAGAAACTCGCCACGAAAGCACGTGGACGCTCTGATCAAAGCCACAAAGTCGTTTTTGGCCCTTCTGGGTTTGATATGACGACCGCAAAAAAGTGGCTTATAATTGGTCGCTTCAGGTAGTACGAGTGCTTCAAGGCTAGATATAGGCGTGACGCGATTTCAGTCACGAGAGTCACCGGGCTTGACTCTTGAGGATCAAGTGGGATTCAGGCCTTTGTCAAGCAGGTGCGAGAAGTGTACAATAAGAAGAAGGAAAGCCCTGATTGAAAAGGAATCTGCGAGCAATCTATCAGGCAACGCCGTGGTTCCTTCTGCCTTCTGCTTCGTCCACCACTCAGAGTTGAAGACGCGTCGCTGCCCAAGGAAGCTCGAGTTTAATGGAATTACTGGGCGCGGCACACGACGTGACTGGTGAGTGCACTAAAGATGGACCTGCACCTGCTATGCGGAGGACCTCCAGGTAGCTGACAGGGGGTCCATGTGCAAATGGCAACGGGCACGAGCTGCTAGCGGAGCTGATAAGGCTGATAAGGCAGCAGGCTCCACCATCTCATCGAGGTACCCACGTACCCACTCGACGTCACTTGAGCATCTGACAAGACGTCCAATCTTCAAGTCACCAGCTTCATCAGCTCCCATCCGCCAGAAGCTCTGCAGATGACCATTTTCGTCCGGTAAAGATGAAATCGCATGCCTCGGACGATCCGGATAAAACTTTGAGGGGGCCTATCTCTCATCGGTAACGCGCTCCTCAGATCTTTGGAAGTGCATGGTCCTCCTGCTTCGCATTCACGATGGAATCCAGAACGAGCCATATGACATGTGATATATGTCGCCGCGGGCATCATGCGCAGAAGCGCCCCTTCTACTGCGCGATGGATGCCCGTAACTCGCTTTACGAAGGCCGACTCGCCAACGCCAGTGTCATGATAGAGATGGACGAGCTGGAGCAGCGAGCTTCAGCTCTGGTGACCGAGCACGAGCCGGGTAGCGCAGGCGTCGCATCAAATCGCACACGTTCCTACGTTGAGGACTGTACTTCCAAAGAAAAGAGTACGATAAACCGCACAACACAGATCATCTCCGCGGCGGAGAAGCTGCAGCAGGAGATCGACCAGGCCAGGAAGGAGATCGAGCAGCGCAAAGCTGCGATAGCACGGCGCAAGGCTGATCTCGTCACGGCATCCCAAGGCATAGCTGCGAGGCGGAACAGAGAGCTTGAAGAGACGAAAACTTCCATCAGGAAGCTCAAGTATCACTGGGATCGAGAGCACGAGGCCACGGCGCAATACCGTGCTGCACTATGTGCCGAGGTCGCCAAATTGTATAGGCTTCAACGAGTAAAGAGAGGAAACCCCAATCGATATGAATACAAGATCGGTGGGCTGGAAGTCATTGACCTACATCTCTTGAACAGTGAGCGCACTCCTGTCGGTGCACCGGTGGGTCTATCCATTTGCTAATCGTCCCCAGGTACGCATCCTGAGCATATTTCTGCATCGCTAGGCCACATAGCACATCTGCTCTGGCTGGCATCCCACTACCTTGCTGTGCGGCTACCAGCTGAGATCACGTTACCACACAACGATTACCCGCGGCCCACCATCTTTTCCCTCGCTTCATCATATCATCACGGCCAGGTTGGATTTCCAGGGACGTCTCCATTGCCTGATGATGCGCTCGAGCGCCAGTATGGGCATGTTCCACACCCACGGCCTCTCTTCTTGGACAAGGCCCTCTCCTCGTTCACCAAAGATGAGTTCAGCAATTACAATTCCTTCATCGAGGGCGTGTGTCTCCTGGCCTACAATATCGTGTGGTTGTGCAGGACTCAAGGAATTCCCGTCGGAGACAACAGCAATAGTTTTGAAGACTTCACGTACATGGGACGGAATCTCTACAACCTCCTGAATGGGTCGTCGCTGCAGCGTAATCAGCCAGGACAACCCATCATAGATGCCAACGCGCCTCCTCCTTCGCCTGCTGGCGCCGCGGCAGCTGCTGAGAATGACGATATCACCAAGTCTGCACCAAAAATGGGGTTGTGGTCTCACGGTGCAGCGCATACTGCTCTCAACAGTATGACTGGGCAGGAGTTTATCCGTTCATTCAAGCTACCGAACCCCATCAAACTTGCGGACAAGCTCAAAGCTCGTCTAGCACAAGAGGTTTCCGTGCCAGAGTGGGAGCTCATCGAGGGCGACGAATTTGGACCCAACGATCTCGATGAGGGTGTACTAATAGGAGGTACGCCGCAATCAAGATCGAGGAACCCAAGATACGGTATTGAAAGCTACATGAGTGTGAATACCGTAAGAAGCAATGGTTCGGCCGATGCCAGAGCGTCTCTGGCTACTGTTAGCGACGCCGCCATGAAGAATAAAGAAAGGGGTTCCAATGGCTGGACCAAGATAAAACCTAGGTAGACCATAGAGAATGCAGACGTCAAGTAAGCAGCGTCGGCGTGCCAGGTGTTATGAAGAACCCGGTGGCATATTGTCGCGCAGTCAATGACCAGACCAAACCAGCAGACCAGCAGTTCGATCCCAGCAGATGACCCTTTTTTTTCTCCCTCATATCCGCCGAGCAACAGGCAAAACCATAATGATAAATAATTGTCAAAAGAACTAGCAAAAGAAGACACACAAGTCCGAGCCATCGAAACGTCTCGAGGATATCATGGCCCCGGGAAATCTGTCAGCCATAAAGGCGTTTATCCTTGCTGTTTACCCTCAAGAGCGATACTCAAACCACTCGGCCACGAGGACCTTCGGTTGCAGCCATTGAAGACAGGATGATTTAATGCTGCCTATAAACCTGCCTCGGGAAAAGTGGGTCTTGGTGTTTGACTGGACAAAGAGACCAGTGACAGTTGTTTGCAATACTCGATACTAGCCCCACTTGACTATAGCAATAGTATAGTACCTACAAGTAGGCATCTACCATATCGAATTTTCGAGGCGCTGTCTGGCAGACATGTTTCCTCACTCCTGGCCAAAGACTAAAGTTCAAGCCATCCTAGAAATATCAGCATCATATTCATATGTGGGTATTCACCACTGCTCAAGTCCATGTAGTTTGGAAGCTGGAAAGGTAAACGATGGTAAATATCCTCTCTATTCATCGTTTTTTGTGTGTGTCAAAAAGACCGTTGTTTAGTAATTCTTTTCCGCCGCGGTAATAGGGCCATGTTCACACTTGGCAAGGTTTGGCAGATGTTTCCATTAGCATTCGCCAAAATGAAGAGTCGCCATTTTATCCAAACTTTCACAGCTCACCAACCGTCTTGGCCTTGCCACTTTCCACCGGAGGCGTGATCAGGAGAAACTCGGTCTGCTGCCCAAAGACCCACTCCCAGGTGCCCGTCTCCTCGCTCCAGTAGACGTCCTCCTCCTGGGGGAAGAGGATGGTCCGGTCGCGCTCGGGCACAAAGTGCTCGGCGTAGAGCTCGACGCTGTAGTACGTATCCTTGAGGAGGGGCAGGTCGCCGAGGACGGGCACGCCGTCTTGGAGATTCGTCATGCCTAGAAGAAATTATCGGATGTCAGGAAAGGGGGGAGACGAGATGGATGATCGTAGTGTGGATGGGTCAGACTCACCAATTACCGTGCCGGCGCTGTGCCCAAACTCGCCTGTGGCGTGGCAGTAGATCTTGCCCTCGATGCCCTCGGCGTGCGCCTGGGCCAGGATGTTCTTGAGGATCTCATTGCCGGTCAGGCCGATCTTCATATTCTCGCGCGTGATGTCCTGCAGCCGATTTACTTTGCTTAGGCCGTCGAGGAACCCCTGGGGGATGTCCGCGGCCGTCTCGCCCGGATTCAGCACGTAGCCGAGGTGCTGGGTGTCCGTGTTGAGCCCGAGGGCCGTGACGCCAAAGTCGGTGTGAATGATGTCGCCGTAGCGGATGACGTGCGAGGGCGAGACCAGGGGCGCCTCGCCCTTGGCGGGCAGGTCGTCCTCGGTCAGCACGAAGACGCCCGGCTGGAACCAGGTCGTGTAGTTGAGCGACTGGATCCGCTCGCGCATCCACCAAACCACATCCTCGGTCGTCGTCTCGTTGGACACGATAACCTTGCTGCTGAAGCCCTCCTCGATGATGGCCCAGGCCGTCTCCATCATCTTCCGGTACCACCCCAGGCGGTCGGGCACCATGGTGGCGATGAGCTCGACGCCCAGCATGGGCTCGAGCACGAACTTGTCGGCCCACTCCTCGCCGAGCCCGGCCGCGATGGCGTCCCGCTCCCCGGCGTGCAGGCCGCCCGAGAAAGCCAGCTCCGAAGCCGTGTTCAGGGCAATGGAGCGCGGGCGCGCGGCCGCGAGGACGTCCTTGAGCTCCTCCCACACGAGGGGCGTGTTGTCGATCCACGAGTACGACGTCTCGTTGAACTCTGCGCTCCCCTCGGGCGGCCGGGCCAGGAACAGCTCCGTCGTCCGCCGGCGCGCCGAGAACTGTACAAAGTCCTTGAGCGCCCAGAACGTCGTGTCCTCGGCGTACTCGCGCTGGCTGATCAGCCAGGCGTCGACGTCGTACTTGCGGAGCATGTCCGGCACCAGCGCCCGGCGATCCGCCGTCCAGCCGTCCACGATCTCGGCCTGCTCGCGCAGCGGCGGCAGCGTGTGGATCTGCGGCGACTTGCTGGTGCGCGCCGCAGCATAGGTCACGTCACTAAGTAACGAAGCCAGCACGACGGCGACGCTGGGGAGGCTGCCGAAGATGTTGCCCCGCATGATGTCCTGGTGATGCCGCTATGATCGGGTATGGTCCGATGCCTGCTCCGATTGGCAGTAGAGGGTAGACGAAATACTCAACCACTTCGTTGACAAGAACCCGGCTGTGACGAGTGATATATAGTGACGTATGACGGAGTCTCACAAGAAGTGTGACATTAAAAGAAGCGCAGTGCATCAGTGATAATTGATGCGGCAGCGGGGCCCCGGTCCTTGCCTGCTAGTATTTATCGCTTGCCGTTGAAGCCTATCCGAATGCGATAATCGACCTTCTCGATTCGGCAACGTGACTCGGGCTTATTACGAGGTAGTTTTGCTGCAGATCCCGTATAGAGTCTTCAATATGGAAGAGAAGAGAATCGTGCTTGACATGCAAAGAGAAGTTGAGCTCTCCGAATTGCCAACTATGATATTAGTACTCCAAATATGTGCTTTGAATAATGGCAGACAAAAGTGTACTAGTTCACGTTAATATAACAATATCTCGTCCAAGAATATGGTAAATAACTGATTATGGGTATCTGTTGCATTAATACAAACGCTGGATGAAAATATTGTCAACTCAATACAAGTGCGCACGTCTTTCGCCCAGATATGACCAAAGATGGATGATTAAAGAACACACGCCGGGGATGATTAGACCTGCCCCCATCAGAGAGGTAGAAAGGGTTCTCTCCAAAAGAACGCCAACCAGTTCTAAGAGTTGTTTCTTCTGGCTTTCCGTTCCCTGTCCCAGATTCTCAGAGCCGTAATCACGGCCATAACGGCCCATCGTTCCCCCAGAGCGCCTGTGACGCCGCTACCCAGGAATTGAAAGTTCAGTTGTTTGCTCATGCTCATGCGCGCATTCGACCAGACGGCCACGACCTCCTTCGAGTCGCTCGACTGCGGGCCTCCCCTAACGAACTGCGATCCGTCGCCCTGACCTCCGGGGGCGTCCGTCGCCAATCGCACGAGCTTCCAGCCGGAGCTCGAGCCGCCGAGCGAGTCCACCTCGTTGCCGTGACTGTGTCTCCACTCAAAGGATTCCCGCCGGCCGGTGCTGCCGACCTCGATGGTGAAAGTGTACGTTCCATAACTGAATCCGGAGAAATCGAGGGTCTCTTCCGCTGAGTGGCGCCCGGAGCCCGGCAGAGGCGGCAACTCGACGGTGGCAGAGCGACTCAGTGTGTTAGCAGAGACGCCGGCCAGCGGTGGAGAAGACTCATTGGCACTGGAGTGCAGAACAACGTCTGGCTCGCCGCTGAAGCCCGTATGCGTCTTGACGGCGTATATTGGTTGATTCCCATGCTCTCCGAGATAGTATGATCTTCCAAACCCCGACTGGGAGTACATGGAAAACTTGCCAGGAAACTGTCGATTGATGTGCTGGTGCGTTTGTGGTGGCAGCGCCGAGTGCTGGCCATTCTGCTGTTGCGGTACTGTTTGCTGATGAAAAAATGCTCCTGCGCGTGGTGCGTTGGGACTTTCTACGTAGGGCGGAGGCGCATCTTCGCCCTTAGAAGCCAATGCGCTGTTGTCCATGGTGTTCAACGCAAACAATACAGAGTCGGGGCGTATTCCAGAATCGATAGCAACCACAAGACGGGCCTTGACTTTGCGACAGTTTCTCTGTGGAAGGGAAAAATACACAAAAATATCCTCTAACGTAAACAAAGAGAAGGAGACAGAGAGGGGGAAAGGCGCAGTTTAGCAAGTATGGCAAAAATTGGAAATGGATTGAAGCTTCAATGTTGCGTGTCTGCGTAGTAAGAATCGCGACTTCCCAGCGTCAGAGAGATGCAGTAGAGTACAATGGGTATCACTTTCCTAGCGGGGGGATGCCTAGCACTGAGTGCAATCACTGCCTTCTGCGGCATGTTGCCCTAGAGTCACTTCAGGCACCTAAAATTTACTACACCTACCTGCAATTGGGTAACTGATGACCGCCAAGACTGCGCCTCAATCCTTCGAGGCAGACTAAGACGAGGGTAAGGAATGTCATCACCTGAACACTTCGGCGCCTGTTTTATCGTCAATATTCCTGCCAGCCCTACGGATTACCGGATCGGTGAAAGATTGCCGTTATTCTTTATACAGGATCTAGCTCGCTCCGCTAGCCCCCAAAATGTGCCGGACCGACCCTTGACTCACTGGTTGCTGATCTGACCTCACCTGAGCTCAGCAGCAAACACAAGTCGTGGGTTTTATTTCTTTTTTGCACTGCCTGCCTTTCGGTAGTAGATGGCATCTCTCTCAGCTGATATGCAGATCATGACGGATACGACACCACAGCCGACCCACCGCCCGGGTAAAACACTGGCCAATATTGTTTGCTTCGTCATGATGGGGTAGTATCCAAGGCTATGCGTGGGTTGACCCGCAACAATATATCGGGTGGACTGTGAAGCTGTATATATATTTGGCGTGGTCGCCGAACCGCCAACATGGGCTGTGGGGACACTGCTTGAGCTGAGCTGAGCTGACCTGGACTCCCGGTTCCGTCCGTGGAAGAGGCCACCGATACCGATACTGATAATAACGATGATGTGGCCTGGGAATAGCAGAGTATCAGCTACAGTTTTGGACAAATCGGTGGGTCGGTGATCCTCACCGGGACTTGCTTTGCTGAATCTATTGTATGTACCTAGCTGCCAAACCCGGTTATTGGCGTCGAACAGCGCTTTCCGGGGTACTTGGGCGTTCCCGATAGCCCGGGACCTCGTATGACTGGCTCGCGTTACCAGAGTATTCGGTCAACCCCTTGCATGTCACCCTCGTGACTCCAGGGTCTTGAACTGGATGCGCCCTGCTGGTTGGTTGCAAATATCATGGATAGGATCACTTGTCACAGAGGCACAGTGGTTTGGGATTCGGGGTCCAAGAGATAAAGAAAGGGCAAGGTTACAGAAATAGGCAACTGCACGTTATACCGAATTCAAATACAGTACTTGTCTCTTCCCATGATTTGTTCCCAAGCTTGATATTTCAAGAAAGCAATCTCCCAGCAGTGAACGAACAATCCATACTTTCCATTGCTCTATTATCCTTATTCTTATCCCCACAGCATTGCGTTCGTTTCCAAGCAGGAGTGTCCAAGAACGAAGATATGCTCGTCGAAGAAGTGTACCAGAGCCTACAGGGCCAAGAACTGGTCATACCCGACCTGAGACCAGTATATTCAAAATGGAAGACGGCTGTGAATGTACATTACCACAAACTGGCGGTTGAGGTGAATAACTACATTGACAAATGGGTACCCGAAGCATCAATGCGGGCAGCCTACAAGAAAGCCGACCTCGCGTTCCTTCCAGCATCGTAAGTTTCCCCAAGTCAGGCAGCCTAGATGTTGCGGCATAAAACAAATGCTAAGATGAAATTACAGCATGTACCCGGATGCAGAATGGGACAGGCTAAAGACGATGGGCTTGTTCACTGCCGCAGTGTTTGTCATGGATGATACGATCGACAAGGAATTCAGTGACAACCCAGATGACTATGCCGCCGACTACATCGCCGCCGATGAGCTGCGCAAGGACTGTGTCGCCTTCATGAGGGAGCAACTCCGACAGACAACTGGGCGATCTTTGGAGCCCGCGCCCGCGCCGAAAGAGATTGCTGGGTTTTCCGTGGTTGCCCAAGCGCTCCTGAAAAGCGACCCGAGACAGGTTCGACTGCCAATGCTAGCCAAGGACCTCGAAGACTTTATCGAGGGCACCGCACCAGAGCAGACCTTCAAACTCAATGGGCAGCTACCTACAGTCGAAGAATACTGGTCTTTCCGCCACTTTGTCGGTTGCGTTCTCTGCTTCTCGTCACTTCACCAATACGCGGCTGATACAAAACTTCCGATGGAGCTGGCTTGGTGCGAGGAGGTCATTACCATGAGGACAGAGACAAGCTTCCAGCCTTGCGTGTAAGTATCACAAACCCGACTTTTTTTTTTTTTTTTTTATGTTGCTAACTCTGCGTTCCTGCCCAGCTGCAATGATTTATTCTCCCTGAAAAAGGAAATCGTATGTCTTTCCGCTTTCTCTCATTGACCCAACTCGCACAAACTAACAGAAATCACAGCGAGAGCGTTCAGTCACGAACCTAATCCCCATCATGATGGCGCACTCGGAAAAGTCGCTAGACGCCGTCATGTCCGAGTTGATCGGGCAATTATACGCTTCGGCAGAGAGGTTCGATGCCGCCGCTGCAGCACTGCGGGCCAAGGGACAGAGCTACGACGTTGCCGTCCAGGCCCAGCTGGATCGCTTCATCCAGACCTTTGAGACTTTTCAGACCGGCTGCTTCACGTTCTATGTACGATCAAAGCGGTTCAAGATATTGGACTACAAGAAGGAGGACGAGAGCTTCGTGATACCCCTATAGAGTAGATTTTGGCGGCTTCTTGTACTGCCGTTCCATTGTACAGTTACCTCACGGTCAATTCATTAGATTTAGCGGTTCACACATGTATTTTACTCTCTGATTTCGTTGACAACGTCTCAAATCTTTCCCGTTCTGTCATCCAGCAGTGCTCTTCTTCTTGTTGGTGGGCAGCGGAACCGCGCAAACGCAACTGCTTTATTGGCGCATGTGGTGACGAGAACTCTACCACTATCTGACCAAAGTATTTCTCATTGATTGAAATCTCCTGTTAGATCAGAAATCCAGCCACTTCAAGCAATAATTACACTGAACGTCGGGGTCTGGATAAAGCTCACTTCCAGCAGATTGGAAACTAGGCGTCCGGAGAGAAATATCGGCCTTTCAATTCTTGGAATTGCTAGCAATGACACCTTTGATCAAATACTACCAATACCGCATCTTCTGACGACCAACCAAATACCTGCCTGTCTTCTTACAGTTGGGTCCGTGCCTGCATTTATTGATGAACCTTCATGCTAACCTAGTTTCCCCAGACCCAAGTGAAAGCACTTTTGTTGTTAACTTGTTGTGTTGTGAGATCTTAATGATCTCTTTGAAGTTAATAAAAATTGTTCTTTCAACCAATCAGTCCTCCATGCCAATCCCATATTCATTTTGCAATCAATGTCATAAGTGTTTCTGGAGCCTGGCGCAAGACTATCACTGCTTGTCAGAATACTTATCAGTGATGCTACTTTTGATAATTTTGGCAAAATTGATGCCAATTCTCTGTCTCTTGAACCATATGCCACGGACGAGAAACTTGGTAACATTCCTATCCTTATAGCACACCAGAGAACAGGAGGTATTGCAACATCTTAAGCCCAAAGTGTATAAAAAGCCTCGATCAACATGTGTTTTTGCAACCTCCCATCTGCTTAGAAGTCGAGACAGGAAAAAGTGTTCACGGGCATTGTGAAATTTCTAAATATACTAACACAGACTTTGAAGATGTAGCTTAAGTAACTGCGTGAACAGATGGCCTGTCTTCCGACAACTGCGCACAAATCTTCATTGTTCCTCTGTGCAGACCTCACAAGCAACAAGTCGAGTCCCGTTTGCATGCTCTTGCCTGACATCAGAGACTCGGTACCTACCTACCTATTGACGTTCGAGATTATGCATCCCATCAACTGTCCACTCGACCGCCAGCCAGCGGCGGTTTTCAAAAACGCGCCGTGCCCCGGGCAACACCCAGAACAATCAACCATCCGATCTAAGCGGTGAGTCTTTTCTGCCATTGGTTTCCTGCTGCAATCAGTTCCTGCCTGGTGTTGCCCGATTGGGAGCTGCAGAAGTCTATAAATTCCCACTCTTGGCGGCCATTCCACAACAACCACCACCACAACCACAACCACACTTTCCAATAACCACCTCTTCCCATCAAGCCTTCTTCTTTATTCATTCTTGTTTGTTCACTGGACCAAGCCTTCTTCAACATCACACCTTGATCCACTCAGTTCCTCTACGATCATTCAAAATGATGAAGCAGAACTTCACCCGTGTCGCCGGCCTTCTGGCCATGCTCACTGGCGCCGCCCTTGCCACTGGCCAGGAGGACAAGAACGCCTTGGAGCCCGACGTCACGGTCACGGCCACTTTCTTCCACACTACCCTGACTATTACCGACTGGCCCGCTTCCATCCGTGAGTCTCTTCTCTGATCCCTATCGGCCCCTACCCAGCGCGCTGCTCTGCTTGGTACCTCGCGACACCGGCACCACCGTCTAACTGGCAAGACCACACCCAAAGTGCTAACCACTACCATCAGCCACTCCCGGTCCTCCTGCTGCCAACCCCACTGGCGTCGTCGCTGCCGACGTCCAGCAGGACAAGAACGACTTGGAGCCCGACGTCACTGTCACTGCCACATTCTTCCACACCACCCTGACCATCACCGACTGGCCTGCTTCCATCCGTGAGTCTGCTCTCTTGGTTTTCCGTACCGTGTGCTCTCTTCCTCATCGACCTCTACCAAGCGCGCTGCTTTGCTCGATATCCCACGATGTCGTCGCCGCCTTTCAAATGGCAATCACACGTCCAAAATGCTAACCACCACCATCAGCCACTCCCGGTCCTCCCGCTCCCAACCCCACCGGCGTCGTCGCTGCCGACGTCCAGCAGGACAAGAACGCCTCCCCCGAGCTGACCGTCACTGCCACTTTCGGTGACATCATCTACACTATCACTGACTGGCCCTCCACCATTCGTAAGTACTTACTTTGGTCTGACTGGCAGGTACGCTCGCAAAGTGCTAACCATTATCACCAGCTACTCCCGACATCACGGTTCCTCCCAAGGATGCCGCTGTTCAGGCCACTGGCGTCGTCGCTGCCGATGTCCAGCAGGATAAGAACGCCTCGCCCGATCTGACTGTTACTGCCACTTTCGGTGAGACCATCTACACCATCACTGACTGGCCCTCCACCATTCGTAAGTATCAGCTTTTGTCTGAGTACACTCCCAAAGTACTAACCAACACCACCAGCTACTCCCGACATCACCCTTCCCCCCAAGGAGGCCGCTGTCCAGGCCACCGAGACCGAGACCCCCGTTGGTAAGTGTCTATTCTCCCTTCGTGCTCCTACCGCCCAAGAATCATCCATTGACTAACATGAATATCTTAAAATAGTCGACGCTCGCGACATCGAGGAGCGCGACTATGTCACCACTTCTAGCTACATGGACACCACCACCCAGACCTGGGTCGTCCCCGCCACCACCCTGAGCGGCCCCTCCAGCACCGTCACCTTCTCGGCCATTACCTGGACCAACACCTGGACCCGTCTGGTCACCACCCACATCACCCGTGAGTCTCTAGCATCATTTCCGGAAAGAGAGAGAGAGAGACATACTGACATTTCCCACTAGTCCCCGGTGAGCCCCCCAAGACGACCATGGACAGTAAGTTTTCCGCCCCGTCTGCGAGACCGTCCATGTCAACTCCACGAGATCACCATTGCTAACTTGTCCTCCCCCACAGCCGTCGTCACTACCGCCACGCCCAGCAAGCGTCACGGCAGCAGCTTCCCCCCTCACTCCCAGGCTACCCCCGCCAACTAGGCGACCAGTTCGTTCTGGTTCCGCTCAAGGTACCTTCCAAAGAAGTGATTGTGACTTTCGATTCTAAAGGAGTTGAAAGGGCGCAGTTTTGGAAGGGAAAAGGCGGGTGTTTCTGCGGCGATATGCCATTCATGGCTGAGCCTTCTGTGGTAGCACTTGATCCAGCATGAAACAAGTGAAATAAGGAATGTTCTTGGCCGCATGGCAGGTAGATAGTCTTTAGAGACAAAATCGACCATAATTGAGAATCTCCCCATACTTGAAGTGTGTCCCTGTGAGTACTTTATGCGTAGTGTTGCCTCTTCGAAATCACATACGACTCTTTGATAGTAGACCCTTGTTTGTGTTCAGTCTTCAAGACTATTCCAAGTGTCTACTTATTCTAACCAATAATTGCCAAGTTTTACACTGCATCGGAATACAATTCGTCAAAGTACTCAAAATCAAAGATCACTTCCCATCACCACCAAGACCAGTCCACACGCCATCCACCTTCCAAACACCAAAATCTCCATACCGCACCATCTCGTTGTTCCTGACCCATCCAAACCTGATGTAATCCGCCACGGCCTGCGGCCCGCGCATCCACACGAGCTTGTCCTCGGCCCCGGGGCCAAACAGGACCCTGCCCCGCTCGACGTCGTTGATCAGCATGCTAATCCCGTCCACGGTCTCCGGAACGGGCGTGGCCCAGGTGAACGTGATGTTGGCAAACGAGTCGGCCATACTGATCTGGGGCTCGTGTACTTCGGGCGGGGCGATGACGGCCGCGGTGGCCTGCGCGGCCGAGGCCGAGGCCGAGTCCCAGGAGAACGGACTGGCCCAGGGCAGAAGACTGTTCTCCACGAGACCGGAAATCAATAGTCCTACAAGCAGACCTTGGAATACAAAATTTGGCCGCGACCGGATCGCCGAACCGGGGAGCAGGAGCAAGCCCAAGATCGAAAAACGTCGTGGAACGGCGTTTGTAAGTAGGGAGAAGACCACCAGCGCCGAGAACGACGCGTAGAGCGGGATCGACTCGTGCAGTCTGCGACCCCGATGCAAGTCATACATCTGATGGAACGCGATGAAGGCGACCATACATGGCGTGGCAAAGTGAGACTCTTGGAGAATGTGGCCTCGAAGCAAGCCAATCCAGCAAGCACCGAGCCAGAAGATGGTCTTTTCCAGCTGGGCCGTCATCTTATACAGTGTCGCCCTCACAGAACATGTATGAACCAACGCGAGGCAAATTGCGGCTGGTATGTATCTGGCCAAAGCAGCGACGGAGGACAGCTCTCCAGCTTCGTCCGAGGCAGTTTGTAGCATTTTGAGTTGTGCAAATCCGGTGCCGACCGCCACTGAGAAGAGAACGACCGGCGAGGTGGTGAACAGGAATACCAGCGCCGTGAAGGCGACGGAAACGTATGGCAACAACCACCTGTGATCGCTGACGTGACAATCGAAGCCCGAATCGAACTTGAACCTGTAGGACTGCGGAAAGTATGTCCGGACCCCGACGGAAGACACGCCGTTGAATCTCGACCCGGGATACGAGTTCGTTTGAAGCAAACGCGTCAGCGCGCCGCAGCCCCCTCTCGAGTCGTCCAGCAGGTCGGCGTGCACTGCCGCGGCGCAGATCCACGAGTCTGCTCGGTAGATGGGGCCGCCGATGACCACGGGCTGGTCGACGACGCTCTGCGGCCCGACCAAGTGTGGCTTCTCGGCCTTGGTCGCCGCACACCTCGCCGGGCAGTGGAAGGCCACCGGCTCTTCTGTCGGGGCTGGGCAGTTCTCGCCGTTGAGACCGCAGCCGTAGTCTGGCATCCAGAATGAGTCCGTGCAAGTAAGCTGCTTCACCGGTCGAAATACGCCGTCAATATTCGTAGGAGCGATACTCGTGTCCGAAAGGACGGCGAATGCCAAGCACCATCCCAAGCATATGCTTAGGAGTAGCAGTATCTTTTGTCTCTTCAGAGGGAACCTTCTTTCCAGCCAGCGCAGAGGGGCGCTCTGGACAGAAGGCATCATGGCTTGGAAGCTATTTTGCAATTGTTGGGTGGAATCTCCGGGATGAGCAGATGGGTGTTTCGAGCAGTCATCTCTCGTTGATGCGTCTACAGTGATCTGTCGATAATTCTTGGTATTGTCTCTCCAGACTTCGCCCCCGTGATCAGCCCGGCTGTCTTTCCCGTCGTGTTGTTCCATAACAAGGTCGGATCTATCGTTGAGCCTTAGATCCAAGAGGCTGCTGGCTTGAGATGTTGGCAGTTGATCAAGTCAGCTTCCGGTAGTTGAGTGAGGGGTCAATACGTAGGTAACGGTTTTCATCAATGGCATGTTAGCTGTACAGAGATTCATGTAGTTTATATATTTGTAGATATGTTATTGGCAGTCTGATCTCTGATCCAGAAACCAGACTTGTTTCGCTACTCGGCTTGGGCAAGGGTCTGTGCCCCGACGAACCAGGCCGCGTGCAAAACGCCCTGACATTCAGACGACGGCATGGCGCTGGGACGTAGAGTAGTCGAGGTTCTAGAGGTCTGATATCCAACCTCGCCTCAGCGCTGGCATCTAATCAGTGTGTACGTGTAGCGCCTCTGTGGGAAGCGTTGCAGAGCTTCTATGTGTAAATTCGCGGATCTAGTCCATTTCTTCCGTCTTTGCTGTTGTGGTTCTCGCGAAATGAAGTCATCTTGTCCTCATGATCTTCTTATAATGACGAAGCGGCCTCGATTGCTCCAGCTGCCTTGAACTTCTTCTTGTTCGTCCATGTGATTTCGACATTGTGCAACCACTCCATATATCTTGCCCAACCTGGCAATTGTTAGCAAGAGACCTGGGTCCGTGTAGGTATTGGATTGTGCTCACTCCAGTATGCAAACTTCCTGCCAAAGTATTTGCCGGCAAAAGGCACCAAGATCATGGTCAGCAGGAGTTGTAGCTGCTCCAAGCTTCGCTCCCACTCGCGCTGAGCATCGTAGTCTTCATCCTCGGAGCTGAACGAATCGGTCGTGGTCGAGGGCAAGGAATCGATGTCATCGTTATCCGAGTCCGAGGCATGCGGAATGGCAAACGAATCGGAGAGAGACATGCTGAAGATGTGGCGACCTCGAGGGTCAATGGCGGATGGGCGAAAAGGAATGGACTGCTCAGAGGCGGAGCTGTAGGACGGAGGGAAGCGAACTGTTTCGCTACCTTAGGACTGGTCGCAGCACGACAGGCGCATCAGGTCAAAATGCCGAATGACCTACGATCCGTCTTCTAGAAACGTATGCATCCACTTGCCAGAGCAACGCGCCTTGTGCTCGAGGTATCAGGCGGTGGAATGGACGTAAGGTAAGTTTGGCCGTGAATGTTTGTGGCGGTTTGGGGACAAGGGAATACGTAGGTACTACAGCTTCCCCGGCCAATCTGCAGTGCCTCCAACATCCGCAACAAGTGTCGTTGGAGACCGGGAAGCTCTGCCGGGCGCCGCCTGTCAGGGGGGCATTTCTTGGTGTCCGGATTTCATCTACATGATCATTCCGAGATGCCATGTACCGATAACGGCTTGATATAGGCGCAAAGTTCATCCAATTATTGGATCTTGGATATAAAGATTGATGAATTGGTTTGTTATTATAATATACCATCATTTTTGAAAATCACTCAAGTATATGTCCGAATCTAAGAACACATCTTCTCTTGTGCGTTATGGCAAGTATGTGTTGATGTATAACCAACGCTTCCCATACATTTCGGACACTCCCTGTAGATCTGCTGCATGCTAAAATCCGAGCCTCGACCCCGTTGCTCCAGTGCGGACAGCACCCATCAGCCAGCCATATGGATTCCTTGGCGGGAATCGCTGCCCACTGACTCAGAATCTGACGCAGGGAGGGGCAAGTAAGCGTAAACTCACGAGGCGATCAGTGAAGGAAACGGCTCTTTGACCCCGTCGCGCTGAGAGTGATCCGTGGTGACTCAAACGTCATTTTTCTGAGGCGCTGGGCATCACTGCACGATAGGTAATCTTTGCAGCACCAATTGGAACTGCGCATCGCACAGTTTTTTTTTATTTTCTCACTCGCTCATAACTGTTCCAAATCGGTGTCGAAAACAAGAAGAACCCCAACATTACATATCAATAAGCACACGCTGCTGGGGAAAAAAACAAAAAGTCACTCGCCTAATAAGCCAAGATCCTCCCTATCACTCTCTCTGGCGAGGCCAAGAAACATCAGCCCAACTCCAAGACACCCGAAAACACTCAACTTCTACAACCGGCTTCCCAATCGACTGGGCTACATATCCTAGTGCGACCGCAGAATATATCGGAGGAAACTTGAGAAAGTCGCAACCATGGCGGACACTGAAGTAAGTGCGCATATCTCGTTCTATACGCATCGATCGATCCCGGACCCGGATGTTATAGTGCAATGTTCCTGCATCACGTCAACCTTCAAGTATGCCTGCATTCCAGAGGTGTGGTGTGGATTCTGTCTGCTTGTCAGTCCCGGTGTCGCATCGCAAAGAGAGAGAAGTCCAGGAGACAGATCTGTCGTATTTCAATATTGCACGGCGACTGCTGTACCTCCAATCGCACGCGCTACTTCGGTCGAAGCGCATGGCTGCACCACTTCTCAACTTTTTGATGCGACCCGGAGACGAGACGTCCCTCCAAGTGCAGGGCAGAGCGCCATCATGGGCTGAGGGCCGCCTTAGTAGGCTGCCTTTGTCGCCAGGCGCCGCAGAAGTTCAGCAAATGCCAAAGCCTCGAGCTGCTAAGGTTGGGCGCTAGTCGGCCTACCCCTCCAATCACTCTACCTACCTTACCTTATGGATCTGTGCACCTGCCCACCACCTGCACAGCTCGGCCAGGCGCACCAAAATTTCCCGGAGGGACGATGACACACAAGCTCTAAGAGTCATCCCCTCCATACCAAATTGTTGCAAGCTTTGGAGGCGACATCAATCCGCCCATCACCTTTTGTCACGTTTTCTTGTCCAGTCAGTCGGAATCGAGTACCGAGCCACCGGCCGAATCCGAACGCGATATTAACTTTGCAACCGCAGGAACGTCCCTCCTCCGCCGATCGCAAACAACGCAAGAGCGTCGTATTCAACACCGAAGCAACCGTAGTCGAAGCCGACGGCAAAGTAGTCACGATGGCTTCCACCGAGGAACCCAAGGACACCGCCCAGTCCCACGCACCTAGTACGCCGCCGTTGTCCGCCGCCCTTGGCGATTTTACTGACCCGAGCCCAGCTGATGCTGGCGATGCCCCCACCGAGGAGCCTTCTCTCGACCTCTCGACCATGAAGAAGAAGAAGAAGAAGGTCAAGACTGAGGATGCCGAGGGCGCCGACACCCCCGCTGAGGGCGAGGATGGACTGGCTCTCCCCATGAAGAAAAAGAAGAAGAAGAAGACCACCAAGGAGGGTGATGACGATCTCGCTGCCAAGATTGCCGCCCTGGAGGTTGATAAGGAGGACGGCGAGGGTGAGGCCGAGGCCGACCAGGAGGAGCAGACTGGCGACATGGACAAGGGCACCGGAATCTGGCAACACGATGGAACGAAGCCCATCAGCTACGACCTGCTGCTGAGCCGCTTCTTCAGCCTCTTGTCGCAGAAGAACCCCGACCACGCATCGAGCGGCGCCCGCAGCTACAAGATCCCGCCTCCCCAGTGTCTCCGTGAAGGTAACAAGAAGACCATCTTTGCCAACATTCCCGACATCTGCAAGCGCATGAAGCGAACGGAGGAGCACGTCACACAGTACCTGTTTGCCGAGTTGGGTACAAACGGTTCCGTCGACGGTAGCAGACGTTTGGTCATCAAGGGTCGTTTCCAGCAGAAGCAGATTGAGAACGTCCTGAGGAAATACATCCGTAAGTTTATGCGCGTGGCTCTTCCAAGCTTGATTCAATATCTAACAGCCCTCTTCTAGTCGAGTACGTCACATGCAAGACCTGCCGTTCTCCCGACACGGAGCTCAACAAGGGAGAGAACCGTCTGTACTTCATCACCTGCAACTCTTGCGGTTCTCGACGTTCCGTCCAGGCCATCAAGTCTGGTTTCACCGCCCAGATCGGAAAGAGAAAGAAGATGCAGGGTTAAGCTGGGTCTTGTGTATTGGGGCGCTGGATTGGACGTTTCTATGGTTTTTGACGAGCAATGTGGCATGAAGAACCCATGAGGCACGCCTGAGGATTCGATCGATACAAAAAGGGAGATGTTCAGAATGACATGTGCGTTTGCGTTCTTTGGGTCAAGCTTCGTGGCCAGTCTGCATTGTGTGTATTATGGTATCCCATCACAATAGTCTGAACGGGTGAATACACAGTCCAGGATCACAATGAAATTGAGTCGTGCAACAGGTCTTATGATATCATGAAGATAGTCTTGACCGCCCTCTAAAATGATACTTTGTGGTCGCCATATTCCATGGTCTGTTTGGGATCATTGCACTTGGCAGAGACATTGTGAATCAGGGTCTATAAAGTGGGCGTTCAGTCCAGGGCACTGTCGAGGGAGTAAACAGAGAATGTCGCCATACTGACTCGCATCTTTGAACGATGGCCATACAGACCTGGATTTCAAATAAGAAGATACCGCCTTGCTAGCGACTTTTGTCGAGGCCTCTGCACCTTGTTTCCCTCCATCGCCATCAATAGCGAGGACGTAGTGTAGAAAGATGCCCCACCTGCTGTCATCTGGGAAGCGGTCAACTCGCTCTCCACCGTCCCACTGACCCAGGCACGGTACTAGTACTGTTAATTATAATCAACATTTATTGCCAACCTCCGGGACTTTCTTGTGCCAGTGACTGTCTTTGGTTATTTACATCAAATATCATGGCCGAACCACAGCTCCTACCCGGGCAGTCGGGCCTGCCGGTACCCAACTCAACCGAGTCACATTGGCACAAGGAGCCTTCTGAGAAGCTCTTTGGCCACCGCACGACGCCCGAGCTGCCTGCTTCCTGCGATTGCATCATTGTGGGCTCGGGCATCACTGCGGCTATAGCCGCGCATACCCTCAAGGAGAGGAGGCCAGAGTTGAACATCGTCATGCTCGAGGCTCGTGAGGCATGCTGGGGAGCCACTGGACGGGTACGTATTTACATCTCCCACCACTAGTCGGATTATTAGATTTTATATGGTCAAATCATATATACCCTGTCCCTGGGAATCGATCTGGCTGACACGAACCCAGAATGGAGGGCATTGCCAACCTGCTATGTACGCTGCCAAACCACACATTGCCTCCTTTGAGCTGCGCACATATTCCTACCTGAAATCTCTGGTTGAGGAATACTCCATTCCCTGCGATTGGCACTCGACATCAGGCGTGCACGCCTTCTTCTCCAAGCCTCTGTTTGAACTAGCGCAGGAGGTCATCAAGAGTCTGGCCGAGAGATATCCGGACCTTGCTGCCAATGTTGCCGTCGTGACCAAGGGCGAGCAGGGAGCTCCAAACTATCTGATTGAGGGCGAGAGAAAGGAGATGACCCTCGAGGGTCTGCGTATCCCTACGGCCGAAGGCGCTGTGGTACAATGGAACGCTGCGAGTTTATGGCCCTACAAACTCGTTGCCTTCGTACTGGAGCGTCTCTTGGCTGCCGGCAACTTCAACTTGCAGACCAACACGCCCGTAACAGGTCTGCAAAAGGTCGAGGCCCCCTCCAACGTGGCATCGCCGACCAGCCCCAACGGCGACAAGAAGGGCATCGACCACCCGACTTGGATCGTTCACACGCCCCGAGGCCACATCACAGCTCGCGCTGTGCTCTTGGCGACGAATGCGTATACGTCGCACCTTCTTCCCGAATTCAGCGATCTGATTGTGCCCACCCGGGGCCAAGTGGCGGCTCTGAAGCCCCCGCAAGAACCGGCACCCGGCGAGCCCCCGCTGGATATCGGCCACACGTTCTACATCCTCGGTGAGCAGGGCACCGAAGATGTACATCGCGAGGACTACCTGGTGCAGCGCCCTCCTCCGCACGCGGAGCTGGTACTCGGCGGCGGCCGCCAGCTGGCCAAGGACTACGCAGTAGGCGTCTGGGACGACAGCACCATGGACGAGCCGGTCAAGTGGTGGCTGCGCGGCGAAATCACCAAGGCCCTCGATCTCAGCATCCGAGACGCACCCCAGAGCCCCGTCAAGCACGAGCACCCGTCGACGACCCAGAAGCAGGACCTGGTGCCAACGCACGAGTGGACGGGCATCATGGGATACTCGCGAGACGCCCACCCGTGGGTCGGACCGGTCCCCAACGGTCTCGGCGGCGGAAGCGGCCTCTGGATCAGCGCTGGATACACGGGCCACGGCATGCCGAATGCAGCGCTCTGCGGCAAGGCCGTCGCCGAGCTGATGACGGGGGCAGACGAGGTCGATCTCCCGGAAGAGTACGAAATCAGCGAGGAGCGTGCTGAGCGGGCACGGGCGAGGGCCACCGTCAAGGAGGCCGAGGAGAAGGGTGCGCTGGTGTTCGACCTCGGTGCCGTCAGGGTATAAAAGTGTCAGGAGGTGAATGATACCAGAAAGGCTACTCAGTCCATAGAAATCATAATCATGAGTATGAGCACATCACGTGGCCACCGCTTTGGTTTGCAGCGCTCAAGAGTGTATACATGTCCTGGTCTGCATGCATAAATCATTTATCTGTGTCGCGAATGATACTTGTTGTCGTCCTACGAGGCACGTGAGCAATTGGTCATCTGGTCCGACGACTGCTTGCATGCTTCACCACATCTTTCCATACATATCTCAAAGACCTACGGCGCAAGTAAAACCTGCATACTGTATGTAGCTATAGACTCCGGTATACAAGACAATTGCGACTTATCATTACGGTTGAAGCACCTCGGCGAATAAACGGACGGCTGGGCGAATATGACAACTGGAATTGGAAAGAAGTGGCCCGATCTAAAGTTTGCGGCCTTGCAGAGGCGCGTTTGCCCTTCTGCTTTTGATTCCCCATGTCGCATGGGAGGGGAAATTCCCCATTCACAATCATCAAGAGAGACAAAGCTCCGTTCAAATAGATGCATGATGCGCGGACGCGGCAGATTTGCGTGCGACTGTGGGTAGTGGAGTCCAAAGCGCGAGGAGGAAATCAAATGGCCTCATTGCTGTGAGATACATACGTAGCCGCTCGGCTGGCTGGGAAAGAAAAGTCGCCAGAGATGATGCGGCATCTCCAGAAGTTGCCTAGTAGCCGTGTGCAGAAAAGCGGATGATCGGATACCCAGCTGACTTTTCATGGCATGGCCCTGCTTAGACTCGAGTTGGAGGAGGCATGGTGGACAAAAAAATGACGCTCCCGAGCTTAGCAAGTTCGACGAGTCGATTAAACGGGCGCTGACGAGAGCGGCGAGAGGAAAGGAAAGATGCCGAGGAGGGGAGCTTGTGAATCCTCTCTCTCATCCCCATTTTTGGTGATTGATGTCTGGGGGCGCCTTGACTCTGCTGATGCATGGCGGCGTTGGTTCGGATTGGGGACTCATCGGCCGGGGGTTGCAGTCGCAGCAGCAGTCCGACCTTTGGGAAAAAACCTTGAATCATGTCAAGGCAGTCTTCAGGAGGTTTAGCCGTGGCGCGGTCCCATTGACCTAGGCGACGATCGTAGGCCAGTCACAGAAAACTCCCAGCCCAGCCGTGGTGTTTCATTTGTGTAGACCCTTGCGTGATCCAAATCATCGAAACCAAAAGAAAGATGTAGCAATGCTGTGAAAGAGATAGATACTAGACCTTGGATTTGCGTTCAACGCGAATCCGTTGCACTGTCAAAATGATTTCAATATGTGCAATCGCATATGCTCACGACCAAGGGTGGCATCTGGACCCTCTTTCATTTTAGTAGCAGATTTGAAATCCGATAGAATCGAGGCCTTCCTTGATGGGATTGATGGAGCACGAAGTGGGAGGTAGCACCAGTGGTGATGATGATGAACCTAGCCCGCTAACTGGGGGGCGAGACTGGACTTTCTTTCTCCGGGGATGTGCGTTTGCGAGTTGCGTTGCGTTGCGCGTGCCCGTCTGGTGAGATGAGTGTGTGTGGACTTTGCCCAGCAGTCCAACAAAAAAGTCCAGCCTCCAGCCTTCATCATGGACCGACCAGCTTTGTGCTTGGCACTAGGAAACATTGAATGCATGGGAATACGTAGACATCAAATAGGGAATACGATCGGAGGGTTGATGCTTGGTTCATTTGATTGATTGCCTTTGTTCGCATGTTGCTACTGGTGCTGCTGCTTACTGCCGCAAACGGAAAAGGCCAAGATGGAATTGTCTGTGGAATTCCCTTGCTTCGTCAATCATCATGTACTGGCAGCGCCGGAATGGTAGGTCAAGTATGAGCTGACTGACCGACGGCGATTAGCTGAACGTAGAAGATGGAAGGGATCGATGAAAGGATGGATGGATCCGCGCAGCCTGAGGCCACCAAGAGTCCAGACAAGCAAGACATGTGCAGCCGGCCAATGAAGTGACAGGCAGGGTACCTAGGTACATCGCGGCTGCTCATCCACCACTATTAGCCAGGGAATCTTGCGAAGAGTGAGAGAAGCACCACATTGAGCAGCGCAAGCATCCCGTCCTTTTTTTTTAATGTCAGGTTCTGTCACGCACGCCCGGCGCTGCGACCGAACCCGCGAGAAAATGAGACCAAAAGCCCCAAACCTACCAGACATCATGTCTGCCCCCATAATTAAACACAACCCTCTTCCCCCTTGACCTTTCGCATCATCACCATTCCTTCCCATCCCAAATCATCGTCGTCGCCGCCAGATGCACGACGCGCAAATATCACCGCCCGCCGAACCAACACGCACCCAAACCCACCCAGCCGACCGTCTGGCCGTGCCCAGGCAGTAAGTAGGTAAACTCCGAAAACGTCCAACTGGGCGAAGAAGCCAAATTTGCTCAAGGCCCCGGCCACCGAAAACATTAAAAGAGGTAGACCAAGCCCAGTCAGCCAGCCCAGCTCATCATCACCTCCATCTAACCTTTTCCCCAGGGACAAAGTCGGACTAGACAAGCCACACAACAGCAACAACAAAAGCCCGCCCTCGTCGCCCACGCACTCTGCAAATCTCTGCAGCATCTTCCTTCTCGACCACCAACTTTCTTTGCCATCAGTCGATATTACTTGTCACCACAAACCAAATTCCGTCTAGAAAGTAATCTCTACTACCTAGAACCGTCTACGCCGTCACGCCCATTTCCACAGATAAGATGGCCGGCACAGCAAAGACTACACCTCCCGCCAAGGAGAAGGATCGTCGCAAGTCGTCGACTGGCAAGTCGTCAATTGTCACCTTGAAGGTCTCGCCCGACCGACTTCGAAAGATTATCGACCCGGCTTCAGTCAAGGAAGAGACGCCCGTGAAGGAGTCTCCGGCCCCGTCTTCCAACACGCCCGCCCCCGAGGCTGTTGCTGTTGCTGTTACTGGTCCTGCCGACGTCACTGCCACTGCCGCCACGAACGGCGACAACGCGTCCTCGTCCAACCCTGGTACGCCCGCCCCTGCCGGCACGCCGTCACAGGCTCCCATGGGCCCGCCGACCGAGGGAGCCAAGAAGAAGGGTACCAAGAGAAGCGCTCCTGGAGCCAACGGCGAAAAGGAACCCAGAGCTCGAGGCAAGCCTGGCCCCAAGAAGAAGCCCAGACTGTAAGTCAACATCACTCATCATCCACATCCCTCACCCGTTCCCCGTTTTACTTCTTGCTACACCTATCTCGTGCAATGACTAACATTGATTCTAGTGAGGATGGTACCATTGATCCTAATGCGAAGAACGGTGGCGGCGCATACCACAAGCTTGGACCCAAGGCAAACATGGGCGCCATCAACGCTGGCCTGCGGGCCCTTGACCGCTCAGGAAAGCCCTGCAAGAAGTGGGCAAAGGGCGGCTTCCGCTTGAAGACGTTCACCGGTGTCGTGTGGGAGATTCCTCGCTGGACCACACCTAAGCCATCTGTCGAAGAAGCCCAGGAGGTCCAGACCGACTCGGCTGATGGTAGCAACAAGGAGAACAAAGAGGGCTCCCAGATGAAGAGCGAGAACAGTGCTAGCGCCGCTGATGGAGGAGAGCAGCGTAGCCAGCCTCCCAGTCTGCCGGCTGCCAGCTCGCCTGCCCCGGTGCCCGTCGCTGCAGCATCGTAGCTACTAGGCTGACGTTTTCTCGGCGTTCTTTTGGTGGATTGTAAAGCGAGTGTCTTTTTACGGAAATCGGTTTTCACTTTGAGCGAGGATATCGGCGTAATCACAGCTTCCCAACGAGAAGCTCGGCGTTCTTGGTCATTTCAACGACTCAAACAGGGAGGGGCTCATCTACTGCTGGCTTGCAACAGCAAGGCCAGCGCTTGGACGGGGAGGGACAAAAGGACAGGCGTTACGGACTTTGCTGGCAGTCCCAGCAAAGTGTCATTTTCTGAGGATGTACTATACTGCTTCTCTTTGTACATTCACATACAGGCCACAAAAATAGACGGTCATCTTGCATGCTTTCAAACGCCGTCTTCTCCCGTTAAGGCACATGTCAAACAATGAACCTCGTCCAACAAGACTTCCACAGAAGATCTTCAACAGTGACTGGGGATTCTGAACAAGCAATTGCTCGAGTAGCACAACTCAGTCTGCCCATGGTTTATAGCAAATTCAACTTTGTTCTTCCCGGCAGTCTGTCACTCAGCAAGGCATGATATGGATACAGACCCACTGGGCGAGGCACGGTCCTGTTTATACTCACCTGGTCACGGCTACGGGGCGTTGCGTGGCCATGTCTCATTGTTAATGCAGGAATGATATGACACTGCTCGCCTGTATTTTCCAGAGATCACAATAAGAGCGTAGAATATGCTATGTAATATAGAGAGACATGCTGTGCCAGGGTCAGCGGCAACGGCAGCGGCAGCGGTGAGCAGTGATCGGATGTTCTATGTAGATGCGCCGCAACTTACATGCCTTCTAATTTCGGGTTGGTCCTTATTCACTGACTTGTTATTGAAACGAGCCTCAACACATTCGAGGAATAGTTCGGAACATCCAAGAATTGTGGTGATAGAAATGTTTTGGTAGCCATAATCTTTTGTTGTATGTATTCTAGGTTTTGGCTACAAGCCATCGGGGTTTGCTTGGAGGGCAGGGTGGGAGCTGAGATTTGATGGCATACACCATACGACACTCTGCTACCGACATGTACGTGTTAAGCGATGAAGCACGCACCCTGCTTTTATGACTGTACAAACTTTTGTAGCAGGTGACACGACATGTGAGCTCTCATTTTAAGTTGTTGACAGAGTGTGAAATCACAAGCAAATTCCAATACTTTGTTCAGCATAATTATTATGGGCACAAGACTCTGAACTGGTCCATGAGAGCTATTGGACTTGTAGACAAGCGGCTCGCATAATACACTCGTTGGCTCTGGTTCAAAGCACCAATATCATGCCAGCAATTGGATTGACAAGGAATGTTGGAACAGGAATCATCATGCAACGCAGCCTGCAGGAATTCGACGATAGCTGGGTGAAACGAAACTTCGGTGTTCCCAGGTGGCAGAAAAGTAAAGATAGAGCTCCGGACCCCCTGATGTTAGTGGGCGACCGAGCCCCGGCGTTGTCGAATGCAGCGGGTTTTTAGCGTATCTAAGGCTGTCCAGACTCCAGAGACGCGGCATCCAGGTTCTGGCCTAGGGAGTAACTAGGGAATAAGCACGGCCGATCGGGGTACCAACTATCACCTTGGATCTCGTGATTGATAGCACGACCGCAACTGTTGGATTCATCACGACTCGGGGTTTCCTGGCAGTCATTTATCACCAACTTGCCTTCCGCTAGGTGGCCCATTTAGGTGCCCAATCGTTCCAGCGAGCATCTGAAGGAAACGTCTCTCGGTCGACCCCTCCAACAAACGCTTCCATCCTACCTAACCTAGCATGCTCTCCGGCTCTTGAGTGACGTTATCCGACGGAGCTCTACCAAGCTCTACCAGAAGCACTTCTCTCCACACATTGAAGCACCTTCTTCGACAGTGCACATAGCTGCGACATCGCGACGCATTACTTGAGGCTGCATCGATGGTCAGAGCTGCCACGGATCTCAAACATCCCTAAACCGCCGTTTTCCAGTCATCTCGAGCGCACCCCAAGCAGCTGCACCTCTCGCCGTCGACGACCATCCCAGCCCACCTTTCGTCTCTGCTGGTGGGGGAGGATACAGGAAGAACGTCAAGATGGCGAATCCGTACAACAACCCACTTGACACTTCACAAGACGGCGGCTACAGTTTCTTGTCGAGGAATAGAAGCTCGGGATTGCTGCCGGACATTCCACAGCCAACCTCGCACCCTCGCTTGAGCAATATCACGCCTCTCCTCAATCCGCCGCAAGCCGGCAATTACTCGGAACTGTACACCACTCATCATTCCTACATTAGGACTGGCAGCGGCGCCGCCGACTCGGACAGAAACGCCATGGCTTCGGAAGGGACAGGATCTGGCATGCACCAGCAAGCTTCCCATTTCCCGTCCTTCTCTCGCGCCTTTGAGATGTTCATGAGCCCTGCCGGGGACAGCACGTGGCCAAGCCTACACCGGAACAACGGACTTCTTGTCCCTTCATACCTTGCAAACTCGGCGTACATACAAAAGTTGAAAGAGGCACATTCAGCAAAGCAGGCGCAAAGGGAAGCGCAACCCCAGGCGGCGGGTAGCAGCGGGTCGCCCTCAGGCCAGGTCTCTGCGCCCTCCGTAACATCAAAACCCATTGCACATCTGGGCATTACCTACGACTTGATTGAGCGTACGCCCATGTTTGAGGACAGCTCTTCGACATCACCCCTGCCGACCAGATGGAATAGAGACGACAAGCAAGGGGGATTGGAGGTTATGGCTGATGGTCTGGAGGTGAAATACGCTGCACAAAAGGCTTCAGCAGAACGGGATTACGAGGCGCACTCGATCAGAGCAGACCATCCTGCACCCTCCGAGGCTGGAATCTACTACTTTGAAATCACAATCCTATCTAGGAAGCGAGATGAGTATGTTGATCCATGGCATCCCCAAAGGGGACATATGAAGAACACGCGTGGCTGACTTTTCTACGTAGGACGACAGTGTGTGTAGGGTTCGCAGCAAGATCGGTGTCGCTCGGTCGACAACCTGGTTGGGAGAAGGAATCATACGGCTATCACGGCGATGATGGGCAAGCATATCTGGGCGACAGTTCTGGAAAGCATTATGGCCCTCCCTACACAACTCATGATACAGTCGGATGCGGTATCAATTTTCGCACCAGGACCATCTTCTTCACTAGAAATGGCGTCAATCTAGGTGAGATGACCCAGACAAGAGCTTGTTGGCTCGAGATATAACGTGACTAACATATACTTCAGACACCGCTGTCAGGGATTTCAAAGCTGATCCCAGGGACCGACTGTATCCCATAGTTGGGTTGAAGCGGAACGGCGAGCACATCCAGACAAATTTCGGACAGACTCCCTTTATATTCGACATTGACGGCATGATGAAGGAAGAGCAACGCAAGGTCAAGCAAGAGATCGCAGGAACCAGTATTGCAAAGCTAGCTGGCCCGAAATCCAACGAGACAGAGCTCCTTCAGCAACTAGTAGGTACAAATTGCGCTTGTGTACTTCAAGGAGGCTGACATGAGTTTGCAGGTGTTACAGTTTCTACAGCACGATGGCTATGTGGAGACTGCAAGGGCTTTCGCCGAAGAAATCCAGTCGGAAAAGCGAGACCTTAGTCTTGATGCTGATGCTCCGGTGGAAGGCATAAATATCAAAGACGACGAAGACGCCAACCGTCGACAGCGTAGGATAACCCCTCTAGGCATAGTCACTCGACCGGTTGCTGACACATTACAGGAATTCGAAAATCCATTCTTGATGGGGATGTGGACAAAGCATTCAAGTACACGCAAACCTACTATCCCGATGTTCTGAATGAGAACCAGCATGTATACTTCAAGTTGCGATGTCGAAAGTTTATCGAAATGGTGCGCCGATCGTCCAGTCTGAGCAGCCATCACAAGAGCGCCAGCAAGAAGAGTAACGGTCACACTGTTGACGACAATCTTGAGATGGATCTCGACGAGGACGGTTTCTCGGACCAAATGGACACACAAGACCGACTCGATGCAACGGCGGAGGATGAGGCTTCTTCTCTTCTCGGACAGACTATCAGTTATGGCCAGGAGCTGCAAGCGGAATTCAAGGACAATGCAAGCGAAGATATGAAGAAGACGCTCAATGACGTTTTCGCGCTTATGGCTTACCCTAACCCCGTCGAACAAACGGGCTTGAAGCATTTCTTTGAGAGAAAAGCCAGAGCACAGGTGGCTGAAGAGTTGAACTCGGCCATCCTACGTAAGTCGAGGCCATATTGTGGTTGCACTCTTTGCTGACATCGCTCCTAGGGTCTCTGGGCCGGTCATCCAGGTCCGCTCTTGAGACAGTCTATGCACAGACTAGCGTCCTACTCGATTATCTGCGTGAGATTGGTGGACCGGGATCCTTTGTGACAGTACAAGGCGTGATCGATGAGATACCCAAGCCATCCTCCTTCGCATAAGGCTACGATGTCGACCACGACTCCTGCCTGGTTTCTGAATTTCTTAGAGATGGCTCAGGTCGTGAAGCGAGGAACGACAAAGAACGCATCCACGTCCGAATCAAAGATAAATCAGGCTTCAGGCTTCAGCCTCGGTGCGCAGCATTTCTATGTGCCAAATGGTTGAGCACTTCTGAAGAGATTTGCCATTCAGACGACGATTCCGCCGCCAGGACTCTCTAGTCGACCATTTCTCGGCGCTACTCACCTATTAGAGCTGGTATTGTTTCCCACGGCTTTCTGTCTCTTCAGACTCGGAAGCCTCCCAGGTTGGATTATGATGTGTTAGCACCGTAATATCAGACACGGTGTTCCTGAAAGCGGCAGTCCACTTCGTCATTTCTTGATCTACGTTCTAGGCAACTGCCTGCGCACTTTTGTGGTTGTACTTTTGAGTCCATGGAATGGCGTTCATGGCTATGGTCTCCACCCTCATAGACCTGGGTGGCATCATTTCACGGCGCTATCGCGCTGTCGGCCGTACTCTTCAACGAGATGGGCAGACTTGATACGTTTTGCATCGGTTTGGCAGCTTCGTCTGCTTTAGTTGAATGGCAAGCTACATATTGATTAGAGGAAGAGACATGGTAAATAAGGGAAACATGCAATTCTCAACTCAGCTAGGCAAGGACATCAATCATGTCTCGTCCACCTTATTCATCGTGGCAATGCACGAGATGCGAGGCGTAGATATGTATTTAATTCCAATGGAGCTCCTGAAGCTCAAGTTGACCAGCATGATTACAGAACTCCAATGACTATGAATGATACCCTCTGACCGAAGGTACCTGGAAATTGCAATCTTGGTGCGAGTTTCTTGGTGAGTTTATTGTCTGATACGGCGCTGATTGCTGACAAAATATAGCGGTTCCTCCCAGGTGCAAAGAAACCCGTGTGTGAGTGAGTGCATTTGTGACTTGGCGCTAATATGATTGATTGGAGCGGCTGGTCTACCTAGGTCGAGCTTAATAGAATCCGCCTCGACAGGCGCGGCATTCCTCATCATCACGGAGCAATGGAGAGAGAGTTTCTGCTAATCCCATCTCAAGCGTGCAAGCCGGAGCTACTACGCACGACTTGGGTGGAAAATCACCAGCCCGGAAGGCGGCGTCGTGGTGTTACCTAGTCCTCGGTAAAGTGTTCTCGCGAAGATGGTAAGAATCGGGAATTATGTACGGATTATAGCGTTTTTTTTTAAATGGTATTTCTCCTTATCTGCACAATGGACCCTGACTCGAGGGATCTCACTCTGGCAGTATCTACCTAGTATGTTACCTAGTTTCTCTCTCTCTCTTCCTCTTGCTCTCCCGCGCAAATAAGGGCAGCCCATGGGGGGAAATGCCGGGGCCTGATAAGAAAAGCATCCCAAAGAAATGCAGACACCCTAACCTAGTCTCATATCCTCTCTCCCGTCCCCAGGGTCTGGCCCCTTCAGCTTCCGTGGTGCTTGGGACCGAGACCGAGGATAAACGCCGGAACCAACCGAACAAAACGCCTGTACGCTTGCAATTGTAATAAGGAAATATAGAAACGAGAAATTTGGAAGGGAAAAAGAGAAACCCGTTTGCCCGCCTTGCAAAGAACAAAAGAGTCTAGCATCTCGAGTTGTATGCCCACCGAAATCCGCAAGTCCGGAACAGAGCCGCTTGTCTATAGAATGGCGGAATCCGAATTGGTAGGGATATGTTTTTTCAAAGCACATGCCATCGTGGCCCCAAGGCTTGGAGATAGAGATTGGCGTGGTACCATATTGAGGTTCCAATGGGGGGGGCGCTAGACAGCGTAGGTGCGTGGCTTCGGAATCTCCGCGACCAGAACCAAAAAACGAGAGTCCCACATCCGGGGGAATTGAGAGGGAAACGAACGATAAGCGGGCCTGCGGATGCGGGTTGTTGGTGCGTTTTTCTTGCCATGGGTATCTCGTAGCAATTGCGCCGAGCCTACCATCAATTGGTAATGATTTTTTCTTTGCTGGTCTTTCCTAGTCGTCTTTTGTCGCTTGCGTTTGCTCGCCCAGGGAAGAGCCGCGCTTCTGGTGGACCAATATTCCCGAAAGCCGAACCGAGGCGTTGTGGATCCGGAATCTTTGCTGCTGCTGCTCAAGCTGAAGCTCGTTCTCGCTCGAAATATGGTTTGTCGCTTGTGGCAGCCGGTTCCAACGTTCGGGATTAAGGAACCACGTCCCAAAAGAGAAAGAATAGTACAGAGCAGGACCCACGTCATAAGCGAGTGCCTATCCGTATCATTATCGTAACATTGTCGGGCATCGTATGCGGTAGATATTCGGACGATGACATCTCCGGCTCTGGTGTTTTTTGTCGAAAAGAAAGAAGACAAGTCATGCAGCAGCTGATGTCAGCGATGCATGCAGGGACGACATGTGGATTTCCGCCAATGAATAGCTGGGCTTGAAAAATGATAGATGCGTGGCTTTGAAAAACGAGGGCCAAGTCGAGACCACAGATTTTCTAGACTTTTTTTTGTTGTTGTTGGCGTTGTAAAACGGGTAATATCTTTTCTCTTCGAAATGGAAAAATGAGAGGCTTGGCCTACGAGAGCCCGCAGCCCTCCATGTCTCGCATAAGACAGGCCATCTGTGCTCGCTTGGCGGCCTCGGCGACGAGGTTGAAGTCGCGCAGGAACGTCTCTGTTCCTGATTGCCTGGCCTGCTGGGGCGGCTGGGGAGGGACAAAAGCCTGCGAGGGCGATGATTGCGAGGCCGTCGACGAGGCCGCAGAGCTGCTGGCACCGCCGTGGCGGGCTGCCATGGGTGACGAGATGGGGGCGTTCATGTTTGCGTTGTCGGAGTGGATATTAGATTTGTTGGTGTTGATGGAAGAGATCGAATCGTTCAGAGCAGACTCGAGATTGCAGCAACAAAGACAAGACTTGGGATCCGAGTCTTAACCTTGTAGCACCTTCCGATGGTTGTAGACAATTAGGGTTGTGGCGTTCGGTGGATTGGGAAGACGGCTTTCCCTTTTAATAAGTTTGATGCGTGTGGTTTTTTTGAGAGACAGACCACTTTTTCCCTGGCCAGCGAGTGCAGGGTCCCGGGATGGTAAGTGTTGATGATGTCGTACGACTTGCGCGTCGTACAGAGATCGATGATCTAGGGAGGGAGCCGTATATAATCGACTTGGTTTTGACGATGATGCAGGTGCCGTGTCTAAAACAAGAATGATGCGCCGCCACCCAGGAAAGCGTTCCGTTCTATTGTTGCTGTGCAGGAAAACAGAAGAAGTCTTTTTGGGAGAATCGTAAATGTCTATCGGGGGAATCGTAGAAAGCAGAATGAATCCAGCCTTGTTGCTTTGGTAGCTGGTACCGAGAACAGAAACAACAAAGAGACAAAGAAGGTTTTCCGGGGGTGGGGTTTGGCTCGAGTGGCAGCACCGGGATGGAGAGAAGAAGAAAGCCAAAAAGTCTGGGGAAGGAGCAGGCAGGAAGGCAGTCGATATATTGGTATGTAGGTAGCCCGGTTTCCGTGTACGTTTCTTCTTCAAATCAAGTTGGAAGCAGAGTTTGGGTTGGTATGGTTGGGGGGGTATGCTTCCTTCTTGAACGAGATGGTGTGTAAGAAGGGCTGCGAATCAATGGGAGGAGGATGATGATGTGGTGGCAGCAGAAACTGGGATTACTGTTTCTTGTGACGAGGGATCTTCTCCGATTTGCTTCGATCGAGTGGGATGTGAGACAAGCCAGTCCAGAAAGAAGACCTTTTTTGGGGGTAATGGTTGGATGGTTTCCGGGTTGTTGGAGAAAGAAGGCTGCTGCTAAAAAGGCAAAGTACGTAGGTAGCTTGCTTGTTTTTTTTATGCTAGGCAGGCAGGCAAGGTAGGTATCAACTCGGGAGTGGTGACGATCCTCTTATTTATCGTGTGTCGTGTTGCTCGATTTGGGTTCTGGGGTAGGTAGGTAGCCTACTATGGAGAAAGGCCAATGGCTGCAAGCTTGTTACCGGGTCGCAGGGAAGGTCAAGGTACGGAAATACTGTAAAGTGGTTGCGTGTCGACCGTGGAGCTGAGAGCGAATCAATGCGCATATGTCATTCCAACAACATTCGTTTCCTTTTTCTGTCTTTCCTTCGTTCAACGGGGGCCGCGATGGGAACAGTGTCAGTATTGTACCTGGGGTCCTGTTAATGTAGGGGCAGACCACCATAGGCGGGGAATTATGGTAGACGGGCCAGCGAATAGCAACGAGTCTGGCCTGCCAACGGGGGAGACCGCGACGCGAGCGCCCTCTGGCCCAGGGCCCAAGGAAGCAGGCAATCTATTTCTCGAGCTAGCAGTGGGCACTCCCGGTATATTTCGACCCGTTTTAACCCACGTTCGGGATGGGACGAGAGGGAGGACTGAAGAGAAAAAACCATCAAAAAAGTGGTCTTCGCGCCAAAGGAGGCGTCCCGACGAACAATCCCCGCGGGCGGACTACGGCCTTGATCTCGGGGACAAAGTGGATATCCACGCCGTGGTGAAGCTGCCAAAACTCTGGCCTGGTCACCTAGCATCGAGCGCTACGTGGAAGAAAAAGAGCTCATGAAGAAAATTCAGACAGGATGACCAGGTACTAGCAGGGTGAAGAGATGCCATCGTCGAATGGCCTGGCATAATAGTCACGATGGGACGCATACAAGCACATCGGCCCAACAACACCCTGCAAGTGGTGGAAATCTACATAGTACGATAGCCAGACTTCACCTTCTGTCCATCGGCAAACATGTCCAATCTACCGACTACGATGTGCGGCCCTCATGGCTGCCATTATCAAGATACGAACCGGCTATACTTTCGTATCTTGAAACTGCGACTTGACAACCTTTCCTTTCACATGCCCGCGACCATGAACTCGGCTGCCGTTCGGATTTTTATTAGTTGGGGTAGCAAGCTCACATCCCGTCAATCAGAGAAACATTTGATATGCCTGCCAGTGTCTCCCTTCGACCTTGCAGCCGGACCTATTTAGCTACTATGCCTTGTATTTACCTGGAGCCGAGTTCGATAGTCGCATCGCAGTCTAGACTGGGTTATGATTGTTCGAGCTTGGTAGGCCGGTCGACATCATCATACATGCGGCCGAACGCCGGCCTACATAGCTTTTAGTAGTCAATGAGACCATGTCCCTCGAGAGAAAAAAAAGAATCGAACGGTCTTTCTGCCATGCCTGTCTCTGTCCACCTAGGCAAGTAATCAGTTCAGGCACCGTGGGTGGCATTCAGGGCCATATGCCATGCGACCCTGCGATAGGGGAGCGGTAATGCGGCTCGAGTATCCCGGTGGGCCACCGACGCGCAGGTTGATCGTTGGGCCCAATATAATACAACGACTCTGGATGGGATATCTGTTGGCTAATCGTATCATGGTAGACTTCGTATTTGATGTAAGTGGGCGGTCTGGCTACGTTGCACAAATGTCAAAACTCGAGCATCAATATACTTGAATTTGTCCATGTGTTCTCGGTACAACAGCAGCAGCACGTCAAGAACAGAGGATAGTCTTGTCATCTTCTGTCTTTGGTAAAGATGTTCAAGTCTAATGACTGGCTTTGGGCATGTCGCCGTCATCGTCACGACTCAAACACCTTGCAAGAACCGGCGAAAGTGCCCCTTCCAACGGGAGCAGTAAACCCAAAGGAAAACTCTCTCTGCCAAAAGTCTGCCCTTCTGAACCCTTTGGAGAGGTCCCCCACGCAAGTGGACATCACCCCGCAATGCTCCCCAGGATGTTTTGACTTGCGATCTTCAGACCTAATTCCTGGTTCAGGCTAAGTGCAGGGCTTGAGTATTTTTCCAGAAAATCCCATCACGAGTCAGAGATGCCCATGGCGCCATCTCGATCAACTTGGGATTAGGTAGGCAGGTGCAACCACTATGGCGTGCATGCGTTTGGAAGCTTCTTCTTGTTCTTCTTCTTCTAGGTGGAATTCCAGGTCGCAGTTACAGCTTACAGTGAGCAGACCGCCTCGGAAGTTTGGAGTAGGTTGGGGGTTACCTATCTCGGTGGCAGAATATATGAACGACGATAATTTTCCGTCTCGCTTGTCCTGCGGCCCTGGCAGGCCATGCCATACCATGCCCTGGCCATGGCCTGCCCTGGACAACGACCGACCATGGTTCTGTAAATGGCATGACTCGACAAGGGCGCGATAGGACCCTTAGTATGCGAATATCCACACTCCAATTGCCCATTCGAGGACCTGGGTCGTGCGGAAAACCACCCTAACAACGGCTCGATCCCTCCAGCCCGGTATAACCAAGGCTCGTTTCGTGGGCATTGTGCTATAGATTCCAAAACCAGGTAGTAGCAACTCTGTGGAGCACTATGAGAGATTTACTAGTGGACAATATGGTGCTTACAAGGTGGTCGAATACTTCATTGCCAACAAGTACGTGCTAGTCATTGCGACTATTGCCGAGTATTCATGCAAATGATGAAATCGAAGGCTGAGAGTCTGAGAGTCAATGGGCACAAGGGGAAAGTACTGCAGATATGCACTATCGGGCCTCGCTATTCCTCAATAAAATGTTGATCTCTTGGTCTGATCCGCACCCGCATCCACGAATGACCTCGTTGAACTTGCCCATCAATTGGAAAGTCTCGATTCACATATTCCCCAGGACATCAAAGCGATGCCGGCAGCCGTTTCTGGGGCATGGTGAACCAAAATATGACCGAGAGATTGACCATCGCAGTATGGCTCTGCTGAGCACTAATTAGGTGCGCCTGGCCAACACCAACGACACCTCATATTAGCAGCAATATATACATGGAGCTATCATCAATTCAACCGGTAGTCGACAGTAAATACACAAGTTTAAGATGTACTTGTAAAGAATTTCCAGAAGATGAGGGCCAAACACGTCTGTTCTGATGGCCAGAAACTGCGGTCACGTGATATGTCCCGCCAAACTACGACACTAGTATTCACTTCCATGCTGCGCAGCACTGGGAATTAATTGACCGAGATCGCGTCGCGGTTCGCCGCCAAACCCCCAGCAAGAAAGAGAAGTTTCCGGCAACGTACGAGGCACACACACTCCAACCTGGAATCATGTCGCAACCCACTTCGGAACGACAGGCGCCCCCGGCTGACGGTTCAGCAACCACGACACCGGCACCGAAAAGAGCCTCACGGGCAAGCTGGTTCGATGTCCCAGCTCCTCTGGCCCGCCTGTTCAGAAGGTTCCCACTCGTCACATATCCCGCCAACGACCTACCAGTTCGATCTCCCAAGAACCGCCACCTCCCGACGCTTTATGTCTTTGCCTCCGAGCATGATGCACTGAAGGGGCTGCCAAGCTTCAATCCTTCTTGTCTGAAGTGGCAGGTGTGTATTCAATTCATTCGCTTCAAAAGATATCTTCTGCCGAATCTCGAGCTGACCGAGGACTCAAATCTCCAAAGACTTTCCTCAAGCTAGCTGGAGTCGAGTTCCGGTTAATATCCTCCACCAACCATGCGTCGCCCACCGGTGCATTGCCGTTCCTGATCACCCCCTCGACATCAAGCGACTTCGGCTCTCAGGTTCCGGTGCCGTCGAATAAGTTGGAGCGGTACGCGCTGGACCATGGCGCGCAGAAAGTTCCCGATGTAGACACATTGCGCCTCGAGGCGTACCAGTCGCTACTCGACCACCGGATACGAAACGCTTGGCTGTACGCCCTCTACCTGTCACCTGCCAACTCGTCGCTGCTGTCGAAGCTCTACGTGGCGCCCGTGTCCGCGACAGGGCTGGTGCAGATCACCGTCCGGTACCAACTACAACGTGCTGCTGAGGCTGAGATACTGCAGTCAGTAGGAACGGTCAAGGTGGACCCGGCGATATTGTACAGAGACGCGGAGCAAGCATTTGACGCCCTCTCCGCCGCATTGGGGTCGGGCGATTGGTTCTTTGGAAACTCTGGGCCAGGCCTGTTCGATGCGGCTCTGTTTGCCTTTACGCACCTGCTGCTCGACGAATCGCTACCTTGGGCGGACACTCGCTTGGGCGACTCATTACGCAAATTCGAGAACCTGGTCGGCCACAGAGACAGAATTCTGGCCAAATGTTGGCCAGAGTTGGGTGCTCAGTAACGGACACCAGGGAGAGGAATGATCTATGTAAAAGCTGTAACAATAGGAAGAGCATCTATCCGGCATGAAGATACGGCGTTCAAGGAGGACATGTCATGGCAGCAGGCATGTCCCAGAAGAAAAAAAGACTATACCCCTCTGTATTTGGATGATCTATAAGCACTGACGGCTAAGATACAATCAAGTCCTCGCTTTTGCTTGATGTCATTCCACATGCATACGTTGCTAAATTCTACATCTTCGAAAGGTTGGAAACGCCTCCATCTACATTGATCGTAGCTCCGTTGATGTATGATCTACAAGTGTATGCGTCAGCACAAGACTTGATCTTCTTCACGTCAACATATAATAGTCCAAATACTCACCCAGCACGACTGGCCAAGAATATACAAGCACCAGCAACATCGCCCGGCCTACCGATCCGGCCCATGGGGTTGCCCTCTTCGATCTCGGCCTTGGCGTTCTTCATGGCCCAGGCCGTCATCTTGGTCTCAAAGGGCCCGCAGGCCAGCGTGTTGACGGTGATGCCCCTCGGGCCCAGCTTGGCGCTGAGCACGCGGCTGAGGTGATGCAGCCCGGCTTTGGCTGCGCTGTACGAGTAGTTCTCAAAGACTGGCACACGCAGGGCGTCGATCGATCCAATCTGTTCGAGATGAAAGTGAGCGTTGCTCTTCTCGAGGTATGCCCGGGCAGGAGAGTATGATTTTCCTCTTTGCATCAAAGGGAGATGGGATTGCAGGGGAGATATATCCGCCACCGGCAGACCAACAAGCCATGGGAACGAGGAGAAAAGGGCCGGACAGTATATATACTACTCACGTTGATGACGGCGGCGGGCGTGTCCTTGTCGGCCGAGGCCACGGACGGCGAGCCGGCGGCGTCGAGCAGGGGCAGCAGGAGCTGGGTGAGGGTGAAGACGCGCTGCAGGTTGAGCGTGAGCACGCGGGACCACTGGGCGTCGGGGAAGTCGTCGAGGGGCGCGCCCCAGGCGATGCCCGAGTTGTTGACGAGCACGTGCAGCCTCGACTCCCGCCGCCGGAGCTCCGCCGCCACCCGCTCGCACTCGGACAGCTGCAGCAGGTTCGCGGGAAGCGCAAACGCCTTGCCCGGCCCCGAGGCGCCGCTGCTGAGCTCCGCCGCCGCCGCCTCGCACGCCCCGGCGTCGCGCGACGATATGTACACCCGCGCCCCGTTGGCCACGAAGCCCCGCGAGATGTGCAGCCCGATGCCTTTGGCGCCGCCCGTCACGAGGACCACCTTGTCCTATGTGTTGAGTTTTGTTTAGTCCGTAGCCGTCCGTAATTGCTATGACGCTTGGCCGTTACTAACCTTGACGTCGAATAGTTGGTTCAGCTCCATATTCCGGCTGGGGGGTTTCGCGAACGGGATTCGCGTACGGGATTCGCACGTCTGTTCGAGAGTGCACTACAAAAAAAGGGCCGATGAAAAGCGATTCCGTGAAACGTGTATTAATTTTCAGGATACTCCGCTTGTCTCGACTGATGATAACTTGAGAAGTGAGATGCTGATGTGGTTTGAGAAAGGAGACGTTGGTGCTTCCATCATCATCATAATAAGCTCCTGTGGGTGGGGCCGAGGTCCGTTTACACACCCCTGTCCAGAGATAGTATACTACGTGCCTATCCAACTACCGAGATCCAGCAGCTATCATTTGCTTCGAGGATAATGACATGGTCTTCCATGAGCTGTGAATCTAAAGCCATATTGAAATGTTAGTGACGAATGTATTGATTGAAAGCTTTATTGGACAATGTATTAAACCCACAGCCAGACACTCGTGTTCAGTATCCGTCAATGAGTGTTTGCCCACCTAGTAAAATGTCCTCGATCTCTTGAGCTTGAAGCCGTTTCCTTCTTCTTTTGAGTTTATCTCAAGATTATAGTGGATTTGAGACTGTCCAAAGGCCATAATCATGAAAGATATGTATTATTAAGCTTGTACAATGTTATAACTGCTCAACCGCTTATCAGTTGTCCGGCTAATGAATGAGTTTCGCCGAAGACTAGAGTTGGAATATCGCACATACAAGTTGCCAGCCATTTATATCTATTGTATCAAGAGCAGAATCTGATGTTGTCATCACGGCATGGCTCGTGAGAACGGAGATATGAGACTTCGCGACGCGGCAGTGGCTTTTACAAGTATCGGGCTTCGCACGGCGGGGTTCATAGTAGTACTACGGTCTACCGGTAGTGAATGCCGTGCCGGTATTGTTGTGGACTGCTTCAACAAAGCGTGCTACTTTTCTCCACCAACGCTTTCTAGAGATCCGAGCACAGCAGTCTCTAAAAATATAAATTGTCTTGATTGTCGACATAGGTAGAACAAACAATATTCGAATTCAATTTTATTCTCCTCCATTACCTCCAAGAAAATGTTCTATAAGCCAGGCGAAACGGACCACGGGCTTCCCCACGACCCCTTCAAGGTGAGCACCCTACGCTCCGGTTGCACAAACATGCAACCAGCCGTTTCCATAGACTGACGCAAGATACAGGCGTGCGTGGTGCCGAGGCCTATAGGATGGATCTCGACCGTGTCGGCCGACGGGGAGCACAACCTGGCGCCCTATAGCCAGTTCAACAACCTGAGCTTCGACCCGCCGCTGGTCATGTTCAGCAGCAACCAGACGCTTCAGGGCGCCCGCAAGGACACGGTGAACAACGCCGAGGCCACGGGCGTCTTCTGCTGGCAGCTGGCCACGCACGACCTGCGCGAGGCCGTCAACATCACCTCCGAGGGCGTGGCCGCCGACGTCGACGAGTTCGACCGCGCCGGCCTGGCCAAGACGTGGTCCCAAAACCTCAAGACCAAGGTCCCCATGGTCGCCGCCAGCCCCGTCCGCTTCGAGTGCGAGTACGTCCAGACCGTCCGCCTCCCCGGCAACCCGCCCATGGGCACCGTCGACGTGGTCATCGGCCGCGTCGTCGGCGTGCACATCGACGAGGGCGTGCTCACGGACGGCCAGATCGACACGCGCAAGACCAAGCCCATCGCCAGGCTGGGCTATTTCAAGTACGCCGTCATCGATGAGACCTTTGAGATGATCATTCCCGGCGACCGAGCGTCCCTTTATGGGGTAAGTGGAAATATATATATATACATATTAATGCTGGCTGACACGTGTGATAGCTCGAGGGAAATGCGGCCTCCAACAGACAAGCGGATGCGAATCAGAAACAGCAGCAAACCAAGACCGGGGAATAGACTGGACTTGTAAAAGCTTGATGTTGATGTGGGATCAACTAAAAGATCAAACTTGACTCTTCTATTTAGATTTCATAAATAGTGTCAATCACCATAGAACATCAAAATCGCTCTACATATTTTCTACCTTTTCATTGTAACAGCATAGTTGCTAGAAGCGGAGCAGATGTCATTTGATTATTGAATCTCCTCATCCATGATCGAGTCCTACATGAGTTATGTAATGAAAGATGACGGGCGACACATGAGGGTTTATAGAGCAATGTAATGTTTGTCCGGGGTTATGTTTGGTCGTTGTATAAATCAATCGGCGTCTTGGCTTCGCCGATCTGGGAGGACTAGTCTCGACTGCCGGCCCCACTTGGGAGATCGTGATGATGTGTATAAAATAGTGTGACCTCCAGTGGGTTGCCAAATGGCCTGGGAATCTATCTCATCAGCAAAAGTGCACCGTGCCGGAACCGTCAATTTCCTCTCGCGTGAGTTGATATTGCTGCAAACAAGAAACCACACCTGCCGGGGTTGATTCACGCTCCCGTCTCGTCAGCTAAACCATATCTCGTCACCGAGTCTTTCCTTCGGGACAACTGATATCTCGGACGTGTCGGAGTAATGGCAGAAGAACCACCCATCACCCTCTCGGCCCACTTCAAAGACCAGCCAGTCGAGGCTCATACTGAGAGATGGCATTCCCTGTGGGAGGACTACAACTACACGCCGTGGGATCGAGGCGGCCCTAGTCTGGCGCTGGCCGATCTCCTGGAGACGCGACCCGATCTATTCGGCTCGCAGGGGCAAACTCCTCGAAAGGCTCTCATCCCGGGCTGCGGCAGAGGCCACGATGTCTTGCTCCTCGCCTCTCTGGGCTACGAGGCGTACGGTCTCGAGTTCTCGTCCACAGCACTGGCCGAGGCACGAAAGAACGCAGCCAAGCACGACGCGGCGGATGTGAAGCAGGGGCGTCCTGCTGGACGATATCACTGGGTCTCGGGAGATTTCTTCAAAGATAGCTGGACGCAAGAAGCTGGAGTTCAGCAGTTCGACCTCATTTTCGATTACACCGTAAGTCCCCAGCAAAAAATACCTCATCCACGTCATGAGGAAACGCGAAATGCGCCTTTGCAAGAACTAACACGGCGCAGTTCTTCTCGGCACTCTCGCCGCCCCAGAGGCCGCTCTGGGCGCAGCGCATGACCGAGCTGCTGGCGCCTGGCGGCCGCCTCGTCTGCCTCGAGTTCCCGCGGTCGAAGCCGTCGTCGGAGCCGGGCCCGCCGTGGGCGACGCCGTCGCACGCCTACGTGGCATACCTCGGACGGCCCGGCCGGGAGCCCGCCACGGACGAACACGGCGGCGTGCTCGAGGACGAGGTCGCGGAACAGCCGGAGAAGGGCGGGCTGCGGCGCATTGTGTACGAGGCGCCGTCGAGGACGCACCCCGCGGGCGTCAAGGAAGGGCAGACGATTGATCGTATTTCTGTCTGGGAGCACTGCTGAAGCACGTCGTGTGGGGATGTTGCAACCTCAGTTTGGTAAATCATTTTCGAAGCATTCTTCATGGTTACCAGAGTTGCGATTTGGCTCGTAGACAAAAGAACAAAAGAAGCTCTGGTAACGAGGCTTTCAGTGCACTTATATTGCAGATCTCTTAATCCTGAAGTGTGCTTCGAAACAGACGAAAATTGATAAGAGACTACGGGCACCATCAATAGCACCGATATGCTTCGAATTTCACCTTGATAACCATGAGAGATTTGTGTGACTTTTCCTTTACATGCTCTCTTGATTCTGCTCTTGATTAAACACCCAAAGATGCTTTTAGCAACAGTACACCCCCAGCGGCGGCATTAATATGATCTCAATGATATAAGTCGTCTTGCTTATATTACTTACCATCTGACCAAACCTGGCCCAAAGGAATTGTGTTTGCCGATTTTCCTTGCCGAGAGTGAGCACCTTTGCACGGCGCGGCACCGGTCCGCATTTGATGTTGATCATATGTATCATGCTTGCTGACCTGTACCAACCCGACAGGAATATTCTTCAAGGGATTGCGGCCAAATCCAGATCGAACTATTCCCGTATACATGATTGTGAAGAGCTTCTCGCCGAGGGTCGCAACCATACCAGCCAAAAAGTCCCGCGCAGAACTGGGCTAATAAACTCGCCATTGTCGACGGCTTCCACGGGAGAGCACACGAGCCAGACATGTACACATAAGGTTTTTTTGATAGTGAGCCTGACGGACGTGGAGTAGGAAAAACTGGTCTCCTGCACAGGCTTGTCAGCTTTGCCATGTGCGGATCATAATTGCCGGGCAGCCGGGGCGTCCTTGATACTGATCAGTGCTCTGTTGCCCGTGGTCAGCACGCCGGGGAGGGGCAAGGGTCGTCTTTTGTCAGGGAAGGGGTCCAATCCAAAATCCCAAGAACAGAAAACCCAGGTGCCCTCCCGCTTGCCCGCGGATCCCAAGAAACTCCAGGCGAGGCCAAGGTACTCTGTACGTGCCTCTCCCGCGGGTGGTGGGCCGGTCAATAGTGTCATATCATATCGACGAGGCACGTTTTTGACGGGGTCAGCCACCCCCGGGTCAGCACCGTAAAAAAAAAAAAAAAGTCTTCTTTTGCCTGCATGATCGGAGTCGATAGACCTCGGCATTGCACACGTCATCTTCTGGTTTATGTTTTATTTCGCAGAAAGAAGGCTTGATACATGAGAGACGCATGTAACGTTGAGTATAAATAGCACTCTGTTGTCCAGGGGTCCCCCATCAGCAGAAGAGCCAACGGGGATAACTGCCTGCATACGAAAGAAAGAAGGACTCAAGCCTGGCGGACATGATATTGGACAATTCGACTTCAGCCTGGCGGCGACGGTCCGATGTGCCTTGTAGGTTGTGGGCATGCAGCGCACGTTTACGTTTTATTTATCTAGTTTGCCCATAGTGATACGCGTTGTCCAACTCGGGGGACAAACAACTTGGCGCCAGCGGCTCGGGACGCATTCAAAGTGATGATTCGCTGCTGACACGCCCATCCGCGATCTCGGGACTGTGCTGAATGGAGCTTTCGCGGCGCCATTTTGTCGCTGTGCCATTTGAGCAGGGAGGGTTATGTGTTTGAAATATGTTGTTCCCTAGCAGATAGGAATGAAATCAAGCATAGGTCAGTAGATGGTTGTTTCCCTGGGGCTGTTGGCAGATTACGAGGACAGGAACCGGTCTGATGAATTCAGACGGGACATGACCAGAATCCCCAAAAGGCAATAGACGAGTCCGCAAGGGGTCGGTCGTGATTGCAATTCCCGGCGCAGTGGATGGCCAGATGCTGGGTAGGTACATACATACATTGGCATGGGTGCGGACACGAAGACGACCTGGATTGTGTTGTGGGTTTTTGGTCTCCCCGCTTACTAGATATGCCACCACTCTCATCAGTGTTCTCGCCCAGGTTGGAAAGATTGGTACGTATACGAGCTAGGAATGAGTATCCTTGACCTCGGGAGGTAAGTGTTTGCGTTGTATGTATGCAGACCATCGGGGTTGTTTGCTTTGCGTTGTGATTTTCATAGTGTCGTTGAGTAGTGATCAGATTCTCAGTCGCGAGCCTTAGATTCTCATAGACTCGCGAGGATATGTAAATCGATCGGGCGAGTTCCTGTTGCTGCTCTCGTCTTTCCAGCGTGGGGTCATGGAGAACGGCATTGGCCACAGTCGTAGCATTACCACGACATCCGCGACCTTCTTGCAATGTATTTGCACCCACTGGTCCCCGCTGTGCTCAAAGCTTTAAGACTAGAGGCGGCCATCAAAGTATAGTGGTGACTATTGCGTTCGTCCAGCTTCCGGATGAGTGTCTTGAAGACAAAATATCCCATGCCGGAGCGTAGTCGTGTCTGATATTGTCCACTGGTAAGCCTATATTGCGGTAGTTGAGCTGACTTTCATAGAAAAGAAAAGATAGAAGAAAACATGGTACGGAAGTGAAGTCTCGAGGTGGATGGCGTTCCTTTCAAGTCCATGGTTGTGTCTTCAAGGCTTTGTGTTTTGTATAATCGCAAGGCAAGGCGCATGCTCGATAGATCGTTGCGCCAGAGCTGTGTCAACACCTCTCAGTTGCCACAATGTCAAATATTAGACAAGATACCGAGTTGCGCTGAAACATTGCTGGTCCGTCAAGGATGTTGAGCAATAGGCCCAATTAGCAGAAGCGAAAGAACAAGCCTTATTGTGATCTGGGCGGCGGCAAAGAGGGTTCGAACTTGGAGGTGCAAGATGAGAATAGAGCACACCAAGATGAATGGAAGTTCATAATCGTAGTACTGGTAGAAGCAAAGAAGGACCCGTCACTCAACCTCAATTATGGATGAATTGAACATCTGATTCAGTCAATAACATCAATAGCAGACATGAAAATACATACCAAGGTAACGATCGTATTTCGGACCTACCTAGATGTCATCTGTGCGACGGCTGGACGCTTCTTCTTGTTGCTTGCTTGCTCGTGGTGGAGTGACAAAAGACCGGCCGGGAAGCTTGAGCCTTGAGCCTTGAGGACTGGGCTCTGCTTGCTTGCTTGCTTACCAGGTCCTGGTAGCCACTTTTATTTTATTTTTATTTTATTTTTTAAACAGTGCGGGCCGTTCGAATGGTCAGGCCCAGGGGAGGGGAGGGGAGGAGGAGAAAAAAAAAACGTGAGAGAGGAGCGAAGCCCAACTTGAATGGCCCCAATCACCCCCACATTACGCCCCATTCTAAACAGAAGGGGACAGAGCCGAGAAACCCAAAGACCCAGCGGCGCTTGCCACTGATCAACTCCAGGCTCAAGGCTCATACATGCACACGAATACAAGCCCCAGGCAAGGAATTGACATGAGAACCTGGACCATTGAGCACTGCCAGCCCGGGTCCCCAGCCAGCCCAAAAGCCCGGACTTTGCACAGGGCACAGGGCACCTTCGATGTACCTATCTGAATATTATGTCTGACTACAACGTTATTACTGACTACCTTACCTACACTCATTAGTAGTACTACATACATACATCACACCAAGCGACTGGCTGGCTGCCTGAATGAATGAATGACCAACTGACTGCCTTGATCTTCTCTTCTTTTACCACCACAGACAGACAGTCCCAGTCCGAGTCCAGCCAGGCACTCCTCCAGGCTACCTCGCCCAGTCCAACAAGCAGCAACCCAATCCGATCCAATCCAGCACGCTGCCCAAGCAAAGGCACAAGCACCGGCGCCAGTCCAGTCCAGTCAAGTCAGTCGCTCCAGTCGCGCTCCAATCGCCCAGTCCAGTCAGAACCCGCCCTGGGCATTGCCAGATAGACACCCCGGCAGCCACTCATCGAGAACTTGACTGCCCGCCTACCTACCTTACGTACCGCCTACCATACCTCATAGGTAGGTACCGCCCGCCCACTTGCAAATCCAGCCTACTTACCTGTACCCATACCATTTTCACCTACCTTACCTAGACCTGGGAAACTCATTCGTCAAAGTACCGCGGACCACACATTCGAACAGACGAACCAAACCCGACCCTCACTCTCAACTCACTACCTACCTACCTACCAACCTACCTACCTATCTAACCTACCCGTACCTAACTTATTACCTACCTGCACACTACTACTTGCTGCTACTCGCTCACAAACTTCCCAGCTCGTGTCAACAACCCGTGAGAGAAGAGAGACGCCGACCCGAGTCGATTTCCCCCAGCTTGCTTGTCTGCTTGTGTGCTTGCTTGCTGTCCGTCCGTCTGGCTGTTCTTGCTCTGTTTATCGAGCCTCAGACTCTTGAGATTCTCCTCACTCACTCTCTCATCCTATCTCTCTCTACCATCCCTCTCCCTCTCTCTCTTCTCTCGCCCATCTCCGCGTCCCTCCCTCTTCCCTCCCGCCCTCACTCCCTCTCCGCCCGCAAAAGCTCAACCCGCCTGCTTTTCGCCCACCTTATTTGCTGCTAGCTTCGCTCGCTCGCTCCAAAAAATCACCCCTCTCCCCCCCAATCCCGCCTTGCTCGTCTGCGCTCAACGCCAAAACCACCAAAAAATAAACAGCCTTTTCGACCACCACATATATCGCAGTTCCATCGCTCCTCTCCGCCTCGACACCGACCCCATTCAATTCCGCGGCGAGATTTGCCTTGGACACGCACACCAAGTAGTCCACCATGGCGGGCAAGATGGTTCTGTACAAGCTGGTGGTGCTTGGAGATGGTGGTGTCGGCAAGACTGCGTTAACAATTCAGCTGTGCTTACAACACTTCGTCGAGACTGTGAGTGTTTTCCATCATGCCTCTTCTTTCCTCGTACCCGCTCCTTCCCCCGCGGGTTCGCATTGCATTTCCCCAGTCCGTCTCGTCTCGCTTCGCTCGGCTGACCACGTCCTCTCCCCCTCTTTAGTATGATCCCACAATCGAGGACTCGTACCGAAAACAGGTCGTCATTGATGGCCAAGCGTGCATGCTGGAGGTGCTGGACACAGCAGGCCAGGAGGAATACACAGCGCTGCGCGATCAATGGATCAGGGACGGTGAGGGCTTCGTACTGGTATACAGCATATCGTCGCGGTCGTCCTTTTCGCGAATCAAGAGGTTTCATCATCAGATTCAAAGAGTCAAGGAGTCCGTCAGCTCGTCGCCCACCTACCCCGGCTCGCCGATTGCCGCCGCTGCCCCGTCGCAAAACGTGCCCATTATGCTTGTCGGCAACAAGAGCGACCGAGTCACCGAGCGCGAGGTCTCGACGCAGGAGGGACACGCTCTGGCACGAGAGCTCGGCTGCGAATTCGTCGAGGCCTCGGCCAAGAACTGCATCAACGTGGAAAAGGCCTTTTACGACGTTGTACGGATACTGCGCCGACAGCGCCAGGCCGCCTCGAGGCCAATGGCACCCACGCGGGGCAGCAAGGAGAACGGAACCAACCAGTCTTCGGGGAAGAAGCCCGGCAGGCGCGGCGAGAAAAGCGGCGGCCGCTGTGTCATTTTATAAATGTCTGCCCTCCCAAGCAAAGCAGACGAGAGAGCTGCTCCAGGGAGCTGTTCCCCTTTCCGAAAGCGCGCGGCTTTTGGAATTGATTCACGAACCGGCATGACCAGCGCTTTGCCCATATCCCGCGAGATACCAAGGCCACTTCTGGGTCGTCCAACCCCATCATCTTCTTCCTATTACTTACTACTACTACCCACACATCCATCATCATCCTCGGCGACACAAAGTGTTTATACGCGGGGCCATTGTCGCCATTTATCATTTTATTTATTCCAATACTACGTACAGTTGATACACACAAATTCCCACGCAGCTCTAGGACCGGCGAATGGCGCATTCACAAAAGAAAAAAACAACCAAAGGAAGAAGGGCATCGCTGGGTACGGGGCTCTGGTTATCATGTCATGTGAAGGTGGGGAAGAAGGACGCGAACTCATCCTGGGGCATGGGTCGGTGAGACGTTTTCCTCGGGATGTGTATGTGAGTGGGTGACAGAACCAGAGACATTTTTTGGGGAAGCATTTTGCTTCATTCGATCGAAGAATCACGGTGTTCTGGAGTTGGTCCGGCGGAAAGTCCCTTTGCTGCTTGCGTCAAAAATATTTTGCCTGTCCCACCTTGCGCGCGCGCCGTGCGGCTGCCTCATTCCATCATGTTATACCTCTGATCTTCCTTCAGTTAGTTGTTGGATCCAACACACGGATCTATTTCGTCTCGACAGTAGCTGCTGGGGTCATTTCTCGAAATCTATGTAGAAAAAGAAGAAGCATTCGGGCGAGTTTGTTGCATAACAGCATATAGGCCGGGCTGGGGGCACATTTCTACCTTACAGTTAATTGTCATTGGGGCCTTCTGATGAAGAGAGCCTCTGATCTACTCGGACTTTTACTACTACTACTATGTTATGCATCGTGGTTGCGTTGACCATCATCACATGGGAATTCGTTTGCTTCACTCGATCTCTGGTGCACTAAGGATAATAAGAGTGAGGAGGAATCTTGTTAGGTAGAGCAGACTAGTCTTGCTGGCCTTGGTTGTTAGTCTTTTTTGGAAGGGGGGACTTTTCTTATCTGCGTGTGCCACCAGCTACCTAACCTACCTACGTTCGTACGCAGGTGTGCGAGATGAGGGTGAGAAGTTGTGAGATTTCCCCACATGAATGAAGAGGCAGATCGCCGCCTTGGAATCTACAGGCGGACTGGCAGAGCGAGTCCAGCACGGGGATGGTTCATGGCGCTGGAGGAGGCCTTACCTCAGCATGGTATCCCAGTCGGGGCTGCTAGTATTTACTATATGAGGGTAGGGTTTCCCAATCACCATCGTCACTCTACGGTACTCTCTCGTGGTCCGTTCCCGTCGGGCCATTTTGGAGATGACGACTTGCTACCTACCCTTTGGTTCGTTGCGCACCGCGGTCCCGATGATCATCGGAGGGGTCGTCCCTAGGTTGGACCACCACTGTCCAGGGGGGCAGGCGGGCAGGCAGGCAGGCAAGAGAGAGCACAGAGCAACCGCGAAAGATGATCACGACTGACATCTTTTTTTTTTTCTCTCTTCGGGGGTTTGATGTTACCGATTTGTATTTTGATTTTACATTTCTTTCTTTGTGTAGCGCATAGCAGGGGGTCCCGTATCTAAAGGAGGGGAGGGGGAGTTGGGGGATAGATGGTCGAGAAGGGAGAAGATTCAATCAATCAATGGAAAGCGACAGACATAGGCCGGGACACGGAAGATGGGGCACTCTGCAGCTGAACTACCTTAGCAGTTCCTGCCTTTGCCTGCTGGGTGCTAGGCACCGCTGCCTATGCCCGTCGCGGCAAAGTTCCTGTCGTTCGTCGGGTTCATGGGAACCAGGTTGTTTAGTACGGTTGGTCTGTTGCAATGTATTGTTTCTTTTGACGGTGTTCCTCTCTTGCCAGAACATGAACCTCTTATTCTTAGTATGCAGTCGGTCTGTACTTTTCCCGTCCTCTAGGCATACATACGCTTATGACAACCAGCAAACAGGAAACTGTTGTTCGCTACCATGTCTAGGTCCGGAGTAATAGCTCTATGACCTACGAAGTACATACGTTACATATGACTGGACTGCGGGCTACCAACTACGGATACTTACTGTCCCCTCGGTACATTACCTACCTAGCTTCCCCCGGGGTCCGACACCTATCAGAACGAGTCTCGGGATCGTGTTGCTTTTTACGGCAGGGTGCAATCACAGATCGAATCGCCAGGACTTTGCGCATGCAGCCTTTGGATTGGGTGGTTGATTTAAAACTTACTCGGGGCGGATCTGATAGCGCCGTTGTTCAGCAGAGATCATTCAACATTGTACGAAGTAGGGTCCGGCGTCCTGGCGACAATCTTTTCGAGCGTCTACTGGTAGGCATTTTGACTTTCCTCTTTCTTGTTGCTAGCTAGGTAGGTAACAGAGTAATAGTCGTGGAAGGTTTAGGAACCAAGCGTCACAAGCACAAGCATCATACTTGGTCGTTGGGATTGCTCAGCATGTTCGTATTGCTTTCAGACTTCTCATGGTATAGCAAGCAGCACTGCACTTACATGCGCAATACTCTGCACAGTGGCCTTCACACATGACCAATAGTGAATACCCTAGCAATCCCGTTTCGCCTATTGCGACGAGGCGCTCAGAGGCGCTGCTGAACATGATGCTTACTCAACACGGGTCAGCTGCATCGATATGATCGCAAATCAAAACCCAAAACTTACAAGACTGGGAGACTCGAGCGGAAATAATGAACCAATATTTGATTGATCTTCTCATTCCTTGAAGCTCTGCAGGCTTCCACGACTGTTACTTCTTTCCGCATTGCTGCAGCAGCCTGTCTCGCTAAAGCAACCTCGCTATGTACTCCGTATATGAGATAGTGCATTACATGGCAAGCAAATAGCTGCAAAGCAACTAACCTAGATACCTCATGCGGCATTGTGATACTATTGCATGTATGGTGCTTGCCAACCCTGCGAAGCAACATGTTTCGGGGGGCTCTCAATGGATGATGCCGATCACCCACCCTGCATTGTACATAATCCCCCGAACCGAGTTTCTCAACACCAAGAAGAGACGCAACAAGGAGCAAACAAGCTTTTTACATGGCGTCCATGCAAATGTGTCCAGTCGCCGCCGTTATACGTCACAGGGCTCTGATCCTTACTTGCCTGACGTGCCGCTTTGCAGTGACTTGTCACAGGTAGTAATTATGCTAAAGTTGCAATGAAGTGTCAAAGCTCCAAGCTGGAGGTAAATGAAGACGTGAACATGTTCCCTCCGTATTGAAAGTCTTATGGTCGTTCATCATCACCATAGGGTCGTATGGGCAAGCAAAGCCCAAGTCTTCGCTTACCTAAAATCTTGGTTTCACAACAACTACCTACTACTCTGTACTAGCACCAACAGCCCCAATGCCAACGGTGCTTGTCGTCGCTGATGTCATATACAGGTAACCTTGCTTGCCATAATTCAGGGTCTTTTTCTCCCTCCAGGCTGGTAGACTCGGTAGATAGCTAACATACTATAAACGCTGAAACTCATTAGTAGGTCAGGTATATATTTTATGACGAAAGTGATTGACCAGAACCCCCCAAGCCCCCTACAAACATGATGCCCATGGGTTGGGGAATGGGGATGGGGGTTGCGCTCGGCTGCGGCCATCATAGTAAGCCCAGCCTAGAGGTGATGTAGGTATGGTCTTATTTTTCATGCGATCGGCCCGCGCAGTTTATTAGCCAGCCGCGTTTTTTTTTTACCTCCATGATCGCCGTCCTGTTGCTTCAAAGCATTGATGATCTTGCAGGCTACCATTGAAAATCCTGGTACCTGACCTACATGCTACCGACTACACTAACGATCTTCCGTCCATCAGCAAGGAATTTCGCCTTGCTACACTACACTACAGTCTTACAACAGTTCATGCCCGACCTGTTTGCTTACGAACACGTTGTGCATTTGTCATGTTCAGGTTTTTCTCACCTCCGCCAGCGCTCGGTCACCGTGACAACATTAACATGAGGGGGGCCTCGGAAATTTTATGGAATTTTGAATTTCTCGCTGCCCCCAGTCTACAGAGTTCGCAATTGTCGGCCGGGGGGCCGCTTTTCATTGCACATTTCTCTCTCCTGGGTCTTCTCGTCTTCGCATGGGCCTGTCTTGACTGGGCGCAGGGGGGTACGAGATCACCGGCTTCCAGACTCTGGCTCTCGAGGACGCAAGCTTTAATAGAACGACGGTGTTTCTGTATTCCTTCCTGCTTCCTGGTGCCGGAGTTACGGACTGGGATAGGTCGGGACGTCGGAGGACTTAGCGATGATGGCTTTTTATCAGGCCGGGGGCTTTGATATAGTCTCTCCCCGGGCAGGGTAGCTAGATGTGTCGTAGAGGTATACTGTAATAAGTTTGTTCTAGACCTGGCAGCATAATTCGTTTGCTTTGGAACCGCAATGCTTTGAACTGCTCTGAGCCAAAAATCCACAATGCAAACCTGGTTCTGGTTTCTCGACAACAAGATATTGGGAGATCTACTTCAAGGATGGGGCGCTTTCTTGTTAGGGGCATGTGGGAAGACCCTCAAGGGGTGTCGAACCTTGGACCTTTTTTAGTGAGAGTTTCCAGTTTCATCGTTGCCGGGAACCAATCAGGACGGCTGGTATTGATTGTGGGCTGGCGGAAGTCGGGTCAGGGCCCGGCACTCGTCTATGCCATCTACTTTTTTTCCTACCGTTTTTTTTTTCACTCTTTCTAGCTTTGGTGAGTGGTTTCTGTCCATAACACCTAGTATTCGTCTTGGAGCGTCAGAGAGGCTTTGCTCGTCTCTAGTCTCACTTATCAACTCGGCTGCGCTGGCTCATCCCATGCGGAGAAGTCGAGCTGGCCCGAGTCAATAATTCTGATAGCGCGCGGCACCAGGATAAGAACATAGCCGTTGTCTCTCCTTCTCTCTCCCAGCCCCTCCAATCATGCGAAACACTTCAGACTTACAGAGAGCAACGTCGAGGAACATGGCAAACTAACATTACTCACTAATAAAAAGCCCTCGACCAGGGCAGTTTGCTAGAAGTACAGTAGTGTCATAGTATATTGGGCGGGAGGGATTCCCGCTGGCTGTCTTGGTAGTATTAAATCGAATCATGATCCCAAATCCCCACTTGAGCGTCTCCAATTTTCCCTTCCGTGCTTGGCCGGCATGAAGCTAGGAAACTCATCCGTGGATTCCATCTGTAACTGGTGTCCCGTAGGTAAGGTGAGTGTGGGTAAGGTGGAAGAATAGTCTACACAATAGTGTGCGTGCCGTGTAGTTGGTTGTCGACTTGCGGCAATTGCAGCCCCGCGGACGCCGCCATGGATTGCTACCATTTATCTACCTGCATATAAACCTGTCTGGTTGTGGTATGTATTCCAATATGAATGTATACTTGTTCCTACGAACACAACTTTCTCCTATTTCATTCGTGCAAAATACGCGAGGATCGATCACAAGAAGGAGAGCATGAACACTGCCATGGAATTCGGAAGCATGGTAGTCTCCCTCCCGATCATATCACCGGCAGCCACCCATACGGTCCCGAACCATGCGACAAGGTCGTGCGGGCCATGATACTACCGCTACTACTACTACATGGAAAGTCTCACATTACTGATGCAGGGACTGAAGACAGTAGGGGTCTCTTGGCCTTGACTGACTCTTTCCCTCACCTCGGGAGGGACACCCTTCTACTACTATAGCAGAGTTTCTACTCCTCTAGGCGGCCTGCGCCCCAGAACCAGAACGTCTTTCCATCCTTCCATGACCACTAGCGGTGCCCGATGGAGGTAGATGGATGACCTACCACCTTCCTAGGCCACCATATTGCTGCAGACGGGAGAGGGGTTTTGTATGGTGTAGTGTATATGCTCTGGTAGTCGGAAAGTCCCTATCATGTAATGCCATGACTCTGCGTCGTGCAGATTTTAGGACTTGTCGTCCCGTCCCTTGCCTGGGCTAGCCCCGGGCGACGAGACTGCCAACTCCGGGGGTGGTGCTCAACTCGAGCCAGGACGGGGCCCTTTGGAAACCATAATTCTCGTGCGACTGAGCAGAGGACCCTCTCGGCCCTGTCCTTCTTCCCGCTGTACGAAGTATTACCCTTTAGAATGATCTTCTCGAAGGATTCATCAAACCTTCCATTGCGTTCCACCCCAAATTTGGGCGAGGCTCCCCTTCATAGCCCTTCCACTCATCTCTCGGCTGCTGAAGAGATGTCCTAGGGACAAATTGTGGGCCGGGTATATTGAGGGACCCCACGATGGAAATAGACATCATTTCGGACCATGTTGTATGCTAGCCGGTAGTCGGTCATCACCAGGAAAAGCAGAAACGGACAGCATGACTGATGAACAGTGTATTAAGTCGTAGTAGTTTCACACCAAGAAGACCCCGCGGCCGAGGTCGAGAACAAGACTGTTGTGTTTTTCGGAAGCTCGTCAGCCTACCCTGTCCTTTCCTGTGTCGGTTTCGGTACGGCCCCCCCTCTGGTACTGGACCCGGCCAAGCCATCTACTGCTGTCCGTTGCTGTCTTGCTTATCTCGCAACGGGCAGACGATCAGGAAGAAGGAGGACGTCGGCAGCCGAGTGGATTCTCTTGCCCGGCACTCGTCCCGGACGGCAGAGATCGTCAAAAAGGTGCCTCACAAGGCGTTGCGCGCTGATCGGCAATACTTACTCGGGCGGTTCTCGACTTCTCTCTTTGCCGGGTTTTTGCTTGCACGGAACTTTTTGTTTTTTTCTGGCCACAAAAGACAGTCTCCGTCTCTTTCCAAACCGGCAACCAGCTCGGCGTCGTCTCGCCCGGTTTTGCTTCTTCTTTTTTTCCCCGTGGCACCTCGCTTTAGGGGAGGAAAGCAAAAAAAAAAAAAAAAAAAAAAAAAAAAAAAAAAACGCCCAAAGTGATGCGTGCCATGGCGCGCCAACACCACACAGCTCGCATTTACTAACACACAAACTGAACGATATATAAGCTTCTCCCCAGTGCCGACCGCGAATCGAACACCTTGTCGATTTGGCCCCGTCTGCGCAGGTTAGGTCGTAAGCAAAGAGGATACACGTGCAGTCCTTTCGAGGCTGGGCCAATCCCGCGTCTCAGAGCCCCAGCATGACACGGACGGCATCCGGAAACGCAAACTCTGGTTCCTGCTATCCGACACGGGGCCTGCATGTCTGAACTGATGGGTGGTTTTTATTTTTTCCCCTTCCCGCCGTTGACTCAGCTTACACAATTTTGACGAGTGATGAATTTTGATCAGATCCATGACCGACCGACCGGTATTGTCGGTTTACCCCTGCAACCCGGAATTTCTCGGTCGTTAAAATTAGAAAAGAACAAAAGCGTTCCGCCGGGATTATAACTATGCCCTATATTCCCAGTCGACCGGTGAGGAATCACAACCCGAGATTGTTTTCCTGACACCACCCTCCCCCCATCACATCACATCAAACTACCCAGTCATGCCCAGTCAGCACAGCAAGCTCAAGAGGCAACAAATGGCGCCCGTCTGCAGGTAAGACGCGCACGCCTGGTTACTTCTCACGTGCGGAGACGGCCCGCGATTTCGCGATCTTCCCATTGTAGATACTCGATGATACCCACTCGATATAGTCCATGTTTTTTTGTATGATCGCGCAAATGTAAAATCTATACGATACGTTTTCACCTTGGCACTTGGAGTGTCTTGTCTGAGCCCGTCCATTGGGATACTACGTGACAGTGACCAATGCGGCATGCTCGTCTGCATTCAAGTTCATTGGCAGACTTTTGTTTTTCCTCGACCAGCCACAAACTCCATACTGGTTCGCGATGCAGAGCTTGTCTAAAAGGACGCATATTGACATTTGCCAAGACGTCACAATTGCTTCTCCCAACAGTAGCCTTGGAACTTCTTGCTCGTGAGAGAGAGCGGGAAACAACAAATTCTTTTTTCAAAGTTGGACAGCTCAGACATCATCGTGGAAAAGTCGGAAGTGGAGTGCATATATCCCGTCTCTGCATGGTTCGATGCGCCTGCTTGAGACCTGTCAACTCTGCAGCCCGGATTGAGACAAACGTGAAGGCCAAAGTTTACTTGTTTTCTTCTGCTGCTTCTGCATGTCTCTCTCCTCCGAAAACAGAATCCGTACGCGTGCGCCCGCAGCCTTCTCTGCTCGCCGGCCATACTTTCTTGGTTTAACTGATCTAGACCTCTCGGGAATTTCGTATAATCCCAAAAGACACTCGGGAATGATATAGTGATCGGGGTATCCATGTGCACACGCGCAGATCTTCATACTGCGGCAAGCACTATCCTGGCCCGGAGAGCCGCAGCCCAGGAGGATGGTATTATCGTAATATGAACTTGCGTAGTCGTATTATTCGGTCCAAATACTGCCAAAGAGTCTGTTATATCGGTTATAGTGGCGACCCCGAGTAGATCAAAAAAGAAACAAAGACACTTGAGCGTCACCAATATGGATATATAATAGGAATAAGACCGAATGGATGGACGAACGCTCCAAGATGAATTCGTTTCATTTCATATCTGAATCATCTTGAGATGATGGTATATGATGGATATTAGCATCATTTTAATGTTGATTGCCTGCATGTGTGTGTCCGGAGATGGCAAAATCAAATAAACACGATATCTCCAAGATGTGGAGGGCACAGGCTAGTCCAATCAAGCTGAAACTGCACAGCTTCATTATATGCATACGAGAGATGTGCTTCCGATAGCTAAATCTTCTGTAGCCTTTAGTCTTCATCTAAAGTCCTGTCTTTGGTTCCCGGGACTAGAGGTGCGATCGCGTCTGATGTCCATGGCATATCGAGGCTGTTATCTATGCAGGTGGGAACTGTGCCGATCTCAAAATCGATTTCAATGATAAGCAGATTGTTTGAGACCGAGAATGAACAAATGAAAAGTTAAAATCGAGTTCTGCTATCGGAGGTAGTCAAGCTTCATAGAATCGTACACCGTTCGTTTTAATTCCCATCCTGCGAGCGATTTCCAAAAGACCTCCTTCCCAGGGACCGATCCACACTGCAACATGTTGGATCAGCTGTATGCTTTCGGAACAAGGATACTGAATCAAAAGAGGGAGCGAAATGAGGCATCAGTCTCACAGGTATCCGAGGGTACTTACTATCAACCCACTGCCTTGCTTGCTCCTCTTCATCTTCAGACAAGTCCTCCTCCCCGGACCTACTCACGTAGATGGTCCGGAACCCGAGCTTCCTGGCCGTGGCGAGATCGGCCAAGCGCGCCGAGACGAGGGCGCACTCGCCGGTCTCAAAGTCCCCGCCGGCCGCGGCCTCGAGGTAGGCGGTCGTGGACGGCCGGTAGGCGCCGAGCTCCCACGGGGCGACGGGGCGCCGGAAGTAGCCCCGGCCCGCCGAGACCCGCAGGTCGTCGATTAGCTCCGGGTTTCCGCTCACTGCCGCCAGGCCGAAGTGCTGATCCAGCACTGCCAGGCCGCCGGCCGCGTCCGCCTGCGGGCTCAGACGGCGCCAGGCTACGCTCATTTCTCGGAGCTGCGCTTCTGTGAACTCGTCTCGGAAGCCCCAGGCCTCGAAGAGCTCGACGAGCGTCTCGTAGTGGTGGGCGTCGATGGCATCCTCCTTGCCCTTCAGCTGCACGTCCGCCCCAAGCGACTCGATGAACCGCTTGTGGCTGTCGGACCACTGCTCGGCGAATTTGAACATGTTCTCGTTAGTCACAAACGACTTGGATCCAGGGCGAGAAAATGCCCTCTCCGCCATTTGATTGTAGAGCTCATCGTGTATGGGCTTTATCCATTCGAGGACGGTGCCAAAGAGGTGGAAGAGGAGCATCTTCGTCTCGCGAAATGCTGGTGGTACGCTGTCGCTGACCCTAGAGTGTTCCTTGTTCTCCACGATGATGACCATGATTCTTCGCCTGTGCTATTTTCTCGTGATATTTTGAGAGAAAGGAGTATTATGCAACGACAGGAAAACAACATGGACTTTATATTGTTGGCTCACATGAGCATTATGTGACCTGCGACGTCGACTCAAGATGTGCAGCAGTTACTCAAACGAAGTAAGGGAGTGACGGACTACTGCTTTTGGTAATCAGATGGTTGACAGGCTAGGTTGGCGCAAGGGCAGGAATGATCTATCCATCATCGATGTTAGGGTCGGTTTACGCTTCACCAAGTGCCGTAGCCCATCAATTCAAAGACATACTAGGACAAGTTCTTTGATGAGGACGAATTGCCCAACTCGATCATTGTAACACCAATGCCTTGAGTGCCTTTGCTTACCGAACGGGTCTGGCGGCGACCATTTGCAAGAATTCGACCGCTACCATGGTGATGTTTATAATTCAAATTGAGATCTTATCTTTGGGGACGAAAGGAGGCGCCGAAGTCTTTGAGATCTTTCAGTCTTCATCAAATCTATTGGAGGTATTGATGAGTTTGAGCTCGGTTCGTATGGAAAGCCACAAAAATAGCATCGAGTCAATACCAAACGATGTCCATTCACCTCTTTACAACCACATCTCAGTCAAAACAACACACTTCCGTGCGATGATGGCTATTATCTTCACAAAAAATAGCACCAGCGTCAGCATCATCGCCATCAACCAGATCCCAGATCCCACAACCTTTTGAACTCGCTGTTGCGACCCAAGAGAGCCTGAGGACTATCCCACTCGAGAATCCTACCACCTCCCATAACAGCGACCCGGTCAAAGTCGGCCACGGCCCCGAGGCGATGGGCAACGGCAATGACAGTACACCCGACGAACTGCTCGCGGATGACCTGTCGAATTAGCCTCTCGGATCTCTCGTCGACGTTGCTGCTCGCCTCGTCGAGCACGATGATCTTCTTGTCCGCCAGCACCGCCCGGGCGAGGCACAGCAGCTGGCGCTGTCCCTGCGACAGCCGGTCCATGTCCAGCATGCTGTCGAGGCCACCCATGCGCTCGACGGCGTCCCGCATCTCCAGGCGGTGCAGCACCGATAGTATCCTCTCGTCCGTCTGCTGCCCGATCGGAACCAGGTTGCCGCGGACGTTGGTGTTCTTGAGGAAAAAGGGGTGCTGCGGGACGACGGCGACGGCCGCGCGCACCGCCTGTCGCGGCAGCGAGGTGATGTCGATCCCGTCAATCTCGATGCGAGAGTCGCTGCTGACCTCCATCATGCGCAGTAGACAAGCCATCAGAGAGCTCTTGCCGCTGCCGCTGCGTCCGCAGATGCCGACCGTTGAGCCCGCCGGTATATCCAGGGTGATGTCATGGAGCACCGGCTCTCCCTCCAAAGTGTACGCCGCTATAAGGTTCTTGATGGAGACATGTCCTCGGGACGGCCATGATTCAGGCACCGGGTCTCGCTCGTGGGGAAGATCCTCCCTCTGAGTCTCCCCGCAGAACTGTTTGACACGAGCGACGGCGCCAAAGGATGTCTCCAGCTGAGTCCAGTCCTTTATGACGTGCGCCAGAGACTGGCTGAACGAGGTCACATTGAGGACGGCCAGGGCGACGAATCTTGGAGAGAACTCTGCACGGAGTTTCACGACGAGGACCATGAGAATGGTCGCCAACACGGCAACCATCAAGTCAAGAACGAGTCCTAGCCAGCGCTGGATGCAGAAGAGCAGGTAGTATGGCCGCTGGGATGCATCCAAGAGATTGAGATATCTCTCCTTGAAACGCTCCTGCCACGCGAACGCTCGAACGCTAGAAAGGCCCTGAAGGAGATCGAGGAATTGGGTGAACAGGGGTGACTTGGCTTCCAGATCGAGGAGACGGATCTGCCGAGACGTCTTGAGATAGAATTTCTAGAAACACGAGCTCGAATTAGTAGGAAAATCGTTTGATGCATTTATACTTGGATTTACCTGAAGAACTGTTTATTCACGTCAGCATTTTGATAAAGCACGATGTATCATTTTAAGATTTGGACTTACGCCAGCAGAAAATAATTATCGGAGGCAATGTTGCCGCAAAGTAGCCCGAGAAGACACACATGAGGACTGCTGCCATGACCGCCGTAGTGATATTGAGCGCAAAGTCGATCAAAGTGTAAGGCAGCTCTGTGTCTATCACCGACATATCTTGGCTGAATCGGTTTGTTGTGACGCCAACATCTGTGTTGGAAAAGAAGGACAAGGGAGCACCCATTACCGTGTTCAAGAGGCGGGCATGAAGGACCTCGGAGTTCAAAGGCACCATGACCGTCAACCAGAAATAAGCTCCTCCAGTAATGCCTGCAATGGCGATACCGGATAGCATTCCGTAGAACCCGAGATAGAAGTTGTTCGCTTCTTCAGTATTCGTCCGGCCAGTCCAGAAACTGAGGAGCAGCTCCGTGGATTTGAAACCTGCCGAGTAAAAGATGATGAGCGTTCCAAACAGGAGTGAGTACCACCAGGGCGACGACCCTAGGTAGTAACCATATGTCGCAAGTTCTCCAACAAATCCAATCGTTGAGGCCGGTTGGTGTTTCTGGGTCTGGCGTTGGGGCATCACACTGCGATCCATTAGGGACGAGTCAGCCTTGCCTTCTACCTGACCTGTTCCGTTCTGTTTGATTTGTAGGCCCTGCAAGTAGTTGGTGTTGGATTGCAGCTCTTCGAAAGATCCTTGATGAAATATGCGCCCATTCTCGTCAAGTGCAATAACATGATCCGCATACGAAAGTCTATGGACTGATGACAGTGGTGTGAGATTCGCATCGTGATCTAGATCGTGTTTGAGGTTTCATCGAGACTTACTGGTGTTTGTGATGCAGACCACCGTCGTGCCCATTTCACGGAACAGTCCGCCCTTTGCGAAAAGATTCTGATAAATGTGTTCTTCCGTACCCGCGTCCTGACCGGCAAAGACGTCGTCGAGGAACACGACCTTCTTTCTTGAGTAAACAGCACGCGCAAGTGTGACTCTTTGCTTCTGTCCTCCACTCAGCGAGACGCCGGCACTTCCGGTCTTGGTTTCGTCTTGATTAGGCAATTCCAGAATATCTTGCTCCAGTGAACATGCCGAGATGACTCGATCGTACCAGGCTTTGTTGTAGGTTGCTGCCCCGAGAATGTTTTCGCGAATCGTCAAGTTCTGGATCCAAGGCTCCTGACTAGCAAAGGCGACATCCCGCAGACCGGCGTAGATGGAGCCCTTGATCTGACGAATTTCACCGAGCAAAGCTTTCATGAGAGTGCTTTTGCCAGAGCCTTATATCTGGGATCAGCCCTCGTGCAATACGGAGTATGAGATGAGGGGGCCAGAAAAATGACAGAGCAAAGGGATACCTACCAACGTTTCCAATAACAAAAGTGAAATGTTGCGAACGGATAGTACAGGATATATCTTTCAGAATAGGTGGGTCAGTGGATGACCACCCAAAACTTGCATCAGAAACCATCATGAAAGGAGCCCCTTGATACAATGCTGGCTGCGTTCCAAGAGTTTGCAGCTCGAGAGACGCAGGGTCCTCCGAAAGTGTGCTGTCCGCTGAAGAAATGGCGTCTTCACTCGAACTCTGGCTCAAGGATTGTCGCATGTCCTCACAACTCTCTGACAGCAGGAATTGATGGATGCGCTCGAAACAAGCCTTGGCAGCGCTGAGCATGGGAATCGTGCGGATGACAATTGCTATCGGATCTGACAGGAGATAGATCAGAGAGAGGGAGCTATACGCCGAAGCCACATCTAGAGGCTGCCCGCTGCCCCGAGAAATAATGAAAAAGGTCGCAAAGGTTGCGAGTGGAGCAATGGTCTGGGTGCTGCTTCCTAGTTGGGTGTCAGTAACAATGCTTTCCATGTCGTGACAAGATGTCTAACCAAGGAAGACGCGAAAGCTCAGCAGTCTTCGATATTTACTGGCTAAGTTCAGTTCCTTGACCCGAAGTTTCTGAACAGTCTTGGTCAAAAGGTCAGAGAGACCAAGCATTTTGACTTCCTGGCGGTGATGATGGGTTAGTAGAATATTGGAATTCATATTGGCGACTTTATCCCACCTTCATTGATCCGAGCATCGATGCGGTCACGTCAACTCGTGTTTGCGTGCCACGAATCCATGTTCGTTGAGCATTCCCCATGAAACGTGCGAGTTGCATGATAGACATGGTGGCAACTGAACTCGTATTAGTTCAGCCTCATCGTCTAGCTTTTCTGACAATGGTGATGAACTGACTTATCGTGACAGTCATTGGTGTCAATGCAGCCAAACCTAGATTCCGGTATAACAGGTATAGCGCGACACCACATTCTACTGGCGAGGCCCAAACTTCGTGCAAGTTGGCGAAAGTGAGGCAGATATTCTCCGTGTCGGTCGACATCAGCGTGATCGCGACTGCGGGAAGGTCAGTGGTTGAGTTGCTGTCAGTGCCTTTTATCATGACTCACTAGACTCATCCAGAGCGGTGGCGCTGAGATCCAGTGTCTTGCAATAAATCATACCGCAGAGGCTACCTCTTGTTGCAGTGACAAATCTGGGCTGTAAGTATACAATGGATTCCTATCTGGAACGATGCAACTCACCTATACGTCATGTGATAGTAAAATCCATTGCATATCTGGGCAGAATGAGAAATTATCCGACCAATGTGAGGGGAAGGCGCTGGTCCTTTAGGAACAACAGCAAATACTTACCGCCAATCCAAGGAATACCACAAGCCATGCTCCAGTGAGACCCCAGCCTATCTCGTCTGGTTGCGATAGATCCCCAGTGAACCCAGTCGTTCTCTCGATTAGAAACGGCTGCGTGTACTTGAGTGCTATCAAGCATAGGCGAGGGAGTACGCCAGAGAAAAACACCCATTTGCAAGCCAGCAGTGTAGAACGAAAGAGCGCATTCTTCTTGGATTTGTTGGCTTGACGTCCGGCTTAGTATACGATGTAACCTCTGTGGGAGCTTGCGACTTACCCGAGCTCCAAGCCCTCTGTGCATTATCCAGCAGCTTCGTCGCATTCAAGCTGTCATGAATTGGGAATCTGATCTGGGGTCAGCAATGCTTTGCCATGGATCGAACAGAAAAGCCACATACAAATCTTGATCCGTTAGCAAACGACCAAAGCCCGCCTTCATCAGCGGGTTAAGCCACCAAAAGACAGTCCTGTTGAGAATGCCACTGGTGACCTCGGGAGAAAGCTCCCGATACTGGGAAAGGAGAATGGATCTCTTCTCCCACGCTTCGACGGCCAGGACGAGGAGCTTGATCACCGCGGCCGAGGTGAACAACCTCGCGACGACGTCGACATCGCGGAGAAGCCAAAGCGTTCTGACGATGACGCAGTCGAACAGCAAAGTGAAGGCGAGATACACATTGATCAGAGTCGACGGGCACACCGACCGCGTGTGCTCGGCATGCGATACAAGGAGTAGCAGAAGCCCATTCACAAAAACGAGCACAGCGGCTGCGATCTGTGCCTTTGATATGACTGAAGGTCCAACGGCCAGGTATAGCAGGACGGAAAATTGAAGAGCAGTGTAGACCCCAATGAGTCCCTGTGTAATAAAAAGTGAAATATCAATATGCTGTTGCACCTAGACATGAAATTATTAGTGAACACCTACGACTTTGAGAACAGGTCGTGAGCTCCTTGTCACTTTGCGGGGTTGTTTGAACAGCCAAAATAGGCGCTGGGGAGCCACGATAAAAAATAGCACTGAAGGCACGATGGACAGCACGATGTTTTCGAAGACGAGTGTAAAATCGAATCTGGACGGCGCCGAGGGCCCAATGCTGGCTTCGGCCAAGATCTTCGATGATGAGTTGAACACCATGGTCTTATCAGACCTTTTGCTTTTGGTATCAACAAATGTAGAAATTTCGTCCAGATAAGAGTAGATGCTGGGCCCGATTCAAGGCGTCTGGTTTGGTTATATGCCATGCTGACGGTGCGGCACAATATATCGGCCTGGGCACATTTGGTGCCGAGCTTTGTGCTCTATCGGCCGGAGCAAGATCACATTGCGTTTTATGCCGAACTCCGGCATTTTGCTTGCGCAATACCAAGCGTCATCTACGTGTAAGCACATCAGATCATACTGAATCAAAACATATCGTACCTACATGATTAGGCAACCAGAATGCGGCTCTCTTTGATGCATGACACCGCTCTGGTAGATGAGCCAAGTCCAGGTTGCAGTCTGACAACCAGGGATCTCTTCTTTAGCGAGCCAATTCAAGCCGAGAAGCTCGGCTTGAGCCCATCGGCTCAAATCTTCAATTCAACATTCGGTATTTTGATTTGAGGTCAATTTCCTGTATTGGATTATTTCAACGCGCCCCTTCTTTCATCCATTTCAGTGTGGTGCTTGAACATTTGATCTCAAATATGGCTATGCTTTGGGAATATCAGAGGTCGGTCAAGCCAAAGTAAAGAGACATGGCAGGGGTTGCGACTGGCAATTCCCGCCCGCCACTAACCCGTCCCGTCTTGACTTCCGACAAACATGACGTGGGCGGATCATTGTTGGACATTGCGTCGCTGGCCAAGGAAACGGAATTCGAAAAAGATCTGGAAGAAAACTTGCTGCCAAGATAATTGGAGATGAGAAGGCTCGTGAAAAGCCACGAGCTTTCGTGAACTCTGCAAATTAGTCCCAAGAAACGCGCATAGCAGCTCCAGTTTACTCCGACGCGTAAACCCGCACGCGAAGCACATTGGAACATCGCAAGTCCATCATACCAACCATGGCTCCGCGCCTGCCATCTCCAAGACACCCGAGGAACGCGCACAGCGTCGCGGGGCCCGTCTCGTTCCTCAACCCGACCAAGGCGTACGTCGAAGCCGGCGCCGGCGGCAGCAGCCAGTCCGACCCACCGTCCGCCAAGTCCGCGGACGCCAAGCCGGAGGGCGGCGGCGGGACCACCAAGGCGGACGCTGCTCCGGGCGTCTATCATCTGTGGCGCTCTCGCGACAACCGCAAGGGCAGGCACGCCGTCATCGTCCCGCCTCATAGCGGTGCCCATGACGATGATAGCGACGCCGGCGCCGTGTCGCACCCGGACACCTCCAATTCGGCGAGGGGTATCATGCGCGGTCTCTGGAAGATGCTCACTCGCTACCCCGTCTGGGACGTCAGCTACGATGTAGCCGTGATATTCACGCTCGGTAAGACCTCTATCGAACGTGGCTGACTGCACTGCAGTCACGATGAAAGTGTCGCGGGAAAAGAAACAAACCACTGACGATGAAATATAGGTTCCGTAGTATGGGTGTTCAACGGCTTTTTCGTGTGGCTACCCACACAGAGCCCGGCAACAGAGTTCCCCGGCGAGGTGGACTACGGCGGCGGGATCACGGCCTTTGTCGGCGCGACCATATTCGAGATCGGCTCCGTGCTGCTCATGTTCGAGGCCGTCAACGAGAACCGGACCGAGTGCTTCGGCTGGGCGCTGGAGGAGGCCATCGGGAGCGCGAAGCAGCGGCGGGAGCTCCGACCCCGACCCGAAGGCTGCTCGCACCACCACGCCGAGACCAAGTCCCTCATCAAGGCAACCAATGGCGGCGGCGACGACGGCGCCGCGGGCAGGTCGTGGGCGTGGTGGCCGACGTGGGAGGAGCTGCGGACGCACTACTTCCACGAGATCGGGTTCCTGGCATGTCTCTCGCAGTTCCTCGGCGCGACCATCTTCTGGATCGCCGGGCTCACCGGCCTACCGCCCATCTACGACGCCCTGTCGGTGCCGGCCGCCAACGGGATATACTGGCTTCCTCAGGTCGTGGGCGGCTCGGGCTTCATCGTCTCGGGCTGGCTCTTCATGCTCGAGACCCAGCCCAGCTGGTACAGGCCGGCGTTCGGCACTCTAGGCTGGCACATAGGCTTCTGGAACTTGGTCGGAGCCATAGGCTTCACGCTGTGCGGCGCCTTGGGATTCGCCAGCGAGAACGAGTCCGCGGCCTATGCGTCGTTGCTGACTACCTTTATCGGATCTTGGGCTTTCTTGGTGAGTTTTATGACCATTTTGACATTTCCATATTGTTCGCTGACACGAGAATAAACCAGATTGGCAGTGTGGTCCAATGGTATGAGAGTTTGAGTAAATATCCAATCAACGTCAGCAAAAGGGCATTGGAGAGGCATAATTCAACATCCTCCAAATCCGAGAGCCAAGACATGTTGTGAGCGACGGGCAGACATTACATGGTGTACATGATATTTCGCACAATACGCACCGTTTCTGTGATAACAATAGACGGCCGTATATAGACATTGCTCTTCGGGGCCTTTTCTTCTCAGTCCACTTCGATGATATTGTGTTCGTTCGTGAGAGCAGTCCACCTATCCAGACTCCTGGACAACGCCTAAAGATTCCTTTTGTGTTGCCAATTTGTAGACCTGTGACTGGTTGCGCTCTGTCTTTGCAGAGCTGAATTATGCTAGACATTCTGCATTTGCTTACCTAGTTAGAGGAGTTGAACTACCACGAACACATGTTGGTTCCACAGATAGGCTAGCGACGACAAGTCAAAGTAAATGGTGGCAAACTGGGCCCAAATCGTCAGCCCTTTTACTGGTGGAGTGTAGGGCTGCCGCATGATGTGATACTTTTATGCCGCCAAATGGGAACCATCTTTTTCGAGGCCTCTACGTGTGTCGAAGGGGTGCAGAACTGACTCGATGGATGCTCGAGAACTCGGTGCTCTGTCAGATATCCAAAAGCTTACTCGCCACCGTCACATCTCAAACACTCGGAATTGTTTCTTCTTGTTGGGATGGGCATAGTTGTCAGATTATTCTCAAAAAAAAAAAATTTTAAAAAAAAAAACTAGATCTGTGACCCGACCTCGTAACATCTTCAACCTAAGCGTGACGTGACGTCAAAATATTTATCTCATAGGGCAGAATCATGCTTTCTTAGCAACAGCTTGGCCTTGACTATTTGTAGGGCACACATGAATCATGTACACATCTCGAGATACTGCGCACGACAGGCTCTGTTCCACACGTCCAGACCATGGAGCATTGGTGCCATACCTTGGAGCACGACTCCGAGTTCACTTATTGTGAAGCTGTGCTGCCCGGCCTGGATAGTCGGCAAAGATGCCATCATGGCACTTGGGAAAGAAAAACCTGACGTGAGTCGTCCAGTGACAGAAACGTACAGAGTAGTCTCGCAAGCCATGCCTCTTATACGCAAGTGGATTGCGATAGCAATGAACGGGTGATCTAAAGCAGCTGTCTAGTATAAAAATCGTAGGAAAGGCGGGAATAAAAATAACTCCCGGTTCATGAAACTAACGAGTGATTTGAATGGTGAAGCTCCAGGGCGCAATTGAAACATACTTCTAAAAGGGCTCCCGTCGTGTCAAAGGTAACTAAACGTGTGAATGGCATACAGTCCTGGGAAACCCTGTCCTAGTTGTGTCCAGATTTTTCACAATCGTTGGGTTTTGAGACTTCAAGTCAGACGATGGGCGACGAACATCAGTCCCGTTCGTTCAAGATCTGTAACGGACTCCGCAAGAGAGCGGATCGACAGGAGACCGAGAGCGCACTTTGACCCTTAGCGACAGCTTTAGTCGGTGGTTCGTTGAGCCTATTCATGTTTGGCGTCTCTCTAGGATCACGGGCCGCGCGGAACAAGTGTAATTTAGTCCATGTAGACGGGCTCGTCGTGCTCGCCGGGTCTTTAGCTCCCTCTTGCACGACCCCGACACCTGGAACGCGACGTTGATATTTTCGTAATCAATTGCCTTCGCTCCGAGTCCAGGCAAAGGAGTTGGATCTCGAGCCGAGATCGCGTTGGTAGTTGCGTAGACATGGGGATACGAGTATGGTGTGCGTGTAAGTAGATTCAAAGGCAGTTAGCCGCGACTTAGTGCTTCGACCGGATGGTACCGGGCGTTCCAATGTAACGCTGGGCCTCTGATCCGAGATTGTCACGAAATATCAGTAGCAGCAGCAGCAAATGGGCGCCTCGTCAGCCTTGGCCCTTTCAGGGTCATTGTGGGCCACTCAAACTAATGTGGTCAATCCGGTGAGCCAACGAACTCTCTTTGAGCCGGAGCTTGCTTGCGAGGTCGCCGCAAGCTGAGCTCACGCGGGCTTGCGGACAAATATAAGAATGAGCCAACCGTACACGTATCTTGAGTCCGGGAGGAGGCTGACGGTAGACGTTTTCTAGAAATTGCCAGTGCCGATCTGTTCGCAGATTGTCCATAGCAGAATCGATAGTGCTCTTCTCTGCTCTTCTCTTCTACCTGAAGTTGGATCACCAAGCACTCCAGAGATCCATACTTTGTTTCCGTCACACTGGAACGGTGGGTCTTACTGTTGTTGTGAAATATGGAGCAGTGGTGCCTGCGCGGTTAGTACCCCGAGTCACCCTTGGCTAGGGGATTCTCTCGAGGTCGCATCTCGACCATACGAAAAGCTTCTCTGGATAGGAAGATAAAGAAGATCCCGCCGGTCTGTGCATGTGTAACCAATGTTCAGGTTTTGATGTCGCAGCGCGGCCGTTTTCCATCAATTGGAAAGCTGCCGCATGCTGCAGATTCACCAATGCATACATAGTCCCCGGGGTTGGGCTCCCGTGCAGGTGCCGGTAGGTACGGAGCAAATAGGCGATCGGCCTGATCATCCTGATCCGCACTCACAGAAGCATTTCGATCTGCCTGAAGATATGCCACGCAGTTGGAGGAGAGGAGCATGTTGCATGGGGAGTCGCGTATTGTTTCTGTACTCCGGTTGAATTCGCGGCCTTGGTGACAATAACTGGGTCAGCGTAAGGTGCTCGGGAAGCATCAATGGCACGCGTTGTGATGAGCCTGGTGTGATAATGCGCAGTGGTAAATTAAAGCGACCACCTTTACCGGGGGTCGTTGGAATCGCGAACCAATATCGGAGCTGGCAGAGTGTGCTTGCATATCCGCATGCAACTGCAAAACATAGGGGACCGAGGAGACTTGCCCATCGGAGAACCTCACATAACGCTGCGCGCAGTGAGTGGTCGCAACAACGAATATTGGACATGGGAATACTGCTGCGAGTGCTCGGCGATTGGCTGCATTCTCCTGCACGGCGGGCGTTTCTGTGTCTCGTCGTACGTGCATATATGGAGTACTCCGCGGTGTACAGTAGATTGCAAGGCATGCTGCAAGGCGAGCAAGGATCGATATCAACGAGAACGAACCCCTCCTGTCGGCGAGCCTGGGCTCTTCCATGTCCAGCAGCTGCAAACCGCTCCAGACAAATAGGCATCACAGATGTCTCGAGTGTGATCAAATGGCGCCTTGACGACGACCTTGACGATGGTACAGTACCTGTGTTCGCCTGTCAAAAAGCCGCTGGATGTGGCTTTTTAGAGTTGCCCTATAGAAGGTGGCGGGACCGGTTGTTTTGTACATGCTAGCGGACAGCCTCACTGTGAGGCTTGAGCATGAAGTACGGGTCGGCTCAACATGCCGCGCTGCCACGAGGACGATTTGTATACTGCCTTGCGCAACTGCTTTTTAGAGTTTGTGCTGTTCCAATAGGACGAGTTGCACGGCCGGCATGACGAAGCGTTCGAGTATACCAAGGCTATAGTGTGCAGTATGGGCCTATCGTCGCGTGTTTTGCTCAGGTCATTGTCATAGCTGCACTATCCACTCTTTTAGCTACCGATGCATCGAGGCACAGACTTTTCCGTTTATATATCGAACAGCTGGTTTATTCGTGACCAACAGCCGCATTGGACCTTTCAGGCTGTTGGGTGCTCAGACCTGGTACCGAGATTGATAAGTGCGTCTTTTTGGACTCGTTCTAATGAAGTGATCGACATGGGCGTTTTGATGTCACAATCAGCGGCGGACGAAACCAGCCTAGTTCGTGACATTTCGAGCAAACTTTGGGTCATCTCTTTTTCGGTGGACGAAGCTGTATGGGAATAGGTTGATGAGTAGCCACACTCCATCACAGCTACCCCTGACTAATGCCCACACAGCCCGCACGTCTAGATTAGCACTAGCGGACAATCCTGAGCAAGCCCGAGCAGGCCCAACGTTCCTGTCGTTCGATGGCGGTTTTGTGCTTAGCTGAAGATCGCTGCAACTGGATGAGTCGCCTGGCACCCAGTGGGCTGGGATGGTTGCTCGCCACTTTGTGACAAGACCGTTACTCGATGTTCGGTCCGGCAGTTGGATTGATGTTTGATGATGGAGGTAGCAAAACAACGAGGGCTTGAAAGAAAGAAGGGGATGGATACATCAAGGTCGTTGGCCAGAAGTAATTAACGAATTAGAGACCGAACGTAGCTTCCACCGGTTCTCCTTATTTTTTCCCTTCCTTCCCAAGGTCTCGCTCACCAATCTTGTGCCCAATCCCTGTCGTTCCGGGCGCATTCCAGCGATTTGGAAGTCGCAACTTGGCAGCGCCTTCCGGAATAAAGCAAATTGTTCTTTCCTCCCTTGCTTCCTTTTCTAGTTTCTGGCAAGTGCTCACTGCCCAGGACTGGAAATGGAATAATGGAATTCTGAAACCGATTTGACCAGGGTATATATATACATGTACAAAGGAAGACAAGTAAACTTGATCAAGTTCAATTGTAATGTAGGGCATGCGATACTGTGTATGTGTATAAGATACTACTAGGTATGTACAATGTCTCGAGGCACATCGTACTTTTATTATTACTACATAGCACATAACACATAAGAAGCAGTGACACATGCCAGAGCGCGGGGATAATACCGTCCCATCCATCCCATCCCAATTCCACCAACTCATAACAGTACAGCTCCATGACCATTCCCCACGCTTTCTCATTGCTCAACACTGGCCGAGGCAGGCGAGCAGGGAGCTGGCAGCTGGGAGTCGGGGAGGGATGAGAAATCGTGGGCTGTGGGCCCCCCAGCGGTTTAGTGTCACCTCTGCATGCTGCAATGCAGGTCCTGGGTCCTGGTCCCATCCTCGCGCATCCCCGGTTCCCACTATCCATCCCAGCAGTCTGCGTATCGTCACTCGCTGGCTCATTTGGTGCCATCAGTGGTGCCCGTACCTTACCTGCTGTAATCAATTCGTGCCCCCCCGTACGAATACGTACTTCTTCAAATCATCACCAGTGTGCGACCCAGGCCAAGAACGTACCGTAGTGTAGTGTCACGGTAGTAGTGCATCCCGGCTCACTCTGCACATTTTAGGTCGTGGAGAACTTCGAGTGGGTATCATTTACACGCCATGGTAGTGCAATACTACTACATCTACCTAGCGCCTCCGTTCAATGTTCCCATTTTTTTTTCCCTTCTTCGTTTTGGTTCCTGCCAGTGACCGGCGCTTCAGCTTTGCGAGAGCCGTCATTTCATACATACGACTTATTACTTGTTCAACTTCTCATATCGTGCCCGCCTGCGCCTGCCCTACCTGTCTTGCTCGGTTCTTACGCCACGTACTTACACAAGTACGTTGTTGAAACTCTCTCTGGAGTTTCTTGTACGGCCGACGGCGATTCTTAAGAACCTCATGAGACGTAACCCCCGGCATCTCGAATCTGGGGAATCCTTTCCAAAGCTCTTACACCAATCGCAAACCCCACTCGGACTCGGAGCTCTCAACTTGATCGTCTATCTAAGCTGTCGAGGCGAGGAAATCAGACCACTCCGGTCAGATTGCTGATCACAACGACCTTTTGTTCAAAGCCAATCCTTCTGTCGAGAACCGTGAGCCAGCTGCCGGACCATTCTTTCTCGCATCGGCGTCACATATCGATTCACATCTCACCTTGTAGCTTGCTCAGGTCAAGCAAGTACGCCTAGAAGGTGACACAAGTTCTACCCTCGCAGTCATTCCGCGTAACAGGACGACCCGTATCGGACACGCCAACTGGGACTTTCTTGTCATATGCGCCTTCAACTGCCGAACGAATGCTTGACGACGCATGAAAAAGCCCACGAAAAAAATCCCAAACCGGTGACCATGTTCCCTCGAAACTGAGTCAGTTCTCGAGAACGTTGAGTCTGGTATGCAATTGCCCTGGAGATAATTGCCCATATTCACCAGGTATGTTCATTATAGTCCGAGCTGCGACCCTCACCCTGCGCCTGATTCGCAATGCTCATGCGTTCCGTCGATACGCAGTGCTAATTGTGGACCCAGTTCAAAGACCAGGGGGCATTTAGGGGTCTCAGTACTATATCCAGGCGACAACACCCTGGTCCGTTCACGCGGGGATAGATTGGGCTTGACAGTCGAGGGGCCATCTATATCCTCCGAATACCTCAAACAGCCTGTCTGCGTTTTCGAGCTGTTTTTTTGCGTGACACATAGCATGAAACTGGTGGAATTTGTGGTTCTGAGTGGACAGAATCAAGGAGTAGGCAGGACATCTCGACACAGGACATCTCGACACAATGCCTGGATACCAGACCGAGCCCGAGGATATGCTGAGCAGCGAGTTGCCCGCGCTGGTCGATGCGCCGTTCAGGACACCGTCTAGGAGTTCAAGACGGTCGCGGCGGTCAGCAACGCCCGAGATCAGTTCTTCGCCCCCGCCGCCAATGCCATCGGAAAGAACAGACAGGCATTCAAAGCGATCATCGAGAGATGTTGTTGTGGATGAGTCTATCAGCATACTAGATCCCCGTCGATTTACCCCAACTCTTCATGCGAACCTCGTCTCCGAAATTCTCAACTTGCGGAGGGATCAAGAAGAGAAGCTTAAATTCATCGAAGGCCTTGAGACTACTCTTCATACCACACGTGAAGAGCAGGAGTCTCTACAGTCCGCCTTGGTCAGAAATGCAAAGGAGAGCCGGTCCCTGAAGCGACAACTTGCATTGCTCGAGGGTGGCACTTCTTCAGCACTGGGGGAACTATCCAGGGAACGCGATGATGCCGTCGAAGCGATCACGGACACCAAGAAGCGGCTCGAAGTCGCCCAGAAGAAGGTCCGCAGCCAGGAAGAGGATTCTCAAAAGACTCATGAGCTGTGGGCCAAAGAGAAAGACGGATGGGAGGAAGAACGCCGCAAGTATGAGAGGAAACTGCATGCCGCGGACACCCGTCTTAAGGCGATCCTTGACGAAGTAGCCCGCCACGAGGCATCGCAGAGCCAGCGCCAGCAACAGATCGAGCCTGAAACAGAGGATGGGGTGAAGGACAGTGATGCTGTCAGCATAAGAAGTATGGGGACCAGTGTGCGCTACTCGGCCGTTCCTGATAAGACCAATGGCCAAAGTCTTGCAGACGAACTCAACTTTGATGACGACGAAGAGTATGAGACTGAGCCAGATGGTAGACAGAGTGTCATGTCACAGCAAAGTCATCACCATATGCGCAACTTCAGCCGAGAGAGCATCTTGTCCAAGACGGCCCCGAAAGCACATCGTCGTAATTTGAGCAGTGAAAGCTACGTACGACCTGGCAGTGTTACACGCGCGCGCGCGTACATGAATCAGAGCGTGCTCGAGAGGCTTGAAGGTCAAATCCGTGAGGATGACGAGGATGCTTCTCCCCCAGCTCCAAAGCCAGAATATACGGAAACCGGCGTGCAATTTTCTCCACCGCCGTCGCCGAAGCTGGCTCCTGTCAAGAAGACGTCCCCAGAGCTTGATGGCAAGAGTGCCCCCAAGGCCGAGTGGGAAGCCAACCAGAGCAGGAAGCGTGTGCACGTCGCCAAACCGCTGCCTATTGAGCCGCAACCGGTGTCCAAGACAATGGTTTCCACGAGCTCTCAGACTCTGGATGAGCCACTCAGCCCTCCTGCGACACCAGTGATCCCATTACAGGTGGTTTCGTTGCCGGCGGTCGAAGTGAAGCCCCTGGAGACTATTAAGCCGCAGATGATTACCTCTGGTACTCAGACCGATGTCAAGCCATCCCCTGCGGAAAGATCTCGTTCGCCTTCACCCCTTCTTGTTCCGAGCATCAGCATTCATCCCCCAACATCTCGGACATCATCCCCTCGGCCACATCGCCTGCCCCAATACGTGAAGGATTTCGGCTGTCAGGTGACCATACTCGAGCCTGTCCCGACCAATTCTATCGCCATTCAAACAGACGAGATTCGGGTGGATACACGTCTGGACAAGCTGCCGGCTCACTTGCATCCTTCGGCCATCTCATCACGCCCCGTTTCACCGAATCCTCCTCTGGCCATGCCTACGGAGGATCTCAAGACCTTTACTCCAGTTCCCGGCCATTTACCTCCTCGAAACCCTCGTCGACTGACCAGCCAACCGAGCTTCTCGTCCGATCTAGCCCCTTCGCCTCCTGTGTCGCCGAGCGAAACTCGTGATGCGTATCCCGGCAACAATGACAATGGATCTCTGTCGAGCCGTAAAGCACCAGTCAGACGGCCACACCGGATCAGTAGTCTGTTTGCAGGATTCGAGGCAGCTAGTTCCGATGAGGATGACTTGGCAGGCAGCGATTCCGAGTTCCGCACTGCTCTGTCTTCGCCCCAATCCAAGCCTAGCAAGCACAGGCAGAACGAGTCGATCGTAACAACCTCTACCATCGACCAGGCACCAGAGATCTTGAAGCAAGCAAGAAACACCATCAAACAAATGAGCGCGTACAGTGCCTACAACGGTTTCAGCCTGGGCGATGACCGAAAATCACATGGCCGCAAACCCTCTGGCAACAAGCCTTCGGCTTATCGGACGAGCGTCATGCGGAAGTCAGCCATGATCCAGAACGGCATCGCCTCTCACCAGGGTCGGTCGCGCAGCCCTAGCCTGCAGAACTTGAAGGACCCTCCTTTCCCGATTCCCACGAGGGCAAGTTCCCGACAGCCCGGTATGAGCGTGAGAAGTTCTGGCGAAGGGCAACATAGCCCTACCAGGCTTGGACATCGACGAAGTATCAAGGGCAGCAGGTCATACCGATCCAACAGCATCCGCAAGGCCCGTTCTGCGGCGGCTTTGCCACGTGGGTCCAGATATCGACGAGACAGTCGGTCACCACCTCCCATGACCCCTTCAGAGGCACCCGAGAGCCCTGGCCTTCCGCCACTGCCCAGAAACGACATTACAACACCGCGACGTGATAGCCGAGCACCTAGGTCAAGAAGCCATCGTTATCAGCCTTCAGTTACGACAGCGTACACCGATGATAACGTCGCGGTAGAGTCTGTCGCAAGCTCGCAGCCATCGCAGCCAGCTTCGGGTGTTGTCGAAGCTATTGCTCAAACCATGGTGGGAGAGTGGATGTTCAAGTATGTCAGGAGACGGAAGTCCTTTGGTATGGCGGAGACAAAGGCAGAGGAGAACAGCAATGACCGCCACAAGCGTTGGGTCTGGCTGGCGCCGTATGAGCGTGCGATATTGTGGAGTAGCAAACAGCCTTCATCCGGGAGTGCCCTTATGGGTAAGGCTGGTCGGAAGTGTAAGTTTTCCCGTCTAGACGTGGTTTCTTCATTCTTGTGTTGGTGCCAGTGTTAACTTTGATCTACAGTGACAATCCAGTCAGTTTTGGACGTCAAGGATGACAATTCTCCGCCCAAGGGCGCAGGGCAGATTTTCAACCGATCTATACTCATCTTGACGCCTCAGCGGGCACTCAAGTTCACTGCCGTAACGGCTGAGAGACATTACCTGTGGCTCACAGCTTTGGCCTTCCTGGCCCATTCGCAGCAGGCAGTCCCGGATATCATCTCGCCTGCAGCACCTGCGCCCACAGGCCCGACGGCGGCCAAGTTGGCACCAGCTCCCACCTTGGCACCCAACATTGGGCCACCACCACCGCCCAAAGCGAAGAAATCTGGCATACGTGATTCCATTATGCTGAAGAAGAGCAGAAGCCCCACGACGCCTTCTGACTCTACATCCAGCCCAAATCAGCTTGGTGACGCCATTGATTTCCAGCCTGATGCCTTGCCGGCAATGCTGAACCACCAGCGTGATCTTTCGAGAGATGTGGCAGAGCCACCATTCATACCTCGATTCCACGATCGATCCTCAGAGAGAGTGCACGAGCGGGCCAACCAGGTGGTCCTCCACGGCCGCAAAAGAAGCAACACTGGTGGACATCATGTTCCACCGCCACTGTCCTTCCGTGGCTTCTCCTCACCACAAGCTTCGCATCATAAATATACTGATAGCACTGCTGGAAACAGCGTCGTGACAACTGGGTCATCCGACCTATACCAACCTTCCACGGCCGGACATTCGACGTGGGCCATGAGCTCAGCAGCATCTCGCTCGCAGCGCACGTCGGATGCTTCCTCGCGACCTGGCAACAACTTCTTTGAGGCCATTGGTACGATCCGTATGGAGGCATTCATTAGTCCTCTTGCCTTTCCAAGAGTCGATGAGCAGCCGGAAGACGAGGAGGTCCGATACCGAGCTCGCAGACGCAGCAAGGACATCCGCCGGCAAAGAAGCCGGAGCAGACAACGAGAACATGTATCGTATGGACCGCATTCAGCTCGCGGTACGGATGACTTTTACGGGGGAAGCAGAGCAAGCGAGGAAGATTACTTTCGGGACGATCCTTTCAAGGGATTTTGATTTGACATAAAAAAGACAGCATACGCTAACACAACCTGATACCCAGTTGCTTCTCCATTTGGAGCATGCAGCACTATTTCCTTAATCGTATTATTATATAGCCAAGGCGGCGCCTACCAGCATAGTCTGGGATTTTCTGAAAGAAGTTGAGTGGTTTGACCACGATACACATATACCCATCCAATCAAAATGCGACATCAATCAAAAGAAGGATCGATGCTCGCTAATGTATATAGTAAAATCTAAAATAAAATAAGAGATTCCGTCGAATACAGACCAGCTTTGGAGATTTGCACTTGTATGAAGTCAAGATGCATAGCAGTGGTTGTCATATACACTTGGAACCTGTGTGCATAGTGACTGTTTTGGGAAAGGTAGTGGCTATCAAATATGATGAATCTGAAGTATAAGATAATACTACTTTTGTTTATCAAACCATTGACACATACAAATGTACCTCATTGAGACAACGATAAAAGCACCTGCTTTCTGTGCCCGAGTACAAATCACAGACAGCATGCATAAATACCTAGGTAGGGACACCATACACCTCGTACATCTTGGCGCTGGTCCGATGAGGGAGCCCCACCAAATTAATAAATGCCCCTCCATTGCCTGCGTGATGCTCCCCGCGTCCACCCAAGAAATATTCGAACGTTTACTCGGTCAAAACTGGATCCGGATTCGACAGCTGCAGCCTGTCAATATCTCGCAAATTCGAAAGGATCATAGTTCCTGACCCTCGATTCACCACCTCTTATATACAAACCTCCAACTTCCCGGACCAATTCCCAACAACGGAAGCTCCATACTCTGCTCGATCTCGGTCATCTTCCCAGTCTTTCATTCATTAGTCGGCGCCTCGCAAACCACCGGACTGCCCGACGACCATGGACTCGAGCGCGGAGAGCCTCGAGGCCATGCAGGCGCGCCACCGCAAGGAGCTGAAGGACCTGCAGTCGCGGATCACGAGCAAGAAGAAGAACGCGACCAAGAAGACGCGCAAGGGCGTCAACGACGAGTGCGCCGAGCTCGAGAGGCAGACCAAGGAGAGGCACGGCGACGAGCTGGCCGCGCTGAACGGGAAGGGGAAGACAGAGGAAGACGACGAAGAGGAACAACAAGAACAAGACGGTGACCAAGCGGCCACGAGGCCGGACCCCAATGGCCCTGCCGCTCCAGATGACAACGGACCGAACGGGTTGGCGGACAAACTGGAGAATACGTCGATATCGAACGGGACAGCAGCAGCAGCGCAGACCCAGCAAGGCGGCAGCGGTCCCGGCAAGAAGCGCAATCGGCAACAAGAACGCATGGCCCGGCGCCGCGCGGAGCAGGAGGCCGAGGCCGTGGCCGCCGAGGAGGAAGCGAGCAACATGACGGACCACCGCGCCGTCGAGAAGAAGTACCTGCTCCGGGAGTTCGAGGCCAACGGCCTGGTGGAGGAGGAGATCCGGCCGGACGGGCACTGCCTGTTCTCGGCCGTGGCGGACCAGCTGTCGCAGAACGGGGTACCCCTAGGAGGAGGCGGCGGCGACGCTGACGACGACAAGGCGCCGTACCGGACCGTCCGGCGCCGGGCGACGGAGCACATGGAGCGGCACCGGGACGACTTTGCGCCGTTCCTGGAGGAGGACTTTGGGCAGTACGTGCGCAAGATCCGGGACACGGCCGAGTGGGGCGGGCAGCTGGAGCTCAAGGCGCTGGCCGACGCGTACGGCGTCGAGATCAAGGTGGTCCAGGACGGCCGGACCGAGACCATCGAGCCGGGCGCCGGCGCCAGGCCGGGAGAGACGCCGAGGATATGGCTGGCGTACTACAGGCACGGGTACGGCCTTGGAGAGCATTACAACTCGTTGCGGAAAGCGGCCTAGACGTCATGATATATATCTACTGCATCGTAATAAAGGGGCGAGCAAGCACCAAGAAGTGCAGATTTTATACTCGCTCTGTCTGAAATATATCAATTGGGCGAGGAACGTTGCAAATGGGACCAGAAGCCACTCCCATACTCCGACCTGGGTATAGTATGTATTTGCGCTGTACTTGGCCCTTGATCATTTTCTCGAAGTAGCAGATGTATCTCAAGGCATTTGGCTTGAACATCAATTTATGCAAAACAGAGTACATGAATCCGCCTCTGGAGTTGGCCAAATCATACAATGAATCCAATATAGAACAGTCCGTTCGGATGGCCCTCATGGCATTCAGACGACAGTGGAGTGAGTGAGTGTATGAGCGGGAGCGCAAGTCCGCGACTTCATGTGGGGCCGCCACCACTTCAGCTTGAAACCCTCGATGAGTCAATTGCCGAAGAATGAAAAGAAAAGGAGAGAGTCCAAGTACTAAAATCATATTATTAGACGACATTGTTAATTTTCACCTTGCCAATAGTGATTTCGGGGTCGTACATAAACGGGAAGGTGGATTTGGATGACGACGTTCGCCGCTTCTGCTTTTTGACAACTCCAGAAAAAGCTTGTTAGTTGACTGATCCGGGGAAGAAACGGTGCGGTTATCGGAGCCACCCGCTCGCCATTTTCATTTTATTATACCAGCCTTGGAGCTTCACCGAAAGGCCTCGGACTCAACACTAAAGGGAAAAAAGAGAAGGCATAATTCTTCAAACATGTCTCTGACCAATGCATCCCCCGTGGACGCCGCCCAGTCGGCCAAGAGCGCATCGCACATCCTGGCGACGCTCCCCGCGTCGGCGCGCAACGACGCCCTGACGGCGATCCACTCGGGCCTCGCGGCGGCGCGGGACGAGATCCTCGCCGCCAACGCCCGGGACCTCGAGCTCGCCCGCCAGGCCGCCAAGAGCGGCGAGCTGAGCCAGAGCCTCGTCGCCCGCCTCGACCTGAACAAGAAGGGCAAATGGGAGGACATGCTCAAGGGCATCCTCGACGTCCGGGACTTGGAGGATCCGGGTGAGTCGCTCTCTTTCCCTTGAAGTTGGCATGTATTCGCGGAGACGGCTGACAGTCGAGACGATAGTGGGCAAGGTGACGCTGCGGACTAAGCTGGACGACAACTTGGAGCTGGAGCGAGTCACTTGTCCCATCGGTGTCTTGTTGATCATCTTTGAGGCACGCCCCGAGGTGATTGCCAACATTGCATCCCTGGCCGTCAAGTCTGGCAATGCGGCCATTCTGAAAGGTGGAAAGGAGTCGACAGAGTCGTTTGTTGCCATCTCCAAGGTCATCTCGCAGGCCCTGGACAAGACCGAGGTGCCCAATGGCGCCGTCCAGTTGGTCACGACGAGGGACGTGATACCGCAGCTCCTCAACCTCGACAGGTATATCGACCTGGTCATCCCCCGCGGCGGCAACGAGCTGGTGCGCTACATCAAGGAGTCGACCAAGATCCCGGTCCTGGGCCATGCCGACGGGCTGTGCTCCATCTTCCTCGAGGAGTCGGCCGACGCGAAGCTGGCCGCCGGCGTCCTCGTCGACTCCAAGACCACCTACCCGGCCGCCTGCAACAGCGTCGAGACCCTGCTGGTCCAGGAGTCGGCCCTCGACACGCTGCTGCCCGCCGCCGCTGAGGCACTCGTCGCCAAGGGCGTCACCCTGCACTGCGACGCCAAGAGCAAGGCCGCGCTCGCAGCCCTTCCCGGCGCGGACAAGTTTCTCGTAGACGCTGCGGAGGCCGACTACGACACCGAGTTCCTGTCGCTGGACCTGGCGGTCAAGACGGTATCGGGGCTGGACGAGGCCGTGGCGCACATCAACGCGCATGGGTCCAAGCACACCGAGGCCATCCTCACGTCGCGCGGGGACCTGGCCGAGCGCTTCATGTCGGCCGTCGACGCCGCGGGCGCCTACTGGAACGCGCCGACGCGGCTGGCCGACGGCATGCGCTACGGCTTCGGCACCGAGGTCGGCATCAGCACCAACAAGATCCACTCGCGCGGCCCCGTCGGCCTCGAGGGCCTCATGATCTACAAGTACAAGATCCGCGGTGCAGGCCAGCTTACGGCCGACTACGGCGAGGGCGAGGGGCAGGCCAGGTTCAAGCATGAGAGACTGCCTCTGTGAGTTTTGTCTTTATACCGAGGTCGATCTTGAAAATGATCTAGAAGGGGGGAGATAGAACGAAACAAAAACAAATAGAAAAAAGTTTCACAAGACATGCATTTACAAGCAACAAGCGACTAGATACCGAGCTGTACAATTAGCACGTGTCATTTCCAGGCGTTCTAGGTGAATTCTATGAGTTGCTGTCAAGATCTATAACCAGACTAGGTTGATTTTGAGAATGCAGTATTGGCTTCCGGACTGAATCTTTTCACCAATGCCATGGTTTGCCTTTGTCCCAGGGCAGCGGCATTCTCTATGCCATTTCTTGGTTCCAAACAAAGACGCCCTTCTGCGCAGACTCTAGACTTATTCTAAATATACTCATCTTGCCTCGTCGTCAACTGGTATGAATCACTTCTTCTCCGTCTCTGACTTGCCCTCGGTGACGATCCTAGCGAGGACGTCCAGATCCAGGTTGCCGCCGCTGAACACGACGCCGACGTTGGCGCCGCCGTCGCCGTACTCGCGCTGGACCAGGGCGCGAAAGTCCTCGTTGTAGAGCGCGACGGCGAGCGGCACGCAGGCGCTGGGCTCGACGACCATCTTGAAGCGCTCGAGGACGAGGCGCAGCGCGCTCTTGATTTCGTGCTCGGTAACACTATAAAAGCCCTCGACGAGCCCGCGCTCGCGGATCACGGACCACGGCACCGCGCCCACGGGCGTGCGCAGCCCGTCGGCCACGGTCAGCGTCTTGACGGTCTCGATGCGCTGGCGGTCCGCGCTGTAGAAGCCGCGCTTGGCGTCGTCGGCGCCCTCGAACGACGGCTCGCACCCGAACACCCGGATCCCCGTGCCCTCGCACGACAGCGCCACGCCCGAGAGCATCCCGCCGCCGCCGCACGGCGCCAGGATCATGTCGAGGGCCTTCTTTTTCCCGCTGCCGCTGCCGCCCCCGTCCTGGCCTCGGCCCTCGAGCGTCACGGGCGCGGCGAAGCTGCACCGGCCGCCCTGCCGCTGCTCGTTCCCTAGGTCCTGCTTCTCGGCCTCGGCGGCCTCGGCCTCGGCCATCATCGAGGCGGCGTCCTCCTGCAGCTCCAGCCCCAGCGTGCCCTGGCCCAGGACGATGTCCGGGTGGTCGTAGGGCGGGACGAGGCGGGCGCCCGTCTCCTGGATGACGCCGGCGCAGACGGCCTCGCGCTCGACCGACGTCGACCCGCTGAAGATGACGTTGGCGCCGTAGCCCCGCGTCGCCGCGATCTTGGGCGGCGGCGAGATGGACGGCATGACGATGTAGGCCGGGATGCCGTTGGTGCGGGCTGCCAAAGCCAGGGCCTGGGCATGGTTTCCTGTAGGGTGTGGAGTTAGTGGAATATTTGGAATGATATGTTTGCGGTTCAAGTTATGGAAAAATTTCTTGAATTGTTGTGAACGCAGTCCACTCCTGGCCGGTATGCTGGCGCGTGAGGCTTCCCGTAGAAATCTTAACTCCAGCGAGGCTCGTCCAGCTCCGTATGTCACGGTGATTTCTTGGGAGAAAAGAAGCGAAGAAAAGAAAAGTCGTTTCTTACCTGAACTATGCGTCACGACGCCTCTTTCTGCTCCTCCGCTGGCCAGCCATCCTGGCTCTCTCTTGAGTCGTTCTATAGCATCTGCAGATGTTCAGCTATTAGTATGTATCCAGTCATGGATCACGAAAGAATGAGTAGAATATATTCAAATCCGATGCCAAATGCACACTCTGATCGCAGCCATTCTCTGCGCCTTTGGACATGAGGTCGATTGCCTGAGTAGAAACACCTGGTGCTACACATTTTTTGTTGGCTTGACCCAGGCTCCTTTCAATATCCTCATGTTGGTTATCCACAACGATCCCAAACATTTCCATGCCCCGAACAACATCTGAAGACCAGAAAAAGCAACAAGCAAGCAAGGAAGAGATATGCAACAAAGAGAACACTCTCTACTCACGAAACGCTCCCCGGACCTTGAACGCGCCGATCCTCTGCAGGTTCTCGCACTTGAACCAGAGCCGGATGGTCGGGGCGGCCGGGCCGCCCTCCCGGCCCTCCCACTCGGAGCCCGCGAGCTCGGCCGGTGTGCGCGGCGTGCTCGCCAGCCGCGTCAGCGTCGCGTTGGTCAGCGTCGGCGTGTGGTGTACGTACGGCCGGATCAGGTCGTGGGCGGCCACCACCGAGGCCCGCGTCAGCGGAGGGCATGTGCTCGGGTCCGCCATGTTCTGACGAGTCTCTCGTGTCCCCTCCGATTTGATCAAGTAGTTGCTTCAAGGTGGACTGGTGGAAGTAATCCGATGAGAGACAGAGTCAAAAGGTCAAGGAGAGTCAGGCGACCTTGTCTGCCTAGCAATATATCGAGGTAACCCAGGTTAGGTAGGTTACCCCGGGTGGAGAGAGCGGGGGACGGTAGAGATACGTCCAGATAAGAGTTGGCTCAGAAATAGACGACAAACAACAAAAGCAGAGGTTTTCAACTTGTTGGCAACAAGATGACCAACACAGAGCGTCTTGACTAACTGGGATGACTACATAGAGTCAATAGAAGGTGCTAGATGTGCCAGAGTAGGTAATAGGGACTAGTTGGACATGTCGTTCAAAGAGGTACTATACCTCCGCTACGGCCACCAATGAGGGCCGAGCGGAATCCTGTCCCGGGCGACGAGTCCCCTGGAATGTGGAAGGAGTGGGAAAGTCTGGGGGCGTCGAATGAGGTTGCATCAATTGCGAATCACATGCTGCATCCGATAGCGGAGGCAGCCAGCATGAGCTGAACGAACAAGCATGAAATTGGAATTCGTACGACCTTGTCATTCAGCTATATCGTGCTGTTCTTTTGTTGAAATACGCCAAAAAGAAACCCGCTCTATTGTGTAACACCCGAATCAAGTCGAGCCGAAATAGATAACTTTTTGGCCCATTACCCCCGGAGATTCCTCATGAGATTTTCATGGGGATCCCATGTACAAGTACAAGAGAAGCTGATGCCCATCCATCCAGATACCAACCAATCATAAATTGAAAACCGAAACAACCGCTTACTTCTGGTTCTCGGGGCGGAGAGCACTGTGCGCACCATGGTTAGTGACATGTTCATCGACAGAGCAGCAGCGGGGGATAACAAAACATACCGGACAGCCTTGCCAGCTCTCCAGATCTCGAGGTTGCGGATCTCCTCCATCTCGGCCTCGAACTTCTGTCTGTAGTCCTTCTGGCCGTTGTAGTCGAGCGAGCGCTGGGTCTCGGTACCGTCGTGGACGGAGTCGTAGAGGGAGTTGAAGACGGGCTTCAGGGCATCCTTGAACTTGGGGGTCCAGTCAATGGCACCACGGCGGGCGGTGGTGGAGCAAGCCTCGTACATCCAGTCCATGCCGTTGGCACCGATGAGAGGGTAGAGGGACTGGGTAGCCTCCTCGACGGTCTCGTTGAAGGCCTCGCTGGGGCTGTGGCCACGCTCACGGAGGACCTCGTACTGGGCGAGGAACATACCGTGGATACCGCCCATCAGGCAGCCACGCTCACCGTACAGGTCAGAGTAGACCTCCTTCTCGAAGGTGGTCTTGTACAGGTAGCCGGAGCCGACGGCGACACCAAGGGCAATGGCCTTCTCCTCGGCCTTGCCAGTGACGTCCTGGTAGACGGCGAAGGAGGAGTTGATACCACGGCCCTCGCGGAAGAGGGAGCGGACGGTACGGCCGGAACCCTTGGGGGCGACGAGGATGACATCAACGTCCTTGGGGACATCGACCTTGGTGACGTCCTTGAAGACGGGGGAGAAACCGTGGGAGAAGTACAGAGTCTTGCCCTTGGTGATCTGGGGCTTGATGGCGGGCCAGGTCTCAGACTGGGCAGCGTCGGAGAGCAGGTTCATGACGACGGTACCGCGGGAGATGGCCTCGTCGACCTCGAACAGGTTCTTGCCCTCAACCCAGCCATCCTGCTGGGCGTCCTTCCACGACTGACCGTTCTTTCGGACACCGATGATGACGTTCAGGCCGTTGTCACGGAGGTTGAGACCCTGGCCGTGACCTTGCGAACCGTAGCCGATGAGGGCGAGGGTGTCGTTCTTGAAGAACTCCTGTTACCGGTTGTTAGCCATCGAGGTCCGACATGCACAAAAGCTTTTGAGCTATAAGCCAGCACCAATTGAGCCACGTCTGCGCGAGACATGTGCTCAGTCGGCATGGTATGGCTTCTGCTCGGGACAGGCATGACTCACCAAAAGTCTCTCCTTGGGCCAGTCGGCACGCTCTGCAATTGAGAAATATTTTCGTCAGCCAATTTTCCCCTCTCTCGCTCCAGAGCTTCTGGAGACGATTCACGTTTCACGACGAAAGAGAAGAGAATGGAGGGAGGAGAGCAGCTTACCGTAGACGTCCTCCTTGACACCGGCAAAGTCAATGGTCTTGACACCACGAACCTGCTGTCTGGCAACGACGGGACGGGCAGCCTTGACGGCAGTGGCCCTGGCGGCGCCGGAAGCAGCAGCAACAAAGGTGCGGCGCTGGACGGCGGGAGCGGCCAACTGGCGGGCCATGGGCGTGCGGAGCGCCTTGGAGAATGATTTGGAGGCCATCTTTGCGGGTGTGTGATGTGGGAGTGGAGATCTGTCTGGAGGTGAGGATCAGGTAATGAGGAAGACGATGTCTTATTTACTGACGGGACAATTATGTACTATTTTCTCAGTAGAGCGAAGCTCGGTCAGAATTTTTTCTGGGATCGGAGCGTCGAGCAGCTGCGCTCCCAATGGCTCCCCAGTTGCCCAGCGACTTCGGCGCTTGGTCTGCGGTGAGGCCAGTGTGGGTTCCTGTCTGACATTGGACAATTGAACCTTCTTAGCCCGCCCCCAGTGGCTCGTGCTCCGCTGGCGCTGGGGTTATATCGAGACCCTGACACCCCCCTCGGCCCAATCACGCCCGCCCTCTCCCTAAGCAATAGCGGGACTCTGGATGCGAGATCGCGTTGGACCATCCACTGCCAGTCCAGCCCCCCTTGTCTGTCTGTCCTCCAGGGCTTGTCTTGGCTCTGGACTCTTCAGTCTTGCGCTGCACTCTCCCCAACGCATGCGCGTGTGCTCCGTACTTGGCCGAATCCCAGCCGAAGCAGTCATAATAGTAAGCCCGGTGCTAGGTAGAGACGACGACACTAGACACCAGGACCGGCAGCCATACCCTTGGCTGGGCCGCCGAAACATGGGGAGACCTGACCAGAGAGACGAATCACAACAAAACAAACATAATCTAAACTCACTTATTCGTATGCTTGTTTGATTGCCGACTAGAAACCGACTCAAGTGGCACATGGATGGTTGTCAAGAATTCCCGTGGTCGGATTGTGTCTTGATTGAATATCAAAATGTCTATGGGCACGCGAGGACTATTGTAGTATTGCCTCGCCATGTTCAGGTGTTGCTGATGAACTCAAAAGAAACCAAAACAGACGACAGACGCTGGCCCGAGATGAATATATGCCAAACCAGACTGCATCTCAATCATGGCGGGCTGTACGCCGCCGAAACAAACGCCATGGGCAAATGCAGGTACGAACACTTCTATGTTCTAGGTATCGGGATGCTGCCAGAAGGAGAAACCACCCCAAGCATCAGCGGCAGTATAGATGTCAGACCAGAAAAATGTCCTGTCCATGATTCCATGGCCGCCAGAGGTACACAGCGGCGGGACGGACCAAGAGGGCGTGAAGATTCCGTGTCGCGGAGCCTGGGTGATGCGACTAGGTACCATATGGGTTTCAGAAATTCGGCCGCCGGACGGTCGACGATATCGGCCTTCGTGGATCTCTTGCTGCGGCCATGAGCTGCCTCAAAACGCCGAAAGTCTAGTTTCACCGGCCTCGGCGAATGTTTCACATCGTCATGACTCCGAAGTCGTCACAAATGCTAGTTGACTAACACTCGGGAGTATTCGACTCCTCCAAACTTGCCGCCACGCATCGAAATCTCAACGTTCATCTCGAAGTTGGTCTTGCCGCGCGAGCGCGACTCGGTCCTCTTGCTCTCCTGCAAGTCTTTGGCGGCGTCCTTGTTGAGCGGGTCCAGTTCGTTGGGGTTATCAAAGAGGAACTGCAGACCGAGGAAGACGGCGTTGAGGTTGAGTACGGGCTTCCACTCTTCGCGCAGGATGTTCAGGCACACCTTGCCCTCCAGATCGATATTGGGGTGGTAGATGGTCGGCTCGCAGCGGACTTTCGGTGGCTCGTGGGGGTAAGATTGGGGAACGGCGACGTCGAAGGAGAACTGGCCACCGACGTAGTAGCCTGCGTCGGGGGTGATGATGACCTTGAAGTTCAAGATGTCGTCGGGGTCCTTGTACTCAAGCTTCATGGTGGGTGGTAAGTCCAACTCGGCCAAATCTAGTGCGTCCAGCAAGGCATGTCAGTCACCGGGAGCTTCTTCAACCAGTCGCGCTGGTGCAGCAGAATCGGGTTATGCGTGTCTTACCCTTGTGAACTCGCAACTCGGCCGCCTTGACCTTTCTCTTCTTGCCGCTGGCAGCATCGGCATTGTCGGCCTTTTGCTGCTCCTTTTTCTGCAGGATGTTAGCCACGACTGGTCTGCCGAGCGGCGAAGCCATGTGCGCATACCATAGACCAGATCTTCAACATCTTGGCGGTCGTGTGACGTGTCGGCGAGAAAAAACTGGTCGACAGTTGAATGGTTTGAGTGGCTATGACGGAGGCGGGGAGATTGTCAACGATAAGTCGCACGCAACCGTTGTAGCGGTCGCGTGTGGGTTGAGTTGGTTGGTGGGGTAAAGTAGTAGAGCTGCCTGGCGCGTATGATTGCAGAAAGGCGTCCGAAGACTGCGGCCGTCGAGAACAAAACTGGAAAAAAAAAGTTCAAGGGCAGTAGAAATATGCCAGACGTGAAAATGAAATTATGTACACGCAAGAAATGAGATTGACTTTGGCAAGAAGAAGAAAAGATGCAAGCCTCGTCAACAAAGCAGCAGCGGTTTGGGTCTCAGCCCAATTGACAATTGCACTTGCCCCTTCCGAGTCAGGCAGAAGACATGGTCCGTGCGCAGTGATAACTGTCACGACTGTCACGGAGTCTTCTTTTTGGCAACATCTATACATGCTCTCATGCCTCGTCATTTCCTGGCACACGTCCCTGCCTTGGCTGCCTGGGCGAATTGAACATACCGCATGCATGCACCGTCGTCGAGTGTCACACCACCTCATCTCTTGGGAAGCTTCCCATCACGTGGCAGCTCGGCACGGCGTCATTTCTGCTGCTGTTTGGACGCAAAGCAAACTCAAAAGATTCGTACTGAAATGCATTATGTATTCGTGACAAATTACATGAAATACCTGATCTGATCTTTCTAAAGGGAATTATAGAACGCCTGAAACAATGCCACTCATTGTTATGGGGAGTGCCTGATCCTCAGAGCCAGCGCACCTTTTTTATTGACCATGGGGACATCCCAGATCCCAACCGAGTATCGTTCGTTGCTTACATATCATATATCAAGTACAGCAGCAGTCGTACTCCCGGAGACGCCACATGTTCGTCGTAATGAGACTAACATTCCCGTCAGAGTCGACTCGACGGGATATGATAGACTCCTGCGGCCAACCAGCAGACGCCAGTTTATCGTCGCGAGAAGCAGCACATCAGACCGGTTCTTCCGAGGAACCACAAGCAGCCGACGAAACGGACGAAGGCGAGGACAGCCGTGGAAATCAGGAGGAACTGGAAGTAAGACGCGGTTCTCGACGTGGTGGTGGCCTGTTTCCGGGTTAGCTTCGTGGACTTGACACGACAGTTTGTATTGCATTGCTGGACTTACTCCGATACCGAAAGTGTTGAAGCTGTCGCTGGTGAGGACAACAATGAGGAGGGCGTTCATGAACAGCCAAGCGAGAACGAGGGAAGTTCTGAAAGACTTGTACGAGTCGTCCAGTTCCTTCTCCTCCTTCTCCTCGACCTCCACAAAGGGTGCAAGAGCGCGCTTGACGGTGGCCTCGAACTGGCTATCAATATCCTCTTGCGGCTTGTCCACCTCTTCAATGGCAGCTTCACCCTTTTCTGTCTTGACCACCTGTGCAGAGGGCAAAGCATCCGCCTTGTCTGATCCCTTGGTACCCCAAGAAACATCGTGCCAGTTGTTGAAAGCGTAGACCATGAGAATGTTGATGTAGGTGGACATGAGAACCAGGTAAGCCGGGAAGGAGTGGAACATGTGCCATGGATCCAGGTACAAGAACGAGGCAACATAGTACAGACCAAAGGTGGCGAGCAGAGCGAGCAGAATAATGGCGATCTGCGATCTACCCGTCAACAACTGTGCAAGATCATCACCCAGATTGATGTCTGGGTTGGTGATGAACGCGTTGATGACCAGGTAGAAGGACAGAATGAGCAGGTACATCTGGACAAAACCGAAGTAGGCAAAGGACAGAATGTACTGCCACTTGGAACCCTTGGGGCGGTTACCGAGCGCCAGAATGAACTGCATAATGACAAAGGCCACGTAGAGATACTTCAAAACCAAGTTGATGATGGGCGTTGCCGTATCACCAAAAGGCCAACCGTGACGTTCGGAGCTGACAGGACCAGGAGCAGTAGGAGTACCGACAAGATCCATGATAACCGTTGTAGTGAGGTAGTAGGAAGCCAGAGAGAACCAGGTGAAGATGACCTGTGCAACGTTGTAGATGAGTTGCACGTGGAAGAAGAACATGCGGATGATGTTGTGACCGGACTTGTACATACGACCGAAGTGCATCAGCGAGTAGAGCGAGGCGGCGAACGAACCGTTCAACCATCTTCGACGCTGACTGATGAACTCGGGTGCACCTTCGGGCACATCGGTCTCACCCTTGGCAGCCTTGATGTACGTCAAATGCCACTTGGAGCCGGCCTTGGCAACCAGCTCGAAACAGAGGATACGATCCTCGGCCAAGAACATGTTCTTCTTGAAGATGTTCATACCCTCGATACCCTTCTTACCCAGTATCTTGGAGAGTGTATGATCACCGTGGAAGTACTGCTCCAGAGGACGACCCATGATGGCGCGGAATCGGTAGGCCGAGAAAGCACCGGGCAACACGGAAACGTATCCGAACGAACTCTCCAGAGGCTTGTCCAAAATGTTGGAGATCTTGTACTCGAAGTTCTGGACAGCAACGAGCGGGTTGAGCAGCTTCTTGCCGCCCTTGCCCAACATGGCGTGAATCTCACCACAAGCACCACCAAGATCCTTGTCGTTGTAGAAACCCTCCCACAAGGCCAACAGAGACTTGGCGCCAGGCTTGGTACCAGCATCGAGCAGAATGCAGACCTCGGGGTTAAGGATTCTGCCGAAGGCGTTGAACAACCAACGATGCGAGTTGATCTTCTTGGTGTTCTTCTGCTTCAAACAGAAGATCATCTGTACGGGAGGCAGCGTCTGGGGGCTGTCATCCATGGGCCGGATGAGCTGCTGGTTCGGTGTCACGGAGAGCTGCGTAGTGTACTCGAAGATGTGAGCAACGGTCTCCTTGCCGTTGACGTCCTTCTTGACAACACCATCCTGGTAGATACCGACGGTAGCCAAGACATCAAGACCATCCTTATCAGCCTTGTCGATACCGTCAAAGACCATACAGACAACAATCTTCTGCCATGCAGGACCACCCTTGTTCCAGAAAGTCGACTTCTTCAGGTTGACGATGTCGCGGATGTTTTGCATGACACCGTGGAGGGTACGAGACAGCAACATCTTATCTTCGTTGTAGTAGGTAATCGCAATGAGCAGTTCCGTGTGTCTGTTGTACATCCGAGGGCGCAGATCGTAACCGTTCTTGAGGGTAAAGTCGTTGGGGTCGCAAGTAGCAGCGGTATAACGCATGTTGGTGAACTCACCAGTCCCGCCCTCAACATCTCTGTACTTGGGCTGGACGGCATTCCGAATGGCACTAGGCACTGGATAATCGATACTCAAAACTGAGCCCTGCACCAGCTTGACCTTTCGGGTCTGGTTTCGCTTCAGACCACCGCCGAGGCCGCCGCCGCCGGGACCGCCCGGCTGTTGGCGACGAACCCAGGCCTCATCACCGTCAACGGTGGAGGCAGGTCGGCCGAAGCCAAAGCCACCGTCTCCCATCTCGTTGTTGACACTGTAGGAGCCATCACCGGCGTAGCCCTGGCTGTATTGCGGAGGGACGGGCGTGGTAGAGGCACCGGGAGCATACGACTCCGTCAAACTATAAGCCGAGACGGGGCGCGCAGGAGGAGTGCCGGTACCGAGGCGATCTTGGTCATACTGGTATGGTGCCTGACCAAGCAGATGACGCTCCGTCTCGTCCTCGTCTTGGTCGTGAGGAGGGAGGTGGTACTACAGGAAGAAAAAAAAAGAACTCGGGTCAGCTGGACTGAAGGAAGGCGCGATTGCCGTTTGAGCGCTTGTCTCTGCATCTTCTTTACTTACAGTGCTGCCAGCGGGCATGTCTTGGAGCTGGTGCCCACTGCCATACTCATGGCCGCCGCCCGCGCCATTGTAAGCCATATTTGCGGAACGGCACGCTGGGCCGTGTATCGAAAACGAAAGACGATGGTTTTCGAGGGGCTGGATGCAGGTCGTCTACAACAAGCTTTTCTTGCAGTTGTTGTTCTTCGGAAAAGTGATCGCAGGTGTAGTGGCCAGGCTTTTGTTTGGGGGTGGGAATCAGGATCCAGGGGTTAACAGCTGAGCTCTCCGCTTGGGGGGGAACAAAGGAGTTTTTAGCACGAGGCCCAAAGAATAATGAATGGGTCACCCTGGTTGCAGAAAGCTCGGGAGGTGATGAAAGAAGACGTCGAGGGTCTTCGATGATGATGAATCACGCCCAGATCTTCCGATGGGCAGAAGAATCACTGCTGCTGGTTTGCAAAGATTGCAGAATCAGAAGCAGAAGCAGAGACAGGGACGGGAGGCTTCAAAAGGAAAGAAAGCGAGATAGATCAAGTCTCGTATTTTTTTCAGGGTTGTCAGGATCAGCAGCCCCCCCGGATCCAGGTTCTTCACCTTCGAGCAGAAATGTCTATGTTAGTTTGCGGGATAGGGGATGCTAATTGGGCCAAACCGACACCAAGCACACTGACCGTGGCTTAGCCGCTAAACACGCGAAGATGCAGACACACGAGTGGTCGCGTCCACCCTTTTTTTTTCTCCCTCTGACATTGCCCCCCCGGACGATGCCAGCAATACACGAGGATGGATGTTCCATGCTTTCCTAGCTCTCATTACCAAAGACGTCCTATGCTTATGTGACAACGTGCTCCTTTTCGCTGGCGTTTTTTGTCTTTGGGATCGCATGCACCAAGCAAGACGGACGATAGGCAATGCAGAAGCACGCTGTACATTAGCTAGAACTCAAGTCTTGCCCTTCATAGGCCTTCTTCCAAGGTTTCCAGAACGTCGCACTCAGAGCATGGTTACATTGCTAGCAGATGAGGTCCCCAATCCAGTTTCTCAAGCCCAATGTCTCAGCTGTGCAGCTGCTACTCCGTGCCTCTTGCTGCAGTTTGCTGGAAGCGCTTGGTTCCTACGTCACCGCCTCTCCTTTTCCCTCTCGGAGGTCTCCCCCAACGGGCAACGCATGAATCGTGAGCTACTATGGATCTGCCGACAACCTGCATACAGTATCCCTTTTGCTTTTCGCGTTTCCTTGGACAACTTCCCTCAGCACTCATCTATCTGGAAACACCGCCCTCGGAAGACGGTAAAGCCATGAACGGGAACTGGCATCGACACAGGTGCCATCTCAATGGCTCTGGATAGCCTCTTGCTGCCGCAGCACTAGGATTGTTAGGCCAGGGCATTGAGCAGCGTACGCAGAAAATAACAACAACAGTGTTCTGACCAGTAGAGGCTCATCAGCCCTAGCGCAGCAACTCCCCTGTCACGCAGCGGTTCCTGTTAGCACTTGCGTGCGCTGAGTGAGACCGGTCGGCAATGGCTGCCTCCAAAACTCCACTAAAGGTCCAGTTGGAATCGGCCTAGTCGCAGCCAAGTGAAACTTGGACATTCAACTCATATTTAAACATCAATCTAGCCTGCGAACCAGGTTATTAAAGTTGTTGTTGCCGTGGTGTAAACAAAACATCATGCTCTTTCACTTGCACCTTTCTGTCGCAACAAGCCCCGGATCATTGGTTTTGAGGTCGCACAGAGACCCATATCGCCGGCCTTGATTGATGGCATACGAGGTCGCTCACTTCCGAGATCACAGAGGCCATTTTGCGCAGCACAATCCAGGGGCTTTCTTTTCTCCAGGGGCAACCAAAAATAGCAGCATCATTGGCCTTCGTGCAGTGGGCCAAATGCTCCAACGACGTGCGAGGCGGTGCAGGCTAGCGGCCTCTCCGCTCTCGTTGACAGCACAAAGTCTCAAATGAGGTGACAGCGCCCGCCAGCCGTAGAGCCTCTTCTTCCACCTGGCACCTGGCCGGCTACCAGCGCGCCCGTGGTCCTCCCTATGCCCTCGGGACAGACGACGGAAACAGATTTGGGATAGCCTCACGTCAGCAGTCATGAGAAGCGCATGACAGTCGAGTGGCTGTTGGCCCGGCCGAAATGCCACTCAGAATTGGCTGAGTGTGTGTTGGGAAGCGGCCGCAAACATTCAGTCAAGACCCTCGAGCCTCCAGTTTGCCTACCGCCTGCACAGCATCCACTCCAGCATGCGCATTGCGAGCAATCCGCAGCAGCGGGACTGTCCGAGACGCTTCGACGCTGCGCACATGCTCATCGCCACTCGGCTTTCCTGCGTATCTACCTAAGTTGCGCTCTTGTTGTCTTGCCACGATCTACTTTTCTATCCGGCAGATCGGAATTCAGCACAACAAGTGCACGAGTGAAGCTTCGCCAGGCCACTAGGTTTTCCCTGCGTCGCCTGCTTGTTCGACTCGTCACTATATTACGCATGCAGCCCCCGAGGCTCCTTTGCCATGGAGACCAATCCGACTCGCCAGGACGCGGGAACTCCAAAATTTCTCATCTGCAGTTGCCGAGTTTCCATCCGCCCTATGGACTATTGCAGAGCCTTATGTAGGTAGGCCAGACAAGTCGGCCTCCATACACGTGGACTAAGGAGAGGCCTTTTGCGACGATGCCAGATTCAAGGAAGGTAAATTGTGACAACCGAGACACGTTACGTGGAGATCAACGTGGCATGTGCTCTCTACACGTAGTAGAAAAGCTTCGCCATCGATCTCAATCTCGTTCTTTATAGACGTCCTTGTTTCGAGAGTAGCTCAAAGTGGCTTACCAAGTAGTTGTTGGTCTGTTGCCCAGACTATCTGCACTTCAAGCATTCGGTCTCGCAAGATTCGGTAGAAATCCGAAGGAAACACTCGGAATTACAGCAAAGCCTCTTTTGGTGTCTCCTGGTTTGGACGTAATTCCCCGATTAATAACACATGCCGAAAAGAGCACAGCATTTTTGCCTTTTATGGGACCTGCCATCTCAATTGAAGTGCCGCAATCCCTGGCATCAAGGTCAGTCAGTTGGCACAAGCCCAAGATGAGTAGGCACAGAACATCAGATGAATGTGTTGACTAGAGCACTTAGACTCGGGTGCTGTCTTGCCATAGAATCTCAGACCTGTCGTGGGCTATAATTGCAGCTCGCTCGGGTTGATCCAGAGTGACGTCTGCCAGCTCGAGTCATCGCAACCCGTGGCCGGGAGCTGCCACATCGGGGAATGCAGTTCCTGGACACATGGTCTACAGGCAGACGGTCGTGCGTCTCCGGCACTCCCTTCTGTCAGTGCCGAGCACTCGCAGGGCGGGGTTCCGGAGCAGAGTCTTAAATTGAGTTGGCAGCCGTCATTCAGATTCATGAGAACGGTCATGCATTCACGTTGTTAAGCCTTCCCACGAGCTTGGATGGGCAGGGAAGCGACTGTTGGACAGCGTCTCTTGATTGGTTTGTGGTCTTGTGGGAGGCAGATATAACAGTAAGCGGCACGATATTGTCTGCGTCCAGCGGGATCCTTCTTTCTAGGAATTCTGGGATAGAGGGCATACAAGAATTCAATTTTCCGCGATGGTGCACAGAGCCAAGAGAGTAGGGGCATCCCAACGGTCCCAAGGATGTACGGAGTAGTTGGCAGAAGGCCAGAGGGGGGGGAGGTGTTCTCGACCGTGTCGATCATTGAAATCCCACGTTCTCTGTCCAACATGCAAGTCAACCGGGCGCGAGGGCTGGAACAACGGAAGAAACCATCGACTGACGACCATCTGCCCACCCCTGGAGTGTGAGTTATTTGGGCAGAGGGAATACGGGCACCATCCTTGGCGTCAGCACTTTTTCCCTACATGCACGGATGGGGCGTCGCAACAGGCAATGCGAGCGACGGAGGGATACCCTCCAAAGAGCAGATGAGCGCTCTAGCGTCCAAGGGCTTGGGCGAATAGCAGGGCGAGTTGGCCCATCTTAACACCCTCCTGGGCCGTTTCGCTAAAGTGCTGGAGGGCACCCGCAAATTGGCGTTTTCTGTCCCTGGCCCCGACCTATTCCTCTCCAGTCCATCCATCCAGCCTGGCCCGTCTCGTCTCTGTCTTTGGCCCAGTTTCCCTCTAATCTCGCCCGTCAGTCCAGTGACTGGTTCATTGGCCCAGTTTCGACTTTCAATTCTCCTCTCCTCTCGACTGCACTTCTCTCTTAGCTGCTCAATCGTTCAACCGTCAACAACGACGACTTGACAACGACCCCGTTCTTCGTCGCAACTGCCTTCGCTTGTCATCGCCCTCATGGTCTTGACGACTTCAATGTCATAAGTGAATTCCTGGCTTTGCGCAACCCCCCTTCCTTTGAGCTAGTCTCTCTGCCACTCGTTATCTCAATTTGAATTCTACCAACATTACTACTACCATCAACTCCCCTTTCAACTCATCAGTCCTCGTCATCTACGCAAACTTTTATCGCCCTCTCTTATTCTTCGCAACAATAACCAAACCAGACACACGCCGGATAGTGTCGCTCTCACGCAGCTCGCTCTGGCCCCGTTTCCGGATCCTCATTCTGAGTCCGCTGGAATCCCTCGAGGAAGCAACGGTCCAAAGCTTAGCACTCAAAGAGACATCCGTTTAGCCAGGATCTGCAGTTGTCGATCTGCACCAAATATCCAATCTCGTCACCTGTCGATCGCCACGACGCAAACCCATCAGAAACCATCCTGAGGACCTTCTCTTGTCGTATTCACCTTTAGCACAGTTGCTTGGCGATATTTCTCTCGCCTGAAATGTCGCCAAACGTTGGATATGCTGCCGGTATGTATCACATCTCTTGCAAGGGTGGCGCGACATCCCATCTAACTCGTATCTCTAGAGGGCTTCACCACCCTGTTCGCAAGGCAAAATGGTTGTGTCGAGTGCGACAAGACAAGCCTGTCGTGTCCGTCGTGTGGAAGTGACGAAAGCTGTGCATACACCACTCAAACATGTACCGAATGTCCAAAGGCATACTGTGCAGCAGACGACTCATCCGACTCGGACAGCAGTGGCAGCGGAAGCAGCGGCAGCAAGGCCACAGTCAGCAGCGGGCCCAATGTAGGCGCCATCGCAGGAGGCGTCATTGGCGGTTTGGCCGTCATCGGCATCATCACGTACCTCGTATGGCGATTCTGCATCAAGGCAAAGAGGAACCAGTGGGAAAACGAGCCGTGGGCCCAAGATGGTCCGAGAAGCAAGGAAGGATCCGACATGGACTATGCGTCGAGGGCATCGCAGGCGCGCCAGTCGACTCACTCGGTGCACTCTATGGCGTCGACAGTTCTTACGCGCGCCTCGAACATTATCCAAATCGCCTACATCCCCGGTGTCACGAACAGAGCGACGCCAACATCGCCAACGCTGCTTGTGCCTCCGGTGCCTCCGATTCCCATGTCGCGGTCCGAGGCCGGCACCCCTTCGCCGTACGAGGAACAGCACTTCTTCGTTCCGGGCAACCTGCGCGACTCATCGTACTCGGGAATTTCAGGTTACAGTGACCGAACCTCGTATGCCCGCTCGTACGCCCCGCGATCCAGCGTCGCTTCCACCATCTACGGCAAGAACGCCGTCGTCTCTCCCATGCCAGCACAGAAGGGAACTCTTCTCAAGCCATCCCTCGTCAGTGTCAAGTCCAAGGGCGCAAGCAGTGGAAGCTCCACCCCGCCCGTGCCCCAGGTCGATTACGACAAGTATGAACAACCACTACCATCGCCCGCCTTCAGCATTGGAGCAACATTCTTCAAGAACGCAAACACGACTACTGCTACGACGATGCGGCCACAGATGGTCCAACTAGGCAGTGGTAGCAGCAGCGGCGTCAAGACCATTGATGTCAAGAAGGCCAACTCCCCCTCTGTATCTGTCACCGAGACAGAGGCCGAGGTCGACGTCGCCGACGCCACGAAAGACTCAAACGCGCGAGCAGGCAACCCCGTGACTCCTGTTACCGCAGCACCACAAGAAGAGCAGTCCCCCTTCTCTGACCCACCCCAAACCCGAACGTCCAAACACAAGAGTTCCAACAGCTTGAGCCAGATGATCACGGAAGCCACGCAACGCGCCACAAGCAGGACGAGTTCAGCATCCTCCAAAGTTCGCGGCAGCAGCCCCTTCAGCGACGATCATGCTTTGAGGGATTAGGAACCCCTCCTCTGCCATCCGCTGTAACGCCGCTTATGCCGCGACAGTGAAGCAAGGGTCCCCCATCACGCCTTGCCTCTCAGTTTTGCTTCTCGTATCTACATTACCCTGCTAGACTTATTGTTTACATTTATCTGAGCCAGACCAGGAGCACACCTCGATTTGCTCCCGTCTCACCATGCACCCGTCATCTTCACGGGGCTTCCATATCTTTATCATTTTCGGCAAGGAGCTGGAATAGGCGCGGCGTCTTTGGCTATTGGGTGACAGATTGGGTTTTCACCTTGTTACCTCGCCCGGGGACTTTACTTTTGACGACTGGGAAAGTCTTGCTATGTCGTTGATGGACATATTTTATATTCTATGTTACGTTATTTGCGGGATGGATTCACGTGCCTGCAGCTATCTACGACGGCCACTATCTATATCTATCTACGTTAGAGATGAAAATGCTATGTGCTTGATGTCAAGTTCCACCGTTGTTTTACTGTGCCTTGGTGTGTAAGATGTCCAGCCCCCGATGGATTTGCTCGAGCGGTGTCATGACCGCCTGCCTGCCTCGTACCCCTTTGTCATACCTGACCTCTCAATTTTTTCTCTAGATACTTTTTATCGCAGCAAGGTAGTTAGACAAGACAAATTCTCAGCACTCGGCAGGACGGGAGCCATCATGGGCAAACCTAGCTCTGCCTGGGTCCTGGAACGGATGTCGTGTAACAGAGAGTGCCAGCCTCTAGCCAAGCCCATGTGGCAGAGACTGGTCGTGTGTTATGCGCACACTTTGCGGCTACGCGAAGCCGCGTGATCTTCCGCTCTACTTCCTTCTTCCCTATTCCTTTTTTTTTCTTCTTCCTCCTTTTGCTACTTCCCCCATCCAAGCTCCAATCATGCAGCCGCGCTGGAAGGTAACGTCCCAGCCAAGCGGGTTTTGCTGGGAGCGTGGGAAAGCAAATCCCCTTGTGCGACAGTTGCCCTTCCCGAGTCCATCGAATGGCCTGACGCCAGACGCCCGGAGACGCAATAAGCAAGCAGGCACGAGCGTCCTGCTTGTATCATGTAAAGCGCATCGAATGCGAGGAAGAGCATGGAACGATTCGGGATTGGGTGTTGGCTCGGCAAGTAAATCTTGTGACTTCTGCTACCCGACCTGGACTTGCGTCCTGATGGCTGGGCTTGGCCTGTGGCCAAGCGCGCGTGTGGGCGGTGTGCTCTTTTCTGCGCATTTGTGGCTTGTTGGATTCTCTTGTTCTGCGAGTGTCCTGTGTGCGGACGCGTGCTGACGATGTTCGAGGCGCTTATATATCCTCTCGGGCGGGAGTGAATTATTTAGAGTTGCGTGTAGTAATGAGATCAACACAATTATTCGGGCCGGTATGGCTGTGTTGATGGAAAGCATCAGCGTTGACATGGATGGCATCTTATGTGCTGAAGAAACCATTCCGACATGACATTGCCTTGCTTGAGAGTCTGTTGCTTGATGCATTGCAATTTTGAACAGGGGGAGAATATGATTATCAACCATGGACGTCACTATGTTCTGTTTCAGATACATGTATTTGATCACACTTCCTTGGCCAACCCGACAAGTTAGCAGTTTCGAACCATCATAAATGGTCTTCAACATCAAATTCGTGGGCTAAACGAGAGTACTTTACCAATCCGTCGACATAATAATTTGAATGACTCCCCCGTTCATGTGAAAGTAAAAAAAAATCGGCAGCAAGTGTAGTCATTGAATACATCCATCACATGATCGATCGAATGCATTGAAAATATTCGTGTAATTTTACTTTATTTGGTGACAAAGTTTCACAAAACTAAATAGTTCAGCGGCCATGTGGGTGCATGGCATCATGAATGGATCTATTCCATCTGGCCGAGACGTTCCTTGGCAGACTGCTTGGCCTCCTCCGAAACATTTGGGTTCTTCGTAGTTCTACATTACGGTCAATAATTGAGAATGATTTTAATTCGTGTATGATATATGAGTGCTTACGCCTTCAAGCCACCGGCGACGTTGCCAGGGTTCTTGTTACCACCATCGGAGGCCTTGGGGACTACGACTGATGTTAGTGTTTGCTTTATTATCGATGAGTGTTTTATCTGCTTACCGTCACCGCCGTTAAACTCATCATTGAGGACTTGCCTCGAGTGCTGCTTGGATTCCTCGGAAGTGTTGGGGTTGTTTAGGTTAGCCTTGTGGCCGCCGGCAATCTGAGCTTCGGTAGGCATATTGATGCAGTTGCTTGGGAGGTACAGGTGTGATAGATTGAATTTGTAAAATGGTCTTGAATGTGGTAATGGTTTGTGGGATGTGAACAGAAGAGGAGAGCCTCTGATCAGGATTTGTAGGCCTTCTTACACACAATTTGGTGAGCCCAGATAGACAACAACACAGGCAAGACTTGAAGCTTCTACAGGCACGTCGAAAGAAGTGTTCCAAGTCACCACATCATACTCCGTATCGATGACTATCACAAATTGGAAGTTCAGAACTTTTGATGATCTCATCACTTTCACTGCTGACAGCTGGCTTGTACCGATAGATCTACCTACCTGACAGCATGGGTTTGACACGAGCGCATAGACGCTGGAAGCAACGGCATCGACCCGCGACTTGCCTAGAATCGTACCTGAGCCGCAGAGAGGCCAGCATCATATCGGGCAGCCCGGTACGTCAAGGGCATGTTCATGCGTTTGCTATTACCCAGAAACGAGAGCATAGACATGGAGAGTCGGCACTAGGCAGCGGATCACCACAGTGATGGTCGGTACCGCGCATCTAGAGCTGCCCGAAACCGTTCAAAATGCGGAACGGCAAAAGCTACGATTGGTTAGTCGTGCGTATATCCCGGAGACAAGTTTCCGGAGTAGATCCAGCGTCCTTTTGTAAATACTATGCGCCGCCTCGGTAGATGAGTCCTTCAAGATAAGCTGCAAGTAGTATTTGTGGGGTTTAATGACGACCATGATTATAGTCTCGGCCCTGTTTAAAGTTATTAGCCGTTCTCGCAACGAGAAAAGTGTTTCCGGTTCGGGACAAACAAGAAGAAATGAAACATTTATACCTGAACCACGGGTAGACAGCCTAACCTATATAGGTAGGTGACTGCATTGCTGGGACGAATTCGCAGAGACTCGAATTCGATGCTCTGCAATCTTTTAGACTGTAGCATAGAGGGTTCATAATTACCTTCCTCTTCCTCAGTTCCCAACCGGTGTATATTCAACATGTACAAAGTAGTTGCGGGCCAGCTGAGCTTCTTCGCTCGATGTGTTTTCTAGTGGTAATTGACTACTGCTTCTTCGTCTGACGCTTGAGACTTGGAGTCTTCAACGTGACTACGTCCCAAACTAGAGGCATAGGCATGAACAAAGTTCAAAATGGTTTTTTGACCTTTCTGAATTTGTTCAGCTGGTAAAGACCATACATCTCTAAACGCTGCTTAGGCTCAATGACCCTTGCAGTACCGAGAGACTGGCGTTGTATCAATGACACAAGTGTGAGTTCGATCTTGTAAGTATTTGATTATGTCTAGTTGCTGTATTTTCAAAAAGGACGTACATAGATAAGCTGTTAGTCGTGTATGCTATAAGGGTCTCCAGTTAGGAGGAGTATCAAGCTGTAATAAGGGTCAATGAATCATCTGCTATGTCATGCAAGTTGCTAGGGCAAAGCAAATAACGCAGGTAGCGAGTATACCAAGCCACGCTCATCACACCAGACTAGAGACAAATAGAATATCAAGCAGTAGATGCGTTTCTGGAGGCATTGTCTCTGCCAGGAAGGCAGTACTATACTGTCAGTCCAGAGAACATGTTTGTCCAGTGCTTCAATCGATCTAGCCATAACCTTTAGTATTCTTTACTGAGTAGAGTATGATTTTTAATCTGTACATGACCACAAGCCACACCGTACATATTTTGAACATCACTTGTAATACATCTTTTGATAAGATATCTCTGAATGGTCAATTAACCTGAATTCATGGTCGAGGTCACTCATTTACCAGAAATTGAGACCTGTACAACTATACCCAGGTATGTTGAGACATCAAGGCGCCGCCCATCTTGTGGGGAGATCCCGCAGAGGCGGGACACCCCGCTGCATTAGCGCATTAGCGTCCCCTGTGCCTGGAAAGCTACGGCGCCGACGTCAACTTCCCATCTTCCACTCCGCTGCCGAACTGTCCACCAACAACCACCAATCCACTGTCCGTCCTCGTCGCCGACCGCGAAGCCCCGTTCGAGATCAGACTCCAAAACATATTAGAGGGAGTAGAGCAGAGGCAATATAAACAGAAAATGTCCGACGCACCAGCTGCCGAGCCGCAGCCGCCCGCCTTCAACTACGTCCTGGGCTTTCTCCTAGTCGGCGTGGCCTGGGGCTTCACGACGCCCTTTATCCGGCGCGCGGCCCGCGACCACAACCCGCCCGCCCACCCGACGCTCGACCGGCCCGATGTTCGGGCGAGCTGGCTCAAGAGCAGGGTCTACGGCGCCTTCTTCGCCGTGCTGGATCTCCTGCGGAACCCGCGCTACGCCGTCCCGCTGCTCATCAACCTCACCGGCAGCGTGTGGTTCTTCCTGCTGATCGGACAGGCCGGTATGTTTGGTCTTCTCGATGCTCACATCCTTGGTTATATTTATCGATTGTCATACTGATCACCTCCATGCAGAGCTGAGTTTGACGGTGCCGATCGTGAACACGCTGGCCTTCCTATTCACGGTGCTGGGAGACTGGTGGGTGGAGAAGAAGGTCATTGACAGAAGTAAGATAACCGCGCTCGTCAGGCAATCTCTCTACCCCTTCATTCTGACGACTACACTGCAGATACCTGGATCGGAATGATTTTGTCTTTGGGTGGTATCGCGCTGTGTGTTCATAGCAAGTCCGGCTGATGATTTTGAATAATATTCTTACTTTCCAGTGCTCTGCAACAATCTACTCGAGTCTTGGAGCGACATGGGAAATATCGCAACTGCGTAGAATGGAGCAGATCGAAACATGATTGATACATGTAATGACGGGCTTCTGCTGTAAACAAGTACGATGGCTAGAAGTCTTATAGAGTCGCAGTTACATATCTGTCAAATGCTCAGAAAAGCCACCCGTGTTGGCCGATTGGAGAGGGTCGAGCGAATCAGCTTGAGGATTTCGAAGAGGAAAAAGTACGTGACTATGTTGGAACCTCTCCAGGTACAATCTGGAAGTCATTGGTTCGAAGTTCCTACCTAGGTAATCCTGCATACAGGGAACTTTTGTATCAGAATCTCGATTGTCTCAAGGCATTGGCCACAGATTCGAAGTTTCGGGTCCGGAATGACATGATCGAAAATCACCACCGTTTTTGTTAGTCTTGGTGCGCTTTCCTTCAGGGCAGCGTGTTATGATTCAGACGGCCCGTGGAAACGAATCAAGCAAGAGCCTTTCCAGAAGAAAGAAGGTTCAGACGAAAGGATCGAACAGGAGGCCACTGATCGTGACGCCCCACAATGTCATCAGAATATCGGAGTACGCCCGTTTTTCTCGAGCCCGATTTCCCGATGCTGCGATGACGGAATACCTACCTGGGTCCTAGGCGGTAGAAAATCCTTCATTTCTTCATGTATACGCACTGAGTACTCGGCCTCGCCATTCCGAAATGGCACCATCATATATGTCATGAAAGCTATGGAAAATTCCGACATCAACTGAATCAGTCAGACGTATGTGGCAGAAAGGCAACATGGCTGAGCGGCCTTGGCGAATGCAGGAACTGGATATTGAGGCAAGCGAGAATATTGTGGCATGAAACAGCCAAAAAGTTGGGACGACAGACCACGGGACACGGCCGTCTCCCGAGTCGCCAGGCAAGGTGTCTCTGAAAGCCCAATGTGAAATATGACAGCTGCTTGGAACGACTGCCCTATACTCAATCAAGAGGTTAATGCGAGTATACAAGACCATATAGAATGGCTGCACAGCCTTGCTCTTGGCATCGGTAAACGAGGCTCTGGTGTATGTGACTTTGATCAGGCAATGCTGACCCAAGCACAGGTGTTTCGAGTCACAACGACGATATGTGATCGTTGATTATGTGCGGTTTCGACAATGGCAATTGCTGCCAACCGTGAGCATGTATCCGTACGGAGCACCGGCTCAGGCAGAAAAAACTTTTGTTGACAAGGTTTGTGGTCGTCAGTAGACCATGGCTGCCAAGACTGAATCCGACCAAAGTATAGCAGTGGCCAACGGCACTTATGTCGACGGCTCGTTTTTGTTACCGTAGTGCCTGACTAGGTGATGGTTTGAATCTCGATATGGTGACGCGGGATGCCAATGCGGGTAGGATGCTTCAGTTTTGCGGAGGATTTGTACGCCATCAGGCCAGGCAGGCGCAGGATTTGGACCGAACACACGGGGGCGATCTTTGCGCTATCGTCGTCTGTCGGACCAAGCGACGCTCCGTGGAAGAGTCGAGAACTTTTGTCGCCATGGAGAGAATGCTGAGCCAGCCTCGTCCGAAGTTCTCAAACCAGCGAGCGTCGTGACTAGAATGTATCACAGACGGTAGAGCCGTGCCATTACGCAGCTGGACGGTGGACGGGCTTGGGGAGTCCTGAAGCGGCCAGTGTGGAGCTGACAGAGGGAGCTACTCGGTGGGACCAGCGGCGGGCATTGTGGGATGAACCCCTTTAATTCGAATTGGTATGCGCGTGGTCGCTGTGGTGGTATAGATCGGCGGTCTCTGGCTTGGCGGTTGCTGAGTCGTCCAATGAACCTTTTACGGCGCCGGCCAGAGAAACAAGACGCGCCGACTCACAGGGATGCCGCTGTGGTGTCCGCTTGCGATGCAACCCTCGTATTTCCTATTCCAGGGTTGTTTCACGGATTGGGAGGGCTGTTCGCCTGCGTTCCTGGAATGAATGGGGATGCTAATAAGAAGGTTATTTGGCGGGTCCCGGAAAATGACGATGGTCCTGTTGATCCGCAGATAGGATCGCCCTGATAGCCATACCTTTTTAAGCATCCGGTTCCTACAACTTTACCCGTGCTGTTTGTTGGTCGTTCCCGTATAGTCATTCGTTATTCTACACATCACTCACCGAGAACAATTCAAAGCGAAGATCTCCAAAGACGAAGACAGAGCCCCCCGTCAAAGCATCGCGTCCGAGCATCATAATATCCACAACACATTCAAGATGGTTTCCGCCGTTCTCTTCGCTTCTCTGGCCACGGCCGTCGCAGCCAGTGTCCCGTTCAACGTCCATGCTGTCGAGGGCTACGATTGGTCCATCACAAACTGGGCTGCTGGTTGTGACGACGAGGGCTGCCACTACGACTTCAATGTCTCGGCGCCGGCCGACAACAACAACCCGGCCCGGCCGGCTTTCCTGGCATACTGCACCGGCGGCGAGGAGGGCGGGCCCTATGAGGAATGCGACCTGCTTGACGAGGCCGACGTTGCGCGCCGGGTTGTCGCCAAGCTTCTGCCGTCCACCCCTTCCAACACCAGCTCGGACGCTGTCGCCCACATCCAGCTGAGCTTCAAGTACACGGATCTTGAGACTTCGTAAGTTTTCAGTCCCGCATATCTGTGATGACACAGACGCTGTCATGGCCATTGTACTGATTCGCAATCTTGTAGCACCACTTGGTGGAACTTCACGGGTGATGGTGACGCCTCCTACAACGAGGACTCCAGCACGCCGTTGACCAACTTCACGATCAAGCCCGACTCCATCACTGCCGCGGCATGAGAGGGTTCCATGGCGCGAAAGAGTGACTGGAGGTTGGCGGCAGAGTGAGGCGCGAGGCATGCACCGGAAGCATGTGGATCCTCATTTGCGCTATGCGAGATTCCCCGGCCAGCCGCAGGAGCGTTGATTGCTCTTGTGTGGCGGGACTCGGGGCCACGGGCCACAAAGGGCAGGCACCCGTGATGTCGAGAATGAACATTTGAAGTCCTTTTTTCTTATTGAAATTCGACGAGACCCGACACGGCCAAGGGTTGTGGAAAGACAGGGTCTTCCCTATACGACAATCATCTTTATCTTTTTTCGGAACGGAAATGTTGGGACAGTATGCTGTTATGAAAAGTGCTCCGCTCAAGACGGGGCCTGATTTTGCTTTGCACCTCTTAGAAAGAAGGTTGAAAACCAGAGCCGAGAATGCGAATCCGGGGTGTTCAGAACCCGAAGCCCACCTCCCACCCAGGTAGTGGGGAAAATTGGTTGACAGTGGTTCAACCAAGCTTGTTTTATAGATCATCCTTCTAGTACAAAGTAGTAGTAGAGGAAGTAGAATGATACAGTATACCCACTAGCTTGAGGTCTTGTTGGCCTGTTGAATTGTGTGCGAGTGACTATATTGGCAGGGCTCCTGGGCTGCATCTTGTTTGCTGTATGACCTTTCGAAGAGGACGTTTGCTGTCTCTGTTGTCCCAATTATAAAAGTAGAAGGTAATTGAACGTACTGGGTAATGATCGGCGCGAGTGCTGATTTCCTTGCTGGCAGAGACAATTGCTCTGGGCATTTCGTTTAGTACAGTAATAAAAGAACAAAATGAGCATCCGAGTTGGTTGAACAGGAACAGGTACCCAGCCAGTCAGCAAGTATGAAAAAAAGCATCGTCGAATCAGGTTTCATGCCCAACTTGCCGCAGTCCAATCCTGGCAGCCTGGTTGGAACCCGAACCCGAGCTGTTGGTGTCTAACAATAACGGAGTGAAGAAGAAAACCGCTGCCTGACGGGCCTTACGCAAGTCAGCGTGGCTTTGCCGGGTGGGTTGACATGAATGAGCTCTCTCGGCGGGCAGCTTTTTTCTGCTTAGTGCGACGATTACATCACCCCGCGCGCCCGCCCCCACCAACTACCTGCTTGCTCTGTCCCCAGGGCACCTTCGACACACGGTTCAGGAGAGAGCCAAGTTAAGCATCAGCCTGAAAGGCGCAAGAAATACGCAAAGGAACTTCTCGCGCAAAACCGAAAAACTTTGGCAATCATTGCTACCTGATTTGCCAAGCTCAACTATACAGTCACGACCTCCCAATAGCAAAGGCCGTCGTCGTCGTCTGTCAACTCTTCTTATTACACTACCCAGCATCTGTACGACACCCCGCGCCGACGGGTTGACTGCTCAGCATTTTGCCTGCATTACGATATAGCCTCTCCGTCGCCATTGCCACTGCCTTGTCGCGGAAGACAACGACTTCAATCTTTACTCCGACGCCATGAACGTGCTCAAGCTGCAGAGGTAAGCGCCCGGGGACCCCGCGCAGACAATAGGCGCACATCACGATCAGCCGGGCATCTAACACCTACTGTACAGGAAATACCCTCAATTCGAGCAGGGCGACATCTTTTCCCTGACCGATGCCTTCCGGAAGCTCGATGTTGACGACAAAGGCTACATAGAGGAGGCTACTGCCATCAAGGCCACTCAACAAAGCGAGCGCCAGCCTTATGATGTTGTCAGACAAGCCTTGAAAGAAGTCGAGCTCGACTCCTCCAGGCGCGTTGAACTCGAGGACTATGTCGGAGTATGCCACATCCCTCACCCATACTTGCCCTTCCCATGGCGCCTTTCCCATTGAGTCTATTCGCTGACCACAACTCTCCGCAGCTGATCGCCAAGCTCCGAGATTCGTCCCCGGCGCAAAAGCGCATGAACACAGGCGGCGCTGGCGCTGCTGCCCCCTCGCCAGGCATTGTCTCACAAAGAACAGGCGGCGGCCACCAGTCCAAGAGCAGCATCGGCAAGATCCACGTTCAGGGTTCCAATGCTAACACCACACACACCATCAACGAGGATGAACGTACCGAATTTACGCGCCACATCAATGCCGTCTTGGCCGGCGATGCCGACATCGGCGACCGCCTGCCCTTCCCTACCGACACTTTCGAGATGTTCGACGAGTGCAAGGACGGTCTCGTGCTGGCAAAGCTGATCAACGACAGTGTGCCTGATACCATTGATGAGCGTGTTATGAACGTGCCCGGAAGGAAGATCAAGAAGCTGAATGCCTTCCACATGACCGAGAACAACAACATTGTTATTGAATCGGCCAAGGGTATCGGATGTTCGGTCGTGAACATTGGCAGCGGAGATATCATCGAGGTCAGGGAGCACTTGATTCTAGGTTTGATCTGGCAGATTATTCGCAGAGGTCTCCTGGGCAAGATCGATATCAAGCTCCACCCTGAGCTCTACAGACTGCTCGAGGAGGACGAGACCCTCGAACAGTTCCTCCGCCTACCTCCGGAGCAGATCCTCCTCCGATGGTTCAACTACCACCTGAAGGCCGCCAACTGGTCGCGCAGGGTCAACAACTTCTCGAGCGATGTCAAGGATGGAGAGAACTACGCCGTTCTACTTGCTCAGATTGGACACGAGTACGGTTGCAGTCGTGCCCCATTGCAGACACGTGATCTTATGCAGAGAGCAGAGGAGGTACTCCAGGACGCCGACAAGCTGAGCTGCCGCAAGTTCTTGACTCCCAAGTCGCTCGTCGCTGGAAACCCCAAGCTCAACCTCGCCTTTGTCGCCAACCTGTTCAACACGCACCCTTGCCTGGACCCCATCACCGAGGAGGAGAAGCTCGAAGTCGAGGACTTTGATGCCGAGGGCGAGCGTGAGGCCAGAGTATTTACGCTGTGGCTCAACAGTCTGGACGTGCAGCCGGCAGTTGTCTCCTTCTTCGACGATCTACGCGACGGTACCATCTTGCTCCAGGCTTACGACAAGGTGATCAAGAACTCGGTCAACTGGCGACACGTCAACAAGCGACCTGCCCACGGCGGCGAGGTCATGAGGTTCAAGGCTGTGGAGAACACAAACTACGCCGTAGAGCTCGGAAAGCAGAACGGCTTCTCGCTGGTCGGTATCCAGGGAGCCGACATAACGGATGGTGTGAAGCTCTTGACTCTTGGTCTCGTATGGCAATTGATGAGGAAGGACATCACCCTGACCTTGTCGGCTCTGGCTCAACGCCTGGGCAAACGTGAGATGTCGGACGCTGAAATGGTCCGATGGGCCAACGACCAGAGCAAGAAGGGTGGCCGCAACTCGTCGGTCCGCTCCTTCAAGGATTCCAGCATTGCCAGCGGTGTATTCTTGCTCGATGTCCTCAGCGGCATGAAGAGCAGCTACGTCGACTACGACCTGGTCACCCCGGGTCAGACGGACGAGGATGCCTATATGAACGCCAAGCTGGCCATCAGCATAGCGAGAAAGATGGGCGCCACCATCTGGCTCGTCCCCGAGGATATCTGCCAAGTCCGCAGCAGACTCGTAACGACTTTCATTGGTAAGCAACAGTGGTCCAGCGCCACATGTCTATCGTATTATGGCGCCGATACTAATGAATGTGCAACTACTAGGTTCCTTGATGGCAACGTCGGAGAAGATGCATTAGAGGAGTTTTGCACATGTTCCGAGGGCCAAGACGTGGCAGCGAGGCTGTCTACATCTTTACTGGGCAATGAAGAGAAAAGAAAAAGGGAACATCTCCCATCGTTTGAATGGATGTGGTCTCGGGCCACTGCTTTCAAGTTTACGTTTAGCCGTATTAGCACTATAAAGTTTTGCGACATCAGTAAAGCAACATTGACGCGTCAGTTCCAAGAAGGTGCGTGCATCGTTCTTCAAGCACGTACCCGTGAATGCTATGCAAGTGAGGATATGTACATGCCTACCTACTGCACAGTTGCAGGTTGATGGTATTATTGATCAATCGCAAATGAAGCCCACAAGTATATAGCATGTTTCATAAGGTGGGTTGGGAACTTGGCAGTGACCCAGCATCGATTACTGGGCACTTCCCCACAGTTGACGTAAATGTGTACCTACACCACAGCAAGCTGTCAATGTAGGTATGTAGGTATTGATGTACTCCATGCATGAGGTAAGAAAAGGTTGAGCTACCTACCGTTGGGCGGGGGAGCTCAAGTCATTGAACGTGCTTTGCCGTTCGGGGGCCGGATACATACGGACACCAGTTGGCCTTTGGGACCGGGACTACCTTGCATCTGTTGAGCTTCCTTTGGTTTCCTTCCTACCTTAATGTACAGAGCACTAAACCTCACCTTACCCACGTTCCTGCTCACCTCAGCTTCTTCGGCTTCTGCGGCTCCAACCCAAAGTCTCAAACACTGATTATCAAGACACCAGTGCTACCTGTTGGCAAGCACTTTTTTTTTTTTTGGTAATCACTTTCGTTTCCTCTTGAATCATCCATGGAATCAACAGCAAGAACACACTGGGTAGCTGCCTAAATTGCCACTTCCTGACACTCCGTTACATCCTAAAAAAGTATAATCATCTTTGGCAGGCTCGCCTTGTTCCCGTCTACTTACAAGCACTGCCAATTCAAGTCATTCGGCTCCCATTTGGTCTCTGTACTCATCACCATCCCTTTATTGACGAGCCGTATTATTCCTTGTTCGTGAGGCCTTCGGCCCAAGCAGAGGACGACGAGGGGGCACACTGCTGAACTTGTCACAAAACCAAGACAGCAGGAGGAATTGCCTGTTTCCCAGCATGGAGACACAAGATGGCTCCTCAAAGGCGATAGGCCTAGATGATAAAGTGCCGGCTGGAATCATCAACCTGCCAAGCAGTGGTCTTGGGCTCAGGACCCCTTCAGAGAGCCCAAGCGAGGAGGACTACGACGACGCCGAGCTCAAAAAGGTCAACGACACGCTTCGCCGGAGAAGTCGGAGAGATGTGTCCGACCACCCAGAGGTTGACATATCAGATCACGCAGTGAGCGATGTTGATGATGGCCACCCCAAGAACAGCTCCAGCTCTCACGAGACAGTCAGCAGACCAAAACTGAGGAGCGGCGCACAGGGAAAGAAGAGCTATGTCGTTGCATCAGACGATACCGAGCTGAGGGAGGTTCTTCGCAGAGGCTTGGAAAGGGTATGCGCGTCGTCAATCTCATGATAGTCCTAAAACATTGTATACTGACATTTCAATCTCCAGGAGAGAGAGAAGACTAGTCCTGTGCGAAGGGAAAAGCTTCGGAACATGGTCTTCACGAGGCAGTTCTCAGCCTTTGACAGGAAAAACCAGAACGCAGCCAACAGCCCCTTCCAAGGCTTCTACGTCCTTTTCTGGATAGCCGTTGCCTTTCTCATCATCAAGATGGGCGCCGAGAACTGGAGAAAGACGGGCAATGTCCTCGGAACAAATGAGATAATGAAGTATATGTTCCGGAGAGACGGTAAGCATGGACTTTTATGTAATACCGACCTGATAGCTAATGGTTGGTACAGTCTTGGTCCTGTTAATCTCCGATGGCCTCATGTGTCTCTTGACCGGCTTTGGTCTGGCACTGCAGAAGTTAATCCTGAAGGACTGGGTAGATTGGAATCGGACCGGGTGGATAATCCAAAACGTGAGTCTTGGCTACGACCTCTTACCCTATTCTGTTGTTAACAATCTTCAAAAAGGTTTGGCAATCATCCTTCATCGGCGCAGTTGTTGGACTGACACTGATCCGGGATTGGCCGTGGACACATACCGTCTTTTTCGTCATGCATGGCCTCGTGATGCTCATGAAGCAGCATTCCTTCGCCTTCTACAATGGACACCTCTCCACAGCTTTCAAGAGGAAACAGCAGCTCGGCGCAAGGCTCAAGCAGCTTGAGAACATATCCCCGGTAGACTCGCCCACAGCGCACACAAATGTGCCGTCCTTTGCCGTATCGACGTCTCATCTTGCCCGACGCCCCTCGAAACACGAGTACAGGGAGCGGCGTCTTTCGATAACAAGGTCAGACATTGCAGATGACATCGAGAATATCTCGCGAGCAATAGAATCTGGAGTGCCACTGGACATGGAACAGATCCACTTGTTTGAGCGCATGATCAAGTGGGAGCTCGATGCTCTGACGGATGAGATCAGGGGTAGAGCCACGGATCCTGCCCACTGCTACCCGAACAACCTGACCGCCTTCAACCACTACGAGTTCATCTGCCTGCCAACACTGGTATATGAACTCGAGTATCCGCGGTCGGAAAGTATCAACTGGGCGTATGTCGCAGAAAAGGTTTCGGCCGTCTTTGGGCTCATTTTCGTCATGATCATGGTGTCCCAGGCATACATCTACCCAGTGGTCATCAGGGCAGTCAAGATGAAGGACGAGGGTTGGACACTAAGCGAGAGGTTCCAAGAGTTTCCCTGGATGTTGAGCGACCTTGTCTTTCCATTCATGATGGAGTACTTGGTAGGCCCCCTTCTGATCTTGTCTACTATGATTCTCTTGCACTGCAGATGCTAACAACAGGTTTTAGCTTGTTTGGTACTTGATATGGGAGGCGGTCCTGAATACCCTCGCTGAGTTGACTCACTTCGCTGATCGGAGTTTTTACGACGCGTGGTGGAACAGCGGTAAGCAGATTTCAATTACAATATGCGATTGCAAAGACTGTCAAAACATAAGGCGGCAAAATCGTCTGACTTCTGTTGTTCTATTCTTTTTCTTTCTGTCTTGTGCTAATAAAACCATAGTTTCCTGGGACCAATACGCCCGCGACTGGAACCGGCCGGTGCACAACTTCCTCCTCCGGCACGTCTATCACTCGTCCATATCGTTCATGCGAGTCAACAAGCACACCGCGACCCTGATCACGTTCTTCCTGTCCGCCCTCATCCATGAGCTGGTCATGTGGTGCATCTTCAAGAAGCTCAGGGGATACCTGTTGATCCTGCAAATGTCACAGCTGCCGCTCGTGCAGCTGAGCCGGACCAAGCTGCTCAGAGACAGAAAGACGCTTGGCAATATGATGTTCTGGATCGGACTTCTCACCGGCCCGAGCCTGCTCACAAGCCTGTATTTAATACTTTAGTGAGTTGCTGGACAAATGAGAAAAACGGTATGGCCGATCGAAATTATAGAGTCTATAGATCCTGTGGTGTATGCTCCAGAATCGAGCACACCGTATCATAAACACTCTCCTCCAACTCCTTGTACTCTATCCCCAAGACTTGCTTGGACTTTGTATTGTTGAACTTGTACACATCAGCGGGCAGATCGTCGACCGAGTCCGCCGGCGGCAGCCTGTCCCGGACCTGCGGGAAGCGGTCCCTGATGATATCCGCGATCCTCTTGTTGCTAAAGTGGCCGCTGACGAGGTAGAACCTGTGGCCGCCGGCCTCGGACAGGCTCATCGCGCGGACGTGCGCCAGCGCCACGTCGCGGACGTCAACCCACGTGAAGACGGGCGCCGTGGGCTCGAGACGGTCCCGCATGCGGCCGAGCACCATGTCGCGGACGCGGTGGTTGGACGTGTTCATGGACTCCAAAGACGGCAGCGCCCGCTGGACGGGGCCGAAGTTGTACGTGCTGTTGATAACGGCGAGGTCGAACGTGGGCTTCTCGTCTCCGATGAAATCCCACGCCGCGCGCTCCGAGAACACCTTGCTGCACCGGTACGTGTGCTGGGGGTCCATGGCCAGGTCCCAGCTCGCGGGCGCCCAGCACGTCTCGTCGTAGACGGCGGCGTGGCGGCCCGGGTTGAGCATGGCGGCCGACGAGGACGTCAGCACGACGCGGCGCACCGTCGGGCAGTGGGCCTGGACCGAGTGCAGCAGGCCCGTCGTGCCCTTGATGGCCGGGTCGAGAAAGTCTTTTACGGGGTCGACCACGTTGAGGTGGTAGGGCGAGGCGGTGTGAATGACGAAGTCGAAAGGAGTGGATTGGAGGACCTGTGGAAAAAGAAAAGCAAGTTCAACATGTACCATGCAATCAGTGTTGAAGAGAGAGAAAAGGAGTGGCGGGAGTACTTACTGCATCAAAGGCTCCCGGTTGGACTATATCCTCAACCACGGCGTATTGAACGCTCCTTGCATACTTTGTCTCGACGCCTTGGATGATCCGGTGACCTTTTTGTTTCGAACGCGCCGTAGCGACCACCTCGAAGCTATATTCTGGTAAATATCTGGACCATATAGAAGTACGAGTAGGTTCATAGGTCTTTTACCCGTCTGCTAGGAGGTTGTCTAGAATGTGCGAAGCTATGAAACCACTTCCACCTGTATTCTCGTAGTCAGTTGTTATATAATCTGAAAGTATTGTGTGATAGTATGGATCAGTACTTACCTGTGAGCAGCACCTTGCCCTTGGGTGCGTTACTGTCCACCGTCATGGCCTCGGCTGGTTGAGACGAAAGGAAGGGCATTTTCTCTTCACCCGATTATGTGTTTGGCTGTATTCGTGTATTCAAGTGATGGAATTGAGGTTTTAGGAGCAAATAATGGCAATCAATCTACCCAAGGGAAAGGCGTATGCGTATAGCTTGCAGATCCATCATCATGACCCCGAAGCGCCGGTGTTCCGGGGCCGGGCTACCCCACACAAGGCCGGCGACCACTTCAATGTTATTGTCACTCTCGGCCGTTTGCGAATTTTTATGATTGCATTCGTCCGATCATCCAACCTCTGAGATTCTGACTTCAGACATTCGAATTCATAGGCAAACGGCCACGAGCATATATCACAGCATGCGGGTCATCACACCACCACATTCGGATGCCACGGGCAATCCGCCGCGCCCCCCACTCCATGTGGCCATCATCGGCGGCGGCATCACCGGCGTCACTCTGGCGCTTGGATTGGAGGCGCGCGGCGTCGCGTACACATTGTACGAGCGGACTCCCGAGTTCAAGGAGATCGGCGCCGGGGTCGGTTTTTCTCCCAACGCTGAGGTGGCGCTCAAGGCCCTGGGGCCGCACATCCATGCCGCGTACAAGAGGGTCGCCATGGCCAACGGGGAGGACTACTTCCAGTGGGTGGACGGCAAGACGGACGAGGTCATCACCAAGCTCTACCTGGGAGAGGAAGGGTTTCAGGGCTGTCGCAGAAGTGACTTTCTGGACGAGCTTGTCAAGATGATCCCCGAAGACAAGGTGCGCCTCGGAAAAGCTGTCGAGACCATTGAAGAGTTCGACGACGAAGAGGTTATGGATAGGCGCGTGAGGATAGGGTTTCGCGATGGGACTGAGGCTGAAGCTGATATTGGTCAGTGTCTACGCTCACTGACTGTCCTTTTAGCTGGTCAATTGTCCCCATAAAACGACCCAAACTGACAGGTAATGATAGTTATTGGATGTGATGGTATTCACTCGAGCACCCGCCAGATTCTTTTCGGTGACGACGAAAAAGCCCCTCGCCCGTCGTACACGAACAAGTTTTGTTTCCGGGCCCTGGTGCCCACCAGCGAGGCGCTCAAGACGATCAGCGAATACAGAGCGTCGACGCGGTTCATGTACAACGGCCCCGACGCGCACGCCATCACCTACCCCGTCACCAAGGACCTGCTCAACGTGCTGCTGGTGATCTCGGACCCGCACCCCTGGGAGGCGGCCGACGGCCGGCACACGGCGCGGGGCCGGAAGCAGGAGGCGCTCGACGCGTTCGCGGGCTGGCACCCGACGGTGCGGGCCATCGTCGACCTGCTGCCCGACGAGATGGACAAGTGGGCCATCTTCGACATGCAGGAGCACCGCGCGACGTCGTACTCGGCGGGCAGCGTGGGCCTCGCCGGCGATGCCGCGCACGCCGCCGGGCCGCACCTGGGCGCCGGCGCCGGCTTCGGCATGGAGGACGCCCTGGTCCTGGCGGAGCTGCTCAAAGCGGCCAGCGAGGCTTCCGACCAGCGGTTCCGGGCGATCATGTGCCGCCGCCTGCTGTACGAGTATTACGATGCGCGGTTCTCGCGGACGCAGTGGCTCGTCCGGGAGACCAGGAGGGCGTGTGACCTGTTCCAGTGGAGGGACCCGCTTGTCGGCAGCGATACGAGGAAATTTGAGAACAAGATCAAGGAAATGTTTTACCGGATATGGGGATTTGATGTTGAGGAGTCGACCGAGGAGGCAGTGCTAAAGTTTCGGGAAACTGTTCTGAAGAACGTTGATAAGAATTGAGTATCAGTATCGATAATTTTGATTGGAAATGGATGCTAGACTCAAAACCCAGGGTGATGTAATTCTTTCTTCTTGTTCTTTATAATATTCTTCCTCTATTTTTCGGAAGTGGGCAAGTTCTATTTGGTCAGTCGGGACAGGCAGTGGATAGCACATGCCATCTGATTATACCGCGACGCCAAATGGGAGGCTCCTCGCCATGCTAGGAAAAACCGGCAGCTTAGCTAGATTTATGCAAACATCAATGGGTTCGAGGTACATTGCAAACCCGTTGCTGTGTTGCAACCAGAGTAGCGCCAGCCGACTTGCAAACGGCTTGCCAACCAAACCCAGGTCGACTCCTGATAAAAGAGCCCAAGTGAATTGACGCAGCGCACGCGATACCGAATAAATAATAAACAGCTTCCCGATACGGCACGATGGACGACGTGCACTTCAACGACACAGTCCACAACGGCAACAGCACCGGCAAGGGCATCATGAAGGAACACAAGGGAGACTACTGGAAGGCCGGCGACAGCTGGATCGTCCTCTACGTGTTCCTGGCCCTCCTCCCCATGGTCGTCATCGGCATCTTCGTCTACAGCCACATCCTCTACCGTCGCCAGCAGGAGGCATTCCGGAAAAGGGTCAAGGGAGCAGGCCCGGTCTACGTTCTCTCGCGGCCGCTGCCTTTGGGATCGCCCGAGCCGCCGATGAAGAAGCAGAAGGTCACCTTGCTCCACCGTCGGGGTCAGAGAAGCCTCAAGATCAGGACCGATATCGAGCATACCCGAGACGAGGCGGTGCGCGGATCGCTGGGCAAGATGACCGTCAAGTCGCCCGTCAAGACGCCATCCAAGTCGCCCATTAAGATGGACTGATCTGTGCGGCATCGCTTTCGGCAATATCTTTTCGGACCTCAGTGTCTAGAGAAGCAGGCGATTTCATCAGATGATATCAAGCACTTGCGAAACACGGCAGGTTGCCCGGTACGTCAAATTTCCATTTCCTCCAACTTATTCTAGGCATGTTACTCACGCGCAAAATCACAGGCAATAGTTCAGGGGATACAAGAAGTACGAGCAAGCTTTTCGAAAGCTATATGATGCTATTGGAACACGTTGGAAGAAATCGACTGTGACATTTTGGCCCACGGGGAATAAGACAGGAATGTTGGTGGATGGTGATGCTTCATACTTCTCCGAGGATAGCCAGTTTGTATAAGGAGAGATCTATGGCCGAAGAGTGTCAAGCTTGTAAAGGAACATTGATCAAGGTTTGGCGAGCCATATGAGAGCCTTCAGAGTTTGTAATAAACACGTTACTCAGTAACACTTGCCCGACCCCCTTTGCAAATGATGTTTGCATCGACAAATCTCTACTGCGACCATGGTGCGCGGCAGGCGTATCCTAGAAGCTGCTGATGCCACTGTCACTACCAGTGTATTTGTAGCCTCGACCGTGCCTGCCTCCCGTGTAGCAAAGACTACGACGGGAATGTTTCAAGTCAATACCCCTTTGAAAGATGATCCATAAACAAATCAACACCACGAGATTCCTTTACCAGACCACTGCCAATTTTGGATACCTCACTTACCTCTTGGCAGCGCAAATCTTTCCTCGACTAAAATGACAAGACAACAAAAAGACAGAAAAGAATCCACTTCGAGTTCAAGCGGCGGAGCCTTCATCCTGGTGTCAGAACCAACTTCCTCTGACAGCTGGGAGACGATCCAGGAAGACTGCAAGGTCGAAGAAAAGGACCGAGACACAATTATTATACACAACAAAGAGTCCTCTACGGGCGTGATATTAGACAGTCGACCAGGACCTCCAGCCAATACACAGATCAGTCATGCTAGTCACCGTAGGCGTCTACCGCTGCAACCAATTACGAACCACGAGCAGCCAGTATCCCTCCGCGGCAGACACGACCCACAAGCCGAGAGGCCAGCTACACGGACAGAAGTCCAACTACAAGCACCACCACACGCCTCGCTCGACTCGAAGCTGTCGCACATCGCCAGGACGCTGCGCCGGGAACTGGAGCGCACGCTCACGTCGGGGCGGATCAAGAACCGCCAGCGGGGCGTCTTCAAGACTGCGTTCGAGCAGGTCAACGAGGCGGCCCGGATGATGGACGACCTACGGGCGCCCATGACGCCGGCGCAGCGGAGGCTCGCGAGGCAGGTGCGGGCTGTCATGGGAGAGGTCGGGGTGCTGCTGCTCGAGTATAGTGATTTGAGTAGGGCGGCTCAGGAGAACAGGCCTTTGGCTTGAGAGGGTGCGGGACGGTTGGACATGAGGCCCAGAGGGAATAGCAAATAGTTCCAAGACTCATCATGGCGTGAACATGATTTCTAATGGAGAGGGTATAAGGATAAATAGAGATACAAAAGAGACGCATCAGAAAATGACTTGATGACCACCCAGTGAAGTTATGTCCGTGATTCGCTGATCAACGGTCTTCGCCAGGGGTCTATCAATCGACACACAGCAAACATGGAAATGCATACACGATATCAGGTATTTTACTTTATTCTCAGGATCCTCTTCTCTGACAGGTATCTAGCCACAATAATGTATTACCAAATTCCTTAATGGAGATACACCAAGCTTTTGTTTTTTTGACCATCCTAGAACGCCTCGCTATGCAGGTAAAATTTCAAGCATCCTCTATTCTCTTTTTCTTCGGCAGATTTAGCAAGTCAGCGTAAGCTATTATGCCATGCCGATCAAGAGACCGCCCAGCATGCCTCCCGTTTGTGTCGCCATCTGTGCCGTCTCGATCTCTCTTCGTACCCTTTTGTGGAGGAGGCGGAAGTTGTCTTCCAGCTCCTTGCTGCCACCCACGTATTCGGCATAGAGGTCGAGGAGGTGCATTGCGGCATCGACGCAGACGCTGACGTATCTCGGGTCGACGATGTGCTTCTGGACCCAGTTGAGGACGGGCTGCACGGTTTCCTCGTCCCGGCCCTCGAGGGCCTCGCGCAGCGCGGAGCGGTGTCGCAGGGCCACGAGGAGGGTCAGCACGGTCAGCGGCGTGTAGTGCGGGGACGAGGCGTCGAGCACCCGGTCCAAGGCCGAGACGAAGTTTCCGCGGCGCAGGTCCTTCTGCCACGGCTTCTCCTTGACCGACTTGTTGCGCGCGGCCGAGTTGCCGGCAATGACGACATCGGCGCCCTCGCCGATCAGGTCCAGGCGGTTGGCCTCAGCGATGCGACCCTTGCGCCTCCGCTTCGACTTGTCGTGCGAGTCAATCTTTCCTGCGAGCAGGGCCGACATCTCCTTTTCTCTCTCCTTCTCGCGCGCTGCTTCTGGGCCCGTCAGGCGGGTTCGCAGGGAGAGGACACCCGACTGCATACCCACGGCCAGATGCCTGTCGTCGCCGTTTGCGCCCGAGGTAATGACCTTGACCGACAAGATGGGCGAAGGGTACTTGATGCCTGCCACCACGTTCCAACCCGTCGTCTCAAAGACCTTGACGTGGCCGTCCAGACCACCAGAGACAACTCGCTTGCCGCCCGAAGCGAGGGACAGGGAGGTCACCGTCTTCTGGTGGTTGGTGATGAGGTGCAGTGGCTTGGCGGCCACGAGGTCCAGGACGGATATCTGCGACTCGGCAGCGGCGAGGACGGTCGTGCCCGAAGGCAGAGGCAGGACGTCCTCGACCGGGTGTGCGTGCTTGAAGGTCATGACGGCCTTGCCCTGGACTCTGGGGTCCCAAAGCTTCACGGTCTGATCGTAACTGCCAGAGACGAGCATGTTGGACATGGTGCCTGGCATAAAGGCACCACTGCGAACATAGTCGGAGTGGCCCACGAAGGTCGACGTGCTGTCGTTGCTCGGCAGGTCCCACAGCCTCACGGTCTTGTCGTCGCTGGCGGACATGAGGGTCGTGAGGTCGGCCGGGGAGAACTGCGTCTTCCATGTCGGCTGCTTGTGGCCCGCCCACGTCTTGAGGATCGCGCGCGAGTGTATGTCGAAGACCTGGATCTTGCCCGTGTCGTCGCCGGCGACCATGATCTTGCCATCCCGTCGCACATCGCCGCTCCTCGCGATGTCCGAGAATCGCGTGATCGTCTTGACGAGCTTGCGCGTCCGTATCGAGTAGAGCTGGACTCGGGTGCCCGTGGTGACGGCGAAGAGGTCGTTGCTCACGGAGCTCAGGCTGTTGGCGCTCACGGCGGGGAAGGTGATGTGGGTGATGGGATACTGCGTCGGCGACGGGATGCGGAGCTGGTTCTTGAACGTCTTCCAGTAGCGGTGTTCCGCGGTCACGGGCGAAGGGCCCTGTGGCAGCTTCAGCTGCGGCAGCGGTGCTACTTCTGCGGCCATTGTGGTGGTTTTGCGACTGGCTTTGCGTTGGCCGTCTTATAAACTTGGGTGCGGTTTGAGCCTTCACTTTTTTTTTCCCACTTCCACTGCAGTCAAAATTTCCGCTGTAAACTTTCCAAACTTTTTTTTTATGGACGTCGGTCAATTGAGTATTTTCTACCGATATTCTAGCCAATCCGGGGTTAGCGTCAGGACCCTCCACCGATAAGCGTTCTGATAAACTGACCCGAGCCAGCTTGGGCCCTTGGCCGTGTCGGAGCGGATTAGGACGGTTTGGTTTGGTGGAGAACCCCAGATATTACAGCAACTCCAGGCCAAAGATGCCGAGGCATATGAATTGCTTACCGCATTCCCTTCTTGCATGAGGAGGAGTTATTCATTACATATTTGAATACCACGACCGTTTGCTGCTAGTATTTACGACTTCGTTTCTACATTCTGACATTTCTTGATTTTTGTCCACAGCAGGCGTATTCAACTATCCATCGTCCAATCATGTCTGCGTTACAGGGCTATTCCCATTTCAAGCACTTCAATGTGTCGTCGCCAAGCGAGTTCGTGGCGCACGTCGAGATCAACAGGCCCGAAAAGCTGAACGCTTTCTACGAGGCAATGTGGGTAGAGGTGGGACAGATATTCGAAAAGTTATCTTATGATCCCGAGATACGAGCCGTTGTCTTGACTGGCGCTGGAGACCGCGCCTTCACTGCTGGTTTGGACGTCCAAGCGGCCAGTGAAAGCTGGATCAACAAGCCGCCGCCAGTGGACGCCGCAAGGGTGGCGAACTCTTCACGAAGACACATACTCGAGTTCCAGGAATGGATTTCCAAGATCGAGAAATGCGAGAAGCGTAGGTTTCTATACTCAATGACAAGACAGGCACGGCTGCTGACCAGCATTTAGCAACAATCGCGGTGCTTCACGGCATCTCGCTCGGTCTCGCCATCGACATGTCATCTTGTTGCGATATCAGAATCTGCTCCAAGGACGTCAAGTTGGCTGTCAAGGAGGTTGATATTGGACTAGCTGCTGATATTGGCACCCTAAGCAGACTGCCAAAAATCGTTGGCAGTTTCTCTTGGGTCAAGGAACTTGCATTGTCTGCAAGAATCTTTGGTGCTGAAGAGGCTCTGGCCTTTGGTTTCGTTAGCCAGGTACACGAGAACAAGGCCAAGGCAGTCGATGCCGCCTTCAAGCTGGCTGGCCTCATTGCAACCAAGAGCCCCGTCGCAGTCCAAGGAACAAAGGAGTTGATCAACCACGCCAGGGACAACACCGTTGCAGACAGTGAGTATTTTCTTCAAATGCTACTTTCCATGTTTCGTCTGCTGATATCAAAGTAGGTCTCAAGTATACAGCTGTATGGAACTCCGCCATGCTTCAGGCAAAGGATGTGCAGGGCGCCTTACTCTCCGGACTAAAGAAAACGAAGCCGACATTTGAGAAGCTGTAGCTGGTGATCCCTTGGGATGGATGGTAGTTCGAAAGGGGGATGACAAAGTGTGGCACGTTTGCCATGAAGCATCGATTTTCCATGCCTTCTTCCTTGCGCTCGAAATGGCTGCGTTGCATGGAAATATGATAGTCTGTGCGGCTATGCTTCTCGAAGCGAGCTCTGAATCACGAAGAATTTGACGTGCAAGCCGTATGATGCAAAGTCTGGTATCCTGTATGCGTTGGAATTGATGCTGTTCGCCATAAAAATTAGATGCGGCCGCGATACGCCAAACGCCAAAATGTGAAGCGTTGTAGAAGAGTCAGCTGAAGTAGTTCGGGTTGATTCGAAAGCGGCTCATCGTCCCCTTCCTCCTTCCTTCACATCTCGATCGGAATCCGAATCCCTCTCGATCTCCTGTACCGTCTCCTTAAGACGCTGCGCCTCTGTCAGAAAACGTGGCAGAAGAAGTCGCGTGACACGTGACCTACATCGTCGAGCCTACGCTTAAGGTCTTGCACCTTGTTCTCGTTAATGAGAAGATGCGTGTCATCAAGATCGTGGAGAATATAATCGTTGTTCTCGCTGTCTATGTTCATGATGATTGATTTGATGGAAGGATCACACTCGACCAATACGCCTTTCCGTTCTTCAGCTTCGATTCGATTCGGGTGATTCATGCGGGACACGGGAACACTCACCCCTTCGCGCTTTAGGCATATTGAGGTCGGTCTTCTTGGTCTTGCAGGCGCGCAATAGATTCAAGGTATTAAATTGTCAATAGCCTCAATATCCAGGCCAGAAGCGGTGATTTTGGTGAAGCTGGGGTTGTTTTGCTTTCTCGACGGCGGGATCTGAGATATTGAAACGGAATGCTGATTGTCGCCCAAAAGATGCAAGGGGAAGAGATCGCTCTCAGACATATGCAATAAAGCGATCCCGAAGCTTGGCACGCCTTGTGGGGGTTTCGGGGGGTCTGGCTCAGTGAAATGCCCCATTGAGTGCCGTGTTTAGCATGCCGCACCGGTAGGTAAGGTACTTGGGTACCTAAACTTCATCACTTTGGCAGCGTCTGGTGCTCAGTAATCTCAACATGAGCTGGTAATATCGAGTGTCTTGGTTGCAGTTTGCCGCTGACATGGTTCGGGGTTGAGAAGCTCGCACGCCACTCCCGCAACTACAACCTTGAACTCTAGAGCTCTTTCCAAGGCATTTGGCACGCACCGAGTGGACTGCCCAGTGCCGGGTTGACCGGGTCGACCGGCATTCCACCTCCCAATCCCTACCAACCTACACCTGCATTTCTCCAAGCTGTTGAAGACAAACTCATTTTCCCATCTTCATCGTGGCCAAATCGTACATACTCGGCCCCTGGTCGTACCTCTCGGCCATCAATCTCTTTCCCATCTGTCCAGTGCCAAGCCGGCGGCAACAAGGTTTCGTGGTGATCGTCAATAATTGCACAGCTATACCGGATAGTATTATTACAAGCTTCCCGTCCCTGGTCCACATTTAGTCGTACCGGCCTACTCCATCCCACTGAATGCAAACGTCATCGTGGGATCACATCGCTGGTAAGATAACCAATTCCATGCCCAATATCTGACAGAACCGCTCTATATCCCTTGAATGCTACTGTGCAATGTATGTTCCATCCACTTCACCGAGCTTTCCCTTGACAGGAACCTGGTGAGCCTACATATAGGCGGGTTGCGCCTGATTGACGAGGTCCCTCGCCGGTGGTGCATTTGGTGCATTACGCAAGCTCCAACTTCCTGCAGCGGCTGCATATCTGTGATCAGTCGCAAAGCACGACCCAAACAAAATCCCCAACCACCCATCACGACCGCGGATTGTGTTGAATTCTTTTCTCTAACTATGCCGTAGCCTCTATCCCCTAGTATATTGCCGTTTTGATCCCTTCACTCCTTGAAAGCCACAGACGGGCTCGGGGGGATCCGGCGATTTCTTGCAGCTCTACACCTCTACGATTCAAGGGAAGATCAACTTGTTCTCGACAACCTATAATGTCCTATGCCGGGCCCGGAGACAACTCCAACATGGACAACGACTCGGGCGATGGCCTCGATGTGGGAGCGAGCCCTTTCGCCTGGATACTCGTACCTATTTGTATCCTCGTCGTCGCTGCAATTATCATCACCGTATTCCGTTATAGGAGGCGGAATAAGCAAAGAGGTTCTCGTGGCATGAATGCCCTGCAGCGAGACCTGGAGGCTATGGGTCCGGACCGGGTACGACATCATCACACGACAGCCACGACCGGAGGACGCTGGCAGTGGACAGGAGATGGTCCAAGAAACGGCAGAAGGGTCGGCATAGGTATTGGTAGCAGGGAAGAAGGGCTAAACGAATTGGGAGAAGCACCGCCGGCGTATTCGCCGCCACAGAAGAATCCGAACGATGTAGAACTGCACGACTTTGTTCCGTCACCTACAACACCCCACGAGGGACACGCGAGCCCTCTTCCTCAGCCGCTTCCTACCTATGGCGAAGCGCATCATGGCCACAATGCGCCTAGTCGACCTGCTGATATGCTTGACGGGGCACCACCTTCCGCGCCTGCCCCTGCGGTCTTACCAGCTCGCTAGAAGTCGTTGACTGGACGAGAGACCACCTACTACACTGGTTTATGACCCTAGTCGGAGCTGCTGTGAGACGAATAAGGCAAAACAACATGGTCTTCGGAACCGTATGCTGCAATCGTTCTGCTACCGACGATGGGGGCCTCCGGTTCAGGGTCAAAGACTACCTCTATCATCTATGTCTGTCCTAGTTAAGAGGAGATCCTGTCGGAAACTGTTTGCGCCGAGCGAAACGGTTGGACTGGAGCCTGAAGGAATACGACAACAACACGAAGCGAGTCGAAACACCTGCGCCATAATTGTATTTTGACTGTAATGATTCACGAGTGTACGATACCGGGAAACAGACGCCCCTGCCAAATGGAGATTGGTAGGATCACACCCAGCGACGTTCACAAAGATCGCGTACAGGTCAAATTCAAGGTCTACTTTCGCTGCTGGTGGATCCAACCAAGGTTCCATGAAGAGTTGCTTGAATCGCAAGACCAACAATGTACAATATTCAATATTCTGGACTGAAATCAATATCCACTACATCATTGATCAAATGAGGTGATATCGGCCTTGGCCTTGTTGAGGCAATTGCTATTTTGGGTGTATTGGTAGCTGGTAAATATGTACAGAGAAATTCGAAGACCATGCCATCTGTGTCATATGGCACACACAAGTCCTTCGGCAAGTCAAGCCCGTATACTATAATGCAACGGCGCTTACAAGGCGTCAATATCAGCAACGTGATCAGTGACGAGACAAGTCCAATCCGAGGTATTTGTGAAGATAGTGTTGCCGTCGTCAGAAGTCTGTCCCCAGCTGAGAGTAACACCTAGTTGCCAGAAGAGATCTGCGGCGATGCCCTCGGTCGCCAGCGCGGTCGCCTGCCATGGTGCTTCAATAGCACAGTGGTTGGTGGGTGCACCATCTACGGCTTGTTAGCTCTGATCACTGAACGAGGTGGATGTTGTTGTGTTGTGCTACTTACACTCTTCAAACAGACATGGCTTTCCAGCCGCTGCGCAGGCGGCGCCGTGGGTCGTGATCCAGTCATTGCCCCAGTCGTAGTCCTCACCCCAGGAGTTGGGGTACAGATGGAACGTCGCAAAGTCCAAGGTCGTGATGTTCAAGAGGGCCACGAAGTCGGTTCCCTCGCCGTACGTGTACGGGTACGAGCCATCGCCGGGGAGGCCGAAGCCCTCGATGCCGGTGGTCACGAGGTGGTTCGGGTCGAGGCTCTTGATGTACTCGGAGGTGGTCTTGGCCCAGTTGTAGATGACGCTGGTGTCGCAGCCGTTGCAGCGGGGCTCGTTGCCCAGCTCCCAGGCGAGGATGGCGGGCGAGTCGACGAAGCGGGAGACGACGGCCTTGATGTAGGCCTGGTACTGGGCCTGGGAGGCGCTGTCGGTGTACCACGACGTCTTGCTGCCGCCGAACGCGTTGACGTAGGCCTGGATGCCGCCGTAGTCGTCCCACTCGTTGACGAAGGGGATGACCAGCTTGATGCCGCGGGCCTCGGCCGCCGAGACGATGTAGTCGAGGCGCTCGAGGCCGTCGGCGCCCGTGTTGATGGTCGACCCGCTCGCCGCGAGGTACTGGAAGTAGACGGTGCCCGAGGCCGGGACGGTGTTGACGTCGTTGAAGCCCCAGATGCGCAGGATCTTGAGGTCGTTGGCGACCAGGTCGTCGAGCGTCGAGTCGACGTCGTCGTTGCTGGTCAGGAACGAGATCCAGTAGCTGTTGGTGCCCGGGTAGTACTTGGTGACGCCGTCCAGGTTGAAGAAGAGGCCGTCCGTCTTGGCAAACGACCCCGTGGCCGTGGACGCCGCGCTCGTCGTCGTCCTGGTGGCGCTGGTGGCAGTGGTGGTCGTCGCCCGGGTGGTTGTCGTGGCGGCGGTCGTGGTTGAAGACGTGGCCGCAGTGGTCGTCGTGGACCTCACAGTAGAGGTGGCGGTTGTGGCGGCCGTTCCTGTTCGTGGTCAGCATACATGTCCTGTTATTTTCCTTTCTGGAAAAATGGAAGCTCACCAGGGACGCATTGCGAGTAGTAGTCGTTTTGAACTTGGCACACTGCTCCGGAGACGCAGGTCGTTGCGCCAGTCCAGCCGACGCCACCACATTGTCCATAGAGACTCTGCTGGGCTGAGGCAGCCGCGGCCAGAGACAAGAGACCTGCCAAGTACTTCATCTTGCGATCGATCTGTATCCAGGATATCTAGCAACTCGTGGGGCCAATTCACAAGTCCAAGACCTCGTACCAGGTGCGACTACTTATACTCTGCCATGGCCAGGGGTGTAGTTCGGTTATAGACTTGAGCCGCATACTCGGCGCCGACTTGTTAGCGATATTGTTTAGTTTGGCGCGTATGAAGTAAGTCGTTTATTACTCCAATTCATGGAAGATGGTGAGTGATGTATGTGCTTCTTGGCGGTAGCTTGTATAATTCCATCAATCGGCTACCTTGCCCCTCCCCATACGGGATAGGGAGTGGAGAGCGCGCCCCTGGCATTCCCTGGGAGTGGTGGGCTGTCAATGGGGAGGGATTCTCCGCACCCTCACTGCAACGAGACGGACGGGCTGACGGGCGCGATGAATTTTGGTGTGCTATGTAATGTATTAGGCAATGATCCTAGGCGTCGTTGTGCCTGTCGAACGATGCAAAGCGCCGTGGTTGAGCCTGAAGACTTGAAGGGCAACGACAATTGACGTTGGGTTCCAGGTGCCGCAACACGCTAGCGAATGTATAAATCATTAATATCAAACTCATCTAATCAAACCCCTGTGCAATTGCTCAGGCCCACGATCCCCCTTGCTCCTATATCAGAATGACTTCTGTTTGGGGTTTTCTTTTCTTTTGGTGGCGATGGCATGACTCTGGTTTGCAATTTTGGGATCACTTCGGCAGCATCGGGAACAATACTTCTCTGGAAGGGCAGACAGAGAAATACGAACTCTTGGCCTTTTCTCTCTTTTTTCTCGATCATGCTGAACCTGATTGTATGCAACGGACATGCATCTGCTTCTGGCAGCCAATCATGCCGGCGCGATGGACTCCGAAACGCTCTTTTCGGGCAAGTTTCAATTTACATGCCAAGACTGGGGTGGCTCGCCAAAAAAGACGGAACATGGAATTGTGTGTGACCACTGACATCGCGGATGATGCTGATGCCTATCCGTTCGAGAACAATTCCGACGTCGCTTAAGTCATCCCGCAAACGTGTCGTTCGTGTCTTTGATGCAACGCTCCGGAAAAGCGCTTGCATGAACCGAAGCCTCAGTCGCGTCTGCGGTGCTAGGCGAGGGCTGTCTAAAGGTGGCGTTGATCACACCATTGAGTATGGCTTGGCTGCATTTATATTGTACTGATCGACAGGGACGAACTTAACTACATCACAATAAAAAGCGAATGCCACTTTGAAAGTGATACTTATACCCGCCTGCGAATGATGTCGAATGCAACAAGTCCTCTGAAGAACTCTGGTGTGGGTCAACACTCGAAGGAGTAAGACTTTTTTTTCTCTATATGTTATTTTGGCAACGTGTTTGATGTAGCTTAAATTCAACTGCCAATCAAATTTTGGGGAATTATGCAACCATTGACTCGGTATTTATGCTTTTCCTTCTGCTCAAGTGTTTTTGACTATACGGCTAACCTCTTGCCCATGCTGGGAAGGTGTTCTACGTGGTGAGCAGACTGCTAGCCTCTGATATATGTGTATCATAATAGAAGAATTATTGAGCAGAGATACTGTCGGTGTACCATGTTCTTGTATCATCAGTCGTTTTGTCCTTGATGGCAATTCCGACGAGACTGGCGCAAATTATCAACATAACCAAAGACCAATAGTTGAGATATAGCCGTAAATAATACAGAGTCGATAATTTACCTCAACATCATAAGATATGTTATTGTATATCCTACTGTCGAGTCAAGTACAAAGGGAAATTATGATATAATCTATTTCCCAGGTAGAGGCAACAGCAGGAAGAGAAAGGTTGAAGTCAGCTCTTGATTGTAACAGGATGTCCAGTGAACAGTCAGCACAATTCTGTCCAAACATATAAAAGATACTCCCAATACAACTACTAGGCTCAAACATTTAACCAGTATTTATCGGATATTAGCAGAAGAAGGGACGGACAGATATCCGACGAAGCTAACAGCGATATATATACAGCTTGGATAGTGGTAAAAATTCCAGACATGAAGATGCTCCCGTGGCTAGACTACATAGACAATGCTGCCATGTTCCAGGTTGGTTTCCACAAATAGGCCACAGCATAGAAGTATAGCCCTGGTTATTTGGAATCTATCGCCCAGATGAGACATGACAATGTAGACAAGGGAGTCATCTGGAAGGGTGCTAAGCTCGTACAAAAAATCACATGCCTTCACGTATCAGCAAGATCTTCTTAACATATAGCGAAAGACTGGTAATCATATATATCGATAGCAGAACTTATGGCCAGAGGCAAGCATGAATGGTTGTCCGTCTTTTGGCCATATCTTCTACATTACAATGACACAGAAAGTATGAACAGTCTGTGCCTGCCTGACACAAGAAAAGCGAGCTCAGAAGCCAAGCTTGAAACTTGGAATCAGGCCGCGTTTGTCACAACGACATGTCCTGGCTCGCGACTTCCCTTGAGTTACGATAGGGTACCTAAGTAGTTTCAAAAAGCCACTGGCGTTCCTCCTCTGAGGAATTCTGAGCTCGATCGCCCAATTAGTATTCAAGCTCTGCTGCAAGCTGCCAGCTCCATCCAGGCTCCCAGGCATCTCGAAAAGTGGTCGCCCACCACCAGCCTCTGTTGACTGGGCGATTTCGACCCGAAACAGATTTCTTTTTGTGTGTGAAGCCCCCGTTTTCCAGGCAGATTGGAGCCAGGCAACGACAGGCTAAAAAGCAGGTATTTATTTGTCCGCAGGTTTCGTGCCTGCCTTGTCTCCTCCTTCCCACAACACAACCCCCAACTCCACTTTGGCAGTGCAGCATCCCGCTTCTCTGCCCAGCTGGTTTTGTCTTTCCATCCTTTCTCATCACCAGTCTTCTAATTCTGAAGACTTCAACTTTCCTGGTTCATCAACTTTGCAGGTTGACTACCAGTCCAACGACTCCCATTCCAGCTGACCTGTTCAAGCCAAGCTTCCCAACGTAAGTGAGGTCACTCTGCCCCCATCCTCACCCTTCTCCTGCCATCGCATCTCTCTCCCTCTGGACACCTTCCTTTTCTTGCGCCGCTCCCTCACCACGAAAGCCAAGCACTTCCATCACATTCATCATCCCATCTGGGAGCTCTGCCGTTTGCAAAGAGCCAGGATCACTTGTTTTCGTCCCTTTTCTTTCCATCTCACCGCATTCCCTTCTAGACCACTCGAGCCCAATTGCGAGATTCCAACTTGGAGCGCGCTGTCCCGCTCGTCCCCTTCCACACTTTGGTCTAGGTTTCTGTGTCCTTCCGTTGAGGTCTCACTCCGTTTGTAATCCACCTACCGCACAATTCCATTGTTGTGTCATTACCCCTCCTCGCACGGAACAAATTTGTCTGCTCGTCTCAAAATTGTCAGACAATCTTGACAAGCTAACTCAACTGCCAACAGACAACATCGCAATCATGTCTTGGGAGCAGACCAACAACGACCAGTGGGGTGGTGGTGGCCACTCTGGCAACGACCAGTGGGGTGGCGGTGACTCTGGCGATTTCGGAGCCACTGACAACTTCAATGACAACGCTGGATTCGGTGACGCCGGCGGCTACACTGGCGGCGATGCCAGACTTGCTGATGACGGAGATCGCCCTCGTGGCGGCGCCTGCTACAACTGTGGCGAGGAGGGGTAAGCCATCATTTGCTACACATTTGATTCACTATGCTAACTGGTGAAAAGTCACAACAAGGTCGACTGCCCCAAGCCCCGTGTCTTGCGTTGCCGTCATTGCAACGAGGAGGGACATTCCATTCGCGATTGCCCCGATCCCAACTGCCCTCCCCAGGAGGAGCGCGAGTTCACTGGAGAGTGTCGCTCCTGTGGCAAGGAGGGACATCGTGCCGCCGACTGCCCTGACCGTCCTCCCATGATGTGCAAGAACTGTGGCCAGGAAGGTATGTGAACGAAAATCCCCTCTCCAATCTTGGTTCCAGTTTCGCACGACTAACATGTTGGGTTCTACCAGGTCACCTCATGAACGACTGCGAGAGCGCTCGTGTCATTGATCGATCCCACGTCCGAGATGTCACCGGCGAGGAGGCCTGGGCAAAGATCACCGAGGGTGTTGAGGAACGTGACATGGACGATGTCAAGGAGGGTATTCAGGAGTACGTCAAGGCTACTCCCGAGCTCACCTACGTCGACCTTGAGCAGGGCTTCCGCCAGCAGGACCTATCCATCTACATCATCGCCGTCGAGAAGCCTCAGCTTCTTGGTTCCTTGACCAACATGGATCTGCAGGGCAACCTTGACAAGAAGTACACGGTCACATACCGCTTTGACGACAAGCCCGCCCGCGAGCGTGAGCGTCAGTTCTTCCCCAAGGATGCTGCTGAGAACCTGGAGCGCCTCAAGGACGCAGGTGAGCCTGTCAATAGTGGCAAGTCCAAGTGCAACAACTGCGAGGAGTACGGTCACATTTCCAAGAACTGTCCCTCGGACAGAATCGAGAGAGATCAGCTTGTAGTCCGTTGCTTCCACTGTGGTGAGGAGGGCCATCGTGTCCGAGATTGTAAGTGTGCTGGTGCCAGAGATCTCACGTCGATTGCATCTAGCTAATTGTAAAAGGCCCTCAACCCCGTGTCGACAAGTTCGCCTGCAAGAACTGCCAGCAGCCTGGCCACAAGGCCTCGGAGTGTAAGTTGTTCGATGAAAGCCTGACTTGTATGAGATCACTGCTGACTGTCTACCAGGCCCTGAGCCTCCCAACCCCGCCAACGTCGATTGCCGCAAGTGTGGCGAGAGTAAGTCGCATTCCAAGAATTCAATTAAATGTTGTACTGACACAATTGACAGAGGGCCACTTCTCCCGTGACTGCCCCCAGGGTGGCGGCGGCGGTGGTGCTTGCCACAACTGCGGTCAGGAGGGCCATCGCGCCAGAGACTGCACCGAGGAGAAGAAGATCATCTGCCGCAATTGCGATGAGGAGGGCCACACTGTTCGAGAGTGCCCCAAGCCTCGAGATTGTAAGTACTTACCTTGTACTCATGTTTTTGAATAAGTTGTCCTGACCTGTCACAGATTCTCGTGTCAAGTGCCAGAACTGCGGCGAGATGGGTCACACCAAGGTTCGCTGCAAGCAGCCCGTCCCCACCGAGGACATTGACGGTGATGTTGGTATGACCTCTGGCGGCCACGATGGTTATGGCGGAGGCTTTGGCGGAGACCAGGCCAACAATGATTTTGGCGGCGGCCAGGTCGACAACAACTTTGGTGCTAACCAGGGCGGCTTCTCTACCGGTGGCGGTGGTGGAGATTGGTGAACTCTCCTTTCACGCTCTGGCTTGATTTGGAGGCTCACTTGCGTTGACCTCAGGAACGTTTGGTTTCTGGTATGACGACGCCACGCATCTGTCCGCATTCGTGGACCCAGGAAATGTTTGTAAATGATCGACCATGTCGCAGACTGCCAATTCTGTCAATGGTTCCGATTTCATCTCGAGGCCATGAAGACCCGTAAACAGCTTTGAGAAGATAGGAAAAGAACAGGAAATCAGTCTTTACTTATACGGATGTGACGTGCACTACGAAAACATTACTTTGATTGATATACGTCCATGTTCAATTGAGACGTGACACATGTACAGCCACAAAGAAGTCCAAGTGAGCCCCATTGGAAATTCACGGACTTGCCCCTGTTGCACACAATGTATTACTCGTTACCTCTACGCCGCCCAACCGACAGTATCTCATCTACCAGCACAGCTAACAGACAGAACCCAAGCGCATTGGCATGTCCATATCATCAGGTCTCGATGAGCACAAGGAAACACCGTCTCTCTGCCTCTTCAGCTTGCTTTACTTGGGCAAAGCGAGACTGACCCAAACATCGATAGGATCCCTCGAAAAGTAGTGTTTCCATTGATTTAGTCGGAGGAGGGACGCAAAGCCCCTCGTGTCACAGTTGGCAGTGGTTCGGGGTGAAAGAAATTCAGGAATGCTTCAACTCTACTCCGGCTGGTGAGACATGAAACCGCAATTTCGAATTAAAGGTGAATTCAAGCTTGGAGGATCTATAAGAATGTCCCACATAAAGTTGCGATGGCCAATCAAGATCCCGACAGGTTAAGCATAACGCAAATCCTTGAATACCTAAAAATAGAGAGCGCAGTCAGCCACTCAACAACTCCACTAATCTTCATCATGGTCATTTTGATCAGTGATCATGATATAAGTATGCAGATCACGACAGGGATTCGCGCCGCCATTCTTTGCAATCCACGTTATGTGCGGCACAGCATCGTCTCTTTAAGCCCTCATCATGTAGCATGCGTGAAATCTTCTGCCCAAGGGGCTGTCCTTTTGATTTTTATTATCAACTGCTTCAACATTTGTTGCGCAAGCCATGATTTGAGCTGTGCAAATGGCGAGCCGCAGGATTTTTGGAAATTGAGCAGCGCTGTTTGGTCGACGCGCGCCTTTCAACGCCGGTCTGTCCTCCTCGGCCAGTGTAACTCGGGTTGCAAAACAACAAGTAGCAAAACTCGGAAGCCGCGGTGGATTATTGGGCAGGCTCAACCAGCTTCCACAAGTCCACCACAGAAGCTGTCCAGGACGGTATTCTCTATCGAAGAAGTCTAGTACTCTTGACAAAACGAGGTGACCGACGTTATGGAGTTCATTCAAGTCGGCCGGCATCGAGGCCACAAGGTCACGGGATGGAAGCGCGCCGCACGCATCAATAGTATTGTGCTGGGCGCCATCACGCTGACGCTTCTCATATGTTTGGCTGTGTCGGCCAGCCAGTCGAATGGAGTGACCAAAGCTCTCTTGTTCTTCTCCGGGACCTGCGACGGAGGCAGCGCAGCACAGCTCAACGTCACGCTGCACTTGCTTCTGAATATATTATCCACGGCCATATTTGCGTCTTCCAACTTTTTCAGTACGACATGGTTCGCCTCTACTACAGTATTTAGAAATGTTCACTGACGCCAAGTTCTAAACAGTGCAGGTCTTGAACTCTCCTTCGAGGAGCGAAGTCGATCGCGTCCACTCACGGGGCTCATGGATGGGTATCGGAATCCCATCAGTGAGGAACGCCTTTCACGTTAGCAAATTCAAGACGGGCTGCTGGGTTATGCTGTTGCTCTCTTCCATACCGCTCCATCTTTTATTCAACTCCTTGGTCTTTCAAACGGATCAGCGTGACTCCGAGTACAGTATGGCCCTGGTGAGCGAGAGCTTCTTGGATGATGTGCCTTTCTACCTGCCTGGAGCGTCATTGACTCCGTCGAACTGGCTGTATTATGGGGACGAGCTCAGCATAAATCTGACGGAATACACCGATCATCAATCTACGATCTGGCAAACCACATCTACCATGGCGACCGATGGATCTCGATGGGACAACATCAGTGTCAATGAGTGTTACAATGAGTATTTCGCTGTAAGTCAACTTTCACGGACCCTGATCCTGGGCTGTCAGGCCCCGCCAAATATCAAGACTTTAAAGTTGCGCTTGATCGGGGTTTCCCTTTCGCAGTGCCGCAATAGTCCAAATATCTATCCTCTAATCACTTGGAAAGAGATACTGACCATAATGTTGTCAGTGCGAGGGCCTCAAAGCACACCGCAATATCATTGCTGTCGTGGATCAGAGAGACGGCTGGGTTCGTGATGACGTGTGGAATTTGTTCGAAAACCAAACCGAGTTGTGGGACCCTATAGTCCCCGGAAACGCGACAAACTCGCTTTGGTGGACCGGTCCCTGCACGGTACGTACGTCCAAAATACTCAAGAAGATTTGAAAGGGGTGCAAAGAGCCCCAGACTAAACGCCATGCTTGACGTCACGAAGAGACTTGCCCTTGGTTGCTGACATGATGAAACAGATGTCCGCGTGGTATTCTCCTGGTGCAAAAGGCATTGTATGTTGGGATTCGTGCTCCGAAGCCTGGGGCGACGACAGCGGGCGGTACCAGCCGGCTGCGAAGAAGACAAATGACAGCGCATGGACAATTCCCTTCTTCAAAGAACACAAGTTGGCATTCGTAAACAATACCGGGGGCCCCCAATTCAACTACATGACAGAGACTTGGGAGCCGAACAATTTCACAAACGGCATCACTCCAGGAGCCTCGGATTTGAAAGTAAACTATTGTATGGCGGAACACGTCGACCAGGTCTGTCATGTTGGAGTATCCAATGTTCTACTACTCGCAGTGACGATATGCGTGCTTGTAAAGACAATCACGGCCATCATCGTCACTGTTGTGCTCGCGCGCCGCGACCAAGCGCCGCTCGTCACTCTGGGAGATGCCATTGTCTCCTTTATTGAGCGCCCAGATCCTGCCACCGTAGGAATGTGTACGATAGCGCAGCGAGACATCCGCCAGCACTTGAGAGTCTCTCACAGGGCTCTCCTTGCCGGGCCAAGAAGTTGGACGGCGCGAGCATACCGGCGCTACAAAATCGTGCCAGTCTCGGTCTGGATATCGAGCTACGCCTTGTTTGCTATAGGCATTGGTGTCATCTCTTTCTTTATCGACTCGGTCCTGCAGAGTTTAGGTCAACCGTAAGTGTACTCCTTTTCCCAGCAAGCCGTGCTTCCACGGTATTCTAACATGTGTGCACAGGACAGGCAAAGTTTTGGAAAGCGACACGAATCCCTTTCTGAACCAGGTACCATGGACCTTCGCGTCAGCTGTGCTGACGGCCAACAGTCCCCAACTCTTGCTGTCGTTTTGCTACCTCGCTTACAACAATTTATTTACGCGGCTCCAAATGGCAAAAGAATGGGCGACCTATAGTCAAGCATATTATCCACTTCGGGTGACTGACCCCAAGTAAGTATCTTCCAGTCATGCAATACCTTGCCACGACATGGACGATTACTGACCCACGAACTTCTTACTAGGGGTGAACAATTCTCGACCTATAGATTGCAGCTTCCGTATAAGTACTCTATACCACTTATTGGCTGCAGTATACTATTGCACTGGATCCTGTCCAACACCATCTACGTGTTTGTCTCGGAGGGTGGTGAGTTCAACCGATTCATACGTAGATTCTCGTGGTACTGCCGCTAACTACCGATTGGCTCAGGATACTTCAACAACGGACATTTCCTCGATTCAACGGTTCCGGATGCCAGCCTGCCAGACAACACCGTAGTCACAGTCGGCTACTCGATCTGGGCTCTTATTGTCATGTTGGTCGTTTCGCTCACTCTGATATGTATCCCAATCGCCCTTTCTCTCAACAAGCTACCTCTGGGCTCCGTAAGCGTGGGCAGTAACTCCATGGCCATCAGCGCGGCCTGTCACGTCTCGGCCGCCTCCAACGTCGCCAGCAGAGGAGACATGAGATCCAGCGAGTCGATCAAATCGAGACGAAAGGGGTGGAAGTGGCTGCCGTCCAGGCTCGAGACGCCACCACCACCATACTCCCCCTTGAACAGCCCGCAGGGATGGAGGCGAGACTCGCTAGATCTCGGGGGCTACGATTCGCGAAGCCTCGAGATGCGCGACTTCAGCGGACGCACGTCGCGGGCGAGCCTCCTCGGCGCCGAAGACCCGCCCATGACCAAGGAGGATGTATATGAGCAGATCGCCCGCAGCAGAGTGCGATGGGGCGTCGTGAAGATGCCGCCGGAGTTTTATACCGAGTACGAGAACCAGGGGCGATCGTACGGTCACTTGAGCTTTGGCGTGGAGGAAGATGATGTAACGCCACCTGTTGTGAAGGATCAGTATGCTTGAGATGATTGAAGTTGTTGAGGAGCATGTAATGCGATCAATATATGTTTGACTACTTGTCCTCCTTGTCTGATCTGGCCCCTGGATGAGGCAAGAAGAAGATGAAAGAAATGTACGACTGTCCGTCATCTCTGCCAGTTAATACAGGAAATTCCTAGAGTGGCAACAACGTTTTGCGAATTGCGCAAAGAGTGACTCACGCTCCTGACCTGTCAGATTGTGTTGAAAGTTGCCGTGTGACCTGCGATGTAGTTGGGAAGGCGCATTGCCAAGGCATGTCGGCATTCGGAATAGAGCAGTAGGGAGGCACGAACTCCAAAGTGTATATCTACCTGACTCTCGCCTCACCAATCTAGAGGGGTCGCCCGCTAGTCATCAACACAACCTTGTGAACAGCGAATTGTCGCAGCCCACAAAGATCACCATGGTTTCTGAGTTACAGTTGAAGCTGGAAGCTGAACCAGCTTCATCGCAGCAGCCGATGCCGATCCATGAGAAAATACGCCATCATCGACAGCCAGAAGGTACAGGAGAGGCAATCATGACCGGACCTGAGAAGACGACCGCAGACCCCGAAAAATCTGCGCATGCGCAAAATGACACACGGGGCGATATTTCGGCGCAGACTGCGACGGGAATGGTGCCAGTCTCGTCAAAGGTCGCTGCTGAAAAATCCAACTCTCCGCCGGCCGACTTTGGCCAGGAAGACGACGAGTACCTCAACGGGTACAAGCTCTTTGCCGCTCTCTTCGGCATCATTTCCGTCTTCTTCATTATTCTTTTGGATTTCAGCATCATTTCTACGGTGTGTACGAGAATTTCGCGGAACGATGTGTCGCGCACGTCGTGGGTCTGCTGGCCAAATAGCTAACGACTTGATCTACTCGATCATCATATAGGTTATACCGTACATTACGAGTGATTTCCACAGATTGCAAGAGTAAGTAACATCTTAGCAAATTCTATCACAATTGTTCGTGCGAGTGCGACAGGCTTGAAGCAGTGCGAATGCAACGACTTCGCTAACGTAGGAATTCTACAGTGTCGGCTGGTACGGAAGTGCTTACATGCTGTCGAGGTAATCATTCAACACAATCACTCTGAAATACGAGGATCAAGACTGATCTGTTGCCGGTATCAGTGCCGCTTTGCAACCTCTTTCTGGAAAGCTCTACACGTACCTCAGCGCCAAGCACACATTCCTGGTCTATGTCGCCATCTTTGAAGTCGGTTCCTTGCTCTGCGCCGTTGCGACCTCATCCACGTTCTTTATTCTCGGACGGACCGTTGCTGGGATAGGAACCTCGGGCCTCGAAAACGGTGCCTTGACTTTGATTGCGGGAGCAGTATCGTTGCCCAAACGGCCTCGTAAGTCGCGAACGGCATAGTTCAATTCAACAACCGTCTCCTTCCCTGAGTCGAACGCTAAGAATCGGGTATCATACAGTGTATACCGGCATAGTATTCGCGAGTAAGTAGCATTGTAAAGTTGTACACAACATGAGCTGACAATGGAACTCAGTTGGTCAGTTAGGTATAGTCGTCGGGCCACTGATTGGTGGCGCCTTGACCCAATACGTGACCTGGCGATGGTGTAAGTGGTCAATTTTGTTCTATTACTTTGAAATATTCTCCTTGGCTGATGACTGAAGGTTTCTACATCAACCTCCCTGTTGGGGCCGCCTCTGTTCTGGTACTATTTTTCACGCATATCCCAGACGAGACACTCAAGCCACCCTTCTCTTTCGCCTTGCTCCAGGGCATCGTTCCAGACCTCGACCTTGCAGGTTGCGCGTTGTTCGCACCAGCTACCGTCATGTTACTACTTGCACTGCAGTGGGGATCAGATGAATACGGATGGAAATCGCCTACTGTCATCGGCTTGTTTGTCGGTGCAGGCGTGACCACGATTCTGTTCGTTGTATGGGAATGGCGGGCGGGGGAGAAAGCTCTCATACCTTTTCAGCTGGTGAGGAAACGAATTGTGTGGACAAGCACCATTCACAACTCATTCCTGTTCGTCACAAACTTTGTCGGGGCCACCTATGTCCCTATCTACTTTCAGGCTGTCAAGGGCGTTGGTCCTTCGCTCAGCGGTGTCTACACGCTTCCCTCTATCCTGACGCAGTTGCTGTCTATGGTTATATCAGGTGCCCTCGGTAAGTCGAGCCCACGTCTCGCCTAGACTTTGAACGGCACATGGAATCATTCATGATACATTGGAGCGCGAAGCAGAAGAATGACCTGACATTGCATATTAGTGACGAGGCTTGGCTACTACCTTCCGTTTGGCATTCTCGGAGGAGCGCTGACTGCAGTTGCATGCGGTTTGATATCAACCTGGGTTCCGGATACTCCAGCGGCAGCATGGATTGGGTATCAAATGTTGTTTGGACTTCGTGGCATGGGACTCCAGACCGTAAGTTCTCTCGTATTCGACGTTTGCTGTATCATAGTGCCAGCTGTGCCGTCTTTTACTGATTCGGGGAACAGGCTGTAATCTCTGTGCAGAATGCCGTTGTGCCAGCTGAGAATCCGGTCGCAATGGCATTCCTCACGTTTGTGCAGAACCTGATGGCTTCAATCTCCAATGTCGTGGGAAATGCCATCTTCACTCAGACGCTGACGCGGGAGATCTCCATCCTGGCTCCGTCGGCCAGCCCCGAGGAGGCACTCGCAGCAGGTGGAAGCGCGGAAGCCGTGAGGGCTTTGCTTCCACCTGGAAGTCCGGAGCTCGAGGGGCTGCTACTTGCATACTCAAAAAGCATCGGTGCCGTCTTTTACCTCTTGGTTGCGGTCTCCGTTGTGTGTTTCGCCGCTGGCTGGGGAATGGGCTGGGTTGACACACGAAAGAAGGCGCCAGAGGAAAACGGCGCCTAAGATATGACTGATACAAAGTAATGATGGGGTATTGCTCCATGGGAAGAGACGGCGCGCATCAGCTCATGGTTGCGAGTCTTTCATATTAGCATGGATATAGATGGGGATCTACGGGGCAAGAACCGTATACAGATTATAGCGTCGATTATACCTCGTAGACGCGCTACTAATAAGACATTCCATCATGCCATTATCTATATCCGCTTCACCTTGCGACAGCGGGTTGTGAATCTATCATGAAATGGGCCAGTTAAATATCGATTTGTTAGGAGTAAAAGTCTCCGTTGTCTGTGAGAGCATCAGCATTGTATGCATCAAAGTTCGATGACACCTGGTTCAAGATAATCTGGAGATCCGAACCCCCTCCGCACTCCTTGATTCCGCTTAAGCTATATTCCGCCCGGTTCCGAAAGTCGGGAGCTGAGGCCCCACGATCGCCCGCCCGAGGTTACTTACAGCTTGGAGGGGATTTCGTTATACTCATGCAAGATAAACCTTTCACCTGACTACAGCGACTTCGGCTCATGCCTCGTCATCACTCTTCACTCTTGTCACTTCCAACTGCCTTGACATCTAATCTGAGCCGCAACATTTACCGCGGACAAGGTCACATCCCACTTCGTCACTCTATCTTCTCCCGCCCCCTCGCCACCACACCAACAGCCAAGATGCGCGTCCCCTACACGGCCGACCCGCCCACGACGACGGACCCGGCGGAGCTGGAGATCGTGGACCGGATCCGGGCGCGGCGGGCGCCCCGGCCCCTGCAGCCGCTGGACCTGGCGCTGCTGCACTCGCCCGCCGTGGCCGACGGCTGGAACTCGTTCCTGGGCGCCGTGCGCACCCAGACCACGCTGTCCGACGCCGTGCGCGAGCTCGCCATCTCCCGCGTCGCCGTGTGCAACCGCGCCTGGTACGAGTGGGGCCACCACGCGCCGCTGGCGGTCAAGGGCGGCGTCAGCAAGGACGCCATGGAGCTGGTCAAGGCCGAGGATTTGGGGTCTGTCACGCCCGAGCAGAGGGCCGCCGCCGGCCTGGGCGATGCCAAGTGGGCCGTCCTGCGGATCACGGACGAGATGACGCGCAATGTTGCCGTCAAGGACGAGACGTTTGCCGAGGCCCGGAAGCATTTCAGTGAGCGCGAGGTTGTCGAGATCGTGGCGACTGTGAGCTGCTATAACTGCGTCAGTCGGTTCCTGGTCGCGCTTGATGGTGAGTCTTCTTATGATCCCCTTTTCATTGACTCGTTTTGCGAGGCTGGAGTACGAAGTGATGGACTACTTTACCATCCTGGCATGAGTTTCATGTGACTTAAGGAATAATGTACTAATACACTGATTCTAGTTGGCGAGAGGAATGCGACTGGGCCCGATGATGCGTTGCACTAGTTCAGCAGTATATATCATCTACGTAGAGTTGCTCTTCGAGATGTCATCTTGATGAACGAGATTGGTGCATATTTCGTCCCAAGAATATATCTAGGAATTACGTGCCAAGCTGCCTCGACAATTGAAATACATACGCACTCTGGACTTGAATCTTATGCCATATGATTATTCACAGTATTCACACAGAAGTTTCCCCGAATGATATCAACCACTTCAAGCTTCGAGTAAAATGCATTAAAAACGTTGAGAAGGTTCAACATAACCAGGCCACAAATCTTGACATTAACCCGGGTTAGAATCGAGGGGGGAAAATGTAAAAGAAACCATGCTATTTAATACATTAAAAAGGGTATTCAACGCTCAGATTTGGGCGGGCGGTAGGCGAAAATGCAACAAGAAACTGTGAGATGGAGGGGAAAAAACAAAGACCGCCAGAAATTTTTAATGCAACCCCAAAAAATCATTCGTATGTCATTGACACGTATTCCGTCGTAAAATCATTACATGCCCTCTCTCTCTCTCAGCATCCCTTCTCGGTCAACTCGTCGAGGTTGAAGGGCGGCGGGGCCACGTCGCCGTCCCGGAACGTCGAGCTCGGCGTCGGGCTGCCCAGGGGCGTCAGGAGCGGCGAGCGCATGGCGCTCTCGATCGAGGCGTGCCGCCGCTGCAGGAGCGGCGACCGCTGCAGCTCGGCGACGACGCCCATCCAGCCCATGCGCTGCGGCGGGGCCACCTTTTCGCTGTGCCCTATCGACGGGCCCCGGAGGCGGCGCAGCGACGGCTTCTTCTTCATGGTCTCGGTGGTCTTGAGGTTCTCGGACAGGCTGCGCGGGAGGGGCGGGGGCGGCGGGATGTTCCTGGCCGCCAGGCTCAGCTTCTCGGTCTCGGCCTTGGCGGCCTGCTTGTCGCGGTGGCTCAGGGAGGTGGCGATGATGCCCATGTAGACGGTCAGGAAGCGCATGCGCAGCAGGTCGAGGCGGCGGATGCGCTCCTCGAGCTCCTTGCGGTGGCCGGCCCAGAGGATGCGGGCGCTGGTGCGCAGCTCGGTGCTGTCGTGCTCGTCGACGAAGAGGCCGTTCAGGGCCTCGCGCAGGTCGTCGCCGCTCTTCTGGATCTCGCGGAGCAGGCGGCCGAGGCGGATCTTGTCCTCGAGGCGCTGCACGCGCGCCACGTCGCGGTCATAACTCTCGTTCTCGTAGACCGAGTCGTCGATGGTGTCGATAAAGGTCGCGATCTCGCGCGGCGCCGCAAAGTAGGCGCTCGAGTATCTCGCGGCGATCTGCGCGGCCACCACCAGAGTGAGACAAAGGGCGGTGACTATAACGATTAGGGTCCAGAAGAGGGGCGTCGGGGGATCCGCCGCCGATGCTGCCATTATTGAAAAAAAGGGTTTATGCTTCTGCCGCTGTCTCTTGTGCACTGTCCAGCATAAATCCGTGGGTCCTTGCGCTGGCTACTATTCATCGCCTAGAGGGCAAAATAGGTCGACGTTTTTTCTGGCGAGCCGTGGAAAGCCACGAAGGGAGGAAAAATTGGCTGCGTATAGATTTCGGGACCATGCGATTGTGTTGTACTACGGAGAAGGTTGTGGAATAAAAGGGTGGGAAAGGGCAACAAGGTGAACAAGGTGGATGACGTCCCCTCCAAGTCTCTTTGTAGTTAAAGATGGGACGCGGAGTTCGTACATACGGCCACGGCCCTGGAAGAGACGGAGGCTGGTTTGACAAACCTGCATGTAACTAATCAGTTGGTGTGCATGTGTGTGTGTGTGTCTGTTCGTGCGTGTTGCCCCCAACTTCCCAAGAAACCCAAGAACCCAAGAAACCCGAAGAACGAAAGAGGGCCCCCCTGGTAATAATATGTAACGACCATGATTCCCTCTCCTCCTATTTCACCGTACCGCGGCCCAAGAAACTTGTACATGTCAGATACCTTACCCGGGCTCCCCATCTCTGGCGGTCCAGAGCGGCCGTATCCGACAATCGCACCCGCAATAGGCTCATCATCGGTGCGTTGTAGGCCTAGTCGCGGAATGCCACTTTGTTCTATACGTGGCTAGAGATGCACCTTGGTGGAGGTTTCAGCCCATACAGTACAAGCAGCGGACGAACCCACCCGCTGTCAAGTGGAATCATGGCCTGTTGAAATATCCATATCTCAGGGGCTTTCTGGATCTCCCGGATCTCGTTGTGACCAATCTCCTTTTGCGAATGGAAAAAAAAAAACAAGCAGAGAAGAAGAAAAACTCTGCAGCTTGTCAAGTCAGTCAAGCAAGTTCTGGTCCTGCGTTGCCGTGGCGGGACAAGACAAAGACAAAGACGACATGAACATGTACCTACATAGTAACACTAATACATATTCCTTGCAGCGGACAAGGGCAAAAAGGTCAGTCACACGACCTGCGTGGCCTTTTACCTAGAACCAGAAATCGACCTCCGAAGAAGCCTATGCATGCAGCCAGGTCGGCGCCAAATCTGTCTATAACTAGTTAGTCATGAGCGGTGAGTTTTGTGCTTGCCGGGCTCTGGCCCCCAGGTATCCGTACGTACGGATGGGATGGTATGGAGTAAAATAGAAGGATTCTACAACCTTCGTTTTGCATGCGGGAACCAGGAGACGAAACTGGGGTAAAGCCTGAAATTTTATTTATTAAGATTATGACAAAGCAAAGATATCCAAACAGTCGTGTGACAAGAGTCGAGTTCTCTTCTCCGGCCTTGAATACTTTGTACCTCGTTGCTTTGGTCGGACCAGCAGTTCATTCAGTAAATCGAGCTGGCTGGAAGGGAGGCTGGAAAAGCAGGGGCCACCCCTACGTGCGGTGCTATACCTACTATACGGTAACGTCCGTAGAACTGTAACGTAAGCTAACCTCGGGGCTTAAAATGTGTATACTATTCGGTGCTAAATGGCGGGGCAATTCAAGCTCAGCCCAATGTTCAGCTTATCGATGAGGGGTCGATTAATTTTTGGGTTTGCGACTCATCGCAGGACGTCTCGTCGCCAGCACTACGTACTGTAGCGCTCCATCATTTTGTTGTATACACGGAATTCCAAAAGCCACCAAACGCAAATCAAGGGGAGGCAAGAAAGAGGACACAGCCACGACATCTCCGCAAATTCTCCAAAAGTTTCGAAAACGATAGAGTACTGAAACTGTCCTGGTCCTGCGGACGAACCACCAAGAGACCATGGCCGAGCCCATCCCAGCCCCGGTGCCGGACCCGTCGCCGCCCGAGCCCAGCATCCACGACTTCCCCCTGCCGCGGGCGCTGACCTACCCGGCGGCGACGGAGCCGCTCCTCGTGACCCAGGGCGCCGAGGGCCGCCTCTACCAGACGTCGCACCTGCTGCCCTCGGTCCCCTGCGCCCTCAAGCACCGGCCCTCCAAGCCGTACCGCCACCCGCTCCTCGACGCCCGCCTGACGCGCCACCGCATCCTCGCCGAGGCCCGCATCCTGCAAAAGTGCCGCCGCGAGGGCGTCGCCGTGCCCGCTTTATATCACGTCGACGAGGCCCAGGGCGTCCTGGCCATGGAGTGGGTGCCCGGCGCCCCGGTGCGCGTGCGCGTCAACGAGTGGCTGGCGCGGCGGCGGGAGGCGCGCGAGCGCGACGGCCTCGACGGCGCCGCCGAGGTCGGGGCCGACGAGACGCGCGTCGAGGAGCTCCTGGGCCTCCTGCGCAGCATGGGCGAGGCCGTCGGCAAGCTGCACCGGAGCGGCGTCGTGCACGGCGACCTGACGACGAGTAACATGATGCTGAGGCCGTGGGAGAGGGGCAAGGGCCCGAGCAACGGGCAACCGGCTGGCGCGGGCGAGGGCGACGACTCGGAGGCGGAGGCCCTGCGCGGGGAGATTGTCATCATCGACTTCGGTCTAGCGAGTCAGGGCACGGCGGACGAGGATCGCGCTGTGGACCTGTACGTTCTGGAGCGGGCGTTTGGAAGCACGCATCCCAAGGCCGAAGGCCTGTTCTCGGCTGTGCTGGACGGCTACAGAGGTACGTTCAAGGGAGCACCGGTCGTGCTGAAGAAGCTGGAGGACGTGAGGATGCGAGGGCGCAAGAGAAGCATGTTGGGATAGCATCCCATGGTCGACAGTGGAAAAGAAAAGCAAAACCCCCCAACACTATTGCCATCCAAGACTGGCCGCCAACGTTGCTGCTCAGAGGGTTGATATCGAGAGCATAGGAGGGGTACAGGAATGCGAAGTGACGTGTAATGATAATGCCAAATGTATATTCCGTAAAGTCATGCTAGTCTATCCCTGTGAGAGAATGATCTGTATATCGCCAATGCAAAAGTAACCACGTCATGCTGGGGGAGAACCGTCGAATTGGGGTGCAATGGGAACTCCCTTGCCATTATTTGCCAAGCAGCCGAGCGCCTGCAAAGTAACCCTTGTTTTCGATGACACCGCGGTCCTTGACGAATGCCGTATATTTCACCACCCACTGTGGCATGAGGTCGCCCTCGAGGCCGTCGCTAGAGTTCTCGTCCGCCAGAATGCCCGCGCCTTGTAGGCCTTGGCCGAGGAGCTCCCGCAGTGTCCCGCCTGGCAGTATATCGGTGCAATCGGTATGCGTCAAAAGCTCAATGTTTTCCTTCTTTGCCAGCTCTATCAGGGGCGGTGGTACGTTGCAGCAATTCCTAGTGTTGATTTGGTTGACAGCTGGTCGGACTTTTGCCTTTTGGATGAAGTGTGACAATTTCTCTGTGCCGAACTCGGCGAGACCGAGCCTCTGCACCTCGCCTTTCTCGTGGAGGGCCTCCAGGGCTGTCCAGGTCGCCGCCTCGTCCTTTTCGCTGCCCATTGTCGCGTTCAGCTTGTCCGCCTCCCACTCGCAGTCGCCTTCGAATGCGATGCCCGGGAAGGAGACAATGAGCAGGTCGACGTCCTTGACTCCCAGCTCTTTCTTTACTAGTTGCAGGGCCGCATCGATATATTGCGATCGCTCGGAGACGGGCGCGGTCGGCAGGAAAAATAGTTTCAGCGTAATCTCGTATACCTCCCTGTCCTCTTGCAAGCCGGCCAGTGACCAGTCGATGCGCGGAACGTACAGTGCATCGCCAACCCTTTCCGTCCAAACGTCGGTTGCGGTTTTGTCGCCATTGACATGTGACACAGCAGCGGTTCCGTTACTGGTGGCGTTGCCATTTGCGTCGCTCACAGCCGCGCCATAGTCCTGCTGGGCGGCCAGGAAACTGCTGCGCAGGGAGTTGGTGAATTCGAGGTTGGATCTGTACGCTCCTGGTTTCCGAATGATGGAGGGACCACCCGAGATGATGTTCCTGAGGTCGTCGCATAAGTATTAGTAAGGTGAACTCGGCAGCGCTTCGTCAAAAGGCAAAATGGCCAAGAAAAAAAGAGAAAAAAAAGCAGCAATGCGCCTGGCGTATCGTACCCGGTGGACAAGATTAATCTAGTCATTGTTTGGTGAGACTTTTTGCGACTATACAGACCGAGCCTTTCCAAGCAAGAAAAGATGATTCCCATTGCAAAGTCTCCAGGTTGGATGAGCACCGGGGAGAACCTAGAAAAGACGGGCACGAAAAATGATATAATCCTCTAAGGCCGGAGCGCGACCATTGGAGGGGTACCTCGAAAAATGTCTAGACGTCAAGTGGGGTTGCGACAAGGACGGCGCTGTCGGAGCATGTATCGAAGTAGAGAAGTTGTTTGTATGTACCACGAATATATCGATGGGCTGAGCACAAAGAGTCGGGAGACCTTAGTCAGGACCAAAGTAGAGTGCGATTCGTAACCGGGAAGCAGAAAAGTGCTCGATTTTGCGAAGCGGGGAGGAATCGATGCTTGAAAAGTCCCAAGGCTGATATGCTGATACGGTACGGTCGGATTACATTCGGTGTTTGTAAGCAACTGCGTGGAGTTGAGCTGGTTTGGACTAGGTAGACTTCTGGGCTGGTACAGATTACTAGCCGAGTTGCGGTAGTATCGTCAGTCATGATCTCTGCCGCCGTAGGCCGTACCGAGTATAAGAATCCACTGCTCGGCGCATCTCTGCTTGAACATGGAAGTTGGCTCTGTACGAATTTGTGCCCCCATCCAGCTTGTGGTGTTTTGCCGTCACCGAGAGCTGCCGCCGAGAGGGCTCTGATTGCATTGGTTACAAGACAGCATGACACCGACGGCCGGGAGTTGATGGCGCCATTGTGGAAGTCCCTGTGGTTTGTCACTACTTCCCCCGAGTCGTGGGGTGAACGTGTGATCGATGCAATGCACATCCCGCAGAGCAGCTTTCCGATGCGCGTTTGTTCTGCGCGTACAGCCGGAATTGGATATCCCATCCCGCGCATTGGACGACGTGCAGCATTCAAGCATGTGGGGGCTCCTGCTGGGCGTGGCGGGCGCACCACTGGGAGAGCTGGAAAGGCGGTTTGATCTGTCCTTCGGGGCTGGCGTTGATTTCTCACGAACTGTCAAGGGATCGATGGGCTTGGAGCGTATATGCATATGCACGTACTCACCTACAACAATGTTGGTAGTATCCCACCATACGCTGCTCGCTGCATTCGAGAGTCAAGTCAATGTCACACAGGTTTATATGACATACTGAAAGCATGCCCACGAGTGACATCAGACTGTTGCGCAATTGAGAGACGACACATCCAAATATTGCAAGGTCGACTTCTCAGTAACTGCAGAAACATCAAATGCAGTATGCTAAACTAAAGAACATGGCAACCTACCTGAATCACACATTTCAGAGACCTATGAAAATACCGTAAGTAATTTGCTTCCTGGGCAGGTACGGATGGATGGTAAGGTACTGTGTATGCACTGAGGTACGGAAGTTTAGCGCCGGTCCGGGGTCCTTTGACGTCCACTAAATTCCCCATTATGATACCCCGGAGCCTTACCTAACCACCTCCCTCATTTACGTCTGCCTCGTGGCCAACCGAGCTGTCTTCAAAATTGACAGACAACCAACTGCAACTATTCCATGCGCAATACCTACCTCATTTCAAGCTCTGGATCCACCGAACCGATTCCTCGACAGAACGCCTCCGCCCCTGATAGAAAAACCTTGAACCTCGCAACTCCCAAGAACCACCTACGTCTTTCCTCGTGGTGGGTGCGTGGGCAACAACATCATCATGGCCATCAAGTATGATCTTGTCACCTCCCATCTACGTACGATACGGGGGATCAGCCTGATGCTAAGATCATGACAGCTACCTCATCCTGCTCTCTAGACAGGGCAAGGTCCGCCTGGCCAAGTGGTTCTCGACCTTGTCCCCCAAGGACAAGGCCAAGATTGTCAAGGACGTCTCCCAGCTTGTCCTCGCCCGGCGAACGAGAATGTGCAACTTCCTGGAATACAAGGACACCAAGATCGTCTACCGCCGCTACGCCTCGCTCTTCTTCATCGCCGGCTGCGACTCGGACGACAACGAGCTCATCACCCTCGAGATCATCCACCGCTACGTCGAACAGATGGATAAGTACTATGGCAACGTTTGCGAGCTGGATATCATCTTCTCCTTCACCAAGGCCTACTACATTCTAGACGAACTCTTGCTGGCAGGAGAGCTGCAGGAGAGCAGCAAGAAGGCTGTGCTGCGGTGCATAGGACAACAGGACTCGCTCGAGGATATGGAGGTAAGCTGATGGCCGCGACCGTTTCTCCCAATGGTCGCCTCCTTTTCCTTTTTGCAGGCAATTGCCCGGGTTCCATACTCGCTAACACTTTTCTTCTCCTCTTCAGGTCGAGGACGAGGTCACGAAGATCATGTAACGAATTTCTTGTACATAAGACATCTAACTCATTGGGCGGCGGACGGCGTTGTCCTCACGACGGGCGTACAGGTCTCTACGACACGACTACTCTTGGTCACGATGGTTGCTAATAGACGATTGTTTTTCTCAATTCGACAGGAGTCCAAAGAATTCAAGGAGGCGTTGAAAGCAAACGGTCTCATCTGATCTGCAGAGCCCTCGCCTCGACGGCGCAGACGGATATCTGACGGCCAGGGGAAAATGACGAAGTGATTTCAAGGAAGCACAGACAAGGCGGGACCCGACGAGGAGGGCATACGACAAGGACATATGCGGCGTGGCGTCGTCGAGACTGGATACTTTTGTTGACTCTTGCATTGAGAGCTCTAGACGATGAACAACTCGTCTTGGATAGGGGCATCATAGCGGGGTAGTTTACTCAGCGACCATGGGGTCATTCCAACTAGTCTACGACGCGATGGCGATGATGCCGAAAGCTGCATCCGTTCGCCAGATGCGCGGAGAACCAAACACATGGTTGAATTGAGTCGCTGATCCAGATCAAAGTTCGCATCACTGAAGAACCCACACCCAAGCGACTTGTATGCGCGCGAGGACATACAACGTTCAAGGAAACTGGTGGATGCCCGCTCGTGGCATCTAGCCGTCGTCTCATTCGCTGTGCCTTGGCTCGGCCTGGATCCATGGCGTGCCTGCGATCGCGAGTGGAGGATCCCACCACCTACGGAAACGGCCTAGGTTAAGGAGAGACTCGCTCGCTTTGGGGCTTTGGCAGTACGGATGCAACCCCGCCAAACCTTGGGAGCGTGCAACTAGAGGGAACTGCGCTGACGGCTGGGTTCGGACACCTCCATCACGGGTGTCCTCGTATGACGGCCAACAGCTCACATCGTCAATGACGACGTGGTGGGTTTATGGTATCGACGGTCAGGTTTGGTACACTTTTATGACCCACTGACACTCAGCCCATCTAGCACATCCACACGCCTGCTGTCTCAAGTTGCAGCCAGGCTTCCGGAAGTAGTATTGTAAAGTTGTAAGCTCGCGCTCTTCGGCTGTCTCAAGATAGCTCTCGATTCCCAATGCTAGTGTCCGAATCTCTGGGAACCCAGTTTCCAGCTCCGTCAGACAACATCACCGGCGACCCGCCTGCTGATCACCAACTGGTCCCGTCCTCCCCTTCGTCCCGGATCCCCTTTGTTCATTGTTAACTACAGGCCTTCCGCCATTTGCGCCGACCGTCCAATCCTGCCAACAAACCCCCCTTTTCCGTACATCTTCTCTGGCTTCTTCTCTTCGATCGAGTATCATCGTCTGGCACGTTTGATCTCCCGAGCGCATTCAGGAGACACATCGAGCTTGGTTGTCGTCTTAGCCGAACAACTGCAGCTGGCCTACGAGCACTTACCAACAGATAAGGCAATAACACGTCTACCGCCAAACACTCTCACGTCTCCGGTCGCCGTTACATTCAACGGACCGAACTGCCACGAACTATTATACAACTGGCCGCCGGATTATATTACAAAGGGCTCTCCAGCGTGTGCGCGCGCATCGACATCCGACGTCATTGCAGTAGCCCCATATTCGCGTCTGCGAAACAACACAATTATTCAGCATGAAGGCATGTCGCCAACAACAAAGGTCTTGCTGTGTGTGTGCCTCACGCTGACAGGAGATGTAGTTCCTTCCCATACGTGACTTCGACACCGTAACGTCGGCGTTGAATTTCACGACGCCCGACCTACGCGTCAATGGCGGTTGCGATTTATACACCACGAAAGCCGCTGGATCGGACAGGAAACTATACAAGTCGATTGATCAGTCACTCGAGTCGAAACATGCCGCGCTCCTCAAGTTCGGAGCGTCACTCTCACCTCCACAACGCGAGCAGATGGCTGCTTCCTTGAACTTGTCGCGGTCGAGTCCGTTTGGCCCATTATCAGACATTCAAAGTCGCCGGACGTTTGCCTACCTTATCGCGACACTGAACGCGAGCCATCCCGATTACGACTTCTCTCATGTCTTGAGGCCTTCCGATTTCCGGCGCGAGCGCAACCTGCGGCGCGCGATAGCGGCCTTTGATAGCACGCTCAACAATGTGCGCCCGCCGTCGCTGTTGACGCCCGCCGTGAGCTCGTCATATCGTGCATACGGAAGTTCCCCGTCCAGTCTAGCTGCTGCCGGTGGTACGGCGATCAGCAGCCCCCCATGGGGCCCTCAAATGTGGGCCATGATAGATAAGGAGATGAAACTAAAGGACTGTGTCTGTTTCTCCTACCAACCCGCAACGGATCCCTTCGATGGAGAAGAGGCCGCCATCTGGAGGATGCACTACTTCTTCTTCAACAAGAGCCTGAAGCGCGTGGCATACATGTATGTCAGAGGCGTGCCGTCCATCATGCACTCATCACCCGCCCTGAAGCCAAACGGAGTGAGGCGAGGCAGCAGCTCCGTCCTTAGCCCATCTTTGGCGTCATCAGGTGGAGCCAACAAGCGCGCCAACTACTGGCTGGGCGATAGTATCGCAGACAGGGTCATTGAAAGCGACTGCGAAAACGACGAGGATGACACGGAAATGGAAATCTATGATCCCGACGAAGACATCGACTTTGATCCGCTCAACACAGCAAGCTCGAAAGAGAACAGCGAAGACGAATATCTCCAAAGCGAAAGCGAGGACGAGGACGAGGACGACGAGATGCGCCAGAGTCCTGTGCGCGGTGTCAGCGAAGACATTGCCTCACAAATGGAGCTCGAGTAGACACACGGATCACTCTTCATCCAGCTCCGGCCCCGCGCAGGCTCGCTCTGCATAATTTGCCTACAGCTTCCATCAACTGGAGCCACTGGGGGCCTTGTACGACTGTCTCGCGATCTTGATCGGTCGAGAGAGCAACTCAACGAGCAGAGGTCACTTCACATGATTTGTTGCCGACTTGATTTTCATCAACTTGCTTTGGTCGCTTATGATTTTATACTATTTCTTACGGTTTCCTCTACTTATGGCGTTTGATGGTCTGGTATTACTGCTCTGGCTAGGGAGAGCGTTAGTGAGAGGCGCTCTATACCCCCAGAATTGTTTCTCGTCTTTGCTTTTGGGTTTTCGGTCATATTTGTTTTTGTGTTTTTTTTTGGGGTCCAAACATGGTTCAGTCGGCATGATTAATGAGATTTCTAGTCGATTCGGAACGGCGGCGCAAAAGGTTGGTGGTGAGAGGGCTGACCTTTTTGGCGCATTGCGAGAGAGAGCATCATATTACATATCGGGAAAGCATCGGGATGGAGAATTCGGCCGGGATCCAGTCCCTGTACGTTGTTTTCGAGATATATCCATGACCCTTGATGCCTTGTTTTCCTTTTATGGGCAGATCGCACACGGGAGAAGTAGCTATTATAGCAGCTCAGATACGCACGCACATACTTAACATTGAGCTTATGGTAAATAAATACGAACAATCTCGACTAAGCATCGGTTTAAGGCAGACGCGTGATGTTGAGTATACTCGCTGCGTGGAAAGAGAACATTGATGAGGATGGGATTTCTCAAGAATTAATTATGCAATTTCCAACAGTGCTTTTGATACACAAGGGAATTATATTGGTTGGCTTTCTAAAAGTATGGAGGCCACTCAAAATAGATTGGTCAAGTGTTCTTCGTTTGACCTTGATCGTACATGCGCAATGTTCTATTGCCGAGAAATCTGGTATATCTCTTTCGACTCTGCGCCTCCTGGCGCCCAAATGCCGTATTACCTTGAGTAAAAATGCACACAAAACGCCATCGCTATGCTGATGTACCAAACCTAAATGCAAAACGGAAGAAGAGCACAATGCGCCTCTTGTATATGTTACAGCCTTTCCCCTCTCTTCATCTTCTAGCCACTCATTACAAAAACATCCGGCTGGCACTCAACTTCTGATAACTGCTGCGATATCTTCCTCCCTCGGCCGTTGGCTCGGCCAGAAGCGCCAATCCCGAGGCGCGGCTCGTGGCAGCCGAGTCCTTCCACTTGCCCCGGAGCGGACGGTCGCTCGCCTCCTCAAAGAAGTAATGGTTCGCACTCTCGGCATAGCCGACTCGCCAGGGCACAACCAACTCGCGAGCTTGAGGGCCGCCACCGCAGCTACCGTCGAGCTGCCGCGATGGGGGCGAGTTAACGGCGAGAGCAAACATGTTGCGCGGTTCCGTATAGTCGGTCACCATGCCGTAGACGAAGAGGAGGTACAGCAGGCATACTACATTGACGACAAAGACGAGGCCCAGCACTGGATAGAAGATGGCTTGCCAGTCCTCTGTATGCGCCGAAGCGTACTGCTGCATCTTTATGGTGGCATTGAACGCCTCGTAGACGCCCTTTGGCAACTCCTGTGATCCGTACGATGCATCCCAGTACTGTCTGAAAGAGGCGTCCTGCCCGCCGATGACGAGAGTCGACGATGACAGGACGGCCAAGGCTTCGGCAATGGATGGGAGGAGCGGCTCGAGTCGCGTCGTATTGAGGATCAGGTTCGTCAAGATCCGCGCGTTGGAGGCGTTGCTGTTGGTCGCTCCACCATTCAGATCCATGCTCAGGCGCCATTGGTCTGCCATGTTCTTCCAGTCTATAGAAGGATCCTCGGGCGTAGCCGGCTGGGATTTGGAGTAGGCGTTTTCGTCGTGAGGATCCTCGCAGTGTGCACGCATCTGGGCTCCCGTGATTCCAGAAATATTGAATTGCGTCGAGCACTTGGGCGACAACCAGGATTTGAGCTGGCATACGGTGTAGTCCTCCACGACGCCGGATTTTGCAAGAATATATATGGAATCGGAGTCGATGACTGTTGTGTTCGTGATCATGTTGTAAGAGATGGGGTACTATCAGAAATCAGTGGGCGGTCAAAGCAGAAAGTAGAAGAATTAGTAAAAGAATAGCCTACCATGGGAAAGACGGGGGGACGGCGCCCGTACTTCTCGCCCCAGAGGAAGACATCATCAGCGGCTGTCGAGTTGAGCCACTCGTCTTGGCTAGCGACTGGGACATCGTCCGTCCAGTCATCAACTCCCGTGACTTGAAATGGTATCTCTGTCCCCATGATTCTTGCATTGGGCCATGTCGTGTAAATCAGGGGTGCCAACTCTGTCTTGTTCATATTCGCGCATAGAACATTCACAGAGGGCGAGGCGACAGCGGCTCGAATCTGATACTCGCCAACTCCTGACAGATCACTGGGCTGAAGAATGCCATTTACAGGGTCAGTCGCAGCCTGGTATACTCCTGGATGAGGCATGGACATTGAGACATTATTGACGACTCTTTTGGCGCTGGCAAACTGCTTGGCCGGGTCGCTGAATTCGCCATCGACCCAAGTCGGGTAGAGGGTCGTGTTATCGTATAGAAGCGCAGTTCCTCCCGGCCTCGAATAGATATCCGTCGTAGATTCGAAATCACTCGAGTTGACAAGCTTTTGCCAAGTCCCCATGAACGACAAGAGGTTCCGGTACGACTGGCCTGAATAGTAGACGTCTAGACATGATGGTCCGGCGTTCCACTCATCCATCGTTGTGTTGATTGGTGTCGCACACGAATCCAAGACATAATAGGGGTTCGCGTAGGAAGCCTTCACCAGTCCGCGCATTTCCCGATCCTCCCAGTTGCCAAATATCAGCTTGGGAGTAACCATGGCGTCGGATGCAGTCGTGTAGAAGATGCCTCCGAGAGTGGCGATCAGTGTCAGAACACCAAGCACAGTTCCGCCAGTGTAAGGTATACTATCCCAATGTGTGAAAAGCGAACCGGGCTGAATAATCCAGTTGCGCATCGTCATCTCTGCGAGCGTAACTCCTTGGGAACCCTTGATAAATGCCCTGCGTGTCAACACCTGACCTACAAAGGCAACGAAGACGGTCACAAAGGATATTTCCGTCGTTTTGGCCAGCAGTGCTGTCACCAATGATGCGGTAGATGGGGCAACCACATGCTCGCCGTTGCTCGAGGAAATGCCCTTGCCGTATCTCGGCTGAATGATGGCGACGACGAACCAAAGTCCACTGAGAATTGTCGAATAGACAGAGAATATCATGAGTACTATGTAAAGCCAACTGCGCCGGCGAACGTGAACATCTCGCCGTGAATGGCAATCCAATGGAGCTTGGCCTGTTTCGACGAGGTTAGCAACAGTTGCTCTGTGTTTTGATACATTGAAAGTATCATTCGTACTGTATTTTAGAGAGAAGTTATCCGCATCTTCCCTGTTCCCTTGAGGTTCGTTCTCATTAATGGGATCTAAATAGTGCGAGGAACTTTGCGACCGGGTCGGGTTGTAGGATGTGTCCTGCTGGGTTGGCGCATCTCTGGTGGGTTCGAAACCCGATAATGATCTGGTGCCGCCACCATCTCTAGAAGAAATCGATGACGAAAGAGACCTTCTAAGCAGTTCCGTAAATCTGGATTTCCTCGAAGGCCTGCGCACTGCTGGCGCCACTGGTGTGGTTGGTGTGGTTCCGGCAATGCCTGAGTCGCCGCCGCCGCCGCCGGAGCTCTGAGCAGCTTCGGAATCCATGGGCGTCACGGGCGATACATCGTCGGCGCCATGGCTTGTTGCTGGGCGCGAATCCGGTGCCGTCTGTGGCGAGACTGGATCCATGGTGATGGACGGGCCTTTGGTGGTGTCTTGGGGAGGAGAGTTCAGCTCGTCCATGTGGACGTCTCCTTGGCTTTCGGCAGCTTCCATTCTCTGATAAACATATCGACCCGGAAAGACCGTCCCGAGAAGATTTGGCGGGGCGCCGTCTGCCTCATCATCATGCTGGGACCCAGCCATAGCTAATTCCAGAGTCCAGACCTCCTAGCCTTGGGTTGCCGAAAATGCTGGCGGGAAGAGCAGATCAGTCACCAAGTCAAAAAAGTGAGGGAGATCGAGAAGCGACGGCCATAGCACAGTATTAAAGATGCTTGGTGTGGTAGAGTATCCGGGCAGGGGGCCAGAGAGACGGATTCGGGCGTGATTGGTCCTGGCTGGCTGCGATTACGGTTAGCAAACCATCTGAGCCCTGGGTTGATCAGGCAAGGGGACCACAACGCAGGGACGAGCTGATTTGCAGGCAGGGTAGGGCTTGGGCTGTGACGAGAGGAAGGGAAGAAGAGGAAGAATTATTTGGGTGCTTACACTAAGGCTCTCGGGGCTCTTGCAACGACGAGCTCGACGATCTTAGCGTTGTCGCTGGCGCAGAACCCACTGCTGACTGGGAACGAGAATATGTGGGATCGTGAACCCGGCCCGGCTTATGTTTGTGTGTAAATTAGATTTTTTTGGCGACGGGATGCGGAAAAAGCATGAATCGTAACACTGGTCAAATGCTGTGATGTTGTTGGTTTATTTTTTTTTTATCTTTTGTTGGAGCTGCTGCTATTCAATTGCGTTTGCTTTCTTTCCGCTCTGACCCTAGTTCCGTTTTGTCTAAGACTTTTTTGTATCAGGTTCGTGTATAACAGGCAAGCGCTCCCGCAGCTTTCGTACCACCTGCCATATGTAAATCAGCGCGGGATGGGTGATTGCTCCTTCTTGTGCAGGTGTTCCACGGCAGAAGGTGGATCTTGCATTACATGTAAATGGCGGGAAGAAAAAGTCAATTCGAAAAAGGTCTTGCGTGGCATCATCTGTCAATATCGATCGCATGCCTGATCGATCCGTCTCTTGTCTGTGTTGTATCCGTAGCATTGAGGCTGTGAGTGGCGCAATCGCCATGCCTGCTATGCCAGCTTTCCCTTACGGTACTAATGTCCTGCTTGGTTGACCCAGCTTGCTCTAGCTTGGCGAATCCGCACGTGTCCACCAGCGCGATTCCTGTACTTCTAGCGGCCGTTAGGTGCAGAAATCCCAGCGGCATGGTGCTAACGCAGCCGTAGTCACCCATTCAGCCTCCTTAGCTGATGCTAATTTAAGAAGACCCAAATTTCCTGTTCGCTTTGGGAATCAGACTCGACAGAATAAGAACACAGGCTCAGCATTCCCACCGCACCGTTGGCCGGCTCGTGGTTCGAGCTCAGGTGATTCGGTCCCGCGCCTCTGTTTCTTTCGAGAAAGAAGCATCGGTCCCGATCGACAGCCACGTTGGTGATGTGATGCTGGGGATTACCTAACTTACACTAGGTAGGCTTGCCGGGAACGGAATACCGGGTGCCATTAATAGGGGAAGCACCTGCCACGATCACTATAAACAGTAATGATCGTTTGACAGATATGGAGCATCTCCATTCACCAGATTCCTACACTATTCCCTGAAAGTACATCCAGGTTCAAGGTTCCCTATCTCCCGTTCGCCGTTCCATCCCATCGCGAGGGCCATAACTCAAGTCTGGTTGCTTGCTATCATATCGCATCCTTAGAAATCGACAAGTATTTAGCTGTCGTTATCTCGCGTCTAGTTCTTGTGCCAAGCATACAATTTCCATTCAGGTGACTGGACCAGTAAGACTGCGCCGACCTAGTATCAATAATGCTGATGCCTATCACGTTGCATTATCGATGCTTACCACGCTATACGATGCTTTACGATAGCCAGTGTCATCTCTGCTCAGCCGTATTCGATAGTATAGGAGCTGACTTGACTGAGCGATGTGCAATTTTGATCTATTTCAAATAAAAGATGCGGCTTTACAATGGAGTTCAAGAGTTTTTCGAAGCTGTGGATATTCACTTCTTGGCTATGACTCGATATATACGTAGGTATGCGCAGCGCCAAGGATCCAAGACATGTCAAATCCTAGTAATTGCCCCATTGGCAATATACCCTGGTTGATTCGAAAGCTCGACTGCAAATGTCTTTCCATTGTCAAAAACCAGAAAGGTACCTAACCAGTTTAAATCATTCAATTTCTAGAAATCACTTCTTATATTGAGAAAAACAAAGTTTGAGATGTAATTGTAAATATTTACTAAGTAAGGAACGTAAGACTCATCAATCATCCACCACACTGGAACTGCTAGTATATACAATTGGCCCGCAAGCGGAACCTAACCAGTGCAGACGAGGGATGGTCAAGACCAAGTACTCTGTGAAAACCAAAACCCTCCACCCATCCCCCTGTTCTATGTCAACTGTCTCAACCCGGAGACTGCTTTTGTATATACAACCTCTTTCTCGACTCTTTGTCCCGCCGTCTCCTCTTTAGTTTTGCCAGGGGTGGGCAAAGCTATGTACAAATCCCATCACCCTTCCCTCCACACACTTCTGCACCGTTCGTATCTGCGAGTCGGCTAGTAAATAATTTACTGGCTGGTCTCGAGGCCGCGGGCGAATCGCTTCTTGGCCAGGTTGTACTCGATGGCGCGCTTCTTGGCGGCGGAGCTCTGGGTGAAGGCGACGGAGCCGCCAAAGGGGCCAGCCAGGGCCGAGTTCTGGAGGCGGGCGACGCAGACGTTCTCGGCGCCGCCGACGGAGCCCTGGCAGGTCATGCCGGCGGGCATCTGGATGGCGACGGGGAAGTCGGTCGTGGTGGCGCCCGAGAGGCCGCCGATGCCGATGCCGGGCACGTTCTGGGTGACCTCGGCGTCCTTGAAGGCCGAGGCGTCGGTGCCGCCCGAGGTGGCGTCGACGGCCGCCTTGAGCGGGCCGGCGCCGTCCTGGTTGACCTGGTGGAAGGTCATGGTCAGGGTGCCGTCGTCGGCGGTGGTGGGCATGCCGTCCGAGGCGGCGCCGGTGGCGGCCTTGACGCCCGTCTCCGAGGTGCCCTTGGGGGTCTTGGTGCCGCCGTTGGAGGCGCGGATGGCGAGCTTGGCGTAGCGGGCCTTGTTCTCGGCGTGGAGGGCGCGGGCGGCCTTGGTGGAGGAGCTGTTGCCGCCGGCGCCGTCCATGAACATGGCGACCATCTTGGCGGCGTCGACGGGACCGCCGCCGTTGGTGCGGCCCAGGGCGCTGGCCTTGGAGGTGCCGAGCTCCTTGTTGCGGATGATGGAGGTGTCGGCCTCGGAGCCGCAGCCGGGAGTAGGACAGTCACGAGGAGTGCCGTCGGCGACGGAGAGACCGGGCAGGTTGACACCGTTGGCGCCCTGGACCTCGGTGATGACACCGTGGGCGAGGACGTTGGTGGCAGCGAAAGCGGCAATGAGGATGGAGGTAGCGTACTTCATTTTGACGGATTAGAGGGTTTGTTGGTTGGAGACTAAAAGTCGAGAAATAATAGTACTTGAAAAAGTAGTAAAAGAGATTGAAATAGTAAAGACTGATTAACAAGGAGCACCAGGCTCTGTAGAAGTGAAGGAGATGAGTGAAGAGGGTTGTTGATTAGAGTGATTGATGCTTGATGATGGTAAAGAGAAATTCAAACTCTGATCCGGAATGATCAAGTCATCTTATATAGACAATTTGACTTGGCTTTTTGATTGACAGGTCTTGGAATCATCTTGGAAGACTTGGCAATAGTCGATGACATGCTCGGCGTCCCTCTCCCATAGACACTAGCGCCTTGGTTTGAAGCTATACCAGCAAATGTCTGAAAGACCACAGATGAGCCACAGCAAAGATCAGTCGAAGCAGTGATCCGACCTGCGACTAGGGTCGGTGTCGATCCGAGAGCCAGGGGTCCAGCTCCAGTATCCGCGCTCTGGCTGTCCGGCAGTCAGAATAGAGTTGAGGAATAGTTGCGATTGGCTAAAGGAGGGTTCAGCAGTCAGGTAGATCCGGAGCCTAATTGGCGGGTATACCCATGGGCCATGGGGGCGCGCAATGGAACAGAACGTTTCCATAGGTCCATGCCCTGTGCGGCAGCGGGAGATCTTAGCGGAGAAGAACGAGGATCTGTCCATCATGGATTGAAACCGTCATGATCGCTTCGAGGCATCGCGCCTGTCTGTCGGCTGGGCTATGCTGTTTCTCCCGAGTTTTGGCCCCGCGGCCATGTTTTGACACCATGATTCACGTTGCGTCCCAATGGGGAAATAGTCGCTTTCAGACTGGCCTTGATTGGTCTGCTGCCATCCAAGCTAGACTATACTCGGTCGGTTTTGAGAACTCCTGGATAAGCTGGGGGCATTTCGAGAAGCTCAAACGTGAAATGTCTGGGCACCAACTATCGGATTGTGGTGGCTCGGACCCTTTTGTTGGCGCACTGAGCCTCAACCACTCGCGATGATTACTGCTTGCTGCATTGAACAAACCTCACCTTCAGCTGGAATCATGACCGGACCGCCGGTAAGTTGCAACTGCGAGGGAGGAGGGAAAAACGCATTTTCCTTCTCCAGCCCCCTTTCTGCCCTGGATGCGCTGAAACGGCCCTCACCCCGATCGCTGTGAACGACCTCGCCGAATCATCAAGGTCCAAACGCAGCAAGAGCCCAATGGCAAAGTCGTTCTCACCTGAAAACCATACTCGGGAAACAAGTCACATTAGGCGCCTTGTCGTGGGAAAGCCGTGTATGTTCCGATTAGTGAAACAAGGAACTTTTATGGTGCAGTTGGATCTAGATCTGAACGCAGGCCTCCGGATCTTCTCGCCTCCCGTCTCCACGATTGAAGGCAATAGTCAGCCGTCCGTTCTCTCCCGGCCAAGCCAGATGGCAGCAGCGCCGAGAGAAACCGACAAAGCTTGGTGTCTTGGTAGTCGATCCCAGAGTCTTGTCGTCCTTACCTTCTGCCCTTCTTCGAACGATCTGCAGTCGATTGGCTGGTTCTATTATTCCCAGCAGACTTGTACTCTGCAACGGAAATTTTGCAGTCTAAAAGAATCATTGATGCATCCATAACAGTCTTTCTCCCACGCTGTCATCCAATACTACAAACACTCGAGTTAAGTCTTCGCCATACAGGCACAGCTATATCGGCTAAGCCATTTGGTGCATTGGGATTTGCGTTGTGCCCGAAAACTGTTTGATTCTTGCGTTGGTGAGTATATCATCGCCGCGGGGAAATTCTTGAATTCACCCATGGCTGTGAAAACACACTCGCGTCAGCCGTCTAGTACTTGGTCTGATCGGCAAGGCGCCAAATCTTACACAAGAGACTGGCTTTACCTATGGTACATATCGTCACGGGCACCGGAGAGGGCAAGAGAGAGCATGCGATTGGTCGTGGAGTCATCTGGTGTGTAGAATAAGACTTGACGGCCCGAAATTGTTGTGATGAGAATACGCAGCTCGCCTTCTTTCCGCTTCCGAACCTTCATTTTGGCGATATATACTAAATTCATATTTCGGATGATTTGTTGTTTTTAAGCGACTTTGGCCGTATGTAGTGTCCAGATTGATACGACATGACCACCAAGCCGATTTGTGCGACCCGGTCCGCATGGCCCAGGTGGTACCAGATCATGATGCTATTTTCGATTGCAGATGCAAACATGAAAATCGTAGCTGTCCATAATCCCGATATCCAGAGAGTTTGTGCATCCTCAAATTGGCACATCTGATTTTGAGGCTGATAAAGGACTGACGACTCACGATGCTAAGCGAGCTCGTGCTCACGATCCGCCCGTGGCCAATCAAGCCAAGGCGGCCCGTAAAGAAGGCACCCAGGCAAATGCACCGAAGCACCATGTTTGGTATTTTTGCGGATTGATGGACTTTCTTTTCGGTATCAATTGCAGGCCGCTCGGTCATGGCGGTGTGAGATCAATCACGGTCGGTCAGTCAATTCCGTCAATTCACCACTGGCTCACGTGGCCCCAGCAAGCGAATCGGTATGTACCGACTGTTCTCCCTTTTGCAGCTACAATTCACAAGAAACGACTGCGATAATACTATTTTGTTCCCGCATAAGCGAAATCGGGAACATGGTTGTTGTGCAAAGATTTCTAGACAGCTTACACCTGTGCTCGTTTAAAGCAATCTGACTATCTGCCAAGAAGAAAGCCAGCCACACAGAATGATGCAAGCCCTGGCGATCAGGAGAACAAGCACATTGAACTGCTCCGGAATCGAATGAATGAGCCCCAGGACCTTTGTGTCTGTCTGCTTCCAAGCCGGGGATCCCGGGCCTGTCGCTATGCCGGTTTGGGTATTCCTGCCTCGGCATGTTCTCCAAACCCCAGCTTTCTCCGCATTGTACTATCGTGAACTTGGATCCGCAACTGCGGGGATCGCGACGCTTCCATGTAGGCCCCGTCGTCTATACGGCCAATCACGCGTCGGGCAAAAGCCTATGCAGTCTTGGAGTCATGAGGGGAACGGCTTGGTATCAAGGAAGGGTCTATGAGGTCCTGCAGAGCAAGGTTCCCAAGGTCCCGGCTGCCTTTTCTTGCTTGGGTCGGGGATTCGGTGGGCAAGACCGAGCCACCAGATCTAATGATGCTGCCGATTATTCCATTTCTTCAACAATATATGCCCGGTGGGAATTTCTTCTCCTGTTTCCACCCAGAACCACCCTGTGACGTCGTTTGGTGATTGTCTTGGATGAAGAATATTGACCGAATCCACAGTAAGGACCACAATTGATCGACTTGCCGAAGCCGAAACACCACATAAGCTACATACCACAACAATCGGACGTGCAGCCTGGAATAAAAGGCCGAAGCGCAATTGAACCTTTCTTGGAACTCTTGTTCTGGACGTCAACATCTCAGCGCACTTCCTCCTAATTCCCTACACGCATCCGCCAAAGACGCCCGCAGTTCAATATGCCGGTTAACAGTCGATGGACCGCCGAGATCCCGGGCGGTTCTCTGCAGCAATGGACATTCGGATCGTCGTTTGATCCGTTGCCTGACACGCCCCAGTACATCGACCCCGAGCGTCCCGACACGCACTTCCTCACGCGGTCACAGTATCGACTGTGGTCCAAGAGGCTGGCCATTGGCCTCACCGAGGCCGGACTGCGACCTGGCGACAGGGTCCTGCTCTTCTCCGGAAACAAGCTCTTCACGCCCGTCGTATTCATGGGCGTGCTCATGGCGGGTGGCATTTTCACCGGCGCCAACCCGAGCTTTGTTGCCAGAGAGCTAGCATACCAGCTCAAGGACAGTGGTGCCTCCTTCCTTATCGCCGCCGACACGAGTATCGACATTGCCATCGAGGCTGCCGCCGAAGCTGGTCTGCCCAAGTCCAAGATCTACAGCTACGATGCCACGGCCTTGGACCCGACTCCGGCAAAGGCACCCTCGGGAGTGAACCATTGGACATCTTTGCTCGCCCCGACAAAGCAGGCTGAGAAGTGGGATTGGTAGTAAGTATACGAAGCAGGAAGCAGGCTTGTGTCTGGTTATGTTTTCATCCCAGTGTCCTTGAAAATGATGTCGTGACATGGCTTTGTTGATAGCATTGGCCCAGTGCACATGCCCTGACACCTTGAAACACCGTGGAGCAAGAAAGGCCTTTTGCTTCTTTTTCCTTTTCTTCTACGAGACTTGCTGACCAAGACTCTTGTATCCAGTGAACCTTCGGATCCCAAGACTACCACCTGCTGTCTCAACTACAGCTCGGGCACCACAGGCGTTCCCAAGGGTGTCGAGATCACCCACTACTCCTACATCGCCAACGGCGCAGGCGTAATGTACACCCAGAAGCTCAAGACTGACTACGAGGAATGGAAGCGTCGCGCCCGGCAGCTCTGCTTTCTACCCATGTATCACGCATTTGGACAGACCTACTTCATTACCATCTTCCCGCGGATGGGCACGCCCGTCTATATCATGCCATCCTTTGACTTTGTCAAGATGCTCGAGTACGTGCAGCGGTTCCGGATCTCTGGGCTGACTTGCGTCCCGCCCATCATCATCGGCCTGGTCAAGCATCCCCTCGTGAAGAACTACGACCTGAGCTCTATCGAGTCTCTGGGAAGCGGTGCAGCACCTCTCAGCATGGAGATAAGCGCCGAAGTTGAGAAGCGGTGGCCTTCGGGCGACGTCCTCGTCCACCAGGGCTGGGGTATGACCGAGGTGACTTGTACTTGCATCGGTTGGGACACCAACGCCAAGTTCCGGAGCATTGCTGTTGGCGAGATGATGCCCAACTGCAAGGGCAAGATCATGGCCCTGGACGGCTCCGGGGAGATCACGGCCGCCAACGAGTCGGGTGAGATCTGGGTTACGGGCCCGACCTTGATGAAGGGATACTGGAACAAGCCCGAGGCCACGGCTGGCACGATTCAGGTCGACGCCGACGGCACGCGGTGGCTCAAGACGGGCGATATCGCCTACATTGAAAAGTACGAGCCGGGAGGCCTTTGGCACATTATCGACCGTCTCAAGGAGCTCATCAAGGTTAAGGGCAACCAGGTTGCACCGGCTGAGCTCGAGGGCGTTCTGCTCGACCATAAGTCGGTCGTCGATGCCGCCGTCGTTGGCGTCACGATCAACGGCGAGGAGGTTCCGCGCGCTTATATCGTGCCTACTCCCGATACCAAGGTCTCGGAAAAGGAGATCGCTGCCTGGATGCAGAACAAGGTCATCAGATACAAGTGGCTTAAGGGCGGCGTTGTCTATGTGCCCGAGATTCCCAAGAACCCGGTAAGCATGAATATTTTGCTCTGACCACAAGTGAATTGAATAAATTGGCTAACTCTCGAAATCTAGTCTGGCAAGATTCTGCGAAAGGAACTGAGGGATCGTGCTGCCAAGGAAGTGGGCGACAGAAAGCCAGCAACATCCAAGCTCGCCTAGAGGGAACGAGTGTGTGGTGCTGAAATGATGTCGAGATGATGAATAATGACTAGATGAGCGCCATGCTCTACTCGAATGGAACATTCATAAGACTATAGATATACAAGCTTCGACTCAAACTTGCGGGTTTGCTGCGTTGTCTATTAAAGACAAGGTAGTTTGTTCATAAGCTTTTGGAATCATTCAATAAACACCTAAGATTTCCCGCCATTGCATGTTCCTAGGTACCTTAGTGCTTCTCACCATTGAATTCCCAAAACACAGAGCCTGCCTAACTGTGATGACCAACCAAATGTCATGACGACATGAGAGTAAAGCAATTGATCTTGCATATCCTTCAAGGAGCTCATGTCAAGTATAGTGATGTCTTCCCAGGACTGCTCGATAGCAGGCGAGCTCGTGACACCTAAATCCACTTGTCCGGCGTCTTGTGCGTTGCCGAAGAATAGTTCAGTTAATGCATTGTTCTTCCAGGCAAGCTCTGCGCCGGCAAGAGTTCCACTCTCGTCTATGAACGAGCCGATGATTCGTGGATTGACAGTCAAGTCTTGTTGTTGACCGCAGATCTTGCACATGGCAACACACTTATTGGAGCAGAGGGGAATACCACAACTGTTTTGTGTTAGTTCTGGTATACAGATGTATTTTTTGGTGCAGCAAATCATGAAGCTCACCATTCAGCACAACAAAACCTTCCTTTGCGCCAGAGAGTGATGATGTTCACCTCTAGAATCATCACGCGCATCTTCCCTACAAATTCTTGTTCGAAGTCTTTGCGGACTCGCTCGTCGGCTTCCGCGATGATGTAAATTTCCATGGAAGCGGATTTGCTGTTGACTTCCTCGGGATCCCAAGCGTCTTCAGGAACCCTCGTCACGATGCTATGTTTTCGGGACAATTCTGCGATTTTTGAGCGCATCCATCTGCTTTGTGGGGTGTCGGGGTCGACATAGATCATGGAGTGGTATCCAACACTCAATTCGGAGGCGTGCTGTTCTTGAATACCGCGTGCGGTACCAGCATGGCAAGTCGGCTGGGAGATCAGCAAGAGTGTCTTATTTGGGACGAACGACTTTGCAGAAGCGGCGTGGTCTCCCCACAGCTTCAAGACGGATGTAGTGGAATCATCGAATATGTCGATCTCGGCCAAGTCGACGGTCGTTTCTCGCCTTCTTCGCTGGAAAGTCGTCTGGGGACGGACGGAGCGAACGCAAACGAGTATCTCACCTTCGCCGACATCGAACCCACTCGAAAGGAAAGATTCCAAGCTCATTAAACCAGGGTGGCCATTTGCAGACTGGAGATGAAGCGAAGGTGGGATCCTGAATGCAGCATCCTGCTCAGAGCCGGGCGTGTCCTGGTGGAAATCGATGTGAGTGGCATTAGATCGAGCCGGGCAGATAGTGGTGCAGTAGTCAACATGTGATAGATAGCCGGGCTCCGATCCGGTGAAATCTGTGATATATGCTGTATATATTGTAACTCGATGGCCGAAAATCAAGTTCAGATTGCATGGTTTGGGATACAACATTCTGACCTGAGTATGCGTGAGCACGCACGACCTATGGGGACCTGAGGTAATACTCACAGCGATGACTCCAGTGTCGTCACTCAACAAGATCAGGTATTGTTCTTCTGTAGATGACTGCGGATTGTTCCACGTGCCCGGTTGTGTGAAGTTGACGATACGTCCCGTGACCTCATAGTGCCCCGGTCCGGTGTGGAGTCTAGAAATGGATTGTTTGCGATAGACTCTGTCGGGATTCCATGGTTGCGACAGCGGGCGAAGCGTGGAAGACACTTCCTGTCCTGTGAAACCATCGCCAGAAGTATATTGCCGATTCTGAGGGCTGTCGGAGGTCTCGGGTAGTTCGCCTCGATAAAATGACTGAATGGTTGGGAATGAAGGTACCATGACCTCTGGACTGGATAGGGTTGCAGTCTTTTTTGCTCGCATCATCCGATCTGGAAATGCTATATGGCCGGAATTGTCGTCGCCCATTCGGATGGACCGCGATTGCTTTCTAAAGATAATGATTGTTCAAAGATGCTCCGTTTGAAGAGACAATAGGATTCAATCACTTAGCTGAAGAATCAGAAAGAGGGTAATACCTTGGAAGATATTCTTTTGCCAGATTCTGAAGGAGCTTCTGGGAAAATTTTGCGAGGGCAAGCACTTGTAGGGAAGGCACCTTCCTCGATCGCCATTTTGCGTGCCTGCCAAATAGGATGGAAACACCAGTATAATGTGGCTACCTACCTAGGTACCTTGCCTAGCTTCATGTCAATGGCATCGAGCACCCACAACTTTCTTTTTAGATACGGGGAACGACTTTTGAGATAGAAAATGATCAAATGTACTATCCAAAAGAACACCATGGAATTGAACGGTTCGTTCTTCTGTGATTTCACTTCTCAAGCAAGAACATCGCACTCGTCACTCTCACCACACATTCCCATCTCTATCTTTGATCTCAACATCAACCACCAAGACCCCTTCCTGATTCCGCTTGGGCAGACCGGATCTAATATTCTTGAACCTTTGGGTGGTGCCAGTCAGGAACGCCAGTCTTTCGTCAAGAGCTACACGTATCTCAATCCGCTAGTTCTTATACTTCAACCTGCATTTCATCTTCGTTCCTCCAACACTTCCACCTCCAAACTCTTACAGTAATTCTCGATTCGACCAAGGACAAGATTGGCTGCAGCAAAGAGCAACATACTGCGTCAAAATACTTGGTTTCCTATTCCCGCACAATTTCGATCCTTCCCATTTTACTTCTACGCACCAACCACAACAATCGTAAGATCCGATATCAACTGAGGACTGCCTCGCAAGCACCTTTAAACAAATCTCAGTTGTCGTGACATTGCCACTGGTTCTGTGGACCTTCGTTCAGTCCAAGCTTTGTATCTCCAATCACCTCAACAATTTCCAGATCACATCCTCCAACAACCAGAATATCGAGGCACCTTCCTTCTTCAACCAGAAAGAAGCCAAGGCTTCAATCCCAAAATATCAACGCTATATCTCTTTATTTTCAACCAAGGCAATCACTGTTGTGTCTCTTCTCTTGGGGTGGGTGATGGTTGCTCCCAAGCATGGAGGACGACATTGAGCCAACAGCAATGGCAACTACTCCAGAGCGCGTCCCAGCGCCAGAGAATATGGCGTCGAATACTCATCGAGATCCCACGGCATCTGTCACTTCCACAGACATGGACATCTCCGAGGATCATGAGGACAAGGCCCCAGAATCTCCCAAGCGACTGGTCACCTTGCGATACAATGCCAAGTCAAAAAAAGAGAGAGCTGCGATTCGTAACGACGGCATGAAAATTGCCAAGGAAGACGGATCCTGCCATTCCAACACACAGACATCTGGTCAGGACACACGCGCATATTCAGACCCTGCTCAGAATAGTGACAGCATTCCAAAGTCCCCTTCTCAAGAGACAATAGTCCAGGAAACAGCTGCTACCGCCATGGACAAGAACACCGCCGACGATGAAATACCGGAAGGCCAACTCAGCAAGAAAGAACTCGCACCGAAAACCTTCTCCAAGAGAGCAGCTACAGAGGCACCACATAAAATCATCAATGATGGAAGGCAGCCCAAGAAGGCACGTACAGAGTCACCCGAAAGAATGAGAGCAGATCATGATACGGAGATGACAGGCTTGGATGCTCTAGGTGGACAACAACAAGTCTACGATCCTCATGCCGAGAATATCCACACCAAAGAGCAAATCGAGGAGCATACGAGTGAAGCCCAGAAGCAGGCCGAGAACGACAAGCCAAAGCGTCCTGATTCAGAGAATTGCACCAAGAAAGGCCCAAAAGAGGAGAGCATCAAGGAAGAGGCCGACACAGAAATGACCGAAGCAGATATTCAAGGTGTCCCGGAACATATCGATGAGCAACACGAGCTTGGAACATCCAAGAATGTGAACCACGTCAACCAGGCTCGAGTGGATGAGCCGATCCATGATGACTCCAATACAGCACGTGTGGAACTGGACGCGAACATCTGCCCAGAGAGCACCACCAAGCAACACGATCTTCATAGCGCCATCAATGAAGACGAACTCAAGGAGACACGAGTGGAGTCGCCCGTCAAGAATGATTCTGCCAACGGACACGTCAATGCAAATCAGGTGAACGCTACCAGCAACAGCGATCCGAAAGAGACAAGTGTGCAAGACGCCCAAAAGAACCTTTTTAATTTCACCGCAACCAAACGGTCGGAGCAGTTCAGCGGCTTCAGAGCTTCGGCAGCTCCAGGTTGCTCGAAGGATCAAATCAGACAGGACACCGATATGATCCAGGGCGGCCTCAAGAACTTTGGCTCGAAGGAACTCAAAGCAAAGAATGGCAAATGGGAACACCGGATGCTAGCCGTAGACTTATACAGCTATCAAGTCATAGGCGTCGGCAGTATGAAGAAACTCGAGGAGATCGGTAATGGCGGCCTGCTGGCAGACGAGATGGGATTAGGCAAGACAGCCCAGATCATTCTCTTAGTTGTCACGACGCCTGCTCCCGCGGATGAGAAACCGAAATCTTGCGCCAAGCCCAAGGAAATTTCTCGTCCTAGCGCAAACAAGCACAGCGATGGAGACGATGATGGGGATTTTTATCCTGACGACGACAGCGACGATAGCGAACCCGATGCTGATGATCTATACCCCAGATCAAACTGTACCCTGATCGTTGGGCCGCCTCGATCAAGCAAGCAGCTCCTGCATGAGTGCAAGCGCTTTGTCCTACGCAGCTGCAAGATGAGCATCAATGCCTACTCCAGGAAAATTGAACAGAAAATGGAAGCCGAGGATATCGACATCAATATCTTTGAAAAGAGTGATTTCCTGTATGTCAAACACACTCTGCCCTGTACTATACTGACATGATCATAGCATCACAACGTACGGCGAAGTCGCTGCAGCGTACAAAAGCTTGTTGGGTCTTCTTGGAAGGCACAATCTCGAGCTGAAAGGCGATTGGCAGAGACAACTGAGGCATGCAGGTGCAGGAGAAGAAATCCCCACGCTCTTCGCCATCAAGTTCTGGAGAGTCGTCTTGGACGAATCTCACCAGATCAGAAACCCGAAGACACAGCGTAAGAATCCAAAGAGTCAATTCCCAAGTCATCAGGAAGAACCGTTTCAGCTGACTTAGTCCCAGGATCACAAGCTTGTCATGCACTGCAGCGGGAGAAGGGTTGGTGCGTCTCTGGCACACCTTACATCAACTCACAATACGGTAAGAACTTCTTGAAATCGATCGACTCACAAGAGAGCTGCTGATATTTTTTTCCCCAGATTTCTACTCGCAGATGAAATTTGCGGGTGATGTATACTCCAGAGATCGTGAACACTTCAAAGCAGCATATTGCAGCTCTGAAGAGGTATATTTCCCCCCAAGATCTAGTGCGACAAAGCTGACAAGGCCAAAAGGGAGACGTCCTGTCAATGGAGAAGTTCAAGCATATCATGATCAGAAGGTAACTCGACACATATGTTTTCTCCAGAGTGCAGGGCCTTGCTGATTGTTGCTTAGGACCGCCCAGGACACACTTTATGGCCACCCCGTCATCCCGGAGATCGAGGCCAAGCGATTCGAGGTCAAGATCGAACTGACTGCTAGTGAAAAGGCTTTTATCCAGTGGGTTTCGGCTTTCGGCGATCAGGGTCATGGATGAATGTTGCTAATACCCGATGGCCAGGTTGGTGAAGAATATCTACGACAAGATTGCGGAGAAGGCCAAGGAGGAAGGGGAACAGCTGATGTGCTGGGCACTTCAATCACTCCTACGACAACGACAGGCCATCAGCTCTCCATTCATCCTAGAATCTTTCATGGTGAAGAACCACAGCAAAGCTGAGTTGGAGGAGATACAGTCAATGTATGATGCTCTGAAATTGGAGATCAATATGCTCCCAAACATCAACCGCGAATTGGGAAAAGCGAGAGCCGCTCCGAAAAGAAGCGACCAGCCATTGGTGAGCTCGGCCTCGCAAGCAGATGACGAGCTAGACATGGGCGACATGTTCGATGTCTCCATCAACGACAAGAAGCATCGATGCATCATCTGCAGAAATACATGCAAAGATATACAATCTCTAGAGGTAAGTGAGTTGTGATGGATGCCAGTAAATCAGTCGCTAATGGTTTACAGTGTGGTCACGTCTTCTGCAAGATTTGCATCGTGCCCTATCTGGTCTGGGATGGCGAAGATGTACCACATGCACGCTGCCCAACTTGCAAGAAACACTGTGCCGTGGTACAAAATCAGGAGAATGACAGCAATTCCAACGATCTCGATCAATCTGGTGGCAACCTCGACAAGCCGACCTCTGATGATGATAAAGAGGATGAAGACCAGGAAGAATACTGGGCATCTGCTGTCGAGGAGACGATGAAGTCAAAGTCAAAAGCCGCCAGATCAAAGAAGGCCAAGCAAGAAGGCGAAAAGCCCCCCGAAACACGACCAGGATACGACCACCGGGGATTCCATCCCAAGCTGGACGAGCACGAGACACGGTGGCTCCAGGAGGCCGACTTGATGAAGGATCAGGTTCTCCTGCGACGGGGTAAGATTGGACCCTGTGCTGATCTGTGTGAGACGATCAGCAAGCAAAATCCAGGCGATAAGATCATCGCCTTTACACAGTTCACGCAAGAAGCCGCGTTGGTCGGCCGCGTCCTACAGCACCTCGGCATCACATTCATCTACATCAATGGCCAGATGACCAGGAAGCAGACGGACGATGCCCTCAAGGAGATGGCAGAGAATCCCAAGATCAAGGTCATGGTGAGTTGATCATCGACCCCATACTCCAGAATTCAAAGTACTGACACATTTTCCCAGGTCACTGCACTGAAGTGTGGAGGAGAGTCCCTCAACTGCCAGTTCGCAAACCACGCCATCCTCATGGATCCGTACTGGAACATTGCCCTCGAGGAGCAGGCCATTGGGCGTGTCAAACGAATGGGCCAGAGGAAGACGGTATATGTATACCGCATAATCGCACAGGGTACTGCCGACGAAGTAGTCAGCAACATTCAAGAGAGGAAGAAGGACGAGGCGGAGAGGCTGATTGGCGATGTTCCGGCCCACTACTTTCAGCTTACCAAGGAGGATGTGGCGGCTGCCTTGCAATAGACATTGGGGGATGGATGCATGACTTCAAGGGATGGCAATGGATTTGAACGGGTCATGGGTGGTCACAAGCCTGATCGGCTGTATACGAATCATGGGTCAAGTAATGGTATCAGCTGGGTTCTCGATGCGTTGCGATTGTTCTATGGTACTGCTCTACTAATCCAATGGCCAGAGCTCCCGTACTTGAGATACCTAGCTAGTTCGTTAGTTCCTAACCCATTCGATTCCCCGTATAAGCCGATTCCTCGGCATGATGACTGTGACAAGACAGAGACGAGCTTCAATCACGCCTGGTGGTAGGAGGAAAGTCTTCGAATGGGGCCATACACGCACCAAGCGGTAGCATAGAATAACGGGGAGTAGAGCAATAACGGGGACCCACACGAGCACACCCCCGTCCTGTCCAAGTACAATGACTGGGAACTACACGAATCTTTTCGGCGGAGCTTCTACCGGGTTCGAAAACCAGGTCTTTGCAATCGACGACTTCATTCTTCCAGCCGGTGCAAGCCCATATTTTCACCCTCAGGTACGCCTCCGATTCTGCCGTTGCGGGTCCGGATTCCAACATCCATTCGCGGTTGCATTGCCTGCAAGTGAAGAGCCTGTCCCAGATGTCTTCTTTCGAATTCGAATAGAGCTTTATCTTCCCTAGCTTGCTGTTCCAGTAGCCCTTGCTTGCCACGTCTTTGGGCGCATCCTCGAGGCATCGCAGGTCGTGAAAGATTTCCAAGAGCGACTCATTCTTCCGAAACCAGATATCCACGTGTTGGCAAGGCCTCTCCGTGTGGACACCAAGATGTTGCGGGCCCGGGATCTCGCCCTCGAGCGTCTTGGTCATGCCGATGAACACGCCATCTGGGGACGTCTTGGCCATGTACCTGATACTGCTGAAGACACTCTTGGTGAAGACACCGACCGGAGGCTGAAACCCTTTTTTGCCTATAGTTGGTATTTCCGATTCTTCTTGATAGTTGAACCATTGGTCGCCAGGCCTCAACTCCACATCATATTCCTCGCGCTCGTTCTCCGTAGGCTCCCAGCTATTTGTCAACTGCTTGTACTTGTAGTTGTAGTACATCTTCAGCGGGTGGAAAGCGGGAGGGAAAGAGGCGCCCTCGATACCAAGATTACCGAGACTCGGCAATGGCACTTTCGACCCTGCGCACACGAGCCTTCGGGACCGCTCAAGTCCAGACTTTATCTGATTAATCGGAATTTCGGGGTCGTGGAGTTTCGAACAATAGGTACAGAATACCATTCTTGGACTCCGATTGTCGTTTATCACATTTCTCATCAAGTCTCGTTCCAGAGCCTCCAGAAAGTCGCGGAACGCCCTGAACTTGCGCGGCTTCCCATGGGGATCGAGATTGGAGCCCGATATGAGAACAGGTCCACCTCCGGTTATTTTTTTCGGCAGTGCCCTGTGCATGTCGACGAGGGTGTCGTAAAAGCTGTGGCATGTCAACGCGAGTGAGCTCCTCCCCACGCGGCCCAACTCGACGTACATCAGTCTTTGGAAGAAATGCGGCAAACGCATGCACACCTCAAGAAGCGTAGGCGGGATGCCTGGCTGGGGGCTGGCCATCTTCAATGATTTTCCTCGTTTGACTGATTTGTTACCGTTTATGTTGAGTATGTTGAGTGTTGGATAGCACCGAACAAGTGCTGTTGTTGCTGAATGGTTATTGGAAGTCCCGAGGGCTGGCCGAGTCTCGACTTTATATAGCTTGACTCTTGCCAACCACCTATTCTGAACATACATCATGTAGTTCTCGACTCAACCAATGATGCGTTAGCATTGATACAAAAATAGAGGAACTTACACACAATTCTTTGTGAGGCCTCGGCCGTCATGTGGACGTATCGCAGCCCACTCATAGGAACAGACAATGACCTTGTCGTAACTCAAAGACACAAGCATTTTCCTTTGTCCCTTGTAGTCTTTGCCTGAAATCTCTCTCCAAGGCCAGACCTGGGCCTACATTGTAGATCACTGAATAGCGGCCTGGATGCCCGGCATGAGGCGCGCAATAATGATGAAATCCCAGTCTATTGATGATGTACACAGGTCTTCGTCTACCGTCCTAAAATTCTTGGCTTGCTAGTTGAACAGTTTACTCCTCCTCGCCGAACTCGGCGCGGCCTTGCTTGGAGTTCAGGTAGTGGTTGCTGCTTGAAATTAGTAACCGAATGTTGGTGGGCAACTTGGGAGCTCATACCGGTGGGTAGCCCACTCCATGGCGTAGTAGAAACCAATGAAGGGAGGGGCGACGTAGAGGATCTGCTTGCTGATCCGTCTCCAGGTGTTGAAGATGGCGTCGTGGGCAGCACCGGCAACGGGGTTCTGTCGGTTGGCGCTGAGGCCGTAGGTGATGATACCCTTCTGCTTGAGGCCGCCTGATAAACCAATTCGTATTAGTCTTTGGCCGCATGTATTTCGATCATGTTTCGTCTTCGCGTGCTGCCGTGCAATTCCGTCCCGAGCCTGTTCCAATCCTATGCTCTTTCCAACGCAGACCGCCACGGTTTAGACGCCCCTACTCGAATCGATGTATGCTGTTTGGTGTACCGTAGGTTTGCCTTGCCGGGTCGTATGCTCGTTGTTCGTCCTCGCCGGGCACGCTCGGATAGATTCGATCTGAGAGTCTACTCACCAAAGTTACCCCAGCCACCAAGGTAGCTATGTTCATGTCAGTAAAGAGGTCGTGGATACATGACTCCAAGCGCGAGAACCAGCCAGACGAGACAATGCAAGCAAAAGCCGCAGCCGACTGGCCGACGTCACGTTGGACGGCAGGGGAACTCACTGGCCGTGTCTGCCGAGAGGGGTCTCGCCGCCTCCTCTGAGGATCTGAGTGGGCTGCATGATGAACAATTGACGTGTTGTGGGCTGTCAACTGAAGGGGTTGCAAATATCGAGATGGTATCGTGCAAAGGCAGGAAAGTCGGGCTTGGACTCGCCTCTGCTTTGCGACGTCGAAATTGGAGCGACCTGACTGGATGTTGCCGATGGACTTTCACGCTTAACCCGACTGGTCCTAGTCGCCCAAGCACAACTGAATGACCCGCCAAAATGTCGCGCCGAGCTTTCGGAAAAGAAGCTTGGACCATTAGACAGGAAAATGTACGGGTCAGTGAACATACGGTCATCCAGCAATAAGTGCAAGGTACCTAGAGAAGCAGAAGAAAGTCTGAATACCGAAGAGAGCTTCAGTTTTCCCGCCCACGCCAGCACCTGCAACTCCTCTCGCCACCTCAAGCCTCGCGCCGAGCTGCAAAATTGTCAGAAGGACTAATTGCGCCCGTCAAAATGGAGGCCCGACTTCTCAACACCGTCTCCAAGTACGCCTTCCCGGCCTTTGCCGGATATGCGCTATTCCAGTCCTCCATCTACGATGTTCGCGGTGGATCCAGAGCCGTCATCTTTGACAGATTATCCGGTGTGAAGGAGCAGGTCGTCAGCGAGGGTACACACTTCTTGGTCCCGTGGTTACAACGAGCCATCACCTTTGATGTCCGGACGAAGCCGCGCAACATTGCCACAACCACCGGCAGCAAGGATTTGCAGATGGTCAGCTTGACGCTCAGAGTCCTCCACAGACCCGACGTGCAGAGCCTGCCCAAGATCTACCAGGTATGTTATTACCAGTAAACCTATACCCTATTCCAGATCTAACTTTATTTGCAGAACCTCGGCACAGATTACGATGAGAGAGTCCTGCCCTCTATCGGTAACGAAGTCCTAAAGTCCATCGTTGCACAGTTCGATGCCGCCGAGCTCATCACACAGCGTGAGGCCGTCTCCAACAGAATCCGGACAGACCTGATGAAGAGGGCGTCCGAGTTCAACATTGCCCTCGAGGATGTCTCCATCACACACATGACTTTCGGCAAGGAGTTTACCAAGGCCGTCGAGCAGAAGCAGATCGCACAACAGGACGCCGAGCGCGCACGCTTCATCGTCGAGAAGGCAGAGCAGGAGAGACAGGCCAACGTCATCCGCGCCGAGGGTGAGGCCGAGAGTGCCGACACCATCAGCAGAGCTATTGCCAAGAACGGCGACGGCCTGATCCAGATCCGAAAGATCGAGGCCAGCAGAGAGATCGCACAGACTCTGGCAGGAAACCCCAACGTGGCCTACCTGCCCGGTGGAAAGCAGGGTGGTCAGTTCCTTCTGTCGGTAGGAAAGGCATGAGGGGTCGGTGTATCATAAGGCTGTGGACGGTATGACGAAAAACAAAGTAAAACATGTATAATACAGAGAGGAGCTCTCTGATCTCCACTTCGGATACGATATGATATCCATAATGTGACACTATTCAAGATGTTACGATGCAAGAAAGAGGAAAACTGTGTATAATCGGTGAGAGATTTCCTTGATCTGTAAATTTCCAAACGGCCTGTCATTTCATTTGAATACACCATTGATCGCAGTATTATTGAGTTGCCAAAAGACAACACCCAGCTGATCGAAAAACGACAAGAGTCACCTAGCTGATTTGCCGCAAATGATTTTTTTTTTATTAAGGCAATACATTTTATGATCTGGCGAATATTGGAAGCGATAGAAACAGGGGAAAAGCGAGGTAAATGATTTCGCATCATCTGAAAGAAGAAGAATGCAATACAAGCATGGTTGATCGGATCTCATGTTGCATGAAGCACGCCACATCCAAGGGACTTCGTTCTCATAACACAACGGAAGGACAATGGATCCATGTGAGAAACTTCAAGGTGAGGTTTATTCTCAGGAGTATTTGAAGCTTTCCGTTAGAATATGGAACGACCAAGAGCATAATATGTTCAACATGATTTCGAATAATAACAAACTGCAAGAGTCGTCAAGTATATGATTCGGAATGCTCGTACTGTCATTGGTGAGCAGCGGACAGAGCCCCATTATTATGGGTCGGCTAAACCCCGGCTAGCGTGACCTCAGCGATCCCGAACCTCAATCAAGCTTCAACCTCGACATTCATAGCATTGCGATCGCCATTCAACCAATTGTGCCGTCAAATCTGCCACCATGGCGTCCAAAGCAGTAGCAAAGGCCGCCGGAGGCCTGATGAGCGTCAACCAGGTAATTTGAGCTCCCTACACCCGCCCTACCAGCTCGACTTCACGCAGGAGACCAAGCGCATCATGACGATGCCCCATATCTCTCTCGCGATCTCGAAACTTGGAAAGGACCTCCGCTGACGAAGACGTGCCTTGGCAGAAACAAACCCTCCAGTCCACAGGCATCTGGGAGCGCGTCCGCCGCGTGCTGGCCGTCGACCCGAACCGCAGCTCGGGCGTGCCTCTGAACCCGTACTACCGCAACCCGAACCCGGGCAGCAACGACCCGCTCGGCTACGACGACCCCGTGACGGTCCCGGCCGGCGACATCGCCGACAACCCGTACTGGAAGCGCGACTCGCGGCGCAACTACCCCAAGCTGTCCTTCGTCAACCAGGCCGACGCCGTCGCCCTGCTCGGCGTCGGCAGCGCCGCCAGCCCCAAGCAGGAGCTCATCGGCGAGGCCGGCGAGAAGGCCCTGGTGGCCGCCAAGAGCGAGGGCGCCGAGGGTGGCCTCGCCAAGTTCTTCGAGGCCAAGGGCCCGGCGTCTGCAAAGGATCTGCTGGTCAACGGCCTGCCGCCGCTGCCCAGCGGCCAGGCGCTGAAGCAGGACGGCAGCGGACTGTGGGAGGCGAAGCAGTACGAGTTGGTGGAGGAGCAAACATACCCCGACGAGGTGTAAGTGTCTGCTGTCTCTTTCGGAACGATACGAACGAAGACGTCGCATGCTAACAGGAGTGACAGGTACCCGTGCCGTGTGTTCAAATAGATAAACAATGCCAGGGGTTGGCTAGACGAGCGAGACACAGAAGAATCAATGGCTTGTACATAAGATAAGGGCGGTATAGATTTCTGCGACCCAGCAAGGCTCAGAGACAAACTGACATGACATTTCCTAAGTGATATATTTCTATTCTAACTTTCGCAGAGCCTGACTGAATTGGGTGCACATGTGCTGTATCGTTTCTCAACTATGCTCCATTGGCTAATTGACCAGAAAGCCATTGATGTCGAGTCTTCATTTGGTCGACGACGAGATGGGCATTTGAAAATGCGACGTGGCGTAATTCGGCTCCCTCATCGTGTCATACATTGCGTGGCGCGCTTGGCTGCCTTGCTCAATATGTGACGTGCCGGGCTGGAAGCGAATTCTCGAGTAGGGCCCCGGATAGGATCGCAAATATAGTTGGGGCGCAGCTGAGTCTGAACTCACGTTGCTCGTCGTCCTTAGCACTGGAAGCGAAGCGGCTCCGCGGGCGCAGGGTTGTGTTTTCGCTGTCAAGATCGCAGTTGCCTTCATATCTCGTTCCGGTTGGCACTCTCCTTTGAGCTGCCTTTCTCGACATCATCTCCCAGCATACGCTCGACAATCTTTAGTTTGCCCTGTGCGCGCTTCACCCGGTCATCAAAGTCGTTGACTGCTTCATCGTTGTTTTCAGTTGACAGAGTACCAGGCTCCACCAGCGCATGCAATGAGCTGACGTTCTTGGTCAGCCTGGCATTGCTGCTCAAAGGTGGTAGTCTCGGCGCCGATACACTCGAGTGCTCCGAGGAGACTGCCGAAGCACCATTCTCAGCTTGAGGCTGCACCGAGTCTTTCTTCTCGGGGGGGCTCCGTAGACTTGGGATGCGGTTGGCCCAGATGATTGCTTTGCCTTGCAGGCGTCCGGCTTCCATGAATTTTTCATAGCCAGTCTTCATGCCAACCGAGCGACCTTCGATCTTGCCGCCGCGGAAACCATCGTCATAACCCTGGCTATAGCCCTCTTCGTAGTATTGCTCCTCAAGATTGAGGACGTCGTCAAAAGGATCCACCGACATGTTGCGCTGATGCCGGATGTTGCGGCCTGTATCAACTCGTGTAATTTTTTTTCTGAAATGAAAATTCTTTGCAGAGTCAACCGATAAACCGGTCAACAGACTCCTGCCAATTTCGACTTGACAAAAATGGATATACTTTCGGCCGTATCGTCCTTGTTCTGTAGGTTATAGATGCAGAAAACCGGAGGCCGGCGCCCGACGTAACCAATTTGACGGGTCTGCCAAAAAGAGAGCGGAATGGAGGGGCAATCAACGTTGGGCGCTTTTGGGGCCTGCGAAAATCACCCCGCCATTCATTGCGCACAGTTCCGACTCAGGCGTTCCCCCGCCATACTGTATTATCCCAGGGTCCGAACTTTGTCTTGTACTGGCCTGATCCTTTACGCTGATTGTGACTCAGAAAATCGACGCCCTCTCACTTTATCTTTTTCTTCACGTCATTTACAGTGTCTCTTAGCCGTCGCCGTCTTCCTCAATACTTGTACGTCGTCAACTGAATTCTTGCAAGCTTTGAAGAATACTGCGCGGTCAAATTCCTTCCGCAATGGCGAGCCCCAATGTCATCCTGCCCGAAAAGGGCAAGAATAACATTCTCATCACATCGGCTCTTCCCTATGTCAACAATGTGCCTCACTTGGGCAACATCATTGGCAGTCTGCTCAGTGCCGATGTCTTCTCGCGATACAGCAAGCAGAGGAACCGACCGACCCTCTACATCTGCGGTACAGACGAATACGGTACCGCCACGGAGACCAAGGCCCTCGAGACCAAGCAGACTCCCCAGGAGCTTTGCGACGAGTTCCACGTCAAACACAAGGCCATCTACGACTGGTTTGAGATTGGCTTTGACTACTTTGGCCGCACCACCACCGAGAAGCAGACCGAGATCGTCCAGGACATCTTCCTGAAGCTTTACAAGAACGGCTACCTCGAGGAGCGCACCACCACCCAGCCCTTCTGCGAGCACCCCGACCACAATGCCTTCTTGGCCGACCGATTCGTCGAGGGAACCTGCCCCAAGTGCCAGTACGACGATGCCAGAGGTGACCAGTGCGACAAGTGCGGAAACCTGCTGGACCCCCTCGAGTTGATCAACCCCAAGTGCAAGGTTGACGGCACCGCGCCCGTGCCCAAAGACACCACCCACATCTTCCTGAAGCTCGACAAGCTGTCGCCCAAGGTCGAGGAGTGGTTTGAGAAGTCGAGCAAGGAGGGTTTGTGGTCATCCAACGGTATCAGCATCACAAAGTCTTGGTTGACTAGAGGTTTGGAGGGCCGGAGTATCACCAGAGATCTGAAATGGGGTGTGCCCGTGCCACTGAAGGGCTTCGAGAAGAAGGTTATTTACGTCTGGTTCGATGCTTGTATTGGTTACCCTTCCATCACTGCCAACTACACGTCCGAGTGGGAGCAATGGTGGCGCAACCCCGAGGACGTCAAGCTGTACCAGTTCATGGGCAAGGACAACACGCCCTTCCACACAGTCATCTTCCCGGCCTCTCAACTGGGAACTGGCGACAAGTGGACGCAGCTCAACACACTCTCCACCACCGAGTACCTCAACTACGAGACCGGAAAGTTCTCCAAGTCGAGAGGTGTTGGTGTCTTTGGAGACACTGCCCAGGAGATTGGCATTCCTCCCTCTGTCTGGCGATACTACCTTCTTGCCAGCCGACCGGAGACTGGCGACACCCAGTTCCTGTGGGCCGACTTTGTGGCGGCGAACAACAACGAGCTTCTCGCCAACTTTGGCAACTTCTGCAACCGCGTGATCAAGTTTGTCAACGCCAAGCTCGACGGTGTCATCCCCGAGTTCTCGGCTTCGTACAAGGATGATACCTTTGACTTCCCTGCCTGGATCGAAGAGGTCAACACTTCTCTGAAGGAGTACAACGACCTCATGGAGGGAGTCCACCTGCGTGCCGGCAGCAAGAAGTTGATGGAGATCAGCTCCAAGGGCAACAACCTGCTGCAATACCGTCTGGACAATGCGGCCCTCGCCGAGCACCCCGAGCGGACCAAGACGGTCATCGGTCTGGCCCTCAACCTGTGCAATCTCCTGGCTTCCATCGCATCTCCCTACATGCCAGCCACTTCCGAGGCCATCGTAAAGCAGCTCAACACCAAGCTTGCCTTTATCCCCGACACATTTGAGGCCGAGGCCTTGAAGCCGGGCCACAAGATTGGCAAGGCCGCATACCTGTTCACGCGGATCGACGACAAGAAGATTGCCGAGTGGAAGGAGAAGTACGGCGGTACTCAGGCATCCCGGGCTGCAGAGGACGCAGCAAAGAAGAAGAAGCAGGAGGACAAGGAGCGCAAGAAGGCCCGCAAGGCAGAGAAGAAGGCCGCCGAAGCCGCCGGATCGTCGGAACCCAAGATTGATGGCAACACCATCAAGAACCTGCCCATCCGTGAGAAGGTTCTCGACAAGGAGGGACCTCTGACTACGGAAGCCAGCACTGTGCCGGAGTCCACTGCGCCCAAAACCGAGTAAGCTTGTAGGACAATGGCAACCAGATTACAATGACGAAGAAAGCGGAATCTCACATTCGGGCGGCATGGCGTTGAAGGATTGACTAAAGTAGAAGAACATTTGAAATGATATGGATAAAATACAAGAGCGACGTTTTGTCGAGCATGAGCTATTAGAGGAACAGCGGCTGCGCAGGTGTATGGCAAAGGCCATTCATGTATGATTTTTCCTCCAAAATGTTCAGGAAATTTAACCAGTTTTGTATTCGGATTTCCGCGACATGCTGAGGTGATGCCATTTGATTACCAATACTAACTGTTCTGTGTTGTTATAGTTAAAAGTTTTGGTTACGCAGTCATTGCTGTGCTCCCGTCGTGTAAATATACAACTTCTGGTCACACCCTCCACAATACTCATCATCCATGATCACGAGAGCGACCAGGTATAGTCACCCCTGTGAAAGTCAATACTCGTAAGCTTCCCCCTTTTGAACTAATGTAGGCACGCATATGCAGCTCCCTTCCCCGCAAAACGTCACCTCGCACTACAAAAGGCAAAAGGGCATGATACTACATATCTAGTTAGTGCAAGCAAGTAATAAGCTTTAGGTTCTGACTTTCATATGCAGCAAGCTTGAGTCGGCAGGGAGACATTTTCCACGAAGCGGAGAAGACGAACAACGATGCGGCTTCACTGCCACTATATAATCGCTCAGTCTACTACTAATTTCATAACACACTGTCTCACTTACTACGTTCCACTTTGGATATAGTCTTAAATTTAAGTCCTTGTCCCAACTGATCGAGGCATATTTATAACTCACTCCAAGACTTGCCCATGCTCACGACAGACGTTTTTTTCTGGTTGAGTTCTGGCGGTCTTGATGGCTCGGCGCCAGCTTTTACACATGATTTCTTTAATAAGTCTGAGCCTGGTGCTCTTGCCTGGACTCGTAGACGCACAGAGGACAGGATATGATTTCGTGGATCCATTGATCGGAACTCGTAATGGAGGTGAGTAATAACCTATCGATTCTCTGAGGAAAGCCCATCACTAACACGATGCTCCAGGTCACGTATTCGCCGGCGCCACTCTACCCTTTGGTATGGTCGCAGATGTCACTCTCGATTTGTTCATGCTAGGGACTAATTCACTCTGGCTCAGGAATGGCAAAGGCCGTAGCCGACAGCACGGAGGATAACCAGGGTGGCTTTGCGTCCAACGGCAGCCCGATCTCCGGGTTTTCTCATATGCACGACTCCGGGACAGGAGGTGCCCAATCGCTGTCAGTCTCATTTCCATGATATACGCTGCAACTCCACGAGAGACTTTTAAATGGGCTGAAACCTTTTTTCGGTGCATACAGTGCCAATTTTCCCATATTCCCATACCCCGGATGCCGAGGCGACGACATCAACGGCTGCGTCTTCCCCAAGGCAAACCGATCCATCCTGCCCGTCGACGGCAGCGTCGCGGCGCGGCCGGGCTACTTCTCCATCGACCTCGAGTCCGGCATCCGGGGCGAGATCACCGCGACGAGCCACACGGCCCTGTACAAGTTCACCTTTTTCGGCAACGCCACGGGCAACGCGAGCATCGGCGACGACGCGCCGCTCAGCCCGGTATTCATCATCGACCTGACAGACCTCCCCGACACCCGGCAGAGCGGCTCGGCCGCCGTCGACGCCGGGTCCGGCCGGATGACGGGGACGGGCCGCTTCGAGCCGAGCTTCGGCCTGGGCCAGTACGACGCCTACTACTGCGCCGACTTCCGGGGCCCGGCCGCCATACGGGACACGGGCGTCTTTGTCAACAACCGCGCCGGCAGCGACCCCAAGAATATCTCCGTCGGCAAGGACAACAACGACCCGCCGCTGCCGGCCGGGACGTGGCTCTGGTTCGAGCCGGCCGAGGGGAGCGGACCCGTGGAAATTACGGCGCGCGTGGGTGTTTCTTTCATCAGCATCCAGCAGGCTTGCTCCAATGCCGAGACCGAGGCGCCGGACTTGGACTTTGACGCTGCGCTGGCGGCGGCCGAGCAGGCGTGGCGGGATAAGCTTTCGACGATCAGCGTCGACGACGCGGGTGTAGACGATGCCCTGCAGACTATCTTCTGGAGCGGCGTCTACCGCGCCATGCTGAGCCCGCAGGACTACACGGGCGAGAACCCATTGTGGCAGAGCGACGAGCCGTACTACGACTCGTACTACTGCATCTGGGACTCGTTCCGGAGCATCCACCCTTTTATAACTCTCGTCGACCCGGCGTCACAAACGCGCATGGTGCGGTCGCTGATCGACATCTACCGGCACGAGGGGTACCTGCCCGACTGCCGCATGTCACTCTGTAAAGGGTTCACGCAGGGCGGGTCCAATGCCGACGTGGTGCTGGTGGACGCGTTTCTCAAGAACATCAGCGAGGGCGTCGACTGGGACACCGGATACGAGGCGCTGGTCAAGGACGCGGAAGTCGAGCCGCCGGTCTGGGATCTGGAGGGTCGCGGTGGCCTGAGGAGTTGGAAGGCTCTAGGGTACATCCCAGCCGATGACTTTGATCCAGACGGAAACGGTCTATTCACGAGGAGCATAAGTCGGACGGTCGAGTACGCCTACGACGACTTCTGTATTGCCGAGATGGCGCAAGCTCTAGGCAAACAGGACGACTACGAGAAATATTTCGATCGGTCGGGCAATTGGATCAATCTCTACAACCCAAGCCAAACGTCCAGTATCAACGGCACCGATACGGGATTTACCGGCTTTCTGCAACCCAAGTATCTCAACCAGACGTTTGGTTACCAAGATCCCATCTTCTGCTCTCCGCTTCTAGACTTTGAATCCTGCTATCTGAATCCCAACGGACACGAGACATACGAAGGCAGCTCGTGGCTCTATACCTTCTTCGCGCCACACGACCACGCAAGACTAATCGCCACACTCGGCGGCCCTGACGAGTTTGTGCGGAGACTGGACTACCTCCACGAGAGCGGGCTGTTGTACATCGGCGACGAGCAGGCATTCCTGCCTGTCTATCAATATCACTACGCCGGACGTCCTGGAAAGTCAGCTGCTCGCATCCACAGCTATATCCCGTCGCAGTTCAACACGTCCACTGCTGGCATACCGGGTAACGACGACTCTGGGGCGATGGGTTCGTTTGCCGCGCTCTCGATGCTGGGCATCTTCCCGAACCCAGGACAAGATGTCTATTTCATCACTCCGCCATTCTTTCGCGAAGTGACTATCACAAATCAACAAACGGGCGCGGTAGCCACAATTCGCAACATCAATTTCGACGCTGGGTACGCTAACATTTATGTACAAAACGCGACTCTCGACGGAAAAACGTACACCAGAAACTGGCTGACACACAAGTTTTTCCTAAATGGAGGGACATTGGAACTTCTGCTCGGCCCAAAAGAAAATACAGCTTGGGGTGCCGGTGCCGATGCCATGCCTCCGAGCTATAACTAGATTTGACGAAAAAAAAAAAAAAAAAAAACACGAAGGTCAGGGGGGAGGTTTATACTTACAAGTCGACTTTGTTTGTTTGCTAGGCTTCCGCCTGGTTTGGTTTAGTAGGCATGAGCCCTAGTTGTTTGATCGGCATGAGCCTGGGTTGTTTGCTAAGCTTCCGCTTATGTGTGGTGTATTAATAGGGACGCCCGTGGTGGGCAATCCCTGGTGGTACGCCTGTGTGTTGTTATGATGCCAGCGACGGGATGTTGCTGACGGTGTGTTAGAGTATGCCGCCCACGGGATGTGGTCGACAGAATCGGGGTGACCCAATTGGATGACCCCGGGAATCGAACTGCTGACCTATTGAGCTTGTTAGCAAGTCTGTCAAGCTGCTGGCTTGACCTTCGTGTTTCTGTTGGAAGGTAGGACTTCAAATAACTATAAGTAGCAGGTGCACACTTGAAACCGCTGGGGCAACTACACACGCAGAATTACAAACGCTTCTGCCTCCCGTGACCATCTACGCACAAGGCAGGTGCAGGTATGCCAGGCAACCATACCTGTCCCAGGCAGAACAGAATATAATCAAGAATTCGGAACTAACTAAATACCTCCAAGCTATGACTACTGTGTTGTATCTGACGCAGATTCAATGAAGGGAGGCAAAAAAGGGAATACGAGAAACAACACAAAGGCTGGAGGAGATACCATATTTATAGTCCGAATCTGACATGCTAGACTTGATCCTTGCCAAGGCACAACGTTGTCTTATTTGTCTGTGTTCGTTTGCATGAACCCAAAATGGTCACTTGTTGTTGGCCTTCGCCCTGTGATACATATAAATTTGGCATCAGCCATTTATGCCGTTTGTCATTCGTTGGCTTAAGTCAGTGGTTGGTTGTTTTGAATCCGTGCAGCAGCGAGACGTTGCTGGGCGAAAACCGAACAACGCGAGGATTCCAACTGTGTCTATAACATCTAGGTAGCAAGTCCGTGAAGCTGCCAACTTGACCTCCATGTTCATTGGTCGAAAGTTGGACTTAAAGCAACTACAGGGCGTATACTTGCGATTGTCAGGAACTATCAATACAACCGTGCCTTACACACCAACACTGGCTCCAGACGAAATACGTACAATGGTTCCGCAACTAATAAATGAAACCTGATTTTGCTGGGTATGCATGACTTGCCTATCTAGTGGTATTATTCCGTACATTTTTATCCATTCCTGAACGCCATTGCATGCTACCTCTTCTCTTCACTCACCCAAGAACAGTGAGAGAAACTCATTTCTTACATCATGATGCTATCAGCTTGCTCAAGCCAGATGTTGGCAATGTCCTTGGTGAGTCCAAGCCTAATCTTCTTGAGAACATCCGCTGAAGTGCTTCCCGCCGCCACACTAGTCCGCCAGTCCCAAGAGCGCTTGATGGGGCCCTTGAGCACGCCGCTCTCCCTGATGGACTTGTGCAGTTGCGAGGCCACCATGGAGCTGCCCGTCATGACGAAGCTACCGCCGATAGAAGTCGTCGACTTCTTCATCAGGTCAGCCGGCGTCGATCCCTTGCCGTGTCCAGACGACATGACCATCTGGAAGAATGCATCTGCGGCCTCGTAGACCCTCGTACCAACCGTCTGGATGTCCTCGACGGCCTTCAAAAGGGTGTCGAGCTGGTCTTGGTTGAGGACCGTTGGCTTCTGGTTCACAAAGATCGAGGCCTCACCCAGCAAGGCAAGAATAAAGTCTTCACTGACCACGGCGTCGCGCGTGTCGTCGTACATGCCGCCTCGAATGTTGTCGTCGGCACTAGCAATGACAAAAGACAGTGCAGTTGCGGCTTGCTGGCGTCTAGCCAGTGACTGCGAGTTGCCATTACCATCCCTCAGCTCGTAGAATTTGCGAAGGGTAGCGTATCCACTCAGCATCTTGCCCAACAGCTCTGCAGCTTCCAAGTCCTGGAGTGCAAACTGCTCAAGGACGGTGGTGCGCTCCTTCAGTATTGATCGTAGACGCTCATCCAGTTCGCTTTCGGGCGGGTACGTCGTGGATTCGGCCAAAGAAATCGACATGAGGCCATTAAGTACATCTCGAATCTTGCCGGGCCGGTGAGCCAGGGCGTAGTACCAAAGCATATCTCCAAATCGGTAGGTATCATCTTTTAGAATATCACCATATCGCTATATGTGCTGTTAGTCAGAGCCGCGCAATAGAAGTTCAAAGATATCACATGTGCGACAGTACATACCTCTGCGGTGTCCTCGGCAAAGTTGATCATACCGAGCTGATTTAGCAATGACCACATCTTGTTGACAGTTTCTTGGCTGTCTGGTTCAAGCTTGTCAAGACTGCTCTGCAAAAGCTCATTGACCAGCTCCTCGGAGCGACCGGCATCATCCATTCGTCCGACAACTTGCACAGCAAGTTCCCAGCCTTCCCTGGTGACCGTCGTGGCAAGTCCATTTTTCTTGGTGATGCTTCCCTTGAGCTGCTTGATGTCGTTCAGAGCGCGTGCATATCGAATCAATGTCGTATCCTTGATGCCATCCTTTTCTTTTGCACCTCCGCTTTGGGCGAAACCAAACACCTCGAGATCTTCTTGGCTGAAGCTACCAATGTCGATGAGATCGGCTTCAGGTGCGGGTAGCCATCGGCCAAGTGATGCAACCTCGGCAACGGCAGATGCGACAGGCAGAGACCATGCCCGTAGGAAGCCAATGATGGCCTCGACGTTGCTCTCAAACACACAAGCAATACAGACCTCGACAGGATCAATGGTATTGAAGTGGAAATCCGACTCCATGGCTGCGCGGAAGGATAGGGCAAGGCGGTCAAGCCAATCATCATCTCCAGCTGGTTGGGCAATCAATGCTTGTGATTGAGACAGACCCAGCTTGCGGTTGCTGTGGCCATCATCCCACCATCCGAAAAGACCGACGGTTGCTTCGCACCAGTCTTGAGCTGCTGCAGTTATGGCCTCGGCCTCACCAACGAGAATCGAGTAGAGTGATTGAAGTGCTTCGTAGATGTCCCAGGGCAGTCGGCTCTCGGCCTTTCTTGCCAGTCCAGTGAGACCGCTCTGGGGGCTGGCTAGCTCAGAGTCCATGAAGCGGGTCGCCGGGCGATGTGGTCGGTCCTTGCCCTCAGCAAAGTTGATGAGGTTCTCCTTGGCGGCCTTGGCCTTGATGCGGAATAGTGTCCAGTCGCTGCTGCGAATATCCCAATTCTCATCCCGCATGCCCGGGCAAATGTCCATTATCGAGCAGACATCCTCGACAACCCGATTGATGTTTGTCAAGACCTGACTGGTGTATGCGCGCTCCGCCCTTGTGCCCTTCTTGACACTTTCCCAGTCTGCCCTCCTGAGTAAGGTGGCAGCAGCCTGGACGTTGCCGCGAATCAGAGACATGTAGACGCCTTGCCAAAACAAACTGTGAGCTGCTGGGCAGGGGCGATGACTCTGAATACTCTCGATTTGATCCCTGCTCGGATCATGATATTCGTCTTGCCACTTGAAGAGTACAAGCGGCAGGGGGATAACTTGCGATCCGCCAAATTGATCTCTCAAAGGGGCTGTGTGATGTATCCGGAATACCATTGAAGCGATCCAGGAAGCCTTCTCAAAGTCGGGTTGGTTAGGCCCGGGGCCAACCTTGGCTTCATGCTCCTCGTCGCCTTTAGGCAGAAGAACTGTGTACGGTTCCCAGACAGTGTCGACCAATTGTTCCGTGGCCGATGCCAGACTGCTGTCCAAGCGCTCCTCATCATCCTCGGCTCCAACACCCTCATCGAATAGCTGGCTGACAATTTCTTCGGTGGGTATAAGGACGTCTGCGGGCTCGGTGATACTGGCGTAGCCCATTTGGCTGTAGAGATCCTTGGCAACCGAGGCAAAGTTGAACTCGCGACGGGGACCCGAGATGGAGCGCATTGCTGATGCGCGGAAAATATCGTCTGCTTCTCTCTGCATGCGCTCGGTGGCTGCAGGCAAAGCGATATCCATGTTGTCTACAGCGAATGGGTCTGCTGAAGCCTCGGCTGCGATCTCCTGCAGAAGCTCTTCCTCAATGTCGTAATCGGCATCGGCATCCTCATCATCCTCTTCCTCATCCTCCATTGGCTCATTTTCATAGTCTTCCTCTTCGTCATACTCGGCATCGTCGTCTTCGTCGTGCTCTGCATCTTCTTCCTCGTCCTCTTCCTGGTTGTCATCCTCGTCATACTCCTCCTCGGACTCCTCCTCTGAGTCGTCAAAGTTCATTCCGTAGGTTCCAGAGCGGCCAGGTTGCGGTGCGTCTTCCTCCTCGTCTGATTCGCCGCTAAGGTCGTCCAACACTGAATACGAGTGCTTGCTAAGCCCGGAAGGTTGCAGGGCACCTTTGCCGCGAATCGAGCTAGCCAGAGGTCCTCTGCTACGAGGCTTAATGGAACTCGACAAGTTGGGCCGGCCAAAGTTGGGCGGCTTGGGCTTGTTGGACACTGCAGTACCAATAGAGCTCTGCAGGAATGAAGGCGATGGGTCGCCAGCCGGTGTGAACGAGGGAGCAGACGAGGGAGGAGCAGGCGGTCCACCAGGGGTCGAAGAAGGCGGTTCGCCAGTGAAGGAGAAGAGCGAGTTGGACGGAGCGCCTCGCTGGTTGCGCTGCGGCGTCGCCGGAGAGCTTGCTTCGGGGAACTTGAACATGTTCGCGACTGGAATGTTGTTTTGGTCGAAATTCCTCGCTGGCAATTATGCTTGGCGAGGTCGGTGCTCGGCCAAAGATGCCTAGTTCTACGGTATCGCACCGATCGCTCGACGTCGAGCAAAGAAGAAGTCGTTGGTTCAATCCGTCGTGTCGGGCGTGGTTGGCTGCTCAATCGCCCATAACAAGTCCCAAGGCTGAGATGTGAAATTTATCGGATTCGCGTTTGTCGCGAAAGAACAAGCTCCAGCTGCTGAGCTAGGCTAGGCTAGCAGCCGCAGGCTTTAGCGACCCATTGAGCAACCGCCCCAGTCTCTCCAAAGCTCAATTGGGGGCCGTGCACGAGCCAACCATATGCTGCTTTGTGGTTGTTTCTCTCTTTGGCCAGATGGGAACACAAGCCGCATACATTTTGTTGTTTCCATTCCCGAAAGACGGTCTTGTGTTTTGCCTTTTAGACCATATGCACGAATAATGATAATCCTACCAGTGTAAACTAATACAGTCAGGGTACACGTGTTAGTTTTTGTTTTCGAAATACATCTAACTGTGTTGACTTGAGACTCCTGCCGAGGACGGAAAGCATTGTCTGTCAGGATCAGGCGTGTGCTCGTAGGTATAAGAATGGCTCTCTATTCCTGACGGCATTCTGAGGGGATCTCCAGACATTTCTTCTCTAATCAACCGCGCCGTGGCTTGCGCCAGCCACAGCACTTGGCCTCTGAAGGAGGGTAGCATCAATGTCTATAGCGCCTCATGGCAAATATAAATGCCGTTGTGCAATCTGCCATATTACCTAGGTTGTTAGGTTATTACCAGATAGCCGGTATCACAACAGGTGGATAGCGAGAGACACCCGATGCATTACTACCCGAGAACTGCCCGATCAAATGAAACGGCTTCCTTGGCAATACATAACAATCCAAGATAGTGAGTCAGACGGTGAGTTCAGATTATGGATACTAATAGCACTTATCCGGACGGAGACGGAGATCTTCCCGGTCACGTTATGAGCTGAGGCCGGCAGGGCCGGTTTCTCGCAGATATCTCGCATTCTATCGGTCGACCTTTTCTTTAGTACACTGTTAGTCAGCGGCAACCACCGGCCTATCTTGAGCAGAGTATATGCCGCTGACTACCTACAACTACCCGTGCAACTGTGTTTATTTGACTACGAATTGCGCATCTTGGTTGGGATATATCGGACAGACTCAGAGGGATGCATCATATACACGTAGTCATGGTCACAATCAACGAGAGGAGTAAACCCCTTTTTGCAGCAGAAAAATACAGTGACATCAGCTTGCCAGTTCTCACATATCGGCCCCGCCATTCCTCGTACAGGAAAATGGACAAAGTAGGAAAGCTTTCCCTGAGTGGGGGAATGATATCTCCGCACCCAAACAGACGGCAGTGCTCCCGGGCAGCTATGGAGGTAGCTAGCCTGAATGAGAGCTACAACTTTAATGCTAGTTTCCGATCCGGCGACATCATCTCGACTTTCTCTTCTCCCAACCTATAAATCCAACTTTCCCAAAGCTTCTGTACACTTAGCAACGTTGTACAGTTCATTTCACCCAATCTCTTCTTCTCACCACTTGCTTCATACCACATCTCACATCTCATACAATGGCTGACACTGTTGGCAAGGTTAGTTTTGCGCGTCCTGCAGTTTTCCTTTACCCCGCGCAGTCGCGTTGGAGGGGTAGGCGATTGGCTGTCCCAAGCTAACTTTTGATGCTTCGTCATGCAGACCATCACTTGCAAGGCCGCCGTGGCCTGGGAAGCTGGCAAGCCTCTCAGCATCGAGGAGATTGAGGTCGCTCCTCCCAGAGCTCACGAAGTTCGCATCCAGATCTACTACACCGGAGTTTGTCACACAGGTGCGTAGTTCCGACTTTCCCCTCTGCCAAGTCTGCGAGATTCCGAACCATGTCCGAACATCGAGGAACTGAGAATCATCCCCCGCCTTAGATGCCTACACACTGTCCGGCAAGGACCCCGAGGGTGCTTTCCCCATCGTCCTCGGACACGAGGGTGCCGGTCTCGTCGAGTCCGTTGGTGAGGGTGTCACCAACGTGAAGCCTGGTGACCACGTTGTCGCCCTCTAGTGAGTCCACCACATACTGCTTCCCGGTCGCATACAAGCAAAACTCCGGCGCATCCGACATGCCAAAGTACAAACGGCTAACATGATGCCTTTTCCCACAGCACGCCGGAATGTAAGGAGTGCAAGTTCTGCAAGTCGGGCAAGACGAACCTGTGCGGCAAGATCAGAGCCACCCAGGGTAAGGGTGTGATGCCCGATGGCACCTCTCGATTCAAGTGCAAGGGCAAGGATCTCCTCCACTTCATGGGAACTTCGACCTTCTCCCAGTACACTGTCGTGGCTGATATCTCCGTCGTCGCCGTTCAACAAGATGCTCCCATGGACCGAACCTGTCTGCTGGGTTGCGGTATCACCACCGGTTACGGTGCCGCCAGGATCACCGCCAATGTCGAGGAGGGCTCGACTGTCGCCGTCTTCGGTGCTGGCTGCGTTGGTCTCTCCGTGGTGCAAGGTGCAGTCGTCCAGAAGGCTGCCAAGATCATTGTTGTCGACGTGAACCCCAGCAAGGAGGAGTGGTCCAAGAAGTTTGGTGCCACCGACTTCATCAACCCTACTGAGCTCAAGGGCCAGACGATCCAGGAGAAGCTGGTCGAGTTCACGGACGGTGGCTGCGACTACACCTTTGACTGCACTGGTAATGTCGGTGTCATGCGAGCAGCTCTCGAGGCTTGCCACAAGGGTTGGGGTCAGAGCATCATCATTGGTGTCGCCGCTGCTGGCCAGGAGATTTCCACACGACGTAAGTACCTCTCATCTTCCAACCTCGAACTTGTCCAGAACGAAGCTCACATGCCTCATAGCATTCCAATTGGTCACTGGACGTGTCTGGAAGGGTTGCGCTTTCGGTGGTGTCAAGGGTCGCTCGCAGCTGCCCGGCCTGGTGACTGACTACCTTGAGGGCAGACTCAAGGTGGACGAGTTCATCACTCACAGGAAAACGCTGCCCGATATGAACCCCGCATTCGAGGCGATGAAGGCAGGAGACTGCATTCGTTGCGTTGTTGACATGAGAGAAATTTAAAAAGAAGAAACGTTGAGGGCGGACTTGGGAGATCAGGAACATTTTATGTAAAATGAGGAGAACATACCCGGATGGCCAATTTTTTGAGGCTAAGATACCTACCTACCTTATGTATCTATACCCTCCCAGTCACCTCCAATAAAAAGAAATCAAACCAGCAGTCTGTTGCGCATCTGCTTCCCAGCTGTCCACAATCGAGAATGCACTTGTGATTATACTGCAATCGCATGGCTCAGTGATCCCAGAACTAAACATGAAAGTGTGATGTTCTTCGACATAGTTCTCGGAGTATCAGTTGATCAAACTTATAAACGGCAATTCCTGCGAAGAACAAAGTGTATAAAGTAGTATAGCCTCATGAACCTACTATAACAAGAGTGACACTATACCCAATCGGTATGCGCAGAACCTCTTTGGTAAGTGTATACCATTACGCCGTGCCTAGGTAGCAATTGCGAGTTTTCGCTATTATAGTCCTATCAATATTGAACTTGATGATAATGGCACTTGGTGTCTTATAGCTGTAAGCAATGAATAGTCGACATTTGTCAGGTGGCGATTGCTTGAGTGTCATGAATGGCTACGATGATTTTTGATACGGTATTGTTTGTTACACGACGACATGTAATAATCGTGAGAACCCCAAGCGCTGTGCTAGCAGTGCTTCTAGCGTAATCGTGCAGCGTATAATGGCAAGCTAAAACCCCTGGGCCGCAATAGCTACGTCTACCTAGCATGGTCTGGGCCAGATACAGCTGACTTCATGTGATCAATGGCTTTCAGGGGCAATACGAAGAATGCAAGTGCTTCCAGATTCGGGAACTGGAAGTTCTGTTGTTTTGGGCAGTCTATGTAGTTCAATGTCATCGATTGAGGAAGTGATGACCCGCCACCGAGGCTTGCCAGGTATATCTCGGCGCCGATGATAGCAGCGTGTTGCTCCTCCGGATATCTACAAGTTACGTACGTGGACGGAACCGTACCCAGATAATACACTACGCACTATAGTAGACGGCGCCAATCTCCAACCGGGGCGGCGGGCTCACTGCGCCTGCGGGTGACCCGGCTCTCAAACGTGTGCGAGTCAGGCAGTTCTGTAATTGTATTTGTCGTGGCGAATTCGGCCCTTTGAGTCATGTTGTCAATCGAGCTCATTGTGGAGTTAGTCGTGCGAGATGTAATCATTGCATTCTTGGAGATCAGTATCGGGAATCATGACGAAGGACCATTTGACGGACTCTCAGCTCCGCATGCGTTCAATCCAGAAGCTGGAAGATGATGATGGATTTGTTTCCCGAGGTAATGTTGGGAATGATCACTATCTACGACCAGCTAAAAATATAGCCATCAGAGTCCGGAACTTGTGCGCATTGGCGATAATCAAAATGGCATGAAGGTGAGACGAGGCGGACCAGAGCCGCTATTACTCCAAGTCTCACGACTCAGCTACCCGGCATCAGTTTACGTATCTGCAAGCTGGCAGTAGTCGCCGATTCCAAAAACGGTATTGATTGCAGTTGCAATATGTCAGCTTCTTCCCCAAGCTGCTGTGCTGCCCAATTAATATGCATTGCCCGCGAGAGATGGTCCGGTGGTCACGCGATATTGCGATACGGTTCTCGATGCCTCCGCTTGATATCGCAAAGACGGTCAACACCCTGTTCGTTCGTCTGCTTCGGCGACCCGGGTGCGCGGCTTTGATAAAAAGAAAGGACGAGGCATGCAGCGAATTTGGGGTGATCGCCAGAGAGTTGATCAAGATGTAGATCGGAAATGACAATCAACCGCCGAGCTGCCTGTGCGACCATGGTTTGGGATCAGTCGTGGTGGTACGGGGGGGTGGCTGGCGGCGGCATATGTACAATGTAGGCATGGCATGGCATTGAGAGATGCAATCTTATCTTGTTTGACTGCAGTAGCCAGCGCCGAACGACGACGGGAACGCGGAATCATCCCCAGGATGCTCCCGGGGGTCGCCCACATGACCCAGCGGAAACGACAGCGAGGGCCAGAAAAGACCGGGTCCCCCGTTTTCGATAGTCGCGGGGATTTCCCTTTGACGAGCGAGACAAAACGGACCTCGCTCCCCAAAGCGTACAATTACACCAAGGACACACCTATCACGTTGAAATCTCGAGAAGCCGGCAACTCACTGCGAGCGCTACTACCTCGACGGCTATCGCGTCCGTCAGATGCCGTCCCCCCAACAAAAGATGAGAAACGACACGACACGCACGATACGACACGATACGACACGACAGGAGGACAAGATACGAAAGAAAAGCAGTCGGTCGATAGTAGCTCGGCAAGCAGGGGTGGTCTAGATTGTTGATTGATGAGCTGGCAACCACAAAAAGCCTGGGCTGCTCGTATGTATGTGCAATGTATTCGTATGTATGCAGTATGTAAACTGCCATGTAGGCGCAAAGTATTGGATATCATCATTTTACTAGAGACGACTCATTCCAAACATCGTTTGTTGTCTGGAAATCCCGACCTTTTTCTCTCCGCAACTTGCCTTTGGCCAGCCAGGCTCTCTTGTCTCGCTCAAGTCCGCCGCATGCATGCAAACTAGCAACACGTCTCCAAGAAAGGCGAGACAAAAGCCGAAGTTGACATAAATCATCCAGCTCTTGAATATCAGATGCCGTTGCTTTTGAGGCCCGGGACTATCACGTTCTGGCCAGGTACTTACTTTCCTTCCTTGCAGCTGAGTGAGAGTGAGAGAGAGAGAGAGAGAGAGAGCAACCAACAAGCGAGCCAGCCAACCAGCCAACCAGCCAGCATACTAACGGTTTAGCATCAATCCCCAGAGCCAAAACGGAGCTCGCCCATCCAATTGAACGAGCCATCCACACAGTTTGCACCGTCTTCTACACCAACAGTCATCATCAATCCTCCAACGCATCCAGTTGCTGTTTCGCCGTCAGCTAGCTACAGGTTACGGTACTCGCCTGCTCCGTTCAAAGGCAAAAAAGAAGACTGAAGAGCCCACCGGCCGTCTCTAATCTGCCCCGACGATCCGAATTAGCGCTTGGTACCGTATCGTCTCGCCTCCCGTTTTCGGAGCCGCCTTGTCCCTTCTAGTCCCCAGTCAGCCAGCAGCAATACGTCGTCATCGTCAGTCCAGGACCCTTGTATACCCTTGCTTCTCGCCTCGTCCGTGCCGAGATACGTACATTGCGCCAACGCAGCAACTGACTTGTGCGTCTTGGTTACTTGTCTGATCTGTTCGTCTTGTCATGCTTCCTGCTCTTTCCATGCCGGCCTGGGCAAACGGACCATCTTTACGTATTAGTAGCCAGGAAGTGCAAAAGAGATTTTAAAATCTCTTTGAGTCTTATTACCAATCCATCATAATCCAAGCAAGCCCAGATCCCGGGCCTCCCAAGTCCCAGTCAGCCTCCCTCTCTCAGCCTCCCTTAAAACGAACAAGGCCCAGTTCCAGTTTCCAGTCCGCTTGCAAAGTGATCCGTGATTCTAGCGCTTTCTTTGCCATCTTGATACATACCGGCGATCCAAGTACGGCAAGCATTTGAAAGACCCGAGGCGGATATAAGTGTCCCATTGACCCTTAACTTGCACCCTTGGACCGCGAGACGACCCCGAACACCCCGTCCGTCTAATTTCGCCTTAGCACGCCGCATCGTGTGATCGATTAACCTATTGTAAGTCGGGTCATCCATTCATTCACTCACCCCCATCCCGTCCAATCCATCCCCATTGTCGCATGCCAATGCTATGCCTGGCCTGGCCTGGGTCAAAGGCCGCCTCTTCCTTACCTGACCTGATCCACCTGCCCGATTCCAGTTGTTTGGCCATCATTTAAATATAGATCAATCCCGCTGACACTGTCTCGACCCAAGTCTGTCCTCGATCTCTTCCCTTTCCATTCTCCCACCTCCCGACCAACCCAACTCAACTCGGCAACCAGCCAACCAGCCCTCCCGACGACGATTGCGTTTTAGCCTCTCGACGAACAAAGAGATACCCCCAGGCTCCGCTCTCTCCCTTATCGTCGCCATCATCACAACAACACCATCACCGCACTTGCATCACCGCCATTGTCACCAACCCACCTAATACCGTCACCATGGCTCCCAAGAAGATCCGCTGCAAGCACAACGACTGCAAGGAGGCCGTCCAGAGAATGTTCGGCGATTGCGGTTTCTGCCAGCGCCAGTTCTGCGCCAAGCACCGACTGCCCGAGGACCACACATGCTCCGGCCTGGATGACGTAAGTGCTCTCTTGCTTATCTGATGACCCATTCGGCCAGCAGTCACATGCCGCCAGCGCCGTAGTCAAGAAGAATCGCCCCCCGCTAACTAAACTCCGTTCGCAGTGCAGGAAGGAGGCTCACGAGCAGAACGCTGCCCAGCTCAACCAGGAGCGCACACAGACCATCAAGGTCGCATAGTCGGTGAGACTTGCGACAAGCCGACGATCTGGACGTTATCTGAGATCCCCGAATCGCATCGCATCCCACGATTCTCGTCTATCGGAGAAATGATGGGAGTTTTCCACCCTCCCGGTTGAACCCCTGCGATCGGCCGGTCTCGAAGCCTCCAGATCTACAACTCTCATTCTTCTAGGTTCCGTCCGCGAACCTGAGAGCAAACAAACACCCAACACCAAACAACAACACCCCATCACCTATTCTGCTGCTTCTTCATGCATGGCGTCCCGGTTCATGGATCAGAAATGGATTTATTCGTCATTTTGACACTGCACTCCTGCGATGCTTATTGTCTTTTTTTGCGCGGCGGGCGCAGGGCGGCTTGCGGTTGCGATTTGGTCAACCATTGTACCCCTTTTGACTTGCGAATGATCTTTCGATGCGAAAGACGTCCAGTCATGCATCTAGTGGGAGGGTTTCATCCTCCATGTATATAAATCGCTGTCAAATGGATTTCTACAGACATCTACCACGTCCGATTTTTTCGAGTGATTCTTTCTTATTTGCGCTGTGGATATGTAGGAACGCTTTGCGAGTGACGTTTTCGGGGGACTTCAGGTGCACTTCAACAACCAACGATGACTCCTCCACATCAGCAGTAGTATGATGGTATTTCCAAATTACAGACAGATTATCTCCTCTTCTTGGCCTTCTTGGCCGGCGTTGGTAACCTGGCTCCTTCTAGCTCCTCCTCCTTGATCGCCACTGCGCCGATCTCGACGTCCTCGTTCTTGACGACATCCGCCACGAGGACCTCATCCTTCTCCACCACCTCCTCCTTGACCACGTCCCCGTCCCCGTCCACCTCGATCTTGGCCTCCCTCTCCTTCCTGCCCTTGAGCACCTTGCCCCGCTCGGCCGCCCGGCACAGGCCCCGCAGGCCGAGCTCGCAGTCGCCGCAGCGGCGGCCGACGGGCAGGCAGACGGTCTGGCCGAGGCCGACGAGCAGCCAGTTGATCTCGCGCCAGCGGTCGCGCGGCAGCCAGGCCTGCAGGGCGAGGCGCGTGGCCTCGGGGTTCTTGGTGGCGTGCCAGCCCCACATGTTGGTGATGCGGTGGACGTGGACGTCGACGCCGATGCCCTCGGTCCGGTCCCAGGCCGCGCTCAAACACAAATAGCCCATCTTGGGGCCGACGCCCGGCAGCGCCGTCAGGCCCTCGATCGTGTCGGGGATGTCGCCGCCCCACTGGTCCCGCAGGATCTCGGCCGTCTGCTTGATGTACTTGGTCTTGTTGTTGTGGAACCCCACGATCCAGATGAGCTCGTTGAGCGTCTCGGGGGCCACGGACAGCAGGTTCTCGAGGTTGAGCCCGGCGGGCGCGCCGGGCCTGTGCGGCGGCAGCTCCGTCTGCAGCCGCCGCATGGCCACGGCGTTGGTCGTGTCCTTGGTCTGGGATGAGAGCATCAGCGCCACGAGCGTGTGTAGGCGCTGGTCGCGCGGGGACGCCGTCGGGGCCGCGAGCCGCTCGCAGCCCATGGTGTCGACGGCCGCGTGCGACGCCGCCCCGCCGTCCAGCCGCATCGCCTTGACCAGGTCGTACATCTCCTCCCAGTCGGACGGCGGCGATATCGTCTCCGCGTCGGTCGCCGGGTCCACGACCTTCCGGGCGGGCTTTCGGGCGCGGCGAGGGGCGGGTTTGCTGTCGGTCGCCGTCACCTCCTCCTCCAGGACCTCTTCTTTCTTGACGGACGTGGGCGACGACTTGACTACACGTTTCCGTTTGCGCGTCGTGGTGCTCGTGGCCGACGCCACGGCATCCTCAATGTCTGTGATTGAGGGCGTCTTGATGTCTCTCGTCGAAGATATCCCGTCAGTGTACGCGAAGCGCGCCAGCGAGCCTCGCGTGATCCGACGTGGTGGCGAGACGGGCGCCGCCATGGTGCCGCGTAGTTTCGCCGTGTCCTGCGCCAGTCGCGATGTTCTCATGCTCTATTCGTACAAATTCGTAATCATGTACATGTATATACTTGAACGAGTGTGTCCGAAGGTTTCCAGCCGTGTCTCTGGTGCGTGTCACCGAGGAAGGACAGAGAGGGAGATAGAAAAAAAAAGAGACATGTCTGCAGCTTTTCGGGGCGGGTTGCAATCAATTGGTTCCATTTGTCTAGACCCTGCATCTGCGGCTCCACCCCTTCGGTGCTAAATGTCGACCCCGGATTGCCCACTGCGGAAACCCCACTAGAGCTCCCGTCCAATGAGCTAATCTTGAATGCAAACGTCACTGATTTGTGCTCTCCCCGATCGCGGTACGTTCCGTCTTGCCAGAGACAGAAGCCGTTTCCATATAAACATCGATGAATGCCTGTTTTGTTATGATCGCTCAATTGCTCATTGTCTTTATAATTGCGGCAGCATCTAATTCTTCATTGGCGATGTAGTTCTATTTCAAAATTCAAAACGTTCAATCGAGAATCAAAGTCGTCAAATGCACCGATGTCGGCCTGGGAAACAAACAAGTCACTGTACCATAACACTCCTATTCAACTGTACATATAAGTCAATATTGTACTGTGATGTAGACCATTTGTTTCTTTCCAACAATATTACCATCTCAAAGGCAACCCGCTGTATGGTATTCAGCCCCATCAATTTCTGACGTACAACTTCCAGATAGAGAGAAGTCGCATTGCAGCAAAAGATTATTGGGAAGCACTGCATCAATACTACAAAATCGCCTTTGAATTGTTGCGGCTCTATATATGGAATTAGTGACACCGTATCCGGCTCATGTTATATCGTAGTGCTATCGCCGCAGGAATGGTGGTTCCACAAGGGCTCTATACGCCGGTTGTATATAACCACAAACTTTTAAATCACGCCGTTCGCTATGCTGCCAGGTGCCCCTACTTGATACAATCTTACCCGTCAAATCAGAAATTCCTCCTTCAGCCAGTGCTTGAAGACAATGTAGCCCTCGGAGAAACTCGGCTTCTCTGTTCGCACAATGATTGCTGCATGGCTGTGACGAACCTTGTGGATCCATACCGGATACTTTCGCCAGCCTAGATCGTCAAGAGCGCGCACCATATCAAACTGGCACGGGGCCAGCGCCAGTGTTGGCCATTGGGGATGTGATTGTGTGCGCTCGAGCTTGAGGGTCCGCCTCTCGCCATCGTCAAGTCCGGCATCGTCTCCTTCCGAATCGGATGACGCGAGGTACTCCTGATGCTGGGAGCTATTCAGATTTTCATATGCGTCTTCTACGGCGCCGCGAATGCCCTTGATCATTACAGGCACACGGTAGTTCTCAGGCCGGATGCCCTCCTGGCCGCTTTCGTACAGCTTGATTCTCTTGGAGCTGCGGAAGTTTTGAACGACAGAGTTGAGCAGATAGCCCACAATGCCAACCGGGATGAATACTGCCAGGAACACAATGACAGGCGTGTTCTTCAGGTAGGCCACGGTCGTCTCTTTCACAGAGCCAAGACTTGCCGGTTCAGCCTTGGGCGTGAGAGGAGCTACTGGATGTCGAGGATCCAGGATCACGTCGTCATAGCCCGGCACGTAGTTGGCCTTGATCTTACTGGTGTCCGTGTAGGGGTCGGTCTTTGTGATTCCGGTCGTGTAGTAGACGGCGCTCCGGTCATTCACCACGTTGGCATAGAGCGTTCTGCGCTTGAACTTGGCGAGCCCAGCCATGAAGATGGACCTGGGGTCAGCCATGATCGAAAGCAGGGGTCTGCCTGTGTCTCGGAAGTCGTCGATGGTGAACAGCTGTCTCCCGGACATGGAGAGAGTTCTGGCGCCCAGTACATTCCATACGTTGTTGTGCCATCCTCGCAGTGGTGTCCGGACACCGAGATGTGGAGATGCAAACGTGGTAAAGTTCTGTACCGCAAGGTTGAGCGGGGGTTTATGTGTTTGGCGGCATGAGTGTACCTACGACAGGCTCGATCTCGTCGAGTATACCCTTGGCACTCAGTAGACCTACTGCATAGCGCGCGACAAGCCCACCTAGCGAGTATCCTACCAGGCTGAGCTTGGTGATGTTGCCACCCTTTTTCCTAATTGTCTCGAGTTCCTCCTCGATCTCAAGACAGACGCGCTCGCCGCCTCGCTCGATGCCATCGTAGGTGAAGCTCCCCGTGTTGCGCTTGGCGACCAGGAGGTAGAGCTTGTCGGCCGGGTGTTCTTCTCGTAGGGCTTTCGCGACGCTTCTCATGTGATTGGGATTTCCCCATAGCTATAGGCGCAGGGCTGGAGGTTAGTCACGACATCAGCTCGGCGCAAAAGGGGGCAACAAGGCGCAAGCAATGGTGCGTCAGCAGGCGTACCCCGTGGACCAGAACGCATAGATGGTCTGCGGCGAGATCGCCACCAGTGAATTCCATGACGTCGTTGGAAGTTGGTGCTCGCGATCTAGGCAGAGTTCGGGGGCTGGAGAGAGGTGGGCAGCAGCAGAAGGATTTGGATTGCTGGTGTTGGGAAAGGACGAATTTATTATGGCCCAGTGGTCGTCTGTCAGTCAACAAAGCGACAGACGACCAGGACGACCATAGCGCGCCACAGGTCTTAAATCGCATTCGCACAATGGATCGAGACCGGACTTAAGTGAGATGAGATGGGTTTCGGGCCCCGGAGGTTTGGGATTGCCCGCGTGTGGTATCTGCAGTGAGCAGCAAGCCATTCCCGACTGGAGGACTCTCAAGTGTTGGGAATGGCACTTCAGCGGCTCCGCAGCGCGGTAAGTCGCGCATGGCACTACGTATGATTCGATTTACAAAGTGTGTTTTCTATCTATGCAAAAATCGCCCTCACAAACCGTCCAAAAGAACAATGAAGATCTATCGAAAGAAACAAGAGAAGCTGTATACTCAATCGTCCAAAAGTGCTGCAGATAACGATGACGGTACATCTGATTTGAGCAATATCCACCTGGTAATCTGTACAGATAAGCTGATGGTTGTCTTTCGCTGGTATCGCTACAGAATCATTGACCCTTGCACCCGCAGCACGGATCGGATCTCTACTTTAGCGCGCTGACTGCCCAGCGCAGCCCCTGAACCCAGGCAGAAGCAGCTGAACTCCAGCTGCAGGTTGCCAGGAGGTGACGACACCAAAAGTGCTACATCGTACGTACCACTCGCTTTAGTGCTTCAGCCTCAGCATCACTACCTACTTCCGTTATACACCTCACAAGCCTGGTGACTTCTTTGTCAGATAACCCGTGGTTTTGTAGATATCACAAAGTGATGATGCAGTGAGGATCGTTAGTCTATCTCCTATTCACAGTTGTTCACCAAATGGTATGTGAGATGCTTGGCCAGGTTGCTACGACACGTGTACGGGTATTCATGTTCGATACTAGGGGTGGCACCAGAAAAAGGAGTATAGGGTAGGTAGTATGTTCAAGGGCAGCAATAATCAACATTTTTGGTAAGCCTGGTTTTGCTGGCAAACATCAAGTTGGCTCGTCAATCTGACATGCAATCTGTACATTTGGTCGCACTGACTCGAACTCCATGAGACGGGCACATCGCGAACTCTATCCGCGTATCTGTATGGTGTTAGTTGGTCTGTGAGCATGCTACAGCCGCTGCAGATGGGTCGAGTTAATACAACCAGAAACATTACGAATGATTATTCGGTATAGATTCCAATGGGTGCTACTCGGATAAAAAAAAAAGTGTCTCAATTGTTCTGTCTGGGTACCTGCCCGTTCTCACCTTTAGGTCACTTGGGTTGTTCCTGCTCAATTGCGCGCTGCAACCTACTCCTATCGAGTTCCTGCCGCAACAACGCAAGTGCACGGTTCCTGTGTCAACCTCGAGTTTCCAACAGAACAATCAATCCATCACGACCTCGGGATCCCTTCAATGACTGCAGCCGATAATTCTCGTGCTGCCAATTTCTTAATTGGACCATTCATCACTTAGGAAGGTGCCCAGTATTCATCAGATTCATCACCTTGCCACTACGTGCACCACATCCACGGGCTCCGTATCACTTTGTTCCGTCACTCTGGTGATTCACCTCCCCAGCACCGGTTCACCACCTACCTACCCACCACCATCCAGGGCGATCCTGATTGTGGATGCTGCTTTCGACCTTCGAACTTTCATCGCTTGTTTTCGTCCTTTTGTTAGTCATGGCGGCCTCACTAGGCATACTCAAGAACCTTCCGTGTCCGGCTGGCGACAGCTGCACCGCCTTTCAATGCCTCTTCAAGCACCCCAAGGATGCTGCAGCCGTCGCAGATGAGGCTGTGAAACCAGCCCAGCCCACGGATGGCAACAGCACCAGCTCCCTCATTCTCGAAGAAGGCCCCAGGAAGCGGGTCAAACTCTCAACAACCTCATCAGCAGACGATGAGCCCACCCTTCCGAAGTCAGGGGGGCCCACAACGGCCAAGTCACGGGCCTCGGATGATAAGCCGGTGGTGACGGCCACGAATCTCAGCACAAGACCTATCTCGCCACCGCCTGTCCGGAGGTCTCCTCTTCGTGGGACTCCTGTCCCGGAGGTCAAAGCTGCGTCTGTCAAGGTCGCAGCCAAGAATGAGACTTCAACCTCACCTCGGACAACCGCAAATTCTGGCACATCGTCCCAGAAAGCGCCCAGTACTGCTGCCACACGAGCACCGGCCAAGAAGACTGGGCCAACGAAGCCGGAAACTCTCAATCCCAGACACCTGGCAAAAGCTCCTGCGTCACATGGTATTCGCCTGCAGCTCGTCAAACTTCTTCACGCCCAGTACGAGCGCCTGAACAATGAGCTCAAGAAAGCAGCAACAAGTGACGAATCTCCTTTGATCATGTCTCAGCAACAGCTCATCATTCAGGCCCTGGACGAGGAGGAGCGTGTGGCTATAAATAAGCCGACTATCCACGGAAATGTAGTCAAAAACACAATCATGCGCTATAAGAAGATGTCCTTGGACCAGTGGAAGAAGGAGAGAGTTGAGGCAGTAGAAAAGGCCAGCGGTGTTATATCTCCACCCAAAGAAGCAGCAAAGACCATCGATACTGGCTTGACACCAATCCAAGAGGTCAACCTGCTTCCACGCATATCATCTGCCTTGACTGGTTTGGAACAGTATGGTTATGTCTCCACCGTGCCCAAAGAGGCTGATGTCGAAAAGGCCAGGCAGGCCGTCGAGGCTTCCGGCAATATCGAGGTTTGCGATCGATGCACGCGGAGATTCACCGTCTTTCCGGGACGAAGGGAAGAGGATGGTGCATTGGCCTCCGGCGGCCCATGCATTCATCATCCCGGCAAAACCTATTTCATCGAAGGCCCATCAGGTGATCGTTCCTCATCGTCCAAGAAGTGGCGTTGCTGTGATCAGAGCGTCGGCGACACGGACGGCTGCGTAACCGGTAAAAACCACGTCTTCAAGACATCAGATCCCAACAGACTCGGCAGCGTCCTCCAATTTGCCGAGACGCCACCGAATCCCGATGCGCCAAAGGATAGAGCTGTTGCCTTTGATTGCGAAATGGGCTATACTGTGCATGGAATGGAACTGATTCGACTCACGGCAGTGTCATGGCCCTCTGGGAATGAGCTACTCGACGTGCTCGTTTATCCAGTTGGCGAGTACATTGATCTCAACTCGCGCTACTCTGGAGTCCGGCCTGAAGACATGGCCGAGGCCGAACGTTGGAAGCCCGGCGATGATGCAGCACCTACAGTTATACCTTCTGCGGATGCTTCAAAGCCGCCCCAGCGAAAGCTCAAAATAGTACCGTCGCCCAAGGATGCGCGCGATCTCTTCTTCAATCTCATATCACCCGAAACGCCTCTGATTGGACATGGCCTGGAGAATGATCTGAACGCCTTGAGAGTCGTACACCCCATCGTAGCAGACAGCATTCTTCTTTATCCGCACAAACGGGGACTGCCCGTTCGCAACGGCTTAAAGTGGTTGACGGAAACTGTACTGGGACGCAAGATTCAAGTAACTTCTAATAGTGACGGCGAAGTACAGGGCCACGACAGTGCCGAAGACGCCAGAGCTGCCGGAGACCTGATTCGGCTCAAAATCAGAAATGAATGGAGGAGTCTCAAAGCTGCAGGCTGGACCATAGCTGATGATGGTACGATGACCGGCCCTCAAGCTGAAGAGGGATGGACTTACGTCGCAGGAAAGAAGGCCAAGCGGGTTGTGTAGAGTAGGAGTCTACTGAACTCAGTCACAACCTAGCATAAAAACAAAAACCAATGGAATGTCCTTGAAAAGCTATGCGGTCTATAGAGACACATGCATCAAGAATCGTGTTTTTGACTTTACTGATTTGCGTAGCACTCTATGCTTCACATGTCGTGGTTCCCTGCTTTCGGTATGTCGTAACAATAGAAGACTTATGGTCTATTAAATCAGCCACTCTGAATGATTTCTCGATGCTGTCTTCCAGTCTTCTTCGTCCTTTCGGGACAGCTCCTTTGCATCCTCAACGTCGGCGGCGCCCAAGTTGCCATGCAAGTGCGGGCAGCCGTCGCCGTTCTCGTATGTGACCTTTTCCGTGAACGTGAAGCGTATCTTGATGATCCAAACGCTGGAAGCAGACTGGAAGAAGAGGGAGAGTGTCTCCGGGATCTAATAGGACTGTTAGACTCGACACTTGAGGTACTTGGTGCAAATGATATGCTGGAATCAAGTGAATGTTTCATTCAAATATGATCGGGGACAAGGAGGAGGCTTAAGTGATCCAAGGGTCGTGGTATGAGTTGTTGTAAGAGATTATAGATGCCGGATACACGGTGATATAGGCGGGGTCAGGTTTCAGATCACCAGAGTACCGCCAATATCCTACCCATGGCCGTAGCCTACGTCCAAGTCTCAAAAAATTACACTAGGACGCTATAGAAAGCGCTCGGAGCGGACGAGCAAAACTTACCTGGTCTGCCGTGCTCAGATGCACGAAGCCGTCGGCCTTGTCGAGGTCCGACAGCGGGTACTCGTCCGGGATGGGCGAGGGAGGCGCCGAGGGCACGATCTTGTAGACGAACTTGGGCAGCGGTGAGGGGGCCATTGTTTCTGTATGTTCCTAACAGGCAGTTCTGTTTCCGAGTCGGCGGCGGAATTATATGGTGGTTGTTACAGTTTGGTTATGCAGAGAAAATAGTCTCGAGCGGAAACCAGAAGGTAGCAGTAGCACAGAGTGGATCCGGCGGCAGCTGTCAATCAACTTCCATACCATGTCGCAATCGAGGCTTTATTCTGCCAACATGCCTGGATAGCGAAATCTCGAACTCATTCATATATCACCATATTTGTTATTTCTCGGACGACTCGGAAATTTCATCTTCACTCAACGATTAATCTCACACGTCGCTGAAATGAATCATTCAAAACAGCACAATTAATAAGTCATGAGGTGTCACCACATGGAATATCGCAGACAATCGTGTCCCTGGAAAAATCTCCCGTACAAATTATCATTCGATCATCAGGCTGACTGACTATTGACATATCGAAAGCTCTAGCCTGGTCGTCTGCACACCACATTCCCAGCCGGAGCTTAACTGGCCATGATGCTGGCTGCCTGATCAACCTCGCACAAAAGTGCAAACGGAAGCTCCTGCGCCCCGACTCAATTAGGTACTTTGGATCCCAAAAAGCAGAATGATCCTCGACCACCAGTCTCAGGATTGGTGGTTCACTGGTAGAGTCGTCAGTTGCCCATCGTTCCAACCCTGCCATTGTATGTAAATGTATGTATGAGTGAATGTCGTGCGCAGATGTAAGGTGCTGGCATAAGTCGGTATCCCGAACTGTTTTGCATTTCTATGTAATTGTTCTATCGGTAGCACTCGTTGAAAAGAAGGGTATATCTCCAAATGTGCTCTGCTCTATGCTTTTCCAACCTTGAAGGCGAGGATCTAACGATATTGTCAGCAGTGTCAGGATATGGCTGGATCGCATTAAACTTACATCGTTCTTGCCAACAGCCACCGAGTCTTCTTCCGAGACTCTTGTTCCGTTGGCACCCTCTATATACGCAATAGTAACGTCGCCCATGATCTTCCTGCCGACTTCACCAACAGTCAGATTCTTCTTGACCAGGACACAATCCCTAAAGACCGAACGCGTGTCCGATCCCGAGCCAAAGGTGGACGTGCTCCGGACAGGGAATATCGGCACTAGTCCCAGGACCTCTGCTGCTTTCGACAGAATCTGGACTACACCGGTAGAGTTGTACCGGTACAAGATCAAATCCTTGTACTCGTCGATAATGTCCCGGCTCTTTTCGTCCAGCTCTTTCAGACCGCCGCCTTCAGGATCGCCGTCGTCGATGAGATCTTGCCTCGTCCACACTGAGTCGCCGCCTTCCACATATTGGACGAAGCCGTCCTTGGCCATTTTCCTCAGGTAGAGCTCGGCTCTGGCGGAACACGGTATGATGGGGCTGTTCTTGTACATCTTGCTGATCTTCATCAGGTTGGTGTATGCATCGGCGTCATCGATCTTGTTGAGGGCGATGACGGTGGGAAATTTCTCGTCGGTGAAGGCGCCGACCACCTTGTCCACGGTTGCCTCGTCCCAGTCTTCCAGTGGCTCTTTCAATGCCAACTTGTCCAACGTCCGGGCTACGAGCGACGAGGTACTGCCGTAGCCGGAGAACTGGCCCTGCAGCGTGTCGACCGGCGAGGCCTTGATGGCCATGTGTCGTCTCCTGATGGATCCCCATTTCTGGTATAGATTGCCCTTGATCCATTGCACGATTTCGCTGCGCAGCCAGGCAATATCCTGCGAGGGGTCGTATCCTCTGGTGTTTTCGCCCTCGGCGTTCGTCTTACCACTGGCGTCGACGACGTGGATCAGAGCGTCGGCATGTCGGAGATCGTCCAAGAACTTGTTGCCGAGACCCTTTCCTTCGTGGGCACCGGGCACCAGACCGGCGACATCGAGGAGCTCAATGGGCACGGAGCGCCGGCCGTCGACGCACCCACCGTAGTTGGGTTTGCACTTTTCCTGGAGATCATAGCGCTTGCAGGCGCAGTCGATCTGGAGATAGCCTATCGCTCTTTGAGGGTCGATGGTGGTGAAACTAGACTCGGCATGTTAGCCAAGAGGACCGACAGCATATGGAGACCCCAGCTTGGTGTAGCCTTGGACGGTGTGGTATGCATACGGATAGTTTCCTATATTCGCAGGAAGCGCTCAATCAGCGGGGTTGTTCTCGTTCGCGAGGTCTAGTTGGCAGGAGAAGGCGAGGGTCAGAACCCACCAACTTTGGAGGTGGCATCGGTCAAGCTGTTGAGCGTGGTGCTCTTGCCCGCCGAGGGCTTGCCCACGATGCCGATAAGAGGATCCCGAGGCATGGTTGCTTGCTCAGTGCCGGGTCGGCGTGCGTTTCCCCCGGGTTGCGCTTGGAAGTAAAGTTACGCGGCAGGGGGGTAGCCGAGCCAACGAGAGAAGGGGGATTGAGGATTACGCGGAAAACTGCGCCTGATGCGGTATTGCGAGGGTATCGGTGTGTAGGTACCGTCCAGTGCTCGAGTGCAAGGCCAGAACTTGTCGAAGCGCGCAAGTAAGCTGCAAAGAAGGGTGAGTCCCAGCGTTTGCGCCTGTGCATAATGTCACCACATCGTCAGGTCCGGCCCGCGGGGCACAGAGAAAAAAAAAAAAGATTTGGGATGGTGGGGCTGAGATCTGCATATCGGCCAGGCCCGCCTAAAAATAAGGGACGCGCAATGCTTCTGCGCCATTGTCGATGGCTGGTTGCGAAGAGGCTGCTCATAACTTGTCAAGTTCCTCGTGAGCCATTCCAATGTTTGGCTCAGAAACAAGGTAAAATACTCAACTCCCACGTAATTCAGTATCCGCTTCGTGGTAACAATCAAGGAAGTTGGACCACCCCAAGAGCTGGTCTATTCTCTTTCTACTTTATCGGCACCATGGTGCTTGTCCAAATCTGATCAATTGACGCCACCAGTCAAGCGTGTTTTCAATATTTTCAGACTTGTCAAAGAATTAAGATATTACTACTGAATAGTACTACACAATAGTAAAACCCGGCACTCGCAGTCTCCTGTGTCGGACTTTGTAGTATGGTGCTTTCAACGCTAACAGGGCAACTGCCGATACGGCCTGGGCATAGTGGGCAACAAGAGATTAGTCCCCAGACAAGCAACTCAGACAAGCAACTCAAGAGTCAAGACTTGCGTTTTCCAATTTGCGCCTCCCCCGATCTTTCCGCTCCCGCCTCGGCCTGTGATTCCCCGGGTATATGAGCCGTAGGTATCGTGCGAAAGGGCTCAGCCTCGCCCCCCGTTACCTTGACCCTTACCCAGATGGACTTGGGCTGGACCACGCCTGGGACCACGTAATAAGGTACAAATACAACAAGCCTTGCATGCTGTTGGTTGGACAGAGAAAGAGGGCACGGCCTCGAAAGAAGAGAAAAGGAATCATTCCTCGGGGTTCTCAACACGTGCACTGTCCAGGGACCAGGGTCCCGCGAGTTGTCGTACGTCCAAGTCTCAGATAGGAAGATTAGAGGCCGATCGTCTGAATTCAGTCGAACGCAAGATGGGATTAAAAAATGGAGCCCCAGCTCAATAGTACACCCGGACAGTGTTTACTTTGTTGCTTCGTCGACTGCTTCTGATCAGCCATCGTTTATTCTTCTGGATGGTGTACGTAGTAGTTCATTCCAGACTTAGATCTGGGTAACAGTCGAGATGGATACTGAGCAGGCCCTGACCGTCCATTTCCTTCAATCTCGTGGCCAGGATTGGAAATAGGTTTGCATTAATGCGATGGCATTGTTTTCACTTCTATACTCTGTACCGGAGCAGATTTGGGTTCCGGCTCTACTTACCTCAACATGGCTAGGATCTATCCTATGGTTTTCACCATATTAATCAACAAAGTCAGCCTCAAGAAGCAGAAAAGGACTTGCCATTGTATGCCATCATCAACCGTGCATTAATAAGTTATCAGATTGAAAATTTCCAACGTGCAGCGTGAAACTCGCTTCCCCCGGCCCAATAACATTACGTCGGTGGCACAGCCCAGGGAAGAAGAAAATTATGCTTGATATGCTTCCCGATCCGGAGGGCGAACAGGTTGATTTAAGGAATCTAGCATAACAAGTGGGTCGATTTGTCGTTGCGTCCACCCACATCCCGAAGTGAAACACCGCCGTCCCAAAGGCACCGAAGCGCACTTTGCCCCGTCCTTCCACGGCCAACGTTGGAAATTCCTCAGCCACCATTGGTGCATGGGGCGACGCGGCTCCCCTTTACGCACCTCCTAGTCGTGGGCTTAAGCCGCTGCCGGCACCTGAGCCAACTGTATTCCTCCATGGTCGATCCACGATGTGGGACCTGTCGACGGCACTCTCCCATTAAGCCCTGCCCGCGGAATACTGTCTGCTGGACCCATGATCGAGACGCGTAAGTCTACCCCAGCGGTATTCAAGGCTTCGGTGGTCACTGCTTGTTTCGATATCCACACATGGCCGCTCGCAATGGCAAGAAACATCTCGCCCGTGGGCCTCTTTTTTCTTGGCTGCCGTTCTGTGCTCCCCTGTGCTGGGCCGGATTCGCGTACAGTCCACGACGGCCGATAACATGACGAATAGTCTTCTCCTTAATTAACCATGATGTGGACTTCGCCTCTGCTTAACCCGGTACCGCGGGTGGGTACGAGTAGACGACAAGACTCTCTGTCAGATGAATATATAATCCTATATTCCATCGCTATCTAAGTGCTGATCTTCACTCTTGGCCGAACAACCAAACCAACCAATACAGTCGTTTCCAATTCAAATCGCTATTAATAGCCAAGACTACATACTTCACTCTCTCTTCAAACAAACAAGACAAACAAGATGGTTGCTTTCTCCAAGGTCGCCGTGGCCGCTCTGGCCGGCTTCGCTGCCGCTCACCCCGGTGAGAAGCACGACGCGCAGAAGATGAAGCGCGAGATCGTCGCCCGTGACAACCACGCCCGCAACGGTGCCCGCTCCCTCGCCAAGTGTGGCGACGCCGACTTCGCCAAGGCTCTCAAGACCCGTTCCGTCCAGCGCCGTGCCGAGAGGGTCCAGAACCTCCGCAAGGACCTGGGTATCAAGTCTGGTAAGTCCAGTGTGGTTTCCATATGGGGAAGACAAGACAGAGGCTAACATGAACCCCAGCTGCCCGCAAGGACAAGCGTACCCTCGAGGACCTCGAGGGCTACGAGGCCGTCAACCACAACATGACCAGCACTTCTGACAACGGCATCTTCACTGCCCTCGAGGAGGTCTTCTCCGCCAACACCAGCTGTCTCCTGGCTCCTGAAGTCACCGACGGACCCTACTACGTTACCGGCGAGTACTTCCGCTCCAACGTCAGGGAGGCCGACTTCACCGAGGGTGTCGACGTCTACCTCGAGGTCCAATACATCGACATCAACACTTGCCAGCCTATCCCCAAGGTCGCTGTCGACATCTGGAACTGCAACGCCACTGGATACTACTCCGGTGTCGAGAGTGGTCAGGGTGGCCTGAACACCACTTTCCTCCGTGGTGTTCAGCTGTCCGACCACGATGGTGTTGTTCAGTTCGAGACCATCTTCCCCGGTCACTACGACGGCCGTGCTATCCACACTCACTTGCTGTCCCACACTGGTGCCGAGTTCGAGTCCAACGGTACCATCTCCGTCTACGACGGCGCTGTCGCCCACATCGGTCAGCTCTTCTGGCCCGATGACCTTCGCGAGCAGGTTGAGGCCACCTACCCCTACACTGAGAACACTCAGGCCCTGACCACCAACGACGAGGACATGTGGTCCATTCTCGCTGCTGACGAGAACTTCGACCCGATCCCCGAGTACGTCTACCTCGGTGACTCCATCGAGGATGGTCTGTTCGCCTGGATCCAGATCGGTATCAACGGCTCCGCCGACTACACCGACGACGACTACTACGGTGTCGCCGCTTACCTCGCCGAGGACGGTGGCCACTCCACTGGCTACACCGTCGGTGGTGGTGGTGGCGACAGTGGCAACGGTACCGCTCCCACTGGTACCGGTGCCATGCCCACTGGTGCCGCCCCTACCTCTGCTTAAAGGAATGCACAGATCATGTCCTTGAGCTGATTTGATGTCTCCTTTTTTGCTTTTCTCTATTTTCAAAAGCCGAGCGGATTGCACATTTCTTGCATATAGATGTACATAGAATTTTTATCACAAATATGTAGATACATGTATAAAACATATACCCCAACAACATTTCTTGAGAACTCTCACGTGTTGTGTACCTGACTTGCTTGTAAAAAGAATATAAATGACCTTGGGCTTTGTTTAATGTGCACCATGACGAAAATCGACAATCCGGACTTGGGTTTTGCCCCACCGAAATTTATGCCCGCAGTACAGAGGACCGTACGGAGACTATGAGCATACACTTGCTGTATCTGAGTATCCTCACTACAACAAAACGCATTCCATTGCAAAGACAGCAACAAGTCGATAACGGGTGAAAGCAGTCAATTGTGACCACAGCTGCTGGATTGATTGCACTATACATTTAACATCTATTGGACCTAGTGAGATACTTGCGCGGATAACCACAGCAGAGGTAAAGAACCACCGGAAGCTTGCCCAGCATGCGTCGCGGCGATCATCTCGCGGCGTTGAGCACTTTCCCGCAATGGTGTGCTTTCAACGATGCCCAGCTGAAGGACATAGTCCTGGCCAGCGAGAGCGGCAAGGGCAACTACTTCAAGGCTACCCGGGATCTCAGCAACGAAGAGGACAGTGCAGAGTCGCCGGTGCTTCTGACGGTGCCAAAGGACCTGGTTCTCTCCGCCGAGGCTCTTAAGCAATACGCAAAGGTCGACCAGAACTTTCGAGACATCTACGATGCAGTTGACCATCCGGTAATTATCTCTCGTCCATGTCGGAATATCTTGCCAGTCTCTCCTGCTAACCAGATCTACAGTCGCATCGAATAGACACTCTTCTATTCCTATTCGTACAGTACATTTATTCCTCACCGGATTTCCCAGGACACAAGGGGCCAGCGTCACCCTGGACTTGGTATTTCGACGTCTTGCCAACCGATGTGCCCGTTCCTACCATGTGGCCTGGGCGGTACAGGCATTACCTTCTTCGAGGGACGTCTCTCGAGGTGAGCCGCCCTTTGATGTCTGCAGTACTGTGAGATCTGACACTTGCGTACCAGGCGGCTGTACTCGCAAAGATGTCGGCCTTGGAAGAAGAGTTTGATGATGTTTGTTTTCGCGTCGCGGACAATCCATTCTGGGAGGATCTATTCGGGTCGGATACCATCCAACCCGAGGTCTGGATCTTCCTTGATGCGCTTTATCGGTCACGTTCGCTGGAGCTTCCCAAATCCGGCGAGTCCATGGTCCCGATCCTGGACATGGTCAATCATTCGGCGAATGCCAATGCCTATTTTGACGAAACTGACGATGGCGAGGTCAGACTTCTCCTCAGAAAGGGTCACTCGGTCGGACCGTCCACGCCAGGTTGCACTGATGAGATCACCATTGACTATGGCCATGGAAAGTCTGCAGCAGAGATGTTGTTTAGCTATGGTTTTATTGAGCCTGGGTACACGGCCAAGAGTCTCACACTGCCATTGAAACTCATGGATGATGACCCTCTCTCCAAGGCAAAGCTGATGATATACGGGGGAACGCCGACGCTCAAGATTGAAGAAAACGCGGACGGCGTGCCTACGTGGAAAGCACCCCTCATCTACCTCATGTGCTTGAATGAGGATGATGGTATAGCCTTCCGGGTCCTTCAGACAGTCGACGGCGGCCGTGAGCTCAAGCTTTTCTGGAAGGAAGAGGACGTCTCGGACAAGACCACCGAGTTTGAAGACCTCATACGGGGACACGAGTTGGAGCCCATCTTTCACCTGCGGGCAATTACAGTCGTCATGTCACGCCTGGACGAACAAATCGAAAGCCTGAATAACGTGGACCACGCCATGCACGAGGAGGCAGAAGCAGACCCCAAGTTCTCTCACACCTACGAAAGCGTCATGCAGCTACGAAGGGCTGAGCTAGCTCTCTTGGAGAGAATGTCGCGTGTACTAGAGGAGCAGGTAAGATTTGATTCCTTGTCCTTGTGGCTTACACCTGGCTTGCCCGGACTACTGCCGTCTTTCTCCAAAAGACGTAGATCCCCGAAAAATCAGCGTGATGCTTGCATTAGACCTGACTTGCTAACACATCTTTTGCAGAGAGGCGGGCTGCTCGAAGATGATAGGGTGAAGGCCTATCTCGGATCGATGGAAGAAACCCCAAATGAGGAGGCTGCTGCCCAGTCTACCAATGATGAGGAGGATTTTAGCTAGGATTAGTCGATCAAGTCCCTCATCTCCACAATCCTCCCACGACCCGAGTAGGTCTAGGTACGCCATCTCTGCGTGTCTCCAAGAGAATTGTTCCCAATGGGCCAAGGGGACAGGAAAGGAGTTGCAGATGCTGTAAAAGCTTATACTGAATCATGCGTGGCTTTTCGACTGGGGTATGCACATGGACGAGAACTATCCGGAACGTCTTTTCGAAGAGATCTTCCATGCAAGAGTAGATCGCGTGGTAGTACCGAAAGAAAACGACCTTGTCTGTACGAGATAGACCTTGCCCTGTATGGTTGTAGGCAATAAGCATTGCGTGGCCCCTTGCCTGTCATGAATCTGGGGTGCGATTCTGTACAACGCAAGGAATTGTTTCTCTTTCCAAATATCCTTGGATCCAACGGAGGGTTTGCTGGATACCAAGGCGCCGAACCGTCTCTGTCTTGTATATGCCCGGACCGTCGTCCCTGAGAGAATGCAGTGCTCCCCAACAATTTCGGTAGTGTCACAGATACGGATCTTGCACTGATTGGGCTGTTCCTGCCTCGAGTAATAAGGATAACGGAATACAAACATGAAGAGTCACTAGATTGCGGGATGCCCCAGAGAGCCACGAGGCCAGCCCTGGGGTGTCAATTTACCCCAGATGGAATGGGGGGTGGCCCCGTATTAGCCGGAGGGACCCCGGACGCCTTCTTTCGACCACGGAGGGGCCTTGAACAACCAAACATCTTGTATCTTTCGAGGATAATGGGGGGAGCACTTACCGGAAACAAACAAGCTTTTTTTCACTTGGGCCTGTCAAACGTGTCGAGGAAGATGCAAATGGGGTGACATTCGAGTCGAGCAAGCGAGATTTCTTTCTTCCCCGACATCTCCCACACACGCCAAAGCACGCAGGGAGGCATTAGTACAACTAAGACCAGCTTCAGACACCATACACCGTACTCTGTACATGTACCCCAGAATCTTGTCCGATCTTTCTATTCCACACTCCAGCTGGGAGTGTGAAGTATTTCTTGTTGGGTCTTGCTCAGAAGTGATGTTCAGTCATGACTTCATGTAGCTCGTGCCAACAAGGTTTGGCCCATGCGCCTGGTGCCTTTCTAGATGATCAGCTCTAATTCAGGACATGATTTGGTAAACGTCGAGCAAGAGACGCCCAAGATTGTGTGTGAGTGAAACGGTGTGCTCTCGCCTCTCCGACATTTCGCCCGTTGTCTAGAACCAGGATCACCCGGCGGGAGAGTGACGGACCGCTGACTCGGGCTTTACATGGCTCGCAGCTTCAACGGTGCCTCCAGGAGTACATACAGAGCATCTGCCTGCTGCTTAGTGAGAGTGAAGCGACGAGGATGATCTTAATACGGCCCAAGTGGGCATAGGCGGAACGTGGCCAGAGGTGTGAGAGTGAGCCTTCAGGCTTCCAGGGGATAAAAAGCTAAGCAACTAACGTTCCAACTGCATGCAGTTGAACTATACCGAATCTCGATTGGAAAGATTCATGCGCCTGCGCTTCTAGTGCCAAGCAGGCATGGATCGGTGTAGAGGCGGCGCTACTCATGGCGACACAAGGGAAACAGAAAAGGTAGCTACGCTTACAGCGTGTCATGCAATTTGGTAATCTCCCTCGCAAATGAACGGGCTGTCGAGTTGATAGAGTTGTCGTTGCTAAGAACACGCGGCGGCGTCTTTATGAAAGGTCAGCCGGATGCAATATACCTCTATACAGACTTTCGTTAACAACGGTGAGAGACGGGGGCTACAGCCTACAGGAGGGTCAAGCTCTACATTACCTCCCCAACCCGCCGGAACAAACTGGCATTGCGTTGCGGGTGACGACACTCAACGCTGGGAGGGGCAAAACAACCGTCGTATCAACTCACGAAAGAAGAGCGTCGAACTGCGGAATTATGTGCTGCCACCAACCAAAGAATTACTCTCATTTGTAGATCTCTGAATGCGAAGAGCCAGCCGATTCGCCTCGATATCAAAGTGGCAAGAAAGAAGGGAAAAAAGTCCGAGGACGAGAATTCCCGAAATCTGGGGTAAAACTTTGTCTTTTGGCAGGGGAAACGGACACCAACTACCACGCGGACAAAATCTGGAGTTGGGGGAATGAGAGGACCAGTCAGCGGGCAGGACTCTCACGAATGTCGCTTTTTTTGGTGTGTGCGAGGAGAATAATCGTCTCAATGCCAGACGCGCGCAAATGCCGGCTTGAGACTAAGACGAGCCCGCGTTGATCACCAGTCCAAGCGAGGTTTAGATTGGACCATGACGCCCATACTATACCGTACCAAGCAGTTCAGGTCATACCACCATGCGTCAGACAATAAGTCGGAACATGTTCCAACGGGGGACACACACGCTATGTATGTATGAATGAATGAGCGTCAGCAGCACGTATGGGACTGAACAGAGTATTGCATGCGGCGAAACGGAGAACCGGATCTCGCAAACTCTAAAGACGGGCAGACTGGAACAGCTATTTTCGATAGTCCAAGACAGTTGCCGTTAGACAGCTATACCTCGCACATCCATGTCCTGCTAGTGCCCACGTAGGACACCTGATGGGGAGAAAGATGGACAGGGAACTCTGCACGCCTTACCACTGCCAAGCCTCTCTCCGGCTCTGGAACTCTGTGTCCTTCCTTGTCTTCCCCAGCCAGCACGCCCGGCAAGCCCAGCGATCAGTGGCCTGTCCTACCTTGACCTCCCCAGCAGCCCAGCAGCCCAGCCAAGCAAGCCTAGAGAATGGAATTGTACCTACAGGCCACAACACCCCTCAGGGCAAATGTGTTGTACCTTCGCAAGCACCAAGAGAGGCAGCGCCCCTCAATGATCCTTGGCCTCCCCCGGATTTCTGAAATCTAGACGACGTGATTGGCCGATGGGAACGACCGGCGGCCCCAGCACTATGGAGAGTTCTGGCAGGTCCCCTTGGTCCCCTTTGGTGTGTCTCCCCCCCCCCCCCCATGGCGCAACGCAACGCCCTGGGTGGGTTTCCTTACATAGTTCTCCACATTCGCCGTCCCTCCGTCGTTCACCTTTCCACGTTTCATTTTGTTTCCTTAACCCAACACACACTCCGTCATCCCCAAGAAATACTTACCCCGGATCTCCGTGACGATAAGAAACAACAATCGTCGAGTCCGTGATCGCGTGACTATACAGGGAGCGAGCTCTATACGCCTATCACACCAGGAACAACCTGCTCTAGCCCTCTTGGAAAGAAGCACGCGGGTCTGAGGCATGCGCGGCAACTGCGGGCGCTAGCTGAAACTCTCGTGGACGCGGTATACTGAACGACTCTCTCGCGGCCGCCATCGGTTGCTGGAAGGATCGAAGCACTCGACAGGATATACTACGGAGTGGTATCGTCTTGACTCTGGACTACGAGGAGCAAAGGAGGAATCACATCGCCCAAGATGCCGGGCATACTACCCATGAAAGTGATCAAGGTGGGCACCAGTTCGCAGAGTCGAATTGCCCAGGTAAGAGACAGCCTGCTGCTGGATATACTCCACGACGCATAACCCGCCCGCCAAAGTATATGCAGGATGCTGACCTCTGGCAGGCCTGTGATCGATGTCGGAGTAAGAAAATTCGCTGCGACGGCATTCGCCCGACATGTTCGCAATGTGCCAATGTCGGGTTCGAGTGCCGCACCAGCGACAAGCTGAGCCGCCGCGCATTCCCGCGCGGCTACACGGAGTCGCTCGAGGAGAGGGTACGGGCTTTGGAGACCGAGGTCAGAGAGCTCAAGGACCTGCTGGACGAGAAGGACGAGAAGATCGACATGCTGTCCAAGATGCACAGTCACCACCACATTCGCCGTGTGTCACACTCGCCCGCCACGAGTCCCGCGGCTTCGGTGGGCCGCGAATCTGCTAGGGAACCATCGCCCGCCAAGGAGGACACTTTCCGCGTACAAGCGTCGCCGTTGTTACTTGGAGTCGAGAACTCGGACTCCTACTTCATGGGGCCTTCGAGCGGCCGCTCCTTCATAGGTACGTATGCAGACTTTGCTTTTGCTGCTGGTCTCGAGCTGACCACTTCCTACAGAGTCTTTCAAGCGCAAGATCCAGGAGAATGGAAAGTCTTGCTCAGACTTTAACCCAGAAGCCTTCCTACACATTCAAGGCTGCTACCCCCTGGTATCACAGCCCCCTTCGTCCTCGATAAAGGTACCGCCACGGCTGTTTTCCGATAGGTGTGTCAACATCTACTTCCAGGAGTGGGCGCCCTTGTTCCCAGTCCTGCATAAGCCGACGTTCCTGCACATCTACGAGGAGTTCGTCGCGGATGCAGATAAGCTGAAGAGCCACCACAAGATTGCCCAACTCTATCTGGTCTTCAGCATTGCTGCACTGTCGAGCGACTTGCCAGATACCGAGCAGATCGCCGCATGTGAAATGCAATGGCAGAAGGCATTGGACGCCATCCTCATGGAAAACACCATGAATACCCTTCAGTGCTTGATCCTGGCCTTGATGTACTGCACCATTCGCGCAGACTACAAGCGCCTGATCCACTACAAGGGTGTTGCCGTCGCCCTGTCGCATCGTCTCGGTCTCCATCAGAGCCAGAAGCGATTCTCGTTTGGCGCCCTGACCATCGAAACGAGGAAAAAGGTCTTCTGGACTCTGTATACGCTTGACTGGTAAGCCGAGATTTACATTTCTCGTTGATTCGTTCCCGCTAATGATACATAGCTTCTCCGCTGCCATGCTTGGTCTCCCCAAGGTTTTGAAAGAGGAAGATATTCATGCCGAATATCCCTCGGACTGCGACGATGAATACGTGACCGAAAAGGGTTTCCAGCCAACGCTACCTGGTGAATATACCAAGCTGTCAAGTGCGCTTGCGTTATTCAAAGTGTCTCGCATCCTAGCCAAGGTTCTGGAAAAGAACTATCCCGCCGCCACATCCTATGACCTTTCATTGCAGCAGATCTCAATGTTGGAATCAGAACTTACAGATTGGAACGACAATCTGCCTACGCATCTGAAGTTGACATTTGCTCAAGGCAAGCCTTCGACTGACGTCACAGGAAGTCGCTCGCCTGTCCTGGCTCTTGCCCTTTACTACATTCGCACATTGATCCATCGTCCTGCCGTTGGCTCGAGCCTAGGCCCCAAGGCTGCGCCATCACTCATCGCGCTCGGCGAGTCAAGCAAGAACATGATTCAAATCGTTCAGCTTCTGGAGGAGCGCAGCATGTCATTCTCATTCTGCCTGAACAAGACTGACGTGCTCATGTTGTGCTCCATGACCCTCCTGTACCAGACCTTGGACCTCAAGCACGAGAGCAAGCTCGTCAAGGATGCGGAGCGCTTGGTCAACAGCGTGCTCAAGAGTTTGATCAAGGCCAAAGCCCCTGGATCGGCAAATCTACAACGTGTGGCCTCCCTACTGGTCACTGTGGACGCACCAATGTCGCCACCGTCTGCCCGAGGCAGTCCAGAGTCCGTCGCATCTACAGCGCAATCGGTGAGAGCCTCACTTCAGCAGGTCAACCTGTCCAGAAACAAGCCTCTCTACTCGCTTGGTCGTCATCACTCCATAGCCAGTGCGAGCGAAACCGACTTGCTATCTCAGCAGGAGAAGATGCGCCGCATGACGGCACCACAGTCAGCCATGATCCGCCCCGAGCTCTACCGATCGCAGTCTCGCGCCTCCTTTGACGACGCCGCCACGCCCCGACCACCACAAGAGCACCGTCAGCACAGGTTCTCTCTGTCGCAAATTCAACAAAGCATGATGCGAATGTCATCAGCACATAAGAAGCGAACAAACCTCGACTATCTGTCGCTCAGCAACACGCCTGCCACTACGGGGCCGTCATCTCCGAGCCATTCGAGGACGACCGTTCCGCTTTTACAGGCACAGGTACCGGTACAGCCTCAGCAGCAAACGAATTCGCCAATCTACTCAACTCCTCAGATACCACCACCAAAGGGCGGTTCGTCAAATGGAATGTCGAACTCTGAGTGGGAGTCATTACTTGGCGCTCTGGACGGTGGGCAGGCCAATCTCTATGATGCTATTTACGGCGGTCCGGCACTATCATTGGAAACACCACCACCAGTACCGACAAATATCCCAGACTGGTCACCTGACTCGTGGAATTTGTCGGGCTTCAACCTGGGCGACGTCAATTCGAGCGCTCCGCCACCACAGAGTGTGCTCAGTTTCAGCGATGAGAGCCTCAGCTCCGGCGATGAGCTGCCTGCCAGTGACGTGTACTTCAACATGAACGACGACTATCGCAGCAGCTTGCTCCATCCTCACCGGGCTACCGGAGATGGACTGCTCCTCGTGGACGGATTGAACTTGGACTTGGGTCTTTGAGAGAAATCTCTTTTTTCTTTCCACGTTTGAAAAGCAATGAATGTATGATGGATATCACGGAAGGCATCTTGTACAGCACTATATGGAAGCATTTGAACTGCTATAGGTTTCGACGAACTTTTGGGATACTACGGAGTAAGGTTATTGTGCCGGGACGGCTTATACTGCAGGACTTTATGGAAGACGGGATGAAACTGCGAGTTTGCGGAAATATTTAGATAAATCGTACGGATACAAAAAGATATAATTACCGATTATATACGGTAGAGATCTTATATGCAAGCGAGTTTGTACGTGAGCGAAGTCAGTGCCCGAGCCGTTGCTCTTCGTGTGCTATAAGTATTGCGGGAGCTAGGATTTAGTGCTGACTTCTCTATGGAAGATCGTCGTTGGAATCGTATACTACCACGTGCAACCAGTTCAAGAAGCTTGATAATATCGATGGATCTAACGAGAAGAGAGTTCCCAAGACTATTCCCAAATCCTGATCGTGTATATAGCAATGCAAATCACAAATGTTGCGCTTTGGCCAAAGTTGATCGTTCTTAGGAGCCATACGATCAGCGACCCTCTTTTTACGTACACTACTTTGATGCGAAGTCGGCATCTACCAAAGTGACGTCAATAGTCTTGAAATACTTTTTCAATAGTAAAGTACCGAGGACTCACTCGGATTTGTATCATATTCCGAGACCCCGTCAAAACTATTGGATAGTTCTTTTGAACGATGGTATACCTACATTCACCATCACGGCCATAAGCGGACTTAGGACCTGGACAACGGTCTCGGTCGTCACGGGCGAGCGGGCGGGCGTAGTCCTGCAGCTGACGTGCGTGCTCGCATTCGGGGGGTAAAGGGAACAAGGAGGGTATAATATCTACCCATTGAGGGGTCCATCACAACGCACAAGACAAGGGTGTCCATTGCGATTCGCTGCGGCCGGGGGGTGTTTCTTGGCGACCTTAATTTACACCGAAAGAAAGACAGAGCAAAGAGAGAGGCACACACACACATGGTAGCCCCCAGCAGGTACGCTGTGGAGTCGCGAATTCCGGGACCCGGGCCTTGCGGGTAACACTGATCCAAGTGTCCCGTATTATAACAGCTACCTAGGGGTAGTAACATTTTCTTGCTTGCTTTTTTTCTGCTATTGTTCTCGAGATTTTTGGAGTTTCGCTTTTTTTTTTCTTTCTTGGCGATATTCTTTATACACTCTTGAAACGACATAGAAGGAAGGTGAAAAGCGGGACCTTTTTCTTTTTCTTTGAGAATTCCGAAGATTTCCTAACAGCTCGAGGGGCAGACCCCCCACCGGCGAAAAGAAGAATAATTGTAGAGCAGAGCAACGCAGAGCAGAGGAATTTCCAGGACCACGATGAGGAAACCGGACGAGTCGACGCGCCTGCTCGACTCAAAGGACGATGTTGCACCAGGTGTGTCACGAAAATCCCCCGGCAGTCTGTCGTGACTCTGCCAATGCCGGGATACTGGGTTAACAACGGGTTTGAAAACTTGGCAGCAAGCACGCCGTTTGCGGCCTTGACGGTCGCCGGCAGGACCGATGAGAGCAGGGCAGCAGATTCGAAGATCCGGCTCCCGCAGGCTATAGCGCACCGCGGGTACAAGGCCGCGTTTCCCGAGAACTCGATGGCGGCCTTTCGCAGCGCCGTCGACATCGGCGCGCACGCCATCGAGACGGACCTTCATTTGTCTAGGGACGGCGTTGTCGTCTTGTCGCATGTGAGTTCCCATCGGTTTTCTGTTTTCCTTTGGACAACTTGGGTCTTTGTATGCTGTATAGTCCGTGCTGGAGGACTGTATATACAGCTGGACCCATGGCATCTATAGCGCTTGGAAGAGGAAGAAGACACCATACACCCATGGAGCACGAGGCACTATTCTTCTATATCGAGGCACTCTTCTTCTATGTGACCAGGAACTGACTCCCGCACGCGCAACAGGATGCTTCGCTCAAGAGGTGCTTCGGCATCGACAAAAAGGTCGCCGACTGCGACTGGTCGTACCTGAGCACCCTGACCACGCTGCGCGAGCCCAAGCAGTCGCTGCCGCGCCTGGTCGACCTGCTCGAGTACCTGGCACGGCCCGAGGCGGAGCACATCTGGCTGCTGCTCGACGTCAAGGTAAGAGAAAACCCCGGCCGTTTTCTTCCCCATGTGTCCCGAAGAAACGAATCGCTGACGCCCTGTCCGGCCACAGACACACGATGACGCCAGCCAGCTGCTCCGCGGCATCGCGCAGGCCGTGGCCTCGGTCCCGCCGAAGCGGCCCTGGACGAGCCGGGTCATGATCGGCTGCTGGGACGTACGTGACCTTTTTCGCTTTTCCAAAACCCTTCATCTCTCCAAGAACATCCAAACTGACCATCGACAAAAGGCCAACTACGTCCGCCTGTCCCTCAAACACCTCTCTGGCTTCCCCCTGGCCTACATCGGCGTGGACCTGGCCTACGCCCACGCGCTGCTCGCCACCGTGCCCAACGTGCACTTCAACCTGCTCCAACAGACGCTCGCGGGCCCCTGCGGCGCGCGGTTCCTGGCCCGGGCGCACCGCAAGGGCCGCGCCGTGTTCGCCTGGACCGTCAACACCGAGGCCTGGATGGAGTGGGACATACGCCGCGGGCTCGACGGCGTCGTCACCGACGACCCCAAGCTGTTCCTCGAGGTGTGCGACCGCTTCCGGGAGGACCACGCCGCGGGGGTGAACGAGGCAAGGAGGCCGGTCCGGTGGTTGGCCCGGCGCGTGTTCGACATGGCCTGGTTGTACGTGCTGCTGGGAATATACCTCGCCGTCGTGAGGTCGAGGTACGGTGGGCCGAGGCGGCGGGTTGAGAAGGCATTGAGTAAGTAGATAGTTCTGCAGGCGTTGAATCAGCATGGCGTAGCGTGTTTTGTATAAAATCCAACGCTCACGACAGCGTTGGCTGCTGTTTCTAGAGATATCAAAGTCGATAATATGTTCATTGTAAATAGCTATTCATATTTTCATCCTCTGTCTAATCTTGACGCTATCGCTTATTGCAGACCAGATGTGGTCCAAATCTTGACTGCTGCATCTCCACCTGTACTTGCGACCTTGTCACCAGTCAGCCAAGCCACGGCATTGACTCCATCCTTGTGCGCATTCAAGGCCTTGACTCTGCTGCCCGGCTTCGCCAGACTCCAGACAAAGACATTGGTGTCAAGTGCTCCACTGACGGCATGTGTGCCAGCTTCGTTCCACGAGATGCTGGTAACCCTCGCAGTGTGTGCTGACCACCTGTCGGTTGCAATTGAGAGATCCGCCGTCTTGTAAGCAAAGATCTTGCCCGAGGCGTTACCCGCCGCGAGGTGTGAGCCGTCCCTGGAGAACGACACCGCAGAAATTTGCGCTGTGCTGTTCTTTGCTTCGGCAGTTTGCGAAAGGTTGTTGGATGAATCAACCTTGTAGACACGAACTGCGTTATTGCTGAGGCCGACCGCAACAGACGAGCCATGGGCGACAATTGAGGTTGCTTGGGCGTCGGAAATATCGAGCTTGCTTGCAAGAGTGTCCTTGACGTAGACCTCGACTCCCGACGAGGTCGCAACGTATGTGCGACCCTCGGCGGAAGCAACTCCCTTGGGCTGTCCAGATAGCTTCAAAGACTCGCCTACAAATGTGTTTGCCGATTCATCAATGATGCGCAGGGTGTCATCCCAGCCGACACTGTAACCTTTGCCCGAGTCGGAAGAGATCTGGCTAACTTGGTTCGAATGAGTCGAGCCGTCGACTACGGATCCGACACCGGATGATACATCCCAGCTCAAGACCCGGCCCTCGAAACTTCCCGTGAGGAGCTTGGAGCCCTGTCCGCTCGAGTCTGCAGTCATGGCAGTCATGCTCTTGTTGTGGCCTTGCACAACCTTGGAGGGTTCTGGCTTGCCCTCGTGAAGGTATGTCAGGTCACCGTCCAGGTTGAGACTGATGATCAGACCGTCGCTCCGGCCGTGGGGCCACACGACGCCAATTTGCTGGTCGGCCACGCTGGTACTCTCGCCAAGCTTCCATGTCTGCGTCACCTGGCCCGCCTCGACATCCCACACCTTGACGGTCCGGTCTGCGCTGGCCGTGACGATCTTCTTGCTGTCCTTGCTCCAGCTCACGGCAAAGATACTGCCCGTGTGCTCGCCCTCGCCAAAGCTTCTGGTGGGCTCGCCCGTCTTGCCGTCGTAGAGCTGGATCTTCTTGTCCGCGCCGACCGTCACCAGGAGCTCGCCGTCGGGGGAGAACTGGGTAGCGAAGACGAAGCCCTTGTGGATGTCGCTGTGCTTGCTGTTGAACTTGAAGGGGGCGCCGTGCAGGAAGCACAGGGCCATGTCGTCGCTGACGGTGGCGGCGCGCAGGGGGCGCATGCCGCGGATGGCGACGGCGTTGATGACCTTGCTGTGGCCCGAGACCTCGCCGACGCTGTTGCCCGAGTCGGCGGTGATGCAGTGGCCGAAGCGCTCGCGGCCGTCGCCGACGGCGATGATGCGCTGGCTGTCGCCGTCCCAGGCAATGTCGTTGATGCGGCCCGAGATGATGTGGTACTCGCCCTTGGTGTTGACGGCCTCGACGGCGTCCCAGACACGCACGGTGCCCGACGCATCACCCGAGGCGATCCAGAAGCCCGAGGGCGAGAACTTGGCGACCGTCGTGGCCGCCGTGTGGCCGGTGTACTGCTTGCATTCCGAGGGGTTGTCGATGGAGCGGAGGAAGATGGACTTGCCAGACTGGTGAAAGGATGTTAGCCAGGAGCAGCAGAACAAGCAAGTACGTATTCAGAAAGCATATACAGTGCAGTAAGAGGTGAATTGGGTCTGGTTGCTCAGAAAGCAGACGACTTACAGCATATGCTAACCTCTCACCCTTGGGGTCGGTGGACAGCTGTGTAGGTTGACCCCGCGTGGTGGCGGGCGTGGCCGCGAGGATTTTCTCAATCGAAACGGACATGTTGATCTTGTACGATGCTTTGGCTTCGAGAAGATTTGTATGATACAGCTTCGTGAACTGAAATAGGGGGGGTTTTCGGAAATGTAGGAGCCTATTTCGACGTCCAAGCTGGATTGGCGGTAACCTCGATGCCCATGTTTACCCTGACGTACCTTGGAGGGGTAGTAGCACGTTGCCAGGGGCCATGCTTGTTGGCTTGCTGCGGCCTGCGGGGCAATTCTAGTGTTAGAAGCGCAGCACTCAGGCGCCAGTTTATGTACCTCAGGCACACTGGGGATGCACACCTTAGCGACTACATTATTGAAGCAGTTCAGCACTTGAAACCACTTGAAAACATGACTTTCTTCTTGTCTTATGCTGAATACACTCCATGTACGAGGAAACATGATCATCACCTCCAAGTTAACTTTACTTCCAACTTGTGACAATCTGAGCTGGAAATACGCAGTAACGTTTTCATCGACCAAGGTAGAAAAGGGGGCTAGCAACGGCCACTTACACCGTTATTAGGCACGTAGTCAAGCACACGGAAGGAGAAAACAGCGTCCTTTGCACGTAACGACTCAATCACAAGCATATCGGGAACATTGATTTGTGAAAAGATTGAAGTCACCATACTTGATTCTTATTACATCCATTTAGCGGAAAACATGTGATTTGGGTATCATCCATAACAAAACGCCATTGCTCCATTGGAGACTCTGTCAAACCAGATCAACCCAAGCCAAAGTTAAGGGCTCAACTAGAAACCAGAACGAGATCCTCGCTACCGCAAATGAGAAATTGCAAGCCCATAATATTAGACGGCATACTACTCAAGCCAGAGCCGAGTATGAGTCTCCAATGCCTCATTCAACTTTGCACCGCGCCTGATTTCGCGATGTTCTTTGGTGTCCAAGGCTTCAGTACCAGAAGCAGCGACACTTACTGCCTCATGAGGGTCGTTTCTCTGCGTGTCATGATCCTGAGGTTCTCGGAACCGAGAGGGGTTGATGAGATGTGCAAAGTAGTTGTAGAGAGACGGGAACAGAGGATGAGGCCAGATGAGCGACTTCTAATCACTCTCGGTCTTTTGCTCCTCGGCCGGAATCTCACCAGCCTGACGTTTCTTCTCATACCAGTTGTTACGCCACTCATGGAACATGGCCTCCTTTTCCTTTGTGTTCTGGCCGTTGAGAAAGAACCGACGGGGATCGTCTTCAGGGACGGGTTTGGCAAGCAGATCACGCCACATCTGCTTTTCCAGAGGCATATTCCGGACCTCCTCCTCGCTGGCCTGGGAGACGTGCCTGACGTAGGGAAAGAAGGGCTGAACCATCTCACCGAGGTGCTGATATTTTGAGTCTTTGGGAGGCTTGGGAGGCCAGTTGACAGGCTCGAACGCCTCCATGCGCTCCACGTCCTCATGGAGTGCGCTTTAGTACATTGATTAGCCGGGACCAGATCTCAGTCTGCGATGTAGAAAGTATTTGAGCAAAACATACCCAAGATGACCTTGCAGCAGGTATCCCTGTTTCTCAAGCTCCTCTGCAAGCTCCAGCTGGTGGTTGTCCATGAGAGACGTATTGGCAACCACAATGACTCTAGCATCAATATCCAGAGCTTCTAGGATCGTGCCGGCGCCTAGAGCGTGTATTGTTAGTATCACTTGCCTAGAAATCGCAAGGTCACGATGTGTGTTTGGAATACGAACCAGCATGCGCCATGATGATGCCCCTTCCTCGTACCATCCCGGCCGACTTTACTGGAGAAGGCGCGCACTCGAGCATGTAACTCTTTATCTTGTTGGTGTACGCAAAACCCACGATGTCGATCCAGTGGCTTTCGAAACCCCTCTGAGGACGGATGCGCTCAAATAGCTCCAAATCAGGGCCACACTGGACGATAAGTCGATTGAATTTGAGCTTGACCAGGGTCTCCAGAAAGTTATCGGAAAGAACCTCGGTGATGAGACTTTTGAAAGAGGCGATGGACCCGATAGTCACAAACATGGTGCGGAACGGCTGGCGGTGCTCAGGCTCAGCAGCCGCGATAGCTGGGTCCGCCATGATGCGATGATCGTTTGCTTCGTTGTATCTTTCGTATGGATTATTGACGAGATACGGCCCGGAAGTCGTGTCGATGGAGCACGGTGAGAGGCTTTGAGATTCCTCCTCCTCTGCCAACGAGCTTGACGGAAGGTTGCCCTGTTACAAGTGGATTAGAGCGGTATCCCGGCTAGACATGGAGTGACTTGAAGCTGGTACTTCAGCAAGGTGGTTGCCGCTCTTGCTTTCTTTTTCAAAATCCCACCATCAAAACTCAAGATTGGATAGCCTTCACAATATTCTTGACAAGGCAATTAAGATATCAAAATTCTGGTAAAACCGCTGTAATGAACCTAAATACTTACCATCTTTCTGGCGGCCTACGTGGGCGGCAGGAGCTGTGGCGGTGCTGTAAGGTTGCTCCAACAGGGCATCGGTCGAGATGTGGCCGTGCAGATCTGCAAGTCTGGGGTTGAGAGGTGTGGATCAATTGACGAATCAGAACTCTTGAAGTTAGCGTTTTGGCGGGCCCCGGATTTTCTCTCCCGCCGCAGGCCTGAAATTTGTCGGGTCCAGGTACGGAAAGCTGCAATCCAAGCTAGGAAACGAGTCGCCCAGCCGAGCAGTCAGTCAGTTCTTCTTGGTTTCATCGAGGGGAAACTGCCATACGATCCCATCGACAGCCATGGTCGCCGCCGCCGTACAGTCCCTGAGGCTGTGTGCGCGGGCATGCAGCCGGGCGCCCAGCACACAGAGGATAGCAGCAGCAGCGCAGCGCGCGTCGACGACGACGAGCTCGAGGAGGCCCTTCTCCTCGACCCGGGCATGGCGATCCGATGATATCGACCAGGAGACGCAGGCCAGCAAGCCCGAAGGCTCTAGCGGCGCGCCCGTCGCCCAAAAGAAAGTCACGCCCCGGCTGAGGAGGTCCGACAAGGTCGTGGCCGCTCTCCAGGAGGGCATGACCGAGCAGGAGAAGGAGACGTTCAAGCAGATTCTGGAATACACCGACGAGAACGGCCTGGCCGTGAAACCGCGCCGCGGAGAGCGGACGCCGCTGGACTCTGCCCAGATCGAGGCACAGGCAGAAGCGATGGAAAACTACTTTGAGAACGCCCAAAAGATACCCAAGGAGCTGGACGACGCACTCAAGGATCTGGAATACGCCATCGGTCAGGTCGACCAGGGGGTCTCGAAGGTTATGGCGCCGGTCAAGCTCGGCAAGAACACATTCTGGGGAGAGGACGAGGAGGATCCAGATTACTTGACCGAGGACATTGACGAGGAGGATCTCGAGGAGGAGGACATGATGAGCTTGGCACACGGCAAGCTCGAGGAGCACCGAGAGTACAGAGAGTACGCCCGTATTGCAGCATGGCAGATGCCGCTGCTGTCAAGTGAGTACATCTCTGATTCGCGCGCAGTTCTATCTGGCCGCGGTGCCACTTGTCTTGGACTTCCGCTGACGGTTATACCCTAACAGAACTGGCACGGCCTTTTGAGCCCCCGAAGGCGGAGGAGTGCCTCCGTTTCCGATACACCACATATATGGGCGAGAACCACCCGGCACAAAGCAAGGTCGTGGTGGAGTTCTCCCCGAAAGATCTCGGCCTCAATCCGGCACAACAGACAAAGCTCAAGAAGCTCCTGGGCGCCCGATGGAACCCAGAGACCAACATTGCCAAGATGAGCTGCGAGCAGTTCGACCACCAGGCACAAAACAAGCGATACCTTGGCGACCTCGTGAACAAGCTGGTCACAGAAGCAAAGGTATGTTCCACTTTGTCAAGACTGGTCCCTGACTCCAGAAATGCTGACCCTGAACCCCTTCGTCGCAGGATCCCACCGACACCTTTGCCGATATTCCTCTTGACACGAGACACCACCAAATCAAGAACAAGCCCAAGTTTCCCAAGGAGTGGTACATTACTGTCGACCGAATGGCGGAGCTCGAGCAGCAGAGAGAGAAGGCCTTGCTCCTTGACCAGGCCAAGGAAGATGCAGGCTCCCTCGTTGATGGCTCTCAGGTCATTGAGAAACACTTCCAGAGGATTGAGCCGATTGCGATACCTGCACGGTCTCGGGGAGCACCTGCCTTGCCACACAGGAAACGGTAGAGAGCCATTGGTTCAGGTGGACGATAAAATGTTGTATACTATTAGATATGCCTACTCTCACCAAGGCATAATGCTGTACAAATGTAATATATTGTACCCAACACACCACATTCGCGCAATGCTGCACCTGCTGTGTTTCCATCATGGTACTGGGAAATGCTGCGAGCCGCCGGAATAACATGCAGGGTTGATTGTGGAGCTGTCAGCGTTTCGAGAGTCAGCATGCGGAATGGATCTGACAAGAAACAATTATGATCGTCACACGGGCAATGTTTGGAGAAGACATTTGTTTTGGGGGGTATCGAGATTCTTCATCATCATTAAGAGGCCGCGATTTGCGTCTGGTGCTATAGTACAGAACCAAGAGGAGCGCGCTGGCTTTCCTTTGCCGCAATTCCGTCTCGCGAACCCTGGGGAATCATTGCTAAATCAAAATATCCATGTCTCTGATGCAGACAGTCGATGAGACTGCTTTCGAGGCTCCATATACCAATTCCAAGGCCATCCTTTCGGAGGAGAAAGCCAGGAACAAAAACAAAAAGAAAACAGAATGCGGAATGCGTGGTGCCAGCTGAGGTGCGGTGATGTGATTAGGTGTGATGCCGACCCGTGCTGCGCAACCTTGCAGCTACGATCGACGAGAGCCCCACATCAAATGCCGAGTGCCCGTCTTGGTATTGCTGCTGAGGATGCTTGCATTGGTGTTCCCGAATGCGCCCGCGACGACTCAATCAAGAGCTATTCGACGAGGGCGATCCGTTGCGCAGATTTGCTGACATGATTGAGGTGATACCAGCGAAATCTGCGTTAGGCGACATCGTTGCTCTAATACTTCAGGATGATGTAGCTGGAGAGGTTGTTAGCTCATGCGCAAGGTCATTAGGTCGCACCAGGTTCTGGCGCAGGTAAAGTGAGAACGTACAGAGCGTGGATGATACCGGGAATGTAACCCAGAATGGTGAGGAGGACGTTGATGCAGAAATCAGCACCGCATCCGCGCTCCAGGAAGACACCCAGAGGAGGCAGGATGACGGCGAGGATGATCTTGAAGATGTCGGAACCGGTGAAAGGCATGTTTGCGGTTTGGTTGGGTTTGTTTGTGGTGAGGTGTTTGGTTTGTTGGTGAGTGTGTATTTGGACTGGCGAAATATGCTCGCGAGGACTGTTTGTATGTGGTTGGTTGAATGAGGAGGAGGAAAAAGTATTGCAGTGAATCACGAAGGGGGGAGAGGGAGGTTAAATACGAGCTCCTTCCAAGTTTACGGCATGGAATCAAAAAGTGCAATGCGTCGATCGATGGCGGGCAGGGTCATGCGAAGCAAGAGCAGAGCAGGAAAGCAGCACCCAAGCCAGGTCCAGTGCAGGTACTTCGTACACCAGAGAGGGCGCCTTCCTTGGTCGTACGGTACTATGATTTGATGCGTACGCGCACCAGCCAAGAGCTCTACCTAACTGGGGAAGCTAAAAAGAGGAACGAACAATGACGATTCCTTTCCCTCCAATGGCCAAGGCACGAGACTGTGAGGGCCAGAAAAAAAAAAACATAACCCCCAGCCAACGGCCACTGCGTCATACATGGCGCATGCTGTAACGACTTGCAGAGAATCGTCGTCAACAGGGGGCCCCTCCTAGGCCCGGTAACCAGCCAGACAGGCTTGGTGAGTCGCTTGACAGGCCCGGATACAGAAAGACAGCAGATCAAGGCTGACCCAGTTGTTGCCGGGCCAGGCTTATCTCGCGATTGATGGCTCTGCTTCCCATTCCGATGCCTTGCCCGTGTTGGGGCTGAAGCAATTTCCAAGGGTCTTTATTTTTCGCTTTTCTCGTTAGCTCTGGCGAAAGCGAAGGCGGACCGTGAGGATAACCGGCATCTCCATGTCCCCAGCTGCGCCCAATGGATTCTTGTTGTTTGTTACCCACTCGTAGCTGTCACAAGCGGACAAGCTTAATTCGTTGCAGGTGACATTTTTCCATGGCTCTTCTCACCAATTGCTGTCATATTGCTACATAGTAGGCTCCCTCTCATCGAGTACAGTAATCATTTGGACGTAAGCTTGCAGCAATACATGCGCGGCACCTCAAACTACGACCTCCCCCAACGGCAGACGGTTCTGCACTATGGACTGATGAGCCCTTGGTCTGGCCCGGCCTGGTCTGACAATCCCGGCGAGCGACCTAAGAGGATCAGATCCGTCCAACGTGCAAGCAAACTCGTCACATGGCCGATGGTCCTTGTATCATAACGGAGGCAGAGGCCCTAGCCACATTCCGGCGTCTCTATCGCCATACAAACCAGGCTCCTTTCATCTAGATTCGTCCTACACAACCAATTTCCAGAGAAAGGCCAAACACGCTGCCCAGGCGCTTTCCAAGCATTGGCCACTGCTTGAGTCCCTCGTGGTGCGTCTCCAACCAGTGCCGAAGTTCCGGATGAGAGTCCAAGTGCCCTGCGGTCGAAGCGACGCCCGATTTGATGAGACCATTTACGTCACAAGCTCACTCTCTCTTTTCTTTCTTCTTTGGTTCTTACTGCATTGGGCCAAAGTGGAGAGCTCCCGTTCCCGAGGATTTACGTCATTTGGTGTGGCGCTTGTGGCTATGCTGACGATATCGTGGCGTTCTCCTCTCTACTGACCACTCTGATTCGCCGTCTTCAGCTTGACCGGGCTCACCACTATAAGCCACGCTTCTAGAGCTGCCCATGCCAACATTTATCCTCATGGCCGCGTGTTTGGCTGCGGAGTGCATGCTCCTGGGAAAAGGAAGGTGCCTGTCGAGCCTGTTTTGCCGCATCTCATGGCTGGCCGAGACTGCATGCGAACTTAACTTGAAGTTGAAAATAGATACAGAATTTGGGTTTCACTTTTTTTAGCATTTGCGCTCGGCTGGCGCCGCTAGCCACCAACTATAGATCGCAGCCAATTGTTATAAACCTTAGATTGCCAAGGCATCATGATTTCGCAACTCGCTGTGGCGCATCTCTGGGCAGGCAAGGTAGACTCATCGGGACCCCCTCAAGGAGCGAAATAGAGGATAGTGTTTACTCAGCTATTACGACTTGTATAGTCTGCCTTCATCTAGTGCCCCTTTACTATATGGAATGGGAAGATGTATACGATATAGAATCCTTTTGCATACATATGAAATGTATGGCAAGGCACACCTTTTAGCTTGTATGCATCTGACCTGCTTCGCCTGCCTGCCTGCTGCTATGTACCTTGGTAGGCGGTAGATTTAACTCTATTTCCAAATCGAGATCCAACCAACCAAAGTCATGAAAGGATAAGTCTCCAGACCGCGGGGCAGTTCACCTTACCTTTCAGCCCAAGATACACGTCTGTGTATACGCGTATACGGGAATAATGGCATCCTATGCACCTGACCTTTTTGGGCTGTTTGCCAAGACTCTATAATCACCAGTCAGTTATACACATATATAATAAAGCTTCTTATAATATGCTATTATTGTTTCCAATACCGAATTATTGTGTCAGGCTTACTCCGAGAGATAAAAATCAAATTAATGAAAATTCCTCGAGCGTCTTCGAGAAATGGACCAGACCGCTCAGTTGAGGGTCACGGTCAGTATTGTTGTACCAGGATGTGGCTATACGTATAGCAGCACATACCAGGTTACGCAACGCGACGGCTTTCCCAAGTATTTTTGTTTGTGCACATTTCCATTTGATGAGAGTAGCTTCCCTTGTGTTGAAAATCAACTCGTCAAAAGAACCAGTCATATCCCATGCCCGTCTGCATGTTGTATTACTTTGCAGTCGGAATGTCACGATTTCGTCGCTGAGACTATCCTTGACTTGGCGTGTTGCTATTGTCGTTTTACAGTATTTCAACACATGTATTGATGAACTGAGATATCTTTACAGAACCCACTGGGAATCATTACCCGTCCCGTGTATCAACGCTCTCAACCTTCGTGGTGCTGGTGAGGTTTCTTCGCCTATTTGCTGGGCTTGCACAGGACCCTTCGGCGAGTATGCGCATGAGCGAGACAACAGGACGCTATTGGGACCACGACAAGGCATTGTTGGCTCAACCACGATGAAGGCCTAGGCATGAAGGAGTATGAGAGTTTTGACGATGGCTGGTCCTCATTGTGCAGTTGGCGCCCGAGTGTTGTTTGGCACTTGAAATGTCTGGACAAGTTCCCAGTTGGTGAGGATCATCTCATCATCTTGATTTAGCAAGCATCATGATGTTACAGTCACATTGCGAGAATGATTGATTTTGAAATAGTATATTTCTGGTTCAAATTACCCTTGCTAATAGGATTTTCTGTTGTTTTTGTTGTTTGATCTGTTTGATCCTTCTCGACCATAGGCTGTTGTTCTATAGGTCTGAGGAGTGGTGAAACGCCAGAATGAGGCTCGGTGCCTACGTCTTACCGGTTTGTCGTGAGTCGTGGCTTGTCAGAAAATTCTGACATGACGAGAATAAGGGCTCGAAAAAAAGAAGAGAAACTCCGCGCTGATGATGATGGCTTTCCCAAATTCCCTAGTGTAAAATGCAAAATGCCCTCGCTCCAAAATACAAAACGAATGTGTCGGTGTCGGTGTTGGTGTTGGTTGATAGGTTGATAGGTTGCAAGCAGACTTGCATCTGCTTTAGTGCTTGTGGCGAATACGGCTGAATAGACTCCTCCTCCTTGTCGAATCTCCGCTTCGACTAAACTGAGAGCCCGTTGGGCTGGATGGTCGTTGGTCAATGGCCTTGAGCAGACCGTCTGTGGGAGGCTCTACTATGCTCTCCGCGCCATCCCTGGAGGATGGCATGGCCTCTCCATCATCGACAACCATGATCCGGTCATCTTCGAGGGCGATGGCGCTATCGACAGAGTTGAGAGCGTCCTGAGATTTGCGATATTCCTGCTCCATCTCAGACGTGATCCGGCCATGGCTAGTGGTGCGTTTGTATCGGCTGTGAAGAAATCGTGAATGGTGTCGGTGGAGGGCCTTGTCGGGATCAATATCCTCAGCCGAGATGCAGGCATCCGGCGAAGTGTTTGCCTCGGGGTGTCTCCATGTCGTGGTCCTTGGCAGGTCAGGGAAGCCGGTATCATAGTCTCGGCTCAGTGGCCTGCCCGTGCTGTCACAGCTGTAGTGGCTGCCCGTAGAAGACATGGAGGTCATTGTATAGAGCGTGTCTGGCGTGGACGGCCTGTGGTCTCTGCGCTTAGCGATGGAAAGCGGGAAGCGAGCCATTTTAAAAGTAATGCAAAAGGATTCCCTTTTTGGGTTGCTGAGAGGCGGAAACCAAGGAGGATGTGTGTGTGTCGGATTTTTAGTTAAGCTTTCTGAGGCTTACTCGGGGCAGTGCCTGGGAAACTATCCAGTTGCCTAATGGTAGAGTGTAGTATGATAGATGAATGAGGAGAATAACACAAGTAGTGGTAGTCTCTCGACAAGGAAGAAACAGGTAGAAGAGAGATAGAAGAGGAAAGAGATAGATGCGTGGGTTACGTGGCCGAGACCTTTTGGCTACGCGGGGAGTGGATGAGCAAGATCGGATGGATTATATCTGAGAATTGTGGTGAAGAAAGTGGTGCGACAGTGGATGAGGCAGACTGTATCGACAGTTTATGATCGATTTTCACTCTCCTCTGCTTCTCCTGAGGATGGGAGGCCCTCCACTAAGAAGAGGATCCCCGGCGGTGGAGGTCCCATGCTCTCTCTTCATATTGCATTATACATCCGACGAAGCCCAAGCGACATTGGTCGAGAGCTCATTTTATGATATTGGGCATATTTCATATTGGCGTGAAATGAGACGCGATGGCGCTCTCCCAACAATGATCTGTCGCTGGGGGGGTGGAAGGGCTAGGGTGCTAGGGGACAGCTGGGGCCTGGGAGCCTCTGGAGGCCAAGAGGCTAGGGGGATTTGGAGACCACTGGGACCTGGCCGGGTGCCGTGCACCTCTTTGCGTGCGGGCGAAGCCGTACAGACTCCATAGGTGCCACGGGTGACGAATGGGAGGGACAAATGACTGGACGAGAAGAGGCCCTGCTCACCTGAACAGAATCAGAAAGAGTCCCAGAACTGGGGCTTGGCTCTTCGAGAAGACTGGTTCTCCACCAAAGGGTCTCCCTCGGTGGCCAACCGCGCGCTAGGGACAGCGAAATGGTATGGGGATTTGTCAGGGCCCTGCTGTTCCGCCCGGGATCGCGGCACCGCAAGCTTCCTTTTCGCTAACTGCTGGCAGCGCTGGGCTGGGTGAGCCTGGATAAGTCGGAATGCTTCACCTCGGTGGGGTCTCGCGTGTAAGAGACTGGGAATGCCGTCGAGCCGCAGCTTTTTTGTTTCTTTCCTTCCGGATGCCGCCAGTTGTTGCACCACTTCCGAAGCAGAGCTCGGTTTCCAACCAATCCTCAAAGCAATCGGTGCTTTTGTTTGCCCAACAATTTGGTGTCGCAGCCGCCCGGTCCCAAGTTGCCGGTCGATGTGAGAAGTGGATAGGGTAATAAGACGATCTGATTTCCCGGGGTGGCTTTCGTGGGATAAAATAAAGAAAGAAGACGGAACAGAACCCCAGCCCCAGGATATATGTATGAATATGTATGTATGCTGCTGAGGGTTTTCCGAGTCTCACCACCGAATGGGCTTTTTTTTCGACTTTGCCGGTTGTGTATGGCTTGTGCCTCAGTTTTGGGTTCTGGTTGGCCGAGTAGGAAGCTTTGGATGCACAATAATCATGTATGCGTCGAGGGATGCAGGTCAGTCTGCAGGTCAGATAGGTTGGGTCGGTAAGCGCACTCTTGTATTGCTCGGACGTGGCTTTATTAGTCCTCAAGCCCAGCACTACGAAGAAGGTATTCGGCACATTACGTTCAAGGCACAAGGAACCGGCCTCTGCTGAGCCGGTCACAGCTGCCCATTCCAAGGTTATGGCCTCATGTTTCTATCGTCAGTCGTGACTTTGACCTGGATCAGCTGTGTAGCTAGCCGGGGATCCTATTACGATAGTTTTCACTAGAGTGGCAATTTCTGTTCCGGTTATCCAGAAGACTCCAATACAACAACATCACATCACCTGCCAGTGGCTACATCATATTGGGGACCTTGACCGCGCTTCTGGCCGTTTGATCCCAGGTCTGTGAGCGCAAGGGTCAGAGCCTGGGGTCGACGGAAGGTGGACATATTGGGGCAAATACTTGTGAATTGAATGGGTGCCTGTTCTGACCAGTACTGAACAGCGCTTGGTGCCGGGGGCGTAGTGACGCCTACCTTACCTGTACACAGTAAATCCTGTAAAATCAGTGGCAGGAAACGTTTCCACGTTCGCTAAAGACTCCCCCGGAAATCGGCAACTTTTGGGGGAAGCGCCGCCTTGGTTTTTTGTTCAGACTTTTTGCGTCTTACGTCTTTACGTGGGACATGATGGAGCCGATTTATCCAGACTTTCAAGCCATCTTGTTCCATATCTCTCGATAAACCTCTGAATCTGCATGTCTCAAGTGGTGACGGCCACTCTCGATACAATTGGCAGAACCATTCTGCCGTGTCCTCTGTAGAACACCGGGGGAACTGACAACTCCCCCTCGTCCCCCTTGGTCGAGCCACAAAAGAACCACAAACCCTCCCCGCCTTTTGTTGTCATACTCCAGAAGCTTCATCAGTCTCGCGGGATCTTGTCAGATTGTGGCATGTGAGTGACTCCCTAGCTGTAGCTGTAAAGGTAACAGATGGCACTTGTTCCATCGTCGGGTGTGCCGATCCCGAGTGACTTCTGCAACTCAAAATCGCAGAAACAAAGCCACCGCCCGACGAAGGACAGGTTTGAGATATGACAGGCTGACGGGAATCTTGTGTGTCTATCTGACTTTTGACTTCTGACTTCTTTGATTGGAAGACAAGGTCTGGGATCACCCCAAACTTCAAAGCCACTCTGGCGGCTCTTCGCGCGTAACTGTGTATGAAATTCCACGAGTTTCATAGTTTCCTTCCTGCTCGCCAAGGTGCCAAGCGACCTCCCCCGCCGATCAGATAAATCATATCACCACATCAGTGCCCAAAAGTTTCTACTTGCGGACACTTGACCAGCGTCCCGGTGCCAATCGTGCATAACTTTTTCTGGTCTATAATATAGTCGTTCCACTTTTTCCCCTTCTTTGTGCCCTGCCCTGCCAAAACGGCCGGCACTTCAAAATCTTCTAGCGACACGCTACAGAGATCGTGAATCTGCGTTTAATCCCCGAATCGGTGGTAGCAGATCCATTGTATTGAGATTTCCTCCATCTCATGAGCGCATTGGGCTCACAACGGCTGTAGATCGCTGGCTTCCTGGCAGGCAAAAGGGCTGAAAGGGTGACGTTCTTCCTGAACTCAAAAATACCCCCCGTGGCAGATCGAAATGTCGGCCGCACCGCAGCCACCCCCTGAGGGCCCTGAGAGGTGCTTTTGCTACGATTTCCCATCATTGTCAAAAATGCCGTATTCGCATCATTGTCAAGAAATGCCGTATTCGCATCATACAAAAGTTTGGTATCGCTCTCACCAATGAATATCATTACTACGTTCTCCTCTGGATCGAACCCCGGGCAGCCATTCAAACACATTTGCAAAAGAACTGCTGCCGACTTGTGCCCTGCCACGCTGCCCTGTCGATCATCTTGGCATACACGCAGGATCCATCAGAAAGACTTGGCTGAGCTCACAAAAGGTCATAAAACACGCCCACTATCTGCCGGAGCCGCAGAATTTTTCGAGAAGAGTTTTCACAGATCGATCTGATTACTAATTAGGGGTGCTATTCTTCCCAGCACTATCACTTCAACTCCAGAAAAAATGCTCTGATAATCTCTCAGAAACGCTCTAGATCTGGAACGACACAGCGTTGAAGTTGACCTGGCCAGTACTCGGGCAGTCCGCCGAGATGGAAGGGCCGGTGGCCGACTTGCCGCCGGCAGTAACACTAACAGCGCCCGTGTGGCCGGTGAAGCTGGTCTCGTAGAAGCTGGCCTTGCCGACGGTGCCGCTGGCCGAGACGGTAACACTGTAATCGCCAATGGAGATGGTGATGTCCTGGCCGGGCGTGTCGGACAGGGCAATCACGCTGACCACGTCGTCGGTGCCGTCGGCCGCCGACGCCGTGCCGCCCTGGCCCCAGACGGTGCCGCCGTCGCCGCACACGGTCTTGGACGTCGTGCGGTACCAGGCCACGGCGCCCGCGGCGGGCAGGGTAACGTCGGCGCTGCCGGCCTTGTACGCCGCGATGAAGTACGGCAGCACGAACCGGAAGGCCGTGTGGTCGTACCCGGTCACGTAGGCCTCGGCGCCGCTCACGATCTGCGCCGTCACGGGGTTGTTGAGGTACGAGGACTCGCCGTAGTCGTTCCCTAAGCGTTCATCGATGAGCACGAGTCTGTGTGATGCACAGGGTCATTGGAATGGGCTCGGGACTTACAAGTAATGAGCTCGACGTAGTCGGGCAACACGTCGAGCACCTGGCTCCAGCGGTCATACCAGAGGGTATCGCTGGTGGAGTACCAGTTCTTGGAGTATTGGGGAAGATCTAAATGAGACTGGTCAGAAAGAGTTCACGGTCGCATGCCACTATAGATGAGAACCTACCGGTGTAGAAGTAGGGACTGACTCCCATCATGTAGGTCTTGTCGCCCAGGGTTGATTGGTATTCCGTGTCGCCGTCCACGGCGAGAGTCTTGGAGTTCGCATAAGGCCACGCGCCCCAGTTGACTATGCGAAGAGAGCAGAGTCAGTCATTGATCGCGTCTATGAGTTGCTTCCGAGTCGTGAGAGAATTGTATGCACTTACAAGCACCATCAATCAAGGACAGCTTGTCACCAAAGCCGGTCGGTCCGAGGCTCGACCAGTCCGGCACCAAGTAGATGCCTCCCGTGGCCGTCCTGACGTCGGCCCAGTTGCTCGACCAGTCGGGGCCCTCAAAGGTGCTGACAAAGGGCAGGTCGTTGATCTTGAACTGGGCGGACTCGCCCTTGTAGTCGTTGACGAGGCCGGTGACCTGGTCGACGGAGAAGGACGTGGCGGTGCTCTGGTCAAAGGAGAGAAACAGCACAAAGTCGCCGGCGTCGGCGGCGGCGGCGTAGGCCAGCGGCAGCTGCGCGTCGTTCCACGAGTCGGACCCGCCAATGTTGAGGGCGAAGCCGTCGATGCCGGCGCTCTGGGCGTCGCTGATGTCCTGCGCCCACTGCGCCGACGACTGCCCGTCCGTCAGGCCGACCATGTAGTGCGCAAACACCTTGCGGTCGCTGCTGGTCTGCCGCTGGACGGCCAGGCACGATGCCTGGGCGGCCGCCAGGAGCAGGGCGGTACACGTCTTGAATAGCATGTTTAATTTGGTTGTCGATAGCAGACGTTGTATACTCCAAATGTGCCTCGATGAAGGGGGCGCCCTCCAGAGACTATATAGACAGCCACACCCTTGCGACCTTGCCCTTAGCCTGGTTCCTGAGCTGACGGCCAAGCGAGGAAATACCAGGGATTGCGTGCTGTCGTACGAGAAGGATGTCAGCATGGGACTTCAGCTGGATGGGGAATACTAGCTTACGTATCTGGGTATATAGAGTATAATCCCAAAAGTCTTTCATCTCAACGGGAATACGATCGCAAAAGTTGAAAGGGGGCTTACCGAGGATTCCTCTCCCGGAAGCGAACAAGCGAATCAGAGCCAAGATCAAATTTTGGCACACCCCATCAAGAGGCCAGGATCGTTTGAATTAGCAGCTTTTCCGTGCCGCAGGCTTGCTTCTTTAGCATTGAGTCGCAATGGAGGCGCTTTTGAGCGTGCGACTCTTGACATCATTACGAGGAATCGTGGGGGACATTTTTCGCTCAGTTGACGGTTTCTTCAGCGGCAAGAGGACCGATAGGATCTACATTGCATGGACGGGTAGCTTTGTAGGATTGTGCTATTGCCTCATTTGCAGTGTTTGGAATGTTTTCTTGGATTTGTTTGCACCCTGTACGCCGTATCCTGGTCAAGGCAACCCTGGGTCCCAGGGAGGTGGGAGGGGCCACTTCACAATCTGAGGCTATAAATAGGTCCATGATTCGGCCCTCGGCGAGTATATCGACTGGTTGAAATGAGCTATTGCCGTTCTGTTGCTATGAATAATTGGTTGTGGCATATTCAGATCATGTTTGCAACCTGCAACCAGAGAGAGCGTGCGTCTGTCTTGCGCAATACATGGTTCGCCCAATGGACGCGTTCTCTCGCGCATGATGTGTAGAATCTGGCCAAGTATTCTCTTCGGGAAGACAACAACGTGACCATTACCCATTCATAGCAATAAGGTCACAGCTCTGACATAGATCATAGTCTCATAAGCCAAATATCCCCCGGAATGCAACAAATCGGTGACTGGTTGACTGAATCAAGTTTATCATGTTTCGAGATTTCAATAAATCGTGGGCTGAAGCTGGCATCAAAAACATTGAGCTGGGGCTGTTAGAACGGAACATCATGCAATTTTTTTTTTCTCTATTCCACGAAGATCCCATTTGTGGTTTACGCTTTCTCCATTGGTTCATGCTGAGTACTCTTTGTATCATTCATATCGGCGTGTCACGTCTGCGAGAAAGGTAGCATTGCACCTGGACAGTTTCGCATCTTTTGACTCCCATTGTGCTCAGAAGTCTCCTTCCTCTACAAATACTCGCTATTCTCATCAACCTCTAACAATTCTGATTAATCCTTTTCTTAGTCTTAATATCGCAATTTTCGCTTCCGTGGACATTTCAGTTGTCAAGTCAGTAGTTAGAACCATCTTTGTATTGTGTCACAGCCTGCTTGAGCGCGCCCGAATGCAGATAATATGACGAAATGCATATTGCCAAGCCACTGGATTATTGTAGCCAGTGCCTTTTATTGGACAAGGATACATGCCTCCAATAGTATGAGGCCACCGGTATCGACTGCCCCTCTCACGGTACACCGTAGGCTGCATATGCATCCTTTACATGTGTAACCACCATTGGGCTACAGCAACTACGCCACGTTAGGCTCACCGGTAAGCACCAAGTTTTGAAGATAAATATGTAAGGCTTTCCCTACATGGGCCTTCTCCTATGAACCACCACCCACCGACTGCTTTGAACCACAACGACTTCTATCCATGGACGAAAATGGAACGCTTGTTCCGACACCCAGAATGCCGGAATCGAACGACAGGACAGCGTTGTTGCACCAAGCAATCAACAGACTCTCATTTTACGTTGATGATCTATCTCAACGTAGTCCAGTAGAATCATTTGAGAGCTTTCAATCGATCCTCATCGAGAGTTCTACAATACTCGAAATCTTGAGGCGAATTTCAACTCACGCTACTGCGGAACCCCAACAAACATACCTAGCCTTGCTTACAGAAAGGGAATTTTCTGATGTTCAAAGACAAGTCCAACATTCCCTGAGTGCTCTCGAGGGCCTCGCCTCCACTGTTGAAGATGGCTGGACCGGTGGCCCAGAGCGTAACTTTTCCTCAAGAAAGGCAGTAGGAACAGGATCCGACACGCTCACACGAGTTCACGAGAGTTTGAGGGACTCACGACTGGGCCTTATGACAGATATTGAATTGAAATTGTCCAGAGAAGAATCTGAGCGAGTGTAAGTTTTATGATCTTGGTATGACAGTGCGCTATCTGACAATATGGACAGTCTTCCAAACTCATTGCTGCTAATGCACATCGCAATACAATCAAGGCTATTCTATGTGCAAGCACTACTCCAGAAAGTTGACACGACATCAACTATGCCACTTGACATCGGGAAACCGCAGAAAGTCGACAACCATTCTCAGTTGATAGAACAATTGTGGGAGCAGCGCCACTTAAGGGTATTTCAGAAATGGCGGTCGCCAAAGCAATACGACTCGTGGATGGGCCAGCTGCTCTTTTGGGTCGAGACGCACGAGGTGTACTATGATTATTTTCATAAAAGAATCAACTCTGGGCAGCGTTTTGCTGCAATGTATCGATTCCCCATTTCTGGGCGGAGCGAAGAGACATATCTACAGCTAAGTTTGTACAAAAGCAACAATTCGGGTTTTGGTTTCCAACTTACGAACGGCAAAACACGATTGCTCCCATTCCATCACGATATCTGTCGCGCTCTTGAGCATGGAGATCTGCGACCAGCGGAAGAGGCTCACTACCTGGGAGAACTCCGTCCTTCGTCAACCCTTCTAAGGAATCGATCACTTTCTGTATCGATCTTTACAGTAAGCTTCCCATTAATTTTTGTCAAATCATGTATTGCTTGCAGTCAAGACTGATTACTGCCACAATCTACAGTATGCGATGTTCTGCTCTCAATTGGGGATTGCTGCAGCCTTATCGAGCATGGGGTATAGTCAAAATATTGATGTTTTGGAACCGTGAGTAGTTAAAATGCCAAGAAACCACCTATCACTAAACGCATTTACATAGAGCCCCTTGGATCTACCTCAAACGCGAATTGCTGCGTGAGAACTCGAGCGGAGATCCACGGAGGGACTTGACATCAAAACATTCGCGTCACAGTCTGCCAGACATGCAGGAATCGAGCTGTCCATCCCTGGACCAACTGCTGAAAGCTATTCTGAGTCGAGATTATGGGAACGTTGAAAAGTCAAACAATGTCGACTTGGATACACTCGGTGTAGATGGGTACAGTCCATTGCATCTTGCCGCCATGTTGAACGATGAACGCATGGTCAACTCCCTGTGTAGCATGGGTGCAGATGTCCAGCTTACGGACGTCCTGGGAAAAACACCTTTACATTTCATATGTGAGGCGGTAGAGTTCAACCATCGCATTGCTCAGACTCTCTACGAGCTCGGAACGGATGTAAATCTCCAGGACATGTTTGGGTATACGCCGTTGCATTGCGCAACTGCCCGGAATTCATTGCGGGCAGTTGAGTTTGTGCTGCGCTGCGGCGCAGACCCAAACATCAAGAACTTTACCAGAGAAGAAACCCCCCTGAACATGCTCTCCGGCAAGAAAAATATCGATACTCTACATCTTGAGATCATTCAGTCTTTGGTAGATCGTGGTGCGAAACTGGACCTTGCTGATGGCGCGGGAGTCACACCGCTAATGAACGCAATCAAGAACCCGGACGTACAGCTTTTCATACGTCTGCATCAGGCAGGAGCCTCTTTGAACGGATTAGATGCCGAGGGCAAATCTATACTGCATTATGCAGCTATCTGGGGAAGGTCTGAACTGATCAGTTATCTGGCATCTGCCTCTGGTTTGAACGTGGATCCAGACCTGGTTGATAACCTGGGGCGCCGACCCAGTGATTTGATGCATGATACGTTGGTTTCAAACAGGAAATGGTATCATTATCTTGCTCCGGGGCGAGAGCTCGAAGATGGCGATATCTTCGACGATCTGCTCTCAAAGATTCGTACGGTTCAGGGTAATCCGGGCTCCGAGAACGATCTTGGATCATGCCCAGATGATCCAGGAACCGAAGATAAGTTGCTAGCAGCGGAAAGCCCTGGTATACTTCGGGATCTGGTGGAAAAAGAGGACAACGCTATCGAAGTGGGCTCATTATCCGAAGAAGCCAATTATGAACCTGCAGTGAGTCCACGTTCGGATCACCACTCAGGTGCGGATTTAGCGTTCATTCTCGATGACGAGCCATATTTGGAGAGGCCATCCGCACTCCCAATCGATGCGGCGCAAATCCAAACCCAACAGGCGACATTGTCCTCTCACAACCAGCTGCATGTTGCTGGTACGGTTCGGGAACCTTTCGAAACGACTGAAATATATCCTCCTCTGGCTTCCAACCCATCGACGCAGGAAACAATAGACACTGTCGATGGTGACGATTCCTCTGATAACACGTCCGAAGCGGAATCCATCAATACACATGGCGAAACGATATCAACAGCTATGTCCTCGGCGATACTGACACTGACTGCTACCAGACGTCAACTCGCGCTAAAAGAGGTTGCAAGTCTCTTGAGCAAACAAGCAGAAGTCACCCGTATGATACGTACGGCAGCAGAAGATGCTAACATCAGTTTCCGCATGTTCACTTCTGCATTAAACCTTTCTTTTCGAGACTTTTCCATTCAATTCTCTCGAGAGTCCAGTAGCTTTCCAGCTGCAGCGCGATTCTTCAACATGTATGCTGGTACCATCACAACGACAACTTTGGAAGAGATGAAAGTCTCTTTCTCTCCCGCCAAGTTCCAAATTAACCGCAAGTCGGATGAGCAAGAATGGTTGAGCGACTATGAAGCTTGTCTCGAGTTCCAGCTCGACAATCGCAGCCTCCCCCAGATACTGCGAAGTCAGGACCAACTCTCTGAACTTAATGATTCAGCGGATGGCATCCCTGATTTTACAGACGAGCTACTGAAGAATCACTTACTCAACAGTAGAGCTATTCAAGTCCTGCAAGAAACATTTCAGAATCTGGCGTATCCTTCATTCTATAGGGCTGCAAACCAACTTGTTGTTTGGTCATTTCAGACACAAGAAAGCAAAGCAGGCATGCGACAAGCCGATATGCCAAGGCTTCTATCCCTTGTCGCAGATCTCTCTCATGCGAGCCCGAGCCATGTTGGCTTGGGGACGACAAATGAAGGCTCCTGGTTGAACAGCGCAAAATTGGCAGTAGAGCGCTTAACCGGGCGAAGTTGGGATTGGGGACCATGGCATCCCCCCCGTGAGCCGCTTCCAAGAAATCATGCTCGACTGGAATGGAAATGTGTAAGTCTGCACGCCTGCATCTGCTGTCTCTCATGCTAAGATGGATCTATATACGCAGAGTTGCGGCGAGTTACATACGGAAATTTTGCCCTTCAGGTTGGCAAGAAAGCTACAACAGCTAATCAGCAATTACGCAATTGGCAATCCAGAATTTGCCTCGGCTTCCGAGTCTACTTTTGCATCAGTCCAACAAGATACTTCTCAGACACAATTGCGAGATATCCGCTCCAAGGGCAACGAAACTAACCCGAGCCCGTCGGAAGCCGGAGTGACACCGGCAATGAATGCTGACCAACCCAGGGCTATCGGGCAAGACCAGATCAGACCAAAATATATATTCTTGGTCGTCAGCAGCGATCGCCACCGACTCAGCCAACTGAATGCTACAGATAACGATATGCGAAAGTTTGCTCAAGATCTGCGGACCGAGTACTATAGGCTCCGAGGATTCTGGCGGCGATGGTTCTCTATCTCCAAGTTCTCGCACTGCGACTTTGTCAAGTTCGAGAAGTTCTGTCCTCATGAATATGAACATCGGGGTCTAGGCCTTCCAGACTGCCAGCCCCACGCAAATGATTATTGGTTCCGTCCAAGGCCGCCGGATTATTCGAATCCACCGATAGGCCCCAATGAGTTCCGTCACATCTTTGAATTCTATGCCTACAGACTTTCCATATACAGTGTTGAAGTTCAGGGCACGTCAGTAGCCTTGTTGGTCCAGCCTGCTTTGCGATGGCCATGGTTCTTCGCGCAAATTCCACCACTATTTCGGGATCTAAGAGATGGCAAGCTACCAAAAGATTCCATGCAGTGGATACCCCAACGCTTTCGGTACTTTGAAGAAGGAACCTTCGATCGTGAAAGTCTCTGGGGGCTGCATGCTCGCGAGAAGCCATCAGTACCGATGGCCCTGTTGTATATGATCATATTTCTGTCACCATCATTAGCGTTTTGTTTCATATACTTGTTTGGCCTCGGAGGCGAGACTGTGGATCTACAGAACGCAACAGTACCTTTCACGATCTCCATAACATTTGTTTCCATGTTTATTGGTTGGTTGTTCGTGGAGGGCCGAGATACTCCTGAGAAAGCCAATGTTCGGTAGAGGAGAGATCTTGTAGACAAAAGCCGCACATATAGGATTTTGCGGCGCCATGAACACAGAAGTATTTTATGATTCACAAGACTGAACTTACTCCATTTATGCACCTATTTTTTCAAGTATTGCGATAGCTCCCTGATATATTATTTATGTGACTCTGTTCAGCTTTAGCCGGTAAGGACCGCTCTAAGTGGAACAGTATAGTGCCAGCCATTGACTATTCTTAGCGTGGGTGAGTATCCGTTCTAATGCAACATGATCATACCGCCATTAGCACAAACCACCTGTCCAGTAACCCAGGCAGCGTCCTTGCCGCAAAGCATGGCGACGACCCCGGCGACCTCGTCGACGTAGCCGGGACGGCCGCCGCTGGTCTTGGCGTCCTCGACCAGGTCGTCGCTGTCGATGCCCTTGCGGGCGCGCATGAGGGGCGAGTGCTCGATCCAGCCCTTGATCTCGCGCTTGAACTCGTCGCTGTTCTTGTAGTACATCTCGCCGTAGACGGGACCCGGGTTGACGGCGTTGACGGTGGCGCGCTCCGAGAGCTCGCGGGCCCAGGTGCGGGTCATGGCCTCGAGGGCGGCCTTGGTGCCGCCGTAGACGGTCTGCTCGATGAAGCCCGTCGACGACGAGACCGACGACAGGTTGACGATGCGGCCGGAGCGGTCGCGCGGCAGGAACGGCTCGGCGGCCTGGGTCAGCAGCAGCGGCCCCAGCACGTTGACCTTGTACGACGAGTCAAAGTCCTGCAGCGTGATCTTGGGCAGCGGGTTGTTGGCCGCGATGCCGGCGTTGTTGATGAGTATGTCGATCTGGAAGCTGCTGCCCTTGTTGGAGAAGTGCTCCCGGACCGCGTCAATCACCTGCTTGGGCCCGTCGGGAGTCCCCAGGTCGCCGGCCACGGGGAACGCCTTGATCTTGTGCTGGGACTGCAGTTCATCTGATAGACTCTCTGCTAATGACTTTGAAGACGGCGAAGTATATGCCAGAGCCAGATTGGCTCCATTTGAGCCTAATTTTGCTGCTATCGCCCTGCCAATGCCTATACAAAAGTCAGTTGAAAGAGCATAGCGATGACACAGGAGCTTTCATACCTCTCGATGCGCCAGTGACAATGGCCAATTTTCCAGCAAGTGGCAGAGCCATGTTGAATCCAGGTGAGTTGTGTTGGTTTTCCAAGTGGTATACAATCGCTGCCGAGGTATTATATAGTACCGGTCCCAGGCTCAATGACAACGTGTATTGTATAAGTGGAAACCTCGAGGATCAACCGACTTCAAGCACACAACTGCGGACTTTCTGTGGTAAACAAATGGAGTAAGTCTTTATTTTGATCAATGGCCCCCTGAATCTGGGTTCAAAAGTGTTTTATACATGCCGGAAATTCCTCCAATCCTGGCGCGGACCGTGGCTGGTCGCTTGTAAACAAGTGCGGTAGCAGCAGGGTCACTGTCACTTTACAGACAGCAAGTTGCACCGAGCTGCGGGGCAGTCAATTCATTAAATCAAGAGTAATGCTAAAGGGGCTATGTCTGCATCGCTATCGGGGCTATGTCGATAAGGGTATTTCGAACAAGAATAGCTCCTCCGAACCACGCTGTGACAAAATGTGACTTATACCAATAAATTGGTAGAAGCTCCTTCTACAATTCTATCAAATTTGTTCTCAAATTTAAGTGGTGTATAGCGTAGAAGTGCGACTCAAAGTTGACTATACGGTCTCGTACCCAAAATACCATGATAGCGTATCGTTTGATAAGGTTTTTGCTTCGATTTTCTTCAACTTCATGTTGCTCCTCCAGATTTTGTCCAAATCGATTAAAACTTTGCAGACACGTCTGAATACCCGTTAAATCAATATCTACAAAGTTTTATCTTAATCGGAGCAAAGGTGGTAGAGTTGTTGTTGAAATAGTCCCCTTATCAGACATAGCCCCGATAGCAAAATGACATAGCCCCTTTAGCATTACTCTAAATCAATCGTGAGCTCTGGAACGGTCACGTCAGGCGCTGGATATGCCCCGCGTCTAGGCTGAGGACCCCCACATTGGCCTTTTAGGCGTGCTCTTGTATGAAATAGTACACTACGGACGGGAAGCTTGCATGAGCATCCTGTTGTCAATTACGGCACGAGAGAAACATAAATCAGAGCAAGAATACAGAGCTCAATCCCATGCTTTACAGCTTCAATCTGCTGCATTGATTCCCGAGATTAGTTATATATTTCACCGTCATCTGAGTCCTGCTTCTTTACAGGTCATAGGTACATTCGCTCGGGTGAATACTCCCCGTCATCCGATAGCTCTTACGGGAGCTAGCGAGTTAAACCCTGGGCCGCAGGCTCCAAATTGTCGGTTTAGCCGCACCTCTCACAGAAACTCACGACGACCTCAATTCAGGTACCTAGCCTCGCATTGACGCAAAGAAGCCGCCGCCCGCCCGCCCGCTCCCGACGACCTTTCCTCCATTCCGATCCGGAGCTGCAACTCATCGGCCCTTGCAGCCACAAGCCGGCCTCTAGACAAGACAGAGCAGGCGCTCATCTACTCTGTACAGACGCCCACCATGGATATCCGTCTCTTGCGCTCCGCGGACATCCCGCTGATCCAGCATGCCAACCTCGAGAATCTGCCCGAGAACTACTTCATGAAGTACTACCTCTACCATGCCCTGTCGTGGCCTCAGCTCTCCTTTGTCGCCGTCGACGTCTCGCGGCCCAAGAAGACCCCCTACGACTACCCCAAGATCGTCGGCTACGTCCTGGCAAAGATGGAGGAGGACCCCGCCGACGGAATACAGCACGGCCACATCACCAGTCTGTCCGTGATGCGGACGCATAGGCGGCTGGGCATCGCCGAGAAGCTGATGAGGCAAAGTCGTACGTTGTTTCTGGAGGAAGAAGAAGAAGAAGAGCAAGATGGCTGACTGTTGTTCCCAGAACTGGCCATGGTCGAGACCTTTGGCGCGCAGTACGTCTCCCTGCACGTCCGCGTCTCCAACAAGGCCGCCATCCACCTGTACAGCAAGACGCTCGGCTTCGACCGCGAGAAGACCGAGGCCAAGTACTACGCCGACGGCGAGGACGCCTACTGCATGAAGCTCGACCTGAGCACCATCCGCGAGCAGATCCGCGACCAGCGCGAGCTCGAGTACCCCGACGACGAGGGCGAGCCCGTCGGCGACGCCGGCAAGGCCGGCGAGGAGAAGGACCTCGCCCTCCGCGCCAAGGAGGACCCCAAGGACGTCAAGCGAAAGGTCAAGGTCGGCCGCGCCCTCGGCGTCTCGGCCCTGGTCGAGAAGGACGAGAGCAGCAAGACGGCGTAGATCCCGTCTATTGTGATCTAGGAAGCCTTGGCGACAGCGATATTGGCTTGATTGATCTTGACAACAAGCCTCTTGTCTTGTCTACGAGGCCTGAGAACATGGTGTCGTCTTCCCTCCTTATAGGGCAAAAACGAGACCGAAGAGCAGAGACAGGGGATCGATTCAGCCCCGTTCATCTCGACTTAAACACAAAGTTATGGTTTCTGCATTGCCTGGCATTGGTACGGCGAACTGGACGGGGAAAATTTCACAAAAGGAGAACAGTCCTGGAAGGGCAGTACGCATTTATGACCGCAATATAGAGAGACTTTGTGTTTTCACACGGCAATCAAAACGTAGATTTCCGCAATTATCGAGAGCTCATGAACAATGCCAACATTCAAGAATCGTGGTATACAGTCACGCTATGCGATCGTACTATGTCATAAATACCGTCAAACAGAGTTACTGTGCAGATCCCGGCACCCAACCCCTTTTCTTCTTATTCCACCCACCTGACCTTTGACTTTTCATCTCTCGCGTTGGTCTCGTTCTCCAGACTCTTGGCAAACTCCTCGTCCGCCTCAAAGACGAGCTCCTCGATGCGGCAGCCCAGATCCTCGAGCTCCCGCTCCAGCGCCTCGGCGTTGCGCTCCATCGGGCTCGCGCCCGCCCTCTTCTGGTCCCCGCGGCCGTTCCTCGCCTCGGCGATGGCCACGGCCTCGGCGCTCTCCTGCAGCGCCCGGAGCGCCACCCGCTTGCCCTCCATCTCCTGCTCCAGCGCCTCCGCCGCCCGGTACTTGGCCGCGTACCGCTCGCGCGAGGCCTCCTCGGCGGCCGACATGCACGCCTGCTCCGCCTGCGACAGCGCCCGGTCCCGGTGCTCGGCGGCCTGCGCCCGAGCCCGCACGGCTTCTTCGTGCGCCGCGGCCCGGTGGTGGACGGCCATCTCGTGGGCTCGGGCCCGCGCCTGGATGGCTTGCTCGTGCGCCGCCACGCGGGCTTGGAAGGCCTGTTCCCGAGCGGCCACGGCGTGAGTCTGCCCGGCGTGCGGGTGAGATGGCGCCGGCGGCCATTGGTGGTGGTGGTGGCCGCCTCGGCCCCAGCCCCCGCTGAAAGGAAACCCGGGGCCTCCGGAGCGGCCCGGGCCAAAGACAGAGGGTCCCGGTCCGAATTGATGCTCGGCTGGGAACGGATGTGCCGGGTGAGCGCCGGGAGCGAACGGCGGTACCATTGCTGGGGGCTCTGGATGCTGCGATGGCAATTCTGGTGCCTTGCCGTTCCGCCGACGCTGCCTGCTCTGCTCGCGCTCGGCGCGTTTGTGTTCCCTCTTGTGCCGCCGCTCCTCCTTCCTCTCGCCGCGGCTCCTCGCCTTCTTCGTCCGCTTCTCGGCCCTCCGCCGGGCCTTGGCCTCCTTCCTCGCCGTCTTGAGCCCGGCCCGCTGGTGCTTCTTGAGGTCGCCGAAGCGGGACAGCAGGCTGCGGATCTCCTCGCGCTGCCGGGGGTCGGCCGGTGCCGTGGGCTGCGGCAGCGACTTGGCGGCCTTGATCTCGGCCTTGGCGCGCTTGAGCTCGGCCTTGGTCACGATGTGCTCGGGGCGCGCCAGCCAGGCCTCGACCGACTGCTTGACCACGGGCATCTGCGAGTCCCGCAGGTCGTCCCAGTCCGGCAGCGAGCCGATCGAGGACACGGTCGAGTCCGAGGCCGACGACGAGCTGCTGCTGTCGGACGAGACGGACTGGGACCGCCGTCTCCCTTGGGCGGCATCCATGTGCGCACCTCCATGAGGATCAGACGCACCGCCATCGTGCCACCAGCGGCCTCTCCCTCGAACATCCCGGTCCCGGCCTCGTCCCCGTCCGCCCCCCGACGAGAACTGCTCGGCAATGTCGCGGCCGTTCCAGCGCACGCCGCGGCCGTCGGCCTCGAACGAGCTCCCAAACGCCACGCGGTCGTTGTCGATGGTGAGCGGGCCCATGCGCAGGCCGCGGTCGTGGATGGTCATGCCGAGGCGCTGGCTGAGCATGGACCGCCATCCTCCCGCCTGCTGCTGCTGATGTTGCTGCTGCGGTACGTCCCTCTCCTGAACCCCCGCGACGCTGCCGCTGGGCATGCGCGCCTTGGGCTCGCTCGTCGACGTCTCCTCGAGCAGCCTGACGCTCACGCCCCTGGGGCCGAAGAAGCCGCCGTTCCACTCCCTGACCGTATCCGCGAGGCGCCTCTGGCTCGACGACTTCAGGTCATCCAGGCGGGGCGCGTCCCTGGGGGGAGCAGCAGCAGAGGCGGACGGGCTGCCGTCCTCCCGCGCCTTGCGGTCGATGAGGCTTATGTTGGCCTTGTCCGCGTAGTCCGGGATGAGGTAGTTGATGAACGTGCGCCAGTCCTGCGGGTTGACGTCCCTCGACACCGCCCAGGCGGGCAGCGGGAAGTCCGCGGGGCACGGGTCCTCGGAGACGCTGATGGTGTGCACGATCGGCGCCGAGGTCCTCAGATGGTCGGCCGCGGCGCGGGCGTCAAAGTAGACCTGGGCAGATGCCGTGGTCTGGCAGTCTTCGGCGCCCGAGAATGCATGATGGGAGTCCTGGGGGGTATCAGGAGGGGTATAGATGATGTTGCTGCGTGACGACGAGGCGTCGTCGGCTTGAGTGTGCGGGCGTGTCAATGCCGGATCTGAAGATGATGAGTGGTGGTCCGAGGACGCATAAATGTCAGTCTCGGAATATGGTGGAGGTGGGACATCATGAGGCTCCATTGCTAAAGAACGATCCACACGAAGGTTGTATGTTACAAGTTTAAACTATACTGTGACTATTATGCCAATACTCTAAAAAGATGGAAGACTTTATGGCTGGAATATTTTTTTGATACTTGGAGTGCTCTGAAATAAATTGGTTTGGAGGTTTAAAAATGTATTATCAAGACGTCGTGGAAGGATTGCATACATAAAAATGGCAGAATGTGGTTGCCTAGAGCTGTGTTCGTTCAGTGTCTTTCTTGATTCTTAGCTGCCAATCATGGGCCGAAATGTACCTAATGGTTGTTTGCTGGGATGTTTCGGGTCATGAACGGGCACCAGTCCACAACATAACGACCATGGACATACATAAACCCCGATGCCCAGCTACCAACGTCTACTACTATGGGTATCGGCAGAATCCTGCTGCGGACGGTGCGTGCTAGGCTGGAGGCCTTCTATCTAGTAAACGCCGTAGCACAATGCTGGTGCCCGACTCGTGCTTATGTGCTCAGCCACTTGCTGTCACCAAACATTGCTCAACCAATATTACCCCGCCTCCATCGCCAATCCTCTTAGAGCCCTCTCAGAGAATATCTGAGGTAGCGACCTGGTGAGCCCATGACCATCAGCCTCACGCTGACGCGGCTCAAAATGTCACAGCCAAACCATCCAACTGACATTGGCAGCCTGCTCTCCCACCGATAAGACAGACTGCCCAGGCCAAAAACACAAAGTTGGGCCAGTCTCTCCGTAGAGCTATCACGGAGAGTGATGATAGCTCTACGGAGAGTGAATAGTCTCGCCCCCATATCATTCCTCACCTCCAACTGTAGCAAAAAGTCGGCCCAAAAGAGGTTCTGGAGAATAAAATCCAGAGACCGATCCAATACAGCTCGCACCCCAGCAGCACATCTCTTGGTCTATGAAGGCCCCAATATTCTAGGTCCCGCTTGTTGCTAGAACATCACATTGAGAGCTGGATCTTGATGGCATGCCTCCGTTCATGTCAGAACCTTGCCGTACAAGTCAAGCGCAATGTCGGCCTCTTTGTAGTGATCGGCGATCGCCGTAAGCAGATTTCCACGCGATTGTACACCCAGATTAGTGATGTAGCTGGTGATATCTTCGCTTGGGATGAATTCTGAGATGGCTTGCTTTACATTGACCTTGCCGACGAGCTGTCCATCCGCGAAATTGACGTGGGTTGATGGGTCACCCCACTCGGTTGCGGTGCTCTGGCTTGTCTGACTGTTGGGACTGAGCTGGTAGATACCGCCAAGTACGATGACGGGGCGGCCATGGCATCGAGCAGCTCGCACAATTGCGGCAGCGCCAGCATCTGCCGTCACTCCCGCAGTGCCTAGAATTGCTCGCACCCCGAGGATAACCTTGTTGACCTTGGACATGTATGCCATGACGCCGCAGTTCATGATGCTAATCAACACCGAGCCATTGGCAGCCAGGGATTTGCGCAATGAGGCGTATGGGTCGGGATCTGACTGCGCCGTGGGATCGGTGACGACGAAGACGGTCATTCTTCGCTTGTTGCGAGTCAAGAATCTCTGGACTGTCTTGGAAGGCTTATAGACGAGAACGACATCTTCAGGATAGATGGTAATATCGAGGTACGTGGGAAGCTGATCGTCCACCAGCTTGATCTCATCCAAGATTTCGTCGATACCGTCGAGCAACTCGGCCCTGAGGGAGGCAGTCGAAGTGTTGGAAGGGAAGACCTGAGTCAAAGGTGTAGAGGCACCAGAGTTTGCGAGAGACGTGCCGTTCATCCAATTCGGAGGGAGGGAATCGGGATCGGCGAGAATGTTGAACATGGACTGTGTTCTTGTCAGGGCGCTCACGGCGATTGGGAACGCAGGACGAGTCTTTGCGACAGGGCTGTCGATCTTCATGGATGCTGCGACGGGATCCTCGCGGGGTTCTGCCGGCGTCGCATTGCCAGTCTCGTTTCGGTCCTCCTCGACTTCGGTGCGAATCAGAAAGAGAACTCTGCGGACGATGTTGGCGATCGTCAGCTCGCGGGGCGAGGCAGCTACAAGCTTGCGTCCAATGGAGTGGATGCTCTCAATAAGTGCTTCCACAGTCGACCATCTGGACTTGGCTACGACCTGGAGCAGAATGTGGGTAGTGGCCAAGGCACAATCCTCTGCGCCTTGTATTTGTCGTCGCTTCAACAGCCTGTTTGCGACAGCGTTAGAATTTACCAGGGCGCAATCAGCACACCGGGATCGGCGGGTGCTCACGAAATGAGGGACTCGACGGAAACCTCGACTGGCTTGCTCTGTAGAGTGTCCAGGAATTTTGCCAATGTCGGCGCATAGCCGCCCTTTGGTGGTGCCATGGTTGGGAACTGGGTGCGCTCGGCGCGATAGGAAGGGAATTGTATGAGACCGGGAAAGTGAGGGTCGAGTTGGTTGTGCTTCCTTGCTTGCTCGGCTCGTGGTGGAAAGAGGTTGCAAATCTGACTGCGAACGCGCGTTGAAGTAGTCGGGTTGCCCGTTCGTTTGAAAATTGCCGAAACAGAGTATGCGTGTCCTGTCCGTTCCTGGAGATCGGGAATGTGCTTTGGGTGGTGTGGAAGTTGGTTGCGCGAAACGCGTCGTGTGCTGAAGCCGGCGAAATTAATATCAAAATTGTGAGTCAATCACACTCGACGCTGCGTACGAAACAACGACACTGTAAAAATTATGGCCGATTAAGGTGAGTGCGGGGTGAATCAGAAAAGCCCATTCGTTACAACGATTTTCTGCACTGATGGTGGGGCACTGCACTCTGATGATTAACCCGGTGTGTTGAAATACTGCTTAGATGCACACGGTCACCAACCGTCATTCAGCATGTGAAGCGGGCCCTCCATGGCCCAAAGAAGAACCCAGAAGTCAACCACCATGCACGCTAGACTGGTTAGACATGCCCCATCGACTCTCTTTTGGGAGAGGCGTCAGCGCTGTGGCCGCCGTTGGCCGCCAATAGCAGGTGGAAATGCTAGGCTACTGGGGCCGGCTTACGAGGTTGAGCAGGCCCAAAGGAAACACTGTTGAATTCTTTGATGCTGCGCCCTGAAACTCAAGCGATTAAGCTCCCAACTCTGATTAGGCCGGACTGTGTCCTTTTTTTGCTTCTTCGGACTGGTCCAATATCGCGGTCGACGGGCGTAAGATTATTCCAACGGATAAAGAAAAGACAGGGAAATCGTAGAACAATCCTGTCGAGAACTCGCCCGATCTCGACTCGACAGCAATCCAGGAGCCAGTTGCTTGCTGGTGGATTCTTGTACAATCCCTATCGCCCCCCAACCGAGGCTGGGGATTCAGCAGTACCGTAGACAGACCCCAACTTTTACCTACCGTACCCATCCATTTTCGACACCCCATCGCCAGATCCGCCTTCCGGACAAACGTCGACGGGCGAGACACCGACCCCGGCCTATTGGATTTTTTAGGACCCTTTTGACCTGCTGATGACCCTGATGCCATAATCCTGATTCCTCCTCTTCCTGGCTTTGGCGACAGCTGATCCGTCCTCCCTTGATGGCTGCGACGCCCATTGCCCTACGATGAACTCTCTCAACATCATCTCCGCGCGAGTCTCTCCGTCATCGTCTCCCGCCCCGACGCGATCCAACTCCCTGAGCCATGTCGGCCTCGCCGCGTCCTCCTCTGACCATTTGACGACTTCTTCGCAAGACGGTGCCTCGCAGGGCGACACTACCCATCTGACGGCCGAGCCGGACGAGTACATGCATGACAGCCACGATCACCACGACTATGCCGTCGACGAGAAAAGCCCCTTGTTAGGTAACAGCGATTCGAAGGACTCCAACATCCGCTCCCACTCGTGGCACGTCCTCCCGGGCCGCTTCGCAAACAGTATTATCAATTCGTTCCGCTGGGTCCTTTCCACCATTGCCGCTCCAGGGGTCTATCTGATCGCCTGCTTCTACGACGAACGGGGCAACTTCAGTCCTCTGCGGCAGCTACGGAGATTATTTGGGTCATACGAGGGAGACATGGAGAAGTTTTCGGCAGACTATCACGAGCACGCAGCTACAGACGGCGGCAGGCAAGGCTCTTTGCGACGCGCAAGCCAGAGCGCGAAGGGCCAGCCTGCGTCGACTGCAGCACTACGTGCCGTGCCGTCTTCTGGATCTTCATCATCTGGGATATCCTCGGAATCGGAATCAGACATAGCAGTCGCAAGCGACTCATCCCACCGCAGCTCCGGATCCTCGGGGCGACACGCGCGCTCCAAGACGAGCGAAGAAATCGCCCCGGCGAGAAGGTCGATCCGGATCAAGCTCCACAGCGAGGATGCTTTGCGACAGCGAAAGCACAAGAAGGCACAGTCTACCAGCGCCAGCGGGGACTCTCCAGGCGACCTCTCGGCTCAGCTCAAATCTCCTACGTCTCCTGTTGGTGCTCTCACCAAGTATCCAAAGACCCCTGCTCCACCTAGACCCCTTATACCGCAGCGACAGCCGTCATACATCCCCATCGAAACACCCGACCCGGCACACCTAAAGACTCTGATCATAGACTTGGATGAAACCCTGATACACAGCATGTCCAAAGGTGGCAGGATGGGCTCGGGACACATGGTCGAAGTGCGGCTGAACACTACGTATGTCGGCGCCGGAGGACACCAGACGTTGGGACCTCAACACCCAATCCTGTATTATGTGCACAAGCGCCCGCACTGTGATGAGTTTCTTCGAAAGGTATGCGAGGTCATATTCCGGGCTGGCCGGTGACAAGAGTGCTAACCTAGGTTCCAGATTTCCAAGTGGTTCAATCTCGTCGTTTTTACCGCGTCTGTACAAGAGTATGCTGATCCTGTGATTGACTGGCTCGAATCCGAGAGGAAATACTTCACAGCCAGATACTACCGACAGCATTGTACATTTAGACATGGTGCTTTTATCAAGGATCTGAGCTCGATAGAGCCTGATCTTAGCAAGGTTATGATTCTAGACAACAGTCCTCTCAGCTACATGTTCCATCAAGGTAAGCCATACACAATCCCTGCTTCTGGTTCGGACCGCCGAGGAGAACGAATGGAGGGCTAACGCGCTGGCGTGTGCAGACAATGCGATACCGATCCAGGGTTGGATCAATGATCCGACGGACAATGATCTTTTGCATCTGGTGCCCCTGCTGGAAGGGTTGCAGTACGTGTCGGACGTCAGGGCCCTGCTTGCACTAAGAGGCGGCGAAGACGGGAATCATATATGAGGCCCTGTTCTGGGCTATGTAAGGGGCTCATGGAATCGGAGTTTTCAAGTGTTCATGATTTCCAAGGCAGCGAGTTACTGGGGGGAAATGGATGGTTATTGGTATTTTTCCTCTCACACGGAGGCACTAGAGCACGCAATGCATTGCTGCATATTGTATCAATCAACCTAACCAATCTATATCTAGTTGGTTTGCAGTAACTGTCCGGTAATGCAAAAGATGCATTGCGTAAACTACGGTAGCCGCAACTCGATTGACGTGGGTCATACATAATATAAACACTAGAGTGGTGAAAAGCCCGCAGACGTGATGTTACCAAGATTGACTCGATCTGGCGTCATGGCTTTTGTGGAAATCGTTGGAAATCATGGAAGAACCGAGGCCGTCAGCTCGTTTGCCCCGTCTGCTAGGGCTGGCTGTGTCCCAACAGAAAAGATACATTTAGCGACAGTGAGAGAACAGGTAATAGTTACTGGGTATGACTGGGAAACGGCTTGGCTGGATGTGATCATTCAAGTAAGGTCGATGTCATGTCGAGAAGCCAGGCGAGTCCCACTTCCCCGCAAAGCACTGAGCATTGAGCCAGGGGGGCAGAACGCGATCTACAAGAAGTGGGTATACCGGAATGGTAAGCCCCAAGGTTTTCCCATGACGGAGTTGTATAGACAATTGTTAATAGTCGGGCAATCTCGAGTGATTATACTTGTGTCGTTCGTGACCCAAGACCAGAGTGGTTTATGTATGATATCTGGCAACTGAAGCATCGTCTCTTGGGCTGTCCAGATTGATGAAACCAGGGAGGAAAATCCTGTTGCATAACATGGACGCTCGAGAGTGGATGTTACTCCGTACTCAGGAGCGACTGTTCCTAGCGAATAAAAGAAAAGAAGCAGAAAAAGACGCACAGCTCGGATAGGGCCGGGCAAAGCTCTAGGTTAGGGAGGGATTCTGGTCTCCACTGCCATGAACTGTGCCTGGCAGAGAGGGAACCGTAGTGCGGAAAATCAACATGGCCAAAAGTTGCTTCTCACGACTATTATGACCACATACCACGAACACAACATGGGGATTTGTCTCTCTCGGCCGTCCTTGTGCGTATGGTGCAATCTCCGCTCCTCGATTCGATCCGCCTCCCATGTTGATTGGAAGCTCGGGCCAATATCTGTTACAGCAGAACTGGACAAGCTGGGAAAAAAGCTTCCGTGATCTTGTAGTCAATTACGTCACACTTACAGCTGCCAATGTACATCTGTACAGAAGCTGGCGAGAGCTCGGGACTAGCCTCTCCTAAGCACTCTCGCCTGCCACCCCCAGCTGGGTCTAGATCGTGATGCAGAGACGTACTGTACAGTATGTACCTCGTAGAGAGGACAGCAAAAAGGAAATGGGAGCATACTGCTGCTGCTGCTCGGCTGCTGCATGTCACCAATGTCAGATGCCCTTGTCCTTGTCACTTTCCTTGCGGGAGAGTCTGGTCTGAGAGAGGCCTCGCCTCGTTCCCCCAGCGCTAGGTAGAAACGTGAAGCTCCGAATCACTTGTTGCCTTTCGTCATTGGAGAACCACCCTCCCCCCAAGCTACCTTGACCTAATGTAGACTGTTTGAAGCAAGCATGGCCAAGCAAGTGTCTCTCTTGTGTGAGACACCTGCCAGTCCCTGCCCGGATTTCTTAGAATAAAAGCCTGCCAACCTCGACTTCCTTCTGTTGACTTTTACATTTTTACCACTGTCCAGTCTACATCCATCCAAATCTAGACTTGCAATTAACTCTCTCCATCTCCCACACACACCACAACAACACATCATCATGTCTCTGCACTGTAAGTCTCACTCGTCGATGCGATTCTTCCACGTGCTGCACTTTGGGAAAGCTATGAGATCATCAATGCTTGCGTCATGGTCAACAGGCCAATACCGAGGCCTTGGAGGCTCTCAGGTCGAACAGCATAGCCTTCCAGCAACCCATGAGAAGATACAATAACAGCTCGAAAATGCATTGTAGCTAACAGAATCATCACAGACCTTCCCCCCGTCAAGCCCTCGGCTATTGCCCTGGGTACCGTCTTCAACCACTCCGTTGAGCTCGCAGGTAAGAACCTCTCCTCAGACTTGCCTCCTCATCCTCTCCGCCTTGACACGTATACTAACATATCTCCCCAACAGTCCTCACTCCCCTCTTCGGCCAGACCTACAACCGGGCCAAGTCCGCCAACACCAAGGAGGAGTTCCTCCGCTCCAAGGAGGCCACCGGTGCCGCCGTCGCCTGGGGCACGTCGCTCGTCGGCTCGGCTCTGCAGTCGTACGGTGTGGGTGCCCTGATCAACGCCACTGGCACTCTGTCGTACAAGGGAGCCGCCTACCTGGGCGCCCTCATCTTTGCCGCCACCTCGGCCCCGACCTACCTGGCCCAGCTCTTCACCGAGAAGCGCCCTGCCGACACGGTCGCCGTTGGTGCCGTCGCCAAGCTCTTCGAGACGGTCGGCCTGGCCACCTTCCTCACCTGGTGGGGAACCAGGACGAACCCCTTCGAGTAAAGGGAACATGACTTGAATCGTCATCCCCTTCTCGCTGTATCAAAATGGAAAAGAAAACCAACAATAGGGTAATCTGGAGTTGAAAGGAATTGGGAAATGACATAGCAAATGGAATTGGAACTGTGATACTAGTCTCCTGTTAACGTGACGATGAGATCAGAAAGCTTGTGGATCCAAGCCGGCTTCACAAGCAAATACCTAGTTAATCAACTCACTCAAACCTCAAAACATAACTTGCCACGATCGATCTGAATTTGTCTTGGAAAGCTGTGAAGAGAAATCGAATCAACTCCCACAAGAGATACGCAGTGACTCAAACTCGGTCAAGTTGTCATATCCATGGTACTGGAACGGTCAATATTCAAAAACAGCATCTGAAGCTCATGATCGAAAGGCCTTTTTGAATTTTTATTTCCCTACTAGTTTGTAGTAATTTCCCCAGAACGCCGAAAGCCAAACCAATGGCCATGATCCATGAAAAAAAAAAAAAAGCCAACTCGCAAGAGCATGTCGAATCGTACATACGCGAACATGCCAAAACACTCGCAGCAGGGCGGTCTTTTTTTTTTTGATTCGTGACAGAGTCAACACGACCTCCATCCTCCCATCATGACAGGTACAACTGGCGCCGGAAGAAGCAGCTCCAAGTAGATGCAACCAAGTAGATTTTTATGGCTCCTCGAATGTCGATGATGGAGACTGGCTTCCCCTCGACCCTTTTCAAATCAAGCATTGCGCAGGGGGATGAGGGCAACCTAGAGAGCTTCTCTTCTCTCTGCCGCCAACTCACGTGAACTTGAGCTGCTTGGCCTCCTTCTGCACGAGCTTGACGAGGTCCTTGTAGACCTCGGCAAAGTCCTCGTCGACGGCCTCCTCCTTCTCTCCCTTCTTGCCGCCGGTCCGCTTCTCCGTGACCATGACGACCGAGGTGGGGCGCTTGGTGCTTCCCGCGGCGCCGAGCTCGGCGCGCGACTGGACAAAGATGTAGGGGACGTTGACGTCCTCGCACAGCACGGGGATGTGCGAGATGACGTCCATGGGCGAGATGTCGCCCGCCAGCACGACGACGCCCGGGAAGGACTGGTTGGTCGGGCCCGAGGCCGGCGACTTGCGCAGGGCCTTGACGACCTCCTTGACGCCGCGCTTGAGGGTCTTGTTCTTCGCCGCTGGAGAGAGAGAGAATCAAGGTTAGCCCGTGTCTGAGTAGTGTTGTGGGGGTGGTTCTGGGTTGGTGTAGGCCACTGGAAAGAAGCTGCGTGATCGCGCACGTAGCTTCCTCAGGTGTGCGGAAAATGGAGATTGTGTATAAAAAGAACTTACCCTTGCGCACGCTCTTCAGGATCTTCTTGGTGCCCTTGTCCTCGGCGAGGGGGCGGGCAAACGGCACGAGGGCGCCGACGACGTGCTTGGTGGTCTTCTCGCCGTCGTCGTCCTCGACCTCGACCTCGGTGACCTCGGGGGCCTTGTCGAGGGACTGGGCGGCGGCGTCGGCCTGCAGCTTGTCGTCGAGGGCGGCGTTGAGGACGGCGCTCTTGAGCTTGTCCTTCTTGTCCTTCTTCTCCTTCTTGTCGCCCTTGACCTTGGACGACTTGGACACGCCGTCGGCCTCGGACCGCTTGGCGGACTTGTCCTTCTTCTCCTTCTTCTCGGGTTTCGTGGAGCCCATTGTGAAAGCTTTTATGTGTCTGGATCGAGGCGAGGAAGATGAAGAGGGTTGAAAGAAAGGAGAGTCGTCGGAAAGCGGTGGGTATTCTGGGCGGGCTGTTCTTTTCCACACGGTCAAACAACAACTGGAAATCCGGGCGGGAGCTTTTCGATAGCGAATCTTGGACGGAATCTCGAAATTTTTTGAGCGGCCGTGCATGGCCAGTTGAGAATTTCTGCGGGGACGGCAAGTGGCCAATCATGGGGCTCCAATCGTGTGGGTATCAGTTATACTTGGTGCGCCTCGCCCTCTTATCTTAGCGTCTTGGCTGCAAGTCACCGACCATAGCTTCCAAAGTCAGGGCTTTGTTCTCTGCGACTCGAGCAGACATATGAATGTTCTCTTGGCAACTCGAAGTCAAACACCACACCTCTCACAGGTCTATGGATGACCTTTACTTCGCATGGATACTGGTTACATATTTTTCTATTCATATTTGTTCCATTATTACTTTTTGTCTATCATACACAGTCGGAACTATCTCTGCGTTGCGTCGTCCACACTTCGTTGCGGCCGCAAGGCCATTACAGAGGATACTGTCTACAATATATACAAGAACGGAGGGCAAATGCCCATATTAGGTGGTATCTACCTAGGGCAGTGTTACCGGATCCGAAGGGATGTAGATGACTACAATCCAAGTGAGCCTGTCCGAAGAAAGGCAGTCTTTAGCCCTTAGATGACGTACTATCACAACATGTTAGCTACTTGACAGCGGCGCGCAGGATTTCACTAGGTTTACTCACAGGGATGAATAGGTATGGCACTTGTTTCTCGTAGTCCAACCAGGCCTGGCCATACTTCTGCCTGCATCTCTGGATATCTCTGATGGCACGATGCGTAATCATGCAGCAGAAGAAGACTGGGTAGAACCAGGGGAACGGGCTCTTGAAACCAGTAATTAGACCCCAGGAGATGGCGAAAAAGGCGTCACAGGTGTAGTGAATCTTGCGAGCATAGCCGTACCAGCCATCGGCCAGGATACTGTCGCCGGTACTGGTCTTGATGACCTTGGGGTTGTAGACCTCCTGCCAGGGAAGCTGAGGGAAAGTCTTGCGCTTGACAAAGGTGCCACGCTCCATCATTCTGAACGAGTTCTTCTGGGCGTTGGTGGTGTCCCAGATGTAGTACATGCCCAGGTAGGAGATGAAAAGAGCCGCAAGAGCGTACTTGTTCCAAGCGTACTCGGACGGGTGGTGGTTGGCAAGGTACAAGGTGCAGTGGCAGTAGGAGAGAGGAACACCAGCCATGTTCCAGAAAATCAGCATGAAGCCGCACTTCTCATAGTACATGTCCCAAGTGGTGACAATAAGGTGCTCGCCCTTGCCGCAAGCATTGGCGTACAGATAGTGAGCCATGACAAGGAACATGACCTCGCCAGTCACGTAGCCATAGTTCTCATATTGACGGGCAGCGGCGGCACAGCTGAGACCCAGCAAGATGAACCACGGGACCCGGACCTCTTGGAACATCTTCAGGTCCAGCACGCCGAAAGCCCTGGGGTTCAGCTCAGCACCCATGAAGAAGTCGTAGATGGGATAACCAGTCATCCTGTGCTGAGCACCGCGCGCAATGGCCGAGAAATACGCCACAAAGCTGACCAGGAAACCGGAAATGATGGCCACGGACATGAGAGGACCGAACTCGTCAAGGAAAGTGTAGATGGGAAAGTAGCCACTGAGGTGAAGGGCGCCCATGACGGCAATAGTCACGTACAGACTGATGAAGGCCGAGCAGTGGTACTTGAGCTGCTTGCCGCCTTCATGGGGCAACGGCTTGCCGTAAGCAGTGAACCCAGGGACAAAGACATAGCAAAGAGCCTCGAAGACGTAGAAGCCCCAGTAGATGCGCCAAGCTCTGAGGTGCGGGAAAGCTCCAGTGTAGACGAGATCATAGAGATGCTTGCCGAATTCGGACCAGGACTGGCCCTCAATAGGGAAGGGCGCTTTACCATCATAATACGTGGCACCGATCCACATGTAGTACATGAGGAGAGGGAAGCCAGTCATGAGCGCAAGCGTACCCCAGCTGCCACCAAATTCGAAGTGTCCCGAGTGGTCGATCTTGGGGTCCATACCAGGCTTCCAGCCATCTACCATCTGGTCATCTTTGGCATGGCCATTGGCATGTCCATTGGCGTGGCCGTTCGCATGGCCGTTGGCGTGACCGTTTGCGTTGCCGTTGCCGTTCAGTGCAGCCGAAACCTTTTCCGTAACAGCGCTGAAGTCCTTCTTGGCCTCGGTGTTGTCAAACTCATCGTCGAGGCTCTCGGCGAACTTTGAGGTGGCACGACGGCGCGGAGGGTTGGGCTTGGAGACGGTCGTCTCTGCAGCAGAGCTCGAATCACCATCGTCCGATCCGTTGTCCACAGAGGGGAAACGACCATTGCGCTTCGAGGTGCGGCGGCCTGGAGTTTCGACCATACCCTCGAAAAGCTCCTTCTTCCTGTGTAGCGATACCGAGGTTAGTAATCAGATCATTAGGCGCAGGGCTTGAGAAGCGAATCGTCGCAATTGGGGACTCCTTCCCACGGCCGGTTCCCCCTTGGATGCGCTGGAAACAGCCATGCGCCGGAGAGAACTCGAGGGGTCGAAAGCGCCTCCTCGTCCGCCCTCTAGGTTTCGTTCCAGGCTGATACGACACTCGACATATACTGGCTCGAGCCTGCGTAAGAAGTGACCATGGTCACCTGTGGAAGGACTCACCGAGGCGTCTGGCGCAAAGAGTAGCGAGTCGACATGATGTACCGGGGGTTGGCTCTAGAGCACAGAGATACCGAGAGGAGGCAATCCGGAATGAGAAAGATCAAGGAGGCGAAACAAGTTCAATTGGAAAGTCCACCATGCACAAGACCCTCTCCGACGAACAGTAGAAGAAAAGGGAAAATACCACACCCGCGAGCAAGAAAGGACCGAAACGATAGTACCTAGGTAGGGTTGAGAGGCAATTCCCCCAAAACTTTTCGCGATCAATGACAACACGCTTTCGATCAGGGGGCATTTTTAGCGCCTTTGTTTCCCCAAATTTTGTTGACAATTTAACCGATTTGACACCAATCAGACCGCTCTGATCTCTCCAGCGGGTAGCCCCAGCAGCGCTGTCTAGTACCTAAGATAGTGGGTCACATGCCCGGGAGTTTAATGCATCGAGCATAGTATCCCAAAAGAAATTAGCCAGGTCCCAGGCACATCACGTTGGCTTCCTTTCGATCCAGGAACAAATATCGACCCTGATGGTATTCTCCTTCAACGGCGACAAGGGAAAGTATCCGTGGATTCATAAATATGTCTTCCCCTCCGTCCATCATCAGTATCATCAGGCCGGCTTTCGTCGGTGTTACAACCAAGATCTCGCCCATCTCAGATCCGCAGGCCAAACAATGCATGAGATCGGCATAGATGGGATGATCCTTTTTCTCCTGACTGCCCAAGCTTAGTCATATACTTGGGCAGTCTCGTCTCAACAAGCTTGTTCCTGACCGGCCACAACATGCACCAAGGCTATAAGTCATGCTGTCAATGCTTCCCATCTGGTGGTCCCTCTGGCGGAGGGGTCGTTCTGCGCCATAGTTTCGGCGCCTTGCCGTCGAAAGGCGGTACAGGCTGCCAGCGACTCCGGACGAAGGGTCCTGATGTCGGTGCCTCTGTGGCGTGCTCGTCTTCTGAGTCTCCAGCTTCAGGCCTTGGCACATCCGGTTGAGAGCGCGGCTGGACCTCCGCTTCGTTCTCTCTTGTATCCGCTACTCGCGATGCCGACATTTGACCTGGAGGCGGCGGGGGAGGACGACGCGGAGAGGGTCGTGGAGGTGCCGTTGTCGCCTCGTGTGCCAGGACTTCCGTTGCACGAGGATGCCGCGCCGACGCTCGTGCTGGCCGCAACTTCTGTCGAACGGCAGTGTTGACCGCCTCGACGACGAAATCCTGAATCTCGATGGCCCCATCAGTGAACACCCATATATCTGGCGACTGCTTTTTCTTTTGCAGCAGTTCAAGCTCCTTGAGTACTCTCTCCGCTGCCTTTCTCTCGGTCCGGATCATGTCCCTATATATTCGCCTGTCATTTCAGTCAGGACAGAAGAACCAGGATAGTCGTATCTATACGACAACAATATTGCTGACACAGATGACAAGAGACTTACACAAAACGCTCGTCGGCAGCAGCGCTCTTGTTCAGCTCGAACTCTAGTTGATAGAGGCCAACCAGGAGGTTCATGCTATGTTTGGTGCTGTTCATACGGAGTCTCAGCTCTCGAGTATCCGGCTTTTGCAGTACCCACATCATCCGGGCCATATACACTCTCAGAGTGCTGTCCTGTCCGTCAAGGACGTTCTTGAATTGATTGCGAAATTTTCGAATATCAAGGAAGATTACCCTGCATTGGCGTCTGATACGTTCAACCAATCTTTCCATTTTCTTTCTCCGGCGAGTATCATCGCTATCCTCCGCCTTTTTTTGCTCCTCCATCTTTCGCAGGACACCGCCAAAAATCGTGAGTAGACTCGAAAAAATGGTCGTCTCCTCTATGAGGATTCCAACATCGTAGGGTGCTGTCTGTATCCCCCGAATGTCCTGATTGACCTTCTTGGTGAGTTTCACTACGCAGTATCAGCTCTGGCGTCGGCACCCCCTCTCGCTCTCTCTCTCTCTCTTCCTTCTTTCTCGACAAGCCATGTGAAAGCAGTAACGACTCCAACGACTCACTTACTAAATGCGCCCGCAACCTGAACAATGGCCACGCATGCTCCAATGCTGGCGACGACTTCCATTGGTCTGTTTCGACGAGTTGCAACTCCTCAAGCAAAGAAGCCAAGCAAAAATTAGTTATCTGAGGATTGTACCAAAGTAATGCGAGACAAAGACTTGGCCCGTCACATCTCTCCAAGCTCGACGACGAGAACAGGAGGAAGCCTCGCAGGATGAATAGACTTTAGGTCTGTATTAAGGCCAGCTTCCTTGTTGGATTTCGGTCCGCATTTGTGGTCGGCTGTTATCAACAACATTCAATTCTCCCCCGCAGCAGCCCGCTCTCGCCCGTCTGGTGAGCGTGTGCATGTGCATTGCAGCGTCGCCTTTTCCTTGATTGGCCCAACATCGTAGAGCAGTATGCTTCGCAGGCGGTGTCTTGGTTATCGGAACAGCCTGTAGACTTCTTCCCGCTGGCGTCCAGCGAACAAGGACATACGGCCCGTCATCATGGTCTTGTAAGCAGGCTCGGCCACGCATAATTATATGTAGCCTCGCGCCGAGTATGCTATACGCACTTGACCACAGTCTCGGTAACCCCTCCGGCCCGTATACGTGACATTTGCGGATTACACTGACTTTCCCCTTCGATTATTCTGCCGTAAATATGTCGAGTTTTCGTGAAAACCCGAGAAGGTACGGTGATTTTGGTCAAGTTGTTATACCTTCACATACGGTGAAAACAACTCGACTATTGTGCCATGATAAGCATCACAAAGCTCGTGGTATGGCACAATCTGTAAGCGCAGTTTGTCTCACAATTATAGTCAACTCACCGAGCACAGTTTGGAGATTTTCACACATGAAAGTCTTGAAATTTAATATGGCCAAGAGGAAGATTGATTCATTCGTTTTTAGCTTCATGATGCCTTTAGGCACGACACCAATTGGACTTCTCTCTTGCCGAATGAGCTGAACCAACTTTTCCTCGGGTAATCCCACCCAGTGAGTACCCGGGGAAACTGGCCGCTCGTCGGCACCAAGTATGTACAAGAACTGCTCCATCTCTTTTCAACTCGCGTCCATCCTCTATTGTCTCCGATTCTCGATGACAAAGGAATGGATCCTTTCCAAACCACCCAAGAAAAATAGCAAACGTGTCCCGAATTCGCCCAATGCAAACCTGATACCCTATGGTCTTTTATACAAATCAAAAATGTCGCAGAAAGGAAATTGATCGTTTTGGATGCCCGTCAGCTTTCACTGAGGATCGCCAAGATAGCGTGCTTAAGAGGTCGGGCACGCGCAGAGGCCAGTGGCGCCCAAGGCAGTGGCGGTGACGGTGACAGTCTCGGCACCGGCACCTCCGGCCGTGACGGTAACGGTCTCGGTGGCAGCGGCAGCTCCTCCGGCAGTCACGGTGACGGTCTCGGCAGAAGCTCCGCCGGCAGTGACAGTGACAGTCTCGGCGCCCGCTCCGGCACCAGTAACGGTAACAGTGGCTCCGGCACCGACAGTCACGGTGCTCGCCTCGGCGCCGGCGGCTCCCGAAGCAGTGATGTACACAGTGCTGGGCGATGCGGCGGCAGGAGCAGTAACGTAGACGGTGCTAGGAGAGGCAGCTGCGTTCTCGGTAGCCTGGGCACTCTCGGTGGCCTGGATGGCATCGTTGGAAGAGGCAGCAGTAGCAGTAGCGGTCACAGTGATGGTAGCAGCCTCGCCGTTGTCAGCGGGAATGGTGACAACAACGGTCTGGGGGCCCTGAGGGTAGCCGCTGGCAGAGCCGCTGACAGAGGCGTGGGCAGTCGGGGTGACAGTCAAAGAGCTGGTCAAGGTCTGGGTGCCAATGGTGACGGTAACAACGGTCTCGACAGCCTGAGCGGAAGTCGGGGTGGCAGAAGCAGTCACGGCGTCGTTGGAAACAACAGTGGTGCTGTCGTCGGCGCCAGTAACGGTAGTGTAGGAGCCGCTGTTGCCGCTGCCGCTGTCAGAACCACCGGTAGAGCCTCCAGTCGAGCCGCCGTTGTTTCCGCTGCTGCCATTGTCAGAACCACTAGTAGAGCCGCCGGTAGATCCTCCGTTGTTGGAGCTGCCGCTGTTGTCGGTGCCAGTAGAAGAGCCGCCTGTGGGGAGAGGGAAGGCAGTAGCCGCACCGGAACTGGCAGTTACGGTGAGCGTGACGACGGATCCGGCAGAGTCGGTGCGAGTAAGGGTAGCAGAGCTGCTGACAACGCTCTCGATGATGGAAGAGTGGATAGAGCTGGCCGCCGTCACGGGACAGACCGTTGTGGTGAGGTCGATGACGGAGGTGACAAGGACGGTGGAGATGGCCTCGGAACCGAGAGTAGCGAGAGCGCTGGAGTATGCGGCAGTGTTGGTGGCAGCCGGGCAGTTGGTGACGGTAGGAGCGCAAGAGATGACGGTCTGGATGCTGGTGACACCGACGGTCAGGGTAGTGACGGCAGCAGCATCGGCAGTAGCGGTGGTGTTACCAAAGGGAGCAGCAGCGCCGGTCGAGTTGGCGTAAGGTCCGGCTCCGGCCTGTCCAGTGACGGGAGAGTTGGAGCCAGTGACCATAGGAGGAGAGACAGAGCTAGGAGATCCAAAAGGAGAACCGCTGCCGGCTCCCGAGGGAGATCCAGAGGGGAAACCGCTGCCGGCGCCCGAAGGAGATCCGGAAGGGAAACCGCTGGCAGCTCCCGAGGGAGAGCCGACGGGGTATCCGGAAGGAGAGCCGCTGTCGCTTCCGCTCACAGTGCCGTTGGTAATTCCAGATCCCTCAGTAGCGCTGGACGCCTCGGTCTCGTCGGGCACACACTCGTCTTCGGTCTCGGTAGCCTCGGCGGGGGAGTAAGAAGATGCAGCCGAGGGGATGATGGAGGGAGCTCCGGAGGGAGCACCAGAGGGGGCACCCGAGGGAACACCCGAGGACAGCGGGACGGCCGGGTAGCCACCAGCCTGGACGGCTCTGGCGTTGTGCTGAGGCTTGCCGTAGAGGCTGCGGTGCTTCAAGTTCAGAGCGGAAGCCTCCGAAGAAAGCAGAACAATGGCGGCGAGGACGCCGGACTTGGAGAAATGCATCTTGTGTAAGTTGTGATTGTTGGAATTGCAGAAATGTGAGTCGGGTTGTTCGAGATAGAAGCGAAAGAAGTGAAGTGAGTGAAATGAACAAGGCGACCTGGCACCAAAGAGTGGACTCAGCAAGCTGAATGGAAGAAAAGAATGTGTAAAAGAAGACGAGATGGTGATGGAGTGAGATTGTCGATAGCTGAGGAGGAGGAAGACAGCCTCTTAATACTCTCGCCAGTCTCTCCTTCTCGGCCGGCGGATCAGACCATACGGAGTACGGATAGCGTACCATCAACGTACGTATTCCAGCCTCGAGCAACTTTGAATTCGTCATATCGAGCTCGTCCGCCTCGGGTCGTCAATGCCTGTCCAGGTTTTCCATATGGTCCATGCGTTTAATATAGTTGCGTCAACGAGGCCCCATATCCCCGTCGACTTAGAGCAGATGGTAGTCCCAAGCTAGTTCTAGCCCGAGGTATGGGATGGGGAAGATCATATGGAGATTTCCACGAACCCTGCAGCAGATCCAGGAGATTCGCCCATGGGCAGGGCCTGCGCCTCGCTGGTAAGCCGATCTGGGTGGTATTCCATGACGGCTTGGGTCACCGTTTCGTCACGCATATAAACGGCAACCAAAGATGGAAGCCTATCCCATGAAGGAATTGCTGTTTTTGGAACGGCCCCTGAAAAGATGTTTTCATGAGTGGGTTTTCTCGCTTGGCCGGCCATATTCCGAGGTAAATGGAGGCTCTGCGGTACCTTGCATCTATTCCCAGGAGTATGGACTCGTGTGGAGGTTCGTGTAGGTAAAGGCAGGCTTATCTCTCGCGGCCACCTACTTCTACTCCGTACAATGTCTCAAACAAATCCCTATCACAAATGATGATTAATGACGCTTGATTGCGTATGGTTTATCGGTAGAAGCCTCACCTTTTTGGAGATATGGCCAGGCTGTGCAAGATTCTTTGTTTCGATGGAAAAAGTCTGGCGATGCCTGCCTAGGTCGGTAGCCAACAGAACGCCATTCCCGTCAAACATGCAGGCACCGGGCAGTTAGGTGCCCCTGCCAAGGCCGCGATCCCGCGACTAGAGTCCAAGAGGAACGCAACCGTTGGTTCGGAAACATCAGATGAAAGATTATGGAGCCTCTCCGTCTGTGGGCGAAATGAGCGAGGGATGAATGTTTTCTGGGAGATTCATGCGGCCAGGGGAGGGGAGGGGAGGATTGATGAAGAGCAGGTGCGAAATAGGTAGAGAGAGGCCATTGGGGTCTCGGCCAGGTGGAGCAGCGACGACGTTTGCAGTGGGGCCCCGTCTCTTCCCTCTTCTACTCTCTGCCCAATGGGAGGCCGTAGCGACGGTGGCCCCTTCCCGATTCGATCGCCTTGGAGCCTCCTAAGCCCCAGTTGTCGGGGGCCCCTGTCATCAAAGACGACTCTTGCGACGACACTGATGGTTTCATGTTTGGTGCCTCTCTCTTCTGCCACAGCCTAACGTACGTCGCAGAAAAGACTGATTGATGCAAAGACCGACTGATGGCCGTCCACACTCTCGTGCGTGGGCTGTCAGATGCCAGAAAGAACACCCTCACTTTTCTCAATTTGCGGGGGAAACAGAGTTGTATATCTCAACCATGAGCAAATCATGCACCGTGCAAGGCTTCGAATGTTCTGGCCAACGGGTAAAGGCCGTACTAGTTGCTCCTGGCACTTGAAGCTATCACTGCCGATTTCTCTCATCTTCGGTCATGCTTTGAACTCACGGAGCGCCGGAACCTATGACAAGACAAGCCAAAGGTACGTCTACGTAACCAACAAGACCCGAGCACGGCACTTGCGTAGTAGTTGGCAAGCACAGTGACAGGACGGGAACGAGCTCGCGGGATGACTCTTGGTTTCCATGAGACTAGTTGACATTTTTCCTGTTTCTTAGCTCCATGAAGAGCTTCACTCCTCTATAGCTCGTCTCAATCTCGAATCTGCATGATATTATATAAGCTTAAAAGGCGGATGGGTGTATCAGCTGGCCTCAGGCACGGGATGTGGTGTGTCTAAGATCTGGGAATACTATGACCAGTAACAACCATTTGTGAGACACGAATTTCCTTGCCCTTTTTCTTTTTCTTATTCCCGATGACGATCTACTTTTTTTCTCGAAAGAATTCTTCCCGTCCGATCCCGCGAAAAAAATCCCAATTGGCCGTTTTCCTCTGTGGTTGATCTGCAAAAGTCTAGACCCGAGTGCATATGATCATCCGCGCAGTTGCCCCGATCCAGCACACGGACTGCACACACACTTGGAGCACCTTCAGCCCTACGGGATAACACGAGTCCAACAAATAGGAAAAGAGCATCTGGGCACAAATTGGCTAATTGGGTATCACTTCTTCACTCCATCAGTCATAGTGACTCCAATGGACTCGCGCAGTACAACTGTGGTGTCCCTGGCTTGTCCGCTTTTCGACGCATAGCGGGATCTACGGTGGAAGCCGTTTAGGCCGTTTGTCGACACTATACATCTCCTATACGATCATAAGTGAGCATGACCTATACACCTGGGAGGCTATAGCATACACGTCTAAGCCACATCGTATCATACTTGACTTGATATGCCGTGCTTCGTGTCCAGCCTCGGCCGGGACGAGTCATACTGCCATGGCCGGCAGCGTACAGACGCGACTCATTGGACAACCAAGAATACCCAATGCCTGGCAGAAAGAGTGACGTGGGATCAATTTATTCGATCCAACGTGGAGTCCGAACATGTTCGCTGGTTGGGACGAACCAGGCCTCTGCGCTTGAAGGTCGACGCCGCACCGGAAATTATCCACGTTTCAACGGGTGGAGAAAACTCCACATCGCATTCTCCTGTTTCGTTTATACAAACAAACCTGCTGCGCCTTTTCCGACTATACCAAAGGATACCGGTTTCTCAACTCCTTTGACATCTTTTTGACATGTGTGTTCGGCTTGCGACCCGACTTGCATGAATATGGCTTCATCTTCAAAACAGCGATGATGAAAATGATACAAAGTGCCCGAAGTGCCCGTATGCCGTTCCGTTTCCCGGGGTGTCACGCTGTGGAAATATCTTCAGTCTTACCCACCATACGTAAGCATACTCTGTATACTTGTTCTGCTGACAGCCAAAGTTCTCGTGCACACATTGCCGGGCCGCGTCCCAGTATTGGTCTCATCGCCGGGCCACGGCTGCAATTGGACTATATGGCTTCCGCAGCCTTGTGCCGACTTGCAGACCACTCAATATCCAACCCGTCTCATTCTTTTCAAATACTCTATACAGGCTCGCATACAGTTACATCGAATCACATGGTGCACCCGATAGTCTGGAAACGTTGCCATGTCGAACAATCTTTCCACAGACCTCCTCCCGCCTATCCCTTCTTACGGCTTCTCGATCCTAACCTAGAATCTCTCATCTTTGCAGTCGGCCGTAACAAAGGTACCTCAACTTTTTGCACGACCGTTGCGCTGAGATGACTCGAGTGAGAAACATCCACAAGATGTCACCACACTTGGCACGTTGTGTCGGCATATTGTGACCAGCGACGCGGGCATAGAGCCATGGTGATATTGTACAAGGATGTCTCAGCCTATAGGCTGGTAATCAGTACAGATCAGATCTCTTACCATTGACGGGCCCAATACCCAACGGGACGGGTCAGATGCGGAACACGGATAATGACCACAGCCCAAGCCGATCTCAAGACGGGAAAGATTGGCAATGGCTGAAAGTTGCATCAGACTCACGCCAGCCTGGGAAGACTGGCTTTTCGAAATGGGGGAACAAGGGACTTGTCGAGAGAGCAGCTGAGCTGGACCCCGAGAGTGCCGAGCATCTATCTTGTTGACTGCTGGATCGCCTCGGCCCGCACGTCGGTCTTAGCGGACATGAAAGCTAGTCAGGGTTTTGCTTCTCGACGCGTTCAGCAGCAAATGTCTTTGATCGACATGTGATATAAGACTGGTTTGTGCAATGGGATTCCGGCCAGCTTCCGCCTAGAACGTTCGACGACGTTGGGATTGACTCTTGGTGTACCCCGGAAGTTTGCGAAAAGGTCCACGTAGTGGAGTTGCTGCGACCAACGGCGCACGCGCCCAATGATCACGATGGCAACAAGTACTTCTGTAAACAAGCTATGTCGACTTCGAATAGGCTTAAAAATACGCTCATGTGAGAATGCGGGGTATAGGCAATGTAGGTTAGGTATAGCAGCACACCGCCAGGCAAGAGACAAACACTTACTTGCCTGTACCAATCAATGACGAGTACCTGGGCATGTATGTACATAGGGACTGACTGAGAGCGCGAGCATGTGGAGATCTGGGGTAGCGTCGGCACTTGTAGCGGCCTTGTACTCGAGTTGTCCGTCGTCTGAACCTCATCATTATTCCCTTCCTGCTTGCCGTACAACTAGGTAGGTGGCTCGGGTGGGTCATTTTCTCGTCGGCTGCCAAGCAAGAGCTCGCGTGTCAGTGAAGCAGGACATGATTATTCTCCCTCTTCCTCTCTTAGTCAGACTTCTGACATGTCGAGCCCAGGGAGCAGATCTGATGGAAATGTAACGCTGAGGCCCCATGATCGTACAATAGTAACACTATTGGCCTTCCTCTTTTGGAAGATCATCGAAAGGATCAAGGCTAGCGCGCACAAGGCCTTTTGGATGGCCAGAGGGAAACAAAACAAAAAAAAGTTTTTTTCTCTCCAGCTTCGTTACTCACATGAGTGCAAGAGGGATCGATAATTTGCTGAGGAGCGAGAACCATACCCTTGGGATCCACAAGCGTGCATGCAGCTCGGCCTCGCTGCCATGCGAGTCACATTGCTTTTCCCCCGCGCCCACCGCTCAGGCTGCCCCCGTAAAGGCATGATAGTCTTGGGGCGATCTCTTGTTGAAATTTTTATAGCCCATGACACCGCTTTGTTCCGCAGCAATTGCCCCGGGCTACTCTCTGGTCGCTGCCCTTGGCATCGAAAAGCGGATGTCTCCCGGCTGTCAACAAGGTCTTCTAGTCTGGTCCGGACAAGGCCAAGTAATAATAAGCGTGTGGGATTTCCCAGGAAGGCGTACAAGCCATAGTCCATGTATGGAAAACTTCCGCATGAGTTCCACAGCATGCGTGGATTCGCACGAAGTAGCCACGGGCGTTGAAAGAATATGTGCGCTTTCAACGTGGCTGACGGTTGGGCGTTTTACTCGCCGCCCAATCTGCAAGTCGGCCGCCCGAGCCAGCTCGGCCTGAGGCACAGGCTTACGAGCAAGTGAGCCCTCTTGCATTGGCATGACGTTGTTGCTCCTATGCATGCCGTGGGTACGGGCTGCGGAGAGTGGTAGCATTGCAGATGCAAAAGACTCTGTGCCCTGCTGGTCATGCTACGTAGCGGATCGCGTGCCGTGGGATAGACACGTATGTAGGCAGATATTCGCCCGCAACAGGGAGTATTCCCACCACTGGCAATGGTATGCCTACCTACTGTATAGCCTTGTCATGGTGTTGGGAGCAACTGGGAGCAATTCGAGTCATGACCTCCTGTCACGGCTATGCGCAGCAATTTCCGACCCGACTGCGTGGTAAATCCACGTCGTCAACGATTCCTGAGCTCAAGGCTGCGGTATGGGAATTCGAACGTGCTGGCTGTTCAGAAGGACCATAACTAGAAGAATCGGCTAGGCAATTCAGAGGCATGGGGTGATGATGATCGGCCAGGGTTCCCCAGACTTTTGGGGATTGGCGGCGGTTGGATCCCCGCGGGCCATGGAAGAGCCGAGCGGGTGGCTCAGGTGGGCGTCTCTTTTGGTACAACGTCGCCAAAAGCCACAGCCGAAGGACAAAATTTGGACCAGCCGGCTCGATCGTGTGAGCAGGCCAGCGACAGGGGATTCTCGCGTCGATGACATATCGCTTCGAGTCACCTCTGGGTCAGCGCGATAATCTGACCGGAAGCGCTTGAAACATTGTTTGAACTCAGTATGAATGAATGCTAGGCAAAGGATATTTCCCTGGGCGCGAGACTGGAAAGTGGCGTCTGTTTATTTCTCGACTGACCTGGGGGGTCATCGGGGATCGGGAAGTTCTGCAGCGACCTTTTTTTGGATCTAGGAGAATTTCGTATGCAGGTTGCCGCGGTCTGGTAACGAAACAAATTGGCTTGCACGAAAAAGGACGGGAGACGAGAGACGGGAGACGGGAGACGAGACGCTGAAGCGGGTGGGATCTCAGCTGCGATAAATCTATTCGGCCCATTGTTTTTCTTGCTTGCTTCTTTTTGTCCATTTTCTTGATTGCGGCTGCGTCTTCTTCGTAGAGACCCACGATGTGTTTGTTAGGTAGCATTTCTATGGGTCGGTCTTTTTCCCTGTCGAGGCCTGTGTGAGTGACCTCTTCCTTCTTCAGTGGCTGCAGTGCACTAGGTCACGACATGGATACAAGGTTAGGGGTTTTCGCAGGAGGCCACGGGGAGTGGGCTCCTGGCTTCTACTGGGGTTCTGCCGGACAGGTATCGAGGGTATCCCTCAGGGGACCTGCAGCTGCGGCGACGCTATTGTGATTGTGATTGCCGTTGCAGCCAGCCAGACGCATCATCCACCCTCTGCTCTCGAAATCCTGTTGTTGTAATTCACCATTCCCTAGGACACACATTGGACTTTGCGCCGGCGCACTGACTATCAAATGGGCACGATACGTACAACTTGTTTCTGGCCCCGGGTCTTCCGTGTTTCCCCCACCGACAGGAAACGTTCCGAGAGATGCGCGTTCGGACGGTCCACGGGCTCTCCAAGGCAGCTGGGGATGTATCATATCCTCGAGCACACGACACCCTCTTCTCTCGCCTGCCGCTCCCACGGCTTTCCAAACTAGAAACATGATCCAGTATGCCCTTGGCATGGTCGGCTTGATTCGTGCCTCAGCAAGGTTCTGTCGCTCGTCACGGCACGTATTATCATGATCTTCGCCCATCATCAGCATCATCATTCTGGCCATCGTCGTTGGACACGCGCTACCGCCCAGTAGCCTCGCACCAGCGCACTAAACCCGAGTTACCAGAAAGTAACCTCGCCAGAAATCCAAAAAAGTCAATATCTCACTCCATGAAGCTCGATTGGATTCCGACTTCCCGAGCGCGTCCAGCTCATCAAGGCAGGGCTTTCATCTCATCATACTCGCCAGCCTGTCAGCGGCGGCAGCGTCGGTCTTGGCCTGGTCCACGGCTCTCCAGCTCCACCCTCGGAGCAGGTTGCAGCTTGTTTTCTGCGAGTCCAGTCCGGTTCCGACGTGTCATTGCATCCCCCATCAACCCTGGCGTCATTCCAGCAATAATAACAACAACCAAGTCAAGCTCCTATAACAGGTTATAGCAAAAAGTTACATGTTACAGGACTGCAGGCCGTTGCAGTTACACGTGGGTCCAGCCAAGAAGAAGTACATCCACTTACCCCAATATCTTCTTGTTCCCCTCAAGCTACTTTCCCCGTTCTCCCCTCGAGCCGCGAGCCGGCGACATCTCGCGCTGCCTCGTGACTAACAGATCTATTACCATATTTGGCTTACAGCTTGCATCGTGAACTTGCTACTATACTAGGTGGACAAGATGGAAGTACTTTCCGTCTCTCTCTGACCGCTTGAGGAATATGCTCTCGTCACTTACAGGGCCCTTCAGTCCTCTCTCTCTCGGCCGCAATACCCAGACCTCTACCTGGCCTTCTCTCTATGGCTGATCCCAGACCTGGGCACGGCCAGCGAGCCCAACCTGAACGAACGTGAGTGACACCAGGAATGTCCGACTTGCCTCGTACCAGGAGCCGCCTTTCTGCTGCTGCTCCTCGACTATTGGCCTGTGATGCACCCGAGCTCGTCCCCTGGGACTGAGACTGGGACTTCCCAGCGCCGAGGTACAGGTAGCCTTCGGCTTTATCCCCCCAAAGTCCCTTTAAGCATGGCATGGCCGCATACGCTATGAGGTTCTGTCTGCAATGAATAAGCGTCCGTCTCGTGTGTGAGCGGGCCAAGCTTAAAATTCCCACCACGCTCTCGGTGGAGCCCATGCATAGAAGCAATGATGCATACCACCAAGGCTCGTGATCTCTTGCTACCCGGCGCTGGTCGACAACACGCACTTGGAGCCGCTAGTCCAATGTCTTCAATGTATGTACAGGTTCCTCTATTCGCAAGCGCATCTGATCTCATCGGTGCACCCCTTTCAAGGCTAGGAAACATGGGCCTAGGTCAGGTTGATCACAACGCTGTCTCGTTGTTTGGGTCCTATATAATGTCTTCCTTCTGCCCAGTTGGTGCTGACGATCTTACCCCTTTGCTGTTGGATATCACGAGTATTCTTCTCTCTCTCCTTTGGACTCCCGGTGAACTTGGAAAGTTCTTATTGGATACGCTCTTCATCTGCCTGCAATCCAACTAACCCTCCTTACTACTTTCTCGTCGAGAAATATTATTCGTCATGAAGTTCACCTCAGCGGCGGCAGCCCTCATGGGGCTGGCTGCCCAGGCAGTCAGTGCTGCCTCTACATTCTCGCCAGCGAGACCTCCGTCTGTCCCCATCGCCGTCAAGTCCCCCTATCTTAACACCTGGCTCAATGCTGGGAGTGACGGTGGCAACGGAGGTTACCTGGCTGGAGAATGGACGACATTTTGGGAGTAAGTCATTTGAACCCTCGACCAAAAATTTAACCCTCGGCCTTTCTAATCCGAAGCTCTCTCCAGTCAGGGTATCACGGCCTGGGTTGGACTGATCCGGGTAGATGGTGTTGCGTATAACTGGATGGGGGCTCCCCCCAACTCTCCACCAGTGGTGGACCAGACCGATTTCTCATACACGTCTACCCGGAGCACCTTTGTCATGAGTGTTGGTGGTAAGGTTGGCATGAACATTACTTTCATGTCACCCGTCACACCCAACGACCTCAAGAGACAATCATTGACCTTTACCTACCTGGACGTGGCCGTCGAATCTATTGACGGTGCAAGCCACGATGTTCAGCTTTATGTAGATGTTTCTGGAGGTAAGGCAGTCCCGCACCTTTCTGCCCATAACTTTTCAACTAATAATGTGTCTAGAATGGGCATCTGGTGATCCTGCTGCGATCCTGACCTGGGACCAGAGCTCAGCCGATGGCGTTCGGTACCACACCTTCCAGAGGCAAGACCAGGAAGAATTTGCCGAAGTTCGCAACCAGGCCAGCTGGGGAACTTGGTATTGGTCTACTGCCGATGTCGATGGTGTAAGTATCACGGTCTCCAACTACAAAAATGATCTTGCACGCTTACACAATCTGATAGATTACCTCTCAAAGTGGCATCGACGTTGATGTGCGTGGTCAGTTCAACACCAACGGAGTGTTGACAAACGCAAAAGACACCAATTTCCGCGCCGTCAATGACAACTGGTGAGTACAATGCAATTATTTCTGGTAGCTACGCAGGCTAATTGCCCCTCGAAAACAGGCCAGTTTTTGCTTTCTCAAAGGACCTCGGATCGGTCTCCGGAAGCGTCTCGACAGTCTACTCTCTTGGACTGACACAGGACAATGCTATTTCATTCCTGGGTGAGGGAAGCAGTTTGACCTCTGTTCCATCCCTGTGGAAGAGCTACTTCTCAAACGATCTTGACGCTGTAAGTTTTCTTGTTAAGTTTTACGAACACTCGGTAGAACATGGCCTCTGACCGCGACTTACAGATGACCTTCTTCTACAACGACTACAGCGAGTCTTCAACTCTTGCCACCAACCTGGACAACCAGGTCGCCTCTGACTCGCTCGCCGCCGCCGGTCAGAATTATCTCACCATCACCAGTCTTAGCGTTCGACAGGCGTTTGGTGCTCTTCAGTTCACCAACACCGATTCAGAACCGTTGATCTTCCTCAAAGAGATCAGCTCAAACAGTGACATTGAAACGGTGGACGTCATTTACCCTACTATCCCCTTGCTGATCTACACGAACCCCAAGCTGTTGGCCTATGTGCTTGATCCCCTCTTCATCAACCAAGAGAATGGCCATTACCCCAACACCAATGCGATTCACGATCTGGGCACCTTCCCCATCGCCAAGGGCTATCCTGACGGATCCGACGAGCCCATGCCCTTGGAGGAGTGTGGAAATATGATCATCATGGCTCTTGCTTACGCCCAGCGTGCCAGCGACACTGCGTACTTGAACACTCACTATGCCATCCTGAAGCAATGGGCAGGCTATCTCGTCGACGAAGCTCTCATCCCCGCCAACCAGCTGTCTACTGATGACTTTGCTGGAACTCTGGCGAACCAGACCAACTTGGCATTGAAGGGCATCATCGGACTGCGAGCCATGTCTGAGATCGCCAAGCTCACGGGCAACACTGACGATGAGACGACGTACGGCAACACGGCCACCTCGTACATCTCCCAATGGCAAGGCTATGCCATCAACACGGCCGCCGATCCTCCACACACCACGCTATCGTACGGTGATGGCGACTCGCACGGTCTCTTGTACAACTTGTACGCCAACAGTCTTCTCGGCTTCGGCTACGACTTTGTTCCTCAGTCTGTATACGACATGCAGAGCAACTTCTACCCGACCGTCGCGCTTGAGTACGGTGTGCCGCTGGACACGCGCCACACCTGGACCAAGTCTGACTGGGAGATGTTCACCGCCGCCATCGCCAGCGTCTCGACTCGCGACCTGTTCATCTCCAAGCTCGCCAACTGGATCAACGTCACGCCCACTCAGCTGCCTTTGACTGATCTGTACGATGCCGCCACTGGCGACTGGCCCCCCAACCAGTTCCATGCGCGCCCCGTCGTGGGCGGTCACTTTGCCCTGCTTGCTCTGCCCTAGGGAAGAGAAGCGAATGACACGCATGATGCCTTGTCCACGATGCATGAATCTACGTTGACGTTCTGCCTTACCTCTGATTTCCCCTGTCCACCATTCGCTCCGTCACTTCCGCGCGCATTTACAAGCGGAAAGCGTTCGCATGCCTTTTACTGTTATTGCTTTCTTCTGAAATATCTTGATACCCATATTATTCTATTTTTTGCTCTTGGTTGCTTCATCAACTCGAAGCGATTTTACTTATTTTTCTATTTCGCGGGATCATGCACAATGGCCATCGGGAACTCAAAACGCATTGGATACGGTCGCTTGCATGGGAAAGGATTGCATAATTTTCATAACCGCGAAGATAAGAGTAGCATTTCAAGACAAGCCTTTTTAGGGGCGTGGGGGGGTGTTTTGAAACTTTTGTATCGGCAAAGCATTGCGAGGCTGGTGTTGTTCCTTTTTTTTCTAAATTATTCTCGGCGTCGGTCGTTGATAGTAGCATCAAAAAGAGACAGTCTATCAAATCTTCATACATACACATGACTTTGCTGATGAAAGCACGTGCAACGCTGCCAGAGCTAATCGAGCAAAGGGGTTCATGACAAAAGACCAGACGTCGATGACCTCTACTTGCAAACCTTCTGCACTGTTTAAGTTGGAACTCAAAAAACCCTGCGCGCCTTGGCTAAAAAACGAGTAAACAAACAACATCATGTGAATGAGCTCCCTCCTCATCGCCTTTGGTTGACCTCTCCACGTGCTTCGCGTGACTTGTTCACGGATCTCAAATATACATCGTTGGCACAGATCACAGTTCCGAACTAGGTAGATAGTCAAAAGATATATGTCTTCAAAAATTTGTCAATTTTCTTCAATCAGGCAATTGGTACTGCCGTACAGAATGCACCCCCATCGCTATTCATCCTCGGCCGGGCAAACGATCCAGATTGTGTAGATGCCCCCGTGGCCATGCTAATGGTACAAATGAACTCATGGGTTACTCCAAGTGCGCCGCTGCTGTGTCATGTTTTTGTCGTGAAAAAAAAATGATATAGTATATAGGGTCGAGGGTTGTTTTCTTCTTCTTCTTCTTTTTCCCCTCAACCACCTTGACTGATGCCCTTGCCGTTTCATGGAAAACGAACGATACCAAATATGTGGCCGGCAATGTTCTCTCTTTTCTGTTTCTTTCTTTGATATTCTCCTTCACCAGGACGACGCCGCCATCAGGTGCGAATGAATTAATCAGCGATGGCACTCTCGTCGGGCAAGTCGTTGCTTGACTTGAGTGGTGCCACCTTGTTCTCCAATTGCAGATTGGCTCTAGTTTTCTCTTGGGTCTCAATGAATCGATCCCATTGTGCGGGATCCTTGTCGCGCATTCTTCGAAGAATCTCGTTCTTCTCCTCCAAAAAGGTGGCGATAGCTCCTTTGGCTTCAACCTTCTTCCTGATGTCCTCGGCATCAGTGCCAAGGTCCTCCAGTATGTGCTCGATTTGTCTCTTGTGGTCAGGATCATTGCCGATTTCGGATTCGGCACCGGTGAGCAAGTTGTAGTGTGCCTGGATAAATCCGCGGCGGAATTTGTGTCCAATACGCAGTGCGCGGCCTTCTTCCTCTGCCAGTTGCTTCGAGGTGTGTGACATGATCGAGTTGGATCGAGAACGCGATGGTGACCGAACCTCTGTTTCCAGATCTTCCGTGTCTGTGAAGACGGGGTCTGCCTCCAGAGACGAGAATGAGGCGCCTCGCTGGGGTGGTGCTGGAGGTGCGTAGTTTGGCGCCATGACGGGCCCTGGCTGCTGTCGAGTCTCGGGAAACTCGTCCTCGAACCGACTGATAATTTCCAAGAGGGTCTGGTCAAGGAACAGTAGACGGTCTAGTGAATCTGTGTTAGTAGGACTCATGTTGCGGGTCATCTCTGGATACTCACTATAGTTGTTCATGTCCTGTCTGGAAGTTGCCTTGGCCTGTGCCAGAGCGGGTTGCAGACGGACTCTAATCTTACGGGCGCTGGCAAGCAAGTGTTTGGACATGTTCTTCGCCTTTCCGGCATGTACTCGGGCCTTTGGCACGTCTGTGCCAGTCTCCAGATCCCTGATGAACTCGCCAGAATCCCTTCTGTTATTCTCGTCCAAATTGTTCAAGCAGCATGCGAGTGCCTTGACGACACCAGTTCCACCGATGACATAGTCCTCGTCGGGTGCAGCATTGTTGTCAACATCCTCTAGATCAATAGAGGCCACATCCTCTTCGTAGCCAACGATATGCCGCAACACGTCGGGGTACTTGATCTTCTCGGGATGTTGTTCGCCACCGGCGCTGTCTCGGATATCTGGAGCCATGCGCAGATTGCGGAGACAATAAGCCAGGACTTGATTTGCCAGGGCCTTGACAACATCAGAGGATTCGGCACTGGGTGTATCTATATCGATCTTGACAAGAGTCTCGGACACTCGGGCAGCTGCAAGGAGCGAGGCATAGAGCGCACAAGCTTCTTCGCGTGACTCTTCAGACTTTGCATCGGCTAGGCGTACCAGCTCTGGATTTTCCAAAAGGTTGATATGCGCCAATGTGCTGACCTCTGGCAGAATCTCTGCGACTGCAATAGCTTGTTCGGATGTCATGGCGACATCTGCGAGATGAAGACGCTTGAGCGCGTCCAACTTGGGCAGATATCTCCGAAGCAAGCCGATGGCACTGGGTTGCGACTCGCAAAGCTCATGGTTGTGAGACAGGTCAATGAACTTGCAATGCTTGATCTGGGCCAGCTTCGGCAAGAGTTTGCAAAGCGAACTTGGTTTGAGATTGCTGTTTGCCAGACTCAGAGCCCAAAGGGCCTCGTCATTGTCGTCGATTGCATCGGCGATTGTCTGCAGGTGATCCCTAAGATCATTGCCACCCAGGTCGAGACCTTGGCATTTTCCGCCTCGGAGGTATCTGGCGACGTGTCCGATGCCTTGTGCGTCGAGATCGTTGTGGGCAAGACCAAGACGCGAGATGCCTGATTTCAGACAGCCATCGATGACGGTGCCCAATTGCACAGTCGTTAATCCAGTGCCACCAAGATTCAGGAGCTCGAGCTCAGGACCGGCAAGCCTGTCGGCGAGAGACTTGGCAAGAAGTATGGAAATGTCGAGCGGCGCCGCAGGAGCAGCAGCATGATGGTGGAAATGCTGTGTTAGAGGCGTCGATTTGGGCGGCTCTGCTGGAGCTGGGAATGCAATACTCGAGAGATCAATGCACTTCAGCGAGCGGCACATGTGAATGAAGAGACAGATGTGCTTCCAGGCATCGGCTCCCAATTTGTTGTTCTTCAGCACAATGCGTTCGACAACACCGCCTTGTGGGCACAAATCCGCCGGTTTCGTGATGCTCCTCCTGCTCTTGGCTCGCTGCCTCTTGCAAGCAAGGAGCCCAGCTAATATGACGCGGACACCCTCATCCGTAAGCCCGCAATTCTCAAGAACAACTTCCCTGACAGGCACGACGGCGAAGAAATCGCCGAGGGTTACCAGGTCAGGCAGTGACATAAAATAGTCGCTCAGATCCAGCTTCTCCACGATGCCGTCGGCATTGCCCACGACAGATTTTGGAAGTTGCGAAGTGATCTTGGTCAGGATATCCGTTTCGCGCAACTGACAACATCTTCGGTATATCCGTCCAGGATTGGTCGTTGGCGCATATTTTGCAGGCCTGGGAATTTGCGGCACCACGGGATCATCGGTCGAGGAGTCGCTGTCGAGGTGGATTTCCATGGGAATCGCTCCCTTCTCCAGGGCTTCTTTCCGCTTCTGTTCCTTCTTGGCCTTGCGTTCTGCTTCGCTCTTCTTCTTCTTTTCCTTCTTACGGGTATTCTCCTTTTCCGGCTTCGGCTCCTCCTTGGCCACGGCAATGCCTTGCTTGGGCTGACCGTTCGTCTCCTTCTCGGCGACGCCCTGTCCCTCGGCAACAGGTTCTTTCGGTAGCACTTCGCCAGTTGCCTTCACGACACCATTCTCCTCCTTCTGTTCTTCCACCGCTTTAGGTTGTTTCAGCGCTTCTCCTTCGCCCTTTTCCGACACCTTTCGCTTCTCCGTCTTCTCTTGCGATTTATTTGAAGAACCATCGGAGTCTGTGTATTTAGGCATGGGAGCAATCTCGACATCAACGCAGAACGCTACGCGACGTAGCTTGGCCTGGTTGAGCTCCGTCAGCTTCGGCCTTTCTCTGTGCTTGTCGACATTGAGCACGCGGCGCTCTACCAGGCCGTGGTTGTTCTTGCCCTGGAGTCCGGCGCCGCCTGAGGACGATTTCCGCCGGAACACTTGGAAGAAGCCAGGCTGGCCGTTTCTGGGTGGCGCTGGCACGTAGGGCCCGTCGCCGGACTGTCTCGTACCGTGTGGAAGAACGGCATTCTTGTTTGGAGTGATCTTGGGCAGTGGCATTACGTCATCGTCGTCTGCTTGCCCCGGCGCAGCAAGGCTGGATTGTTGTCCGTTGGCCGGGGAAGATGAGAAGGGCGAGGAGATTTTGGAGAACCATGACCCCCTTCGCTGCGGCGGCGTGCCGTTGGGTCCTGGGCTCTTCTTCTCCTCGGCCGATGCGCTTCTCGTCGCGCCCTGTGGCCGTTGGGGGATCGCTTTGGCTCCTGGAGGGGTTGTACCGAGGGGCGGCGACGGCGGTGGTGATATTGGCGCGCCCTTTCCATTGGCTTTGCTCGGCGTGCCGGTTTGGTCTGCGGACGCTCCATTCGCGGAGTCATGGTTTGGCGGAGACGAAGATATTGGTTTTGCGCTGTGCTTGGCTACCTTGTCTGTTGCGAAAGAGAGTGCATGTCAGTATATAGAAGCTTGGCTGAATAGACCCGCGTCGCATCGCAAAAAGAGATGGCCGCAGGGTCCCGGTTGATGTGCGGACTACTGACCTTTGCCATGGTTCATCCAGCTCACGTCGATGACCTGCTCCATCCTGATATGTTGCCTGGCGGCAGAAAAGGATATCCAAACCACCCAAAAGCCAAGAAATAGACGTCTGAATCAAAACTGTGGTTTGGTTGTGAAATCGTTATGTCCTGTCCTCCCTCGAGTGCGCGGGGTGGAGACTGGGGCAGATGCGCTGCGCTGAGCTGAGCAGCTCACGGTCTCCGTATAGTACGGACAGAAAGTCCGATCGGGGAACGATGGCGAGTTTTCAGCAACACCGACGACCGAATTGGTAATAATAGGAATTGGCAATCGGATGTCAGAAGTGATTAGACAGACTTGGGATTGCGTGCGGGCGGCGGATTTGTCACCGATCTGAGACCAGCAGGCTCTTTTGGAACAATTACCAACAGAGCCTATCTTTTCGATAGCGAGGTTCTAGATTCGAGCTGTAGCTGTGGGGGTGTGCTGGGCGAAGAGGTCTCATGGGCATGGAGGGCCGAAAGCTAGCAGCGGTGGCGGGCCATGGTTGGCAAATGGGTTAGGTGATAAAGCCAAAAAGGTGAAAACAGAGTTTCCAGAGCGGGCGAGGGCGCAGGTTGGTAATGCGCTAGAATTCAGAAAGTGATAGCCAATGCTACACGAGGGAGAGGATCGGGAGTGATAGAAAAGAGAGGAATCCAGAGAGAAGCACAAGAGAGTACAAAGATAGAAGAGAGAGAAAATTATTAGTTGCTAGTACAGTCGATCTACAGTGAGGCTTGGAGAAGGTTGATGGCGGTGTCTGGCGTCGCTCTCACGTATGAGCTAATTATAATTTACTGTAATCGTAGGCACAGATATGTAGTACCCAAAAATCATCAATCGAGTTCAGTACTTTCTCTCTCTCTCTCTCTCTCTCTCTCTTGGTTTCGCAATCGGTGGCAGAGCAATATGCTGATGTGAGCTGATGAATAGGCGTTGGGAGCTAGAAAGGTTGGCTCTTTTGGCGGGTTCCGGAGCAATTGCGACAGCAGTTCCCTACATGCGACGCGCAGGGTCCTGGGACGATCTGGGTCCTATCAACTTTTTAGCTGCGCGCTGGCGCTGGATGTTGGCCGGATCGTCCTCCACTATTCAGTGCACTTGGGGCGACGGTAGACCGCATCCAGAGGCGCCCTCCACCTTCCGAACCAATTAGCAGCTGCAAGTCCCGGCCTTCAGTGGGCAGGAATTGGAGAAAACAGCTCACACCGGGACATCCAACCCCTGTGCTGGGCTTGAGAGCCTGGGGGTCTTGGAAATTCTTTGGTCTTTGCACGAGACCCTGACGATGAGCAACGACGTCAGTTGGGAGATCATCACTCTCACTCGCCTCCCAAAGTGCCTGTTCCCCAAAGTCCTGATTGCAGCTCTAATGTTAGTGCTGAGAGTCCAAAAGATCCCTTTCGACAAGACCAACATGAACCAACTACCGACCACTAACTTACAGTGCGAGATCCTTCTGTGCTTAATAAATCATGTGGAATCGACCAGCGAAATGCAGTCTTACATGATGACTGTCATTTCCAATCAGCCGTCTGGCAGTGGCCGACGTAGTACCTAGGCCAGGCATTCGTAGGCTCAATTTCGCCATGCTCCATGTCCGCACAACGACCGTCGGCGACCACCACCGGTAGTGAAGTCAGTGGACCTCGTACGATGGGTGCACACTGCAGAGTAGCATCAGTGTCCCTACTTTGCCAACGGCCTGGAATTGCGACCAATTGTACCGAGGTATGCTGTCTTCCCCGCCACATTCGGTAAACGCTGCGTCGCGTGCTGCATTCTCCTTACATGTCATGTCGTCCTGGGTAGGCTGAGAGAGTACATGATATGCTGACATGGGTTGGCTCGACGCTGTTGTTGCAATATAACCTAGTAAAGTGGCAGGCAGTACGTAGCTACATGCCCTAGATCGGTGGTATGCATCTTGGGAAAAGTATATCCTCCTCCTAGGCGGCAGAACGGTTGCCAACCGCTCCAAGAGATCTGCAATTGCAGTTCATGCAAGATGCTGCTGTCCTACAATAGCAGTTGCACTAGCACCCGGGAACATATGACGTCCCCTGGTCTGACAGAATTTGGCATATGGCAATGGTGATTTGTCGCTGCTTGCGAGACCTTTGATCACCTGGGCAAGACGCCTTGTATGGCCACATGAATTTCATGTGTCAAGGAATAATCAACACACGCCTAATGATCCCAATGTAGTGATATGCCAGCCAGCCAGCCAAATGCACAGATGCCAGATGCATCAATCATCAGATCCTGGGTACCTAGGTATCCAGGTATGTACTGCATTGCATCGCGCATTCGCTCACTCGCCAGCTCGCTCGCTTGAAGAAAAGAAAAAAGCCCCCGAGAAGCTGGGATCAAGGCCGACGAGAGAACCCTTCCCAGCACGCAATTCTGCGCAGAGGGTCTGCTGCTTTCCGACAAATTCCCTTAACCGTCCGTCCCCGCCCTTTCCGGTGCGGACCTCTGCGTGATTATCCAGAGAGCACGCGAGTCTTCTGGGCAAGGACATGGCCGATGTCGAAATGAGAGAAAAATATGTCGGACATGCGATCAATCTGGCGCTCCATTCCTTCCGAGCCGTCGGATTCATTTCTTAGTTGATCCCCAAAGTTTAGTCAATGTTGTCAGAATGGACAATTTCCATCTGCTGGCAGTTGCTGGCTGACCATGCGGCTCTAACATGATCGCTTACTATTTGGAGGGCCAGACCTGGGGTAAAAACCATATGTAATACCGGACTCCCCTTGTCAATGCGCTTGTCCGTTCATTATTAGTCTATATTAAGACTCGCCAGATGGTGATATTCCATCGGCCGGAATTCAATGAGACGAGTGCGGAATTATATTGACGACCATGCCAGTTCCTATCGTCATAGCTGTACTCCTGATGAATGTTGTCATTTCATTATACCCCGTTGATTGAGGCCGTATGGTGGCTTGTTTGGGCCCGCTGCCGTTCCATATCGTGATACAAACTGTTACCGATTGCTTTCCGCAATCAACCGGTGCGTACATGCGTGCTACAGAGTACATCTCGACCGTATCGCATCGCTTTCGCTGCTTCCCAGCGAATCCAGTAATCTGCGATTCCTCAGCATAGGCCGTCGGTTCATGGCTTCCGCTTCGTCCACTATCGCTGTCAATACTCCCGGGCCACTCGTGCCTATGCTTGCTATGTACTCTGTATGCCCATGCAATCCCGTCCCAGATAGGAAATGTTTTCGGAAACAAGCAATTGGGCCTATCCGCCGTCCATGTTTGCCGTGTCCGAAATGTCCGGCCACTCTACAGAGTAGGTAGGTACATGGTAAACCCTTCGGAAGAATGAATGGGCCGTGAACCCTACCACAGCCAATGGGTGTGGCGCATGAGAACCAAAATCATGGCGGATTGTAAAGGAAACTGGAATCAAGCGGCGTGAATATAACCGTGATAGGTAGGGGTGGTAATTAAACGTTTTTTTGGATAGATCACGATATTAAACGTCTGGATAACAAACGGGTAAAAACCCACATAAATGGGGTTTTATACACTGCCACCTGTAATACTCAAAAGCCCCATTTTTCAACAGCTGCGAGCTGCTATCCTAGCTGCTATAATCTGGCAAAAGATGCAAAATTTATTTATGTCTGCTTATTTATTAATAAATCTTTGTAGCTTTAAGCTTAGTAATAATAAGCATTATAATATAATAATATAACAACATAATAACATAATAATACCATAATACTATAACCCCACGATAGGCCGTCCCAAAAACGTATATACCTGGAAGTAATTTAGTAAAGTCGATTAGAGGGATTTAACCCGCCGTTGTGGTATATAAAAATGTAATTATTGTGTATGGGAAAAGGCGGCTATAATCGATAAGCTTAAACGCTATTTCGCTAAATGCGGTAATTACTAACGATCCTCCGAGAATCTAGCCAACACCACGCCTAGTTTATTAATTATTTGTTACGAACATGCACCCTTGCAGCCCAGAAGACAATGCAGAAGAATGGAGACACGGCCACGAAGCCGGTCCCAAGGACAAGGACAGCTGGGAACGGAACCAACAGCTGAAGGTCACGTGATCAGTTTGGATCATTAAGTCTTGGCATCGATCGAAGAGTCTTGGCAATGATCCATGGATCATTGCAGCACAACAATGATCCAGCATTCCAGAGTGTAGGATCACCAACCAACGTAGGTGATCCAAGCAAACATCAGTGAGGGAATGAATGGATATATAACGGATGGATTTCCTACTCTACATAGACAGTCATTACCTCAGTGATCAATCTAAGCATCTATCTTACCCATAGGTGAGGCATTCAATACGCCTTAACGACTACACTTGTGAATCAGTTCTACAGTTACTCTTTGCTCAGTATATTCTCCTACGTTTTACGTATTTGATAACATAAACCCCAGCACTTCTTTATACTTCGGTTTATCCTTAGTATAGTCGTTACATTATTAGCTTTGCCACACGCTTTTCGCCATAAAAGCTTTTATTTATCCGTAAGTAGGCGGCAAAGGCAATTTATATAAATAGCAAAAACTTTAATTTTTATAAATATCCAAAGCAAATTAAACACTTAAAAATGTTTAATAAGAATTATAAACCCCCGGAAAGGTATACCTTTGCCGGACTACTATTAATAAAGGTTTATGTCGTAATACTAGGTATAAACCATGTATTAGGGCAGGGAAGCGTTGGATTCGAAGTAGAAGTGGTAGAATAGCACCGAAGGTTGTATTCGAATGAGTATTGTATTGTAGCTTAGTAGATAAACGAAGGAAATCTAAATACAGGAAATCAACCCTTTTATATACTTAAAATCCAAGTAGGTAGAACGATCTGGAAAAATATTATTAATCCAACGGATTAATAATATCTTGGATTATTAATGTGGTTGATTTGTAATCATCGAAAAGAATGGAAATTCGTGGATATTCGATGATATTCCACGGGCCGGTAGGGCTTACCCGGAACGGATCCCCACGCTTATACTAGTATGGCAGCACGGTCCAATAACCGATGCACAGCCATTTTGAAACCACTAGCCACAAAGGCGGTGCAGGGTAGGTCCGTGCAGCGTTCCTGGTAGGCTGCACGGGCGGCTATCAACGATAACCTACCATTAGCCAACGTGGTAACTCAGCGATATCTCAACGAATATCGCAGCTATGATAATGCAATAAATTGCATTAAATAGCGTTTTTTATGTACTTAACGATGCTGTATTAACATCTATGCATATTTGCAACAGTTTATAAGGAATACAAAGAACCCGTTAAAAAGCTTATTTGGCACTTAACTCTTATTAATATTATTTTTAACGCGTTTAATAACAAAAAAGGCAATTATATCCTAAATATTTCTTTTTGCCTTCCCAAAAGTAAGAGTTATTATTAGAAATCCGTTAACCTCGGGGACCAACGAATAACTACAAATAATTATTTATTTATCCTTAAGCTTATTTTTTATAACCTTATTAATAGCGACTAGAAGAAGATTAACGTATTTACCACCGATACCTATAATACGATAAGGAAGGTCTACTCCCTTATTAACCAGGATATAGACCTTAAGCACTATTATACCGTTTTTTGTAATTCTTATAGCTTATAGCTTATTATTAAAAATATTATTAATATTAACCGATGGGCCCGAACTATTAAAATAGCGTTAGAATTAATCTCGTTTTTCCGCCACGCTAAATTTTAGCTTAATCGATTACGGAGGATCTAAAAGCGTTGTTATAGCAGGCATAAGAGCTTTTTATAAAAGTAGGTTCCAAACCCTAATATTAAGCTCCTATATTAATTTGGCTATACAACAATATTATTACTTAATAAGGCTCTTAAATAGCGGCCCTTAAATTTATTAAAAATAACAAATAAACTCTCCGCGAGTTCGCTAACGTGTAACGACTATACTAAGGATAAACCGAAGTATAAAGAAGTGCTGGGGTTTATGTTATCAAATACGTAAAACGTAGGAGAATATACTGAGCAAAGAGTAACTGTAGAACTGATTCACAAGTGTAGTCGTTAAGGCGTATTGAATGCCTCACCTATGGGTAAGATAGATGCTTAGATTGATCACTGAGGTAATGACTGTCTATGTAGTGTAGGAAACCCGTCCTTAATATATCCATTCATTCCCTCATTGATGTTGGTGTTGGATCGCGATAGCAAACAATGATCCTGTACTGGATCACCATTCCTAACCGTGATCCATCCCTGGATCACTTTCCAAAAGCGTGATCCATTCCATGGCTCACGCGCCAAGACCGTGATCCTGTCAGCCAGGTGTTACCAACTGCCAGGCCTGTCTTGTTCTTGGGCCTTCATTTCTCTGATGGCAGCCCCGCAGTGTGCCTTCCATCCTGACTTACGCGCCAACACATACTCGTCTTCCTGCAAGGGTGCATGTTCGCAACATAACGCCTACCATATTATATCCCACGATCCTAACAAATAAAACAAACAACTCGAGAAGGCCGTTGGGATTATCGAGGAACCCTTATTCTGGGGTAAAATAAAATCTTTAATAGCTATCCTCCAACTTATCTACGAAGCCCAGCGGTTATCCGAATCTAACAAGTTTATACTTAATAAAGTGATAGGGAGGTAGGATAGTATTACCGATACCTAGCATAAGCTTAAAATAAATTTTGGCGATAAGCCACTTAGATTCGTCCGTTGGCGAAAGCTCTACGAACTCCGAATTAAACGCTAAATGTAACGACTATACTAAGGATAAACCGAAGTATAAGAGGTGCTGGGGTTTATGCTAGCAGATATGCTACTCAAGTAGACACTGAGCGTAGAAGGTAAGGTTGACTGGATGATCTGAACTGATTTGCAAGTGTAGTCGTTAAAGCGTATTGAATGCTTCACCTATGGGTAAGATAGATGCTTAGATTGATCACTGAGGTAATGACTGTCTATGTAGAGTAGGAAACCCGTCCTTAATATATCCATTCATTCCCTCATTGATGTTGGTGTTGGATCGCGATAGCAAACAATGATCCTATACTGGATCACCATTCCTAACCGTGATCCATCCCTGGATCACTTTCCAAAAGCGTGATCCATTCCATGGCTCACGCGCCAAGACCGTGATCCTGTCAGCCAGGTGTTACCAACTGCCAGGCCTGTCTTGTTCTTGGGCCTTCATTTCTCTGATGGCAGCCCCGCAGTGTGCCTTCCATCCTGACTTACGCGCCAACACATACTCGTCTTCCTGCAAGGGTGCATGTTCGCAACACTAAAGTAGCCAAATAACTACTATTTATTAGGTCGCCTTTGCCCTCGATTAGCATAATATAAGGCCGAATAAAGCTTTTTTTATTGCCGCGGTAAATGCCCAGGTTTTTTAATAGCTGTAGGTATAATAAAATAACGATAACGATAGGTATACCGTTAAAATAAAATATTACCGGTTCCGTGGGCGCCACGATAAATTCGGACCTACGATAATTTATTATAACGTGTGTAGGTTATTAGCATATAATTTCTGGCTTAAGGCATTAGGGCGCTATTTCTTATTTACCCGTATTACCCTCCGGATCTTTGGTATTATCGCTAATAATATACCCTTAGAACGATTATTTTTTATTTAGAATTTTATCTATAATAAACGACGTAATATACTCTTACCGGATACCATAAATAAACTTATTTTTATTTTTATAAATTATAAAACCCTTAATAAATACGGTATTAGGATATAAAAGGACTTAAATGCTTAAAAAATTAATAAAATTAAGGATTAGCTATTTAAGTAGTTATTTAATAGTAAATAGGTATAAATAATAGCGCACGGGCTATTTCCCATATAATAATATTATTTTGCAATTTACTAATAAACTCCACGGATTCGAACGAATTAGCCATCTTTGCCTTTTTTATAGTTTTAAATCCAAAGATATGGCCAAAATACGTATATGCACCAAAAAGGGGGGGAGGGCACTTTTTGGAGCCCTTAGATCTATGCAAAAAAGCTTGTTTTTCCACCTAAATAACCCCTGTCCCGCACGGACGTGGTTTTTATTTTAAAAAACGATATTATACGCTGTTTTATACGTATTATATTTTTTGGTATTTACCATTTACTACCCTTAGTAATAGGGATATCATGTCTATTCGAGTGCCGTGAGCCGTTTTTTCGCCAGATGAGCATATGAACCCCAGGTTTTCTAGCTTGAGTTTCTTCGAGCAGGAAGTCCTGAAAATCCTTCCAATTCAGTACTTGTACGTCATGTCAAGCGACGTATAGAGTACCTATTCGAGGTAGACCAACAGCAATAATGCTACCAACGAGATGAGAGGGGAACATGGCGGTGAGAAAGGATAAACAAGAGATCGTCGACTGTCGACGCCGACCCCGGTACCACTGCTGCCGTCAACCTGATCTGCCTCGCGAGGGCATTGTGCCACTGATACCAAGCGTTCGTTGCAATAATGTCCAAGCCGTTGTGAAAGCCATTCTCGTGTCCAGATGGCAATGTCATGGTGATACAGAGCAACGAATCGTCCCTAAGCCGCATCTCTCTCGAGTCGAGATACCCCCAAATAAGTCCCGTTAGCATACGGCCTGTCTTTGTGGAAGCACAGGTCCGTCAAAGAGCATCAAAATGCAGTAACAGCAGGTGAGGTTTGGATTGTTCATGTGGTATCAAATCAAAATTCAGAGCACTTTCATGATGCAATTAACTCCTGAACTACCGGTTGACCGTTCATACGTTCCGTAAAGAAGTCAGTCCCATTTTTCCACGTTTCCAGCCCTTTCCCATGATCGTAGAGCTTTTCTTTACTCGCCACGGAGCTCGGCAATCTTGGCCTTGACACGCTCCTCCTTCTCAGCCTTGGTGAGCTTGTTGGAGCGGAACTTCTTGGACTCGGCCTTCCACTCGTCCTTGCTCTTCTTGGGGCCCTCAGACTCGGCCTTCTTGAAGGGGTCCTCGCGGATGGCGGCGTGGGCCTCGGTGTAGAGGTCCTCAAGACCCTCAGCCTCGACCTCATCGTCGATGTACTGCTGGAACTGAGACTTGTAGCGCTCCTCATCGTCGTCGGCGAGGGTCTCCATGTACTCAGCGACGTGGCCACCGAAGATGTACTTCTTCAGGGTCTCGGCGTCGAGCTCCTCGGACTCGACGTCGAATCCGGGGAAGCGGTTCTCGGAGTGGGGGATGAAGATACCACCGTCGGAAGCACCCTTCATGGCACCGAAGACACGGGCACCAGTCGAGGTACGGGCAAGACCGACATCGAGGAAGGCCTTGAAGGGGCGGCGCTCCTCACCGTCGACCTCGGCGGCCTCGGTCATGGTGTACTCGCCATCAGCCTCCTCGACACCAGCGAAGTGCTCGTCGAGGCCGAGCTTCTTCAGGACACGGCGGGCCAGAAGAAGACCGGTGGCGTAGGCAGCAGCCCAGTTGGTAAGACCGTGCTCGATGCCGTAGGCCTTCAGCTCGTGGGCGTAGGCAGAGGCGAAGACCTTGTCACCGCTGATCTCCGAGGTGACGATCTGGGTGATGATGTCGCGGTTGGTAAAGCGGACGACCATGCGGTACTTGGGGGCGTTGTACTTGTTCTTGGCCTGGGTGATGAGGCGCTTGCGGGCGTAGTAGTCGGTCTTGCCCTGTCTTCTGCGCTTGTACTTTGTCTGGAAGCGACTGTGGTGGGAGAGATGTCAGCGCCCAATCCCTTGCAAACGGCATTCTGGGAGCTCTCTCGCAGGCTGAGAACCAGCAAAAAGAGGAAGGAATTGCGACTTACCTGTAGTACGCGCTGCTCTTGACCATCTTGTTGAACGCCTGTTACGATAGACCTCGAGTCAGCAATTTGCGCTTCAGAATTTTTTTCTGCCATCTTTCTTTCCGAAGCATCTTGCATTGACTCTCGAAACACAAGCACAGCGTAGCCATTTCTGGCGCTGGCTTGATCAATTTGAACTCACCATCTTGACGGTTGTACTAGCTGACGGTCTTCAGCTGGTTTGTGTGGTTGGACGGTGAGAATGGAAAGTTCAAGATCAAGATCCACGGAATTTTTAGTTGTGGGTGAAATTCGTGCTGCTAGTGCGTGGAGACCCGGAGCTGTGCCAGCCAAAACCCTCGCCTACAATTGACTGGTGGGGTACGAACACTCAGGTTGTGTGGGAAATTTTCATGTCCAATTGGGTAGGCGACGAGTGCAGCACCCGGAGGTCGGTGGTCGGAGCTTCAGCCAGTGACGGACCCCACCAACACCAACATCAAGCCATCAATTGAGAAGCTCGAATCTCGACAAGTTCAGTCCCCCCCTCCCAATGTCTGTTCAAGCCATTGATGGACGCACGGGCCATGTCTTTCCCTTCCATGCCCAGGTGCTTCCCCAGATACCGAGGCTCACATCGGTTCAATGAATCCGGAGTCATGAATCTGAAGGAGTTCATTATATTTCCACTGAACATAGACTTGATCAATAGATGTGCTTTATGAAATAGAGGACTGGCTTTCATATTCAAAAAATCGTTTCTCGTGCGTGTCATTTCGCTCTCTAGAAATACCTTCTCTGCCTGCAACATGTCGACAAGTACACAGCCAAAAGTCATACTATTTGACATTGGCGGAGTCGTTGTAAGTTCGTCCAGGTTGCACCATCGAGAACAGAGCCTCCCACCTTCGGGACCTGAGATTTGGCAATCTAGATTCTTGAAATGGACGAGCGCTGACTCGAACATGCAAAAAGGTCGTCTCGCCGTTTCAGGCCATCCTAGATTATGAGTTGAGCCTGGGCATACCGCCGGGGTGGATCAACTATTCCATCTCCAAGACGGCGCCCAGCGGCTTCTGGCACAAGCTCGAGAGGGGCGACATCCCCATGGACGACGCATTCTTTGAAGGGTTCGGCCGCGACCTGCACGACACGGCCCGGTGGCAGGCGTTCTACGAGATCCAGCAGGGCAGGGACGCAAAGCTGCCGAGGGAGGTGCCCACAGTGCCCGAGCTGGACGCGCGGTGGCTGTTCAACGAGATGATGACGGCCTCGACGGCGCCCGACCCGTGGATGTACCCGGCGCTGCGGCGGCTCAAGGAGAGCGGCAGGTTCGTCCTCGCGGCCGTCAGCAACACGGTCATCTTCCCGCCCGGCCACCCGTTGCACCAGGAGGACTACTTCGGTGGTCCCATACGCGGCCTGTTCGACGTCTTCGTCTCCTCGGCGCACGTCGGCCTGCGGAAGCCGGACCCGAAGATGTACCAGTACACGCTGGGCGAGATCAACAAGTATGCCTCCAGGAAAGCCGCCGAGAAGAAGGGCGAGGCTGTGGGCGTAGGTAGTAGTGCTCACATCCGGCCGGAGGACATTGTCTTTCTGGACGACATTGGCGAGAACCTCAAGGCGGCCAAGAAGCTCGGCCTGAAGACGATCAAGGTCAACCTGGGCAGGGCCTTTGAGGCGGTCGACGAGCTCGAAAAGGTGACGGGGCTGAAGCTGGCTGGCGACCATCCTAGGATACCAATCCAGCCTAGGTATGGCCCTGTCAAGGCAAAGATATAAGACAGCTGCATATAGCATGTTGACAGACAATGCACACCATTTTTATGATTGCTTGACAAGGTTGAGAAGACTTCTTTTGGGCACGTATGCGAGGCAATGAGGGACTTGTAAAAGTGTATCAACCATCAAAGATGTTATTGGTGACTATTCTATACATATAGTGTATCACAATACAAGGATGGAGTACAAAGAGGCTATGTACAGTTCATGAGGTCATTATTTTTTGTCGTGTCATCGTGTGAACAAGATTGGTACATCCATCTCCTGCTGCTCGAACGTCTTCAGCGGCGGCGTACCGCTCCTCCCGAAGAGGCGTTCCTGGAACCGGACGCCCATGGCCGCCATCTCCTGGGGCGTGACCGTGCTGGGCGCCGGCTTCTTGGGCCCGCCGAACTGGTCGGTGAGCTTGGCCATGACGGCGTCCTTGGCCTTCTTGAGCGCCGCCATGCGCATGTCCGGGTTCTCGGCCAGGACCCGGTGCGCCTCCTCGGCCTCGAGGTCGCGCTGCACCGCGCTGATCTCGCCGCACAGCTCCGCCGTGGGGTCGTAGACGGAGGCGCCGAGGAGGGCGGGCATGGAGGGCTGGGTGTTGAGGATGGGCGCCGAGACCTCCATCTCGGACTCGAGGATGGGGGTGATGGGCCGGAAGTAGTCGTCGATGGAGCCCGCGTCCGTGGGGGTGTGCGACGAGCTCAGCGACAGCGCGGGCGTGACCTCGCCGAAGAGGCGGGTCGTGGACGCCGACGGGCTCTCCAGGTCCGCGTACGGCAGCCGCTGGCTCGACGCCGACGAGTGGATGCTGTTGACCTCGCCGAAGAGCGTCGAGCGCGAGCGGTAGTGGACGGGCCGCGGCGGCTCCTTGGGCGGCGAGTGCGGCTCCAGGTCGTGCGGGCGTTCCTGCTGGCTGGCGGCCGACTTGTTGCGGCTCCAGAAGCGAGACGCCTTGGGGGTGTGAGGCTCCTCCTCGCGGGTCTCGTCAATGGCCTCTTCCCGCTCGTGCCCGGGCTTCCTCCTGCGGCGGCGCTTGGTCAGGCGCTTGCCCTTGACGCTGCTAGAGCATATGCTAGCTTGGCGTGCAGACTCGAGGTCGGACGGCAGATCATATTGTTCCGGCTCTTGGTACATGATCTCCGTGACCTCTGATGGCGCTTGGTAGGAGACTTCTGATGGCGCTTGGTAGGCCACCTCTGTGGGCGCTTGGTAAGAGACCTCTGATGGTGCTCGGTAGGCGACCTCTGTGGCCTCCTTGTAGAAGCTGAGTCCCTCCAGACCGTCGATGTGGTCCACAGACATGATCTCATCTGTAAAGGAGGCCACGTCTGGCGAGGCAAGAGACATTTCGTCATAGGTAGGTCTAGAGTAGAGGCTGGCCGCCTCGCTCAAGGTACCGGCGGTGGAGTTTCTCGTCCAGTGCTCGCTGCGAGAAGTGTCATCCATGAGCGGGGCCAGGGCATCCTCCCAGCTGCCGTCATTGATGAGGACGACGTTCTCAAAGTCGAACTCGCGCATGTTCTGCTGATGGTACGAGATCAACTCGGCCACCTGCGGCGCATTCATCGTCGCATTGCGAATTGACAGATTCCGCAGCTTGCGGAACTTGATTGGTTTCCTGCTGGGCGCCGGGGGCAGTGGGGACATTGGCGAGGTCACCTCGTTGAACAGCTTCTGCGAGCTTCGAGGGGGCGCAAACAAGGGGTCCTGCGCCAATGCGATTGGACACGGGCCCTTGCGACCGAGCCATGTGAAGGTCAGCTTCTCGAGGCAATCCGAGAAGTTGCGAATGTAGTCCTCGATGATCTTGAGATGATCGAGGCCGGGCGACGGGCCGTAAAAGTCCCACGCCTCTGCTGATATGTGCAGCTTGCGGATCTGCTTCCACCGCCTGCCGGCCGAGGGCGTGCAGCCAAAGCCGGGAATGGAGCGCAGATAGGTAAAGGCGGAAGGGTGCACCGAAGAGAGCGACAGCTTCATGAGCTTGGGCAGAGAGGCCCTCTCCAGCGAGATGCGCAGACTGATCAAGGCATAGTCGACTATATCGCGCCTATACCTCTCCTTGGGATCCTGTCCGGGCGTCTTGATGGTCATGTGGCGGATGTTGGGGACATGCCTCATGGCATTGATAAAGGACGGCACATTGGAGGCCGCGTGAAAGAGGGGCGGGTACTGCTGCGTTAGGATCTCGCCGAGCTCGCTGTTGGCGAATTTGGGCCTTGCCAGGACCGATGCCATCGAAGTGTGGGGGGTATATAGAAAGCTTATCTCACGCCCAGTCTCGGGGTGGATGAGTGGTGGTAAAAAGGTCGCATCCGAGTGCGGGAAGTAGAAGGTCAAATGCTCGATGTGGTGGCCAATGGTGGAAAGCGCCTGGATCCTAGACTGCTTGGTGAAGGTGTTTGCGGAAAAGGTTATGTTGGTTCGTAGGAAGAGCCGCTTGGTAACGAGGTTGCAGCATGCTGAAGATGCGAGTCGGACGTTGCAGATGTCGTCCTTGGGTAAGAGTTCGAAGAGGGTCTCCCGGATGTTCTCGTCCTGCCACAGGCAAAAGAATGCTTGTGGCATGGTCGCCATGTTGTTCGCATGTCGTGGTGGTGGTTGTCTCAGTGAGTAGTGCCGTATAGTCGTGTTGTATTGCGAATAGTCGTCGTAAGTGTGTTGGATTGGCCCAGTTTAGAAGGTTAACGTTAAGGTTGCCCGCAGCAGCAGGTTTTTTTTTTTTTTTTGAGACGGCGTTCCACCGTACAGACTTGGAGTAAGTAGTAGTAGTAGTAGTTGGATTGAGAGTTTTTTCGATGTGTGCCGACTTGACTTTCGACGAGCCGTGACGGTCACAGGAGAGGAGGAGAGAATCTCAGAGAGAGAGGTATATCAAAGAATTCTTCCAAAGCGGCACTGCGACTAATGTGCGCTCCAAAGTAGTAGAATCCCTTTTTGGACAGAGCGAGCACTGCGCTTGACACGATTCCATTACCACACAATGCCAAAAACTTCAAAAGAGGAGAATCCGGTCAGGCACACATGGACTTTGACCCAGTTATACCCATTCTGGTGTTTTCCTCTTTCATCGACTCGACGGGCGACCCGCCCCCTCGCGGTTTTCCCGTTACTACTAGCACAGATTTCCGTAGTCTTCTTTCTGTTCTCTCCCCCTTCCCCTCGCCTCCCTCCTGGCCTGTCCTGGCTGCTGCATCATGTCGCGATGATCGCCCATGGCCTTCTCGGCCTCACTCTCGAGATCTCAGGAGGGAGCGGTAAGCTGGATTTGGTTGGCGAGTCGCGCCTGAGAATCCACAGCTGCATGTTGGCCATGCAGAGGAACAAGTCTAGCGTCGAGCGAATTGGGTACGCGACGGTCAAAATAGAGCGCGACACACGTGCTGGTTGGCCGCCTTTGAGCCCGCCTGCATGGCCCTTATGCCGCCCTTTGCAGAAGCTTCGTGGAGTTGCGCTCTCAGCCAGTGGGAAGAGTTGAAACCGAGCGGGAGGAGACAGGGCATGCGGGGGCATGGAGCTCGCTAGAGGGGCCTGGAGAAGCCCTGGCCCTTCGTCCGCCCGGGGGGCCCCTGTTGCACCTCAACTCAGTATACCGCTCTGCACCAATGAAGATTGCAGCCCGACGCCAGAACAGGCCAAATGGCTGGGAACGCTTCTCTCGTCTGCCGTCGCGGCTGCGCAGATCATCGCGTTTGTTTCGTGTAGTATTCGTGAGTCTGCATAAAAGTTATACAGCCGGCAATCCTATAAAGACTTGTAAGCGCCCCTTTTCCCGTCGACTCGCGGAAAGGCGGTTTTTTGGTGTGAGGGTCGCCGGCTTGCCACCGTCCACAGGATTTCCGTCGATCAAGGACTCCCAAGACCAGTCAGTTCCCCAATCCATCGTAAGGGAACATCACAGTGTACATCCTTCATGACGTGGCAAAACAAGAAGCTATCGATAAATCGATCGAGTTTCCCCCGGAGAATATCGTCATCTGATCAAGATGGATGGGTTGGCTGCCCCTGGGGGAAATCAAATCTGTTCCACCCGGACGGAGTCGTCCTGTATGCTGGCCTGACAACAGTCACAGTGTGCGTGGGTTTGTATGATTGTCAACCGTCTGTCGTGGCGCAACCCGGGCATGGCATCGCATCGCTTACAAACAACCTCGGAAGAGAAGCGTTGATACCGTATGCCAACTCCATACTACTGTGCTAACCCAATAACGGTTCTAACCACATACCACTAATCTACTATTCATCCGCCCGCCCTGCAGACTGCGGAATACTCCTGGCTTCCTCCCCCAATGGACCCATAGATAGTACGTCGGTTTGGCCGCGAAGGGAATCGTTCAATTGACAGGCTTGAGCCGCTTGACAGGATGGGTAAAAAAGGCTCAAAATGCCCCCCAAAAGGCCGATGTTGGCGCGAGCAAATCATACGGACTTGACCATATTGACCCTGGACCGTGGTGGGGTGTTTCTACCCCTTCTGCCAGCATGGCCGTCTGCATACAGTATAGTCGTATGTACTTGATACTACTATTATCATATAGTATATACAAAGTACACCGCTAGAGAGGCTCAATGCGATATGCAAGGGTCGTGCAGTATCTCTTCAATGACCGCTCACTAAGTAATCTACATTGTGGATGCGCATTGTTGGAACGACAGACAAACTTCCCCTCACGACTCGTCGTCGTCGTGTTTTGCCAAGACTTTCGAGTCTTCTTTTTCTCGAAGTTCGCTTGCCGGCTTGCTCTCTCGGTGGGACGGACTTCGGTACGTTGCACCACAGCAGCAAGCAGCAGCTTGGGGGGAGTCGGACGAACCTCTGCCCTGCCCTGCTGCGGTATGGAGTCCCCCCCTCAATCATTCCCATCGAGGGTGACTGATTCGATCATCTCCCCTTCGCACCGGTGCCGGGGGAGGGAGTGACTCTTCTGCCAGATTGTCAACAAGTCCACAGCACCGGACAATCATTTACTGATTCTCCGATCTCGTTGGGCGCCGCGGGCAGCAGATATTTGCCGCAAGGTCACACGATGACGGTCCTTGAGTGACTTGTCCGACCTGTGCTCCGTCGACGTGCTTGGAAGGTCAAGGAACAATTCAAGAATTACGCAGGAAGCCGTTGCAGGTTCGTTGCAGGAACCCATGCATCATACCTAGGTGACGACAGTGGTGAAGTGGTGAGGCCGCAGCACAGCATGCACAAGGTGGTTGGATTATTGGATTATCACTCTGCAGTATCTCATTCGTGCAAATGATGTGGCGATGGTCTGTCAACATACGTGTTTGGGGGCAGTTCCCTCCTTCTCTCTCTACCTCCACCGAGGAGCGCTCAGCAGACTGCCCATTGCCAATTGGTCTCTTCACCACCGAGCCGACCAATGATGTGAAGAGATGCGTGACTGAGGGGGGAGCGACGCGGGCGGCTGTGTCCGTATAGCGCATACTGCCAGCATAGACGATATCCGACGTTCCTATAGGTCAATGGCAGATCTCTCTCCATACATGGGCTCGTCGCATCAGCGAATACTCCGCGCACTTTGCACGTCAGGTTGCGATGACTCTTTTCGACAGTAGACTGATCTTCGAGAACCTTCCTATTCTTAGTTCTCCTAGTTGTGAGGCTAGACGGGATCGTGCCACTGTCACATCCCCAAAATGGCAGCGCGCAGCCCAGCCAACGCGACTGGCGACTGGACTTTGCTGGCTGCTGTTGTTGGCGCACTTGTCAAGTCGTCTTGGGTCCCGATCGAGACGGACGCCAAGCCCACTGGGCGAGACTGGGTCAGCGCACAGACGAAGGACTATCCTGCGACTACCGCTAATCTGTCAAGAGGAAAAATCGATGCGAACTGGTTGTCGCGTACGGCGGCGTCTCGAGGTGCCAAAAAGTTCCAGATTTCTTCCCGTCCATGAACGAAACTACGTAACCTAGGGCATCCATGGGACGTCAGGCTGATGAAGGCTCAAGAGGCTCGCGCTCTGCGCGTGTATATGGTAATCACGGACTTGCCCGTGGAATGATGTTCTTAAGTAAAGTTTTTACATGAGTACCCGAATGAGCACCTATGAGTCAATACTTGTGTATAATCATCTCGACGTGGAGTTGTTCCGTCGTTGTTGCCAACCACTCCAAAGATATCCTTTGGAGAGATAGGCAATGAATAGTCATCGTTACCCAGTATTTACGTCAAACGGCCTAGTCAGATCTTGGCTTTGAGAATGGAAGAATACCTCTCCGGCAAGCCAGATGAAAGGCTATCAAAAGATGGAAACTGCCAATCTCTCGAGTCTAAATTCTTGCATGTATTTGTTGTCATCGCGTATACTGTTCCACACGTTCCCCACTCGCGGGCATATATATCTCAATGATTGCAGCATAGTACATCATACTCTTTGCCCTGCTTGTATAACGGTAGCACATAACCCATGACAAAGAATTCACTTCTCTTACGTAGCTAGGGCTAATTTGAAAAGTGCTCATATAATTATACGAATTTTGTCATCTATCTGGGTAGATGTATAAGATCCTGCTTGTAGTGTACAATCTGATTTATGCCTTGACCTTCCAACCGCCGGGCATTTGGTTGGTCAAGACCATGTTCGAATCGTACTTGTCACGAATACTCTGCAATCTCAAGACATTGTCTTGTGGGTAGCCCTCGAAGACGTCCTGGGTAGAATCGGCGTAGTTGAGGTAGAGGTAAGGAGACAACACGCTGCTGTCCATGGCGCTCAGCCGGGCCGTGACGTTGGCGTTGTACGCCTCGAGGAACGCGTCGATTCTGGCGCCGTCGCTGGCGTTGGACCACAGAAACGTCTGCTCGACGAAGAGGTACGGGGCCGCCGCGGCGTCGACGTCCATCGGGTCCCCGCCGTTGACGGTCGAGGCTGTGAGGAACTTCTCCGAGATGGGCACGAAGACGAGCGCGGCGACAAGGTTCGCCACGTCGGCCAGCGTGCTCTCGAGCATGTCGAGGTATGTGTCGTGTAGGACTTGGAGTGCCGCTCTGTCCGCCACGATCGTGATGACCTGGAAGCGGGCGTGTAGGCCTCGGAGAGCCTCTCGGTCCGGGTCGGCCGCCAGAGTCCAGTTGTACATCGACGGCCGGACCTCGAATGTGGAGTTGACGGGCTGCATGGCATCCGTGAAGTTGACCAGTGCGGCAGGGGAGGTGTCGGCACCGTCGTAGAACATGATTGCGTTGTAGGTGAGCTGTCCGTTAATCGACTGGACCATGGGCTCGAGGGCTGCTTTGTATTCCTTTGATCCGTTGTAGGCAAAGCCGATGACATAGTCGAGGAATTCCTGGCTCACACTCTCGTCATACGTATTCTGGCCAATGGTGACCTCGGGGAGGCTGAAGGTCTTGAGGTGCAAAGCGGTTACAATAGCAAACGAGTTGCCGCCACCCCGAAGAGCCCAGTACAAGTCGGAATAGTCATTCGTGGGAGTGGCAGAGACGAAATCTCCGTTCGCCAGGATGCACTATAGAGAAGTCAGCAGAGACTCATCGTCAAGCCGAGTGCCGTCTTATAAGTTGGGCGACATTCTGAGATGAGGCATCAAGTTTCTAGTCAGGGATACACACATCAAATTGAGCCACATTTGCTGAAGCCCAGCCGTACTGGTTGCCGAAGAATGAGATGCCACCACCGAGTATAAACCCAGCCACGCCCACGAGACCTGCTCATGTTAGAAACCAACCGGCCAAGCATAAGCACACTTGAGGAGAAGCACCCACCTGAGCGACCACCAACGACTGCAAGCTTGTATGGTTCGAGGTATTCATATACTTCACCCCATTTGTTGCCAGCGCCAATTTCGATGGTCGACTGATCCTCGGAAAGCTGGAGCTGAGTCATGCCGGAGCTCGAAAGGAGGACACCGGATGAGTTTATATTGGCGGCATTGGCAATGGGCATATGTCCCCCTCCTCTCATGGCGAAAGAGACTCCTGTCTGTTCCAGAATCTGGACTGCTCCAGACATGTGCTCGGTAGTTGCCGGCGCAAAGATGCAGGCTGGGCCGAGCCATGAATCCGCGCTGAAGTAGTCTGAGGGGGAAGAATCGTCTTAGTATTGAGGTGCGTGAAAAATATTTTTTTTTTCTCTACATCTCCTTTCCCTCGATACTTACCTTCGTTGAGCTCCGTATATTCACTATCACCTGGGTAGTAGGTGACATTTGCCCAGGACTGTTCCAGAGAGCTGCATGCCCCCGCAGCATCTCGTGGTTGATTGTTGGTTGAGTGAGTCGCAGTTGTGACCGCAATCCATGCGGCCAGAGCAGATAGATGACCAGTAGTGATCATGGCTGTAATCGAACGCTTATGTCGGATTGATGCAGTCTTGTGTACTGAAAATATGCTGAAGATTTCAATATCTAACTGTCGGTGATGAGAGTGTCTGCGTCTTTCTGGAATCAATTCTGTGCTGGAAGAGAGCCATTTTTATATCGAACAACGAGGTCAAATATACATCTTGTTATGATTATATTCGTATATAAAAAATCATCGGCAATTGAGAGTCGAATAGAGTTTAACCATTGCGTCCCACAAGGTTGATTCGTCCAACTAGTGTGGATCGCCTACAGCTACACAGCCTTACATACTAGCAACTATCACACATATACATCCAGGCTGTGTCTGGTCGTAAGTCGGCACTCGCCAGTGCTTCGGAAATTTTGACGTAGTGAACTGGATATGCAACGGACTCTTGATCGCGACCGGCAACCCGATTGATAGTCTTATTGCAGGCAGCAGTTTCCGACAATTAGAAGGGAAGGAGGAGGAATAGGCGGCAGTGCCGCGTCTACTCAACTAAACATATCGTATCTTTTACGGAAAGTCTTGTTTGCGGGCAATATGACTATGGATCCAGGTCGCCGAAGACGCTCGGGCAGGCTTCGGCGCCGAGTGTCTTCGGCGACCAGCAGAGTATCAGGTCTTGGTACATCCTGTTGGAAATATGCCTTGTCTCTGGACGGCCACATCCATGAGACCTCTGCCAATCATTACACCCTTGGGGTTGATTCTCGGGGCTTCGTACATAGCTATCTAGCTGCTCAACGGCGAGCTCTTGCGTCTCTGGATTGGTATTCACAGACCGGGCACATGGCTCCCGCCGCAGGACTCGCTGGCAATATGAAAAACTCGTATTCGGAGACCCGAGAAACGCTGCGGAGATAGTCTCGAGGCCTCACCATAAAATACATATGGACAACCCCCTCGTCTTTGAACAGTCCAGCTGCGTTTGAGGCCGAGGACGCCCGAAGAAGGATAGCACACTTAGGCCAACATATCCGGTGAACATTTCCGAACAGCATATCCGGTAACTCCTTCTGTGCCGGTGCAAAGATTCTGATCCACATGTCGCCGTACGTAATGGCGATATGGTACTGTTTGATGTGTGCTGCAAGGCAACAACCTGAACAGTCCGTACAAGTCACCTAGGGTACCATACATATATTGGTGGTGAAGTGTTCATTGTCCCATCCACAACCTACTGGTGCCGGATGGACTTGTACGAGGGATCAGTCCCGAGGTGGCAGTGGTTGTATGGCAGTCAAGATGTCATGGTCGTCATCCTGCCATGAAAGATTATATTATAATAAATGACTCGGAAAAGCTTCATTATAATACATTGACCCTCCCCACTATTTTTTTCCACGGTCAATGTACACCATCACTGCCAGCCACCTGCCAGTAACTTGAGCTGTCGATCAGGTCCTCCAGGACTCAAGACTTGAGAGTCGACTGGGACTTTGGTAGGTGTGTCCCACTTGTCGAGCGAATTCATGCCCTTGAAACAAACCGTCCAAGCTCTGAAAATTGTCCGTCTTTAGCCAGGTCCAGATGGCAGATCCTAGTCGTCGATTGCTCCTCTTCTTGCCAGGAACCAAGAAAAAGATGCATGGGATTCCTTGAAATGCCGTAAGAATTGCCAGGGCCGGGCTTGGGCTGTCCAGCGTATGAGAAGGGCGGAATGGGTCGAGGTAAGGAAAAATGAAAAGTGAAAAAAATCCCCCGGTGGCCCCCCCTTTCCTTCCTAGGCGTCCCCCCTTCGCCTACATACCTAGCGGTCCTAGCCCGCAAAGCACCGGGGGTCCAAAGACGACCCTTCCTCCGTTCACCGGACCCACACAACCTTTTGGCAGTCTCTTCGTAACTCTCAGCCAACCTTGAACGCATGAATGATCCCCTTCTCGTCCAATTTATGGCCATCAATGCTCCAGAAGCCACGCGAACACGGTCAATGATCCGATCGCCTATTTCCATGTCTGACCAGCAACTCCCGGCGAGAATGATGCTCGCGTAATCCCACCTGGAGCAACCAGTCGGGTTTGACTCGAGTCGTCCTTTGACGGAGACACGCAAATAAATGCACGGTCACATCTCAGCCAGTCGAACTCGACGATCAAGGACGAGGTGAGATGGGCAGACTCCATCGTCAAATGTCGAACCCCAGAACAAGAGGTGGAACAAAGATGACTGCTCATAGCGAGCAATGACCCTTTAATCCTGGCTTGTCAATTGGCAATCCTGGCAAATGCGACAGACCACCTCGGCTGATTCATGACATGCCCTGATGCTGAACAAACAGCCCAGCCGACGAAATAGCAAGAAGACACAACTCGTCAGACCGCATTATGTATAAGCAAAACCTTTCTTTTCTTGCCTCCCCGGCAGATGGGAGCGAGCTGCATTGTCGATTGCCCAGTGGGCGCAGGCCGCGTTAATATGGACGACATGAGCCACCTGCTTGATATGGACAGAGGACGCTATTCTCATTGGAAGCCAGCGTTTCAATGGGCGATCGGCCCCAGCACTTGCGGCCGGCCTGTGATTGGCCATCACACACTTTAAATTTAGGGGCCACTCTACGGATCACCGTCGTCTCAATGCATCCCGGGCTTCCCAGAGGCCTGACAGCGGCTCGCCCTCGACTGGGTGTCTGGCGTCTGGGATGTGATGGGATTGATGCCAGGACATACCAGACAGACCTTGATCGCGGGCGACGGGCATTCGCCATTTGGCGGAGGACTGCCGGATGCACACCAGTTTCAGGATCCCCTTCCTGCCCAGAGCCGACCATGTAGGTAATCTGTAGGCAGGCACTCACACGATCTGGTGGTAAAACGTACCCATGGGCCCCGTCCTCCCCAGCTTTGTTCTCTTCGCTCGAGTTTTACTCGCCTTCTTGCCTTCTTGACCTTTATTCTTCTTCTTCGGTGCGCCGGGTTGCGGCTCTTATGATTTACCTTCTCTGTGGCGTGCTGTGCTGTTAGTTGTTGTGTTGTTAACACTATCCATTCGTTTCTCACCCAGTCTCTCTTTAATGTATTTGCCATTAAATGAGAACTTTTTAACACACCGCAAAAATGGACGGTGTTATTCCCGCTAGGAATGGGAATGCGCCCGTCAGATATACTTGGGACTCGGAGGGTGTCGTCAGAAACGTTGAGCCATTGGAAAAGTATGCAGTCCTCCCTCCCTCTTCGTAAACCATGATGATCATATCATTCTAACACTCATCAGTGTGCGCGCGAGAACCGAGGGACTCTCATCACATGGTCGCCATACTGCTCGGGACTCGAGGTCCAGAGTCAACTGGCCTTTTCACCATCGCAACGGGTCCGAAGCACCGTCGACAGCATATACTGCAAGTCATTTCAGCCACTTCCGGAGAGCGACGGCCCAGACAAAGTCGTGGTTCAAGGATGCTGGTGATTCTGCCAGCGTTCTGAGCAAATCACTTGTGCCGGATTATGTCGTGCACTACATGAGGGGAGAAACTCCCGAGAGTTTGGCCAGGAAGAGGGAGCAGATGGGATGGGGCGAGAAAAACATCGTACTGACACCACAGCGGGAACGTTTCCGGTCGCAACAAGCTTTCTTCGAGGACCCTTTCGGCTCTCGAGCCCATCTCGCAGGCGACTACTTCGGTCAACCACAACGTCAGGAAGGGTTGGGGAGGTTCATGATCGGCTGGAGAGGAGGCGTGGCCATCAATGCGGTTCTGGCTCTGATAACCCTGCTCGTGGCCGTTATCTGTTTTGCAGTGGCTTCGGCAAAGTCAAAAGTCTTTGGCGCAGAGGTCACCGTGCTCTCAGGATCCTGCTCAACAGTTTCGACCTACAACATCGGGCTACATGCTCTCATCAACGTCTTGTCCGTCACGCTCCTGGCTGGTGGTAACTACGTCTTTCAGTTGATTTCGAGCCCGACACGAGACGAGCTCACCGAGGCACACGACAGGAAGAGGTGGCTTGACATCGGTATCCCTTCCATCCGAAACCTGCCTCACATCTCCGGCTTCCGAACAGCTCTGGCCGCGATTGTCGTCCTGGCTGTTGTGGCGACCCAAGTAATGTAAGTATCTCAATACACCGCGATTGAGAGACTGCGTACTCACCAATCACAGCTATAATGCAGTAATTTTCACCAAACAGACCGCTGATGACACGTGCGATCTGAACGTGAGCGGTATGCTGTTCGGAATCGTGGCCCTGCTCAATCTCATCACATTTGGCAGCATCGTGGCAGTGGTGAGCTGGTCCAATTTCAAACCTCTTGCGACCTTGGGAGACTTTATAAGCTCCTACCTGCGCGTCCCGGATGCCACAACCAAGGATAACTGTCTTCTTACAAAGGCAGACGTCAAGACTGGCTCCTGGGGCTTTAGCGAGGCCAGGTACTTCAAGCCAAGCGCACATCTTTGGCTCATGACGCCGTCTGCGTTGCGCTGGCTGCTGATGGTTTTTGCCTGGGTATCACTTGCCGCACCGACCGCGGCAGCTCTCGGTCTTTTCCTGCCTTCAGACGCGGCGGGCATCTCGACATCCTTTGGTACATCTACTTCTAACACAACATTTCCTTTACCGACTCCCATCACAAAACCACAAATGGCATTGCTGGCATGCCTGCCGCAATTACTTCTTGCCATCCTTTACATGGTCACCAACGCTCACCTGACCACTTATTATCTATCTCACGAGCTATCCCTTTTCGCCATGGGGCCCCGACCGCTGCGAGTTTCCTGCGATGCCCGCGGGGTCCAGGTAACATCATTGTATATGACGCTTCCTAGGCCGATCTCCTGGATCCTTCTTGCTTTATTCGCCGCGATGGGCTTTGTTCTCTCACAGGCCGTGTTTCCAGATGTGGCTCGGGGAACTAGCTTCACTGTGACCGCCGACCAAGAGCAGATTCTAGCCGTCGGCTTTTCAACTCAGGCACTTGTGGCACTACTAGCTCTGCTCGGTGTCCTGATGATGCTGGTCTTGGGCTTGGGCTTTCGAAGCGCGCCGGGATCCGCCCTGGTCAACGGGCAGGAAAAGGGCAACCCACTTGCACTCAAGGGAGGAAGTTGCAGCGCGGCACTGAGTGCCAAGTGCCATCCCGCCGCTGCCGAATATGAGCCCTGGACACAGGAGCTCACCTGGGGCGTTGTCGCAGACGGCCTGGGCTTGCAAGACAGCTGTTGCGGGTTCAGTGCTTTGAGCGTCGGAGCCGTCGACGTTGGACGAGCTTACGCATGATGGATGAGCACGAAATACAAACAACGAAAAAATCTCAAAAAAGTACATAAAATTCAAAGCATATGGAAAAGGCGTTGCACGACGCCTGTGCGGACGAGCGGGGTCACATTTTTCATATCGGGCGATAGAAAGGTCTCGTTCCCTACTTTATACCCAGAATCCTTTCCCGGTTATCGGACAGCGCAGGTTAGCTATGGCTTCGGGGAAGCCAACATCTTGTTGTTGAGAGTAATGTTATTGATACAGGCTACAATAAAAATACCATGACACGCAACACTTGGATAATTCTCGACTGATACGTGATAAGATTGTGGTGGTTTTGTAAGCCTTTTTCATCCACCAATATTATGAGCTCTGTTTTATACCGAGATTTCGTCTTGATAATTCAACACACATTGCTCCTGTGAGTATTGGGAGAATATCCACTCGGTAATTTCTTCACATCGACGTATCATCATGACCGTAGTTGTTTGGTCGATAAATCCCTCCATGGTACCCCCTTGGGTGAATAGACCTGTCTGATTCCGTAAGCCAGCAACACTACTGCCTCGTTACATATCCGCCATCGTAGACTAAGAATATCACGGCCCTCCTGCGGAAGATGGCGGGCCCAGCGATGGGCGGTGGGAAGCGGAGCGTGGGACCTGAAACTGGGGAAGTGAGGCTGGTCATTTCTGGTGGTTTGGTTACAAGAGATGAACGACTTGGCGAAACGCTACTCGTACTCGCTCGGCCGAGTGCTGCTATACGACGGCTACTTGATGATTACGAAGCATTGCGTTTACGTTCTTAGGCCGATTCTATCATGCTAGGATGTTAGCAAGAGATTATTACGACTGCACTCGTAATTTACGAAATGGTAATAGTACATGAACTCACAGGAGTGATTTACAGTATCATGATTAGTTATTGTTAAGACTAGGTTAGATGGCGCAGCCGCGAGGATGTACTACCTCTACAGAGTATTTTGCCTCGTCAACAATGATTTCGCTGTATCTTAGATTGTCATTTGCTCTTTTTGAGGTTGATGGTAGATTATCCTTGAGAACAACATTTCTCGAGCAAAGTATACTGGACTGGGAGGAAGAGAAAGCTATGGCGAGTATGCCTATCATGAATCACTGCTGCATTTTTCGAAAGAATAAGAATATCCAAGTGTCTTTTTGATTTCAAAGCAAAGAAATAAACACCAACACAAGTGGTCAGACGAGACTGTTCAATCTAGTCACGGTTGGATATAATCATACTCCCACCAGTCTTGCCCAGCCCAAATCGCCTTGCCCCCTCGGAAACTCCTCTCCAGGGCCGCCTTGGCCCGGACGCGCATCCTGTCCTCGTATATCTCCAGGCACCGCGTCGTCTTCTCCGGATCTCTCCCCTCCTCCCCTTTCCCAAACCCGGCGTCGACGAGCGCGTCGCACAGGTCCGCCACATCCTGCACCGCCGTCAGCCCGCCCGAGCCGCCCGACGGACTCATGGCGTGGATCGCGTCGCCGACAAACGTCAGCCGCGGATCCGTCGCCCACGCCTCGATCTCGGGCGCGTTGGACTCGACCCGCACCGCGTACAGCGAGTCGGCGTCCCGCATCTCGAACAGGCTGCGCAGGTTAGGTTGCCAGTCCTTGGCAATCTCCAGCGCGTGCGCGCCCCGCGTCTTGGGGTCCGCGTTGATCCCGCCGAGCCCGTCCGCCGGCGTCTCCGACGTCAGCGCCCAGAACATGTAGTCGGCCCGGTCGGTCAGCCGCCCGCCCGACAGCGCCGCCACACCCTCGGCGGGCCATCGGATCGGCGCGAACAGGCAGCTGCGCGATGGCGTCTCTGGGTCCGCCATGTACGCAAAGTGGTTGGCGAGCACATCGGGCCGGGCGAAGCGCGCCTCGAAGCCGGGCGTCAGCGGCGTCCGGCCCCACAGCACGGTGCGCCGCACGTCGAGGTGCTGTCCGCGGCGGCGGCGCACACCCGCCGGGAACCGCGCCCGGCGGACCCGCGAGTGCACGCCGTCGGCGGCGACGAGCAGGGCTCCCGGCGCCGAGGCCGTGCCGTCGTCGAACGTGGCGCGGATCCCCCCGTCGCCCGCGACCTCGTACCCGGCGACCCCCCTGCCGAATTCGACGCGGTCGCCGATATCGAGGCTCAGCAGCTCGCGGAACCACGGGCGGTCGATCGGGTAGCAGCGGCGCTCGCGGTCGGTTTCGCCCTCGGCGGGGCTGGCAAGGACCGTGGCGCCCGTGCGGGCGTCGAGCCGGAGCAGGTCCGGCGGGCTGCCGCGAGCGCACGTGCGCTCCAGTAGGGCCCAGAGCTCCGGCGACAGCGTGCGCTCCAGCGCCTCGAGGCCCGGGTGGACCAGACGGAACCGGTACCCCTGGCTCTTGGCCGCGAGGGACTCGTCGCGCTCGAAGACGCGGAACGGGATGCCGCGGTGGCGAAGACCCTGTGCCAGACATAAGCCTGCGACCCCGGCGCCAATAATGAGGACCTCGTCGGTTGAGGCCATGGTATGTGTCCTGTCTGTGCGAGGGACTCGATCCGGAAAGTGAGATGCCAGGTAGGTATAGTGAGATGATGCTGCAGTATTTTGGCGTTCACATCACGTTTCTATATTCAGCCCAGCGCGGAGAACGACCAACCTGGCCAAGCTAGACCCTATGTCAAGAAATGAGTTTCCCTTTCTCCAGATGGCTTTTAAAGAGCACGTAATACTTATCGAGGATGAGGTCGTCAGCAGCGTTAGTTGCCAGTGTATAGTGCTTACACTGACATTCCCCCATAGATTTCCCAAGGTTTCTGACAGGAAACCTTATAATCATCTCGCTCGACTATTCATCCTTGGGATGTCAGCTCTAATCGTCACATCTTGACAGTACAAGGTTAAACGGCTTGCATCGCTCTCACTTTTTGAGTTGTATGTGATTCCCAAGTGCGACAATGAGTATGTCTTCGCCAGTCCGACCCTTCTAACACCAAGAACGTATAAAGCTTTGATTAGGTTTGAAAAAAGAGTATTGTATATCCCGAGCATTAATTGCCGTTCTAGTAGGCAACATCATTATTAGGTACATCAGTTGATATCTACGGACCTTGACACATTAAATCATTTCATCACGTGCCTCGAGCGCTCAGACTTGCAAATGCATCTGGGCTATGGCGTCCATTGTTCCATGCCATCTCCATTCCAAGGTTCATGCTCTCACGACTTCTTGCGCTGCCGAAGGGGGATGGATTCTGAGCAGCAGGGGCAAATGCCTGTTGAGCCGGAGGTGCACCCGCATTCAGGAACGGGTTCTTGGTTCCGGGCATTGCGAGGTTCTGCTGAGGTGCTGCCTGTGGTTGCACAGATTGGTTCTGTTGTGTAGCAGCCAGCGGACTACTCGCACCATTCGCTTGATTCTGACCCGGAGCTTGCAAAGGTGACGGGGCCGTTGTTGGGGAGTTGAATAGCGCCATAATCGACGCCTTATCCCTTGAAGGCTGGTAACTTTGCTGCGCTTGAGGCATCTGCTGCTGCTGAAATTGCGGTTGCTGCTGCTGTTGCAGTTGTTGTTGTTGCTGATACAGTTGAGGCTGATGAGATTGATAAGGCTGCTGTTGTTGCTGTTGCAGGTGCGATTGCTGCTGCTGGTACATCTGAAGCTGATGGGGCTGCTGTGGCGGCTGAGCCTGGAAGATGGACTGATCAAAGGGCTGAACCGGTTGATGCTGAGTCTGCTGGTATTGTTGAAGCTGCTGAGGAGCTTGATTGTTGGCCAGGAAGGGGTTGTTTCCATATGACGGCGATGTTTGAGCCCCGTAAAAGTTCTGCTGCGACTGCTCTGGTATCTGACCCAGTGGCGATCCCATCCTGGTAGGCGATTTCGCAAACGGATTGTTGGCGGCAATGGGACTCTGCGCAATGGAAGTGTTGACTGCCAGCGTCTGTTGTTGGGTGGATGGTTGAAGGAAAGGATTATAGCTCTGTTGAGGCTGCTGCTGCTGCTGGTAGGACTGCTGATATGCGTGATTACCATTAGGAAGAAAGGACGCAAAGTTCTGCGACTGGGGTATCGGTGGAGTCATGGATTGTTGGTACATGGACTGTTGTACAGGCGGAGGAGCCGGCAGACCTCCTGTATGGTGAGGGAACAAGTGTTGTGCCGGCTGAGAAGGGGCCAAGGATAGATTCTGCATGGACTGGTTCATGTTGCCAAAGACGTCCTGGTGTGAAGGGGCCCCAAAGGGGTTCGTAGAAGCGGAGTAGAATGGATTATTTTGCGGCATGGTTCCAGTCGAATGCGAGGACTGCGGGGGAGCTGGAGATATGTCCCACGGGTTGTTTGAAACTGCTGGACTGTTGGTGGTTGAGGGGCTCGTCCTGGAATATCCTTCGGTAGTCGGCGTTGCCGGGCCCGGACTGTGTATCGGCAGAGCATCCGGCGAAACAAAGGACTCCTTCCGTCCGGACCCTTCGCCTAACCGCACAAGAGTCTCTATGGTCTTTTCCAGGTTGCCATTAACACCCTTCAACACCATAGCATTGCGCTTATCGTCCATGAAGCCCATGTCTCGCAGCTGTGTCAATTTCCGAGCCATGTCGTCGGTGTCGTCATTCACAGTTGCGCCAAAGACCTTGGAGGGCTTGTTCCGAAGCTCTCTAGGGTGGTGATCATCCTCGGCATGGTGGGAGGACTTCTTGGAGCGAAATGACAGGGGAAAGGTCGAGCTCGTCTTCTTCTTGAAAAAACCGCCCGTCTTAGGCGGCGGCGGGGGAGGTACTCCCTCGTCGGACTCCGCGCTTCGTCTTGATCGCCCATTTCCTCCGCTCGCCGTCTTGGAGACGTACTTTGCTCTGATGAATCGCTCCATGGCTGAATCGGCCTCGTCTGCGTCCACCGGGACAGGGGGCTGCTTGTTGTCGGGATTATATATCTTGTTGGAAGCAGTATTGCCGACTTTTTTCATGCTCTTGTCAAAATGTCAGCAGCGATCGCGGAGGGACGAGAGAAAATCAAGTAGCGTACCTCGAGCTGCTCGTTTGTCCAACCGTCCATGCTGAGGGACTTGACCTTGGAAATATGCGTGCCCAGCTTCCGGTGTATCGCAGCACAACGCATGCAGAGGAAGATGCCCAGCTAGATTTTTCATGTCAGCCATTGTCAAGTTATCATCCAAGGCTTCGGTTTCACAAACACTCCATGAGGCCCAAGCTGTGGGAAGAACATGTTAGCTGAAATTCCACTGCGCGTGTTGCTATTTGGGCGCCAACGAACCTGGATTCCTCGCGTAACAATCTGCGCAAGAATTGTTACCAGGTACACTGTGTACTAGGTCCTGCAGCGCCTTTTCGTTGCGCGCCTGCTGGCGCTTGCTCATCATCGAGGTCATGGCTGGTTGTAGGTGCGATTCTCGTCGCTAGAGATACGAACGGGGGGTCCTCGCGGCTGGTTTACACAAGATGTTTGTGTTTTTGGCCCCGTGCTATAGTCTGGTCGACGTTCGAGGTAGGGGTGCGCGGCCGAGGAAACCGACTTGGGATCGAAATTAAGTAATCAAGTCGGCGTTCTCGGAGCCAATGGGCAAATCAGATAGCCGGACTCCTCGTATTCAGATTTCGACGAGACGAAAGCAATCAAAAGCTGGTGGGCTATCTGATGTCGTGAGAAAATGGCGTTTTGGCTCTTCTAACTCCGTCTACCGAGATCGCGTCGTGGGGGGATGCTCAGCGCGTGGCCTTCCCCTCGAGAAATGGACGTAAGGAGGGATGGAGGGGGTTAACCGAGTTCCAACGGTCGGACATTCGAGAAGGAACAGAAAAGAGAGGAAAAGAGAGGTCGTCGGCTCGGACAAGGGGGGTTGGGATGTTGTTGTTGTTTGAGAGAAGGGCGAGGAGGTAGTGAGAGTGAGAAGGAGTAAAGAACGGCACAAGCGATATTGGAGCTCAAAACGTGAATCCCATGGCCGGTGGGATATGGTGATGATGCACGTACGTATCGATTTCGGGGGATTACCTAGCCGAGTCGGGAAGGGAGAGAGAGGGAAGAGAAAAAAAAAATACAAAGATACAAGAAAAGAAAAAGGCTGGCCTGGAATCCAGGCGATTGATCTTTCACACGGCCAAAGCAACGAAAAAGTAGCTCGCTGAACGACCGGGTTTTCAGAAAGAGGCAGCTCGATCAATGTTAGGATCTGGCCGCGAATTTGGCAGAGCCCAAACAAAAAATAGAGCGCCCAAAGAGAGCCGCCGCCGCTGCCGACTGCGACCTGACCAGACCTGACCCGACCTGACCTCAGGGACCCCCAGGTTCAGCAGAGGTCGAGAAAGGGGGCAGCACACCTACATTAGCACTAGCTCCCCCACTGCCCCTGGAGATTCCCACTTTACATCACGCTATGGCCCATCCTCCCGGGCTGCCCAACCGGGATTCTGACTGTCTGGCTGTCTCTTTGGCTGGCGATCTGGGAAAAATGAACGAACCCAGGCGCTTTGAGCCGCTCCAGGTTTTAGCGAGTCAGTGGATGCGGGAGCAGACGCACACGACTCAGTCATATATCTGATCATGTCGCGCAGAATAATGGTTACATACAAACGTAGAAGACTTCCGGAAGCAAAGAAGCAGACGGACCGGGCTGCAAGGTCAGTAGGTAGGTAGTGCAGCGGGCGACGTCGTTTTGCACGGCCCGTTGGACGGTTATCCTTCATCCAACACCAGTAAAGCAAAAAAGCTAGAAACCAGAAAGAGCAAATAACGAAATGCTTCCCCCCCTAAAGATGCAAGCCACACTCACCACCCTCCTCCTGCATCCGAACCAAGATGTCGCTCTCGTGGCTACAGGGATTCCAATCCACCTGTAATCACAAGGTTCAGCCCTTTTCTTGGGGAAATTTTAGACCGAGTTTCATCTGAGACGTATTCCCATTTCTTCTTCTTTGTCTGTTCTTCCTCTTCCAGTCTTCCGAGACCTTTTCTATCTTTATCTTGACGGATGGGCGCATGTTCTGACACGGCGCTTGGGTCGTAGGCTTTGCAAATCCGGGCCTACCTGAAAGCTACATCCTTCAAGCGGCCGGGCCTGACTAGGTAAGCCGACAAGCAAGCGCCGATTAGCTTCGTCAGCTCGACGTCGCCTCTGTCATGGGTTGGTACGGGGAGTACTCACGATAATGCTCCGCTTGCAAGGCCTGAAACCAAGAGAGCGTCCCGCAGAGGTCGCTTCCGTATGTCGTCCGATGTCCTCGGGGATCAAGAGAGCTGTCTTCGGTAGAGGCAGAAGCTCTATTCGAAGCACGCCGGGCTCCACGCTTCGAGGTTCGTCATCCCACGCATGATGAACGTCTTTCTGCGCCTCAATACTATCAAATTCCCCAGCCCGAAGGCTCACAGACGTTCTCGCACGGCCCATTCTGTCTAGTGCACGGAAACAGAAAGGGCGGGCTCTCCCGGCTTGACGATGGCGCCACTCTGCTTGAGCCAGATGGCGGCTTGCTTTTTTCTTCTTCTTCGCTGCTTCGAGGACTAATGACTCGGCCCTCATATCGCGCCTCTTATCTGGCGCCCGCAACGGAATCCGCAGTGGCCAAATTGTTCCCACGTACCCAAATGGTGATATCCTGCGTTGTAGATACGGAAAACTCGTTGTCAGAAACATCCACTCGAATTTTTTGGAATATACTGATGGGTAAGCAATCTGGTTCATCCATCATGATTTGGTAGAAGTTGGTGATCGGATCAGCATGTCCACGACAACAAGTATATATACTCTTCGGACGGACGGATGGAAGCAGCCGTTCAAGACCATATAGCCAAACTATACTCATGCTCAGGGAGAAAGTGTCAAGGCCTTGTGATTCGTATTCCAGCTCAATGGCGTATCATATTCATATTCACGGGCCGATATTGCGCAAGAGGAGTGCACCCAGTCAATGTTCTTTGATGTCAATCTGGGCTAGCTCTTCTCTTGCCATTAGTGAAACGCTCTGTCGGAACATCTCGTTGAATTGCCTACCTAAGCCTGCTTTCTGAATAGCAGGTGGAAAAGGGACAGACGTACACACAAAGAGAAAGACAGGTCAATAATGTTGAAGAAAAACATAGAGAACAACCTATATATGCATCCAAGCCCTCTCTCTCCACTACGATGCAACATGTCTACCTGATCCTGTGTACTCAAAAAAAAAAAAAAAAAAAAAAAAGGTTCACAGGGCCTCCTTTACCCCTTGATTATCTTGGACTCCAAGCAACAGAAACTAGAATGGATATCGGATCGTTGGGGGCACCGGCCATCAGTTCTGATTTCAAAGTAAGAACCTCTGTTCAGTGGAGATTCAGTATTACATACACATGCTCTGAACCATTGTATATCTCACGGGTGCAGTCGCGAGGTGACACGAAGTTACGCGCTCGAAAATAATCAGGAAGTCTTGGAGACTCGAGTCTGTACGGGATACACCTGTTCTGGTATTTGTGGCGGCCGAGTAGATGCGTCCTTTCAATTGTTTTTCTATCGTACTTTCTTCGCTGCCCAAGTACTCTACCCAACTGTTCGTTCCTCCGCTGGAACAGAATATTAGCCCAGAAAGATAACCGGTATCTCTGGATATGGTAAATGAGCCAATTTGGCTCTGATCTCGGGCTTCTGCCCAGCGAGATCTGTCTACCGTTGCGGATTTATCCTGGGTATACGTCGTGTAGTCGTGGATGGCTCTGTCCAGGGAGGTGTACCCCTCGCAGTGGCTTCTTTCGTCGCCATAGGGTATCTTGACTCTCGCTTCGGTCCAGAGGTGAACCCATTGGTGCCCAAGTGATGGCTCCAGGCGAAAATGGATCCATCGGCACGGGATTTGAGAGGAAGCCTTGACGGGGAGTCCGCAGTTTCCTTCACCACATGCAGTCTCTTTTGCAAACTGACCGTCGAATCACTGTCAACGTTGGCAGAAGCGGCGGTGCTCATATTTTCGATTCGATGGAGATTCAATGGGCTTCAAGCGTCACATCACTTCATGGGTGGTCGCCCATTTCTATGTCTTCAGAGCTTGACGAGACTGAAGTTTCTGACGTCGAAGGCTGAATCTGTTCGTTCGGATACGGCTTTCGGCCCCAGACGACGTAGAATTTGTTGTAAGCGTGGACAGTGCTGTCGGAGATGGCCTGCCTCACTGGCATGAGCATCATCTACACAACGGTCAGTAAGTTGCGCCTGTCGAAAAGGAGTTTCCGCGACGAACCTGGATCTGCCTGTCATTCAGACCTCTTACTCGGTGCAACGGTCCGACGGAGAGAGCATGTATGCAGTCCAGCCAGTTGTGCTCCCACATCTTTCCCAATTGCTTGTACTTCAAATTCTTTGCCCAACCGTTGATGGGCATCTTGTATGCGACCTCTTGCACATCCACGAAGCCCACTTCTCTCATGGCCTGTTTCCACTGATCGGCTGTGCGTAGGGGTCGACCTATAGTAGCCGTGGCGTCTTCGAGGTCGTCTAGGTGCACCTTGAGTTCGTAGTCTGGCTGCATCGTCCCGTCGTCACAGAGGATACTGCTGAGCAGTTCTTGAGCCTCGAAATAGCCCCCGGGCGCGAGTTGATCGAAGGACTTTTGGAGTATGTCACCTTTCAGGGTTTCCCAGCAGCCTAGTGTCAGACGAGTGTGGATGTAGTCGAGCTGATCATTTTCGCTGTACCAATTCCATGGATCCCGACTGTTATCGACTTAGCAAAGTATCGTAGATTTGTTCTCTCCAGGAAGATCATGATAGAAACCCTGGTGGTCGGGGTTTGGAGGAGACGCTATCGACAGCGACGAGTGAAGGGAAAGACTTTGCAACAACAAAGGCAGGAATCACGTACCTATCCTCGACGAAAAATCGAACGTTTGCTGGTACGTCCCTCGGCTGAACAGGCGACAAGTCTGTCCCGGTAATTCTGGCCGATGGAAACATGTCTCCCATCTCGATAGCCCAGTGACCGGCACCCGTGGCAATATCCAAAACATTTTGAGGAGGGTTTTCGTCCGTCCAGGGTGCAAAAAATAGCTTTCCGTTCATGAGATGCTTGATCACAACATATTGGAACTCCTGACGATCAAGCTCCTCCTGGTCGTTGGGGAATATATATGCTGTTTAGTATTCGTGTAAGCATTGTTCACTGGCTGCCGCTGCCGTTACTGTCGAAGAGCGGAGAGGAAGACGAGAGAGAAGCATGGCTAGGAGTAGTAACGTACATCCGTCTTTATATGCGTGAAAAGTCCTCCCATTTTCCACTCGATATCTTGATATGCTGCTTGTTATTGAGTGCGTATCACTGTTCTTGCACGGTCAGTGGATGCACGAGAGGCTCCCAGATATTCTGGTACTACTTACGGACTATTCGACTGTGAAGGATGGGGCTGTTTGCACGATCCGTGAGTCAGTGAAATGTTCTTTCTGGCTTCAGAGGTAGTATAGAAGGTCATACGTCGGCTTCTATGCGGAACGAGGCAGTGACGGCATCGTCGACATTTTGCTCAAAGGTAAAGGGATAGTTCATCAGACTGACACCGTCCATCGGGGTAGGGATTTGCTGCCCGGGCTGATTCGAACCGTAATAGTGACTCGTCTCGTTGGGCCGGCTACTGCTTTCTCCTTCCCGTGGTGAAGACATGATGACTACCACCTCACAACGAGGAGCTGGTCAACCACCGAGCACGGGAGTACGAGCTGTTGTTTTTGTCCAACTGGTTTGGAATGGCCCCCTCAAAAAAAGAAATGTGCCTTGGAAGATAGTCGTGCGAGATACCAGATTCGATCGTGTTGGGGGGCGTGGGTTTTGGGAGAGATCAATCAGAGCCAGGCAGACCTGATAAACTTCCCAAAAAGAAAGAGACAACAAGCCCAAAGAGAAGAAAAAGGAAGAATTATTAGAGAGCCAAACCCCAAAAAATCAGCGCACAAAAAAGTACAAGCATATACAGAAGTGATGTACGGCCCCCCTCTGTATCAAATGGACTTGAGTTGGCTAGGTACGACGAACAGATGCTGAGCAGCGTATATGTGGTCAGGGCACAGAGAGAAAGAGGGTCTCCGTCGTCCCTCTAGGGCAGGGCAGTCCTTGTCACTTTTCTGTATGAGCTTTTCGAGCGAGTGCCAGCCAGTGAAGTGATCCGGATGGCTGGAATTTGGTCGGACCCAGGAGACTGGTTTGGGTGTACTGCAGATATGCGAGAACGCCCCCGTTCTTCTTGGGCCACCCCTGGAGATTTTCGTTTTTGGCTTTTTTTCCTTCTGCGGATTGTACAGTAGAGGACGAGCCCCAGCGAAGCCCCAGAGAATTCGACGTCGCGGCAGAAGCTGATTGGGGAGGAGTCGTCGGTGCCCAGAAGCAAATAGAGTCCCGGCGGGCGAAACCGTCTTCCTGGGGATCGTCTGTCTGTTCCCAGGTTTCCCAGGTCGCAATAGCAAGCAGTAGTGGCCCAGTCGCAAGTAGTCTGTCTGTCTCTTTTCCCTAAAATTTCGGGGTTCTTTTTTGTGGCTTGCAGATGCTACTAAAACTAAATGGAAAAGGAGGGGTGTGGAAGGAAGTCTGTCTGTCGTCTCCAAGGGAATTTTAATTTTTTGGTTCGGTCTGGTTTGGAGGAACGAGCTCGAGTTTCAATGTAGGTAGGTAGGTTAATAGTATGCATGCGAGGTAATAACAACCAGTGTCGGTAGTGTGCAGGCAGGCAGTCTTGAGTCTTAGGTAGGAGTAATAACCTGGGCATGTATCAGTATCAATCAGCCAGTGGCTCAACTGTCCCCGACACTCAGACATCCCTCACTTTGGCTCTTTCCTCTCGAGCGGCGAATCTACATTTGTATGCGACCCCTCCTCCCCTCGTACGTCTGGTACATACCTACTAGAGGGTCATGTAGGAAGAGGCAATGTATGTACCAAGGTAAGTTAGGTCAGTATGTAGGTCGGTATGTCTGGTACGCACGCGAGGTACATGCGTACAGTAGTAAGGCACGGCAATGGTCTCCAATACTATCATCATGGATGCTGGTACATACATAGAACAGGTACGTACGTGTTTGTGCATGAAAACGGGCTCGAAGTATATGAATGGAGCCGGGAGATTAAAAAAACGAGAAAAACCTTGGCCCCGGCGTTGTTGCTGCTGCTCACTGCATTACTGAGAGTGTCTTACCTAGCCAGTGCTGCTGCAAGCGGCTATCAGGAAAGCAAGCAGCCGGCGTCCTCTACTTGGTGCGAGTTGATAATGTAACCAGCCTGTCGAGGTTTGATAACCGGGACCGGGCTGCACATGTGTTCTTGACTACATGTACTACTCGGCGGTGTATCTCTTGCTCGAATCTTGGCTGGCTCTGGTTCTAGTACACATAAAGTAGCTCGAGGCCTCGGGTCATGTAGATGTACTGTTTGTCGCTTCCTCATGACCTCAGTTGCGTACATAGATGAATGTACCGACCTAGAAGATGTATTGTAATCAACCCATCAACTAAACTCCAGCGCTTCGGAACAGGGCCAAAGCATGGAGTTCTCCACCCAAGCCCGCTATTCTGGGTCGCTCCCAGGGTTTGATGCTTCTGATGTGCCGCCTCGGCACGCGCCAGTCCAGTGCTGCTGCGCACAGGTAAAACAGCAGCCATGTACATACATAATCGTCCCACGAGATGCAATGTGGCTAACACCCATTGATGTACAGCATAGTGCATTGATTATTATTATAATGACTATTATTATAATTATGGTAATCTCGTGCTGCACTGCCTCTGCATGCTGCAATGGGATCGAATTCAAGCAAGCTGCATCAGAGATGGATCAGACTTTCAGAGAACAATACTTGGAAGTGGCGGCGCATGGCCGTCTCTTCTTCCGACTCATTGGGCCTCGTTTTTCTCCCCCAAAACTCTTCGGTTGTCGCGGGACTCTGTAATATACTGCAGTAGATGCATCCCTGGCCAGCTAACAGACGAGCTAGGTAATAATCTGGCTGCTCTTTCTCTCTCCGGCATGTATCTGCTTGCGCACGAGTCTTGACCGTTGGGTCCCTACGACTATGCAAAGGTCTTTCCATCCCTGCAACGATACGATGACCGCTCAGCCGTTGTGTGTCTGCTCCAGATTTTCCATCCTGAGCCACTTATCATAACGGTCTTGCAATACATATGACTAATTTTTCGGAATTGCAGAAGCGACTTTTGTGGACTGCCAGTGCAGGTCAGAGAGCACTGACGCCTCATCGTGCGTACAAATTACTGTTTTTTCAAAGCAGAGACCGTGGCTCGCGTGGGCATGGGAAGCAGATATCCGTCGAGGCGAGTATGCAGGTTGGGTACAGAGTACCGGTCCCAAAATTGCAAATACGACTCGGAGGAGGCGAAAACGTACCGACTCCAAAGGCATGATCTACATTGCACAGTTATAATGACATCGTTGACTTAATATAGAAACATCCCCCTCTCTTTTGCGTTTGGACCTCTTGACGCTGCGTTCGGAAGAGCAGATTCATTTGCAGAGTGCAGTGCGAGATTGTGTCAGTCATGATTACCTTGTCTTGGCCTATACACGTGCTTGTCAATGGACGGACCGCTCTTGATTAGTAGTATAATGAACCCTTCTAACCTAGGACCCTGCGCCGTGTATAGACGGCCAAACCCAGGCCAGCGTATCTATAGTACCACTCCCTCGGGTTCGGAGGCTTGATGGCGTACCCGTCTTCAACTTTTAGCGGCTCCAGACAAGATCCGAGGTCTGTCCATGTCATGCAGAAACTTTATTAGATGGCTTTCAGTAGCAGCAGCAATGGGACTCTGGGGGCCAGGCACATGAGTTCTTTTCGAAACCAGACGAAAACGACACGACGTGCTACATACCGTCTACCGAAATCCCCCCCAAGCTAACAACCTAGGCTCGCGACCTACTACTACATATGTACTGCTAGTTCGTCCCTACTTGCAGGTGATTACAACAGACTGCGGCAGGATCGGTTGTATCACCACATCTGTGCGAGCCGCCGCTTGGCGTCCTACAGCGCAGCTTCTCTACTGCTGTCCTCACTGCTCGTCGATACGTTTTTGTACTTTTGTCCTCGATGGCTGGCGACAAATACGGTTGAATTGGCCCCTATTCTCGACGTCCACCCACGGAGATGCCGCCGCGACGAAGTCCATCGTCAGTGCTTACCGCGGTCTCCAGCTACTGCGCCTGCCAACAGATTTGACAGGAGGCACCGGTTCATCTCATCTCGGACTGGACTTCGGAGGAAGAGGAGCCAGACGGCCAGGCTTGACCCAGGACGTGGAGCTTTGTTGGGACCAAGAAGACAAACCGACTGGCTGATGACTGCACTGCAAACCGCATCGCAGACCCTGCATGTAAAAGGACATCCGAGGACCGACGGACGATGGGACTACATGCGACTACTTGCACAAGAGTCCATCTTCTTCTTTTTAGTATTGCTAGCTTGGGGACGCCGGCCTGCCATTGTTGCATTCGGGTAGTCTAAACAGCTGCACCCAAGCAGCAGCAAACAAGCATTGCTGCGGACTCGCTTCATGCATCGTGAGTTGTCCATCCTCTCATCTCACTTCAAGTCTGTCACCGCAGGTCACGGGCGATCGTGTCATGAGATAAATCTCTTGCTACCATGCCGGATTTGCCTACCGAGGCACTGATCTTTCGCGAGCGCCTATCCATTCCAATGTTTTCCTGCTTATTACCCATCTCGTGCCCAGACAAGGAGAAGCGAGTATATGCCCTGTACAAAGCGGAATATCACCCACTGCGGCGGCACTCGTTCAATCCATTCATTTTGGAAGGACATACCGCATTACCCAGCTGGGCAACCGAGTTGAATATCCAGGGTTCGCAAGTATGTACGCATGTGGGTTTTGCCCTGTCTTGGGTCCCTGATTCCCTGCTCTCTCCGCTGAGAGGCCCCCACTGGAGACCACGACCAATTGGCATGGCCCGGCTTTCGATGCCTGTTCCCGGTCGCTGTTTTCCGAGCCAAAGGCAACCAGACTGCTGGGTTCTTTGCTACAGGGGTCACGAGAGGAGGGGGAGAAGCTTCCGGATACAACCACTTCTTCCAACATCTCTTGTGCATCGTGCTGTCTGTAATGTACGTGGAAGTATGTAGGTAAGAAGACCCAGGCAGCATGCGGCAGATTTCTGACTTTGCCCTTTCTTCCGGCCTTGCTGATTGCTCGCTTTCCCTGCTTCCAAATACTGGAATCCACGGCAGCTTCCCAAGACAGGATCTCGGTGAAATTGCCGTCTGCCTTTCCCGGATCGTTGTTCATACATACTGACCACAGTCCATGAGGCTCTAACAAGGGACCTTGTGCGCTACCTACGGGCGAGGAGGGGGAATCCCCGAATACCTTAGCTAGCCCAGCGTCGAGTCAAGCCTACGAGTCCTTCGAGTCCACTCGAGCCCACTTGGACCGAAAACCATAGTCGAAGGATTCACTCCAAGGGAAACAGTATGCGATCAGTCGAGTTCACGATAACCTCAAAGATTTCACATACAAATAGCTTCTTCTGCAGCTGGAACATTTCGTAATTTTCCTGGGGAGAAGATGATATGATCCCGAGCTGCACAAGCCATCCATCGATACCTGCATATCAAACAACCATCAAATCCCACTCCCGCCAATAAAGTCTACACGTACATTGATTGCCCACCCGTATTCCGTCGCGTGTCTATCAATCATATCCATTCACCTCGCTCGCCCGACGTGTCCTGCGGCTCGGCCATCGTTATTAGCTACAGTATGTGAGGACCCCTTGCGTCACAAAAAATGCACAATCCCAGCCACTCTACATTGATACATTGATATTAAAATCAGACGATTTTGTGCCCAGGCTAACAGGCAAAAATGTATTAGTTGGTCAAAAGTACCGTTCCGCTATTGCGCCTATACTGGTATAGGATACACGTACGGGTACGCTCAGCGAATCCTTCCATTCACACCTCCGCGTCTTATACACCTGGCTTGTGTATGTAAGCTGACCCCCCCTCTAAGCGCACATAATAGTGGACACCAACCCCAAACCGAGTTATTCTCCGACGCCTGGAGCGGAACGTCCCAAGCCAGAACCACACTGCTGGGACTGGACCTGGGAATTGATCACTTCCACTCAAACAGACAGCCCACTCATCCATCAGTGCCGCCCGCAAGGTGCAACTGGTCTGGTTTGGTCGGGTCTGGTTACACGGCACCGACGCGGGATCAGAAACAAGAGCTTGTCACCCACGGCGTCTTCCGTGACTGGCTTAGCGGCTCTAGAGGAGGTGCGGGTGCTGACCACACGGCTGGGTTCCAAGGTCCAAAGGTAATCAAAATCAACCAACCACCAGGTAAATAAAATACCTAGGGCTCGCCTAGATTGCGCGCGACATGGCTTCCAGTCAAGAGTCGGATTTCCTGCAGCGGGCCTATACCCGCATCAGGTCTTCCGTGACGACCTCAGCAGATGCTGAAGCTGCGGTCCTGCCCAAGCCCGCACTGCTCGCGGCAGGTAGGGCCTCCTTGCCACAGCCGGGCGAGGAGGGCAGCCATCTCGCCGGACGGGGCGACGAGGCAACGCTGGACCACCTGCTCAACGATATTGTCCCTGCGCTGAACGGCCAGAATCTCTCAGGTAGGTACTATGGATTTGTGACCGGCTCGACCCTCCCCATCGCCGAGGTCGCCGATAATATTGTATCGGCCTATGACCAGAATGTCCAGGTCCATCTGCCGACCCAGACCATTGCGACCGAGGTCGAGGACGCGGCGCTGAGAATGCTGGTTGCTCTGCTCGACCTCGGCGATGCTGCCGACTGGGAGGGCCGGACTCTGACCACGGGCGCCACGGCCAGCAACACGCTGGGGCTCGGCTGCGGTAGGGAAGCCGTTATTCAGGCAAAGCTGCCAAAGGGTACTGTCGATGGCGTGGGAGAGCTCGGCTTGCTGGCCGCCTGTGCCCGGGCAGGAGTCAGGGATGTGCAGGTTCTGACGAGCATGGGCCACAGCTCGCTGTACAAGGCGGCCTCCATCGTCGGGCTGGGCAGGTACTCGGTCAAGGAGCTGCCACACAGCGAAGACGAACCCTGGCGGCTCGATCTCCACGCCGTCGAGCGCGAGCTGCGGCGCGACGGGGTAGCGAGCATCATCGCGCTGAGCGCCGGCGAGGTGAACACGGGCCGCTCCGCCACCACGGGCCTCGAAGACATGCGCCGCCTCCGCGCCCTGGCCGACACGTACGGCTCGTGGATCCACGTCGACGGCGCCTTTGGCATCTTCGCGCGCTGCCTGCCCGCGACGTCCGAATTTGCCCGGCTCCACACGTACGCCGGCGGCCTCGAGCTCGCCGACAGCTTCACCGTCGACGGGCACAAGCTGCTCAACGTGCCGTACGACTGCGGCATGTTCCTCACGCGGAGGGCGTCCGTTCTGACCAGCGTCTGCAAGAACCCCAACGCCGCCTACCTGTCCGCGGCCCCCGGCGCCACCATCCAGAGCCCCCTCAACGTCGACCTGCAGAACTCGCGCCGCTTCCGCGCCCTGCCCGTCTACGCCGTGCTGCTCAGCGAGGGCCGCGACGGCCTGGCCGAGATCTTGGCGCGCATGGTGCGACTGGCCCGTGGCGTCGCCGAAGCCGTCAACGCCAGCGCCGACTACGTCTTGCTGCCTTCCGGCAACTGCGCAATAGAGGACACCCACATGGTCGTCCTGTTCCGCGCCAAGGACGAGGCGCTCAACGAGAAGCTCGTCAGTTCCATCCACGAGGGAGGCGAGTGGTACGTCAGCGGCACCAAGTGGAAGGGGGTGACTGCCGTGCGGCTGGCCGTCTCGAGCTGGCGGGTTCGTGTCGACGAAGATCTGGAAGCGATCAAGGGTTATCTGGCCAAGTTGGCCGAGGAACATAAAAAGAGCGTCTAGACCGGACGCGGACAAAATTTGGCCAAATCATAGAATCCCATAATCAGTCCGATCTGCAGCATAGATTCCAGGAAAAAGTACTGATTTCTTGTATAGAACAACTTGTCCTATTTATTACTTTGACACCGATATGCATGTTACTCTTTTTATGTCCGATCCCGTCTCAATCTTGCCCAAAAGCGATAGAGGCGTACTTTCCAACGATGAAGTCGTTCCGAGACTTTGATCCATGCTGTTGGCTGACGGGCGGCAGGCTCAAGAGAGCAGTCTAGCTTTGATACTCCGAGGAATGTTGAGACGTGCTCATGAACAGTCTTGCCCCTGGACGTGATAGCTGTGACTGTTGTAGCTGGGCAGTTTCTGGATCCTCTAATTCAAGGGGCTCCTGAAGGCCTGACAGATCATTCCAACCACATCTGCGATGGCTTGGGTTGATGATCGGGCTCCTGCTCTTCGACTGCTTCCCATTCTGCTGTTGGAGTTGGATTTGTTCCCTTCTTCACATCGCTTCGCCTCTGTTTCCTCTTGGTATGATGTCGAGGCCGCTCCCTTTCCTGCCCTATCCTACTTCGATTCTCCTTGCCACTCTTTATTCCCCTCCCCTCCTCTGTCGGTATCATCCTTCACATCCCCAGTCGTCGATCGTGACTTTTTCTCTCCCCAGCTTCCAGGTCGCTCTCTCAACCAAACTTCTTGCTGCCGCCCTTTTGCTCGCCCTCCTTCTTGGCCCCCGACTTGTCCCTGCCCTTGCCGATCATCTCGAGGTGCCCGGCGCGCTCGCCCAGCAGCTTCTCCGTCTGCGCCACCAGCCCCGAGCTGTACTTCTTCTGGATCTTGGCCGCGCTCGTCGCCTTCTTGGGCTTGGCCACGCGCGCGCCCTTTTTCGTCTTGGCCGGGTTCGGCTTGGTCGGCTTGACGGCGAAGCCCTTTGGTTTTACTGCGCCCTGGGCCATTTTTTGTGGTGGTGTTCTGATTTTTTCTTTCTTCTTTTTCCCTCTTTTTTGTAACCGTGGTTCCCTGCTGTAGAACCTTGGGGTAGTGAGGTCTTTGTCGGTGGGAACTGTCGAGTCGGTTCGAGACAGAGGAAGCGGCAAGACAAGATCAGATCCGACTACTTGAAAACAGTAGTGTCGAAGGTTGGGCGACGGATGTTGGTCAGAAGCAGAAGCGCCGTGTCCAAGTAAAGAAGAACTCGGAAAAGTGTCGCTTGATAATTTGAAGTGCGCTGAAGGATGGCTGGAGCAGAAGTGGATTGATAAAACAATCTGGAGAATATTTTCTGGTCCGAGTCTGGATGCTGCACTGGGAAAAATTTGCCCCACCACGCGGACTCGGTTCCGCCATAAAGGTACTGACTGCCTATAGCTTGCATGTGAACCTACCTACTTTGCCTTCGTCACAGCTGGGACAAAGCAGTCTTGATTAATAGTGAGTAACACAATAGTTAGACACGCATTTATGGATATTCCTATTTTTATTTCTGCTAGAATGAACAGTATTTGTCCATACGTTTGGTTGGGCTTCCTTCCGCCCTGGAGCGGATACGCTATACCAACACGACTGCTTACAAGACAAGACGATCAAAATCCATTCTCTTGGTGCCTTGTCGGAAGCCATGCAAGATGCTTATCCTCATTGACGGCTTCTCAGCCTATGAGTCTGCCGAGACATAGCTTGCAGGAACGCTCTTTGTAACGCCACCTTTTTCCACCTCTGCCCATCCATCGCCAGGATCTTCCTTGACCAGCACAAATCGTTCTCCCTCTGCCATACTGTGCTCTGCGTCGCTTTGGGAAGTGTAGTCGTATAAAGCTACGACATACTTGAGTTTCTTTGCGCCTCGCCTTGGTGCGACTGCAGGACCCTTTTTCTTGACTGCTGAAGCTCCGCCGATTGATGAACCTGAGTTGGAGTATGTTGACCCCGGACGGTTCACAGTACTGCCCGTATCTTGCGGTACGATGGGCGCCGGAGCGGCTGGGTATATTTCTAGATAGCTTGTGGGCACGATGCCTTCCTTATAGCCGGCGCGTACCTTGACCCATCCCGATCCGTCTGTGAACTTATTAGTATTTCTGTACCTTCAACAGCACGGTGAATCAAATCAAAGGAGAGTCGAGAACATACCGTCGGGTTCTACTATCGACACCTCGCGGCCCTCAGGAACCGAAAGTTCGCCATCACCATTGGCCTCAAAAGTATACAGTAGTTTGCCCTTTTGTTCCGGTTTGCCAGCAGCCGAGCCGTTGACTGAACTACCGGGCAATTCACTAATGTATGCACTTGGCGGAGGAGCCATCAGACGCGGTTTCCTAGCGGTGCCGGTTGATGAGATGGACGGCCTTGGGCCAGGCTCAGGCGGTGCGTCCTCGCCGGGCTCTTTTGGCGCAGAAACTGAGCCTGTCACGGATCGATGGGCGCTGGCCGCGTAGCCTGAGCTCAGCGAGTTCATCGTGTTCGATCGAGTAAGATCGGGCATCTCAGCGACATGATCCGGGGTGCCGCTAGGCTTGAGCAGAGTGCCTGCTGCGGTTTGTCGCTCTGCCTTATGTTTTTTGCGCTCCTCCTTGGACAGCTCACCCGGACATTCGGCTGGAACTTTCATCTCGCACTTGCTGTGACAGGTGTAGCCACAATCGCGGCAGTCGAAGCCCTTTGCCGACAATCCCCATATCCTCTCGCCGCATAGGTCGCAGTTGGTCGGGATCTTGAACGTCTGTGATTTGAAATTGTGGTTCTTGGCGCCTAAAGTGACGTCTCCTATAGTCGAGGTGATGGTTGAGGTCTCGACCTCGGCCGTGACGCGCTTTCGATCAACCTGATGGAGGTCTTCTTGCAAGGCGAATAGCTGCGTCACGATCAAGACCTCATCCTTGGCTTCCGAGCCGTCGCGTATGCGCTGTTTCGTACGCTTTACTCCTTCGACTTCTCTCCTCTTCTTGTCCACCTCCCGTCGTAGATCTCCCAGTTGGCTCTTGGACTTGTTCAAGACATTGCGCAAGAAGACCTTGGCCGCTTCGTCAATAACCATGGTATCGTCGTCGTGCCAGACGGGACTCGGTTCGAATCCTTTGTCGGCAGGTTCCTGGAATGAGCCAAGGTTATGGCGTATATACATCATGGAATCGAGGTGTGGCTGGTTCCGTTGGACCTCTTGCGCAAGATTTTCGACCAGCGAGTTGCTCTGCTGGAGCATGCCCGTCTCGAGTGTAGTGGCCATGGTCCACAGACCATTCAACTTGAGCGTCTTGAATTCCGAGAGGTCCTGCAAGCTATCCAGAAGTTCCGGGACATAATCATGGTAGTACTTTTCCTTTTGCTTGTTGGTAACGTTGATGGAAATCAGGTATGTGTTCTTTGCATTGTTGGCCTCCTGCAACTGCTGCTGGTAATTGCTCTGTGCCTTGGCCTTGTCGAATGACGACTCGGTCTTCTTTCGCTTGCTTTCAAGTTCCTGACAAGCCTTGTCGTACTTTCCCTTGGTCTTCTCCAGAGCACCGTACGACGAGTCTCGTTCGACCTCGAGCTTGTCGGCGTACTCGACATGGCGCTTGCGCAACTCCTCGAACTTGGAACCAAAGAACTTGAGCGGGTCGGCGACCTTGGTGATCAGCTCGTTGGCGTACTTTTCATGCTCGTCAGCCCTCGACTCCAGCGTTGTCAGCTGCGTAGTCCAGGTGGTGAGCGAGGCACTTTCCAGCGAACCGGGAGTCATGGTCGGTGTATCGCCCACACTCAAGCTCGAAGATTTCTTGTTTTTCTTCTCAAAATATTTCTTCGCCAGAGCATTGAGTCTTGCGCTATACTCCTTCTCGATCGCACTTCGTTCGCGGTAGTACTGCTGTATGTCGTCCAGCCAGGCGATGCCGTTGGCGACCCAAGCATTGGCTGGTCGGAAGCCATCCTGTTGAAAGCACCAGTGAGCATATTGTCTTTGGGTGTTCCTCGTCGCTGCGATCCCATGCGCGCATATGCTGGTATTTCACTTGAGGAGTGAGAAAGGGGGAAGATTGCTGGAAGGTGACATACCTTTAATTCCGCGCCGAAGGTCGGCGGGACATCGACCTCAGCCATGTCTGCTTGAGGGTATTAAGAGTGCGGGAGACGGGACCAAAGTGTGCAGACATGCGACGGAAAGAGAGCAACGGTTGACAGAAGATAAATTCATTCAGCAGAGGTTGCAAAAGGTAGGGAGATCAAGGCAGGTTACGTATGCTGTATGCTCCGTGCGACATGGCCATGTCATGATGCGGCATTGGTATTCTCCTGGTAGAGGGGATCCCAAGGTTCAGGTCTTGCTTCCCAGCGAATTAGGTCGAGAAACTGCGAGGCGCAGCCCACCCCGAACATGGTCGCAGTGGTCGCTGGGCACCCGTATGTAATGTAAATCGCTGGCTGATGCTCGCTAATAAATGGCGGGGATCCAGCAGTTCGGCGCCCATTTGACCGCCGCTGTCAAGTGAGTAGGTATATTCCACCAGCCTCCAAGCCATCCCCGTGCATGTCTTGACCGCAATTGTACCTAAATTCTTCTAGGTTACAATGATGGTATTTGCTTCCTTCCATGTCCGAAATATAGTGAGTGGAACAAACACCTCAGGATATATCTCTTCTTTGACAGGTATGAACATCCGGCTGTCAATACTCGTACATGTAGCATAAACAATGCCTGTCCCGCAGCTGCCCAAGATGACGGGCAGTTGCCTGTGTGTATATGGCCCCTCCATGGATTGGGTTCCTATTGGGCTGAACTTGTTTGGACCCCTGCTTTTTTTTTCTTTTTTGAGCCTCTGAACCTTCAAGGTGCCCTGCAAGTTTGAGCCCGCCCACGCGAAACGTCGTCTTTGAAAGCTCAAGCTTCACCCCGCCATCACGGACCTTTGGCAACCCCACTAGAATTTCATCACTCCCTGCCGTGGGTTAGTAGAGTAGAGTGCCTGGTGATCAACTACCAAACGCCAACCTCAGATCTTCAGTCACGCTGGTCCGTTACACTACCAACAACACCTGGTAGACATAGCGGGTTCTGGAAAACGACGTGAGTAGGATTCAATATACCCATTCTCCGCCTAGCGTCGCAAGTGTCTAACGCCTTCTCGATCGCAGGCATTCGCGCCCCTTCCACTTCTGACCGCACTTCTTCTAAGGGAATCGCACGTTGCGCCCAGTCCAAAATCCAAGTCCATTGAATTCAGCGCGCCACGGTCGCAACATTCCATTGCACCACTTGCGATCGACTCTGAAAATGGCCGACCTTGCAAGCCGCATCACGAAGCCGGAGGACGCTGTGCCCGCAGATGGCGCCGCACCCGCTGCCGAAGGCGACGTCGCAGGCACTTCCAACCTGCAGCAAGTCGATTACGATGTCGAGGTCTCGCTGAACCAGTTGCAGCAAGACCAAGACCACCCTCTTGGCTCTGCCAAATCGTTCCAGGAGCTCGGTTTGTAAGTGTATAGAGGGGTTGCGATATGTTCGACTCCAACCGTTGCCTGCTAACACGCCAATCCTCACAGGCCGCAGCAAGTCCTCGAGGGCCTCATCGCCCTTCAGTTCCACAAGCCGTCGAAGGTCCAAGAGAAGGCACTGCCGCTTATGTTGGCGGATCCGCCCCAAAATATGATTGCCCAGTCCCAGTCCGGTACTGGAAAGACGGCTGCCTTCGTCACAACAGTCCTTTCCCGTGTGGACATGAGCAAGCCTACTCAGCCCCAAGCTCTGATCTTGGCACCGACCCGTGAGCTGGCCCGTCAGATCCAGGGCGTCGTTCAGAATATTGGTCAATTCTGTGAGGGCCTGGTCGTGGAGGCTGCTGTTCCGGGAGTCATTGCCAGAGATCAAAAGGTCGAAGCAAATGTCATTTGCGCCACCCCTGGCACCGTCATGGATCTTATCCGAAGACGCCAGATTGATGCTTCACAGTTCAAGGTTCTCGTTATTGACGAGGCCGATAACATGCTGGATCAGCAGGGTCTGGGTGATCAGTGTGCCCGTGTTAAGAAGTAAGTGATGTTCCCATCTGGTCCCGCCGAACCGACTAACAAGGTACTCTAGCATGCTCCCAAAGACTATCCAAATCCTGCTCTTCTCGGCCACTTTCCCCGATGTCGTGCACAAATACGCCACCAAGTTTGCGCCCAACGCCAACCAGATCAAGCTCAAGGTGCAAGAGCTTACAGTCCGCGGCATCTCGCAGATGTTCATGGATTGTCCATCGGAAGCAGACAAGTATGGCATACTGTGCCAGCTCTACGGTCTTCTCACCATTGGTTCTTCCATCATTTTCGTCAAGGTAAGTGCGGCTATGTCCTTTGCGCCAGAAGCATGATGACTAACCTCAACAGACTCGTGAGAGCGCCAACGAGATCCAGAGGCGCATGGTTGAGGACGGACACAAGGTCACCGCTCTCCATGGTGCATTCGAAGGCGCTGCCCGAGATGCACTCATTGATGAGTTCAGAACCGGACGCACCAAGGTGCTCATCACCACCAACGTTCTCGCCCGTGGTATCGATGTTTCGAGTGTCAACATGGTGATCAACTATGATGTCCCGATGAAGGGTCCTGGTGACCGAGAGCCTGACGGCGAGACCTATCTGCACCGTATTGGACGAACGGGCCGTTTCGGCCGCGTTGGTGTCAGTATCACTTTCATCTTCGACAAGAAGAGCTTCGAAGCTCTCCAGAGCATTACCGAGAGATATGAGATTGACCTCATCCGTCTCGTCCCCGACGATTGGGACACGACAGAAGCCGAGGTCCAACGGGTCATCAAGTCGAGCCGTGCCCAAGCCGGATTCAACCCTTCTGCTCAGTAGGACTGAGTGTAGGAAATCTAGTGGTGCGACTCCTAGCGGAAGCCAAACGCGTATGAGTTGTACTCGACGGACTTTGGCTGGCTTGATGGTATTACGTTGCTTGTTGTGTCGGCAATATAAGCCAAACATTTGCAAAATCACATGAGTCAATAATGCTGCGTTTCATTTCATGAGAGCCAGGTGTTTCGATGGATGGAAAACAAAACCAAATGAAGTAGATAGACACGAAATGCATGATACCAACAGCGAGAGAAGAGAAAAGAAACGATTTCGACAATGAATCTATAATTAGGAGACTTTGTGTGACTTGAGAAGACTGCGGCGACATGATGGATTCAATTGCATGATATGTACGAGTTACATGCAATAACGTTTCCGGAAAGTCATGCATGCAGAGCCTATATACATCAGGCCACGATCCAAGCTTGGATTGCATGCGCTCGATCTGTCCATGAGCTGAGCATTGAAACGTCAAGAGAGAGAGAACAAGACAGAACAGAAGAGATGCAGATTTTGTTCGTGGCAGGGAAAGAAATATTGATGCAATGATGGTCACATCCGGTCATCTGCGCCTCGAAAGAACGAAACAAGAGATGATGCACGACAGCAGCCATTCTTTGCCATTCTCGTCGCAGTTGATATGTTGAATGCAGTGGACACAGCCCCAATTGGTCGAAATAGATCATGGTGCAGATGCGCGTACCTTTTTTTAAGCGCCCTCGAAAGCAGCCCAAATTCGCCAAGCATCTGCATCGAGGGGACCCCCCTTCTCCAGAATCCAAACTCTCTCTCTACATTAGGCGCGCGCAAATTGGCGGCCACGTCCAATCGTCCAAGGCGCAGCCCAACTGGCGTACCATTCGCTTCTATTCTTGCGGACAGAACAGGCATGGCCCTCGGTCTCTGTCAGCGACTCCGAATGGACCGTGGACCAGCCTGGCCATTCACAGGCCCGGTGATGCAGCCCGGCGCCTCTGGCCAATCCAGGACCCGACTAGACGTGCTTTTCGACCTGTCCCCCCATGGGATTTGGCGGGATCTGCACCTAGACATGAGATATTGAGATCTGTGAATATACTCTGCAGGCTTCGCCATGACGCAACAATGGCTCGCTGGCTGGCTCGCTGCGGGCCGGCTACAGTTTGTGTACCTACACCATATGCGATGCGTTGCCTGCTGGCGGCACGGCCACTCATCCGGCTTGCTGCTGTCCAGTCAGTGACGGACTCCAGTCGCCTTGTCGCCTGCATGCTTATTCGTCCTTCCGGGATGTTTGACCTTATAGCGCGACCTCATATTAGAGAGAGGATAGCCGCCTTTCACCTGGCCCCTTTCTCGTTTCTCGTCAGTCTTGGTGTTGAATCTGTAACGAAATTTGCTACGAGTGTGTCTTTTCCTTGCTTCGAATATTTCCTTGCTATTGTAATTTGTCTATTGTTTGGTTATCATTCTTCCTCCTTTTTCTCAGTATTATCTTCTCTCCGTTCTTGAGTCGTTGATTTGCATCTTGGCATCTCATTTGTCGGCAGTGCTATACTACCACAATGACTTGCTGGCCGTCTTTTACAGACCGGGTCTCTATTTCCTAGGTATGTTCAATGATCAAGATCTTCCAACATTACTTAGGCGGCCTCATCAACCCATGGCCTCCGAGGCCGAGACCTTACTTCTCTCATTGCCCTGCCACCACAAGGGTTGGCTCACTCTCTCAGTGGAATCATCTCACCATAGATGCAAGCTCTATACCTCATTACAGCACTTCCATAATTGCCACGGTCAACAGTAGGCATACACGTACTGACATGGAGACCTAGATGTTTTCTAGCATGGCACCGAAGCCGTTCCTTCGATTGCTGTTGGTATGGGCTTCATTATCAATCGCTGGCGCCGATGACGTGGAACTCCCCAGCGAAATCGACGCTTTCATTCCTTCTTGCGCCCAAGGTTGCTTCAAGGCGTTTGTACAAGATAATTATCCTTCGACGACATGTGGCGACTCTCCTTCATTACAGTGCCTCTGTGCACACGAGTCTGCCGCCAACCTCACAGCCGGGGAGGCAGCGGCCGAATGTATTGGCGGATCGTTCTTCTTTGGAGTGTGTGCGGCAGAGGATGGCAAGAGTGAGTCCTTCCCAGAGATATCAGGTCTTTCTTGCAAGCAAAATATTGACAACCATCATAGAAGCAGGAACGGCATACCAGATGTGTTCAGGGCAGATCAGCGCATTGCCCAATACTCAACCGACACCTCTGTCAGCCGCCTTTGTAGTGGGAGGCGGAAGCGTAATCATATCAACGTCAACAAGTACCACAACGACGTACGCGGCCACTTCGAGTCCCACAAGTAACACCATCACCTCGATGCCGCTCACTACCTCTGTGTCATCGGCCACGAGTGCCTCAAGCACAACATTGGTGTCATCTCCTTCTTCGACAACGACGAGACCTACGGAGACAGCCAGCGCTCAAACAAGCGAAACCCCGAGCCCGACTTCGACAACGAAACTGGGCAAAGGTCAGATTACTGGCATCGCAGTAGGTGTAGCTGGAGCCGTCGTGATTGCACTTGTGTCTATATTCATGGCACGCCGTGCGAGAAAACGAAGATATCCCGACCTTGATGAGGAGGGTTTCATGCAAATGGATGAAAAGCGTAGCTCTGGAGGCGGAGGAGTGGCTTCGAGACTTTCCAACATATTTCACATTTCACCACCCATCTTGAGGACACAACGGTCGATCGAGCGAGAGTCACCGCCGCCAGGAGCCGAGTATCCCAACATTGACCGCACCACGATAGGACTCGCCATCTCGCGGCCGCGTAGCGAAGTTGCCCCGCCAGCACAAAGTCCGATACGGGAGCGACGATTGTCAAAGCTATTACCGCCAAAGCCACTGCGGCCATCCAAGCCAAACCTGACACTGAATATCCCCAGCATAGTTCTCCCGGCGCTTCGTCCTCAGTCATCGCAACCTCAGACAGACAGAACCAGCGCCATGACAAACATGACCGCCTTTGCTGATCTGGACACTGAAGCTGCAGAGGGCAGCCAAATATGGCGTCCACCGCCCACAGATCCCCAGTCAGCGACAACATTCTACGTGGCCGACAAGTGGGGAAATTGGGTCTTGAACAATGTCAATAGGCAGTCGCAAATGGCGGGCGTCGTAGAGGCAGCCGAGTTGGACACTTATACACCTCTGACGAAATCGCCCATCGAAAGGCAGGAGGAGGAGGCGGCAACGGCGTTGGCCACGGCCATCTCTGCAGCATCTGCTCCTCAAATGCCGCCACCGCCGCAGGCATTCCTGAAGCCGGATGGACGGGACGCATACATGTCTCAAGCTTCAAGTGTATATTCGCAGGCCAGCGCCGCACGCAACTCTGGGCGTCCACCCGTACCTCCTCCGCCCATGCCCATTCCCACGATGAGGAGGAACAGCAGCTCGGGTCGGGGAAGGACCAGCCGATCAGACTCAAAGACCTCTATGGACTCGGCAACGACGATTCAATCGTCGTCGTCCGTCGGTGGCCCGTATGATGATAGCCCTCCACTCGAAGAGGCCGAGCCCAGCCGCTTGTCCTCACTCTCTCCCGTCATCGAGTCGCCTCGCACACCGACCGGGCGCTCGCAAGTCACATATCCCAAGATTCCGGGCCGGCTCGACTTGGCAACCATCCGCATGGTCCCACCACCCAAAATGCCAGCCTTCTCATCATCGCCTCCGGGACAGCCGAGCCCAACCCTCGGCTCGGTGACCTCCGTGAAAGGATCCCCATCGGCTTATCCACGACCGCTCAATCCAAGACGAGACTGGCAGTTGGGTGTCGGCTACACGCCAGACTTGCGGCCCTCCCATCAATCGACCGGCTCGGGCTTCTCTCCCGAACCACAAACGATCCGCAAGCTCCCGGGAACGCCTCCAAATGTGCCGGTTCGATCGGAAATGCGCCTCTCGCGGCAATTCCCTCCAAGATTAGACACGTATAACCTACCGCCGCCGCCACAAACGCGGGCTTCGTCCTTTGTCTCGCCCACCAGTGCTGTGACCACATCCTCAACGGCCAGCTCTCTCCTCGCGAAACGAGTCGGAAACGAAAAGGCTGCTGCTTTAGCTTTGGATAATAACCAGAAAAAGCCCACAGCCGCGTGGAAGCGTTTCGGACCTGGCGGACTCCTCAGCCCGGACACAGCAATGATGTCTCCAGGCGGTCGCCCCCTCGGCAGCGGTGGTCTTCCGGCCACGCCGACTTGGCAGCCCAAGCTCACTCCTACTCGAAGAGGTGACGATTTGTTCCTGAACGTTCAGTGAGATAGCAGAATCTGCTCTTCTGTCTTCGCTCATTTTCATTCCTCTTCATACTAGAGACCCGCTCTACTGCTGCTACGCAGATACTCCCAATTTGCCCCTTTTCCTACCCTCATTTATTCACTAGCATTATCACCTGTACATTAGCACCAAATTTTGGAAAACAAGAATTGGCGTTCAAGAGTTGGCATTTACGAAGGATTTAAAAATTTGAAAGATAAGGCGTTTCGGTCATCTGGGTTCCGGGATATACCAGCTGTTTCCTCAGCAATATTTTCTTAGCCTCTACCTATAGGAACATGTCTCAGTACAGCGGAGGAAACGAGTTTACCACATAATTATACATACAATGCATATCTATCTCACTTGAAATTTCACTTTAATTACATTTGTCGAACAGTCAGTTACTTGTTAATTCTTCTCATCTGGTTGAAAGACCTATCTAGTCAGATGACACTTTGATAGACAAATATAAGGATACCCTCATTCCACAGTCCGGGATACACACAAATTTATGTCCCCTGCGTAATCACAAACTCCTCATACGGCACCCTCTCCAAGTCCTCGAACCCCAGGCCGCGGTAGTCCACAACGGAGCCCCAGCCGCGGATCGCAGCACGCCAGTAGCACGCCTCGGCCGCGGCGCTCAGGTATCCGCCGCCGTGAAACGTGGCCCGTTGCCGGCGCGCGATGCCCTCGGCCGTCGAGGGGTGGTCCTCGAGCCAGCCGACCACGGCCTCGAGGTCGCTCCAGTCGGGCGCGACGAAGACCATGTTGGCCTCGCCGGGGTCTTTCGTCGCGGCTCCCTCCCACGCCGCCGCCACCCACGCCGACGGGTACGGCGCCAGCGCGACCTTGTCCGTTTCCCCGGGCGTCCGCCGCACCCCCGGCAGGTCGTACGAGAACACCGGCCGGATCAGGTGGCTCGTGTGCTGCATCCAGCCGAGCGGCGGGCTCAGCACGACGCTGGCGCACAGCTGGTGGAACGGCAGGCGGCCCGAGTACGTCACGCCCTCGGTGTGCACGACGTACTTGTACCGACAGAACTCGGAGATGTCCAGCGCGTTGGTCGCGTTGCGCCCGTTGGGCCCCGCCCACTGCAGGGCTTCGACGTCGGACCACGGCCGGCCGCCCGCGACCAGCACTAGATCCTGCCGCCCGCGCGCCGACGACGTCGACGGCGAGTTGAAGTGCGGCGTCCCGCGCCACACGGCGCGCGGGTCCTTGTCGGCGGACCATGACGAGGAGGGATACTCGGCCTCGAGCGCGGAGATGGCGGCCGCGGCGTCCGGGAGAGACTTGATGAAGGGCAGCGGCCAGGACCAGAAGGCAAAGTGCGGGACGGGAAAGTACGGGGCGTCGGGCCCGTTGCGCGCCGGGTCCGCGGGCCGGGAGTAGGAGAAGGTCCGGGGCGACGGGTTGTCGTGGTGGTTGAAGGCGAAGATGGTGTCGGGGATCTCGAGCGCCGACGGCGAGGCCAGGAGCGCTCTGTTGATCTGGTGTAGTGTGGCCGTGCGGTGGAGGACCATGTCCCGGGAGAGATCCCTCGTGGAGGCGGCGTGGAGGATGAACAGCTAATAGTTATAGTTAGTTGGGCAAATCCATGTGTAGTCTTGGCATTGCTATACTATCATCCGCCATGCCAGTCTAGCCGAAAGGCTATCTTATTGAATTTGCACAACTGAACCGAAAATTGAACTTATAAGTACTCACCTTGCTATCCTTTATCTGAGCAATCAACGGCCCCAGCGGTCCGCTCTTCTCCAAGGAAAACGGCCCCTTTGCGACGGCGTCATCGATATCCTTCGTCAGCCCAGGAAACGCAGCGGCGCACTGCTGAGCCGTGAGAAAACGGTTGTTGAGCAGCTCCTCAGTGAGCTTGGTCGTCTTGCCGGCCGCGCTCCTCCAATCGTCGAGCACCGCCCTCGACGAGTCCAAGCTCGCCTCGGGCTTGGACAAGAATACATACAACGCGAGCAGGCCGACGCATATGATCACGATCTGGCGGAGGCGCGACGACTGCCTCGTGTTGAGCATGGCGCCGCCCATGGCTGGAGGAGCATGTTATAATCAACACTCTGTTCCAATTGCAAGAAAATATCAAAGTGATATTTCAAGAACTCGACACACGAATGAGTGTAAGAAAATAAAACATAAGCTTCGTTAGGGACACATTTTGAAAGAGTGTCTCCAAGGAATTCGACAGTGGGGTCGAGATTCATGCTGCCCAGATCCTGTCTCCGGGGGATGTGCTTCCGGGTAAAAGAGGCTCGCTTGTTTTAATCAAGATGTGACGTACAGGGATGTCCAACGATAAGTGGTGGACAATAAACATATATATTTCTCTATTGCTCGTGTCCGTGCACTATATTTAGCTGGTTCAATTATTCTGCCAAGGCGCTGAGAACATGTCTTGATTATATATAAGAATTCGTATACTGTCTGATTATATCAAAGTCTATGCACGGGCTCAACATGGCAAATATAGGAATGGACAGTACAATCACGAATAATTATACAACAACATGGCGGTCTCGTGGGGTATACATGTTGTTTCATATGGCAGAGATGGAGTTTTGAACTGTAACCTTCTTTGAGTCTTCTTATTTAGTTATTTTCTCGTGATATCCTGGCTTTGCAGAAAAAGCCATTCCAACTACTTCGCTAACCATAGATTAGGTAGCCATGATGCAAAAAATCAAGTTGACTTGGACACCTTCAGGAGTTCATCCTCCAGCACAGAACGCCACGATTCCCATATTCTATGTAGTGTATACCATGTATACCTTGGTTTCGTGTCTCCAAACTCCTAAAACGCCTTTCGCATATATCCGACAGCTTGTTAATTCGATGCCTTCAAAGTAAATCAAGGGAGCTCAGGCGTCTTCCATTCGACCTCGCACTCTCCGACTGCCTCGATCCAGTCATTGATTCCTTTGAGGTCCCATCCACTCACCCATCTCTCTTTCGACTTGTCCTGGCCCGGCTTCTTCTTTGGTGCTCCAAGCTTGAAACTCCGCGAGGTGCAGCAAACCTCGTCGTGCCAGCGATATTGGAAGCAAGTCCGGCTCTTTTTCTTCTCACGAATTTGAGTTTTCCACTGTTCGCGCATTGCCTCGTCGCTGGGGCCAGTATCCTCGGCCTTTTCGGTGTCGCTACTGACGGCAGCGCTCTCTTCCTCTGTTGGGTCACGGGCCAGAATCTGTTCTGGTGGGAGTTCCCACTCATCATCGTCGGGAACATCCTCATCTTCACAGACACGGGCACAGTGGTCGGGAGATTTCCATGCTTCCTTCTCCACCGCTGTCAGGTCGCCCTTTTGCCGTCCCCTTTCGTGACCATCGGCTCTCTCTTGCGCGGATGGATCAGGATTAATGTAGCACACATCATCTGATAAGTTATCCCAGTCCTTGCGCTGGACTTGCATTTTCGGCGCTATAAGACCCTGATATAGGTCCTTGATGAGCAGAGTTCGCTATGACACAAATTAGTCTGCCAAGTCCGCAAGTATTGCCAAGAGGAAAAGGCTCGATATCGTCAAGGCTCCGAACTTACATCCGTCTTCCTAGTCTGTTCGAACTGCCACACGCCGCTGATCTCCTCCGCATTCATGTGATGCATCGTCAAGATGGGCTCGCACCATTGTCCTGGACCGAAGGGTAGAGTGCTAGGCTTTTCGCCATTGAACATGGGCCACGTCTGGCGGATTTTGATGTTCTCATACTGAGCCAAGGCTTGTGCTAGCAACAAGTCGCCGCAGCACTCTCCTGAGCCTTGGGCATTGTACTGCTTCACAACACCCGGGTGGTGTTCGATGAGATGTCGCAAAAGCGTGCCACTCAGAACGTAGCCTGATCCGCCGTGGCCGAAGGGCGTTCCTCCTATGAAACTCCGACTGCCCAGATAGATTCTCTCCTTCGGATTGAGTCCGCTTTCGGTGCGTAGCCATTGAATGAGGTTCGACCAGAAGACGTAGGTATCAGCCTCAGCGAACACATACCAGTCCCGGTCTGGTCTCAAGCGCCATGTCTGTTCCATCATGGGCAAGAATTTGTACTTGTCCAAGTTCCAGGCGTTCCCGCCCTCCTCTCGTGCATCCACGCAGGTCTTTTGGGAGACGGGACATTCCTTCTGGAACCGATAGAGATCAAAGTCATTGTTGTGAGCCTTGACAGATTCGTCCACATCAGCGAGCACATCGTATATGTGATGTTTCCCAATTTGTTGTTCCTTGAAGATTTAGTCAGCCACGAAAAGTTACAGAGAGGCAGTCCGTTCTGCATACCATGTCGGAGAAGATGAGAAAGTCGGGAAGACATTGCAATGACGTGAGTAGATGTGTTGGAATCCTGTCAAAGGCTTCAGTTGCGCCAGTTTTCATGACGAGCTGAACACCATCTGTGTTCGGAAAGCCGGCGCAAGGGTCGCTGAAGTTGTGATATTGCGTCACTGTGGCCTCATTTCCCTCCTGATACAAGGTATTGTTGTAGACATCTTCGGTGGCCAGGTATTTCGACACCGTCTGCCTAATGTCTCGCGCATAACCATACGTTCTTTCTCTCCATGCGGGCCGAACATGAACGTAGTAGATGGCGAAGATGGAGAAGGCAGTAAATACACTGAAGAGCCGCAACCGGCGGGAATATGGCGTTACAATCATCGTAGACGTATATAGATGGATTTAACCAGACTGAAGGACTAGTCCTTTGGAGGCCCAGTGGTTGGGCTTTTCTTGCCTCGTAGATCTTGCTTGATCAATGTGAGCATAGACCAAGAACAAGCATGCCAAGTCGAGGCCCAGTGGGTTGGGTAGAGCAAGTCGAGAAAGAGGCAAGGCAGGGTATGATGAACCTGAGGACTTGCCCTGGAGATATTGTAAGGAGTAGAGTAGAGTAGTAGGTGGGCGAGACCGTGTCTAGATACCTTAGTGGCAATCAATAGACTTGGGACGAATTCCCGGAGGGAAATGGGGGAACAAGGGAGCGAGGTGTCACTAGAGGTAATACCCGAGTGATTGAGGAAGGGAGTGAGAAATTAGATGAAAGGTAAAGTGAGTGAGTGAGGTTTGAAAAAGGGAGCGTCGGCGCATTCCAACGCGCTCGGCAGAGATGAGTGAGCAGAACTACACCTTTGGGGGAGGGCAGAAAATATTAAAGACAGCCAAGAGGGAGAGATAGACGCAAGACCACGCGATTGGAGGGGTCGCGGGTTGCTACAGCTGACATGATGTACGCTACATACCTAAACTAAAGCTGCCTACATAATAGTGCCAGGGATAGAGAGACAAGATAGCGAGCGAGAGAGAAAGAAAGAAAGACAGAGAGAACTGGGGCACTGAAAGCTGGAGCTGGAGCGAGGCGACCGGCGGTGGGTATCCGTACCTGCCTCTAGTTTTTTTGGCGGTTGCGACTTACACACAGCTGAAGATTGGACCCAACATTGACGCAATTAGCAGGGATTTCTGGAAGTCGGTACATGTCAAATGGGTCTGGTTCTGGCAAGACTGGAGCCCAGATGGATCCAAGCCTGGGTGTTCTACAGTATGTGCACCACTCAAGCAGCGGGTACGGAACACGGAGTAAGACCGTGGTTAATCTGTCGTCTTGTTGAATGTCATCAGTGACGAGTTGTGCTGGCTGCGTACGAAGGACATGAGTAGTGGCATCTCGTCCGCCTGTGATAGGATGCTTGCTACCTGTTGTGCTGGTGGCTTAGTCCACGGAGAGAGTTGTACTCCTCCGCTATAAACTCCATACACTCATTGACTGTGATTCCTTGCAGTTCTCATTGATTGCTGGACGCATCTACCCGTTGCCAGCGAATCATCACAACCCTTCACTGTCTCGGGGAAGGGCTCTCATCCGAAAGAGAGAGCGCACGCCGCCAGCTGAGCAGCCTGAACAGCTCTGCATGGTGCTACGGCGCCGCTGCAGTGCCAAGCTTTCACCACTAATCTTTAGCGGAAGGGGGAAGTGGATTCTGACGGGCGCAACGACCAAGTTCCCGAGTCGTGGGACGCTGCTATTCTACTCTTGATAGATGACCTCCCTGCCTCCCTCCCGAATAGGCCTCCTCTAGGTATCCATCCAAACGAGTCGTACACTTCACATACAGCAGATTGACCGACGGCAACATGAAACATGGGGGGATCCCATAGTTGTTGGCAAAGCGGAAGATCTAGGTACTGTGCTTAGCATCTCCATCATGGAACGAGCCGATCACCAAGAAATCATCCCACATGAGGCAAAGGATCGCCTCTGCGCTGATTACGAACTGCCCATCTTCCATGATCACGAAAGTCGTATCGGGAAGAAAAAGGGCGACTGGAGACCCCTGCGCGATGCCAGCCAGGGTCCTTCGGCTTCGGGCCTTGAAGATTTCAACAACTTAGATTTGGCCAATATGGTATTGGGGGTTCGGTGCTACCCCCACCCACAATTGAGGCGCTGCTGGGAATCGCAACATGCCACGGAGTGAATGACATGCGAGATTGGCTGCCACAGCCTCGCATCGATTTCCACGACGTGATCTGCAAAGACGCCCGTCTCTGCTGTAAACATCGATCGCATTACGGCACGTGTTGCACAACTTGTTGCTTTGTAAAAGTGCGCAGCTTCGCCATCAGTTGCATCGCCTATTTATTTATATCGGGGCTTACGAGACTGCTAAAAGGAGATGCAGAAACCTAATTTCAGAAGCTCTGGAGGAAGGCTGACATTGCACCCTTTCAAGCCCGGCGTTGCTTATCACAGGTAAGAAAGGTTAGCACTTTGATTGTTGACAGCAGATGATCACAACACTACGGAGTCCCGAGTACATCAAGCGGTCAGGTAGTCTCACACGAACTTTAAGCAACTTGTCCTCGCATAGGTATACGGACAAACGGAGTACCGCCTGGTCGCAACTCCACGGACACCACTCGGGAATGCGATACACTACGGGACACGAGTGTCAACCAGCATTATAAGGGTCGTTCTTTAGCGTATGTTTAAGAATTGCAGAAGCCCACCTAAACTGCAGACCCCCTGCGCAAGTCTCTGTTAGGCCCTCCAGCCCAATCTACCAGCGCATCGTACATGGTGTGTGCAGCTCAGAGACACACTGGTGATATTCTAGACTCTCTGCAAAAGAGCATATGTTCAGCTCAAAGATTTCTCTCGAGCTCTGTCCTCAAGACTACAAGCCTAAAGAACACCTATCCATATTCTAGATCTAATAATGGCTGTCAATTAGAGACGGACGACGCCCCATGGCCTTATCTGTGGTCCGGCCAGTATTAGACTCCCGCCCTCAGTATAACCGAATAGAGCTATCAACGTTCGTGGCTACCTGGAATCAGCCGCTTTAGGAAGACCATTGACTGCCACTGGTCGCCCAGCTAGCCGAGTACGGAATCGAGTCAACCAACAGATTTCATTAGCGTCTATTGTGCTGTTGTCTTCGTATTTGATCTCGCACTTTTCTGAAGCAGATGCTCTGGTGGTTCTCATTGTCTTTTGACGAGACCGACCAGGCGTTTAGAGAGACACACCACCCGCCTCAAGACAATTCACCATAGCGACGTCTGATAGGATGATCGACTGAATCGTAAATCGAGTCCATGCGTTTCTCGAGACATCGAGGCTTCACCAGGATTCTCGTGGCAACCTGAACTTCCTACTCCTTTAGTTCATCATCGGATGATAATGAGGCTTTGAAAAAAGTGACGCCCGGCTCGAAATATGTGCCTTTGGTCTGTTGAAGTTGAACCTGACCTTCCGAGCCGATATTCGACTTCGAGCTCGAGCTACCTACATTGTATTGTCTGACCCCGAATGCCTCGGGTCCCACCAATAGGCAACTGGGCCGTGGAGTCCCTGTTGACATAGTCCCCCAGATGCATTGATCGTTGATACATGTACTATGAATAATAGTTAGATACTTGGATAAGTCTGCGACTCTCTGGAGACGGGGTAGAGTGCAAATTTCCATGGATGCGGCGGAATACCATTTATCTCAAGCCTGCTATGAAATCTATAATATTTTTTGAGAGCTGTCAGAGTTGTATTCTCTATTTCGAGCCATCGCTGAGCCGTTATTAGGCGATCCAGTCTCACAATTGCAGGGTTATTTTAGCACCCGATGGCAATTTTGAAGTTTTGATATTTATGAGGAATATGTGCCTTTCTCACAGTAACTATTAGTCTATTCAAACATAAAAGTTCAAATAACAGCCAAATTCGTTCTTACTGTACGTACCATGGCGACAAACTGGGGTCAACTGGGGCCCCAGCCAGCTATCGATAGGACTCAATGTGGAACGAATGACATCACTTTAGGTTGATTGAACTTACAAGAACAGTCGAACATGACTTTCAAGGATGAAGATTATTTGGATTGATTTTATTACAGGTGCCAGTCAGTACCTAGGTAGAATAATCAATTTGAGTTGGGCAGATAGAGGTGCCGCGCAGGTAACCTGAATGCTGCACTCTCAACTGTGTCTGGCAGCTTGCCAAAAAGGGCCCAAGCTCCTACCCCAGGTTTCAAGCTTCGACGCGAAAAGCAGCAGCAACAGCAGCAGCATCGCGTGCTAAACGGCCCACCTTTAAGCACCAAATCGCGTCACTCAATTCTCCGTCGCAACCATCTGCCATTTGATCTTTCCATCCCAACCAAGAATCCGGTCAACTCAATCAGACCTGATTGACCTTCACCCACAAAATTCCTACATCCAGAGTCAAGCGGCAGGATCGCGTTTGCGCAAGCTGTCAATTTAGTCCAAGAAGCCCAAGAAGAGCTCACATTCTCTTCTTCCGCGCAACCTGTGCCAATTGCCCACCTCGACACACGACATCACACGCCGCCCACCGTCGCAATGGCAGACCCTACTACCAACACCGACAATCCCGTCCTTTCGGCTGTTCCTTCAGCTGTCGCATCAGCTACCGTGTCCGCTGTTGGCACGCCCCAGTCGCTGCCGCCCATGGACCAGGAAGAGCGCGAGAAGTCCATCAAGGTCTCGCTGGCCGATCTGACGGCCAAGGCTACCGCCTACTATGCTCAGAAGAAATATGAAGAGGCCTCGGAGGTCTACGCTCGTGCTGCCGAGATGCAGGCCGAGTTCAATGGTGAAATGAGCCCTGAGAATGCCGACATTCTCTTCCTCTACGGCCGCAGCCTTTTCAAGGTTGGCCAAAGCAAGAGCGATGTTCTTGGCGGTGCACCTGGCGGCGAGCAGAAGGCCCCCAAGTCCGCCAAGCCCAAGAAGGAGGCCGCCGAGTCGAGCGCAGCAGCTCCCTCCGGAGACAATGCGACATCAGAGGCCGAGCAGATTGCAGAGGAGAAGGTGGCCTATGTCGCAAAGAATGTCACTGGCAGCGGACTAGAGGACGGAGACAAGTTGTCGGACGAGAAGAAGCCGCTTTTCCAGTTCACTGGCGATGAGAACTTTGAGGACTCGGACGAAGATGCCGAGGGTGAAGGTGATGGTGAGGAAGGAGAGGAGGAAGAGGATGACGATCTCGCCGTCGCCTTCGAAGTCCTCGATCTTTCTCGTGTCCTGTTCGAAAAGGCACTGGAGCAGCCAGACGACTCAGAAGGCAAAGGCAAGGAGGCTGATCAGGGAGACTCACCTGCTGTCAGACATGTCAAGGAGCGCCTTGCCGACACTCACGATCTTCTGGCTGAGATTTCACTCGAGAACGAAAAGTGAGGCTTCACAGAGATTACCATCGGAGACTCTCATTTACTGACACTGTGACAGGTATCCTCTCGCTATCAATGATGCACGTTCATCTCTAAAGTACAAGACTGAGCTCTATCCCGAGGAGTCGGAAATCAGAGCCGAGGCTCATTTCAAGCTCTCGCTGGCCCTCGAGTTTGCGTCAGTCACCAGCGATGCTGAGACCAAGGATGATGCCCCCAAGACGGTTGACCAAGGATTGCGCGATGAGGCAGCTGCCGAGCTCGAAAAGGCCATCTCCAGCACCAAGCTCAAGCTCCAGAACGAGGAGGTCAACCTGGTCACACTCCACGCCCCCGAGGAGAATGAGGACTCGCGCAAGAAGATCGCCGATCAGCGGGAAATCATTGCGGAGATGGAGCAGCGGGTGAGTAGTCCTCCACTTCTCCCCCGAAGCTTCGTTGTCCGTGTCTTTTAATGCTAACGTAAATAACTACAGCTTCTGGAGTTGCGGAAAGACCCCGTGGATCTCGAGGGCGTGCTGGGCGCAGAGAACCCAATGACCGGCATTCTCGGTGCCGCCCTGGGCGAATCTCCTGCTGATGCGCAGGCCCGTATCGAGGAGGCCAAGAAGGGAGCAACGGACCTTTCCAGCCTTGTGCGCAAGAAGGAGAAGAAGCCCGAGGCGACTGAGACGGCACCCGAGACCAACGGCAAGCGCAAGGCCGAGGAGATTGCTGATGGTTCTGAGGATACCAAGAAGGCCAAGGTTGAAGAAGCCGCCGCGGTCGCTGAATCGTGATCGCTCAACCATGATATTGGACGACCAGTCCTTTCATGATGACCTATCGTGGTACCAAGGAGTCCTCTGAGTCTTCTACAATTGGTCAAGTCTCAACATGGCTGTCCGATGCAATGTTTTGTTCGCCCGCAGCACGATTTGGTTGAAGGCACTTGGGAGTTTCAGGAAGATGCAAAACAGTTGGCCACGCTTCTTCTTTTTCTTTCTTTCATGACGACAGGAGTTTGACGATACGGAAAATGTAAATTAGTCTAGTCTGCACTCAGGTTATGCAGCAGCCATACGAGCGACAATGGGTAAATTCGAGAAGGTCTGAGGTAGAACGTCCTGCCGCTGCTCTCACCCAGCATAGGGTAGAAGAGATATCTTGTCCATAGAGCACCGAATAATGCTCCTACCTAGCCATCAGTTCTGTTCTACTATTGAAGTGATTCGGCGCCCGCTGCACCCAGCTGCCAGCAGGAGCAGGAGCAGGAGCCTGTCTTGTGTTATGTGCATGTTCCATAAATAGCCGCAATTGCCCTGTAATTTTTTGGTTGGCGGGCAGGTCGGGAATGCGCTGAGTAGTAATTGTGGCTGTGCTAGGTCCTGACAGCCTGTGAAAGGCCCCTGCTGACGGACCACGGGCTACCAAGGGACCCCGTCACTAATGCAACAACCAAGCAGCGGCAACTTTCTGAGCGCCGACGACCCTCGATCGCGACAACAACCATCCACAACGTCGACGTCTGCCCGTTTCCGCCACGAAAGCATCGCGACTTGAAAACCTGACAGACTGAAGCAATAATGGCAGAGCCATCGCCGGGCGTCGGGCACACCGACTCGATGAACTCGCACGACGATCCGGACAAGCTGGTCGACGGAAAGAAGAAGAAGAGCAGAAGACCCGCGAGTGAGTGAATCCGATGCGACAACCTCCGGCAGGCCGAGATGTACATGACAACATCGACCGAAATTGAGGCATCATTGGAGGAGGAGTTTTTCATCGTTCCGGGCACATGCTGACGATTCGCGAACCCGACAGACACGGCATTCAGACAACAACGATTGAAGGCTTGGCAGTGAGTAGCGAGCGCGACGTCGTGCAATCGGGGCTCCGGAGCGAAACGAGGCTGATAATCATTGCGCAGACCAATCCTTACGCCAAAGACGGTTCTGCCGCTCTTCTTCGCCATTGGTATCATATTCGCGCCCATTGGTGGTTTGTTAATATGGGCGAGCGCGACAGTACGGCCCCTTTTGGTTTTGTCGTTGTGATGCGAGCGGTCACTCACAATAGTGTACTAGGTCCAAGAGCTTCAGATCGACTACTCGACATGCAACACTGATGCGCCTAATGCCACCGAGTTTGGCAGCACCACGAACTTCCTCATGGACGATAGTCTGATCACCTCGGCTTTCAAAAGCAACACAAAGGTCAACGCCCAATGGCGCCACGAGGTCGTCAACCACACCTACCGCGGCAACTACGTTGTTCAGAATGTTTCCAAGTGTGTCCTCAACTTTGTTCTCCCGGATGATATGGAGCCGCCGGTTCTGTTCTACTACCGCCTGACCAACTTCTACCAAAACCATCGTCGATATGTCGCCTCCTTCTACGACAAGCAACTCCTTGGAGACGATGTAAACACGGAGTCCTCTGTCAGTGATTCAAGCTGCACGCCCTTGACGACCGATGATGCCACCAACCTGCCTTATTATCCTTGCGGCCTGATTGCCAACTCCATGTTCAACGACACGTTCTTCAGCCCAGTCTACCAGACCGAGAACGAGACATATGTGATGCAGAACAGCAGCGATATTGCTTGGTCATCAGACAACGCCTTGTACGGCAATTTGCCTTCGACTCAGGATCTCAGCACGATTCTGCCGCCTCCCAACTGGCAGAGACAGTACCCCGATGGCAAATACACCACGGATGCGCCTCCTCCGGACCTGAAGGACAACCAAGCTTTCCAAGTGTGGATGAGAACTGCAGGTCTGCCTACCTTCAGCAAGCTGTACATGCGCAACGATTCCGCCACGATGAAGAGTGGAACCTACGAGATCCAGATTCTTTCCGGTATGTCCAGACTTGACCTTGGAACAGATCAAATCATTAATATTTCATGCAGAATTCCCGACAACCGAATACCAGGGCACCAAGTCAATCGTCTTTACGACCAAGAGTGTCATTGGCGGCAAGAACCCCTTCTTGGGTATTGCCTATGTCGTGGTCGGTGGTATTTGCATCGTGCTGGGTGCCATCTTCACAGTGACCCACTTGATCCGTCCAAGGTAAGTGCTTTATCCTAATATGTCAACTTGAATACTAACGATGTTACAGGAAACTTGGTGACCACACTTATCTGTCCTGGAACAAGGTCTCCAACAACGGCGCAAAGCCGGGCTCAGGTGGTCCTTCAGTGGGCATGGCCACAGGTCGCGACCTATCTTAGCATGCTAGAGTCGCACAGCCATCCCGAGATGAGGTACATTCTCTCATTCCCAAGCACTCACGACCCCTGAGAACCGATTCCATCCAACGAAACTCCATTGACAGCGCAGCGCCAATCGCAAGTCCAGAAATCCGCAATCATCAACACAGTCAGGTGGACAGCGCTGCCAGCCTGGTTGGAAACATGTCTCGCCCAAGCATAGCCAGCCTCTATGGAGGTAGTTTGACCGATGGAGATCAAGAGCATCAGACGCCACTTGACGTGCTTAGGTCCGAGGAGAGAACGAAAACCTCACGTGTTGGTGATTTCTGAGATGATTGTATGAGTACTTTTCTCATGGTTTCCTTGTCCTGGCATCTATGGATCCTGCTTGGGTTGTCCCAATAAGTTACGCAGGATCGGGCCAAGTGTTTTTTGCTCATGTGCTTCGTTCTACTGCCGAGGACAAAAGGGCGGAAGTGAGCGGTGCGATTGCACCGTGAAATCTTTTTTCAAGTTTTGGCGTTTGGTATCGGAGTTTCATTTTGATTGTTAATAGAAATATGACTTTTTTCAATACCCTTTGAATTCCCTCGTATCAAATCCACCAAAATTATTAGATTTGTATACTGATCCTCCCTATTCCACGACTTACACAGCTCAGCAAAGCGTCTGTCTTTTCTCCTTCTGCCAAGGCTGAGCCCCTATGCTCTGCCCTCCCCTTCTTCAATGTGACTTTGCACGTACCGCAGTTTCCTACCTCACAGCTACTTGCAACCTGGGCGGTGCCGAACTCCCGTCGCAGCACTTCTAACAATGTCTCTTCAGCGTCAACTTGGAGCAGCTTACCGTCTCGGTTCAATACCTCGACTTCGAACGGATCGCCAGTCGTGTCGGCTCCGAACGCCTCGAAATGCACCTCATCCTCTCCGAGCCCGGCTTCCTTCGAAGCGGCAAGGGCCGCGTCCATGAGCCGCCTCGGCCCGCAGACATAGGCGTGGCCGTTCCAGCCGAGATTTTTGAATATGTGCCCGACGTCCATCCGCTCGCCCCGGTCCTTGCGGTACAGCACCACCTTGACAGAGCTGTCCTCAATCTTTCCGTCCTTGTTGGGCGCCGGGCGGCCCAGCTCGGCCAGCGCCTCGCGGAACGGCACGTCAGACTCGGAGCGCACGGCGTAGTGCAGGACCGCGTCGAGGTGGATCCGCTTGAAGGCGCCGAGCAGCGACAGGAACGCCGTGATGCCGATCCCGCCCGCGACAAAGGTGTGCGACGACGACGCCGACGACACCGCGACGCCGCCGCCCTCGCCGCCCAGGCGCGACGACACGGCCACCACCGTGCCCTTGCCCGCCGTGCCGTGCAGCCACGCCGAGCCGCCGCGGCTCTGCTCTTCGAGCGCGACGCCCAGTTCGAACCGCCGTACGGTGCCAGAGACGACGGAGTAGCTGCGCACCAGACCGCTGGGCAGCTTGATGCGGGCGTGGGCGCCGAGGAGGGAGGGGCCGGCGTCCGCGTCGGTGGCGTCGGGCGGCGCCTGCGCTTCGAGGACGAAGCTGGAGATGCGGTCCGTCTGGCGCTTCTTCTCGACGATCTTGTAGTCTAGCCATTCTTCTGCCGGTTCCGTGGCGGCTCTCTCTTTGCGGGCTGCGGCGGCTTTGTCCTTGGCTACCCTTTTTACTGTGGCCTCTTGGTCAGTATAGAAAACAATCAGAGAGCTGTTCGACGAGGACTTTCGATTTCGTCGAATTCCAGCGTGAACCCTCATAATGCTGCATTCACGTACCGAAAGCGCCCCGGGCCTCATCGCCCATCTCCTCGATATTACTGAGCTCCTCGTTCATATCCGTGTCATCCTGGTTTCGGTGCAGGAACTCTTGTAATCGCTCGATCGTCCATTTTGGGTGTTTGCGCTCCACGAGCGCGATGGGCATGCCGGCCTCGAGGGGCCCGGGGCGGAGGACGCGGTAGTACCAGCCGGTCCGCGAGAGGCCATAAGTCTGAGGCGCAAAGTTCTTGAGTCGGAATCGGTGGTTTAATTTGAAGCATGGCTGGCGCGGCAGCGAGACCTGCAATAGGAGGCCTGTTTCTGGGTCGCCTACGGAGATCTGGGAGGATTAGACAGTTGCCATAAAAATTGGGACTCGTGCGGGCAGTTGACTCCCGCATTTTTGAGTTGCCTCATAGTTGCGTAACAGAAAGAATTGTGTTTTCCGAAAAGAACGACAGTGTCCTGGTCTTTTCAACGTGGACCTCTGACTCACAATATCACCAATGCACACATTCCTTTCATTCATGTGCGCTGTCACTAGGTTCTCCCCAAAACCTCCGGGCACGAAGCGAGAAGAAGACTCGGGGTATTCAGCCTGCCATTGAGGATAATGCGACGAGCAATCTGACTTGTGTGAGTAGGGACATTTGTCGTTGGTAACGGCCAAAGCAGATCATCACTCACAACCGTGAATAGCCTTGTCTCTGCCACCGTGAAATGTCGGGTCATGCTCGTCGCCATCAATGCCGAGATGGCTGACAGACACCACACCCTCGCGAATCGTCTTGTCGATGCCGGATTGAATGGTCAAGCCAGGCATCGTCTTCATTTTGCTGCTCCGAACTTCAAGAATAATGTCCTCCTTGAAAGGGGCGTAGAGATCGACATCTGCGGCTGGAGACATTGTTGTCGTAAAGGGTTGTTGAGGTGAAGGATAGTGAATTGCCGAGTCATGACACAGTGACTCAGAAATTAGTATAGTAAAAGAATAAGAAAGGAAAGAAAGTCAGCTTCCGAATGGAAAGCATTTGAACTATTTTAAACGACGAAAAATGGGTCCAGTCCGTGAAAGATGATTGGTGCAATTGGCGTGCGGTGTAGGCGCCATATAGTCATGATATGATTTCCGCTTCCTGCTTATTAAATTGTCAATATAACTCTCTTGGGATCAAAATCACTTGGATAGAATTCACTTGGATAGAATTCACTTGGATAGAATTCACTTGGATAGAATTCACTTGGATAGAATTCACTTGGATAGAATTCACTTGAGATAGAATTCACTTGAGATAGAAATGATCTGTGATAAAACTTACTTGAGATTGAAAACTTATCCGAAATAAAATTCACTTGAGAGAAAATTCACCTGAGATGATATTCACTCGTATCATATAAGATAAAACTGGCTTGGGATAGAAACCACTTGGGCTATAATTTACTTTGGATGGAATTCAGCAAAACATGAACTCATTATATGATCTTTGCTCCTACCTGATTTATCCAAAAAAAAAAAAAAATTGTTCCTGCACTTTTTCTATTCTTTCAAAAAAGTGTTCCTGCACTTCTTTTTCTCCCCAAAAAGTGTTCCTGCACTTTTCTTTCGAAAACGCGTTCCTGCTTTTCTCTCTGAAAAAATTGTTCCTGCCCTTGAATTTCCAAGACGACTTTAGTATTTAATTCTCCCATTCCTCCACCTCTACACCTTCTCTCATTCCCTCACAACACCTTACCGCCATCCCATCGCGAACCGCCATCCCATCGCGCGTCACAGATTTCCCGATTAGGCGGTCATTTGGCGGTATCGTCGACCCAAATAGGTGGTGCTGTCGGTACAATCGACCCGAATAGGCGGTTTACGCGGCGGGACAGTTCACGATGGCGCGCAGAAAGCATGGCGCCGACGACGAGTGGCGTGCGGCTCTCGGTAACTTCTTTACCGTCACAGGCAACCTCGAGCCACAGAAGGAATACTGGAATCCCTACCAGCTCTTTGACTCGAGCAATGAGGTGCGAAGATTCTTCAACGGATTTGAGATGCCCGAAGGCAAGGACAAGCTCGACTTCCGGGAGAAGTTCGCAAAGTGGGCAATCGCCGAGGCGCTCAAGGACTTTCCGGCCCCGGTTCTTGATCCTGCGGGTGAAGCTATCACGACAAAGACTGTGACGTATCCTTTGGGAAACGCCAAGAAAGATCACGAGAACGAGGACCAACAAGACGCCGAGCAGGTTGAGGTCGTGCAAGACCTGTACGGTGCCGCTCAAGCTTTATTCTACGCCTCGCCGAACTGCCTGGGACCTCCGATTCACCCCGCAGCTCTCTATCTGCAGATGAAGAAAGTTGGCAAGCACGGTATGCGGGCATCTTCACCCTCTATTCACTGCACCATGGCTAATTGATACTATCTAGGTCAAAGTGGCTTGAGCCTTTACAACTCTCCATTGTTCCCCGAGGTCGAATACAGAATCGAGATCAATGAGGAGCGTCAGCCCGAGGACACGATTGCGCGCCACATAGCAAATACTCAACAACGGGCAAGAACGCCCAACCCCCAGCCAGCTCGCCCTAAACCGTCAAAGGGGTTCCTAGACACCCAAGTAACGGGGATCGTCTGGATATTATCCCGTCTTCTCGGCGAGTTACCCCAACTGCAAGCAGGACTGGAGAGCGCACGTGAAAGAGACAACCGCGAAAGCCTTCGAGGCCCCAAATACGGCGGGGCCATCCTGGCTGATTCGATGGGACTGGGAAAGACCTTGACTACTATAGCCAGCATTGAGCTGTTGGCAAGTCATCGCTTGAACGTCCAGTACGATGAGAGAACAAACCTGCCCGTGTACAGGCCCATCTTGATTCTTTGCCCAAACGTAAGCGTCACTGTTCAGTGGGTGGAAGAGCTATTGCAGAATACCTCTCCGAACTCGATCGTCACGATCCTGGTGGCTGGTGGAGATATTGGCCTGTTTGCCGTGGACGATCGTGTTTCCTATCTGCCCGTTCATTCATTCACCCATTGGCCGGACAATCACAGCCATGTTTGGAACGAGAACAATCCAAACGCAGCCAAAACCGTCATACTCTGCCCGTTAGATACATGGGCACACAGAACGGCTTATACAACCAAGTGCGATGAAGGAAAGACGATCTGGCATTCACGCCTAACGGAAAATGGCCGACATTTCTCCTTGGTCTGTGTGGACGAGGCTCACAGAGTCAAGAACAAAGACACAAGACTTCACAAGAGTGTACTGCTTCTGGAAAGGCAGTTCACGTTGCTGATTACAGCAACTCCCTGCACCAATGCTTTGGGTGACCTGTACGGCCTGGTGGAGCTGTTATGGAGCTCTGCCTCAAAGCAGATTGACAGTGTCGCAGAGGTAAAGGCCGCGTACGAGGGCGTCGTGGACCTGGAAGACCTGGAAGAGATCGTTGCAGATGTTCCGTCTTACCACGATCTTCAGCTTATCGCAGGCTGCCCATCGCTGCTGAAATGCTTCATGAAATCCTACCACAACGGCCGTGGCCAAGATCTTGGTGCAACACGACGATCTCTACATCTCTTCGAGTCCTTGTCAATGCTCAAGCGAGGACCTGGGTCTTTTCTTTTCGAGGATTTCGAACAGACGAAGCGCATCCCCCTAGACGGTCTCTACCCCGGCGTCAACAGTCGAACAGTCAATATTGACTTCGATGCAGCTACCGCGGTCGAATACCAATCTGTACACTTGGATCTGCTTGTACATTACTTGAGAACGGTAAAGTACTGGCCAGTGGAGGAGGAAGAGGAGGAAGAAGGTGGCGAAGAAGATGCAGCGCCTGACGAACAAGCCGAGAAACATCCCAACCTTACCCAGCTGTATCGCAAATGGCAGATTGCGGCCTCATCCATGGACGTGTACAAGCTGGAGTTACTGTTTTCACAGAACGATTTCGGTCCGGATAAGAAGCCCGTGACAGCCATGCGCCAGGCGAAGAAGTCATTGATTGATCTTGCCGACTTTCTGCTCGAAGGCGACGATCCCACTCCCACGACAGCGCTGGGCTACTTGAAGCTGGCAATCAAGTCCTCGCCCGTACTGCGATATATTCTACATGACCTCAAGGAGCACGTCCTCAGCCAGCGCGTTGGTACCAAGATCAAGAAGGTGCTTATTACCGAGAACGTCCCCATGCTCGCCTACTACTACGAACTAGTCTTGCAGTTCATCGGCATCAATTGCCGGACCCTTCACGCGGATCTAGGCGAAGGAGAAAGGAAGAGGCTCATTGCGGACTTCAACAGTGATAGCTGGGAGTCAACACAGGTACTCATCCAGATGTACACAGTCGGGTTTGCCGGAACAAACCTGCACAAGAATTGCTCTCGCGTGATTGTTGGAGCTCAGGCTCACAGTCTCGCCGTTCAATGGCAAGCAATCCATCGAGTCATCCGCGTTGGTCAAACCGAAAACGTCGATGTGATCCGGGTCAAGATACCCAATTCATACCACGCCTTTCTCGAAAGTAAGTTAATCATCTAATCGTAGTTGTATAGTATACTAAATATTATCCCAGGTCAACAGGCGGAGAAATTCCTACCGGAGCTCAGTGCCCGTGTCCAAGGATCGGCAAGCCACATTTTGGTCCAACTTCTTAACGACTTTCAATCCGAAGTCGATGAAGCTTGGAACATCGATGAGGACTCACAACGTCCCATGTCAGCATCACCCGGCTTTTCATCCGTTCACGAGCCTATAATTCATCCGGAAGACGAGACAAACTCTCAGAAAGAGAGATCGAAGCGTCTGTTTGAGTCCATTGAGAAAGATGATGTAATTTCATCCGGACTAACGGATGATTTTGTTGAGAACAATACCAACAAGAAGAGAAAGCTCAATTTTCCGGCTTTGAAGACCCGTGTGGAATACCACCAAGAGTTCCGGCAGTTACCCGAAACGAGAACCCATTTCGACCACGAAAAGTACCGCACGCATCGTCTGCTGCAGTTCGAGAAGTTCGGTGGCGCCTGGACCCTCGAGGACCTCGAAAACCCTGCTGTCCTTGAGCGCGGCTTGGAGCTGATTCTCCGCGTAATTTCGGGTGCCAGCCACGTCGATCTCGTCCCGGTCCCGCAGATCAACCTGTACGGAGTGCCGAGGCACGTTTTGTACTGGCTGATGGACGTCGCGGCCGGTTTTGCGGGCGCGGAGCAAGGCCTCGCGCTCGCCGAAAAGCGCATAGAAGAGCTGGAACCGGAAGTGGTCGAAGACGATCATGAATCCGGAGAGGGCCGCGGCGGCGGCGACGACCATGAAAATGGCGAAAATGTCGCCAACGAGGGACGCGATGATGATGATGATGATGTGATCATTCTAGACGGCGCCCCATCGATAAACCGCTCGTCCGGACTCGCGCGCTCCGATCCGAGCATCATCATTGGAGCTGATCGCCCGGCTGTCTCCGCGGCAAAAGACGAGGTCGAGCCGAGCATCAAGAATGAGAACAGCATGATCGGTAAAGACATGCAGAACAAGACCGAAGGTACCGAGAACGAAAGTGTCAAGCAAGAGGGTGCCTATAAAGACCCGCGCGACGACTCCTATCTCCGTAGATGGCTCAACCAACTGCCGGACCAAGACGACAATGATAAGCACTCGAGCAAGAAAGATTCGGTCCCGACAGGAGCACTTCCAATCAAGAAGGAACCAAACAACTCAGAGATCGAGAGCCAACAAGGCCATAATACGGAGGGCAGCAAAAAGGAATCGGCTGCAAAAGAGGCGGGTTCTCAACTCGAGCCAATCGTAATTGACGACGAGTCGCAAGCTGACGACAACGATGGAGGCGACGACGACGATGACGTCCAATTCATTTCAGAGAATCGTTTCAGCGGTCATGATGGCGTTCGCTTCGCCGAGGAAGACTGGAGAGCAGTTGTGAGGCGCCGTGGGGGCATTTGAGCCATGATTCTGCGCTTTTAGAGCAAGGGGATTGCGTTTGAGCAACAGATCCCCGAGGTATGCACTGGTAGATATGAGCGCTGGCAATGTTTTGCGTGAGAGCAACTCCTGAAATGCGGTATCGCAGTTCATAGGGACAACTAATTTACGGAATGAAAATTGAGGCCTGCAATTTGTGTGTGATCTTCTTCATGTGGTATTGCTTTATTGAAGCTCAAATTAGGCTACAATTCGTTTTAGAAAGCCCCTGACCCCCCTACCATGCTTGAATTCGCTGCCGAGAGCGTCCTTCTCATTTTCTTCCGCGGCTCTCCTCTCAATCTCATCCAAGCCGGACGTCAAGTCCATCTCCGCGGCTCTTACAAACCGCGTTTTACCGCCGACCTTGAACCCAACAAAGATGACCACAAAGATGCCTATAGGGAGGTAGTTTCCAAGAAACGTCGTAGTATCCCAGTTGCCCTCCATGAAGACGGGCCATCCACTAAACAGCAGCACGGAGCTAACAACCGCGATGATCCAGTACGCGCCGGGCGCGGCGAATCGGCTCCGGTACGGCAGCGCCGAGCGTGAGATACCCTGCGCCCTCATACCCGCGCGGAAACGGAGGTAGCTGACGGCGATGCAAAGCCAGGTGATAATACCGGCCAGCGCGGTCAGGTTCATGAGAAACTTGAAGATCTCAGCCGAGCCGGACCCGACGGCGAGGAAGGCCAGCAGACTCAGCGCCCACGTGGCCAGGGCCGCCAGCCAGGGACACCCCCACGAAGAGGTCTTCCCGAAGACGCTTGGCGCGATGCCGTTGCCGGCCATGGCGTGCAGTGTCCGGGTCGCGGTGAACAGGTCCGAGACGCCGGCCGACAGCGCCGAAGTCAGGATGCAGGCGTTGATGATAGACGGCAGCACCTCGATGCCGGCCTGCTTGATGGCGATGACGTACGGGCTGGCCGAGGCCGTCGACGTGGAGCCAAGGCGGGCGTCGTCGGACGGCACCAGGATGCTGACCATGAAGGCGCCGAGGAAGTAGAAGAGCACGACGCGGACCCAGGTCGCCCGGAGCGCCAGCATCTCGGCGCCGATGGACGAGAAGCACGCCGTCGTCAGGCCCGAGAAGAAGCCCAGGAACCGCCCGAGCGAGCCCGGCACGCCCTGGTACTGGACAAAGGGGCCCGGGTCGCGCCAGTACCGGAAGCCTATGTACTCGCCGCTGGGCCCGCCGCCGGCGTTGATGATGACAGACAGGATGATGAGGCCGACAATGGTCAACACCTTGATCGTCGACATGTAGAACTCGATCTCTGCATAGACACGGGGCCCGCAGAGATTAACGCCCAGGCTGACGAGCAGGGCAACGGCGATGATAACACCCCCAGGAACGGCGTCGGTCCAGTACGTGACGAGGACGGCGGCGGCGGCGGCCTCGGCGGCGGCGATGAGCGCCCAGCAGTACCAGTAGTTCCAGGACATGGCGGCGGACAGGGCCGGGTCGACGAAGCGGCCCGACAGCCGCAGGTGGGCGCCGACGACGGGCAGGTACGTGACCATCTCGCCGGTGCACTCCATGACGCAGAACACGACGGAGCAGATGACGGCGTGGGCCAGCACCAGGCCGACGGGCCCCGCCGTCGTCAGCGCCGACCCGATCCCCAGGAATATCCCCGTGCCGATGACCGAGCCCAGGCTGATGAAGGTTAGGTGGCGCGTGTTGAGCTTTTGTTGTAGACCCTCATTGCCGGGGGACTGGCTCTCCTGTCAAAATTTGTGTCAGCTATTTGTTTATTTCTTTTCACATTTTAGTATCATGCTTTCGGCGATGAGAAGGCTCCTGTCTGATGCCCAGCTTGGGAACCCATGTGCGAGAGTTCCGACATGGTCTATAACAGGAAAATAGAGCAATGAAAGAAGTATGTCTAGAGGAACATACCAGAGAGGGACTGACATCCTCGCTAAAGCCCAAATTGCAGCTGTTGTCGGTTTTCATTCGATCGAGCTGACCGGTGGCTTTCTTTTCAAAGGTCATTTTTGGCAACAAAGGACGCACTAGATTGATGACAAGATCGAATTGAGAGCCATGGCAAAGCTTCTTGGGAGTCGATAGATATAGTCCATATCCATACTGCAGACTGACTGTCCTAGATGGGGACCAAAGACTCGCCTCTGGTTATCTCGGGCTTGGTTTGGTGGATCGTGTGGAAACGATTCATGCTATCTCTAGATTTCTGGGGTAATACGTAAAATATTCTGGCATTGGGTTTTACATGACAGCAGCATAGGGAGGTAGGATATCATAGTTATCGCCGCTCTTACAGTATATAGTCCGGTAACATCCACTATGTAACTCGGTCTCCACATGCCGACAACGCCACTGGATCATGCGTCGTATACTACTCCGCTGGGGTCCGATCGGCCGGGCCGGTTATCAGAGGGGAAGTAGTGGATGTGGTCAGGGTCGGCTGTGAGTGATCTCTGAATCTATTCATCCGTACTTCATTAGCTTGAGGTTACCATCGTAGATGCCCGCTTGAATCATCTGCGCATAAAGCCAAGAGGACTGTCAACTCAGAGGTAACAGTAAAGCTTGAATCACAATTGATATTCATCAACTTTGAACGCGCGCACAAACAAATCACACAATATGGGGTCAATAATTGAAGATGCAGCATCACCGCCTGCCTCCTTCTGGATCGACACCGAGGACTGGCATACCGTGGGCGAACCCTTCCGCATCGTCAAGACCCTGCCAGACGGATTCCTGCCCGCGTCCACATCCGTCGCGCAGCGCCGTTTCGATGTGCTCGCCAGCGCCGACCACCCGCTCGACCTGCTGCGGCGCTCGCTGTGCCACGAGCCCCGCGGCCACGCCGACATGTACGGCGGCTTCATCACGCCGGCCGACGACGCCGGCGCGCACTTTGGCGTCCTCTTTTGGCACAAGGACGGCTTCAGCACGGCCTGTGGCCACGGCACCATCGCGCTGGGCTACTGGGCCGTCGCCCAGGGCCTCGTACGGGCGCCCGAGGACGGCGAGGTCGACGTCGTCGTCGACGTGCCGTCAGGCCGCGTGGCGACCACGATGGTGATGAAGGGCGGCAAGCCCGTGCACGCCTACTTTATTAATGTGCCGAGCTTCCAGTTTGGCAAGGCGCTGCCGGTCAATATACCATCCTGGGCGGCGGAGCTGTCGGTGGATGTCAGCTTTGCCGGCGCCGTGTACGCGACGCTGGACGCGGCGCAGCTGGGGCTGACGGTTGAGCCGCACAACGTGGACAGGTTCATAAGCATCGGCAGAGAGATCAAGGCGGCGCTGGGCCCGAGGGCGCACTACGGCAAATACGACTGCTATGGCGTTATTTTCTACCAGGAGGAAGGCGACGACGCGGGGGTCGTGGTCAGGCAGCGGAACATCACTGTCTTCGCAGACGGCCAGGTCGACCGGTCGCCGTGCGGGTCAGGAACCTGTGCGAGACTGGCCGTATTGCTCCAGGAGGGCAGAGTCGGAAAGGGCGGCGCCAAGCTTGCTCATAGATCTATCATAGCGTCCTCATTTGAAGCGGACATTGTGTCTGATGCAGAGAGTCCCGTCGAGGGATTCCGGGCGTGTGTCCCTCGCGTCAAGGGGACGGCAAACTTGGTGGGAAGGATGTCGTTCTATATAGACTTGGAGGATCCTATCTATCCTGGATTTCTTCTAAGATAAGGTGCAGCATGAAAATTGAAAGATATGTATTCAAGAGATTCTTCTCGGAGACCAACATGACAGTGTGAACGTGTCTGATGCTACATGATACTCACAACATACGCGTTGGATCTGACTGATGATGTGATCAACAATGGAATCAAATACACCTAATTGAGTAAGGTTTTGTGACCAGAGAATTGTTCTCCGATGACCTGTCACACATTCTGGTTTGGTATAGAGTTGCATATTCTAGAAACCAACCACGAGTCTTGTCTTGCTGGGAGGACACATGCTCATAGACATGGCTTTGATCACTGGCCATGCGTCAAGCCGCACTAATAGACATCAGATAACAGAGTCCTCCACAAGCCAACTCATAGAAATGGCCGACTACGGACTCGACGGTGCATGTCAGTAGTACGGAGTATAAAATATCGGCTTGTGGAGCCGAGAACTCTGGTCTTCATGGTGCCTTTTAGCGCACTATATCGTCGGCAAGTGGAGCAGTGTCGGCCCCCGTCCCCGCGGTCATTGATCAATTTCTTTCTTGGGCATTCGAATCCGTGGTAAAAAATTCTCGATAGCATGGGACATGATAGATGTTGTCCTCAATAATAAGCGTTTGTTGATATCTACGCTGGTCTGCTTGTCGTGGCTCGGGATCCTTCCTGCTTCTGCCAACAATGTTTATCGACCATTTTATATGATGGGTATGACTACAGCATAAAACAAAAAAGGCCTTACCGTCCACGAGACCTCAAGCTTGTTTCGATTTGAAATCCGGGTGACCCCATCGGTATCGGTTATCTGAGGGTTGGACCTTCATGTCCTGCTTGGTGTCCGTGGTAGCAAATACATAGAGAATACAGAAACGATCATCTGCTCAGTCTCGCCGTTCCTGATACTAGGGCCAATGAGACGAAATATGGTCACTTATCAACCTAACCTAGTCTTCTAGAACACCCCGCGGGGTTTTACATTAGTCGTGCGGGAAAATCCCCGATGAAATCCGTTCCCCCATCCACCTTTGATAACATGAATCCTTGACATCACAATCATCAACAGATCTCACCTGCGCGAGTACGACCAGGACCTTGATCATTCCAATCCCTCGTGCTCCAACACATTGCTCAATCGCTTGTACATTATTTCTCTGTTTTCCATTAGTTGCCGCAATTCATCAGTCGGGCCTCTTTTCACCCCAGCATGTCGCAAATCCTGAGTAGATCTGATCGCGTAACGAGGCGCTGTCTCCAGGCGTGAGTACCGCCGATATACCTCGAAAGAGACTAAAATAAATGGGGCCTCCGTGGATCTGACAAGTCTACTAGATGTTCGAGATGTCGCGACATGAAGGTGCGGTGCTCGGGAAACAAGCCGTGTACTAGGTGCCAGAAGAAGGGCGAGGCGTGCTTCTTCAAGCCCGAGGATGCCAGAGTCACCGTCTCACAAAGGTACGACCAACAACATGGAACTGTGCATTCGACCATACTGATCTCCGGTTTTCAGCTACCTCAAATCTCTAGAGACGCTCGCGCGTGAAGGTCATCTGCCGACTCCTGGTACTCCGAGCTCACAACCCGGTGCGGCTTCCGTATCGCATCATGGCCTGGCGCCGTCTCCGTCACAGACAGCATTCTCACCCGAAAGTCCTAGTGATAGAAGCGTGAGGCGTGCCAGCACCCAACGCTCCGCGAGGCGAGAAGGTGAGCTACCTGTCAAAAGATTCCTTACAAATCGCAAGTTCTGCTGACATCTTGCTTCTCCTCTAGCAGCAGACGTGCCGCCCCAGACACAGGCTGCCATAATACTAGATGAACAACCGGATCAGCAAGACAGCGGGTTCACTCAGAACCCACTGGTGGATAATGGAGAAACCTTTGCTCGTGATCCACATGGCAAATATTGTGAGTATGCCATCGAATACCAGACTCGTCGCCGCAGGAACCAGGTCTAAACAAACCGTGCTTAGGGTACATGGGGCCAACATCGTCCTGGTCGTTCTGCAGGAGAGTTCTCGCCCTGCTGGGGACCAAGGTGCCAGCACCCGAGCCGCCCGTCGACCCCTGGGACCTCGAGGTGCTCAAGTTCAGCTGGACGCCCATCGGCCTGGACGACCAGCCCGACGTCGGCAGCCTGCCCACCTGCGACTATGCCGTGTACCTCTTGTCCGTCGTCAAGTTCCACCTGGGGCCCCTGGGCAGCATTATCGAGCACGGGGCGTTCAGCCAGCGGCTCGGCAGCTTTTATGTCGACCCGGTCGCCGTGGCCAAGCAGTCGAGGTTTTGGTACTCCCAATTCCTGTTCGTCCTGGCCTTTGGCGAGGCGTTCACGCAGATTGGAGTTCCGGGGACAGTGCCCGGGATGGCTTACGCGTCGAGGGGAATGGCCATGATCCCGAGTACCGTTCCCATTGGTCTCGATTCATCGGCGGCCGTGGAAGCCCTCTGCCTCGCCGCGTTATATTTTCAAGCACTAGACTTGAGGCTCATGGCCTTCCAACATGTAAGTCGTACCTCCTTCTGCGTATGGACTTCACGTACTGACGAAACCTAGATTGGTCAAGCTCTCCGTATCTGTGTCGTCGAGGGTTGGCATAGGCACATGCCTCCTGATCATGTCGCGATGGGACACTCCCATCGCTGCAACACGCTCTTTTGGTTATCGTACACGATAGATCGAGAGTTTGGAACTTTGGTGGGCGCGCCGAGCTCCATCCGCGACGAGGACATCACGGCCAAACTTCCCTCGGACATGTCCGACTCGCCAACCGCTGCCTCGCTTACCCTACAGATCCGGTTCGCTCGTCTGACGGCCACGATACTGAATGGTAAGTATCCACGTATTCGTATCAATATTCCCAACGAGCCTAAGTTGATTGACGACAACCAGGGGTATACGGCGCAGACAGAACATTTGACGGGAAACTCATCACGGACACGCAGTCCGTACTCCAGGACATCGCCGCCGTGTCGAGAGACCTCAGCCGGTATCTAGACAGCGGATTTTCTCCGTTCGACATTCGGACCTCCAAAGTCGCCACAAGACTGATCCTCTCCTACCACCACGTAAGCCTCTACCACAACACCTCGTTTGTACCAGAGCTGATCCATACAATGATTTCAGTGCATCGTCCTGACGACGCGGCCGCTCGTCATGTGCCTCCTCCAGCGCCGCCTCACGCGCGACGACCCGCACCGGTCCATCCCCGAGGGCCCCATCGGCTCGCTCCTGCACTCGTGCGCATCGTCGGCGCTGAACATTCTCAAGACGCTGAAAAGCCTCGGCCGGACAAACCTGCTCGGTGCGTGACTCTCTTCCTTCTCCTTCTCCTTTTCCTCCACTTCGACACGGGATCCCACTGACACGCACAACTGATACAGACTCGTTCCTCCCGTTCCAGCTCGAGACCGTCTTCTCCTCCGCCTTCCTCCTGCACATCCTCACCGCCGTCTCGCCGGGGCTCCTGCAGGACATGTCGTGGCAGGCCACGGCGCACGACATCTTCGAAATGATGACCGAGCAGGGGAGCCCGGCGGCGCGTCTCCGCAAGCGCGAGTTTGCGCGGCTCGAGCAGACGATTGCGTCGTACCTTACCGAGGAGCAGCGGCACCATGACTCCGTGGCCGAACGGGAGGAGGAGCAGCAGCAGCAGCAGAGCCACTTGGCGGAAAGTACTCGGGCGGGTGAGTACTCAGAAAATGGGCACGCGGGGTTCGACGAGAACTCGCCCTGGTATTTACTCGGGAACCCTGGAGGATTTGCGTTGTCGCCGACTGAAATTGTCAACCTTGCCGAGTGCCTCCAGTTTGATGATCATTATCAATAATGACTCAGGAGTAGGGTGACGGCTTACTGCCATGGCCAGGCCAGGCCAACCTCAAAAGCTGTTGCGTCATTTCGCTCAGCTAGAGGTGTTCCTGTACCAAAGTTGACCAGAATATGAAACTTGTCATGAGTTTGTGTCAATTGATATATGCCTCAAAATTGCATGTTCTATCCAGTCGTATTCACATTACCAATATATGCCTTGAAAGGACTTTCGTACGCAGCGGCAGCCGAGTGAGTCCCTTCTCATGTCTGGCCAGCCACAAAAAAACAATGTTTCGTCCTTACTCCTGGACGCCGTTGTACCCAATCCCTTGTCATTCGCCTGCACAAGAAGTCATTCTGTGCCAGGCATGTGAAAACCAGCCGCGAAATACCAACATTTTCTCCCATGAATTCGTGGACTTTTACATGCCCAAAGACATCCAGCCAAATGTGCCAGTGGCTGATGCTAGAATTAGCACAGTAAGGATACCGGCACCCGCCCGGTCGCCTTGGGTGATTGCCGGGAGGGAATTGGTAAACGAGTCACTGTCCTGTCCAGCATTGTAATTGCCTCCGCTGGTTCCTCCTGTCGAATTGGTGACTGGCACCTTGGCCTCTCCGATGAGCAGAGAAGAGATGGCGCCCAGCACGTTCATGGTCTGGCCAGCACCCACACTTCCATCAAAGGTCCCTTCTGCCCAGCCAAAGCCGCACGTCCTCTGATTGTCACCACCGGTGCACTGGCCGATTCCAGCAGTCGCTGACGTCTTGAGAACTGGCAGGATCTTGTCGGCAGTGTAGGGCGCAATCTGCGTAATCGTCGACATCCATCGGTGAACGTATCCCTTGAAACTCAGCATATCGGTTGTGCAAGTCATGTGCTCCTCGCATGCGATCTCAAAGGCAATGTCGTTGGGGAAGAAGACGCGGAAGGTCCCGTCAATGAGACCATCGAGTCTTTCCTTCCATGTGTCGTTGCCGTTGGTCTACCAAAACAGTCAGCAAATCTTGGCATTATCAACCACATTCCAGAAGAAATGTCTTACATAGTTGTACATGTATGCAGCGCCAAGCAGATAGACACCGTTGTTGTACGAGAATTGCGCCCTGTTGATATCGGTGCAGTTGGTCTCGACGTGGGCACCATCGTAGATATTGTACTGATCATCCATGAAGCCGACACTGCGGACCCAATCCCAAGTTGTTTCGGCCCAGTTGGCATAGGTCTCGTTGTTGGTGTATCGAGCGAGGCGAGCACCCAGGTTGAAGAAACAGCCATTGGCGATACTGTTCTTGTAGTTGTATCCGTTGTTGGAAAAGGGAATCTGCCACCGTAGACCTCCACCGCACGTATTGTCGTGTCGTCCCGGGTCTGCCTGGGTGTTAAAAACAGCCTGCGCTAGGGCGAGCCATTGCGGCTGATCCTTGGGAGGGTCTGGGAAGTTCTCCTCGGCGGCTTGCATGGCCGTCATTCCCCAGAAGCCCTGGTCGTCGTTTCCGAGAGAGGCGGTAACGTTGGGAGGCATGTAGTCCTGGTTCGGGCCAACCTGCCACAGCAACGCCTGCGTCACGACATCGTTGTACGTGCTATCGCCAGTGAGATGCCAATAGTCGATCATGGTACCCCATAGCGCACCACCTTCCCACCAGTAATAATCGCCCGCGGGGGGAGGTCCAGGCAAGATACCGGGTGTCTGACCAGATTGGTTGCCCTTGTAGTATTGCATCAGATCGTACGCCAAAGTCCTTGTTGATGCCTTGATATCGTCTATTGACAGTTGGGTGTTAGTATGCTCACAAAGCCGACAAGTGCGCGAGACTTGGATCGAATGCGCTCGGGAAAGCGTGTGGCAACTGCGCTACATGGGAATAACAAGCAAGTACATACCGTCGGAAGCAATAGAATAGGCTGCAGAGACGAGAGGTGCGCTGAGCAATAGCGCCGAAGCAGCGCGCTGAATGAAGGACGCCATGATTTACCGCTTCAATAGTGTAGAGGAATGGTTGAAAGTCGAGTTGAAAACGAGAGTCGCAAGGACGAGCCGAGAAGTGCTCAATAGGCGTCAACCATGGACAGGTAGGTGTTGATGCCTTAGCGAGTGTCGCAAGTGCGGTGTCTTGGTTCCGCGTCGGGAGAAAGAAAATAAAAATCAATTACGCAACGGGCCAGCGATGGGCGTACCGAAAGCGAAAGACAAAATATGACGAGAATTGGTTTGTTGTGATGGTGGATTCTGATGATGAAAGAGAGTCTGGAGAGTGGAGTAGGAGGTGGGAAAGGCAAGACGCCAAGGGAAGAAAGAGTCAAGTCCTTTCCTTTCCTGCAAGATTCAAATGGATGGATGGATGGGCTCTGTTCCGTACGGGATGCTGGGCCTAACTAGGTAAGTAACGAAAAGAGAGGTGCGGCAGAGGCGATAGTATGGGATGGGAACCTACGAGTATGGGGGGATTGTGATGCCGTGCGTACCAGACGGGAACGAAATGTCCCAAGAGAGGCGTGTGTGTGTCTGTAAAGGTACATCTAGAGTACACTTTGTCCATACATGCATGAGATAGGCTCGCTCTCTGACTTTGGCGCCCAACCATTCCATGCCCCAGCTGGAGCCGAAATGGCTGGCTTGCTTCCACTGGATCGGGATTGGACAGGTGGCGGCCGTGGACTTGGAGAAGGGCAGCAAGCGGTCTTTTTTTTTCCCTGATTCAGGTGATACCTTCCACTCGTAAATCAGTTAGCCGACGGCCACCCCTGTCTCGAACAGAAATGACGACAGAGGCATCAATCACGTTTGCATTACATTTCGCTTGTGCTCTGCCTGGGTCTGGGTCTGGGGTACATGAGCACAACAGCATCACAGGATATTCGTCCAAGAAGACGTTCCTCCATCCCCGGATTTTTCATGCTGCTCTGATATGATTGCCAAGGATGAACCCAGATGATAGATCTCTTGTCATCAGCATCCAGAAGATCCAATCTTTTTAGCAGGTGGCCAAGCTTCCTCCCGTCATCGCTCGCTGTTGCGTCTTTAAATCCTCTGAACTTCTGGGGGGCCCTCTGTGTGCCAAGAGCCGTGGTGCCCGTCTGGGCGATCCTGGGGATGGATTCATTGGGGGAAATGCCAAGGCGGCTGTTGTCTGGCATGTCCAGTTTTTTTCCCCAAGCAGATGGTCCGGGGACTGGGGTTCTGCAGCTTCTGCTGCGAAAAATAGTGGACTGGGGGGCTCCTCCAGCTGGGAAAAAATTGGGAATTCAGATCACAGGCCTTGGTCCAGGCCCCGTTGCAGCACAGGGATCACTGGCAGGGGCCCCGAGATACGCTAGCGGACACTGGAACATGCTTAAAAGAGTCAACTAAACAATAAACTAGGTGCGCTCTGTTAAGCTTCATTTCATTTAACCTCTGGCCGGTGGAGGCTGTGCACTTCTTAGCTCCTTCAGAGCACCACCAACACCCGAGCACCCGCGCGAATCGTTACAAGATGCAACCACGAGGGACAAAGTATTTGAATACTTTTACTGCCGCTCATTCCGTGAATGCATCATGGACCCTGAAATGTCCTGGAATGCATGTGCCCGTTGTCGATACGGGAGAGAAAAATGAGGCCATCATTGCCCTCGAATCATTTCCCCATGTCGCGAATCTTGCCTCTTGTCGCGCCTGTCGTCAACAACGTTGGTGACAGGTGACAGTGGCCCTCAGACAGCAAATGGCCGCTTCATGTCGTACCATCCATCCGTCCATCCGCCCACTCTCGCTACAATGCCATGCATGCCTGACTAAGACCTACTGAACGCCTAATCAACCCCTGGACGATCTCTTTTGGCACTTCAATTGTACTGATCAATAATGCGCATCGACTCATCCTTCATCCCGATGATGTATTTACACTGCGTAATCAGCAGTGTTGATGACACGCCGGTATGAAGCTGATACATAGAAAGATGTCCAGTGCGGTTCAAATCTTAGCGCTCTTTTCATATCACAATCGATGTGAAGAACGTATTGCCATTTATGATCTAAGAATGTCTAGATGAAAACGTCACAATCCTAGTGTCTTGCAGCCCGGCGCCTCCTCCAGATCAACTCTGTCAACTCATCATCAGTTCTCATTCCTGGCCACAATGTCTTCTTCGTCTGCCGGCGAAATGATACCGACTCCTACGGCTAATCTGGGAAAGCAAAGCCAGATGAGCAGCGTCACAATGAGCTGGGCCAAAATGATATATTGAAACGCGCCAATGCCGATGCGGTCCGCAATGGCACCAAGCGCAAAGGGCAGCAGCGCGCCTCCGATCTGCCCGGTCGAGGCCACAAACGACACGGTCCCGACGTGCAGGTGCGGCGGGAGCAGGCGGGTGATCAGGACCACGCCCGAGGGGAACATGGGCCCCAGGAAGAAGCCGACGAGCGTGACCAGGACCGCCGACGCCGCGGGCACCTCGATCAGCGCGAAGAGCGTCTGCAGGACGATGGTTGTCGACAGGTAGATGACCACGGCGGTCCGGACGCCCAGCTTGTCCGTGACGACCCCGAGGGCGAGCCGCCCGATCGCCATGCCAATGTTGAAGAGCGCCGAGCACATGCTGGCCAGGTAGTCGGAGGCGTGGCGTGCCCGGAGCATATAGACCACTATCCACCCAGTGATGGAGGCTGTAGAATCATGTGTTAGAAGTGCACTTTAACATAGTTGCTGGTTTGAACTGACCCTCGATGCCGACGTAGGAAAGGAAGTACGCAGCGCATATCCAAGTGGCGCTATACTTGAAGATGGCCGTATAGTCTTGCTTGTCATGGGAGCCGACTGAATCGTCGCGATCGTGCTTCTCGGCGCGATACTTTTTCCCGTCCTGGAAACGGAAAGCATAGGAAGACGATGCTAGCATGACGATGCAGAACCCCGACTACGTTGACCTCTCGTTAATGTCATGATCATTTATCTCTTCCATTGGAATATTTATAGACTTACCAAGACGTAAAACCAATAATACCAAGGAGTCTTACCGACGGAGATCATGGTGCCAGCAATGAGCGGTCCCAAGCTGGCGCCGATCGAGTAGGAGCCATGAAGAAACCCCTGGACACGCGGGCAAAGATTAGCATCTCGATACTTTTTATGGCATGTGTGCCGTGGAGTATTCAAATTCCCAAGACAAGCACAGTTCGGGGTTGTCGCTGCTCACCTGAACCGTGTTGCCATTCGTCATCGCTCCGGCCCACGCGCACCAGGATCCGTCCAAGAGCCCAGTGCCGACGGCTTCTATGAGACTCAGGAACAGCAGCATCCAGTACGGCGGGTGGGCGCAGAGGCCGAGCGCGTAGACGAGTTGGCAGGCAGGGCCGATGATGGCGATGCCGAGCTGGCCGAGGCGCAGGTGGATGAAGCTGGTCATGTAGGCGGCCAGGAAATACCCCACGGGGGAGATGAGGAAGATGACGGACACATAGGTGTCGCTCAGGCCATAGTAACTCTCCAGCTGTCACGAATCGTTAATTGGAGGGGAAATACGTGATGGGCGCATGACCTCTTACGTGTGGTATCAAGACCTGGCAGTGTCAGTGGATGTGAGTGCAAGGTAGTTCGGAGCTGCCAACTCACGCCGGGGACCGATTGTATCATGCCCATGACCATGAAAGCAAACATGGCTGCCAGAATTCGCAGGACCAAGTCACGACGGTTCTCTTCATGCTTGTCAAGGTGCTCGTTGTTAATCAGGCTAGATGCCGGCGATGTGGTGTTGGTTGTCGTCGTCTGTCCGGGCTCGGCAGCTGCTCCGGCGAGCAGCGGCTCTGTCTCCGCCGTAGAGGCATGGTGGTGCTTGGATCGCCGCGTCGGCGCCTGCGTGTCGGTCATTTTGGAAATGCTTCAATTGTGCATCTCATGACTGCCTATCATTAGAAAGCGAGAGTCCTATAACGAGAGATCGTGGTATAATGGAGATAAAGTGGCTGCTGGGCATCTGATTAGCCGCGGACTCGGCCAGATAGCGCCGGACAGTGTGCGGTACAGTCATATAATATTATTGTTACGGTGAACATATGAGATGGGGACATCCATGCAATCAATATGAACGGCCTCGTTGCGAGAGCTGAGTATACATTTACTGCGGACTATCTGGAGCAATCATTCTATATTGTGTCTTATTGTTCAAGGGACGCAATTACTAATTCTAATAAGTATTTATTTTCCTCTTCCTCGTGTACTTGGCCAAGCTCAACGCCATGTCGGGTTCAACCCCACCAGTGGATAGCAGCCCCTTGGTGTTTCAGCAACCTCCACCGAAGGAACAGGACAGCTGACTGAGACGAGGTCATGGCCAAGCTCCATCAAACAAAATAATTACCAAATCTTCAAAACATCTATCTACGTATTGTAATTGTTTCTTTCTCTCTTTTCTAGTCTAGTCTCATAAAGTTCGGTGCTAAAAGGTCCAAAACTCAAACAAAAATTCAGCAGACTCAATCCTTGGGAAACCATCAATCAAGGTAAAGCATCACAAACATAAGCCGCCGCCGCCATGCCAGACTTTACAGACGACGCCCTCTTCCCGAAATTCTACACACTGCCCACGACGACGGACGGAGCAACAGCTCAGGATGGCCGGGACTGGTTCATGGTGGCCGAGGTCAAGAACAACATGACCATCACCAAGCCGACGCTGATCGCGACGGACCGGGGCGGCATGGACTTTGCCGTCACGTTCGAGGAGGACCGGGGCTGGGACCTCAAGGCGCGCGGGCTCAAGAAGGGCGCCACCATGGTCGTGCCCCGGGCGCGCCGCGTCGACAAGGGGCCCGGCCGCAAGGACGTGCTCGTCGTCGAGAGGGAGGACTGCGAGTCTGTCAAGGTGCGTTAAGAGACTCGTGTTTTCCTTTGACCGTCACCGTTGAGGCGCTCATTGCTGATCCAATAACAGGCTATTCCGGGAAATTTGACCAGGGTTCTTGATTTGGGGCACAGATTCAACGAGTCAAGTCTTGGAAAATGTGCAAGTTGTGAAAAGTCCGAAGAGGGACTCATGAAATGCACAGGGTGCGGGAGCGTGGCGTATTGCAGTAAAGTGAGTCGAGTTCTAGCTCATGAACCTCGTCTTTGATGATTCAACTGACCTTCTGCTGTAGGAATGCCAAGTCAAAGGCTGGACAGAGCTGGGTCACAAGTCCGACTGCAAAATACTCAAGAGCATAAAGAGTATATGGGACTGAGCCCTAGAGAGAACCGCCGAATCAACAACTCATAATAGTCAAAAGACACTGAAGCATGATTGAATGTAGCTATAGACAGGTCTATACTGGTCGAGCTGGCCTGGCTCTTCGGATCTCAAGTCTCGTTCACGATTGCCACAGCACACGTCTCTATGGAAGTGACAAGAACAACTCCAACATCTTGGGATAATTCGGCGTGCCAAGACCAGTGACCGGGTCCCATCCGGCCACGGCGCTGAAGCCCTCCGTTCCACAGCCGGGGTTGGTTCCATTCGTGACTATGAACAAAGCGTTAGAATATTCGTAGCAAATAATCGACTTGGGGTGAGAAATGTCCAAAAGGAACTCTTCTCCTCGCTCAAGGTTGGACTGGGTCAATCCAATCCGGACTGGTAGGCGCTTGGAGGCCGGCACCCGGTCTCTCTTCACCCATCGTGAGCCTACTCTTGTCAGTCTTTGCTGCTGCTAGCAACTTGATACAAATGCTCACTGAGTGCCTGCCTCTCTTCGTGGACAGCATGATCTCCTGTCAAGTCCGATTAGTCCATCTCCCCTGCACTGACCGGCACTGGACCCACCAAAAGATGATGCTGCAGCGATAGCATCGAGGCAGAGAACTGCAAAGCGCAAAGTCGATAACAGCTTCATGATGCACAGGATCCGAAACACTGACGCCAAGATTCTGGAAAAGCTATCGAAGAAAGCCAGGAACCGGAAAGGTCAGGCTTGACGTTTTATTAGAGGTCAAGACTCCCAGCTAGTAGTAGGGATAATCTGATTCACCGGTACCCTGTTTCGTTTGCATTGCAGATCTTAGCCGGCACCTGCCTCATTAGGCATGAGTCGAGCAGCAAGAGCAAGGGTGGTGATGACATCCTCTTTGGTGTCCTAGATTTAGATTCACAGGCCACAATCAGGTAGGTCGATGTGATTCATTCTACTTTTGAATCGATCGCGAAGAACAAGCCACGGATTCGTGACAATTTTTGGCAGTACGGTGTTGAGGTGCCCATTCATGCATGATGAATCTCGCCTAGTGAAGATAGTGCGATCTGAATCGCTGCCGATTAACTCAAGAGGCCACACAGACCGCCATTTGAGCTTTCATTTACAAGACTCCTGGAGAGTAAAGTGTACGTAGAATGACTTTAATAAAAAGGCCGTTCCTGCCATAGCAAAAATTCCAAGGTGGGCAGACTGCCATTACAATCCACGATGATTGAGGCCTCGAGGTGGCATGGAAATCCGAGGTACTTGAACTAATGGAAAAATTCAAAAATGTCGTCCGTCTCTGGACATTGATGAGTTTATGACTATTGCTTGATTTTGTTTTCTGGTGATAGAGCGTTGGTAATAGTTAATCATAGGTTTATGTTCCATATGGGTAGGATGAGGTCTTGCTTTGATATCTCTTGGCACAAATGGCTTAGTCAGAGACGAGGTGCCAACACGAGACTAAGGAGTTCTTGGTCTTGTTACGCGCACGATGTTGGAGGACTGTCAGAACGAAAGTACGAATACTCCATGTTCCTGTAGAATCCCAGACGCTGGCAGCGTTGACGATATCGAATGATCCGAGACCAGACGTCAGGCAACGCTCCTGCCAAGTTGACCTGGCACGTGATGACCATTTCCCAAGGCGACCCAGTTCGCCAGCGCCCCCGAGGCAGATAGATGACAACATAATCCTTACAGGATTTGCAGCGTCGCCGTCCGGGGCATCATTAACCGGTGAAACGCCATGATTGTTGGAGAGCTGACGTCCGCCGAGAACGTTCGCCACAATCTACTATGAAGCCGGGCGTTTTCGGTTGTTGAAGTTTCACGTCATATTCTTATTGGTGTGCTTTGAGGAAACTTGAACCCTTCTCAGTCTCAGGGTAGGTAATAGAATGACCCACTCATCCTGCATAGCCGTGATCATTTCTTGTCCTCCATGCTTACTACGTGCCAGAAATGTTGCACACGAACGACGAAGGGGGGAAACCGTTATCTGTATCTGCACATATACAGAGGTCGGTAACGCAAGACATGATGTTAGCTGAAAGCAAAGTTTGTGCAGAAATTGCTGAGCTATACCGGTGTGAGATGGTACCGAAACCGGAGCGAAACGCAATCTTCGGCCACTCATAATCCATCGTCTCGCGCCATGTGGTAGGATCGTCATGGTGGTTAGGCATCGGCTGAGAGTCACTCTACCCATCATATGTTGATCGTGGGTCACACCATGGCTGGGACTCGGTCGTTGGGCAGAGGTAACACACACTTCTGCGCAAAGCTTTTGTCAAAAACTAGCTGACTAAGTATTTGAAATATTGAGAAAGGGGCCTCTGGTGTTGGATACTTGTCACAGTAACCGAGGAATAAGCTGAGAAGGACTGTCAAGTTCAGCCTGTGGTTCACGTCCACGTATGCACAAGATGACTCGAGCCGATCATCCTATCGGATCGCCCGATATGAGATGCTGTGATACACAGACGCGACAGGACTCCTGTGACTCGCTGGGCAGGAAACACTCGTGGGCTCTGTGCGCCCAGAAAACTCACGATGGCTTCATTTTGTTCCCGGTTATATCATGCTAGCTGCATAAATCGTTAAATCTGGATCACCTGCCCAGCTCATACGTCACCCTCTTGGGATGGTTGCCAGTAGGGCCGATCTCATAATGCTTGGAATGACCGTACACTATAAGTGGAACGGTACTTATGTTCCTGTATAAAAGCAGATGATCACTGACCGGTGAGTGAGCCGGCCAGCCTAGTCGGAATGAAGTCCAGACACATCACAGCAATACAGTGCCCAGATCATCCCTTGAAGTGGTGGTATGAGGCAGACACAGAATCGAGCTGTTTACCTAGGTATAAACCACCCTATTGTTGAGTCATATTAGCATTTGCGAAAGGGGAAAAGAAATAGAATATTCATGAGGAGTGGGGAGTGGGATTTTGAGGTTTGTGCATCAGTGAAAAAAATTGGCCTCAGGTCATGCAAAATCACACATGCTGGTGAACAGTATTATCGTGATATCTATGTATGCAGAAAGTGCTTATTAAGGTACTGTACTACGATTACAGATGAGATACTTAGCATAGGCAAATGATAAGTATATACACGATTTAGAAAAGCACCAACTCAAACGAATCAATAAAGCAAGGCCGGAGCCGCCAGGATTGAGATACAACCATCTGGCCACTATCGCAAGACATACTTACTAAAGCCACATGAGCCGACTACCATCGTCATCGAGGGGTTCGTGCTCCCAGTGGCGCATAGTATCGAGGACAGTGACACCGTTCGAGGGGGAGAGGGGCCGAGTCATACAAGCACATGAAGCGTTGAGGGAAAAAGAGTGTGAACCGGTCAAACACGCAATCAGTACCGTTGGTCGGGATCCCGTTGGTTGGAATCCGACCGACGTTGCAGCGGCGACGAGATGCCTTCAGCTCCCACTCGATAGTCCGTCTCAGTCGGATGTAGATCGCGAAGGGAGGGACTTTTCGGTGGGAAGAGATGGTGCCGCGGCAGACGGCATACGATACCGCGTAATGGCCACGGGTAGATGCATCGGCGAACACGTTTGGGTCATCAGCAACCTTGACCATTGTCATGGGACACCCGAGGAGCCCGAGACGAGTTGTTGCGAATGGCACTTCAGCCCTTCCTGTGGGATAATTCGGCTGTAGAGAAGGAAAGAAGAATGTTCGGTACTTTGTATAATCTCGGCGCCACTCATGGAGCGCGTACAGTACCTGCATCGCTAAACTAGATGTTCAGCTGCGCCAGAGTACAAGAGTGGCACATTGGGACTGATAAAACCAAAATTCCGATCCCTGATTGCCCGACTTGATGTACCAAGATGCACGTGTCGTTGGAGACCACAGCCTGCTGGGCATGATCATCGTGGTTCGCTCGATAGTTCCGTATACTGCCTCATCGAAGGGCCAATCGTGACTGTCCACGCGAAAAAAAGCCCAGGATCTCGAAACTCTGCAATGACAAAATGTCACGCTACTTTGATGGAACGGGATTCTTCTCGGCGAGGATCTCTGAACGGAATATATTTAGTCTGCATGCAGGTTCATTTGTTCTGTCTTGACTCTCATATTGCTCTTCCCCATGATCTGCACTCTCTCACAAACAATTACCATCACAATTGAAACGCGCTTAAAATGTCTCACATTTCGAATGATATCATGGCTCCAGAGCTAGACATAGGCGTTGGCCCAGGCAATCTGTTCCCAGAAGTATGTCAAGGTTGCAAAGGCGCCGCCAGGCTGTATGATATCATTCCTCATACCCCTTGATATTGTGGGCTAACTTGAAAACACAAGAGTCCCTTTTTGCACGTCGTGTGGTGGAACAGGAATTGAGTGGACTTTGACGCCAAATCATCGTCAAAGCCAGATCCCTCGCGCGAGGACTTCTGGTAGAAGTGCGTCTTCGAAGCACAAGGAGAGGAAATATGAGGGATCTGCTTCAAAGTCAACACGATCACGGAAGTGAGGAGGGACTTTAGGAGATCGAGGATTGGGGATTGCTACTACACTCAAGTAGGATTTGTCACTGGCCAATTGTCGTTCAATGTATATAGTTTGGAAATCGAGATTAGATAAGACCCAAGGTACAGTCCCGAGTGACATTGTGTATAATAGGAGGATACACAATATATTTTCACACATATAATATGCATTGAATGGTTTTGTTCACAGCGACTTTTCGATGGTTCAATTTATTTGGACCTTGACAAACCTTGGGCTTTTTGTGATACGTGAAAGTTTTTGTTCCTGGCTTTGATTACGCAGAATTATTGAACGCATCGTACGTGCCGTTGCCTTCTCTTGCCAGCTTCGTTGCGAACGCCAGGCCATCATTTGAAATTGGCCACCAAAGGTTCATGACCATCGAGTGAATACACGTATTGATTCTTTGCAAGGCAACAAAGTGACACCTTATACCATGAAACTCTGTCATACAGCACAGGTGACAGCTGAGGTGATGATTCCATAGAAGACGCGTGGTCAAGTTTCAGCAGTACTGCCTCGACTACAGTAACCCATTTCCGTGAAGCCTGTCACACTGGTGACAAATTCGTGGGTGCGGGCCACGGACGGATTATGAGATGATGGGACTCGCACAAGCCTCGAGAAAGGGCGGTCTGGGCAAGGCACCGCGCACGGAGGCCTACAGAATCTACAATGTGGTAACTCACCATCTTGGAGCCGATGACAGGTTTGCCAGCCTTCCAGGTCCGCCAGCCGATCAGCTTGTTCTGACGGGGAGATACCGGGTGTGTGAAAACCGCGTGAGCGTTCAACAGTCTGCTGTGTAACAGCGGCACCAACACCTTCCAGAAAGGATGGACAGGATCTCACCGAAGATTATCTTCAGACGGCCCAGCTGAGTGTGCGAGCAGGAATTGATCGTCCATTGGTCAGGATGTACGGAACTGACAGCCGCCCCTGGTTGTGTATACCCATCTTGCCGCTGTCGAACCGTGCCGCGGCATCGTCATCATCGCTACCGATGACTTGGTAGGTCATAGAATGGCAGCAGCACGGTTCAAACTTTGAATCGGCTGCTCTTGTGTCTCCAGATTGTGACATCGTCAGGTCTCGAGTCAACCGGTGTTTCCTGTACTCGCGCCAGCACATGCTGTTGCGGATCGAGGAGACGTATAAATACGGTCCTTTCTGTCAATGTGTAGAGATAGATGAGCCCAAAGCATCACCAGATCACGAAACACTGCTACTTCTATACTCACCAACAATATTGCATTTCAAATGGCTTCCGCATACGATTATAACATCCCTTCATGTGCATGCTTTGGTGGCTGGTCGCCCGCAGAGTGTGCCTGCCGGGGCAGCGACATGCGCAACGGGTAGCGAGCCCTCTCTCCAGGCTCAAGGTTTCCGACTGACGTGAGTACCAGGCCACCATGCAGCGAATGCGGAGGCGCCAAATACGTGTTTGTCGAGTCGCAGTGTGGATGTCAACGGACACCCTTTCCTCCCATGAGCAGCAACACAACGAGGACCAGGCACCCGACCTGCCGAGAAGAGGATTCGTCCTCTCGCCGTCGTCGCAGTGGGAGATAAGTCTTGTGGACAGTAGACCGTGGGCAACGGCTTGTCCAAGGAGGAGCTGAAATTCGGGTGCTGGCGCTTGTGGGAGTGGCAGCGACGTGCATCCAAGTTTGGAGTATTTGCTGCAATTGGAGTGGCTCTCTGTCTATGTAGACCAATAGACTTTCGGGTACGAACAGAAATACAGTGCCTGCTTGAGTGACTGACCAAGAATCCGATCTGGAATAAGAGGCTTGTGCTCCAAACATAGTCAGGCTCTGGTCGATCTCGGGAGTTCCCAACTGCCAGGTTCTGCTGATCAACGGTTGGGTATGGGCAGACAAATAAATGGCCAGTCCAGCCTGTATCAAGGCAACTTGGCTTTCTGCAGGAAGCCGCCTCGGGTCGGAAAGTTCTCCGTGGTGCGAATGGTGGTAAAGGCGGCCCTTGGGATGAACCCAAGCGGATGTTGTAAAGACCAGCGCTCACTGTTCACATGGCCGCCCAGCGAAAGCCAATCGAATTACACCGGATTGCGCATTAAAGGAGATCTGGGCTCGGCCTAGGCTGATGCTAAGGGAAAAAAAAAAAAAAAAAATCTGTGTATACCGGCGGCTTGAAAGTTTCTTTCATAGATGTTCACGGGTAAGTTTCGGGGTTGGCATTGTGATCAATGAGAAGGAACTTTTGTGAACTGATTTCGAGCTGAGCGATGTCAGCAGTGAGCACCGTTCGTACCTCCCTTGTGACATGGGCGGCCCTTTTGTCTTATCGGCTATCGCGATAACGATACTGAGAGCTTGACTAGCATGAGCTAGGGTAACCAGTTGGCAGCTACCATTTGCCGACCATCTCACACCCCGGCGCTGAACGGACCCTACATTAACTGACCTGAGCACCTGCAACTGCTGCCAAACAACCACCACCATCGCCCCACCATCAATCCAAGACAAGTCTGGATATTCTGCCTCGGGCACCAGAGACCTGAGTTCCGAAACAGAATTGGTGTTGGGATGGCCATTTGAGTGAACCACAATGTCTGTGATTCTCTGTACAGGTAAGCCAAGGACATCTTCTGTGCCCAGACATTGCTGATCCCCATCATTACAGCCGGCTATGATCACACGATCAGGTATGCTTCTGTCGCGTCGCGCAACAGCTCTGCCTCCCTCCCCGAGGCTCGGCGGTTCATAGCTAATCAATCGCTCTTTCGCCCATCTTTAGGTTCTGGGAGGCTCTCTCCGGAATCTGCTCGCGTACGATCCAGCATCCCGATTCACAAGTCAACCGCCTCTGCATCTCTCCCGACAAGCGCTTTCTCGCAGCCGCTGGGCACCACACCGTCAAGCTCTACGACATCAAGTCCACCAATCCCAACCCGCTTCTGACCTTTGAGGGTCACACTGGCAACATCACCGGAGTCGCATTCCACTGCGAGGGAAAGTGGATGGTGACATCCTCCGAGGATGGCACGGTCAAGATCTGGGAGACCCGATCCGGCACCATCCAGCGAAGCTATAACCACGGCAGCCCGGTCAACGACGTCGTGATTCACCCGAACCAAGGCGAGATCATAAGTTGTGATCGCAGTGGTAGCGTCAGGATCTGGGACTTGGCCGAGAACAACTGCAGTCACCAGCTCATCCCCGAGGAGGATGTTAGCGTGAGCAGTGTCACTGTTGCCAGCGATGGCAGCCTGCTTTGCGCTGCCAATAATGCTGTAAGTGGTGGTTGACATGTGCGGCATCTGGAGATAACATTCTGACCAAGTTACCAAGGGCAACGTATTTGTCTGGGCACTGATTCAGAATTTCGAGCATACTTCATTGCTCCCCGTGACACACTTCTCAGCCCACAAGGAATACATCACCAGGATCCTCCTCTCTCCCGATGTCAAGAAGCTGGCGACCTGTTCAGCTGATCATACGGCCAAGATTTGGGAGGTGATTGATGTTGACCCTACCCAGCAAGTGCCGCTGCCCATCAACAGCAACGCATCCTCTACCAATGGCATGCACAGCGTCCTGAATGGCGCCGCTTTCCCGGCCCCATCGCCTCTCACACCCGACGAAGAACATGATCCCAACAATCCAGCAACTCAGCGCAAGCCGAAACCATACCCTTTGGAGGCTACCCTCCAGGGCCACCAACGGTGGGTATGGGATTGCGCTTTTTCTGCGGATTCGGCCTACTTGGTGACGGCTTGCAGCGATCATTATGCGCGACTCTGGGAGCTTCACAGTCAGCAGGTCATTCGACAGTACAACGGTCACCACCGCGGTGCAGTATGCGTTGCCCTCAATGACTACTCTGAGGCGCGATAGGATGGCGATGATGAGCAGTATGTTGAAGAAACGCTGGATCAGACCGATACTCTACAGCCTGGTGACATACCAACACAAGATTTCACGGAGTTCCGTCTTGCACAATCAGATGACAGACTAAATGCAACTCTGACGCGCGGCGCACCGACGGGACATGCCCTTGAGCAATCAGCCGCCCGTCCTATCGAGCGTGGTTCCTCAAGCGATACTCTTGTTACGAGCTATGTGCGCATCCCTGGTCTCAACGTTGCGAGTCTGGAAAGCCAGGTTATGGAATCGGAGGATGAAGAATGGTGTGTTAATCCAGTCCAAGTATGTCTTTTGGACGGGGAACTGACTGAAACAGATGAGGTCTTCACAGGTGCCATTATTTCAAGGGGACTCTATTTTGCATGGTTGCATGGATTATGCGGCACTTGGCCATTCTCGCTTGGCGTTGAAATGGATTGATTGGTTTTAAAGGTACTCAGCCAGCTTTGTGATTTCGCGATGTCATCGTTATAGGTGCATCACAATACCCCCCAAGTTTGCAATCCACAATTTGCTATAAGGAAACATATAAAAGTAGTCCGCTGTGAGGTTGATTGGTCGCTTGTATGAGATGCTGGCAAAGCTGTTTCGAAATGACTGACTCCCTTAATAACTCCGTGTCCCACAGGTCGTTCCACACTGACTGACCTCCCAAGGAAGGCGTTAATCCGCCTACCTCCATGAACTTCCATTTGGGCGTTGACAAGTTCGAGGCTTCAAAGCCCACGGCTCAGCACTTTTCCCCATTGCAGTAGCAGATGACGCCAGTGCAGGTACCAGAGCCGCCGCAATACTTGAGTTGGGGAGTCAGTACCACGACCGTATCTGTGAAGATGGAACGACTTACCTTGCAACAAACCTCGGGATCGCCGAGGAAGCAGTGACTTGGTCGAATAAGATCGGTATTGTTCTTCCACAATATCGTGGGTACGCCAGGAAAGTGGCGCAGGGTAACGGTGGATCTGCTGTTGTTGGGGGCTGACGAGTAGCCCAACATGGCGATGAGCACAATTAAGGCAATTATGAACTTCATTGTAAACTTGATCATGATGAATAGAGATAGGCTTAGATAGTCGTCAGACAATGGTGATGAGACAGCAAAGATATAATGTTGACTCTTGGTTTGTATGCAAACACGGAAGATAGAGGACGGCAATGATACAAGTTTGAGAAACGATCAATGACAAGAAGCCTTTTCCAATTGACCTAGCATGTTTACATCACCACGAACGAACTCCAGAGGAAATGACGATGGCCTCCTTCACTGTTCGACTTGTGCTTGCCTTTCTTGTGATTAGGCAGAGTTGACAAGTACGAGATGGGCAGGCGCTATCATGTTAGAAAGATTGTACTATCACTGTACATTATCCGACGACGACCCTTTTTGGTCCGTTGACGCTCATAATATGCCCATCGTCATCCAACAATGAGTTTCCTCCGTCTCCCCTCTTAAAGAGTTGATGTCTACAAACCCATGTGTGCCTACTCAGGAGCCTATGTGTCTTTGTGCGCATCCATCATTCAAACCGCGGGCTCGAGGTTGGCATTATGTACGGCTGTAATTCCTAAAGATCCTTTTTACATAACAGTCACCACTTCGTATACTAGACGAGGCGTTCATGTATATACATGTCGCAACAGGCCGAGGCATGATTATTGGTTATAATGATACCGAATCTTACCTAACCATATTTTCGACTATATAACCTAGGTGGTTTGATTCGTCTGCACTTGGCATTGGCGGAACAGCCAAGTATACATGATAACTTGTTTAGGATCAAATTGGACCGGACGAAGGGCATAACCCTTTGGATATGGCTGCACATAGATGAACTGTTCTATGAAAGGTATTCGCCACGGCCGAGAAAAGGGGCGCCATCGGCCGAAACTCGCATACAGTCCATCACCAAGGAAATATAAACCCTTCCACTATCGCCCCTCGGGCCAGAAAATAGGTTCGTTCACCAGAAGCACTCAGCTCTTGTTTCTCCCACGTGTCCAACACCGTGTACCCTTATGTCCAGCACCCAAGTCACGATGTTCTTCTACACCTTGGCCGCCGCCGCCCTGATGGCCGCCACGGTCATTGCAAATCCCGCCGCAGAGCGGGTGCCCTCTATTTCGCCCCAAGTGCAAGCAAGGAACGCCCAGTTCGTGTGGGATCCCGATTCCTACCAGCAGAATCATCGAAAGGACCGGGAAGCCTGCCGAATCCCCCCAGGTGGTAAGTCGCCTTCCTTTTCCAACACTCACTCGCTCGCGTCGGTATCATTTTCGCGGAATGGATTTTTATTTATTTTATTTTATTTTACTCATTCTTGTCATCGCAAAAACCATAGACAACTGCGTTCACGACCGCCTGGGATGATGCGGTCAATGCGACCTCGACACAGATTTCCTTTGCAAGGACACTTGAAGTAGGCGGACCGATCAGACGAGACGAGAAGCGGTGATCATATCGGCGTTGGTGTCTTTCTGCCGAATGATAAAGGCATATGCAGACCACAATCATGTCGAATGCTTGTTGTTACCAGGATGTTTCCTTTTTCCTTCCAGATTCGGTCATTCGCTCAAATCTCCAAGTCGGATCAGAATGGGATAGAGAAATGCAGATGATTTCCTTGGTTGGTGATCTTGTCGATGTAATTGGAATCGGCTCATACGACTGTCCTGTGGCGCAGCGACGAGTGGATACCATGAGACGCTCGCACCACTGTCTTGCTGAACTCCCAAGCCTATATTCTCAGTTGATTTGTTTTGATTGATTAAGTCTATTATCTGTATCGATGTCTTGTTGATGATATACCAAAGATGGTACTGCCGGGGAAATACTCCAAACGCCTTGCCATGCTCCGAATACCTCGTCATAGTCCCAAATGCCTGATCCTTTGCAAACAGTTCAAGAAGGCCCCCTGTCAAGCGATAGAAATATTGTCGCACTCCGGGATGAGTAATTCTACCAGCCATCGCCCCAGCCGTCATCGTCCTCTGTTTCTTTGGGCTTCATGTCGAGCTTCTTGGCTACCACCGGCTTCGGTTTGCTGCTTGCAATGCTGCTGACCTTCTTCACCGTGCCTGTGCTATGGGCCTTAGTCAAGCCTTTGGGCAGCGGCTTCGCGCCCGTCTTCTTGTTGGCCTGGGCGGCTAGCCATCCGGCGAAATCAGGTTCCGACCCGTCGTCAAAGGGGGCGGGTGATGACACGTCCTTCTTGACCGGTTTCGAGGCGGACGCGGTGGTAGAAGTGGGTGTTGTATCTGCCGTGTCGTCTCCCCAGGCATCACCGTCATCCATGTCACCCATGTCACCCCACGCATCTCCGGCATCTTCATCGGCAGGCTCTGGATCTTTGAAGTAGGCCTCGGCATTTGATGTCGAGGAAGTACGGGAAAGCGACGTTGACGGGCGTGGCGAAACTGCTTGCCGGTGGAGGGTCGAGGCCGAGGAAGTGCTTGGTGCAAGACGCGGTGCTCCGGGAGTCGGGGAGGTCACTCTGGCTGTGGGCGTGTTGGCGCCGTTACTTGCCGCAGGTTCAATTTCCCCGGCCGCGGTAGACAATTTGTTGGTAAACGACGAGATAGCCCAGCCCGTCCATGAAGCGGCCTCGCTGGCTTGGGGTGTGCTCATACGAGGACCAGCGGCTTCGGTGGCGGGCTGTGCAGGCAAAACTGTTTCAGGCATGCTAGCAGCGGCCTTCTTGATCTTGTTCATGTATACGTCGAGCGTCTTCAATGCTTGGTCACGGATCATCTTCTCCTTGTCAATCAGAGAAGGGCAAATGGCCGGCATGACCTTGGAAGCACAATCCTCTTCAGTAAAGTGCTCCGAAGTGGCTGCCAGACTCATGAGAGCAGCATTGCGAGCATGCACGAACGGATCGCGTAGTGAGCGCGTAAAGGCAGCGATGAGAACCTTGCTTCTGTTAGAAACCCCAAGATTCTTGGCAATTTTTCCAAGACAGATGGTGGTGTTGGTCCTGATGCCCGGTTGCTCGTCGTTGGCCGTCTTGGCAAGGTACTTCAGCAGCTCGCCATTAACGACTCTGTCAGAAAGTTTGCCAATGATAACTAGGACCGACTTGAGGGTCTGCTCCCGAACGACTGGCGCCATGTCTGTGAACCCGGTCACCTATGATCTGGATTAGCAATGCCCAAAGAACCCGGAGTCTGCCAACTTACCAGGTTGGGAAAGATCTTATCATTGACCACCTTTTGCGGCAGTCTATCGATCATGAGTGGCAGATTATCCAACAAGCAGACCCGGATCGCTCTATCGGGATTTCCAAATAATCTGACAACCACAGGCTGCACTTTTGCGTCAAAGTCGTCGCTGGAGAGCTTGGTAGCAATCTTCATGACCACGCCAAAAGCCTTTGGTCCACCACCGCCAAATTCTACTGACTTGAGCAGTTCCGGCAGAACCTTCATCTTGAAAAAGTCTTCCGGAAAGTCGTCGGACAGCGAGTCGAGGTCGTCCAAGAATTGCTCCCTCTCCTCTTCAGACTTCATGCCAAGGTTGTCCACGCCCTCCGTCAGCTTGATCAGCGGCGAGTCGAAGAATGCACCCGTGCGCTTTCCCATCTCCAAGAAGGCGCCCACCGTTATCCTCGCCTTGGGATTCGCATTCACCAGCCTCTTGTAGCTTGTGTGCATGGTCGGGGGTATGCCCTTTGTCTGTCCTGCCTGGTCCGATCCCAGAAAGTCGCCATTGAACGCCTCGGACAGAAATGCGCCAAACATGTACGAGTCGACCGCCGAGTGGGGGCTCTTCTTGATGGCGTCCCAGCCGTTCCGCGCCAGCTCGGGGGGCGTGTACCGTCCGTTGTCGGGCACCAGGCTGCCGAACGTGTAGATGACGGCGTCGTCGTCCTTGACGTTGCTGAGGACCTCGAACCCGCCCAGCTTCCACTCGCCGCTCTCCGAGGTGTAGACGCTCGCGACCTTGAGGTTGCCGTGTATGCTGGCGCCCTCGTCGTTGATGAACTTGACGGTGCGCGCGACGCTGTACAGCCCCCACTTGACGGTCTCCTGGCTCAGGCTCTTCCTCTTGACGTGCCAGCGCAGCGGCACGACGCGCTCCGTGGCCATGTAGATGTACGTCTCCGTCTCGACCGTGTCCAGGACCTTGATGACGCCGGGGTGGCGCATGGTGCGCAGCTTCTTGAGGGCGTTCTTGGCGAGCGGGAGGCGCGACTTGGTCGAGGGGTTGATCTCGAAGGCGAAGATGCTGCAGTTGCTCCCGTCCTCGCGGCGCGTGCCATTGTACAGCGTCCAGATGGAGGCGTCGGCGTCGACGCGGTCGCCAAAGGTGTACGGGAACGGTGGTCCCTGGGCAATGGCAGATGCCACCGCCGACTTGAGGAAATTCATCTGTCGCAATTATGTACTCTCTTCTGATTTACAGAGGCAAGCGAGTGATCAGAGCGTCGGGTAATAGTGCAGCATATGGTCTCAGCAGGACGATGACTGCGAAATGCTGTGGTTGCCTCGTCGTCCGTTTCTTGATGGCAGTTATAGCCAGTTGTCAATTCCGATCTGGACCCCCTTGACCCCTCCAAGATGTAGATGTTCCAGTGCGAATAAAGTTGGCGACAGGGGGCCCCCTCACTAAGCCCAGCGGAGAAAAGCGGCAAGCTCAGCTCTATCTAGCGGCTGTCAGTGACCACTTCCAACATGACATCGATTACTCGTTACAGTCGACGACCGTTGTGATTAATGCACTCTTTTACTCAAACATGCATGTGCCTCACATTGGTATAATTCTTCCAAGTTCTCTTACGCTTGTAGATTTGAATTAAACTTCAAGTCGACATACCAAGAACGAGTCACGCGACTCGTCAGGCTTACAACGATCATCTTGGGCCCATCGTCAAGACACTCTATTCCAGGATCTTGAAACCACCCGTCCTATCCCTCCACAGCCCTTGAGGGTCCAACTGATCCCGCACATTCTTTGCCAGATCTTTCTTCTCGCTTCTAAGCCGGCCGAAATAGTCCTGTCTGTAGAAGCCGTCATTCATGAAGAGAGGCAGATAGGCATCGGCATCCAGCTTTCCAGCCTGTTGGAACTGCTGCACATCCGACCTCAACCCGTTATAAGTGTCCTGCATCGTCTGGTCTATCGTGGGGTACTGATCGTTGAAGAGGAAACTGTAGTCCAGCTCCATGATGATACGATCGACGTCGTCGTCGAGATCCAGCATGTCGCCGCCTGATTCCCTTGCGAGCTGCGGGATGCGCTTGGGCATTGGTTGGAATGCGATACTCGCGATCAGTCCAGGCACCAGGGCCGCCGTGTCGCTCACATTGACCCAGGTGTCATAGTAGGTGCCCAGGACCTCGGCTCCGTTGGCTGCGCTCGGCAGCACCGTCGTCTCTGTGCCAATAGTGTAGACGCTTCCCTTGACAACGGCCCAATTGTTTCCGCTCAACAACTCATTCATACTTTGCGTCTTGGTGGTGTCTATGCTGTGCGCAACGGCAGTGAAGTTGTCAAACACGCCAGCCGGAGGCTCAGGCCCGTTGTAGTACAGGAACAGAATCCATATGTCGAGGACCGTGGCCAAGGTCCTCTCGGCCGTCAGGATTATACCAGCTTTCTCATCGGGATAGTACTCGGTAAAGTCGCGGAGGGCAGCCAGAAGCTTGGGGGTGGTATCCGAGTTAGCATCAAACCAGATATTGCCGCCCCAAACCTGACCCTGCTGGTACGCTTTGAGGACGAAAGAAGTCACGATGCCGAAAGTGCTTCCGCTACCCTTAAGCGCGAGGAAGATATCCGGGTACGTGTCCTCCGTGACGGTGAGGACAGTAGCATTCGCCAAGACGAGCGTGTACTCGACAATGCTGTTTGCTGCCCATCCGTACTCCGTGCTCATGAAACTCAGTCCACCTAAGCATCAAGTATCAGTCACTGTCGACCTTCAGGAATACAAGTCCAGTGAAACTTACCTCCGAGCAGGTAGCCTCCAACGCCGACATTTCCAATGCGGCCTCCGACAGCTGTATATCCAGTCCCGTCCAAAGCGCCAGAGATGTCATCCCAGCGGTTGCCCGGACCGACTCTCACTGTCTCAGTAACATTGTCTAGCGAGACCTCGTTGAGAAGCTTTGTCGAAATCAAGGGGCCACCGTCCACACTAGCAAAGTAGTTGTTGGGGTTGTGGCCACCAGACTTGACGGCGAATGTCTCGTTGTTGGTCAGTAGGACCTGAACAATCCGAGCAACCTCTTCGGTCGTCGTGGGCGTCAGTATACAGGCGGGCTTGAGGTCTCCGCAGCTTGTTGACCAGTATTCGGTTTGCGCTGTAGTATATTCGAGTGAGGACGGCTGGTCAATGATGATATCCGGATACAGGCTTGCAACTTGGTCGCAGGTCTCGGATGCGGTAGTAGCAACCACAAAGGAGGCCAGGAAGGCAATGCTCTTGAGGGAGTAGGGAGTCATAATGAGTGACGGGGAAGCGACTATGCCGCTACGGCTGTGAGAGTACTGGTAGGTCCGGCGTGAAGTCGCGAGAAACCAAGACGCAGCCGAATTCCTTCAACGAGCTCGGCATGCCCTCCTTCATATCCAACTTCCCTTCCACGATTGGCGCCCTCGTCTACGACCCTCGACCCCACGTCTCGCCATGCCGAAGAGTAGCATCCGCTGGCATGTCCGTTGCAGCATATGCCGTGGGTTCATGAACTTTACACATGCCATCCCGGCCGAGAATCCGAATACGTAGGCGAGATCCAGATCGTCCAAAGCTGAGCCCGCGTCGTGGGCCATGGGGAACCCATGGTGACAGATATGTTCTCGAAATGCTCAGTGCTCAAGCGACTAAAATTGCTTCGCCAAACTCACCAAGATCCCAAACGGGCTGCGATTTTCGGTCCCGGCAGTTCCTCCCATCCCCTTTGGGCGTTGAGAAGAACATGGGGATCGCCCTACGCTATGGTGCTGGGGACAGGGATCGCGAGATCCATCGTCCAAGGTCACATGCTAATTTCCTATCCGAAGGTATTTGTCTTGGCAACGGTTCGACTGGGAGAATCGGCCGGAAAGAAAGGAAACCCAACCCCACTGTAAAAAAGGAATCATTGCGTGCGTTTTAGTCGTGAATGCGATTGGCACATTGTTGCAACTTGTGGGTTACATTGCACAATGCAGTTATGCAGTTCGACCCTGAACAAGCGTGGCCAAATGCGTCTTGGCCCCGGAAGAACAAGACGACCTTGACAGGTGCTTTTGAATATGCAATTAGTATGAGACTCTATCTTGGCTCGTTGGCGTGACATATGCCGAAGAGGATATCGTCCTTTTGGTGCGGAGTCGGTCCTCGGCTAGAGAAGATGCATGGCATGCTTGCCTCCTTTCGATTGGGTCGAGCATATTCTGCCTGTCCGTATTCGTGTAGAACTCGACTATAACAAATAGTTTCGCTTGCGATCGACACGGCAAAAGAAATCGACTTGTTCATAAGGCTTGCATGCCAGAATGTGACAAGACGTCGCTGGTGGATGGACACTTACCGTCTAGAATATGACATTCACTTGTATAATGATGACATGTAATAGTTGGGTCTATGCGTGTCGCAGCTATCGGACTGCCCATGTGCGTGGCGCTCGCCGGGTGGGCCGGCGGCGTTCAAGAAGATACCGAGTGCAGATCCGATTCACAAGACAAGTTGAAGAAAATGAGTAACACGCGTACGATCAATCAGACATCGCTCATTTGGGTATCGTATTTCATGAATGTTTTCTATTTCGCATCCCTGATGGCCTTGGTGCCCTCGGCAGGCTCCAGTAGGAGCCATTTGCAGGTAATGTTCTCCTGCTGGAAGCGGGAGATGATCCTGTTGGCGATCTCCTCAAAGTTGCTCGTCGCCAGGGCGAGGATGGTCGGGCCGGCGCCCGAGAGGCAGACGCCTAGCAGGCCGGGCTGCGTCTTGGGCGACATTGACGCGACGATGTCCTGAAGGCCGGGAATGAGCGTCGAGCGGTACTGCTGGTGCAGCTTGTCCTGCATGGCCAGGTAGATCAGCTCTGGGTCGGGCGGCGACTGTCCCAGGGCCACGGGCAGGAGAGCGATGCGTTGCAGGTTAAAAGTCTGCGAGTACAAGGTGAGCTTGGAGTGAACACTAAAAAATCAGACACGAGGACAACATACCACATCCTGTCTGGAGTAATGCGTGGGCAGGACCTCGCGCGCTTTTGCCGTGGGCACTTGGAACTCGGGGATGATGGCGACGGCCTTGATCTCCTTGCCCCAGGGGAACTTGATGTGGTGACCAATGCCGAAGGGCGGCTCAGGCGGGCTCTCGCCGGTATCCACACCGCCCGCCGGGGCCGGAAGCACCTCGCTCAACGGGATTTCCACCCGGGCGACGTCCTCAGGGGTGAGAGGCTTCAGGTATGTACCGACAAAACCTCCAAAGAGGGCAGCTCCGACATTGTCTGGGTGGCGCTCTGCATATCATGTCAATATGAATTCGGCTTATACAGTGCCAGGCAACGAGATTTTCATCCATCCAACCTGTCGTCGTAGTGCCATGACATGAACCGAGATGAACTTACCAATCATCAGGCAGAAATCAAACAGCCTGTCCATGCTCAGGTCCAGCCCACCGACCTCCTTGCCGAGCATCACACCAGCGACGACAGCAGCTCCCGAGGAGCCCAGTCCCCGGCCAAGGGGGATGGGGTTCTTGATGTGAACGTGCGTCTCCACCGGGAACGCGCGCTGGCCATTGCACCTCAGGACGTAGAGGGCGACCCGGGTGATGAGGTTGGCCGAGGGGTCCAGGGGCACCTCTCCAGACTCCTCGCCCTGGCCCTCGTAGGTGATGCGGCAGTTCAGGGGCTCCTGCGAGGACGTCTTGGAGCGGTCGATGGTGACCTTGAGCTCGAGGTAGATCGACAAAGCTAGACCGATGACATCGAACCCGGGGCCGATGTTGGCCGAGGAACACGGCGTTTTGATGGTGAAGGTCTCCATGCCGGCAAGGAAAGATATATAAGAGGCCTGGGTTTTTTGTTTCCTTCCTCCCGAATTGTTTGCTGATTCGCAATCCCCCGGGGTTGTTCTTCTTGTCGAGCTGCCAATTCTGTGAAAGTTCAAGGGTGGTTGTTAGTGAGTCTAGCCCAAAACTGCGCCTGATTTATCTGAGAATTTTGAACAGGCGCCCCCGATGACGGAGGTGGGGCTTTTGAACATTCGATGTGGCTTCCAAAAATCGAGGCAGATTTACCAAAAGTATGGGGTATTCGAAACCTTATTTTGATCATCGTATTATCCAAGAAATATGCGGCCTGTATTCAGAGGTTATACGGTATACCCATGCGGTCTAGATTTTGTATACCTCTGTTCTCTGAGTAACAGTACTATCATATCATGTGTCTTTTTGATATAGTTTCTCTTTAATTCCTTACAGCACTTGAATTTGATGCGGGGTAAATTACCCTAAATGCTCGGCCGCAACACTTCTCATTGGTATCATGAAGTATGAGGCCGCCTTTGAAGATACCCCTGACTGAGAGAAGTGCTGCCCCATCTTACCAGTAAGCACGTAGGTACAGGCACATGTGTAAAGATCCGGTGTATTGTCCTTTGAGCAATGGCTCACTTCCCTGAGCTTACAGGGAGACAGCGGTGGAGGTTACGCCATGTTCTCTGGGGTTTAGCCTGACGCTGCACAGAGGCGCAGTTAACCCACAACATATCTGGTGACATTGGAGTATGAATAGCTCAAACAAAGATCGAAACACAGACTTGGTTGGGGAATTTGTTGTAGGAGAATGCTACTTGTAACTTTTTCGCACTCCAGTCATTATCCATATATGATCAGAATGTTTCTTGGCTACTCTCGCTGTTCTAGCTTACCAAGGTAGGTATTCTGTATCGTACAGGCCCTTCTGTGGGGTGCCTTGATAGTGCAGATCTGGATGAGGACAAGTGCAATTAGTATGCCCAATGGGCTTTTTTGAACATTATCTGCTCTGGCCAGATGTCAATTCTTCACAACATCTCGACAGATTTCAACTTCTAGATTTCTCGACTTCTATCCGGCATTATGACCTAGAGTGGGGTGCCCCGTCAGCGAATACCAGCGGCCGCTTCGCCCTGCCTGAGAGGCAATCTGACTCACATCAGCCGGACCAAGGAGTCAACAACATTGCTTCCGCGCACCATCATGGGCACTATATCCTCGCCGGCTGTGATCGCGACCATGGATGGCGCCTGAAACAGCTCAAACTACCATGGCACTATCACTACTATAGTTCCCTTGCTCTTGATTTCCGCATGAAAAGGCCAAACTGTCAAAAATGCTGCGGCTTGTTGCGCTACCAAGCTCAGCCCCTATTGGGCACTCTGCTAGGCATCCGTCCAGAGGTCCGGGTTCATAAGGCTGCTGGATTGCTGACCTCGAGAACTGATTATAAGTCTTTACACTTAGGTTTTATTATCGGGAAGTCATTAGACAGAGTCTCAATAATCCCCACACGAAATCTAAACAATTTTCCATATCTTGAACCCTTCTTGACACATCAGCTATCTGCCAGAATCGCCACCATGTCGGGTCGCGCAGCAGCAGCAGCCCGCGTGGGCTCCTCGTCGAGGGGCCGCAACCGCGGGCACGGCGATCTCGTTCAGACGTCCTACGAGTCCAAGGACGTAGATATTCCTTCTGACTACATGAGATCCCAGCCCTACGACGCGCAGCCCATAACACTCAAAACAATAAACTTTAAAGAGACCGTTCTGCCTGAGTTTGATGGAGGGTACGCGGTGATACTGGACAACGTCCTCAGCCCCTCAGAGTGCGCCAAACTAATCCAGCTCGCCGAGGAGAGCGTGCTGGACAAGGACAAGGCCGAGGACGGCGACCCGTGGCGGCCGGCCCTGGTCAACGCCGGCGGCGGCTACGAGGTCCTGGTGCCCGACTACCGCAACAGCGAGCGCATCATCTGGGACGAGCAGGAGATCGTCGACCGGCTGTGGGCGCGCATCGAGCGGGTGCCCGAGGTCCGCGACCGCCTCGCCCGCTTCAGCGAGGCCGACCTGCTCGGCTACGCCAAGCCCAGCTGGAAGTCGCCTCTGAACTGGGAGTTCCACCGGCTGAACAAGCGGATGCGCTTCCTCCGGTACGGGCCGGGGCAGTTCTTCCGCCCGCACTGCGACGGGCCCTACGGCGAGAGCAAGGACGACAAGATCCTCCAGACGCACTTTACCCTGCATCTGTACCTCAACGACTCCAAGGCCGAGGCCGGCGGCGAGGCCGAGCTCGAGGGCGGCGCCACGTCGTTTCTGTCCTCGGACGAGACGCGCAAGTTGGATGTAGACCCCAAGGCGGGCCGGGTGCTCATCTTTCAGCACAAGCGGTTGTACCACTCTGGCGACGACGTCAAGGCTGGGACGAAGTACACTGTCCGGACGGATATCATGTACGAGTTGAAAAGGGAGGAATAAGAAAATTGCTTGAAGACTTAGAATAATCAACTCAATATCACCAGACGTCTGTTCATTTCACGAATGATTAGTAAATCTATTGATTTGATTACCTAGGTATTAAACATTCCTCTAGGAAAACGTCTAATATTGAGACGAAATTGAGAGCTTTTGTTCGCCTTTGTAGAAAAATAAATCAGACTGTTTGCTGTACCTATTGAGACACAAAAGGACTTGGCATCAGACGGTCTTATCGACTGATCCGAATCAGATCCATTGCTTCGCATTGGAGTTAAATATGTTTATGTTTTTCAAGGAGGGTTCAGTCCGCTCCTTTAGGTGACTGTCAATACTGGTTATGCTGGATCAACCAGACAACGTTATGGCTGTTGTCGTGATCAATTACTCTGGCCCGTACACCTTGGCCTGTAACCACTCTTTGGACGTGTATCATGGAGAATGCTGCCTCGAACATGACATTGTGTAGAGCCGTAGTTCTAGACAAGGCAACATAGTTGAGAGACGGGGTAAACTCTCGATCAGAAAAGTCCAAAACCACCTGGTTAAGGGTCTTTTCGTTTCACAGATGATTAGTAAATCTATTGATTTGAATACCTAGGTATTAAATATTGCTCTAGAAAAGCGTCGCATGTTGAGGCGAATTTGAGAGCTGCTGTACTCCTTAGAAGGAGGAAAAGGAAACCAGGATTAAGGACTTGATATCAGACGGTTTTGTCAACCGAGTCCGTTTAGATCCATTGCTTCGTATTTGAGTCGAATCTGTTTCTGTTTATCAAAGGAGGTTCGATCCACTCCTTAATGTAGCTGTCGTTATTCTCTGCGTAAACGCCCACAGGGCGGAGCTTGGGCATGGCCGCCATCATCCTGGCGATCCAAGGGTTACTTATATCGATCATTTCATGGACCTTGGTCTTGTCGTTTTCGTCGACCTGCTGAAAAAGATCCCGGCCGACGTAGTTCTGCGATGCCGACGACTCGGCTAAGAAACATACCCGCAGCCAATGGAGCTGTGATTTCAAAACGATCTGCTCCCACCAGTCGGGGCGTGTGGTCTGGGGCTCAAGGCCCGGCTGTACAAGATACATGCTGCGGGCTCTACGAATATCGTGGAGTACTCGGGCGGCTTCCGAGTCGGGGTCCATCCCCAAAGCTCGATCGATGTCCTTGTCGTCCTTTGAGTCGCTGAGATCGACGACCCGGACGGCGTTCATACCCAGAAACAGGTCGGCGGCGTTGCCGCGGCGGCGGACCGGGTACGTCGGGTGATCACGAAGCTGATCCACGCCGAAGCCTAACCAGACTAGGATCTCCTCGATGTTACGGCAGTCTGGGTCCCTCTGCTGTAAGCCCGCGAATTTCAGAGCCAATGACAGGTGGTCACGGTTAAATTGGCCCCGGGGGCTCGCAGAGTCGTAGGGATGGCGCACGACAATAGATGTGACGTGATCCCAGAGCTGCTGATCTAATAGGTCGTGGGGCGTAACGACGGAGGTATCGTTGCCAGAATACAGAACAACGTCTCGTCGGGGGTTAAACCACGTTGATCTGGGGCTCTTATTAAAGTACTCGTTGGTGGCATATGGTCCGCCTTCTTCAATGGCCACAGCGCGAGACTCTCGGTTCACCCAAGCGATGGCAGGCATCGGCGCAGAAAAGCAGCTTCCACTTATGCGAGGAAGGATAAACCGACGGGGAATCGCCGCCTTCCAGATCACTGTCAAAGAGGTAGATGTTAGCGAAATATTCGAATATTTGTAGAGTAGATGCTAGCAAGATAAAAGAGAAAAGACGAGAGCGCAAGGTCAGACGGTAGTGGGACGGAATAGTGATATAACAATAGCATCGCCGTCCGAGAAACGTCCGATGTGGCAAGAACCATAAACGTGATGGGAATAGTGAATTCACGATAGTATTTCCGGACGAGGAGATGTCGCAAGAACCATGAAAGTAAAAGGGATAGGCGAGAGAAGAAAGAATTGGACACCGAGATGAATTAGAAGAGTCTGACTTACTGATGCGTAACTCCGCAGCTAGGTCATCGAAACGGGGGAATTCCCTATCCTCGGGAGGAGCCAGATTGACCACCTGGCGATACTGTCCCTGGATATTGTTTTCCATGATGACAGAAGTATGGTGTTACCGTGAATGTGGTCGTGCGTGACAATACGGTCGTAGGTGACGATGTGGTCGTAGGTGACGATGTGGTTTTAGGTGACGATGTGGTTGTAGGTGGTGATGTGGTTGTAGGTGGTGATGTGGTCGTAGGTGACGATGTGGTTTTAGGTGACGATGTGGTTGTAGGTGGCGATGTGGTTGTAGGTGACGATGTGGTTGTGGGTGACGAATGGATCGTAGTAGGTGCAGTGCGAGGTATGGCAGTAAGGTTGCGTGAAAGCGGGAACTGGAAGTGGGAGGGAAGTTGCAGAGCTTTCGCTTCTGTCGAGGAAGGGGGTTGTTTCAATGTTGTGGTTGTAGGTGACGATGTGGTTGAGGGCGACGAATGGATCGTAGTAGATGTAGTGCGAGGTGTGGCAGTGAGGTTGCGTGAAAGCGGAAGTTGGAAGTGGGAGCGAAGTTGCAGAGTTTTCGCTTCTGTCGAGGAAGGGGGTTGTTTCAATGTTCCTGCGGGTGCGTCCAGAATCAGTGAATTGTCACGATGTTCCTGTGGTTGCAAGTCAAATCGGGGCAAGGACCGGTGCTTGCCAAACTCTCGAGCCACATTGTTGTCGAGGAAGGAGGCGTCACTTTGAGCTGACGTCGGCGTCAAAGGCAGAGCTCACCATCGTGGCCCTTCTCTGGCGCCAACGATATCACGGAACTCCCAACGAATCATCCCAACGAATCGGCGACCAGAACTGAATTCTCCTAAGGACACGAAGGAATTGTAGTTATAAAAGATACAATTGAATGTAGTAAAAGCAGATATAAATGTCTATAGAATCGCATCTATAGACATTCCCAAGAAACCAATCCATCATATAGACAGATTGTCAATACTATATTCGAACCTATCTATTAACCGTCCGAGAAATTGTCCTTTGTGAAATCTATCAATCATAGTGGCCATTGAATCATACGCATAGGCAATATATAGTTGGAAAACAGTATTATATAACGAAAGCGCTTGCGCCATTCTTCGGATTGTCAAGCGAAGTGCGTCGATCTGGGGTCTGCAGAAAACCGAGACTGCAACATATCTTTTCCCCTAGGGACACGATAGATCGATGTTGCTTATGAGTTGTGGAATCATATTTGATTGGTTGCTGGGAGACTAAGAGTTTGGAGGTATAGGTATTCAAGAACTTTGATACGGTGTGAGTGGTGATAGTTGAGTGTATCTTATGTGGATATTCGATTTTTAGCCGGCATCAAGAATGATATACATTTCGTGTACGCATAAGCATTTACTAGCTGACGTGCCGTCATCTAGTTTCTTGCTTAAGAAAAAGAAATTCAAGTTTGATTTCTGAGACAGTCTTAGTTCAATAAGTTATGTTGATTTAATTTGAACGAATTATTCCTCGGGTGGAAGTTGTCAACTATAAATACTGCCTGTTGTGCCAGAAAAGAGTCACGTTTTGATGTCTCTTATTTGTGGTTTGTACCTGTTTTGAGTCATTTTGATAGTCTTGCTATGAAATGTTGTTCCGGGCAAGCAATACTCTCGCTCCCTTCCTGATGCGGGACGAAATACACTTTACCACGTGCTCTGGATGGCATATCAGAAACACGTGCGAAGACTTGAAGTGTCACGATTCGAGGAGATCTCTCATGTTCTTAAACTTTCAATTTGTTCTTTCTGTATAGATTATGGTATCGTACAGAGGGAATATGATATGTAGAAAAGAGCAGACGCCTATAACCATTTGGGACCCTCATGGGAATCTCTGCCTTGAAACCCTGGCCAAGCCTGAATGTACCTATCCGAACTCCGAGTATGATGAAAAACCCCAAAACGACGAAAGTAGACACAATTTTCTTCCAAAGGTCTACGTGAGAATCAAGAAAGCAACACCGCCGACCAGACCGCCCAGGGTCAGCGCCGTCAATATGCCGGCGCCGACCTTGTCGCCGGTCGTGATGGGCTTGACGCCCTTGACGTCGTTTTCGGATTTCGAGGAGCCGCCGCTGCTGTCGCCGGTCGAGGTTCCGCCGGTCACGGACGTGTACGGCGTCGGGGCGCTGTCGAGCAGGGTGTAGAAGACGGCCGACAGGCCCGACATCTGCTGGCCGACGCCGCTGGTGCCGTCGTTCTGGGCGCCCCAGGTCCAGTGCTGCCCGCAGGCGTAGCCCGCGAGCGTGCGACCGGCCGTGCCCTGGCCGGTGCCGTCGCACTGCTTGGCGGCGCCCTGCGCCGAGGCCAGCAGCAGCGGGTAGATGGTGTCGCGCGTCGACTCCATGAGCTGCGCCGTCTTGGCCATCCAGCGCACCAGGTAGGCCTTGAAGGAGAAGCTGTCCGTGGCGCAGTTGCTCTGGGGCTCGCAGGGCGGCTCGTACATGACGCTCTCGTTGAAGAAGTACGTGGCCGTGCGGTTCAGGATTCCCGTCGTGCGCTGCGACCACGTGTCCGACGTGCCGTTGGTGTAATTCCACATGGCCGCGGACCCCTCGAGGAAGATGCCGGCATTGTACGTCCATTGCGCCTGGTCGATGCTGACGCAACCCTCCTTGTCGGAAGCGCCGTCGTAAATATTATACTCGTCGTCGATAAAGCCGACGCCCTCCATCCAGTCGAAGATCGTCTCGGCCCAGTCGGCGTAGGTCGTGTTGCCCGTGTAGCGGGCCAATCGCGCAGCAATATTGAAGAAGCAACCGTTGGAGACGCTGTTCTTGTAGTCGTAACCGTTGTTGAAAGTGTAGATCTGCCACCTGAGGCCACCATTACACGTCGAGTTGTCCCATCTCCACACGTACTCGTTGAAGACGGCCTGCGCCGCCGCGAGCCACTGTATTCCGTCCGCGCCCGGGTTCTTGAAACCCATTTCGGCTGCCGTCATGGCCGACAGGGCCCAGAAGCCCTGGTCATCGTTACCCTCGGTCAGGGTCTGGTTCTCGGGCATAAAGTCGCCATCATCGCCGATTTGATGTTGTAAAGCTTGGAAAGTCAAGTCGACATATTGCTCATCCCCTGTGAAGGCCCAGTAGTCGACCAAAGTTCCGAAATATGCACCCGCTAGATTGAAAGTATTAGTTATGCCTGCTCGCAGACCCCGAGACTCCTCGAGAGGCCATCTCGAAAAGAGCTTTTGTTCTTACCTTCCCACCCTAGAAATCAAAGTCAGTATGCGGACAGAAATCGACGCGATCGTATCATTGGCTTGCTTACAGTAGTAAGGGTCGGGCAAGTTGCCAGCAACGTCTCCTGTGTTGTTGCCGGTATAGAATTGTAATAGACCGTAGGCGATCTGCGCTGCGCCGTCCTTGATCGATGCTGTTTCGTTTCACAATGGTGAGCGCTATAACTTCTTGGCACGTCAACCGAGAGCCGAACAAATACTCACAATCCGAATTCCAGTCGATATCAACCGCGGAGACTAGAGGCAGCACACTAGCCACGCATATACTCAGGGAGGGCCAATACATAATACTACAATATAGTACTGAGAGAGAGACAGAAAGGAAGTGATGTAAATGAGTGGATGATCATGAGAGTGGACAGCAACAATGGGGGAGAGGAAAACCGAGAAAAAAAGGACAAACAGCAAAAAAAGGAAGAAAAAGGCTTGGCTTCCATCAGACGGTCTTGAGGAATTGGAATTACCAAAAGGCTGGAGCCTCATCCCTCAACCCCCCTCGTCCGCGCAAAGAGACAAAAGCCCTGGAATTCGAGCCTTTGGCAGCATTGGGATTTGCTGCACAGCCGCGACGTCAGGCGCATCGCTGTGGACCGAATACTGGGTCGACGCAGACGTTAGGCGTGTCGAGAAGGGAAGTGATTGATGGTGTGTGAGTTAGAGATACATTCAGGTTTGCAGACGGGTGGTGTAGCGTCATAGGGCCACTGTTTATTCCGGGGCTTACGGGAAGCTTGTCGTTGCTTGTTTCAAAGCGACGCGGACGCCAAGGACGGCGTGCCTGGTGATCTATTGCCCCATGAGGACTGGGAAGACCCGGTTTTGGATAGTCCTCCCGGGATGGACCTGTGGGTCGGTATACAGTATGTATACTGATCACCGGTGGACAACGGTCCGATAGATGGACGAGATGGTGCAATGTTTTATGGAGATGTCCTTTGGGAAGGTGGTTGCAGCCAGCAGCAGGCAACTGGCAATGCGAGCCATGCGCCAGGCAGCCAGAAACAGCATGACAGACCAACATTGGACAGGGGATGTGGAGGTTGGTTTATGCTAATCACTACCAGGACGGCGCCGCGGGTTTCCAGAAGAGTTTATGTGGACCTCGACAGCCGTGAAATAGCGATCGGTCCGGGGCGCGTACTTCCTCATTATCCATGCCTTGGAAAACCCGTGGATAATTATTATAAAGGCTCAAAATGGAGCTTGTGTCTTGCGATTGTATAATTTGCACTCGGGGCTGCGCGTATATGCTGTTCGCCTTATATCCGTCAGTTCTTACGGTCTAGGTAGGCCGCCGTTTGGTAGCCATCTTGCGGCTCAAGGACAAAAGTCAATGGCCGTTGCACTCGCGATGGATGTCTTCAAGGATCCGGCCAAAGTGACCGCACTACTTACGTACCACGATGCATATGTGCTGGGGAAAACAGCGATCCGGCATCATGAGTGGTGTATACTGTGGAGGACCCTGGGAGATCATGCTGATTACAAGAGTCCAGATATTTGCTCGACATCCGAACAGAAAAACATTTCTTTTCTCTTCAGCTCGAGCAGAATTCTGATCTCGCCTGTCTCAAGACCGCGCCCGACAGACCTTCACCCGCCAGGATAGTCGCGCAGCATAACGACCCCCCTCTCGGGCTATTATGGTCTGGCCGAACACTCGTTTCTGCCGTGTGCATCAGAGGTTTCTATTCTTGAAAATCCAGGGATCTGGGACTGCTAGCAGTTAGTCCCGTATCCGGAGATCAAGTGCTTTATTCCCGATGCATGAACACTGCTCACAGTTTCACACAGTACTACTGTGTTGGCGGCGGGCGACTCCCTAATAAAGTCGAGAACCTCAACATGTCCTTTTGAGAATCAATGTCGTTCGACAGTCGCCAGGCTGTGCTTCGTGGTAAACGAAGCATGCATGTTGATCTCAATCTGACCTGGCGACTCCAATGTAGGCTGCTCCGATGGGCTGTTCCAAGGCTGACTGATACAACACAGAGCTAGGCAACCTTTAGGGGGTTTGTTTCTTTTTCTTTAGCATCGTACCGTCACCTGCTGCGACTAATAAAAGGACATTCTGTACGCGCCCTATCTGGTTCTCAGCCGCCGTTGTAAGCACAGCCGCCTGCCCGGTGTTCCGGGGCGACCCTCGGGCATTTACCGAATGCTATGAGCAGGGCTAGCAGATTTTTGAGCGCGACCAGAAGATCTGACTCGGAGTGGTAGAAGCACGAAACGGGTGCTCAGCCAATCATCGAGTGCAACAGCCAGGAGACGAATCCTGGCACGACAGTATGTACGGATACTGGACATTCATTCGATCTTGGTCAGCAGAATTGAGTTCGAGTTGAGCCGCTGGCACTTGAGACTGAGAGAAAAGACCATTGAGCAGTGCCGGAAGGTCCCGTTGTCTGTCTCTGGCCTTCAATTTGTTCAGTTCAATTCGCCCATCGGATTTAAGAAGTGGTCAGAGCTTCCCTATCGCTCGTCAGTGGGGTTTATCAACCACCTAACGATGATGTCAGACATGGGAGCTCCCCCAACCCAACCACTCAAATGCTTTGGATTACCAGCCGACGGGCATGGATTACGACATGATGTCCTCTGAATGGGCTGTTGACTTTCCCTTTGGCATCTCGATACCCCACCGCATCGTCCGGGGACGTCGGTTCATCGTGGGAGAACTGCTGCTATGGAGTACTAGATGCGCCAGAGGCCACCTGCTGCAAGTTGTAGTGGTAATGGATGCTTGCCCAGCAGTAGGTAATGCCCCCAGGTAGGTGAGACAGGTATGGACAAAGCAAACACTCGCGAATAGGATCGAGTCTGCAGCCCAGACCTCCGTGCATTCACCCAATTGTCTCCTTCTATCCATTGCGTGCTACACTCAAGAGGGGAGCCCACCGCCTGCCTACCTGCTTGCCTACCCCTCAAACAAGGTACTGTGTTCGCTGACCAAGACCCTATCTCTGTATCATATCCGTAGTGTTTCAGTCGTGTTCTCTTTTCCTCTTCCCGTTCTCAATGCAGTCCGTGAGAGCCCTCTTATCGCGTTCTGCCCACTCTCGCATCGCACCATCATTCAGTAATCGTACCATCTTTTCTGTACCCAAGCCAGTCCATATATTCCAGACGACTCGAAACATGTCCGAGTTCAAGCTCAAGGACGTCTCCGCTGTCTCGCTCCAGCCCGGCGAGAAGCGTGAGGTCGACGTTGAAGGCATCGAAGGTGCCAAGGTTCTGCTCGTCAACGCTGCCGGCAAGATCCAAGCCATCGGCCCAAAGTGCACTCACTATGGTGCTCCCCTCGCAAAGGGTGTCCTGACCAAGTCGGGTCGAATCACTTGCCCATGGCACGGAGGTAAGTCAATTCGCGTCTCCCGGCCACTGCTCGGCATTCGTTGCCCACGATAGTCTTGAAGAGAACCATCCTGACTTGTCCACCACTTGAACAGCTTGCTTTAGCGCCAAGACGGGCGACGTTGAAGATGCCCCAGCATTGGACGCCCTCCCAGTATTCAGAGTCACCGAGAAAGACGGCGCTATATACATCACTGGCGATGAAGCCACCATTAAAGCCGGCCGACGACAGCCCAACCTCAAGAGCTCCAGCGGTCAAGTGGAGGGCGACCGCATCGTGGTGGTTGGTGGAGGCGCCGGTGCCATGGGTCTGGTGCAAGGCCTCAGGGAGAATGGATATAGCGGTCATGTCACCATGATCACAAACGAGGGCAACCTACCGCTCGACCGTACAAAACTCTCCAAGGCACTGATTGCCGATGCCTCCAAACTGGAGTGGAGGGACGCCGACTGGTACAAGAGCGCATCGGTCGAGGTCGTGCAAGACACGGTGACCGATGTTGACTTTTCTGACAAGGTGGTTGTGACCGAAGGCAAGGGCAAGTTCACCTACAGCAAGCTGGTCTTGGCGACAGGTGGTACACCTCGCAATCTCCCTCTACAGGGCTTCAAGGTGCTCAGCAATATCTTTCCGCTTCGCTCGGTCAAGGATACAAAAGCCATCACTGGTGTTATCGGAGAGAAGAAGGGCAAGAAGATTGTCGTCATTGGTAGCAGTTTCATCGGTATGGAAGTCGCCGGCGCAACTGCTAGCGACAACGATGTCACGGTGATCGGAATGGAGGGCGTGCCGTTGGAGCGAGTCCTCGGCAAGGAAATCGGTGCCGGCCTGCAGAAGGCATTTGAGGGCAAGGGTGTCAAATTCTACATGAACGCCGCCGTTGACAAGGCAGATCCCTCCTCTGCTGACCCATCCAAGGTCGGATCAGTTGTCCTCAAGGACGGAACTACCCTCGAGGCGGACCTCGTCATTCTAGGAATCGGAGTTTCACCGGCAACAGAATACCTGAAGGACAACAAGGTGGTTCGTTTGGAAGATGACGGCTCACTCAAGACTGATGAAAACTTGTCGGTTGTTGGACTCAAGGATGTCTACGCCATTGGTGACATTTCGTCCTTCCCTTACCACGGCCCTGGCGGAGACGGCAAACACGTCCGCATTGAGCACTGGAATGTTGCACAGCAGTCTGGCCGTGTCGTTGCTAGGCACGTCGCAAACCCGATATTGAAGCCCGAGAGGTTTACGCCCATCTTCTGGTCCGCTCTCGGCGCTCAACTTCGATACTGTGGTAACACGATGAATGGTTACGATGATATCATTCTCGAGGGCAAGCCCGAGGAAAACAACTTTGTCGCATACTACACCAAGGGCGAGACCGTGGTTGCGCTGGCTAGCATGGGCCGGGATCCGGTCATGGCTCAGGCAGCAGAGTTGATGCGTTTGGACAAGATGCCGTCAAAGAGCCAGATCAAGACCGGTGTTGACATTCTTTCCACCGGACCCCCGGAGTAAGATGCGTGAAAGATCAGGCGAGTCGCCAAGATACAGTGCTCGGAATCGAGTTCAAAACGATGCAAATAAACATGCTAAGCATGGCGATTGAGCGTAGTAATATATTTCTCTAAATCACCATCATCTTAGTACACATATCTGAAGTCGAGAGCCCCCTCTCCAGATGTCTCCTTTCGATCGTCCTCCCGGTCGCCCCTGCATATCTGCGATTTCTTTCGGTTGAGTGTGTACAGGTAACCAATCTGGCTTGCAATCAAAGCCATGCTTATTAAAGCGGAAGTAAGAGAACACCAGTGGCCCAGCCGGTACGGAGCGGCACGGTAAACTTGAGGGGCCACGACGCCGGCGAGGTTTCCAATGGTCTGCTGCATACCGATCGCCGTGGCTCGCCGGTAATGAGGTGCCATGTTGTTGTTGAGCCCTGCAATGAGTTTGCTGTGAGAACCTATCACATAGCACAGGGCGGTCAGTGTGAGGAGTGACCTACAGGCTTGATTCAGACCAGGACCGCAGTAGATGGGAATGGCAATCATGTAGCATGCAAAGTACCGAACGCCAGGTTGGTCAGGTACTCCGAGAAGGATAGCGTATCCAAGAACGGCGAAAATGTCCAGTGCCAGCAGTACCTGTAATGTGGATTAGAAGCCATGATATGATCGAAAGAGGGAACGGGTTTCTCCTACAGTGCCACGCATCTTCAATTTGTCACTCAAAACAGCAGCGGTCTGTAACACAATCTATCAGCCTTCATACTCGATATTGAAGAGGCATCACTGTTTGTGACTAGCTTCAATACCGGAGTACTCACCAAGAAACTTATACCACCAAGCGCATAAACAGGCACGCTGAGATATTGTGCCTGGATCGAACTATACCCAAGATCCAGGCGCAAGATAGAAGGCAAAAAGGTGCTGAAACCGTAGAGTATGATGTCCTGGAAGAATTGGATGAAGGCGCTATAATCATATCTTATCAGAGACATACTTCAAAAAAGAGAAGTTTTTTCCCCGCATCACGTACGTAAGCCAGACCTTGGGATCAAGCATTGCCTTTCCCACTTCGGACCATTCGAAATGGAGGTTCCCCAGGTACTCGACGCGCTGGGCCTCGCGGACGGCCATGACATTCTTGTCCTCGGCCGTCAGGAATTTGGCTTCCGCCGGCTGCGCGGGCAGGCCGAAGAAGACCCAGAACGCCGCGGCGACGGACAAGCATCCTTCGATGATGTAGAGCCAGCTATGTGCTCATGTCAGTGTGGCTCTCGAGTCAAAATCGGAACTGCTGGTACCCACCTCCAGGACTCGAGGCCGTGGACGGGCCCGATATACGTGATACCGGTGGCAATAAGCCCACCAAACATGCCGGCCAACGCCACCGACGAAAAGAGGTAGGCCTGGCGGAGGCCCTGCTCCTCCTTCTTCCACACCATGGAGATGTACAAGATCAAGCAGGGAAAGAAGCCGGCCTCGCACAGGCCCAGCAGGACGCGCGCGGCGACGAGGTCGCCAAAGTTCCTCACGAACCCGGTCCCGACGGTCACGGCCGACCAGCCCAGGCACATGCCCGCGATGGCGCGGTGCGGGCCCACGCGCTGCGCGAGCAGCACGGCCGGCAGCTCCAGCGGCACGTAGGTGCCGAAGAAGACGCTGACGGCGGTGCTGTACTGCGCGCCCGACAGGCCGAGGTCGTCGTTGAGACCGGCCACGGACGCGTTGCCGATGTTGCTCCGGTCCAGGTAGGCGACAAAGTACAGCGCCGCGAAGAGCGGCGCCAGGTGCCGGTCCAGCTTCCGGACCACCTGCTTCTCGAGCTGCCGGTCGAGGACGAGGGTGGTGGTCTGGGATGGGTCGGCGTTGCTGTTGGGGTCGTGTAGGACCTCTGAGATGGCCCCCGTCTCGACGTCGGCTTTCTCTGCCATCGTGCCCTTTTTCTCGTCGGCGTCCATGTCGGCGGTTCCGTCGGTGTCATGGAATTAAACGCCAGATGAGATGAGAGGAAGAGTGTATATTCACGGTCTCGACCTTTCGAGTGAGTACCTGCTATTTATCCTACAGCTCTAATGACATGCCACCCATTGCACGAGCGTGGTGAGATGCACCCGTGGTCCGACATCTTCGATGCCTTATCTTGCATATCATGATCGGGCGACCCTCAGAGTTACACCCGAGTCTGTGTTAGGACCAGGGAACGGAGAGTTCTTGACTCGAGCTGACGACGGTTGGGTGCTTCACTTATCAAGTGGATCAGATCTGCATGATTGGAGATTGATTGCAGCATTGCGGGAGGGAAAATGGTATTTTGGGGTCTTGACTGCGAGGAGTTGCGATCGGTATTGTTTCCAAGTGCCGATCGGGATGATTATATGATCTGCTCTGTACTTTTTGGTGCAAGTCATGATCTCGGCGTATAATGGTGGGCTTCCTTTTAAGGGAAAAAGAGCAATACCAACAATATCTGAGATACAGATGGCTCACTGCTTGACGAAAATCGCCGTCGGCTGTCTATCATGGTCTAAATAGAACTCATGATGAATCGTGCTTAGACGACAACAGTAAAACCCGATAACCAACACTCAATGATCAGATTTGATATATGAATAGGTCAAAAAAAAGTTGTTACAGATAAAAAGAAGAAAGCCAGATTAAAAAAGTCTCAGGAATATTGCGAGTGCAACAACACTCACGCACTATGTCGCAACAATAGAAGTGCAAAAAAACGCAAAAAGAAATGTCGCTTCTGTGGATCGAACACAGTGCCTCCAGATAACAAGGTCCTGAAGTTTGGGCTTCAGTCTGGCGCTCTCCCAAGTGAGCTAAAGCGACTTTGGTGGGAGATGTGTTTCAGTAGTGCCTGCCGTTGACGGCTGACCACTTGATTTGTTGAAACTTTGGGGTCTTTTTGGCATCTATATTGGGGATACGCCAATGCGCCAGCAAAAGCTCAGTCTATGGCCCCGCAAGTGGGCTTGGCTTGTTGGGCCCATATCTTGCAATGGGTACATCAAGCCCCGCTGGTACCTTACTGCTGCCGAGCCCCGCGCATTGTTCGGTATCTGTCCGAATAAACACATTCAAAGTCTCAACGTGAACAAGCAACACAAAACATTCAAACGATGGATGTCCAGTGGCTATGACCTGGGTGCGATACACATGACTGACAATGATGCGGTGGATTGCAACAAGAGCAATCCGCTCTCCAGGCCAAGAACCGAAGCAATGCCGACGTGTTTGCAATGATTTCTCATTCTGTTTCTCGAGTGGGCAGTTCCACCCTTCCGAGGCCCAGGGCTCATCAGGTTGAGCCTCAGAGGCCCGTGAGGTAACAAATAGTTTGGTGGATCTGCGCGCTTCAGTGGCTCCTCGACCACAATTAACGATCACCCTGGGCGATCTACAGATGCTCGCCCAGGTCAGATTGTTATAGCGGTGTATCAGCCGTTATTCAAAACCAACTGCATTGGTCATGGCAAAGGTCATACTACATGTCAGCAGCAGAACTGCCCTATGTGAGGCACATACATACACTCACTACTATTCGACATACAAGGTATTGACTACGTAAAGTATACGCAAGGCAAGAATCATATCATGCACACCGGGGCTGAGATGAAAGCTTCCTCAAAACCGATATTCTGGGCAAGAGATTACAGCCTACCACTGGGGGCAGCCAGCTTGAAAATTTTCGCTGTCGTGCTCATACGTGAATTGCTTGTTTTTAATATGTTTTCTTCGTCCACACTAACTTACTATAATAATAAGGATCCCGCTGTTCAAGATTCTGCAACAGCGGAAATGACGGCGGATGCAGCCAAGCACGCTGCAGGATTGGGGAGATTTGGGAGTCCCTCCAGCGATTGAGGCACAGAATTCTAGGCGTGGAGAAACCAAGCAGCGCCAGCAACATACGTCGATCAGTAATAGAGCCTGCAAAGTATAAATAATTACCATCATGCTGCAATAAACAGGGCAAGCAGATTGTTCTGTCTGATCAGAATCATGAGACCTTTTTATCTCATATGGTTTGCTCGCTTGCTCTGCTCCAAGGATGATAAGAAGTGTAGAAGAACCTGTGCCCTGCGTCAATCTCGGCCCCCCGAAATTAGATCTCCGAGCGCGTGGGTGACCCCAGTTTGCTGCTGCTAGTGAACGGGTACCTGAATGAACATGCGGGCTGACTCGGTGGGAGGCTTGAGGAGGCATACATGTGTAATTTGGCAGGCGAAAGAAGCAATCAGGGCACAATCTGTAGGTACTCGACTTCTCCCTCTGCACACACTCAGAGCCAGCGACCATGAAGAGAGGGGAAGCAAAAAGACATGGCTGGATTAGAACAGCCGTTGGGACGTTGGTGGCGGGTGTAGGGTCACGATAGGCTGTGATGCTCTCTTCCTTGGGCCCCTGTTGAACCGTGTCAGCGGCCCAGCGCAAGACCAGTGACTGAAGGTGAGCGACCAAACTAGAGTTTGTCGTCATAAGGCATGTGGACATGGCCCACGAGTGCCCAAGAACCTGGTCCATATTGGCGATATGCGACGAACCTGGTGCAACCTGGGAAAGGTGTTCGCGCGCGGGCCTTTCGCCCTGTCAGATCGCATGAAAAAAAAGCTGGTACTACGGAGAATGGCAGAATGGGAACACGATGACCAGGTCTTGGGCAGAACAGATACTACTGGCAGATATATCAGATATCATACAGCTGACCTATCTATCTATCGCCTCTGCGCAGAAACAAAGCTATCCATATCCGTCGGTCGCGTCGCATCGCCTTTGCTTAGTTTTTCCTGTTAGGTTCTACAGATATATTCGTAGCACCTGCCTGGCGCTGCCTTGTTATTATTACCTACCTGCCATTGATGTCCACTTATTGATTCCCATTACTTTTAGGTCATTGCCAGTCTCTTTCTCGCTGCGAAACAAATCTCAGTCACACCCAGACCTCTTCTCTTTGCTGCCTCTAACTGCCGATCTTTGTCGTGGACACTGGCGACACCTACGACATCTGACTTTGGGCACTGACACACCGACACTCGGAGTGACAGCCAAGCCAAGCTGCGCCTTCCGTTGCTGGCCAGAGGGGAGTGTGAGTGATGCCCACTCTGCCTACCTACTCGCGGGCGAGACCAAAACAACAACAACAATATCCACATCGACGAGAGGCAACCATGGTCGGCAATCCGCCCACAATCTGTCCCTGGTGAAGACCCCACCTCTCTGCTGGAGAATCCCCCGGGGGCGGTCGAGGAGTCACTCACGGACCAGACATTCGAACTCCACCCGTCGACTGTAACTATCATAATTTATTAGTTCAACACCAACGAACGTCGGAACTGTGAGGCCGTAACGGTAGCAAGCGTCATTAAACACGCGAGGAAAACTTTATCGGCCTCGCTTCTTCAAGCTCTCTGGGATCGTAGGCGCGAATACCTCTCTCACCTCTATCTAAATTACAACCGTCGACATTGCAATTCGAATTATCGTCCTTTGTTCTTCAACTATCGAACCGAGAAACGTTGCTGCCCGAAAAACCTTGCCCTGCCTTGCCTTACCATGCGCATGTAAGCGTGCTCGGCTGCTTGTCAACGGTCATGGTCCCACGAGTCCGCGAAGCCACCCCGAGAGTCTGTCAGAGTATATGTGCGCCGCCGCAGCCCAGCAGCTTCGCTACCCCACGATGGCCGAACCATATTCTTCAGCTGCCCTCGAGGTAGCCGCGGAAACGGCTGCAGACGCTGAGCCAGACCTGCTCGCCCCAGCGCTTGTCCCTGTCCGCGATGACATCCCGCCTCTGAAATGCTGCTGCGGCTCGGCCGAATGCGTGTTTTTGAGACACAGCAACACCATCCTGGATAGCGTCGAGAAGGACGTGCATAATGCAGCCCGCATAGGAAAGGTACGTTTATACTCTGCCGCTGTCTATGTTCTGTTCTGCTATTTCGCTCGAGGCGCAACCGCCGAAAAAGGTGTGATTGTCTCACCTTCTGGGAGGCAGTTGATGGGGGTGTATTTGTTTTTATTTCAGTTGTCCTTGCCCCCACGATGCAATGGGAGTGACGAACGGCATACAAGGCCAGCAGTCGCGCTGTCCTTCCTATCTGTAACTTGCTTTCCTAGTCCGTGTTCATGACTCCTGACTCCTGCTTGGTATCCCTTTCCCTAGCATGGCCGTCTGTGAATGGCACTAGTCCATGATGTTATATATGCCTTCTATGGAATGTGCCTTCGGCCTGACCATTTGACATACCCCACCAATGTACCCTTTCTTGCTTGCCAGCGCATTCCTGGATACTTGGGACATATCAAAGATCTTACCAATATTTGCATCATGGCTCAAGTCCAATGTCTAATCTTTGGTTTACAGGCGCTGCTAGCACGTCACGAATCGTACATGGCCGACGCTGAACGGGATCGCCTGGAGCTCACGAGTAGGATCGAGCAACTGGAGATGAATAACAAGGATCTCGAGGCTAAGAACGCCCGGACGATTGAGGAAAACCGAACTCTGCTGGACCAGCTGGAAAGTCTCAACACGACGGTGTCCGATTCCGAGTTGCATATCAGGTCCCTCGAGGCGTCGTTACTCTCTTCGCAACAAATCATACGCCGATTGGAGAACGAAACAGCACGAGCCGAATCATTAGAACGGCAAATCGCATTCCTCGAACAGGAACAGGAACAACTACAAACAACACTATCATCGAAACAAGATGAAGCTCGCTCATCCATGGCGAGATGGCAGCGAGCAGAGAGGGGAATCATCGACCTTCAGGTGCAGCTCGAGAAGATGGAGCAGGAGAGCAAGGAGGAACGCGAGCGCCATGCCGAGGTAATGGGTCGCATGGAAAAGCAGCGCGAGCTGGAAAAAGAACTGAATACAGCGGCCAGCCGCTTGAAGGGTGCAGCCGCCGCGAAGACAATGACCGGCGGCAACGGAAGCAATGTCGTGTCACACTTCGTTCGCGACCTCCTGGTGGACAACACTACCCTGCAGCAAAACATTGTGGAGCTGAGGGAGATGCTCATGAACTCGAACGACGAGATACAAGCGCTACGGGAAGAGCTCATGTACCACCAACCGGCAGACGACCTCGATATCAACTCTGCGCCATCATTAAGAGCCGAGCTGGAAACCAAGAAGTCACCCGAAAGAGCTCCCCCTGCCGTGTCCCAGGAGCTTCATATACACCACCACTATCATGTCTCACCAAAGGTCGAGTCTAAGAAACCCAAGAAGAAGCGCCAGGTTCTCACGCCTGGTGGCTTTATACCTCCAGCAACGCCGCCCACCTCGACTTGGCGAAGAGGGCCTCGGGATTCGATAAACTCGTTGATGTCAAGCCGCCTTTCCATCATGTCGGAACAGCAGTCTGACTTTGCGCCATCTTCAGCACCCAGCTCGCCGCGGTCCAATGCGCGAAATTCACTATTTGACCCCGCGTCCATTGACTCTTGGCCAGGCTCGCCTGCTACTAGTGTTGGTGTCGACCCGATGTCTCCGGCGTGGCGCGGACACAGGAAGCTACCATCCAACTTGTCGGCGCGAAGCTTTCAGCTCCCTACCGCCTTCTCTCTAGACGCGCCCAACCACACACACACCATTGTCGAGGAGGGCGATGGCATGGAAGAGGTGCCGGATTTGGGAACCGGCACGGACGAGTCTGGCGCCGATGACGAATCTTCCTCGCGAGATCCGGTTGCTTCGCCAGACGAGGTCGAAATTTACATCAGCGGAGAGACGGAAGACGAGCGGGCACCACGACGTGGCCACCGTAGAGCAGTGTCGCACGAGTCTATCATGTCGCTGACAGGAGGGCTTGATATCCACACCCTCAAGTCGCGGCCTGGTCAGATGACCCTTCGCCATATCAGCAATGCGACCTCTATTACGGCGAGCAGCACTGTCACGGCCAGTCCAATGCTCTCCCGAGACGTTTCCCAGGCAGGCAGTCTCGTTCTGCGGAAACGATATGCGCCCTCCGTCGTGGACAGCCTGCGGTCGGTATCTGGCCCCGGTACCGCGCAGGGTAACTCCAAAATAAGCTCGTGGGCGGGCTGGCGCCCGTGGAAAGGTGGCGCCTCCGAAGGCGGCACACTCACTAAGCCCAAAGAAAAGCAATCCTTCAAGGACTTTGGCAGATCGCCTGGCATCAACCAAGCTGGTGCCATCCCTGGGTTCCATGAATACATGGCAGCTCATCAAAAACGCGACACTGGAAGGGTCAAGCCTGACCAAGTCGATCACGACGCTCTCCTCGAAGGATTAGCTGAGTAATTGCAGCTGGGCATATAATCATGTACTACACATGCATACAAAGACGGCGTTCTATTGCTTTTTCCTTTTTGGCATCATCAAACACCACTAGCATTGGGAACGGCGCTTTTCGTTTATCACTCGTTCAGAAGATACACACATATAATGTGGGAGGGGGAGGAGTTTGTCATTATTGCGGTTTAGGAGATGATACCCGTCACGGCCCACGAGCCTCATTAGTTTTTTTGTGTTTTTATCTGGGAAGCCTTTATGAAGTTAAGGAAGTTTGACTTTACTGGGCGGTCACCTTACCACCTTTGGATAAAGAGAAAGGGGGAAGAATATCTTAGTCCGAAGAAGATCGCATGCTACATTGACAAGCACACATACTAGTCTCATATGTTTTATAATATACAAAACTGTTCACGAAGCACATCACTGGGGCATTATCGTTTAGCAAGTTAGACTTTGGTAAAGTACGAAAATCAAATTGATCCGATTGTGATCGTACCAAGGGATCATTATTGAGAAGTACAACTCTATAAACTCTAGCCATCATACTGGTCTGGAGTATCCATGCCAATTTATTATACAATGCCCCTGAACTCCTGAATTATTGGCGTTGACGTTCTATTCGCCGGAAACAAAAACCATGAAATACAAATCTGCCATGCGTCATGATGATTGCCATACCAAATAGAAGACTGTACACATGCCATTCCAAACGAGAGTTTCTGAGATCAGCTGGGGTATTGATCTTCAACTATGCTAGCAATCGAAGATTGCACATAGCCAAAAGACCAAAGCTATTTCCGTGCTGTCCTGAAAATCCGTCGGAATGACAATGTATGAGTCGTCTGGCGCGTAAAGTTCGCAACTCATTTGAGCGCGACAATGCTGAGATCATCCCTGCTTCTTCATTCTACCAATCCAGGCTCCATGACCATCCTTTCAAAACTGAAAACCCGTAAAAACGCCTCTCTATGCAGTGTGTATCGTGTGAACCGGATGGGAAAATCGAAAATGCTTCGCGAGTGGGGTATCTTCGTCAACGACTTGAAAACGTGGGAGAAAAGAAAATCAAAAACTCAAAGAAAACCGCAAGCCAGACGACCGTTGAAAGGTTCGCTCAATATTAGGGGAATGAGCCGTGCGTGAGGGACGTCATGGTGCTGGGCTCCTCGACGTGGGCGCCGACCTGGGTCATCTGCGCGCGCATGGCCGTCATCTCGCCCATCATGGCCATGATCTGGCGCTTCTGGGCCTCGATCTCGGTGCGCTGGCTCTCCTGTGTGGCGGCGGCGAGCTCGGCCTGCTGCTTGTAAGAAGAGAGCTGGTGACTGAGCTCGGCGTTGATGCGGGTGAGAGTCTCCTCGGTCTTGCGCAGGCGCTTGACCTCGGCGGGGCCGTCGCTCTCACTGTCCTCGAGGGCGCGCTTCTGAGGCAGGACAGAGGCCACCTGAGGGGAGGGGAGAGCGTGCGACACGGACTGAAACTGCATGGCAGCCGAGATGGACTGGCCAGTCTCGGAAGCAGCGACGCTATCGCCATCCTCGGCGGCCTCGGGGCTCGAGGCCAGCGGGTTCGAGTTGGTGTGAACCCGGCGGAGATGCTCGTTGAGATTCTCCAGGCGCGAGAAGCCCTTGCCGGCGTGTCTCTTGCAGTTTCCATGAGGACAGTTGAGAGGGTTGCGGGGACCGCCGTGCTTGGCATGGACCTCGCGCTCGTGGCGGAGCAGGCCGCCGCTGTAAGTGAAGCCCGAAAGCTTCTCACAGCCCTCGGCTAGGCACTTGTACGGGCGCTCATGCTTGTCCATGTGCTTGCTAGAGTATGTAATTAGTTACTTTGTTCAAACGATGATGAGTCATTCGGGAAACTTACTTGTATTCGCACTTTCGGTGAAACGACTTTTGAACCTCGGTGCAGTCGGGGTAGTCGCACTCATACTTTCCCTGAGCATTCTTGCGTGCAACGCGGTCAGGCTTAGGGATGGGTCTGCTGCGCTGAGTGATGGGATGAGGATCAGTGTCGTCCTTGGGGGTAGGAAGGGGTCCCGGGGTGGTGGCGGTAGTAGCGGCGATGACAGGGAGGTGTTCCAGATCAATATCCTGAGCAGTCTGGGGAGGCGAAGGGAAAGCAGTCAGGTCGGCGATATCATGGTCGTCGAAGCGATCGAGGCCATCGACTCCGTCGCCCTCTGCTAGGCCGACCATGGCCTGGTAGTCCTCACCAGAACTGTGGGACTGCCGCGACTCAAAGACCTGAACCATCTTGAACTCATAACCCGGCAGCTTGGAATTATATTGGCGGTTCCCGTTGAATACCTGCATGAACAGCAGGCGGGTGCGGTCGTCCTGTCGCAAGCGCTTGGGCAAGATGAAGCGGCGAGCGATCCGGTTGCCAAAGGCGGGAGAGGCAACCAGGCGGAATCTGAAATCGGCCAGACGCTTCAGCTGGAGTCTCTTGTCGACGGCGAGGGTATGCTCAACCACGGCGGGATCTTCTACAGTATCGCAGTAACACAAGCAATTAGTTGATGAGCGGCCTGAAATCTCAGGCGACAAAATCACCGGACAGAATGAACAGTTTCCAAGGATTGGGGATGGACCTCGGCGGGCGGCAGGCTGAGGCGAGAAAGTGGAGAGCGCGGCGGAAGAGAGGGAGGGAAAAACAGGCGGCAGAACCACGGGCCAAGTTTCCGGACGGCTGAGCCACAGGTGACAAGCTGATATCTCCAGCTGTAACCGATAGGGCGACCAATAACGACAAGGGCGACGGCCGTAGAGTGGATCAGATCTGAAGGCTGAGTCACTTTTCTTGGCAAGCTCCCCCCAAATTTAGATCCACCCAGCGCCTGATGACTGATGATTGTGGCGTCGGTCCTTGGTATCACTTCGGGTACCTACAGTAGGCAATGAACCGTATGTAGACTCGATGGATCCCTGCAGGCAGCCAGATATCTGAAGACTGAACTGCCTCTTTCTCCAATACTTTTTTCGGCGTTAAGGATTCGTATGACTCCTCGGTTGTGACTTGTGACGATTCGATCCTCGGATATCCGGAACGGAAGAAAAAAGAAATGGAGCCCGGATTCGAAAAAGAATGCGGTTACTTACGGAGATCAGCAGGCAGCACGTCAAAAGCGTATGCCCAAAGCGCCTGTTTTTTCTCTTGTTTCTGTTGCTGTGGTTGTTGTTGCGGTTTTGCCGAGCTAGAGTTGGCAGTGACAGGGAGCGGCACTGCTTTTTATATTAGCGTTTTTGATTATTCCTGACCTGGCACATGGCCGTCTGATTTGTTCCAACTTCTATACAGCCACTAAGGCCGCGCGGTGACCAAGTGGCGTAGCAGGAACTTGTAGTAGGACAGCCTCTGGTTAGGCAGGAAAGGCAGGTGGGTGACTCATGGATGATGGGAGTACTCACGGTACTGACTGTTCCCTATGCTTGAGTACGTGCTTGGGTACGCGGAAGGCAGCAGTATATTGTGCAGAGCTGCGGGGGTCGACGGCTCAAGGAGGGTCGGATGCGGATGAGACATTCCCCGGTTGACTCGACTATCCTGGGCAGCTCCATATGTTATTGGCTCTGGCGCAAGTCCGTCATGTATGATCTGTGGAGGTGATGGATACATGCTCATCCCTGCTGGTGGTGAATATCCAGCTGTTAAGGAAGATAATGCACCATGACCACTGTCGAAAGTCCCCTGTGCCATGCTTGTATTATTGTCAAGGCCGTATCCTAGAGGTTCCAGCAAACTGCCTGGTGCTGCCTCGTAGCCTGTTGGTGTCACACTCTGACCGAAGTTGTAGTCTTCAACGGGCGCATGAGGCTCTCCTTGGGGGCTGTAGCCTGACTGGCCCAAATTTGCATCGCTCGGAGAGGTTATTCCATTCTGGAGCTGCTGCCAATATTCATCCTTGGTGAAACTGCTAAAGTCGAAGAACTCCAACCCGTCCGGAGCAGCCCCCGTGGTTTCTTCCATTCTGCTCGGGTGTTCTGGTTCGCCGAGTTGTGAGGGGACGGAGAGGCGTGTAAGCAGTGGCGCTGGCAAGTGTATCTCCAGGCCTCAAGCCTGCGGTCGCAGAGCTACCTTCTGCAGCTGTTTTTGGTTTGGTTATTAGTTGACTGTCGAAGCGATGATTTCTGCGGATGCGTACTCATAAACAACCCGTGGTTCAGCTTTTCACGTTGGGAGTTGAGGAGGCGGTAGGCAAGGTCTTCCAGTTTCCGAAGAATATTCTTGATTGGGTGGAAGAGCTCGCCGATGATATTTCCTTTGCCAAGCTCGTAGGCACAACAATGATTTTGAATGTGAGTCGGTCAAAGTATGATCGATATAGAAGTTATGGTGCTTGTTCCGGCACAAATGAAACTTGTATTGTTACTGAACAAGAGATCATGAAAAGAGCCGAACCTGTTGCGCTCACTCAAGTGTTCGAGATGCAAGTAAGAACTCTTCACCGTGGCATCATAGACTAGGAAGCCTGAGACCAGTCCAGCTTATAGATGATAGAGCTATCAAAGCTATTCACCACTTGAAGGACTGGGAACCTGCCTACTGTGTCGAGTCGATTCCAAGACATCTAATGGCATGTTTGAAGATTCGATCCCAGGCAAAGCCAATCAAAGAGAGTACTATGCAAAGAACTCGAAATCTCCTGTCTCAGACAAGTTGGCGACGAAACACGATCTTTCTCTACATGGCCGAATGTTTCCAGAAAGGCCTGTAACTAACCTTTGAAGGAGATGCGGGCGAAAGAGGGCCCATCAACTTCAAGGCAGGCAGTGGATGCGAGTTTTATTGATCAAACAGCTTTCTTAAGACTTTTGCTTTCGTAGTAGAAACACTCCGAAATAAATGTACCGTTGCCATGACAGCGAATTACTCCAGCAAAATTAATGTTTTTTGAGAAGCCCTCACTATGAATGTCTCTGAACCCATGGTGCAGACTAGTATAGGAAAGTAACTAGCAAAAAAGTCTGGTCGGCGACGTGAATATATGATGGCTTGGCTTTATATATGCTCCAAAATATACAAGCGCTAAAACGACTATATTGTTCGTCCGATGTTAGTATTTGGAGTGGTAATGTATTTATTTATTGATTGCATCTTCTTTTGTTTCGAACGTAACTATTAGTGAATGATATTGTCGAGAACAAAAAGCCGGCCTGTGCTATCTTCGACTGTGCAGCGCACACAAAACAGTTGCTTGGACTGCTATATATATTTATGCACAGTACAGGACGTACATATGACTTGTTCGAATTTTCTGCACAGTATTTAATAACTATATGATGCATTTCAAAGGCTATACTAGTGACAATGATTTGGATTTCCGTTGCCGATGAGCAAGGGTAGGAAGCAAATGCCTCGTGGTTGTTATGGCGCCGTCTGGAGAGGTTGCGCCCGAGTTGATCTTTTAACCAAGGTCTATTCTATCATATATATTCAAGCATTGCTAATGTTTGCTGATTTTCGCTTTACAAACGACATTTGCTCGGGTAATACTCCCACCCCAGATCGGTGGAGTATAAGAGCCCAAGTTGGTAAGACACAAATGGAGCGACTCCGCAATCATTTCGGGCGATAAGTTCTTATTTATGCAGCTGGCAGGCGAGGGTCGGGTCAGCCGACATGCAGGCTGACTCTACCTAATAGAAAGAGGCACTACAGGCATCAGGATCCTGACTACAGCACGTCAGAACTGCCCCAAATCTAATTGCTGTGCTGCCAGAACCAGCTCCAGTTTTTGAAGGAGTGCATCGCGAGGAATCAGTCATGTCTAGGCTGCCAAAGACGAAAGAGGAGATCCTGGCCACGGGCGTCATTGACCCCGAATTCAAAAAAGTAATTGAAGCAAAGCCGCTCCCTCCGGGCTCATTCTACGAGCTCGGCGACCTCAAAGACATCAATGAGCTGTCGCTGCCATGGACACAGAAGCGGCTGGCAGCCAGCCGCCCGACGAATATTGCAGAGCATGAGCGCTACATCACCCTGAAAGAAGGCCATCGCTTACGGCTGTTGGTCTGCTACCGCTCCGACCTCGCCTCGGAGGCTCGGTGTCCGCTGATCGTGAGTTTCCACGGCGGCGGCCACTGCGTCGGAAATCCAGAGTCGCAAGTGACTGTGGCGCGCCGCCTGGCAACCGAGTACAATGCCGTCGTGGTGCTGCCGGCGTACCGCCTCGCCCCGGACCACCCATTCCCAGCATCAATCCAGGACGCATGGGCGACCGTCCGCCATCTAGCCTCAGAAACGCAGAATTCGGCGTCGACTCTCCTCCCCAGCCAGTGCGATCCGTCGCGCGGGTTCATCGTGGCCGGGACCAGCGCGGGCGCCAACCTCGCCGCCTCGGTCGCGCACCTGGCCCGGGACGAGAAGCTCGCGCCGCCGCTGACGGGCCAGATGCTGGTCGCCGGCACGTACATCAGCCCGCAGCACGTCCCGCGGCGGTACCTGGCGTCCTACCTGGCGCGGGAGCAGAACCGGGACGCGCCCGTCTACGACCTCGACCTGAGCAACACGTTCCAGGCCGCCTTCCGGCCGGACCACCGGTCGCCGCTCTGGGCCGTCTTCGATCAGCGGCATCCCCTGGACCAGAACCCTGATTACCCCGAGGACCCGGGCGTCAGGCACGGGCACCCGGGCTTGCCGCCTGCCTACTTTCAGATCTGCGGGCTGGATATTGGGCGCGACGACAGCTTGATCTACGAGCGGGTGCTCAGGGAAGAGTGTGAAATCGAGACCAAGGCCGACCTGTATCCCGGGTATCCGCATGTGTGGTGGTCTAATTTCCCAGAACTCGAGGCCTCGAAGAAGAGGAACGATGATGCTGTTGCTGGGGTCGGTTGGCTGTTGAGGTTCAGTGATTAGAGAATCTTGACTGTTGAAATTAGTATCAAGTTCTAGAGAGACAGTAATGGATATTTTACTATTCCACATTCGCAATGGGAGATGATTCTATGAGCGATAGCCACGGGTAGGTGAAATCCTAACAGTAGACGATGTGAGCCAAACGCATTCACTCACAACTTAACCAAAGACGTGTCCGGGCCGACATCGAAGATTATGAATCACTCGTTGAACCAAGCGAAGACATGCGGCTCTCGCAAAATTAGTGATTTGCTTACCTGTTATGCTTGACAAACTGGTCAATGTAACCACACAAGTACGGCTTACGACCGCATCAGCTGAGCAACGCGGGCCTGCGGCACAAAGCCCAGTGTCCGCCTATTCGCAGGACAACCGGCACAGAATCGTCACGTCACCACCGAAGAAGCGGTCGGGCATTACCGAAGTGAATGCAAGATGCTCAAATCTGATGATGATTTGATCGGGTCGGTAAGACTGACTAAGATATATCTTTCTAGGGATCTCTTACTCACTCCCCTGCCACAAAAATATATATAACAGGTTGGCAAATGAGAGATCTCGGTGAAAAACATTCGAAAACACCAAATCGTTCCTTCAAACTCTTACCCAGTCAACTCACGATAGTTTAAACAATACATCAAAAATCAACTAAAAATGTCATCCTCCGAAAACAAACTGATATTGTACAACAACGACACTTGTACTTGTGTGTACTCCTAATGATTCGCCACAGTATTGAGAAATATCGCGCTGACATGGAGAACCAAGGGTCCAATCGAGCCAAGGTCGCCCTCCTGGAGCTGGGCCTGCCCTTCGAGGAGCGCACCATCAACGTCGACGGCCCGCGCCCGGCCTCGTTCCTGGCCGAGATCAACCCGCGGGGCCTGGTGCCCGTGCTCGTCGTCGACGACCACGTCATCGTCGAGTCGGCCGTCGTGTGCCAGTTCCTGTGCGACGCGTACCCGTCGCACCTGTGCCCGCCGGCGTCGACGCTCGAGGGCGCCCTGGCCCGCGCCCGCATCTCCTTTTTTACGGATGCCTACTGGTCAAAGTTCCACACGGTCCTGTTCCGGCTCTTTGAGGCGGCGAGCGAGGCCGACACGGAGAAGATTGTCAGGGACGCTGTTGATGGCCTTGTCCGCGAGGTCGAGCCGCTGCTGGCGGATGCTAAGCCCTTCTTTGGCGGCAGCGAGAGACTTACTTTGGCAGAGGTAATTCACTCCAGCAACTACGACTTTTTGCGATTCAAAATCGGCTGACAATATCTGAATTAGGTTATTACCGGGCCATTCTTGATTCGAGCCATGGCGCTGTCGAGACATGGAGTGTACCCGACTAGTTTGGTCAAGCTGATTGCCGAGGAGGCTCCCAACTTTCACAAGTGGGCGAGTGCTGTTTGCACGCACCCTACTATCGTCTCGATATTTGATGAGAAGGTCATTGTCGAGAGATCATGGAACAAGAGAGCTAGAATGAGAAAGGCGGCTGGGCTTTCTGACTGGATCAAGCAGTAAATGTGGTTGCCAGGTAGCTTTGTCTTTAGTAATTTTCACCCATAATGTCTTGCGGATTCGGGCGCAGGGTTACTCAGCATCGTCAAGTAAGAATACTCGATCAATAATTGAAAATTTCTGACTTTTGTTTTTCTTCTTTGCAAGACCATATTTTTTCCCCTCTGTCTACCATCAGCTTTGTTTGCAGTAATTTCACTTCCGACATCTTGCAAGGCGCGGCACCATGTAGCTCAATATGTGCAGGTAAAAATATATATTTTTTGATCACTGGTAATAGATCAATTCTGTCATTTCTAATGTGCAAACTATACTCTACATAAATAGGCATCCATCATACCTCGACCAGCTTCTCTTTGATCCACTCCTCAACTCTCTGCAAATCAGCCGCATCTCTGCCACCCCAGACTATGTCAGCCATATTATCGCCTTCGTAGATCTCGGCCGTTGCAGTAACTATGACCTGGCCAAAATCGAGAAGTGGTCTGAGGCGCTCGTAAATGGCATCAACCTTTCCAGAGTATCCGAAAGCTCCAAACTGCGCCAGCGGGAGGCCGCGTCTCTTCCAGAAGTGGTTCGACATGAAACAGATTGGCATGGAGCCGGTGAATCTTGCATTCAGATCCACGACCCATTGCTGGCCTTGCCTATCAACCACGATATCGATCCCAGCCCAGCCCACGTACGATCTGGGCATACGGCGCGCAGTGTCGCGAACAGTCTCCCGTACCAGATCGTGTAGTCCGCTTTGTGCGCTGTAGTCAATGTGGCCACCCACCCATTTGCCGTCGGGAGTCAGCTTTTGCACCGTGACGCCAAGGATCAAGGGGTCATCGTGACTTCTCTCGCTATCGGCAGCACCTATAAGAAAGTGGACCGCGAGGTCTTGCACCAGGTCGATATAATCCGAGACAAGAACCTCAGTGACGCCCCTGCTCTTGTAAGTCTTCATAGCGTTGATCATTGTGGCGCGATGCGGTTCGTCCGTCACGATGAATGTTCCAAATCCGCAGCCAGCGCGGCACAGTTTGAGTACAAAAGGTAAAGCCCTCTCGTTTAGAATAATGTTTGGATCGTCCAGGTCCATGTCCTGCAGATCAACAATGATTGATCTTGGCGTCTTGATACCAGAAGTAACGAGGAACTTTTTGGAGTTGATATCATATCCCTCCTGAGGGTCGATGAGGCAGGTGTGATCCTTCATCCAGCCCTGCGGCCGCCAGAAGAGAAGTTTCTTGTCCTTTGACACATCCAATAACTGCTGAGAAAGATTTCTCTTATCCAGGTCCAAGAAGCGCGGTCTGTGTCTCTGGTTGGGTTCCAGCTGCGACAGCGCACGCTGCATTCCAGCCGCGGTTGCATTGGGTTCAAAGAATATGACGTCCATGTTGCCGAGTCCAAAAGCCCTTCGGAGGGGCTTGAGACCCAAAATGATCCTCTTCAGGCGGTCCTGCTCGCTCTTGTCGTCGGAGAAAGGAACTGGCTCCTCGTCTTCAGGATAGCAGAGTTCCCTGGGAAAATTGGGGTGCAGGTCCAAATGGCCGAAAACACAGTACATTGTGACGATGAACGGGCCCTTGATTCCATGATTGCGATATAACTCCGCCAAAGTGGTGTCGAGTCGAATAGTCTTCATTTTTACGATTTGAAGAGAGTCTTGTTCCAAGGTGGTATGTATTTTGAGAGAGCAAAGTCAATCTTTGCGAAAGAGACTGGCGATTTTAAAGAAGGTAGTACAGTTTCCATTCAGAGGGAAGTTGCCACCGAGTCACGGCCTATCAGTGAATCCGAGAAACATCATCAACGACCCAAATCTGACTATTATTTGGCGCCGTATCACTGCAGATTCCCTCAAGGAGGCATAAGGTGATTTTAACAAGCCCCGTACAGCCCCGATGATCCATCAAATATGTTATCATTGCTCACGTCAGTGTCTAGTATCCTTTTGAAGTCTGGTCATTCGGTGGAAGTTCCACCCGTGATGATGTGCCGGAAAGAGCGATGACTGGGCAGAGACTTCCCTTGCCTCTACGAGAGAACCTCGGTGCCGAGCGGATCAACCAACATTTGAACACTACGTAGCTATCTGCTTTGGTACAGGTAATCGGATTCGGATATTCAACAGCGACACATATCATCTAGATGCAACAAGTTTTTGTATCGTCGGCCGCATCACGGCCCGAAAGATTTACAAAATCCTTCCGATTCTCATCTGGGCCTTATAGGGCTGAATCTCGCAAACTCTTGCCCACGAAACTCACCGCTGCAGATTCTACACCGTCTCCCATGCATACAGATGATGTGAAGAGAAGTGCGTACTAAGCAGCATCCTGACCAAAGCCACATGGATGGATCATTCTCTCGCCCTTCCTTTGACCTTCGATGCTGTCCTTTCGGCTTGCCCGTTCGGTATCCGGGTACCAACCCTCGTCAAAGGTACGCCATATGACCATACGAGATCAGTAATCCTGACGTATTTATAAAGGCCATGGCGGCAGCAGCCGAATTCGTCGACTTGCAGATTTTCCCACGCGTACGGGTCGTTATTGGCCGTCAATTCTATCATTACCAATTATGATAAGGCAGAAGCCGGTTTCTTGCCTTGCTTATGCGGCGCGATTGGACGCTACCGGAAATGGCAAATGTTGCCGATACGCCCTCCGATCCCGGCCGGCTTGTGAGGAGAGAGTCACAGCTATCGGTGAACTTATCGAGAAGCTCGGAAACACAAGACTTCTAATGAATACAAAGGAAACCCAAGAGTTACAACCTTGAGGACGATTTTGGCGATCTTGAGAAAGTATTCAAAGATGTCAGACATTGACGATATCTCGATGCAAGAAGCACGTTCCTTTCGCCGGGATCAAGAACCCCGCGTCATAAGCACTGCCGATAACAACGATAACAGTCTCGAGCAGGCACAACAAGTTCGACGTGTAGAGTCAAAATGGAAGAAAACATCAGTCTTGATCGGCTCTGCGATGCTGCAGTTGCCCATGTGGGGTAAGGCCTAACACCACGCATTGATGCCAGTTCATCAATCGTAAAAGAGAGTTCACGAGAAACTCACACATTTAGGCTTTGCAATGAGCTACGGAGTCTTCCAGGAATTCTTCTTCGCCAACTGGACTCTGAATGGTAGCCGCGAAGTCACCGGTATCATCGGGACGACACTCAACGGCGTTACGTACCTGGCCATGCCACTGCTCTTTGCCCTGTTCACGAGACGCTGGGCGCACAGGCGAGGCGCAGCAGCCCTTTGCGGAGCGGCCTTAACGGCCCTGAGCTTTCTCATATCGTCATTCAGCACCGATGTCTGGCACCTCGTCGTCACACAAGGCGTGCTCGCCGCTTTGGGGACGGCGCTCATGTTCAGCCCGACGACGCTGTCCCTTGGCGAGTGGTATAATGACGGGAATCGGGCGCTGGCCTACGGCGTGACGCTCTCGTGCAAGAACATCGTGGGTTCGTCTTGCCCGTTCTTGATGCGCGTTTTGCTGGATAATTACGGCTTCCGAACGACATTGAGGATATGGGCAGCCGTGGCGGCAGGGACCGGTGTTCTCGCGGTCCTACTGATCCCAACCCATCCATCGTTGCTTCTGCCAGCGAGCAGCGAGTCTCGTGCGCGAAGAACGATTCCGTGGTCTTTCCTGCGTCACCGCACGTTCTGGGTATATGCTGTCGCTACGACGTTGCAAAGCTGCGGGTACGGCATTCCACAGACGTATCTAAACACGTATGCACATGAAGTGGCGCTGTTGTCGCAGACATCGGCAACGCTTCTGTTGACGCTCTTCAACGTGCCTGGAATTGCTTCATCCTCCTTTTTCGGATACTTGAGCGACAACCGGCGCTTCCCCCTATCGGCTGCTGCGGTAACAGCCATCTCAGGCGTCATGTCCGGCCTGGCGGCTCTGCTATTTTGGGGCCTCACATCCCCCGGCAGCATGGCACTGCTGGTTTTGTTCTCCGTTACATTTGGCTTCGCCGCCGGCGGCTACAGCGCCACGTGGGGAGGTCTTCTAAACGAGATGGCATCGGAAGCCGCGCGGAGGAACGAACCAATCGACACGGGCATGGTGTATGGGCTCCTCAATGGAGCGCGAGGCATTGGATATGTGGTCGGTGGTGTCGTGGGCGTGCCATTGCTCAATGCCGGCAGTTCGCATCCAGTAGGGAGCTTTGGTTATAGCACAAGTTATGGGCCGATTATTATCTTCACCGGACTCTCGTCGCTTCTGGGTGGATGGGGCTTACTTTGGAAGTGGAAGAAGCTGCTTGGCCTGTTCTAAGTAGCCTCTCACCTGGCAGTGAGCAAATCAGGGACAGGATTCTGGAGGATTGGTACCTAAAGGTGAGTTATTTTCTGCTTGTTGACAGGAGTGGCGCATACGATGAAGAATTGAAAGCACGGAGGTTAAGCAGTAAAGACGTCTCAAGTAACCAACAGGTGACTAGTATAAGATCACGCCATTACTTATAACATTCAGAAACGAATGGCAAAAGCCATGCTCTTCAATTAAGATATAAAATCTCCTTCCTCTTCCACCTTCAATATAGAATCATCTTCTTAAAACTCAAAGAACGTGTGAAAGCGAGCCCACGAGCCGGGACTCCAACGATAGCGCGGAAGCATTGTCGTCGGCCCCGACTCGGCTGCAACACGCCGTCCCAGCGATGGCGTAGAAGCACTTTCGCTGGCGAGTTCTGCTTGGAAGAAACAACTCTTCTACCTCGAGTGACAGCGTATCCAAACACTAGATGGGGTATCATATGCAAGTAAAAGCAAAAATAAAAAACAAATACAGTCCGGCTTTTGAAAGTCGGTCTGTGTCCTCCTCTCATCCCCTCCCGGTATTGCTAGATCCGGGGTTTTTGATGGGTAAAACATTGGTGTAAAAATTGTGAGCGGATAAGCCCATGTTGAGAATGGCCGGCCGATAGGTTGAGCTACCCGTACCGGCAGACATTCCTGAGAAGAGAAAAATGTCGTGCTAGGGCAATGGGTTGAAACATTGAAGCTCGAATTGTCGTCTCGCTCAGATCAAAGCGCAAGGGGACGAAATCCTTAGGATCTCTTGCCCCAGCGCACGCGCCCGAAGCCGCGCTGCTGACGCTCCCTCTGGGCGGCGCCGTCCTGGTATTCGTCGGCGGCGACGGAGGACGGGCCGTTGCTGCTGTTCCGGGGGTGCGGCTTGTTGCCGACGACCTTGAGGGCGACGAACATGACGACGCTGCTGACGATGCTGATGCACAGGATGCCGATCATGGTCAGGTTGCTGCGGCGGTACTGGTGGGGGCCGGACGCGGCGTCGGCGGGCCAGCCCGTGTAGAGCGCGTAGGTCGTCGTGATGCTGCCGAGGTTGCCGAGCCCGGAGACGAGCGCGGCCGCGGCGGCGACGCCGACCTCGCCGTGCCGCTGCTGGAAGATCTCGTTGGTCCAGGCCATGCAGTTGGGCACCGTCGGGCCGAGCCCGAACCCGACGATCAACAGCCCGCCGTAGCGCGCCCACTGGTTCGTCGTCGGGGCAAAGGTGACGATGAGCAGGCCGGCGATCTGGATCAGCGTCGCGCCGGCGAAGAAAAAGGGGCGGAACCGGTGGAATCGATCGGCGATGGGCGTCACGATGAGGATGGCGATGAGATCCATCTGACGACCTTGTTAGTATTTCTAGATTTAGTACGGGCGGAGCCAGGACCGACTTACGATCCAGATGGGTGCGAACAGCAAGCTCAGCTGAACTCCGGTGAAGTTGGGGTCGATGCCCTGGATGATGACGGTGCCATACAGCTGCGTACCGATGCCGACACCAACGACGCCAAAGTACATCAAGGTCAGGGGCCACAGTCTCCAGTCGATCAGGACGTAGCCAAGGTCCTTGAGCGTCCAGGGCCGGGGGTGGTAGACGCGCTTGAGGTCCTGGTAGTGGACAATGGCGTCCTCGCCGGTCAGGGCCTCGGGCGTCTTGGGCAGGAACTTGAAGATGCCCTTGCTCACGCGGGCCTCTCCGGGAGGCAGCGGGCGGTCGGGCAACCACCAGAGCAGGATGAATCCGAGGATTATTGCCAGCAGGCCGTAGATGAGGAACATCCATTGGAATCCCACCAGACCGCCCAAGCCGTCCATTTGCTGGAATCCAGCAGAGACGAGGCCGACCACGGCAGCAGAGACCTGGGCGGCGGTAAAGTACTGCCCGATGCGCTTGCCCGTCCGCGACGGCGGATAGAAGAGGGTCAAGTAATAGGACATGCCAGGCCACATGCCGGCAATGACCACACCCAGGAGAAATCGGAGAAGCCTAGAGACGTGTTAGCATATTCTTCATTCACATCATATACACATATATCTTGACTTCAACTCACTTGACGCTCCAAGCCGCCTTGACGGCCGTGAAGCAAACACCTATGACACCGACGGCAAAGACGATGCGGGCCATCCACACTCGCGGCCCCAGCTTGCTCAGGATGAGATTCGAGGGCATATCAAAGATGACATAAGACACGTAGAACAAGGCCAGTGCCGTGGAGACATCCTTGGAGTTCAAGTGCAGGACCTGCATCAGGTTGTGGCCGGAAGCCGTGTTCATCGTCTGGGCCAGGCCAATGTTGGAGCGGATGGCCGAGCAGAGAAAGTACAAGACCCAGAAAGCTGTTCGAAAATTAGTTTAACACAAGTTCCCAATGCACCAGGTGTACATGTCAACCATACCTGGAATGATTCGGCGATCGAGCTTGCGGTATACCTTCTCGACACGGGCGACGTCGTACTCGACGGGCGCGGGACGCCCGTCGGCGCTCTGGCCTTGGTCGTCATCAGCCAAAGCAGCAGCGTCCGCGCTGCTCTGGTGCGGGACCTTCCTGTCGGCCTCCAGATCCATGTCCGATTGCACGCCGGCCATGCTCTCGACTGCGAAGCAATGGAGATGCGTGCTACTAGTCTTTGATGCAGGCGGGCGCGGGCAAAATCGTTTTCTCTTGCAAGACTTCCTCTGCGCTCCAGGCTGGGTAGTCAGTCTGGTGACACAAACAAAGCTGTGCTGAGCTATGTACGGAAGCAATGGATGTTGAAGAAGAGTGAAAGATTCAAAATCTGTATCCTGGTCTTTATCCGATGAAAAAAGAGGCTCACCGGATTTTCTATGTGCGCTATCGGTGCGCTCCCCGCGGCCGGCGCAGGGACGACGCTAGTGGGGTCGAGACCACTAATATTATCATACTCCGGGCCGATGAGCTTGAGCGGGCCTCTACAATGTGTTGAGAGTCATTATATAATGTAAAGAATGTACGCTTTGGAGTCTGGGCAGACTTGGCATGTCAATTTTTTTCTCTCATAGAAGTACGTGCACAATTGCTTCATCCATAAGCAAGTGTAATACCAAGTCGACTTTGGAGCAGTCAACATACATCATCTGTGATCATAGCAGCTCTCCTCTGAATGTGGTGGGGCTCATCGTGGTATAATTCACGATCCTAGCTGCTCTAAACTAGCTGTTTATGAATACCGCCTTCTATCCTATATGGATATAGCGCCGGAGGTTCAATTATGACCTTGATCCTCGGGCTAATGGGTATCGAATGCTAGCAACCCAAACACGACCATTACTATCAAGGCCATAGAGATGTCCCGATCACCGAGGTGTAGGTAGACATGGTCCTATGAATTGAGCAGTCGCAAGCATTTTGAATATTGCTCACGCAGTCTCCCACCAGGTAATCATTACCGGCAATGACTGTGACTCAGACGTCTCATACCGGGCTTTCGCACGTGTAAAGCGGCGACTACCATGTCTGTAAAGTGCTTGTCCCCTGAAAAAGCTACCTGTTTCCTCCTCGGCCTCGACCACGGCGAGGTCGGTTGCGACCTTGAGATGAGCCACCACCATTTCTGGCACCACCTTGATTCGCTGGTCGAGGAGGCAGAGTGCCTGGTGGTGGATACGGTAGCGCTCCAGTGTTGCCTTGAAATGTGTAAGCTTCCGGTAAGGGTGGTGGAGGTCCAGATGGGAGAGGAGGGTTCCAGGATCCAAAAGCTTGCTGGTACGCCGGCGGCGGCGGAGGCGGAGGGGAGAACTCACGCTGTCCCTGGCGGCGCTGGCTCTCCGGGCGGCGAAGACTGCTGAAGCCACCTCCGCGCTTTGGAGGCGCAGCGTGGCTCAGGTTGGTATTGATCTGGATGTTGCCTCGAGGGCCTTGTTTCTGGACTGGCTCATGGATGAATCCATCGTCGGAGTCGTCGCTAGAGACATAATAAACGTGCGTCTTCTTCTTTGCCTGTCCACGGATATTGAAGTTCTGACCCGCTTTGATTTGACTTGGGTCGGACCCAGCCCACGCGATGGCAGCGTTGGGGCTGTCCGGGTCGATGTACAGATCACGGATGGATGACGACCATATGCGCAAAGCAGCGGTCAACTCAGGTCCTCTGGTGGCGAGCCCGCACTCGGGACCATAATGGCCCTCATTTCCGCAGGTATAGCAGAAAGTCGGAATGACTTTCACCTTTCTGATGTCCACTTCTGCATGGTTGAAGCTTCGCCAAAGCTCGGCGCACTGGTCCTCGAGATGGGCAATGCCACAATACACGCATGGCTCTCTCTCGTCCTTGGCCAAGGCGATCTTCTCCTGGCAGCTGGCCTTTTCATGGCCCGTCTGATGGCACTTGGTACATCTTTGCTTGGCTGGACATGCATAACGCGTGTGCTCAGCGCTTTCGCAGAATTGACAGATGAACTGTGGACAGTTATCAGATTCATGCTTCGTGCTTACACAATGTGTACAGAATATTGGGCTGCTCTCCGAACCAGGGAAATACAATTTGCGGTGTTCGAGCTCTTCCGTCGATAGTCCCGGTATGTCTGCGGCAGGGATGGCAGGAACAACTTCAGCAGGAATTCCAGCTGGTTGAACCTCGGCAGAATGAACATCAGGAGATGGATCCTGGGCAGAAGGTTGAATTTCAGCAGGCTGAGTCTCAACAGGTTGGATTTTCTTATGAACAGGCAACGTCTCCTGTGGTTCTGGAAGTTTCGCACTGCCATTGGGCTCATTCTCCTGCTGCTTTGCCGAGTAAATGATCAGCGGATCAAGCATTTTGGGACTGAGTTCATCAAAGACTTTCTTCGTAGTCTCCCGTACTGCTGTCTTGTCCTTTTTGATGCCTGTCAAGATGCCGCCCGACGTGCCGACAATGGCATTCATAGCGTTGCGGATCACTTTCACCCTTTGCCCGGGCTTTTTGATGGTGGCCAGGGAAGTATGGTTTTCTTCTTGGACTGCACAAACAATGCGCCCGAGGTTTTGCTGCATCCATTTCCTCCAGAAAGCCGCGCTGAAGTGTACGGCGTGATCAAGCTCCTTGCCACAGGCCACCTGCTCGAAGCTAGCGGCATTGACCTTCCAATCCTGATTCATCACTTGGAAGGTGACAATACTGGGAGGCTCGACAGGAGGCGGGACTGCAGGTGAATTGGTCCCCGAGGTCTTGGGCGTCGGCTTCGCAAACGAGGTCCGTAGACCCAAACCGACGCCTTGATTCCAACCATTTGAAGGGCGAGACTTATCTTTATCCTGCTTGACCTTTGTGGACGCGGTTTCAGTTGTCGCCGACGGTGGCTCGGCAGGTGCCAGCTCTGCAGATTCTCCTTCCGCTTGCGACACATCGGCCGCCGGCTCGTCGAGCGGTGCTTGCTGCGGTTGTGGCAAATCGGTTTGCGAGTCTGCAGCAGTCTGTGGTTGGTCTGGGGCTTCCGCTTGACCAGTGACAGACGATTCCACTATCTCGCCGTCGTCCAGATCATCGGGGCGCGGTTTGTCCAGATCTGACCCATGCGAGCTTCTCCTCGGTCTTTTTGCTGACGGGGTCTCGCCGGCATCACTTTCGCGATCGGGTGTCAAGCCTTTCAGTTCCTCGCCATAACCGCGGGACCTTTTCTGGCCGCCAGCGGCATTTGGACTGACAGGTCCGTCTTGGGCCTCTGTGACCTCCATTTTGGAAAGTTCCTCTGATCCGGAAGAAACGGATTGCTGAAGGGAAAAATGTGTCCAGCTCGGGGTTGAAAATGGATGCGGTTCAAGATTTTAGTTGCGGCGCGCAAACGCGTCGCTCAAAATCTGGATTGGCCGGCCCACCAGAAAACCAAAATAAATGGTTTCAACCACAGGCAAGGAGCTCCGTTTGTGCCTGCAATGTTTCGAACGTAAAGAGCAGAATGAACGGCACTTTCCAAACCCCGTATCAGAATCTCAGATTCCCTTGGTTCTTCGTCTCTGCAATCTGAACCTGCCCAAAGTCGCTTTGAACTTTTGAGATTTTGCGCCGGGTAAACTGCGGCGAGACGGCCATTAACGCCGACCATGACTTCATTCCATAGAGACGGCATTGAATCACTGTGGCCGGGCCCACTCATTGAATAAGCCGCCCACGTGCTCTGCAATGGCAATCCTCAACGATTTTAACATTACCGTTTGTGTTCTTCTGTATGTTCGCGAGCATGATTATCATTCCAATACTTCAATCAGGGCGATGATGGTTCAATTACTCATCTGCTCAGTCTTATGATGACAGGCAATTGCATCGTAGTTCAAGACATACAGCAGCCTCGTTGAACGGGCGACTCGAGGCTGTGGCTGTGCTAACTAATTTCCACAAGTTGTTGAAAGCAGCCCGATGTTGCTTTGAGCAAAAAGGAGAAGACACCGTCGAAAAGATAAAGGCCAACAAAACTCTAGATAATGCAGGTTATATTAATTCCCAGCAGACCCTTCTGGTTTAGTGAATCTTCTAGGCCCGCGGCGCATTGGACTGCAGGTGGCACGTCGTACACGTGCCGAGCAGACGGAGCTTTCGATTAGAGAAGGGCAGTCGAAGCCAGTTGGAGCCGAGCTGTCCAGAGAGTGCCCAGAAGGGTCTCTTTTGGAGGGTCCATAGAACCCTCGGAACCCTTCTCTAGCCCCTGAAATGGAAGCTTGCCTGGCAGCAGCAGGTAGGGATGGGAAAGCAGATGCATGGGCAAGCCTGGCAAGTCGAACTTGGGAAGCATGCGAGCAGGGGCCCAGGGGGGAGGTTCTTCGAGCTACGTGCTAGCAGTCTAGCACAGCCCGAGCCCGAAAGAGGCCGGCCTACGGCTCACGGGCCAAAGACTCCTGTCCTCTTTGCCTGTCTGGTCATGGCTTTGCCTGGGGTATGGAAAGGAAGCAGGGGATGCAGAAAAAAAAAAAGAGAAAAGGGCAGAAGACAGAAAAAAAAAAAAAGAAAAAACAGCCTCCTTTTGGATGAACCGAGTGCAGGAGTCGGGAGGGGAGCAGAGCAAAGCAGAGCAGAGAACAGAGCTGCTAACCTAGGCATTGCTACCATTCAGGTTAGCTTACTGCTAAGAAAACCCTGCCATTCTCAAGACGGGCCAGCTGCTTCCATCTCTTTGCTTCCCAGTTTAGCTGGCATCTGCTGGCCATTGCTGGCCATTGCTGGGGCTCCACGTCCCTTTTCGGGTCCCGCGCGTCGCAGATGGTCTCCAACCAGACAGAGGCCATGGAGATAATCTCCCCAACTTTTCGTCGTGACTTCCACGTAACAGATATCCGTGACTGAACTGAACTGAACCGACTTCACTCACACAATTCTGCATCACCACACCTTTTTTTTTTCCTTCCTCCAATTCAAACTCCACTTGTTGATCACCGCCGGGCCCCCCAATTCTTGTTTCTTGTTCTTGCTGCAGAGCCCGCACCACATCTCGTTTGCCTTCGAACCTCCATCCTTCTGTTTGCTCGTAGGTAATCCTCCGAGCCACCGTCGCTACCTACGATTACTGTTACATACCGCCCGCGCCCAATACCGTCCGTACCTACATGCTGCAGAGCAACCTTGGCCAATCCACCACTAGAGAGGCGCCCCCCTCCCCCGAAAAGTCTCGATTCCAACCCGGCATCGCTACGCAATCCCATCTTTTAGAGTTCTGACTCTGTCGCCCGTACGAAGCACATTTTCTTGCAAATACATACCAATCTTCAAAAGCCCCGATCGGCATTCCGATAGGTACTGGACCTCCTCCTCCAGCCCATCCGTTCCATCTCTCCTGCGACCCGACCATTTCCGCAGCCTGTGCCACCGGTAGCTACACGTTTCTGCATCGGTCCAGAGCACTCTCATCCGCCTCTCAACCCTCTGAAGATTTCACGTAGTCCCAATCGGCTGCGTGAAAGTGTCTCTCGTATTCGAGATAGGGAACCGAACCGACGATAACCCCCTCAATACCGCCAAAGTGTCTTCCCCAATAGTCCTCCCTCGCACCGTCTCCTACGACGCGGGCACAAACCAACCCCGGCGAGGAGATACATACCTGAAAGCTGGAAACATGGCAGACCAGAAACAGACCCGGAGGCGCAGATCTAGTAGTATCCTGCAGATCTACCAGGAGCCCCAGGAGCCTATCGAGCAATTGAGTGACCAGTCGGCTCTGCCAAACCTAAATGCGCAATGGGTCAACGCCAAAGGTACGTCCAAGAGGGAGGAGTGCATGTTGTTGACGGACGCCACTATTTGCCACGGTCACGATCGGCTGTGGCAGTGGCCCCGCCGGCAGTGTTGCTGCTTCCTCCTTGCCGAGCTTGCTCCCAAGCTCAAACATGAGTACGATAGCTGACTTGACGTTCATCATTAGGTGCTTGGACCATTCACTTTGTCCTCATCCTCGCTCTCAAGATCTTCTTCGATGTCGTCCCCGGCGTCTCGCAGGAGACCTCGTGGACTCTGACCAATATCTCGTACATGTTTGGATCGTATCTCATGTTCCACTGGGTCCGCGGCACACCGTTCGAGTTCAACAGCGGCGCCTACGACAACCTCAACATGTGGGAACAAATCGACGACGGAGCTCAGTACACACCTGCCAAGAAGTTCTTGCTTAGTGTACCGATCGTGCTCTTCTTGCTCAGTACCCATTACACTCATTACGATCTTACCTATTTCACCATCAACTTCCTAGCCACGCTTAGTGTCGTGATACCGAAACTGCCATTCGTAGGTTTCTGGCGATCCCCCAAACTGTATCATGCTGAGCTAACGCAATCTACAGAGCCACCGCTTGAGGGTGGGCCTCCTGTCTGGTATTCCGGAAGAAGCCTAGAAGGCTGAATGGATAAATGGAATGGCATAGTCACTGGTGGCGTAAGAAATAATAGAGGCATGGCAAGGCGTCTTTGGCCCAAGACATCTGATTTGGCGTTTTCGGACATACATCTTTTCTATCTGGGCAACAAAACGAAAACAAAAAGGCTGCAGCGCCAGGAGAGTACTTGACGTAAAAAGTATTGGCAACAACTGTCTCGCCACCAGTCATGGATGGCAAGGTTTTTTCAGTACGGTCAGGAAATGCGATAATCTAGTACAAGCGATATTTGTTCCAATCATCTCGTCGGTTTCCATCAGTGTTCCTCGGTGTCTCTGGGCGCAAACCGGCATGTACTCATGCTGCTGGCCGGAAGTGTTGAACAATTGTGGCTTTATGTCGTTTTCCTGCTGTTGAGAGTGGCTGCATCAAGCAATCTCTCGCTGGCTGGCACGAACTCTGACAACCCGAAAACCAACCAGTCCGGAGGCGCATAGGTTCTTATACTAAAATGTGATAGAGCAGTCCCCTTGGTTCAAATGGTCGGATACTCGAGTGCATCACGGCCCGACTCGTAGGGTTCAAGTGGTTGAATACCTACTCAAATACATCACGGGCCGACTTGTAGGAATAGTGGCTGCCGCTGCCGACATCGCCAAGCCGGGCTCAACGGGGCGTTATTGGTAGTCCGTCGAAACGGTACGATCCAATGTCGAATATGGGAGAAGAGGAGATGGACAATAACCTTTCACTTCCTGTTTACATTGGTGTTGAGTCCCCAACAGTCTTCTCGGGCCCAAGTCCGGAGTCCAGTCTCGAGTCAACAAGCCGAGTGGTTGGACGTCCGTATCATTAGAACTGTTATATATATCCGTGACCGTGGACCTGGCTCGAATATCCTTCTCTTTCTTTTTGATCACCCATGCCCAGCCGTCCTAGCTTGCCGGAACAGCTGACATTGGTCCCCTACTTTCATACAGCCTTCCTATACTCCATCCTCGCCCGCATCGCTACTCGCCCTCTTATATCCATACTATCTGGTTGAGGTTGATTGATTCATCAGTCAACATGATACCACGCGTCCTCCCCCTGACCTTGAGTCTCATCGGCCTCGTCGGCCTTGGTCAAGCCGCTGGCTCAGCCAATGTTACCTCGGTTGCCAATGCTACCTCAGTTGAGCATGTCTACCCTCGGTCTACCCTGGAGACACGAATCGCCATTGTCGAGAGAGACGTCGAGTGTCCAACATGCCATGTCACCTCGAGCCAGGCTTCCGTAACGACCTCTTGCACCACCACCATCACCGCAGCACCGAAGACAACTTTGTCCTTCACGTGGAAGCCGCAGGCTTCCTGCACATCTTCCTGCACGGAGGGGCAAGATGATGATGATGAAGACGACGACGACGATGAAGACGATGATGACGAAGATGAGGATGAGGACAACGAGACATCGTGGTGGCACTACCCAACTGGCTCGAGCAAGACTACCACCGAGACCGACACTACCACCACGACTACATCCACCACGAGCACTGTGACTGTCTCTAGTTCCAAGGCTACATGGTCTGCTTCAAGCTCCTTTTCCCACCCCTGGCCATCCTCTTCGCCTTCGAGCACCGCTTCCTACCCCTGGTCCTCCTCGTCGGCTTCGGGCACCGCTTCCTACTCTTGGCCATCTAGCAGCTCTGCTTCTTCCACATCCTGCACCTGGTCCACGTCGGGCTCACCCGCTTCTCACCCTTGGTCACACCCTTGGTCATCCACCAGCTCTGCTTCCTCCTCCAGCTACACCCCAACCACGTCGGCTTCTGGAAAACCATCCAGCTCATGGTCTAGCTCATCTTCTTCCTCAAGCTGTTCCGACTCTAGTTCCAGCTCCTCTTCTAGCCCAACTTGGAGTTCGCATTCCGCTCCATCTTCCAGCTCTTCCTCCAGCTCATCTTGGGGCTCGTCTTCCGCATCGTCATCTTCATCCAGCTCTTGTTCATCATCCTCAGGCTCCGCGCCCACCAACTCGCACAGCAAGACACTTACCGCAAGCCCTTCTGTTTCGACTGTCAGCAGCGTTTCTACCACGACCACTACGACGACCGTTTCCTCCGCCTGGTCTTCTGGTTCCAGTGTGCAGTCTGCCTCGAGCACTACTCATGGTTCCGGATACGCTGGCAAATCCAGTTCCGCCGGGTCTACTGTCTCTTCTTGGTCGGAGGTTCCCACTGCTAATACTGGTACGACATTTCCCCAGATTGCCGAGCTTCACTTATCTCAGAAACTGACTCTAACACTTCTGTAGGATCCTGGAGCACTGCTTCACCCAGCACCGAGTCTTCAGCCTGGGAGACGAGCACTTACTCAAAGTCCTCCAAGTCAGCATCGAGCAGCGCTTCCCAGAAGACGCCGAGCGCTACCTCCACCAAGTCGGCATCAGCCTGGAACAGTGCTTCCCAGTCAACGCTGACTGCCACCAACACCAAGTCGCGAGTCTCGGGCTCCTCCACCGTCACGTCCGCCGTGCCCAGCGTGACCCCCTTCATCAAGGTCAACGAGATGGCCGGCAGACCCAGTGCCATCCTGGGAGGTGGTTTGGCGGCAGGCCTTGGAGCCATTGCCTTCTTCCTCTAGTGGAATGAAAGGAGGTTGCTGTGCTCAAGCGCACCAACATCCCAATGTGCTAAGCTTATATGGACAGGCAATATGGATAAGGGACTTTCATTAATAGCTTCGTAATAGCATCCAGAAGCCAAGCTAGCACATCTTGATTCAGAAGGGTCTGAGCACGATGGTAGTTCTCAGAGTAATGTTTAATATAAAATTGGTTTTTGACCAGCATGAGTAGTCATCCGCTTGCAGTGAGTTCGGTCTAGATGATAAGGGTCGATGTTTATTCTCTTCAACAGTATAGATGTCTCGCCACGATGCTTGCGCCACCGGCTACATGTCTGGCCGTTCCTGTCAAACAAAGTCTAATTTGATCTGGGGTGTACGCCTTGTCTCAAGATTAAATCGTAGTTGAAGCGCTCGAACTAGACCAGTTCAAGGGCTGTAAGGAACCATGATGCATCCCCGCCTCCGAAATCGAAGCATTGGTTGACCTGTCTGGTTCACGCGCGGATAAAACCCCCCAGAAACGCCATGCCCACAATACGCACGTAGTATAGTGACTGATAAGTGGACTATTGCGTATTTCTCTCCACATTCCGTCCGTTTATCGAAGCTCCGAACCTACGAGCCGAGCATAGCCGGAGTTACACGCCGGTGATCAACCGGAGATCGAGGGTTTATGTCAATCAGATGAGGTGATTACGGCCGATAAGTATACTCAGCTTCAGATATATCAAGGAGCCATAATTCAATTCAGTATTCATATACCTCTTTGTTGTTCACGGCCTGCTCATCAACTGGCAATATAAATCACATCCACGACCCCTCGTTGCTCCACTCACTCCACATTCCGCATCTGAAGACTATTCGGACTTCCGTCCCAGACAACGACATCTTTGCATGCCATTATAATCGAATCAGAAAATCTGAAGATTACAAGACGAAAAGATGAAGGACGCAAAGCCCATACTCTACAGCAATGACGTCGTTGCCGAGGCGGTGACGACATATTCCGAGGCGCACTCGCTGGATCTGCCCAAATGGCTCACAGACTACCACGCGGATGTCTGCGCGAACAATACCAACAGCAATCTCATGATATCTACCTACCAGGCATCGGCTCTCGTCTGGCTCGCTAGGCTGATAGATGCGAAGAGAGGTATTTATTCCTCTCTTATACCCGTCTTTAAACCATTGTATTCTTACCACCCTTCACTGGCTAATCATGCAACCAACTTGCATTTCATCCGTGTTGTCTCATCGTCCGCACTTCCCCACAAGCAGTAACTCACAAGTTCACACAGTCCTTGAGATCGGCGTCTACCTGGGCTTCTCATCCATGACGTGGTCCCACGCCGTCGGACCCTCGGGCACCGTGACAGGCCTCGAGTTCAACCCGGAATTCGCGTCGCGCGCCGAGGCGGCGTTCCAGGCCAACTCGCTAAGCAACATCACGCTGCAGGTCGGCGACGCCCTGGCGGCGCTGCCATCGCTCCCGGTGCCCTCCGCGGGGCCGTACGACGTGGTCTTCATCGACGCGCAGAAATCCGGCTACGTGTCGTACCTGGCGACGCTGCTGGAGCGGTCGACCCCGGAAACCCCGGCCGCGCAGAGGCTGGTGCGCCGGGGCGCCCTGATCATCGGCGACAACGCGCTGCGGCGCGGGCTCGTGGCCGACGACTCGGAGGCGAACCCGCACCGCCCGCCGCCCGAGCATGACGGCGAGGCGTACAAGGGCCAGCACGAGGACGTCGGCAAGATGCGCGAGTTCAACGACGCCGTCAAGGCCAGCCCCCGGCTCGAGCCGTTCCTGCTGCCCCTGTGGGACGGGCTGGTGCTGGCGAGGCTGGTGGACTGATGGGATGGGCTTTGTGGTGCGCAGGATTTGGGTGTTTGCAGGGAATGGGCTATCAAGAGTATACACGGCCTTCAATGGTCCTAGAAAGTCTATAGACAAGTAGATACTAGAACGACTTTAGTTCCTCAATCTCTATGAAATGATTAGTGATGCTTCCAAGTACTCTATAAGGGCTAGATTTGTCTACAACTGCTGTGAGTATTGTCCTCCGGGTACGTATCCTTCTTTCGTGACGCCTCCGGCTTGATCGTTGCATACTGTACGGTGGGAGCCGTTGGCCCGGCTCGTTTCTTCGAGCTGAGTGAAATGCCTGAAATACGAGTTCAACCGCTCGCGATATACGGTGAGGCGTCCTTCATCCAGGAACCAGTGATTATCGTCGGGCGCAAGCCATCAAGACCTCCCATCCCGAGGTCCTTTACGCGCTTTGATGTATAATAGACTTTAACGGTCGCGGTCCATCAGTGCTTCCTGGACAAATCGTTGCGAAGTGTGGGCAGTGAGACATGCAGACGCGCTGTTGGAAACGGCCCCTGAGCGCAGAGACACGGCTTGCGTAGGCGAGGGAGGAACTTGCCTGACATGCCTCGCCGGGCGGCATCTCCGGCGTTGCTTTTTTTTTCTTGCTCTCTTTCTTACCAGCCAGCAGCGGGAGGTCATATAAAAACCCAACAAACCTTCGGGTATCGCGACCAATGGACTGCTTGCCGCTCGAACATTCACAAAAAAGTCAAGAACAAGACGACGTGGTGTGTCCGTGAGTACGACTTCCCGAGTATAACGCCCGGCGCTTGGACCCTTTCGCATCCCTCGCTTCGCGGTGGTTTGACAGCGCAGCGAAGCGAATCAGGAAATGCCATCATGTATGTCGAGGTGCAGGCCGAAGCAAGAGCGGCGCGGGGCCAGAGAGAGCGGCCTTTTTTCGACCCTTATTCCTGTGGGCTGGGGTCGCACCAGAAGGATTTTGATGATTCCGAGATTGAACTCTTTTTTTCTCCCTCTCTCGCCTTCTCAACCCCGATGCCCATCGTGCGGGCGGACGCGCGAGACGGATGGGGGCGTAAGCTTCTTGTGGTACGACCATGTGGCCGCGTTCCCTCGTGCCTCGTGCGTACACGTAGTATATGTATGCTGCTAGGTTAGTCAGTCCTTCGGTATGTGGCCGAAGAAAGAGAAGTTTTTCCAACATGGTCGCCGGGCGGACCATCCATGCTACGTAGGAGAGTTGCATCGCGTAGTGTCCCGTCCGCTCGGCTGCAGCCTGCAATGCGAAGATCTTATTGCCCGGGTATGCTCATATCGAAAAGAAGTCTTCTTACATCTTTGAGATGCTCGCATTTGCTGCCGCCACGGGCGCCTTGCATAAATGTGTTGTTGGTTGGAATGAATATGCCATCATGACCCCGACAACCCCGAGAACGCCAGACCCGGCTGATGTTGGATTGGCAGACGTCATGGTGCACGATGGGTGCTTTGGCAAATCGAAGTCAGATGAATGACATCTTTGTCATACCACCCGTATATGAATGATGTCCCCCATACATGGAGATCTTATACCTATTATAATATTACATGAGATTAACGGTCAGAGCGCGCAAAGCTTACAGCATTTGGCGAGCAGCAGCAGGACGGTCATGGCAGTTAACAAGGGCCCTGGCCAGTTTATCATTGCCCGGGGCCCCAGCGCCCTCCTGGGGGTCCCTGTCGCTGCCCCACGAGAGCTGCAATCTCGAAACGTCCCGAGAAGTCGGCTCGTGCAATATGGGAAAAAGCTACGACGTGAAACAAAACTCTGGTTATCGATACTGATAGATTCTTGCTGTAGTGAACGGTTCAAGTAGGAGATGTAACTAACAGCTTGACAACGCGACGGAGTGGCCGTGTTTGCGCGTGCTCGAGTTACTATAGTATCTTGATGCTAAATGAACACGCGTTACCGCGGATGGGTCCGCGAGATAGAACTCCATTTGGGGGCCCCCCATTAGGACGCGTTGCCACATGGGAAAGTGAGCTGCCTCGTACATTGCCGAAAACTCGGCATGGAGAGCGAGAAGTCCCCATATCCACTTCAATCAAGAAGGCTCAGAGCCCTGAATCATTAATTGTATCGTAATAAAATGAACTTGTACAGTCCTTCCCCCTCTCTAACCTCCACGCAGTATCCATGCCAGACTGGCTGGCAAGCTGGCTGCTGGCTAGATTTATGGCAGCATGATAGGGCTGTCGATCGTGGTATCGTTTCTTCCAAGTCCTGTTGATCACATTCATCAAGGCTCCTTGCATGTCATCAAAACGGCTGCCAAGTGGCAAGAAACGAGGCCATTCATTCCCCTGTACATCGTCGAGATGGAAACCCTACAAAGGTCAAAGAGTCTCTCTTGCAGGGACCAGCTCAGCAATTATCTGGTGTGAGCGGTGATCAATAGTTGCCCCTATCCGTAGATCTGGAATAAGAAGAACGAACGGTGGCCTGCAGATCGGTGGGTCAGTCTGGTCTGCCCCCGATTGAGCAGTCATTAAAGAGGTCGACGAATGGCATCTCGCACGTTGGCGATTCTGTCCAGCGAGCAAGGCCAGTGCGTGCGAGGTGCAAAGGCGGTGGGTCTTGGATAAGCGTCCTTGGCTAAGAAAGCGCCATAGGGGACCGTAATCTGGATTCGGAATTCTTCCTCCATGATCGTGGCCTTTTAGCTGCATGCTAGCAGGTGCCAGCTGAATGGTTTCTCAGGCACGTCACGCTATTGTTGCCCTGCGCTAGGTAAGCAGATAGATATCACGACAGACGGGATAGACTAGGTTAGAAACTTCGTAAACAGCTGAACCGCCGACAGAATGAGAACCTTCTCGTCAACTGAAGGCGTCAACATGTGTGTTACCGTACGTCTCAGGAATTCGTCTGGGAAGCAAGCCGGGGCCTCCAGTCATACACAATGATGAATCCGTCTTGTCAAAACAACAACCCTGACTGTTGTAGCTTTGGATGAAAAGATTGTTAGTCCTCTTGCGAGTCTCGACTACCTAGCCTCTAGTCATGCCGGTTCTCGTCCATAACCCATTATAGCCCTTTGGCGAGTCGTATCTGGGCAACCAAGCATTCAGCCTACCTAGCGCGAGATGGTGCCCGGTGGATCGACGTTGCCAGATTAAAAGACAAGCCTTAGCAAATGCCTAGGAAGAAGACGGCCTCCCTCATTGCGAGACTATCCTTATGGCTGGTGATTCTGCTGGCGAGCAACGCTCGTTTCCCAACGCACGGCTTGAGAGGCCACGATGTCGAAAAGACTAGTCGGCAAGCCGGTGCAAATTGCCATGTGGCATGTGGCCCATCCCTTTTTTAGCTCTCAGGACGGCTATCCTGGAACAGCCGCGATGGCGGAATGAAGAGTGCGGAGTTGGTAAGAGTTGCAGATCACGAAGTGCTTCGTGCTTTTCGGCGTCGGCGGAAACTTGGGGTTGGCCATGGCCACGGGATGCGGGACGACATCAAGTCAGCCGCAGTTAGTGGAGATCGCAATGTCGACAATTTCGTGCAGAGGCAGTATACTAGTAATGTCATAAACATTGGACAAGATAGAAGCTGAAACTGCAAGCTGACATGTATGTTGGAGTTGAACAACTGCCGAGCAGGGCACGCCGACACAGGACTTGGCGGTCCGCAAGTTGAGGACTACCAGACCTAGGTATGCAAAGCAGACAAGCAATACATAGTGTACATTTGCTGCTCCTACCTATGTTAATTGAGTGAGGTGGGATTCTCACTGATGCTACGTAGGTAATGTCATTGCATGAGCCCTACGGTGAAGATCCACGGCCACCGAGGCAGATCGTCTACTTGATACTCAGGTATAGTGAGCTTGTTTCGACTGCCGAAGGCGAATAACATGTCACATCATACTCAAACCAAGACCTACCTATCTAGAAGTTTAACGGAAACTCTCAAGACGAGAAACCGAGCTAGATAGTAGTGAAAGATGCAAACAAGATTATACTCAAGGTGATGATGGGATGGCTCGGTCAATTCATGCAATGCATCCCACGTTTAATAGGCAAGTCTTGTTTAGGGGTGGCATTGCAGCGCAGCGCAGCGCAGCGGACTAAAAGGTAGCGGGACTCTGGCGACCCCCCGAGCGATCTCCACATCAGACGATTATACAAAAGGTGGGATGGGGGGCCCATGTCCACTTTTGCTGGATCGGGGGCCCATGCCGCTTGGCCGCTGCAAGCAACCATGAAGTGTGTGGACACTGTAAAAGATGGGACCTGTTCGGAGAATGATGAGACCCCAATGTTTAGAAACCCTTCTCTCTGGACCCCCTGGGTTTGCCTTCCTTGGTTGAGCTCGACCGTTTGCAACAGGATGATTGCTGGACGGCAGTGGGCGAACAAACCATGGGCGAATAAACATGGCCAGAGTAGCATTGATCTACGGATTCGCAAGGGACCCAAAACGACCGCGCTTCGCAGAGTCAGGTTCGATCCAGGTCTGACCTCGGATCTAGGCCATGCCTTGATAATTTCCGCTGCAGGCCAGCGTGGATCGTCCAAATGCCCGGATTTCGTGATCTCTGTGACCTGGCAGTCTGCCGGCCAAGCTCAGAGGCCATTTGGAAAGAACCGGCCGGAGTAGCGCGGGTCTACTGCATTACCTAGAGGCCATCTAGGTAGGCCAGTCTTCTTACTGGCAGAATACATACCTACATCTGGCATTCGGATAGGTTCTTCAGTCTGCCACCATCTAAGGTAGACCCACGATACTGTGGTACCTGTCCATCTTGCTCAGGTCCTATCCCAAGATCTCTCTACCCTTCGCGACAAGAAAGTGGTGATGCGAAGGGCATGGACTTGCACACCGAGAAAGTGACCTTTGCATACCAGCCCTCGAGACGATTGTAACAGTGCAGAGGTATACTCCATCATGTGTCGGCATTCGGCGTAAGAAAGTGCGCTTTGAAGAAATAGGTAGGTATGTCGTATATGAGAACTTGGACCGCTTTCCATCATGTCGGGGCACTGCTTGGGGGCCTGTCAGCGTTGCGGTTGATGCCTCGTTACGCCCCATGCTTTGAAACATATGGCAGTTGGGAAAAAGGCAGTCCACAATATTATAGCACTGCACGTAAGCTGCCTCATATACCTTGAACAAGGGCGGCTCCTCTCTAATTACTATCTTTCTTCCTGCCCACGTACTCGGCTTACTGTGAATATGCTCTGGTTTCTGGTTGCAATCGTCGACCTGCAGCTAGTAACATATGGCATGAGGGAAGAAAAAAAAAATAATTACGCCCGCAGAAATGGAGTGCCGCAAGCTTCCAAAATCTAAAGTAGTAATCCATTCAGGCCATGTGCAATCTTGCATGTCACCCCGGTCCAGGGGTCGAGGCACAAGAAGTAGAGAATAGCGACCCGCCAGGGACCACCCACTTGGGATTAGACTGCCCTTGGCCTGGGTCTCCATTCTAATCGTACAGCGCGCTAGTGAGCCCGCGGCCCTCTGAACCTTAACTCATGAACCCTCTACTCCCACCACCCCCAATCCTACCAACCACGCGGCATCAGAACACCACTCTCTCTGATCCTTCGAAGATTCTCTCCTTTCGAACGGATTCTGGGCAGGCGCTGAGAACTCAATTCAACGCAGCTTCTCTTCCTTGCTGTCATTCTTTTTTCCCTTCTTCGCATCGACCATTGCCTGTTCGCCCTGTCGCCAACAAGATGCTTTCTTGTTAACCCGACCAAGCAAAGTTACCACCTACGCAGCACCACATTCGCTTCTGATCGCGCGACATCAGTATCGATAGTGTGAGTTCACTCTTTGCTTTTCTGTCACTGCCGCTCTGCGATTCCCTTTCGTTTTCGTTCCTACATGGCGGCTGCATCGACGGCCCCTTGCTCTCATCCTGGCTATCCAAGATGGCTTTGCGAATCGGATCTTTGGGAATGATGTGCAGCCGTTTGATCTGCTGCTGCTGCTGTGAGCGGCTGCCTCTGAGAAGACCTCGTCTACTTCATAAAGAAGAGCTTTGTACCACGCTCTCGGGAATCTCGTCAAGGTTCTCGTGTCTTAGATTGGGTTTTCCCACAATAGCCTCTGCAGTAAACGGTCACGTTCATGCCAAGAACGTGGGCCAGTACTGGCAGACAGACTGGTTCACATCATGTCAGCAGCAGCATCATCATTATGCCTCTCTCCCTCTCCGCCCAAGCAGCCAAGCAGCCAGCAGCTCGCCCGGTGAGAATTGGCTGCTGCAGGTCTTGTTCCCGGATTAGCAACACCGCACTGCTGCACGCCTTGGAAGGATCTCGCAAACCTACCTCCTACCTTAGCTGGCTGCCCACCCATTATTCTCTGGCGATCCACCGCCGCTACACGCATCTGTCGCATGCCCGTCAATCCTTTAATGCAACATCTGCTTCCCCCGACAGGCAATCCCAGCTGGTGCTCGCAACTGTCTCAGCTCCCCGACTGCTTGCTTGCCGCCTTCCCAAAAGTCGCGTTCCTTCGTTTCTTCTTTTGCCCAAGATTTGCCTGCAATGACTTTTTTGAATGCACTCTCCCGTTGACCATGCAAGGCGCATCCGTCTAATCTGCTGATAGGAATCCTGCTGCTTGGTGCGCCTTCCACACAGCCACGACATTCTCGTAGCAGCCATCCGAATCTGCTGTTCAACCCGAATCTGACCAACGCTCGGCGGGTAGCTCTCCCGCCGTTATAATAATGTCGCTGACGACGCCCACCGCGGGCCTCGATACCAATGTATCAGGCTCGCCTCAACCCCTCCACAGCCCGCGAAATGTCCGATCGCGAACTCAGAGTCTTTCCAGCGACCGCCCTTCTACCATAGCGCACAGCCTAATGTCCCCGCCGTCCGCCGTGACCCCGGAGGCGGCTTTCATAGCCGCATCCGCCGCCTCGCAGATTGTCACGAGCGACTGCGACAGCCACTCGGAAGCCTGGTATGACCAGTTCGGTATTGAGTCCTCGAGCGAGACCGCCCTGGTCACAGTCAATGCACTTCAGCTTGCCAACAACTTCATCGATCAGCTCCTTTTTAACATCATTGGTGTTGCTGGCTCGACGTCCTTGGCTGCGCTCCGCCCTGCCGTGAGCGAAGTGCTCAAACCTAAGCTGGCCAAGGATGCCATCAGCGCCGCTGACGAGGAGCTCAACGAGTATCTTGGAGGTGGCGAAGTCGCGGACCTTGTGCACTCTGCACCCTCCGTGGTCTCGGATGACTGGGATTTGGAGCTTGTCTGGAAGCGAACCAGGCTCCGTTGTATGGTATATTCGTCCCTCGGCGATATGGAAGAAGAGGACGAAGATTATCATATGGAGCAAGAACATCTGGGAGGAGACGGCGATGAGCACCCCGACAGTGCTGTGTCGCCTGCCGTGGCCATCTTTTTGACCTCGATTCTCGAGTTTATGGGCGAGCAAGTACTACTGGTTTCCGGCCAGGCCGCCTTGAACCGTCTGCGGATGAGATATGAAAAGGACCTCAAGGACGGCACACGGGCGCCCGGAGATGAGTCGGAACGGATTGTTGTGGAGGAACTCGATATGGAGCGTGTCGCCTTGGACCGCACTCTCGGCAGGCTGTGGCGTTCCTGGAAGAAGAGAATACGATCGCCTACCGAACCTAGTTTTGGACGCAATTCCATCCGAAGCGCAAACCACAGCAGACGCGGCAGCGCTGCTACGGATGCCATGCATTCGCTAGCCACCCCTCTGGAGGAGTCCATGCCCAGAGGAGCTGACGAAAGCAATGTCAAGCAACGGCCGTCTGAAATTCCTCTGCCTATTGGGGGCAACGACGTTGCTGAGATAGAGGTTCCCGGATTGGTGGCATACAGCGATGACGAGGAGAGCGACACGGACAACGACGACGACGTCATTAGCCGGGCACCTCGACCCAAGAGCCTCATGTTCTTCTCACCGTTTGCAGACAAGGCGTTGCCGATGCAAGGATCCTCCGAGCTTCACGCTCCTGTCCAGACAGCGCGGAGACGTTCCAGCTCGCTTCCGCCCCCTGCTGCCTTGCCTTACAGATCACCAACTGCAGTGAAGGCGGATAATGAGGACCGTCAAGATGCTGAAGGTGCTACAGATGCGGCTGTCTCTGGACTCACTGTAGACAGGCAAGTTAATGAGGACGGTGTCTCCCCTCTGGACACAGCTGGTGGAGACTATGTCGATGGAAAGTCGGCGGCAGTCGAGCCAAGCCCAGTATCGGCGATCCTTTCTACTGCTGCTGCAATTGGTGCAGCAGCTGTGGCAGGTGTTGCGGCCATGGCACAAGGAAGTGCGCCCCAGACTGTACAAACGCCAATGGAGGAAGAAGAAATCGATGACTTTGGCGAAGAGCCAGAAATCATGACTTCGTCGCGGGTTTCTATCAATGGCTCAATCGGAGGCCGGAGCTCACCAGCTGTTCCCGAGTCCGGTCCACGGCCCCTCTCTATCAAACTACCTACTAGGTCGAACAGTTTGCGCTCTGTTCGTGTAATTGACGTGCAAAGCCCCCGGACGCCGAGCATCAAGTCGAGAGCTGGCTCTTTGGACACTGCTGATGTGCCACCCAGCCGACCCACCTCGTCGACACCCCCCATTGCTGAGGAGAGAGCAACTCCAGACAATCTGACTGCCAGGGCAATCAAGAATGCACTTGCTAGTGGATCCTCCACGGAATCAGTGCCTGAAACCCGAGGCTCTCGAGATTATGCCCCGGCGCATACGTATGAATCTTTCAAGCCGCCTGTTTCCAATGCTGCCCCAGCCACGACTTCTCGAGCTGCACCTACCTCAGTGCCTGCAACATATGGCATGAAGTCCAACGCCCGCAACCAGGCAAACGCAGGCAGATCGTTCCTTGACCTCGACTCCGGCAAGCCAGAAATTCCCGAGAGAGCTCCCGACCATCACAGAATGCCACGGATGCCAGTGGTTCCTGAGCAAAGTGCACCAGCTCCTGCTTCGCCTACTTACGGAAGAAAGCATTCCTCTGACCGAAACCAGTCAGGAGCTCCTGGCTCCCCTGAATCCGCCAGAGCTGGTGTCACCAAGGTCAATGATTCGCCTTCATCGTCCTCATCGAACAAGTACAAGCCAATGCGCAGCTCGGAAGACGGCTCTGTGCACCGACCTCAAGATATCTCCAAGAATTTCGAAGAGCTTCTACAGAACGACCAGACCATCCAATACACTTTGACGCCAGAGAACATGCGCAACATGGAATCTGTAAGCTTTCCCTCCTATCTCAGCTACTGACACTTGTGACTAACTTTGGACAGGCTCGGCAGCAGAGTAACGGTGCCGTTTCGCACCACAAGTCTCGCAGGAGTGAGGACGTGAAGTTTACTGACAGTTCCCGGTCATCGTCATCCATCAAGAGATCTCTGTCGGTGTCAAAGGCCACTGGCTTGAGCTCGCATCCTTTGGGTGCTCATCCCTTGGACAGGCCAAGCAGCAAGCTTTCCGGGCCAATTCCTCGCGCACCACCAGTTTCCATGGCCAACTATCAGAATCGTGGTACAGCCCAGGCTCGAGACGCGAGGGTTCCTAGAGAATCGGTAGCCGATTTTGCCGACTTTATTCGTTCCACTGGCCCACCTGGAGGAGGAAAGATGCCACCCCCCAAGGCTCCTGTCAGCCATGCGGCGCACGGTAGAAGCGCGAGCGGAGCTACTGTCCCGAGCCCGAGTGTCGAGCTGAATCGTTCACGCCAAGGCTCGGTTAACAGAACTCGCCTTCAAGCCCGTGATGCTTCAGTAAGTGCTTCCAACGAGAGCTCAGATCTCATCGACTTTATCCGCCGGGGCCCTCCCAATACTGGAAACAACCCACGGATTCCACGAAATGTGGCACCTTTCCGCACCACTATGGATTCTGACCAGCTCCAGATGTCCGGCGCCGTCGGCGGCAAAGCAGTTGATGCCCAGATTCCCGATATCCGTCACAGTCGTGCTTCCACAACGGTCACTGACACCTCGCTTCCATCTTCGATCAACTCCAACAGTGCGTTGCTCAACAAGCCAAAGAAGCCAGCTCAGTTCTCGAACAACTTTGATGACGACGACATGATGCCCAAGCGAAAGCAACGCCGGGTTCGTGACCCTTACGCCATTGATTTCAGCGACGAGGAAGATGATCTCGATGAGTTTGGAGATGATGCTATTGGGGGTGGCGCGGGACGAAGAGAAGTCGAAGAGGATTTGGACGACGACTTCGAACTCGACCTGGCCCCGAAACCCAAGCCGAGGAAGGAGGAGAGCTTGATTGACTTCCTCAACAGCTGCGAACCCCCTCCTGACCCTTCTCCTCCTCAGCAATTCATTACCTCGCAGAGTATGAAGAAGAAGGCCAGTGCTCCAAACCTGATCTCTCGCCTCAGAGGGGCAGGTAGCAGCTCGTCTTCTGCCGCCAAGAGCAACGGGGCCAGCACAAACCAGCCCAGGGCCGTCAGTAGCCAAGCGGGCGGCCCTAGGGGATACACTCCCATCAACGTCTCCATACCCAGCAGCGGCGCTACTTCCTACGGCAGCATTCAGCCTCCTGTGCCGCGCGTCAACAATAGCTCCTCGGGCGGTCGTGTTCTCATGAAGAAGTATGAACCGAGAGAAGCCTCGTCTTCAGGTGGTATGGGTAGGACCTCGGACCTGGCGAGCTTCCTTCGGGACTCGGAGCCTCCCCCGTCGGCTATGGCTGCCCCGGCTGTTCAGCCTCAAGAGAAGTCTAGCAGTGGCTTTTCGGGAGTCTTCGGACGACGCAAGAAGTCTGTATACTAATTCTGCGTTCACTCTGCTTCTTGTACAAAATTTCTGCTTTTCAGCATTGTTCTTTGCATTACGGATACTGCACGACAGCCTCGACGCCTGGCGAAAATTGCCAGAATAGCATCGGGCTAAAGAGAGTGCTTAATAGGCTGCACGCTTCACGACTGCCCACCGCATGTGCCAATATTGGGCGGCACATGATCATTACATTCAACTTTTGTATCTCTCTTTCACGAGATCACATCGATTGATACCACGACCTTTTTTTTCTCTCTTGTATTTTCAATATCGGATGTCATTTACGTCCGATATTTGCAAAAACAAAAATATGTTGAATACTGTAACTGGATAGGGATTGTTGAATAGCGGGAGGCGAAAATGAGAAAGGGCATTTAGAAGACAATCGCGTTTGTGAAAAACAGGACAAATGCCCATAGATCGCCGTGGATGAAATGGATCAATCAAGCATGATAGAACTGGCAGTCTCGTATAAATCCGAGGTGGTGTATTCCGTGACCGTGACTTTGACATGGGTTGAGAAGTCTACTAGTTTGGCGCAGGTATGTGATCTTGGATCAACTTAACGGAATGATCCTGTCACGTCTATCGCGCTGAAGTCTTGAACCTCTGCTGGGTATAAGGGGTTACATCAGGCCTGAGACCTTCTCGTACGAAGCGGGCAGAATGATCACAAGCCTCGGATGGAGCATCAGGTTGTGAGATTGACACCCAGCCTAGGGAGATGGAACTACCCGTCGAGAGGATGGAAGAATCGATTGAAGAAGCTGAGGATATCTCCGCCGAAGAAGACCTGGCAGAGTCCCCTGGAGAGAACGCTCAGGAAGAGGCAGCTCGGCCCAGCTCAAACCTCGAGGAAAAGAGAATTCCCAAGCGTTCGTTCCCGGGTTACCGAGGCAGATCCAGCTCCCCCTCGTCAGTATTTCAAGCGCCCTCGCCACTCCTTGGGAGAAAGGGAGGCCACACCTCACCCTGCTCGTGAAAGAGGCACTCCTGACGTTCACCTCGGAGATGGGAGCCACGAAGATGATGCTGCTCCTGGTTCCCGTCTACCTACTTTAGAGGCAAGCGAGTAACGAAGAAAGTGAGATTGCGCTTATATTGAAACACGTTGGCAACACTATCTTTTTTTGCATAATGGTCTTGATTGCGCAATAAAAATTAGACAATTTTGCTCTCGGATGTATCTTATACTTATTGTATCAATTTCATCTCAACATTATTCGTAACGATCGGATGATATGCTGTGATAATATGCAAGCAAACACACCTCGTACTTGTTCTCATTTATATTTTACCGTAGCATATTATCCGGTCGCCACGATTGATGTAGGGATAAAATTTATACAAAAAGAAATGGAAATTCACTAAGAATAAGAATATTTAGTTCTTGTAGTACAATCAAGATGTTTGCGAGTAAAAATACGGTGCTGGCAATGTATGTTAACAAAGGCGGAGTTTGAGTTTCGTTGTCACCCGCCCAAGAGGTTTTTCCAATGTCGTCTACCTAGACACGATGACAGGCTTTGTGCTTCTTGTAACGGGGAAGTGTTCGTTGCGATAAGACAAGACTAAGAAGGGAGGTCACGTCAAGATTGAGACGAAACGAGGCATGACCAGAAGGCAAGTGTTGCCTTTTGATTCTTGATCGTCCTTCATGCGCAGCACGTACGTAGTTGTACGATCCTTCTTGAGCAGAGTGGCAACTGGCAGGCAATAATACGAAGACAACGGGGAATTTGGAATGTTCTGATGCTTGCCGATGGTATACCAATTTTCTGCAGTGTATTGTCTTGACGACGATTTGGTTGAAGACAACCAGACTTGGAGAGGAAGGACATGGCAGACTTTTTCGAGAACGATCACGGTGGGAAAAGACCCTCTGATTCTATTACAAAACTCCAACGGCATGATTGGTCCAGGGCAATACACTGGAGATGTCCATCTCATCGAAGGGATCGAATGGTTCGTTCGGGGTCTTGGCCGACAGTCCTCCATGGCACATGCCGACATCCATCCCGCATTGACAGACCGAAGACTGCCGATATTGAAATGGGGATCTCGAGATTAATTGCAACGGATACCTTTGATATTGCGGGAGATCCACAGGATTGGGGCCCTGTTTAGCTTCATCAGGCTGACCTAATGTCGATCTCCCCGTGCAAGCACGGTCCTCATCAAGGGAGTGCCGGGAGGATGGATGCCTTTTTTAATTTATTCCATCGAAATCCGTCGAGTCGCAAGGACTATTGAATGTCGAGTGCCGAGCTTGTGTGAAAGCACGAGGGGATGCCGAAGGTGAACGAAGCCAGGAGTCAGGACTTCCCTCAGCGACCTGAGCGACTGAATAATGCAACATGCCAAGCCAAGAAGAACATTCGGTTCGATCGGGGAGGCGAATCTGGATGTGGATCTCCTGGACCACAACGAGTGTGGCGGAGGCATGGCAGAGCCTCTTTTTCTTGAGATCTAGTATGGTATGCAGGTATCTATATTTGTCGGCGATAGCACGCCAGTGATGGTTGTTGAGCCTTGGCAGAGCCCGACATTGGACTGACTGGTCAACTTCGGCAGTCGGTCGGTTCCCTCTTGCCGGGAGAAGATGATGGTTCCTAGATGATCGACCGACGTCATATCCTGTTTGAGCGTTTATTTGTCTCAGCATTGGGAAATCATTTAAACAAAAAGCCAAGCTTTGTTTTTAACTTGCGAGGTCCACTGTAGCAGCCCCATTTTCTCCTGTAAGTTCTTGGTTGGGTGAACTGGCGACGGCCCTGCGCCTCCCCTGAGTGGTTTGATTTTTAAACAATCTTTTTGCCTTCGATACAGTTACGAGAAGGATATTGGGCACAGATCAGACGACAGACCGTTTGTGACCTGACAGCCATGACATAATCCTGATGGCGCCCAGAGCGTAGCCGCACGAGCTAGCCGCTAGAAGAACCTCGGGGCCTCCCAGAAGTTCATGCTTAACCTTAGTTTTTACAAGGTGTATTGTATCCACCTGTGGTGGTCTGCCGCCTGCCAACCCGCCGCCACGGGCCCTGTCTTGAGTCCACTATCACGAAGGGGCAAAGACAACGAACGGTGCCTGATCGCGCGCTCTCCCTTTCGGAAGGCGCAGGTGACAGTAAAAGGGCTGTTGACTGGAGCTTGGCAATGATATCGTGTAGGTTGCTCTGTATGTAGGGTCCCGGGCCCCCGGCACTCTAGCGGACAGCTACCGCTCTGGTGCGCTTCCGTCGTGCGAAGTTTCTCCTTCGGGGAAGCCGGTCGTCTCTTAGGGGACTTGTTTATACTGGTATTTGCTTCTTCGATCGATCTCAAACGTCACACAAGTAGATGCGAACCCGGAATTCCGTCGTTGCATGCCACAGGTTAATTGTTTATTCCTCGGTTATTCAGCATTAACCAGCCTTCTGGTTGAATTGAACGCACCCTGAAAGAAGGAACAGAGAAAAAAACAGAACACTATGACGTTGCTAGGGCCAAGGCGGGTGCTGGGTCCTGAAAGGGGCAAGCGGGCCGGATACGAGAAGATCTACGGAGTACCCTCTTCTGGGGTCATAGTCAATTTGAACGTTGCACCGGGAACCCAACGTTGCGATGGGGCCGTGTTGGGACAACTGGTGACTGGGGGACGATGCGAGAATATATTGGAAAATGTCATGAATATATGAGAACCCGTTGGATATATAAAGACATTGCCGCCGCCCTCCTTCAGTACCGGTTTTTATTCATCACACCATCGCTCAATAACAAACTAACACACACTCGCTCTCACAACCACTCTACCAAACTCACCAAAACTTTCAAGTTTTTCAAAAACAAACCAACCATCAAAATGAAGTTCTCCGCTGTTGTCGCTCTCGCCGCCTCGGCCTCTGCCGCCACCCTCCAGAAGAAGCAGGCTCTGGAGTACGGTATCGGTAACTTCTACGCCGACTGCATTCCTCACAGCACCTTCTGCTCGTAAGTTTTCCTTACTATCATTTAACATCCAAAGACATCCTTACTCACAAACCACCTCCAGCTACAACTTCACCGTCATCTCGGACCCCGTCCTGCCCCCCAGCCACTGCGGCGCCTTCCTCCAGGGCCCCGACCAGCTGCCCGACGTCGAGGACGGCTCGTGCCCGGACAACGTCGCCTACACCTGGTCGGCCACCACCACGACCGAGGGCGGCCTCGACTTCGCCATCTGGTACCCCTTCAACTCGCGCAGCAACATCACCTACTGCCACTCCATCCCCGCCAGCCAGATCGTCACCGAGAACAACGGCGCCGTCAGCACCCAGCACTACCGCGGCCCCGCCAACTTCACCGCCTCGGTCCTCGACTGCAACAACGCTTAAATGTGTTGAGAGTCGGGAATGATCTGTTTCGAGTCTTTGTTATTAGCGACTGCATGAGAGAAGAAGAAGAGTGGCGGAGATAGAAGAAGGGAAAAGGATCCGATATATGAGCGGATACACGCCATGAGATCCATGTACATGAAAGCATAATGTTTTATATATATTCTTGTATAAGAACCTGAAATACGAGTATTATACGAGCACACGAACTCGAACATGATGTATTGTGACTAATTGAGGATTTTATCCGATGTGATTGAACAGTTACGAGTAAAGTGTATATCAGAGATATTGGCAAGGAAGTACAAAAAGGCAAGCTTTTGACAGCATTCGATATCCCCGGGTTGAGTACACCTTTACGCCCGCCAAAATATCCCGAAAGAAAGAAACGACAAGAACGCCAGCAATGAGGTATTGATTCCCATCATCTGACCGTAACGCCGAACAACCACAAACGCCGTGCAACAGAAGCCTTAATAAGCCAGCCCGCAGCCATGCCGAATCCCAGTCGACTCATTCGAGATCAATGATCATACCGTCCTCCAGGAGAAGCCCTCTCACAATATCGTCCAGTTCCCTGTCCTGGGGACCATATGGAACAAGAGGCCAACCACTTGTTCCGGCGGCCTGTCCTTCTTCCATCATCTCGGACTCGAGATCCAATATCGACAGTTCGTCGGTCAGAGGTCCCACTTCGTGGTCCTCAAATTCTTCGGTGACTGCCATCAGATCTGCATCAGAGGTCGTGCTCTCACCATCCTCGCTGGAACTCCATGATGATGGCGTTTCCGATCCCACTGCGCAATTGTCGCACGCCTCTAGAGACGGGTCGTCATATAAAAAGCGAGGACAGCAGTCACTACCTTCCTCCGCCCGTCGCGTTTTCGCAATATTCTGATCCTGCTCAGTCCAACCGCCACGTTCCTTTAAAAGGTTCGCCGTCCCATAATAGCAGCTTTCGATAGCTTTTGTCACCGCCCTTATGAAATGTATCCTCATACGCCCATCAATTTCCACACCACCTGTGAGTAGTAGCTCGACAGCATCTAACATTCCCCATTCCGCTGCGTATTCCAGGGGTGTGATGCCGTATGTATCTGGTATATTGACGTCGGCGCCCTTTTCAAGGAGAAAGGAGATCGCTCTCAAGTCGCTTCGTTCTAAAGCGGAAATAAATGCTTGGGTCCCAGAAGTGTTGATATTAGTACCATAATCCAGGAGGGTTGATGCAATGTCCAGGTTTCCCGATTCTATTGCAAATGGGAACGCGTGATCCATAGACCACTGGTGTTCTTGATTGGTATTTGCTCCTGCCCTCAGAAAGAGCTCGACGATCTCAAGCCTATCAGAGCAAATAGCCCACTCCAATGAATGCCATTGCGCGTGCCAAAAGTGCAGGGATGTCAGATTCCTGAGATGTTCTTGGACAATCTTGATATCTGCGTCGTGCATCAGTGCCACTATAAGCAGATGTTCATTCCAGGCGTCATTCTTAATGACTGAGACCTGTGAAATGTAGGCAGTCATGATTGCATCTCGAATCTGTTTACAGATTTGTGGTGAATCATAGCTCATTTCAACGAGAAAGTGGTCAGGAAAGTACGCACGATTGAGCATCGTGCTTACGAGTATTCTTTGTTCCATAAGTGCAGCAACCGACATCGGCGAAAGACGTTTATGGTGATTGCGTCCATCTGAGCCATCGGCCATGAAGAGATCTCTGAGTCCAATGTGCTGATTATCACAATCAAGAGGGTACACCCAATCCCGAACTCCATCTTCGTCGTTGGACCATCCCCCCAATTTGTGGCAATAGCAATATATGGACAAAGCGGAACTCGATTCAAATTGATCGCTGATGAAAATTCTGACCAGCCATGAATTCTCCATTCGAATGGAAAGAGCGAGAGCGCTGGCTTCGTATTCGTCGACGGGCCCAAATGGCCGGGTTGTTACTAGATGTTCAACAACGTGGTAGTCGCGTGTCTTGATAGCGCTGTTGGCCGCGAGCAGCATTGCTCTGGAGCTATAAGCCCCTCCAGAAGTAAAGTAGTGTCGAACTGTGTCGAAGTTTCCATTGCGGCAGGCCGCTTCCAGGACACTCTCGCCGTCGTTGTTGGTTGCGAGTACATCACAGCTCGGTAGGAGGAAATGCATGACCTCTCGATCATCGCTTCGCACTGCATCGACAAGTTCGTAGCCGTAAAGAGTGGCACCGGCATCGATAAGCTTGCGAATCAGTGCGATTCCCATATGATGCCTAATAGCGACGTCAAGGGCACGTCGTCCGTCCCATAACTCGTCGACATCGTCGCATCGGTCCAGTACTTCCGATACCAAGTCCTGAGATCCGCTTTGAATCGCACATACAAGGTGAATTTCAGCCACACAGGCCCCAATAACCAGCAAAGTCTCTATGGCTTCTTTATGATTCATCCAAATGGCGCACCCCATGGGAGTCGACGCAAGTGGCGGCATTCGACAGACTTCATGGGAACGTTTGTCAACCAGCCTGAACTGTAATTTATCGCCGGAATTGACATCGAACCCCTTAGACTCCAGCAACTTGATCAGCAAAATATTGCCATGTAGTGCTGCTGCCTGAAAAAATGACTGAGAGGATTTTCGGAGCTCATTTTGTACAGCGCTGTGGTCTGTTAAGAGGTTCGCAATCCGGCAATCCGGGTAACACGCAGTCGCCAGAATGATTTCATTGACCAAGTCAATTTTGTCGTGAAAATGAGCTTGAAGATGAACCAGTATTCGTCGCACCAGGTCTTCTTCTCCTGCCACGCAAGCAGTGACAAGAGCCCATTCAAGGATTTCATCCCCGTCCTCTTGATCTGAGACTGAATGAAAGAGCATGTCAGTGATGCTGCTATCGTTGAATACTAACGATGATTGCAAAGCTGATATTGGGTCGAATGGTTGACCTTCTCCTGGAAACAACAATTCATAATCTTCACTTAATAAGAACTCGTGTCTCAAACTCATTTCTGGCCACCTCTTCTTCCGCTCGATGACATCCACAGCGCCTTGGGTGAAGAGAAATCGGATGAGATCTTTGTTTCCGGATGCCACCGCCCCAATCAGAGGAGGAACCCACGCATCTGTCCATATGTTCACCCGTGCGCCATGGTAAATTAGTAGATTAGCCAAGCGTAAAACGTCGGCATGATCGGCCTTTGTGTTCGAGCACAGAATTTCAAGAGGAGTAGGCTCTCCAAAGTTTGCATTTGCTCCAGCGTTGATCAAAAAGGTAGCCAATTTGACATCACAGACTGAAGCAGCCCACTGCAAGGGCGTCAACGGGCAAAGTCTAGCATCGAGATACAAGCTGAGACGTCCATTGGATCGTGAGACTATGTGTGACATATCGAGGCTCATAAGGGCGTCTAAGTCTCTGCCGGTGTCCATAATTGTGGAAATTAGAGCTGTTCTGCTGTATTTGACTGCATCCTCATAGAGACTCTCAATGATAGCCTCTGAAGTCGGGTCAGTCGATGTGAGGAGATGATCCAAAACCAGGGGGTGTGTTTTGTGCAGTTCATGGAACAAAACCAGCAAATACTCTCCACGATCAGTCCTGTCAACAAGATGATAATCGCGAGAAGAGAGACTCCTTGCTAGACATATCTTATTTGAAACTTGGAACAGAATCGTTCTCAACATCTGCGCAGCTATTCCTCCACTGTTCGATGAACCGGAAGGTATTGCTGATCTCCAAGAGTCGTGAAGCATCCGAGCGAGGTCAACATCGCCGGAAGGTGTTTCGCGCGACGCTACATAAATTGCTCGAGCGAAATCGAATGACGTTTTGTTCTCCGTGGCAGGCATCAGGCCGAGGTTCTGTGCAGACTGAGCGAGCAAGTGTATCAATTTTGTTGACTGTGGCAAAGCTGGTTCATGGGTTAGGATCCTGAAACTCCTAGATCCATACACAGAGTGCTTGGTATACTTACTTACAGTGAAGCGTCGTTCAAATTGCAGCCACGGTAAAGAGCTCGGCCAGTCAATGGAGAGTTGGAAACTTTGCGAACTAGCTAGGCGCACGAGATGACCGCTTGGAAGCTCCGGACTGGGCGCTGCGATTCAAATCAGCTTCGCCGGCCGAGATGAATCGAAATATCGTGTGTTTGACCTACCTCTACCAGACCTACGAGCCAGTGCCAAGGACACACCAGGCTGGTACCTTTGTAGTGCTCTAGTAAGACGAGTTCCCCCAAGAGGGACCCCATCGAAGTAGACACCGGGGTTCTGCCGTATTTTGTTTTGCTTCCAATGTTGATGGCTGATGTACTCCCACTCTTCCCTCTTCATGTTTTTGCGTGCGCCCCATATTTTGAGCCTGTGCTCGTATTGATGCTTTCTATATCATCGTCAACATACACAAATCATGCACAATATGCACAAGAAGAAGGGTCGCTCACTTTCTATCAAACCCGCGGGACGTTGACATGTGACCCATCACTTGGTCGAGCGTAAGGTCCTCGATCATGTAAAGGCGGAGGATTTCCTCCTTGTAAGGCTCCCATTGCTTCGCCATTGACAAGCTGAAGCTTCTTGTTGGGAAGGGGAAGAGAGTCCAAGAGATGCGAGTATGAATATATGGCTCTCAGACTAACGCATAGGTAGGTAGCTGCAATGATGAACAACGAGACTGAACGAGCAATGCGAGAAGAATGGCGAGCAGAAATGACAGGAAATGGCCGAGACCAAAAGGATTGCGGATGAGGGTGACTTCAAGTACCTACCTACACAGCCTGACGCACTCACAATGAGGCGGAGTGTAGGTATGCATTCCCCTCTTGAGGAAAAAGTCCAGCTGCATATTCTATTGGACCATGTCAGAACCAGAATCTGTAGTCTAGATACGACCAAAGCTAGCTGCTCTCCATACAACTGGACAACGGCGATCCGATGATGACACTCCATTGGTTGTTTCCAAAACTTGAATATGCAGCTCATGTGCAACCACACCAACCCATGTCGAGAGCCGTTCATACGCACACACCGATGGATTTAAGCAGTACCTTTGATTGGGCATTCTCAGAACCAGAAAACTACTGTACACGCCTCTTGCTTCCCGCAAAGTGCTCGGAGTGGCGGTATTAAATCGGCAGTGTCCATCATTCGTCAACCTCAAAACCAGAAAATCGTCTTGCCCCACAGGGCATGTTCACAATGATCAGGAGCACTTACTGGCTGGGCACCCTTGCCCGAGTGCACTCTCTGTGCGATTTCTCAACACCAAAATAAAGACAATATATTTATGACTCCATAACCATCTCTCCAGTCGGTTACGGTACCAGTATCACCAAGAAAAAAATTCAATGTGTCTCAACTACTCTGTATGAAGAGTCCACGCGACCGCTCTTCAATTATGCCGCACATATCAACAGAAGCCACTGTCGGGCTGGTTGGCGTATCTCTGGGCATACCAGGTATCATCATCGCTTGTCACAAGTTCCTCACCGAGCGCCGGCGTCGGCGTCAAGCCCAAAGCACTACTGGTATGTCACAGTTATGCAAATAAATAGTTCTCTCCATGAGTCGACCCAGTCTGTTAAACTCTTATAGAATGGGGAATCCGCCAACATCCCACGATACAACAAATAGACCATCCCGAAGGTTTTCACCTCCTCCGATTCGAGTTGACCGGTCTGATGCGGGTGGAATCGGTCGATATGGAAATGAACATGAGAGACAGACCTGAGAAAGACCGCTGGCGAGGGACAGAACTGGTATAACAACAATGGAAACGGCAAAATATCAGGCGATACACATTTATTTTTCAAATGTGCATGGAGCTGCAGCTATCCAGTCTCAAATCCTTTCTACAATCTTTTTTCTGTTCCATGCGTAAAGTACCTAGGCTCGAAGCTGCGCTGGGGTCGCGAGGCAAGGCAGCGTATCTGTAATTCCATGGCCCACGGAACTCCTTAAAATACTAGGTATACATGCCACTCTGGACTTGCCGATGCCTGGTAAGCTTTCCTCGTCGAACGATGCCATCGTATAGCTCGACCTTTAGAATGTCAAATTGTCGAAAGTCACGATTGAAAATATGTATGGCTACAGCTTATACTTGGGGTTCTTGATCATGGTCCACACAGAAAAAGGCGGAAAATTGGCATTACAATGACGGCGTCGGACATGTGGCTTGATTGCGCACCTTCTAACTGGTAAAAGTGCAATTTTGCGCACTCTTTGCGAGCAACAACACAAGTCTTGCCAGGGAGGGGGGCATAACAAAGCCAAGACGCGACACAATATTCGAACCATGGGTAATACAGAAGAAATACAGAATCACATGTACTTTATATGCATGCCCGAATCTCTTGACTAGGTAAGCAATATAATAATGATCATGGACAGCGATTCCTTACCCAGCCTTGATTGTTAGCTGCTTTCATTCTTCAATGTTCCAAAGTCAAATGGGTCTCGATCTTTTTTGACCGCCAGCAAATTAAGACTTTGTGCAATAGTTCTTTTCATCAGTCAAGGCATTACGCTAGTTATCTCTGTTTGTCTCGGATCTTTTCTTCTCTTCTCAAGTTACCCACGCACCGTACATGTGTTCAGAATTTGCTTGAATTCCAAAAGACAGATTTTGGTGCTCTCAACCAGGGCACACCTGCAGAGCCCAGAATGTGTAACTTCGCGCTCGTGATGCCTCGCATCTAAATGCGACCCCATCCTACTCAACATTCACCCATCTGGGGCGAAAAACATTGACCCAAAAGGGTATCTTCATAGCAGTGCAAAACTTTCCATCACAAAATCACAATGTCACACAAAAAGTGTAACACAGTACACTGCCAATCCTTTCGGCGCTCACAGCAAACAGCCGTTCTCGCGCGTATTCCACCCATAGCTTTGTAATCTCATGAGTCTCATGCAGGAACTCTCAGCATCCAGGTCAGATGAAGTTGCAATCGCTCAAATGCAAAATAGGCTCATAAGACTGGATCTAGTGAGAGCTGTCGAGACCAATACCCCGAAAATGGGTCGGCACAAATCGATCGCCTCTCACAGGAGATTGACTTTCGCCTCTGTCCAATGATGGCGACGGCGAAGCGGCGAACTGTGGTATACCCGGACGAGTGAGCTGCCGGGTCCCTCTCAGAGTCAAGAACTCATTGACCAAGGTAACAGCCGGGGCCGCAGGCAAATTGTGGCGTCTCAACGCCTTCAATTGACCTGCAGTATACCTGGTCACACCGCGAAGCTTGATCTTCTTCAGGTTGTAGTAGACAACCGCAGCAGCTTTTGCACGGTCCTTAGTACCTAGCAATTTGAATGAGGTTCGCATGCCAAGGTGCTTCAAAGTTTCGTGTACTCCAACGAACTCACGTAGTGAGCCAGAAGTGTACATGCCAGATTGCTGTAGCCAGAAGAGGCTTTCATCAAAGCTTTTCGAGAGCTCTTGGTAATTCTCGCGAGTCAGTCGCGAGAGGATAGACAGAGCTGGTCGGTCCAATCCCACTCCAACAGGCTCACTGGAAAGTGTGATCGCGTTGATTTGATCAACTGGTCCAAGCTGTGAGCTGGCTGGCTTTGAATTGATTAGGGGCTCTGGTGACTCCTCCTTTATTGTGGGCTCCGGTGTCTCCTCTTGGAAGATGGGTTCCGGCGACGCCTCCTCAGTGATAGGCTCCGACGATGCCTCCTCGATGGTAGGCTTCGGAGACGCCTCTTGAACGGTGGGCTTCGGTACCACCTCTTCAATGATGGGCTCCGTCGACTCGCTCTTCACGTGAATCTCAGAATCGTGGCTGACGGACCCAGCTTGGTGAGAACTATCACGCCTCTGGCCTTGTCTGAGCTCCTGAACAATACCTCCAAGTGTATCATTCTGAGAGTCAAATGCAGAGACAGAAGGAGGCGACATCTGCGGCTGCGGGTGCTTCGCAGTGTCTACCGCAATAGGCACCGGGGCTCCTTCTTGGTGGTTCTTGGATACCGATGGGGTTCGCCGTGCGGGCGTTCGACGGAGATGCGGCAAAACATACTCAGTGGCCGGCGTTGAGGGTGGTTTCAATGTGATGGTGTCAGGCTCGATAGCTGCATCCTGCTCCGAATCATCATTCACTTTAGTTTCTGATGGAATTGGACTGGTCTCCGGAATTTCGACTTCGGAAACAACCACTTCTGGTTTTTCGACTGCAGCAACGGGAGGATCACTTTGAGTGGAACTGCGACTGCCAGGAGGTCCTTGTACAGGACCCTCTCCCAAAGGCCGTAGCGTTGATGTATCAATCCGATTATCCTCGGTTGGTTTGTGCTGTTCAGTCGTGAATGGGTATCGGGGATCCTTGGACAAGAGGAAGCGTGATTTCAATGATGCACACAACTTCCGAAATGCGTCTGCTGTGGCTGATCCCTCCAAGATCACCATTGTCGCGCGAAGAGGGCCGTCTGCTCCGCCTCCTCTCCGCACGATGACTTTTCTGATGTTGTTTACGAAGGTTTGCTCGAAGCTGCGAAAGTCCTCACGCACGGTCATGCCATTCGAGTATTTGACTTCCCAAATGACAACCTCTCTTTCGGGGTACTGATAGAGGTACATCTTGCCAGTGTAGGTTTCTGACACTCCCATAGTAGAGTCCATCACAGGCCCTTTCACATTCTCCTCGTAGAGTATGTTGAGTTGTGGCTCAATGACCTGAGCATTCTCGGTCACTGGGACGATTGGAATCTTCTGTTCCTCGCAAGGCTTTGGCTCTGAATCCTTGATCAAAGCTGCGGCTGGCAAGTTCTGGTGCGATTCGGCAGCAGCACCCATACTTGCCGGTGCCGGTGAGGTGGAAGCGATATCAAGGTTGGTTGATGCTGATGTATCCTTTTTTCGGGCAGGGACCCGCAGGTGAGGCAGAACGATGGAGCTGATCGCTGATGAGCTAGAGCCTCGGCGATCGGGCTCAGCGCCCGGGTTTTGCGTGATGGACGCTATTGTTCCGGGAGACGAAATCGCTGCCTCTTCGGAGGAGGTGCGATGGGAACGTGGGGTACGAACGGCCGTCCTCAGGTGAGGAGGGATGGATGCATTGGCCCGGGCAGAGGACTGGTGCTCTGGCTGGAGAGTATTGGCGGGAGCAGCCACGGAGGGAGCAGCCACGGAGGGAGCAGCCACGGAGGGAGCAGCCACGGAGGGAGCAGCCACGGAGGGAGCAGCCACGGAGGGAGCAGCGGTGGAGGGAGCAGCCGTCGTGAGAGCAGCCATGGTGGAAGCAGCCGGCTTCTCTCGATTTGTGACTGCTCGGACTCGCTGGTGCGGAAGCAACAATTGAGATGGATCCTGAGACGGTGTCGTGACAGCAGCACTGTTGTTCTCACCCGGACGTCGCTTGACCACATTGATTGCCGTCTGACTAGACTGTGGATGTGTAAGTGAGACACTTCTGGCGTCCGAAGTGGTACTCATGTTCGGAGAGCGGGCCGTCAGAGGAGGCTGCTGAGCACCTGGTTGGAAGGCGTTCCACTGGCGAGCAAGGCCGCTGACCTCGTGAGTGTCCACGGGCTTTGAACTGGTATTTCTGGGGAGTGGAATGGGCTGCATAGATCCCTGATATACAGGCTGGCGCAGTGGTCTGTCCGGGCGGCTAGTGCAAGTTAATTTGGAATTCATTTGTTGGTCAAGATATTGGATAGCTTACTTGGGATCATAAGTTGAGACATCAGTTGCGACCCTCCTCTGGTTCACAGCTTGCCACGAGTAATCTTGGCCCTCGTTGTGGTGCTGGCCAAAATAAGCATTGCTACTGGCTCGTCCAGTGTTCCAGCCCTGTCCTTGACCGGATCTGTTCATGGCGTGAAGACGGCCATTGCTAATGGTGTCAAGGCCCTTGACGTCCTGTGCGTCGGCGTCACTCTGGAAAGCACCAGATTCAACAGCCTCTGATTTCCATTAGTCTTGAGCGTATAGTGAATCCCAAAAGGTACTTACGCTTCCAGCCACTGGCATTGGGATTTGCCATGATGCGGGGAGTATATGACTGTGTGCTTGGTCTGGCAAAATTCAACCGGCGATTCTGACGGTCGTCTGATGCAAACTCTTCGAGACGATCGTTTCCAAGATCAGCCATCATGGCATCGAGGACCTTCCGGTCCGCCATTTTGCCTCAATGGAAGGCTGTTCCAGCGTTGAGTGTTTGGATGCTTGAACTCAGTGGAACCACTCCGAGCTGAAGATTGGCAGAATGAATGCTCGACCTTCAATGGTTAGTAAATGCTGCGCTTGCTTCCATGGAAGGGGTGGCCGCTGAGCAAGGAAGCTTTTTGGCAAAAACGATGAAGGTGGTGGAGGTGACAAAAGGGCGACGAAGTTGATGGGGAGTGGAGACGCTTACCGAAAAATGCAGGAAAGAGGCCTGATGAAGGCGGTTGTCGCAAAAAGTCAAGTTGCGAAGAGAAATGGTGTTGGGAGTCGCTTCCCACTACAAAGAGGTGATTAGCTCTTGCCGGTCAGAGAAGGCTGAGACTTGTTGCGACGGGCGGAAAGTGCGACCACAGATCTGGAGCATCGAACCCGAGCTTGGCAGAAAGATCGAGGACCGCGAGAGGATCAGAGACAGCTGGAGACTGTACGCTGAAGATGGCTTCTTACCTGTAGAATGTGATGAAAGCTGATGCGGTCTTTTGTGGACGATGATATCTTCAGAACTGGCTCGGAAGAGGTGGGATGAAGATTGGAAAGTGTGGAGTGGAATGGAATGTGGAAAGAGCCTGGCTCAGAAATTTGCAGCTGGCTTTTGTTTCAGGCAGCAGAGGGAAGACTCTTTTTTCCCACAAGCTTCCACGGTTGGCCCGGGGCATCAAAAACAACAAGAAGTATCTGCTGAGGTTTATCCTGCTTGAATGGTCTGTTATTGGTCAGAACCTTTGATACCTTCACCGGCGCAGACTGGAAACCGCCGCGTATGTACACAGGTACTTCAAGCGCCCGGGTCGGCGACAAGAACAAACGCGCCTTGACACATGAAGTCAACTTGCGCAGCCTACAATGACTAATCTCGGCCTCAAGCTGCCAGGATGAGGTTTTGGGACGGAACAGCTGGGTCCCTTGTACATGTCTTGGATGCCTTGCAGCCTTGCGGTATGCATATACCCGTATCCGGATCCAGCTCGATCAACACACCAACGTAGTTCTCTTACTCACTTGAAGAATGGCTATGGCCCTTTGTTCTACTTTCAACAGACGTGCCTCCCGCAAGACTCTCCGGTCATTAGATAGATAAAGCACCAGACAGTGGGCAAGGAGTATCAAAGCCAATGACTTCTCTTCCAAAGAAATCAGGTGCCCTCGAAACAATAATTATGCATTGCTAGTTAGGCGGACGACTACTCGGCCTGTATGAAATCGTTGAGGCGTAACATAATAAGATCATTCCGTCGATTCTACCAAAAGTCAAGTAGGTCAGAGTTATACTTCAGCAAGGACTTTGTTTGTGGCTCTTGTTAGCATCTATCATGGATACAAGACTAAGTATGCCACAGAAAGATACGCACATACAAACTACCCAGGGGTATCATAATTCTTGCGACATCCTTTAGATATCGCAGCGTGTACAATACCCCAGCAGCCGATTCCCGAACCGCAGTGGAATCTAACACATCGTGATCCAGTCGCCAAGCTCTGGACTGTAGGTCGCTTCTTGGACCAAACGACATCAATAGTAACTATTCTCAAACTAATGCCTCGACTCGTTTCCATCAGAAATCTGAGAACAGGTACGGCGCACGATTCATTGGGTTTCCCAATAGGTCGTGCGACACTAGATTCTTGAATGCTGTCTGGCAGTCTCTAGAAACACGAAACAAGCGTTCACACATACATCAAGTCTGGACTTTCTGACCGACCAGTGAAACCTGCCTCTTGAATAATATTGACAACGTGGTCCAGGAAGGCGTTTAGTTTTCGAGCATAACGAGGACTCCAGACAAGCTTGCACTGCTAAGAATAAGAGTAATTCTAGGGCGTCGTGGCAACATCTTCCAGTAATTTTTTGGTCGAGGCTTTTATTTTGTCTCTTTTTTTCTTCTTCTGAGGGGTGCCGACGAAACCGACAGATTGTCGATTCGCATCTCTCCCATAGACCCGGACGATGCTTGGCCTAGCGGAAGGCAAATCGTGCTAAAAACTATTGCAGCACAAACAATTGTTCTCTAGAATCGACTTTGATCCTAACTCGTAATTGGTTGCCCGGGACCTTGCGGGATACCAATGATCCTCGACCACTCATGCTGGAGTCATGCATCAAGAGAATTTGTGGTATTATAGTTGTGCGGCAATGACAGTATGTGAAATGCAGGGAGACACAGATGAGATGTTCGGCCGCAGCGGTCAGGCTGCCACGGACATGATATATGCCCAACTTAACAACGGATTGACAAGTTGTGCTTTATCCGTTTTGAAAGAATTCCAGTCACCATGTCCACCGCGCAGTATGTTGTTCTCCAAAAGAGGCTATGTTGCACTACAGTCACAGTCGGCCGTGACCCTCGGCGATGGGTATACTGACGGTGAATACGGGGTAGACAAAGCTGTTCAGGAGAGAAATGATCAGTGTTGATATCTTCACCACTCCGTCATAGCACTTCGTGTGTCTCGACGCCAATTTCGCTATGCAAACAAACGGGCGCTCGGAGATGAGCGTCAAAGTGCTCGGGTGAGAATGCTACGCCGCAATCATAAGATGTGCGCTGCAGGTACGAGTCAGCTCTAAACAGTATAATAATGGGAAACCTGCTCGCTCGGCCGGACCGAAGCCCACAGTATAAGATGACCATACAAAAAAACTCCGGCGAGGCTAGTTTTCGTGTCTGATCGCCTACAGTACCTATGGACGTGGACTGCACCCGTTTGACAAGCTTTCAGATTTTTCTTCTTTTTGACAGTTGCAGCTGGGAGAGGCGTACCCACTGTTCATTGAACGCCCCCCTAGACCTACATACGGCATAGCCTGGAATAGCCTGGAAACAAGATTGTTTCGAAGACGGGCAGTATGGAGCACAAAGTTGCTGCATGGCTGCATGAACAGAGTCCACTTATTGCGACTATCGGAACGCAGCCCTGACACCCTGCATCAGCAGTAGTATAGCCCACACTAGGCCGAATCCTCTATCCAGCAACGGCTTGATAACCCTTTTCGGGTCCTGCTCGCCTTCAGCTAACCTCTGAGCAGTATTAATCGTCGTCTGAGCAGTTCTCGAATCCAGGCTCGCGAGCTAGAGAAGGAGGGTGATGAACCGGAGCTTCGTTGCCGCCTCCGTCCCCGGGAAAGCTGCAGCAGGAAGCTGTTCGCCCGCTAGCCCGTCAGCCCGGGGAACGTCTGGAAGTGGAGGTGTGAAGATGCTGGACGCTGCTTCTGAGACGGACGAATTCATGCGCGACGACGGGCATGTCTTCGTCCAACGTATAGTTACACTGTCCAGGTACCGAACCATGGACACGGGACGCGGTCGATTCCCGTTCGAGCTTCCCGTTCGCCGTTTGCTTGTTTTTCCCCTCTGCGAGCTTTGAGAGCTTGACAGCATGCGCCGTGTGCAACGGCCAAGAACTGTCAGTGGTCACCCACAAGCCGTCACGGAGAATTCCGTGATACCCCAGACAAGGCGTGGGTGCCTTTGGGTGCGTGCCCCTTTTATGTGACGCCACGTTCCCGTGCTCAATTCTCGTGAAATGAAGATCGCGAAGAGATGCAACGTCCTGATCATCGTTGCTGTGGTACAAATGTCCATGTTGTTCAATAGTATGTATCAGCAGCAGCAGAGCCGCGCAATTCACGGTAGCCACAAGGCAGATATATTACGCGACAGAATGTTGCACATCATCTGTGCATCTCTTAGAGCCTCTTTTTGTGCCCGTAGGAATATGGTAATCATGTGCTAATGTGGCTACATTGTAATTGGAGCTGGCCCAGGCTTCCGAAATGCATTGAACGAGCAAACCTCCAGTCGCCACTTTCGGGAGGGGAACGCGAATCTTGAATGGATTTTCTCTTATTCCCAGCAGCCAGACCAGCGAACGAACCCCATGAACTCGTACGAGTCGTTGATCAAGTTGATCTACACCACGACTCGGTAGGTGTCGGCTACCAGGTCCCTGGGATGCGGTCTTCAGGTAATGCTCCGTGCTCTGGTTATTAGCCTCTTTCTGCCATATATGATATGAGCCTATAGAAAATCACGTGCAAAGCCCTGAAAGGCTTGCGCATCTTTGATGATTGCTGATGAGTGGTCGAAGATCACCGCAGCGGTAGCTTTCCCTGATACGAACCCATAATCTTTGTCATCCAGGTCGCATATTCCTGTTGTGCTCCGGGCTCTTTGCTGCCAACTGCCACAGTTGGATGTCTGTCTGCGACGTGCGTGCTGGTGGGTTTTTAGCGCCCAGTATTATCAGCCGACAGCCAGCAGCAAACTGCACGTCTGGCCCATGTTTAAATGTCAACTCCCAAAAAGCTCCACGGGAAACTCCAGAGTCCGAAACGCAAAACCCCAGCACCCAGGACAGAGCGCTAAACCGCAAGCTGAGATGCCTGCAGCCAGGGTCTTTCAGCAATTGACAAGGAGAAGCGACAAAAAAGTCTGCGAGCAGCGGAGCAGCAACGGAGTCGGTTCCCTCGGTATGGAACCCCTAGGCTTTATTCGCCAACCGTTATCGACAGGAAACCCCAACTCGAGCTGAAGCCATTAGCGTTCGTGGAACGAAGGATTGACGCCTTGCAGCTTGGTATGTCATTTGTCATGTGCGCCCACGAGATACGCGAGATGCACGACCTGACAGCTGAGGAGCGAACGTTTTTGACAGCCACGTTATCGACAAGGAGCTCCGCGCAGGGAATCGCGACGATCTGAACTTCATGTGTGGAGACCGCCCACCGGGGCCCCCTGCAAGACAGCTGAGGAGGGTCGGAAGGTCTGAGCGGACTCGAGGGCCTGGAGACGCCAGGGAATGCAGCAAACTGTTCCCCAAACGAGCTGGCGATAAAATGCAGCAGGACACGGGAGTGAGGTTGACCCTTGCCACAATCTGCAGCCTTTATCACCCCGTCTTTATCCTCGGGAGTTTTTACAGGCTAAGTCCTGGGCTTCTTGTCGTTTTCTTGGTTCGCTAGAAAACCGATCTCCCATTCTTTTTGGATACGACGGATCCCGCAGAAGGGAGGAAGGATAACTGTCATGCAACGGTGAACAGTGCATGTCGGACCGGGTGACCTTCTCCCATGCCTGAGCTGCCCACGATGGGCATCGTGGGGCGGCAAGATGCAACGGATCTGTCCTCGATGGTCGCGCCGGCGCCCAACTACCAGAGTATACAGGCCGTCGTGGCCTGCTCCATCGTCATGAGCGTATTGGCTACGTTCACCGTCGGCGCGCGGGTGGCAATACGATGGTCGCGATTTCACCTGGGACTGGAGGATTGGCTTATCATCACAACTTTGGTAGGTCATCAACTGGATCGGAAGCAATCAGACTTCAAGCTGACACGACGCAGCCATTCATGTACGCCATCACGACAGCGGCATTGATAGGTAAGTCTGGTCGGTTGCCATATCCGAGAGTAAAGGCTCACGCCAAGAAGCTACATATCGAGGCGGCTTGGGTTATTCCGTAATAGCACTTCTTCAGAAGGATGAGGAGATTATCGTGATTTCCATGCAGGTACGTCTTGAATTCTTGCACTAGGTACCACTGGGATCTGAACTAATCAAAATAACAGTGCTTGATGGCAATGGAAGTTCTCTATGCGATCCTCATCACCCTAGTCAAACTATCAGTCATCGTCATGTACCGACGCGTCTTCCCGACAACCATGGTGCTCCGAGGCACATACGTCCTTTACGCGCTTACCATTGCCTGGTTCATTGCCGTTATTCTGGTGACGTTCTTGCAGTGTACACCATTGAACGGCATGTGGGAGATCTTTACAGTCCAATCAACATGCATGGACAAGATGGGTCTGTTCTTAGGAAACGCCATACCCAACTTGATCATCGACGTTCTCATCTTAGCATTGCCTTTGTACGAGGTGGCTGGATTACAGATGACCAAAATCAAAAAGATTGGCATCTCGAGCATCTTCTTGCTCGGTAGTGTGTATGTATCAAAAGGCATCGGATAGTGGGACACGGAGTATACTGACACAATTTTCAGCACGGTTGTTATTAGTGGACTACGTCTCTCAAGTGGTCTGGACCTCCTGAGCGACCCCAACTCGGATTGGACGCGTGAGTTGACGTCTTTACAACGAGAAATTGCATTGATTACTAAAGTCATTCTAGTCAAAGTCGGCCCTTTGTGGGCTTGGACAGTCGTCGAACCGGCCATGGGAATTGTCTGCGCATGCCTACCTACCGTGGGAGGGCCGATCGTAGGATTAATAGTCAAGACGATCACAACATCGAGACGATCAGAACCTCTACAGTCGACAAACAGAAACAAGAGGGGCAGCAAGGTTATCCAAGTTATCGGGGGAAGTTCATCCAGGGGCATCAACCGGCCCGCATTCTCAACAAAATCCAAAGGGGGCGACAGCAGCAACGGGTCATTCGAAAGACTCAACGACTCGGGCGGCGAAACATCACCGACGACGAATTTATGGCCAAAGGGCTACCGAGGAGAGCGAGATGTGACGGTCAGCGGAAGGCGGACGCCCAGCGAGCACAACCAAGATATACCGTTGACCAGTATATCAGTCCGGCAAGAAATGAGTTGGACGGAAAGCAAAGCGGCGGTAGAATACGAAACTACTTGAGAGCAGCAACAACCACTCCATCGAAAATAAGAACACAAAAAAAATGAAGAAATTTGATCCGATTACAGAGCTACATTCTAATGGAATGCTGTCCAGAATTAAATGATAATAATGATTGATGACGGAAACCCGACAGAGTTGGCTTGGAGGGAGGGCAAACAGTCCACTCCACAATTTCAACGCAATGCCATGCCCCGATACGCCAGGCCATGAGAGAAAATAGCAACCAAATGCAAGAAACCGGAACCCCAAGTCTAAATGCTGATGATGTTCGTACTGCTTAATCGGACTCAAACGGCCAACAGGCCAATCTTGTCCTCTGCGTCCTCGGCAGCCGGGCCCCTATGTTCTTTCCTGTATGTCCAATTAGCATATACGCGCAAGTCTTGCTCGAGGAGTGCCACCTACACTGCGTGATAAAACAGCCCGCCCTGTACGCCCGCGAACAAGAGGTTGTTCACGGTCGCCCACCCGACGGTCTGGTACCAGTAGACCCAGGACGCGATGGGCTTCATGCCGGTGAGGTTGACGGTGAGACGGCCGGCCCAGGAGAAGCCCACAACCGTGAACACAAGGGCCTGCACCCACAGGGTCCTGTTGCTGAGGCCCCCCGCGGCGCCGCGCTGGGGCCGCTGGCGCAGGGCGGCGCGCTGGAAGAAGTAGGACCAGGCGACGCCGGCGGTGACGAGCGGGTTGACGACGAAGCCGTGCATGGTCAGGAACATGCAGACCACGGTTGCCGTCATGCCCTCGTCGGCCTTGGGGCTGACGGCGCCGAAGCACGCCTGCGTCGCCAGCGGCACGAGCGTCACGAGCACGAACTCGAGCAGGATGGCCAGCGAGGCGGCCTTGGGCTCCGTCGCCGGGAGGCTGCGGAGGCATTTGATGAATCTATCACAACCCCCCCTGGTCAGCTTTTTTTTTCTGGTTTCTTGGCGGGCGGTGATAGTACGGGGATAATGAAATAGTTTGTAAAGACTTACAGGCTCAACGACATGACGAGGACGACCGTCACTTGGGCAATGTTCAGCCAGTCCCCGGACGTCGGCGGGTTGTGCATAACCCCCGTGAGCACTTCCGATGGAAACATGGCATGCTGGACGAGAATTGTGAACTGCTCCAAGGCCGAGATGGTGTTGAAGAGAATGTAGAGAAGCGATATGTTGCTAGAGCTCGCCGGCTTCTGGACAGCCCGGTATTGCGGGATGTAAGACGCGACTGTCGCGATCAGAAGTGTTCTGGAGAATATTGTTAGCCCACATTATGTTCTCGACAATTACTTCTTTTATTGCCATTTTGCAATTTTTTGTGAAGGGATATTCATACAATTTCCAGAGTTGCCCCATGGTGGAAGGGTGCTCCGGTATTTGGTGTGGTCGCAACATTTTCGGCTCTTTCTTCCTTTCTCACTCTCTGATGGACTGGCTCTGTCAGGGTTCAAATACTATAGGCAAGGTCTTCGACTGAACGAATCAATTGCTACATTTACCGCCGACCTGCGTGCCTGACGTAAGTGTGTATAATGTATCGCACCGAAAGGTCACACGGGCAGGCACCGAGATAGATAATAAGGAGTGAGAATCCCTTGAGAGATCAAGCAGGAAAAAATTAAGCAAGTCGGTTGGTACCGTCAGGGGTAACAATGATGGAGACATGGAGACATGGAGCCTTATTGTGTGGAGTTGGGTGAGCTCTGCCAAGAGGGCGTAGTGATATGACGGTCTGATCAGCAGCGCAGACGTGCGTTGTGACTTGTCGAGGTGCGCTGCTTGTGGGTGCCGAACGGCCGTGCCAAGAGGTTCTCACACGGCGGGCAAGGCGGACTCTGGAATCCTTCGGACCCCGTCTCGCCCGTCATGTCTCGCAAATTTATACTGCCAAGCATTATAGCCACTTCCTGTCCCAACTTGGCTCTTACGGATGCATACAATCGAGATGTCCTTTTTCTAATCGATAAGTCCGAAGTACTGATTTTGTGTTGTGGGGTAGTACCAGTAGTGGTTCATTTTAGCTAGTATTTCATGCATAGAAGACGCCAAGATCAATAGAACTCGTTCAAGCACACTGTGCGTGCATTTTTAATTTGGTCAGTGTCAACGGTTTGGAATGTGCTAGGGAACAATTTGGTTGAAATCAAGCAAACATAAGATCTATCCCTCAATCTCAGCCTTCTTCAAAAAGGTGGTATGAAACGCGGGGAGAAGGTGTGTGCTCTCCGTAGTGCAGATCCCTTACAGCCCTCGAGGCTCGGCGATAGGGCGGACCGCCGTGGCTGTGAACGAAATGCATCATGCATCTTGGCGATGATCAGCGCTGCAGTCAGAAAATGGAAAGTTGTTGCCCTGTGATCTGTGGGATGGAAGTGCCCGGCATGACGATACAAAGTACAACAAAATCTTCAAAGATAGACACTATGTGTTCTTGTATGCGCACGCGGATCTAGAAGGAATATTGAGCAATGGCCATTTCGAAGGTGAGAATGATCCGTATAACACTCCTTGCGGGCAATCATTCCAGTGCTCGAAGGCTTGGCGCGACAATTCAGCATGCAGATGGCCTCGTGCCAAGGTTTATCTAGTGTCTACGTTCTTGGCGTAACCCAGAGAAAGTCTGGAGAAGGCTGTCATCTGAATATCCCCTGTGCCAATTTTGGTCAGAAACGAGTGCGAAATATTATACTATTATAGAACTGGTTCTATCAATTCAACATATCTGTCCCGATATCTTGTCAACGTTTAACTTTGACACCGACAGGAGAAGAAACCATATCTCCAACAGAGATCGCGTGGTGCACAATCAATTTGCACTTTTGGCTGATCTATATAGGTACTCAGGTAAGCTTACCTTCCTAGATGATCATGTGAGTGATATCCATGGGTTTCACCGATTCATAAAGAGCCATCATGATATGATGTCTTGGCGATGTGGCAGTCTAGGTCTTCCGCACAAGTTGGCCAGGCTCACGCTCGAGATGGGGAAGAATAATAGGTGGTACACTGCAGTGTTTCCACGATTGATACAGCATTTCGTGATAATTGCTCAGTTGGACCGGTTCATCCTGGTCTCCTGACATGAAACCACGTTTTAAGCTTACTTTTTTGGCGTGGATGTCAAACTTGAGGCGGGTAGCTCATTTGTTCTAATGCCAGACAGGTAGACCGAAGACTCCGTGGACTGTAGCGCTAGGTAACGCCGAAATAACGATGCTCGGTGTCTACTAACCCCGTTGGCACGCCTATTCTTGTAATTTGCAGTATATATTCAAGTCTTGCGCCGGACGACCTGCTCGTTCTGTCGTATCAATTGTCTACAGGTCCAAATGTAAAGCAAGCACCTGCCCTCAAGTTGTCAACACGAGTGTCAGCGTCAGTGGATCCTCGACCAAACGACGCAATGCCACAATGACTCGTGCAGTATAATCGGGAACTGCAATATGCTAGGTAGCCCTTATAGCCCATTCACCAACCTATTTGATTGATTTGATTATCGACCATGGCCTGATACCCATTTTGCTCGAGAGGACCGGATCGGATTTTGCGCACTGAAGCAGTGGACGTTGCTTTTCATGTCGTTGGCCCTCTCTTTCTAGGCCTAGTCACTCTGCATGAAATTGAGACAACCAATCGGCAAAAATCTTGCAATGGTTGCTTCCATATTTGCTTGGGTCGACGGCAACCAAACGCGGGGGCATCCACTGATGAATGCACGCAATTGGCAATTGTCCAATGATGGATTGCTCCTGCAACCCCAGCACCTTTTAAGCTTCAGGCGCGTTCCTGACGCTAGGTGCGATGCGCCAAACCGCGATCCATGACATCAGGATGCACTAGACTCACGGAGACCTGCAGCATTTGGTGGGCTGCTTGTACTTGCTTTTGCCCTTTTGATGCCATTTTGACTTCACAGAGTCGTCATATTTCCCTTTGGAGCCCAGGTTCTTGTTTCACCGACTGCGACCACTTCGGTCTGATACAAATCATATCTTTCTCCCACCCGCAAACGAGAATTGCCATAGTCTCGCAACAGCCCCGGGACTAACACGACCGAAAATTCCACTTGAACTATTCTCACATTCATTGCCATCAACAGTCATAGAGACGGATAGGGAAAATGGTCACTTCGACGAGATCCTCGAACAAGGATGGCGATGCAGCCAGCGGCTCGCCGGAGCAGGCTGCTGGCTCCAAGCATGAAATCGAGGAAAAGACAACCTCGCCCCAGTCCAAGCGAGCCAAGACGTCAGATGACAAGGAGCAGAAGACCATCGAAGAGACTCTGAACGGGTAAGTCAGGCTCTTTTGTTTTCCGAGGTCTCCTCCCATTGACTTCATGCGCCTTCTACTTGAGATGCCTCTGCGATTTCCAACTAACACTGATCACAGCGCACAAGATTTGGGTGACAAGAAGGACGACTCCATCCAAAATGGCTCCGCCAAGACAGCTGAAGATCCCAAGGAGCCTGAAGCGCCAAAGGAGGAGAAGGTTGAGGAGAAGGCAGACGAAGAAGCAGATGCAGAAGGCACGACCACCGCCAAGAATGGATCGGCCGAAGAGCCCAAGGCACGGGAGGGAGCCGTACCCGCTAGCATCCTCGAGAAGGGCATCATCTACTTCTTCTTCCGTGGACGGGTTGGAATCGATGATCCAAGCAGCGTCGACGATCTTGCCCGCAGCTACATCGTTCTCCGTCCCATCGACAAGGACGCCAAGCTCGGCGAGGGCGCCATTGGAGATGCTGGCAACAGCCGACTGATCGCCATCCCCAAGAAGGTGCTCCCTCTCAGTGGCAAGGACAGATGGATTGCTTTTGTCGAAAAGACCGACGCCTCTTTCAAGACTCTCAAGGACGACTTTCTCTCTGCCTCGGATTATGCCACCAAGACTGCCGGAACTAGACACACGCCGGCTGCCACGCCTGTGGGCGAGGGCATCTATGCCATCACGACCACAGGCCGGGAGAACCATCTCGCTTACATTCTCACCCTTCCATCCGAGCTGGGAGAGCCCCAGAAAGAGATTGGTCTTCGTGAGCGTGGAAGCTTCATCGTCTCTACTCGGAACCCCGCCTACGATGCCCCGAAAAACGTAGCCCTGCCACAGGGTGCCGACTATCCACAAGAAGTCAAGGACGACTTCCGCTCTCTCAGATGGGGTCCCACCACCCCTAAGCACTTGGATTATGTCAACACACAATTCCTCTTGGTGGGCGAGTCTTCGGGCATCGAGAAGGCAACCGAGCCCCAAAAGAAGGACCAAGAAGCTGGAAAGGAGGAACCGCTCGAGGAGCTCGAAAAGTTGGAGGATGAGGACACCCACCGTATGGAGGACTTGAAGGGTGATGATTCAGCTGCAATCTATGCAGATCTGGATGTTCATGCCAAAGATTACCCCAAGCTACAGACTACATTTTGATTGGACCTGTAGTCGACCAACGATGTCCATAAATAGCTAGAAATACAATAGCTTCTGTATAACAGGTGTACAATACACCTGAATAAACGAGCACCAACATTCACATGCAGTCGCGAATAACTTAAAGTTGGATTTGAAAATTGGTATCGTCACTTCGTTTAGCTATAGTATCATATCTCATTGTAAATATTGGTCATTATCTTGCAGCTGATTGAGCAAGTCTCAAAAATAGTTCATGTAAAGTCGTAGACCATGAGACTTTCCGTGCCTCTAGATTCTTTCAAAACAATGACCATCTCGTCGTCAAATCCCACCCAATTCCGCCTCTCGTCGAACGCGGAACGCATCCCATCGGTTGGCGAATCCCGGGCGTCGTGCACCGTGGGTCGCACCTCGATGCTCCTCCCGTCCGGCCGGCCCTCGAGCTCCCACACCCGGATCTCCTCGCCGCGGCAGCTCACGCTGACGGCCTTGCCGCGGGCCGTGATCTCGGCGTCGCTAATGCCCGACGTGTGGCCCCAGAGCCGGATCCCGGGCGATATCGACAGGGACGAGGCGTTGGACTTGCACAGGTACAGGATCAGGGTGTTGTCGGGGAGGGTCGCCAGGAGGTACGGATGGGTGTAGCAGATGCTCACGGGGCCGTCTTCTCCTGCCGCGGGGTCCGGATCTCTTCTTCTTCTGCTTTCTGCGGCGCTGGTCCGTGGCGAATCTTGTGGGGAGGATGCAGAGGACCCCGTCTTGAGCGGCATCGTGTACGCCAGTCGAGTCATGGTCACGTCCGGGGTAGAAGCCTTGGGGCTCGAGACGGATGGTTTCAGGTGGAGGTCCTGTATTCCGAGCGACCACCCCTGTAACGTCGAGAAGGTGTAAGCGATCGAGGCGATTGTGCTGCTTGCGGTCTTCCGTATCGACAAGGCGAGAGGGGCGCGTGATGTATGAGATTTGAGCGACGTTAAGAGATAAGGAGGGTCGAGGCAATGTGACGGAGCCAGCGATTTCGCGTTGGCGGAGTGCTGCGTGGCCTGCTCGTCTTCCGTGATGGGATCAGACTCGCGCGCAGTGTCGCCGTCAGAACCCTCTTCTGTTTGGCTTTCAGTGTTACTTCTATGTACGTCCGAAGGTGGCCTGTCGAATGTATATAATGAGATCAGAACAGATTCCGTGGCTGTTAGCAGATATGGATATGAGAATGCTGCGCCGGCGAGCGCTCCATTCGTCGATTTCTCATGACGATAACACTTCAGAAGCTTGTGGTCTCGAACGTCAAGCTTCCATACCCCAAAGCTCCCATCCTGGAAGCCGACTACTATATCGACTTTGTGCTGGGAGATATTTTGGTCGTCTAGAGCGAGACAAGTCGGCGGCGCATCCGACTCTTTATCGGCGAGGTCCATGTGCGCTACCAGCTGCTTCGTCTTGAGATCCCAGGCCCGCAGTCCACTTATCGTGTCGGCGGTGATGGCGAACCCTTCGCTGATTTTAACGAGCATCTTTGGCGGCGGTGGCGACTCACGGGCTTCGGCATCGGCCGCCATCGTTATATCCTCGCCGACCCGCAGCTCTTCGACGGCGCATTTGCCCTTGGACCAGTTGTGTCTAAGCTTGTATTGCCTCTTCCAGTCCCTCGATTCTTTATTTCCGGGCACCTCGCTGCGCATGTCGACCCAGCCGCCCCTCCTGCCGTCGGCCCACACGGCGCGGCGCGACGAGTAGTGCAGCTTGCCCTCGCGCGCGGAGCCGTCGCGGAAGCCGGGGATGCGCAGGGCGCGCGGCAGGACGAAGCGGGCATAGTACAGGCGCTTCCAGACCTGCGAGTCCTCGGCCAGCCGGTGGAAGCGCCTCGACACGGGCGCGACGCTGAGGAGGTGCGGAAGCGACAGGTTGGTCAGGATGCGCACCAGGAGCTCGTCGGACAGCGGCGAGAGGAGGTCGTCGTGGGATGCGCTGTGGGCGCCGAGCCGAGGCCTCTTTGTCGTGGCTGGTCGAGGCGTCGCGGGGTCAGGCAGCTCGGCGGCGCTGCGCCTGCGCTTCACAGGCATCGCGGTGGTGTTAGAATGAAGCGCATAAAATCTGGTCGACAGCAGAGGGTTGTTTCATGAATGTCCAGATCGTTGAGGTAATGATGTTGCGGTCGGAATACTGAGGTAGGTTGGCGCTACCGCCCCCGGAGCTATCGGATTTAGTGCATCTTGAACTATGGCGTAGTACTGGGAGCGAATAATTATAGCTGGATTCCAATCAACAAAGGGAAGTGTACATGCCGCGAAGACCATGATGGACTCGCTTTATTTCAGAAAGCGAGAATAATATTATTCATTTATCATGTTCAACAAAGCGATGATGACATCACAATCCACTGACTGCTACGTCGGGATTTCGACTAACTACAACTCATGTTTTCTAACATCGAAGTGCCAAGAGATCTATGAGATATCCAACTTGCTGAAAGCTAGTCGAGCGGGCCGTAACGGAGAGGTGGACGGAAATCTGAGTGCACCTTATCCTTCATCTCTGCGGGTATCTTGGCCATGGACTCCACGCCTTCCAATAAAACGACTTGTTGCCCGGCCTGTTTATAGTCAGTCTTGCTGTTTCTGAAAAGCTTATGATGGTAGCTTGGTCTACTTACGCCAAAATGATGGATCATATGCTGTATAGCCAAATGTGTTAGCGAATGCCTTTCTGGGTGGGAGAGAAATACCACAAGAAGTCACTTACACAATGCAGCATACTAGCCGCTGGGAAGTCAATATTATAGCGGATGACAGTCCAATCGCCTGTAGTGTTCCCTAGTCTGCATCCATCGCGGAGCGGAGGATCCACAAAGTTGAAGTATTCCTCCATGCCTCCCTCCTGTATCGCCTCGTCGACGGTATCCCACGGAAAACCACCGGTGCCCGTACCAATGACCCAGGCTTTATTGTTATGCTTGTGGAACGGGTGCTGCGAATTGACGTTGGCGCCATTAGTGAATATGATGTCAACCACAGACCCATTTTGCATAGAACCGCCTTGAACGTCGGACTCGTATGTGGTCACGCCTCGGGAGTCTTCCTCCCATAGCAGAGGTGGCAGCTGTTGGCGAAAGGCTTGATGCGGACCGATGTTAAGAGCCCAGCTGCCTGTGCCGGTCATGTTCACGAAGAACTTGAGAGTGTGATCCGATTGAAGCGGTGGGGGCCTGCTTGGATAAGGCGCAAGCTTCATTTCGTCCATTTTCTCGAGCTCATCCGAGATGAGACTACCATTCAGGTGAACCCATGGTTTTGTGGTTGGTGGTTCCGCCTTTTGACCGCTTGGCGTCCCGGGATAACGGAGGATTCCGAGGCCTTGAATGACTTGTTCCTGGCGAAGAGACGTTACTCTGATAGCATAATCGCCAGGCTTTTGGTTCAGGTGAACAAGAATACTAGATTTGGAGTTCAGTATTTCCTTGTTGCTTTAGCGGTCTCTGATGAGCTTACCTGATGCGCTCTCCAAGATTGCAATTTGCGGCATGAACTCGCTGAGGGTGAACAAACTCCCCGTCGGCGGCAACCACTACAATTTCGTGCTCATCAACACTAATTTGCAGCTCGTGGTGTGCACCGGAGTGGATGAAGTTGATCCACACCCATTCCTGACCCTCTTCTGCCTCAAATATCTCGAGATCCGTCTGAGTGGCCTCGCAGACTTGCTCGTTGGCGTAAAGGTCCTGGTCAGGTTGGATCAAGCAACCCAGAGTGTTCCTCCCCGGTCCACCAACCGACTCGATGAGTTCGGCTGAGTGACAGTACGTTCTACCCTTTCCATTGAGAACGATGGAATTGCTGCACCACGGGACTATGCCCGTGTCTCGATACATGACGAGAAGAATGTCCATGGGCTCAGCGTTCCAATCACTGATAACGACGTGAAATGGACGCTTCTCCGCCTCTTTCATTTTTTCTATCTCGTAGCTTGAATCCGAGATCAGTTGGTAAGGCCGCGGGCGCCACGCTGCAGGTGCAATCCAAATGGGCCCTCGCATGCCGTCAGCAAAAGCTGGCCCGAAATGGCCATGGTAGAAGTAGCTTCCGTACTGCTGCTGAACGGTAAATCGATAGGTGTACGTATCTCGTGGCTGCATGGAGTACTGCGTGACTCCAGGCACTCCATCGTTCCATGGTCTGTCGATCTGGTATATCCCGTGCCTAATTTATTATCAATACTTGTGAACTTGAACTGCTCGTCGTAGGAAGCATACCAGTGCATGGTCGTCTCTGCAGCCAGCTGGTTATCAACAAACACTTCGATCTCGTCTCCCTCTTCAGCCTCTATCAGCGGACCAGGACTTTGGCCGTTCATCATAAACACCGGTCTGCCATGGCCATCCATACTGTTCCATTGTAGAGTGATTGTAAAGTTATATCTCCTCACCTGGCTCGCCAGGCCTGAGCCTGCAAGGAGGAACAAAGACGCAATCCGGGCACGAACATACATACTGCCATGAAAAGAAGCTCAAAACAGTTGGAAGAACAGAGGAGGGGGAATCTTCCAGGAAGCTGGTGCTCATACAATGACTAGAAGTCGCTATCGGATCGCAGATGAGGCGCGATATACTTCTCTCCTCATGAACAGGATCTAATTGCCGTGTCCACTTTTCAAAGTTCTGCCAGGGTCCGTCTCGGCAAACGTCGAGTATCCCTATACCCTGCCTATACGGTTTATTCCTGGCAATGACTTCTTGGCTTTCCGCCCGCCACCCAATAGATACTGCCGGACGCGTCGACTATTCGATTCGATACCACTAGTCTGCGGGTCCATCCGCCGCTCGACTTCATCTTCAGATCAGGCGCTATTGCCATGGCGATAATTATCAAAAATGCCGTCTGGTAAGACCAAGACCAAGCGGTGATCTTTGTACCCGACAGCCGGGAGATTGCCACAGGCTCGCCACGGCGGCACTCGGGTTCGGCATCAACGAGCATTCCTTGCCCAGTATACTAGCCGATATCTCGCGAGGGACTGACCTGATTCCTGTGCTCTGCGACATTCTTTGCATCGTTCATGAACAAAGCAACTCAGTTGATCATGGAATCGCTTTTAGAAAAGAAATCAACGCAAAATGCGACTACAAAGACAAGCCCAAGGCCGAGGTTGACAAACCGTTGGGCAAAGCTCCTATGGACTACCATCATTGTCATACTGGTCCTCAGCTCGTCCCTATACTATCGCGGAGTCGGCCGGACGAAGGGCGAACTGCTGGGACTGTTGAATCTGGACGAAACAGAAAAAGAACAGCAGATCATTAGAAAGTATAACCTGCAAATCGGCAGCAGATGGATGAACCCAGGTAATGCAATTCAACCTGGGTGAGAGCAATGAGCATGCGTATTGATTTGAGTCGCAGACGGAGGTCGCTGGAGGGTGATGTTTGTCTGCAATGGCCAGACACCGTGTCCAACACTCAAAGCTCAAGAGGGGGATCTGGTCGAGTTGACCGTCCACAGCGACAGCTACTTCCAATCTTCTATTCATTGGTACGTGACTCTATGTCATTTTTGTATTCGGTGGCCAAATGCTAATGACAACAATCAGGTCTGGAGTCGGGTATCGCCAGTAAGTGTTTCGGACTCACTTCGATATTTCTGCTAATGGCCACGATTTCAGCACAGAGGCATGGAATGATGGAACTGCTGGACTATCGCAGGTAAGACCGTGAGGCACCTCAAATATGTGTCCAGAAATAACATGTATTGTAGTTTCCCATGCTGCCAAGGGGAAACCACACAAACGTCCACGACACCACAGGTGCTTGGGGCTTGAGCTGGTACGCGGATCACACGACTGCAGCGTCGGCAGATGTAAGTCTTTGAGTGGTGAACATGACGAATCATACTGAAATTTTCTTCAGGGACTATACGGCATGATCTATGTCGCGCCGGACCCGGCTCGACCTCGTCCCTACAAGCTGATTACGGATAACCCTCTCGAGCTGCGGCAGATCATGGAGGCAGAACAAAACATACGACACCTGGCTATCAAGAATCACATGCATCGTGACACCAATTGGAAACTGCTGCAAATGAGGGCAGAAGGTACCGAGTTTTATTGCTATGACTCACTTCTAGTCAATGGTATGGTCTCCTCATCGCATCACGTCCGATTGTTGCTAACGGTTACCCAGGCAAGGGACGCAATCTATGCCGAGCTCCTGGATTCGAGGAGCTCAACGGTCAAAGTCTTGACGAAACAGGATGCATCCAGCCTGCTGGGTTTCCACCGGCGTCATGTAGCCCCAGTGCTGCGGATTTCGAGGTGAGACAAGACCGTACTAGAACGAGGTTTCCAGTCACTAATATTCGTTTAGATTATTGAGACTGATGGGCAAGAATACATCATGCTCAACTTGGTCAACGTTGGCTTTGAGCATGAAGTCCGAGTCGCTGTGGATCACCACAAGATTTTCATCGTCGCTAACGATGGTGGTTTCGTCGAGCCGATTCAGGGCGATGTGAGTTCATTAACCCTAATCATGCTTGGCGGATGAGGTCTAATTGAATCCAGGTGATCTACATCCCAAGCGCTTCGCGGTTGACTATACTCGTCAAGCTTGATCAGCAGCCAGGCGACTATGCCATGCGCATATCCTCGACGAGCCAGTTACAAAACCTTCAGGGTTTTGCTATCTTGAGGTATCCAGTATGTAGCCAAATTTGCATTTTCGAGAGTGATGAGTTGCTATTGTCTAACACAATCTTCGCAGGCAAAGCGTCAGCCCATACTTGGGCAGCCTATGCAACTTCCAGATGTGGACGCAGACGACATTTGCCTTCAACCAGACTCCTCAGTGAAGGCCAAGTGCAATCTCATTGACGGAGAGCAAACACACCCCTATCCTCCATCCCCGCCATCCCGCGCTCGCAAGTCACGAGCCGATGGCGCAGCAGACTTCACCTTTCACCTGTCAGCCGGCGTGCAAAAGTCCCAGATGGAAAAGTTCGCACCGGAGTACTTCCTCAACGAAAAGCCCTGGCAGCTCTTCCGAGGCGCCATGCAGCCCCTCCTATTCACGAACCTGAGCAGCCCCAGCGCCCAGAGCGCGCTGGAGAAGCCCGTCATACACGGCCTGCCGATCGGCTCCGTGGTGGATCTCGTCATCGAGAACCAGCTCAACGACACCATCCCTCTGTACAAGCACGGAAAGCCGGCGTGGCTCTTGGGATCGCGGGCGCACGCCAACTTCTCGCGCGAGAATGTTTTGCACGCTGCAAACGGCCACGAGCCTCTGAATCTCCACGATCCGCCGCTTGTCGTGGTTCACGACTTGCCGCCGTTGGGGTGGAGTGTTCTCAGGTTCGAGGTGACGACGAAAGCTGCGACCATGCTCCATGCTGTGAAGCTAAGATATTTCGTGGTGAGTCTTAATTGCGCGTCGTGTGTTTTTCTTATTGATGCTGACACTGGTACACCCTGTCCAGCTCGGCATGTCTGCACCAATCCTCGAAGGGATCATCGCCGAGGATCCCATCACGGTACCTGAATCTGCCCAGAACAGACCGCACGTCGAATTCGAGCCCAAGAATGATGGCGTATTTGGTTGAACAGTATGTCTGCTTGGCGTTGACAAGAAATCCGGGTTTGACTGGCTGTTGATGTGGTTGATGCTAAGGCGTGCTGGTACAAGACTGGAGGGCTCGCAATAAATGTTGGCTGCCGATTAGGACACGCTCGACACTGGCAAAATGCTTCTGTAGTGTTTACGAATGTTAAAAAAAATTGCAAAACAGTTCGGATTCAAGTGCGAACACTGGTCGTACTCTGCCGATGTCAGGTATGGTATGCGACTCCTACCATCCTCCCGCACATACCATTCTGCCACCGCACCGTACTAAGCGAGGGGGCCAGCCTCCCTTTCGGGTGTTGGAAATTCTGAGTCTAATAGGAACTCAAGTACCTTGGTTTGGCTGCCTGGCAAGTACTTGGGGCGGCAACATGGTTGCTGGGTTTGCGTGGGGGACGAGGGCGGTTTGCAGCTCCTGAAACCACGTAGCTTATCGAATTTGAACTGTCTGTACCAAGTCCTGCATGCTCGTCCGGTCCAGGTCCATTGCCCATCGAATCCTGTCTGCACGTTGCTCTCTTGCTTGCATGTAGGCGTCAGCACCCCTGAAATGCAATCCCATTCCCTCTTCTTGCAGTATCTCGGCGTATTTCGGCAGGCCCTGTCGAGCTGCCATGTGCTGCATAATGGGAGTCCTAGATCTCGTGTGGCGCCCGTATACTCCAGCAAGTGTGACCGTCCCTATTCTGATGTACTCGGTACATCCTCGAGTGGAGGGAATCTGCCACAGCACGAGACCATGTATCTCTTCTGTCACGAGGCTCATGTTCACCATGAAGAAGCAGAGTTTCTGAGGATGTGGAGATTCTGATGGCCAGTGGGATACATTCCAGTGAAAGGCTGCCTCAAAAGAAAACATTGGCTCGATCTCTGGAGTCGCTAGGGGACATGACAGTAACACCTTGCCATTGTATCGACCTTGGCCAAATGGGTCGAGGTCTTGCAGAGTGCCGAAGAGTGCAATGCCTCTGAGGTTTAACAAGCCCTCTGGGGCCGCAATGGTACCACCGTCTTCGACTTGAACCCACGATATCCGGTATTTGCCCCATGGATTATTGTATGCATCGTCTTGTTGTACCTTACCATCGAGGTTCATCCAGGACCACGTAGGTGCAATGGCATTATCCAATTGCTCTGGTTTGGACAGGGAAAAATGACTCGTCCAGCAGAGCTGTCGATGGAAATCGCGGCTCCAAAGCCCATGCCTATACTTGTTGCCCACATGCCTCTGAGATCGTTCGAGATGGTCGGCGAGACCAGACAGGGCAACCACCTTGTCCGTCTTCTTGGTGAGGGCGCACGACGAATATTGCTCGACGACATTCGACCAGATACGCCGGAAATCTTCGTCGTTGGCGGGGGCTAGTCTCTTCTTCCACATAGAAAGCGTCTGCTGCTTGGTCCAGAGCTCGTCTGCCAGCCCGCCTGGACACTGCTCGTTGGCGACGAGCTCAGCGCACTCCCAGTATACCTGGCTCGCGGTAAAGCTCAACTGCCTCGACGCGAGATAGCGTTCTTGGAATACCCAAGCACGGGAGTTCAAGGGCGCGGTATTCAGATCATCTTCGACTGAGGAGACACGGGAGAACTGGTACATGGAGCAGCCGTTGAGCTCGAGTTCGAGGTCGATGACGGTTGGGTGTTTTAGGGCTGCCTCGCTCGTTTGGAAGCATCCCTCAGAACTTCCTCGAGACGAAGTTGCAGCGATATTGCAGTCTGAATAGGCATAAATGGACCTCATCAAGGACGACTGTTCCCTCCAGTCTGCCTCGTCATCTTGTACGATGCAGAGAGAGTCGATCCAGATGTAGCGAATCCCGAGCGACTTTGCCACTTCAATCGCCTCTGCGAAGGTCTTGGGCAGCTTTGTGATTAAATTCCTCTCCTTGTACTGGACAATATCCGACCCTTTGAGCCGTATAGGCTGGGATGCACCCCAGCAATGACTCAGGGTCATGTAGGGTTCAGTGATTCCCGCTGTCTCATCCACCAGGTTCCAAGACATGGGGTCATCTTCATGGACCTGTATCAGCCTTCTAGGTCTGAAGTTGTTGCTTTGATCTGAGGGCCGACAATGGTGATGCTTGTCTTGGCATAGTCTGTACCATTTCTGCCACAAAGCGACTGAATCTCTCGTTGAAATTGCAAAGTCGCCCTGTTGGGACTGAGCGTAGTCGCCAACATCAAAGTCCATGGTCTCGCGATTGATCCCCGACATTGAATAAGTCCTTTTATGGGCGCCCCAGTCGCTGTTATCGAAGTACTCGACTATGACGCAGTTCTGGCGGCATTCCAGCTTCAATTGTGTCAGCTCTGAGCCTCCCGTCCGAAATCGTGTCGTGACATGCTCGAGCAGCGGCAGATTGATGCACCCATTTTGGTCTTGTAGTTCAGGCCTTTCATTCAGACAACGAGCCCATAGATTCCGACAGAACAAACAGCCCGTCTCAATCGAATTGCGCAGATCCTCGACACTTTGATGCAGTTGAACCACGACTTGGCGATATCCTGTATGTCTGCCGTAGGTGGTTGCATATACCTGATCTGGGCTCCTTAACACATCACTAAGGCGGGCAGCTGCGGCCTTGACGCCCTCCTGGCAGATTGTACACAGCATGATGATCTCGCACGCGCACAGCGCGCGATTGGCGACGTGGCTGCGTCTGTGATCCAGCAATGGAGGTGAATTCGCGTCGCAGCATCATGCCACCATAATTGCCGTAGAATCCGACATCGAGATATTGATTAAAAGCATTCGGGACCAGTCTGAAGGCATCAAGACGATGGATGCATTCGGTCATGGTCAGTAAGGATTTACCTACCAGCAGGGATCAATGCTGAATCTTGATCATGTGGACCCACCTGCCACATCATTGCTCTGTGAGTGATAAATTTATGTGCACTACTAACGAAGTACTTCGTAAGCTCTTCATTTTTAAGAGTAATGTTAAAGGAGCTATGTCTGCATCGCTATCGGGGCTATGTTGATAAGGGTATTTCGCACGCGAATAACCTCATTTACCCACGATTTGATAGAGATTGACCTATATCGCTGTATTGGCAAGAGCGTCTTTTATATTTCTATCTAGTTTGTTTTCAAATTTAGTTGATGTGCAGCGTGGAAACGAGACTTGAAGTTGACCATACGGTTTCGCACCCAAAATGCCATGTTAGCGTTTCGATCGGTATAGATTTTGCTTCGATTTTCTTCAACTTGGCACACCTCCACCAGGTCTGATCCGAATTGATTAAAACTTTGCTAGTATGTTTGGATACCAGTTAAGTCGATAGCTACAAAGTTTTATCTCGATCGGAAAAGAGTTGGTAGAGTTGTTGTTGAATTAGTCCCTTATCAACATAGCCCCGATAGCAAAAATGACATAGCCCCTTTAACATTACTCATTTTTAATCTCATTACAGGCATGAACATTCTTCGACACTCGAGAGAGCAATGTCGAAACAGTGGAACATATAAAAGGAATGACCACGTTCTGCAATCGAAGCTATTTTCGTTTGGTGCATCATTCACGGGCCGGGTCGTAGTCCACCTGCGCGAAAACAGTTGGTTTTGTGACGAACCTGGCTGTCTGCCGCGAAGAGACATTGGCTAGCCAATGAAGAAGAAGGGTCGCGTTGATGGATGCAGTCGTGTGCAACAAACAAGTGTATAGCCGCTGAGGAGCCCCGTCTCAGTCCTAGAGTAGAAGCTGCACGAGACGAATGCAACAGTAGCTACAGGGCTGCATGTTCTTCAACAACGTTGACTGCAATTTGATCCAAGAAGAAACACCGAGATCGATAGAACAAACCTTGAAGAATATACCGTATGTGATGAAAGGTCTGCTCAAGTCTATTACTCATTCGTCGGAGAACATCTATTAATACATTTCACCCCCCACACGTTAGTTGCATTCAATTTTGCCTCTTGCAGCCGCAGATAGCGACTTTCACCGGGGGTCTCACTTCCATGCGGCCATGAATGTAACAGTAGCAACCTTTTATCAGCATAGGCACCCGCATATTTTCGTCAAGCCATCATGTTGGTGTTTGTGCATAATGACGGTTTTGACGGCCTACAAGTCTGAGTCTTGTTATAATTTGGGCAGGTCCTGAATCGACTGGTCGGCTAACAGACTTTATTCATCGCCGGCCGTTGTTGAAATCCTCGAGAGTGTTGTTGAAACTATCTTGTTGGGACTTACACATATCTTTCAACAGTATATTGCCACCGCGCCTGAGAAATGGCCTTTGAACTTTTCAATGATCATCTGCAAGCCGCTGGCTTTATCGTCGTGGTCGTGTTTACACCATTGGCTGTTGCAGCTGTGATTTTACGATTTATGTCGACACGGATCACTCTGGGAAAGCATGGTAAAGAGGACTGGTTTGCCTTGGGCTCATTGGTGTTCTATCTTGGGTGGATTGCAATTTCTGTTCTCAGTATGTGAAATGTCTTCTTGTGGATGCTATCTTCGATCCAGGCGAGGAAAAAAAAAGAATTGCTCTGACATGCTTTGGAACAGTTGTGCCAGCACTGAATGGACAATCGGATATATTGTCACTTCCTGTGGAAAGATCACAAGAGGTTCTTAAAGTAAGACTCCAGCATATGAGCAAAAAAACACAGACACTAGCATAAAGTCGGCACTGACTAACAGGACCCAGTTAATATGGATAGCAAACCTCATGTTTCCCCCAAATCAGCTCTGCGCAAAGCTGAGCATTTTATTCCTCTACTATCGTATTTTTCGGATCAAGGGTAGCACTTACGTACTCTGGATTAAAGTTTTGGGCTTTCTCCAAGTAATTGTATCGCTTATCAGCTTGATCCTCAACATCGTGCAGTGTCTGCCTATCCAGAAGGCCTGGGTCCCGAGTATGGAAAACGGTTCTTGCGTCAATGTGAGTGCGATGCTGGCGGGAACAGAGACCTCGAACTCCCTCCTTGACTTTGCGATTGGAGTCTTTGCAGTGGTCGCTTTGCGCAGCGTCCAAACCACGTCGTCAGCGAAATGGAAGCTTGCAATAGTTTTTGCCATAGGCGGGTTGTGAGTTTTCCAATCCCCATATTGCATTCTTGTAAAAGTCTACGATTTTCTTGGCTTACACCATTTGACCCAAAAGCGCCGGAGTGATAGGGTTCATCAAAATTGGATTGGCTTTCAACGTGTCGACCTGTAAGTACCCCCATGAGCCATAGCGATCCTGAAGACTAACTCAGCGAGCAGATAATCAGTTGTCTATGAATCTTTGGGCTATCGTCCAAGGTGCTCTAAGCGTTATTTGCTGCTGTGCAATGACATACAAACCAATCCTGGCACGCATCGGTAGCCTGGTATCCAAAGTCTTGAGCCATCGGAGTAGAGAAGAGTCACGAAAGAAGTCCTCGGGTGAACAGGAGCACAAACGTCGCGTGGGATGGGTCGATCTAGAAAGAGCTGATGGTTATGCTGGAGCAACTAGAGCTACTAGATTCTCGACACGTTGACTACCGCCGGCAGCTTTCAGGTCCGGTATCATTGTCAATATTCACAATATTTGTTTTGATATTGTACTTGGAGACTGACAAGAGTCGATGCAGTAATTGGAGAAAAATATCCCACCCAAAGATCTGAGTATGGCTGAGCAACAGCAGAAACGTGCCATGTCTCTGTACCACTATTTCTAGCGCTCAGTCATCTCTAGACACTGAATGGAACCGGACCCAAAAGTTTGGCTTCTGCCACATCCCGTACATTCTAAAGTCCTTCTCCAACGTCACATTCTGGTTCGGCAGCATCTCAACGTCAAAAGTCCACAGCACCTTAGCTATAAACAGCCTTGTCTGGCGCCACGCCAGGGGCATTCCAGTGCACGATCTCGGTCCCAGACTGAATGGATGAAAGTCGTTTGTCGCATCATCTTTGCACATGGGGTCCCAGTGCGGGTGGTCTCGCGGCAGCCATCGTTGTGGGCGGTAGCGGTGCGGTTCGTGGAAGTAGCGTTCGTCGCGCGTAAAGGCTAGAAACCCGTATTGTACCTCGACCTGAAAGCCCAAATTCATGTCAGTGCCAACGTGACACTTACTTCATGTGATGAAACTTACCCCTTTGGCAATGTAATGCCCATCTACCATGGCTCCGGGGCTCACCCGCGGCTGTCCACTGCTTTGTAAAACCGTCATACGCAATGTTTCCATCAGTGAAGCGTGCAGAAACTTGAGCGAGCCCAGAGCATCTGCGTGTATATCGTCGTACTTCTTGAACCTGCTCCTGATTTCCTCGGTAAGAAGCTTGAGCGTGTCTGGCTCGTACAGTGAGAACATAATGGTGCAGAACATTTGACTCGCAATCGGTTCGTAGCCAGCAAGGACCAGATGCCCGATGACTACTTCCAAGTGCTTCTGCTCTTCCTTGGTAGGCTCGGGCGCAAACGCAGGGAGCAGTTGTTCAAAGTGGTCCAGATGCTCGACGGCGCCGCGGTGCTCGATGCGCGACTCGATGGCCTTTTGATTCATGCTCACGACTTTGTGGTGGCTGGTGATCATGGAAGGCGGTACGAATAGCCACTTGAAGGGACTAAGAAGCGGGAACTTCTTGAAAATCTGGTTGGCAGTGACGAAGAAGTTGACGATCCATAGTTCGTCGAGGAAGCTCGTGCTCTTCACTATAGGTTTGGAGGTCAGCGGTAAATCGTAACTTTCAGTATGCGGTCATTTCTCTTACTATCTCGCAAGTGGTGCATCTCTCGGCTGTAAGCCAAATCGGCCGATGCATCCATGGCAACCCAATCTGTCCACTTGGTTCTCATCAGTTCAAAATCTTTTTGCCATGGTCTTTCTTTGTTGGCCAGATACTTACGGTTTTGAGCTCGATACCTTCTTCTCTGCTCCGCAATTCCTTCATTCTTTGCACAAAAGCATCGGTGTATTTGTGCATGGTTGCCTCTTTGGCCTTCAATGACTTTGCACTGAAAGCGGGCGCAACCTTTTTTGCTTTCGTGCGATGTTTGTCCGGGTTCCTCTCCCATGACAGTCCATCATCACCCAGTCCGAGATCCATAAAGTTTGTCTTGGGAAAGTGCTCTAGACCTGCGGTGTAGGAGTCGTAGATATCTGCGATCCCTTGTCAGACTTGACCAGATACAAGACTTTGGGCGGTGCCATACCGGAGAACGCCCGAGGTGTGATGAAGACGATCTCGTTTGGAGCTACGCGAACGATATCTCCTGCTACATATTTAGCCGTTCAAGCTCGATGCATGGTTTGGAATACGTGGAAAGACTGACCATATTTGTTCAATGCTTTCGAAACCGCCCAGGGGTACTTCCCAATGGCCCTGTATACATCAGAGAAATATGTACGGATGCGATGTGACATTGCGTAACGTACCAATGGTAAGCGTACCATATGTTTGAAATGGCCGCAAGCTTGGGACCCGGAAACTTGGCTGCAGGATGAAAATAGACATTATAGATGTATCGATATGATGCATATACAGTCAACTGAGTTCGGTGACATTAGAATTATACGATTTTACCCATGAGTGACTTCTTATGTCTTACTGATACAACGCAAGCGCCGGCAAGCTCTTTCAAAGACACGCTGACTGCACGATCAGCAAGCCAGCTCGAGGCCATCATTAAGGAAATCTGTGAACGTTCGAAGGTGAGATAAGGCATAGGTATCGAGAAGAGGATCAATTTCAGGAAAAGGCCTGTGATCCAGTGGTGCGTCAAGTGAGCAGCTCATCATTCTGTCTCTACTGCAAAGTTTCTGTTGGACGTTGCTGCGCCGCAAAGGTGCCATTTTGTGACCAACACCCAAGTCTCAGAAGGTTTACTCACCAATGTCATCCAAGCAAACATTGAATCATAGCGCATAACCCCTCTAGACTTCCTGACTGATCGTAAATACCGGAGGCTCCTGATCTAGCTCCCAGCATCTTGTCGCGATGAATAGCTCTTCGATGAATTCGCTGCCCGCCGAATCTCCAGCTTCTCCTCCCACTCTTTGCAAATTTCTCCAAAATCGAACCGATTCGGGCTTGCAGTCGCGGGTATCGGGATGGAACGCACGACCTGTATGTCTGTCCATCCGCGCAGGGGGGACCACGAAGAGACTGTCTCGGCGCCGGATGAAGTAGAATATCTCGAGGTCTTCAGTCCCTAGGTCAACTTCCAGCTGTCTAACACAACCGTTCGCCAAGCCCCTCACTAAATGTCTCTTGACCGGTTCGACCACCTTGAAGCTCTCATTGGGGCTCATCGCGCGCCAGGCCTTGAGTGGCGGTGGATCATGAAGCCAGTACGAGACGATCAGTACACTCAGATTGAGCTTGTCCGAGACCGCGTCAACAGTTGCCTCCCAATCCTTCCGGACAGCCTGTATCCACGCCCGGGAGTCCGAGTGCCGGCTTTCCGGGTGTCTCGAGCAGCCCTGCTGCCCGTCCCAGCAGCCCTCGATAAAGCGGACGTGGCCGAGGGAATTGGTCGCCAGACGCTGCGCCAGGAACTCGCTGAGCACGAACCGGTCCAGCGGCGGTACATGGGGGTATCCGGGCCCGGCCCGCACGTACGGGTGCCAGCACCAGCACTTGGCGTCGTTGTGCAGGACAAAGGTATTCTGGGAGAAGAAGACGGCCTGGGCCTCGGCGTAGAACGCGCGGCCGACCAGGAACAGCTCCCTCGGCGGCCGCCAAGTCTCACGGAACTGGCACGAGTAGTGGGAACAATCTTTGCAGGGCAGGTGCTCGTGGATACAAGGGCACCCGACGCCGCTGCCGTCGCCGGGCGTTTTGCAGGCGGCGTGGGAGTTTGGGTGACATCCGTCGTAGGGAGGCCGACAAGAACCGGACCCGGACCCGCTGCACCAGGACCATTTGACGTGGTAGCGCTTCTTAGGACCCCAGTATACCTTGTTTGCCGGAGTCACCAGATCGGTATATTTGAGTATGTGGACGCGAATCTCGGATGGCAGCTTCTCATAAGAGAACAGACAAGGGCCGGCCATCGTAAAACAAAATTACAAATATGCGCGCGAATAATCGTGACCCCTGCGAGAGATTGATTGTCGTAAATGAATCGAGCGATGCCACTCTTCAGGCAGCATCCAAGTCAGTATCGTCAGAGTATCATTTGTTGTGGTTGTTCATAGGGCACTAAACAATATATTTTGGTTCTTGGTTGGTCGTCTGGGTATAGCGTCTTTTTTTAGGCTACAGCTGGCCAAAGACACTTAATCGAGAGAAAAAGTCACGTGGCCAAGTACGTATCAGACGATATATATAGTCCTGCATCCAGATGATTTAAAGAAGATAAATTCTATGCAACTGGCTTCCTTAATTTTGAACTTGAGCAGTACTTGCATTCCTCACAAATGTTCGCAGACCAGCCTTGCCAGAAGTCCCAATTACAAATTCGTCACTCTTGCATTCTATATCATCCATGGCCTGACCATCAAACAAAAAATCGAAACGTTGGACGAGGGTGGCAGTAACAACGTAAAGCTCGGCCCAAGCGAGACTGGTTTTGAATTTGAGTCAGTCATCAAGTATATCAACCGCTGGAGAATGCAACTTACTGCATTCCAAGACAGTTCCTCGTGCCCCTCCCAAACGGAGCATAGGCCTTGTCGGCATCCCGCCGTAGGTCTGAATCAATCCATCTCTCTGGATTGAACTTGTTCGGCTCCTTGAAGACTTCCGGATCGTAATGCATTAACAATGTCGTCATGCCCACGGGAGTCCCCGCAGGAATGACATATCCTTTGTAGCAGAGGTCGCGATCTGGTGCCACACGTTGAGATCGTGTCGCAATGCCTGGGCTCAGCCGCAAGCCTTCTGTCAAGATTGCGGTCAAGTATGGAAGTCTCTCAACATCAGCCAGAGTGGACCGCAAGTCTGACGAATCTCTCACAACAGATCCTAGCTCTTGACGCAGCCGGTGTAGAATTTCCTTGTTGTTATAGATATGATACAGAGTGGTCCTCAGAGTATTGGCAATGGTCTCGAATCCCCCACCGGTAATTGTGCCCACTTCTTCGAACACACGATTCAAGGTCTTTTCTGCCGGTGGGAGGTCAGAGTCGCGAATCGCGTCAACAATGGTGGGTGGTGCATCGGGATTGGACTCGTTATTCGAATCATATAAGCCAATAGTGACTTTCATCATGTTCTGGATTTAATGTTAGCTTGGTATGAATTGAACGGAGCTATGGGTAGAGGCGTGTTTACTGTTAGAAAGGCGAAAAAGGATTGGTCCTTGTCTTGGGCATTCCGTTTAGCCAAAAATTTTGGAAGTAGTTTCAAGAGTCGGCTGTACCATCGAATGTGCTTCGTCCTCCGCCAGAGATACCCTGAGCTTCCAGACACCGTGACAGAGTCTGCATCGAAACTTCGCATGTCGAGGTTCGCGAACTCCTTCCCAATAACAAATTCTGCCGAGACGTCGCGGGTGAAGGCACTGATGGCGGCGCCCAGACTGATACGGCGAGTATGTGATCCTGCAAATTCCTCGATACGAGAGGAGAGTTTTTCAGCAAGCCTCCAGAGGATCTCTTGCCGCCTGGCCACATCTGCCTTTGAGAAGAAGGGATTGAGAGCGGCTCGCCGATGTCGGTGCGCCTCATGATCGATGGTGCAAATAGTTGAGAGCGGCGCACCAAATGCGTTGACGGACCAATCGTATTTGTCCCAGCGTCCTTCACGTGTATAAACCTCTTGGAAGAAACTTGGGTCGTTTATATGGAGTTCGTAGGGACTTATGCGGACAATAGGACCTGCGATTGCATTAGATGGCTTTATGGAAATCTCTCTTTATCAGTTACCATATTTTCTGTGCATATCTCTGATTCTGAATGTATACTGGCCATTGCAGACGACATCATAGTATGCTTCCACATAGCGAGTGGTGGCGGCCAATGCAGGTCCTGGAAACGCGGCCAATGGGTGTAGCAAAAGACGATAGGACGCCACGGCGAGGATGTACAATATGATGACAGCGCACATATACATGCACAAATCACTTGACATCATCAATTCCATTTTGAATTTTTGCAATCCTAGAAGTTTAGTACTAGGCATTGGGATCAGTGAAACTGAAATTCATGAAACGGGGGAGATATCGAATCCTATCGGCATGTTTTGACTGGGGTACAATAACTGAACAACCAACTTGTCCCTTGCATGGAGGGGCACATTCTGTACTGTAGGTGGGCTCTTACCACAATGAGTTCGTATCTGGGGAAGGATGTGTTGCTAGTTTGTCATATTTGATAAACAAAAGACTCAGCTTTGTTCCAATTCAACCTGTACTATTTGAAGTGTTGGTTCACAACCCATAGTAGTAAGCGTTGCTGCGGTCCTGAGATGCTGGACGTCCTGGTCTACATGGCACCAAGCTTTTGTGATTATGAAGCAAAATTGGAGTATCAATTGATCGATTCTATCACTGACCGTGACTCTACATGATCTGAGTATCGTCTAATTCATACATCACGCCATCAAACTTGGCCCAAAAGCCCACTCTGGTATTCCGGGACCATCGAAGTGAACCGCACCGTCCGGTCCGTGATGCCAGTGGATCCCATCGCGTTCATACAATTCCCGCAATTCCTCATCGTCCATGGTCTCGCCCATATCCGGCGAAATCCTTTGCCGGTAGAGCCTCATCATCACCGCACCCCGGCCCCACCTATCAATGAGCGTTGGATCGCCCGTCCAGTCACCAAGGGCAGGAACTCGGACAGTCCGTAGGTCGAAAGGCTCTTCGGGGTCTCTGTTGATCGCCCGGCACATGTCGGTATACAGCCTTCGCAAGAGATCTCCATCGGGACCAACGATCTGCATCGCGTGCCAATAGTCCTTTGCCGCCTGCCTGTGGCAGTCGCTCTTCGTGATCTGTATTTTCTCCAGAGCTTCTTCGTCGAGTCTCGCCGCTACGGAGTAAGCAGAGCCCCTACGCCAATGGGACAGGCGCCGTTGCTTGTCGGTCACGCCGGGCCAGTGTAGAAAGGCCGAGGCGCCCGTAAAGGCTGAGTTGAGCAATTCTTGTGGGCGGTACGAATCGACAACCATTACTCCTAGCGGAGGCGAATCAAGTGGCAGCTGCGACGTAGGGACCTTGGGTCCGTAGATCTTGATTTGGTGTTCACATTCCCCGATCAACGCTTGAGACCAAGAATCGAGGAGACCCAATGCGGCGGCATACACGCTGTTGCCAAGCGGCGTCCCCTCGAGCGCGCGGCCCTCGACGGCCTTTTTGCGCAAGAAAACCGCCGACGCATCGTAGCCTTGATAGTAAACCGTACTGGCTGCGCGCAAATCACCTTGCCGGACGTAGTCGTCTCCGGCGTCCTGGAATTGGCCGATGATGGCCAGGACATCGGCATAGTTGCAGATAGGCGTTGCCATGGATGTAGCCAGAGCGTCCAATCGATCTCCGCAACCTGACACGGTAGCTTCTGAGGCGCCGCGAATGACAAACATGGTCTTCACGATGTCCTCAAAAGCGCGCCTGCAAGTGGAGGATTAGGACTCACACGCATAGAATCGGTTTCGGAAGGAGGGAGGCCTACCCAGAAGTGCTAGTATCCAGATGCACGTCGCGTCTACAGGTGATGTGTACACTATGCAGTTCGCCCACCTGCTGGGCTATTTGATTGACCATGTCTGGCCATATCCTGGGATGGAAGACAAGCAGCTGATCGAAACGTGGCTCATTTTTTCCCTCGGACCCGGATTTCGGCCCTAGACACACATTGATGACTGCATTTGAGAAAAGCTCACGCCTCATCTCCTCGGGGAAGATCCTCGCGATGAAGCGTGGCCCCGAAGCAAGAAAGGACGAGTCCGGACTGCACAAGTGACTGAAGAGCTCGAAGTCTCCCCAAAATGTGATCGAAATCCAGGCATTGTCGTTTACGAGTACATGCCACGCCTCGGCCCGGATCTGTCTGTTTACGCAGAGCAGACCGAGTCCCGGGAAATTCTTCCGCCAGTACTGGCAGGTGCTGATCCATACAAAGGTTCCGTCCTGGTTATGTGCGACACTGAGGAGGTATCTGTAGACTTTGTCGCGAACCTCTCTTGGGAGATCCAGAAACGAGAATGCCGTGTTTCCGTCCCCGAGAAGAAGTCGTCGCATGCCGGTGACGAGGGTACTTGGAGCTGATACCCGGCTTTCGGCCTTGGGCACAGCTTTCCCAGTAGTCAGCAGCCGGAATTGAAAATGCAAGAGGCAACTTACCTGGTGACTCAACAGCTGTGACGCCATTGCCTTGTGGTTGCGGCTCAGGCTGTCTTGGCCACCTTGGCACTGCCTTTCTTTTCTTCTTGCTTCTGGGCATGGTAGACACAGGTCGGTCTGGGGTGAGAAATCTGGAAATGGAAGACTTCTTTGCAAATCTCTAGACTTCGCGATAGTCGTGGTGCAATAGAAAGCGAAAAGAAGTCGACACGGAACCTCCTGAAACCGAGCTATAAATATCTAGCACACATCAAATATCAGAAAAGGCACACAAAACCGCAAACCAGTATCTACACCAAGTGCAGATCACGGCCGGCAAGTGCACCAGCTTGCGTTGTGTTGTTATCCGATTGGTCATGTTTGATCATGTAATATGACGACCCCAATTGCTATAAGTATTGTTGCTAACCTGATGAATATGGCTTTGATTGCAGTCATGGCGCGTCAAAATGACAAAAAAGTGTTGGTTTCAAGGCAATCACTCCCTGGTGGGTATTATGTGCCCAAAGCAATCAGGTTATAAAGAAGTTTGTCACTGATTCTTTCTTGTGTTTGATGACATTCAATCCGCAGTACTCATGTGTCTTGTAACGATTGTTTTGAAATGGGCTTATACCATGCCTCATAACTGGAAATCAATCGACCAAGTTTTATTTTCGGTCGAGCTTTCTGCGCCTGCGATAAGCGATGCGCAAAAATGGCAATAAGGCAAAGTTCAACGCCCTGATTCAAGAAGCGGTTAGCTCAAGTGTAATCATAAATGTCCAATCACAAATGATTACCAAAAAGAACCATTGCAAACACGACAAAGAAACTCAAACACTCACGCAATTACGGCAGGCAAAAGTCAAGCAAGAGAGACAAGAAGACCCCAGCGCTCGAATTCTTTCTTTCGGCAGATCGACTGTAGTATCCGAAGCGGAGCTCAGTGTAAGACAGAAGAATGGCAACCAGCAGCATATCATCATGGTCATGAATGACAGAAACGCGATGTAACACTTCCAAATCTGATCACGTGTATTCTTATTCTGCGACGCTCCAAAAACAGCCACGTAACATTATATATCATGTATTTGAGGTCTGTAATTGTAAGTGTTAAATATATCGTTCTTGAGGAAGATGTATAGAATCGCAACAAGATGAGAATCGGAATTACTGGAGCAAAGCTATGTTACTTTTCGGCAGACGCGCACGGCCCTCTCATTTGCATACAGTCACACGAAATGAAGAAGAGAAAAGATGCTTCGAAAATGTAAATACTCGGATCAGATCCATATCTTGCCTCGAACGGAGATACTGCCTTCTGTAGATCATGCAGTGACCACTGGTCAAGCCTATCGGTGGCGGGGTTCACGGTTGACACAACAGCATGGTACCAGTAACAAGCAGTAGCAATTCGGCAATTATTAACCTCGTCATATCCACTCATTGACATATTTATTCATGCCTCGTTATTTTGATCCATATGCCAGATGTACTTCAGAATGACAAATTCTGTTATCTTCGGTTTGATTCCACGGTTCCTGCAGCTAGATCAACACTAATGAGCTTAATGTCAAGTACGCCCTGCGCTATAATCATTGACAATGACACGCGCCTAGACTAGACGCTGACTGCATCGCTCGAGTAAGTGACCATATACCCTCCACTGCGAATAAAAGCAGAGGCAACGTTGTATAAATGAAGGAAGCCTCGGAAGATTCCCGTTGACTGTCTTTTCAAAACATCTCAGAATCCAAACCAAAAAGCCACCACACCCAAAATGAAGACAATCGGCATCATCGGCGGCAGCACCGACATCGCCACGGTCGAGTACTACAACCTGGTCAACCAGCACGTGCGCGAGGAGCTGGGCGGGCTGCACACGGCCGAGGTCATCATCAACTCGATGGACCTGGCCAAGAGCGCCTACTACGTCCAGCACCAGCAGTGGGACGAGGGCGCCGCCTACCTGCGCACCAAGGCCGCGAGCCTCGCCGCCGCCGGCGCCGACTTCATCCTCTGCGTCTCCAACACCTGGCACCGCGTCGCGGACCAGTGGATGGCCGGCGCCGAGGTGCCCCTGCTGCACATTGCCGAGCCCACGGCCGCGGCGGTCAAGGCTCGGGGCTTCGGGAAGGTCGCCCTGCTCGGGACCAAGGCCACCATGTCATCGTCGTATTGGCCCGACCTGTTTGCGCGCGAGTACGGGCTGGAGGTCATCGTGCCTAGGGAGGAGGACCAAGATCTCATCGACAAGGTTATTTTCCAGGAACTCTCGTACAATCAGTTCACCGACGAGTCTCGGGAGGCCTATCTCAAAATCGTCGACGAGCTAGCTTCCCGGGGTGCTCAAGGGGTTATTCTAGGATGCACCGAGATTGGGCTGTTGGTATCACAATCCGACCGCCCGGATATTCCCATGTTTGACACGTTGCGGTTGCATGCAAAGGCGGCGGCAATGAAAGCCGTTCACGGGTAGCCGAAAGACTTCTCGGTACAGCCAGGGAAGAGGATCTATTGAAGAGCAATACCAGTCAATGCCATTAAAACAAGCGCGTGTTTGTCACAGTCAAGTGCATTATAGAAGAACAAGTTCCAGAATTTTACATTGCATTGATTTTCATGCATCGTGTCTCATCGTCGAAGTGTCATCGTCTTCTATCCCCATTTTCTTGCCTTTTCCATCATTCCTTTCTACTGCGCGCTGCAAGTATATCTACTCTATTCCAGAGCCCAACTCCTATCTACATGTACAAACTGGCAACGGCAGTGATATCCCTCTTGATCATCTCCTGCGCTTCCTGCATTTTCTGGTATAGGGCAGGGTCGCCAATGATTCTGGCCGCATTCTTGACTTCACGGCATGTCTCATCTAATCTCGTAATGGTGCGAACAATTGTTCCCTCCAAAACGTCTGTCAGGTCTGTAATGTTCCTGAAGCTCATGCCTCTTGCCCACTCGTAGACAACTTCGACCAGTCCAAATCTTGGTCGGGCAACGAAATCGCTGCCCTCCTCGGAAGACTGGATGACTTGGTGCAAAGTCTGTACCGAATTGACCTTTTCAGAAATGTCGATGATGGTCTTGATTCCTTGCTCTAGCTTGCCGGGCAGGTTGGGTATGCTGTCTGTCTTTTCCTGGAATACAAAGGCAGAAAGGAGAGCTGCAATTTCAGCAGGCTCGTAGTCGGCGAGCACATTGTCGAGGATCAATTCAGTGAGAACGAGTTCGTCGGCACTGTGGATCTCGCAAGCTACCTTGCCCTTGAGCTGAATACGTGTTTCGTTGTCGATAAACGACAGATCCTTCAGCACTTGTATACGTTGCTCATAATCAGGAAGCAGCTGGAGGTTTTGGTCGGCCATGGTAGCCAGGAGTGTCGAGATGTGCTCCTTGATAAGCCACTGGTCATGACACATTGCAAACTACCAAAAGTTAGTTATGTTTGATGAAAAGAGCAATTTAGCAGAGCGTAAGACAAGTCCGAGGTAGTCCCGACTTGAATGGAAGAGGAGGAAATACGGCTGAACCTACGTGTTTCAAGAAGTTCTTGCAGTGGATTGGCGCGGTATCAACTGCCTGCCTGGCTTGTTGGTACCGTTTGCCAATCAACTCCTGTAGTTGCATGCTCTTGATCTTGCCGAGGTCAATCTCCTCCCAGATATCTGCTTCCCAGCTCTTACAGAGCTGATGAACACGATCCTTTGCCTTGGCATGGTTATCGCCGCCCTGGAATATGTCCGGCAAGATGCCTTTGGTGATCGTCTTGGTCAGGTATTCCACATCACTCAATGCAATGTGGTTCGTCTTGAAGTGAATACTTCTTCTCGCTTGCGGCAGCGATGTCAAGAATGACCGGAAGGCCGGCAGGAAAGGCAGGAGATCGGTGGAGTCTCGTGTCTCTCTCATGGTCCGGATCTCAAAGACGTGGATGGTAGGCTGGCCACCAGTCGTCTTGGTGCTGATTCCGTCGGAGAGGAGAATGCCAGGCGTGCGGACACCATCCTTACTGAAGACAATAAGTCGACCTTGTGAGAACATCTTGCGACCAATGGGTATCGAGAGCATGCCCTTGTGTAGTTCTTGAGTCAGCTCTCTGTACTTCATCGAGGCGTCATGGCAGTCGTCCAAAGTGGCGTCGCACTGCTCGCAAGGTTCACGCTTGACCTTGGCCAAGTCAGCCTCTGCAATCTTGACGCCCTTCTCGTGCTCCGGAAGAAGCTGTTGTGTAGCATGTTCGGAGAAACTGCGCTTAATCATTTCTTCGATCTTGAGGGCTTCCACACGGAGTAGGTTCAGAATCATGTTGTAGGTAAGTCGGAACTGCGACTTCAGCTTGTTAGGCTGGCCAGTAATCATGTTCTGCAAGTCAACCACAGGTGGTGCCTCGTCTCCGCCGCCAGGTGGCACGATGATGACCGTGCCCACAGTGTCGAGACCACGGCGACCAGCACGACCAGCCATCTGGGTGTATTCTCCTGGGAGAAGGTTGCGGAACGAGTGTCCGTCATGCTTGCGATAACCGGAGAACACCACAGTACGAGTGGGCAGGTTCAGACCCATGGCAAATGTCTCGGTAGCAAAGAGAACCTTGACCAACGTCTGGGCGAATAGAAGCTCGACCAACTCCTTCACAATGGGCAAGAGTCCACCGTGGTGTACGGCTATACCTCTGGAGAGGAGCTCTCGGATGCGAATGATCTGAGGTAGTGCTCGATCTTCGGGTCTGAGTCGTGCTACCGACTTTTCCACAATCATGTGAATATGACTCTTCTCGTGAGCTGTACAAAAGTCCTGATTGCTGAGTGCGTCCGCATTCTCTTCGCAGCGCTTCTTCGAGAAAACGAAGATACAAGCGGGAAGAAGATTGGACTTCTTCAGGTACTGGACCATGTGCACCCACAAGTTCTTGTCCTGGTTCAAGGAGCTGAACCCTCCTGGGCGACCTCCTCTGCCCATGTGTCCAGGGGCATGGCTTGCTCGAGGAGGACCACCGCGACCACGTCCTTGACTGTTGCCGCCTCTTCCTCCGCGTCCCTGGGGGCCACCACGCTGGGGACCACCTCGTTGGTTGCCTCGCTGGTTGCCACCGCCTCTGGCTGCAGGTGCCGGGGCTGGAAGTACCTTGTCTTTGCCCCTGAGCGCTTGGTCGGCTTCCTTCCAACCCTTTTCGTTGAACTTCTTATCTGCATCAACGATCTTGTGGATATTCTTGCCGGCCCAAAGGTAATGCTCTAGAGGCACAGGTCGCTTGGGAGTCGAAATGACGTAAATGTCTTTTTGCTTGGTTCGTCCAACCCATTGGGCAAACTCTTTGGTGTTCGGGACAGTTGCCGACAGCAAAATCAAAGATACATGCTCGGGAAGCATGATGATGACTTCTTCCCAGACAACACCTCGCTCAAAGTCATTGACGTAGTGGACTTCGTCGAAGATGACAAACTCCACATCTCTGATCAGATCAGCTCCTCTGTACAGCATACTTCGAAGAATTTCCGTGGTCATGATGAGACAGCTGGCCTCGGGGTTGATTTGAACATCACCAGTCAAGATGCCCACTTCGTCGAAAGTCTCCCTGAAGTCTCGGAACTTCTGGTTGCTTAGTGCCTTGATGGGTGACGTGTAGATGGCCTTGGTCATGTGTCTTGCAGCCAAAGCAATGGCATACTCGGCGACTACAGTCTTTCCTGCAGACGTATGGGCGGCGACAAATACGGAGTCTCCGCCCTCGAGATGGTAAATAGCCTCTTTCTGGAAGTTGTCCAATTCGAAAGGCCATTCTCTTGCCATGTCCGGAACAAGCTCTCTGAAGTTCGGGATGCCTCGATTGATATCCACCATGTGAGCCCATTCTTTGCCGGCCTTTCTAGCGCTCGACGCAGCAAGGGCACTGTGTGGTTCCAGGGCAGGGAACTCGACTGGGAGCAGAGCGTCAATATCCTCGCCATCTTCTCCGTCGACTTCCTCCTCCTCCTCTGCAGCTTCTTGTGCGGGTACACCGTCCACACCATCGGCATCTGGAACGTCCTCTGGCTCCTGGTCGAGCACCTCTTCTACGGCCTTGGCATCGGAATCGTCAACCTTGGCCTTCTTCTTGCTGAAGTCGATGCCCCTCTCTAGTCCCGGGGCGACTTCTAGAAGGCCGCCTTCCGCGCCGAGCTTGATCACACGCTCCAGCTTGTTGCCAGTACCATTGGGAGCTACAGCGCCGGGTCTCGACAACTGGTCCTCGCTTGCGGCGATCGCATCGACGCCCTCGAGACCACCGGGCGCGAAGGGGAAGAACCCAGCTGCACCTCGAACGAAGTCGGCGCGACTAGCGGGCTTTCGTGTCAAGCTGGTCGAGTTCTTGGCGGTCGCGCTGTTGGCCGGTACCGTGACATTCTTATAGCCGGTGACCCTGCCCTCGAGGCCCTGTCTCGTGAAGCGTGTGATGGTTCTCGTCTGCGTCGGCGCAATGCGGAAGAGCTCGGTCAGGTCGGTCGGGCAGTCCCATCGCTGCTGCAGGCGGTTCAGCCACTCGTTGGAGAACTTGTCCGAGGGGCTGAGGTAGTTCTTCTCGAGCTGGGCCTTGAGCGCGGCGGGATCCTGCTTCTGGCGCTTCCGGGGTCCTTGCTGGAAGAGTATGTCGTCAATATTCACATTGTCTGCTGACGAAGTGATGTGAAGCTTCTCGAGCGACTCCGCGAGATCGGGAGATGCCATGGCGACTGGCTCTGGGCGATTCTGTGTCCGACAGAATCGATTGCAGTCTTCTCGTGAAGCTCTCCTCTAAGCTTGTAAGGTCATGACGTTGCTGTCCTCGTCTTTGTCGGATGTAGCAGCTGGCCTAGAATATTGGTGGGGTTTGTGGAGCAGCTGTAGCGAGCCGCTGTAAATAGTGGACACGGATTGAGCAGCGGGGTCGACTTCCAACTGTACGGGGCGCTGAGCATTGCAGTCAACGTTGAACCACGAATGATTGAGCCAAGCATAAGAAGCGGGCGACGTCTTTGACCGTACCTTGGGTCTATATTGTACATGAGTCTCAGCCTCTTCAGGATTTTATTGATTTTTCCAATCTTTACAATTTTATTTATTTAAATCGTTGGTCGAGGAATTCGGTGCGTCGCATCTTTTATGTAGAGTATTGAGCCTACACTGACTTTACTGCACTTATTATGTAGTTGGAGATTGATGCGTATTATATGCTTGGTTTAATGATAACACATGCACATTACAATAGGATTCCTTCTTTATAACATATGTAGCAATCCAATCTCGCATCAGATGAGTTTCTCGCCAATGGATACAGTTTAGCACAAAATCACACTGGGTTCTCTACCATAACCCGTCCATCTCCGCCATGGCCTCCTCTTCCTCGGCTGATGCGCCTGTTTGTGATTTGTCTTTCTCACTACCCTTGCTTGGTTTCGGACCAGATGTGGATCCTTCTGCTTCTGCCTCGGTCATCAAAGCATCAAGATCGTCGTAATCTTTTTCTACTTGCGGCTTTGATTGTGGTTGTCTTTGGTTCGTTGTAGTGGTAGCCTCTGCTTCTGCCATGAGAGCATCAAGATCGTCTTCGTCAGGATCTGCTGGTTGTGGCGCACTTCTTTTTGGTAGCTGCCCGTTGCCAAATATCGATGTAGGGGCTTGTCTGCTGGCCTCTTCCTCGGCCATGAGAGCGTCCAGATCCTCCTCGTCGTCGGGTTCCGCAGCTGCTCCCTGGTTTGATGTCGTACCTGCGTTGTCTTTCCGCGAGGCCTTCGGCGTGGCATCATACATGTCGTCCTCGTCTCCGAACAAGTCGTCGAGCGAAGGCGTCTTTGGCCTCTCGCTGGGTTTGCTACTGCTCTTCTCAAAGATGGGTGCGATTCTGGCGGGGAGCTTGGCGGGTTCTCGTCCAGTATCCAAACCATGGAGATCGGCGTCATCGCCGTCGTCCTCGTACGTTGAACTTTTGGGCTTTCCTTCGTTGATCCAATCCATGCGCTCCAGACGCATAGCTCGGGTATGGCCGGCTTTCTCGACCATGCCGAGCGCGTCCAAAAACTTGGCCTTGGGATATAAATCATCCAACCACAACTGATAGAATGAAAGAAGACGAGCAGTGTCCGAGAACTTGAAATCGCATCAGTAAATAGAACAGATGAGTATATAGATGTGAGTACGAACCTCGTGGCCTTTTCCTTTAAATTTGAGGTCTCCCGCCTTCTTCCTCAACTTCGGAATGCCCTTATCTGAAAGAAGTTTCTTGTCGTCGAGCTTGACCCTCGGAACTCTGGCCTTTTTTGAAACAGCAATCGCCTCATCGATACCCAGACCAGAAGCATCCTTTCGCTTCTTGGATTGCGAATCTGCCTTGTTGGCGTTGTCGTCGCCAGACGCGGCGAAGGGGTCTCCGCCAAAGTCGTCCATTCCATAGTCCTCCAAATCATCGTGGATAACGGTTCCGGGTGCCATTTTTTGTGTTTGTTGTCAGAAATGCAGAACAAGCTATGATCTGTGTAAACGCAAGTAAATTGATCTTCTTGTAGAGGCTCTCTTATGATATTGGGGAGACGCGTCTTGAATGGCCCTGTAGCGCGTCTCAATTAAGGACGGTCCTTAGCGCAGTCCCACTTATGAAGAGAGCCGGGGTCTTGCTCCGGGGACATTAGCCGATGTTAAGCCGCTTAAGTAAGCATCCAATTGGAACTTCGCGATTTCAAGCTTCGAGTGCAACCTCCGCTGGATATCGAGTGAGAGAGAGCTTCAGTAGCTCAGCCCGTTGGACAATCTGCCATTGAGTCCGCCCACCATGTCGACGCCGACGCAACAACAGACCTACATCCCGAGCAAGGTCCTCAAGACCGAGTACCCGGTAAGAAAGAGACCAATTGGGTCTTCCCGTGATGCCTGAAGGAACCCTGGCTAATGCGAAAGCAGCTCATCGACAATGACCCGTATGTCTCGACGATTGCCCCGCGATGCAGGCCTCCTGTCTGCAATTCGATCTTCTAGGGAAGGAACTGGATCGCTGATGTGAAACTAGTCACTTCAACCGAGTGATCGCCTATGCGAGACCCTCCGACTACGCCCACGGCGCCGCCGCAGCCGCTGCCGGTCCCGCTCTCCTCTACGCCATGGAGCGCTTTGCTCCCTCACACGTCGGACGCGGCGGTTTCGCACGAGCCATGAGACTGGGCGGCGCGATCGGTGCCATTGGCGGTTTCCTATACTTTTACTCCAGGTCGACATGTACGCACATCGCCCCGAGACGTCCTGGACAAGAGATAGAAGACAGGCCCTGTTCCAGATGGACAGAGTGTGCTAATGCAGCCTTTGACAGACCGGTTCTACGGAATGACGGAGAACGCCCGCGAGGTCGACATGGACATGAAGGAGATGGTCAACAAGGTCAAGGCCGGCGAGACCCTGTACGGCGAGAGCAAGTTGACCCCCCACATGCAGGGCGTGGCCGCGCGACAGAGCAGATACTCGGCCCTGTTCATGTACGGCATGCCGTGGTTCAACTTTGTCAACCACAACCAGCACGGCGTCGACACCGCAAAGTACTACAGAGAGGCCGAGAGGCAGTTGGAGGCGGAGCGAACGGGCAGTGCGCAGGACGACGCGGCCAAGCTGGGCTAGAGAAAGAGAAAAATCAAGTTCCGGGAGGAAATGCGCTGTATGGGTTTGTACATATGTTCACGTGTTCACTAGAAGCTGCGTCTGGACAGGCGGTGTCCTGGACAGCGAGCCAAGCAAGAAATCTACATTGAAAGTCTTATTTGTTGACCAAGCTGCAGTATGAATTGTGGCTATTTTACAGTCGTTGTACAGACACCGGCATCTCCTCAATCTCCTCAATTACCACGCCGATGTGTTAAAAGTTGACAGGTCTTCTTCGAGCAACCCCATTATGTGGTTTCCTCCCGAAAACCAGTCACCAAGCTGTACGGTCTGCAGCATATCTCTCGTCAAATCTCCACCAACGCCGCCAGTCATTGCCTGGTCGTCCATGGGCATGAAGCCAAGCTGGTTGAGGTACATGTCGAACTCGTTGCCCACGGGGACCATGTCCTGGTCTCTGCTTTGCTGCGTCTTGGCTTCCACGTACAGCAGAGCGACGTTGTATAGAACCTTGGACAGCTGGTGCAGCTTGTCGATGGCTGCCGAGATCTGACACGATGCTTGCAATGATTGGACAAACTGGTCGAGCAGTCGCAGATCCGCCCCCGAGGACGTCTCGATGACATGGCAGAATATGACGATGAACGGGATAAACGGGGCGTACAAAATGGTCCTAGAACACGTCAGATTAATTTGGAGTCGGACTCGATCGTTCGGCCGCTTACCAGTGCATATAGACAATCTGGAGGCTGATGTCATCCATCATCCCTATTGCCTCGTGATGAGTCGTCATGGCCAGTCTCGCCGATTCCAGACACTCGTCAGCAAACGTACGGCTGCGACCCGTACCACTAGGGGGCAGAGCGCGCTGCGCCAATGCCAGACTCGAGTAGTAGCTCACCACATCGCTCTTGAGGATGATCTCAAACATCTTCGAGTCCTTGCTCTGGCCGTTGACGCGCACATCCTCGAGCAGCTTGAGCGTCTCCTGGAGCAGGAACCGGGTGTCCCGGACCACGAGCTGCACCTGCTGGCTCCGGCCCTGCTCGCTCTGGCGGAGCGCCCCCGGCGAGTACAGGCGCTGGTAGATCTTGCCCTGCACCTCGGCGTGCTTGATCCACAGGCTCAGAATCGCCTGGCTGGGTACCTCGCCAAAGGTGGTCTCGAGCACGCTCGGGAGGCTGATGTCGTAGTCCTGCAGCACGCTCGCCCTGCCCAGCCGCAGGCTGAGGCCCTTGTCGAGCATGTACGTGCTCCAGAACGTCAACGCCTTGGCAGACCGCACTTCGGCCGGCTCGTTGCGCATGCTTTGGTCCTGGTGGAGGCCCAGGGTGCGGCACATGTGCGCCGCCCGGCTGGTGAGCATCCAGGCCATGCTCGGCCGCGACAGGTCGATCGACAAGCTGGCCGCCATTAGCAGCGCCTCAATGTTCTCCATGGTCGCGGGCATCAGCAGCGGTATGTGCACGAGCGCGGTCTCGACATTGCTCTGGCACATCTTGCAGTACTGCGTCAAGTTGGCCTTTTCTACGCTCTCGGCCGGCGCCATGATCGAGGCCTCGAAGAACAGGTACATCAGCCCGGCGTTGACGATGATGAACAGGGACTCTGAGACGTCGCCGTCGTCGGTGCTGAAGTAGAGACGTCTGCACCGGTCTGTAAACTGGTCGATATCGGTGAAACACAGGACAACTAGCAGCATCATGGGTCCGGGTGCACTCTTTAGCTCTCTCAGCTTTTCTACAACGAATTCCATGGGAGGCATCGGGACGTCGCGCAGACGGCCTCGGTGTACGTTCCTGCCGGGCTGAGCAGGTGCCTCGACATTGGTCGAGGCCGCGCGACTTGTTTGCAAGTCCACCATTTGCCGGAGAGAAGAGAGCGCCGCTTCTATCCTGGGGTCGGGAGTAGAGAACGGGGCCGAGCCGAGCATGGTGCTCTGAACCGCGCGCGACACGAGGTCGGAGGCGAAGGCGGCGTGGACCGCCAGCGAAGAGTTACCCTCGAACGTCTCGACATCCTCGGGGTCGGCCACTGTAGATATGTCATCATGGGCTGCCGATGACGACGGTGTGGGCTTGGCTCCCGACCCAGGCGTGCTTCCTACAGATGACCTGTGCAAGACGGCAGGCGTTGGGGCCAGTGTCGGGGCGGCTGCCGTGCTTGATGTCGTTAATTTCTGGAGAAGAGCCTCTATACCGGCCAGGCGGTCTTGCATATCATCGATCTTCTTTTCACTATATAAGTATTAGTTGCACTGCCTGGCTAAAGACATGTAACGAGAAGATGAATAGAGGCAGGATCATATGAATCTTACTATTGGCTCGAGATCAAGACTCGCTGTTTCGGCTCCTTTGGCTTTTGGCCCAGGCCGGTTGAGCTGCATGATCTCTTGGCACTTTTGCAGTTCGAACAAGGTGACTCTTTATCGCATCTGATCTTTCGAGGGTATTAGTGCGAGACTGTGTATGCAACGTGTATAGTCGATACCCAAAACGGAGACACGGGGCGACGAGGTGGGGCTGCGGGCAGACAAGACAATACAAGACAAGTTTACTGACCTTTCTCAATCTACATTGGTCACACTGCATAATCATGATCAGTCTAAATGGTTACTTTGCCACACAATCGGCCTCCGTAGGCTCCCCGGACCGAAATGGACCGGAGCCCACAGCTTTTGGTGTCGCTTACCGCTCGCCGAATGCCGCCAGGAGAGGATCCGCCGCCTGCCACCTCCGCCGCCTCGGAGTCCATCTCGTTGGGATCCATCTCAGGACAAGACTATTGTCTGATATATAGGGTTTCGACGATGATACCAAGGACCCGGAGCTCACAGTGTCACAATGTGTTGATAGACAGCTGCTGACTGAAACGTTCGATTTGCCCACCTAGGCTCCGGGAGGCTCAGCCAATCCCGTACCCGCTTTCGGACACGGCGCCCGCGCGTTCCGAAGGCAACACTCACTTCCATAGTGATTTCTAAGTATATAGTCCCAGTCTTCACGAACCAGTCTGTTAATGAACATGGCTTATAAGGTACCTCTCAGATCTCTCTATTCCAGGAATCCCATCTTCTCTGGACGATGTTTTGATCCCCAAGTTTGACAAAGTAGGTTGCAAATTTTGAAATGCCAAGAACTCATTACATACCAACGTTGATGGATGCTATGCTGCGTGGATTCGGACACTTATAATTTGGCCCTCCATATTTCTATGAGACATTCACTTACACGGAAAAGACAGACATGAAAAGACCACATAGCCAAGTCGTTTTGGGTAGTTGCTTTCTCATCTTTATCACGCTGGAGCTGTTATTACAGGTATGAGGAACAATCTGAGGAAAACACTCACTTTCCCCCAATGTTCTCGTAATTGAATGAGATGGCCGAGATGATCGTGTTTCTTAAGCTCACAATTCAAGTTTGATTCCTCAGCAAAAGAAAGCCAAGAACACGACGTTACCGGCACTCGCTTGGCCTTGCTCATGATCAAAATCTCTCTTTCCTTTTTGAAGCAATTCAGCAACTTTTACATGGCATTGTGGATTCATGATGTAACAGAAATACTCGTGTCGGCTCTCGTGCTTCTTGGCAATCTTTTGTACTTGGTGCCCCGAGGCGGGATTGTATTTAAATACTCGGCCGTGGGCATTGATTGTTGATGCGACAATAAAATCACGCTCTATAGCGGCTTTCTCACCATATCAACTAGCACTAATGAACCCTTTGGTAGTATCCAGCTGGCTACGAGGTCTTCCACGGTCGAGCCATATGGCTTGCATATTGATAAATGACCATGCCTGGGATTTCGAAATGTCTGAGGCTCAAATAAGGAATTGAGGCTTTTCCATGGTAGTATTCGCCTGGTATTCCCGGAAACCGCCGCACACACAAGGCCGCTCTTCCATCTTGGCTACTCTTGGCGTCTAAAGTCAGTGGAGTCAAGTCGAGTATTAATAATGCTTACAACGAACGCTTCTTGGTGACCAACTTTCCTTCTGACACGCCAAGTATGTGAACAACCAGAGTCGTGATCCCGCGCAATCCCAGTCCGGTGGGGACAAAGCTTATTGACCTGCTTAAATTAAAACGTTTGCCGATTACGGTGTCTTGGTATTACTCCACCGCGACCATATAACGGGTACTGCCCAGCCCAGCGGGTGCATCGCGACATCCAGGTCTGGATCTCCCCTTCCAGACATTCAGTCTCTAGAGTGTGACTGCACAATCACGATCGGGGGATGTCTGAGGGCAAGAGCAAGAAAAATTCTTTTGGCAGGGTACTGTGACGGCGGAAATGAGCTCCAAGGAAATCCTCCCCATATAGCGATGTCGGCTGAGCCGCCGGCCTATCGAGGACCACGTGGGAGTAAAAGAGATGTATATAGAGAGAGTGCTGGCATACAAACTCTAGGATACTATGGCTGAATCTTGAGCCACGCAGATGTCGCTTGTTCTGAAAGTTGCCCAGTTCGTTCCTTGAATCACAACAAAAAGAGAATCATGCAATCATTCCTTTCACTCACTTTCGTGGCCGCGGCTCTCGCTGCCGAGCCATGGATCAACGCACCTGATTCAGGCCTCGAAGACTACCTATACAGCACCAATTACACCGAGGGTTCGCTGCCTCTCCTGAAGGATATCCGTGGCGTACCAGACTTTGACTGGGCTGCCGAACAGTACCTGCCTCTGCAAGAGTATTCGTTCTACCGGACTGGCTCGGCCGGCGAATGGAGTAAGACAAACAGCTAACTCATACACCCATATTGGCATACTGACCGTGTCATCTTCAGGCTACCGTAACAACTTGGACATTTGGTCCAAGATCAAGTTCAGAGCTCGCATGCTCACCGATGTTTCTGGTGTGAATGAAACGCTACCGTACGCATACCGACCCCATACTTCACGAGATTATATACTCATTGATACAGAACCACATTCTTGGGCTACAACTTTAGCGCACCCATCTTCATTGCGCCGGCAGCAAGAGCAGTCTATGGTGACGAGAGGGCCGAGCTCAACTTTGTCGACGCTGCAGCAAACGAGAATATTCTGTACACTGTAAGTGCTCTTTTCCGAGTTAGCTTCTATGAGGTGTAATGGCTTCGCTAACACATCGTCACAGGCAGCTTTGTACGCATCCAAGACTATCGAAGAGATCGGTGTCCAGAAGCAGGCGCACAACGACACTCTCAACGGACCACAAGTGACTTTCCAACAAGTACGTCGAATTCGGCCCTCTATCTACTCTGCACAAAAGCATATACATGGCTAACTTGTCAAAGATTTACACCAACACCAACCTCTCCGTCACCTGGGACAACATCGCCCGTGCCGAGGCATACGGAGCCAAGGCGATTGTATGGACGATCGATGCGCCCGCAGACTCGGTGAGGCACCGCGCAGCCCGCTACGATACCACGAACGCGTACGTTATACCTTTCTTTACTAATCTCTTCTTGCCGTTTTATGCTGACTCATATTTCCAGAAACTCGGTAACATCAGCTCTGACCGTGAGTATCTACACACCTGCCCCATTCACGCCCTCCCTGAACCGCCCTTTAGTTAGTATTACATCACTAACCCTCCACTTTCATCACAGTGGGACCTATACGACGAGATCCGCAACCGGACCTCGCTGCCCGTGATCCCCAAGGGCATCAGCACGGTCGAGGACGCGCTCGAGGCGGTCGCGCGCGGCGCCCCGGCCATCTACATCTCCAACCACGGCGGGCGGCAGCTCGACCACTCGCCGTCGCCCGTCGAGATCGCCTACGAGATCTACCGCAACGCGCCGCAGGTGTTCAGCCAGGTCGAGGTCATGGCCGACAGCGGCGTCCGCTACGGCTCCGACGTCGTCAAGCTGCTGGCGCTCGGCGTCAAGATGGTCGGCCTGGGAAGATCGTAAGTTCTTCGAAAGAAAGAATTATATATGCTTCTACGGTGATGTGTGTCGACTGACGTGTATGATATAGTTTCATGTTTGCAAACTGCTACGGCTTGGATGGCGTGACCAAGCTCATCCAGATCATGAAGGAGGAGATCGTCAGGGATGCCGCTCAGGCAGGCGTTGCGGATCTGACAAAGGTCAGCCGGAGTGTAGTGAGTAGTCCCATGTTTCCCTGGCTTACAAGAAGGAAAATGACTGACCACATGGTAGATCAATACTCGAGCCCTCGATGAGACCGTGTTCTTGCTTGACAACTAGGCCTCCGGTTCACTTGTCGCGTGGCCTACTATGGACGGCTCTATACGCCTCTTAAGCATTTTCTTGTAGATACTATTATTGCATTCATGATTCTTGGATATTGCCCTTCATAAGTTGCACCGCGTGATACTTGACTTGATGAATTGATAAATTGCAGGCCTTTCCCTGCATCAGGTCTGTACATCATACCATTACTGTTTGTCTAGCTGATGACCAAAAACAATGTAAACTGTCCAGAACACCTCCAAGCGAGTGATGCAAAGAGAAACGAAGATCCTTAAAAACGCCTTTAAAACTCCTTTAACCCGTAGTGACATATACTAAGTCGTCAAATCGCTGCCGGCATATGTGCTGTCGGCTTCGACAGCGATGTTTGTTCGCTGTGCAGCTCGTGAAAGCATATATCTCCCATCGTTCCTCGTAGTCTAACCAGGCGATCCACCTTCCTGATCCGCGGGTAGTGCCTCGATCCATTCTCCGGCAGCCTCCTAAGCGCGCAGTGCCCGCAGTCTCTGCTGCAGGGCGTCCTCCTCCTCGGCGGTGGGCTCGTTCGTCTGGGGGCCGACGGGCTCGGCCTTGCTGGGCTGGGCCTCGTTGAACTGGGAGCTCAGGGCGACGCCGGCGTCGTCGGCCAGCTTGCCGAGCAGCTCGTGCACGGCGTCCTCGCTGACCGAGGTGCTCGTGGTCTGGGAGATGGCGTCCTGGTAGATGCCGTTGCTCATGGCGTACTCCTCGTTCTGCTGCTTGAACTGCTCGAGGGTGGTGAGGGTGCGCTCGGGGTTCATGGTGCGCTGGGCAATGTTCATCGTCTTGCTCGACTGGCCCATCATGTGCGTCATGCGGTTCATGGCGTTGTTGGCCTGGATCTGCGACGCCGAGAGCTCGGCCATGTCGGCCATCTGGTCCATCTGGGCGGCGAGGGCCTGCTTGGACAGCAGGATCTTGGCCTTCTGGTAGGCCTTGGCGGTGTCGCCCTTCTTGAGAAGGTCCTGGATCTGTTTTCGGAGGAGGGGGTCTTGCTTTGCGGCCTTCTGGGCCTCTTTGCGCGCCTGCTTGGCTTGGAACTGCGAAAGGGCAAGGTTAGCGGAGGAGGCTTCAAGTAACCATCGTCGTGGCGATTATGCGAGACGTACCCGAGCCTGGAACTCGACGTTCATGTCGCGGGCCATCTGTCTGTTAGACATTTTGAGGGTAAATCGATCGCTGAAGAGTAGATGTGGCGAAGATGTCGATAATCGGGTTGCGCGCAAGTCGCCAAGTTGTATCTGGGGAGTCGGTGCCTGACGTGGGGCTTCGAGGTTGTTCGGTGAGAGGTGCGCAAGCGTCTGATGTGTGTGAGAGAGTCTGTCCTTGTCGGTCTTTGTTGTTCCTGAAGAGTCAGCGGTATCGTAGAGGGTTCTTATTTCGCAGTTGAGCCAGATGGTAGAGGAGCAGTCTGGAGTCTGTAGGTCGGTGTCAGGTGGTAACAGAAGATATGCTGATCCGTTTCGGCGGTCCCGCTGATGGACTGACGGCTAACTCAAGCAGTCGACAGTGATGGTGTCCCACTGTTCAGCAAGGCCTGGACGCTTTGGCTTAGTGGGGTTCGCGGGGGATAAACCCGCGCCACAGCATGACGCAGCTAGGGGGCTTTGGGGAAGAGTCTGGCGGAGAATTGACCTGACTCAGCCACTGCAACCACTTACACCTTGTATGAACGTATGAACAGAATTTTTCCTGTGTGCTTGGCTGTCGTTGGGGGTATGACTTTACTCTATTTCCTTGGTCCCTTTAGATCTATAACACTATGTGTCACGACGATTTGATAGGGGTGAGTAACACTTCTTGACTTTACTCATCGCCACAGGTCGATTGAATCACACATGAGCCATTGACACTGCTTCAGTCAAGTCCCAATTCGAACTCGTGGGGAAGTCCAAACAATTTGCCTGGGGTTTTTACTCTTCTGTCGTATCATCGACACCCGCGGCACCTAGGTAAGTATAAATAGACCATGAAAGACGTGATCACTGATCAGTGTTACGGCTACTATAAAGCCAATCTCGGGGCTGTTGAGCGGGCGATTGTGGGGCCTTCCGGGTCATGACGCACTATAAATCCGGAGTGAGTCTCAATTGTAATACAATCTGACCTCAGTCTCATCTTCAGTTATTTGACAGCTTTCAATACTTTTAATACAAGAAACAAGTTACGCTTGATATACCGACCATCAATGAGAATTATTAACAAGATGGCATCAAAAGCAAAACTCAATGTCCAGTCCTTTCCTCGGCCTCCGCTCTTGGAGCGCACGCCTCGCCACTTACAGATCAAATGGGACAATAAACTATTTGCGGACACCAAGGAGGCCTTCTGGGTTCTCGAGACCCATCACCCTCCCAGTAAGCTCTACTTCCCTTCTACTTGATCAATCCATATCATGTCTGACCTTCCCAGCTTACTACCTTCCGCCGTCCTCGATCAAGATACCCTTGACCCGGACGCCTCGGTCGTCTTACTGTGAATGGAAAGGCAAAGCTACGTACTATTCCATCGAGTCGGACGGCAACAAGGTATCGAATCGTATATGGTCGTACGACAGTCCCACTTCGGGTTTTGAACCGCTGAAAGACTTTCTGTCTTTCTACGCGGGTCCTTGGGACTGCTTTGTGGACGGCGAGAAGGTCGAGCCGCAGCCGGGCGACTTTTATGGCGGCTGGGTGACGAGTGATATCGACGGGATCGTGAAAGGAAAACACGGAAACTTTGACCCAGTCATTTAGCAACATAAGTACTTTATGAGCCCGTAGGCTATTCTAGTATAACTGACAGAGCGACTAACACGTTCGCTCAACCTGATTAATCTGTGTGCGTCCACACTCCCCCGATTTGGAATGTCTGTCTTGGAGGCTGTGGATGGGATTTATGGGACAACTCCTTTTTCTTCTTTTTAAATAGTGTTGAGATACAACCTTGGTACAATCAATCCTTAAGGCTATCTCGAGACCGCCTCCACCTGTTCGATTCCAGCCTCTTCCCCAGCAACGTCCTTGGTCATCTTCGCATGCTCCCTCTGAACGTCGCCCTCGTCCACCAGGACAATCTTGTCCCCGAAATCGCGGGCTATCTCTTCCAACGTCTTTCGCCTGGTCTCGGGAAAGTAGAGCCACGCGATGACCAAGAAGAAGAGCGTACACCCCACGAATACATAATAATAGTTCTCCCGGATGTTGGCAAAGGCGCTCGGCCCGGCCTCGGTCACGGCGACGTTGACGATAAAGTGGCTCGCCGCGGCGATGCCCATGATCTTGCTGCGCAGCGTGACGGGCAGCACCTCGGCCCCGTACAGCCACGTCGTGCTGTTGAGCATGCCGTAGTAGCACACGACGAACAGGTAGATTCCCAGCACGGCGAAGCCCTTGCCGACCCGGTTGGACGAGCTCTGGAACTCGCGCTGCATAACGGCCGCGTAGATCTCGATCACGATTATACCGGCGAGTCCGGCCAGGATCATCTTCCTGCGCCCCCACTGGTCCGTCAGGTACCGAGTGGTGATGGCGTTGGACGCAAAGGCAATGGTTCCGTAGACAGCCGCAAGAGCCAGGATGGTGTTTCTCTCAATGCCCAGCGACTGGTACAGGATCGTCTGGTAGTACTGGATGACGTTGACGCCGGTGAGACTCGTCATGGTCTGCACGGCAATGGACACGAGCGCGCGGTGGCGGTAGAGCTTGAAGGCCTCGCGGACCGACTTGATCTCCCGGGACATCTCGTACTCGATCTGCGCCCTCATGAAGGCAAACTCCTCCTGCGCCTCGTGGGACTGGAGGTCCCTCCGGATCTTGATGAACTCCCTGCGCGCATATTCGATCTGGCCCACCCGGATAAGCTGTCTGGGCGAGTTGGGCATGAACGTCGACAGGCCGATGAACATGACGACGCCCCAAGGAATCTGAATTCCCAGTGGAAGTCTCCACTGCGTCGGGCCGTAGGGCGCAAAGCCGCACGCGAAGCCGACCCAGTTGGACATCATGGTGCCGAACGAGATCCCGCAGCCCGAGATGCCGCCAATCAGTCCTCTCTGCTCAGGGGCAGAAATCTCGCTCAGGTAGATGGGCACAGTCGCGACCATGCCGCCTACTGAAAAGCCGGCCAGCACTCTGCCGGCGAGAAACATGCCCATGTTGACCGACGCGGTTTGAATTACGGTGCCGATGGTGACGATGATACACATCAGCTGCATAAATCGAATGCGGCCGAGACGGTCACCTGTGTCAATTATTAGTTCCCGCTTGATATTGACTTGAAATTCTGTTACATGAGTAATGATACTCATGCTCAAATATTACGTACCAATAAAGGTTTGCGTCAGGGCACCGAGGGCTTCGCCTGCAATGTATACAGCCACGACTGCGCCGGTCAGGCCATTCGAGGGGTGTTGCATATACTCGATCCAACTCTGATGTGCAATGGCTTGGATGAAATCAGTATTCTGGTCTCAATCCCTTGGACTCTGGACGACTCACTCGTGGTGGCTATTCCTGTATCAAAGCCCTGGTATCGTCAGCAGGCAAGTTTTATTTCCGGGGGCGCCTAAACGGCCACTTACAAACAGGAACGTTCCAATAGCTGCGAACAGCGCAACTCCAATGGTATACCAGCCGGCCATCTTGTGCTTCTTTACTTCAAACTTCAGCTCTATATGACGATAGGGAATATCATAGTTTAAGATGAGTCTCCTCGTCAGACAGAGACTGACAAGAGCAGACTACAGATACTTGTACTAAGAGACACGATTATCCCCTGAAGTCCCGTAAGCGCCTGTTTCAGCGTTCCCCCACATAATGGAGAGGGGATCTGCATGGAAAGTTGGAGGAGGTCGGGGGACAATGTCGCGGGGATTGCGGGGGTTAGTCCTCCCCCATGTTTTAGTTCCTTGTCGAGGTGGAACGTTAATGAGGAGAGGACTGTGGACTCGTGACGAGGAACATATGATGGAAGGCACTTGGGTTGAGTGGGTGTGGTCTTGTTATGAGGATGGGATGGGACTTGGGGATTCGTCATCACCGTCAGGGGACTAAGATCGCTCTGGCAAACGGTTAGATGGAGTCAGAGCACTTAGGGTGTTATTCGGGTGTCTTTCTTGTGCATCCTGGGCGCTCAAAGAAGAAGATCTTGAACACAGTCTATTCAGTCTCTTACCTATATCTAACAATGAAGCAAAACACCAATAAATGCCTGTCCACCTTATGTATACGCTTTGACAATGTGGATCCCAATATCATGCCATGGAACACAACATAATTCGCCCTCTAATATGCAATCTAGTCTTCTGCAGTATCCTTGATTTTCTTCTTTCTAATGTCCTTTGGTGGGGTTCTCCAAAACCAACCTTCACCTCATTTCACATCGGCGCGCCGCAAGCTACGTGGACTCCGACTTCGAACAGTCTCGCCATGTCGAGGCAGAGCCAATGACGCATTCGTCGGCTCCGTGTCTACATTTTTCGGCTCTTTGCTGTCCACCTCGACGTCGCTCTCATCAGAGTCGTCCACGCTCTCCAGCTGAAACGACTGCTCCTCGTCCAGCTCTCGCCTGCCCCGGGACGAGCCGCTTCTCGTCTCGGCATCGTTGGTCTCGTTCTGGTACAGCTTCATGTTGACGAACATGGCATACAATCCCAAGTCGTAAGCCAGGCGACAGCTGCCGGCCACGATGAAGGCAATCCAGAACTTGTCCCCGGCGGCCAGGGCGCCGGTGAGGGTGGGTCCGCACATGGCCGCGAGCGTGCGCAGCATGGCGGTGATGCCCATGACCGCGGTACGCTCCTCGGACTTGACGACGGCGGCGATGAAGGCGGTGCGCGGAGCCTGGTCCATGTTGTTGAGGCCGGCCCGGAGGAAGAGCAGGGCGGCTGCTAGCCAAAAGACGGGGGAGAAGGGGAACATCAGGACGGCGGCAGAGGACGGGACGTGCGTGAACACCATGGTGTTGATGAGGCCGATGCGTCGTGCCAGCGGTCCTGCAAACACGGAGGAAATAGCCCCCAGGAAGTATGCCACCGAGTTGACGTCGCCAAGGGTCGCCTTGCTGGGGTGGAAGTTCTGGTCCAAGTAGTAATTGGTCATTGAATATGGGACCATGCCGTCGGCCAGAGAGTCGACTGCCAACAGAAACCAGAGTTTGTACATAACAGACCGAGTCGGAGCAGATATTTCCGCCAGTCGGTTGGACAGCCATGTGAGCGATCGAATGAACCAGTTGCGAGGTGAACTGATCTCCTCGGGTACTGGCAGCTGCGCATGGCTGGGCTCCGCGATGTTCTGTCCCTCGCTTTGAGGCACCTGAACATAGTCCTTTTCCGTCTCGAGCTCGCAGGCTTGGGTCAATAGCAAGGTCAATAAGGCGTTCACGACGCCCGTTATGGCGTATAGCCAAAAGATGGCATGGTAAGCATCGACCGTAGTCCAGCCGTCTCTGGCCTCGAGCGCGCGGATGATCCGGCCCGAGGCTTCGCTGCCGATTGAGGACCCCAGTGTCGATGTCGTGACATACCAGGCGAGTACATCCGATCTTGTCGCAGGTGTAGTAAGCTGAGACAGAATGGACCTGGTATATCGTGTTAGTCAACAGAAGTTCAAGATCCTCACGATAAAAAGCCCAAACTCACTCTTCGATGCTGCGGAAGGGACCGAAGTCCCCGCCAGTGACGCTGATGACGCCAAGAATAGCAGCCAGCAGGAGAATCCAAAAGTTTTCAAAAACGGCAAAAACCACGCCGCTGAAGATCATTAGGAACGAACCAGCCAGCAGAACCTTTCGCCTTCCCAGCTTATCAGCGACGAGGGTGAGAAATGTGCCTAGGAACACATCTCCGAGCAGGGTCAAAGTCATGAACAGCCCAATCTGGTGATCTGAGAAGTTCAGAGCCGAGAAGAATATGGCTGCGAAGAGTATTAGCATCATGCATTCTGGTTTGTTGGAGAGTGATTCCGCATACCAAGTATTAGTGCAATTGCTCCGTAGGCAACCATGCGTAGAGACCGAGCCAAGATCATGAGCCAGGCATTTCTGCCCGTCTCGTGGATCGAGGCGATGCCAAACTCATGGTAGAACCACTTGATGGGCCCTATGACTGCAGACATTCTTGATGTTTACTAGAGGCATATGAAGCCAAATTGTTGTATGATATTAAAGAAAAGTCTTGGCAGACGGTCCGGATACAATACTTTTCGGTTTGCTGCTCTGCGCTGCTGTGGTGCAAAAAGTCTGGAGAAGCGGGGCGTTCGGCTCTCACGTTGCCGGTGTCGGCACCGATGACATCGTCAACCCAAACGCCGACAATGGGGCGGTGGGAGTACATGGACTGAATCTTTCCCGGATGCAGTCATAAACACACTAGCCCAGTTTCCAAGCTGAGCTATCAGCTATGAGGGAAATTGTGTGATTTGGCCGTCGTCTTGAGTCATGATCTGCTTAAAGTCAGTATGACTCGCAGCCGAGCCAATCGGGACCTATACCAACATGCACACAACGGCAAGGGTCAAGATCAGTCACGCGGCCAGCGACTTCTGATTTCAATACACAGTAGAACTGGGTCGAAAAATATTGCAAATTTGTTGTATCTCACTTTTACACGAAATCCCGCATAAACATAATTGGCTGTGCGACCGATGATTCCGGATAAGTCTTGGCATAAATGCCTATACCTAACCAGCTGAATAATACCCCCACTTCTTATCCCGGCCGAAAGTCAAACACTAACTCCCTCGTTTCTCGTTGTTTCCTGGCTCTATTCGTTATAACATAAAGTTATGCTTGTCGAATTGACCATAAGAATGGTCAATAAGTCCAAGGGCCAGTGGATGGTTTAGAATCTGTATTCCTTTTACAATTTCCAAAGTTCGTACAGTCTCGCTTTATCTGACATATCCATATAAAATGCCCAGTCACTCATCCTTATATACAACCGCAATAAAACTCGAAAAATGCTGATGGTAGAGATTCCATTGAAATCGAGGGATAAGAAGATATACGGGAAGAGCTCGAGCCAATCATGGACTAGGTCAAGACGTGGAAGTTTCCTCTTTCCGAAGACAGACATCCCAGCACCAAAGGCCAATAGATTGAGAAGATGAGTTGACGAAGCTTGCTGGGCCACTGGACCGACTGGTGCACTGAATTTTCGACAATATTGCACTCTGCTACATAGATGTGTGGGACTTGCCAGCTAGGTACACGTCTGTCGATGGAATTTTCTCCACTGAAATCATTTCCCGTAGTGTATCCTTAGTTTCTCTCGAGCCTATGCGAGTATTCAAAGTTGAAAGGACTTATTGTGCTATAGAGCCATGATTCATTTCTGTTCAATGCCTTGCCGCTGTATTGTCTTGGAAGTGAACGTTGACGGGAGATTATCGCAGTGCAATTATGGATACGGGCCACGGTGCTTGTATGGATGTTAACCTGGATGCCAGTGCCCATCACTTGCATACAATAGACCATGTCCAGGGTCTTTACTTCTCTTGGACAGGTCCTTCGACTAAAATCTTGAATTACTTTCCATTCAACTCAAATAAGGACGATCACACGAGGGCCATTCATCTGCATTAACCTATTTCAAATCAACGTCAAGGTCGATTCCTGACGATCACGAAAGTAGTAAAGGCCACCTGACCCGTCTCTCTCAGGGGCAACCCACACACCAACCCGATAGAACTCTCCCGGTTCTAAAGCCGCATGAATAATGATCCCATAGGCCACCCTGTCCTGACATGTGTCTTCGAAATCATCTGGCATGGAGAGCTCGTCATCCCCTAACGGGCTAGTTTCTTGTTTCAAGTGGGGAGTCACATCATCCTCGTCGGCAACGTCGTCCTCGTCGCCTTCATCTTCTTCACCAATCATCACACTCTCTTCGTGGTCCTCTTCGTCCTCGCCATCCTCCCGGCCATCACCCTCGCTCCGAGCATCATCTTCAGAACGCGTTGCCTGTACATTGGAAGAGGATATCCCGTAATAAGAAACATGCGGAGCCGGGCCAACGACTTGGCCGATCATGCCCTCGTCGTCCCCTTCGTCCTCGTGATCCTCTTCATCGTGATCCTCTTCATCGTGATCCTCTTCATCGTGATCCTCTTCATCGTGATCCTCTTCATCGTGATCCTCTTCATCATGATCCTCTTCATCATCCTCATCATCCTCAACTCTAACCATCCGATCCTCATCCTCATCCTCATCCGCTCGAGTATCAATGGAAGATTCGCTCCTGGAATCGATGGAACTGTTCGTCGACTTGTAGCTTCCCAGGAGCAGGAAGAAAGTATTGTCAGCGTCTTTGGGATCCCAATCTAACGAGACCCGAGCATAAAAATCTTCTTCTTGATACTCGCGTATACCAAACCTATGGTTCCTGGAATCCAGTCTTTGCGCAAGACGCACGACAACTGCAGAGAACTTCAATCTACCGTCGGACACTCGGCCATAGGGGTTATGGCCAACCCTTGACACCTGTGTTTCTACTCTGCTGTATTCTTTCCTCACATCGGTGGGAAATATACATCTCAGCAGACCAAAGTGCAATACATAACTTGAGTAAACACTCTGTTGGCGGCTCGCCCAGCTCCATGATGGTGCTACATATAGATCAGGGAATTGCAACGAGGAAAGCACTGATCCTTTGTCACCCGGAGCGATGGCCATCCAAATCAGATCGCGGTGTAAATGTGACTTGCGAACACCTGCAAGATACTCCTCAGGGTTTCCATTCGATGCGAGTGCTGCCAATCCAGAAATTGCCGGCAATTCATCTTGAGGGTTGCTAAATTCCCGCTCAGTGAAGTGTTCAAGATTCGCAAGCCAACCCGAGATTGTCCTGTCATCAAGCCTTTCGATTGAGGTGCTGGTCGATATTTCCTCGTCATAATCTGGCCATGGCTCATTATTCTCGGTCCATAATAGTGACTTTCTGATGTAATGTATATTCCCTTTGCCGAATATTATGGCCCGTTGTGCCATACGCTCTTCCTGGAAAGTCCACCCACGGGTTGCCCATCGACTTTCACTTTTGTCAATGTAACCAGTACCTCGAGTGGCATCATCAGGATATGAAATAACGGAGTTAAATCGTATGTTATAATGGCCATTTATGGTTGGGCTGGCCCGTGACTGGAATCGTATACTCGCTGCCGTGTCTCTCTGAAGGAATCCTTGGTGGCACGACTCCGAGGCTGCCGCACATATAACGGCGTATGCACCGCGAAATACTTTTGCCATCTGCGCCGATTGTTTTTCCCAGTCTTCTGTGTCGCCTTGGATAATGCACAAGGCATCCACCCATAGATACCGTATGCCCAGCGTTCTCGTGACCTTGAAGGCATCGCGGATACACAATGGTACTGAATCGTCCATAAAACCACATTTCCGATCACTTATTGAAGTAGCTTCAGTCTTGAACTGTTTTTCCACATCTTGGTGATTTCCCCAACAATAGCTTAACGCCAAGTATTGTGTATCGTGCGGAAGGTCTCCTATGTCGGTTGTAATGAGCCGACAGTCATAGTCTCCATCCGGCGTTAGATCCAGTAGACGCAACGGTAGGTATTTTGAATAAAACAGGTCCTCATCGTCTTCTTTCCGAGTGTCATTTACGTCCAGGTCTTTTCCAAGGCAATCTTTGATCCAGTGTATGTTCTTCGGGCATAAGGCGGCCTCTTCTGGGGGGGAATTCATGCGGAGCCACTTCTTACAGAGACCTGCGTGAACAATAAGATGGTCAGCTAGGACGTTGAGAACGCAAATACCTGAGAAAATATAATGCTCTACATATTGATGAAATTGTACGTTTCGCATACCAGACGAGCTGTCGATTGAAAACAATAGATACACTTTGATCAATAAGCTTAGTTCATATCAGCCACAGGATTTACCAACCATATTCATTTTCTTCCACAGCCAACACTCTTGCAAGCAAAGCACATAGGCCCTCATACTCTGCCTCGGGGGGTCCCATGCCCTCGAAATAGTAGTCCAGGCGTATGAGAACATTTTGCTTGGGTATGTCGCACTCTTGCGTAGCTTTACGGAGAATCGAGCAGAAACTGCATCCGCGGCGAGCAGATTCTGACAGAATTGGAAGATCAGGCAACGAGTCAAGAAGTCCGTAGTCTAAAGAATATTTCCCAAATCGGTCGATTTTGTCAGCTTCCAAGAAATATCCCGTTGACTCGGTACCACCTTGAAATCCAAGGGCAGAATCATCGAATTCGAGAACTTGACACCTCTCACACAAGGTCGACGGTGAAGGTTCCATGGTCGTACGGAGTCCCAAAACGAGGGCAGGGAGGACTTCCAAGCGTATCATGAAGACACGATCGAAGATGATGTTCAGGGTCGAATCTCACGGGGCAGACAACCCCGCATGCGGCTGAGCCGAAACCAGAAGCCTACCTCGAGTATGTATTCCGACCTCTCATTGGGTCCTTGAGGCGCATCGCAGGCCAATCAATCTTCCATGTTTCGCATTCACGGACTTGCAGATGTGGGTTACTCCGATCAACAGAGATCCCAATAAGATTGGAGATATTCTAATCAGTTTGAGATCCATGTCTGTACTCATGACCTAGGCATACTAGATTTGCCTCTATCACATCGAAGCCACTATTCCAAGTCCCAAACCACGCTGTCAACTATCCCAAACCTCACATGGCATCATACCCAATAATCAAATCATCCCTCCTGACCATAGCCTCATCGCGAATGACGACCCAGCGAACCTCCACGCCACACGCCTCGAGCTCCCGGACGTCGGGCAGGCTCTCCCGTGCCGCGAGCTCGATCATGGCCTGGAGCCCACCGTGCAGATCCTCGCCCTCGTCCACCACCAATCCGCTCGGGCTGTGGTTGCTGCCGCTATCTTCATCGTCATCGCCGTCCTGTTCCATCACCCGCACCGGCAGGAGCGCGGCCCCCGCGCACCGGGCCTCCATCATGACCACGTCGCCGAGCCGCCGGCCAAAGCCCAGATACAGCGTGCGCAGGTTCGGCGCGAACCGGAACGGGGGCTGCTGACTACTACCATCCTCGGAGGGGGGCGGGTAAAACAGCTCATCTTCGGCGCGCTGGCGCAGCAGCGCCCGGAACGTGTAGTGGTCCACGAGCAGACCGGTCAGCCACTCGAGCTGGCGGCGCTCCGGGCGCATGACATCGCCGCGGCTGCAGAGCCGCAGCGCGGTCGCGAGGCCGGCGAAGATGACAGCGCCGTCGGGCACGGGCCGGAGCCCGATGTAGTGGTGCTGTTCCGCCGTCGCCTTCGTCAAGCCCCGGTTGATGTAATAGCAGTTCAGACCCGGGTCCGTCAGCAGGCGCGCAGGTAGTAGTGTCGAGCGCCGCTCGACCTCGCCGCGAAGCAGCCGGTTGCCCGTGTGCCACAGGCCGGATAGTTGTCCGGTGGCGCCCTGGGTCAGTATGTGAGGCTCCTCGTCGGCTATGATTAGAGTCCGCAGCGGCGGTGTGAGTTCCAAGTCTAGACGTTCTTGAAGGATCATGAGACGGAGCTCCACTGGGAGTTGTCCGAACTTTGAGAATGTTGCCGGGGCCAGCTCATGGTTAGTGTCATCATCTTGCTCGTCTCCTTTCCGGTCATCATGAAAAAGGCTGAGACTGCTTGTCGACACTTCACTATTCGAAGTTTCCTGTCTGGAAACCGACATATTGTGCACCGTCCGCTGCTATACCAAGATCGTAATGTTTCTGCAATGTGTGATTCCTCCCAGGCTTCAGAGAATCGTTTGCTATAGACTTGTGGTAAATCAGGAATTATCATTCTGCGTTGTAGTGCTTCTTTTATCCTGAAACGGTGGTAGAGCACTGCGACCATTCTTCTTTACAAATCACGTCAACTCCGAGCCACTCTTTGTTGCTCATAATCCACAAGTCATAGCTTGAGATTTGGGCATTCACTTATGAGTAGATCGGATGTAAAAGCAGTATCTGCGTCGCAGTCCAGTCAAGAATTACCTCTCTTACGAGTCGACAACACTTTATAAAGGCACTCATCAGACTTAGACCATATTTTGCCAACATGAGCCGCAAAAGCCCGGCAGCCAGTACAACATGTTGTCAAGTTGACTGCAACGAATTGCTCGACGGCTTATTGTTATTGGATGTCTACAAAGAATCTTGTCTCATGGAGATATGGTGGACGTGCTTAGCTTGCGGTAAAATGAGTTGCTTTCTATTCTCTGTCATGTTCTCGCGACAAAGTCTTTCTCGCCCTCAAGGTCCGGGGTATAATATGCCTGACTGTCCCCCTTCAAAACGAAAAGAACAACTGAATCATTGAAGGTTCCGCACGTTCATGCGTACCTGACCTGAGAATGTGCTCAACTTGTGCCAGCCATCCGTATAAGTCTCTATGCAAGCTAGCAGGAGTACGTAGCTAATTCAGAAAAGTGGTATCAACAAGAGTGAGAGTGAGTCCTTCCTCAAAATGCGCCATCACAGTGGGACCTTCCAAGTCACTGTGATTGCGCCCCAAAATATTCACAAACCTAGTCTTCCAAAAAGGGAAGACGCAACATCGCTATGAGCAAGAGTAGAAGCCAAAACGCCATATATGTGGAGGGCTCCATGGAGAGCAGCCGCCCAAGAAGGGAAAACAAACGTGGTGAACCCATTTCACCTATCACGATCCTCAGCCGAGTCGCGGGACCGCGAGCGTCTCGGGTTGGACACTTCTCTGAAGCTTCTGGACAGAGCAGAGAACCAGCTCTCCTGCGGCTGGCTTCTCTGTGAGTTGGGCGAGAGAATTCCTTGCTCCACATCTGAGTCGTTATCGTCAGATGGTCGTTCACGTGAGTTGTTCAATGAGGTGGATGCCTCGGCGCCAAAATCGTCATCACTGTCATCACGATACGGCTCGTAGCGTGGACTAGACGGGGAACCTCGCGCAAGAGACCGGACGACATCACCCTTGCAGATGGGGCACGTTCGACGACGAGTAGTCAACCAAGGTGTGCTGAAAAATCGTTAGTTATAGCACCGGACATTCAGCTGGGGGATTCGACTCACATGCACTCAACGTGGAATTCGTGGCCACAAGGAAGGCTCATGACCTGACTCACGCCATCGACGTACTCCTCTAGACACACAACACACTCAACTTGCCTACCCATGTACTTTTTCCACTCACTCGGCTTCTCTTGTGGAGGCGATCTGGGAACCTGTAAAGAAGAGTTGACCTGCAGCAAATCGCTCGCAATACCAGTAGTTGTCCTAGAACGAGGTCTTGGTCGCGAAGTGCTTTGTTGCCCTTGCAGCAAGGGAGTCGTCGGCGAGGGCGGCGAAGGCGAGGGCGGTCGAGTGGTTCTGGGCGATTGACTCGGGGTTGATGCCACTGTATGGAAAGTCCTGACTGGGAGTCTCTCCACCACTGACTTGGGTGCCCTCCATCTGCGGCGGCGAATACGGGCGCGCAGGATCAAGAGCGCATACACCACCGTCAAGGTAATCAGTGGACTGATGACCAGAACCAACAGCGTATCAAAGAACGGGCTGGCGCCGCTGGTGGGAGTGATGACGACCCAAAGACCCTCATGCTCTGGCGGCGTCAGCTCGCCAGGAGCAGGCTTTTCAGCAATTGGGGTCTTGATGGGAGGAGGGCGAGAATTTGTTTCAGAAACGTCTTCCTCGTGGTGGCCTCCAAACAGCTTCGAAAGAAACCCGTGCTCGTCACTATCCGGGGTTGGTTTTTCCACCTTGAATGCAGGGGCTTTCGCCCTCGTAGAACCATCAGGCGAGTATTCTCCGCTGCCGGGAGTAATGCTACCGCCTTTAGGCCGATTCGCATCTTTGGCCTTCTTATCATCCAGGTTGTTGGCGTTGGCTTTGTTCCCAGACGATGGCAACTTGGCGCTGTCCTTGGAAGAACTCTTAGAATCATCGCCTTCTCGACTCGAGGAACCAATAAGGTCAGGATCCCTCCAGTCCTCGACGCCAATTCGAAATCCGTCTCCGGACGGTTTGCCCGATTTGAGATCGGAATTCTTGCCAGCTTGAGCACTCTTCTCCTGGCTGCTCTTGACAGCATTGTCCTGGCTGTCTGAAAATTCGTCTACAACGACCCAGTCGTGCTGTCCACTGCTCGGTGGTCTGCTCCTCTCTGCAGTGTTTGCCCCCGAATTCCACCGGAAAATGCTCGAGAGCCAGCCACGGCTTGACACCTCAGACTTGCTAGCTTCCCCGGTTTTGGCATTCGCAGCCTTCGTTCCGGATGTATCAGTCGCTCTGGGTAGTTCAGCGGTGGTAGCAGTCTGAAGACGTGCCTTTCTTCGAGCCTTGTCTGAGTTCTGGACCTGGTACGAAGACTTGCCGTTTTCGTCGACAATGTCCTCAATGAAGCTGCCAGGTTGCATCAAGGAAGATAGTAGATATGCCGTAGTCCGCGACGTGAAAATGGACGGAATCGTCACATTGGAAGTGTCACCTCGAGCGTACATTTGGATCAGGGGGCCTCCGCGCTGGTTGTCTCCCACAATCAGGGCAATAGCACCGCGCCTTTGTGCCCATTTGACCTTTTCGAGAAAGCCACAACCGCCACGGCTGAGCAGCACGATCTTGCCAGCAATCTCGGCGCCTTCCTGTATTGACTGAATGTCGGCATGAGCCGGCGTCGACAGCGCGGCTGCATCGCTCTGCATTCGGGAAGATGCATCCAATCCAGCATGAAGATAGTCATCGGTACCGTCGTTGACGGCCTTGCTCTTGGCGTTGGAGTTAATCCTCGCGGGTGAGAGACGGTCGAGCATGGGCGTCTTTGGTCCGTCGTCCCGCTTGCGATTCTTGCTGCCTGCGGAAGCAGCCGACTTGGTCTTGTCGTTGATCTTCTTGACCGAGCTCTTCATGACAGGAACACTGCTGCCGTCCCACCCGGGCACATCGCTGCAGCCTTGTTCGCCGTCGCTCTCTTCGCCGTCTTGCAGACTCTCTTCGGTGAAGCCGCTGCCTATCCACAGCTGGCCATTTAAGCCCTTGTTCGGCAGAGGGGGGCCAAACGCGGCCGGGCGGGCAGCGAAGGAGGTGCTGTTGTCATCGGCGATGGTGATGATGGCATTTGGAGAAAAGAGAGAGAATGGCGCCGACCAGGAGAAGAGAGATCGCAAGCCCGACTTTTGTGTGGGAGGAGGCGCCGAGATCGCGGTAGACGTTCGAGCTGCCGCTGCAATGGAGCGACAGAGAAGGAAGAGACAGGCGGCGAAGAAGAGTGAGAGAATCGCGATTCTTGGAGGACGCATGTTTGCGGTTTGGGGAGGGCCAGCCCGTTGGCAATAGGCCCGTCCTTGTATGGCGCGAGATGTGGTGCTTGGCGATTCGACTCAGCAGTAAAGTGAAAAAGAAAAAGGAAGTTGATTGTAGCACCGGGCTTGTGTCGTAAAATCGGAAATGCGCTGTTCGTGTCTAACGTCGACGCAGCGGTCAATTTACCATGTCGTAGCAGGACCACCCCATCCGGCCTCCGGAAGTAGTAGTAGTAGCTTGGGGGGATTCTTTAGGGACTGGCACACGACCAGGCCTAGGTAGTTGTGGATAGTGCACGAGCAACCCGAGAGGCGTTGTCGACGGGGCAACAGAAAGTAAGAAAAAGAGTTTGGAGGAGAAAAGATGACCCCGGTGTGAGGCGCGAGCAAGCGAAGGAGAAGCGAGGGAGTCACGAGGCCCGCGAAAAAAAGGGTTGGTGAGGTCAGGGAAAATGGAGGAGGCAGGAGTTGATGAGGCGTGCCGGGTGACACGATGAACGGGTGAGTAAGAGAGAGGCAGAGGTGGTGGAGAGGATCGATGCTACGGTGGGTTCGTGCGGCGGGTCGGGGGACTGGATTGACTGGACTGTGATGAGCTGGAAACTGGCTGAAATGGTGATGCCCAACCTGCTGAGCTGAGCAGACGGGAGCTTCAGGACTGATGACTGACTGATTGACTGGATAACAAGCTGGGGGAGGGGGAGTGAATGGGAGGGGGGCTGCCATGGCGTAAGTCTAAGCTTCACTAAAAAGAGGCTAGGGTGCTAAGATCTGGCTGCCTCACCACTATTAGTAGCCGTGAGTTAGCGAGTCGTCTGCCGGCGGGGTGTGCATGTTCTAGGCGCTTTAGTTCTGGCAGATAAGAGACTTGTTGGTAGTACACGTAGTTGAATGGCGACGGTGACGATGATGTTGTTGGTGATGATACGATGACTTGTGCACTCTCACTGCATACTATACTACTCTATTGATACTACTTGTCTCTAGACATGTATTTGCCTCAAAGTTGCGGATCCGTCCGGAAGCAGTGGGCAACGTTGGAAGTGAAAATCGGTCATGATCATAAGTTCTGCCCTGCATTAATTGATTGCTGCGTCCGGCCTCCCGGCTGGGCTGGGCCTTATCTCAGTATCAAACCACCTGGCTGAATGGATCATACGGGTGGACCCACATCTCTTTTTTGGGCCAATCAGCTATCCCCACTCTCCCACCCCAATCCAACGCCGCCAGGTGGTCTGAGGAACGGATCCGGGAGTAGGCGTGAAGGCGGTTCGCGATGTATAGCAAAATGATCGAATATCCCCTGCCGTATTGCCACTCAACCAATACGGACCGCAAAAATAATCTGAATCTGCCAAAAGAACCGCATTTTTCTTCTGATATTTATCGATATTTTTTCCAATTTGTCTGACACGTATTCGTAGGAATATTATCGAGTGACTACCAAGATTTGGACCAAAATACCCCTTCTTTCTGCTATCACCGATATATTACCTAGTCCGATGCACGAAGTCAAACCAATCTTCTGAACTTAGAAATAGGGTCAAGGAAATATATACCAAGTTTCGAAAGAATCGGAGAACGTACAGGCCTAATACCAAAGGCCATTCGATCCGGAGACCGCGAGCTGCTATACCTCTTTTCGATTGCCATCCACGAGAGTGACTATATAACACAAAAGAAAATTGAAAAAATAATAAAAAGAACCGCGGTTCAAAACACTCTTTTGACGTATAATCAGATTTTCTCTAGATGGTTGTGGCATTGAATAATTGAAAAGTATGCAAAGAGGATAATCTTATTTTGTATAGGAGCGCGAGCTGCTATAGGCACTTTTCCGGATCCGTGGTCCAGAAGTCTTTCTTGGGAACGTTCGGATCTGCCAGTACTGGCACCTGGTGCTGGCCTTGGCAGCTGGTGGACCCCTGCAGCCGGCGGCACCGTACCTTCCCATGAAAGACTTCTGGTATTCGAGATAAGCTGGGCCGCCCCTGGGGGGTCGCCAAGAGTGCATTGGAACACAAGGGATTTTGGAGAGGGTTGAGGGGGTCCGCGTGCTTGACGCGCTTGATCAATACAGTGAGCGAGGGCGTCAGTCAGGCGCAAGGCAAGGGGTCATCTCATCACAGTCCAACCATCCGATCCCGTCCTCGCGCAGGTCATGTCATGGATCTAACCTAGGTATCTCTTGTTGTTGACGACTTCGAGTTTGGCGACAGGGGACTCCATCGTCAGAATCGAAACATTGAACCCCTGCTTTCGTCCATCTTCACTCCGACTTAAGCTACCTATGTTTCCTGCGTGCGTGCGCGCTCTGTATGCGCCGGGGTCCCGATGCTCTGTTTGTGCTGGGACCCCTCCATCTAATTGCGACGCACGTTTCCGTTTCGTTTGCATCAACCCATCGTGGACATGGACCCTGGCGGCATCTTTTTTTCTCCCGCATCACATGCATATGGACGTTGCATCTGTCTCGTCTTTTTTGCTCACGCCGCGGCCAAAACAAAAAGTCGCATTCTGGCATCCCTTCCTTTCAGCTAACTTCTGCCGCTGCTGGTTACGTTATCAGTCTCATCTTCCTTGTCGTCCCATCTACGACTTTCAAGATCGACAGGAATCAATGCACAGATGAGATCCGATATCCGGTCCAAATTTTTAGTGCAGGTAAAAAATCAATTCCGCAAGAAAAATATTCTGTGCGAAAGAAAAAAAGACCATGTAGAAACTCACCTGCAAGTCACTCACCTATGCAGCGCCCACAGCACCGGAACTGGCAAGCTTGACTGAGACAGGCAAGGGACGAGCCCGATTTGGGTAAGCTGCAGATAAAGTGCTTCTATTCACTTGCAGCTTGCATGATAGGCAGTAAAGTCTACTCTATCAACATAATAAGGCCATGTCCGACAAACTCTCCTCAGAAAAGGGCAACAAATATACGTCACTCTCAACACATTTCTGATATAAATAAATCAGCATAGTGTGGTGGATCGTGTGTCCGAAACCACCTGCGTCAGGCAGCATCTTCAACGGACTGGAGTATCTGCAATGGGCAGTGCACCCAAGAGTATAAGACACACACGACTCGTGCTGAGTAGGTAGAAGGAAAATTTTCAAAAGGCAATGATATCATAGCCACGAGCAGGTAAAGTGTGCCGCAGAATCAAAATAGGAAAACTCCGTGTTGAGAATTATCTTACAACATAGCTTAGACTGTTGGTCATTCCTGGGATCATATTCTCAAATATTTGTACGTCACTGGGGACTGAGCTGCGAATACCACATACCTGACTCAGTCGAGTAGACAGGGCATCATCACAATGTCTTCAGAGGATTCAAATTAGTCATGACAGTCCACATTCAGGTTCAGATCTGGTTCGGTTCAGCCGGGAGTCTTACATCTACATCACCACTCTTCGATGGCATTGATAGGACCGAGCAGAGATGCCATCAAACGAAAGGGCACATTTCCACGGTAAAAAATATATTTGTTGTTGTGATACAAGCTGTCCGGATTATCCCAACTCTTCCCCCGCCAACCTGCTTCAACGGGGCCGCATCCTGACCTTGATCCCAGTCTGCCGGACGAACCAGCTATTGACCGTCTTCCACTCCGCAGCCGGGTCCTCCAGCTCGAACCGGAACTTGGCAATTAGGCTCGGCACGGCCTTGTAGATCTCCATGATACTGATATGCTTGCCGATGCACGACCTTCCGCCCGCGCCAAACGCCAGGCTCGCGTCGTTTATCCGGCGCAGCCGGCCCCGGAACTCGTCCTCCGTCTCGTCGTCATCTCTCAGCCACCGCTCCGGCCGGAACAAGTCCGCGTCTTCCCCGTAGGCATCCCGGTTCCGGTGGACCACCCATGGGTTGAGGCCGACCATGGTCCCGGCCGGAACGAGGGAGGGTCCGCCGTCGTGGCCGAAAGGCAGGTGCAGGCCGCCCGGCGGCACGTAGCGCTCCAGCGTCATGCCAATGCCCGGGTGTACCCGCATGGCCTCCTTGATGACGGCTTCCAGGTATGGTAGTCGTCGTGCGTCCTTGAGGGACAGAGGCACCGCGTGGCCGGCGGCCAGGACCTCGTCTTCCAGCTTGGCCCAGACCGCGGGGTTCTTGAGGGCATAGTAGAATATCGCGCGCATCGTTATGGCGGTCGTGTCGGCCCCGGCGCCCATGTTGATCATGAGATACCTAGAGGAAACACCTAAGTAAATTTCCATGTATCTTTGCATGGGCAGATCTCGAATGAAGAAGAATAGAAGAGGTAAGCAAGTGAATAGGTACGTACGATATTATCTGAGCATCATCCACAACATCAGGATAGAGCTTCTTGGCCTCGATGAAGTGGTCAAGGTAGTCTGGCTTGGACGCATCATGATACCCGCCGTCCTTGCCCGCGTAGCGATCCATGAGATGCCCCAGGGACACGCCTGTGATTCTAGCAAATCGCGGCGAAATGAAGGGCCTGATGAGCGGGTTCTTCTCAAGCACGTAGTCGAGAAACGGCATGCACCCTACGAGCGAGAAGTAGTCGGTGGCCTTGTCGGCAATGGCCAAGGTGCCGTCAAAGTCGCAGCCCTTGTCGAGGTAGCCGAGGGGCTGGCTGAAGCTGATATCGCCGACAACGTCCCAGGCGACTGCATCACTAATCAATGTGAGGACTTTGGATCTGGGCCATGATATCAAACGTACAATAGGATAGCCAGGATCCGAGATCCAATACTGTTGCCTTGCCAGTGTCATCTACCGATTTAGCTGCCAATATCTCGCACAATCGTTCGAGCATCTGGTCCATGTGAGGTTCCAATGTCGATACTGCCGTGGCCGTGTAGTACTTGGCAATCGGCCTCTTCTGTTGACTGTGTATATGCTCGTCGGTCTCGCTGAAAAGATTGTAGACAATCTTGCCGCCAACCTGTGCGGAGCTCCCGTGGTATACTTCTGTCTACCAGGTTTCGTCAATAAAACGATCATGAAGCTCTCACTCAGGATACTCACCTTTTTCCAGTTTCCTTGAGTGTTGTATATCGTCTTGATCAATTCGGGATAGTCAAGGTCGAGAAGATTGGGCCCCAGCCTGATCACTGGCCCGTACTTCTTGTGTAGCTCAAGGATGATGTGGTGGAAATCGCCTGTTGAAACATACCACAGCCGCCATAGATTGGTCCATCCTATCACAGTTTATCAGTAAAAGTTTTTCAAGGAGCTAATTTGTGTAAATGACCCCGAGGAGACTGACTGGCAAGTACTGGTCCTGGATACTGTCTTAATGGGGACTTTAAATCGGCCCATACGAACCACAATAGTAGTATAATGAGCAGAGACAAGAGTATTAGGCCATAGTTCTCGCCCGGCACCGCAAAGAAGATGTCTTGAAAGGGCGACATATCTTCAGTTGTCCAGCATAACGTCAGACAAGAAAAGAGATGGGGACAGAGAAAATGTTTGTAGTTTAAATGGCAAAGCAACATTCACCAGATCAATGACATGTTGCTTTAAGTAGGGCTTGAAAGATTCTTGAGAAAATATACGCATGTTGCATACGCATGTTACATATGCGAATAGAGAGCATTGGCATACGAGGTATACTTGCAGGAGTGACGATGCCCAGCGTTGGAGTGCATACTGTCCAATAAAAGACTATACAATAGTCGCCAAATCGAGCAGTGCTGTAACACAAGTCAATGTCGTTACATGTTAAGCGGAGAACAGTCTCGCAGTCAGTTGCCAAACGGGGTTAATGGAAAGGCGTGGAAAGTGGTATACTCGCAAAGAGTTGCTTTCACAATCCTCAATCGTTCGTTTGCAGTTTCTTACAATCATCAGTGCCCGCTAATTCTCAAAGTTGCCAAGAATAATGCATCGGAATCACGCCAAGTCATAGTTCGATTCAGTTTGCATAATAGAGCAATGACATATTTTACTGATTTGTGTCAATTCAATTCGTTGCTAACTAAAACATTGTGGTATTTATTTCGTCATTCCTTCGTATTCCTTTCTCATGCAAGTTCGTCACGGTGCTCGTGCTCATCGACGACAGCCTTCTTCTCGCCCAAAGCACCCTGCTGGTCGGCAAAGGTGTGCGAGGGCGTCCAGGAGGTGCTGTGGCGGGCCGACTTGCACTCGTTGTACATCTGGTCGACCTCCTCGAGCGAGTACGCCTTGGTCTCGTAGATGAAGAAGTAGACAAAGGCAATGCAGACGAAGCAGAACGCGAACCAGACGAAGAAGATCTTGGACTGCAGGTTGGCGTATCCGGCACCGTAGTTGACCAGGTAGGGGGTTGCGTAGGCGATAGCCCAGTTGAGGAGCCACTGTTTACATGTTAGTTTTTGTTTGCGTCCATCTGAAATATAGAGTATAACTTACGTTGGTAGCAGTGGTAATCGACAAGCTCTTGGCACGGGTCTTGAGCGGGAAGATCTCGCCGGTGACGACCCAGGCCAGAGGACCCCAGGTGGAGGCAAAGAAGAAGATGTAGATACAGACAAACGCGATCGAAGCCTTCTGTGCGGCGAGGTTGTAGACGATGACGTTTCCAGCAGAATCCTGACCGGTCGTGGTCGTGCCAAGCATGGCAACGAGGAACTGGCTGATGCACATGCCCACGGCACCCCAGAGGAGCAGGGGTCGGCGACCGAACTTCTCTACTCCCCAGAGACCGGGCAGGGTGGAAGCCACGTTGATGCAGGACGTAATCATGGAGATGGTGAAGGGGTCCTGGATACCAGAGTTCTTAAAGTACTGGGTTCCGTAGTAGAAGATGAAGTTGACACCGGTAAGCTGCTGGAGGGCCTGGATTCCCATTCCCGTGAGTTGACGCTTGAGCATCTGTCCCTTGAAGCAGTCGAGGTAGCTCGACTTTCCGACGCTCATCTCGAAGTCGTGGTTCGCCTTGATCTCGTTCAACTCGGCCTGGATGGAGGGAGCACTGGGCGAAAGTCTTCGGAGCTTGCCCAATGATCGCGCTGCCCGGTCCATGTCTCCCTTCTTGATGAGGTATCGAGGAGTCTCGGGCAGAAGGAGCATACCAGTGATCAGGATAATTGCCCAGGCGAACTGAACCGCAACGGGAATACGGTAGGAACCCGTGTCGTTGCGGTTCTGAGTGGCGTAGTCGACGATAGCGGCCAGGAGAAGACCGATCGTGATGGCGAGTTGGTAGGCGCCGACAATGGCACCACGGATCCACTTGGGAGCTGTCTCGGATTGGTACAGCGGTACGGTAGCACTGAGAAGACCGACTCCAAAACCTGCGAAGAAACGGCCGGCAAGGAAGAGAGGCAGGGCGACGGCGGCTGTCTGGAGAATGACGCCGAGGATGAAGACGATACACGATCCGATCAGGCCCCACCGACGACCGACGCTATCAGCCAGGATAGGAGAGCCAAGAGCACCGAAGAAGGTACCGGCAGACAGGATAGAGACAATGGCAGATGATTGCTGAGGAGATACGTCCAGGTGTCCTGCGCTGTTTCTGTAGCCTGTAGAAAAGAGATCCTGGGGTTGTGTGTTAGTCATTGCTTTTCACAGGTTCTGTGAGAGCAATCCAAGGAGCAACATACCTGCCAGTAGGGCATTGCCAAAATACCACCAATGGTTCCCGTGTCATAACCAAAAAGGACACCACCAAAGGCGACGAACATGCCAATGCAAATGGCGGGCCATGCCGCGCCCTCTTCGCCGGCGGGCTTGTTTACGAGGATGCCCATCGTGTAGGGTGGCTCTGAGCGACAAGTAATAATAAAAACTGCACCAGGCACCACAAGGGATTGTCGACAGAGAATAGAATGAAGAGAGATGTGAGAGAAGACGAGACATGAAGACGAGGGGATCATACAAACTTTAAGTATACGATCAGCAAATGTGGCGTTCCCACTTTTCACTACGGGCATAGTCGCCAGTATGGGGATAGCCTAGAAATTCTCGACCGCCATTGGCCTCCCCAGGCTACTTTAGCGGCATGGGGAAAGAAGCAAAAAGACAACCTTGACACCCCTGGACCGACCCCAAGCTTGCTAGGCCTGCTAAGCTGGGGCCCCGTATAATAGTCTCAGGTCTTGGACCAGGCCCTTGACGGCCCTTGATGAAGCCAAAAGGCGCCAAGGCCAGAATCACGAGAGGGCGTAACGACGGCCGGGCCGAATCTAGCGCACTCTATCCAGGTTAAGCTCAGCAGGATGGTGGAGCTGGCTGCCAGTGTATTTCGGTGTTTTGTCGAAATCTAGACCAATGACGAGCATGAAATTTTAACCATGGATTTATTTCTCGGCCATTCTGGAGTGGCGCCGTCTCTAGCAGCCCCGACTACCGCCAACCGCTGTAAAAGAAAAGAGGCGCGCCGTCTTGTCGTAGGACGGAGCGCTTCTGCAACGAGAGCCCAGTGGCAAAATCTCGAGCATCAAGCAAGCCAAGAGAGGTTAGGTAAGTGGACAGATGGAGGAATGCATAGATGGATGAAGATCAACTAGATGCCGAGTACGAAAATAACCCTGCCAGCATTGTCTAGAAACAGAAACACGTTGTAGTAGTAGTATAGGGATTCCAAATCCTTGCTTGGACTGGCAGCTTTCCTGACGTCCCCCGGGAAAGGACCGAGTAAGAAAAGAACGGTGAACCAGAAACCACATGATATCATCCTTCTGGCGCCCGTCAAAGAAGCGTTGAAGCCAGTCCTACCCCGGGTGGAAACTAATGGCTGATCTCGGCAGAGAAGAATCGTGGAGATGAAAATTGCCCATACTTCTCCAAAACCCCATGTTCACGAGCTTGCAGTCCCAATGGACCGGACAGCCCGTCTGACTTGGGGAAGCAACAACTAGATTTGACTGGTTACCATGTGTGTGCACAAACTTGATGGGAACCCAGCAGTCTGGAACCTCGGGGCACTTGTAGAGATCGTGTGTGACAGGTCCAACCATCTCAAAATTAGAGGAAACATTGATTGGTATGGTGGATGAAATCCTGCCGTTTTGGACATGTGCGTGTGTATAAGTGGCAAGGATATCGCCGCGATTGGCTTTAGCGAAACGTGTGAGCCATACTGGCTGCCACGATCTTGACCTAGCTGTACTGATGATGTTATCTATCCATCTATGATACCCAAAACCCTCAGCCGCCACAAGCTGCTGCATTCTGCAGAGCGACGAAGTCAAAGTGATTACCATGCCATGCAGATCTTTGAGTAACAACGACCACAGGTTGGATACAGCTTCTAGACCCCGGATTACCACTCTCGTCTGACTCTTTGGCGGCAGGATAAGTCATGTGCGCCGTAGACGTTATGCTGCAAGGACCAAAGCAGACAGCACTAAAACTCATGCGGTCGCGACCTGACAGAGTAGAGCACGCGATGAGCATGTCGGGGCGTTGGAGTTGCTCAGCGTTTCGCGTTTTCCGCTAACGACTAAACGGAGGCCAGGGGTCACATTGGGATTCCACTCTCTCCAGGCCTCCAGACTCCAGTTTCCCCTTCGTCACGACAGCCGGACTCCACTGAATCTTTTGGGCTTTTGGCGGAGGAGGGCCCTCCCCGCAACTTTGGGGGAAACGGACCCATCCTTCAGGAGGCACCTCGGCGAGACTACTGAGTCGCGACAATAGCCTGGACCTGCTACGAAGATGCAGCTCGGGATCAGCTGACGATGGTAGCGCAGGAGACATTCCATGTGAATCAATGGCTGGGAGGTTGGAGGAGGTTGTCAGTGTCTTTGGGGGGAATCGCGATTACTCTCGGAACGCCATACGGCATCTCCTGTTCGTGGGCATGAGATAAGCATAGGTATGTGATGCAGTGCGACCCTATGTGCGTGGTGCGTTGCGTGTAATTGTGCGAGTGATTGTTGCAAATGTCTCGTCCTGACGATCGAATTGCGGCAAGCCCGATTGCGCGCATTTACCTGCCTTGGCATCCCATGGGTGGGCATCATTGACATCATCCTGGACAGGATTGTGATTGGATCCTGAGTGCTGAACTGGAAGAGTAAATTGCATTCGCTGTTGAGCCCCTGTTTGACTCGGCACTAGGAGGAAAGATTGTCGAGGGCCAAGACGCGGGAGTTGAGTTTTAGCAACACCACCAAGCATTTCTTCGCCAGCTCTGACTTGAGCCGCAGGGTGGCTTTCGGCAACGACGCCGCCGCCGCCGCCACCACCACTACACACCTATCGGCACCAAACGTTCGATAAGTCTGAGTAGCATGGTGCTAAGCAGGTGTGCCGAAGCCCTACTGGATGGGTGTGATGGTAGGCTGAACCAGAAACCTAGAGACCGGATGGTGAAGGTGAAGACAACACCATTTGTGGAACGAACCCCAGGTTGACGATGTAGGATCCATTGCGCACAATGGTCAAACCATCCAGCTGGGAACAAGGCGAACAGTTCAGGTCCCGCTAAAATCACGATAGCGACCAGATGTGCACAGTGCTGCACACCCTTAATAATTCTTCAGGGGGCTAATGCAATTCAGATGCCCCACCATGAGCGCCGAGAAATGCTGCAAAGGCTGCAAAGCTAACCAAGCTGAGCTGTCCTCAACGTTTATACACACAACACTTGCAACCCATTTCCATTCTGATTCGGCCCGCATCTGGCTGGAATCACGTCTCGCTTCGAGGAAATCGTACACGGGGCAGAGGCAGAGGAAACGACCAGTGCAGGACGCCCCGGTGCCCGCTCCGTCATGGCGGCTCCAGCACAAGGCTCGGCGGTCCGCGGCGCATCCCTGCTGATTATCCTTCAGATCGTCTCCCGCGCCATCACCTTCATAGCCAACCAGCTGCTCTTGAGGTTCCTGACGGCTCAGCTCCTTGGTGTCTCGACCCAGCTGGAGGTCTACTACCTCTCCGTGCTCTTTTTCGCGCGCGAGAGTTTGCGCGTTGCTATCCAGCGCCAGGCGAGCCCTGCTACCCCTGAGTCCGCCAGTCCCGCCGCAAAGTCCGCCGGCAGTCGCGAGAGTCAGTCGGTCGTCAATGTCGGACATCTGGCTCTTGTCCTCGGCCTGCTCGCCGCTGTCGGCTTCGGTGGTCTGTACTTGCACTACGTCGACCCCGCCACGGCTTCGGTGGCATACCTGAGTCCCTCATTGTACATATTTGGTTTCTCTGCCATCATTGAGCTCCTCTCGGAACCGGCGTTTGTCATTCTTCAGCACCGTCTGCGGTTTGGGCCCCGTGCTGCCGCCGAGGCCATTGCCACTTTTCTTCGATGTCTTGTCACCTTCGGAGCGGCCAATTGGGCGTGGAGGAGCGGCCGGGAGATGGGCGTCCTTCCATTTGCCCTGGGTCAATTGGGTTACGGCACCGGCCTTCTAGCAGTCTACCTATGGCACGGATGGCGTTTGGCTTCGTCGGAAGGTTTCTCTCTCTTTCCGAAAAGGGTCACGGAGAGTGACGAGAAGGCGACCAAAAGTCAGAAAAAAGTATCAGACGAGTACACTCTGGGCTACTTTTATACTCCGACTCTTCAACTGGCGTCGAGTATGACTGCTCAGTCTGTCGTCAAGCACATTCTCACCCAGGGAGACACCTTTCTGGTTTCCATTCTCTCGAGCCCCCAGTCGCAAGGTGTGTACGCTCTCGCCAACAATTACGGCAGTTTATTGGCTCGACTTTTATTTCAGCCTGTCGAGGAAAGCAGCAGAAACTACTTTAGCAAGCTACTATCGACAGCTGCGACTGGAGTTGAAAATGCCCCGGAAAAATCCACAACAGAGAAGTCAGCCAAGGAGAACATAAGCCAGGCGAAGTCTGATCTGCAGTCTCTCTTCAAATCCTACATTCTGCTCAGTATCCTCGTTGTCTCACTGGGACCATTTGGTGCTCCTCTTTTGGTCCAGATCATAGCGGGCAAAGCTTGGGCCGAGAGTGGTGCAGGCGACGTCCTCGCACAATACTGCCTGTACATTCCACTTCTCGCCATGAATGGAATAAGTGAAGCTTTTGTTTCATCCGTGGCAACAGAGCTCGAAGTGCATCGCCAGAGTATCTGGATGGGGGCATTCAGTGTCATGTTTGGCGCCGCCGGATTCGTCTTCCTGCGCTTGTTGGGACTCGGCGCAGTTGGACTCGTCTATGCCAACGCGATCAACATGATCTGCCGGATTTTGTGGAGTAGTCGCTTCATCTCAACATACTTTGGCAGACACGGGGCCGAATTCACCTGGGCAGGTGCCTTACCCAATGCATCCGCTGTCTACGTTCTTGGCACGGCAGTGCTGTGGCAAGTCTTGTACCAGATAGCCGGCGTCAAGGTCGGGGGAGTGTCCGACCATGTATACAAAGACGTGGTCAAGGTGGTAGGCTGTGCTCTCCCGTATGTCGCCTTGATGGCATACCTGGAGAGGCGCCTACTCATTGACAGCATCCGATCTTTCCGCAAATCCAGATAGAAGTGCGGCTAAGCCATCATCAAATTGGCGAGAATGAAATGTACATTGTCGAGACAAAAATTTGATGAAAGTGTTTATTGAAATTGAACAAAGGACCCCCAAGTGTGATCTATGCTGTGACCACTTTTTACCCCACGGAATTGATCTATGTTACGCCGTGCGCCTCTCAAACTGAGTCTATCATGTCAGACAATTGATATATACGATCTAGTCATCAAAGGTGATCTTTGTGCCCTTCTTGCTCATGTCGACGTCCTTGAAGAAAGCACCGTATGTGCCGTGCTGCTTCTTCTTGACGGTGGTTCCAAACTTCAACAACTCATCGGGAACGGGCTGGTTCGCGGACTTGAGAATGTTGATCAGAGTGCCAGAGTGCGCCTTGTCGTGCTCGGTGAACAGGGTAATGGCCTGTCCAGTCTTGCCGGCGCGACCGGTACGGCCGATACGGTGGACGTAGTCCTCGATGGTCAGGGGGAACTTTCAAGTCGTTAGCTAAGAAACATATTGTGATCTTGGTGGGACTGATACTCACAGTAACGTTGACGACCAACTTGACCTCGGGGATATCTAGACCACGGGCGGCAACATCGGTTGCGACCAGGACGGGGGTCTCGCCCTTCTTGAAGGCGTCCAAGCTCCTCGTCCTCTGCTCCTGTCGCAGGTCGCCGTGGATGCCGACGACCTTGATGCCCCGCTGCGCGAGGAAGCCCTCGACGCGGGTGGCCTCCTTCTTGTACAGGCAGAAGACCAGGACCCTCTCGTTGCGGGGCTGCGCCTTGAGGATCTGCAGCAGCCGCTGCTCCTTGTCGCGGGGGTCGAGGACCTCGACGCTCTGCGCGATGCGCGCGTTGGCCTTGAGGTCGCCGGCCTCGTTGTTGCCAATGGTGATGCGCACGGGCGACACCATGAAGGTGGACGCGAGCGCCTGCACGCTCATGGGCCAGGTGGCCGTGAACATGAGCGTCTGCCTCTGCTCCCGCGCGGGGCACGAGCCGAGGATGAGCTTGATGTCGTCCTCGAAGCCCTTGTCGAGCATGCGGTCGGCCTCGTCCAGCACGGCGAACTTGGCGTTGTCGAGCCGGATCGAGCCCTCCTCGAGGAAGTCCTTGAGGCGGCCCGGGGTCGCCACGATGATGTCGGCCTTCTGGAGCAGCCGCCTCTGGTCGTCCTTGGAGGCGCCTCCGTAGACGCAGACCGTCTTGAGGCCGACGAGGTCGGTCAGCCGGGTCAGCTCGTCGTTGGTCTGCATGGCCAGCTCGCGCGTGGGCGAGACGACGACGGCGCGGATGCGGCCGGCACCCTTGCTGGGCTTGGGGAATGCCAGCACAGCCTCGACCAGGGGCAGGCCAAAGGCAATGGTCTTTCCAGATCCGGTCTCGGCTACACCGACAATGTCGCGGCCGCTCAAACCGAAAGGCCACGAGGCAGCCTGGATGGGAGTCGGGTTCTTGAAGGACTTGAAGGGGTTCTTGGCAACCAGTGTCGTGTTTGGCAGGTGGGTGAATTGTGTGATGGGGCGGAGGTTTGTAGACTGCGGGTCGGTGACGGTGATCTGGTTCGTGGTGAAGAAAGACGTGATCTCCGACTCGGGCAGAGAAGACAGAGCTGCGTTCTGCTCGTATTTGCCATTGCTCGTAGGTGCAGTCGCAGTACCGTTAGAAGAGCCGTTCTGAGTCGTTGCGGCCTCCTTGACCGTCTCCTCGGACTCTTCAGTCTTGCGCTTCTTCTCCTTCTTGTCCTTCTTGGACTTTTTCTCCTTGGCGGCCTCCGACTCTGCGTCGGCACTCTCCTCGGCAGAGCGCTTCTTCTCCTTCTTTTCCTTCTTGTCCTTCTTCTTCTTCTCCTTCTTTGCCTCGCTGTCTACATCCATAGCGTCGACGACGGGAGTGGTGGCAGAAGATTCCTCTTCCTGCAGCTTCTCCTTCTTGGCTTTCTTGTCCTTCTTATCCTTCTTCGACTTCTTGCGTGGCACGTCGACCTCGACCTCGTCTTCTAGAGTGTGTTTCGACATGATCGCAGACTTTTGGCTTTTGTGCAACGAAAATCCAAAAGCGATTGGAATGAAAGAAAAAAATCAGTCAGGACAATTGGTCCTCGACGATGCGCTGTACTTAGCGACCAAGAAACTCGGGCTGCGACGGGAACGAGATGGAAAATAAATTATCAGGGACTTTTTGCGATCCGATAAGCGATAAGCGATAAGCTGAGCAGACTAGCCCCGCACAGGCCTCGCTTCTTGACTATGCGCATACGAGGTACTCAGCCCATTAAATCACCCCGATAGTCACAAATGACTGCTCAGACAGGCGTCTGTGGCGGGGCCCTATTCTCGGGACAAGAATTGTACCTTGAACTTGCATCCATGCTTCGTCACCCTGCCAAACGAGCCCCCCTTCGAAAGTAAATAAACCATCACCAAGCTACACAAGCGCCACCTTTCGAGCTCGAGGACATCAAGTACAGACACTTCAATAGTTCTCAAGATGGCGGATAAGAAAGCTGAAAAGGACAAATCAAAGGTCCATAAGCTGTCCTTGAAAGGTAGCGCCAAATTGGTGGCCGAATTTGTGAGTATTCGCATTAGCTGGGCCCCAGGCCAGTATACTGACGAGCGACCGCCTTGCAGTTCCAGTACTCGATCCACACAATCCTCTTCCAACGAGGCGTCTACCCGGCCGAGGACTTTACGGCCGTCAAGAAGTATGGCCTCAACATGCTGGTCTCGGCCGACGACCAGGTCAAGGCATACATCAAGAAGATCATGTCGCAACTAGACAAGTGGATGCAGCACGGAAAGATTAGCAAGCTGGTCATTGTCGTGACAGACAAGGACACTGGAGAGCACGTCGAGCGGTGGCAGTTTGACGTCCAGATCTTTGGCAACACCAAGAAGTCGAGCAAGTCGAAATCGAAAGAGCCGGTCGCCGCGGACGAGAATGCCGACGGCGCGGCCAAGGGCAGTACCGTCGCGGATACGAACAAGACTGAGGCCGAGATCCAGGCCGAGATTGCCGCCCTGTTCCGACAGATCACAGCCAGTGTCACGTTCCTGCCGCAGCTGCAAGGCGACTGCACCTTCAACGTTCTGGTATACGCCGACGCGGACAGCGACGTGCCCGTCGAATGGGGTGACTCGGATGCCAAGGAGATTGTCAATGGAGAAAAGGTACAGCTGAGAGGTTTCAGTACGAGCAACCACAGAGTCGAGACTCTTGTCAGTTATCGTCTAGGTGAATAGCCTGATACTCTGTTGACGAGAAGGGAGCCCCACGACGACAACGAGCGTGTATGATAATGAGAAAAACATGACGAGGCAAGCCAGGCGCGGTTAATACCTGGAGCTGTAGAGGCGAGCATGTTTCTGGCAATGGCGTTAAGGACACCTAGGTATGGGATTTGTACTGAATATGGGAAAGTCGCTGCGACGGGATCTTCTAGGCTGATATCTATGCATAATCAAGCCGGCGAAATCGTGGGCGAATTTAAGAAGCATCTTACATACTGAGCGAAAGTTAATAAGATGCATTGCCCAGGAGATGCGGTATACTAAGTGATCAGAACTGCTTCAATGATTCTTCGATTGGGAAGAAAGAAGAATAGAGCAATCTGCATGAACTCAAATCATCATAATTATTGTTTTCCATAAGGACAATCTGAGAAGTATGTGCAAGATTTATATTCTATTGTCATATGAACATGATAGCGCCCAAGAGTCGCTTATGCTTCTCTGATTGTTTAGTCAATTTTGCTGGACCGAAGACATCATCTCTCATCAAAGCGTAGAATGATCAAGCAATCATGATATCAATAAGAACAGCTCCCCCGACCCATTCCATGCTGACTTGTAATCAGTCTATCGCGTTCTGGCTCTGGGTATGGTGTCATCGCTTAGGCCTTTTCGCCAAGCACAGAGCCAAGCCATGAGGCTGGGTATTTTTCTTCTGCGCCAAGTCAATGCCCCCGCAGCTCTTTGCAGTTGTGTCCTCGAGACTTTTCCAACTCAGGCAGCTGACTATGCAAGTCGTTATCGTTTCGCCTTCGATGAAGAAACTCCGGAGGGTCATGATTCCTAGATATGCGGCTTGCTTCCAGGCTGCCGGGTGATGAGCAATATAAAGGTCTCCTTGGCGATGGCAAAATCGAGAAGCAATTATCCGCTTACGCGAGGAGACTTTTGTATAAATACCTAGGTAGGCGGTAGGAAAAAGGGAAGAGTGCACTCAGTCTCGACAAGATAGATCTCTTATCGTCTGACCACGGATTTCACAATGAGGGTCCCGGTCTTTTGCGTAGCACTTCACGCGGCGTTCGGTGCTTTTGCGCAAAGCAAACCTGATGTCACCTCGGATGCTCTCCAAGATCTCATCACTCTCGAGGACTTGCTCGCCGGTTCTCAGACGCTCCAGGACATTGCAGATGCCAACGGCGGAACGCGCGTCTTTGGCAGCGCCGGTCACAACCTGACGGTGGACTATCTGTATGACACACTGAGCGCTCTCGACTACTACGACGTATTCAAGCAGCCGTTCGTGGAATTGTTCTTCGAAGGCAATGCGAGCCTCATCGTGGACGGTGTCGACTATGAGCCCGGTGTCATGAGCTACAGCCCTTCGGGCACTTTCAGCGCGCCGCTCGTATTGGTTTCCAACCTTGGATGTGATGTCACGGATTACCCAGAAGAGGTTTCTGGTAACATCGCCCTGATCTCGCGGGGAAACTGTACCTTTGCCGCCAAGGCCACGAACGCAAAGACTGCAGGGGCGGTAGCTGCTGTGGTGTACAACAATATCGCGGGAACCGTCAGTGGCACGCTGGGCGCGCCGAGCGATGCCTATGTCCCTGTCGTCGGAATATCTCTGGAACAGGGAGACGAGCTCATCACAACACTGGCAGACGGCCAAGTCGTGGCAGCCCTTACGGCGGAATCCACCATTGAGAACCGGACCAATTTCAATGTGATTGCGGAGACCAAGGCGGGCGATAAGAACAACGTTCTCATGCTCGGCGGTCACTCGGACTCTGTCGCAGCCGGGCCTGGCATCAATGACGATGGCTCGGGGACAATTGGCTCGCTCACGGTCGCCGTGGCTCTGTCGAACTTTGCCATCAAGAACGCCGTGCGTTTTGGCTTCTGGGGCGCCGAAGAGTACGGCAAGCTGGGCTCCTATTATTACATGAAGCAGCTCAACACGTCGGAGGCGGAAGTAGCCAAGATTCGAGCATACCTCAACTTTGACATGGTAGGATACTCCCTAGCTCTGCCCGGCGAACTTATATACTGACAGAAACCAAAGATTGCCAGTCCCAACTACATCAATGGCATTTATGATGGAGACGGCAGCACGTTCAACGTGAGCGGTCCTGCTGGCTCGGCCGAGCTCGAGAAGACCTTTCAGGAGTTCTTCCGGAGCAAGAATACCACCTCCGTAGCCAGAGAATTCAATGGCCGGTCCGACTATGCCGCCTTCATCGAGAATGGCATTCCCGCCGGCGGCATCTTTACGGGCGCCGAGCAGATCAAGACGGCCGAGGAAGCGTTCCTGTTTGGCGGCGAGGCGGGCGTCGCGTACGACGTCAACTACCACCAGGCCGGCGACACCATCGACAACCTCGCGCAGGACGCGTATCTCCTCAACACGAAGGGGATAGCCGACTCCGTGGCCAAGTACGCGGCGAGCTTCGAGTCGCTGCCTCCCGTGGATCTCGTCAAAAGAAGAAAGGCGGCTGGGCAGGCCAAGATGTTCAAGAGAGCGGCGTCAAGTCATTCACATGCGCACTCGGGCCCTTGCGGCCATGAACTCGAGGTCTTGTGACGCTGAAAACTAGTGCGAGCATCTGTGCACAACCTTGAATTCGACTATAACTCATTTCCTTTGCGAGGCGACTATATTAGTGTAGAACAATAGAAAGGTTCTTCAGGCGCGATCATTCCACCATCCTGAGATAGGAAATTCCTTGAGCTTCATACATCTGAAAGTTCAAGATCATCAAATTCCCAAATCTGATGTGTCAAGACTGTCAGTGGCGAGTTTGCGCAAGAAAGCTGCCAAGCAAATAGTGTACGTAGACTCTGACTAGATCATGAAAGAAGGAATTGTTGGATTAGCGCCAGGCGATGATCTGATATTTACCCCAGAAAGTGAGGAGAAATGGCGAACGAAGAGCTGAACATGAAGAACAAGTCTTACATTTAATTGTATGAACCAAAAGCACCTGTGGGTCTATTATTAGATGCGCACAAAACGTCAACAGTTATCAGATACAAGAAATGCCTGTTCGACCGTGAAATAGATCCACATTCCCTACTAATTTCAAAGCCGAATTCAGTCGCTTCGGCCCGCATATTGTTACCTTCGTCAACAGCAACCGAAACATGATGGCATGCCATTGAAAAGAACGTTTCATGCACATGCGGCCTTGGCAGTCGGTAATCCAGGATCCCTTCGAGCAGGTCCAAGATCGTCCACAAGTTTGCGGGGTAGTGTTGTTGAGGAACTGGAAAAAAGGGTAACATCAGGTGCCCAACAGACCCGGAGGAGTAGCCACCCGCAGACTATTGAACAATGTTGTGTAGGACGCAACTCAAGACAGCAATGATCATCTCCATTGCCGACTCCATTTCCCCTTCTGTCGAAAACGGCGCAGGAACCTCGACCAATGGGACGACTTGCCGACCACCTATAAGCAGGGCCTACCCGGTACTCGAGTATCCAACACGCCCCGTTCCCTCGGCCTGGTAGGTAAGGTAATCTGTAAAGGGGCCTGTCTGGGTCGGATCATGCTGCTTTGTGTTCCTCCATCCAGCGAAATGACCGGCATGCTGTCAGCAGTGCATGAGGCGTCGAATATGGTCCACCCCGTTGTCGATCGCATGCATGACGGCAATTAATTGGCATTTGTCAATCGTTGGACTCAATTCTCGTGGCCGAGGGACAAGGCTTCGGATGTCGCATACCTATGTATGATATGATGATGATATTTGCAAAAGTGATTACTTATAAAAACCATGCGTCCCACCGTAAAATCTTCCATTTTTCTTCTTGTCGGCGATGCATCTCTATGACATCTAAATTGTCAGTAATACTTGTTCTCCGTCGATTGATATAAAATGCATCTGAGGGCAACTCTCTCGGCCTTGGTGCTGGCCACAGAAATCCTTCCATCGTAAGTTCTCGTCCCCGATGAGCATGATATAGTACTGACTTGTCACCCAGCGCGGCCGCAGCACATCAGCGTCACAACCCTATCCTGTCGAAACGGCAGACTCCGGACAGTGACTATGACTATGTCGTAGTTGGATCGGGACCGGGAGGAGGTCCCACGGCTGCCAACTTGGCAGTCGCTGGTCACAAAGGTATCGTATTCACCACTGTACCGGTTTCTCGAGACATCCCCGGGTTCTAATACTAGTCGTCCAGTCCTCCTCATCGATGCCGGCGGCGACTCGGGCGACGCGCTCGTCGAGTCGGTGCCCGCGCTCTTCCCCTTCGCGACCGAGTTCGCGGACACGGAGTGGGACTTCTTCGCGACGCGGTCCCCAGACCCGGCCGTGCAGGCCAAGACGGCCATCACGTCCTACCGCCTGCCGGACGGGAGCATCTACACGGGCCTCGACCCGCCCGCCGACGCCGTGGCCATTGGTACCCTCTACCCGCGCGCCGGCACCCTGGGCGGCTGTGCTCGGCACAACGCCATGATCGCCATCCGCGCCTTTGACAACGACTGGACCGCCGTGGCCGACCGCACCGGGGACACGTCGTGGTCCGGCGCCACGTTCCAGAGGCTGTTCGAAAACATCGAGCACTGCGATTATCTTCCCAACTCGGTTGTTGGACACGGCTTCACTGGTTGGTTCTGGACGGAACTTACTAGTCTCCTGACTGCTGTTCAGGATTTGAAGGTTGTCAGTATCATTGTCGCTACGGGAGCCGCAATGGGCAAGGGGTAAGTCTTGTGATTACTGAGATTTTAGTGCAGAGCTGACGCATGTCAATAGTATTCTCGGAACACTGATCGGTACCGTCGAGGGCCTGGCAGAAATCTTGACGCAAGATGCCAACGCCCCCGGCGCCACCATCGCCACCGGCCCTTACCAGATCCCGCTCTCCATGAAGAACTCTGCCCGTGGCGGAGCGAGAGACTACATCTTGTCCGTCGCCAACGCCGTGAACGACGACGGATCCAGAAAGTACCAGCTCGACATCAAGCTGAATACCCTGGTCACCAAGATTGAGTTCGACCAGAGCAGCGACGTTCCCCGGGCCACCGGTGTAGCGTATCTCGAGGGCCAGAGCTTGTACCGCGCCGACCCGCGCTGGGAGAGCGGCAGTGTCTCGGGTTCAGGCATCGTGAATGCTTCCAAGGAGGTCATTATTTCTGGTGGATCGTTCAACACGCCTCAGATCCTCAAGCTGAGCGGTGTTGGTCCCCGAGCGGAACTCGAGTCGTTTGATATTCCCGTCGTTGTCGATCTCCCTGGTGTCGGAGCCAATCTTCGAGGTAAGAGACAGAATACATTTCCATCTCCGAGCATGCTAACAAATTCCTTCAGACCATATCGAAGTCTCCGTGATATCGAAAGCTTCGTCCAACTTTTCCATCATCGACGGCTGTACATTTATGCAGGGCTACCCCGGAGTGGATGACCCTTGTCTCGACAAATACCTGAACGGCGTCACGCAGACTGACAAGGGAGTCTACGCGAGCGGCGGTTTGGCAGTCGGTGTAGCGATACGCTCGTCAGCCGCGGATGCCGCCGATCCTGATCTCTGGGTGGTAAGCATTCCTTGTATTCTCCTCAGATTCCTATTCCTCGTTTCTGGTGAAATGTGCATCGCAACATGACAAAGAATCATTGCTAATAGCGAAACCTGCAGTACGGAGGACCTGGCAACTTTCCCGGCTTCTACCCGCACTGGGCCGAGGCAGCGGTGGCCGACCACGAGCACTGGGTATGGGTCAGCCTGAAGGCGAGCACCAAGAACACGGGCGGCACCGTGACGCTGGCCAGCACCGACCCGCAGGACGTGCCCGTGATCGCCTTCAACACGTTCGAGGACGAGGCGTCGGCCGCCCAGGACCTGCAGGCCAGCTACGAGGGCATCCAGTTCGCGCGCGACGTCATGGACAAGACGCTGCCGCTGGACGGCACCTTTGCCGAGGAGACCCCCGGCCGGTCCGCCGTGACCTCCGAGGACGACATCAAGGAGTACGCCAAGACCCAGAGCTTCGGCCACCACGCGTGCTGCACGGCGGCCATTGGCGGCGACGACGACGAGGGCGCCGTCCTGGACTCGGCGTTTAGGGTCCGGGGCACGACCGGACTGAGAGTCGTCGACGCCAGCGCTTTCCCTGTCGTTCCCGGCTTCTTCATTGCCCTCCCAACGTACTTGTTGGCCGAGAAGGCGAGCGAGGCAATCCTGCAGGATGCCTAATTGAAGGGTACAAAAGACACTACAAAGTAATGATTAGTGGGAAATAATGAGGACATACATATACCAACCGCTTTTAAAAAGGATAGCTATTAATATGAGCATATGAAGCAATATCAAATGACGCATGGCCACCATGCCATACAACACTAGTGAAACCAGTAGATCACTGCAAAAATCGATTCACCTGTGATTGTGTTCCAGAGTTGTATTACAGGTGCAATGCACAAATATTGTTACAATGTCGGTATATACAGTACGCTTTACCACGCCAGAATGTCGAAAATCGGTGGCGCAATCGCATGGACCATTGCATTACCAGGTGTAGTACGGTCTCTGTGCTGTGACTGGCCTGTTGGGAAGATGCACCCAAGGCTTTGCCTTTGCCTCCTTCTTGAGCTTGTCGTCGTACTGCCGTAACCTCGTCTTCTCCTCCTTCAGGATAACGGTAAGGTCTGTTACGCCTGTTAGTCACTGGTATATCTCCACGAAAAGACAATATCAAGACTTACGTGCAGAAGGCTTCATCATCCTGCTCATTCGTCCTCTTGCATGGTACTGTATCCTCATGCCACGGGGCGGGCCCTTTCCAACCCAGGCCTGGTCGATATATAATCTTGTCGGGTCAGAAACCTCCAACCACTTGCCCTCCTTGTCCTGAATTTGGCGAGGCTTGTCCAGAACTTCCCCGTTGACTTGGCCGAGACCCATACCGCGGCTGACAATAGCTCTATCCCGGGCCTCCTTCAAGACGTAGGAAACCTCGGAAGCGGTCTTCTTCTTGCTGTAACGCATCTGTGTAAGAGCTTCGTCGAGGGTCTTGCCCTGGATCTGTCGGCTCAAGAACATCAACTTCTTGGTGCTTGTGTTGAGGTTCTCGCTCTTCTGGGTGATCTCCTTCTCGGTCATCTTGATGTGCTGCTCCTTGGTGACCTTGCCGCCGCTTCGCACCATCTGCATGACCTTCTTCCTCTGCCAGCGGATTCTCCACCTCGGATCCGGGTCGAGGGCGCGTGCCATGTGCTCCTTTGCGCGGGACGGTCCAGAGTAGGCAGCGGCGGCGCCTTCGGTCGGGGTTGCCTTGCTGGTCTCGTCCACCTTCTTGATCTCTTCGTCGAAAACGGATTCACCAGCTGTCCGGTCGGCCATCTTGTCAAAGATCTTCTTCTGTTGTTCGCGCTTCTCGAGCTCCTCGGAGAGAGGAGACTTCTTCTTGGAGCTTCCGCCCCAATTGAACCATGATGCCGATCGTTGTTGGGTATATGGGAGAAGGTATCCAGACCGGGCTAGATGCGTTTCCGTCAGTAATGTGAAATACAGGTAGCCAAGCTGCCAGTCCAGTGGGATATTCCTTACCGGTCTGCGCCAGCCTCCTGGCTGGGAAGTGTAGACTCATGGTGGCTGAATTGAGTCTCCCCTTGCTCTTCTCATACAACTAACTGCAGCCGTCGCGAACTCGACTTGAGCTCCAAAAAATTGAGGTCCCTTGGCCTTGTCGGTCGCGAACCGGACAGACCCACTAAAAGGCCAGAGCCGATGATTCACCGGCCAATGAGGCTGCGTCTGAATTCAATTTGGTCTTAGCGCCTTTCCCCGAAGCTTGCGGTTGGATGGAGCTTTGCAATTCCAATTGAGCCGGGTCCCAGCGCGAATAACGTCAAATCAATCGTTCGATCTTCTCTTGCGTATAGCAAAACTTCAGCACCGTATCACCCTTCGATATCCGAACAATCTCCCCTCACACAACCGACAAAATGGCCGGCGCAATCAAGCCTATCACTGGAGTATGTGCCCCAGGCGCCCAAGGCCAGCCTCAGGCCTTGCCGAGACGACCGGATTACTGACACCGAATGCAGATGCTCAAGAAGGGCCTCGTCACTGACTTGGCCATTGCCCTCGGTGCGTTACTCCCGACTATTTGAAGGCCTCCGATTCCCGTTCTCCCGAAAGATCGCCTCCGAATGGCGCGCCTGGACTCGTGGATTGAATTGGTTGGGTAGCAGGGACATGCGCTGACTTGGAAATCATAGGCATTGGTGCTACTATGGGTAGCCTCTTCTGGTACGATGGCCCGACTTCTCTCGCAGCGAAAATGATGCGACAGCTTCTTTAAGAACAGACCCAGCTGACTGGAAATAGGCACGGATACCACATGCCCCGTACCATTGCCCGCGACAACTTCTACTCCGCCCTCGAGAAGGAGCGTGCTGCCAAGCAGGGACAGTAAGCGGAGCTGGGCAATTGGGAAGTCAGGATGGACGACGACATCATGCAATAGAGACAAATTCCTTATGTTCGGAGACCGCATAGACGATGGGCTGTGAACTGGTTGGGCTGGACATGGTCAACTGTATTATACCATTTCGACAATCCAGACTTGAATCAGCATACCACTCGCAGTCCCGCAAGAGATGCACATATTACGCGCTACGTCAGAAGAGAGCAACAGGGCCATGTTGCACGAGACGATGCCGAGACATTGATGGCCAGTTTCTTGTGACTAATGATACAGCAGGCGGTGCACTTGCATTTGAAGTTGAGCAGGGTTCTTCGACAGTACAGACTATATGTGAAAGACTCGGCAACTCCAATACGGCCAACCTGGAGATGCCACTGCGATGTTTAAGATGTTGGCCATATCTCAGCAGAACCTGTGCCTCGGTACAATCTAGAAGCAGGTTTTGCGAATCAATAACTCGGCGGCAACTCAACGGCAAAATCAGCTACATGCCTAGCGAATACAAGATCATGACTGCATACATGCCTTTCCACTGCAGAAGTTCATCCAAGTTTGAACCTGTAACGATATTGCCGAACCTTTCTGTAAAAGCCACGAAATATACTCCCAACGCCTGATACTCGTAAATAAACCATTTCAATCTTCCTGTATAGTACAACGTCACAGCCTCGGATATGCTCCCCTTATCAACGCTCTCGATACTGGCCATCGTGACTCATATCTCGTTCCTTCCATGAATGCAACCAACCTTTTGACTGGCTCGTGGCCTTCTCAGCCTCTGTCGCAGGTGCCTCAGTAGACTTTGCCCTTTCATTCCTATCTTCCCAATTCGTCGTCTCAATCATGAAAGATCCTTTTTTGTCTTGACATCTGGTTTTCTAGTCAGCCTGGAAAGTCTCAACCATGACGTCGGTCCATCTCGGCCCCGCACGTGCCACGACCAACATATCGATGGCTTCATACCCTCTCAATCGCGGGTAGACTCTGCTGTTCGGGTAGTCACTCACCTTCTAAACCATCGCTGCACCTCAAAGCACTGAACCGGACTGTGCGGCAGGTCCGGCCGCTCGATCTGGCAATCGTACTGCACCATACTGAACAGCGGGCACTGCGATATATCCACGTTCTGCCCTCCTTCCGTCTTGCGCTTTCTGCCCGTCAATCCTGTCTGGACCGCCGATTCGAGCTCATCGGCCTTGAAGATCTTGCAAGGTGGCGTCATTTTCCTCGACCCAGGCAGCAGCTGGTCGAAGATTCGGGGAGTTGCTGGGGTCGCGGTAAAGCGTAGCGATGGAGCCAACAGCGGCCAAGCACGTCGGGGCTAAGATCCTCGGCGAGATTGAGGAAGAGAGCTTAGAAGAGGTACGTTTTTCCGAGCTTTTTGAGATGGAAGCCAAGCCGCTCCACCAAGAAATGTGTCGCGATGCGCAGGACTGGGAGGTTGCAGAGCTTCAAATTTCCGGGTGCCTGGGAACTAGCGCGGGCTTATCTTATCGAATGCCCGCCCGGCCCCAACCCTTAATGAAGCGACATACATACAATCCGTTCACTTCGATCATTACACTCTGGCTGAGAAACTTCCATCACCTGGCTTCATTCCATTTCATGCACCTCTGACCCGGGTATCGCTTTCTAACACTGACACAGCTTCTCGATAACCTCCGCACCGCGACTCTCCCACACTCCCAAGGCCACCCGCCTCTCAAACCCCAGATCCCCATCCCGGCCCTGTCCACGCTGATCTCCAAGCACCACCACGCAGAGCAGTCCGCCCCGCCTCCCCTGCTGGCCGTCTCGGGCCGCTTCCTCCCGCTGCTCTACCACATCGTGTCGACGCTCATCGCGCCGCCGCACCGCTACGCCGTCGTCGTCGTGGACGCGGACCACCGATTCGACGCGACGCGCCTCGTGGCGTCGTCTTCCGACAACGAGGCCCTCCCTGCGAGCCGGGATGACCTGAGGCACGTCTACGTGTACCGGCCGGCGCGGTCGTCGTTCCGCGCAAACGTCACCAGCGAGGCGGTGGACCAGACCCAGGCATGCGTGGCGGCCGCTCGGCAGCACATGCTGTACGGCGCGCACGCCTCGCGGGATCGCGCCTGGTGGGGTACCGTCGTGGTCGGCGGGAGCGGCGGCGATCTCAACGCGGGCTGGAAGGGGTGGATGGACGTGCGGCGGAGCGAGGTGGCCCCGTTCGGCGTCGGGATGAGCCTGGAGGAGGCGCTGCTGGAGAGGGAGCGGCGGCACGAGAGGGTGAGGAAGAGGGGCTGGGAGGGCAGATGTCGGGAGGGTGTGTATAGCTGGAGATGAAGGGTATGGTATTGATCTGTATGACGAACAGCAGACGATAGACTATAAAAAAGGGGCAATCATGATTTACGAGAATAAGTATGCCGATGGTAGTGGCATGAGATATACGACGTCAAAGTATACACAGGTAGTTTAACGAATTGACTATCATACAGTAGTACATATATACATACATATGTATGCCTACAACGACCTTTCGAGGACCGAAAGTCTTACGATATCTACAATGAAAAGAGTGACATGAAAGCCGTTTGATCTGCGAGGTCCTACTCATCAGAATCGAGAGCTCTCTTCTTCTCCTTTTGGTCTCGCCTCTCTTCTACTTTCTGCGCCACAGACTCGTCATTGATCTGTCCAGTGCCGTTGCTCTCCGCTCCAAGACTCTGTCGTTTTGCCTGGGAGGTAACTTTTCCGTCTCTATCCTTACCGTAAATCTTCACCACTGTATCCCTGCTCCTGATGCGATCATAGTAGGACTTGAGGTTGGGATACGATAGGTTCCAGTGACCTTCCACAATATCGTACAGAACAGGCCAGAAGACGAAATCAGCGATGCCGATGGAGCTGCCGGCGATGAAATCAGCTTCTCCCGCATACGTCTCCCAGGGGTCCAGCCACCTCTTCAGGTCTGCGTGTTCCGCTGTGAGCCGTCTTTCGCCGATACTGAGGGCTTCGTTGAATCTCGTCAAGGCACGGGCGGTATCGGCTCTTGCAGGAGTGTCGTTTTCGTCCTGCTGGCCGTAGAATCGATCCAGGTACATCATGATCGCGACGTCGCCGAGTACAGTGCACTTGTCTTCGTCGTTATCCACAAACTTGACTGGAATTCCAACCGACCCCGCTCGTTCTTGGAGAGCACTGCGGTCGGTAGACACGGCAGCAGAACTGCCTTTGGCATGGTCTACGCCCAGTTCAGCCAGCATGAGCTGGACGCGCATGTTGGCGACCGGATCGCTACTGGTGAACAACCGCGGCGCCGCCGAGATGTGCAAGACGTCGAAGCCCGGCCCGTACTGCGCCTGCCAGTCAAAGTCGGTCGACTGGTTCTCCCGGCCAAACGCCTGGATCATCTTGATGGCCTCGGACGACTGCCCGTTGATGACCTCGTGTGCCTCGGCCTTGCTCTTGGCCTTGGCCCCCTGTCCCCAGATCGTCTTCTGGTTTTGGTCCAGGAAAGTTCCTATCTGCCTGAACGTCAACGAGATGCGGGCGCCGTTGTATGCGAGCTCCTCCTCTGTCTTATCCCGGTCGAGGCGCTTGTCCTGGCGGATGGCGTGGAGCCAGCGCATGTTTGTCTGCAGGCCCATCTTGCACATCGAGTTGTGTGGCAGGCGAGCTCGCTGGGTCTCTCGTTTTGTGCCATCAGGGGAGGCACGAAGTTGTGCGCCGTCTTGAGCTTTTGGCTGACGCTTGGTCCTTAGGACCATGGTACGCTCGGCTCCCAGGCTCACGTTGACGATGTAGCTGCCCCTGACAATGTCCAAAGTCTTGTCGCTGTGCTCCGAGATGTAGTCACTGCCATCGCGGTAGAACTGAATCAGAGCGTGATTCAGCGGATGCCCGACCTGCTTCTCGACCTCGTCTCGGATGTTCTTGACAGTCGTCGTCCACAATCGCAATGGCGGCGATTCGTCTGCTGGGTGTCGATATACTGGAATATTGCCTTCGGCGTCGACTTCACCCTGGACTGCAACCAGTCGTGGCACCTCTCCGCCTTGGTGCGACATTCGCTGCCAGTCCACCTCGGTACGAACCATGTCGAAGACATTCTCTGCGATTGCTTGAGGGAGGACATTGTAGAGAACCATTGTGTCTCCCTCGCACAAAGGCTCGCTTGCAGTAGGGTTCACCCCGACTGGATCCATGACGATAGCCTCTTTCTGGACTTCTTGGGCTTCCTCAATTGAGTCGATTGGCCCTTTCTGAATAGGTGTTGCCTTTGGAGTCTCGTCTGGCTCTTTTATGTCTGATATACTTGCTCCTGGTAAAATAGCAACTGGTGCAGGATCTGGTTCTTTGCCATTTGTCGCAGAGGTTCGCAGAGGCAATGCCATTATATCCTTTTCCCTTGCCATTGTTGGATCAACAGCGCCTTGTGTCCTTTCTACCGACTTCTCTTGTCTTCCTGCCCGTGCGCTGCTTGGAGGCTGAGTCGTGGCGGGCGTCTTTGTTGGCCCCTCATTCGGTGACTCATCGCCTGAGTTGGCGTTTAAATCGTCATTGGGACTGGCGTTCATGCCGCCCAAGATATTGAACTGCTCATTGAGACGCTTTCCGACGTCAGGCAGAGGGCGCGTTGGATTTCCGCGTACGGCGGTCCTGGCGCGGGTAAATGTGATGGGCGGTAGGGAAGAGTCCGTGTCATCGGCTAGCGACATTTTGGTCATTGAAGATGCCAAGTCACTAGGTCTTGATGACACAGACTCCTTGGGTTTTTGGTCTTCAGAATTGACAGTCGATGGTCCTTCGTAGACTACTGGGTATCGTCTCCCTGTAGGGTTCGGAATAGGCGCCGCCATGCGTGGCATCTTTGGTTTGGGTTTCAACCGGTCTAAAATCTGATCCGTGGACAGAATTTCACAGCCTGTCATCTCTTGAATACGTGCCAGCGCAGCATTGTGTCGGGGTTTATCCCGATAGCCGCAGCAGTCTTCGATGATTCCAATATCCAAACCATGACTGCCCGCGTCAATAGCGGTCGCCATGATTCCCATGTTGGTCAAGGAGCCACAGACAAAGACCTCGCTGACAAATTTCATTCTCAGCCGCTGGATCAAATCAGGAATCTGGAAGGCCGAGTAATGAGATTTGATAAATGACATGTCCCTCTTCTCAATCAGTTGTTGAATTTCGGCTGGGAACTGCCCACCAACGGTCTCTGCCCGCACACATTCTGGGCGACCTGGTGCTTGTCCTGAAAGGAAAGCCTCTGGGCATCTGGATGGAGGCTGGTCGCCACTAACTGGCAGCTTCCTTCCCCTGGACGCAGGAGATTGACGTGAAGCTGCAAGTACTGGATCGGATGTGATGACCTGCTCGCTCTTTGGATGTCGCGGCTGGCTGTACTGGCTCCGAATCCAGACTATATCACCATATGGCCGGAAACCCTTGACGGCTCGAGCGATCTTGCCGGTCAAGTCATCTGGTACAGCCACTGGCAGTGCGCCGTCCTTGGATATGAAATCGTTTTGTGCATCAACGATTAGAAGTGCTTTTCTTGTTTTCAGCACAGGGAATAGTGACGGATCGATTCCCTGGAGCATGATTGCGACTTGCGAATTTCCGTGGACAGTCCAAGCGAGACCCCAACCAGTTCGTGTCACCTCAACGTGCTTGGCCCGATAACAAATGTCTCGAATATGATACAATCAGGGGTGCCATAAGAAGGCGCACATGTGCGCAGAGTCGTAGTCGTGTAGTTGAACTTTGTGATCCTGGTTGCGCATGTGCTCAAGTACCTGTTGGCAGTAGTTGGCACGCCGTCTGCGGAGTCTCTCAGCGCAGACGACCTGAATAGACGCAGCTGGTCAGAGCAACGAGAAGAGATGAAGTATACCGAGAATGCCGTCCCAATGCCATATATGCCAGTGCGAATGAAATATAGTTGAACAAGAGCGAATGCCGGGACAAGGTAGCGAGGTTGATGAGCGAAATCCGCAACTCCGCTGATGTGAGTGCAAGGATTCTTTCTTATCGCCAAGCCGTCAAGCTGCCATAACTGCGGGCACGTTGCACGTAGCCGTAGCCGTTGGCCTAGGGTAGGGTAGCTGCCTTTAAACTTCGCGGAGTCGCTGCATTCAAGCCATGCCACGTTTATTTTTCTGGGACCTGGATTCGAACTCTGGCTTTCATCTTTTCAGTTTTTTCCTCGTATTTATTTATTCTCTTCTGATTCGTGGCAACCATTGTCGATCTTTTTAGTGAGCAAAGTGGTATTTACAGTAAAAAGATTCTACGTCTGACTGATGCAACACCAGAATACGGTGTACTCGCTTACCCAAATCTAATCGTGGCCATTGTATCCAGTCTATCTATTGTATGTGGCCTTCCAGAGTGCATGCTAGTCTAGGTCTACCGCCTTTCAAAAATCTATAATTCTCAAAACTCGTATGACCCAAAGTTGTTGTATTGTAGCGCCGTGACACAAAATTGTCGCCAATGCTTGACAACCAACCCAATATCGGCCGCCAGCAATAGTGGAATGTAAAGAGTCGTCCTCAGTCAGAATGCCCCTCCCTTGACACGAGCACCCCCTGCAGGTCGCACTCGATCAAAGCGAATGTTGGACGACTCGAAACTTTGGGTTGGGCGCACAAGGTGTGCAGACTCGCCATGTTGTCCCTCGCTCGTGTCCAGCTCTCTGGCTCGTCGGGTTGAACCTCAATCAGATTCATCACATCTTCCATCAAATGTGCAAACGCAAGGACCTCGAGGTCCTCGACCCTGTAACCTTTGTAGATGGAAGCGGCCCCAAAATCGCCAAGGAGAGCATGTCCTTCATCTTCATACAAGATATTGTGAGCGTAGAGGTCGCCATGGGCGATGCCTCGCGCGTGCAGATGGGCAGCAGCTGACGCAATACCTTGAAGAAGTTCGAGGGCTTGGTTCGTCGCCAGCTTGGTAGTCGGATTGAAACAGTCGCGAGTACACGACTCCATCGAAGGAGGCAATCCTAGAGTGCGGTATTCTGGGGGAATCAGCTGCATTAAAAGACCCTTTCTCTCCGGATGTCCCAGGATTTCTCCGAGAGGATCAATCAGATTGGGATGCGAGCCAGCATCCATACAAGCCCGCATCTCATCCAGAGGCGTACCGTCACTCGTGATGTCACCCTTGAACAGCTTGACTGCTACAGGGTGAGTTTCGCCTGCACTTTTCCAATCGCCTCGGAATATTGTGCCCGACGCGCCTTCGCCCAGAAGGTCGTGCGTCTCGACATCCGACCAGAGAACTTTTGGCAATGCTTGGCCAGCACTGGCAGCTTCGGGGCTCTCAGACGAACATGGATTTCCCGCAAAGGACAAGAAACCCAGCTCGGGCATACTGAACAACCAGTTTGGCAGAGTCTCGATGCGATTGGCGGATAGTCGGAGAAGGCCCAGCTTTCGGCACGATGCCATTTCGTCGGGCAGCTCACGGAGGAGATTGCCAGAGAGCATGCATTTCTGCAGGCGAGAGCACTTGCCTATACTTCTCGGCAATGATTCAATCTTGTTGCTGGTGAGAATCAGCCATCGAAGTCGTGGCGGCAGTGCTTCCTCGGGAATTTCTCTTATTTGATTCGAGCGAAAAGCGACCATCTCGAGCTCGAGACAAGCAGCGAGCTCCTTCGGGAAGATTTCGAATCTGCAGTTGGAGAAGAAGGCTATCTTCAGATTCTTGAACTGGCCAAAGATATCAGGCAAGCTGGATAGGCCTGTGCCCGACAAGTCGAGATGCTTGAGGGTGTGAACATGATCAAGCACTTGGTACGGGAACTTGTCGAGAGGTGTGGATATCCTGAACTTCTCTACCACGGATTCTTGGTCCGGAGTGCTCACGAGTTCACCCATTGCGGCGTCGACGTGAGAATTGGCAATGGATCGTCAGCACCAGAATTGCGAAAAGTAAAGATTGTAAGCGAAGTTGTGGCTACTTAAGGTAGGTGGACAACTTGAGACAGCCAGCTCACCGACAAGATAAGTGCCACACACTAGCCTTGATCGAATCCCTCATCCCTAGAGTCAGTGGTCTTTGTGATACAAGAAGGGAGAGATCCTCGAAGGGGAAATCTGTTGGAAACATTTCTAGAAACACGATGCACGATCACAAAAGTAGGCATTGGTATACCAACAGCGGTGGCGGTCGAGTCTCGGCACGCCGCTGGTATTGATCGCGTCACAAACGTGGACGAATTACCAGTTACGATGTACCATTCGTTCGTGAGTATCGTACATCAGGGCAACATGCGCTCATTCGTAGCGTTGGTTGGAATGCCTACATCGGAAGAGGCATTTCGTCGAAGCAGAAAGTGGCATGGAGAGAGTGTGTCCATTTCGGTATTTTCCTGTCAAGTAGGTAACCATCATGATGGACCACTGAAAACTCAAGCAAGCCGCACGATCGATTACCGTGAGGAACATTGGATCGATGGGCGGCATCCCCAAATTGATTGAACACCGAATGGTTGGTGCTTCTAGCGCGCCAGACGCGGCGGCACCCCTGTCACCTTACCTTAGCGACACCCCGCACAGTCCACTGGTTTGGCCCAAGCTCAGTCCCTTCCAGAGCTATGTACACGTCGGCGAAACTTCCATCTTGACCCCGATTCCAGAAAACACCATCACCCGAAAATCGTCAACTCGGTCGTCTTCACAGCGTCTCCGTTTCGACGTGCGCACTACAAAGCACAGTCCGACAGGTTCCACTTCGGCCAGCGTTCATCGTCTTGCGCGGCACACCTTCCGAACCGATTTATTCGCCGGCCAAGGACCACGTCTACAGTAGGCAATCGCGAACAAATCGACTCACCTCGCGCGTCAACGACCAACCCCCAACGCGGGTCCGAAGTCCGTTCATCAGTTCCTCCGACCTTTCGAACAGCTGTCACGAACTACTGCGCTCAAGCATTGCGGCTGTTTCCCTTCGTCGATCTGACGGGTGGCCATGATGGAGTCGCCTAAGCCTGGCCAGAAGCGATCTCCGTCGCGCGACGACACCAGGCAGCAGGACGACCAACCCAGCAAGAAGCAGCGAACAGCTACACCCGAATCAGCAAAGACCTTGACATTTGCGGTGGATGCGACAGATTCCGGCGACGATCTAGGGAATGCGATAATGGCCGAAAAGCTCAATGTCCCGAGTGAGGCCAACTTTGCGCGCGATGGGCTTCAAAGATCCATTACCCTAGCTTTGAAGCATGTTGGATTCGATTCTGCTTCACAGGAGGCTCTAGAAAGTTTGACATCTACAACAGAGATGTGTAAGTCGGAGATCGGCTCAAGCGGTCGCATCCCAGTGAGCTGACCTGGTTGCAGACATGACTACCTTTACCGAGCACATCAAACGATTAGCGGAATCTGCGCGGAGAGAACAGCCCACTCCTACGGACTTTGGACACATGCTGCGCAAGCACAACGTGCCCATCTCTTCGCTGAAGCCACATTTGAAGAACCCGGTAGACAAGAAGAAGCTCAGCCCAGACTACTTCGATCCTCTCCCCATCACGCCACAGACTGACTACTTCCGGCAAACCTCGACCCAATGGCTCGGCGCAGAACTTGATGGCAATGCCGAGAAGAAAGACAAGCCATGGATACCTGGCGGACTACCAGACTTTCCGAGCAAGCACACGTACAAGTTTACACCACAGGAGACAGTCGCCGTCGATCCAGCACAGAAACGAACAGAGGCTTTGGCAGCTACACAGCAGGGCGAGAAGGCTTTGCGGACAATCAACCGAGCTACCAAGATGAGCCAGCAGAAGGAGCTTCAGGATCTGGCACAGAGAAACTCATTGAGCAAGGAGCGGTACAACGCATGGGAAGGAATGATGAAATCCATGTTGCCCGATAGTAATGGCTCTGCGCGCGACCGGCAGGATCTTGCGGATCACAGTGTGACTGTGGATTCCTCCGTGCGGTACAGGCGCAGAGAGGTTCCTCGGGTGAGCAACAGGTTGCCGCTTGGTGCGATTCCAAGCAAGGGCTAATGTTGTCATCTCAGGAGAATCGCGGGCGTGTCAAGCGGTGATACTTGACAGGAACGAACTAGATCCCTCGAATCGAGAATTCCAGAGGTGGCCAGCACAGCAGGCAGTACGATTTGGCGGATGAAAGCATCATGGGCCGTGCTGCTGTAACGATGCAAGCCTGCACCGGCGAATCCCGCGAACTCCCCTTACTACTTCTGTGGAGAAGTGCTCAGGTTGCGAGAAAACACAGCCAGGTATCTGGCAGGACATGGCAAAGATTTGCATTTACAATGGTGTTTTGCGTTTGATTTTGAGATACCCCCAAGCTTCTGTATTATGGAAGGCATATATTAGCAAGTCATTGAGAACAATGTTTTGAATATCTTTCTTCTGTATGGCAACAATATATGAAATCATCATTTTCAAGTTGCAGTGGACCGATTGTCTGATTTGATTGTTCTTGTCGTTGGGTTGATGCCAACGGAGCAGGCTCATGAGAAATCCCGTGCTGTATGAATCAAACACATGAATGGCAGGCGCCTAATGCACAATTGACGGCGTCAACTTGGATAACCTTTATGCACTCCAGCGCTCTTGGGGACAAGCTGCACTAGAACAATCGAACCAGGTGCTGAAGCTCGCCCAAAGCTCCTGCCAGCTGTGAAGTCAACCCCACCTTAAGCGGCACTCCCATTGGTTCTTGCCCCGCGAGGCTGATCGGCGCTCGCACACCCCTGCACCTTTCCCCATCAAAAGTAGCGATTTTTTGACCCTAAACCGAACCACACAAAAATTCTCGGAATTTTCAGCAGCTGCCAGCCTGAGAGACCCGACGGTGATTGTCAAGCAGCCGCAACAAAACGAGAATATCTTCCCACCACCCCATCCGCCAATTCAGGTTCTCGTGTCGAAGCAGACTTGAAGCACATCCCGACAATGGCTGAGCAGTTGATTCTGAAGGGTACCCTCGAGGGCCACGTAAGTTTGCGACCCGACCACAGCGATCCGATCGTCCAATTCCATCGCTGCCGCTATTGCTCGTCCACGAACCGATTTGCGCTTGGGATGTCCGAGACATGGAACAACGACAGCAACAGTGGCAGCGACGGGCAGGATGACGACGACGATTTTTTTCTCGACATTCTCGGCTAACCCAATTTTTACAGAATGGCTGGGTCACCAGCTTGGCTACCTCTCTGGAGAAGTACGACGATCTCGAATTCGAAATATTTGGCTGTTACGCAGGAAACTAACTGTTCACCAGCCCCAACATGCTCCTGTCCGCTTCCCGTGACAAGTCCCTGATCATCTGGAACTTGACCCGCGACGAGTCGCAATACGGATACCCCAAGCGTTCGCTCCACGGTCACTCCCACATCGTCTCCGACTGTGTATGTTGATTCTGAATCCCTGGGAAAGATGGAGGTATTCGAGGCTGTGCAGAATGATGGGCTGACGGGGTCATTTTCAGGTTATCTCCTCCGACGGTGCCTACGCTCTGTCCGCCTCTTGGGACAAGACCCTCCGCCTCTGGGAGCTTGCCACCGGTACCACCACCCGCCGCTTCGTCGGCCACACCAACGACGTTCTGTCCGTCTCCTTCTCGGCCGACAACCGCCAGATCGTCTCCGGTTCCCGTGACCGCACCATCAAGCTGTGGAACACTCTTGGTGACTGCAAGTACACCATCACCGACAAGGGCCACACCGAGTGGGTCTCGTGCGTTCGCTTCAGCCCGAACCCCCAGAACCCCGTCATTGTCTCCAGCTCTTGGGACAAGCTCGTCAAGGTAAGGAATACCGATCACCGAGAAGGAAAGAGATTTACCACGCCAACTCGATTCCACATGATGTTATGCAAAAAAAGTATTTGCTACTTCAGAGCTTGCTTCGGCTTGCCATGAGACCAACAATCACCAATTGCCCTGACTTATCGAGCGCAAATCTCTTTCTTTCTTGGGACACTTTGCAAATTCAAGAGATTTATACTGACTCTATCACAGGTTTGGGAGCTCTCCACCTGCAAGCTCCAGACCGACCACATCGGCCACACTGGATACATCAACACCGTCACCATCTCCCCCGACGGTTCCCTCTGCGCCTCCGGTGGCAAGGACGGTACCACCATGCTGTGGGACCTCAACGAGTCCAAGCACCTGTACTCGCTCAACGCCGGCGACGAGATCCACGCTCTCGTCTTCTCCCCCAACCGCTACTGGCTCTGCGCTGCCACCGCCAGCAACATCATCATCTTCGACCTCGAGAAGAAGAGCAAGGTCGACGAGCTCATCGTCGAGTTCGCCGCTGTCGGCAAGAAGAGCCGCCAGCCCGAGCCCATCTCCCTGGCCTGGTCTGCTGATGGCCAGACTCTGTTCGCTGGTTACACTGACAACATCATCCGTGCTTGGGGTGTCATGTCGAGAGCATAAATCTGCTCTTAGGAGGATCGGTCATTGACTAGGGCGTAAGGGATGGGCTTCATCATTGTCATTTGGTCAATCAATTTCTCAGGGGAATGCCAATCATCACACGTTTCTACGCGCATCTGACGTGCCATGGTTGACGACAAAAAGGAAAGATGGATAGCACTGTTGCGGTTAGATCAAGCTGCTTCTGCTAATAAGACACGTTCACGAGAAACAAAAAAGGTCGATTCTTGTGGATTAGTCCCGCCATTGTGAAGACAAAAAAACATCAGTAAACACTTGACCAATTTTTCTCATGCATGTGAACTGCAGCTCCTCGAGGGCGAGATGTCTGTGGTGGCCACCTTGTGAGTAATGATGGCTGAATCAGCCTTTTGAAAACTTGCGCTGAGACGACATTGACTGTTCTAATTCCGGGCTCGTAAGAAAAGCCCGACAATAGAACTATGCAAGACTTTCGTTCTATAAGATTTTATTCTTTCGGCGTGATCGACTTGAATGATCATTCGGTTCTCGCGCTGATTGCGCCATCAACAAGAGTCCTTACTTTTATTTTGGAAAGAGGCCAATGTTGGTGATGTCAAGGCGCATTTCATCAGTTCACAATTTACGTAAAATGAAGAGATACGGTCCCGGATGGCATTTTCGAATGTCAAACTAATGATTGGCTGAGCTCCTGGCCTGTGACATTGCAAATACTCACTGTACCACTTGGGAAACCAAGTTCTACGACAGGACAAATATCAAAAAGTCTACAGCATCAAATCAAGCAAATGCATTTTCATGTCTTCCTGCTGCAGAACATGAAGTTGTGAGAATATCATGATAGCTAAGTAAATTATGAAGTTTCGGTACTCTTTCCATAGCCACGGCTAGAGCGCATGTAGATAGAAATGCAACACAATCACAAGTTTTGGTCCTGGTCCTGGTATATGTGTCTGTATGCGTATGTATATTCGACATCTAGTAATAGTTTCTTCTTGACATTAAGATTACAACAACCATCAATCTGGCTGGTATGTATCATCCAGTTGCCAAACCATTGGTGAGAGATCAACTACTGGTGGTACAGGTTGCTTTACAAGATGGCAGCGGCAAGGACGCCAATGAACATGGCCATCGGGCCGGCAGTGGCCACAGAACCAGCGGCCTGGGAAATGTTGCTTGGGCTGAGGCTGGTGACGGTGCCGTTGCTCGACGACGAGACCGTCTTCATCGAGGAGGAAGCTCCAGACGTCGTGGTCGCGAGAGTGGCTGCCGACGTGATGGTGCCCACGGTACCGGAGAGAGCAGTGGTATCATCGGTGATAGTGGGCAGCTCCGAGACAGTGGTTGCATCGGAAGCCTCAGCGCTGGTGGTAGTGGCGGCGGCAGTGGTAGCCATCTCCGTCGTCATTACCGACTCCTGGGTCGAGCCGGCAGCAGCGGCTGTGGATGTAGGAGTCGAGTCACTTCCGTAGCCCGCGAGGTAGGACGGGGTGTAGGAAGCCGTGCCCGAGTAGGCTGCGCATCCAGGGACGGTGGTCTTGGGTGGTGCCCGGCCGCCTCCTATTTATGGTATCAGCACGGCACAACGCAGGCAGGAAATTCCGCCGAGTTGGGAAGGGATGTAGACGTACCGCAGTCCAGGAATTCACAGATCTCACCCGTGTCCGGGACGTACCAGATCAAGCTGGCGCCGCCATAGGCAACAGTTGCCGACGAGACACAACCTGCCAAGTCGGTCTTGGCTGCAATTGGAGCAGCGAAGAGCGCTGCGGCGACAGCCAGAGCCGTAGGAGCAAACATGTCGAAGGAGCTGTGTATTGAGCAATGAAACGAATGTGGTCGAGTATAAGCGATATACTCAGCTTGCCCTTCGAGAACGAGCGGAAGAGAGGCGAGAGGTAATTCGGAACTGAGAAAAACGAACGACGAAGTGAAACCAGCTGAAGATAAAGAAAAAGAAGCAAGCAAGCAGGGAAGCGCGATCCAACAAAGGCAATCTCTTTTTTCCCAGCGGCACAGCTTATAATTACTCGGGCGACGGTCTCAAGCGCCGGCGTTGGTCAAGCGCTCCTGAGACAGGCAGCCATTGGGGCAATTGGGGCTTGCCAGGCACCACTGGCCCACTGAAACAACTAAGCTTAATCGGAAGCTTAAAGGGGCTGGAAGGATCGAGCCGATCTTTTTTATTTCCCTCCTCGACACACGCAGGTCTTCTGTTCATTGTCTACTGCATGTTCTAGGTCATGGAAGCGGCAGACTGCGAGATCGACCGACGAGTTGCACATATTACTCATGATGATGGGTATGTCATTGCTAGAATCGGACCTGTCGGGCATCCAGGCTATTCAAGTATACATTATATGGATAGAGACCAAAATAGGCGCTGTCCTGTCCATGTCTCTCTGGGAATAAAGACGGGCTTATTTGACCACGCCGCTAAGGAAGGTATAGAACGGCGGCCTTTCTAGAACTTCACATCGGATTTTCGGAAATTGGTTCGGCTACATCGTGTATCCTTTCCTGAATGTCATCATCAGTTCCACTTGTCGCCTATAACTTGATTTCTCTTGCCGCTTTCATGTCACGGACCCATCTTTGTCTGCTTTCACGAGTATAGTTCGGCCGCTACTATGAAGTATTCCACCACGAACCAAATTACCTCGTTGAAGCAGGCTGCACTAAAGGCACATGGTAGCGGATATGCTTCTCAACGAACACTCTAGTGAGCCTACATCACAGTCCGGCAGCTGCCCGGAGCCATCGGCAACAACGGCCGCAGCGAAAACCGCAACCCTCCTAGACATTCTTGCGCGCTGTCCACCGTTCTTGGCGTCATGGTCTTGCTTGTGACCGCTCTTGCCTATGCTCACTGCACAGTGAACATATGGAGTGATTGGCGAAGTAGAAAATTTTACTGGCATAGAGTGATATAAATTGTGTTAGAAGATTGGTTATGTCTTTTACTTGTTGGCAATTTTTGGCAGACATGAAAAAAGAGTGTTCAAGGGGCCATCGAGATCATGTCGTGCAAGAAGTTGAAGTCTATTCATGGATCCATTCGAAGCGGATAATGGAAAAACGTGTTGCGCATGTCACAGCGGCAAAATCTTGCGATATTCTCCAAGCAAGGTCTTCGTCTTCATCCTGCCCTTGAAACTCCGTATCATATCTGCACGAACCAGTCGGTTTTTGAAGCTCACCATGCCACCAAGCAGTTGGAACTCCAAGCCTCGAAGCCACAGCAACAATACATCTTGCTAGGCTAATTCATTGCATCTGCAAGCCTTTGGCTCTCCGGATTCCATTCAGCAACGCTTTCACGAAGTATGTCCATCTCATCCATCGACACGTGTTTGAAAATACCTAAACTCCCCTTTATCAGCTCATCCCACACGTCTGTCGCCAGACTACGAGACAACACGTCCGAACCCTCCCGCCAGCCAACATCCAGCGTCTTAAATAGCGCCTTCAGGTTGGGATACGTGAATACTGCCTCCGATTGCTTGGCAGATTTTTTTATATAAGATTTAACCTTGCTAACATCCAGACGTGGCTCATCGTAGTCGGGAGCTTTGTGCTGATTCTAGTTATAAACGCTTTTAGCCATTATTGCGATGTCGAACGGCTTTGCCAGAAAAGAGTTAAATATCTTCTATTAATCGCCTAGGGTCTCGATGATTCCGCTCGACGCTTCTCTGGAGAAGACGATCCACAAGGGTTTAGCCGGCTTCGCGATGTCCATAAACAGATAGAAACCAGTATTTGTCACCTGTTTGCGGCAAAAGCCTTGCCAATGTCCATGGATAAGTATATACCTCTCCTAGATAGACCACATACCTTGGTAGCCAAGAGCGCTCATCGTCGGACAGACGTGGCTTGTGCACGGCTTCAAAACCGCTCAAGCGGTAGGCGTACTCGAAATAGTGCTTCTCGGCACTCTTATAGGCGTCATCGTCGAGCAAGTCTTTGGTTGTTCTATACAATGGAGAAAGAAATTAGAAAACCATCACAAATGGGGACCCGAGGAATAAGAATAATCAGAAAGTTCGCATGAACAGTACCTGGGACGCGATTGCAGGCAGTAGATGACACAGTCTACTCACATTGATAAGGCGGAATGGCGGATGAACCACCTGTCGACAACGGTCTGCGAGTCGGAATGAATGTTGATGATGATGTGCGGATTGGAGTGGAGCTCTTGTCGCTTTTCTATTACCCACTTGAGGACAATGATGACAGCAGTTATTTCTGCCCTCGAACTTGTAGGAGTCGGAGCAGAACATCTGTCCTGGACCAGTAGTCAGAGCTCTCTAGAGGAGGAACAGGCACGTCTTGTGTAGGGGGCTCTCTGGATGGAGAAAGAATGAAGGGAGATGAAGAGGAGAGGAGGAGTTGTGGTATCTATGTCTGGAGATTTGGCAACTTTGCGAGGGAGGTTGTTTTGGCTAGTTTCTTCCAGGCCCAGCAAGCTAGGTGTTGCTTTTTCAAAGAAAGTTCCGGAGAATCGCCCGTTTGCTGTTCCTTTCTTTCGCTTGTCTTCCATTTTCCTGAGTTGAGTCTAGACTCCAGTCTCGAATCTACGTCGGACTGGTACGCCCTCGAGCAATGCCTGTTTCAATTCTCCTTGCTTGCCCTTCTCTTCCCGGCAGCTCATATACAGCCCTCAGTCTCAATGGCCAGGATGTTTGTCAACCGTCCAGGTCGTTGCCAAAACTTCAAGTGGTATCACTGTTGTCTAGAACTGCCCGTCCTATGTTCCTTCATCACTCTGTCCAACCCGTCACGAGTCTCGACGGGCCATTTCAAGTTGCCAAGGCGTCCTTGCCCTCAGTCCCGATTCCAGAATGTGCTACTAGCCGGTCACCTGCTGCATCTGCATGGCCTCCCGATGGATAAACATGCTCCCGGCTATGTACACTTTGGTCATCCATGAATTCAACAGTTGGGGTGCATGTGAAGTTGAACTTGATCGATTCTACCATCACTCCCACAACAATGATTGCCCCTGGTCCTTCGACCGCCGCCGCCACCTTTTCATCCAAGCTTCCCATCTCAAACATTGAGAGCAGTTTTTCGACCACCAGCCAGGCCCAAGTCTCAACTATGAGCTTTCCAAATGCAACGACTGAACAACAGAGAGACAGGCGGCCATCAAGGCCAAAGAGGAGGAGGCCCTGCCCGCCCTGCCCGCCCTGCCCGAGCTGCCGGCCCTGCCATCGGTCGAAGAGATGGAGTTGCTGCAGCAACTCCAGCAGCAGCAGCATAAGCCCAGAGTTGGCGGACACGGAGAAGGCCTCACGGTATGTCTCCTTCCACCGGCCGATGGTATCTGCAGTGTACTAACAATTTCAACAGCGCCAGCAACGCCGCAATTGGGGAAGGCGTGGCGGTGGGAGAAGTGTACTGTCATTGGCAAGGCTTTTGCCGCAAACAAGTGACACGGGAGTTCATCTATTTCTGGATATCAGCAAGGTTTAATCTTTTTTTGGCGGAGCCATTTGACATCGCAATAGTAGCAGAGAGCGTTAATGACTGGAATCAGCATAAAGCTCCAGATTACGACGAGCCACGTCTGGATATTAGTAAGGTTAAATCTTGTATAACGGCGTCTGCGCAGCAAAGCGAGACTGTTTCCACGTATCCTAATCTAAAGGTCCTTTATTGCTTAATAGGATTTAAAAAGCCAAAATCTGGCGGATACAATAAGCTAGCCTAGCAAGATATATTATAGCTGCGGCTTCGAGCCTTGGAGTTCTAACTGCTTAGTAGCATAATAAGCTTCAAAGACCGATTAGTCCGTATAAATATAATACAAAGTTTTAAGGCCAGGATGAAGACGAAGACCTTATTTAAAGAATATCGTAAGCTTTTGCCGTTGTTACTCTAAACGGTCTCGTTAAGCGGCTTACGATTGCATTCATCCAGATGGGTGCAGGTGTATAAAATATCGGCCGCAGGTATCTACACATCGATACAATTGAATAATGTGTCATCGACAAGTCATCGTATCATCATGGTAACAAGGGACTGGTTAGGTACCATAGAATCGCTAGGACCAATGGCACAACTAAGCGAGATGGATACAGAAGCAGAAGATGATGCACGAAAACTCGAAGATGAGCAACACATAATTTGAACGGTTGAGTATTGACGGTGTAGGATGATCTTCTGCTGTTTCTTCCTCGCACGAGAGTTGATTGTTGTAAATACGGTGCCTCGATTCGAAGTGCTCGCAATTAATTGCCTTCGGGGCCCTTATATACTAACTATACTTGCAAAACTCTCCGTACCGACTACGAAATGTGCTTCGTCCGAAGATCGCAAATCTTCCGCTTAAGAAAAAGAAATATTGGATTCGGATGAATCTTGAGAATATAAAAATTCTTCCGAAATCTTTTGTGCTATTTCTGTGAAATAATTTTTTTTATAATACAAAAAGAAAAAAAGCGTGTCCTCGCCAAAGCGACCTAGGTATGGAGACTTTGGCCCAGTCTTGCGATCCCATGACATGCCCTCCTCGGGGAGTCCTCATACTCACGGAACTATTGGACCCCTGAGAACGTCACAAGTCAGTCTCGACGAATTATTCATCGGCAGACTCACTGTACGGCATCAATATTGTGGTTGTGCCCACAGATCACCAAGTTGAAAACAAGAAAGATGAGAGCACCGGACTGGCGCTCCCAATGACCAAGGTGACTTCCGGGTGCATGTCATGGAGATGATGGACTTCATGTACGAAGTAGTGACAAAGATGTATCTCAGCCATCCAGTAATTATATGGTCGGAACTATCAATTGCGCATGGCTTCTACATGCTTTTGATATCTAGCCTACAATCTGAGCTCTCCTTTCAGATCTTCTCCTCTTTCTAGCTCTGGCGCATAAGCTCATTGCGCCGTTCTATCCACTCAGCCACGACGTTGGCATAGTCTGACGGGCCATACGGCTGAAGTGCCTCAGCAAGCGCCCCGCCCTTGCGGTGCACCGTCAGCCCCAGGTCCGCCACGAGCATGTCCAGGTACGACAGGACGTCGAACACAAAGTCGGGCTTCTGTGTGCCCTGCCCGCCCGGATAGCGCCACCTCCCGAAGCGGCTGAACAGGATCGTCTCGTAGCGCAGCTTATCCATGGCCTCGGCGTGAGTCCAGTCGGGGAACGAAAACAGCTCGCCCCGGAAGTAGGCGGTGATCCAGAGCGCCTGGATGTGGGCCTGAATCGTGGTCGAAAAGTTCATGACCATGCCTGCAAAGGCAATGTCTCGATGCTTGAGAAACCTTGGGTTGGCCGGGATCATGAAGCGGTACAGCATGTACGGCGTGAGCTCGGTCGAGGGGTTGATCTCGTCGGTGGTGGAAACCCCCTTGTTCTCGAGCAGAGGCACGTAGCGCTTGTTCCGGACGGGCTGGTCCTCGAGCCGTGGGAATCGGGCGAGGATTTCCTCGTCGGCTTTCGGAACTAAGTCGTATAGATCGTCTGACGAAGACAGCACGTGTGGTATGCCAAGGTCTTTCTCAATACCTTGTGGAAGAAGCTTCATTGGCGGTAGAGGCTTCCAGCCTGTGACACAGCATAGGGCATCGGAATGAAGCTTTGTACCAGTTGCCAAGTGGACCGTGTGATCTGATAGTCCAACAACGTCGTCAATATGCACCTTGACCATGCCGTTGCGAAGCAATTCGAAGAAGTCGGACTCATAGTTGAGGATTGAGAAACTGCTGCCAGTGAACATGGGGAGACTCCACGGTTTGAGCTTTGCTGTCTCGGGGTGTGAGTCGTATTTGTTCAGAGTCATGACATCGTTGCCCAGAATGGTCCAGAACGTATTCGTGATGGCACGTCCAATGGCCGTCTCGTGCCAGAACCAACGTATGCCGCTGTATCCACCTGCAGCCGCCCATATGCAAGGGCTGAACCAGGTCAATAGCCTGGTATTGACGAGCTTCTCCAACCACCTCTTCAAAGGCGTCACGTATGGAGGTGCCATCCATGCCGGACCGTGGCCCGATTTTCGAATGACCCAGTCGACTTTGACCCCGCGGGTTGCATAGGCATATACAGCATCCCAACCTGACTTGGTCCCGCCAAACACCGTCACCCTCTTTTTCGATCCCGAGTTGGAACCCGCATGCTGCAGCAAGTCTCTGCTGTGGAACAGAGGCGCATGATATGACTCCTGTCCCTCAATGTGAGGCAGAAATGGCTCAGAAGTGAGCCCAGTCGCCACAACGAGCTTCTCAGCCCAAATCTTCTCCTCGGTAATGGCTCCTGTGCTGCCGTCGGTTGTACGTAGTGTCAAGATCCAGCCGCCGTCTCTCAGATGCTCGGCCACTTCGACCTTGGTGTTGTAGCGTATGCAATCAATAATGTTGAATTTATCGGCGTACTTGGTGAGATAATCGTGACAAACCTTGCCCGGAATGTGTTGGCCTGGCTTGACTCCGAAGGTGTCTGTGTCCATGGGAAAGTCTGGATACTCATAAGTCCCCAGCATGTTGTTCGTCTTGAGGCCTGGATAGAGACGGTGCTCAGCCCAAACTCCGCCCAGTGTGGCCTCGGCCTCGACGATGAGCATTGAGTTCTCTGGGTTGACCTCGTGGTATACTTTGGCTGCGGCTAGGCCGTGCCAGCCTGCAGAGTTTCATGTCAGCAGAGGTAATGTTCAGCTGGGATTCTGGGCTCCTTACCTGCGCCGATAACGACCAGGTGGAATTCCTCCATTTCATTTGATCGGCGATCGCACCAAAACCTCTTATTTATACAAGATCTAGTCGTGTAGTCGATCAGAGTATACGAATAGAATGTCAAACAGAAAGAAGAAGACGCGCAATGCAAAAGCTAGTGAGATTACCCAGAGCATTTAAAGAGAATCCCACGCGAGCTGTGTGGGACTATATGCTGTGGGGTTGCGGCACAGCGACAAGGATTCGGATGGTGCATACAGCCCAATGTAGCACCACGATAACTATGATCCAACTTCCCAGGAACATCTTACTCCCAAGTCAGATGTGGCTGGTGAGATTCTCAACGAGATGATGAGACATGGCGCAACATGATACATCACGTGCCAATGATCATGGGCACCCTTCCGCCACACCACTCAGTGCCTGTTCTGTACATCTGGAAGGCAACACCAGCGACCAGTGTCGCTGACATTCCCCTGTCTCTCTCCCGTGGCGTCCAGAAACGTTGTGAATGGGCGTAGGAATGGCTCTGAACTCAGCTTCGCTGTTGATGATTACAACGGTCTCCGGCTCTCGAAGCGACCTTGAGGTCTGTGTAAGGCAAGAGGTGCCAGGCACTGAACGTTGGCTCTGCGCTGTTCTCGGGCCGAATCCATGGACCGAATCAACTTGCCCATTTCATCGAACGACAGCATCCCACAAGGCAGAGCTTCCACCGCGGCCAGTAAACGTGATTCTCATGTCTTCCGTTCTCATCAGTCACGCCTGGCTACCTATGTAAGATAAGAGGGAGGTCCGAAAGTTCCCATTGATTCGATGGGGTACAGAGTGTATGGCTGCGACAACAAACCCAGATCTCAAGATGCAAACCATGTTATATGATGAGTCTCATGATGCTCGACGAATGTTTGTCATCAAACACGCCGGCGGGTTGAGGTTCTCGGTCAGAATGTCGAGAAGTTGGCCGTAAAGTCCGCATCATCGTCTTATTCGCCTTCACGTAGTTAGACGAGTGGTCAACCAGCTCGTCCCTATCAGAGTAGCAGGAAACACGTCCACTGCGAGGTAAAGTAGGCCTGGCGTTCATCGGCGGTATGTGCTCGTCTGGACAGCGCCATGTTCTTAGCCACATCTGCGATCATTAATGTGATGACCTTGGTAGGGAGTCTTCAATGATGATGCAGTCCCAAAAATAAAGAAGCGAGACCCTTGGTTCACACAAAATCCCGGGGTTTCTCCATTGCCATTACGTTACGTCAAAGGAATGCAGCCACGCCGTGATTGTCGCCCACCACAAGAGGGGTAGAGAGCGGGGCAATCTGTCCACTTTCATATACGCCGATAAGATCTCCTCGTTTCAACAAGCTCAGGTTCGGTAGCTAAGTGGTAGTAAGTTACACAACTCTACAAGAGAACCAGCATTCGATTCTAACAACCATTACAGTAGCGTGGGATTGCAGCTTCAATAGCAAGTTATCCTAAGGTCACGTGTTCGATCCACGTTCGGACCTGAAAACTCTCTTTTTGCATTTTTTTTTTGCTCTTTTATTCTTTTCCTATTTTGTGATACTTGCTGTTGCACCTTCTGTGCCTCTGTCGCATCGAGCTCCTTGCTCTTTTTTTGTGAATATCCTTTTTGTCTTGATGATAGCTGGAGGTTTCGAAAGGTGCACCGCTCTCCCCACGGTCTAAGTCCAAACAGTGAGCTCAGAGCTGTGTCACTATCATGCCTAGATTTTCTGGCCAGTGCCGCAGTTTTGAACGCCAACTCTTTTCAGAGCAGTGTTTAGTAAGTGGTGACACATTGACAGACACGACCAGGCTATACATGGTATGGACATTTGAGCAGCATTCCCTCGCCGCGAGGTAAACTCATTAGACATAGTAGATGTTCAGCAAGTTATAGAGTGAGTTCAAGAACGGTAGATGGAACAAACGGTAATTTGATCCTGAAAAAGTAAATTGCAATTAAATATCTATGTGTAAAACCCGAAGTCTCGATACGCGCACGATACTTCTAGTAGACGTACTTGTAGTCGACCTGGTCGTCCAGCTCCTCGCCCGCGGCCATCTTCCGGTCGACCTTTTTGTTGTGGCGGACAAACAGGAACATGGTGAAGAGCATGACGGGCAGGCTGAGGGCCGTGATGCCCAGGCCGGTGCCGAAGCCGACGGGGTAGCGCGGGGACTGGGCGGTGATGAAGACGTTGCTGCTGACAAAGTTGGCGCAGTTGCCGATGCCGAGGAGGATGGCGGTGCCGAACGACTGGGCGGCGCGGCCCCGGAGGTTGGCCGTCAGCATGCCGATGTAGAGCGGCATGCACACGAAGGTGCCCAGGCTGATGAGGAACTGGGCCAGGTAGCGGACGGCGGGCGGGTTGACTTGCAGCAGGTGGAGCACCCAGCCGACGACGCTGACCAGGATGGCCGGCAGGATGAAGGGCCAGCGCGTGTTGAGCCGCCCCGACAGCAGCGTCGTCGTTAGTGCGCCCACGATGCCGATGATCCACACTGGGATGGTCATGACTTGAGCCCGGCGGGCCGTCCATCCCAACTGACTCAGGATCGTGGGGTTGAAAGAGCTAAGAGATCCGGCGGACATGTCGGCACAGAAGAAGAGAAGGGTGCTAGAGGATTGGTTAGCACAGAAATTCAGAAACGATCGATCCCGCGGAGATTTCCCAACATACAGTAGCCAGATCTTGTAGTCAAAGACGATCTTCTTCCAGTTCACCTTGACGCCCATGGTCTGCTTCTCCGCGCCCTTGTCCAGCTGGAGACGGGCGAGCAGCTGCGCCTGGTCATCCTTGCTCATCCATTTGTCCTGCGCCGGGAAGTGAGGTGTGAAGATGAAGACGAATATGGAAAAGACGATCGTCACGAGGCCCTCGACCAGAAAGATCCTGATAAGACGGATATCATTAGCTGTATCATCACTCATGAAATTTGGCCGAAGACTTACCAGCTCCAGCCAGCGAGGCCGGCCGACCCATCGAGATCCATTAGCGCATACGCCAGTAACTAATGGTCGAGTTCTGTGTCAGCTAATAATTTCAAGGCGATTGAAAAAAAAAGAAAAGCCTCGAAAGGCTTTATGAGAAGGGAAGAGTCTTACACCACTGAAGCAAGATCCGGATTGTCCAAAGGCAAAGAAGAGGGCAAATCTCAATGAGAGCTCCTTCTTCCTGTAGTATGATGCGATGAGCAGACCCGCGCCGGCGGGCAGGCCTGTCTCCACGATGCCCATCAGGAAGCGGATCGCGAGCAGGCCCTCGTATGAGTGCGTGAGACCTTGACACATTGCCAAGACACCTGTTGTGAGAAATGGTTTATCAGCATATTGGTTCTGATAGGCGTGCTTCATGAGAAGGCGAGCTCCTACCCAGAATAAACATTTGCGCGCCCAGGAACAGGTTGGGCTTGATCCACCGTAGACCCATAATCCAGTTGCTCGGGACCTCGAATAAGACCTGTTACTCAATCAGCAGGCTTTTCCCAATCTCGATTCGTGGGCAATTCCGTACAAATGGGATATAAAAGATCCACAAACAGGTGTTGAAGCCGTTCGTGGGCATGTTCAACCCCTTCTCCAGTCCGGCCAGGCGGGCGTTGGCGATATTGGTCCGGTCGAGGAAGCACACCAGGTACAAGAGGCCCATGATGGGGATGACCTTGAGATCGATCCTGTTGGTCAGCCGCCGGTCGGCCTGGGCGTCGAGGCTGTAGATCTCCGCCGCGGCATCTTGACTGCGGGAGCTGTCCGAGCAGTTGGCCGTGAAGTTCTCGGTCGCGAGCTTCTCGTCCAGGGGGCGAGGCTCGCCGAGCACGGCCTTTTCGAACGTTGCCGCCATGTGGTGAGAGGGGACAGAGGCCGCGAAGAGGTTTCGTCCGTTCCGTTGGAAATCCCGTCTCTCCCTCGTCGGCTGTGCTGTCGTCGTCGTCGTTCGGCAGAGCAGCAACAACAACAAAAAGAAGCAGCAGTGGCACAGAGGCGGCACAACCGGTAGCTCTGCTAGAGAGAGGGTTTGCGACCGACTAAACTGACTAACTAGTAGAGCAGTTTTGGAAGGATAAGCGGCAGCGGGCAGATCGGCCGTCTCCTTGGGGGGTTGTTATATTCCTTTAAGCCCAGATGCGACATGGAATCTTAAAATTCGCGAGCGACCCAGGCTAGCGGCAAGTCGAGGACAGACCCCGAGTCCCTCAATCCCCTCTAGGCTCTCCCGGCTCTCCTTCGAGTCCCTTGCGAGCAAGACAACCAAGAGGCCCGTTGGCCCGGTCCCCCTCCCCGGGCGCACCACTGAATTGATTCTAGCCTGTGAAGCTGGGGTTTGACGCCACCGTCCAGTCTAGAGAGCTATCGGCGGAGTCGGAATAGTGGGCGTTGGGTTGGAACCCGTGAGAGCCCTGGGAGAAAGCAGCCCGCTGCCCGTTGGTCCCTGGCCTCGCTGGCCTAGGTAGGGTCAGAAGAGAGGGCCCTGATCTGATCGCTCGCCTTTTCTCACTTCACAGCTTCCGTCCCTACTCTAGTGTAGGCAATATGCCCCCCCATTGGAACAGCCCATCAACCCAAGTAGCCTCCTATCAATGAGTGGAGATGTTACATTCGTTGTGGGCGATCATTGTGTTGGCAAAATGCCGGCAATGGTCCCCGAATCTGCCAGTGCTCCACCGACGGACGATTTTCTCTTTGATAAAGTACATAATCTGGCTGCTCGCGATTATCTATCCGAACTGGTCACGCAGCCCAGAGTGTCGGGTCCGCCGCGCGTGTATGTAATGTGTGCATACAGTAGTATTCGGCACTGAGACACCAGCGTTGGACCTGGCCTCTCTTTCCAGTCAACCCATCTGATCGGGTCAAGCAAGTTTTATTGAACCGGGGCGGGCGAGATGCCCCAAATTGGGGGGAAAGCCCCAGAGCTCTCTTTGCCTGCCCTGGAGGGGGCCCTCGATAATACCCTGATCAACCTTCAAGGTTTACCTTTACGACTGCTATAATATTGCGCTAAAGAACTCGTCTGCATGCACGAACAAGGTTCCCAGGGAGCAAGGGTCCGTCAGCAGTTCTGCATCCCAATCCTGGAATATATGATGTGATGCCCGCGGGTGCATGATTGGGTCAGGGCCAGAAATGTCCAATTGATTTGCCCTTGGCTACAGATTCGGCAATTGCATTCAGCATGGGTTCGTCCGTCAGCTTCTCGTGAGACGAGATCATGCTCATTTAAATTTCGAACAATCTCAATCCCGGCGCCGGGAGCTTTACTACCACGATTCAACTTCAATTATAGACTATAACATTGAGACAAAGGCCTGAAAAGAAGATGTTCCCTATCAAGACTCCACTTCCATCCTCTCCATTCAAGCCAGTGTCGGGTTACCCGCGGCGGGATTCCCGCGGCGCTGGTCGGGACCGAACCGGCGCCACAACGGGCTGGCTTACTGATAATCGCAGAGGACGAACAAATATCTTGATAAGTATAATTGACTCGGCGATATCCAGAATGAAACACGCCGAATCAGGCTGTCTGCTCGCCATCCTGCTCATCCGGAACCTCCAAACAGGTCCCGACTGGCACGCTTCAACGTCTTCTCGCTTCTCTGATCTCGCACTCGAGTGCCTGCGAAGTACTGTACAGCACACCTGCCTGCCGCATTGGCCTCAGAGGGGTCCCGTAGAGGGCCTCTCACCACTGCTACCCCGGGGGAAATAATGCGCTGGCCCTACGCGTCCTGGTCGTATCCCGTGGGGTTTAGTTTACGACTTTTGCGCATCACGAAACTTTCAGACTCCCTTGGCGAGGCGCTGGGTTCGGGTGCAATGACCCGATCCTCGACGGCCCACAACATGATTCTGGATCTTTGCCATTGGTAGGCCGGCTCTGGGAGCGCTGACGGCAACTTGCCAGATACCCGACGCCGTGGAGTGTTCCGAATGGGAAATAATCAACGCTTCGAGATATGCATCGAGTTTCTCCCATTTCCCCGGCATTCTTGTGGTGCGTGCTCACGTATAGGATCATTTTGCGACAGGAAATTAGTCCTGTCGTACCACTTCAAAGCATGTGAAAGGGGGATGTCCAGATGCAAGGTCTGGCTGAACAGTCTCAAAAGACGAGAGCAAAACCAGAAGTGGACCAACGTCTACATATTTACATCAGCTACGGTGGCGGCATATCTAACCAGCTCTCCATGGTCATGAAGTCGTATTGCGTTGCGGCATTCGTCCAATCGGCGTAGGATGGGGCAATGCCCACCACCCCGCTCGATTTGACATGGCCTACAACTTCTTCTATGTCGAGCCTCTCCTTGCTGCCTTCGGCGATGGCACGTTCGTAGTCGAGAATGACCGAGATCATGTCAACGCCTCTTTTAGCGACGGAGCTGTAGGTGCCAACTCTGCTAAGGCAGGGCAGGAAGTCGTTGAGCAGTTGTCTCATTTCCATCTTCTCGAATATGCCATCCGCTTGCTCCGACGAGAAGAGTACACCGAACAACAGGGCAACTGCCGCTGCCACCAGATTGTTGTTGTTTGTCCACATCTTCTTGAAAATTAGAGACTCGTCGTCATCGGGCCATTCGATAAATGTTCTAAGACTGCTTCGTGCAGCGGCGAGACATGATATCTGTACTTGATGCTTAGTCGTAGCTCGCTTGCTCAATGAGAAAAGGCCAAAGTCTTACCCTTGTCACCGAATATGCATCATCTCGAAAGCTTTTGAGCTGAAAATGTCGATGTATCGCAAAATACTACCCGGTAGCATTAGTAGTCAGAACATTGACCACGACATCAGATCATCAGGCCAACTCACCGCTCTGGCAAATGATATGGCAAAAAGTCTTCGCAGGTGTGGCACGGAGCTGGGCCATTCCGGGCGGAGAGGAGCTTCCATCCGGAAGAAATCAGGGCGCCTATGCCACAAATGCTGAAGTTCGGCATTGGCTGATAGAACCTCGTCGTATAGAACTCTGATCTTGCGCGGGTCGTTTCCGGGATGACCATGCCGGCACATCTTTTCGTGGGTCTTGTAAATGAGAATAGCGACTTGGCTGACATTAGTAACACGACTTCTTTGCTCGTTATGGCCATACATACTCTGATTATGTATACCAGCCCAGCTGGATTGTGTTAGGACATTCGAGTCCAACGCTTTAATCCCATTTTCGCCGCACATGTGAACCGGATCTTCGAAACAATTCAACGGGGGAGGTGTGTTGAAATGCGACGCATTAATTGTGAACATGTTGCCATACGGGATTTGCACTGTAGCACATTCGAATTAGTATGTGCAGATGCCCATAGAGTGTGGCGATGTAAGCATGGTCATGATGTCGGCGTGAACGCATCCTTCAGTGATATATGCCAATTCTTCATCCGATCATTGTACTTACTCCAGTCCTGCTTGACCAAGAACCACCAAAGTCGCTTCTTGATCTCTCTCCCGATTGGATCTTTGCTTGGCCCTGTATCTGGGCCGAGGCGGTTCAGATCTAACGACTGAGCAATACGTGTCGTGCTGGACAGCAGCACAAAGACGAAATCGCTCTGCCCAAGATTGTGGCCAACCTGACTTTGCGTTAGTCACAACGGCCCATAACTCACTTGTGTGAGCACGTCTAATGTAGGCAGATCGTTACCTGGATGAGAAGACTTATTGCCTGCGCCGCATGGAGAGAATGCACAGCCATGAAATCAGCAGTGTGGAGCGCTTCAATGGCCTTTGTATACAGTTGTTCGACGATCGCCCCTGTCATCATGTGTAAGTATAGTCATCATGCTCTCATCACAGAGCGCTTACTTTGAGGCAGCATATCGACAGCTGCAAGCAGCGATTCTGAGCCATGGTACGCCGTGTGCTTTCCGCCAATTAGTCAACGGACACGAGTGATGTTGTAAGAGGACCTACACATAGAAAGGCGTAGAACAAGGCAATCCATGCGCGGCTCTTGAGAACATATTGAGCAAATGCGTTCTCGACTTCTTCGGCGAATGTTGGCATATGGAGGACATTATGAATCCAGGCTAGATGCCTCGTGTGGTAGCTCAGCATCACGCGAGCTTGTGCCAGCGAGACTATAAAATCAATCTGAGGCGGCAGCCAGGCCGGGTCGTCGGGTTCATTGAGGAGGGCGCCGCCGGTGAAGCGCATGTTCAAGATCCTCTGGCGGCCCAGCGCCAAGTTCTCCAACGTCACGGGAGCATCGTCGGGCACAGCCGCGCTGGGGTGCTGCGACTTGGAAGCCTCGGGCGAAGCCGCATCGCACAGAGAGTCGATGGTGATGGGGCTGCCAGAGAGCTCCGAGGCGAGCGACACGGGCCCCGTGTTGGACGGCGTTCCGTGGCTGGAGCCTTCGCCGATTGACGACGAGCGCTGGTGCTTCTTGCGCACGATGACCTTTTCCCGAGCACAGGAAGACTCGAGCCCGCGATCAATACACGAAGTACAGGGGATGGACTTGGAGCAGCGAAGCTTCTTCTTGGCGCACGAGGTGCAGCTCAGAGGCTTCCTCTGGGAGATGCGAGGAGTGAAAGCCATCAAGACGTTGTTGTCGCCTCTGTCGTAGTCGTCCTCGTCGTCGTCAGGGATCAGATGCCATCGTGATGAGCGACAAGCCAAGCCACTGATGTCTTTCTTTACTCATCGGCAGTTTGGCAGCCTTTGCGAGGACTGCCAACTAGCATCGCTACTTTAATCTCCGCACTAGTGGAGGTCACTAACCGGACGTGGGCACCCGTCTTGGGGGCCAGGCCTCGGTTTTAGTGGCAGGCATCTAGAAGACCTCGCTGCCTTTTTCGTAGGTGCCGTATTGGGTAATTTGGCGCTACGTGACCTAGACCGGCCGGCACCTGCAGCGCACAGGCTTTTAACCTTCCAGTGGAGAGACCTGGAGGAGCTTTTGGACCGCTGCGAAGAACAGAGAAGGGATTTTTGCTTTTTTTAATTGCTCACTCTTGCTTCGTTACGGCAGAGAGGCTGCGACAAGATGCTCAGGTGGACGAGGAAACTCACAAAATGCCAGTGATTCCAGCGCTCGTAAGCTAGATGTCATCAACTATTAAAGGGAGAGAAAGTTGGGATTCATATTACGGCCAGCTTGAATAGGTAATCAGTTCTACCCCGTACGCCCGCTATAAAATGGCAAATAACCATGCTTGTGGAGCTTCATCGCTGAAAACGATGGCAGCGCCGAACAAGTAGCCGGGTATGATATGATCGTGCTTGAGACACTCGACCGTTCATATACATACTCGCTCGCTCGGTCCTCTGTGCAGTTTTTGTATTCTGAAGTGCTTCTATTATCACCATGGTATCACTCCTTCTTTATTCGTAAATGTCCCAGTCTCTCCTTGGCTGTCCAGTGTCGCCAGTCTGATGCAATTCTTCGCGCCATCTAAGTTGTGTGAGCAAGGTCAGTGCCACCAGTCTAGGAAACGGGCCCATGTAAAGACCAAACTCACCTTCTACCGATCCCAGGTTCTTCTGGTTGCCGGCGAGGGCCGTGGCTGTCAGGCCTGGATCGCAGGCGTTGACCAACCATCCTCTATTTCGAAACAAGGAAGAATAGTGCAGCATGATCATGTTCAAGGCGGCCTTGCTGCTTCGGTATATGGGAAAGTGTCTCATGGCTGAGCGGTCCGAGCTGTCCGTCTTGACCGACAGCGAGCCCATCCTGGAACTCATAAAGACGATCCTCGGGTTCGGCGACGTCGAGTTCTCGAGCAGTGGTATGGCCGCCTCGGTCACGGCCGCCGCCCCGAAGACGTTGACCGAAAACGTCTTTTCCAGCAGAGGCCTTGGGATTTCGGTCGTGTCCAAGCCGTCGAGAAGAACGCCGGCGTTGTTCACCAGCACATCCAATCGTCCAAAGTCTCGTCCAATGCTGTCGATGGCCCGCTGGACTGACTCGTCTGACGTGACATCGATCGTCTGTGGCGTTACGGAACGGGCCGGGTCTTCTTCCAGAAGTCTGGCCACGGCATCGGCGCCGTCTTCATCGGATAGGCTGCCTATGATGACATGGTAGCCGTCGTGCTGTGATGGGCTCGAAAGGTTGCGCGCGACCTCATAGCCGATTCCTCGGTCCGCGCCGGTGATGAAGACAATGGTATCGGCGATACCACCAGATCGCTTTGGCATTGCGGTTTTGCTTTGCTTGGCCTCTTTCGGTTGTCTCAACAGATGGGAGTTGTGTTGGCGAGTGCTAGTGAGGTTTTTTCCTTTCTTTTTTATCACCAGTCTTCCATTCTTTCGTTTACCCAGAACATCCGAGGAAATCGGCGGATCCCAGTTTCTTGTCTTTCCCCCATTGCCCGAATATCCTCCCGGGGTTGGGTTGCGAGCAGCCCAAGGAGCCCCACCAGTTTCAGTGGACGACAGCGACCTGCTCAGAGCTAACGGAAGAGCCAGCGGCCGTATGAGTTTCCGCAGCACGACTACTCTGTGCTTCGGCTTATACTTCTATTACGTGTCTCACGGCAGACGGCAGATACTTGTGACAGGTAATAACTAGGTACGTAGTGGACATATGAGGAGACTCTATTCTTATCGCTTCGACCGCAACTCGGCCGCGGGTCAGATCATCGCGGTAAGTAACAACCGGTGCCCCAAGAGTTTCTACTACTAAAATAATAGTGAGGAACTATGAGCGTTTTGCGGAGAAGTTTGAGAGGGTGCCACATTGTCGCACCTATGCTATACTCCGGATCTCCATGCAGGTGAAACTTGACACTGGTCTCCAGAATACTCTATTTTTGATCACACTGACATGCTCGGCACATCGACAAAGAAGCGAAGAATCAATGATCAAGAAAAGTTGAATATTGTGCTTCTTGAGCACTATTTTGCCGATTTTCCTGATGAATTGTTTGTCCAAAGTTGACATGATTCCAGCTCGCAAGAGAAAAAATTTCTCCAGCGGGCCTCCCTGCAAGTATATGCCTGCTGCAGATCTGCAGCAACTTTGAATGGACCACACCGCATATGCACGATGCAGCTTGCCGTCCCTGTCACTTGTTCGCTAAGGACGCCTCGCTTAAGAGTACAGCCGAGTCCTGACATGATTCCCCATATGTTCCCCCTCGCTTGCTGTAAGTTGTGACAGCTCGGAACTCATGTGGGAAATCCTTGGCATGCACTGTAACTTTCAAACATTTGTGTGAATAGTCGATCATAGCAGGTCGTCAGAGCGGATCATGTCTTCAACTGCTGCCACCGTCCGCGTCGCTACGACGCAATTCTATAGCCATACTGACGTTTCGGCCAACTTACAGCTATGCGTTGATTATATACGACAAGCGAAGGAAGTCGGCGCGAAATTGATTGTATTGCCAGAGAGTAAGCATGCAAGATTTTATTCCGTGGGTGTAACCAAATGACTAAGTAATACGCAGATGCCAATCGCTGCCGCGACTTCAAGACCAGAGAGGCGGCCTGGGAAACATGCGATGATCTCGATGGCGAGTTCGTCCGCGGTTTGCAGACAGCATCCAAAGAACTGGGCATCATTATTGTAGCGGGAATCGACATCAGGGGCAAGACGAAACCGGACTGCATTATTGCTCAGGTCATCATAGAAGACGGCAAACTCATTTACACGCATGAGAAGACGGTTTTGTGGGACTATGAATACACCCTTTTTGTTCCCGGGTCGAAGGAGCTTCAAGTCGTGCCTACGTCGATAGGTAAGATCGGTCTTCTCATGTGCGCCGATGGTATATGCCCAGAAGCACCGCGGATCTCTGCGCTCAAGGGAGCTCAGATCCTGTGCAATAGTTTGAATTCGAGGGGACCGGACGAGATGCGCTCTCACGAGCCTCTGCGCGCCATTGAGAACCATGTTTGGATGATTGCTTCGAATACTGTCGGAGGCCCCGAGGACGGATATCCAGTAAGAATCCTGAACTTTGAATTATATGGTGCCACACGAGACTGATATAGAGATACTACAGTGGACTGGCGGCTCTCAAATTATATCCCCTAGGGGCGACATCCTGGCATGCGCCGGAGAAACTGATGCCGGCATGGTGTATGCAGACATCACACCCGAAACCTCATTTCCCAAGTATTTCGCCGGCGGAATCGGATCTTTGAGCGAATTCAGACGCCCAGATCTATATCAAGAGTTATTGAAGCCACTGGACACCCACACCGGGGCATCAATGTTCGGCCCCATTCCTGATGACACTCCCCCGAAACATCTAAAAGTTGCCACTCTCCAATTATCATGGTACCATTCCACAAAATGGACTGTCACGAGAACTCTCGGCCAGATCACGTATGCTGCATCCAGGGGCACCCAGCTTGCAGTATTCCCGGAGCTGTGGTGTTTTCGCCGCGGCGAGGTCGCAGCCGACCCCAAAGCCGCCGCCGACTTCTCCGCAGACCTTCTGGAGCAGATCAAGCAGACCGTGGCGACGGCGAAGAGCCCGATTCATGTAGTCGCCAACCTCGTCGAGCGCGACACGGATGACGGCGGCAAGTTCTACTCGACGGCGTACCTCATCAACAGCGAGGGCGCCATCTCGGCACGCTACAGGAAAGCACACCTGGGTGAAACTGAGCGCTCTTGGGCGACCGCTGGCCAGGAGGGTTTGGTGGTCGCCCATACGCCGATAGGTCGCGTGGGCCTGATGATCGGAAACGAGGTCTGGCTACCCGAGGTGGCCCGAATTCTGACGCTGCGCGGGGCCGAGGTCATCGCGCACCCGACGGACTGGGACCGGGTCGAGGCCGCGACCATGGCTGCTGTCGAGCGCACCGAGGAGAATAGGACGCACCTGGTGTCGTGCGCGCGCACCGACAATCCGGCGAGATTCGGCAGCCAGGTCGTCGTCGCCGACCGCTTTCGGCCAGGACAGGTGAGCCCAAGTTCCCATCGATGACTCCGTCAAACTGGTCTCGGACACAAATGCTGATTCTTTCTTCTAGTGCATTGCTCTTATGAGATACCCGACAGCTGTCTGGTCGAGAACGGGCTTCGAGGAGAACATTTTCTACAAGTTGGACCTGATGGACTCGCATAGCAAGATGATGGGGTTCAACTTGGATCCAGTGGCGACAATGCAGCCGGCACTATACAGGGTTTTGGCGGAGGCGGGTGGATTTGTGTAGTATTTGCCACGACAATGGGAAATCGATCGAAAGTGAAAGGACAGTAAGTCGAGTTCTCTTTTAGTAAATTGGTCGAGAAGAGGTTTGATAGAGGTCATTTCTATGATATGCTGTGATAACATACAAGCATACATTCTACTCATTCTCATTTGATTTTACACCCGCTTGCATGTGTTTCCGTGTATCAGCACTCGCAAGTTCCCCGTCCTCCAGTCGATCTCGTCATCTCTGGAGCGGATGATCTCATCGTCTCTGGAGCGGATGATCTCGTCATCTCCGGAGCCGATAATCTCTGCTCCGGCCGGAGCCCGGCGAATGGCGGCCAGGGCATCCTCGATGGTGCCCGCCATCTCCTCTACCGATGGCAGGGCCGGCAGCTCGGGCAGGGCGGGCAGGGCGGGCACGGCCTCCTCCTCTACCACCAACACCATCTCATCGCCCGCCGAGGGGAGCGCGGGCAAAGACTGCTGCTGATGCTGCTGGGTACCCCGTCCTCGTTTGTGGCGCTGCTATAAAAGAACGTTAGCATTTTTTATTTTCGAATACATTTGGAGTTGATACTTACATTGCGCCTCTGGCGTCGCTTTCACATTGTTGGCATAAATCACCAAAAAAGCGAATACAGCAGACATACGCTTAGTTGGCCTTCCTGGCCGCCGCCACCACGAGTGCCGCCGCCGCCACCGCGAGCACCGCCGCCGCCACCGCGAGCACCGCCGCCGCTACGAGCACCGCCACGGTCAGCGCCGCCGCGGTTGTTGCCGCCGCCGCCGCGTCCGCCACCGCTGTTGCCGCCGCCGGGGGCGCCGTGCCATGTGTGGCTGCCTCCCGAGATGTAATAGATGTTTGAGGCCATGGTGGATATGCGCTTATGGTGGATATGTAGTTATAGTGGTTATGTATCTGTATATTGCATAATTAGCATTGTACCAACCATGTATATTTCCAACATGAAACAACATCAATGGAGCAAAGAACATGGCAATGACGCTAGAGTACAAGGCTATCGAGACGATGTTATGACATATGGGTATGTATGAAGGCGGGATTGGTTGGGACTGGTTGGGATCGAATTGGAACAAGGTTGGATGTGCTTCCTCGGCGGTGCATCATGCGCTCAGAGGTGGGAGGCGTGTCAAAACCCAAGGCCGAGCCCAAATGACACCAACAAGGACAAGAAAGGGGTCAATCGGAACACGAGACAGGAAAAGACGGTGATCGTTCTCTTGCAGGGCAAAACATTGACAAACGCCACTGTTAAAGAAGAAGAAAACTTACCCACGCGAGAAGAGAGAATCTGGGGCGCCGAAGAAGAAAAAAAAAGAGACATCTCCAGTCATCTTTTAGGTGACAGGTCATGCAGTCATGCGTGTAGGTCTTTGGGTAGTGTCGAGAAAGGTGAGGGAAATTGGGAAGATATTCTCCATCTCCGCCAGGAGACGAGTCGAGATGCTTCATGGGCTTTGGACGCATGTTGGATGATTCGGCTCATGAAATGATGGAAGAGAAGAGAAGGATCAGAAATTCGTGCATGTGGGACAGAAGCTATAAGTATTCCTCTGCGCCTGCCTATTGTCATAGTGCTGACCGACTCTTGCCTTTCTGAAATGGTAGTCAAGGCAAGAACGAATCCGATTGTCGGCTGTGGTACCAGAGCTAGAACAGTGACATGGAATTGAATGAGCATTGATTGTTCTAGAGCTTCGGCCTGGTCATTGACGAGCTTTCAATGCTAGCCACATTGGCTTCCCACATTTGAGTGGGTGATTGTACCATGTTCACTGACTTGAAGCTTTTCTCATGTGTACCCGCGCCAGTCGAGGAGGAAGGAACGCGATTCTAGGCTGCCAAGGAACATGTTGGAAGTTCTCGCCCATGCAAGGAACGTTGAATCCAGATTTACAATTCAGGCGAAGACAAGATTTCTGGTTCGTGTGTCTGGAGCATCATCATGTGAGTCACTCTGATGATCTTGCCGTCTTTTCCATCCAGAATCTCTGAGCCCACGCCAAAACTACAACAAACTTCAAAAGTGAAGGAAGGAGCAATCACGTAGCTTTCTAGGCCAGAGCCACCTGACGATATTTCAATGCATGACATTCGAACCTTCTCATATGACGTTCACTTGGGGCAAGAAACGGAAGTTGGCAACAAAATCAACCGTATTTCTCCGGTGACATGCAGTGAGCTTCAGAAGGTTCCCGTGCTTCAACCGGCCCAGACCACGTTCTCGGCTCATGGACTCAAATCTGGCCGTGCCTTCCAAGGAAAACCCAACATGGCATAGATTCAGGCGGTGAGCCCGGACCTTTGCCACCGCGTGATTGACGAAGTCCCAGATCTAGTTTAATATTGCCCTCCCCTTCTCATTCAAGACTAATGCGCATTTGAGTGACTAGACAATTGCAGGCATTTGCAAGATGAGTTGAAGATGACTGTGTGCAGCAACGGGACGAAGTCCATTGAGGCTGGAATGGCCCAACAGACATAAGCTGCTCTTAATATACTTGCCCCTATCATTGAAATGCCACCTTGTCTAGTCTGACAAAGTTGTGCCTGATCACTAACATGATGTGTATCAATGTCTGTGTTGAATCCCACTGATACTGTTCCTCTGCTGGGTACAGGATACAATGTGAAGCAATACATAGAAATGTAATGGTATTATCGGTAGCAGTCAGACTTGAGTTGTTTAAAGCGGACGAGCACCTCCGTTACCATCACAGCAGGACGTGGCAGACTCGTCAATATCATTTGCCCGAGTATAGCTGTCTGGTATCTGCTCTCGCTGCATTGATTGCAAGTAATTGTGGATATTTCCTACACTCGTTTTCATTTCATGTGCACTTTTAGATCGATAAATCTCAGAGAATCCTCCCCTCAACCTTGGAGAAAATTGCTCAAGGTGAGCGAACGAAGCAGCGTCCTGCCCTGGGCGCCCTACTGGCTGAAATCGACATCCACAATGCCCCGGCGCGCTGGGGATGAGGACGACATCTCCATGCGACGGCGGCTGGAATGCCTGTAAGAAGTTGCAGAGACTAATCAGACCTATGCGAGACCATTCCAGCGAGTCGTTCATGTGGCCGACGACGAGCAATTCTCAGGGATTTCGACCATTTGAACAAGCGACTGATCCAGCGCGCGGCCCAGCATCTTGATGGACACTTGCGTCCTCTCGTCCCGGTCAAAGGTGCAGAATTGAATTCACGGTTGCCGCCAACGCCATTTCGAACGTGGGAGACTATGCCAAGCCAGTGATGGAAACCATTGCAAACACCACCAACGACACAGTTACGGATGTCATCTCGAACCCATCTCAACTACTATCACCAATGCCTACGTGCCAGAGCATTTGGACCCCTCACGGATGGTTTTACTGTTCAATGCCTGGATATCGGCTATCTCTCGACCTCACCAACCTGAGGCAATTCGTTCAAGTACTTGCGATGGGAATTGGATCACGGATAGTAGGTGCGGTCAGGAAAGATTCTTGCTCCACGAGCAACGACAACATGACAGCGATCAGAGGCGTCATCATAAAGCAGAAACAGAACTTTTATTCATCCATGGCCACCAAAAAAAAAACATAACAACACCCTCACGCCGAACCGTCCTTTTGCTGCTGCTGCTGCTGCTCCTGTTGCTGCTGGAGCTGCTGCTGTTGCTGTCGCAGCAACTCCATTTGCTGCTGCAGCAATTGCTGCTGTTGCTGCAGCTGTTGCTGTTGCTGCTGCAGCTGTTCCTGAAGCTGCTGTTGCTGTTGCTGCTGCGGCAGCGGGGGCAGCTGTTGTTGTTGTTGCTGCTGCTGCTGCTGCTGGGCACCAGCAGCACCACCACGCCTTCCCCAATTGTGGCGTTGCTATCAAAATGGGTTAGCCACTGTGGCCAAAACTTGAGTCTATGACGGCGTGTATTTCAAACAGCACTTACGTTGCGGCGTTGCTGGCGCTGTTGAAGTTGTTAGTATAGATACTATCAGCTGGTAGAAGGAGACATACGGTGAGGCCGCCCCCACGCCCGCCACCTCTGTGCTGCTGCTGCTGCTGCTGCTGTGGTGGCGGCGGCGGAGGAGGCGGAGGCGGAGGCGGCGGCGGCGACGGCAACTGCTCGCCTTCTTGGGCCGAAGCCCCGGAGCGGTTTTTTCCGCAACGATGGCGTTTCTATCACAATGCGTTAGCCTCTTTATTCAAAGCTTACACCTGTGATACAGGGTATGATTCAAATAGCATTTACATTTCTTCGCTGCTTTCGCTGTTGTACTGTTAGCGTGAATACCGTCAGCCAGGGAAAGAAGACATACAGTCAGGTGGCCTTGATGGCCGCCGCTGCCGCCGCCGCCCCTACCGCCGCCGCCACCACCACCACCAGCAGACGCGACCGAAGACATTGTGTATGTGTGTGTGTGTGTATCTGCATATTGCATAATTAGTGACATATCAACAATGTGCGTTCATAAAATTGGAAAAGGTAGCATGGTGATGGAATGACGGTCCGCGTGTTTGTTCGACGACGGGACAGAACGGGATTGGCGTGCAAGGCGCATGAAGGCCCCAGGCTGAACCCGAACAACGATGCTGGGAGAGGGCAGGTCAATGTTGGACGTGGAGAGAGAATTGACAGTGTGCGTCTGTAAGGATCATTTTTAATTGGGAATTGAACCTACCAAGGCGAAGTGAAGAGTCTGCTGGCGCCGAAGAAGAAAAGAAGAAGAAGAGACGGACGAGGGACGCTGGAGCAGAATTTCTTTACATGCCTAGCCGTAGTCGAATAATCAAATTGTGCTTTGGGCAATGTTTGGGGGCAGTGGAATAATCAAAATCGGCTCGGGTGAACAATCACACATGTTTGAAACCAAGCGCATCTAGTTTCATCCGTGGAAATCAAGAATAGGAGTTTACCATAGAGTCGTTGGCACTCCTGGGCACCATCACGTTTCTCACTTCTCGGCAACGCTCTTGTCGGAGGTATTCCACTGGGATGGCCGGTATAGGCTCGTATATCTTGAGGATTGTTCGCCTGGTACGTGGGATCACAGTGCTGTATTGGGCTGTATACATCATCTGGATCCATGCCACTGTGCTTCAACGCAAGGCTCGCTTGGAAGCCCTACAAGTTAGACATTATTTTACGTCGAAGAGAACAAAAACAACTATTGATATCATGCACCAGTACAGATAAGGAAACGATGCAGTTGAAGCACGCTGGTGAAACAATCTATCGTGCTCGATGGGAGACCAACCACTGAGGAGTCACACTAAAGGGCAGCAGGCTCCCCGTGGCTCCCCATCGAATAAAATGCCAGAGTTGAATTCAAATCCCAAGACCTACACTGCTTTTATCTTCCTTTCCACGCTGCTCCAATTACTTGTAATTTGGCCCTGCTGAAACGACAGCTTTCAAGTAGTGCCAGCACCGACACAAAACACTACCATCCGATGCACTGGACGCCGTGGGATCGCCAACCGCTACGAGACCCCTACATCGAAATAATGTTGTCGACGCATGCCACCCACAGAAATACTCTCCGGAGACCACAAATAACAATGACAAAATATCAGAGCTCATCTAGGTATCAGAAACTCGAACAGAAGTCTACGACTTGATATCGAGCTCACGAGAGCCAACGACGAAATATCTCTGCGAAATGTCAAGGGGTCACCGACCACGAATCTCAAGGCGTCATGACCACACCACGATAGCGGCAAGTCTGGGGGTATCATATCCTAGCAGAACAAGCACTACGCGAGCTGAATACTTAGCCACTCGGTGGCCGTCATTTTTGGCGGGCTGGGTAGGGAGGAATGGCAGCCAATCTTGAAGGACAAGTCGCCCGAAGCTCAGCAAGGAACCGCCCCAGCACAGCCAGCGACCAAACCTGCAAAATATGCATCACCGTCGACGAAGGACGCCTACCAGAAGACGGAGGCTGGGACTCTGAACACCTGACCATCGACGCTCACAATGCTGACTCAAGATACGGTGGAGAATCGTGGGAGATTTTCGAGAAGATTGGCAATGTTTAGGCAGCGTCCTCAAAAATTCGACCATGGGCGAGCATCAAACGACTCTACAAGAGATATTCCTGCCAGGGCAAGCGAGAGTTCCAATTTGCGAAGCGAAAGCTCCCACGAGCCGATATAACAGAAGAGATGAGGAAGTACGATGATCAGCGACGTGCTCCATGTCTCATGGAATCTCCAAGACGGTCGCTGTTGATGCTATTTGAGTGGTATTTGGAATGACCAACATGCTTCGTTCAGGGACAGCAGTATATTGCTCCACCACAGCGCAGCGGTCGTAGCCAGAGAGCGTCCGTCAATGTCCCGGTGACACCAAAGTCCACCAGGTCCGATGTTACTCATGCTTGGCCGAGCATGGAATCGGAGGAGTCGAATAGAACTGCTCCCTTTGCCGATAAATGGGTCCCCAGAGATGCGCAAATCTGAGACCGAAGCGAAAGCGTGCTGCGTCCATTCGTGGTCAAACCGAAGTGTGCCAAATTAATCTTGTCGGATCAGGCTTGTGGTATATTATGCTTACGAAAATATGCGTATAGACTGGATTCTACTATTTGTGGGAAAAAGAAAATATTAATCAGATGAATTTTTGAAATAATATTTTTTTAGATATTTTATACTTTTTCTACGAAACAATCATCTGAAGTTGTTAAGAAAAAATTTTGTTTTCGCAAAATTAATCTTCTAGGCACGGAAAATTTCATCCGATCTTGTTACTTCAGATTCCTTCGGGGGCCCTTATGCCCGATGTAAGTGACTTTGACCCAGTCGTGCAGGAATCATCGATGGTGCGACCTGAAACCTATGATGTGGCTCCTGCGATCAGTGCTTGGGCGCTTCCGCCGTCCGATGAGACTTCCAGGCGAGGTACCAGAGCGCGCAAGTCTCCCTCAGGCCCGAACTCTCTTTCATGTTGTAAAGGTTCAATGCGGACACTGGAGCAGCTCAGTGCAAAGCAATAAACACCGAGGTAAGCAACATTCTGCGCACCAAGTCCCGGGAAATGCGACATAACTCCGGCTTCTCCTCCTTCGCATGTCCACGACGAATGACAGTGCTGTACTTATTACTACTCTTCCAGACAGGACATAGGATGGCAGGATTGGGGCCTATTCAAATTTCGGATGATTGGTGCCTCCCGTGGCAATGCTCGTGGCATAGCATGTCGGGTTCGCGAATAGAGGCGAAGGCATGCGCAGGTCACTCGACATATGGTGCTTGGAGTCGTTCGTGGTGCAAAAGTTCGTTCATCGCTTGTTCTGAAACTGTATGTATCCAGTCCCAAATGTATATTGACAAGCTCATACCTACTTGAGCACAGCATGGGAGATGATGGATCATGTTGTATGCAGTAACATAGATGTATTCAATCCATCCAATGATCGATTGGATGGTCGGGCCCATCAAGGCTACCCGTGCGTGCATTAGCGCGCGGGAAGTGGGAGCACCCGAAGAAGTGGGTCTCCACACATGCCGTATAGTATTCTGTACACCGTATAGTCCACCGCGTATCATTAATTCATTATCCAAAACAATTCGCTCTTCGCTCATCCTTTGCTTCAATCTTTGTTCTCGATCTGTTTCTCGTTTACCTTCTCGAGATATTCCTGCGGCATCGCCGGGGGCTGGTTCTTTGCATGTCGGACAGTGCTGAATACGCCCGGCGAAGTCTTGAATATCATGTCGATTTCTTCTAAACCGCGTCCTATTCAACAAGTGTCAGTGGTTTCTCATTTTGGGTCGCTCGAGAGCAACATAGGAGGGTGTCACGAAAGGAGAAATCACTCACCTTTGGTTTCGGGATAAAAGAAAATGACTGAGACCGGAATGCAAGCAGCAATGACAGCGAATACAATGTAGTATTGCCAACCGATCGTATTTAACGCGACAGGTGTAGCTAAAGCGACTACAAAGTTCCAGAGCCAGTGGTTTGCAGTCGAAATGGACGACATGGCCATTCTGAGTCGGATGGGGGCGATCTCGGTGCAGTACAGGAAGTTGGCTATTCAACAAATGGTGTCAGTTATTTCTCATTTTTGGGTCTTGGCAGAGCAGTGTGGAGACGTAAGTGTCCCAAAATGGACGGCAGGAGCGACGTGAGTTGTTTAATGCCCATATAATGGACAGTAGACAAAGCAGTATCGCAGCCACACTCCAAAAAACATCACGAGGAAAGGATCGGACCAACCTCCAAGAAAACCAATGGGCACAAATGAATTGTACATATAGATAAAGCACCCAGCAGCGATTTGTGCGCTCTTATTTGTCGTGGGAAACGAAGTCGAGATGGCGAGGGCGATCATGCAGCAAGACATGCCGACTCCGGAGATGATAAAGACGGCACGGCGGCCAAACCTGGGTTTATGAGTAAGCAACAAATCCTACAGCATCAGACATGGCGGAAATCATACCTATCAATACAGAAGAATGCAAGGAAGGACGACAAGAACTTCCATGTGAGGGCTCCGCCTATAACATGCATGTGTCAGTCTGGGGTCATGCAAGAGGAACATGGGTGCACTAACCTGCAAGCGCCTTGGCGGTCTCAGCGGGAAGTCCAAGGTTGGACTGGAACAGGATGGGTGCGTAGACGCTGACGAGGTTGCTACCCGACATCTGCTGGTAGAATTGGAGCAGAATACAAAGCAAGAAGCGGTAGAGCAGCTTGTCCTCGCCCATCTTTAGCATGTCTGTGAGCTTTACAGCGGTGCCGGCAGTCTCCTCGAGTGAGAACTCGATACCGGCGACTTCGATCTGAACCTCGGGAGCATCCTCAGGGAGGCCGCGGAGCGCGGCGACGACAGAGCGGGCCTGCTCGCTGCGGTTCTTCATGACAAGCCATCTGGGAGACTCGGGGAAGAAGTAGATCGATGCAATGAGGACCAGAGAGAAGAAAATGGAGATGGCGATCGGGGGGCGCCAGGTCCTGGGTCCAGTCTTGAACTCAAAGAATCCCAGGTTGATCCACGACTCCAGGACGTATCCAAGGCAAATGAAGAGACCGGTCAAGACGACCTGCCTGCCTCGGTTCACGGCGCTAGAGGTCTCGGAAAGCCAGACGGGAACGATTGACGAAAGTTGACCAACACCGGCTCCCAGTATAATACGACCGACGATGAATTGAGCCAGGCTGAACGATGAGGCCTCGAGAACGGAACCGATCAAGGTAAAGATACCACCTGACAATATCAATGTTAGAAAACCAAAAGATTTCGTCATCGTTTTATTAAAAAAAAGTCTTACCAGCAAAAACCACATTGCGGCGACCGAATGCATTTCCGGACCAACCAGCACTAAGGGCACCAAAAAGAGCGCCAATGACGAAGACGGCAACGACGACTCCCTGAATGGTACTGTGCTTGCTCTTGGTAGCACCAGTGTAGTTGACCGTATCGATCTCGGGAAACGTCTTGACCCAATCCTCCTCAGTCAAAAGACCACCAATGCCGGCCTGGTTGTAACCGAACAGGATAAAGGAAGGCGCGACGATAAGCGCGAGCTGGAGCCGGGCCAAGGCCTTGCCTGTGACGCCGAATGGTGTGCCGACCATTTTTCGAATATTCGGGAGGGAGAGAGATTCGAAAAGAGGCGAGTTAACGTGGGCTACTCTACACACGGAGGGCAGGTCGCAACAGGCGGGAGACCCTTATATACGACTCTAAAGCTCACACGAGCGCCCCTCTTCTTCCTTTTTCGACCACATCATGCCGAATTTCCACACCACCAAGAACTCCCATTACACACATGGCATCTGGCAGCCCTGCCCTGGGAGGATACATGGTACAATGACCACTAGAAAGCGTATTCGGAGGACCCCGCGCTGATGTCAGGTCGGTCAAGTCATCGTGGGGATAACGTTCCAACGGAGAACCCGGTCCTGAAGAGTGGGTATAAAGGAAGCCATCTATGGGACCGTGGCCGACTAACTGGTCTCATTACCTTGTTCCCCCAGACTCGGCGCGACCCAGCATCTCAGGCATCTCAGCAGCGCAGCCAGGCGCAGAGACGCGCTCAAATCAGGCACGGCTGATTAGTCTCGCTAGTCGACCCAGGGATGCAAGATTCCGGTGCTTTTTCGGCGGCTCCCCTATTTCTATGGACCCGGGCTCCGCTCTCTCCGCAGCGACCGCGGCTAGCGAGCAAGCGGTGTCACGGCCTTGGACTCTAGTCTATCGTGGACAAAATTCTGACTCCTGGCAGAGGCGAGGTCGGCTGGCAGATGGTCCCAGATACATCCACTTCGTACTCATTTGAACGTGTCATTGAAAGTACGTCACGCACCAGACAGCCCGGGCGCACAGATGCCAAGTGCCAGATCCAACGGTCTCAGGCGCGCCGAGGACTGTTTTTCTCTCCGTCCTACGTGCTACGCTGCCCACTGCACACTGCATTTGCGGCCTGCTGTTTCTGGCTGCTGGGTCCTCCTCCGTCCCATAACTTGCGTGGGCACACTGCACAGTCGGGGCCAGACAAGCTTTCCCAAGCTTTTACCAAGACTTGTCACAGACGCACAGCGCTCCAGTGTTGCGCAGATCGACCGCCCGTTAAAACGGTTCGCACAACGTGTTTCTACCAGTTTGCCAGTGCCCAGAATTCCAGAAAGATGCCACACAGCTGCCAAGACATGAGGCTCCTCTCTGCCGCTAATGTCAGCCATATGCAGGGTTTCTATGCAATCTTGGGGGAAATCTCACGAGATTGTGATTGTGGGACATCTGGAGTTGGCATTTGGCAACAGATACAAGGACCCCCAACTTTGGAAGGTCTCAACGAATCCTGATTGTTGGCTGACTGGCTACGGCCGGCCGCCTGCGAGGGGGGGAATGGGAATGGTCGAATGGCTGGGCTCGGGGGCCCTTGGGGATTCGTTCTTTTCTTTCCCTTTCCTGCGTATAGTGGGTACGCGAGTACGGGGTGGCTCGAGACGGGGCGGACATCGTTCGTAAGCTTGTTACCCACATTCTACGGAGATGTGACCACTAACAACAAGAAATCGTCGCTACTCGGCTTTTAAACAACTTTCTGTATTAATACCGCAAGGCGCCCCCCTTCGGATTCCCTCTTTCGCGCTTATGGGATTGTTGATTGGAATGGACCACGCACTGGCACTTACGCAGCTGAAGCTGACCTTGCCCTGGACACATCTGTGCTCAATCTAGACATGCCCTGGGATGGGGATTTATTCGACCGTCGTAGCACCTATCCGTCGGCCCTTTCTCAACGCACAGTGATATGCTTGCAGATGCAGAAACAATAGGTTCCAGTATTTTTGTAATCTGTATAGTCGGTTGTCCACCGAAAAATCAATGGTTGGATGAATGGCAGCCGCGCCTACAGCGCATGAAGCACAGATGGGCAATACGTGGACCTCGGAGTCGCAGGTCATGAGGAGAACAGGACGTGCAAAGCTTCCACATGTGGCGACATTTGAGAGTGGACGACGTTTGGCGCGGCAACGGAGCTCGGATTTGCTTGCCATTTGCCATGCGCGAGAGAAAGAGCATGCGCACGAGCAGAGATTTGTTTGCTCTTCTGTCTAGACTCTACTTCCACTATGGAACGTATGATGTGATGCACGTAATGGCGCCAGCGCGCTTCACCGGTTTTCTGCAAGGTTCTCGATGCCGGCACTTGGAAGCGGTCATATGGACAGCTGAAAATACTGCCAATGCTACCCCATTTACTATTCTGTACAACATTACATATTGTCCGGCAGCACGGCAGACGGCCGAAGGACATTCACCAAAGTTGGCGACTGCCGGGCATAATAATATACTAGTGGTGAGACATGCTGTTTGCGTTTGATTGTAACCACCAGTAGCGATTTCCATGCGAAATGATGGGTTGATTCGTCCATGCGATGGCCGAGTCAGCTCCTAGCAAACACGAGTCGAATAAAACCAAGTCGGATCAGTTTCCCCTATGCAGCAAGGATCCGCTCGTTCATAGGCGATAGCGTATTCGCAGTAGTCGAGGCGCATCCCGAATCCCGATTGGGATTCTGTTGCCAATAGGAGTATGCAAAGCATTTGTCAAGGACTCAAGGTTGGGCTTGGGAAAAGCTGGAAAAGCCTTGGGAAGCCCTGGAAAGCAAGCTACCGAGAAGTGCTTACCCAGCAGCACTAGGGCCCTGAAACCAGCACTATATCTTTCCGTTTCTGTATACTCCGAGAATAACTAGCAGAGGGATCTGCCCAACTGCCCACGGCAACCCAATAAACTTATTGATCTGACTCAATCTGTGCGGGTTCTTGTTCCATTCGCTAACGGGTAGCTGGTATTCCGTAGCGTATAGCGATGATCGCGGCCGACTATGGAAGCCTTGGAAGTCAATTCGCTCCCTGATCAGCGTTGCTGATAACCGCAAAATAGCGTGAGAAGAAGACGTCAGGGTCTACTTTCTCGGCCACGGTATCGTCGCCATCGCCCTCAATAAAGCTCGTCGCTCCATTGTTTGGGTCCAAGACAACCCTGCCTGTTTTCCATTGGCAAATGTCCGGGTGAAAGATGATGACGGCGGCTAATGGATCGTGAAAGGTGAAGCGACCCTTCTTCTTGAGCCACCAGTCGCCCGTCCTCTTGATCAGTGCGCCCAGCTCCCCCAGATCGGTCATGAGTCGCCTCTCGACGTCTTCCGCCTGGAGGGTGCACGGCCGGGTGACGTCGAGGCCGACGAACCGGTGCCTGGGACGCGGGGTCTTTAGCACCATGCCGGCGGCGGTCTCGTCGACGAGCATGTTCCATTCCTTTTGGTGTTTCTCGGGCCCGAAATACTTGCCGCCCATGGTGACAATGTCTCTGCACAGCGGCGGCAGCTCGGGGTCGAGCGCAAAGAGGGTGCCCACGTTGCTCAGCGGCCCAATGGTGAGGAGTACCACCTCGCCAGCATTGTCGCGAATGGTCCTGCGCAGAAAGTCGACGGCCGTGTTCTCGGGCCTTTCGACTTGAGGGGCTTGCAATAGCTGCGGCCGGACAAATTCATGCTGCTGGACGAGGGGCTGACCGACACCTTTGAGGAGAGGCTCTCGACGACCGAGGTGGATCGGGACATCGGACCGTCCGCACACGCGCAGCAAGAGTTCGGCGATCGCAGCGCGCTTCTCAACATCGCCGGTAACGACGGCCACACCAAGGAGATCGCAATCTGGATGTAGAGCCAGATAGGCGAGCGCGAGGCCGTCGTCTGGATCCGTACCGATATCGGTGTCGACCACCACCTTGGTGCGACGGGTTTGCGACATATCCGGAACGCTAATATGGATACGCCGTAGTCAAATAGTATTGGGTAAGTTGTTGACAATATTGAAAGTAATGGTTTTTGGTGTTTCTCGAGAAAAAATTCTCAAGATTTCGCCTCGCGCAGAATTTTTGCCTCGACCTCGAGGGATGATGTGAGTGAAAGGGCTCAATCCTGATGGTCAGACAAGCCCGCATCTCTGTTAGGCCGGGCGTAACCCCTCTATTCTCGGCGCGCCACTCGTTCTCTCAGCAGAGAGAGCAAACATCAACGTCTGCGAAGATGTTGGTGTCCATGGTACCTATTCATCAGCACCAACAAGCAGAGCTGATATTTCGGGTCGCAGTGGTATCTCACCAAATGCAGAGGTACCTTTGCGAGCAAGAGTACATTCCAATCGCACAACGGGTGTCTCTTCGTCAATTGAGGCATTCGCAGTTCATCTTCCGTCTGAGGAGGTTACTCGCTTTCGCTCACAAGTGACGCCTGCTATTCTATCTTCACTGTCCTGCGAATCTCTACAGAGTACTTGACTCATTTTTCCTGATATTTCCAGAGATTCGCGACGCAGAAAAGATATGCACCAATACTTACTTGTCATTTGCCTTTCTTATATCGTCTGTATATTTATTCATTTCCCGCGGTGAGGAAAAACAAAAAGAAGAAGACAAAAATATCAAGGTTACCTAGTGAGCCTATCTTGAGGGCACCGAGGGCTCATTGGGGCCTAATCGATAGCCTGTCTTGAGAATATTCAGGCTCATTAGCCGTGACAGGTCTGAACAGACACTGTTGCTGATACCATCAACATGAAGCAATCCTGAACAGCACACATGAGACTCGAGATCCATCCAGGCAGAAATCTCAGACTATTGATGGTACAACTCTAATTCATAAGACAAGGCTCAAGATTCAGGAATATATAATGGATTCAATAGAATCTCCACTGGATATACTTCTAAGTTCTGAGAGATCTGCCTAATGCCAGATCTAGCGGGACAAACACGCCGTAAGGAGGATGCGGCTGCCTAAATTGCTCCAACTTTTAGCGCATTCTCAACTTCATCCTCAGGGCTTTCGTCACTCGAGAATGATGACCAGAACGACAACATCGCAGCATCAGTGCTCACTCAGTCTTGAGCATACACATTCTTGTGCTTGCGCGGCTTCTACCAAGCTGAGTGCCATGAATATGTCCAGTCTGTCTCTCGGCTTGTCGTAGAGCCTTGCCCACCGACCCGACGTACCTGCTTTATGTGGTATATACGGACGGCATCGGCTTCATCAGTCATCGCGACCCAGGTCAATTTCAAAGTCGTGCAACGGAAGGCACAAGTACAACCAAGTGATGTGCTGCTGCCTTCTGTATGACCCACCACGGAACCGACGACATACATTCCACAACCTTGTTATCCTCTTGATACTCCCTTTATTATTTCTATTGCACTTCTTCAGTAAAGAATATCTTCCCGGGTATACTTCTTCTGTGTGATCATGGCGAGTCCGTCGATGCGCATAATGGCCGAGACGTCTCCAAGCGATCCCATTCCGACATATCAGATCGACCTCGCTCGGCCTCCCGAGACACGATACGATGAGATCTCCAGAGATTTTGGACCCCGGATGCGTTCCCTGATAGGCCTATTCGACGAGATTATGAGCTGTGTCGTCCCCTTTGCGTTTCTGCGCCGCGTATTCACCATGGTCGCCAGTCTGCTGGTCCGGCGCGTCTACGATGCCGAGGAGATGAAGGAGATCAAGGGCATCGCCTCGGCCACGGGGGTGGACTTGTACCTGCTCGTTACGCTGAACAACCTCCTCGACTGCCTTTTGGGCTGTACCTCCGGGGCCGTCTTGGTCAAGCCCACGGCGCGTAAGGCTGTATCCCGTGTGTCGGACGAGCCCCGGCTCATGCACTTTCGGACCTTGGACTGGGGCATGGATGGTCTGCGAGATCTTTTGGTTGTGCTGGAATATGTCGACTCGCGAAACACTGGCTCCAAGGTCCTCGCCCGGTCCATCACGTACGCCGGGTTTGTTGGCACTCTGACTGCGATCCGGTAGGTGCTCCCATCTTCTTGCTCTACTCGGTCAGGAAGTATTCTGACACGTGATACTCGCAAAGCGAAGATCTATCACTTTCGTTAAACTTTAGACCAAATCATTCGTGCTCGACTCGGGCCTTGAGACATCATCAACTCATGGTTCTTCTCGGCCGGCGCAGATCGATTGGATCTATACTGCGGTCGACAATTTTGGATTCTCGACCAGATGTCACCGGTTCCACGCCTGTGCTTGATCTGAAAGAGCGGGCACAAAAATTCAGCTTACTCCGCGCGCCGCCATGTTACATTGTACTCTGCGACGGGAACGAGGTCGCCGTCATCGAGAAGGATTTGAACACTGGAAAAGTTCGATCGGCCAAGGATTTCATAGTCCACACAAATCACGACGTCGACCATGATGTCGAAAAGCATCCCGATGAATATGCTAAGGCCTCATTTCTTGGGCATGAAGAGTGGCTTGAAGAATCCACAAATCGCATGGAATGTTTCGAGAGAAAGTGGCTCAGGCATTTACATCGAAATCAGACTCACGAAACGGCAAGAGATGCGTCTGGAAAGGCAGTAGGCCTGGTGCCTCATCCCGTGACAGAGTCTACATTAAAGAGATGGGTCAGCTCAGGGACAACGATGGCAGATTGTACGCACTTTGCATGCGTCATGGATCCAAAGACTGGCCAGATCCGGTGGCTACGGCGCGGACCAACATCAATGTCATACTGTTAAAAGTAGGATTGAATGGTATACAAGTTACTTGCTCGCCGACCAACCACTCGTACCCAACCGCCCTGCTGCCCATCAACCGCAAACAAAGGAATCTTCTTCCAACATTTCAGGCAGCAACGGAGACTACTTGAGTCTAAACAAACACATTTTCATCACCGCATTCGGGGGAAGAGGGCAGGCACCCTGTGCCAGAGTTGGTTAGAGCGCGAGGTTTCAAAAACCAGTGAGCGTGTACAACTCTGCCCCGGCAGCAAGCAGAACAAGGTGCAGTGTTCGACCCCCGTAGCCCCTGGGTTGAATGCGCGCCTAAACTGCTTTGCTTTTTACTTTCTTTTTCTTTTTCTTTTCCTCCACCGCAAGCATTTACTTTTTGGTCGATGGTGCGTAAGGCATATCATATAATATCTAGGCTATAAGGTTTTTATGATATGTTTATGAACTCTGGTTTGTCTTGACCTGCGCCAGTACTCTGTCCATCTCCTCCTTGCTTGGCAGATTCACTACCATCAGATAAAGAGCGTTCTGCTTGATCATACGGCGAAGTGGCCGATTGTCCCTTCGTCGTCTCCGAGTTTGGAGCCTTGTCTCTCGATCGACGACGGCCTCGCCGCGCCGCTCACGGCGTCTGTTCCGCCTCCTGCCCAATGGACCGACCGGATTGTACTTGCCACCAGTCGCGATGGATGTGAGACCCCCGCTACCTGCTGCCGAGTTCGGATCGCTGTATGCCGAGGCAAACTCCTTGCGCGGCGCCGTGGGGATCTTGGACTCGGGGTGCTGGGCCTCGAACTTGGCCGCGGCCTGGCGGTCGTAGTAGTCGGACATGAAGTTGCCAAACTGCTTGATTGAGCTCTCCTTCTTCTTCTCGTCGAGGTTGTCCAGCTGCGGGAAGACGAGCGGGGCGCACTCGGGGATGTCGGCGTCGTGCGTCGCCGTCGTGGCCGACGTGGAAAAGGTGCGCTTCCACCGGTTCTGGCCCTCGCGCGTGCCGATGGCCTTGGTGGTGTTGTGTTCAATGTCGACCTCCTCGATGATGTCGTCCGACGACGGCTTGTACGTCATGACCAGGCAGTACAGGCCGCGTGGCTTGAAGTACTTCTCGTTCATGGTGTCGAGATACTTGTTTTGTTCGTATTGGACTGGTGGGAATATGGTCAGTACAGATACACGGTCTTGAGGGTTCGTAGGGATGGAAGACGTACCGTATGCCCTGCGCGAAGCTTCTATGCTCACGTGTATGGCCATGGTAATGAAGCCTACCAGAGGATTGACGCCCATGACTGCTTGCTCGACGTGGCCTGCTACCCAGACTGCACCGTTCGCCACATGGAACCTAAGTTGTATAAGTTCATGATCCTCTAGACAGACAGCATTTAATACCTTCGCTTACCATGGGTTCGCCTTGATACTCTTCTCAAAACCGTCAATAAACTCAAACCAGGAAGACTGATCGATGCCGCAGTCCTCCAGCACAGGGGCGTACGCTCTGACGAAACCCCGGTTGCGGGACTCGGGTCTCCTCTGAGGCAAGATGACGGGCATCGGAATGCTACTCTGGGGATGCTGGATGGGAGCCGGGTGGCGGGCGATGAACTCGCTCAGTATACGATCCACGTCTATCTGGCTGGGGTCGTCGCCTTGCTTCGGGTTGTCTCCGTGGGCCTCGTACTCATTGACCTCGTCGAGGTCGCGGACCCATTCGTCGTCGCTCGAGGAGCCATCATCTTCTGAGTCTGTTAGATTCTTTTGTTGCTGTTGAGCAGAAGTGCTGTCTTCGGACTGCGCTGAGGCTTCCTCGGCTGCTTTCTTTTCCTTTCTGTCGGCTTGGTACTCTTTGGTCAGGCCGATTGCTCCTCCGACCAGCCTGGAGATGGGACCGCGGCGGTTCAACATTGTGGTATTTCAAGATGATCTAGGAATGAAAACTTGGAGATTGGATTTACATGGTGGTCATTAGGAAGTGCCACGGATTATATACTGCCAAGTTCATCATCATCCCTCCTCCAGTCCTTATATACATGAACGGCACCACTTATCGAGATCCACGTTGTCAGTGGTGGTGGCTGTGGACAGCTCATAAGCGGCACAGCTACCTACGCATTTAGAGCCAATGCTAGTCTGTGGAGTGGTGAACACAGATCAGAGGCTGAGCTTGCCCAGTCCCATATGGGACCTTTTTAGGCCCCCGAGGGGATCGCTCGTACACTAGACTGCTTCTAAACGATACCGAGCATGCGGTGCGATTGCGAACTGGAAACTTTATAACATTAGGTCTTACGATCGCCTCGCTCGACCACGGCCGGACCTGGATAGTGACGCAGCCACGATCTACAGTCAGGGACTGACTAAGGTATTGCCTCCAGCCCTATCAAACCTCGCATGACATGTAAGGGAGTCGATGACAATTTCCTTGGAACAGATTGATACATCGAAGGTGGATGTGCTGACCGAAATCTATGGAGACCCCGCAGAAAGGTACCTTCGTGGATCCATCAAGATCATATATGATCAAAAGTTCCATCATCCCTATACATGATGCGGATATTTTCTATCGACGCTCTCTTACACACCTCACATATAGTATAGCATCGCATCGACCTCCCCTGGATTTATCGTCGGACCGGCGACAGTCGACACATGAGCGGCGGCTTATTCCATGTGTTAAAGGCCTTGACATGCCTTAGATCCCCTGCGACATCCCAGACATCATAGGCACCGGCACCGTCCAGATCCGACCTCTCCAGGTCAAAGTGCCACAGAAGATTGCCCAGGATGAGCCGCAGCTCCAGGTAGCTCAGGTGCTTGCCGATGCAGCCCCGAGGGCCCAGACTAAACGCCTGGCTGGCCTCCTTATTGTCCTCGGCGTACTCTTCACCGTGCTCGCTCAGCCACCGCTCCGGCACGAACTCGTCGGGCCGGGAAAAGTTGCCCGGCGAGTGCGTCGCCGCCCACGAGTAGACCGAGACCGTGGTGCCGCCCGCGATGAACTCGCCCGCCACGGTGTCGCCGCCCGCGGGCACCGTGCGCGTCAGGCCCGTCGGGATCGGCGGGAAGATGCGCAGCGCCTCGTCGATGCACGCGTTCATGTAGGGCAGCTCCTGTAGCGCCAGGAACGACATGGACGCGGCGTCGGCGAAGTTGGACCGGATTTCTGTTGTTAGTCGGGCGTATGCGAGCGGCGTCTTGAGGAGGTGCATGAGGAGCCCGGATAGGAGAGAGGCCGTGGTCTCGGATCCGGCGACGCTTTGAGAGGGGTCAGCATGGTCGTTCCTTAGGAGTTATTGATACGGGCCTGGATCTGCAGGAGTAAACGAGTCTGGATGTAATGCATTCATTGACTTACATGAACAGCGCACTGTTGAGAATGATCTCGTTCTGGCTGACACCGCCCTTCTCATTCTGCCGGAGAATATAGTACAAAAAGTCATTGTGCTCGCGAGTCACTCCCTCTTCGATACGTCTATACCTCGTCAGACTAGGAAAAGTAATGATAATACCACTGATACTTACTGTAAACACTTTTCTCGGCTCAACTCGAGGTGGCGATACCTCTTCTCGCGAAGGGTGCTGGGGATCAATTTGACCAGCATTCTCTGCGGCCAGCTGTTGATCTGGAACATGCGCCGCGTGGCCTGCTCAAAGGCGCCGGCCTTGATGGTCTGCGTGATAAGCGACACCCAGGAGTGAAAGACGCCCTCCCGCAGGCACCCAAAGGGCCGGCCGAATGCCATGTCGCCGATAATGTCAAAGGTCGTAAAGTCTATGCACACGTCAGCTCTCATGTAATCGGAGAGGTCTTGGGGAAGGAAAGTCTGTCTTACTGAACCAGTCGCACATGTTGACCGGCTGCCCGCTGTTCGCAAATGGCGTGAGCTTGGCCACGAGCAGGTCGACGTAGCCCCTGATGATGCTCTCCTGCTCTAGCAAGGCCTTCTGGCTAAAGGCGTGCGAGAGCGTCCTCCTCTGCCGCGTGTGGTTGGCGTCGTCCGCCATGGTCAGCGTCGTGGCGCCGGGGATGTCCTGGACGGACCCGACGTGGATCGGGTCCTTGTGGAACTGCGGATGGCCCTGGCGGTGGCCGTAGATGTCCTTCCAGGCCTGGGGGTCCGTGAAGGCCAGCTCGTTGGGCATCAGCCGCAGTATGGGTCCGTACTTGAGGTGCAGCTGGTGAACGTCAAAGGGCCACCGACCTCGAAAGAGGCCCCATATGCTGTAAATTGGAGAGACCTTGGCGAGAAATGGTCCCGGGTAGCGAGCCAGAGGGTGAAAGTAGACGTTGTAAATGCATCTCCATAATGTGTAGAATAGGCCCTGAGGACTGTCAGTGTACGTCGCATCCCTGGAGGATGTGATAATTACCAGAGTCGCTATAGCTAGAGTCGCTGCTCCGGCTTGGCTAGAAACATTTTCGAATATGCCCATCTTGTTCGTGTTGCTCTGTGGCCACAATCATGCCACTCAATGTTCGAGCACACCTTGAATCAAGCCTACATGGCATAGCAAAACACTTATACCAAGCACTCTTCCCCACCAATCGAGCCTAGTGTCGTAATTATGAACGTGCCACCAAGCAGAATAATTCGCCTGTCTGGACCCGTATTGCTGGGATATACTTATCCTCTGGTGCCTGACAGAGCCGGGGGAACCAAGGGCCGGACATGGCGTATATATATCCAGGTGTGCTGACCTGCCACATGTACGAAGCACAGGGACAGCTTTCTGTTCGAAGCAAGTGCAAGCCGCTTCTCATTGCAGATATTCTTTCACCGAATGATTGTTTTATTCCCGACCCTCATCGATCCCGCACCGGAAAACCATTGCTGTCCTTCGTATAAGATAACTGATATACACAAAGCGTTGTTTGTCAATAGTAATCGATTGCAACTAATTCTATTTACCAATAAATAACTTATTACTATTCTCCTGAACTGTAAGACAATGAGAAGTCAAGAAAGATTTCCGCAAGTCTGTGTGCCGTCATGCAAATTTCGGAGGTGGAATATTCCCGGACCTGTCGCTTTCGCGGAAGCCGTTTTCCGGTGTTAAACTAAGCAGCTCAGCGGCAGTACGCCCAGTTAAGTATATGTGATTCCGTGTGTTATTTTAATTCGCATTTGCTGAATATGGATGTGTAAATGAATCTGCGAGGGTACCAAACAATCTAGGTCACTGTACAGCTTATGCGCAAATGATCTATGTTTATTCGCAATCCGATGTATTAGTGAACAATTTGAACCGCTATGACCACGGGATGGACTCAATAGAACCCAGTCCATCAATAGATACACATCCGCTAACAACGATACTTTGACACTCTGAACAAATGACCGACTTTTCCGTACGACAGGACTTATAAATGCAACCTCTTCCAGATGTACCCTCGACATGCGTCAAGTTCAAGGTAGTCGCAGAACAGTTTTGACCTCGACTCCATCTCTGCCAAGATCTACCAGCTTCTGTCTGAAGACAGCAGCACTCGCAAGACCTCTCAGCACCGGTCCCCTCATCCAAGCTATCAATCCGACAAACGCACCCTCGATATTCACCGTCTCGAGAGGAGTGTCCAAAGCGAGGCCATAAAACCGGATCCACCCAGCCCAGGTGCGATGGCCGTGGTGAAAAGTAGACTGTTTACATACGCAGCCGTCGAGAACAAAGAAAATTTCTCGTACTGCACTCAAGCGTCCAAGCCAGGCTTCGACCTGGACCAAGTTGAGACCCCAGTGTTGGCAAAAGATTCGATCGTCCACCGCGAACCTGGTGACCGAACCCCAACTGAATTCATGAGCATGATATTCGAGCAAACGAGGGCGGGCCCTAAGCATGCTGGCGTAGCAAAATTCTACTAGTATCAGGTCGACGCTCCAATCCACTAGCAGGGGTGGATGGTTGTCAGGAGGAGGGAACCCAGTACGATGCCGTTCGCAGTCACTCCATTTGAGATACAATGGCATCGAGCTGAGGGGAACTTTCGTGAGACATCTGAGGCCTTCTCGCCGAGCCTCTTTGCTTGCTATATAAACCGCAAAGCGTGCACGTTGGCGGCCAATCACATGCCTCCTGCGATCCTCTGGCAAAAGATAGATCGCATTTTGTCGTGTGTTCGTGTAACTCCAAGTGGTATATTCGTAAAGGTCCAAACGCATTGGACTACTCGAAGCTGCACACCTCCAGATGAGACTGCGAATCTCCGAGGGGAAACTATTGAACCGGGGCATTGTTCTTGGAGCCACCGTCGGTTGAGCCATCGTCGGTTGAGCCATCGTCGGTTGAGCCACCGTCGATTGAGCCACCGTCGGTTGAGCCATCGTTGCTCGAGTTCTCGTGGAAGTCGACTGTTTGTGGTGTCTGAGGGATGCAGAAAGGTCTTGTATTTCCGAAAAGAATGCTTTGTGCAAGTTGATAATCTGATAGCCGAAGGCTGATAGTTGGGTCTGACTGTCGAGGTAAATATGCGAGGAATGGTCAATACTAGATAGAGTATTCCCAAAGAAGTTGGTAGTTGTTGTTGTTGTGATTGCCAAAGGGAAGTAAACAAACGTCAAGGTCGCAAGCGTTGACAAGCAGTAGCTTGAATGTGCAGTCGTACTTTCTCGACGGCCGACACAGACGGACATTGCGCCTGCCTCACCATAATGGACAAGACTATGACGATCAACAGATTTGTGCTAGGAAGCCACGAAGTAATGTTACGGGAAATACTTGAGGTGCGCCGAGCTACAAACCTTACAAAAGTATCCGTACCTAGGCTTGGTCGGCGAGAATATGCCTTTTGTTCTCATGATAATACATAGAATAAGATGGTATTATAGAAATAGCATTTTTGCAGAAAAAAAATAATCTGATCTCAATATCTGTTTTTCAGGCCGTAGATTTGCGACCCTTGGACAAAGCACATTTTGTAGTATGTACGGGGACTTCTATAAGTATAGTATACCAATATTATCAATATGCTGGTGTCTCCTTCCAGAGAGGGAGGCTTCTGAGGTCGTCACGCTCAAACACAACGTGGTTCTTATCATCCAACCATGCGCCCTCGTCCGTGGTAGTAATGCCAGCCTTTGAGTTTGCCTCAATCTCCGTCTTGCTGAGCCCCGCCTTGTCCGAGGGCAGCCAAATTCTAGGAGTTTTTGAAGTAAGGGTCGGATGGATGTAAGCGTTCTCGTGTTGCTCGTCAGTGTAAGTCGGAGGATCACCATCCATATCTTTCATGTATCGCTTCATGACCCGATGCGACGTGTAGATTTGAGGCTCGAAGAAACGTGCGATAGGGTCAAGGATACGGTGTGGCACCCTAGCATCACGGCCCAAGTGGTGAATGAGGGAGCGGCCGTGAGCTTCCTCGAGGACTTCTTCGCCTTCCTCGGCGGCCAGTAATGCATCTTCTTCTCCCTCGCCCTCGCCTATCAATTTCGATGGTAGACGGTCCTCTAGTGGATTCAAGAACCTGTTGGTGAAGTGGTTATAGATGACGGTACCGAAGAAGAGGATAGCCATCAAGATCGAAGGGCCAGTGGCCTTGCGGAGACCCATCAGGCCGATCAAAGTCAGTTCCCCAACATACACGCCAGTCAGAATCTGGGAAAGAGAACGAGTGTAGCACCTGCCCTTTGTCTCTAACTTGGGCTGGATCACAAAAAAGATATTGTGGCGGTAGCTCAGGTAGAAGATGGCCAGTCCTGCCGACGCAAAGCCCATCACCAGAGGCGAAATACATGCGTACGCAAGAGCTATGATCACCATGCCGGTGAACTTGGGATACAGCTTGCCAAAACTCAAGTTCTTAAGACTAGTGTATTGCTGGTATTTCTGCGAAGGTGTCGTATGCCAGAACCAATCATAAAGATAATCTGATTGTGATGATCAGTATTTTATAGCAATTAAGGTGGAATCTTGGTGTGATGAGGTCATTGATATTGATGTGTTTGCGTTGACTGAAGCGAACAAAACCAAAAAGGAGCAAGGGATCTCACATTTGATAAGGTCGGACTGGTTCAATATATTTGAAGCTGAAGAGCCAAGGCCTTGCAGAATGAAATACGTCAAGTAGAACTTTGACGATTTCGGGAGGTTCTGAGCAAGTAGCAAAGGAATCTCTTGGGGTTGAGAGATGACCGAGGGGATCAATGCCGTGGCAGAGGACGAAAGCGCCGTGACGAAGAAGACCTGAATGAGTTGGAACATAAAGTACCAGTTCTGGACCTGAAGCTCTGCCGTGATCGTGGTAGGCTCACCAGACTTCTTTGCAACGTCTGCATTTCAGTCAGCACTTGTTCTCCCAACTGGTACTGGTCATAAAGCCCCGAACTTACATCTCATGAAAATTGGCACGTAGGATGAGAGCAAACTTGTGATCAAGGGTGGAACAAGACCTGTCAAGATACCCAAGACTGGTGCGGGTAGATCCTGGATCCAGCCAAGCCAATCGACCTTGCTGCTGAGGTAGTTGACATTGGATATAGTTCCGACAAATGCCGATATCACGGACCAGAAGAAAATGAGTGCTGCAATGACCAGATTGCCAAGTGTCTTTCGAGAGACACGAACTGCCTGAGGCATGGCCAAGTTGTTCCAGATGATTTCCGTTGGTAGCACACCGATCAATTTTGTATCAAGTCCAATATTTTTCGGCACTGGTAGGTGGGACTTTGGAGCGGCCCCATACGCCCGTTGAGCTGCTGACTGAGATTGGTATTCGACAAACACGGCGAAGCGTCCGTGGCTGTCATCTTGGCTGAAGTTCTCCCTCTTTTCATCGACTTCCTGTGCCGCTTGCTCTAGCTCTTCACGAAGGTGAGATATCTTGTCTGTCCCTTCGCCTGCAATGTAGAAGCGTTTCTGAGTCGGGCGGAGCTTGTCGATTGTTTCTTCCGAGAGTTCAACATCACGCCCCTGCTTCTTGGACAACTTGGTCCGCTTCTTGTTGGTCTTGCGCAGAAATGAAACCTGAGCAGACTCGAGTTTGCCTGCTTTCGAATTTCTCGACCCGACAACACCATCGAGCTTGTCGGTGGAGCGAACGACCCACTGCTTGCGTGCCTCTTGTCCATAGTTCAAAGTCAGGTCCCCGTGAAGAGGCGCATCTTTGGGGGGATCGAGATAGAGAACGGTGCGCGAAGAGAGGCGGGAGGCGTTGGCTTTGGATAGCTGCCATGCTTGTCGCAGTCCGATGAGCCATAGACGTTCACGCGCCACGACATACATGACGAAAATGTAGACCAGCCATGCCACGACGACATGAGCATAGAGCCTCGACGCATCGCGTACATTGCCAACCCCAATCTTGTCCAGCTGCGAGGCACCACCTCCGCCAGTGGCATTGATCGGCAACAGGATGGGCCATGTTATACACGACCCGACAAAGCATATAAAGATGATGGTCCTCAGGAAACGTAGGAACAGATATCCATCGAGAGACGAGTGCTCGAGGATGAATCTATCATCAAGCTTGAGCAACGCGCTGATCCAGTCCAGGCGAGAAGTGCTCGAGGAGGGTGTCCGATGCCTGTCCAAGAGTTAATACTTGCAATACACAACACGGGAAACAGTCAAGAGAGATTCACTTTTCGGGGATCAGGTCAATGTATGTTCGAGGCGAGTAGATCCTACGGAACGGCTTTCGCAGTATGATGAAAAAGAGCATGTAGAGAACTGCGGCAGCTAGAGACGGAATAAAGGCCGCCAAGACTGCCGACAGAGAATCGGGAGATGTAGGTGTGCTGGTCTATCTGCGAGTCAGTGGTTTGTTGATTGATGGATGGAGTAGACTTGGGCCTGACGTCATTGTTGCCGGCGATCTCCAGCGCTGGGAGGAGCTGCGGCGCCCACGCCATCTCAGGCGGCGAGAGAACTACCTGCGACTTCATGGAGAAGATGCGAATTCGAGGACGGGATGGTAGAACATGACAGTGGAACGATGAGGATGTCAACAAGTGGATAGAGAAAGAAGCACGCAGCTAGGCAGGCGGGTCGATTTTCTTGGCCATCCAAAGCTGCTGCGCCCCACTCTGTGGTCACTGGTGGGCGCCTCCTTCAATGCAGCAAAGCACATGCTCCTCTATGTAACACAGTTTCGAGTTTAACATTCTCACATCGCGCATGCGTGCACCCTCTAATAAGCCCTTCTTTCACATGAATCATCCGTTCATTTGTATTCAATCATATATATTTGAAAACAAATATTATATTATGCATTATAGTCTTGAAAATGTTGATACAGCGAACTTGCTTATACGAGATGCGACGATCATACCACTATGTGGGGAGTATAAGACCCCAATTCAAAGTATGATCGCTTGTAGCTCTCTGTCAAGCTGCTCAGCGAGAGCACAGTGGTTCGTCACAAAAATGAATCAAGAGCCATGTCCAACAAGTCCCAACCCTTGTGTAAGCGACGATTATCAGAACAGTCTCAAATTGGGATTGGGGGTGTCAACCATGTCTGATTGCGAGCGCCGGTGACACAAACCTTGGGGCTGGACTTTGCTTTATGTACAATCAATATGGAGCTGCCCAGATAGCTGCTGCGTATGGTAATATGGAAGTACAACAATCGAGATGGTTCATAGACTGTACAATACGGTGACGATGACGTTCACTTGATTTGCGATGGCTCACTCGCAGCATACCATGTCCTGATTCGTTGGCAGCTTGTGGGAGGAACCGTTTCTATCACGATCCGGCGACCTTCTATTACTTCGGAGAGCCTCTCCAAAAGAGGACGCTGTCCAGTCCCAATGATATCCCGGTCCTTTTAGATTCCGGTCAACCCACGAGATTTGCACTTTTCCAGCATTTTGCTAAACGCCAAAGTCATAATACTGCCTCCATTTCCTACGTTTGCACGCCAGCACGTGGATCTACGTCGCCGGATACCATGCCCTGCTCCCTGGCCGACTTGATCGCCTCCCTGTCCTCAGCCTGCTCTGCCTTCTTCCTGTAAAGAATGTGAGTACTTGGAAAATCAAGGCAGCACGGCACGTGTGCTTGGAAATGAAAAGAAAGACATACCGATCCAGATCACTAGCAAGGTCGGGCTGCGAACCGCTCGCGCCGGGCTTCCGGCTCACCACGTCAGCGACGTCGCCCTCGCCCGGCGCCCGCATCTGCTCGCCGTCGAGCTCCCGGTGGCGGCCGACCTGCTCCTCGGTCCGGCCGTACTGCTCCTCGCCGGGCGGCGCACCCCGGATGCCGCGCGCCACGCTGGTCGGCGTCGCCTCGTGCACGCCCGCCGACTGGCTCGTCGGCACGCGCTGGTCGACGCGCGCGCCGCCCTGGGCGTGGTGGCTGTGGGCGGAGCGGAGCTCGGCCGGGTTAGAGTCGACGCCCACGCCTTGGGTCTCGTAGGATGTTGCCTTGGGCGGTTGCGAGGGGCCTGTGGGATCCATGATTGGTGATAATGTCTTTGGTGTTGCTGGCTGGAGCGGATGGTGAAAGAAGCCCGGCTGAATTTGTGTTGGACACCGTGTTTAATGTACGAGATAAAACTGGTGCAATCACAATAGGTATTGAGTCACCTTCATGTGTCGGTATGTAATTGCTATTGTTACTTGGAGGTTGTTTGTATTGACGCTTACAACATGATGTCGTCATTACTGCAGCCCTATACAGTACTTAGAAGTTAGCGCACTCGCCGACGTCACTTTATTAGTAGGGTATCGAAACCGGTATCGACATTCTGGTGATAATTGACTGCATAGGGATTGGACAGCTGTGAAATCGGTAACGATTTTGTAATTCATCTTCATATAGTAGTGTAGAATGGTCACTATTAGCAGCAGGGGGCCAAGAGACGCATGTTTCCTATATGGATTTACCACACTACCTACACATCCAACTTGCATTCTCGATCTCAAAGCATCAATCCGAAACAAACACCACACATTGCATTACATGCATACCCAATGATGATCGGTGAAAGAAATCATTGCATTGCCATGAGTAACAACAAAGTCGATCACCCGAGCCGGGCAGCCAAAACCCGTCGACTCGGTACAAGTGAGTTGGGGATTCTCCATATCGGAAGGACCCGCGGATCGTTGCGCCCCGTTAAATGTTCGGGGAGCCACTATTATATCTTTCGTAAGACGCGTACGTGTGTGCATCATGCAGATAATCATATTCCAGATGCTTCAAATCAAAACACACCAGCGTACTTGATCGTACAAGGTTAGCAATCATGTCGGAATCTATTCCCCAGGGCGCCTGGGACACGCACATCCACGTCTTCGAGCCGGGTCTTCACCCGTACGGACTGCCCCGCTCCTACACGCCCAAGGCCGCGGCGCTGGGCGAGTACCCCTTCGCGACCACCGGGGCCGCCAACATCGTCGTGGTGCAGGCGACGGTTCAGGGCCACGGCGCCGGGCCGCTGCTGTCGGCGCTCGACGCCGCCCGGGCCCCCGAGCAGTGCGGCACCGTCAGGGGTCTCACGACGGTGGACCCGGTAGCCGCCACGGACGCCGAGCTGGATGCGCTGCACGCCGCCGGCGTGCGCGGCGTCCGCATGCACGAGGTCAAGTGGGGCCACGGCGACGACGCGGGCGCGGGCGCCATCGGCGGCAAGATCAAGGCCATGGCCGCGAGGATCGCGCGGCTCGGCTGGGTCGTCGACGTCTTCACCGACGTGGCGACGTGGGCCTCGCTCGACGGGCTCATCCGCAACGAGATCGACCCCCGGGTCAAGCTGGTCGCCGACCACTGCGGGAAGCCCGTCCTGGGCGACGAGCAGGGCCGCGACTTTCAGGTGTTCCTGGGGCTGGTCAGGGACGGCTACGTCTACGTCAAGCTGTCCGGGTTCGAGCGCCTGTACCACGGCCACGAGGCCGGCATCGACTCTTTGGAGGTTGCGGTCAAGGAACTTGTGAAAGCTGGGCCGGAAAGAATACTGTTTGGGACAGGTAAGATCAACCGTCCTTATCAAGTGGCATATTTACTGACATCTTCTGCCATAGATTGGCCCCATACTCAGCTTGGTGTGTCACGACAAGGAAAGACGGACGAGCAGAGACTCACCGACGTAGAAGGATTCCGGGATGTGGATGACGCACTTCACATTCGAAAGTTGCGGGCTTGGATTCCGGATGAGCAAACATGGATAAACTTGTGGCAAGAAAACCCCAAGCGTATTTTCCAATAGTGTGTCAAAATCCATGGAGTAGCATCACAATCTTATACCAAACAAGCAGCTTCTACTATCGCGTATATTCCATGTTTGATATCATGTTGAGTTTGGAAATTGTCTATTTCGTTGTACCTCTCTGGCTGTGTCATTCGTCCCTGGCCGACCAGCCACCAATCTCTATATTGATCTATATCTCTCAGAGGCGTGCTGAGACCGAACCCTTCGAGGCGGATGAAGATGTAGAGCGCACGATCTTGGCCGCCTCCCGACCAGCTTGTCTGCCAAAAGTGGCGCCAGAAGTCAGGCCCGAGCCGCCTGGGTAATTTTGATAGAAGAGTCCCCCAACCATTTCGCCGCAACAAAAGACACCTGGCACAGTCTTTCCTGTCAAATTTGAAATGACCCCAGATGTCTTGGGGTCAGTGGCAAGGCCTCCAAAGGTGAACGTGACACCACATCTCACCCGAACTGCCATGAATGGACCCTTGGTCAAGGGAAGAGCCCAGTTCGACTTGGGAATCTTGAGCTTCTTCTTGGACGATTGTGTCGAAACTCCGTCCTTGACCGCCGGGTCCCACTTCCTGCTGCTGTTCTCCTGCTGGAACAAGTGAACGGCCTCATTGTATTCCTTGACCTCCTCGACGAACCGTCCAGGATTTTCCAACCCGAACTTGGCGCACTTGGCAGCCAGCTCTTCTATCGTTTCCGCGTGGATCTTTTCAACAATCTCGTCTCTGTACTCCTCGCTCCGCAGCCAGGGAATGCCTTCGGAATCCCAGATCTGGAAAACGGTACCGCCAGGCTGGCCCAAGATTGCCTTGCCAAATTTTGCATATGTATAGTTCCTTAGGTCACTACCTTCGTCAAAGAAGCGCTCGCCCTGGTTATTGAGAGTAATCCCCAGAGGATAGCCCGACTTGGTAAACTCATTCGAGATGATGCGGTCGCCCGAGTTCTGAGGAGAGTTGGCATCCCAGGCGGTAGCATGACATCCCGACCAGTGGCCGGCCTGCTTGGCCGCAACATCCCGCATGGCGATCTCGAGCACCTCGCCCGTGTTGTAGGGCGTGCCGCGGACGTGGGCCAGATCCCATCCGTGACCGAGATATTGGGCTCTCATCCGCGGGTTAGCTTCGAACCCACCGGCGGCCAAGATTATAGCCGCGGCCTCGATCTCGATATGATCACCGGTGGCCACTTGGGCTATGAGCGAAGAAAATGCGCCGGTTTGAGGGTCCAGGTTGATCTTTTTGGCCGCGGTCGAGTGCCATACCGTGACACCAAGACGTTTGCACGCGGCCTGGTGGTCCTCAATCAAGCCCTTGCCGCCATCTTCCGTTTTGAGGCACATGCCTCCCCAGAATTTGTAGCGCCCATCTACTTTATAGGCTTGGCGGTTGAAACTCAACTGATACCGGACACCATGCTCGGCCAACCACTTGACCGTTGCATTTGACTCGTCAACCAAGGTCTGTCCTAGGGCCGGGTCAAACCGACCATCAGTGACTCGGTGCAAGTCGTGAAGGAAGTCTTCTCGGGTGTAAGGATCCAAATCGATCTGCTTTGCTAGTTTGGCATCCACATTGTTGACCACAGGCAAGACGTCGTCGAGGCCGCCATGAACGGTGCGCATCGCGCCGGCAGTGAAATACGAGTTGCCGCCTGCCCATTCCTCGGGACATTTATCGATGAGCAAGACTCGGCCTTTAGAGTTGGTCCCAAGCGATTCTACCGACGAGATTGCTGCGGAATATCCTGCGTTTCCAGCGCCGACGATGACAATGTCAAATTTGTGGCGAGCGACGCCCGAGGGTTTGTCCGACATCGTGAGTGATGAGGGAAGTGCTGAGTGGGTTCCGATTTGTACCTGGAAAGGCTGGACTTGAATTCAGGTTGGACAATCTGTAATATAGTGATTGCCACTTCTGGTCGAATATATGTGATGTTTGTTGCCAAGAGAATTCCCGATTCTATGATTACGACTGGAAACTCCAACCACACGATCTCTTCGATTATGACCCATTCTTATTCGTTCGGTTGTTTGATCTTCCATCTTATAACTGTCATGGATTTGCTATGCGAAGGCGACAGGGCACCATTAGCGCTTTCTGGAGCCCGGAACATGAATGTCCGCAGCGGCTTATAATCACCCGTAGCGAGTTCGTCCGCTATTCTCAGCGCTGGTCACAGGGGTATAGTCACTGGCATTTCTTGCATCAATTTCCAAGTGCCGCCATTGTTTGTGATACGCAAAAATAAGGAAATAAAGAGCAATAGTAACTTTTACACATCAGATTAAGAAATAATAACAAATTTGAATACACTAGGTCTGTAAAGTACCAGGAGCAGTCGAATGTCACTTGTAATTAAATGCAAGAGGAAGCCTTTGCCAGACCACCACATTCTCATGTGTACCTACCTAGGTATTCGCAGCAACATCATTCAAGCAGCTTCAAAATCTGTAGTATTTATATTGAATCGACGACACAAATAATTTTGCCAGCATTGGTGTTAGCTTCCATTCTTTTGTGTGCCTCTCCGACCTGTTTCCATGAATACACCTTATCCACCGTGATCCGCAGGCTCCCATCCGCAAGTCCCGGCAGTGCTTCCTTTACAAAGCGATCCCGCAGCTGCCTCTGATACTCTTTGCTCCTTGTACGCAAAGTGGTTGCCATGACCCATATCCTCTTGTTCATGAGCTTTCGGAGGTTGAACTCGGGTATCACGCCTCCGCTCATGAGCGCCACGAGCACGACCTTCGAGTCCATGGCGAGGGAGGCAATGTTGCGGTCCCAGTAGTCGTGACCCACGAGATCAATGATGAGGTCGACACCCCGGCCCTTGGTTTCTCTGTCGACGGCTTCGGCAAAGTCCTCGTCGGCCCGCCTGTAGTTGCACGCAAAGTCCGCACCAAGGGACCTGCAGAGCTCCGTCTTCGCGTCTGATCCTGCGGTCGTGAAGACAAATCTAGCGCCGCCGTGTTTGGCTACTTGGACGACGGCTTGGCCGACTCCCGATGCTCCTGCGTGCACGAGGACATCTTGGCCGGGCTGCAGGTCGCCGACCAGGTGGACTGCTTGGATTGCCGTGAAATAAGTCTGAATAAAAGAATGAGTTAATGTCTACAAACAAGGACGAGCAATCTAGAACTCACCTCCGGGACGCCAGCTGCCATTTCAAAGTCTAGAGACGGCGGCTTGTGCATAAGCATGTTCTCAGACACGGCGATCTGTTCCGCATACTGATTTCTCTTCCAATTAGCCCATGCTCATTCGTAGATGATTGAATGGTGTCCAACTGACGGCACTCCCGTATGCCAGCCCGAATACCTCGTCGTCGATCTTGAAGTCGCCCCGGCCTAAGAGATATCGTTAGACATATGGCGTGTAACGCCCACCAAACTTGAGCTTACATTCATCGCCAATCTGCTTCACGATGCCGCTGAACTCGACGCCCATGATATCTCCGGATTCAGGAAGAAGAGGATACGGGTACTTGTCCTCTCGCTGCATGATATCCATACGGTTGAGTCCGAATGCCTTGATGTGCACGAGTACCTGGCCGGGACCCGCCGCCGGATCCGGCTCGTTCTCGCTAATGTACAGGGCATCGGCATCACCTTTACCGTTCTTGACCCGGACTGCCCTCATTGTATTCAGTATATATAGAGTCTTCTTTCTCCATTGTCAAATGTTGCTCACGACTCTAGAGCTGATATTAAGTGAGACTGCCGCTCGCCGTTACGGTTAAACACTTAAGCTCGGCTCGGCGATAATAATACTGGCGGGTCACCCTCTCCCGGTCATACCCCCACATACCCGGACACCATCCCTCCGCCCGTTGGCATGTCATAACGGCCGCTGGTTTGAGGCTGGTGGCAATAGGCTTGATGTCGACAAATGCATGGCTCGTCACATGAGCTTGGCGATGCGAACTTTATAAGAAGTAATGGCGGTTGAAAATAGTTGTAGGAGAACAATTGTGAAGAATTATCCTCCCCACTTCATGCATATGCCTTTGCCAAGCCCCCAATACTATACATACTCCACCATCAATCTACTATAGATACAAAGAAAACCAAGCTTCCATCATGGCGCCTGGAGTCACCACTACCGAGGTAGAGCAGACATCCACCTTGAACCCCGTGAGCCAGAAAGTCAACGGCCCACCTCCAGCAGACAAGAAGGATGACTCGTTCTTCGAGGACGTTCACTTCCTAGGGGACAAGGACGGCAACATCGTCATCCGGTCTCCTCCTAAATTTGCAAACGTCAACGATGAGCTCGAGTACAAGAAGCAGCACCTAGCAGCAGCCTTTCGGGTCTTTGCAAAGCAGGGCTTCGATGAGGGAGTCGCGGGACATATCTCCCTACGAGATCCTTCCAACCCAGGTACATAAAATTATTAATGTCATTTCCGTCTTATTCGCCGTCGTTACTGATCATGTCATGCCATCATGGTAGAACACTTCTGGATCAATCCGCTCAGCAAGCACTTCTCGCAGATCCGGGTCAGCGACCTGGTGCTGGTCAACGAGCGGGGCGAGGTGCAGCCGGGCGGCGCGCAGTACCCGATCAACGGGCCGGCCTTTGCCATCCACTCGGAGATCCACCGGGCGCGGCCGGACCTGAACGCGGCGTGCCACGCGCACTCGGTCTACGGCAAGGCCTTCTCGTGCTTCGGCCGCGTCATCGAGCCGCTCTACCAGGACGCCATCCGCTTCTACAACGACCTCAGCGTCTACGACGCCTACGGCGGCACCGTCGTCTCCGCCGACGAGGGCCGCCGCATCGCCGAGGCCCTCGGCCCCAAGAACCGCAGCATCATCCTGCGCAACCACGGCATCATCACCTGCGGGTCCACCGTGGACGAGGCCGCTTTTCTGTTCATCTCTCTCGACCGCTGCTGCCATTCGCAGCTGCTTGCAAACGCCGCGTCGGGGCCCGGCTGGGAGAAGGTGTACATAGAGAAGGATGTGGCCGAGATGACGCACAAGAAGAGCGGCAATCCGAGTAAAATGTGGCTCGCGTTCCAGCCGTACTATGACCAGATTGTGGCAGAGACACCAGATGTATTACAGTAGTTGAAAATAGTGCCAAACATCATGATCGTCTCGATGTATTTACTGTTGGCAAAATGTGAGAACTTCACTTCAAAGTGGGAAATTTCGGACATATGTGCTATATCTTAAACAGAACCCAAGTTCGAGTTAAACAGGCCCAGAACTAGGCATCTGAAATGTTATTATGACCTACTCCAGAATCCCAGTCTGTATCTCCCATATCTGGGAAGCCGTCTACGGCATTCATGAATCCAAACAAAGCATCGTTCATACAGCGTTCGTCATTCATAACATTAGCACCTTCGGTGCCTACTCCATCGCCGAATTCCAGAGGCGGCACGAATGTATCAAACAATGAAGTCAACGTCATGGATTGAGGAGACACTTCAGCAGCGGTGTCTGCAATCACTCCATCGGGCGAATCTACCAATACACATTGTATTAGCGCAATCGAATTATATATCATATTTTAGAGATAACTCACCTTGAGGCTCTACAATTCCGTGTTTTCTCATCAAGCCGCGAATAATCTTTGCTGGTTTGGTCACTCCCGGGTTGGGCGTCGACAAGGCATCGAGTGCTTTGAGGCTCTTGAATAATAGACGGCTATGCTCTCCATCGTGCTGTCCCTTTTCGAGAGCTGCGTTGCGGACGTGGATTGTGCAGCTCACATAAGCTGCGTAGCTGGTCAAGTACGGGGCACCCCTCAGAGTGTAAGTCGCACGATACGCAGAGACGATGTTAGTGATGTTGAGGGCTGCGACCATGCACTTCTTCCAGCATGACCTCGCATTAGTACCGGCTTGGGTTCTCAAGTGCCCCTCGGAGACAAACGGTCGATTGAGAAGAATAACCAGCGAGTGACATGTGTTGTGTAGGTTCAGAACATTGGGTGTGGGCACAGCCTTGTCCCTGGCTTGGTGGTCAAATGCTAAATGGATAGGCAAGCCTTTGTACCATTCGGTCAGTTCTGCGTCCAGCGTGTGCAAGTTCTCGGTGGCCTTTGAGATTGCTGAGTGAGACGAATAGAAACAATCGATGATGCGAGTCATGAGCTTGGACAGGAAACAAAGCTGCTGGAACGTGGAGACGGAATATACTGGCGTTGGTTGGCAGATGACTCCGGAAAGTCCCAATTCGGGATCGACGTATGGTGTCCACAGATCCAACTCTTCAAACGTGTCAATAAACTCGGACGGGCATCTATTGTCGTGGAGGTGCATAGCCATTGGCCGTCCGAGATAGAGGCTTTGCAGCTTGTCACATATGAACGCACCCCAGAAGACTCTTCGCCTAATCTCAACATCTTCCAGGCTTGTTCCGGGTTTACAGTCGAGATGCAGTCCAAGGTCGTAAATCATTCGCGCAGCAAACCCCGTATAAGACCACCCTTTGCTGATGTCGCCCCTGGCGATAAAGGTCGAACCCAACAGCAGGAAAGCGACTACGGTGGGAATACTGGGCCTCCCAAAAGGCGGCTCGTTGGCGATTAGCTCATCACACTTGTCGAAGAAGCGCTTCCCAGCACTCAAGGGATCCGAGGCGTCGTCGCGTAGGTAGACACGATCCGAGTATTTGCTGGCGCAAGCAAAGATGGCATTTAATAACAGTTTCGAGCAATATGGACCACCGTGTAACAGATCGCGCATCAGAGCGGGACGGTAAGTCAACAGAAATGTGTGATGTTGCCGGTTCCAATGTAGATCGAGCAGGTGTGTCGCTATGTGGACGGGCACGCCGTCTATGTCCGGAAGCAATCTGATACGAACTTCCTTTTGCCTTTCGAGGGCCGCGTTGGCGATGAGTTGGTAACTGCTTTCCTTTGTCACCGAAACTTCACCGACACTCGAACGTCTTGCGTGGGCAGGATCGTGAAGAGTAGACGTCAGACCAAAGACGCCAACGTGGCCGTGGTCGTCGACAGAAACATGATTGAGCGGATCAAAGCCTACTTCGGAGCTTGTATCTGCACTCTCATCACTGGGGCGGCTGAACAAGGGCGATAAGGAAGGACTGCTAGGGGTTCGGTGGCCTCCGTGCTGTTCACTTGGCAGTTGCTCGGGAAAATCTTCAGGAAGCTGCAACGAGCCATCGACCCATTCGAGTCCATCCAGAATGGCAGAAGCCTGGCCAGGCTTGACTGCTTTCAGGCGTAGAATGAATGCTTCTAGCGTCTGCTTCTGCTGCTGCAAGGATGATACTATGGCGGTAGATGGCCTTGTGATGTATTAGAACAGGCATAAAGCATAAAATACGGTATGGCTGTCACCTAGGCCGTGGTTTCTCATGTTTATATACACATGTCCGGTTATGCGTATTGCCTAGGCGCTGGGTCAGTATTGCCGTTTTACTCAAGGCAGCCAAAATCTCCATAATGTAGAGGGACTCACAGCTTGTACAAGCTGGCTGAGCTTTGTCACATTTAATCTAATTACCCAAACAGCGTACAGATAAGCAATGGCAGCCAGATATTGCGGGACATATTGCACACCTTTCTGACACGGCAGAACTGACAAGCTCGGGGCTGACAGATAACGGTTGACTCGGCATTGGCAGTGTCCCTACTACTGGAGTGGCTAGGAGAGCTCATCGCAACATGGGCGCCAATGCCCGGCCGCTGCACGGCCGTTGAGAGGCCGGATAGGGCTTTCTTGGCTCCGGCGTCGTTCCGGGGGCGGGCACCGCGGACGTGCCAGCCCGGTCTGTTATTTATGATTCCGTCTCTGGGCTCACATGAGACAGACAGAGAGCTCATACGAGACCTGGCGTTTCCCAGAACTGTACCGACCCGTCGTCGTATGATGGAGTATCCCCATTGACTGTAAGTGAGTCGACTATAGCTATAGCTGCTCGATCGACACAAAAACAGAGCCCAGGCGTCCGATCAAGTCCCCCCGGATACTCGCCCACTCTGCCGAAGCTGTCAAACTTCCACACCCCCGCAACTGCTGCAACCGCCCGCAATTGACGCTATGACATGATCAGATGGAGCGACGAGCACTGTGGGGATGAGGGGAACCCAGTCTAGTGCTCTCTGCGTGCATTGTATCCATTGTAGGATCACGCGATATTTAAACGGGCGTAAACCTTCCGATCTTTTGCTCTAGCAAGTGCCCAACGGAGTATGACTTTCCGTGATGGGGCTCACGTACGTACTGGCAGCTAGAGACTTTGGAGCTACTCCTACCGAGGGCAGGAGTGATGAAGCTAAAGCACTGAGGAATATTCACGAGTTGCGATTATCATATTGCCTCAAGTAGCCGGATGCAGAAACCCTAGTTCCGAAAGTTTAATACCAGCCACCACAGAAACACCTCAGAGGGCCAAGAATTGATACTCATGTTATTCAAACCATGTTGGTCATTGTGTTTGCGTGCTACTCACAATGGACCACAATTTTCGAAAATTCATGTTTCCATCTACGATTCAACCACAAGACATTGTTTAGTATACTCTGCACTATCTGGGGTTATTGGTTACATATATGCTGTCTTCTTGCCAATTGATTTGCAGTGGCCGCAGGATGGCTTATAAAGATGTCGACCGTTGAAGCATGCTGTCTCACTTCATAGAGTCTAATCTGTTGCCAGTCCAACCGCTCACGACGGATCTAACTATATTTCATTCTCGTAGTTTCTTCCTTCTGGAATATTAGCCTTATGGCCATGCTAGTCAAGCACCAAGAATGACTTGAAACCTCTCTGGATTATAGAAACTAGATAGTGGTCGGACGAGCCTTGACGCCGAGTCAGGATACCGTGCTGGTAGCCAATGGCTGTCACCTGCCTACCTATAGATAAGGTTACTTTATGCTTATATATTATCAGAACTGCCGGCTGTTGAATCCTGGTGTTGTTGTATGTAGCCCTGTCCACAGACATGCCCGCACAGACATCTAGATCCTATACCATCCATCCCGACAGAACCTGTGGTCATGCTCTTATGCTTAATCCAGCTGCCCGTCAATGCGAATGCAGCAATTGTGCATACACGGACAAACGGTATTCTTTTAGGCCCGGATATCCCGGTCCTTGGGTCAATAAATCAATAAAGTCACGCATGGACTCTGTCGGCACCTGAATGGCGCCATATGTCTGGCAAAACGGCGGCGGCGTCGTGCCCCATCTAGTGGTCATCTTTTCGGGCTTTTTCGCATTCTCGTACTGACTACACGGGCCGTCAAGGTGACCTTGTCCCAGAGCGCGATGCTAATGGCGAACCCCTAAGCCCAGCTGCTGGATCTTATTTTAGGGGCTACGACGATTAAAGAGGGTTCTGACCGACGATCGCACCCACGAGATCAACCAAGCACGGCGCACTGCCCAGCCTCATCTGGAGACGGTGAACTCTGCAGCCCACAAGTCACAGTGGGCGATGCCCACCACGCTTATCTCCCTTCGATCTGCCTCGTGCAGCATCGAAATTTCGTAACATGACATCAGGGCTGCATATGTATATAGAGGAGAAGGGATCTGCCATGGGAAAGGAACAATGGGAAATACTCACTCAGTTTGCGCCGAAAAGTCAAAAAGTTTTGTTTGTTTGTGTTACGAAAGATTCGCAGGCCGAAGAAAAAATTATATCAAAAAATACCAAAAATGATAAAATCGATACGTATCCCCACGTTACTCTTGGGTTTGTTGGGATCCGGCACCCTGTGTAGTGCAAGCTTCAACTGGAACGACACGAAATATGTGATAGCCTTTGGCGATTCGTATTCCTTTGTCCAGGGCACAGAAGGCTACCCGAGATACTCATTTATCGGATCGGAACTCGACGGAGAATTTGCCTTTACGGCCGACCAGCTCCTGGACGACAGGATCGTCCAAAATTTTACCGGCACGGCCGAGGGAGGACCCAACTGGCTTGAGTACCTCACCGGCTGTGCCGTCGAGGACGGGCAGTACGCGCCGGCCGACTGCCCGGTCCAGCTCTGGGACTTTGCCTTTGCCGGTGGCTTCATCAGCCGCGAGTACATCACCGGCGGCAACGACTACACGATACCCTTGGTCAACCAAACCCAACAATACCTCACATATGCCGACCCGGTGCTCCAGGAGTCTCCCGTGTCCATGGACCGGAGCAAGGCGCTCGTCTCCATCTGGATAGGCATCAACGACGTCCTCGACAGCAAGTACTTCAAGAGCCTGCTCGAGTCATACGAGGACTTCTGGACGGCGGAGCTGGACGCCATGTTCGCGCAGAGCGTGACGCCCATGCTCGACGCCGGGTACGAGAACTTCCTCTTCCTCAACCTGCCGCCGCTGGACCGGACGCCCGAGAACCAGCAGACGTCGCACAAGTACCCGAACAAGAACGGCGTCGACACGTGGAGCAAGCTGCTGTCGGACCGCGTGTCCAACCTGCAGCGCCGGAACTCGGGCGTCACGGCCATGCTCTACGACACCAACGCCTTCCTGAACGGCGTCATGGACGACCCAGCCGCCTACGGCATCACCAACACGACGACGTACTGCGCTGGCTACAACCACGAGGACGTGTCGACGGACCCGGGCAAGTACGATTGTGCGCCTCTGGACGAGTACTTTTGGTACAACAGCCTGCACATGTAAGTAGAAATTCAAAGCAGGATGGCGACGAACAAGAAAACGAAGCTGACCTGAAAACAGGACGTCTCATACCCACCAACTCATGGCGACTGACCTGGCGGACTACCTGAATTTCAAATCAACATGAGCAGAAGCAACCTATAGCATTTAAAGCCCTAGCGAAATATATGATTGAACTTATTCCGAAGTCGGTGGCGTTGCTCAGGTGCGCAGTTGAAAATGAATTGCTCGGTCCTCTCAGCGTGTACGGTCCGGAGAATTGGAAGTGTTTCTGTCGAAAGAGCCGCAATTCTAGCCGGCGGATGATACGATTTCAGCCTTGCAGGCAAATACCGTGCTATGATGTAACATGATCCTAGCTTTCCAGCTTGCGAGACATGAACAATGTCGATTTCTCAGGAGCGTAAGATCTTCCCGCAGTTGTGTGACACAAAAAGAGTTCCCTCACACGCGTACCGGCTCATCCTGTCGACGATCTACAGCCTTTATGATTTGCCAGATGTACGTCAAGCGAGAGGGATCACAGGCACATATGATCGACCTCTGAACAATATGACCATCAGCTTATCTCTTGTGATTCATGAGCGGCGTCATCTGCCCAGCTGAGGTGTAGGAATTCCGGATCTCTTTATCGTTTCTCGTTGACTCGAATGCGTGTGTTGTGACGAAAATGGATGCTGGCCCTTGCAGCCAATGGGCGTGCACGGCACAACCACTGTTCTTCGTACATGTCTAACAATGAGAGGTTTCTCTAATGACACTTCAGGGAGTGAAATCGACAATATCAAAAGCCAGCCTAGATGTCAGGACAGTTTGCTACCGGAGCGACACTATAGACGTCGAGCCCGGGGGTAGAACTGGGCTGCATCATGAAACATGTGATGTCGGGACGTGGGCAGATTCACCCAAGAGCAGCGAGCGATTGGAGCTCTGGGTTGCGAATTGTTTCAGTGCCGCTCAATTGGGTTGCGCCGCTAGATCTCCTGCCCCGGAAGCGAGGGAAACAGCTTTTTGGCAAAGGTGGTCGCGTTCGGATGAAGCTGGCCCTCTGAAACGTCCTCTCTGGTCGAGCTCTCTCGTCGGCTGTGTCAAATGCTGGTCCGTGTTTGTTCGACCCGGAGAATTACTGGCCTCTTTCCACGCTCCAGCGACGGATCATTCCGAAGTGGTTGCACACTCGCAACTCTGAGTGCCGGCGCCTATGAGTTTGATACTCTACCATTTTCAGGCAGTAGTGGAAAATGTCGAATCAAGGTCATCATGGATAAGGGGTAGCATGGCATCCATTTCTTCTCCCGCGTGTCCCACGATGTGAACCATGCTGTCGCTCCGTTGTCGAATTCAGAATCGAAGGAGTACTCCGTACTCCGTAGAAGAGAGGACCGGCTCTCGCTTTGTCTAGCTTCTCGGGCGACCCGTCCATGGTGGATTTCTGGGAAAGAACTGGAGTCCGCGGACCCTGATACTGACACCGGAGCGCGGGTGACGGGCCGGCCGTTTGGATACGACCTCCTACCAGGCTGGGCACTGAGGCCTTTTACGGATTGTCAGACCACAAAATCGAGGGTTCTCTCATTTGCAACTTGCACAGAGCGCGCAAAGTACAAACCGGCTGTTACAAAGGCCAAAGAAGCAGACACGGCAGCCCGAAGGTGTTTCCATTGCCGGTTGTGGTCGTCAGATATCCGAATTTACAGGTACCACCGGCACACATGTTGTGCTCTCACGGCGAAGAGCAGTTCCACAACCCCGGAGATCCAGGAATCAATCAATCTTGTACAACTCCCAAGGCGCCCAATGATCAGGGAAAGCGTACGCGGGTGTTTGTCGGCTGCGAGATGTATGCGGCTAGATATTTGACAGATCCCGAGGGCATAGAGAAGCAATCAAGCAAATGCTTGGCAAGAGGCCAAGCCGTCATGCATGTGTAGTCGTGGTGGAATTCGTACCTCGTTACGATGCCGAGCAGCACTGCATACAGCGCTGAGAAGGGATTACGGTGAGCGAACGGTAGTAGTACCCCCTGACGTCGTCTTCGCTTTCCTGGTTGCACAGGCGGGGTTCCCACGATGTTTTGACCATATGATGATATATCTACAATCACAAGAAGTCGTCAGAGCCAGATACCAATGGTGGTGGTGAAAACTGACTCGTAAAGTGCATTGAGTGCCACGCAAATTCCATCTTTCACTGACAAGCTTCGAGTGAAAGCGACACGCCGGACACTTCTCCACTCATTGCGGCGGCAAAAAAAGAAACGACGAACATCCCTGGAGAAGAAGCAACAGCTTGATGGCCACGTACAACCCCTCGGCCAGCTGTTGTATTCCCTCCTCGATCTCAATTCATTGATGAGAGAATCTATAGAGTAGAGCTTTGCCGTCGAACTGCAAATTCTTCCAGAATCATACACATGAAAGCAATCAACAACTGCTGGCGACGATGGAGCAAGTATCCGTCTGGCCGTTTTCACAATCCTATCTAGCCTGGAGTCCCCTGGTACTATGCCTGGACCCTTGCTGTGAGCGAGCGCATTGATGACAGTCGTTTTCTCAGTGAGGGAGCCCCGCCAGCGGGACCCGGCCATGAGTCCACGACGGCGGGAACAAGACCTACAGGCAAGATCCCTCCAGACTTTCTGCTTTAGCATCTGCCCCAAGCGATGGTTTCCTACCTTATCAGGCAGCATCTAGGAAAGGGGTGCCTGTCACATTCATTCTCACTGCTCAGGTCCTTGATGTGAGGGAGAGAGAACGCGTCGGCGGCACACTGCTCGCGCGAAAAGCAAGAGACGGCGCCCCCAAGAAAACAGAGTGACCACACTCAACTCCTTTCGGCTTTACCCCTGGATTCTACATACTCGCATGCAGCCACCACGGAAGGATTGAGGATGAGCGACGCATCCTTCAGCCTTTTTCAACGTTGATGCTGTCTCTCGGCAAAGCAAAAAATAATAACAAAGCCATAGCACTGGGCTCTTCTTCTTCGTGTCCGTGACCCAAGATGGTATCACCACTCTTATGACGATTGAGGTTTATGCCCATCCTGTCGAATACGTACCCCTAGGTAGGTCCTGCGTAAGCATTCCTTGCTCGCTGTCTGTCGAAACCACGCAACACATGACGGTACTTTCTGTATGTATGTACGTTCAGGGTCGCCTTGTTCCCATCCATCAACCTGGACACGGAGGATCATATGTATCGCATTTTAGGTACATGCTCGCACATACTGTGTATGTCGTTGAAACCTACAAAGGTAAGAATTCCGTAATGTACCGTATGTGCTCTTGGTCACAAAATACTGTGAGCATTGAAGGGGATTTTCCCTTGTCCTTCGTATATGCGTTTGCGTAGAATACAGACACGGCGCGTTTACTTATTACTCCTGCGTGGGCCACGGTATAAACAAGAAGTCTTGTGAGCAACAGAATCTACCTTTTGACCACCACGTCGGGATGTCTTCCAACATTGAGGCACTGCAGCAGTAAAGAAAGAGATCACGGCGGCCAACGGGACCCGATTCCCGCACGTCAACTGTCACAGCCCACGATTCGTACCGGGCGTTGAAATCTGCCGAGCATCCCCCTACCCAAAGCAAGCAAGCAACGGCCCCCCTTTGATACGGATCGACAGACTGCACAGTGCACGCAAGGCACGTGGACGAGGCATCCGGACCACTGGGGACCCTGACGACAATTTCAATGCCCGTCCAACTGGGGGCGCGTTGACTGTCATGTTGGAGGGTTTCTGTGCTGTGCCTGCTTCCCTACCCAGTTCAGAGTCCAGACTTGTTAATTGCCCGCGCCCCGCGGGTCCTATCACAAGTTACAAGACGCAGGACGCTATCATTTTTACCCACTCTGGAGCGCGCATAATAGCGCAGGGCCTATCCACAGACTCCGTTAACCTTGGAGTTTGGGGGGGCCTCTCCAGCTTTGTATCTGCTGCGCGGCACACGCCATCCATAGAACTGGGCGTGTTTTGTTTGTCGAAGAATGGGATAGAGTGCGTGCCTGTCCAGGTTAGGGATTTTCCATCTTACTTTCCTCTCCCTTGAGACAAACACTCTCGAAAACACCTTGACTCTCATCCTGATGCCTCGCTGCACAAACCGAGTCTCTGCGGTTTTACCAAAGTAAAAAAAATAAAGAGAGAGGCTGTCTGGGTGCGCAGCGTTCAATGGACCTACCACCCGTCCAACCACAAGACGCCTACTACATACCTGCCTACCTACCTTAAACCTACTACCACCCAGCCTATCTAATAACCTACCTAACCTGGGTACTTTCCGACCCCAATCCATTGAATCGATCCAGAGGAGAAAACTCTCCATTCCCCATTAGTTATTTCGTGGACCACGATAGCGCCCACAAGCTTGATCGAAAGTGGGAGTCCTGTGGACGCCGCGCTTCAGCTGCAATCTCGAGTTTCTGCCATTGTGGGTGTGGGCTGGATGCAAATCGTTCGGTCACTCGGTCAGTCGGGCTTCTGCTTCGAGCCGCGGGATTAGCACAGCAGAGCACTGCACAGCTGCTGCATTGCACTACCTAGCCGTGCGTGCCTGCTGCTGTGATCCAGAATTTAGTGGAAGGGTGGCTGCCGCTGCTGTACTTGTGGAAGCAAGGAAGAAGAAGAAGAGCCCCCCAGTCCAGTGAGTGAGACTGGAGTGCGGGTTGTGAGTGAGTAATAGGCTTTCTTAGCAAGATCCAGCCCGTTCAAGAATGCCACAACCATATGCCGCCTCCACCAACCCGACGAACCACAACCACGGTGCTTCTATGAGCCATCACCAGACGGCGCTCTCACCACCGCCCGCCGCCCACAATCTCCCCTACAGTTACCCGCCGCGCTCGACATCTGTCACAGCACCCTACCCACCAGCCGATGCAGGTCCCGCCAGGGCCGAACCCAGACCACCGCACTCCTACGGGTACTCGAACTCGAGGTCGACCGCCCCCATCAACTTTTCCCAGAAGGGCCCGGCTGCCAACTACCACTACAATCGGACTCGCAGTGGCACCGTCAACAGCACCGCCAGCAGCAATACTAGCAGTACTACTACTACCACTGCTGCTGGACTCCGGGGAGAAATTGCGGGATCTAGACTTCAGTCTAGCACAAGGAGGCCGGGCGAGCCCACTGTCAGGGACCAGCGTGCGAAGGAAAGTCTATCTCAGCCTGCTGCTGCCCCCTTCGCCGCAGACGAGACACCCTCATCGCCATCCTTTTTCGCCGGAACCTTACCGCGCAAGTCGTCGCTCCTCCCGCCCCCGCGCATCCTAGGGTCCAACTTCGCCCCTGTCAAGTTCAATGCCGTCGTCTATGATCCCAACGCCCCTCCGGATCCTTTGACCAACCCCAAGCCGCTACACTCGAGGGGAGGCAGCACAGGAGGTGTCAGTGGTGTCAGCGAGGGCTTCCGCAACCTCAATCGCTGGTCCGCCTCGACCACTTCTAGCCGTGCTTCTCACTCGGTCGATCCGCAGCTGTCGGCGCAACCACCGCTCAAGGTCACCACCAACTTCTCTCGCCGCATGAGCGTCGACTCGATCGGTATCTTGAACCAGGGCCTCGAATCACCCCAGTCCACCTACAACTCTCCTCGAAGACTCACCAAGCGACGACCCTCGGCCGCCAGTATCACGTCTGCTTCTCCACGTGCTGCGTCGAGTGCGAGCAACCGACGACCCTCTTCACCCGCGCTCGCCGCGCCGAATCTACCACCCATCATCTCCCTGCCATCGCTGGAACTGTCAACAGCGTCGCTCGCAACCCTCACCGCAGTTCCATCTGACCAGGACCGAGCAGGCGCAACCACAGGTACACCTGGTTCGCTTCATTCAAACGACTTGGGCGGCGCAACCGGAAATCAACGCCAGGAGCGGAATGAGCTGACCGATCCAGACTCATCCACAAACACGACTTCACAGATTAAATCAGCATCGGCTACGGCGAAATTGGCAGACGCAATGCCTGACAGAAGAGCACATTCGAGGAGTCGGTCCTCGACGCTGCAAAGCAGTTCCGACTCCGGCGGAAGGACCAAGAAACATCCGTCGCAAAAAGCAATGCTGTCCAAGGCACTCGCCAAAGCTAATACGGCTGTTCAGCTTGACAATGCACAAAATTTCGAAGGCGCGCGCATATCATATATCGAAGCATGTGACCTTCTGGCCCATGTTCTTTCTAGGACAACCGGGGATGAAGACAAAAAGAAGCTAGAGGCCATTGTAAGTCGCCCATGGCACAACAACAACATTTCGATGGAACTCGCTAATATTTACGGGTACAGAGGCGTACTTATACCAGCAGAATAGAGGAGTTGGACGGCATGGTTACTGTTCAGGTTCAAGTGGAGAGCAAAGCACTGCCCGCGAGACCTGAAAGTAATTCTTACAATGGAATCGAAATCACGGGCGCCGACAGCGACGAAGACGGGTTATCTCCCACGGCGACACGAAAGAATGCGCCAGATTATCTCGGCGCGGGCCGGTTTGGAGGCTCTTCGACCAACTTGGGTGTCGATTCTGTGCAGGCACCGACGTCCTCCTTCTCCTCAAGGTCACCAATGCGCCGCAATTTTGAAGGTTCGCTCTCGATACCCCAATCAAATGATGGCCAATTAATGCCGGCGCCACTATCTCCTCGTCGTCCTGCCTCTCCAACGAAGCCAAGGACCCCGGACCCAGAGCAGCTGCCAAGACAAGACTTTTTCATGTCTAACGATCGTTTGAGTGCAGATGCCGCAGATGCCCACGTCAACAACAATCCCAGCCACGAATCTGTTTCGTGGCTGGATCCGATCGATGAATCCGGCTCAGAAGTATCCTCGGTACACTCTAGAAGCTCTTCTTTCGGAGTCCGGCGCAAGCATATTCGCGCCATTAGTGGCGACACAGAGGCTGAATTCGACGCCGCGCTTGACGCCGCTGTCGAAGCCGCGTATGACGATGGTTTTGATCCTCTGGACGGATACGATGAACCGCTGGAAGAGGAAGAAGAGGAGGACGTGGTAGCCAACGCTATGCGCCGGGTTGAGATTGCAAAGGAGCGGGTACGGCAAACCGAGAGAGATGCACAGTCGGAACGCGAGGCCGTTATACAAGCAGCGCACGACAGAGAAAGACAGAGACAACAGTCTCTGGCAGAGCAGGGAGATCAACAAGTGTATAATGGTCACTTTTTCGACGGTAGTGACTCGGACGAAGAAGAACGCATGCTCGAAGACTTGACGAGAGACTATGCGCTCAACAACTTCTCTTTCAACCCGCAGGGCGCGAAGCAGGCAGACACTACCTCGAGAGAGCGCAAGTCGGATTCGAGCGGTCTTACACAAAGGACATATCATAGTTCTGTCGGCTCGAGTCCACCAACGGCCAATACCGTCTTGTCTTCCGTTGCCGAACTACCGATTCCAACCACGAAGCCCGCTCCGCCATCGCTACCTCCACCACCACAGGCCTTGCCCCAGATTCCTTCACAGTCGCCGGGCCAGTCAAGTGTCAGAAGTCGAAGGCTTTCGGGGCAGAATGCGAAGCAGCTCAAGATCCAGACAGCCAAGCTTGTTCAAGCAGGAGGAGGCGCTTCTACGGCTACGCTGCCTATCAAACCAGGGAACTTCGCGGCGCAGTCGAGGCAAGTCATGTCGGCAACGTCTTCGAAAGCAGGCCCCTTCTCTATGCAGAGTCCAGACTCCCCGCGTAGAGGTGTCAGCCCAGGCCCTCCATTGATGGCACCACCGACACCGCCGCACAACCCACCGCACACTGAGGACCCCAATGACTTCCGTACTGGCTCCCCCATGTCATTTGGTGGCCCGCTCCGCAAGAATCAGTCCTCGTCAAGTCTGAAGTCTCTCAAGGTCCGCCAAATGTCGGTGCCCAATATTGACAATGGTGGTGATTTGTACCCGCTGGCCTCCCTCAGCCAAACCATGACCAACTCGTCAGTCTCTCGACAGCCGGCAATGCCCGCACTCCCGACGCCGTTGGCAGCCACATTCGGCAGCAAGGCAGCTGGCGGCTTTGGCGGCATGTTCCTCTTCGACTCGGACTTTCACGTTGAGCGACCGCAGTCGCCGAATTCTGTTCAGTCTCCTAACCCCGATATACCGATGCCACTCGAGCCATGCCCGTCTGATGTGATGCTACGTCCGTTCTGGCTCATGCGTGCTCTGTACCAGACTCTTGCGCATCCTCGTGGTGGATATGTCACGACTCGACTGTTCGTGCCGCATGAGGTATGGAAAGTCAAGGGCGTCAAACTGCGGAATTTGGAGGACAAGTCTTCTCAGTGCGACTTTCTCACGGCTGCTCTCCTCAATCTAGCAAGAATCGACGGTAACGATGCCGATGCCGTGTTGGAGGAAATGCAGAACCTGGAGAACGTTTTGGAACAAGTACAACAAACGCTGAGCAGAAAGTTGGGTAGTGAAGTTGGATCGCAAAGCGCTGGTGCATTCCGAGACCGAGAGGACAGCGAGCCGGCCCTGCCGCCCCCGAGGAGTACCAGTGTCAGTGGAAAAGCAGCGGCTTTCAGCTGGCGCAGACTGAGGAGCAAGGGATCCGCCGCCAACCTGACGAGCGCCTATGGCAACAAGAGCACGAGTGGCGGCGGCGAGAGGATTCCAGAAAAGGAAGTCTTGGGCGTCGGGTCGGGCACAATGCCCACACTGCCCATGGTACCTCATCCTAGCAGTCGGCCGGCCAAGCGTGATGTCATGTCCCTGAAGTTTGACGGTCCTTATGCTGGCTACATGCAGAGTCTCGCGCGACTATTCGATGCTGCGCAGGCAGTGGGTAAGTTTTGTTTTTATAACCCTCTTTTCATGCTCGAGGCCCAATGCTGACTCGATCCGTACTAGATCAAATCGCGCGCCAGGTCGATGACCCAGGACTACGACATGCTGACAAGACGCAAGTCGGTCTTGAACTCTGCACCAGACACGCGGCAGAGTTCTTCAGCTTTTACATCTGCCGCTTCGTGCTCGCAGACTTGGGCATGTTGCTTGACAAGTTCGTCAAACGAGGCACCGAATGGGTGCTCATGTAACATGCCAGTCACGATTCGAACGACGGCCCAAGGTCGAATGTTTCGACATACCTCAACTCGAGTTCCTAATTTTTCGGCGGTCACTATCTCTGCCAATATTTTACAACGAACAACAGCACCAAACACGAACATGTTATATGATGGCCATTTAAGAGAGATGATGAAAACTACTATACCCATCTGCACTTTTATTCACGATATATCACTTATTAAGATCTTTCATTTTCGAAGCAAGAAAACTTCGAAACGGGCGCCCGTCTGGGGATGTTATGGGAGGCACAAGTAGCGACGGAGAAGTGCTGGGACTATTACACGGGGTTTGACTGAAACGGGGAACGTTGTCAATGAGAACAGACGGTGCATGAGTCTGGTTTGTGCAAAGATACCAGGCTGTTGCGGGTGTATATAACGGGTGGAATGTGGTAGAGCTCATAATCCTGGAATTTTACCCAAGGATGGCCATTTCTTATTTACGAACCTCTTGACCTCCGATGGTTTTGTCTTTTCTTGTGTGGTGTCTATAATCAGCGATACAAACACCAAAGTGGTCCACAGTCCATCCAACATGGGTAGGTGCGTCAATTTTGATCTCAGCTCGACACCCGACGCTCGACGGGTAGATATTGCATCCATGGACTCGAGAACCAAGATGTGCGCGCTTTCTGGTTCATCATGACTGATGCGGCTCCCAAGAGGTCGAGCTGCAGGGGCTTTCCAAATCGCCTATGCATGTTGCCGATGCAGGTGGGCGGATCTGGCGCCATCATCGCCTACTGGGTAAACCGGGTAAATTGGGATAAATTGGGATGCACCCATGGTCCATTGCTCCGGTTCAAGATAGTCCATGGGCCGAGGCGCATACTATATAGTCGCCTGCAAGTCATCACGACGAGATAATTCCATGCCATTTAAACAAGAAAGAACATATTTGAGCCCTGTTGCAAGTTTGTACATCTAAATACAGGTCTGTTTCGAAAATATTTATTTATACTGCCCTCTCAAATAGGTGCTCCTCAACATCAGCACCAGGGGCGAAATTATACAAATAGTATACACTTTTCAGAGAAACTGGAAGAAGACCGCCGCGGAAAAATACAGAAAGGGGCCATCAGAAGAGGCAGAAAGAGAGGAAACGGAAAACAAGGAACCAGAAAAACAAAAAATGACGCCGCCGCTGATAACCAACCTGTACACGGCGGACCCGTCGGCGCACGTCTTCGACGGCCGCGTCTACATCTACCCGTCGCACGACCGGGAGACGGACATTGCCTTCAACGACAACGGCGACCAGTACGACATGGCCGACTACCACGTCTACTCGACGTCGTCGCTGGATCCGCCCTACGACGACGTCGTCGACCACGGCGTCGTCCTGCGCACCGAGGACGTGCCGTGGGTCAGCAAGCAGCTCTGGGCGCCCGACGCTGCCAGGGGTAAGGACGGGAAGTATTATTTGTACTTTCCGGCCCGCGACAAGAAGGGCGTCTTCCGCATCGGCGTCGCCGTGGGCGACAAGCCCGAGGGCCCGTTTCAGCCCGACCCCGAGCCCATTCCCGGCAGCTTTAGTATCGACCCGGCGTCCTTTGTCGACGACGACGGCGAGGCCTATCTGTACTTTGGCGGGCTCTGGGGCGGCCAGCTGCAGTGCTACCAGCGGGGCCACGCGGACGCCGACTTTGACGCGTCGCTGCTGGGCCCGCACGAGCCGTCGGGCGCCGGCCAGCGGGCGCTATTTCCCAAGGTCGGCCGGCTGGGCGCCGACATGCGCAGCTTTTCCGGGGACGACGGCGTCCGCGACCTGGTGATCCTGGCGCCCGAGACGGGCGCGCCCATCGCGGCCGACGACCACGACCGGCGCTTCTTCGAGGCGGCGTGGATGCACAAGCGGGACGGGACGTACTACTTTAGCTACTCGACGGGGGACACGCACTACATCGTGTACGCGACGGCGGCCAGCCCGCTGGGCCCGTTCACGTACGCGGGGCGGATCCTCGAGCCCGTGCTCGGCTGGACGACGCACCACTCCATCGTCGAGTTCCGGGGCCGCTGGTGGCTGTTCCACCACGACTGCGAGCTGAGCCAGGGCGTCGACCACCTGCGGAGCGTCAAGGTCCGGGAGATCTTTTACGATGGGGAGGGCAGGATCACGACGGAGAAGCCAGAGTAGAGACAGGGACAGTTGAGATTTGTTTTTATATATTGACATCTTTTTGAAGTGTATATCTACATGGTTAGTCTTGTGATCATATCTCGACGGCTTCTACGAACAATCAATGAAATAAAGTGTGAATGATGGCCACTTTGCCTTGGTAATAGCACGCCCAACCTCACATGACACCGAGCGCCAGTCGCCTTAGTGCGTCTTCGTAGCGACCAGGACTGTGATCTGTCAACATGCTGGCACCAAATTTGATCTCTCTAAAGTGGTTCTCCACGTCCCTGATATACTTGAGAACGATACGTGTCGCGGTGCGACCAATGAACTCTCCGCCAGTTTGGACAAAGGCATCTCTTCGCAGGGCCGGCGTGCTCTCTACTGCGAAGATTTCACCAGGCGGGAGTAGCTTGGAACTCATCATACTCGCCCGGAGCGTCTTCAATGCGGCATATGACCATTGCGCATCGTCTTCCGTAGACAGTTTCGGGGCGTTGTTGTACCACTTGTCAGAAAGCCCCGTCTGGAAACTCTGCCACACCCGTCGACGGACCTCGGCTTTGGCTTCGTTGTTGTCCGTCTTGAACGCCAACGCCAACGCCTGCATGTCATGCAAGACACCGAGAGAAAGATACGGCACAAGATCGTTGCCGTGGACGACACTCGTGATCAGTCCCCGTGTTGCCAGCCGCAACGCTGGCGACATGGTCGCCGGTGGTCCGTATGCAAATACGTGGATGGGTCTCCCTGCCGGTAAATTCACGGGTATGTGTGCGTCAGTGGTCATCATGCCATTCGCAAGAAGCCGTTTGTGCTGTTGGGCAGATGTCACAAAGGCGGTCCCGGTCGTGGCCGGCTCCGCGAGCATGGCACCGAGTAGCGCTGCCACCGCTCCGCCTAGAGAATGGCCACAGAGGACCAGGCCAAATTCGGGAAACTCCTCGAGTGCTTCCTTGAGAGTGAAGAGTACTCGTCCATCGCCGCCGTACAAGAGTCTTCGCGCCGAAGCGTGTATGCCTTTGTGAACCTTATACGCCTTGCCACGCCATGCAAGGTCGTCATAGTCGCACATCATATCAGACAAGACGTCTTCGAACCCCAACGTTCCACGACATGCCAAGACTATGGCTTTTGATTCACGATCGACAGCAATGGTGTGGACGAGAGGTATCCCAGTCTCCGTGGAGCCACTCGAATCAGATCCTCCTTGAGGGTCAACAAATGACGACAGTAATACACTGTTCGGAGGTAGTTGTGTATGCTGTGCGAAGGAACGAATATCCTGATGGGTGTCGTCTCGCGCTTTGCGCTCTTGTTGGTCTTTGGCGATACCCATAAGGTTGAGGAAATGTGAGCCATAAGCTGCTGAAGCATAACGACTGTACCGGGTGATGTTCCTCAAAATGTGAAATTCCGGGAACATTCCATCAACCATGCCGGTTTTCCGCAGAGTATCAACTGCCTCAGAGTCGGCATATGCACTCTTCTGGTGATATGACGATAACACGAGAGACGTTTGAGAAGTGTTCGCTGGTAATGTGTAAATGCTTGGCGAGTATAGGCCAAGATGAGACCTCGCCCTTGCGTGTCTCTGTGGGGAATGCCCTGTCGATTCGACGTGGTCATCTCCCGGCTTGGATTTGGACATATAACCCGACCGGTACAGGGATGGGGAGCCGGGCCGGCTCTCAATGGAGTGAACTGATATGGTGTCTGTCTGGGAAATGATAGAATTCCGCCGCCTATGCTGCCGACTACCGAGTTGGTTCTTGTAAGTGTCCATGTCCGCCCCAACGCCTAGATCCCGAGAGGAGAAAAAGTTTGGGTTGCCTCGCTGTGGTTGCCGTGGTACGTCGCGCTTGGAAGCCGATCCTATAACTCGATCTGATGTGGAGGAATATGGCTTTCCACCTTGTGACCGCACCTCGCTAGGCTTATTTCCTCTGGTCGGGGTGCGCACATTCGGCTTGGATTTGCTCGAGGAGTCTTCACTTCCTGAGTCTTTACCCCATCGACCTGCAAGCCCAGAAACTGTGCCTTTCTTTAAGACATTCTTGAAGCTGGTCCTCTTCTCAAGGTGAGGTGCTGGCGTATTTCCTCCGATCTGGGCTGACTCTATACCTGGTTGGCTCTTGGCGCTACCTGTTGCCCGAGTATCCTTGGATGAGAGTAAAGGCTGTCGGGTCTTTTTCTGGTTCGCCGTAGTCTCTGGTGATTTCTTAGGTACAGGAATATGGGAAGACCTGTCTTTGGGGGATAGAGGTGTCTTTGAGGACGAAGAGCTGGCAGATGACAACGATCGCCGCGGTCGCGTTTGTATAGCTTTTGGGATTGTCTTGGGTGATTTCGGAGGGACTGGTGGCGGCTTGTCATCCTTCTCGAATCCAGCCTCCTCGTCGTTGTCACCTCCATCATCGAGCTCAATGCATGGCCGAGACTCATCGGCTTCTGTGGGCTGTATGATGGAGTTTCGTTGTCTCTCCCGACTAATACGGTACACGAGCCGATATGCTGGGGACTGTTCCTCTGATTGGAGCAAGTGGCTGTCGGGTGTGGTGATCTCACGTTCGATGAGATCAGCCCCGGGAGGAGCCAGAAGTGGAAGTTGGTCGCCGCCTTGCACTTCCACCGTGATTATCTTGGTCGTAGTAGTTGATGTTGATATCGATACTCTTGCGTCTTTGGGCAACGTCTCCATGATCTGTTTTCTGAGCTGCACCTCGGCCAAGTCTTCGTCCGAATTACTATCGTATGCACCGCGTTTTTCCAAGGCTTCTAAGAGTTGGCCACTGTTCTCATCATTCGGACAAAAGTCGCGGCCTGCGCCGGTGAGTGCGTCCTGGTGTACATCAGCACGAGTGCCATTGTTTAGCACTACAATATCCCAGATGACTTCCTCGTGGCCCAGACGTTGCGCTTCCTCCCTGATGATTCTGCTGCACTGCAAAAGTTAGAGTTAGTAACTATTTTTAGATCTTTTTGAAAGCCGATTCCAGGCTTTGCTTACAGAGTTCTGCAAGTACGCCAAGCCGCACAAGCCGAGTATGAGGTCCACAACACCAACTTTCTCTCCATTCACTCCGGTTGCTGGGTTCTTAAATTCGTGGCGGATCAAGGTAATGATGGAGGCGATTGCCCTCGAGGAGTCGGTGGAACCAAAGAACTGGTCGAGAGAGGACAGCAACAACTGAGATATTTGCGACACTGAGGAGACGGTGGTTTCAGTGATGGAATATCCAGCTGTTGTCCAAAAGATCATGTGCATCATGGTGTGGTGCAGGCTTTCCAAGCTCTTTTCCAGTATAGTCTCGGCGCTCTCCCTTCCAAGGTCCGAGTTGGACCTCGTCAGGGCGTCCTTCCCAGCCCTGCTGAGGATGCCCTCGAGAATACCGCGGCCGAGCTCGAGGCTGGAGAGCGTCGTGAATTTTGCGGCGCCGAGGCCGTATCCGCCGATAACGGTCCCCAAGCGTAGAGCAAAGGATGTCGAGCGGGTGGCCAGGCTGATCATGCTCGCTACCGGCTTCGGGAGGAGGGTTCGTCCTGTCGACGCCGCGGCCTCGCGGGCCTGATCGGTAGTATCTTGCCCATGCCACCCATTTCGTGCCATCTCGAGCTCCATGGCATCGATGTCGAAGTCTCCGTCAACCTCCATCGCCAACGAGGAAACTCTCGGGATTAGTGGTAGCGAGCGTCTGGCAGTAATATGCAAGAACTCAGCCAAGTCATGATGGCAAGGTGTTCAACAAGGCCATTACTCGGAACGCGCCTGAGTTCACGCGACATGCATATCAGACACACACCTACACACTACAGTGGCAAAGGCGAGCTTTTGATGAGAATTGGTTGGCTCTCAACGTCATTTTATGGCATGTGAAGACCGCGGCGGGGCACCTGTGTCGCAGGGGTGTGATACCTGTCTACCGAGCCAGAAAGGCCCATTTTTCCAGGGGAACATTGAAAGCGCCCCTGGCATTTCCTCAACAGCCTTACCAACATGTATCTCAGTCGTATTCATTTCTGAATCTTATCGTGGATCGATGTTTGTCCAAATCAAAGACACAGTTCCTGTTGCATGCTGACCTCTTGAGAAGAAGTTATAAACGGTACATACTCGAAGGAAATCAGTCATGATCTGCATTGAACGGGCGCTAGGCGACCTCTACCTACACCACCAACTTGTGCCCGATATACTTCCAGCTCCTTGACCCCAAATTGCGGTGTGAACTGGACAGCTGGACGACCACTGATGGCTCATACATTATCTAGCATATGTGGCATACGCCTGTCAGGAAGATGCGAAAGAGCAAAAGAGCCGAGGAATTTACCCAAATGGTTCCAAGTATCCACCAATGTACACGGAGTACATCGTATATTCAATCAAGATGCAAGACGATGTTCAAGCCTTTGAAGGATGGGTGTAAGCCGTCGGCTTCGCCAGAATCCTTGCAGTGCCATGTTCAACGCCAGCAACAGATTCGCAGTTCCCGGTAGCGCTAATGCCCACCAAGACGTCCCCAACGAAGCACTTATGTGAGGCTGAGCACAGCACTAGCCAGGGGCTTGACCAGGCAAAGCTGGCCCATCCAGGGTCGTATTTTTATCTCGTAAAGTGAAGTAGTACCTGCGTAGTAGTGTTAGAACAAGTCGCTGCAATACGGACGAACGGGCCTTCTTTTTATTTAGTTGTCAACAATCCTCTACGTATAGCGCACAGCACCGCTCTCTTTGTCTCTCACTCGCTTCCAGTTACGTCCATCGCTTGACAAGCCTTTGTTGGGTTGATCTTGATCCCTCTTTCCCCAGGTGCCGCATCGCCCTCGCTCGATACCCGCTTCGACAAATCTACCAGACGCACCCTCCCGAACTCAATTCACAATGGCTGAACAAGGTCTCTTCTCGTCGGACCTCATCTGCCCCGAGGTGGCCGCAGCCCTGCCCGAAGGCTACAAGATCCGGGCGCTCGAGCGTGGCGATTACGAAGCAGGATTCCTCGACTGCCTGCGGGTGCTGACGACCGTCGGAGATATTAGCAAGGAGGCATTCGACCAGCAATACGAGTCGCTGAAGAACAAGAGCGACGTGTACTACATCTTGGTTATTGAGGACTCCAGCAGCGGCAAGCCCGTCGTCGTGGGTACCGGCGCTGTGGTCATTGAGCAGAAATTGTAAGATATAACACGATGCAACGTCTTCTGGGATGGTTCGGGGGAGGGCCTGGCACCAATTGGCAGACTCGAGAAGCACCAGCCGCTCTTCAGCAGGCATCTCGTCTCTGCAAACAGTTGCGCTAATCATCCGTCTTTCTATGCAGTATCCATGCGCTCGCAAAGGTTGGCCACATTGAGGATATCGCAGTGGCCAAGAACCAGCAGGGCAAGAAGCTGGGTCTGCGCCTGATCCAGGCGCTCGACTTCATCGCCGAAAAGGTCGGCTGCTACAAGACCATTCTCGACTGCAGCGAGGCCAACGAGGGTTTCTACGTCAAGTGCGGCTTCAGGAGGGCCGGCCTCCAAATGGCTCACTACTACGAAGAGAAGAGTAAGACCCACTGAGGTTCTCGTTCTTTATCGCTTTCCTTGGAACAATTATCGTTCCATGCGTCCGAAGAAACCAAAGAGAAGGCCCTTTGCTGATTTCGCGCGGCCAAAGGTGCGACAGAGCCGAAGCTTAGCACCGACCATGGGGATCCCGACAGCGTCTTTGCGAAACCCGTCCTGTCCTCCCTACGTCATGAATAACGAAAGAGCATAGAGCACTAGAAATACAATCTAGAAGGCTAAAAATGATTGTTCGCATAATGCGATTAATCTTTCGCTAGAGCGAGTGCGCATATATATCACGAAATTCTTTATTTTTACCACATGGGAAATCCAAATTCCTAGGTGTAGAACATGCAAATCAGACAGATTCGCTACCTAGCAAGCATACAAGCACACAAAGGCCTGGAAAAGTATATGCGCGGCCACTTCCGGGGGCTCTATTGCAAGACAAGACTGCAACCGAAAGATGACGGCCCCCCATGGCGGCTTTCACATGCTTCGATTTTGACACCAATGTAACTTTAACATGAAGTCATGCCCAGTAGAAAGCCGACTGTCGTGTCTTCCTCTTTTGTCCTCTGTCGCATATTTAGATAACCAGTCCCTGCCCACACGGCTCACTTGCTGGATCTGACCGCGATACTGATTTCCAAATCGCCGTCGCAAATTGCGCAAATCGCATCTTTTGTTGCGCCCGACAACCCAACTTTAATCGCAACCTTATTTGCTCTTTCCGTGCTGATCTTATCGCAATGGGCTCCAAAGTCGACAAGCAAACCCGCAGTCTGCTGATACGGACCAACATCGCATTAGTTCAACGAGAGTGAGTCTTGGGCATTTTTTCATCCGCCACGACACGACACTGCGACATCTGGCATCGGCAACGAGAACCAGTGGCATGATCCAGATGCGTCGTGTCGCAGATAACCCTCTTCCCCAAGGAGAGATTCGTCTTATCTCTGTCTAGGCGCAACTAACGGCGCGATCAGGGTCCGCGAACAAAGCAACTGGTACAACACCCCACGAGTCGCGATACGGAAACGGTCGGGCGGCAAGGTCATCCTCTCGCGGCTGGGCAATACCAGCGCGCAAAACCGCAGCGCTTCCGACGAGAGCGAGGACTACGTCTTGGTCGAGTGCTCATAGGGATTCATTCGCACGGTGAAGAGATACGAGCCGTTGGCCAGAGTTATGATTGAGGGTTTCGCGCCCATCGATCCTCGCCGGTCAGCGTCGCGGCAGTACTGTTGAGCCTGGGCAGTTTAAAAATTGACGAAGTTACGGCAGCGTTCGAGGGTGGCCTTTTAGGGCGTGCGACATTTTGAAGGGGGCTGCGCTCAGTGGTCGCGTATACCCATGCACAGCATATGATCAGAATGATTTGAGGTTTTGGAGTCTCTGGGCAGAATCAAGTTTCCATGTTCTTTATTCTATTTGCTTTGCTTCCTTAATACAAAAGCTTTGAGTATCACTGATAAGCGTGCTTATATCATATTCGTAAACCGTCAATACTACTACTAAAAACCCACGTCTTATATCCTGCAATTTTTATCTACCGTCCCATCCAGCCGCCGTCGACGACCAGGGTGTGCCCCGTCACGTAGCCGCTCGACCGGCTGGCGAGGAAGACGACGCTGCCCTTGAAGTCGTCGGGGCTGCCCCAGCGGCCGGCGGGGATGCGCTCGCTGATGCTGGCGAGGCGCTTGGGGTCGGCGAGCAGGGCCTCGTTCATGTCGGTGGCGATGTAGCCGGGCGCGATGCAGTTGACCGTGATGCCCTTGTCGGACCACTGGTTGGCCATGCTCTTGGCCAGCTGGCCCACGGCGCCCTTGGACGCCGCGTACGCCGGCACGTTGAGCCCGCCCTGGAACGTCAGCAGCGACGCAAAGTTGATGATGCTGCCGCGCCGGCCCGTCGCTGCCGACGGCTCCAGCGTCAGCATGTGCGCGCCCGCGTCGCGGCAGAGCGTGAAGACGGCGTTGAGGTTGACTTGCAGGACCTGGAGACGCATGTCATGTTAGTCTCGCTTTCTTTCTTTCTCTGGTTTTCACATCCTTGGCTGGCCGCAAAGAGCGCCGCAAGAGAAAAGCAAATGGGGTTGCGCGCTCACCTTGTTAAAGTCGTCGTCGGGGAATACTTCGCAGGCATGCCTGATCTGGATGCCGGCGCAGTTGATCAGGATCCGGATCGTGTGGCCGTCGGCCAGCACGGCGGGCACCACCTTCTTGACGTCCTCTGCCGAAGACAGGTCCGCCGTGTATACCGAGACTTTCCGGCCCAGTGACTCGATGGTCTTTTGTGTGTCTGTCACCCTGTTGTCTCTCTACTCGCGAGCAGCGTGTTAGTCCATCTTGCGCAAATCTCTGATAATTGTCTCTTGGTGGGAGGAGGATTTCGTACCTGAACAAGCAGAATGTCGGCGCCGGCCTCAGCCAGAGCAATTGCACAGGCAGCGCCAATGCCACGGGTAGCACCGGTGACGAGCGCAGTCTCGCCCTCGAGGGAGAATAAGCTGGCCATGATGGGTGGTGGTTTGGGAATATGGTTATTTAATTGCTGAAGTCTTGAGCAGACAGTAGATTGTGATATCACCATTCAAAGTTTGTGTGAACAGCTTCGTTTGGCAGAGTAGCAGGAATAATAATAATTACAAGTGGAAGAAAGTTCTGCCACTCACGCGCAAGTCAAGAGATCATAAACACGAGAAGGAGAAAAAAAAAAGAACAGGCCCGCTTCGCGATACCAAGCTGGACATGATCCGGCATTCGGGAGGGATATACATTTTCAGGTTTCTAGCATCTACTAGGAAGGCCAAGCTTGCATGACAAGTTTCCACTTCTGCCAGCCCTGAGAACAAGGCAGAAAGTAGCGAGTACATGCTGCCTTCATCGCCAACCTTATGAGCGGTCCATTGGCCTCTCAGATGACACGGAATTGCAGGTCGTCAGTCGCTTTCGGGACGCACTATGACGGACGATGGCTTCTTTGGCTCTCAGCGGTTTCGATACTACCCCACGACACGCGAACCCCTCCCCCGCTATTGTGGGTTTCTGTCGGGCTGGGACTTGGGAGCTCCTCACAAAACGGCAATTATCGCCGGAACATGCGGCATTTGGGCCGATGGTATATATCTGGCGCCGAGACGGTTACGAATTTAGAAAATAACAGAAATAAAAGTCGTGTCAAGCAATGACCGCAATTAGCATCCAAGGAATGAATAATAGTTAGTCTTTGAATTGCACATGATGACAGTAGCAAGGAAGGGCGGCAACTTGAAGAAGATATGGTTGTAAGTGAAAAAGAAGTTCTCGTGACAGTACGGCACCATAGTGCTGATATATCCACTTGTATAGACCCCTTCGTATATTACGTACCATCATTAGCAATACTTGAATGTGGTGTTGCTTGCCCTCATTTGAAGCAACAAATGCAGTTTTAATGCTTATAGTGAATCGAAATGCCAAGATGTTACTTGCACATAAAGTATGAACAAAAAGTGAGGCTGTACTTGGCTTTTTTTGTGTCTTTGCTTCCCAGCTCTGCGACTCATGAAGAAATATGAGAGGCCTCGTTGCCTTTTACGACTTGCCGAGCGCGGGGTGAAATCGGAGAAATTTGGGGTAACTCGCCAGGAAAGTCGCTTCTGGCCGGGCTTGATGCCCGCTAAAGTCCACTAAAACCCCCCAAGGCGGGTGACTTACTTTTACACCCCGCGGGATGAAAGACCCAAGACTCCACACGCCGCAGGGGAGGAGCTCCTCAGTAGCAGGTACAACATCGTCATTCTCTACATGTTTTGACTGGTGAGAGGGACTTGGGCCGTCGATATCGGAGCACGGTTCAGATTTCCGAATTGACGGGAAAGGTAGGTCAAAATTTCCGAGTCCATGTTGGAACTTTTGCCCGGTCGTGGCAGTTGTAAATCAAGACAGAGATCTAAAAAGATTTGACGATTCTTCTTCTCAAACTTTCTCTGCTTCATTCATTCTTCAGACTCTTTCGTGATACCCAAGTTCCAAGTGCCTCCTAAGAGACCAGAACCTCCTTTGTAAAACTTTCCGTTGACTTTGAGACGGGAACATCCAAATCAATTACTCCTACACCTAGTCCAACACCCAAATACCAGTCTTCAACATGTGCGGCGGCGATATTAGAGCTTCCGTCCTGCACGGCGCAAAAGATCTGCGAGTGGTACGTTGCGACCCAATTGCGCCGAATGGCAACACAAGCAGGGAAAGCAATTTGAGGACTCACCAAAAGCATTACAGGAATCGCGAGAACTTACCGCGCCAGAAGCCACCGAAGTCCAGGTCGAAATCAAGGCCACCGGTCTCTGCGGCTCGGATCTGCACTACTTCAACCACTACCGAAATGGCGACATCATCTGCAAAGAGCCCATGGCGCTGGGCCACGAGTCGGCCGGAGTCGTCAAGGCCGTCGGCTCGGAGGTGAGCACGCTCAAGGTCGGCGACCACGTAGCCCTCGAGGTCGGTCTGCCGTGCGAGTCGTGCGACCTGTGCAAGGAGGGCAGGTATAACATCTGCAAGGGCATGCGTTTCCGCAGCTCGGCAAAGGCTTTCCCCCATTTCCAGGGCACGCTACAAGACCGGATCAACCACCCCGCAAAATGGGTGCACAAGTAAGTGGTTTACTCAGTGACTTATTGGCTATAATCGCCTCCTATAGAGGAAATATTGGGAACTAACAGCATTATCCACCCAGGCTACCCGAAACCGTGTCGCTAGAATACGGCGCACTCGTCGAGCCGCTGTCCGTCGCATTCCACGCCCGAGACCGCGCCAATCTGAAGCCCGGCTCAACTGTGCTCATCCTCGGTGCTGGCGCCGTGGGTCTGCTTTGCGCCGCCGCGGCCAAGGTCTCGGGCGCCAAGACGGTCTTGATTGCCGACATTCAAGAGGACCGTGTCAACTTTGCCGTGCAAAATGGCTTCGCAGACGCATCGATTGTGGTGCCGATGGCCAGACCCCAGACGATCGAGGACAAGCTCGCATACGCAAAGGACCTGGCAGAAAAGATTACATCCACCCAGGTCAAGGGCGAAGCCGTTGGTGAAGTGACGGTAACTTTCGAGTGCACTGGCGTTGAGTCGTGTATGCAGACTGCCATTTACGTGAGTTGAATCCGGCACCGCATCATCACGCGACGCCCCAGCTAATCATTACCTTTCTTCTAGTCCACTCAAGCAGGCGGAAAAGTCATGATCATCGGCATGGGCAACCCCATCCAAACGCTGCCTCTGTCAGCCGCAGCACTGCGAGAAGTCGACCTCGTTGGTGTATTCAGATATGCAAACAACTACCCAGACGTCATCAACATGTTGGCAAGCAAGAACGCAGCTCTGCCTGACGTGGGAAAGCTTGTCACGCATCGATACAACGGTTTTGACGAGATTCCTGAGGCATTTAAGATGGCGGGCCAAGTCAAGGACGAAAAGGGCGACTTGGTACTGAAAGTCATGGTTGGTATGTAAAAAGAAAGAAAAAGCTCCAAGCCAAAGCGTCTTTGGAGTATATATTAGTTGACCTCTAGAGTAGAATTTGATACACAGGCGGTTGTTCAATCACCGGCACAAGATGCCCAACGCAATCGCTCGGTGAAAGCCCGACTTTGAGTGTGCTCGCCTGAACCACAGAATGAAGGTGTTTATGATTGATGCGTTTGAATGAGTGTACGAACTAGAAAAGGGAACTTCTTATGGTATCCCCGTGTTTGCTTTTCAGATGACGTCTTGCTATTTATTTGGGTCTTCGAGTATGCAGATTTAAGGATGTTTCCTATATACTTCAAACCTCGCTGATGATTTCACGTGTTCAAGTCGCATGTCCTAACCACAGAGCTGCCCAACGAGGTGAACAGCTTGCATCCCTGTCCAGAATAGCTTGTGCCCCGCCGAAATTCATGCTCCCGGCCATTAAGCAGCTGGCAATTTGCATCTGCCTGCCCCTTTGGGACATGTCCTCAATCGCATTATAGCCAGGCTCGCTCCTATCGATAGGCCACCTCAGTCTTCAAAGGGAATGTTGCGTCGCATCCAAGCCATCCATGGGAGTTGCCAAGCTCGTTTTAGCCAGCAGGTGGTGACACCACGTCACATGGGACGGCGGCTGATATACTTGTCGACAGCCTGTTCTTTTTTTGACCTTTTCGTCTCTCTGCGATGTTGGGAAATGAAATGTCTTAGCTGCTGAACTGAACCGCTGGTCCCTCGACGTAATTGCTCGCACAAGATGAAGTCTCAGCAGTTCTTGCTCGCGTACGCGGCGGGCGCGGCCGCAAAGAACTCGTTGGGATACATGGTCGACTACGGCCGGTGCCAGTGGCATAATTTCCTGGGCAACTTTGAGAACCCCTTCTGCGAATATGATCCCGCGACGTTTTCGCAGGCGAGCGTCCCGGAACCAAAGAGCGAGAGGACTATACACGCAGTCCCCACGCCATTCGTTCCGCTAGAAGCAAAACCGGTCGAGGTGGCGGCTCAGAAACCTGCCGAGCCAGTCATGGAAGAGAAGGAAGAGGAGAAAAAGCAGGAGGAGAAGAAGCCTGCGGATCCGATTCCACCTAAAGCGGGTGCATCAAAAGTCAAGAGCGACAAGCTTCTCGCAAACGAGCTATGGCCGATTGCTTCGAGTTGTGCCGGCCACTACAATCGCACGGAGGAGTTTTGTATCTTTTCGAACCCGGGCTTCGCCGGCGGCAGGGGCATCACCATTTTGACCACGCCGGCCGAGGCGGTGGCAATCGCCAAGAGCCCGGCCTTTACGAATCCAGAACTCTACAAGAACGTCAAGGACTTCGACGCCGCCGAGAGCGACAAGTGGCACGTCGAGGAGGTCCCGAACAAGGGCATGGGCCTGGTCGCCAGCCGCAACCTCGAGATGGGCGACCATATCATGAGCGTCTCGGCGGCTATCATGACCGATTTCGATATATGGGACCACGTCTCCCTTGACCAGGTCCGCCGCATGCAGACTGAAGGAATCGGTCATCTGCCCAAGAACCACAGGGAGATTTTCATGAACCTGTCCACCCACGATGGCGCCGAGAGTCACGAGGAGCAAGTGTACAAGATCATTCTGACCAACGCTTTTGATATCTCCGACGTTGAGATCATCACCCGTCCCAGCGACGCGAAAAGCGTAAACTTCTTTACCGTGTTTCCCGAGGGTAAGCAATTCAAGGACTGTTGAGAGTACCAGAACCATTTGAACAAACATGGCGACTAACGATGACCTCTCACAGTGTCCCGTATGAACCACGATTGTCGACCCAACGCCCATTACTATTGGGACCCAGAAACCTTCACTCAAAATGTCTTCGCCGTGAGACCCATCCTGGCTGGGGAGGAGATCACCATTACTTACGTCGAGTAAGAAGAATTTCATCCACCAATACTCACGTATAAACTGACATTTTGTCTCCAGATTACTGCTGCCCCGCGACCAACGTCTCGAGCGCCTCGAAGAGACCTGGCACTTCCCCTGCGCGTGTACGGCGTGCACGCAGGTCGACCGCATCGTCGAGGCGTCGGACGCGCGGATCGCGCAGATCCTGGCGCTGCAGGGCCAGTTCGCCGACTACACGGGGGCCTCGCACGCGACGCCCGAGATGGCCGAGGCGCTCGTGTCGCTGTACGAGCAGGAGCGGCTGTGGTCGCGGCTGTACGAGGCGTACACGTTCGCGGCCGTCGAGTTCAACGCCGCGGGCCGCGTCTGGGAGGCCGTCAAGTACGCGCGCCTGGCCGTGCAGCACGGCTTCGTCGCCGCCGGCCCCAAGAACGAGGACGGCTACGAGCTCGCCGCGCTGGCCGAGAACCCCACGACGCACTGGTCGTACATGATGCGGAGGAAGGATGATTCTGGGTCTTCGGATCGGTCGGCCATCACCACGAGTAGCTGATGGCGCTGAGCAGCTCGGCTTGTATCATAGTCTTTCGTCTTGTGGGTAAGGTGAATGAATGAAGCATGGGTCTAAAACAGTGAAATATTATACAGTCAACTTCCGATATATATTGTTTATCATATGAAAGGCGATCCGAGTCGCAAATCCTACCAGGAGCTTGTCATGCCTCATGTTATACTGGTCGGTTCTTCTGCGTGTAAGTCATTCCCGACGTCCTTTTACCAGTTGAGAGATCGGGGATCAATTCCAGAAATGATGAGTGCCTAACAATCAGCCGGCAGATCTGGTTCTCCTCAGCCTCAAATGTACCTCACCTAATTCAAGTCTACACAGTAGGTAGGTATCTTGAATGAGGCAATACTTTTTTAGACTTGCTCCAGCTTGTACAGATTATACTCGGTTCAAGATCACCCCGCAACGCCCACAAAATGGGTGTATTATTTCCCACTCTAGCTGCTTGCCCCACTACCAAGGCATATCTTTAGCGTTCTTTCGTTCAGAATTTCCACAAATGGCAGTCCTCTATGACGGGCGACCCTCCGAGTCATTTCAGCACCTCGCTGCGACTTCTTTCTCGCGCAGAACTACCCCAGATGGACATGAAGTTCAGTCCACAAGGCGAGGCCAATCCTGGCTGACGGTGACCGACTTCCTTTAGTCAAGGCCTAGCTAGGTACCGTAGCTCTGGTTGTTTCCCCAGAGAAATTACTTGGTGTTTCCAAGAAAGAAATGCCACCTTTGGGTCCTAGTAAAGTCGTTCTTCCTCTTCTGTTGCTTGGAGTTGCCGTAATAGCGTCATGCGAGGACCCCGCGACTCCCCCGCGACATGCCCCGCCAACCCGACCTGTCTGATCAATACCTCCCAAGTAGCCTATACTTCTCGACTCTCAATGCATGCCACCACTCCGTTCGCCCATTGTACCTTGTATACTCCCCCTGATCTCCGCCGTGCGGTGGACCCGGTAGCCATGTCCGTCGGAAAAGAGAGAAGTGAAGAATAGATTTATCCGCGAGACGAAGCTGGCTCGTCTCGGTGACGTGATGCAGCTTCTCTCGGCATTCTGCCAGATTCGCATAAATAGTCAGTCCCCTTCTGCCACACACCTCACATGTGGCCGATGTTCTGTATAAGTCAATTCCATTTTCTAGACCTCTTTGCTGCTTCTTCGTTGTGAATTTCCCTAGACTTTATACCCAGTTACGAAGATACGACCTATATACACAGTTCACAGTAACTACATCGCGACCATGGCACCCTCCTCTTTCAAGCTGAACACTGGCGCTGAGATCCCCGCCGTGGGTTTCGGTATGTTTTCCCGCAATTTCCTACTATTCCTTTCTGTTCCAGGTCTTGTTTCGGTATACTAGATCAAGTATATTGTCACTCTCTCCAGGGCATTGAGAAGCCAAAGAAAGCACCCGTCATGAGATTTGCGACACGGAGCACTTACAAGTCGATCAGGAACATGGCAAGCCCCGCCCGGCCAGGTTGCCAAGGCCGTCGAGATCGCCCTCAAGTCCGGATACAAGCTCATCGACGCGGCGTACTGCTACGCCAACGAGGACGAGGTCGGCCAGGGACTCAAGGCGGCCTTTGACTCGGGGATCAAGCGCGAGGACATCTTCGTCGTGACCAAGCTGTGGAACACGTACTCGACCCGCGTCGAGCTCTGCCTGGACAAGTCCCTCAAGGCGCTCGGCCTCGACTACGTCGACCTGTACCTCGTCCACTGGGCCGTCGGCATGAACCCCAACGGCACCCGGCCCGACGGCGGCGACGCCGACCGCTTCCCCCTGCTGCCCAGCGGCGAGCGCGACATCCTCTGGGACCACGACCACGTCGAGACCTGGAGGCTGATGGAGGCCCTGCCCAAGTCCAAGGCCCGCGCCGTCGGCGTCTGCAACTACAGCGAGACCTACCTGAACCAGCTGCTCAAGCACGCCAAGACGGTCCCCGCCGTCAACCAGATCGAGAACTCGCCCCTGCTGCCCCAGCAGGAGGTCGTCGACCTGTCCAAGAAGAACGGCATCCACATCATGGCCTACAGCCCGCTCGGCAGCACCGGCGGCCCGCTGCTCGAGAGCGAGCAGGTCAAGTCGCTCGCGAGCTCCAAGGGCGTCAGCCCCGGCACCGTCCTGCTGAGCTACCACGGCAAGTCTCCCCCGTTCATAATACGTGCTACCAAGACCTGTTCAACTAACACCATTCTCTCGATGCAGTCGCCAGGGGCATCACGGTGCTGGCCAAGTCCGTGACCGAGTCCCGCATCAAGGACAACCTCAAGATCGTCGACCTCGACTCGGGCGACCTCGACGTCCTGGCCCAGCTGACCAAGGAGAAGGCGCCCGTGCGTTACGTGTACCCCCCGTTCGGCATCAACTTTGGCTTCCCGGACAAGCTGGAGGGCAAGACCCTCAAGAACGGCGCATAAGAAATATTTCGAGTTGCCCTGTTGTTTTATGTTGGGAAGTTCCCAGCAAAGTTTATATATAGCATGATACCACGATGACGAAACCGAGTCTCTCCTCAAGGAGTGGCTTACACTCGGAGAGCATATAGAATAAGACGAGAAAAAAAAATAAAGATACATACAATGGAAGCCTCGTTCAGTATTGATTGTTCTTGGTGTCTGGTATGGTAACCGTCAGTGTTCTGATTCATGCTACTCGGGGACGCGGGAGCCAATGTGTGGTTAAGTAACTCAGCCAGATCAGAGCTGGTAGAATACAGGTCACGACTGTGAGACGGGCATGTGTAAACAGGACAGGACGATCATCATGATGGGTAATCTATTAAAGGCTTTACTAGTGATACTTGTCACAAATCTAATGTATGATCCAGTCATTCCTGCGAAGAAGTTTTTTACAATACAATATCGGTACAGTGGCCCAAGGTAGACACCGTCTAGCCCGCGATGAGCACCCATAATCTGTGATTTATTAGTCAATAGTACGAGATAGAAGCGAGGGATGGACACGTACAAGAAGAAAATCATGAGCACGCCAAACATTTTGGCGATGAGCCAGCGATTGCTGGAAACTCTGGACCAGTATTTCAACAACTCCTTCTGCGCACCCTGTACGTTGTCCACGACATCTTCCGTGTTGGCGTCGATTCGCTGTATCTGCTCCGACTGCTCGGAAACCATCGATGCTAGTTGGCCAAAGATGGAGCCCAGTTCTGCAATGGTCTTTTCTATGCTCTCGATCGCCTCGCCTCTTTGCTGAATGTAGGCATTCTGCGGTTGTGCCTCCTCCATCATGAGCAACTGTTGATCGCCCATCATCGGGTTCAGCGACAACGTGTCGCCGCCTGGAGAGGGCGTGCCACGGTTCGGCGTTCCGTACAGGGGCGACGCAGACTGTTGTATCGTGGGCGCTGTGTTTTGTGATACGGTCGAAATGAAGTTGTCGGTCCGCGCCCTCGACGCCTGGATGTTCTTTGTCCTCAACTCCAGCACGTCCTTGAAGTTGGCAGACACGTCCGTGAGCTTGCCTTGCAGCATGAAGACGACATTTTTGTTGTGCTCTCCGACTTGGTCGGCCTTGGGGTGCTGTTGCCGCGTCAGGCCTTGTAGGCCGGAGATTTGTTGATTGAGCGCAGCCAGGTCTTGCTTGATGATGAAGGTGAGCTCGTTGATTTCGACTGGCCTATCGTCAAACAGTGTTTTCCTCTTTGCAAGCTGCGCCAGCTTCTCTAGTTTGCCCATTGTACCCGAGATGCCCCTGCCAATCTCGGCTGCCTTCCTGGCGAATTCGGACCTTCTGGGGCGTCCCGAGGCATCGCCGTCTGCTTCTACCTTTTGCTGGTCGGTGAGAAGTGACCGCCTTTGTGCGCCGACTTTCGAAGATGCTTGTCTTTTCTGGACTTGGCCGAGGACTGTACGGAATTCGGCAGTCCGGTCTTGAATCGATGCAACAGCCATGTCGGCTGCGGACAGAGAACAAGTCTGTCTCTTGAATAAATCGAGGAGATGGTGGCGATGAATGCGCAGGCAGGATGGAAGCTCGATGCTTTCCTCTGGGGAAGATTATGGATCGCGACACCGTAGGTTGAAGATTGTCTCGCGCCGAGCACAGAACGTGGTAAGCCTCAAATGATGTCGTCGAGATCAGAAGCAGAGTCGCTGAGTCGAATGTTTCGATGACAAAGGCGGAAGAGAATGAGTGGCTATCTGTCTTCAAACAGTTGCTGGATTTGGTTGCGTGTAATGATGGTTGAATCGAAAAGATTGTGATGGCTTTGAGCACAAACTGCTCTCGATTCACTGTGAGTGGTTGGCTAAAGCTCAGGGCGACGTGTCCGTGTGCCTGCGAACCTGCACCCAACCAAGCCACCCTTGTCAAAATGTAAGGCGAAGCCGCCTAGCGCTACATCTTACCTAGCGGGCTGGCGGATCTGTGGCTCAGTGATTCTGCATGGTGCTAAGGGTCGGCGCCGGGGCGCTGGTAGCACCGAGTCGATGCCCCAGCTTTTGTTCTCAGGGGCCGTCCGGGGACACATTACACCCCGACTGTGGCGAGCGTACGTGGCTCTGTACTACCAGCAGCCAGTCACCTACCTGTGGTCCTGTTTCGGCCTCGAGAAGATCCTGCTTGCCTGCCTCGGTATGATAATTTAATTCGGAATTTTTTGTTGGAGATGTCAAAATTGTAGGTACGTATCATGACTGTGAAAAGTTCTGAACCGTATCAATTTTAGATACTTGTTAGACTTTGATTTGCCGCATTACAGGCTGAGACATCTTTGGCGGATGAAACATTCTGTAATTCTGCAAACCCCCTGAAAAGAAGAAACAAAAGTGACAATCACGTCGCTGGGCCGAACATGTATGTTTTTTTTTATATCTTTGTTCGTTGCCGCAAATGCCTGTATAAGACGTGGGAGAGTATCTCAAAATTCTCATCGGCTGGGTGCTTGCTGTTAATGTACCTACCTAGGGAAAGAAACTATGGTACTCTGTACGATGTATGCCGTCAGCATGTCACATGTCATTGGCCTTCTACGTATTGCCAGTGATTCTTCTTTTCCTTCTTCTTAACAAAGCTTAATTCCGTTGCGCATTAGTATGACATCTGAGGCGCTCTTGGAATAAGAAAATGTTGAAACATAATCCAGCGCAGAGGAAAAGATCCGCCTAATAATGCGTTGAAACAGACACCTTACAGGATCTGCATCTATAATATCCAAGATTAAGGATACTCCAAATCTGACAAGATGTTCTTGAGCTCCACCATCTATCTACACAGAGAAGTGCTGTACTAGCTGGAAGCAGGGCCGACTTGAGAACTTGCGATGAAGTTCACACATGTTTCGGCAATGCGGATAGGTTCTTACTCATTCGACTGAGCTGAAGTAAGTGATATACCATATGGAACACTTCAAAACCTTGTGCTCATGATCCAGGAGTCCATTACCGCTATTGCCAGCTTCAGTACGTCCAATCATATGCCCATCCTGACCGTCCACATGGCCCGAAAATTAAAAATAACGCCGCTGCATTTACCGGCTGAGAGGGGACCTTCGCTGTTCGCATCGTCACCCATGCCATGCCATGCCCCATACTCTGCCAGCATCATCAAGTGAATGTTCCGCCCACCCGCTCAGGAATTTGTGAAAACAAGGTGTCACGTAGTCGTCACTGCATTCCCTTCCCTCTCCAAAATTGGCACTGCAGTAGCCTGAGCAGCATTCCATCATACATACTTTTACTTGCAAGACAAGTATCATTATCATTGGGCCTTGCTATTATTACTATATCCTTCGCCTCGTACCCTCTGATTACCCATGTACGGTACTGCTAGTTTTAGCTGAACTACCGCTCCTTTGTGGCCCTTTTTCAGGCTCCACGTCATCCCTTTGCCCCAGTCTGCCGACGCTGCCAGACGTGATAAGCGTACGACCCCGATCCAGTTCGACTCTGGGCGGATCTCCAGCACAGCCTCAGCAGCATACATTGTAAATTAACCCAAACTTCGACGAGACGTCGCCCTGCGTATCTACTACCACCTACCCAGCCGTTGCATCTTTGTTTCTTCTCCTTCTTCCGACTAGCGCTCAGCGATGTTGTCCTAGCTTGTTTCACGGGGAGCTTGATTGATCTCCGTATGCCGCCATGGACGAGGGAACGTACAATAATGTCTACCGGAACGCCTCGCCGATGTGAGTTTCAACCCACGGGCAACGGGGCCTCGCGCGCCTGGGGGCCCCCGCGCAAAGTGCACATACGAGCCTCTCTAACACACATGATCTCTCTGACAGGACGCCGAGCACGCCGAGCCACTCTTTTCAGACCAATGTGAACCGCTCCAAGACGAGGAAATGGGTCGAAGCGAAGAAGCAGAACTACGACGGCGACGATTGGGGAAACGAATATGAAGATGAGGAGGAGCCCGAGGCCGAACCGCCAGGGCCGGCGCAACAACCCGTAGGATTTCGCAGCCAGCTTGGCCAGGGCGCGCAAAACGGCGGCTCTCAAGTATCAGGCAATCGAGCCTTCTCCCAGCCGACTGCGGCTTTTGGCCACCTCAGGGGCCAGTCATTTGGTAGAAATCCAAGCGGGCCCCCGGCTCTGCATCTCCAGACCCAGCAGTCGTCTGCGCCCGCGCAGCATTTCGAGCCCGTCGAACCTTTCCCGGCTGCCGACCAGGCGCCGTATGGCAGTGCGCCGGACTATAGGAACCCGGAAAATGTGACATCACCACAATCGGGACGGCCGAGGCTGTTTGGGGCGGGTGGCAGCTATTCAGGTCGCCGGGACTTTTCACCCGTCACGCAAGACCGTGGGGCGATGTCTCCGGCAGGCGCAACGGGGTTATCGTCGCGCTTCCCTCCTCGCAAGAGCAGCATGGGACACAAGGATGCACCTTACAACCGCGATCATTCCAGAAACAGGTCTGGCTCCCGGCCAGAGCAACGATCCGATTCTCCTGGCCAACAAGCTTCGTCAGCTACCGCTCCACCGAACAAGCCGTTGCCCTTCATACGTCCTTCTGATATATACCGGCGAATGGAGGAGGAGAAGGACAAAGAGCGCAGGTCGATCGACTCTGCCGGGCGGCCCAGTCTGGACGGCGTACAAAGCCCTGGCAGCGAGAGGTCTACCTCGCCGGCGCATGCGTTGCGCTCTTCAGGTGAACAGCGACGACGGCTCAGCTTCGACAGAGACGGGGACGAGAACTTGGAGTCTATTCGTGGACTCAAGCCAACTCTGGAACCTGTCGCAGAGCGGAGGAGCGAGTACGGCTTGGATCGTTTAGTCAACGAAAGCAACGCACCTGCGCCTATCGAGACAGCTGCAGGAGAACAATCATCTGCGCCACAGATAGTGGTTCCTTCCGGCCCGGCGGGTGACGCAGCACCCCAAGCTGGACCTGCTCAGCCTCTCGTCGATCCAGCGACTCGTCGCAAATCTCTTAGTCCAAGGCTTCCCGATTTGGCCCGTTTGTCCGGATTCGGTGCCGACTTCTTCTCAGGGCCATCCGGCAGTGTTTCTGACGCCGCTCCGTCACCGCAGTTGACACCGCCAGAGTACAAATCCGGTACACACGACAAGGCAGCAGACTTGTATCCTGTGACAGGTTTAGGATTGAGCGACGCCATTCCTGGGTCGTCTGAAATGGCATCCACCGAGGGTCATGAGAAGACAGCGCCAAGTCTCATCGAGGGTCCGGCGCTGGTCGACAAGGACGAGACAATCTCCACCCCTCGTGCGGAAGCATCAGCGCCAATTGACGACGCGTCGGCTACGCCCGTGGTCGGATCGCAGCCCTCTGTTGTGGATGATGCAACCGTAACAGCTCGTGCGAGGCCATCGAGGCCATCAATACCTGGCGGTTGGGTATCAGAGAGTACGAACATAGCCTCCGAGGCGCCGACGCCAATGGAACGGCCAGAACCGACCATGTCGTATGTGACAGTCAACGACACTCTGGAGGAATCTCCTGTGCATGACGGAGAGCCAGAGGATATTGATCCTACAACTACGATTAAGCAAGCTCAGCCACTCGATGACAGCGCAGGGAGTTCAGTCGGATTGAAAGATGTCCAGCAAGGTGAGGATGATTTTGGTGAAACCGTCGGTAAACATGACCAGACGGTTGCGGACGATGTTTTACCGACTCCACCTGCGGTTGTTGTGGCTTCAAAAGAGCTTCCTCCGTTGCAAACGCCCGACCCCCTCACAACCTCGAACCAGCCAGTCATCGCCAGTCAACAGCCACCAGCTTCTGAAGAGTCTCCATTCTACGGTGACTCCCCATCGAAGTACTCAACGTCGACGCATCCACTCACAGCAACTACTTCATCTGGGTTTTCTCCCACCGCACCATTGAACCCTCAGCGAGGTCATACAACAGATTCGGATTTTGTAGCCCCAGGTCCCCTTGCTCGCAACCTGACGATGAGCTCCATTGACAACGCTTCCCCGCACGAAAGCGATCAGCTAAGGGAGGACATTATCAAGTCGCTGAGTCCAATGCCGACCGACTCGCCCAGTTTCCCTCCCTTCCCTTCGGCGGCTGACGGAAGCCTTACAACTCCATCATCAGACATAGCTAGGGAGAGTCGATATCTGTCGGGAGTTTATGACGACTACATGGGATTTCCAGAAGACAAATCGTCACCGATCGTCGGCCAGGACAAGAACGAAATACCAAGTATCAGCCCAGCACCTCTCCAAAGCAGCCCTGCGCGCACTATTGTACCCAGCGAGCCAGCTGCAACCGCAAGCCCGAGCCATCTGACTCCGAACTCCAATCGCGGTCACCGTCTTAGTCGCCAGTTTTCGTGGGAAGATTTCTCGACAGAAGTTACGCCGGACAACCAACAACAAAGCCAAGCCGATGAAAGCTTGGCCACGCTTGCTGAACCAACCTTGCATGTCGAGGAAGAAGTTACTTCGCCAATCGAACTGCGGGAAAATGATATTACATCTCCAGTATTGCAACTCGAGCCGGAAAGAGATGGCACAATTTCCCACACCGTCTCCATGATGAGCAGCAATGCTCCCGGCGGCTTGGGAGTATCGGGAATCGAACCTCCATCTCCGATTTCCGTGCTATCGAGCCCGAGACCACTGGAAAGTGTTGGCAGTCGCATGTCGCTTGCCGATGAAAAGGTCATGTTGCAGGCATCCTCTCATCCGGTTTCACCAAACCCCGAAGATGACCATCCAGCACTATCACGGACGCCTCCAGAATCACCAGCGATTCATGAGGACACCGATCTGGCGGCAGCAGCGGCTCCAAAACCAGTCAACATTACTAGCTGGCGCGAAATTCTGAGTCTACCAACACCAGCGCTTCGCATCGAGAGATTTGAGGAAGCTCGATCGCAATATGCGCTAATGGACTCGGGACTGCTGAACTGGGTCGAACATATGAAGGCTTCAGCAGAGGACCCAACATACCAAACCTTGGGTGGAAGCCCTACCACCCATGCCCCAGTAGGAGCGTCAGGCTCTGCGCAAGTATCACCAACTGGTCCACCAACTCAACAACCATACTATCAGCAATATCTCAATGCCAGCAACCCCAACCTCGTGAATGGCACTCCCGGACCTACGCGACAGATGTCATTGTCTGGACAGCCGGGAAGCGGCTTCGGCAATTCCAAGAACCAAGCGGCTGTCAAGAGCAAGCAATACCTGCAGGCGGCAGGAGCGTTTGGAAACAAAGCAACAAAGGCGGGAATGAAGGGAGGGTTGAAGCTCTTCAACAGGGGTAAAGACAAGCTTCGTGGATCTGGCGACAAGGCGTACCAATGATGGGGTTTCCCTCTTCCTCACACCAGAGGCCAGCACATCAACTATTTGACATTCTTGCGAGGTCGCTACGCTTCTATGCTTGATTTCTTTTTTCAGTATTCCGGCGCATACTTGATATGGATATTTTTTTCCCCTATTTAATGAGTCTGATCAACCGCGTGTCTCAATAATGAACGAGTGTATGAATACTTGGGCTGGGCGGCTTGCACATGGAGACAAGTGATGTACTGTTCTGTCTCGTTTGTATTTCTTCCGCTCTGCTTTGGCTATTCTAAGCTGAGTCTTACTTCCTGTTGTGATTTTTTTGCAAAGTGGGAGCACTTTGTTAGCGGTTCTGGGACTGGTAACACATGAATGATGGGTTTGGTGATCAGGGGCTGGATTGAACCATGAATTTTCGTCAAAGCATAGGTCTCACTGCATATCATTTGCTTGGCTACGTTTACGCGAATCCCGTCCTACCGACAGTCTTTTCTGCTGCATATATTGATGCTGACTGATGGAGACTTGAGACCGGGCTCAAGTCAACCCGGGAATAATCTTGAAGATCTTAAAAAACAAGAGTAGTGCCCCCCAAAATTGATAAAGTTCCAAACGACGAGAGATAATGTTGGGTCCAAAAGGGTTGTTTCCTTCGTGGGGTCCCCGGCCGAGGTAGTAATGATCGAGCCAGCCTTATTAGTTGCCTGTCCAAGTCTGTCTGAAGGATTCCAGCTCGATAGATGATTTGTTGCTGGCTCTGCTTCCATAGTTACCTATCTTGCCTCCTTATTGTAGAAGCATCACTTGTTGCTGTCTCGCGCTTCGAGATGGCATACACAGTAGGTTTTTTCAATTGACTGCTGAACTCAAGTCGACTGTGAGAACGTGCCCCCACAGTCCCGGGTCTCCAACAAAACAAAGTCCAAAGGTTCCTCTAATTCAGCCAGGGAATGGATATTAATAGAAAACCTTCTGCAACTAGGACCAGCGGTGGAGATGGTCAAGGCCTGTCGACCCCCAGCGACTACGTCACAAACGGCTAAGGCTCCGTGAAATGAGCGACGCTCCTCCTTCTCTTGGGCTCCTCGGGCCCTTTTTTGCTTGGTTCGGATGCGATGCGGTTCGATTGAAGGGTTCCGGTTGGCAAGGGCTCGCTCTGCAGCTCACAAAAATAAGCAGCATGTTCATTGCTCACGGCTCACCCATCACTTTCGCTAGCCCCAGGCTCGCCCAGGACCATTCTGCCCATCAGAATCTCATCAATCCCCCAGGTCGCACTGACTGACAGCCGACCCCTGGCCCTGGGCCCCGCGCCGTCGTCCCAGCCGCAGCGCCAACTCGAGCGCAAAGACTCCAGAGGACAAGGCACCGTCAGCCCATACCGAGACGAGAGCTCATCGAAAGCTCGAGCTGCATCCTGCGGACTGGACCTGGGACGCCGCCTCCTGTGCCGCATTTCTCGCTCTGATTCTTACTTTTGCTCTTCTGAGCGACGCAGTCCCGATCCTCGAGATTTGGCCCATTCTCAATGGTCTCTTGCGATTCTTCTGTCTGTTTCTTCTAATACACTTCCCCGCAGCCGTACTTGGCCAGCGCCGGCTGAGGATCGACAGTCGCGCCCATCTCCGACGCGGCGCCTTCTCCCGAGAAATATATCGTCGCTTATTATCGCATTGAGCACCCTGAGGTGTTGCTGCCCGTGTGCTCAACATCTGCAATCATCGCTGTTTTAATAAAAGTCGGAAGCACAGGGACGGAGGAGTATTGCAGCTGCCGAGACTAGCACCCATCAGCAAGAAGCAGCTGATTTGAGGAACCATTCCCAGCTCCTCTGGTGCTTGAAGAGGTGAATCTCGATTCCGAGGCATCAGCTCCCACGCAAGAACATTGCTCAGCAGAGTTCCCAGCTTCTGCCGCGCAATCCGGGATGCAGCGCATCTGATCACCCAAGACAGATCGAACGTTTGGGTTGAGCTTATTTTCCAGAAATTTCTAAATATACCACAACCTTTTAAGTTTCAGGACAAAACTCTACACGATATGGCAGCCCCAATGACAGACTCGAGGCCAGTCGCATCGCCAGTGCAATACTCGCTGCATGACGACCACCAACCTGCCCCGGGGGCCCCTCGCACTGATTCTTTCGTTGGCCTGCCACCGATTCGTCGAACTTCGACCTTTGGCCTGATGCCCGACAGAAACGGCCAAAGCGATGACGTTGAATCTCCCGACGCCGACTCTTTCCATGCTTCGCAGGAGCAAGTAATACCACCGGTGCCCGCGATTCCCTCGGGTATGGTACAATCTTCGAAAAGAGATCAGGGCCAGGTCCAATATAATCAAGCCTCTCATCAGCAGGCACTGGCCTCTGCTGCTCCATACAATCCGCACGGGACGCCCCCGGGCAATATGGTCAATGGGCAGAACGGGTATCACCAGCTTCCACATCAGAATCCCAGCGGCGCATATCCGACACCTGGCCGAAATGGCGCCCCGGCGCAATTCCCAGGGATCCCCGTATCGCAGTTCTCCCATTTCACGCAATACAACACGCAGGTTCGGAATGGTTTCTCGCCGTCCCCTGGACTGCCAGGTATCCAAACGGGCGCCCAGCCTAGTATACAACAAGACATGCGACCAGGACCGGCATCTCCGCCTTCCGCGGGTGGCAATCCCATCCACCGCTTCCCGCCCCAAGGTCAATGGAAACTGGAGGAGTCACAACTGTCTGAGCCTTTGAATACATCGAGAAAGACGCAGACTCCGCCAGCGCCGGCGCAGCAGGCTGGATATTATGCCGGAGACAAGGAGACCGAATCTCTCGTGCTCGCGGGGCCATCACAGCCTCCACAGCGCATAGCGCGCAACGCTATGCTTCCTCCTGTCACCGCCCAGCGCTATCCTGCTTTGTTTCCAGCGGGGAGTTCAAACCAGTCACCCGTTCAGCAGGATCACCTACAGATAGGGCCGGCCGCACAGCAAGCGCAGCAGCAGAGGCGCGACAGCATGGGGCCATCAAGGTCGCCCACTCGGGATCTCGATGATGACAGCAAACGCCAGCCGTCTCTGCTGAATCAGATTGGCGGGAAGCTCATGCCGCATCGTGGGCGACCCGACAGCATCTCCAAAGATGGAATCCAGGCTGACGAGATCTCGGTTTCTGAAACAAGCATTCTCACCGACGATGATCAGGAAAAGAAACACAAGCGAGCATCGTTCTTCGGACTTGGTGGCGTGGGCAACAACGGTCCGCAGCCACAGTCGGTACATCAAGCACAGCAAATTCATCAGTTTGGTCCTGGCGACAAGAAGAAAACCTTCTTTGGAGTAGCAAAGCAGATTCACATAGGAGGCAACAAGAACGAAAACTCATCCGGCAACAGCGATACCAATTCAAACCAAGGCAGCGGCCCTAAAAAGCGGCTGTCTGATTTGAAAGGCATGTTCAAAACCGGCCCAAAGGACGATTCGCAATTCAACAAGGCAGAGATCCCAACTTCGAATAGGCCATCAATGCAAAGCTCGGTCAGGCCATCCACGGATGATCAAGCGTTGCAACCTGGCCTAGCTGGAATGATGGCACCTCCCTCCATGAACCGGGGTCGCAGCAGCACACAGGGCTCTATGCAGAGAGACCCAATGGGTCCTCCTCCAAGCATCGCGCCTTTGAGAGCTCAACACACGGGGGATGGCACGGACAAAAGGGCAGCTAGTAGCTCTGCGGCACCTGGCGGCGGTTTTCTGGGTAATATTTTTGGTAACAAGCCTGGGTCTGGCGGCAAAGATCAAAATACGGGATACTCTCCCATGCCTACAATACGGCCAGGCCAACAATTTCCACATGGGCAGGTGCCACCATCCAATTATCAGACCGCTCACCAAATGGGTTTGGCTAGAAACCCCGTCTATCCTCCAGGCCAACTTCAAGGCCTCCAGAACCACATGCGACAGGCTTCTAATCCCGCTCAGCCTGGTATAGCACATCAGCAGCAGCCTGGATTTGGGCAACCTACTGGGTTTCCTTCGCAGAAATTGCAGGACAGTGCAAGGCCTGGAGAGTACGATCCGAGGAATGCTCTAGATCCCAACGATCTGACACCATCCGGAGAACATCAGCGCATCCTGGGTGCTCCCAATAACGATAGCTCCCCACGGTCTTCTGGGGAGTTCCTTCGGGTTAACAGGAAGCCTGTAGGATCTGGTCCGTCACGTCTCGCTTCTGGCACGATTATCGCAGCTCCTTCGGATACTAGTTCTCAGTCTGGCCCAAAGTCAGATATTCAGCCTTCGCGGTCTCCGGAACCTCCCAACGAGTTTGGCGGAGATGGTCAAGAACACTCGGGGATACATCAGACACACCAGAACCCCAATCTCGGTGTGTCTGCCCCGCCTGGACATATGCGACAGCCTTCCCTCCCTACACCGTCACACTCGCCGGCGCCACCAGGAAGTCCCGGAGCTCAAAGGGTCTCGGCGCAGTCTGTGCAGGCCGGTGGAAGCCCTTACTTTCAGCAGCAGGGTTTCAATGATGCAGCCCGTGTAGATCAGCCCGGTGGTGGTCAAGGACCAAACGGGGTTCCGATGCCCATGCGTTCTTTTACTGGGCAACCTACTCCAGGAGTACAAAACCACCCAGGCCAAGCAGGCCGTGGTCAACAAGATCCATCACAAGGTCCTTCTGGTCAACCTACTCAGCCATGGGGTTTCACTCGCACAGCAACTCAACCGCCAATGGGGTCGATGCCGGCTGGAAAGCATCAGTCGTTGGGCCCAGGCCAAGGCAGGGGCGCCAACGGACCTGTTCAGGAGCAGAAAGGCACCATGTCGAAACTTTTCGGGGTTGGCAAGAAACGTGATTCGACTTCTCCTCAGCCACCGCTTGGCACTCATTCAGTACAAACCAAGGAGAAAGAGAGCACATCCTCGAAAATCCTCAGTGCCTTCAAGCGCTCTTCGAAGCAACAGGATCCAAGCCAGGTACAGCAGCCTGTGCCACCTCAGGGGCAGCCGTTTCCGTCGCCCATGATGCAGGGAGGGCGCGGACAAATGCCGAACCACCCGAACCAACCCGGCCAAGCAATGCCTACCTACATGACTCCCGCTGGGCGAGGACAGTCGCCGGCTCCGGGACCAGCACCTCAGGGCTCTTTTGGTGCGCCGGGACAGCCACGAGCCTCGCCAGGTATGGTTCAGCCTCCTCAGTTCGCCCGCGGGCAGGCATCACCTCCAATTCCAGGCGATCGTGGCCAGCTTCCGTCGCAGGCCACTCGAGTTGGACACGGTCAGATCTCGCCCGCAGTATTGCCCATGATGCAGTCAAACCGAAGCCAAACTTCGGCTCCGAAATCAGAGCCGCAGTACGCTGCTGTGCCAATCCCACGCGGCTACGAAGCTGTTCATGGCTACGGCGTGCCAAACATGATCGCTCATAGCCCTTACAACGTGGGCCGGGGCTCTCCTCCTCAGCACCTTGGGCCACAATTCCAGTCTTTGATGCCCCAATATACCGGTTCCTCTCAACAGTTCTCGCCAATGATGCCTCAGCACACTGGATCTTCTCAGCAGGTCCAGCAAATGGCGCCTCAACCTATGGGCGGCGCTCCGGCTGATCGACGATGGCCTTCACCAGCACCATCCCAGCAAACTCAAGCGCCATCTATACAGCCACAGGACCAGATTCAACCACACTCAGTTGTTGCAGGACCTTCCGACCAGACTTCTCAAGATACACGTACTGGTGGTCAAGCTCTGCCACAACAGCTCATAGTCCAGCAAAGTGGCAGTCCCGACCCCCAGCGACAATTTTCCGCTGCTCAGGGAGTCCCTGTTGATGCAAGAAATTCCCCGCATCCGCGTTCCGAGCGCGACAGTCCCGTACCTCCTCCAGGCCTTGGAACCTCGGGGGAGATGTCGTTCACTCAGGATGACGATGTGATGATCTCAATCACTAGGAACGAGGACAGACAAGCATCACGACTCCAGCCGCAACAACTTGTTACCAATATGGGACAGCACGATGTCCAGCACAATGCCTCACCGCAGAATCAGCCGCTTCCCGACTCGGCGACTACCTTCTCTCCTGTCAATGCAGCGACTGGCAGACTCTCCGATCCTCCGTTGCCTCCAGTCGCGTCATTCCAGAATGGTGATCGGCAATTTGTGGGCAATACGAGCCACACCCCATCACCTCCGATCGGAGCTCCTGCCACGGGACGAGTTGACCTTCACCACATGACCAGCAACCAATCGATAGCAGAAGAGGCTCGGCAGCATTCTTTGAGCCGAGAAGTGGATCCGCGAAGGCACTTCAACGTCAGCCCTGAACCTCCAAGGTCAACTTCTGTCGCAGCTCAGCAGCAACTGTCAAACCCGAGTCTCAATGTGAACGTGAGCCAAGCAAACAGTCATACCCCGGATCATGATGACATGTACGATGCTACGCCACGTAGCTCACATCCGTCAAGGCTTCAGCAAGTCCCAATGCCGGAAACAGCGGCGCAGCATCCCGACGAGCTGGCCCGGCACAATGGACATGGGGCCGCTGTTGCAGGTGGTGCTGTAGCTGGGCTAGCTGCAGGAGCCACTGCGTCTATATCAAGATCGAGCAGTTATCAAGATGAGGCCTCTCAGCCGCCGGCTCCGGTACAGACCATGGTCATGGAGCCCGAGGAGAAGATTCTCGTAGACCAGCCCGTTGAACTGGCTGCTGTCAACGATGATGGCGACGATCTGCCCATGATGAGCGCAACTTCTTATCCAGGACAGGAGTGGAACCCATATGGCGCCGGCGACTTTGGAGATTTTGACTAGGGCTGAGATCTCTAAAGGGATACATCGTCTTCACCTGGTCAGATTTTCAAGGAGATTGGACATATTACATGATTTATTTTGTACTTGAGAGTGGTCATATTATCTACTTCTCAAATAGCTTCATACCCCAGATGTTACTTACGACACCATTTATTTTATTCTTCAAGTTAGTTTTCTTGAATACTATAAAGTTGCATGGAATACGATGCCCATAAATGATAGATCGGTTTGGGTGTCTTTACTTTTTTACTCGTATCGCTTGCTGAGCACCTTGAGAAACCTGCTTGCAAGCGAACTTTTGCTTGTAGTGAGGTGAGTAGTGAGTAGAGAGTGTCACAGCCAAGCATCGAGGCTTTTTGCTTTGAATAGATCTGTTTATTCATTTGTCTTTATTGTTTTACGGAGTCTGTATTCATTTTTGCATGCTAACTTCGCAAGCTTCGTGTCCCATCACTCTCGGACACTGCTAATCAAGGAGGCTTAGACACAAGCAGAGCCGTGGTCCATGATCATTTTCCATTTACCCCTATTCATAAAACGCTTTTGATGAATTCCAATTCCTTACTCTCTCTTGAGTAGAATCAACCCAGTCTCCTCCACTGGAGGAAGGGGCCTACATCGAACAACTTCCCCCGTCGGCATGATCGTGGTCGTGGCCGGCGTGCACCTCCTCGGGCCACTCCTCGAAGCCGTCCTCGAAGAGGTCGTCGAGCTTCTGCTGCGCCCGCTTGCCGGAGCGCATGGCCTTGGTCCAGGCGCGGAACTCGGCGTCGTCGAGCAGGCAGGCGTCGAGGGCGGCGCGCAGGCGGGCCTCGCCGCCCGAGCGCATCTTCTGCCCGATGAAGACGATCTCCTGTCGCCGGTCCGCCCACTCGCCCTCGTAGTCCTTCATGATGGCCGCCCGCGTCTCCGCGTCCGTCGGCCACTCGGGCTCGGGCACCTCGCAGCGCCACAGGTCGCCGCCGGATATGGTCAGCATGACGCCGGCTTGTGACCACTCGCCAAACTGGGGACGTTTGGTTAGCAGCTGATATAGTCCAGAGAGGGAGAGATGTATATACTTACCATCCTGGGCCGCGTGGCGAGCCATAGGAATCCCTTGGATCGCAAGAGCGGGCCAAAGGTCTCGTCACGTATCTTGCTCTCCAGGCGGGCCTGTGGGTTGAGCTGGGGTTGGTCCTCGTCGACCATCTCCTCGTCGGACTGGTCATTGTCCGAGGTGTCATCGCCCTCGTCCATGTCTTCATCCTCGGCCTCGTACTCTGTCTGGATGACGACAAAGACGTCCTTGATGGTGTGCCAGAGGCGCTCGGGGTGGAACGGCCGGCGGGCGCGATAGACGAACGTGCCGATGCCGTACTCCTCGGTCTCGGGGTTGACCTCCTCGTTGAGGCTCTTGAGCCAGCCGGCGCTCAGGGCGGCCTTGCCGTACGAGAAGAGCTGCGTGTCGAGGATCTGGCCGAGGTCCAGGCGGGACTTGACCGTGGTGAGGACCTTGGCGTCCGGGTTCAGCTTGCCGATGACGCCGCGGACGCGGTCGACCTCGTCCCGGGGCACGAGGTCGCACTTGTTGACGACGAGCACGTCGGCGAACTCGACCTGGTCGACCTGCAGGTCCGAGATGTTGCGGTCGTCCTCGGCCGGCACGTCCGACTGCCGGTCCACGAGGAAGTCGGCCGTCTGGAAGTCCTTCATGAAGTTGACCGCGTCGACGACGGTGACGCACGTGTCCAGCCGGGCCACCTTGGACAGGCCGCCGGACTTGAGGATCTCGGCGAGGCGCTTGTTGCCTTGTTCGCCGTTCTGTGCTGCCTCGGCGTCGAGGTCATGGCCGGCTGCGATGTGCATCTCGGCGAATCTGTTCACGGACTGTCAGTCAAATTTGGATTTTCCTGTATGCTTGTATTGGAATGAGCTCACTCCTCGGAGAATGTCTCGGCCACCTGCATGGGTTCGCTGACGCCGGAACTCTCAATGACGAGATAGTCGACCTTTCTGTCTTCGGCCAGCCGGGCCACCTCCTCGAGCAGGTCACCACGGAGAGTGCAGCAAATGCAGCCGTTCTATTTGCAAAGCACACCAAAGTTAGCAAGTCCAGACACTATGGCATGCTTGAAGAGAAAAGGAGTACTGACCTGCATGGCGACTATCTGCTCTTCCTTGCGGGTCACATCGTGTGTCGTCAGCAAAGCGGCATCGATGTTCAGGGCTCCAACGTCATTGACGATGACACCTATCCGCAAGCCATGGTCTGGCGATGTCAGGATGTGCTCTAGTAGGGTGGTCTTTCCAGCGCCCAGGAACCCAGATAGCAGCGTGACTGGCAGCCGTCTACCGGCCGAGATGCCGGCCGGCTCAGAAAAAGACGAGGGAGGCGAGTCGAGAAGGATTCCTGGAGCCATCTTGGTCGTGATTCCGATTTGATCTGACGGGAAACTGAAAGTTGAGGTTTGAGATTCGATGAGAGAGGAGAAAGAGAAGACAGTCTTCCTGTCTCAACATTGTTCCCGTCTTATACCTTGGCGGCCGGTATGACCACCCGCGAGGACCTGGATGGCTTCTCGCTCAGGGTATATGCGTCGGCGTCGATGCAGGAGTCCCGGACTGTGGAGAATCTGTATAGTAGCCCTCGTAATTGACGCCGTTTCATTGGATTGACAAATGTGCACCTTTGCGGCCACTTCGAATTAGACTCGACATTTTGTAAGCAGCCAGGGGAATCATCTTGCCCTAGAGAGGATCAGCAAGACGACTGAGGCTCTGACGTTATTTTCCCAGCACTTACCTGATTCTTGGATATGATAATTTCCTATTGGGACCAGAGTTGGCGGTAGTGGTTGTGTCGCCGTTAATCGTCCAGCGCCCATTGATGCAAATGTTGCACATTCTATTTCCCCGAAGCAGCTAGAATACCCGTAAATGGAAAATTATCGCACAAATATTCGTGGATATCATATTCGCGTGCGGGTGTATTAATATATTACAGCATCACTACAGATCCAACCGATTCAGATCCACGCAGCCAGGTCTTTGCCGCCGATCATAGCAATGGCCGGAGCATATCATGCCCTCAGTGTCCGGCAGTATACAAATACGGCGTTGACGTGCCACGAATTCCTGGAGAAGCTTAGAGTGTGGTCATAGGGCTCTGTCCATAGAAGCCAGTCTGCTGGCCTCAGTCATTGCGCAGAGGCTCCTGCAGGAAGTTCAGTGAAAAAAGAGCGTATAAACGGAAAGAAATCCGAACCTCGTGAACAAAGGAACACAAAGAAATGCACCTCAGGAAAGCCACTATCGTGGCGACGCTCGCCCGTGAGCTTGCATGAAGTGAAATGAACACTCCCTCCTCGCTCCCCGTCGTCCACCCTACCCTCCATCACCAATATCCTCCATCACCACTGCCTCCACCCCCGTCTCCTTTGCCACTAGGCGCATGGCTTGTAGCGTCCGTAACAGAGGTCAAAGAGCCCTCAGAAAGTTTATATGCTTTGGGCATTGCCAACTCGGATTTGCGCCTCTGGTAGGTCATGATTCGTGGACAGCCGCCGTGAAAATGGTACAACGACCAGCATCGCATTACTCGATTCGCCATGTCAATCGTCAGCCTAGTATACTATGAATTCCAAGAGTTTAGACGATTTTTCCCTCTCAAAAAGTTGAGATTTCGGGAGATGTTGTGATATAGGACAGAAATCCTAGTAATTAAGATGATTTCCTCCTCTCAAAAAGTCTAGACTTCGGGTGATGCTGAGATATCGGACAGAAAGCTTTAGCTTGGAGTTGCACCTCTGGTATGCCATGATTCGTAGACAACCGCGGTGAATATGATCACATGGTTCTGAATCACCACCCTTGGAGAGAGGAAATCGCTGATTGACATTCACAAGGAACATGGCAATCACCGGGTACGTGATTAAGTCCGGACGGGCATGCGATCGAGTGAACGTCCGGACGGGTATGCGATCGAGTGAACGTCCGTACTTACCTACCTATATATTCTGGCCTTGGCTGTCGAGTACCTATCAAAAGAAGTCATCGTCGAAACTCACTCAACGCATTTGGTGATCTTTCTTCTCGTTCTCAATTTCTACCACTCAGATCCCGTTCTCTCCTGCCAAAATGCCGTTACCTAGCTTTCTGTTGTCTTCAGAATTTCCAGCTTCAGCGTCTTCATCCTCAGAGCCGTGGTCAGCCTCAACTTCAGAGACCGAATACCGTGAGCCTGGTTCTGATCCGTCTCTGGCTCTTTTCTCGGACCAAGAGAGCCTGTCAAATACAATTGCTTACCAGCTTCAGACATCCTCGAACAGCTGGCGTCCACAGACCTCAACAGCCGCACGGGCAGTGCAAGCCAATCATGATCGTCTTGCCCAGTACAGACAGGAACCGAGGGCGCAAGGCCACACAGGGCCAGTCACTCGCCCGAGATCGCCTCAGCACTACCAGCGGATCCCGACATATGAGCGTCCTGGCCGCTTCAAAAGACTCGCTTGGAGGGTGAAGCGAGCGTTTGGAGCCCGTCCTGATCTTCCAGATCAGAGACCGTCCGGAAATTACCAGATAGTGCCAGTCAGACCCCAAGCAATCCTCAACTATACACCGCTCAGGAACGGAATGTATGACCTGCCATTGGAAGCCTCCAGTACTGCTGATAGTTCTGTACGCACCGCAACACCACCACCCGCTTACAGCGAATATGATCCTTTCCCGGACCAGACCAGTCGACTTGACATAGACGCCGCTCTACGCACTGCAACGCCGCCGCCGCCCTACACAATTGCTGGATCAAGCATGCCTTCTGGAAACAGGGCTTAGCGATCAAGAGAAATCAGGCAATGCAGCCCATAGGCAGAATACCAATAAATAATATTTGATAGCCACAATTTTGGTTGTCAACAGAGCCTGTGTATCATGAGTGAACCTTGATTCCAGTCCAAACATGATACAATCACTGGCGTGTGTGATCAAGTATCCATCCCCATTCATGTTTCCTTCAAATTCTTATATATTCTGGCTCTGGCTTCTGAGTTGCTTTCAATCTGTAGACAAATGCCACCATCAAATCTCACTTGATACATTCGCCATCATATCGCCACGATGTCTACATCTTTGGTTCTTTACAAGAAGGCCTCAACGCCGTCGTCGTCGTCGTCCTCGGAAGAATCGTCGTCATCTTCAGAGTCCTCATCCTCGTCATCGTCCTCGGAAGAATCCTCTTCGGAGTCGTCATCATCTTCATCTTCTTCGGAGTCGTCCTCGGAGGAATCCTCTTCGGAGGAATCCTCTTCGGAGGAATCATCCTCAGAGTCTTCGTCTTCATCATCGTCATCTTCATCGTCGTCATCTTCATCATCATCATCGTCTTCAGGATCTTCATCTTCTGGTATCCTATACCGCACGCCTGTTCCCAATCTGTCTCCAACTGTCTCCTCGCTCCAAGGGACCCTGTCAAATGCCAGTTTTAACCCGCTTCTGGCATCCTCGAGCACCAGGCGGACAAACGCCTCAACGTCTGTACCTACCTTGCAGTCCTATCGCGGTGGCACTACTGTCCCCCAGGGACAGCGCCAAAGGACGCGAGGCCAGACAAGGTCCTCCACTCGTACAAGACCGTCCCAGCACTATTCACTGGTTCAGGGATATACGCGCCCCAGCCGCCTCAGAAGACTCGCCACGAGGGTTACACGAGCACTGGGAGGCACTGCGAATCCTCCCACGAGAAGACCGTCTGGCAATTATAGGATAGTCGCGGTAAGAACCCGACCACCGCGGAGGGGCGGGATGTACAACCAGCCCTTGGCCGCCTCCAGCTTTGGTGGTACCGTGCGCACCGCAACACCACCGCCAGCATACACTCGTCGCAGATCGCCCTCACCCAGTCGGGTTGATACCGCTGCCACGATACGTACTGCAACGCCGCCGCCACCTTCGACAACTGCTGGATCAAGTCTGCCATCTGGAGGAAGAAGTAGGAGATCAAGATCAAACAGGTAGTCCATAGGCAGACTATCAATAAAAAATATTTCATCACCACCATCTTGGTCGTCAACAGAGCCAGTGTGATGAGTGAACCTTGATTCCAGTCCAAACATGATATCATTCAAGAACTAATCATTGCCATTGGTATCCAACACCCTAACGCCTCCCAAATTCCGAGTTGATCATAATTCATAATGGCGCCGTGCCTCGAGACTATTGTATCTCGAGCATTTGCTTCAAGCCCGCTTCGGCGGCGCGGTACCAACGACCTCTCTCTTCCAGGTCATCCTCGACACCGCCAAGCGCAGCCTCTTTCCTCCTCTTGGCCTCCTTTGCTGCGGCCGTACTGTTTGCCCTTTTTGTCTCGAGCGGCATCAGCTCGGCCTGCAGCCTGTCCAGCTCCTTCTTCTTCCTGGGCACCTGGCTCTTGAGCTGTTCCAGTTGCCGGTCCAGCTCTTCCCGCTGTCTCTTTTTCTGGTTGACCAAGTCGACCGTCTTTGACAGCGGCAGGTTGAGCTCTGGCGTTTCCGAGTTGAATCTCCCCTCGTTCTCCTTTCTGAGCTCGGCGACCCTGTCCTCGAGCCCCTTGATCTTGTCGGGCAGCTCCTCGAGGCGGGCGGTCTCGAGCTGGACGCCCTCGTAGCGCCTGGCGAGCTCGGCGCCGCGCTGCTCGAGGGCCTTGACGGCGTCGGCGACGTCGATCTTGAGGGCCTTGAGGACGGCCTTGGCCTCGGCGTTGAGGGCCTCGAGCTCGAGGTTCTCCTGGGGGCTGACGATGAGGGGCGGGTCGCCGACGATGGCGCGGATGAACTTCTCCTTGGTGACCTGCTCGACGTAGCTGAAGCGCAGCTTGGCGAAGAGCTCGCGGTAGTGCGTCAGGTCGGCCTCGAGGCTGGCGGGCGTGGGCGCGTTGAGCGAGCTGTTGGACACGTCCGAGGTGCGCTTCTCGTCGGCCGGGGCCGCGGCCGGGTCCGAGGCGGTGATGGGCTCCGAGAGCTTGATGATGCTGAGCTCTTGCGACTCCTGGAGCAGCTGGAGCGTAGACAAGACGTCGGCTGGCGATTTGGACGCCGCTGCGCCGGTAGATTTCTTTGCGCGCGGCATGTCGGACTTTGTCGCGTCACCGGCGCTCGGGAAGACTGCTGCTTGTTTTGTAATAGCAATCGTTATGTTTGACCGAATCTGTAGTGGGGGTTGTCTTGAGTTTTGAGTTTTGACTTTCTCTCGTTGGTATCGACTGGATACGGACGTTTGCGACAGCCAAGCAAACCATTAAACAGACATCAATTATGCAAATGCAAACATTAAACACCTAAGAATGGCAACCAGATGCAACTATTTACTTTTGCACAAATCAGGACTAGCCTGGTGGTGGGGCTTTTAGAATCGGGGCTGATCGCGTGGAAGTGGATCATTCCAGTTGGAGTGAACTGAACTGAACCTAGAAACTGTGACGCAGCGTCCCCTCTTAAGCGTCTTTCTTTACCGATTTGCTGCCTGCACTTTATGCGCTCCAGGCACAGGCAGGTCTCTTGTTGAGCAAGAAGCCGATCTGCCCATTCTCCCATTGTCCTGCCACTATTTTGTTGTCGTTTCTCTCTCTGGGGTTGCTTTGACATTATATGCGAGGGCCCGTCGCATTTGTGCTCTCTCTTCATTTGGTTCAGACCTCGCGCTGAACCTCACTTCATTGCCTCCCGCCGGAAGGAAGGAACTCGGCGTCCGGCCTTCGTGGCGATGACATGAACCGCGATTCCCAATTCGCAACCTCACAAACACCTCTCCCATCTTACACAACCTCAAAGATGTCTTCGTCGAAACCCCCTTCCGATGAATGGGTCGCCGACCTCCTCTCCCAGGAAGCTGCCGACTGCGCCCTCAAGTATTCGACCATGGGCATGGACGCATACACCCAATCCGCCAAGTGAGTTCCTCAATCTTCCGCCACTTCCCATCTTGGGGTGCATTGCTAAATATGTATCCATCGCCAGGCGCCCGGCAAACCATCCCAAGCCAAACACTCGCTTCTTGAACAACATTGTGAAAGCCACGAATAGTCACAATCGGAATCTACTGGAGCAAGAGCGCGCCGACTCAAAAGCTCGACTCAAGGATCTGGATCGCACGAAACAGGCGACCGAAGAGCGTGAGCAGAGACGGCGCCCCGGTGCTGCCGATACCCGGAAGCGCATGCTGGGCGATATCAAGGCTATCATCGGTGGTTCGTCTAAGAAGCGCAAGACTGAGGACAATGGTCGCACGGCGGATGACGAGGGTTCGGAGTCCAAGCGTTCTAGGAAGGACGAAGGTGAACTCCGGATCCGCGGAAGAGGACATGCGCGCGAAAAGGATGCTGATCGCGACCACTCGAGGAGCGGCAGGAACGGGAATTCCAGCAGGGAACTCTTCGCGGACCACGGACCCAGGCGAGGTCTCTCTGGCGAAGAACGGAAGGAGGAAAGAAGGCGTTCACGAGAAAGGAGGCACCGCCATGACAAGCACTATTCTCGTACTGAGCACACCGATCGGAGAAATCGGGATCATGAGTCTCGTAGGGAGCGGCATCATGAGAGCTCTTCGAAGGGAAGATTGACAGAAGAATCGGATTCAGACCCACTCGAGGACATCATTGGACCCAAGCCGCCGTCGCCAGTCCGGAAGCGTGGTCGGGGAGCAACTTCAGGTTCATCGGCAATGGATAGTCGATTTGCATCAAGCTACGACCCCAAAGCTGATGTGGCCCTTGATCACGATGAAGAGGATGACGATTGGGGCTCAGCATTGGAAGCACTTCGCGACCGCGAGCGATGGAAACAGCAAGGCGCTGATAGGCTTCGTGCTGCCGGCTTCACCGATGATCAGGTGACAAAGTGGGAGAAGGGTGACCAGAAGAACGAAGAGGACGTCAGATGGTCCAAGAAGGGCGACGAGAGAGAATGGGACAGGGGCAAGGTCTTGAAGGGAGACTTCTAGGGGAAGCGTCCTCAGTCGGACTAGAGCTCGACAACACGATTTCCCCAGATGGCATCCGCCAAAGCCTCGAACCGTCCATGGGTCACGCATGAGACTTCCAGTGGCATGGCATGGAACAAGTTGAAGTGATGGGGTACATAAGAAGATGGAACGAGGCAACGAACACTTGCGGGCGTTCAAGGACATTGCATTCAGGGCGTTCTTAAGAAACATGGTTAAAGGGTTGCATTAGATGGCGTTCAGACATGACTGGGAAGCGAATAGGTTTTAACAAACACTTTATTCATCTATTCAAGCTGTTCATCATGTCTTTGCTGCAAAATTGATTCCAGTGAACGATGTCCAATTCTTATTATCTGTACTGCATGATTCCCTTCTAGCACACGTAGCTGGTCATGATGTTCGATTTGGACTACTCTGTGGAAACAATGTTTGGAATTGTAATGTCTTTTGGTCCATATTGCTGTGGTCCGTCTCATAGGTATCATGGTCAATGGCACTTCATGCAGGTATGACTGCTCTGTTTGCAGGTCTTGAGGGAGAGGAGACCTTATAGATGCCAATGACCCAACCTGTTACCAACAAACAGCCTCCGGGTCAGCTGGTGTAATGGCACTGACAGCTCCTTTGTTCTCTAGCAACATCGGGTTCGAGCCCCCACTGGCCCCTGGTTATCCGGCTACTGATTTACCTCTGGTTATCCGGCTCCTGATCTTACCCTCGAAGGTTATCCGGGAGCTGATTTACAAAACAGAGGTTATCCGGTAGCTGATCTACTAGAAAAGGCGCTGTGTATGTACATTATTTTTTTCTAATCTTTTTTTGTTGGTTCTCAACGCATACATGCAATCCTGGCTTACCGACCTCTGTACGAAGTAGTCTGTAGGATCTTGCTTTCACAACTAAGAAAAAAAAATCACATTATGACTTGACAAGAGAGCTTCGCCTAGGCAAGAATTTATATTAATCTCTTGAAGCAGACAGTCAGAACTTGGAGAAAATAAAGTCTAATGCCTGCCCAGTTATGATATACCATCCGCCACTTCAACCCACTGCCCTATTATGCTCGATCCCATGTCAAGATTAGGAGCTTCCCTCCTGTCCTACACAAATGATGACTCAGAAGACATGAATTCATCCTGAACTACATCGTACAGGCGAGAAGCCCCGCACATCTACCAGTCGGTCTCCCACTTATTCGTAAGTGCTAATGTTGATGCTGGCCCAGGGCCCGATGGCCGAGTGCATGCAGTTGCCGACCTCGGAGACGGTGGTGCCGCGGGTCAGGTCGGCGCAGGCGTCGTCGGTGAAATACGAGACGAGGTACGGCCCGTCGCGCAGCGCCGCGAGCTGCAGGCTCTCGACCGCGTACGGCAGCGTGATGCAGCCCATGGTCGTGTTCTGGACGTTGAAGTCGAGGTCCGCCGCGGGCCCGTTGTCGCTCAGGCACGAGCTGAGCTCCTTCCAGCCCGTGATCTCGACCAGCAGGCCGATGTCCTGGCGCGGGGAGACGACGGCCGCGGCGGAGGCGAGGGCCGCGCCGGCGGTCATGATGGCGAGGATGGAGGAGTGCATTTTGAAGAAAGTTTATGGCTTTGTCTGTATTGAACAGTGGAGAGCGAGTGTTTGAGTCTTGGAGTACTGCTGAGCGAGTGGATGTGGTTGATGATGATCTGATATTCTGTCAACTCTGGATATTCTACGGTTATATATATTCGCAATCTGACAGCCATGTCTATACAGTATACTCTGGCCGACGGCAATATGGACTATAGAGCGGCCGCATACTCCCGAAGACAATCGACAGAAAACGAAAAAGATCAACAATTAACTCCGCAAAAGGCATTCCTTCTCGTGAGCATGTCTCGGGCTGTGGCCCGTCCATCACGATCCCGTCGCCCCATGGTTATAGTATGTCTGGTCCCTCTGAGTTGGTCCAACAGCGAATTTGTGAAACAAACCAATCAGGGCGCAGTCGAAATTGCCCGCTTTTCGAAGGATTCGAACAATTTCAACGCGCGGTGGGGTTATAATTCAGGAGTACCGTACGCATCGGGAGGCTCGACCTTGTCGGATGCCAAGGGGCCCTACGGAGGCGGTGCACCGACAGGCAACCGTATTTCTCTCTCCCCCTCTCCTTCCAAGTCCATCTGCAAGACGGACCGTGACGTCCGGGACGGCCGTGCATGTCACAGACCGACTTCCATCGGAGCCATTCCCCGCATCGCATAGTCTTGCAGTATAGGAAATACTAGTATACAAGCCAGCCGGATGCTCTGTCGATCCATGCTCCACCGATTCGTATACATACCTGGATCAACTCTTGGAACGATCGAGTTAAACGTCTGCCTGATATCCTATACCTGTACTGCCGCTCAGCCACAAAGTGGTATTTGACGACGGTTGGCGGGAAAGAGGGATCTGCATCGGCTCCATAATGCCCCAGACACGGCGCATGTGGAGTTTTTGTTTGCTCGCCGTTCGGTCCCGAAGGACCATAATTGGACAACGAAGTTCTCTATAGAAGTCTTCGAGTTGCCCTATTCCAGGGGTAAGAATGCTCATCGGACTGGCGGGTCCGCGTAATGATGGAGGAGATCCATGTTTGTTCATGTTATATATGAAGAAAACGGCACCCGACGATACTGGGACGTGTGGGTCGATCGACAGCGGCATCGGGATGTCCTTCCGGTTCTTGAGATCTCTATTATGGGGTGTCAAGTGCGCACATGAATAGGCAAATATCTATTTCCTAATCGGAAGTTATTGTAGAGAGCTGCTGAGACGCTGAACATAAGCAAGAGAGCTTTAAGATAGTTGGTTGTGTTGTGCTGAAACTATAGAGTACAAGGATTCATGAAGTACAAGTCTAAGAGGTGATGTTAATAGTTGAGGAACATTTCGCCCATGCTCCGATTTGGTGGCCAATGTCGTTGCTCCAAAGGAGAGGATAGTAGCTGTGGGTTGCAATGTTTTCTTTTCTCTATTTTTCTTTCCCTTGCTCATGAGTGTTGTAACTTCGCGGTTCTTTCCGCGGTGCCTATGATGAGCAGTTATACAGAGACATGATGTCTACAGTAGATGTGTGATGTGGGCAATCTCCCATTCTCACGATTCATCCTGCGACCCAAAGAAAAGTCGAAACACTTCAAATGAGTATCCCGTGTCTGGCTCCTTACAGGTCCAATACCTTCTTCCTGACCCTCAAACATGCTGCCCTATCGGCTCAAGTTGAACGTATCATTCTCCACTCTCTGTTGGCAACTAATCGATTCCTGGACTGCGGTTGCCGCGATCCGGGGCAGATGCCTGGTTCTGTGAGGTGGCTGTGTCTGTACATCCTCCCAACACGAGATATGACGGTATTGAACCGGCGACCAAGTTTGGACTTCGAGTGTCTTTGCGCAGGGGTCGTCGTGGAGGCGAGACTGTCAAGCTCAATGCCATGTCAACGGGGTTCCGCAATAGGAGATGTAGGATTCAAACATACAAACGTACGAGCTCCATGCCACGCTGGATACATTTCAGGCCGCTGGAGTAGAATCATACTTGTCAATGTCGAACGTCTTGCATGTGCGACAAGGCTCGAATTCGTCGGCGCATGCGACTCGAACCGTGAATGATCCGCACTTGGCTTTGCAGGGAACACTGAAGTAGTGACCGCAGGCGCGAAGGAACTTGGTACACATTTTGGCCGCCGGTTGTGGACTGATCGACGAGAGGTGGTGGGGTTTACAAAGATATTTCTGTGGTATGTGGCGCAACACTCTTGTAGTTTGATTGAGATGTAGCTTGCGGGAGATTGTTTTCTCACAGTTTTGGGTTATTGAGCACAGCAGTTGAGACATCAACATTATCTCTTATTTTTTTTTTCTTCAGAAGGCGATTGTGTGGTGGCGGCATATCGTGCTCAAATGATCTCACGATACTTTTGGTAGTACCGGACCGAGTTATGCTTGATTCCTTCCGTCGAAGAATACTTGAGTCACCACTCCGACAGAAGAGGACCTCACGATCGTGGTTCTTTCTTGTTTTGCGCCTCAATATAAGCAGTATTTCCACGTGGGCCGGTCATTCGATGGTCTTTTGCTCGCTTTGCCTCCGACGATCGGAGGAATATGCTATAAGGTGATGAATGAGCCCACGATGCACGACTGTACCTTCCTTCTCTTCAAGGTTCTTTTGGGTTTCGCCCATCGTGCCTGCTAATCATCAACAAGCCAATAGATGGCCGGCCTTTTCATGACGCCGAATATCGGACATGGTAATCCGTCGAGGTCCAAGGGCCCAGAGGCCCAGAATGATTGCTCTGGACTGTCAGTGTCTCTTCACCTTCAGACCTCCAAAGCCGGGCCGTGGTCCCCATATACCGGGTCCTTGGTGAACCAAGACAGCTTTTCGATGCTCTTCACCTTGGCCTCCTCGCCCCTCTCGCCATAACACATATCCCAATTGTACCCTGGCGGATAGCTTCCAACCATCTCAAAGCCGTCGCCGCCATCTTCTCTCAGCAGCCGGTGGCCGACGCCGGCAGGGACGACGAGCATGTCGCCTTTCTGGGCGTCCAGCTCGACTCTCTCGGGATTGTCCTCACCGCCGAAGCACAGCGTAGCTCTGCCGTATGAGATGCATAGAACCTCGTGGGACGTGCTGTGAAAGTGCGTCGTGCTGTACATGGTGAACCTCCACTGAGGCTCGACGGCGCCGACAGAGTTGAGGTGGGACTCGATGCCCGACGCGGTCATGGTGGGCGCGAAAACGCCATGGTAGTGCATGAGAGGCTTGTTTTGTACAGAAGTATTGGGTATCAGATTGTGCGCCGGTATCTGGTATTTGGTAACTTGGAGCGATGCGAGCGGCGTTAACTTGGCGGCCATTATTATCAACTGCCTCATATGAACCTCTATGGTAGATAAGGCCCAAATCGTTGAAGAAGTAAATCATCCGTGTGATGACAGCAGGACCGATTGTTCACTTGAAAAGGAAGTTTTAGAGTACTTCGCCAATTTTTACGGGAGGTATGTCGTTGCCAAAACGCCACTCGAAACCCCACCACGAAGCCATTCAATGTGCATCACATCAAGTCGACGTCATTGGTCACTCACTTTCACATAGGACTGATATAATCACTAACTCGGCTTCTATTCTGCAGATGACTGTTCAAAGTCCAAAAGCATGAGTTGCAAATCCAACCAGTTTCTACGCGGTTGTTGGCAGCAAATACCGACTCCTGAAGATGTCTGTCTGTTGGCTCAGGGACGTGTGATGGGCAGCGTTACTTGGTACAGGTATCTCATATACGACCTATTGTCCTCTAGCACATGCAAAATCATCACTCAATGTAAAAGTAGTCAAAAGTGTTTGATGTCATAATATCAATTCATCATTGTGTAATCCTACACGTCCAGAGTGTGGACCCGTTATATAGATGCAATCCGTTACGCCATGCAACCCATGGTTTTTGATTTTTAAAGCACAAACCACCTAGTAGTGAAGCCTCAAGCGCTTACTACTGCCGCCGGTCATGTCTCTCTTTCTTTTCAAAGATGAGACTGGTGATACATTTGTCTGGTTGGTTTCTTCTTGAGGAACGTTTGATCCGGTTATGTCGGAGGCCGGCTGAGAGTCTATAGTCGCCTCTCTAGCTTTCATATTCCGTTCTTCAACTCGGATTGCCCACAACAGTGTGAGCAATGCCTCTCGTGACGGTAAGCTGGCGCCGTCTGGCCACAATAGCGTGACACGGCCCTGATCTCCCTTGATACCCAGGAGTCTATCTGCCAGCCCCTCGACCCGGTCATCGTGTCCCTCAGAAACCAACCGCAATAGACCCAGCGTCGCATCCTTTAGAGGACGCGCCAGCATGGGACTGCTGGTTAAGATTTTCTGAAGAGACTTGAGTCTCAGAGTCGAAGAGGTTGAAAGTAGGCTCGGGTTCAAAAGAGACCGAGGCGTGACCCGCGATCGCGCCTGGAGCTGCGCCGCTGTGATCGTCGTCAAGGAATTGTGAGATGTCGAACTCCGGAAGTTCTGCGGAAGCGTCACCATCCAAATGATTGTACTCAAAATTGAAGGGGTCGCTCGAAGGACTAAATTGTGCTTCAGAGCTCCAGCTATCAGTAGGATCGGTTGTTGACAGGCTGAAATCACTGAAGAGGCCATCAAAACCATTTGATACTGCAGCATCAGAGCTAGCGCTGGGTGCGGGCTCTGCTGAGCTACCAGCGACTCTGGCACCTCCGTTGACGGACACTGCAGGTCGCACAACACCGCGGCTGGATGTTGTGTCGCGTCAGTGGAGGTGGGCAGAGTGCTGGAAGCCGGGGCAGATGTTTGAGGTGCCGGCTTGGCAATAGCATCATCAGATACGGGAGTGAGCTCGGGCGAGAGGGAGGCAGGGTCGACGGTACCCTCGTTGTCGGGCATGAGAATGAAGTCGTTCATCATGCTGGGCTTCGTCTCGGCAACCTCGGAGGCCGGGAAGAGGGGCTGCGACAGGGTGATGGGGTCCTCCAAGTCAAGCATGGGTGATGAGCTAGGAGGAACACCTGATTGACGTCGCAAGTGGCTAAGCTCTTCCGCGAGTAAAGCTGACTTCTTTACTTGCTGGTTAAGGAGAGCCTCGAGCTCCTGGTTGCGCTTCTCCAAGGCCTCAACCTCTTGTCTCTTGCGCTCACGGGAGGACTGGGCGGCACGACGGTTGCGAAGGACACGCTCGACACGTCGCTGTTCTTTCTCGTCCTCTGTCTTGGCTCGTTTCCTAGGGGAGGAGGGGTAAGCCACAAGGCGTTGAGACATGGGACAAATGATAGGATGCTTACCTGGGGGGAAGGTTGGTCTTGGGCTCTGGGAGGACTTGTCCCCATGACTTCCTCTTCTTGGTAGTCTTCTTCTCTCCGTCGGCCTCGGGGGTATCGGCGAGGTCGTCCTCTTTCACATCGACATCATCGACGGACTGAGGGGACTGAGGGGTCATGACGCTCTCCATGGGGTGCATGGTGGGCGGTGCGGGGGTGCTGAAGAGGGAGTACATCTCGGCGCCGGGCATAGACATGAAGGACTCGGCGGGAGAGTTCTCGAACTTGACCTCCGGCGTGGAGTCCGGGGTGGGTTCCCAAGAGGCCATCTTGGGTTTGTTGTGGAGTACTGGTTTGGTATCCTAGGAGGACTTGGTGCAAACTTGCTGCAGCCAAAGTGATTAGAGCAAAAGAGAGATCTCTTTGCTCGAAGCGTTTTGGTGGAGTAGTTGTTGGGAGTTGCAGTAGTAGCAGATATGGGATTAATGGATATCTGCTGGAGTAGAGAGGTGCCGTCCTAGTTCCTCAATACAAATACAGCTGGTGGTGCTCCTTCACCTATGGCGGTGCATCCTTTCCATGTGGACAGTTGAGTCACCTGATGAGTCAAGGCTGGCCTTGGTAGTGGCAGACTGGCAGGCAGCAGGAGTGATCTGGGGCGAGGACAAGGTGTCCTTTGTTGCTAGGCGGGTTTGGTGGTGGCCTCTCGTGCTTCAAGCCTCGCAAGTTGGAGGGCGAACAGGCCGTCTTTATCTAGAGGACACGTTGTGGAAGGGAGGTAGCTCGGTACCGGATGCCTGAGGCAGAAAGGGGGGAGCTAGGCCAAATACAATAGACCTCAGACTGGAGCCAGGGTGGGAAGGCAACGGGGGGGTGTGAGAGCCACCGGGGAGCCACACTGCAAGCACAGGGAAGACAGGGAGAGACTCGACTCTCGACTTGGAGGAGGCAAGGTACGTATCGTATCCAAGGTATCAGCTTGGGAGGGAAAGGAAGGAAGAAACATAAGACTCGCACAAAGAAGGAATGTCCTGTCCAGGGGGCCCCAGGTCGTATTGATTGGCGGGATCTGACGGGAGGACGGACCCCAGGGGAAACGCCAACGCGCGCCAACGGACCGCGAAGAGGCAAGTGGAGCACCTTCAGAGAGCCAGAGCCCAGCCAAAGGAACACACAGCCAGCCCCTGGCCCATGCCAACTTTGCTGTATGCCGCCAGTGTCGCTTGGACGCCCGTTCCCCCCTTTGCCCATCAATCGTCGCCAGCAATTGCGTTGCGTGCCAGCCAAAACGTCGACACACACTGCACAGCCTGCTGGAGCCCATATTCTCGAATTCCGAATAAAGTCTTTGGACACTGTGAACCCCCAAATGACAGTCCCCCGTCTGCACTTGGAACGTCCGCTGCAGGTTCCAACTCTCCAGCCAAGCCATCATTCAGCGAGCGACACTGAAATGTAGAATGTTCCAGTGCTCCTCTTGTCACTATCTTGGGTATCTGCTTGGCAACAGCCTGCTGCCCCACACGGCCTCGAATAGCCTTCTGACTTCAGCCGTCGTCGGGCGGCACAAACGCTAATAAAAAGCGTCGCATTCGAGACACAACGTGCGAATCCCACCCGAGGCTGGCGGTTGCCTTTCAGACACACAGCAGAGCCGGCAGAGCAAGGCGACATCCCAATCCCCCAAAAGATCCCTCCCCATCTTTTGCCTTTCCCAACGCCAGCAAAGTTCAGGCACATCGTTATTTTGAGTTCAGTCACATTGTCGGAGACAGCTGGATGTTTCTGAGGCTGTTCTTCCTGATCATGATAGAATCATGCTGTCAGTGGGAACATGACATGGAATCCCACGAACTTGGCAGACCTAAAACTAGAGTCTAGCATGGCCCAATGTGGATTTGCATAACTGGTTCGTCGGTCCATTGGCGTAAACGGGCAGCGGGATGCGTGTTCCTGCGGCGCTGTTATACGCACCAGGCACCACTAAAAAGGCCCGGGCTAAACATAGCAATCAGCCAATGCACACGACGAGCGCACCCAGATCTCCCATCATCCACAATTGTCAGATCAGCTCTCATCACTCTCAGCCCCCGTCAGCAACAATCTCACGGAATGTCATCATTGCAGCATAATCCGCACTCGAGTAATGCCCTGTGAGCCAACCAACAACCACTGCAATCATCCTTCGGAGCAGATCTCGTTCATGGATTCGGGGTCGTGATGCTCGAGGCAGAGAGAGACAGACATTTCGAGCAACACAGGTCTGAAACCTACCGTACGTAGATTTAGTGCTCGAGGTGCTACTGTCATACTGTGCTCGGTGATGAAGTGTATCACATCCGACAATGCCTGCCCTGCCTTGCGTGCTTGCGAATCTGATTGCTATCCTATCCTCCGTTTCTTTGAGTCGCCTAGAGGTCTGCCAATATGGAACACAGCACTCCGGAAATTGAAAGAGCCCAGTGTGTCTCCGCGGATTGAATGAATACTACCGCCTGCCCGGTGGCAATAATATTGGAACTCGCATCTCAATAATTGGACAGTGAGCACGTTTACAGGGTGGTGTTGCGTATGCTGTCGCACCCAATTCGGTAATACGGATCAATATAAGACTTTGTATTCGCAATCAAAAATTCATGTGCTGCCCCAAGATAGCCGAGTCGGCCTGGCTGCAATGTCACCTCTCATCCCGGTTGAACTCCCGAGCCCGTCTTCTGCAATAGTCAGTGTCATGTGCCTGAATTGTCGCTTCCGAGGGAGAGTCTGGGGAGAGAGGAAGATATTGATTTCGAAGCATATGCCAGGGGATTGCCAAGGTTGGCGAAAAGGAATATCACATCCTGCCAAGCCTGCGGGTGTCACCATCATGCAAAGGATTAGAGAAGGGCTGATGAGAAAGTCTGTAGGATCATTATAGTCCTGCGAATAGTCCCCAGGTCAGAACATGGAGGATAGCCCAGTCCCGACACCAAGGAACGAAACGACAGTCAAGCCTCATGATAAAACGCTTGCATGAACTCAAGACATCCACATTGTGAGGCGTGAGGATCCCATTAACTCAATTGCCTGTATTCAGATAATTCTTTTTCTTATTCCGAATTTTATTGCCCTGGATTTCAGATGATTGGGGGACGGCTTCAGAGACGAGGGAGACCTGATTCACACAAGGTTCGGCTCACTCTGCCGCTTATGCGAATTAGGGGGGGCCAGCGACATATTGGGGGTGTGCACATCTTTTTTTTCCCTTAAATCGTCAGCCACCTCAAAGAGTCAAGGGTTATTATGTGAGACCGACTCGTTTGGGGGGCTGCTTTCCGGTCTGATAGGCTTCTTCCCAATTGGTCCAGCATCCGTCCGAATCAAGGACCGTGTAGCTTTCCATGCCCAGCCAGAATACTGTGTACCTAGTGGAAGGGAGACAGAGGCAAACTGAGTTTGCCTGTTAACTGCCAGTCCGGGAAGCTCGATCTCGCACGTGTTACTGGCGTCACCTTGAGTGCTTACCCCCAAGATCCACTCGTGGGTCACATCAATAGCAGACAATAACGATTTCCCAGAACGATAACCACGATGATAATCTGTAATAATTTTGAATATACTACTCGGATACTCTATTTCGGGGCACTCGTGGGGGAGGAAGCCAAGCATATGATCATCAGACGAGGGGGTCCTGTTCAAGGGTGCCCAGCCAGAAGAACCCCTATGTCGATCATGGTCGGCTCTGGCGCTGATGAATGATGAAAGATGCATTCGGTGCTGGCTGTGTTCCAGATGATTGCTTACGCCAGCCGTTCCGAGTTGACGGGCTGGCTCTCGGCCTTTGTCTATTTTCAACCTACTACCGTAGCCCCAAGTTTCCAACGCTTGCTTGCGAATGCACCGTGCCTCTTCCATTCGGCTCGCGCCAGTCTCGTATAACGGTGCCTTGAGTCGGAATCGCATACTGATTTGCAACCCGAACATCCGTCGTCCTGCTTGCAATCCAATCTTGGCAATGATGAAATCGCGAGGGAACTCGACCCGCCTAGAATCCATTCGTTTGTGTGCAATCGTTTAATCGCCAACCCTGTAGATATGGCAGATAGGTCATAAGTAAAAAGCCGCATCGCATATAGCCGCCCCAGATCGCGACCCAAACGAGCATCGCCATGACTATCAAGAGGACTGAGCTCCTGGAGCCCTTGAGCAGACCGCCATGACAGTCTCCCAAAGCCAAGCCCAGCGGACGACGGGGGGAGGCCCAGCGGAAGGTCTTTGCGGTCTTCCCCGCGGAGCACACGGAGGCACATGGAAACCTCAAACGTCCTTCCGGGGGGTTCGCTGCTGCTGCTTTTTGCTTGACGTGCTGGGAAAGGTTTCCGATATGCCCAGCAGGCAAAAGGCTGGAGACGACTGGCATAATCAGCTCCTCCTCCCCGCCATCCATTCTTCCAGAAACGACAGCCGAGACGCTCGTTAATTTTCCCATGAGCCGTCGTCAGGACTTCGCCATTCCGGAATAAATTACGAGTTTCGCAATTCGCACCACCCATCCAGTCGCAGCCAGAAGAGGACCCCTACCGTACCTACCCAGTTCCTGACTTGACGTTCTGGAATATTCATCATCTGGATTGGGGGGGATCTGATGGGGGGACTATGGGGACCCTCATCCCCTGGACGGTGGATCCCCTCGTGGGGATGCTACGCTGCGGTTCCAGAATGATACGAATTGACGATTTTACCGAGCTCGGCATGCGCCAAAAACGGTCCACCAGCCGCCTCTAGACTCTCTTTTTGCAACAATGATGTAGGCAAAATAGGGGAACTCCCTCATTAGGCTCCGAGGGAGAGATTGGCAGAGCAATTGGAGGAAATGGCTGCAGCATCACCTCTCCCCCGAGTCCCCAAGCACGTGCTGCCATGAGGAATGCTATCTTGCTATCTTGCTGCCTTGATAACTTTTTGACTCTCGACATGCCATGAACCGCATAGCGCCGTGGCGAAACATTAATCAACACGAGTGCGACGTGGATCTCATTAGATTCCCGTGCCCTGTCTGCCTGTCTACGTGCTCATACTTTCTCATCCCTGATAACCGTTTTCTGCCGCCTACAAGGTTTCCGAGATGCTAGATCTGGGCTGGATCACCAATTACGCAAGGTACGAAACTGTGTGTTTCATCGTCAGGCGGCCAAGCGGCCTCAGCTCAAGCTCAGGGGGAGCCCTGAACAACCAACGAAGCCGCGAAGGGAGAGGGGCCACGAACGGTTGCTCCACTTTGTTCCCTCTCTGGTTCAATAAGAGAGAAAGATGCCGCCCGAACGTGACGATCCTTGGCACGGACGCACGCGGCGCACCCGGGACCCCAACCCGGAGAGCGGCTTCGGTTTCAACCCGTCTTTCTCTCTCGTTCGTTGCTTCGCGCTCTCCCGTTGCGTGGGCTGCGTGTGCTGTGTGGTGCGTGTGCTCTGGCGTCGAAGCACGAACGCGAGTCCGTTCACCAGCAAGGAAGCAGAGCAGCTGCAGGAGCCAGCCGCCAGGCGCGGATCCGTGCCTCTCCCGGCCCAGCCTCTCGATCGTGATCCTTCAAACACACAGAGAGCAGCAGTCCGAGCTGGGAGCTATGGCATCAAAATGCTTCATAAGCTGGGGGCCGGCCGCGAGGCGTCGTGCATGTCTAACAGTCGATATATCACAGGTCTGGTCTGCGCAGAGTCTAGACTGCCGGCTCATATCCACAACTCGGATGACTTGGTGAGTTGTATGTACAGAGTAGCAGTCAGTTGGGCCATTGCAGGCAGGTCTGGGCTATCCCGCAACTGCACATACCATACCGTTTCGCAGACGGTATACCCGCTCCTCCGAGGGAACAACGTATCGCTGCATGCAGAGAGAAACCCTCGTGAACTCCGCTGCCCGAGAAGGCCCCCCTGACTATGATGCAAGCAGCGTAGAAACTAGTGAAAAGACATGATCCGCCCCGTACAGCAGCAATACACCGCCCTCCGTTGCCCCGGCCCTCTGTACCTCACCGACTCTGTCCATCGGCAAGCCGCATTCCCCACGATGCTACGACTTGGACCTCAGGCCGGCATGTAAACATGTTGTTTATCGTGCCAAGATGGATTGGTTCCTGTAAAACCATTTCTTGATCACCATGGTCTTGCTGTCAGGTGGACCGAGTGCAACCTTGATGGATGCTCTCCACCCTCGAAAACAATGCGTCCATCGACATGGGAATAGTATAGCACGCCAGCAAGCTCAGCCGGAAGCCTTCCGGAAGGGCCTCTGAAACTTTGGTTCCCGGCTGAGTGCCAACGAATACCTATCCCTTCGGTCGTGGCTGGCCAAGACACGCGGTTCATGGGACGTAAATGGCAGACAACAAAGTCAAAATAAAGCCCCGGAAATAAGGAGACGCAAGCCACAAGTCCTTGCCCCGGAGAGCATGTTTCCGAATGGACACTTGCGTCAAGCCACGACGGTAACTCTAGCTTCATGTTTGTTTTGCTCAACTCTGGGTTTTGTGGCTCAGTTTCGACCAGACTTCAGAATAGTCATCTAGCAAGCCTGGTAACAAGTTTGGTCTGTAAGGAGTCGGATCAACCAAGGAATCATGAAGCGCGTTTGACCTCTCGCCGCCCAAGGAACCTGGTGGCGCTTGATCACCGTCGTGAACTGACAAGTCATTTAGCCCGGGCAGGACATCCTCAAGATCGTGCAGGTTCTCCTTGGCTTTGAAGATGCTCATGGGCACGGCCGCAGCAAATTAATCCTATTTACCGTCGACTTCGAGGGACGGGCGGCCGCTCAGGTCGTATCTCACGTTGTATTGACCATGGAGGTCGTAAGAATGACCCGACATCTGGAAAGTGACGATTACACTCAGTCCGCCTTCTTTTTTCTCTCTTTTTTATGTTGATCCCTAGCTCAGAAAGCTATAGGCTATGGTGATCCAGACGATTTTCCTTCGAAAAATCCCAGACGTCGGGCGCTTTCAGTAGAATGTTGGACAAAAAGCTCACGTAAAAAAATAGTGTATTGTACACTCTGTAGGTGGAATTTCGACTATAATCGGTTTTACGACCTCACACCGCACCAACTTACTTCTTGACATTAGACTGTATGGCTGCTCTGCACCAAGTCTGCTCAAGTGACAAAAGCTCGTGGTGTATCGAAACACTCATCCCACTCCAGCTCGTATGACTGCCAAAACCGCTTGATCAAAGATAGACCATAGACTGGCAGGTATGAACCAATAACCAGCGACATGCTCTCGAGCTCCCTCTCTATGAAAGATCGGTCCTCTCGGCTGCCGCCGTAGAGTCCGGTACCACAGATCAGCAGCGGCCACATGATACACTTTGTCAGCACGTCCCGAAACCTGGCCGACCGTCTGCACAACCCCCTCCTGAAGGTCTGCCAGCAGCTGTCCGTGGTGTCTGGCCTTGCACGCCTGCACGGCCGGGGAGCGCGGCAGCACGCGCACGCTCTGCAGCGACGACACGCAGAACACCACGGCGGCCGACTGGTAGATCCTACCGAGGAGCAGGAAGTTGTCGGGGTCGCTGCCGCCCGGGAACGAGGCGGCCCACGCGTCGGCGCGGAAGCCCGTGTCGAGCTTTTGGAGCAAGTCCTGGGCCTGGGCCTTGAGGTCCCGCACCGTCGACGGCGAAGGCCGCGCCGCCTGGGCGCGCAGGGCGTTGATCCGCGCGATGCCGAGGAATACCTCGGGCGGGCACATGAGCGTCGGCAGGCGCCCGTCGCCGTAGTACTTGGCCATCATGTCCATGTTGTCGAGGAACATGAACGGCTCCGCTAGGTCGTGGGCCGGGCTGGTGGTGTTTCCGATGACGCCGGTTCTGGCACGTAGAGAAAATCAGTATGGATCTGATTTGCGATGGGAAAGGAAGGGCCTCAACGGGGGAAGCTGCAGGCCGGAATCGACTTACACGAAGTAGTATGAAAGCAGAATGGTTTGGTATGGATCTGGCAATAAATTCGTAGTGATGCCGCCTCGTATTCGAATGATCGTCGAGAGCCCATCATAATGGTGGCGCCAGTTGATTTTTGCTTGTGAGATCTGGTTCGTTATTGGTTATTCACGGCGTTTCTTGATCATTTATATCTTTATAGTGACAAGACAGGAGAACCCGATCAATGGGAGCCACAGACGAGAGACATGGTATGACTTACGTCGACTACCATAAAGAGAAAAACGGCAGTCAGTGTTACAAGGCTCGACTGCCGTTTAGGATCATCGAGGGCTTGGCTGAGAGCCCGCACGGCGATGTCCCTAGACAAATCACAAATCAGTCGGCGGGTCTTTCTTTTCCAGGGCACATATCTGGGTGTTCATCCGAGAGTGGTTACATGAAAAAGAGAAGCATGCCGCTCCACTTGGCCACGTGCCGCCCTTGCAGCCGATTCATGCAGAACGGTGACGGAAGCTTAATAAAATGGGCGTGGCTCACCTGTGGTAGTACATCTTGGTTTCCATGCCCATCCGATCACCTTCGGCGCAACCGCCAGGTCCTGACAGTTGGGTCATTCGGTACGAGAGGGTACAGAAAGTCAAGCTGTGCGCAATGGCCGGCTCCACGCCGTGCAGTACGTCTAGGGGCAGAGGCGTTATCCAGTTGATCGACGTGATCTCACGGGTAGAGTCCCAAGCTGGATATATCCAATTGTTGTCTATGAACACGTGCGGTCAATATCAAGAGAAAAGTACCGGTCTCATGGTGCGTAGCATCTTGGCATGCAGCAAGGTCAAGGTTGGACATACAAAATGCAACGGCCTGAACGATATCGGATACATCAGACCTGTGCATCTGATACCTCTCTACGGCAGTCTGCTCTAGGTACATAGCTGGAGTCGCGGACCTGTCCATCTGTGATTCATCTCTGGGCTTGTTCTTCGTCTTGGTCTTCTTTTGCGAGGTCGCCTTCGGGACCAGAGACGTCACGATAGCGGCATCTCCAGTAGCAGCATTCTTGGGCCGACGAGGTTTCGACAAGACCTTGCCAGGCGTGAGCCACTTCAAGGGCTTCTTGTCGTCGTAGCCGGGACACACGACACCCCGGTTCTTACATTTGTTGCATGCGCCGGGCGCAGAGTCACACACCAGCCGGCGACGCATACACTCCCAGCAGTGCCGCTTCTCCCTGACTGGTATCTGGTCTTGCTGTTGCTGTCCGACAGCCCCAGGCGCAACCGTCGACGGGCGGCTTTGGGGAAACGGTGGTGCCATCGCCAAGGTATCCGTGGACGTTGGATTTAGTCCGGCCATGACGATAGAGTGGTTGTACAACTTACGTCGGAAACGGGCACGACGTTTGTGGTGTCTAGGAGAGACAACAAAGTAAATGTGACTTTATATTTCCCTTCTCGTCCTGGCCGCCGCCGTTGACGTCGGGCGGATCCTAGCCATGTAAGACTGCAGCAGTATGCAGGCCAGAAAGGCGGGATCCTAGTATTCGCTAATAAACTAGAGCTACTAAGACTGCGCCGCAGCCATAAAAAAAAAGTCTTGGCCACAGATTTCTCCGAATGGGGTTTAGATAGAGCAGTCCAGGTCGACGATGTTGCCAAAACTCCATTTTTACCCCAACGCAAACCGTGGCCGTAAAAAAGTTGTTCTTTTAAACAATACGCGCCCGGTAAATGCAAGATCTATGTATTTATGTCACGGTAGACCGTGATGCTGATGCCTTCACAGGCTGAAGCTTATCGCGGGCATCGATAGCGATAGCGATAGCGCTAGCGCGCTAGCTTATCGGTGGCCCGTGCCCTACGCCGTAGCAGATATCACTGGAGCTTCCCATCCATCGGGATAGCTCCCCAGCTTAGAATTTACTTCACTCCCACCCCCATGGTAGGGTTCCCTACAGCCAAGCACCAGGGATCGTGACAATTCTAAGCTCGTTTGTCAGCCTCGTGCATAGTGTCCAGGCATGGCATCCTATTATTATTTTTTAAGCAGATGGAACCGGTTAGTGTGACTGGCATCGTGAGTTTTACCGGTTGTTGGACCACCGCCGAGCTCGGATTGAGCTGTTCCCCCCGGCACCCCGTTGTATATCTAAGGATCGCGGGAACCGTCAGATCAGGCCCGTTGGCAGATCAGGACAACCACCTAGAGGACCAAGCTTTAAGCGCGGAATTTCATATCGACGATGGTGCATGCGATCCACGAGGATAGGCAATGCATCGCCGTTGCCGTTTCCCCATATCGTGGTGTGCAGCTTTGAGGCATCGCCACTGCCCACCGTTTGCAAGAGTAGCCGCTAAGCTCCCTCTGTTTTCTTTACCTAGCCGTCACCAAGTTGGCGACTGGCGCGTTGCGCGCACCCACCAAAGCTCTGATAGAGCTGGCACCTTTGTGTGCACCCGATACCGAACCAAGTCCTGATAGCTATTAGGCAATAATAATACCAACGCAGTCAGGTGCTTTACCCGTCGAAGCCGGAATCCTGACTGGCAACAAGGGCAGCTACCGCGCTGCCACCCACCCATAAATTTTCAACAGTCAGGTCCTTCATTCGATGAAGCCGGCATCCTGACCACACACGCTCACCAGCAGCTGCCAACCTGCTAGTGAGCACCTACCCACATAAGCTACCAAGTCCTCCACACCGGAGCCGGCATCTTGGTTCACAACAACCCACTCCCATCGTTGATCCGCCAGTTCACCTATTACCGATGGCTTTACAACAACAACAACTAGAGAGCGCGTTGCTAACAGATTGCTACCAATGCCAGAGCCTACCCTACTACTGACCTGACCTTTAAATGTGCCGCCTTTGGGTCCCCGATGATATCCTTTATCGTTAGTGTGTGGGAAGGTGTAGGGCAAAGGCAAGGGCTTTATAGGGCAACCCTCGAAAACTAATATTTAGACTAATATTCTATACATATTTTGACAGCTTACAAGACGACTATCGATCCATCCTTCCACCGGGAAGTTAATAAGGCACTGGCACTTTTGTTTGTTAAGGTACTAATAAAACATACCGGTATAAAAAAAAACGTTAACGTTACTTAAAAAATAAAGTTCGAAATTAAGGATTTAAAGGAATACCGGAAGATTTAAGTAACAACACACTAATACACGTATTATTTAAAATATCCGTTAGCATTCGGGTGCCGTACCGGATGTCGGACTGTTATATTAATGGTAGTAACGGAAAGCTCCTAGCCGGCAACGTTAATAACAATGTATTATTTATAGTTTAGCGAATATTATTATTTACAAAGTTAAAAAACAAATGTATATAGCATATATATAAAATTATTAGGGCAAAAGTTAAGGTTGCAAAATATCGGTCACATTATAAATTAACGATAAATAATAAAGTTGCATTTTAAAAAATAAATTCGGTTAATAATAACTTTGATTTTTATGTTTTAAATAACTAAAAAAAATAAAAGATAAATGGTTTTATAATTATATATAGCCCGTTTCGAAGGGGGATATTACGGTAAACCGTAATGTTAATACTTTTATAAGCTAAAGCTTATCGCGGGCATCGATAGCGATAACGATAGCGCTAGCGCGCTAGCTTATCGGTGGCCCGTGCTTTACGCTATAACAAATATTATTAAAGCTTCCTATTTATCGGGATAGCTTTTTAGCTTAAAATTTACTTTACTCCCACTTTTATAATAAGGTTTTTTATAACTAAGCATTAAGGATCGTGACAATTTATAGCTGTTTATACGTTTGCGTTATAAAATTTTAAATATATAACGGGGCCGGAAAAACTAAAACCCGAGTGCTTCCGCGCGCGATTTTTTTTTTAAGCCGGCGAAATAAAATTTATTCGCGGTATAAAATTTATACGCGATATAAATATTATACGCGGTATAAAAATTATAAAAATTATAAAAATTATTATATTTATTATATTTATTATATTTATTATATTTATTATATTTATTATATTTATTATATTTATTATATTTATTATATTTATTATATTTATTATATGTATTATATTTATTATATTTATTATATGTATTATATTTATTATATTTATTATATTTATTTTATTTATTATATTTATTTTATTTATTATATTTATTATATTTATTATACTTATTTTTATATTATAATTTTTTTAATTTTTTTAATTTTTTTAATTTTTTTAATCGATAAGCTGTAGCCACGCGATTGGCTAATTCATATGCTAAAATACCGTACATCGCATGCAGCTAACAAACATCGCGCAGGGTGGATTTGGCAATCCGCAGGTGTCACCCAACAAGAATTGTGGGGAAAATCGAGTTTTGGCAACATCTGCGACCTGGACTGCTGTATTTAGATCGATCACATTGGTGTCCAGCCCCAGAAGATGATCTGTTGATCTGCCTTGACAGAGTTGAACGATGGATCACAGCCGAGAATCTTGATTGCACCGTTCGTTCCTCTGCCGAATGACATCGCAGCCCATCCAAAGGCGTTGCAGCACAAGCTTTTTAGCGACTCTAGTGGGCACCGCGGTGATGGTATGTGAAATATAGCCAGGCACTTTCAGCCTTACACTGCGCCACGATGGCTCAGGATCGCTCACCATGTGTAGGTACATAGTTACTTGTGATATCCCAAAATGGCCTTGTTTTGGTGAAGACATTGGAATGTGAAGATGATTTCCAAAAGAAACGCATACCCAGGAGACGAGATGGGGTTTCACACACTCATCTTCATCAACATTGGGAAATCCATCTTGGCTCCCGAATCATCACTTATTGCATCAACATGTCGAGTATAACACTGGGTACTTCTTCTATCTCCTCCTCTTATAAAGCCATACAGACATACTGACGTCCCATTTTCACAGATAGCATTTACGTTTATGTCCCAAACAAAGGGGCTCCGGTCGCTTTTGCAGCGGCCTTTTTGATCGTCGCCGCCGTGCACGCCTGGCAAAGCACGTACGTATTGAATAAGCTGCGATTCCAATTCCGATCCACAAAAGCTCACCAGATATTAGTCGCTATAAGGCCTGGAAATGGACCGTCCTCCATCCATTCTGTGCTCTCATGTTTGCGGTTGGCTTCACACTGAGAGAAGTTGGAGCCTTCCATTATGACTTCACCATGGACAATATAAGCATTTATATTGCGAGCACCTGCTTCCTCTATTTTGCACCGTAAGGATGTCCCAACTACCAACATCATTTGCGGAGACTGACCTCGTGTATCTTAGACCCTTACTTGAGCTCGCGAATTATCACGTGCTCGGCCGGACGCTGTACTACGTCCACTACCTCTCGCCTCTGCACCCCGGCCGGGTGCTCACCACGTTCGGGTTCCTCTCCACCCTCGTCGAGGTACTCAATGCCATCGGCGCATCGTACAGCGCCAACACATTCCTGCCGCAGCGGTACATCATCCTGGGCCACGACCTGATGCGCGCCTCGCTGATCCTGCAGCTCGTGGTCGTCGCCGTCTTCATCCTGCTGGCCACCATCTTCCACCGCCGGTGCAAGAGCGCCGGCGTCCTGAGCCGCAACGTCCGGACGCCGCTCCGCGTCCTCTACGCCAGCACGGGCCTGATACTCGTGCGCACCATCTACCGGACCGTCGAGTACTTTATCCTGTCGGACACCAGCACGGCGGCCGTCACGGACCCGGCCCAGCTTAGCCCCCTGCTCAGACACGAGTGGTACTTTTGGGTGTTCGAGGCGGCCGTCATGCTGACCAACTCGGTCCTCTGGAACGTCTTCCACCCGGGGCGGTACCTGCCGACCGACAGGAACGTCTACCTCGAGCGGGACGGCGTGACCGAGGTCATGGGCGACTACGGGGCCGAGGACCAGCGGTCGTGGCTGATGACCGTCTGCGACCCGTTCGGGCTGATGGACGGCCCGCGCGGACGGAGAGATGAGAACGGCAACAGGTCGTGGGCGATGAGGCTGTACGACCCCTTCAACTGGCTTGAGAGCATCGACGGGAAGAAGGACAAGGGCGTGCCCAAGGCTGCTCAGAGCAATACTCATTCAGCCGTATAGACGGTGTTTCGACTATGTATATGGAGAATGTATATTGGGGTGGTCACATATTGATAGATTAGGCGGCTAGCGGTTTCAATTTTGCACATTGTTTGTTTTGTTTTGGGAGCATACGAACAGTGCTTGGACTGTGGGAAGAACTTATGTCACGTCAAATATTATAGAACTACATCATGCTACGCCGTCTCAACGTGACCCGCAACCATCTTGGCTGCCACAGCAATTTTCTCGGCTGCCATTCGTTCCGTATCCTTTGCTCGATTCTTTTCTGCCTCCTCAAGCAACGAGGCAACAGTCCACGGCTTGCATTCCACATCGGGTGGTCCATTAGTATTTTCGAATGGAGTCCCCTCAGTGATATGCTTAGCAACAGCCTCGAAATTATCAATCGCGTATTGTTCAGAATCGTGCTCCAAAACCCAAGGGTAAACAACACCAACAGTTTCGGGGTGTGACTTGAAGTGATCCCAATCAGGGTGGTGATAAGCCTCTCTGGTGTCGAAGCCCATTTTTTGAGCAGATGATACACGCTCAAATCTGTATTCACTCATTAGAGCACACTCCATCCAAGAGAAAAATAATATCTGCGAATATCATACCGGAGCTTGTGATGAACTCGGACAGCCAAAGGGATGTTCTTCTTTCCAGCAATTTGTAGACAAGCCGCCAAAGAATATGAATCCTCCATGGCCATGGCTGCCCCGTTACCCGAGGTAGGTAGAAATGGATGGCAAGCATCACCCAACTGGACGACACGACCCTTAGGTGACGTCCAAGTAGGCTGTGGGCTACGCCACATCAAGCTCCAATTCACCACCTTGTTCTCGGGCGTCTGCCGGATGAGGCCGCGCACATACTCGGGCCATCCGCCAGACTCGGGTACGAATGGTAGTGCATCGCTTGCGGCACAATCGGCTGACCAAGCCTCCGTTGCTGACTTGTCAACGTCCTTATGGGTCATCATGTAGGTTATCTGATGCAGGACTTTAGTTCAGAGCTTCGTGGCTGCATTTATCCCATCAGTGATCTCTTACCTTGTTTGTCTTACTGCTTTTAGCGGTAATGATATGAACGTTGTGACCGAGGAAGACACGAACGCCATCGAATGACTCATCGCCCCAGAAAGCCGCAACATCAGAGTCTTTGAGCGCATGGTCTGACACGAACCGGTTAGTAATGAACCAGCTAAAAACAAAGATATGATAAGTGGATAATACTAACCAAGGGGAATGGTGGTCCTGTAAATAGCGTAACCGCTGCTTGTCGGCTTTTCCTGATGACGAAGGACCAAATTGGCGCTTCTGGAACTGATGCCATCAGCAGCGATCACCACATCTGCTTCATATGTCGTTCCATCCGCGGTGGTGACAAAGCCTTTGGAGTCAGTCTCGTTGTACTCAACCGCAGCCTTGCCGAACTCGATGGTGATACCGAGCTCGCTCGTGTACTGCGCAAGTAGTTCATGCAACAGGCTTCGCCATGTTGGGGCGCTGTTGATGCCCTCGTGCTGGTTGTCTTTGTCATCAAGCTTGACCAGAAGCTCCCCATCATACTTGTAGAATTCGAGTGCCGATGGCAAAGACCAAGACATGAGTCGAGGGAGAAATCCAGGCCATTTCAGCATTGAGCGCTGGGCATTGCGCCCGAGGCCAATCAGATCACCTTCAATATATAATTATTAGCAAGGTACAGCGGGTTGGACCCCAGGCGCCAATGTAGGTCACGAGAGGGAACAAAGTAACATGACATACCGAATACACTGAACTCATCTCTCTTCTCGAGGACCCGGACATTGTGACCCTTTCGGTGACATTCAATAGCAGAAGTCAATCCACCCATGCCACCTCCAACGATCAGAACATCGATGCCCGATGACGGATAACGCTCCATGTTCTCAGCACTCATGGTGAAATAATTGGACGGGTTGTTTGAAATAGCAGTCGTGGGAAGTACTTTGATTGTGAATGGTGGAAGACTTTTGTTACGTGCTCTGTGTCAACTGGTGCAAATAATTCATTTTATTTTCTATTTGGTTGGATCATCACCACATATTATACTCTTCTGCATCGTCGTTTGTAAGCATTAATCATGAATCTGAATTCTGTGATCGGGAGGCCGTTGCAGCCCGTCCGCGTTGTGCCACCGGAAGGTCGCAGGGATTCTCAAAGAATCCGGCCCCGAATATACCTTTGTAGCACAAAGTCTACGAGTCCGCTCCGTGTGGGTACTGTAACCTGGGTAAACTCCGTCAGCGAAGCGCACAAAGAAAACTCCGGATCTTCAGCCGTTACGTAGCAAGGTAGGGCCTAGCGCGCTGGCATTGGTCAGGAAATCCGTCTTGCTGTGGGTTATAGCCGGAAGACGGAAATATGCAAGACGGAAATATCTATTAGAATAAAAAAAACACCTTTCTATTCACATACTTATTAGTTCATTCTATTTTCCCCTAAAAAAATACATTACTACATAGGGCAGGCAGTATACATAATACAACGTCCCTCACTTTATACCACAGGCTTTTCTTGAGTTTTGGATAGCAGTCCTTATTAATGATACAATATTAATTCCATCCTAAAACTATCTTGCTCTTATCTTTCTGCGCAACTTGCATTTACAAAGTCCCCCTCAAAATGACGTCTGTCGACATACTTTCCTACGCCGCGCTTTTCGGCGCAGGCAGCATCACCGTTGACGGCATAGCCTCGCGGACGGGCTTCTTCGATCTTATCGAGGCCCACAAAGCAAAAGGTGTGCTGCACGACGGCACTTTATACCAGGCAAATTTCACCGGCATTGGTCCAATCGATGACTTCCTCAACACTGTCGTCCAATTCACCTGGCCATGCGTTGATGGTAGTGCTCCGGGATTGAGCCTGCAGTGTCTACTATTCCCAAGCTTCATATCCTCCTTTTATATGATATGGTTGTTAGAAGGGTACAGGAATGGGAACATAGGGAAACTGATTTCATAGTACGTTTCTCAAAGTTCCTTCTGGCCCTTCCCTTGACTTACATATATACGTCAAAGCTTGTCAGTATACGGGATTCTCTGTCAGGTCCTCGGCCTCGCCGTGGCTGGCCCATTATACCTTCTGCTCTACGTATCCACATCGCCGACCATTTCGGCCCCCTCGGTGGCCAATCTGAGTATTGACCTGACGACTCTTTCCGGGATTCCCACCGCTTTTGTCTTGGGCTTTGTCCCTTTGACTCTTCTCCTGTGTCTACCGGCACCCTCTTTCATGTCACCCGAGACCAAAATCATGGTCATTGCCCTCTGGCAGGCCGTACCGGTCTACGTGGTGGCGGTACTACAACTGTGGAAGCTCGTCTTTTCGGGTCGCCGGCAGACAGAGAACACGAGTCCTCATGAGCAACGGAGGGGACTGCGACGTGTCTACAAGTTTGGTCTTGCCTTGACCGTACCATCGCATGCTATAGTATGGGGCATCTCTCTGGCCGCGCTCGTCCTCCCTGATATCTTCACGCCACCTATCGCAGCCGCATTCCACCTTTTGGCTGCCCTGATCCCGGCGAATCCTTTCACGCAATCCGAAACGTCTACCGCTTCAATGGCTCAGGGTACACTGTGCTTCTTGCAATGGGATTATTGGATGTCTGCTTTGACATATCTCTTTTTCAGCTTGAGAGCCAGGTTAAATGCCAAGATTGATTCACTGGGCTTTTCGCTTAAGGATATGACTGACCTCATCGTCCGGACTATTACTCTAGGACCAATGGGTGCGTCTTTGTCATACATGTGGGAACGTGACGAGATTGTATTTGAGATGGGAGCCAAGGGCATAAGTAAGAGTGGTATTAGTTGAGAACATACTTTGGGCCTCAATAGCTTTGGACTCCTGGCTCAGAACTATTGATACTACAGTATCTTTCGACGGCCACGGGATAGAGGTGGGCGCATTGGCAGAACGACTGCCGCAAAAGGAATCTAGGTCTGACTGCTCAAGCGGAGCAACGAGGCATTACGGGCGGAGCCACCAACATATTGATTATGTCAGGCGATAAAGCGATCATAGGAAATCGGTCTTCGAGAGTTGTGCTGTGAATATTGTGACTTTATCCCTCGCCTTCGTTTCTACGTTTTTGACAAGAAATAGCTCTGCCCCTTAGATTGACATATGTATTCCTCTACATCCTGCGGTCCATCCCATTACGACTTTGGCGTTCGCTCTGGATTGTGCGATTAGGACAGAATTAGGTCGTCAAAAAGAGGATTTTCCTTCAAGCGTACATTCCTGTGACAAGCGATAATCATTCGTTGTGTTCATGGACGATCGCCTGAATCCCTAGCTCAAGTCCTTGTCTGTAGTGTAACTGACCTCGACTAATCTTTCGTTTTCGTATTCATCACACTGGCTCGAATCAGTCGTCATCGGCGACAAACTCCTTTTCACTCATGTACTTATCAGAATAATGGCGAGGATCCTGAGGAGCTATTCGGAAGTTTTAGCTGATCACGCAATCCTACAAGAGTCGCACTTCCTTGAAAAAAGCGCTATCGTCGATTCCTGATTTCACAACTGTCTTGAATTGCCGATACCATACCTAGTCTGTGTGGCAAGTGGAAGTAAGGATGATGCTGGTCGTGATATATAACAGCGGGACGTTGTGACCATGAAGATGTCTCGGGCGAGTCAAGGCTCGGCCGCGGAAGTACGGAACGACGTGGCCATCCCGCCATCTTCGACGGGTGTCTACTTCCGATGGGCCAGAGGTTCATCATTCGAAGAGGGTTGGAAGGCATCTGAGGAGCGCCCCAGAAGAAACAAATGCAGCCAGAACAGGAATGCAATCAAGAACTAACGCAGGGCTACGGTGGCCCCATACCATTCCCGTCCCAAAGGATGAGACTAGGAATTTTGGCGTGTAGGCGGCGCCTAGACTTGTCGTCGCAAGTAGAAACTAGTTCGAGCCGTTCCGTCAACTTGGTATCGATCTTGTTGCTGGTCGAGGAAATAACCAAACAGACTCGTCAATTGAGCGAGCCTCGTGCCGCAGATTTTTGGTAGTAGGGACTTGGTGCAGACTTGGATTCTAGAGTGGAAGAAACAAGCTTTGTTCGCGGTTGTTCGAAGACTGTCAGCACTATATCTTCCCGTGTTCATTGCAGGTCGAGGTGATTCGTTGAGATGCTGACCATACATCCCTACTTGAGAGTTTACTGAATGTTTAATAGGTTCCACTGCTTCAAAGAATACTCTAGATTGTTTTGAGCACTGGTCATATCTCGTTCTGAGTACTATATCAACTGTTACAATTTCTTTCAACCAGCGGACGCCACCACGTCGCGGCCCGAATTTGTGGTTTCAACGAACGTATGGGGTCAGCCTGGTGGTACTCTCCTCCGAGGACCCCTAAATTGCATTTCCAGACCTCAACCCCATGTTGTGTTCATGTCAAGCTTGGAACGACCGATTGGGGTCCGTAGATATGACGCTGCCAGGCGGCAGGATCAGGGGGCTAGAGATAGTTTTGACAACCTGGACGGATAGTTCTTTAGTACTAGCTTAGTATACTTCTCGAGTGACAGAGGTCTGACCGCGGCGCTTGTGGTCGGTGTCTCAACTCACCCGCTCACAGATACAGCGATTCAAAACGTAACTCGCGGCAGTCAGTTGTTCGAAAGTGCGCCTCATCATCGTTCGTCGCATTACGTACATAGAGCGGAAAGAAAAGCGACAAACATCCGCAAGGATATATTCTCCGGACCCCTTGTCACCCAGTCCACAATGCACGTTCCTGCGGGACCATAACCGCCGACGCTCTTCCATAGATCAGTAGTATTCGTATTCTGAGCATTGTTCTCTCGGATATTAGATCTTCGGATGAATCTCCGTGTGGTTCTGCGGGACAGAGACTTGGTTGATTCCGCGATCCAGAGTGGAGAAGAAGTGCTGCACTCTTGTAGTCAGTGGGCTTCAGTGTATCGTAACTGTATAATAGAAACAATTATATCGGGCTTCTAGCCGATGAAAAATATGAGTAGTATTTTATACGTAATGACCATTCTAGAAGTCGGGATAGGGTTGTGTGTCTTGAGTTCGAGGTACACTAAAGATTAGCGATTACACGTACCTGATTTAGTAGCGTCACGAGTTCAAGGTGAGACAAAGTCGTTGTCACTGTGTATTCCTGGATCTACTCGACTTCAGCTTGCCATATTTTCATGGAGTCGTTGGCCAAGCTCGACACAGATCGGGGCTCTCCCGACTAAGCAAGCTATTTCGGTGAAGCTGCTGGACTAAGGTAGTACACCGACCCACGAGTATCAGTGGGGACATCTAAATACCAGATACTACTGTATAGGAGCAGAAACCCACCGGCAAATGTTAGAATGGAGATATTGACCGATCGTGATTGGCGCCAAGCGCGGGAGACATTTGACCTTTGCCAGACTACTCGACAGGCTAGTGCACAGACGGATCGATCCTCCAGGACTACTCAGGGCTGGACTCTTGGAAGCTCCCCACGACGAGCCATCCCTCATTGCAATCTAGCCTCGAGATCTGCTCCCATGGCTTTACGCCGGATTGTCGCTGGTCTTGTGGTTAAGACGCTCTACTTGGTTTCGATGCAATTTCGACCGTCACCCGTCGCCTTCAGCGTGCCCAGCGACGTTGTTGCCGGCTCAGTGTTGTTTCAATCGCCTTGGTCCCGTAAGTCGACAGCCTCCGGGGGAAAGTTTTCTCTCGCCCCATGATCGCCCCCATGAAACAAACGCTATCGGTCGCTAGGCACTCCTTGCTCATTGTGTGAAGGTCGTTGATAAAATCTGCACACCTCCCTCGCTCGCGCTGGGCCTGGCTGAGACGCTGGCGACTCCCATTTTACATTTATTTTTTGTTCGATAAAAATAATTACAACAACAGAGTGATGGTTGAGCAGTCCCGACAGAGTATCAGCTCTCGGAAGTCAGTATGGGACAACAGGAACAGAGCCTGCTCGACCTGCTCGGCAAAGCCAATAACCTCCACGAGCCGAAGCCGGCGTGGAACGAGTCTACAGTGCTTATCGCAACATTGAGCTCATTCTGGGTATGCCAACATTTGAAGTATCGAGGAGAAGATGGGAGCTGATGAAAAAGTGCAGGGTCTTGCTTTGGTCTGTGTTCTCCTGCGTCTCTTCACCCGATTCAGAGTGGTCAAGTCCCCAGGATGGGATGACCTATTTGTTTTTCTTACATTGGTATGTCCTCGACTGAATATTGGTCTTCGCGTGCCTTGGCCTTTAAAATTAATTCCTAACAGGTGTCCGGCACTGTCGGTACAACATGTATATGTCTCGGTATGACCAGCTCCTGCGCAGCTTCGAAATAAGCACAATCTAATCTCACATCAGCTACACAAACTGGATTTGGCCAGCACTTTATATTACTTTCAATAACGGAGATGGGACACTATATGGTGGTAAGTCTAGCGATCCTGAGCAGCGGTCCTACCTATTTTACATTTGCTAACACGTTGCTGAACAGTTGTTCTACATCGCTAATGCCTCCTACGCGTTGTCGACAACGCTGGTAAAACTAGCTTTATTATTTCAATATTTGAGGATGTTCAAGGAGAAGCCCGTGCGGCCTTTTTGCATACTTGTCACGGTTATCACGGCGCTCTGGGGAGCCGCTTACACGTTTGTAAGTACTCCAAGAATTCCTTCAGGATTTTCAACGTGTCGGGATTCTCTGGTTCCATTCACATGTGGAACATGCTGCCTTGCAATGTTGGCTAACGTGCTTGAGACGTTCAGATGGCATTCTTCCCGTGTTTCCCACCGCACGCCTATTGGGATCTCAACTTCAGCACGGAGGGGTCTTGCTACGGTTATGGCTCTACCGATCCCGACGGATTCTACGCGACATACTCTAGCGCCTCATACAGTAACATGTTCCTCGATATCATAATCCTTACGATACCGGTGCATTTATATTTTAAATCTGGCACAGGCCTCAAGGAGAAGTTGGGTCTCTTGGGCCTCCTCACTATGGGTGGAATGTAAGTGGCCCACGAGTGGTACTCCCTCAGTCGTATTGTGGCTGACTTGTAGAACACAGCGCCAACGGTCTTGCCATCTGGCGGGTGGTGACCATCGTCGAGCACAAGGCCGCGACCTACCCTACGCTCGACCCGACGTGGTACGGCCCGATCAGCATCCTGCTCGCGAGCCTCGAGATCGACGTGGCCATCATCTGCGCCTCGGTGCCCGTCTTCTGGCCCGTCCTGACCTCGAGCCTGGACCGGATCTTCATCACTCGCGAGATCAAGATCGAGCGGAATCACCGTTTCTCCTCCATCGACGAGAACCACGACAGCAGCTCCTCCTTCGAGAGGCTCCACAAGATCACGTCGCTCGACGAGCTCGAGGCCGGCGCCCGGCCGACGAGCGTGTTGACGGCGTGGGGCACCTTTTGCGCGGAACACAGCCTGGAGAACTTGGAGCTGAAGGAGGTCAAGCCGGCCTACATGAAAGACCATTACAAGGACAGCTACGTGATAGCCCAGGTCGACCCGCTGAGCGACGTGGGAAAGGTCGAGTCCAGTATCATTTCAGAGGGGCCCTTGAAGCCGAAGAAGACCAAAAAGTATCCGGCTTTCGGTCAACGTTCCGACGGCTCATAGCAAATCCACGCATCAATGAAATATTCTAATCTTGAACCCCTTCCCATTTCCGCACAATCCCTGATTATGAGCTCTTGTGACCCATTTGTGCTCGCTGCTTGTATAACAGAAAATTGCCGGTTTGGTGAATGATACTTCGTGATCGGTGGATCTTGCCGCTGGATACCGGCGTTCTATTCTGCTGTGAATTTTGTAAAAGGCACATGCAAAAAACTGCCGGCTTTGATATGTATCGAAACGCGATTTAAGCTTGTTTTACTTTTGATGCTCACCCTGGTACGCGACTGTGTGAATGGTTTATGTCGTGCCGGTGACGTCATCAATAAAGGCAAGCTCGGTTCTAGCTACGATGGATTTCCATCACCAAACGGGAGCTAAACAATCGAACATAAATTGTTTCTACTTTTTCAAGAATCATTGAGATCCCAGAGTCCGCAAACAAGATACCCAGCTTCGTTCACCAACAAAAGAAACATGTCGTTCGCTGCCTTCCGCAAGTCCCCCGAGCAGTAAGTCTTGTGATTCCGTTCGCTGAGCTCATCGTTCCGAACCTCCCGCAGTTCTGTCATTGGAATCGGAGGCAATAAGCGCCAACATATGCAAGGAAGGGCCAATTGTGCTAATCGAACACCACAGTGAGGACCTCGCCAAATTGGCCGAGGAGCACATGAAGCATGACCTCGAGCCGTCGGACCGCGAGGTTCTCGAAAAGGCCGCCGGAAAGGTGTCGGTGCCGGCCGCCATTGGCACCATCGTCGGCTTGGGCCTCGGTGTCTACGCGGCGTTCCGCCTGAGAAAGGCCCGCGTGGGCATGTTCAACGCCTTCCGGGCCACCGAGAAGCCCACTCACGTCGTCTTCGCGGGCGGCAGGACAGGTACGCGCGTTACCTCATCTTTGCACCAAGTTTACGTCTTGCTAACAACGCGCTGTAGAATCTGTCCCGGACATCACGCCGTACCTCAGGCCCACGCGTCTGGGAGATTGGGCAACGTATCTCTTCTTTGGCCTTGGAGGTACAATCGTCGGCGGAGAGCTGGGCTTCCTGCTCGGCACCTGGTCCGCAGCTCGGACTATTGCCAGTGACCCCCAGAGGAAGAAGAGGATTGAGACCGCCTACAGGAGGTTCAAGGCGGATTACCTGAGGCAGGAGGCCAAGCGACTGGACGAGGGCGGCTCCGTCTTTTCCTAAGCACAAGTATCATAAGCCAGGCTCTGGGATTGTCAAAACATCATGACACCATTCCTAGGAGACAACCCAGGCATTGTACATTGGGTCTTGAAAGACATAGTATACCCCTAATATAATAAATCCGTCACGACGGCCTCGGAACTGTCAATCGTGAGACTCGGCACAAAGTCTATCATTCCAGCCATGCGAGTGCGTCAAACTTATCCGTCATGATAGGTGTTCCGAACCTTCCGGGCTCGCATAGCAGCGCTAGCAATGCATGGCGGTTGGACAGCATATCCTATTCGTCAATATACCTGCAATGTGAGACTATAATCGTAGAAGAAGGAAAGTGACATCCGGCGGTCAGGTGTGGGGTAATCTCGAGGAGTGATCAGTGAATCTGCCAGAAAGCTAACCTACCTATGTTGATCTCTTTTCTGTAAACTGTTTAACCTCACAGACTACCAGCAGCTTGGTTTACTATAGTCGCTAGCTTACTATAACTTCCTGCACAGAATCCCCCAACTTACAAGAAAGCCATCATGAACGGAGATCAGGGACCCGTGTCCAACCTGCCCCAGCTGCACCAGTTCTACACGGGCCACAGCGACGCGGGCCAGGCCGTCGTGGCCGAGCACGACGACTTCCGGTGGACGCGCCTCGCGGACGGGGACATGGGCTTCAGCGTCGTGTACACGACATCACAGTCGCCGCCGGACCTGAACGGGGACTTGGACCTGGCCCAGCACAAGAAGACGACGGCGCCGGGCCGGCCCATGAGCCTGGTGAACCCGGGCGGCTCGGTGCTGCGCTGCGTCGACTTCGCGCCGGGCTTCCGGTGCGACATGCACCGCACCCAGAGCCTCGACTACGGCATCGTGCTCGAGGGCGCCGTCGAGATGGTCCTCGACTCGGGCGAGCGCCACCTCATGAGGCGGGGCGACGTCGCCGTCCAGCGCGCCACCCAGCACCAGTGGATCAACACGTCCGAGACCGAGTGGGCGCGCATGATGTTTGTCCTCCAGGACATCAAGCCGCTGTTTGTCGGCGGCAAGGAGTTTGGCGAGGATCTGGGGGAGAAGCCGATGGTGCCTCCTACTCAGCGGTCATGATTGATTGCAGAATGCGCCTATTGGCGTTCTTGGGTCTGTCTGTATCAGCATAAGAGTCTTGGTGTTGTCAAATCATGGTTCTCGTTGCTGTCTGTCATTGACAGTCTTTCACGTGGCCACAAAGGATAAAGCATTTCCAAGAAAAGAGTGACAATACGCGACCTGGTCTCATTGTCTCTCGTTTAGCCGCCACAGATCTTGTTACAATCGAAGACAATAAGCCTTGTTCTCTCGTGTCGCGTATATAAAGTGACAAGATGGAATACTCATGGAACATTCCTCAGACCAAGACACAATTCAGATCAGAGAAAACGGTGAGTTAAGCACACAAACATACAAACAGGTATATTCTATCCATGGAATATTGCAACTCTCCCTTCCCCAACACCCAAGCCAACATGCTCTCCCGAAGAGGCTCTTCAGCCTCCGTACGCTCAGTGAGCTCGGTGCGTGCCGGCGGCAAGGCCAGGGCGGTGGCCTACGCCTGCAAGCATGAGACGATGAACAGCAGGCTCAACACAGTGGTATCCGGAATACCGCTAAATCTCAAGACCAAGAAGTGCGCCGATTGCCAGGCAGCGATACCCATGTCTGCACTTGGTCTCATCGCGGCGCTGGGCAAGGAGGAGACGATGAAGGACGTGGACGCAGCCATGAGAAGAAAGCTGGCCGAATGCCTCTTTGAACGCCTCGCCGACCGCCGCAAGGGTGCGCTAAAGGACAGTTGGGACGACATTGTTATGTCGTGGGCCACTTTCTGCTACCTGTTCGTGCCCGTCGCGGAGCTCAAGCAGGTCTGCGGGACCCTCAGGAGCCGGTACGGCGCCGGCATGGACAAACAGGTACTGCAGACCCTGGCCCGGGCCGCGTGCGTCCACCAGAACGTCTGGGACATCTTTGAGCCCGTGGACACGCCCATGTTCGCCACCGCAAATCACATCGTGGCGGACCTCAGGAAGAAGACGGAGCAGGTTGAGCGGTTCGCGCAGGTGGAAGACATCTTCGTGGTGGCCAAGGAGCTCGGAGGGCTCTGCGATACGACCGTGGCGGTGTATAACAAGGTCACGCTGCGCCTCGGTCGCTGGGATGGATCGCGTAAGTAGAGCAGGTACTCCTGGGCTTCTTTCTGTTGGACATTCGTCCGCATTTGGTACCCCCGTATTAGATTTGTGACATTGTTAACATATATGTAAAACAACATCAATTTTGGCAGAAATTCCCATCGTCTTCAATCTGTCCGCAAAGTGTTCCGCCCCTGTCCGTGTTCCCTGCCATTCAAGCCACTCTGATTGTCGCTGCCGTTGCTCTGATTCGATTTGCATTCGTTCTTGTCTTGGAAACTCGGGAACGCTGATCCGTCTGCCAGGTACGACCACACGCGAAAGATCCATGTCGTCGAGGTGATGGTCCGGGATGAAGGCATCGTTTGGCCAGTGAGTCGCCTTCCAGGCTCTTGCAACTTCGCTGCAGTCTATGTGGACAACGAGCTGCAATAACTTGAGTTGCGTCATTCGCTTCAGGATTTGGGAATCCAAATGCTCAAAGTCATATCCGGATCCGACCCTGAGCGCCAGCTTCTGCACTTTGAACAGCCAATGGCTTTGCTTCAGAGGTCGTGGGACTGTTTCGTCCCTACTCGGGTGGAGGGCGCGGAACCAAGAGGGCGCCCATCGAAAGGAGGGAGAGTCATCTTGGCACCAGTCGAAATAGAAGACATCCTCTGTAAAGTTGACCCAGATCTGTGGCGCCGCCGGCCTACGGACCGCCCGATCCCGCAGGTGACTAGGCACGAACATCATGGAACCCTTGGTGTGTTTGAATATGATGCTCGGATGCGCCAAGTGAGCCAGCACCAAGACCTTGTTTGCCGGCTTGATGGCCTCGAATGGCTCATACGGTCGTGCCTGGGTCCATTCATCAGCGACATCATCCTCGCCAGCGCTGTTGTCGAACAGAGAGAAGTCGTCACTGGCCAGAGCTGCGTAGAGTAGAGTATTTCCATCGACCGAGAAGCAGTGTCGCGTGCCGGATCTGGCGTCTCTGTAGAAGGTCCATATCAACAGCTGACATTCGGGCGGCAACTGGCGGAAACGGTGGAAAGTAGTCGGTGGCGAGGACATGATGCGTGTCGCTTCCAACGTAAAGTCCAGGGAAAAGATTGATAACAAAAATGGGATCGAGGCGGAAAATGTTTGGTAGAGGGAAAGTTGCTGTGCGCTGTCGATGCTTCACCTGTGCCCCACTAGCGTGGTTGCCTGGTACCTATTAATCAACAACTCGCTTATTCAAAAAGCCCTTGTTCATACGATGTACTTCGTACATGCCTCACAAACCTCGTTGAACACATGCATTGCATGTTCAGGTAGGCGTTAAATTATGTGATATCCAGTCCCGAGTCCTAGCCAAGTGTGATCTTCTGTGAAATTCCACAGTTCTGCTCCCAGATATTCTCTGAGATCCGTCCTGCTGCTTTTCTGTACATGACACCATCCTTGGTCTCTACCCAGAGAACATTGTAAAAAGAATAGGTCTCTTCGGCCCACTCTAAGGGAAGACTACTTGAAGTTTTATTTGAGAGCGATATGCAGCTGCTGCTCTCAGAGTAGAATGGCCCAAGGTCGAGGTCGCTCTCTTTATTTTCCAATCTTACCCGAGAAGCACGAAACCTCTTCGAAGATCGAAGTTCTGGTGTCGCGTCTGTTACTTCATTCCCACCTTCTGCGCTCATTTTTTGGCTGTTGGTGATCGATCCGAAGTGGTAGTGGAAGTTTTTACGATTGCTGTAACAGCCGTGGCTGTCGACAACGGCCTCGTAGGTGCTGGCAGCCTCGCGGCGACTGGAGCTGCCCTTGGATATGGCAATGAGCTGGATCTTTTGGCCAGCGTCGACCATTCCATTATCATCCATTACCCTGAGTAACCCGGCCCATTTTCCCTGTTCATCTTCGAGCGTGATGACAGAGCAACAGTCCTCCACCTCGGGATTGGCCTTGTAAATGACGGAAGTTGCAACGGGGTACCGAGCAACCATGGCGCTGCTCTTTTTCTTTTTGAACACGCCAGAGAAGAATTCGAGGGCGCTAGAATCATACTTGTGGAAATCTTTGCAAATGAGAGTTCGTCGCACGCTCAAGTGTGCTACAGTCGTGGTGCAGGATAGTAAGGCCGCGTTGTTGACACTCATGGCCATTTGGGAAGCATCACACACCGGCAATGGGTAGTTGTAGAGCGTATTCTTTTGGGTTTCGTGGAAATACCATTGAGTCGGCCTACAGGGTGGCTCTGGAAAATCTTCTGTTCCATTTGTTTTGTTCTGTTCCTGCCTGAACTGTTTTGCCTGCTGCTCAAAGGCCTGCTTGGTGCACGAGTACTCCAATCCTGATTTGCTGAACCACCCTTCTGGTAGCATCGCGGCATCAAGATTGTCACGCATATTCTTCAGCCTCTCCAGAGAATGACTTTCCTGTAAACTTTCCTCGCTTTGGCGATCTTGACTTGATATTGCGTGCCAGTCGACCAGGCTCATGGTCCTCAAGGACGAGCGTGGAGCAAACGACTTGCCATCCCTGAAATCGTTTACTTCATAGTCGAGACCACTGATCAGGCTTCCTGGATCGACCAGACACTTCCAGCCGACCCACGACCAGGAAGGAAGTGGCGCAGACGGAGCAAAGTTCCTGCCCGTGTCTGTCGCCAACCTCCTCTTGGCTTTTCGAAGCGGCTGCCAGAGGAGGGCAGTATCGAGAAAGAGTACCGGCAGCCCGCAGACAAAACCTCCGGAGAAGCCACGTGCCAGGAAATGGAGTACTCCCGAAAAAGCAGGCAGCGCATCCTGGGGGTACGTCAGGTCGCGATGGTTATAGCGACATACCAGCTCCATGTATAGTCCAAAATTGGGAATGGAGAGGGAGTCGAGTGCTTGAGAATGGGTTTCGCGCTTCTTGAATTCGCCGGATACTTTATCGATCCCGGGGTTGTCCTCAGCTAGCACGAGCAAGGATGGGCTCTCATGGCCAGGCTCTGATAACCCCCCGACGTTGCCTTTTGGCTCGTCATTATCTTCGGACGCCTTGGTGCCGGGTGACCATACGGAGCACTGACAGTCCCAGAAGACTGTCTCGTCAATAAAAACAATAGATCTCTTGGAGAGCAAATGTTCCTGAAATGTCCATCCGCGGGTAGCCCAATGTGAAGCAAGCAGCGCGCCATGAAGTTCCTTAGCATGACGGGAGGACCACGGTCGAGGGATCCGGATGCTATCTGTGTCCTCCGGGTCGCCAGTCGGGGACGGCCCAGACAGACCCGCCCCTGTGGTGGCGGCGATGATCGTGAACGTGGCTCCGGAGTAGATTTCGCTCATGGCATCCACCCTATCTCTGGTGGTCTCCGTATGCTGAACGATGCACAGGCAATCGACCCAGAGGTATCGAACGTCGGACTTTTGGACCAGGTCCAGCGAGTCTTGAACGACCATCGGCAGCGTTTTCACCACGTCTGCGGATAAAAAGCCTGGCTGCCTGAAGTCCTCCACATTGTCAGATCGGAGCATCAGCCTTTCCGGAGTCGCACTTGAAGTCGCTGGGCCGCCATCGTTGGAGGGCGAGGTCCAGACATAACTGAGAGCTGCATATTGGGCGACCGAGTCGCCCGCAACAATGCAGCTCTCCCTGGTGTCGATGACCCAGTCTGGGACTTTCCAGGAGGGCCGTTCTGCTATCGGTACGACCCGGCATTTGTGGTCGTGGTAGTCATCGCATCTCTTGATCCATCTTTTGAGAAGTGAGGCAGCCGTCTGACCCGGAGAGTGGTCTTCTGCCATGTCAAGGTGAGATGTGGTATATAATCTGGATTGCGGGCTTTACCTTCCTTCCCCAGGCAGTGGGTCAGTGGGGTATTCAAGTTTAGTGATCTAGTTCCAAAGATTTGATCACGGCCGAGGATACCAGTGATAATACAGGTTTCAGGGTTATGACACCGTCATTTTCTGATTTCCACCCGGACATCGTCAATCAGGCTTGTATATATGGCAGGCTACATGTAAGCAGTTTTGCTTGATGTATGTATACAGAGAACATGACGAGACTTAAGAGGGCCGCAGAAGGACTGACGCTAATAAAAGACTGGATGCTCTACGAGGTAGATACCTACCTACCTAGTAGTACCTACATTAGGTTAGAGATGCTTGCGTTGTAGTATCAAAAGAATATCTTCCAGCCATACAGCGGAACTGGCATGTGCACATATCATATTTGATTCTCAGAGACCAGGCTTGAAAAAGAACAAATAACGTTCAAGTGCGGTATCTAGGCGAGACGGAACTTTATACCATAGAGTATTTGTAAGACGGTCACTTGAGACTGGGTGGGTCCTTGTTGCACCGAGCCTCGGTAAAGCTCCACAAAACCCCGGATATGCGTGGACAAGGGAGTCAATAAATTATAGCCATCCTCCTAACCTTTGGATTTCCTTTTCCATATTTCGGCCGAGATTCATATATCATTCTATTTATTTGTGCGTAGAGCGCGTGATTCTTTGCGGCCATTACAAGTCGTTCAACCCAACATCCAGCGTAGGAAAATGGTCGTCTCCTTGGCAGAGCAGCTGGCCATTGACGAGATCAAGCCCGGCGAATATGCATCGCGCATCCCGCCAGAGCGCATGGGCAACGTGCTGCCGATTGCCTACGGAGGTTGCACCCTGAGCATAGCGGCGCACGCTGCTTGCAAGACGGTGCCCTCGACCCACCGGCTGTACTCGCTCGTCGGACAATTCCTGGGTCCGGCGTCGACCGACGAGAAGCTGCACTGCACCGTTCATTCCTCGCGGGACACCAAGACCTTTGCCACGCGGCGGGTGCAAGTGAGCCAGGTCAGACCGGATGGGCAAAAGCGCATTTGCCTGGAGCTGCTGGCCGACTTTCAAATAGAGGAGCCGGCCATGCTCACGTACTCCAGCCCTCCAGTGCGACAGTACTCGGGGCCGGAGAAGAGTCGGTCATTTGAGAAACTGGCGCTCGAGGCCGTCTCGCGAGGGCAGCTGGACGCAGATGTAGCTGCCCAGGTCATCAAGTCATTCTCTTTGGGAGATGCCTTCTTTGACACGAGATTGTGCCCCGAGGGCGTGTCAGGACAGAACGTCATGGGCGCAAACAAGCAACAGAAGACAACGCAAGATCATCTCGATATAACCGACAAGACGTCAGGCGACTGGAGCCGGACGCGCGCCCCACTGAAGACGAGGGATGAGAGAGTGGCCGCCGTCGCCTTTCTGCTTGACGGTGGCCTCTCATTCCTACCGCTCGGGCACAGTAACATGTGGCTCGACGACTCGGCGGCATGCAGCTCCCTAGATTTTGCCCTGCGCCTCTTTGCATCGGACATAGACTTGAGCTCTTGGCACCTGAGAGAACGGAGAACTACAGCAGGAGGTTTGGGAAGAACATACACAGAGGGAAGGCTTTGGGACGAGAACGGAAAGCTTGTTGCTTCCATGACGCAGCAATCTATAATGAGGCCACCGCGTGAGAAAACAAAGGGGAAGCTATAAACTAAAACCACATCCATTACCTAGACTTGTAAGACTTGTAATAAGACAATATAGAATTGCTGTACCACTGCTCTTCGTAATTTGGTCTTGTAGAGTATGTCTCGAGGTCGCCAATCCCTCATGTCACATCTTTGTAATACGGCCAGTCGTTACGGCGTGTGTCGGGGAGTGGGCTCACCTGCGAGCTTGAGATCGATCCGACGGCATCACTCGTAAATGCGGCTGTGAATAATGATCACGACCCGCTTTTACGGCATGACAATGCCACGACCGGCGGCCGGACACTGAACTAGATACTCATCCCTCAGCCAAAGAAGATGAGGCTACCTCCAAGGCCCGACGCTGGTTTGTGACGATGTGCATGTGGTATCTCAGTCGTGGCAGCAGGGTGAGCCTGCTTGCACAGAACGACCCCTACTGATACGAGGTAAATCATAAGTCGCCTCGATAGCTTCTCGCATCATGAGTCGATTTTCTCCGTCCCAATCATGGTGTGAAGGATCCCGTGAATACGCCAAGCCACGATCTGGTTGCATGTTTGAGCTCAGTCATGCCGCCAAGTGGCCCAGTAGTTTGGAACTTCAAGAGACCACATCAGCCAGGGTGCCGGGCGATTGGGATCCTTCAAGTGTTGCGTCTTTGCTGATCGTTGGTGTTCTGAACTCAGTCTGTCGGCTTCCGAGGATCGTACATCTCATACCCTTCGTCTTCGGTATCGCTCTCGTCCTGGAGTCCTACGATTTTCTTTTCCTTGACAACGTCACTCGCGGGAGCATCACCGGCGCTCTTGCCCTCCTCGCCACCAGCTGGAGCAAAAGCACTCTTAAAACCGCTCTTCTTGAAGCCTCCCTTTTTGAAGCCTGAAGCTGCTCCAGCTGTGCTACCGCCGCCGCTGCCGCCGCCTTCGCCCAGCTTGATGCTAATGAGGCCATCGGACTTCTGCTCTGCCTTTCTTGCTCGGGCCGCGGCCGTAGGATCCTTGACCATCTGCTTCATGTCCTTCATTCGCTGCCGGTGAGAGTGGTCGTACGACGAGAGATGCGCTTCGTAGTCGTTCATTCGGCTGTAGCCCTTTGAGCAGAGCTCGCAGTAGAAAGACTGCCTAGCTGCGCGGGCCGAGGCTGTCTGCGCGCTTGGTAGGGTTTGGTGTCGGGGCGGCATGGTGATTGATCGATTTCAGTGACGACTTTGCAAAGCGAGAGAAAGGGACTCGATATCGACTGAGTGCGACAGATTTAGTCGCGGAGTGACCGTTATGTCTAAGTTGAGGAGTGCGCACGGGTCGGTGTTTGTTTGTCCTGTGTGATTTGCGGCTTGGTTGCGATGTCGCTAAAGTTCGGCGGGTTGCAGCGGTCTCGAGCTGCTCGGCAGCTCTGAAATTGGCGGACTGTCATTGGATCGGGACTAAAACCAGCGCTACTGCGATCCCTGCAGATGGCAGCTCAGGGCCATTACGTAGGTGATTTCGGCGCGTTGACCGCTGGAGAAACCCAGCTTTGGCGACAATCGCGACAGCTTCCAGTTTTTTCTGTTTGCTTGTCGTAGATCTTTGCCGGCTCAAGCACTGCTTGTGCAACCTCGAGGACAAGATGGAGTCACGAACTCCCGCGTTGACGCATAAAGCTTCCCAGGAGACTATGATCTCGCTCCTACAGCTGGATCCTCAACCGATCATAGAGAGCCCTTCTCAAGAAAAGCCCCTACCTCCTCTACCCGAGGAAAACCTGGACGAGTCTACAGGCTCGCTCAGATCACAGCCAACCTATGGATCGTCAAGCACGCATTCATCAGCCCTGGGTCTAAGCGGAAGCAACCATGGAGCTGTATACTACTGTAAGTCTCTTTGTCTCCTGTCAATATTTCCGCCACCAACTAACAGGTCGCAGTGACGAGAATACAGCGCTACTCTTCCTACACATTCACCGCCTTCGCCGGGCTGCACTTTGTGAATACGTCCTTGATACCACTGATCTACCAAAATGTACCGTACTCGGAACCATTCCTCCTCATGGCCCGCGAGATCTACCAGTCGAGCGTCTCCGAGCCTCTCCTCGTCGGTCTCCCGATCGCAGCCCACGTGCTAGCCGGCTTCTCGCTGCGCCTGGTTCGCCGCTCGCAGAACCTCAAGAGATACGGCGGTGCAACGCCGGGCATGTACGCCCTCCACCGATCCAAGACGTCGTCGACTACCTCTTCCGACAGGTCAAAGAATGGGCTTCGGATTTGGCCGCAGCTGTCCAACGTGTCGATTTCGGGCTACCTACTCCTGCCACCTCTGCTGGCGCATATCTTTATAAACAGAGTCCTGCCTCTTATGGTCGAGGGTGACAGTTCGAACATCGGCCTGGAGTACGTGTCGCACGGTTTTGCCCGCCACGCCATCCAGCCGTGGGTCGCCTATGCGCTCCTCTTGACCGCCGGTGCTGGGCACATGGTCTGGGGATGGGCAAAGTGGATGGGTGTAGCACCTCCGATAGGCTGGAGGAAGACGACCGTCGATAAGGCACTCAGGAAGAGGAGGAGTCGTGCCTGGTGGTCGATCAACTCGCTTGCGGCGCTGGCGGGAGTCGCCTGGGCTGCTGGTGGACTCGGAATAGTCGCGAGGAGTGGAGCTGCAGATGGATGGTTGGGAACGGTTTACGACCGTATTTATGCTCGTATCGGGCAATGAAAGAATATGTAAAGAATCTACGATGTATCATGATTATGTAGAAATGGGCAACAGCGCTATAGAAATGTATACCATATATTAGCATGAAAGAGAAGGAAGGGAACACAAAATCTCTAGTCATCATTTTCGCAATATAGCAGGGAAAACGAATTAAAAAAAATCATTAGTCACTCCCGAGCAGACAAACTGATTAACTTTCGGTTCAGCACTATCATGATGGCAACTACGACAAAACAATAAGTACGCATAAAATTGAGTGTCGAATAAGTAAGGGTTCAAATATCCTTCTCCTCGTGTACCTCAAGACGTCTTCCCCTTGTGTACCGCCTTTAGGACATTCTTGCATCGCTGAGCACCACCATACGTGTGGATATGCTTTGGGAGTATACTAAACGTGGGTCTTAGACAACGATGGGCGGAAACGACGAAATTTTCAGACTCCAGGATATTTACCTGATGAAGACAATAAACATAGTAAAATCACCGAAATTCTCCGAGTGTCATGTTTCGAGATGTCCCTTCTTGTCGAGAATGTTAGACCAAATTAATCAATGTCACAAGCCTGGAATCATCACCATCTTAGCAAGAGTCGATCGAAGCTCAATATCTCCGCAGCCGTCAATCAGCTGTCAGCGCAAAAGCGCAGAATATGGTCAATTGCGATACCGGGCACTTTCTTGTCGACTATAACAATCTATACACAAACCAACTCATGGAAAGATTCCAGGCAAATTGACGTACACAGAGGAACCTGAAGTTTTTGGCAAGAAATCACACAAAAAATGGCGCAAATTCTGCCACCGGATTTGCTGGAGCTCCAGCTGAGCCAGATCGACCTTCTGCTGGCCATGTACCCAGAAGACGCCAAAGTGGACTCGAGTTCTGAGACTGCTCGAGCCAGTCTCGCAGAATGGGTTGAAAGTAGTGCAGAGCTACCGATGCGGATCCCGTCCACACTGTCAGTCTCGCTCAATCTTGACCTGTCAAGTGATCTCGATGAGCCCATGGGGTCGCGGTCGATACTCTTGGAACTGAGCGTGCCAATCAAGTACGAAGGGTCAGAGCCGCCGGCCGAGCCCTCCCCTGTGCGCATCAGGATGATACAGCCGGCGTGGATGAGCAAGGCCGAAGTGACGAGCGTCCAGGCCGAGATCCCCGACGAGGACCTGCTGGGCGGCATCGAACACGTGCGGGAGGCCTGCGTCCAGCACATCCAGTCCGACCGCGACCAAGCAGCCGCCAACGCCGCGGCCGTCGATACAAGCGGCCCCCAAATCTACGACGAGCCCCTGGTCCGAGTCTGGTTCTACTTCCCGTCCATCAGCACGCGCTCCAAGCGGGACGACCTGATCAACCACGGGCCCTCGTACGGGCTGAGCGGGTTCCTGCTGGCGGGCAAGCCGGGCCTCCTGTGCGTCGAGGGCGGCTCCCGCAGCATCGACGACTACATGAAGTTCATCAAGACGGACAGCTGGGGCGACATCCCGGCGCACCACAAGAAGGTCAGCGAGCGGCACCGCGAGACGGGCGGCGGGGTCCGCCGCGTCTTCGACGGCATGCAGGAGATCACCGACCTGCTGGGAGAGCGCAGGGGCGAGAGGGCGAACCGCAACGATATGAAGGCCGTGGAAGCATGGCTTGAGCAGAGGAACTTGGGCGACGCTTTCAAGAAAGTGTTGATGTGATGGCCGTCGTGGGTGAATTCGACTATCTATGAAACGTCGCTTCCTGGATTACATGGGATCATGACTTTGCTGGTATATGCCGCGGCGACTTGGACCTAATTTTGCCTCCGTACAGCAGAACATTCAGTCCGACAAATGTCTGTTGGAATCGAAAGCTCTCGATTGTGCACACGCTGCAGAACCCTCGAAATTGTTCGATGCGCTGCATATAAATTCATCAGCCCGGATTGAAACGAGAGCCCAGATGCAGAGGCACGAAAAGCTTTACTACTTTTGATGGATGTCCAAGCAATATATCGGTCGAAACACATCATCGGTTTGTGTTTCTCACTCCGTCAGAACGGGCGCGGCTGTCAAGAACATTAATAAAGCGATTCAACACCAGAGCAGGCCTTTCACCATAATTTCAACAAGTCTCTGCGGGTACATCAGCGATGCAAGTAGTGTATCGTAGGGATAACTACTTGACTGATTGCGTTTTGTGATCGCAATCCCAAGTTGTAACCGGGTACATTCGTGCTGGATGGGAATAAAATTACACTGGCACATATTGAGCGATGTGTCCTAAAAGCGCGGATCCTGTCTCGAATGAAGGAATCGAAATCTACATACCATGGCAGAGGAACATCGCACTTTCATCAATTGCTCGTGAAGTGTTGGTGATATTCGGAGACTATGTGTTGTGCAACGCCATGACGCAACGGACGTCCGGCGACGGCTGAGTGAGCCCCGCCAGATGTTCACAGCACACCATTTCATCCCGTCTCCAACTTTCTCGTCGTACAGAAATTGAGCTCCAAAGTCACCGACGATAGTTTCTTTTCGTCTCTGGAAAACAGGAATGATCCTGCAAATTCATGACACTCAACTAGCAGAAACCAAACTCGGGCAGACATGGCCAGTGGGGCATTCGAGCGAGCAGTCTCCGTGGTGAGAACGAACCCGGTGGCGACGGGTCTCATCACAACAGCTGCCATAAGCATCGCATGGTCGGTTCGACAGCTCATAACATTCTGAGGATCTCAGCTCATTTTCCCACAGGACAATTAAGGATTTCACGGACTGGAAATCGTTTGGGACCGGCGGCACACCTCCAACATGGGCGTGAGTATGATTATGGATTACTAGCCATATAACCCCTTCGCTGACCCGACTTGACCTGCTTCAGCGGCTACTGGAGGATGACCAAGCTCAGAGTCAAGGCCCTCCTGGCCAACGACGACCTTCTGGACACGTCAGTCTACAGCCGATCATCCGGGCCTCAGTACCTCACCAGCCTTCCGAGGCGCGGATCGCCACGGCCGAGGCTGATGCCGCGCATCCTGCCGCAGCGCCAGGTGCCCGACCGGGTGCTGTCAACGGCGTCGCGGGCGCGGCTGCACGACATGGTCAACGCGCTGGCGGCGGAGCGCCCAGATGTCCTCGAGGTACGGCCATCGCACACCGAGGGCAAGACGACGGACGGGCTTTACGCCCGCGCCGGCCGGCCGGAGCTCAACCCCATCGCCAGGGACAAGATCCTCGACCACGAGATCGGCCACGCCCACCCGTCCGACGACAGCCTTCATGTATGGATCAGCGACCGCGACGCCATCGAGGTGGTCGAGAAGGGCTGGGGCCAGAGGTTTTGCCTCCCGTTCGTGGAGAAGGGCTGGGTCATGGTGTACGCGCCTCGCAACATGGAGGAGGTCGAGGTCGTCGAGAGTATCTTGAGGGCTGCTGCGCAGTATATCACAGGGGTCAAGATTTGATGAAATTTTTGGTTTTTGAACTCGCGGATCTCAATTCATGCTGTATTCTCAAAGAATGAATATCTATCTACCCTTTATTGACATAGAGGCTATTGTTCTCCACCTCGGCGACCCAGAGCCCCCAGGGCTTGTCCTGGGTGCCCTCGTTCATGACCTGGCAGCCCTCGAGCATGGCCTGGGGCATGGGCTTGGGCAGCGCGCTCCGCTCGTAGCCCGAGCGCTCGCAGCCGGGCACGTTGCCGACGAGCAGCGCGCTCGTCTGCACGCCCGCGTTGACCTTGGTGTAGATGGCGCGGTAGACGGCCGTCTCGATGTCGGCGCCGTGCGTCGTGTAGCCGTGGCGCTTCATCAGGACCACGGTGTGGTCCAGCGGCGGCGCCTCCAGGTGCGGGCTCCGCGAGAACTCCTTCGCGAGCGCCGTGCCCAGGCGCGCGTTGCGGATGAGCATGTCCTGCTGGTCGCCCGGCTCGTATATATCGGCTACATCGAAGACGGGAACCTCGGAGCCTGGGGTGATGAGTGTACGTCATAAAAGCCGTAACTCGACTAAATGTGTGGGATAGCTCTTACCGAGAAAGCCGGCCATGTGGAAGACGGCCATCATGCGCACGTCTGCAGCCACATAGGGCAGGACGGCCTCCGCATGGCTGTGGACTACACAGTTGACTTCGGGATACACCCTGAAGATTTCACCATGAATGAAGCGCTCTGCATCTGATAGGAATAGAAATCAGTACCATGGAACTCAAACGACACGCACATGCAAGCAGAACCTGCAGGTTTTCGACAAGTAAAGCACACTTACAGCCCTTCTTGGCGTTCGGGTCAACAGTGCTCGAGTCCTTGACGTAGTACTCGATGAGGTCATCCGAGCTCTTGACGAGCGCGGGCGCCATGTAGCCCGACATGATGTAGACATCTTTGTTTTGCGGGTGCCGCACCGAGATGTGGCCATAGGCGTCGACAATGTCCTGATTGTGCAGTATGTGATTCGCCGTGATGAGTTTACGTCTCAGCTAGAAATGTGTTATTTAATGGTCAATTGTACTGCACGTCCGCACTCGGTCGAAGCACTGCGAGGATGGATGGAAATGATGCCACATACTTCGGCGACGTCTTGCTTTGCCCAGTCGGCGCGGGCCGTCGACTTGGGGTCAGAATACCAGTCCATGTCTCCTTTTCGACTTGTTTCTTGGCAGCTCGATATGGAGAATTGCGACCACTGTAGGTAAAAAAGGATCGGGATGGTGATCATGTCAAAGCTACAACACTCTCTTAGGCAAATATAGCGCCAATGTTGGAGAAATTCCTCACACCCTCAGAGCATTGGTCAGATGATGCTTTGCTTGCGATTTGTCTCAAAGCCGCGGATGCCGAGATGCATAAAGAAAGTGTATCACAAGTAAATGGTGATCTGAATAAAATTTATTGAAAATTGTTCAGCCGTACAACCACTTCGGACGTCATGTTTCGGGGTCTGCCGGATGTTGGCCTTTGCTTTTCACGGCATTCCCCATAGAGTTCCGGGAGGACATCATAGCGTAGCCAGCTGAACCGGTTGTGCTACCCATACATATGATGGGTATTACCTAGGTCAATATTGTACACTCGAGAAGAAGAAAAGAACACCAATAAATTATTATCTCTTCCAGAAATACTTCTATAATGGCTCCTCACAGGATTCCGAGCTCGGAGATGGATTCGCAAGAGTCCAGCTCACTCCACGTGTTGATCATCGGCGGTGGTATGTCGGTTTCGACAACTGATGACCTCTTTTATACTTTGTACTGACATTGAACAAAAGGTCTTGCCGGCTTGTCACTCGCCCATGGCTTGAAGAAGGTATGCCACCCTTTTGCATGAAATCAGCACGAGCTGCAGCCATTTGCATACGCATGAATGCACTTTCAGTCACTGACGGTAGCTTATAGAATGACATACCCTTCACCATAGTTGACAGGGAAACATCACCTCGAGGCCGGAACTGGGGCGTCACGCTGTCCTGGGGCCACGCGCAGCTGGAGAGGCTCCTACCGGCAGACCTGTGGGCAAACCTGCAGCAGTGCCAGCCCGACGCGTCGCTCAACGTCAAGACCTCGGACAAGCAGTGTATCCTCGTCCGTGACGGCAAGACGGGTGAGGTACTCAACGCCGCGCCCTTCCCGGGCATCCGGAGGCTGCAGATCCAGAAGGCCAAGAGGAACTGGGCCAAGGGACTCGATATTCAGTACGGGAAGAAGCTCGTTGACATCGAGACCTTGGACAGCGGCGATGATGAAGGCCGCCGCGTTCTTGCCAAGTTCGAGGACGGCACCAGCATCGCGGCCTCGGTCATCGTCGGCGCCGACGGCGGCGTCTCCAACGTCCGGCGGTGGCTTCTGGGCGCAGAGCGCGCGGAGCAGGAGGTCCTGCCGTACACTTTCATGAATTTTCCCTTTACACTACCGGCCGACAAGGCTGTGTGGCTGGATAACGAGATGAACCCGAACGTTGACGTGGCGCCACACCCCAAGAGCATGTACATGGGCATCTTCCTGCTCGACAAGCCGGACCTCGAGAGGCCCGAGACGTGGGTGTTTTATATCCTGACGACCTGGCCCGTGGAGAATGATGCCGAAGGAAAAGAGGACAAGACCTCTGCTGACCGCCTCAGGAAGTTGAGGAGGCAGATGGAGGGCTGGGCGGACCCGTACAAGACCATTATCGAGCTGCTGCCGGATGACGTGGAGATTGCGAAGAATCAACTCAGGATATGGCATCCGCAGCCGTGGGATAACCAAAGAGGGAGGGTCACCCTGGCCGGTGATGCGGCGCATAGGTAAGTCATGATATCTTCCGCTTCTAACGGTTTTAATGTGCTGCTGATACGGACATGACAGCATGACGTTCCACCGTGGCCAAGGTGGCAACCTGGCCATTCGGGACGCCGACGAGTTCGTCAATACTATGATCGCGGTCAAGAGCGAGCAAAAGACCCTGGTCGATGCTCTTGATGAATATGATCGGGGAGTGGTGGAACGAGGACAAGAGGTTGCCATTTCCAAGGAACAAACAAAGGCGTTTCACGACTATGAGAACTTTTTGAATTCTCCCGTGGTCAAGATGGGAATTAAGCCATCGTCGAAATAGATTCTCAAGTCCCTTGGGACTTGGGATGCAACATTCACGATATGCTCTCTCCACAGCCATCACTAGGTACAAATTGCAAAGTGCGAGGGAGAGGTTAAGTACGTCAAATCCAAACAAATCAGCAGCCTGTATCGGGCGCATTATTGCTTTCTATCGAAACCTCCTCTATGGCCCAAGGATTCACTCAAACGCATGGGATGGACACATCAGAATTCTTGAGGTCTCATGTGCCTTTTTGGATTTCTGCTCTTTCCCCCAATAGATGCAGGTTCCAAATTGAACTTTGAAGAGCTTGGTGGATTACTACATAGTCCAACCCATGCGTCTGTGTGAACCCTTGTGCCTTAAAGGGGGCTTCGACAGAAAATAAACAATACTGTCACCCGATATAAGCAATCGATTTGTTTGAGGTTGACCTACTTAACCTCTACCTGCCAATATAGATTAAAGCTATTTGGCCCTGCATGGGAGGAAACGCGGTGTTTTGGATGACAAGTCGAGAAAGAAGAAAACATCTCGCCCGCGGCATACTCTTTATCCTTGTTCTTTGTATTCTGCAATGAATATCGACTTGTAACGTTTGAACCTGTTTATATATTTCAAGTCGTATGATACTGGCGCCAAGTAATGCCACGTCGTCTCGGGGTTTCTTCTCTCAATAAACGCAGATGATCAGTATTTTGTCAGTAAATTTCTTCACTAACAGACTTGGCTCCTTAATAGTCATTACAATTATTCGACACTCGCTATGGTTCCTCCAACTCGAAAAGATCCGCCATTTCGTACTATGTTTTGCAACATGCTGCATGGCCAAACAAATCTAAGTAAAACATCCCGTGGCAGCCCGCTCAACTCTTTTCGACAGATCTCCGCTTGACACAGATGGTCGCTTTCATGGGCGGGATCCTGTTCATGCCAAACCACACATTGTCAGGCCTCTTCTCCTGCAGCTTGAAGTCGTACTGCAGGATGATGTTGGCCAGCATTAGCTTGAGCTCGCTCGACGCGAAAAACCGGCCCGGGCACGCGTGCCGCCCGTGGCCAAAGGCTGGGTACTCGGAGCTCGTCGTCGCCCAGGCCTGGCGTGCCTTCTCCACGTAGGTAGACTCGCCACCGGCGCCGCCATCACGCTTCTCGGCGAATCGGAACGGCTTAAAGGTGTACGGGTCCGGGTAGATCTCTGGGTCGTGGAATACGGGGTACGACTGCACGCAGAGCCTGGAGCCCTGGGGCAGGTGCAGGCCGGACGGGGTCTTGACGCCGTCGCGCGCAACGACGAGGCGGGTCGTCGCCAGCGTCACGAACGAGTTGAGGCGCTGCGACTCGCGCATCGTGCTGTCGAGCTTGGTCATGGCAGCCAGGGCGCGCTTGTTCCACTCGCCGCCGTGGGCCGCGAGGACTTCTAGGATCTCCTGGCGCAGCTCGTCGATGTACGTCTGCTCAGACGAGGCGAGATCGAGCAGGGCGTGAGTAATAGCGAACGACGAGGTGTGGATCGAGGCGAAATTGAGCAACATGACCCGGCCAGCGAGTGTGGACGCTTTCAGCAGGTACGGGTCGCCCGCGGCTTTGGCCTGGCGGATGGACCACTGCAGGAAATCATTGGGCTCGTCCTTGAGAGACTTGGCTTCCGGGTCCGCATGCTGGGCGTTGAGTCTGGCCAGGCGCTGATCAATCTCGGGCTTGAGGATGCGCAGGAATCGGTTCTGGTGGATGCGCGACGGGATGGTGATGATGAGCGCAACCAGCGGCCGGATAGGTTTCCACAGGAACCGAAGCAATGTCCCGTTCACTGGAATCTCCACAGCACATTGGATCCCGGTCTTCAACAGCTCGTCGTTGCGGCACATGGGCAGTCCGACGAAGACGCGATTGGTGACCCGCCCAATGATGCGCTGCATCACCTCCCACACGCCGATCTCGTTATACTTGTCCGTGTCGTTGCCCCACAGATCATCCAGACTGGACTGGAGCTCGTCAAATAGGTCCGGAATCAGGTTGCCCGTTTCTCTGGTCAAAGTGGTAGAGATGAGATGATGGTGTACCGGGTTCTCCATGACCAGCTTGGGGTCCATGACGGTGTTCTCGATCTCCAAGTCCGAAGTTGTCGTCGCATGCATCGAGATGACAGAGTCCGGCTGGTCGATCAGCCACTGGTGCTCTTCTCTGGGTAGCACAATGTTGTCGCTAGCGCCGGCGATAGGCAAGATGTAGGCCTGGTGCCTATACTGCTCATAGGCCGCGAGGGTGGCCGATCGCATATCTTTGGCGTTTCGCCATCTTGCGCGCAGAAGGGGAAACCATTCTCCAGGCTTTGCGCCGACGATGGGGAGCTGTGGTAACTTGGATGGCTTGAGGAACTGATAAATGAGCCAGCCCACAACGAAGACGGCGGGCGCCAGAACAGCGGGCCGGAATAGTAGGTCGTCCATGCTGTATCTACTGTGGACGCTGCTTGGAGAGTTGACCAAGAGAAAGATATAGAAGAGACTCTGCCGGGATTTCAAAGAAATAAATGCTCAAGAGTGTGGCTACAAGCCTCTTACGTGTGTTTGCCCTTGTCCACCTTGTCCAGCTGGGTTAGGTATAGAAAGGACCGCCAAGGACACAGACCATACATCGCTTACAGCATGCACCCATAGCAATTTTGATGACGCTGGGATAAAATAGTTAGCAGAGGGCTGAGTGGCGACGCGGCACCCAAGCGATCAGACTTGCGGTCCCTAAATGGAAGCGAACAGGGCTGCCGAGGCCCAGGGGGTTTGCAACAACTGCCTATCAATCGGCGCAGAGACTGGAAATAATTGGAACCCACACGCCCGGATGTCTAATGCTCCGAAGATTAGTAGGCCCTCGAGGCCCTCTAGCATCGATACTATCGTTCCTCATATGCCGGTTCTGGTAGCTGACTTCGGGGTCTTTGCGACTGGTTCACCCATCCATGCCGCGCTGGTTCCCTAATAACTTAAAATTCCCGATGGACGCCCCGCTAATATGCGGCATTGACATTGAAACATCGCTTCGACATGTCTAAGCGAGGCCCTATATTCTCCGTATTCGTACCTTGCTTCCAAAATGCCATCTCGCGTAGCAAACGACTACAACACCTTTCCAGACGCCCCTTTCTGGTTGGTTGGCGATTTCTTTTTCATGGTCACGCTGCTCGGCTCCTTATCAGGACTTGAGCATATAAATGATCGAATAATATGACCAGTGGCTAGATCTCGGCTCGAGTACCGCTCGTAACTTCTTCATGGCTAGAGTATGTGAAGCTCGACTGACTAAATTACTGTCGCGCACATATCTCAGGCTTTTAACCGACCTACCCTGTCTCGCCTGTCTCTACATGGATGTCGATCTTAAAACGTCTTCTCAACGTGGCAACGTGGGGTCTGGGGTCTGCCCTGTCGAGTGAATGGAATGACCCGAATTGGGGGCCAGCGGAGTTCATGTGCGGGGATCAGATCGCCGGCGATGGGGACCCTTCAACGAACAAGTGCGAAATAGTATGCTGATTCATGCGCTGATAGAAAACAAGTTTCTTTCAGCTAGCCAAGAGTCATGGTCGTTTATGTGTGTATATATGACTGCAGCGCTTCCGATACATTTGGGGAAAGCCCGTTCGTTGATCCCCTTTGATACAAATCATGTTCGAATAGACCCCAGGCAAACTATGTCTTACCGACCACAGAACGCCGAAGAAGCGTTCTCCATCACCAATGCAGCTAGCCTCCACGACCAAAAGCTTGTCTGCCCTACTGCCCAGCTGCCAGCTGGCTCATGCTGGAAAAGGTAACCCGGGAGACCTCTACAGATAAATATCAGGCACAGCGGTGAGAATTATGCCAGATGGCCCATGCTGCGGGAATATCGTTTGAAACCCCAGGACGGAATATATACAAGTCTGCGGGAATATTTCGAGTGGTCTGTACAGGGAGAGAGCCGAGGGCGCCCATTCCCGCATTCCAGAAACCTTTTGAGACCCCATGGGACGAGTTCGGCTCTGCATTTGGCGATCTTTTACGCGATATTTATCTAAACCCTCACGGCCAGCAAGCAAATAGGCGAAATACGCTCTGCGCATTGACGTGTCACGGGGTACACGTCCGAGGAGATGCGCGAGTAAGTCGGGAAGCTCAAGCTCTTGCATTTGCATATATCCCCTTGCGCCCGGCAATACAAGACGTTCTTCCCGGACACAAGAAATTCTGCCACCATTGTTCATGATTCCATTGCTATAAGTAAGCTGTGCAACCGTGTACTGAGATAATTTCCAGCATCTGGAGCCGTCACCGGGGAAGTAGGCGCGACACGCTGATATAAGACTGTCCGCCGGGACAACTGGCAGCATCTTTTACTGTCCCTTCCTCCTCTGCAAATCCAGGCATCGACGTTTACAATGACATTGTTATAACACGTGCAGCGGTGAGCTTTTCGTGCTGCCAGCTTCGAATTCTCTCTGCCACACCTACTGTCAACAAATTGCTAGTCATCAGCTAGCATCATCATCGCCGCATTCGTCATTGAACTATTTTCCCATGTGACGTGAAACGTCAGCTTTCGTCAATGGCAGGCGCCGTGCCCGATCCCACGAAGGTTAGGGGCAATGCGCCAACCATCACCACCACTCTGTGCATCGCACTGGCGATTGTGATCCTCATTGGCGTGTGCATCGCCAGGAAGACCAACACGCTTGCGGCGGTGAGGGAGGTTGCGACGCGCACGAGATCGACCTTGAATGGGCGCGGCCTAGACAACACCACTATCAATTCGATCCCGATCGTCCAGTACACGAGCGGGCGCAACCGGCGAGGCACCAACGAGTGTGAGCGCGGGCGCCTCGAGACGATCCCCGAGGACGGCGGCGCTGCACCGGAACATGGCAGTAGCAATGACAATAACACGGATAAACCACACGCCCTCGTGCGCATGCAAGGCACCTTGACGAGATGGAAGGCACTGATCCCGAAAAGACCGTCTCCGCGATTGCAGAACCCTCATCCGGCAGATTTGTCTCGTCAGGAGGAGACGTCTTGCTCCATCTGCACCGAGGATTTTGCCGACGGCGCAGAACTTCGCAAACTGCCATGTGGCCATTTGTACCATCCTTCATGCATCGACCAGTGGCTCAGGGAGTTCAACGTGACTTGTCCTCTATGGCAAGTGATCTATTTTCGAGTTCTGTGGGCGTGACGAGCTAACACTTTGTTTTCTGAACGACAGTCGCGTAGACCTCAGCGTTTCGGCTACCGTGGCAGCCCTACCCAAGCCCCATAGAGTCTCGACCACCGTTTTCCGCAGACAGGCTCCCTAAATTCTTGGAGCACTTCTGAATTGCCTGTTCGGGAACAAAATACATAAATCGGAAGATTTTGCGAGCAAAAAAAACAGATCCCAATAACACAATCTGTGCGAGTTCACTGTGAAACCATGTGCATTTTGAGTGCCACCGGGCCTCGAGCTTCGAGGTCTTGATTTCTCACCGTCCATAGGTGGTACTCCATCTTGTTATTCGTCGCAAACATTTGCTGCGTCGTGGAAACCTGACTCCCCAAACCAAGGACGAGCTATAGTAACCGACGTACATGACTGCATCCCTCTGTGTCTTATGGCCCTAAAGAGATACTGGTCAGATTTCTTCTAATCTGTGGCAATAATACGCGCCACTCCAGGTCAATCTAGACTGCAGCTCAACGCAGAAAAGCGTCATTGGCAAGCCAGCCGTTGAATGTTTGCAATTGGGATGGACGCTAAGAAAGGATTGCCTGGGTAAACAGCACTCGAGTTGGAGGGATTGCACTTCAAATTGCCGCAAGCAAGAGATGTTTATAGATGGCAAAGCGTTTGGGCATAGAGTCTAAGTCTGTTTGTAACATTCAGTCCTGCTACTTGCGTCTGACGACAGCTAATCCATACTGCCAGAATCAGCCGCACATAGTTGATGCGTGATCTTCTTCTAGGCAACTCCTTGGCGGAGTCGTTTGCTCATGCCGACCTAGCTTGTGCGAATTCTTCATGTCACAATAGCATTGGCAAGCACCCAATATGCGCCATAGCATCAATCATCAAATCAGTCGATTGAATACAAAGAGACACCGCCCGCACAAGAAAGTTGGGACCTTGAGTTCTAAGCGGACATGCCCACGGCCATATCATGCAGGAGCTCTTTGCTCCTGCCTGGAATCCACTTAGTTGTCGCCAACCAGCTTGGGTCTTAGTTGCCATTTACCAGCGAATAAGATCGAGCGAGAGAAACAGTCAAGGAACTCGCCCCGCCCCTGGCAAAGTGAGAGTCTCCCATTGGCCAATATGCCAAAAAAAAAAAAAATGAATTTATAGCAACCAAGCATGGAATACTCAAATGGCGTTAACTTGAGTCTTTTGCAATGATGCGCTCCATCCTTTCGACGCTTTAGACATGTCTGGCTTTCCTCTTGCCTTGTTATTATCTTCTATCTCCTAGTTGGAATGAAGCATCGTAGCAGCAGCAAATTTGTATTCTTTCTCTTCTGGGTTCTCATTATACAGCATAGCTCGACTTGCAACTGCCACTTCCAAAATTGTTCCCAGTGACTATGAGTGTCAGATTTTCTGGAAGACTATCTTGATAATCTTAGGGTAGAAGGCAACAACGATCAAATCACCAAGCCATAACAATCTCCATCATTTCTTGTATACTGTCGATATCATTGACTGTCTTAGTCAGGAGACCTTGCAGCCACAAAGCCATGATTTATTTCAAGTTGCCCATGTCAACCCGAATAATGGATAATATCGATAATTTGTCTTTGACGGACTTGGCCTAGATAACCAAGTGCAAGTGTATAGAGTATTCAGATATTCATATCAATGGACTCTTATCGTCGACTGCTGTGAATGGCAATAACAAAGGCATCATGGGTTTTGCTTCTCTTGGTTTGGGAACAATTGGTTCTTTCTATTGTTGATGATGATTTACTTCAATGGACAAAGAATGGAATAATCAGTTGTTGCCAACCCAGGTAAGAACCGGGAGAACAATCACTGGTTGCCCAGGCAAGAACTGGGAGAACAATCAAATTAGCAGAACAATAGGCGGTTGCCCGGTCAAGAGCTGTAGCTGGTGAATCAGTCGCTGCAAAATCTATAAATCTGTGCTCTAGTTGCGCTCCAAGCTTAACTCGCACAACACTTTCTCACATTCGACCACGAGAAAGCACAACACTTTCTCTCACACTTGAACATCAACGCTTGATCGCGAACTACAACATCATCATCACATCGCGATACACCATAGCGATACAACATCAGATCGCGAATTCCTCTCGTCGTTACCATACAACATCGGATCGCGAATTTCGAATCGCATCAATTGGTTCATTGTATCGACATCACGATGTCTGCTCTCTTGCCGCTTGCTGGCTTCTGGTGAGTACCTGCCCAATGCTACACTGTTTCCCATCTGCCATCAAGTGCACCACAACTAACAATCGTGTCTTCTCCAGGGCCTGGAACCAGGCAGAAAAGGCTCTTGCCCGACGCGCTCTTGCCGCTTACGAGCCAGTTCCCATCTCCGCCGACCCTCAGTACCTGCCCGGCGATGTTACCGTCCTTGTTTGCACCGTGAACACTCTGCTGGCCCGCTGCCTCAGAACCTGGCTCGCAAACGACCCCCTCGAGGTGATCATCGTCACCATCGCCGAGCACGAGAACCAGATCCGCAGCGTCGTTGCCAACGCTGAGCTCTCCGAGTCCGACCTTGCCAAGGTCACCGTCCTGGTTTCAGAGATCAAGGGAAAGAGAATGCAGACCGTCACCGGTCTCGCCCATGTCCACGGATCCATCATTGCCAATGTTGATGACCACATCACCTGGCACCCGGAGTTCCTCAAGCACATGCTTCCCTGCTTCGAGAACGAGCGCGTCGGCGCTGTCAGCCCCACCATCGAGGCTATCATCCCGGAGCATCGCCGCAACCCGGACGTAATCACGCCTTACGAGGCTGCCGCAATGCGCGTTATCTGGGAGCGTACTCCCCGACAGAAGGTTGCCTGGTCGACCGCTCGCTGGATCTTTGGTTTAACCGGAGTCACATATCTCATGCGTACCGAGATCATGAAGGTATGAGTTTCTTTCTTTCTTTCTTCTTACAATACTCCTCAAGCCCCACCATAATTATGGGATGGCGATAATTATTGGATCACGGATTCACATCGGATCGCGAGTTCAAATTGATGGTCCTTTTTGCTAACAAAGAGATGCAATAACAGGACCCCAAGTTCATTGACGCTTATGCCGGCGACAATTGGCAGGGCAAGAAGATGGATGTCGGCGAGGACACCTTCGTGACTCGCTGGGCTCAGTCTCACAACTGGATCATCATGCTGCAGAGCATGCCGGAGACCGACGTGTATCGCACAGTCAAGACCAACTCCGATTATTTCTCCCAGATGTTTCGCTGGGAGCGTTCCACGATCCAGTCTCATATCCGCCAGACACGACTCTCCCAGACCTACAAGAACATGTGGGTTGCCCGCAAGACTTGGGGCCGAGTTCTTCGCCCTGTCTTCACGACATTTTGGATGGCTGCTTGGATCGTAGCCTTCATGTACCACCCTGGCATGACGTAAGTTCCCCTTCTTCTTGCTCTTGTCCCTTACTCTGTGTCGAGTCAATCATGGAACCTTGATTGCTAATTTCCATTCGTGTCTTCTAGTTTCCTGGTCGTTGCCTGGTACATCCTGGAGTCCCTCCCCTCATACAAGGCATTCTTCGAGAAGTACCCCTACATGGCACGATACTGGTGGGCCGTAGTTGCCCAGGACTTTTTCTACATCGTCCAAGACTACTATTGCTGGTTCACCCTGAAGAATACCAGCTGGGAGTCACGCACCGTCTCGACCGAGGACCAGAACCGCCTCAACTAGATCGGGAAAGCTCTGCCCGCAGCGATTCCAGTACACATCTTCTGGATACTCGCTTAAGAACGATAGTGGAGCAGCTGTTGTCTGGGTGCTCTATATGCACTGGCAGATCCACATTTCCTGTGTCTTTGATTACGAGAGAGCGCGAGATTGTTCTCTCTTGCCTTTTGCGCGCGAGATACCCCATCATGTAAACTAGATTGCGCCAGATGAATTGCGCAGAATGATCTCCAGACTCGGTGCCGCCTACTTCCTGGTATCGGCTGGAATGAAGATAGACACGGAAATACAGCCTTTGTTCTGGTATGATGCGAGTTTTCTAGGGAATTTCCCCGTAATTGCAAAATTGTGATGCCCAGCAGGTGAATTCCATTCCCGCCCCCCTCTTTCGAGAGATGCTGTAAACTCAACTACACTAGATACAAACTACACGGATGCTTCAGATGACTTGAGCGAAGCTTTCTATTTCCTTGATGCCAGAGACTTATTTGTCTTTTTAGACATACCTGAAGACCGTGAATTCCTCATTTGTCTTTTTAGACATACCTGATAACCGTGAATGCCTTATTTTGCTCGCTCGGTTTGGTGCCGCAGATTTGTCCGTCTTGTGGAACAGATTATCCTTAGATGACTCGAGCAAATCACTTCGCTTGGTTGATGCCACAGGTTTATCTGTCGCTGGGGGCAAACTGTCCTTCGGTCTCTCCAGCGTAATAATCTGCGCCAAAGGGTGATACGAGTGGTCGCCTTGAGATTCTCGCTCTATAGACAGCGGATTCCAGGGGCTGAGATCCAAGACGGACCTGCTGCACTTGGTTGTCATCCAACTTGGCGCTCCAAGCCAGGCGGTAATGATGGCCTCGGCGAACTGGACCAGACGCCTCGTCTCCGCGTTATTTCTCTGGTTGTGGCCAAGTTGTTTCGTGACAAACAGCTCGACAAGCCTTCTCTTGGCCTTCAGTTCTGTGTTTGCCCGGTGCCTGTCCTCGTAGAAGACCAACCCGGTCCTGCGTTTCGAGTCTTTTGCCCATGACCACTGCTCCCGTAGTCCACCTGCCAGGGCCACCGAGGCTAGACGGACAGAGAAACCCGGACTCGGGGCGTGGAACGGTCCACCCTCGAGAATAGTCGCGTACACGCCAGTGCGATTCGTAGCAGTCCAAGGCAATGTGGCCAGGTCCTCGGGCTGCGGCGATGTGTCCCCTGCCAGCATATGTCTGAATTGGTTCGGCATCAATGGAAGTATAATACCCGCCCATACCTTGACAGTACGCGACGAGATGTAGGCTCTCCACACAGGGCCAGTGTTCTCGTCATCCCTCAACCCGAGGATGATGCGCTTCAACCGCTTCTTGAGCACCTTTTCGTCTTGCTTGATGAGGGACCCCGGCTGCGGACGCTTTACGTCGGCGGCGCGAGGTGACGCGACTGGCTTGGCCGGCCGACTGTGATCCCCAGACAACCGAGATCCAAGGTTTTCGTGCTGGAGCAGTGTGAAAGGGTATCCTACGCGCCCGGCTGATGAAGCCTTATTGAATTTGGGTGAGTTTGGCGGGGACTGTTCAGGGTCACTGTGTCCCAAAATGTTGGCTCCGGGCGCGGTCTGGCAAGGGGCCGGCGGTTTTGTTCTGGAAGACGCGGAAAAGACTCTAGTAGTCAGGGCGAGTCGCCGAAGGCCAGAGCCGTACTGCATGATCACGAGACAGCCAGATCAGCCTATAGCCTCGAGAGGCACCATGTATAAAAATTGTGCAGCCCAGATGGTCTCTCGAGAGTTGAAAGAGCGTTGGTGTTGTGTCGCCTTTGGTAGCGGCCAAAGCCTGGATTTGGCCCAGGTGCCCGTACGGCGTAGATATTTTACCACGTCAAAAACGGGACACGATTGGAGGATGCCCCACTTTTGCTTTACGTGTTTCTTCTTCTGTTCCACCAACGCCTTTCATTTGATAATGGAACTTGTGATATTTATATGGATGATGATTCTCAATGATTCTCGGACTGTCATTAAATATTTCATTATTACCTATATGAATTCGTCTTTCAATTTTCGCTGCTGCATGAGACCCAGATATTGAGCGTGAAGAATTCCATAATCATTTCTAGGCCTACTCCTTCACGTCCAGCGAAGAACTCGCATATTGATAAAGATCGATTTCTACAACCCGATGAACACTAAGTCAGTTTTCGATAGTCGCTCTTGTCGGTATCGTGAAAGATGAGAGTAGAACGTCACATCTGCCCGAATCTTTACGCTTGCGCTCGATATTGCCAGTACTTGATTGGCAAGTATGTTGCTTCCCGCTCGACGGCTGCACTTCCGCTGAAGCAGGTACGAGTGAATCTCGTCTGCAATCTTGACGGTTGAGGTTGAATATGATGACTTCCTTGCATCGCTTTTATCAGTCTGCGACTTCCCAAAGATTCCACTTGGATTCAATGAGCTCATTGCGTACCCTCGCGTCCTCCGCCACTCCTGGCAATCTTGGTTTCCTTTCCAACAATCCAAGGACTTCTGCTTACATTCTTCATACTACCAGCAGATTATCCGACGTGCACTTCTTTCGTTTACATAAAGCGCAAGCTACTTCTACTGCCTGCATTATTGATCATTCCAGGATTATTGTCCCTTCCTTTGTGCACCGTCAACATATCTGAAGCAGTAGCATAGCACAAGCATTTTGTCACCTTCTCTTGACTAAAACACCCACACGTTCTCTCTCACTTTTCTCAACATGGCATCATTCGAACAAGAAGATGACCGAGCCTTGGAGTTCTTTCAGTTTGAGTTGCCTGGACAAAACGAGATCTACGAAACCCATTCCGTGATGATCGGGGATCTAAAAGGCCCAAGCCCGCCCTTGATCGTACTCCACGATGGCCCCGGAACAGGCTTCGAATATCTGCGTCCGCTTATTGGAATCTGGAAAAACCACAAGATTCCTCTGATATTCTACGATCAAATAGGCTGCGGTCAATCTACACACTACCCGGAGAAGAGAGCCGACGAAACCTTCTGGACGCTTGAGCTCTACATAAATCAGCTCAACGACTTGATCGAGCATTTGGGGCTTGGAGAGACTGGATTCTATCTCTTCGGGCATGGCTGGGGCGGAATGTTGGCAGGCGAATTTGCCTCTCGGCGTCCAAAAGGCCTGCAGAAACTCATCATCGCGAGTGGGCCGGCGAGCATGCCTCTTTATGTCGAAGGCCTCAAGACTCTTGTAGCATCACTGCCTGGAAACGGCGAAAATAAATTAGCAGACTCCTTGAAATTTTACGACGATGAGGACCCTGAAGTATCGGATCTTTTCAGTCATTTCGCGTCACGCCACAACTACAGAAAACGCGGAGTCGGAATCAATAAGGATTTGAATTCTGCAAGCACCAACATCGAGGCCGCCCCGGAAGCATACTTGGCCATGTGAGTTCCTCTTCCACTGCTTCAGACACTGTCCGGCGTACTCCAAAGAGATGCTGCACGAGCGTGAACAATGCTCCCGTAGATTTGGTCGAGAAATAGCGCTAATGCTGGTTTGCAGGTTCGGTCCTTTTCAGTTTGATTGCACCGGGTCTTTCAATGACTGGGAAGCGCACGATGCTCACAGAATCGAGGTCCAGACGTTACTCGTCAACGGAAAACACGACCTTGTCACAAGCACGTGCATGGAACCGTGGCGAGAGAGAATCCCGAACGTGGAGTGGAAGACTTTTGAGGAATCGAGCCATCAGTATCAATGGGAGGAAGAAGGCGCGTTCGTTGATGTCATTGCCGAGTTCCTTGAGACGGAAGATGATGCGGAAGATGATGCGGAAGAGGGTTAGGAAGATGATTCGTTCTTTAATCTTACCAAATTCTTTGAGAGAAGCAGAGGATGGATATGAAGTCGTGGAAAAGTATCTGGGACTACAGCGTTTGGCATTTCCTACCTCGATTAGCTCTACAACCAGCAATATTGAAAGCCACTATTAGTTCGTCTGCTTACCTAGGTAGATAGATACGTACGTGAATTAATGGCGTCAGCGATTGAAAAGAAATCAAACAGTTCAAAAAGCATACCGTCAGTAGCACAGACGACGATACCCAAGAGCCTGAGCGTATTATAAGAATGTGTAAGAATAACACAGGTTGATATCACAAGTCACAGAATTTTTGGATGTATATTGTATACAACTGCGATACAATATTGAAGGGAGCTCAATGCACCCTCGAGGCACATCATTTTGTATTTGACAGGGTTCAGAGCGGATCTGACCACCAACAGAAGCCGGCCGTGCTGCATGAAGAACCAACGATAACTGGCTGTGCCCCACGGCTGCTTGCGTACACCACCATATTCTCGCGAGCATCGAATCGACATGCAACTTGCTGATGCTTCAACGCCTCTGGACAAAACAAACCGTCCTCCTCCACAGGCTCGACTCCCTCAATATCCTTGGGATACAGCTATACAGCAGCATGTTCGAGCTTTTGCTAGTTGCCGCTGGCACATTGCTGACCTCGTGTTTCTATTTGAAGCTGGCATACGCCAGACATCAGCAATATGCGCAGATCCCCCAGCTCCCGAACCACATTCTCTGGGGCCATCTCAAGACCTTTGGTGAGTTCACAGCTCGTGGGGTCCACGATCGGCATCCAGGTAAGTCAATCATACCAGAGTAAAGATCTGCAGTGATTTGTCCAAGTCCAAATACTATGATCCTTTACGGTGTTTAGCTCACAGCCATGTAGACAAGATTTTTGAAGAGATGTGGACCACTCTGGGCCGCCCTCCTATTATGCTAGCAGATCTTCGCCCCGTCAGCCCTCCTATGCTGCTCGTCACAAGTCACAGCATCGCAGAGCAGATATCGAGGCCTTCTCAGCAATTCCCCTTCAGCCTGCCCAAGTCGCCGACATGGACCCACATGATTCCTATCATCGGACAAAACTCGATCTTGGGTAAAGAGGTGAGGTTGCACGGTCTGCGGTTCACCATCATCACTAATGAAAGTATGCTTAGGGCCAAGAATGGAAAGAACTGCGCAGAAAATATAATCCAGGCTTCACGGCTCAGCACTTGTCGAGTCTTATGCCTGTCATTCTGAACAAGATGGAACCGTTCTGGAACCATTTAGATCGATTGGCTACAACGGAGGAAGAGTTCTCCTTGGAGAAACTGATTGCTAATCTGACTTTTGATGTCATCGGCGAGACTGTTCTGGAAGCACAACTCAACGCGCAGTCCTCGAATCACTCAGACAAGGACGAGCTTGTGCATCTGTTCAGAGAACTCCTTCAAACATACAACGACGACAAGAATAATCTGCCGTGGTGGATCGTACCCCGGACTACATTGAGGCGACACCGATTAGCAAAGAAGATCGATGCGTTGGTCCAAAATGTGATAAAGCACAAGTATGCGCAGGTCAAGCAGGAGGCGGTAGGAAACCGATCACGGAGCATCCTCGCGCTGAGCTTCCGGGATACCGAACGCCTGACACCACAGCTCGTGTCCGAGATGTCCGACCAAGTCCGCACTTTCCTGTTCGCCGGACACGATACGACCAGTAGCATGCTGCAGTGGCTGATCTACGAGCTGAGCCGCACGCCACGCGCGCTCCAAGCAGTCCGCGACGAACTCGACGAGATTCTAGGGCCGCAGACCGATCCCAAGACCATATGCGCCACGCTCGCGCTCGAGGGACAGCAGCTGCTACCACGCATGCACTACATCAACGCGGCCATTAAGGAGACCTTTCGACTCCACCCTCCCGCCAGCACCGTGCGCATGACGGAGCCCGGGGCGGGCTTCACCGTCAACACTGCGAGCGGCGACGAGTACAACGTCGACGGGCTCGTCATGTACTCGTGCCAGAAGATCATCCAGCGGGACCGCGCCGTCTTTGGCGACGACGCCGACGACTGGGTGCCGGAGCGGTGGCTCGGGGACGCGGCCAAGAGTATCCCCGCGGGCGCGTGGCGGCCGTTTGAGAGAGGTCCGAGGGCTTGTATCGGGTCGGAGCTTGCGAATCTCGAGGCCAGGCTGTTGGTTGCCATTGTCGCGCGCAAATACGACTTTGCCAAGACGGGGTTGGGGGCCGCTGCTCTGGATGACGAGGGGCGTCCTGTTTTGAATGAGAGAGGACAGTACAAAGTTGTCTCGGAATTGTACAATGTGAGTCTTTTTTGGCTTTTCCTTTTCTGAACCATGTTTGCGTGAGAATAGATGGCTAGTTTGCTAATTCACGATACTGCAGACTCGTCGGATGACTGCTCAGCCGGTTGATGGTACAACGATGATGGTCAAACTGGCTTCAAAGTGCTGAGGACTGATTCATATGTTAACTGAGGTCGCCTCTGTTTAGTCGAAACCTATTTAATGAATGCTTAGCACTACATAGCAGCATAGAAGGTATATATCTAATAGGAACTTTTATTCGTTATTATAGTCGAAGCAGCTGTCAAACGAAATCTCAAATTCCGGGCAGTAATGATCCTGGTCCCCGGCCGTGATGGGGTTGAGGAGCTCCTCTGATAGAGGAGTGAAGATATCGAGGCTTTGAATCTCGCTGTTCTCAAGATCTGAATACTGGAATGTGATTGGCGTCGTGGCCGGCTCGTCGAGGCACTCGTCCAGCGATAGCACCCAGTCTTTTGGTAGCGTCGCCGTCACGTCAGAATTTGAGCACTCGAATATTTCTTCCAAGCCGCAGTTTCCACCGAGCTTGGCGTACAACCCTTCAAGAGCCCTATCTGCTGCTTGATAAGTACCACTGAGCTTTCTTAACAGTTTTATGCAATTTTGCGTTCCCTGGATCTCCCTCCTGACCCTGTTGGAATCGAGACCAAGATCGACGGCGGCTGACGCAACGAGCTTTACAGCATGTACTGGTAGATACCGCGCGTGATCTGACCGACAAAGCTCGGCCGCCAAACGACTGATTCGCGAAGCGGCGTCCCAAGCCTTGATTCGCAAGAGCTCCTGGATCGATCCAATGCCATCTGAATGGGGCCATTTTGAGGCTCGCTGAAGGAGTGACTTTTGTAATATGGAGAACGCAGAGAAATATACCATCCGTGAGAAAATGGTCTGGACGGCGACATACCCCTGGCCGCAGTCCACGTCCGACCTTGATAGCTCTTGACAGCGAAGGAAAGGCTTCGACTCGATAGACCATTTCAAAAGTGGGATATCAGCGATAAGCAGGCTTTGGAGGTCGTCGACTTGGCGCTTCAAATGCCCTGTATCCTCGCCACTCCCAATTCGCGGCTCTGCTTGATGACGGAGGAGTGTTGGGTATTGTGCTTTCGAGGTCTGGAAGATGGACAAGAAGAGATCCACCTTGATACTGCATAACATCGCGTGCTTGCGAAGTATGTCGGTTGAAAATTCGGGATGTGAGCCAGACGTGATGATGTACCCGTCGACTGGAAAAGGGCCGAGGTCAAGATCGTTCTCGTCAAGCCTGGGAATGTCGTGATCTTCAGGCAGTATCCTGATGGGCCTACCGGCCAATATGGCTAACAGATGATCACTGAGAAAACACATCCACCATAGCCTTTTCGATAATCGTTGTTCGCGTGGTGACTGTGTCGAATCCTGAGGAGATCTGTGAAGACCGATGGAAAGTGCTAGCGAGATTGCCGACCCGGTCAAGTGCCAATCGTCTGTGTGATCGTCCACCGTGTCTTTGGCGTGCGCCTGTAAAAGTAGGGCTTGGATCTGGACGAGAGGATCGTCCTCGTAATCAAAATCATATAAAAGCTATAAATCATCAGCCGATATTTGGGGGTGAATCGTGCAGCCGTACCTTGATCTTGTTATTAAATGACTCGTAAGCCGCCGTCCTGCTTGCGAAACCAGCTTCTTGAAACAAGTGGAAATCAATATACGGGGTAGAGGCGAACAGCACAGCGTAGTATAGCAACAAACTAAGCTGTCTAGCCGACTGGCCTCTCGAGGTGATCTGGTGCAAAAGATCAGGCAGATCTATGACGGGAAACGCCGGATGAACGAACGTCACGAATGCCTGCAGTAGAGCACACTGCAGAGAGGCAGGAGGTAAATTGAGGACACCATTTTGGTGAAAAAAGCTGGCGTCCGCCATTGATAACTTGGTTGGAACCCATTTAATAAATGTAGGTAGTCGTATGGTCGCCTCACAACTCTGATCATACGGTGTGGTCGTGAATGTTTCAAATGGACTTGACGAATTCGCGTCAAGGGTAGGTGGGCAAGAGGTGCCACGATCGGAGGGGCCATTGTCAAAACTATCGATTTGCACACCAGCCAATGAGTCAATTTCTGGGGTATAGGCTGGTTGGTCTGCCTGAATAGATTTTGATGCTTTTTCTAATGAGAAAGAATTCACATTGTTGTTTAAATGGGAGAATGGATTGACCTACGCGATGTACACGATACTGTGTCTATAGCCTCATGGTGGAGAGTACTCTTGGGCGTCGGATATTCAGAGCTTTGTTCGATGTTTCCCGATGCGCACAGCGACTGATTGATCGTGCTTTTGTCTAGAGCAGAATATTTATCCGGGGTTGATTCTAGGCGTAGCGAGACGTTGGTTTCGCAGGAAAACAGAAAAGAACTTCGATCACCCGTATGAATGAAACTTGGTAAATCATTACACGATTCACTCTGCGGGGATACATCTTCGAGACGCTGAGGCGCTTTCTGTTCAAGAATCTTTCGCTTTTTACTTGAAATCAATACATTTGTCAGAGATGCATTGTCGAAAGATATTTGAGAACCAGTGAAACAAGGGATGGGAGTTTTGAGTCAATGGAAGCCTCACTCACCGACGGCGATTTTCTGAAATGGTGCATCTCACCCCATGCCACTCGCAATTGCTACAGGGCAATCTTTCTACAACATCACAACGCACTTTTCGCGATCGACATTTGGTACAGGCTTCTGTGGAGCGCTTCATGGCTACGCAAGGAGCCAGCACAGCCCCGCGGCCTGGTATTCAATATTGAATCAGTTTTATGAAAATGTGTGATACCGGGGTTTGCGCTTGTGCTTGAGCCGACAATGGGCATTTGAACGTAATGAGCTGGTCATGGGAGAAGCACCACCAGGTCGTGACTCTCGGTGGTTAGAGAAATTGATTTCTAGTAAGTCGTCGGCCCCGACGTGTTAAGCCTGAAGTGTTGATTTGAAACTGGATGCGCCTAGCCTTTTCAGTTGCCTCCATTTGCTATACATACTTTCAGGGAGCAATACGTCCGGATATGGCACGTGAGGTGAAAGCACTAGCGTTCGTTCAGTGTTTCTTCACAGTCTCCCTATAACTAAGTCGAGGTCCGTGATAAACCGACCCTATCCTTGAGTAGCACCGAAGGATTCCGATCTCCAATACGGCTCCGCACTTGGTACGTATTATAGTCTGACGAATGCAAGCCACTGGCTCGACCACTAACTTGTGGCCCGCTATATTATTTGGAAATAAATCTGTCTGGCTTATTTTCTCGTACCGAAAACAGAAAGAAAGAAAAAAGAAAAAAGTCACAGATTGTGAGGTTCCTTGCCAAGTACACAACTTTTAAAACATCGGATCCAGAGCAAGACGATGCCTCAAGTACACATCATCGCAACTTTCTTTCCGGAAGCCGACAAGGTTGATAGAGTAAGATCCCTTTCCCCAATGCATTTGGCATCTGGGCTGTAAAGCAGGGCTAACGTGTTCGTGGCAGATGAGGGAACTTTTGCGAGTCCAGTGTCGTGAAGTCCAAGAACGAGAACCTTATGCACTGCGATTTCTGTTGACAGAGGAGAACGAGACTGCGACGTCGCTGTTCTGCCTTTTCGAGACGTAAGACACTTGGAACATTTCCCCTATCTGCGCAGGTTGACCACTGATCTGACAACCTTGAGCAGCTACGACTCTGCTGCGGCAACCGAGCAACACCTCGTACAACCCCATTTTCAGCAAATGATGCGCGCCATGAACGAGGAAGGATTGATGGCCCAAAAGCCCAATGTCCTAAAGACAAGCACTGTAGGAGGATTCGATCTCGACCCAGTACTTCAAACTACTTAGATAATCAAATCTTGGCTTGTCATTGCAATCGTGCACGCAGGGTGTGAATGCGAAGAGGCAGACAGCGAATAGAAATCATCTGAATATTTGTTCTTCGATATTCGGGACACGTTCACAGCTGTGTATCAAAATGAATATTGTCCACGTTGGTCGCATTATGCTTAAGTTCGGTTTTATTCTTGATCACCAATCTGATGTCTTATATAAACTAAGCCAGCTCTAGTCTGAGTAATTCCTTGTTGAAAACAACGTGAGCACGTTCCACAACCTCACGAGCATTGAAATTTGGAAATCGTATGTCCTCCAAGTTTCCAGTAAACTCTTGGTACTCGGTAGCAGACGTAATCGGATCCGTCGAAGCAGTAGGGAAGAAGGCCGTAGGCTCCTCGTACTCGTAGACCATGGTGAAAGTGCCAGTCGAGATTGAACCGTCCGGCAGTCGAACGCCTGGCGGACATGCAGTCCAGGTGTGCGGAACTCCGCCGATGGCGTCCACGAGGGATCCAGGCGCAACAACGTATAGTCGACCGGCGATCTCCACCATTCCTGCTCCGTGGAGCACCATGATCCGTTCGTCGGTCAATTTTTGTTTGGCCAGGTCCATGTGGACATGGCGCGGAAGTCGGATATCTGTGTTGAATTCAATGAAGCCGAGCTGGCCAGCGAATCCTTTGTGGTTTCCAGCCGTCAGCTCGTGCATGGTGAGATCCATTTCCGCAAACGTTTCCGCAAACGGTCTCTTGACGTTGGCACCCAAGCCATGTGTGATGCGGCAACCATTAGAGAACAAGTAGCCTAGGCGATTGATACCACTGGTGCTACTTTTGAGAGGAACTGAAGTCATTGTGCTGAAGAGAGATGACGTTCAATGAAGTAGCATGGGTGGAATCTTTGATTCAATCCAAAATCAGACAGTCGTGTCTGGTCGAACAGAGACGATTCTGCGTGTATAAGAAGCTCAGTCGATTCCACAAACTTAGGTTTCATTTCCGTCATTTGCCGACCCAGTGTCCGCTCCGTTTCGCCAATACGTTGATACACGGCCTAGCACGACTGGCACCATAGCATAAGAAGGAACCACCAACTCAAATTTATCAAAGGCTTCTGGGGACGGTATTCATGTCAATGCTTCCTCGGTATTTTTACTATTTTCGTAGAGTGTCTTGCGGGTAGTGTACAACGCAACTTCCATGTCACTACATTGCACTCGATGCGATTTGTTTCTTCTTATTTTGCTTGGTGCTTTTGGCTCCGATGCAATCTGTGTTCACACTATGTATACACTATTTCCATCAGGATCCTGCCCAGAGCTAACTAGGAAAATCCAAATTCCAAATAAAATCTAAAGCTCCGTCATCGAAATTTGGAAACCCTTGCAAATCGGGCATCTCAACCATAGCGTTTGTGGCATCGAAAGGAAGACTAAACCAGGGCTGGGTATTGGGCACTTGCTGGAGTAAATGTGTACTTCCGGGGGATGTCTGCACTGGGAGACATCTTGGATATTGAGATGGGATGAAGCTACTCTGCAGCCTCTTGAGATGCATTTCGAGTAGTGCCGCATATCTGTGACCCAACTGCAACTCATCAACGGCGTTGGATCCAAGGGCTGAGATGGCCTTCTGTAGCAGATCCAACGACACATGCAGTTTGGCTGCCCCGATGCCAATGCCGAGGCTCTTCATCAAGAAGATAGATCCTGAAATAATGCGCAGCGTAACGCGTGTTGGAACATTCTGGAGAACCTGGCGGTCGCCCAAGTGCACGGCACTCATGAGCACTTCGCTGCTGCACTTCACAACCTCTTCTACTAGCTGATAATCACTCGCATCGAGAATTTCCCCTGCGAGGATGTCTGAAGATCCTGCTTGACTTCCATTCTGTAGAACGCTTCGTTCGATTATCCCCTGCAAGCCTATTGAGTAACAGTACAGCCTTGTGTTGAAGTACTCGATTCTCAAGAAGTGCCGGTAGAAGTCCGAGTCTGCAAGATGAGAAGTAAGTCAGAGAATACAGTGTAGGGAGCTCGTCAAGTACCAAGGTCAGATTGGCTCAAGTATTTATCCTCCCATGAGAGCAGCATTGGCTGAAAGTGATCCATCAAGTTGTGATAGCGACCAGTCCGCAAGAGCTGTGAAGTGTGTGCAGCAGAAGGGTAAATGGTCTCCATGATAAGCCTGGCAAGCTTTGTGATCTCAGACCAGGCTTTGAGCAAAGTGTTGGTGTTTTCGTGCGGAGACGACTTATCTCCGATGCGCGATGCCTGACGCACAATGCACTGAGGAAGAGATGTCTGTCGTCCGTGTTGAAGGGATACCTGTTCCATGTAAATGTAGAGGAGTTTCTGAACGCGAGAATATCTTGATTGTGGAAATTTGTCAGTTTCGTTGCCGCAGGAGTCATCAAATATTCCTAGTTCGAGCGACAGTGACACGGCACAACTAGTCAGCATCCAGGACATGTGGGAAGTCCTCTTGGCTGGATTGATCACATCCTCAAGCCACCTATCCCTTGCCTCTTCGCTGTCACTTTTCTCTTTATTACAATCCTCCGGCCAATGCACTAGAAGATCAGAGTCCCACCCGTCAATGGGCGGCGGGACCGACAACGATCGAGGGTGCCATTCTGTCAGGAGCAGCAGAGCTTCTACGGTCCCAATTGACCGCGTCTTTCCGTTGGAATTCTTCTCCTGGCCGAGGAGGACACGCAGTAGGAGGTGTTGAATATGAGTCCAGAGTCGCTCATGTATATAGAAACTCCTCATGGCTCCGCCGGCGCAGGGAATAGCATGATAGCGTACCGAAATGGCAAGGATGGTACAGCAGAGAAGAGGTTCCGAAGAAATTAAAGAGTAATGATGCTCGTGATTTGCAAAGAAGCTCGTCAGGACAGGTGTCAGAATCTGTAGATTCGTGAAGAATCTTGTCCGGGTTATCAGCTCCAGTCAAATGAGAGATGCAACTCACTTACTTGTCCACAAAGAAGACTGCTTCACCAGTAGAGAACCAACCCTGCTTTACAAAACGGCAAGCGTTCCATATCTCTCCGAGTGAGTTTGGTGGAATGGACGGAGGCTTTGGTAGTGCGCTGGAATTAGTAGCCGCCTCTTTCCCCGTGGTCGAGGATGTACCATGGCTGAACTGTGGTCCATCCGAGATGGATGGGGCTTGTGTCATGACCTGAGACCCACGCCGCACTGGATCAAAGAGAACGTCCAAGGCGTCGTTGCCGCTTGAGATCATGGTCCGCATCACCGAATCGGACAAGTCACTCTCGGGAGGTCGTAGATCGGACTCTGTGTAGCCCGAAACTGGTAGGCTCAAGTCGCCGCCATCTGGAGCGTGGCTCGTGGTGGTTGTCGTCGCGACTCGGGAGCTTGCTTCGCCGGTGTCAGGCAACGAAGGAGGACCGGCCGACACAATGCGATCTCCGGCAGCGCCGCGGTCCACGGGGAAGGTGCAGGATTTCATCTGGCGATGGCAGCGTCGGCATGGATCGCCAGGCTTCCACCCTTCCCCGAGTTCGCAGCGACTTTTCCGCTGCCGGCAAGCCAGGCATGCCTTGTAAGCCCGGTTCACATTCGATGACATGGCACTCCTAGCCGCAAGGATCCCGTCGGTATCCGCGCAGGTTCCTGGCGGGAACACAACTCAAATGCCAAGTCTTGAAAAAGCTCGAATGTTACTTTTCCCTCGATGGATCAGCTTTCTTGCACGCTCCATGTCGTAAATAAAGAAGATAGAAGGCGGGGATCAATCTCCAGCCGGCGGTCGGATAGTGTCGGGAATTTCCCCATGGGGTAATGCCCCGCCTGGGAGACTATAGTAGGTTAAGCCATTGGTAGATCGTGGTCTCTTACTATTAGAGAATCTTAGATCTAGACTTTTGAGGAAACAAGAACTCATTTCTTTGACGACAACTTGCGAAGGGGAAAAGCATCACGAAAATGGACTCTGGACAGATTGTTGAAGCCCTGAAGCAGTTCAGCAGGTAAGTCATAGTTGGGACATTGCCAAGACGCAGTTCCCTCTTGATACACGTACTGGCATATGCTTATTGAAATCGATACGATAGCTGTGATGTTGCGGACGCGCTGGCAAGATTGAAGGTACCCGGTTGTGGCTACTTGCCAGAATTGACCCTCTGGTCCCCTCAGCGCCAGTCGGGCGACACCAGAATTGTTGGTCCCGCCTTCACAGTTCGCTATCAGTACCTGGAGAACGACCACTCGACGGCGACGATGGTGACAGACAAGAAAGAGAAAAGCCATTTCGTGAGATCCTGATTGCCAATGCCATCACTGAGAATAACCTTGAACTGATCAAAGAAACAATCCAAGGTTGACGTTGCTCCGGTTGGATCCATCATACTCATTTCCTCTCCCTCTACAATGGCCAATGCCTGCTGGGGAGGCTTGGCAGCACAGAGAGCACGCATACGGGGAGTGACCGGAGTCATCGTCGATGGACAGGTGAGAGACTTGGATGAACTGAGAGAACTAGACTATCCTGTACGTCCAAGCATATTCTCACAATGGCGGTATCGAAGTAACACCTTCCCCTGGTCAGGTCTTTGCCCGCAACGTCAGTCCTAGTCCACCTCATGAAGTCGCATATGTCAGTGAGGTCAGTATTGCATCATTTAATATGATCTAGTATTTCGGCTCATCTTTCCTAGATCGAAAAACCCATTCTGATCAAGGGCGGCGCCGAAGACTGTTTAGTCAAGCCAGGAGACCTGCTAGTGGGTGACTTGAATGGAGTGGTTAGGTTGCCATTGGAGCAGGCAGAGCAAGCGCTGGAAATCATGCAATCTTTGTCAAGAACAGAGTCGGCAATGATGGATACTATCAAGGCCGGGATGTCCATGACAGAGGCATCCAAATTCCGTAGCAGAAATTCATGATCCTTGGGGGCGCAAATGAGTCAAACCTGTGCTGTTCAACATTACTGAGTGTTGAGGACCAAACTCTTCTACTACAAATTTCTATATGCTATGCGAAGGAGACAGAGAAACAATCTTCTGCTGTAATTAAATAGTCTTCTCTATACAGGGCATCTCCCGCATGACTCAGCTTTATCCTGGATTGAACCAAAATTATCCCCAGAACTAGGATTGATCAGACATCTAATTCATCCATATCCAAGATGTCGGTGCATCATTGTAGTCATCTGAGGCCGATGGGTACCAAGTCGGAGCACAGATATGCTTGCCTTACAACGGCCCGCCAATATCCGGCGGCGGCGGCATCTGTCGGCTACGTAATCCTCGGGGTCGCGCCGAGTACGTCTCCGAGCCAGCCCGTTTACTATTCCGTATACGGCCAGATCAACCCTTGTTGACCGTTAATGCATCAGATATTTGTTTACCCCTCGCTGAATCGACCCAAGGTGTGAGTAATTGCTCCTTGACCAAGCGCACCACCATGGACGAGATTCGACTTGTGTCCGCTCTCGAAGTGTTGAAGCACGATCAATCTACCGATTGCTGGGTAGTTATCAACGATGAAGTGTGGGATCTCACAGCGTTTTCCGGAGAGCATCCAGGAGGTATCTCGAGTATGTGCTTCCTCCTCTTTGAGGTGAACAATCACTGATCAGTAAAAGTCATTCTTAAATATGCCGGAAAGGATGCAACAGCTGCCTTCTCTGAAGTTCATTCTCTCTCGATAATCCGAGAAAATCTCCCTATCGACTGTTTTCAAGGAAATCTTGACACTACAACGGTCGATGAGACGTGGCGAGCCGCTCAAAACGTTCCAGAGATTCGTAATTCCACGCAAATGAGCGGAGAAAAGCCACCCCTGCATACACTGATCAACCTGTGAGAAATCCCCAAAAACAGCAACGAAAATCGTAAATTTACTGATGAGATATAATCCATCAATTACAGTTATGACTTTGATCATGCAGCTGCTGCCAGTGCTCCAAAGAAAGCCTATGCATTTTATTCCACAGCAGCCACGGATTGTTGGACAAAGGAGGCAAATGAATCAATGCTCAAGCGAATTTGGTTCAGGCCAAGAGTGATGAGAGACGTCACTACGATTGATACTTCAAGTACAGTACTGGGCGTTCCTGTGTCCTTGCCTCTGTTCATATGTCCTACGGGATTGGCCAAGTTGATACATCCAGAAGCGGAGAAGGCTCTGGCTCGTGGGGCCGCGTCGACTGGCATATTGGAAGTGGTCAGTCACCCAGCCCGCTCATTGACTCTTGTTTGATTTATTGATTGTTGTGAGCAAGGTCTCTTCGAGCGCTAGCCATCCCCTGGAGGATATCGTGCGGGAAGCTCCAGGGCACCCGTTCATGTTTCAACTTTACCTGAACAAGGACAGGGAGAAGTCGAGGGCAGCTTTGAAGAAGGCCGAAGCTCTTGGTATAAAAGCCGTCTTCGTCACCGTCGATGCCGCTGGGAGGGGTAAGCGAGAATCTGACGAGCGCTTGAAAGTTGACGAGGTGATTGTCAACCCGGTGACTGGCGAGCGCGCTGCGTCAGACAAGGCCGGAGCTGGTTTGACCCGCCTCATGGGGAGCTACATAGATCAGGGCATGACGTGGCGTGACCTTGGATGGATCCGCAGCGTCACTAGTCTACCCATTATACTCAAGGGCATCGGTTGCGCGGCAGATGCCATGCTTGCCATGCAACACAATGTCGACGGCATTCTTCTCAGCAACCACGGAGGTCGAAACTTGGACTTTTCCCCACCCTCTATCCTCCTGTTATTGGAGATGCATAGGGTCTGTCCGGATATCTTTCAGAAGATGGAGGTATATGTCGATGGCGGCTTCCGACGCGGTGGAGATATCTTGAAAGCCTTGTGTCTTGGTGCCAAAGCCGTAGGAATTGGGAGGTCGTTCTTGTACGCGCTTCACTACGGCACGGAAGGCGTTGAGCACCTTGTTGAAAGTGAGTACCTGATTCTCTACCGTTTCCCTGCGCGTAAGACTGACAGACTCTCAACAGTCTTGAAAGAGGAGATGGAAAGCGCCATGAAACTTGTGGGAATTAAGAGTCTTTTAGAGGTGCATCCCGATCTTGTAAACACAGCTGATGTGGATCATCTTGTTCCGTCGAGCGGAAAACACCCGTATATCACTTGGCGCCCCCGAGCGAATCTCTAGATGTGTACAAGATGATCAAGCTTATCGAATTGATCTTTCGTGACCTCTGGGGCCAAGTTCATTCTTCTGCTCCTGCTTCTAAATAGCTCTGTTTGGGAACATTCTTCCTCTGGCGAATATACGTGTCTTCAAATAAACAAGAAATCTCATTTATAACAACACTCTAATGATGACTTTATGTGAAATACCCGTAGGTAATATTCGCTGCAGATAACCTGCTTGTATATATTAGATATCTCTCCTTAGTTGGCTATTGCATATCATGTTTTTGGAGCCTTAGTGGATCTTGGCCATCGGCACTTCCCTGCTGAGAACCATTAGAAGCGTGCAAACATACCTAGTTAGCCAGTAATATTTCCAGATTATACATGAATTATAAATCAGCCGACTTCCAGTGGAGGAACAGAAGCGGAAAGGCGGATATGGTTGGAAAACCGCGGAACGCTTCAAGAGGCTTCATTGGCTTCCCCATTAGGTGGAACTTACCCCGTGGGGAAGGACCTTGGCATGACCTAGGTTAGGCATGAGTGATTAGCATGAGTCGGAAGCCCGCTGGAGCTGAAGAGAACACAAAAGCCTGAAGGTGCCGTCCTATAAAGTAAAACCCAAGAGCTGTTCCCGCTTCATGGTTCTATCCTTCCATAAGCTACTATTGAAAGACCTTTCTTCCATATCACCCACCTTCTCCGAATACTCGCCACACAAAATGACATCCGACGTCGAAGTCAAAGTGGCTGAAAATCAGACAGAGTACAAAGAACATGTTCATAGCGACTTGCACAAGACTGGCGCCAATGGATCGGATCGCGTCAATGAGCTTCCCATCATGAATGAGCATTGGCATACTGTCTCACGAAGGCTCGTTCGGAAACTTGACATGACATTGATGCCTATGGTCTGGATTCTTTATCTGTTTAATTATCTCGATCGCAACAGCATCTCGTAAGATTTGTCTCTTGTTCCTACATGTAGGACATTCTATGGCTGACACTTGGTAGTTCTGCGAACCTGGACAATATCCGGGGTGATCTCGGTCTTTCAGGAGAGCAGTTCAATACTGCAATCTCCATTCTCAATGTTGGGTATGTTTCGCGGCACGCCACAAAGTCGGCTGAGCCTTTGAATTACAGTGCTGACACATCCTCTCTTGCGTCATGTAGGTATATGGTGATGCAAGTTCCGAGCAATATGATTTTGACTCGTGTTCGTCCTTCCCTATACATACCACTCTGGGCCTGTGTGTGGTCTGCCATCTCAGCTTCCACCGGAAGTGTCCACAACTTTGGTCAACTCATCGCTGTCCGCTGTCTCCTAGGCATTGCGGAGGCACCGTTCTTCCCTGGCGTATACTACCTCATGTCTTGTTGGTATACCAGACGAGAGCTCGGCTTGAGAATGGCCCTAATGTACACTGGCCTCATTGTTGCCATTGCCTTTTCCGGTCTTATCGCGGCCGGTGTTTTTTCACAGCTTGATCAAGCCCTAGGACTTGCTGGATGGAGGGTAAGTCAAGCACCCTGTACGTGTCCAACTATTTTCGGGCCCAGAGCTAACGCTTGTCTTCACGCAAGTGGCTTTATATTATAATCGGATCCATCAATTTTGTACTCGCTCTAGTGGCTACCGTCATCTTGCCAGACTTCCCAGAAGCCAAGACCGGAAGTCAGAGGTGGCTACTTACCGAGGAAGAGCGAAAAGTGGCAGTCGAACGGATAAGGGCGGACAGCGTCGCCCAGGAGAGCAATCGGTCGATTGTACACGGCGCAAAACTGGCAGTTTCTGATTATCGCACTTGGGCATTTGTAAGTTGCAACGCCGAACCATCAACGTCAGGCCTTGCACTCAATACCGGCTTTTAGGTCTTTCTGCTCCTCTGCAATCATGCAGCTTTCGGGTTCAGCTATTTCTACCCTGCAATTGCCAAAAGCTTCGGATTCGGCTCCAACGTGATCACGCTGCTCTGCACAGCCCCCCCATATATCGTCGGCGCAGTCTTGTCGGTCTTGGTGTCTTGGTCCAGTGACAGACGCAGCGAACGTGCACTTCACATTGCTGTGCCGACTTGGGTCGCGATTGCTGGCTTCGTCATCTCTGTCGCAACTCTCAACGGGCCCGCGCGATATGTGGCCTCGTTCCTCTACATCGCCGGATGTTATGCAGCCAATGGTCTCATTTATGGCTGGGCGGCAAACGTGCTCAGCCAGACTCCGGAGAAGAAGGCTGTGGCGACGTCCATGCTCAATGTCATTGCACAATTAGGCAATGTGATGAGTCCTTATTTCTTTCGAGAACAGGACGAACCTCGATACATTTTGGCAATGTTGTTGCTCATTGGATTTTCTGCGTGCAGTGGGTTCATCAGCTTATTCCTCAAATGGGATCTCCAGCGTGCAAATAGGCGCATTATTAATGAAGCAAATGCGAATGGGACCAACCCCCGACTCTTCGCCATTTGATGGGTAGATTAACAACATTCTGTACTAGCTCCTACCAAATACAATTGGATTTCTCACACGCATATGTCTGGATGTTCCCGAGTTGAGTTTATCTAATCATTACCGATACATATAATAGAGCGAAGAACATTACTGCCGCCATTTCCGACACACGATTGTTTTCGTGCCGCATGTCGAGCGAAATCCGGGTGTAATGTTAAAGAACCAACGGTTTTGGCCGCCTTTGGTAGGGACCGATACTATCCGCCACCTTCCGATACTACATGGACCATAATGCCGAGAGATCACTGTGATGTTATAGAAGTGGGCGTTTGGGGTCGAATTATAGTAAACGTTAGCATACCTAGTTGTTCTTGGCGGCCCGCCCGACAGCTGAGGCCAAAGCTTTAACCTACTGAGCTCCAACGTCTTCCCGATTTCTTGTCGCGTCTGTGCAACTTTCCCAATCTACGAAGCACTTTTCCAGCAGGCTTTCCAAGACACAGAAGCTCCCAGTTTCGGTGAGCTGGAACAATTAGCGATTTGTACGAATACCTCGCAATCACCAACGCAATGGCAAATCCCAAGCAGCCAAACGCGACGCGCACCGCGACAAAATCCTCAGCGCCGCGAACACCTCCTTTGCCATACTACACCAAAGTGCCGATCTCTGCAGCGCCGCCGACTCCCAAGACGCCTGCTACTCCTGCCGGCGGGCTCCCGGAGAGCCTCCGCGCGCCCACGCCGAAGCCGATCGACCCTTCGAGTCCTGCGTACAAGGCGGCGTCGCGGAAGTACATCGGGTTCATGGTCGCCATGCCCATTCTGCTCGTCACCTCGTATGTGCTGTTTGACCGGCTCGCACTTGGACATGAGGCAAAGAGCTTGAAAAATGAGACACCCTCGAAGGATGCGGACGTCGTGTGAGACTTGATCCTCGTCCCCGTACGGAAATTCTGAGCCCGCTCGATATGCGACACATTCCGCGCAGGACAACACTTCAATTTTACGCCAAGGCCACGATCGAAACCAACAGGAGAGCGTGGCATGTTGCGAAATAGAAAGCGATTCCTGGGTACAACACCTTGTGCCTCCATTCGTCGCTCCCACTGCATTGAGTCTCATGCAAAGAAGACGACACAGCAAAGACAATTTGGAATGCTTCACAAAAGGGATGTCGAAAATCTTCTAAGCCTGCCCCCATGCCTACACAGGTCGAAGCAGCTGGTTGACTTACGTGCCTATATCAACATGCTACCTACTGCAGCCACCGGCGCCGAGTCGATCTCACCGTTTGGATCTGGCGCTCGGGACTAGTGAACGCAAGCGAGGCAAGTATTGATCAAGTTGATTCAGTACCTACCTACCTTATAGAAAAAGTGCAATTTCAACTTGGGGGCTGGGAAAGCGAAATCAGAACAATCACACATTTGGCCTTGAACTGCAGGATTGGATGGTCCGGCAAGACAATCAAAATCAATTCTCAAGTACTTAAGCTCAACGGCATCTCTATGGGCCAGACCTTCTTTGAGCAGAGTATTCAGGATGCGACACCGACGGGAGGAACTGCCACGCGATGTCACCCAGTTGGTAGCAAAATTCAACTTGTATACACGGCACGCCTGGCAGCCAGGAGGCGAAGGATGATCATATAGTACGATATGAGCCGTGGGTTCTGGCCTTCTAGCCGCGCAACATACGATAGCTACCGGATAGACTAGAGGGTATCTAGGAGAGGTGGCTTCGATCGTGCACTACACAGCTACATGCTCATCCAGTTGCCTCAAACATAACTCGAGTTTACTCACAGCTTACTCTCCTTGCCTTGCGGTACTTGGACCACGACCTTGCCCCAACTGTCTCTTCCTCCGAGCGCAATCAAGGCATCGGGTATGCTTTCCAGTCCGACAAACTCCTTGTCCGTATAGACAGTGCCCCTGAATTTGCCTTGCTCCACGAGCTTCATGATGCCTTTCCAGACAGCAGTGACACTCTCCTTCTCATGCACAGCGTATTGGCCCCAGTGAATACCAACAAGGCTGATGTTCTTCAAGAGAACCTTGTTCATGGCGACCTTTTCGATGGAGCCGGCAGCAAAGCCAATGATCAAGATCCTTCCGTTCCAGGCGATGCACTTGGTGCTCTTGTCGACGAGGCCGACGGGGTCATAGACGATGTCGACGCCCCGGCCCTTGGGCGTCAGCTTCTTGACGATCTCGGGCCACTTCTCATCGCGGTAGTCGACGACGTGGTCGGCGCCGTAGCTCTTGGCGACCTCGCGCTTGCGCTCCGTGCCCGCGGTGGCGATGACGGTGGCGCCAAAGGCCTTTGCGATCTGCACGGCAGCCAAGCCGACACCGCCAGCCGCGGCGTGGACCAGGACGTAGTCGCCGGCCTTTACGCCGGCGCGCAGGACCAGGGCGCCGTACGAGGTCGGGGCTGTCACGAAGAGTCCCGAGGCGTCTCGGAAAGACCAGCCTTCGGGGACGGGCAACAGCTGGACCTCGGTCGCCAACACTTTGGTGGCGTAGGATCCCTGAGACCCGCCAAAGACGCGGGATCCGACGGGGAACTTTGGAGACTTTGATGAAGAAGGAGTCGACACAACAACTCCGGCGAACTCGGCGCCGCCAACCCAGGGGAATGCTGTTGTAGCGGTTAGTTCTATCGGATATTCCCAGATACGAAGATGGAAATAGACCCACGTGGTTGATGTTGATATTTGCCCTGGACCTGCAGAATATCGAAGAAATTGGTTGCAGCAGCGTGGACTTCTATGACATACTGCTCGGGACTGGGACTAGGATCTGAAATGTCGGTGACCTTGAGCTCTTGAGGGCCCTATTGATACCGCTTAGAATACATTTCATCCGTGTCGAGGTCGGCAATGAAGGCTTACCTTGACATATTTGGCGACTTGAATGCCCCGCATATTGCTGGTGTTTGTACGAATGGATAGAGAAGATGATGGTCGTAAATGCCGGCCTGCAAGGAGAGTGCAACTACAAGAATATCGGTATAGATGGATTGAAATAATATCAAGTAGAACCCAACAGTACGATTGATGTCGGCGTTGTCAATGTATAAACACCAATTGATGAATATGGTCTGAAAAGATGAATATTGTACACAACAAAAGCCGATAATAAAGAACCATTGGAGGAGATGTATGAGATGCCGAGGTAGACTGCTGACCTAGCTGCTACTACCATGCACATCGCAGCCAAAGCGCTTAACCTACTGTAGACACACCGCGTCTCACCCCGGCATACCGTAATAGTCGTCGACTCCGGGCGCGGATTTGGGGCCGCAGACGCTAGCGAGGGGAACGATTCCAGCGCCCGAGCGCCTGTCGGGCTCATCTGGAGGTCACGGCCATACGTGTCCCGAACCCCGGAACGTTTCCAAGATTTTAGGGGTCTGGACAGAAAGTTACAGATTGCCTACCGCTACCTGTAGCCACTAACCTAGGGTCTTCTGGGTGACATCAGCTCGGCTTGTTGCCCCCCCATTGCTGCTTAATTGCTTGCACTGCCTTGCAGAGAGCGCTGAGGTAGCCACCCCACAATACGACGGTCCAGAATGCTGTAGACGCCAAGAGAAGCGGATGAGCAGTGGGTGTCGGATGAGCAATCACTTCCAGCTTTGCCAGCCTGTGCTGAGGCAATACCAAGCAGCCAGTCAGATCGTGCACAATGTGGCATCAGTGCATTCCAAGTAGCGGACGATCGAGGAGCTACATGAGATAGTTTTGAGTATTCAAGGAGGCAACCGTGGGCGCTCAACGGTTTTCGTCGTTCATTTGATAACACACAAACGACTGTTCCTGATATATTCCGTGCTCCATGACCACACGGCAATAATCTGGAAGAACTACTGCCTCGTACAGAGTGGCGAATTAGCAGTCACAGTTGCCTACCAGTAGGGTCCTAGGTAATGTTTGGTAGTAAATGAGTAAAAAGATCGCGTCCAGCGCATCCATTTAAAAGTGACCGTCGTCATCCGCCCTGCCGCACCTGCCCCACCACTTGACTACATTACCTATCTATCACCTCAGCCCACTACGACTTGACACAGAGAGGACTGCGACTGACTGTGACGACCTGAAAAACAGCCGCAATCTAGGTAGTCGGCCCATCTGGATCCCTCACGCCGTCATCCTTCTTTCGCTTCTACACCTTCCCCAACTCACCCCGGCCCAAACACGAGGACGAGCGACAAACGCAGCAGCGCATCGTTCACAACAGACGGTTCATCAGCATCTCCGAACCCCTGGCCTCTCTTGCGGCACACGCGAGCCTTATACCTACGCAACCACTTCTAGCTGCGGCTTGCCGAGTCGTCCGTCGCAAGCCATCGACATTCAGCCCGCCTTCACAGAACAAAATATCTCACTAGTATCATCATCACCACACCGCATCGTCACCATGGCCGATGCTACTGAGGCAACCCCCGACTCTCCCCAGGTCAGCTTCAAGGTCAAGACCTCGGGCGAAGGCAACCACACTATCACTATGGCTGAGAGTCTCACGGTGCTGGACCTCAAGACCAAGCTATCTACGGCCGAGTTCGAGAATATCCCCGTCGAGCGCCAACGCCTAATCTATTCTGGCCGCGTCATGAAGAACGAAGAGCCCTTGGCCACCTACAAGATCAAGACGGGCAACACGGTTCACCTGGTCAAGAGTGCCGCAAGCAATCCCACGCCTGCTCCCACCTCGACTTCCTCACAGCAGGCACCACCGCGACCGCAAGTGCCAACCAACATGGCCGCCGGCACTGCCAACAACCCCCTGGCTGGTCTGACGGGCGCGCGGTATGCTGGTCTCACCGGCCTCCCTTCTGCCGATCTGTTTGGTCCCGACGGAGGCATGTCTGGCTCCATGATGGACGAGGAGGGTTTCAGCCGCATGCTGCAGGACCCCAACGTGCTGCAACAGATGAACGAGATGCTCAACAACGACTATTTCATCGACATGATGATCCAGCAGAACCCGATGCTGCGCAACCAGCCTAACGCGCGGGAGATCATGCGCTCGCCCATGTTCCGCCAGATGCTCACAAACCCCGAGGCTCTCAGGAGCGCCCAGCGCATGGGGCGGATGATGCAGGGTGGCGGTGCTGGACAGAGTGCGTTCCCGGCTCCCGGCGTCACTGATCCGACTCCTCACGATGCTAACGCCAACGCCGCCGCCGCCGGAAACAACACCAACAACAACAACAACGCGGGCAGCACCAACGCCGCTCAGGCAAACCCGTTTGATCCTGCTGCATGGGCCGGACTCCAGGCTCCCGGTGGCGCCAATGCCAACAACCCTTTTGGAAACCTTTTCAACCCCTTCGGTATGGGCGCATTTGGTGCTCCTCCGGCAGCTGGTGCCCAGACCGGTTCCGACGCCCAGACGACGACTGGAGGCAATGCCAACTCGGGAGAGAGTGGCGCTACTGGAAACGCGCCTAATCCCCAAGCAAACCCCTTTGCCGCCCTTTTGGGCAATGCTGGCGCTGCTGGCAACTTCGGCATGCCTCAAATGTCTCCCGAGGCTATACAACAGGTGATGCAGCTTATGGGTGGTGGTGGTGGTTCAACGCCTGCCCCTGCCGACAACAGGCCACCGGAGGAGCGATATGCTGAACAGCTCCGACAGCTGAATGACATGGGCTTTTTCGACTTTGACAGAAACGTCGCAGCACTCAGGCGTAGTGGTGGAAGCGTGACTGGCGCAATCGAGCATTTGCTGAGCCCATAGAAGACTCTATTGCGCTTCAGACTGTGGCGCATAGTCTTGATGAGCTGGAATGATGTATAGGACTGGTCCAAGTTTCGCCGATGGTTTAAATGCACCTCACCTAGAAACTTTACTACGACATCTCTTGGGTGCAGTATTATCTGTACCGTGGCATTGAATCTTTTTTCGAGCAGCGGCAATAAGCGAGGCGATCTCGGTCGCAAATGAATAGATACATAATGACGAAAGGCTTCCCGAAGAGCAGAACACGACAGTTGATGACTATCGCCTTGAAACCAAGGGATGCGAACTATGTAACTTTACTGTGCCGCCCAAATTCTTGAAAGCCAGATATAAAGAGTACTCCTCGATCAAAGTAACGTTGTTGGACCTCTGTTCCGACGGCAAATTGCAGGCCGATACAGGTGAAATCAGAATATTCTTCAACTTTCGAAAATCTTTCACGGATCGCTGCTTAGAATGCGGCATGGTGAAGAGTGGGCAACGGCCGAGCTTTTACCTGTGTTTTGCATAGTTTATCTCAGAGGCATCGGATCTGCCATCTTGGTTCCAAGAATTTCACTTTTCCGACAATAATGTATGATCCCCATGGCCCATGTAGCGGACCTGAATCTGCATACTCTCGAACACCCTCTTCCTCATCTCACCCGCATCCTTCCCTATGATGTCCATGCCCACAAAGGCTCCGTGCGTGCTAATGTATTCATGTTTCTTGAGCACATTCCACATTCGTTCAATCTCATCCGGTGCCAACGGGATCATATTGGGAATGCTCCACATGAAGCTAAAGCTGTTCAGGCCGGGTGGCCGGCCGCCCTCTCGCGCGGCACCCAGAGCATCGACGTCCCAGTTGCCCATGCCCGCCGGCGTCGTGTACAGGGTGTCGGCGATGAGCAGCCGGGACCGGTACAGCAGGACCAGGGAGCCGGGGAAGTGCCCGCCGAGCTTGAGGGCCCGGACGCCCGGCGACGCCGCGGACCCGGGCAGCGGCACGTCGAACTCGGTCTGGTCCTCGGCCAGAAAGACTTGCTGCGGGCACGACAGCGTCGTCCAGCCGCGGTCCTCGCCCGCCAGGTACACGGGGCAGCCGCCGAACGCGCGCGACCACGCCGCGTGCGTCGTGTAGTAGTGCGGGTGCGAGATGACCATGGCGGCCAGGCCGCCGAGGTCGTTGATTTTTTGGATCGTCGCCTCGTCCAGCAGCGTCACGCAGTCCCAGAGCACGTTGCCGGCCGGCGTGCGGATCAGGATGGCCCGCTGGCCGATGGCGAGCTTGGGCTCCGTGACGATGGATATAAAGGTTGATTCATCCTCAGACGAAGACGACTCGAGCAGCGGCTGGAACGTGTTCTTATACTTGCCCCCGCCGCGGATCTCGTCCAGCGTCGTGAACGACTGCCCCGCGCGCGGCGTGTACTGCCGCGGGTCGTCGCATATGAAGCACGTCCTCAGCGCGTCCCGGTCCGTCGTCGGGAACTGCGTGCCACACATGGAGCAGACCAGGTAGGACCCCGACAGCTCCGGGTCGTACTCTGGCTTGTCGGTGGTGGATGCCATTGTTTTTCTGGGGATGCCCGACGATGTCGGAGCACGTACGGGTGAATCTGGTGGATGGTCCGGTTTTTTTTTTCTTTCTCTTCAGATAACTAGTATCGCCCGTTCGGAGCAGTCGTCACAGGCCACCTCTGATATGGCCTTATAATCTTCGGGGCCGATGGCGCACGTATATGTATGTAGGTACTCCGTAGGTGGTATGATAACACTGTTCCCACTGCGGATGCCCACTTTGACGCCGCCGGCGCTCGGTAATCGTCCGAACAGCAGTGGGGTAATGGGAGGAGTGGGGTTGAGTATACAATATCTGCCTATCGTACGGAGCTGAGCTTTGGGGTATCATTTCCTGTATCGATCTGGCTTGACTGAGCAGTGTTTGCAAGCAAGAAGTGTTCTTGATCGGAGGGTTCGGACTCTGCAGTCCGGTGTTCGGAAATGGGAAGTCGTAACAATAATTGCTCATTGAGCAAGGCGTGGTTTCCATTGATAGTGTTCTGAGAATATTGGCTGTTGGCCACTGTAGTACACGAGCTCGTCAACTTGACAATGCTGATCAGACTGAGGTTCCAGGAGAACCTGCATTATGTAAAATTGAATCTAAGACGGCGCTAAGAAGTAAACCGAAATTGAGTTTCATGTATTTCTAGAGAAATATACCTATCTCTTTATGAGCCGCCGTCATTTGCTGCACGAGCTTCCGTGTCTCGTGATGCTTCACTGCCGGGACCGTCCCAGCGTCCGACGGCTATCAGCGGTGCCTGCAGCTAGGTAGGTCAGGGCCAGGGGGGCTGGTTTGGTTCGTTGGAGATATGGACTGTGGGGGAGGTTCATAAAGCGTCTTCTAAGCTTAGCTCTTGGGGACAGACCACATTTTACCCCAACTCGGTCTTCTTCCTGCCTTTTCTCGTGAGCTTTGATATCACCTTTCTTCGTTTCTTTTCATTATATTCTTCTTTGAGTTGCTTGCTGCGTGAGGATAACGAGTCCATCCCCGTGGGGTTTGCAAACAGATATGACGTCTTATTTTCAGCACAAGCGGGATTGGTACGTCGACCTACCCCATCCCCTCGCTTACACCAGGCCACTCTGTGGAAGATAAGACTAATCATCTCCAACTTGAAGCCGCTTCAAACAAGATGAGAGACAGCGCCGCTTCCTAGGCCTTACGCATTGCCAGGGCCCTTTTACCACCTTTGACAGAGAAGTCATTGATAGGCCAATCGAGGGACTGGTCCAGGATGTCAAGAATGGTGTGCTCAAGCCCGTCGACATCTTGCGCACGTACGGCAGAGTGGCTCTCAAGGCGCATGAGAAGACAAACTGCGTGACCGAGGTCATGGTCCCCGAGGCTGAGGAGTGGATCAAGAACGGCTCAATCAACCTCAAGGGGCCCCTCGCTGGTATCCCAGTCAGTCTAAAGGATACCATTGTGGTCGGTGGCTTTGACACAACCGTCGGCTTTAGCAGTTTCGTGGGGAATAAGGTGCCCGAGGATGGAGCTATAGTGAGGCTCCTCAAGGACGCCGGAGCCGTGCCCTATGTCAAGACCAACGTCCCCATCACCCTGCTCAGCTTCGAGTCTACCAACGACGTCTGGGGCCGGGCCACGAACCCCCACAACAACAAGTACTCCCCTGGTGGATCGACAGGTGGTGAAGGCGCTCTCCTCGCCCTGGGCGGCAGGATCGGTATCGGAAGCGATGTGGCCGGCAGCGTGCGTGCGCCAGCTCACTTTTCTGGTATCTACAGTCTGAGGTGCTCGACCGGGCGCTGGCCAAAGCTCGGAGTCCAGACCAGTATGCCTGGCCAAGAGGGCGTCCCGAGCGTGTTCTCGCCCATGACAAGGACGCTGGATGACTTGACATACTTTACCCGTTCCATGATCGGGATGCAGCCGTGGAAGTACGACCCCTCGGTCCATCCTATGCCGTGGAGATCCGAGATCGAGAAGGAGTACACAGCCAAGACCAAACTCCGTGTGGGAGTTATGAGGACAGATGGTGTAATAGACCCTAGCCCGGCATGCGTACGAGCATTGACGATGGCAGAAGACGCTCTCAAGGCAGAGGGCCACGAGATTGTAGAGATCGACCCGCCTTCTCCGTACGAGGGCCTGCAGGTCGGTTCTCAACTTCTCAACGCCGACGGGTGCCAAATGTTCCGATCCTTTTTTAGGACGGGCGAGTGGAATGATCCCGGTTCGGCTCAGATGGAGTGGCTCATGAACCTGCCGCGCCCGTTCAAATACCTATACTACCTGTGGGTGAAGTACGTCCGACGGGACGACATCTGGGCCGGTCTGGTCAGAGACTGGCACCCCAAGAGCGCATTCGAGAACTGGAAACTGGTGGCCAGGAGAGAGGCCTATCGAGTCAAATGGTTCGAGTGGTGGAACTCTGCACAGGTCGACTTCCTCCTGACGCCTCCCAACGCGACGCCGGCGGTCCCCCACGACGGCATGGGCACCGCCGTCAGCAGCTGCGGCTACACCTTCCTGTTCAACATCCTCGACTACACGGCCGGCATCCTCCCCGTGACCCACGTCGACAAGAACCTGGATCAGCTGCCCAAGGGCTTCCAGATCAAGAAGCTCAACGGCGTCGCCCAGGGAGCCTACAAGCTCTACGACGCCGAGGCCATGCACGGGCTCCCGGTCGCAGTCCAGATCGTCGGCAGGCGCCTGGAGGAGGAGAAGGTACTGGCTCTAATGAAGCGTGTCGAGGATTCTCTCGGCGAGAACAGGTATCAGCACTTGGATTTAGACTAGATCTTTTCCAGACAGATAGATGTATGCTCTAAGTAGTTTTCGGCCCCGAAGAGAGTCGAAGGGCGCTCCACAATGTCAAACTTGCTGATATTAATCGCACAATCTTGAGAATTATATGACCATGATGCCCATTTAGCTCAAGAGTACAAGGAAAATCGTTCGATTCAGAAGGCCAAGTATAAGCCCTTGTGCTGTTCTCCAATCAATGCGTAGTGAATTGACCTCCGAGATCGGGGGCTGGCCGTTCGGATCTCCATCTCCACACGGCGGCTCCTGCCAAGCGTTAATCGGCAACACTATACCTTCCCTTTAGTATATAAACAGAGTGTCTACGCCCGAGCTGTCGAGTTTTTGAGCAGCAAATTTGCACATCAACTTTCCTCTTCGCCATCACGAGAGATAAGAACCAGTATGGCTCAAACAACTGATCATTGGTCTTCTGAGGTGAGGGAGACGCTGTCACCTAGTGAAACTGAGATCATAGTCGAGATTCTGACCACATATGTGTGCAGGCCTACCAAAAGTCCGCGTCGTTTGTGCCAAAGCTAGCGACAAAGATCGTCCAGTGGCTGGACCCTCAACCCGACGACGTGATTCTTGATGTTGGCTGCGGCGGTAAGTTGACAAGGACAGGAACAGTCCATACCTGTGTTTGGCTTTTCGATGGAGAAGAAGAAGATATATCAAAATAGCGAGAGCTGACAAGAAACAAGATGGCGTGATCGATTTTCAGATCGCCGAAGTCCTCTCGAAAGGAAGTGGCAAGATCCATGGCACCGATTCTTCGCCGTCTATGATTGAAACCTCCAAGAAGGCGGCAGCCGAGGCCCAAAATGATAGGTGCAGTTTCGAAGGTTGGTTGTCTTGTTTTCTCTTTCGATTTCCACCTCGTTTTCTTCTACTGGTGTATGAAGCAGAATGCATTGTGCTAACACATATCGTCACAAAAGTCGTCGACGCGCTCGAGATAGTCAACACGCCTGCCTTACAAAAGTCGTCCTACACCAAGGCTTTTTCCAACGCAGCAATGCACTGGATCCTGAAATGTTCGCGCGAGCAGCAGGAGTCATTTTTCCGCGGCGTTCGCGAGTCGCTCCACCCGGGCGGTACCTTTGCCTTTGAGATGGGCGGCCGAGGCAACGTGTCCGAGATGAGGGCAGGCCTGGTCTCCGGTGTAGCACGGCGCGTCGGACTCCAGAAGGCCTTGGATGCCGATCCCTGGTTCTTCGCTGACGAGGCCTGGATTGTCCAGATCATGGAGGAGGCCGTTGGCGGCTGGAAGGTGGAGAAGATTGAGCTCGAGTCACGGCCGACGCCTGCCGATGAGGGAGGCGTCGAGGGCTGGACCCGCCTCATGGGAAAGCAGTTCTTTGACGCCATCAAGGATCCCGTGGAGAGGGAGGAGTGTGTTAAAGAGGTCGTTGGGGTCTTGGAGCATGTGTGCAAAAGTCCGTCTGGGGGGTACTTCTTCGGGTATTTCAGGCTTCGGGTTCTCGCAAGGAAGATTTGAAGGAAATGGAAGGGTAAAGTCCAAGCTCACAAATTTGTAATTGACTGTTTCATCAGAATACAAAGGCACATTGCTCAAGCAGGCCCTCTCTTTCGGAAGGAGATGTAATATTGCCAATGTCAGATCAGCCGACGAGAGCACTTTTTAGTAAACGATAAGTGTTGTGCGTTTCATAGCGCCACCTACCTGGCATCTTCGAATTCCTCGTGAAGGATGGGAAGGGGGAAGATGAAGATCCCTTGCAAGAGTTTGTTCGAGCAGAGCCTATGCTCCAGCCTGATCGTTCTTGGTCTTTCGAGCTGATAAATTCTGCCTCTCGAGACGCAGTTCTCTTGGAGTTGACCATGTTTCCACCAGTGAGAGAGCTGTGGCGCCGTTTATATTCGTGAGGCTGGAATCCATCTCGGTGAGCAGGCCCGACTCGCGAGCTGAGTGTAGTTGTCGCCAAGGGTTTTTGGAGGCTTTCTTCTATTATCGAGGGTTGCGATGATGCGTTTGTCGGAACTGTCCTGAGTAGAGTACTTGCCCAGGTACAAGCGAGCTGTATCTTAGGCATGAAGTATGATCTAGATGGCGCGGCCGTAGGTGACGCTGGTACTGTTACGGCGAATAAAACATATGCCAAGCCATGTGTTATCGTAGGGCTTGTGGCGGGTAATGCTTGAATGACTCCATATACGGGCAACAAATGTCGAATGGCGACTCTGTATGGGGGGTGCCTGGCAGACCACGACTTGTTCATGCATCACCAGTCATGTCTTACCTTGCCTTATAGTCTTGAGGTTTCTCAACGGGGATTTCCTGCGCCCAGAAACTTTCCCTTACGAAGGACTTCTCAAGATACTTGAATGCCCATGTAAGAAGGTGCGTTCGTGAGCTAGCTCAGCCCAGTGTCTGCACAAGGTCGTAGTTTCCTGTGGGCTGCAGTCGTACGCGAGGAAGGCGGGTTGGTGGTTACCGACCCAGAGCACAGCATTGACAAAGTCCACATGCTCATGCTTACACACTTTCACTCAAATTCTCCCGCGTTCGTCAATTCAACTTTGTTCATGACTTTAGAAAACGCCTTTTGGGGGATTCATGCTTGCGATCTGAGCTCGCCAGTTTGACCAAGACTCGCCGCCGCTCTGATTCACAGCCGCAAATTGTTGTCGCCTGCCGGATAATGGTCTTTGCGAGCCCCGAATGAAAAAGAAAACATCGCCAGTAACCGAGTGACAACGCATAACTAGCGGACAACAAAGCTCTCCAACGTGCTCATCATCCGCAGGCTTGTCGATCATAAGCACATCCCCCACAGTCTCGTCAGCTGGAAGGAATCAGCGCGAGCTACAGCAGACCTGCATGGCAGGCATTGTTCATGCCTGAAGGATCAAGCAGCATTCCATTACGCAAACGAATGCTTCTGAGTTCAGTAGACACTCTTCTTGCATGCGCCTGCTCTACTCTGGGTCGCTCTTTTGTTCGCCCCAGAATCGCTGCTGGCGATCAATGCAACATCATCGTTTCTTCGGCAGTCATAGCGATTGGTGGACTTATCGCATTTATATGTCCTTGGCAAGAGTATATTTCAACTTCGACTGTTGCCTCACGGATTATTGATTAAGACAGGTAACTGCCATTGATGACAGCAGATCAAGGTTAGACTGATCCCGGCGATGCAACGCTGAGGCTTGAGGCTTACATCCAGCTGCGGCCAAGCTCAATAGTGCAGACTGAGAATAGTCAGGCACATAGCCTATAGGTTTGTTCTCATCCTCGTACCTTTTCGGCGTCTTGTGCGAGTATTACAATGCGCCACTCGTAACCAACAAGCCCCTCCCGAGTCCACGGCACTCCCCCATTGGCTTCCTGCACGGCAGCTGTTTTGAGGCAATGGACAATATCGGTGACGGGTGATGAATCTCCCTATCCCAAAAAACCTGTTTCACGGGCATATTGGATTTCTAGATTCTGGCGTTGATGGCGTCCAACGGGTCTTGCAAACACTATCCCAACCACACCACAGTCGCCAGTCGATGAGATAATTAATTGGTCAGACAAGCGACAATATCGATCGGATCAGAGACCGCATGGTGAGGCTTGGAATGGAGCCTTGAGAAAAGCTCCGACTGGCTGGCGTCTATAGCCGATCAAGTAGGCTATGCCCATGGCTTTCCTGTGCGGGAAAACAGCATGCCTCAATTGTATGATGCCGCCTAGGACTGCAATTTACAGCATCGACTAGCGAGTTCGGATACTCGAGAACAAGCGTAAATGAGCCTTCCAAATTTCTTTCACTCAGCTTTTGGGGCCAATTACGAGTTATTTTTGGCCGAGTGGCAGTTGTACCCGCTGCTATGTAACACTCAGGAAGCTCGTGGTACTGGACAACCAAGGCCATTCCACAATCCTGCTATTACAACCCGATCGGTACGGCTTTCCAGATAACGCAGTCATTCACTCGAGTCCATTCTGCACAGAAAGATGATCTTTGCGATTCATCCCATCTTGCGCGTCCTAACACTGCAGGCAATATCTGAACCTTAGTCTTCATGCGCCCGAACCTGAATATGTCGTGACAGGATGCGCAAAACAACACATCATTCATTCTTACTGTTGACAACAGACACCCCATTACTCTCCATCGCAAGGTCTTTCAGTACCTACATCAGATGTTTGGACACATCCCGAATGTCCTCCAGGCTTGGCATCGCTGCCTTTCCTCTAGCTTCGTCGGAGCCCTGACCGGTTGCACAATTCATTCGTCGTGCAGCAACTCACCGCAGGGCGGATCCGAAAGTGCGCTGACCTCGCATATACGGGCCGTCGCCAGCAAATTGCCGCTCAGCTGCTCCTTCGGGGGGTGCCAGGACAGCCATGCACCCCAGAGAACCGAGGACCATTGTAGCTTGCTCTCTTCAGCCACTGACACGTCCAAATCGCCCAGCCTCGGTGGCCCTAAGGTAAGGTCAGCCCGGCTATGGGACTTGTGCTCCCAGAGACCAGAATTGTCCACAACCTCGTCCAGTTTTCGAGCTCAGCACACGAGGCCTGGTATCTTCTCTACACACGGCTCACTTCCCGCGCCCTGGGCGAATTCGGGGCATGAGATGTTGATCGGAACAAAATATTTCGACGTCGTGTATCGTCCAGGACCTTGATTCCCGCCCATATACCCTGCTTGCTCTACAGCAGCATGAGAATCTGAGGTCAGCATGGCAACCATTTTCCAGAGGCAGAAACATGCGAATGAAAAGCTTAATATGGACATTCAAACGGCCAGGCGTGCCATAACCATGCGCTTGGTTCAAACGGCTACAAACGTGCGCCTTTCTGCGGGCGATTGCACCGAATACTTCGAGAAGCAGAAGGCGTTCTGTGTGGTCAGAATAAACTCGCTGAGCCCTGTAACTTAATCTGTCTGTAGCCCGATCGGTCTTTGCAGGCCAGGCAGACTGCTCTTGAACATGTAACAGATGTAGCACGACCACGTTGCATGCAGGGATCTGCAGCTTCATAAACGAGGTAAAGTACTTTGGCGTAACGCATCTTGCATGGCCCAGTCACGCCTGGAAAGCAATCCCGTCGTAACGAGGTTGGCTGATTCTTTGTCCAGGATCGCTTTGGCCGGCGTCGATGCTTTCGGTCTTGGCTCACGACTGCTCCTATGGAGACCTCGGACCACCACAGCTCCGACCATATCATCACGTAATGCCATTCTGGGTTGAGTGATGATCGACCAGCCGGAACCTTCGGAGACGCATGATGCAGCCTATTATCGTAGGCTCAGCAGAGAAGTGTTGTTTTCGTGATGGATGTTGCATTCATGGCTTGGTAATAGCTCTCACAATGGCTCGACGGACCGTATATCTTTGTGGATGCCAGACTCCTGTCTATAAAGTCACAGGTTTCTGTTCTCGAAATTCGGAAATTGTTCCAGTATCCTCAAGCCATTCCAGCCAGAGTCCAACGTCCTTCGGTACCAACAGATCCCTCGCTTTCCAAGATCTTCACAAATCTTCGTCAAGATGATGTTCAAGACCCAGTCTCTTCTTCTCGCCTTGAGGTAAGCCCAAATAGCTCTGACTTACATGAGCATGTGAACTGACATAAGATTACAAAGCGCTGTTGTTGCTGCCAGCCCCGTTCCCGGCGATGATGGCTACGGAACATGTGCGCCAAAGACCGTCACGGTTACCAGCCAAGGATACGGAACTGGCAAGGTATTGCCTAATCCTACCTGGCTTTGTTGAATCTGAGCCGAGATATCTGACTTTATGATAGACCATCACCGTGACGAGCTACTCGACAGTTGTCTCGACCGTGTCTGGAAAGGATACCACCCAGACATACACCGTGACTACGCCTGGAAAGGACACTACCATCACCTACCCAGTCACTGTCACCGGCCCCGGTACCACAGTCACGAAGACTGGCGACTGCTACGTAAGTCAAGTTGTTGAAGACGTTCTTGAATCCACCTTTACTAGAAGCAAATAAGCTAATAAGGCTACAGCCTGTCACTAAGACCAACACGGTCACTCTCCCTGGAACGACCGTCACGAAGACTGGCGACTGCTACGTACGTCACGCCGTCACAGACACATCTTGACTCCTTCCTTGGCAAGACGAAAATAACTGATCATGATACAGCCCGTCACCAAGACTAATACGGTCACAATCACCAGCACAGGTTACGTGAGTGACCCACACGCCTTTACAATCTATTCTAGTGTCTATTCACGAATCATGCACTGACTGTACGTTTCACAGGCCACCTCATATGTTACTACCACCATAAAGGGTAGCGATAGCACAGTTACTGTTCCCGTCACTGTTCCTGTGACCACGACCGTCAAGGGTAGTGATAGCACTGTGACCGTTCCTGTGACCACCACCATCAAGGGCAGCGACAAGACTGTCACTGTTCCTGTGACTACGACTGTCAAGGGCAGTGATAGCACAGTCACTGTTCCCGTCACCACGACCATCAAGGGCAGTGATAGCACAGTCACTGTTCCCGTCACTACGACCGTCACCAAGGGCAGCGACAAGACTGTCACTGTCACTGTCACCACTTCCACCGCAGGTTATGTGAGTAGACAATCTGTTGCTGAGAATTCATCACGTGCTAATTGAACGTTCTACAGCCCGTCACGGAGACCAAGACCGTGACCACTACAGTCAGTGGATACGTAAGCATATACCCATTCAACTTTTGTCTCAGAAGCATGTAGACTGACTCGTACTCTTTCTAGCCTGTCGTTTCCACCATTACTGTGCCGACCACTGTGACCGTTCCCACCACGATCACCAAGACTGAGCAGGGGTAAGTTGTCCGATGAAACCACATATCGATTTGTTACTAAAATGACCTTCTCACAGATACGCCACTTGCCCGCCCCCAAGCACCATTACCGTCACCTCTCCGGGTACCTACCCTACGACCACCAAGGGTGGCTACGGAAAGCAGTAAATAAACGCTAGCCTTTGCCTCATCAAGGCTTAGCAGATGTTCATATATGCGTTGCTCCATCTTCTATTCGGATCTCGGCGGGGGTCAGGACTGCAGCTCCCCGACCCGCTGAGAAGCAATACAACGAAAATTGACTTCCGGAGGGGTACGGCACGAATGACGCGGAATAATGACTGACGAAGTAATGGAAAGCGAAGAAAAAAAGGGTCGTCTTTGTTGGTCCTGATCCGATATATCCTTCTCGACACTCCCTAGACTTTTTGGTTTGTGAAGCGACGGAAAAGAAAAAGGAAGGCAAAATTATCCCTGACCTGTATACACTCCCTCGGCACATACTCTTTCACGCACACATCTGCCCCCTCCACCTTCTATTCTACCCCTTGAAATTCTTAGCTAGACCTTGATTACCTTCTGCAGTAGGCGGCTTGGAGATTATTCGAAGGGGAAGAGGACCGTAGTCAAGTTAGTCGATAAAAATCAATAAAAACGAATGGCATTGATTGACAAACATCGTCTTAAAATCGCCTTTATACTTGTGAAACCAATGGACTGTAAATGTTTTGACCGACCGGGGTTCGAGCTGCATAAACAAACACTGGGGATATCCTTTTTAATCATTAATGGGAATACTCAACTCATCTTTCAAGGTAATGCTTTGTAGGTAGACCCAGACCATCACACAGTCTATCACATGCCAAATTGAATGCGCCATGTTGAGCGATTCAGTGAAAGCATCACACAAGCCTGAAAGAGGGCAATATTACTTGGCTTCACATAACGTGTGTCTGATTGACAAACTACATACTGAAAACATGTCCATCTTATCTGAGCCCTACGACCAGGTCAACGTCCACTCCTTGGCCCAAGCCCCGTCCCGCGTCAGCTCGTCCAGGCCCGTGATGCTGAGCTTCTGGGACGCGGCGTCAAAGGCGAACAGGGAGCCGACGTCCTCGCCGTTGAGCTGCACCGACGCGGGGCTGCCCTGGACGCCCAGGACGGTCACGTTGGCGAGCGCGTTGGTCTCGGCAAAGGTGCCGTTGGGGCTGGCCTTGAGGCTGGTGGAAGTAGCTTCGAACTAAAGGGTACAATGTCAGTCAGCGTTGGAAAAAGGCTTTTTTTTTTTTCCTTTTGTCGAGGTATTTGGTGAGGGAAACTTACGTCGATCCAAGTGCTCTCCGACTCGAGGCTCTCGCCATCGTCAATGTACAAGCCGCCGCTAGCCTTGCCCTGGCCGTCGAGCGCGACGAGCAGGCTGTACGAGCTGTTGCGGACCTCGGCCGTGGTCAGGGCGGGCTGCTGCAGCGGGACGACCTTGCCGCCCTTGACGTAGACGGGGATGTGGCCGAGGGGCGCGGCGATGGTCACGTTCTGGCCGGCCGCGACGTCCGCGACGGCCGTCTGGTTGTACCAGTCGTACCAGACGGTGCCGGACCCGATGCCGGGGAAGACGCCGTCGACGGTGTCGGCGCCCTGGGCCAGGACCGGCGTGACCAGGATGGCGTCGCCCAGGAGGAACTGGCGGTCGGCGGCGGCCAGCCAGGGCTCGTCGGGGAAGTCCCAGGCGAGCGCGCGCAGCGTCGTCGAGCCAGTCGCGTGGCTCTGGTAGAAGGTGGTGTACAGGTAGGGCAGCAGGGCGTAGCGGATCTGCATGGCCGTCTTGGCGGCGTCGGCGACGGCGGACCACCGGTAGGGCTCCTGCGGCAGGGCGGACAGGACGTTGTGGTTGCGGTAGAAGGGAAAAAAGGCCGAGAGCTGCATCCAGCGCGCGCACAGCTCCATATCCGTGTTGCCGTTGAAGCCGCACGTGTCGACGCCGAACATGGGGAACCCAAAGAGCGAGTACGACAGGGCTTGTGGGATGGAGAAGAACATGTACGCCCAGAGCGAGTTGTTGTCGCCTCCCCAGTGGCCCGCCCACTTTCCTGAGCCGGAGAATTGAGACCGTCCGATGATGAAGGGCCGCTTGTCGGGAAAGACGGCGAGGAGAGCGTGATAGGTGGCGTTGAGGATCTGGTGTCCAAAGACGTTGTGGAAATCGTACTCGAGCGCGCCGCCGTGATGTGTGGCGTTGGGGCTGACGGCATGAACGGCCAAATCAACTCCCTGGAAGTTGTTGATCGTGTACGGCGGGTAGTTCACGTTCCGCACGCCAGGTGTAGGTGTCGTGCGGAGATACGAGGTAGAGGAAGAAGAGGTGGTAGTGGCCTCGGACACGGTAGACGTCGACGTCGAGGTCACCTCAGTACTGTTTGTCAGGTTGAAGCCCTCTGGGTATGTGGTGACCTCGTTGCCCGGCTCTCCCGGAAGGAGAAAAGGGGGATGGACGGGGTTGAGAGTCAAGTTGCCACTCCCACAGCTGCCCACACAGAAGCTGGAGACCTCTGACATGTCGATCCAGATGCCATCGAACTTGACCTTGTCATGCCAAGTGGTAAACTCTGAGATCCACCACTTGTTTGCGCCAGTACCATTGAAAACGGAACCGATCCAGTCGGGGAAGACGGTATAGCCCGGCCAAACAGCGCCTACGTATAACGACCCTATCTCGTGTCAGTACAAACCTCGAAGGTCATGAAGCGCACGGAGCATTGACTTACCATCAGGGTTCAACATGAAGGCATCCTGCTCAACGCCTCTGTCGTAGATGGGATACTGTCCCTGTTCAGTCTCAGGATTGGGGGCATAAATGGCCGAGTCCACAATCGGCACGTAATGCTGGTTGTTGGCATGAAGCTTATCAAGAAACTCAGCGCCCTCGTCATAAGAGTAACGAATCGCGTCATTGTCAAAATCTCGGTATTGGTTCATGTAGTCAATATCATCTATGTTACTTGTAGTCAGTATAGAGATCGTGTAGTAGAGCTTCCCGACTTACTCCAAATGGTCTCAAGAGGAATCTCGAACTTGGCAAAGTTGTCAACGACATCTTGGAGTTCCGTCCAGTTATTGTAGCCCCATCGACATTGGTGATAGCCGAAAGTCCACCACTGTTGAAAGGCAGGGAGACCAATGATGCTGTTCTGGTAAGACTTGGTGACAGCGTCTTGAGTCGGTCCTGAGAAAAAGTAGAGATCTAGGCAACCTATGTCAGTAGTGCCGGCCTCAGTTATGACTGAGCTACTCACCAATCTCTCCACCAAGCGCTCTCCAGGTTACGCCGGGCTGTTGAAGCAAGATTTCCTGGCTGTGTGCATTGCGTTGGAAAACACCGTGAGTGTAGGACTTGTACGTCTTGGATGTGTCGTTGGCATCGGCAGCATATGTCAAATTCCCGGCTTCGTCTGCCTCGAAATAGCGGGTATCATAGTAAACTGCATGGTGGCCATAAATGTTGGCATCGAGATTGTCACCAACATCTGCCGCAAACAGAGTCCCTATGGATTGTTAGAGTGCCAGAAAAGCAATGATAAATCTCAGGCACACTTACTGGTAAGATTGTTGCCGAGCCTCAAGCCGTGCATGACCTCTCCCAAGCCGTAAAGGTTGTAATTTTCTGGCAGTCCCGTCTTGAATTCGATGAACTGGTCCTCATAAACCAGCTTGGTCCCTTCGGTGCTGAAGAGAACATCGCCTGTGCTGTTGCGAGTGACCTTGAAAGAGAACGTCGGGTCGTTGTTCCAGGTGAAGTATAAATCACTTTGAGAAGCGCAACCCTCCGTATCAACCCCGGGCTTCTGGAGGATCTCTTCAGGCAGGATAAACCAAGTGCTGTTCTCTTGGCCGATGTATTTTGGCTGAATCTCGACGTGTAGACGATCGAAATTCTGATACTCGACCGTGAGGGTGAGTTCCTCAATGTCGTTGCCATATACATTGCACGCCGCTCCGGCCAAGGTCAGATCCGCAGTTATTCCATTAGCTGTCTCAACGACATTTGATGCCGTGTAGCCAGGGCACACAGATTGAGGATCAACCGCTTGCGGATCTATAATGTTGGGTATCAAGAGTTGACCTTCGTCTGCAGAAGCGGGAACCGTGAAGACGGAACCCGGGGATGTGGTTGTTGCGGTCTGGGATTGTACAAGGGCGAAATGCCCAAGCACATAGGCCGCCAACAGGGTAAATATTGGGCGAGCCATGCTGTGTCCTCTCTGATACCGGATGTAAAAGTATCGAGTAGCTATCACGAAAGAGCAAAGGACACTAGAGAAGAAGAAGAGGCGCGAGGTGGGATCCAATGCTTTATAGAAGGGTTCATATAAGGAACGGATGGGTTCCCAAAACCATGTGACGTGGGATATGAATGAGGAGGATATGGTGCCACTCCAATGGCTCGGCCATGGTTCTTGCATCATCTTCACGATGCCCCAACTATAATGCTAGGTACGGGAATGCTTGGGTCTATGTAGCGTACTTCTACATAGACGGACGGTCAACTGTGGACCAGGATGTTAATAGGCCGTCTCCGAGCTTGCGAGCGGTTCGCACATCAGGGCAAGGATCCGCGCCCACGTACGACGGTGTAGTTCTTGCTGGTTCCGGCAGCTTGGTGCGCAGTGGCTTGCAGCAAGCCTGGAGGCTCTTCGGCGTTATTTCAGCATTCCCCTCCAGGGCAGACGAATTTATTGTGGGGGAGACACTGATCAGTCATGACAATATGCGGAGAAGTTGAAGGGAGCCCCGGAGAGACGACGGAGAGGGCAGCAAGGGAGCTGGGAATCAAGACAGCCTGACAGGGTTGAGAGTGGCGGACAAGGCGGGTGGCTGGGCTACTACCGACAGTATAGACCTTAGCAAACGGTGGCAGCGTTTTCGAGGTATACTTTGGGGGTGTCTCTTGACAATTTAGTTTCTGTATTTTGCACGATTCAAAGGTGCCAATCTTGTGGGGATGTTTTGCACCATTTCTAATAGTTTTCTATTCAGACGAGTCAATGACAACTTTCTGGATATCGGCCTTCATCTCCGCGCAGATCACAGGTGACGCTGTGTGCCTATGCGAGGACGTCGGAGCGAGGTTGTTGAATGGACCAGCTAGTGACATGGGTGTCGGAGTTAATTTGAGTCTGTAAGTTCCTCTCCTAGGCGGGATCATGTTCTCTTAGTGACGAAGCGGCCGGTTGCTCGCATTTGTCTTCGCAGAAACTGGCTGTGGCCCTTGGAGATCCGGGGAAATATGCGGTGGTACTATAGTGAACCTGGTCGTCATGCAGATCCGGGTCCCACTGGCTATTTGCGGGGGACTCGGGGGGATCTTTGGGGAAATATGGGCGCTAGAAGATCAAGCTTAACAACAATCTTGGAACGTTTCGTTACTCGATCCGAGGGACTGTCACTGTCTGGAAGGGCACAAAACTCTCTGTCCTACTGCTTACTGGAGTTTGAAGCCGGTGGATTATCTTGACATTCTCATCGTGGTCAATATGTCAGACGTATATTATGTCCAAAAATTACACGAATCGGATCTTGAAACCGGCTTGGTTATGATCATGTACGCACATACTCTGTACCATACTTGACCCTTGTTGTCATGTTTGCTCTCATATATGACCACGCAGTTATTATCATCAAGACCGCGGCGTTAATTGGTAGCGTTCAGAGAGGTTCTTAATATTAGAGCTTGAAGCAGAAGAGCAGACCATTTCAAATAAATGACAATAGACCGAAAACAGTCCTCTCAATAGTAATAATGTTAAAATCAATGCTGTCTGAAGTATGCTTTTGTGCAATTAGCAATTGATACATAAAATAAGTGAATATCAAGAATATGTTTCATCAAGCAGTGAAAGGTAACAGTGCTGGTTGACTCATACCTAACCCACGGAGAGTTGGCGCGCCTCTCAGCAACCGCCGATGCGTCAGCCCCACTAGAGCTTTCCATTCCGCAGGACGACCTAGGCACGTCGCTCAGTGGTGAATTTTGTATCTTGACCTCGAGCATAGCACATCAACCACTTCAATCAACCAGCGTATATCGACAATTGACAATCATAACTCGAACCCCGGAAATCTTCAATCGAGCGACAGGAAATCAAGACCCTAGATTGTTGCAAGGACTGGCACGAACGCCACAAATCAAGAAATCCGTCGCAATGGCGACTGCGACCACAACCACGGCGCCGCCGACGCCAAAGGACCTCGCTCAGCAGATCCTCGAGCACAGAGCGCCCACCTACACATTCACATTCAGCCCGTTCCTGCGCAAGACGTACGGCCACGGCCTGGCGCCGAACCGGCCGGTGTGCAAGGCGTTCGCGGCGACGGGGGCCTGCCCGCTGGGGACCGACTGCCCGGACCGGCACGAGGCGCCCAACGCGGCGTCGAGCACCAACGCCTCGTACAACAGCCTCGTGTGCAAGCACTGGCTGCGCGCCCTGTGCAAGAAGGGCGAGTCGTGCGAGTTCCTGCACGAGTACAACCTGCGCAAGATGCCCGAGTGCAACTTCTTCGTCCGCAACGGCTACTGCTCCAACGGCGACGAGTGCCTCTACCTCCACATCGACCCCCAGAGCAAGCTGCCGCCCTGCCCCCACTACGACATGGGCTTCTGCCCCCTCGGCCCCAACTGCAGCAAGAAGCACGTCCGCCGCGCCCTGTGCCCCTACTACCTCGCCGGCTTCTGCCCCGACGGCAAGCAGTGCCCCGAGGGCGCCCACCCCCGCTGGAGCAAGAACCTCGAGCGCCCCGTCCCCAAGAGCGAGAAGGCCGCCGAGGACGAGGCCCTCAGGCGGGAGCGCGAGGAGCAGGGCTTCGGCAACGACGACGACGGCGGTTTCCGGAGGGGAGACCGGGATGACAAGGACGAGGGCAGAGGTTTCCGCGGCGGTAGGGGCCGTGGCGGATGGAAGCCCAGGGGGAGAGGCTTTGGTAGAGGCAGAGGTCGAGGCCATCAATAGAGCCCGCCACGCCCCGAATTGCCAAAACACAGTAACATCCCATCGTCAAAGGAGAGATTGGGAGAAGAAGAGCACGGAAGGAATGACCAGAGCAATAATCACACCAGAGTACGTGTGGTTCGTGTTGCCAAGTCGTTATAGCCGGCTTGCATTACTGGTCAAGATCTGCCAGAGATATGTAAAACTAGACAAAATGATACCCAGGAAATTTGAGTCACATCACTGCAGTTCACTTGGTCTTTCCATACATGAGGACGCCACAGGTTGTTTTCATCTTCGTTCCACATATCCACATTGTATGTGATTGTATATTGTACCAATTTAGTCCATCGATAGAGTCGTGAGCCTTTCTAATCATGATAGGGGTTGTCATTTCTGCATATATACATTCACTTATCCATCCAATTTCCGCTTAGACTTCCTCTTTCCATACATTCATCGCGCCGGCCTCTTCATCTCTGGCGATGGCAATAAACTCGCTCCCGTCGCCGTTGTCGCTCATGCTCCGCTCGCTCCCGCTGCCGTTGTACGAGCTCTCGGACCACGTGCTCAGCTCGTCGACCCGGCGGATGCCCATCATCCACGAGATCAGGCCGCGCGGCGCCCAGCGGCCGACGAAGCCGTACAGGCCGGCCCCGAGGCCTATCCGGACGACGCCGCTCTTGTCGGAGCCGTCGATGACGTCGAACACGGCGTTGTGCAGCCCGCGCAGGGAGCTGCCGCGCAGGCCGCGGATGCGGCCCGCCGAGATGGACGACGTCGACTGCGCGACGTAGTTCTTGCCGTAGACGAGGCGCGCCGGCTCGGGCCAGCTGTTGGTCTCCATGTCGGGCTGCTGGTTCGAGTGCCGCGTGGGCACGAAGCCGGCAAAGTCAAAGGTGCCCAGCTGCACGTGCGTGACGGGGATGGCCAGGGGGCTCAGCTCGCCGGTCAGGACGTCGGTGAAGGCGGACAGGGCCGAGCACACGGTGGCCTCGGGCGCGTGAAACGGCGGGTTGATGGACGAGATGATGGACGGCGTGAAGACGAGGACCTTGGGGCTCGTCGGCGCCTCGCCCGGCGGCGTTATCCGCGACGTTAGCAGCGGCAGGAACGACTGGATCGTCAGGATCGGGTGCAGCAGGTGCGTGTTGAAGAGGTCGGCAAAGGACGACGGCGGGATCGTGGCGATGGGCGACGTCTGGTAGTTGAGCGACGGGATCAGGATCACCGAGGTGAGCGTCAGGTAGTTGGGCCTCGTCTTGGGCACGGCGGCGTGTGGTGTCTGCAGGTACGAGGCGAAGCGCTCCATCGAGGAGCCCGCGCTCGGCGGCTGTGGTGGTTGTTAGTCTGCAGGTCCGGTGCTATTCAGCTCTCTTGTGTCGTGGATCTTACGTCTGTAATGTCGATGCCCAACGGCTTGACGTCCGGCCTCGACAAGTTCTGCACCATTGACTCCTCATCCAAGCTGCCGCATACAATGTACACGATGAAGCCTCTCCTCTCCAGGTCCAGCGCCAGGGATTTTGTCAGCGGCAGCGTCGGGGAGCCGGCGATCACGACGACCTCGGTCCGGGCGCCGTTCCGGGCTCGCTTTGCCCGGCGGGTCTTGCGCATGGCCTTGCTCGTGCGTACCGCCTTGTATGTGATGTATCCGACGCCGACGACCGCGATTCCGGTCAGGATCTTATGCCTCGACACCCAGCCGTGCACCCGCTCGTATGCCGTCAAGGGCACGACGGCCACGGGCGGCGGCCGCGACGGAGGCGCCGGTCGGATATAGTCTGGTAGCCATTGCGCGGATGCGAGGCTGTCGCGCACCTGGTCGGCGGCCTTCTCGACGGTCTTGTCGACGTAGTCGGCCACATCGACCGAGTAGCGCCGGATGTGGTTGGGTAGTGACGAGAGCTGTAAGAAGATGAGATTCAAGTCAACATTCCAGGGTCTTCTTTTCCTTGACTCGGCTGGGTCGGGGTATTCTGCTTTGCGCCATACGTACCACGTCTAGGAACTGTTGATCGTCTGCCGACATGCTGGGCACCTGATGATTTCCAAGCGTCTGTGATTTATAAAAAGGATATCTGGGGGTTGGCTCCCAGCTCGAATGCCAGTACCCAAGATGTGATCATATAACCTGAGATGGGTATCTCAGATAATAGTAGTAGATAGGAAATCTGCATTAACGATAAGGACTGTAATGTGAGCACATGCCCAGCAGCGGCCTCTCTCCACCTTTGCCTAGCTAGCTCTATTTTGTGGCCCCAAAAAGTCGCGGGCGCGTGTTATCGAACCACTAGGTTAACCTAGGATGATGCAATCAATGCTGTTTGTGTCCCGTCTGTTACCGCCCCCAGACCTTCTCCGCGCTGTATTACCTAGCTGTCGGTTGCGCTGGGAAACGAACCGTGAGGCGTTGGCTAATGCTTGTTTCGGGGCTTGAACAAACAGCTTGACTGCAGGCAATTCTCATCTTGTACAAGTGCGCAGTGTGGTAATAGGAACACTGAAGCATGAACCAAGTGCATGGCATCTTCGCATAGGTAGGTAAGCCCTCAGAATTATATTACTTTGAGCAGCCACAGTGAAATCAATGCGTTGGACATATTACGGCAATGCACATGCATTGACAGGTTCCTCTTGTGGGCTTCAAAGTTCACACTTGTAAAATGTATGCTTCCGAGCGCCCAAGCGAGATCCTGTGTAAGCCATTTTTGTATAATAGGTTTCATCTCTGCGTCTGTCTGTGGAAGCTGTTTCCTTCCTCCGTACGCGATAATACCTGACTATTTTCCTGTCAGAATTATTGTGTACTTGATTTTTTATCACAACCAGCCAGAGGCAGACTTGACATTACTTGATAAAGCGAGATATATGATCATGTAGGATGCAATAGCCATGCTTGAATACCTCTAGTTGTCGAAATATGATCAGCTTCGGTGCTGAAACTGTTTGTAAGTACATCAGCCGAAACTGTCACCCCTTCGCTGCCCTTTAGATCTCGATGAGGACGACGAGCTTCCATCTTCTATTCCACTGGGCTCATTCCTAGCGCGTTCCTAGCCCAAGCCCTTGGCAAGATACATATGGAATGTCGCGAATCCCCACCAGTCTCGGACTGCAGCCGAACCACTCGTTTTTGGATTGTATACGTAAACAAGTGGAATTCATGTCAAAATACCGTGTATGCTCGAGCGAGCTTCGAACTTCCAGAAGCGAATACCCCGTAAACTATCACCAATCGACGCGGGAGCCTCGGGAGTCGGGATCACCTCTCTCTCCTGGATCCAGTCGCTCACAAACTATTGACTCCCCAGGACTGGTTCCTGGACGAATGCCATTCGAGAGATAGAGGACTCCTCCGTAAATCCCATGCTATGGTGGATCGGCGGGCCTCTCTTTCAGTGTGCTAAGAGGCCAGACCAAAAGCCATGACGGTTAACCCCGAAATTACCACGCGGGGAATTTCATCTCAGGGGCGAAACGCGGGCGCGATGCAACCTTGGCTACCTTAGGTGCATTATCTAGCAGCCGATGGCTGTCGCTCGGATGCTGAGTCCTCGATCTCTCAGTTGATAAATAAGGTCGAGCTCCAAACACTAATCAAAATACAAGTTTGTTCGCTTGAGCGAATTTTGCACTCTTTTTTCTTGCTGCATTCAATTGTCGTCCCGGACCATACTCACTCGTTTGAAGGTCTATGAATACATCGCCGTCACTCTTTCCTCCCAAAAGACCACTGATTAATACTCCAGATCCCCGGAGTCCATCCCATCGTTTCGAATTGATACTCCATCTACCTAATCACATAATCCACCCAATTGTAATAATCTAATCAGACACGAAACGATCCTCTCCAGGAACGCACTCTGACAGAAAATGCGGAGCACCACCTCTCTCGCCGCGATCGCCTGCTTGGCATCGTCGGTCTTGGCCGTGCCCAACATCCTGGCGAGGACGACTGACGGGCTCACGCCTTGGGTCACCGTCGACGACGATGGCACCGCGCACACCGTCACTCCGTACGTGACGACCATCGACGGCGCCACTTCTACCGTCTCTGCCGCGCCCAACGAGATCACCGGCACCGTCTTCACGCAGACCAGCTACGGCAAGATCACCACGAGCACTGGCTCGGCCCCGATCGCCACGGCCACGGCGAAAGACGGCGCTGGCTCGTTTGCCGTCTGCACCAACAAAGATGGAACGGACGCGCCCTGGTGCTCGCCAAATGATGGCGCCAACTTGTATCCTGGAACTACGTACTACTGTAAGTCAAGCCCGTGCTGATACCGTCTTGTCTTTCGATCGGTAGAGCTGACAGTCTATGCAGTCGTCTGGGACAGCTCCTACTTTACCGCGAACACGACCGTGCAGATCCAAGGAAACTACTTCAACCAGACGACGGGCGAGACTACCACCCAGGCCTTCCAGTCGGACAAGATGGTGGCGTCCTGGGGATTCTGGGCCTTGACTGTCGACTCTAGCCTCATGCTGGGCAAATCCTCCGGCCAGAACATTTCGGTGCAGATCACTGCCCTGAACACGACGACCAGCACCAGCAGCAAGTCATACAAGGGCCCGACCGTCCTCGTCACCAACACGCCGACGTACCACGCGCCGGCGGCCAAGCTGCCGAGCGGTGCCGCCCTGTACATTGGCCTCCCCGTCATCTTTGGCTTCGTCGCCCTCTGCCTCATCGGCACGTGCATCTGGAACAAGAAGCAGCGCAGGATCACCCTCGGCAACGTCATGTCGCGCACGCGCTTCGGCCACGGCCTCGGCAGCAAGCCCCGCGGCGGGCTCACCAAGCGCCAGAAGGAGCAAAAGGCGGCCGAGCGCGTCGTCCTGATGGAGCGCGAGATCGAGGCCAGCGGCGGCCAGGTCTACCGCGACGAGCCGACGCATCAGGAGGCGAACCACCAGCGCTACAGCGACATGCCTAGGCGAGACAGCGACGCGCTCGGCAGCCTGGCCGGTACGCCGGTCGAGGACAGGAGGATGCACTTTGACCGCCCTGGAACCGGGGACGGGCACACGGAGGCCGAACGCAATTATTTCCGCGACGAGATGAGAAGGCAAGACCGAGACAGGCTGTAGGGGTCTGTTCTGTGAAATCTCCGTTTGTCTCTCCTGGTCGTGAGACGTAGGCAATAATCTAGAAGAAAGAAATGCAGTCAAAAGGGGTATTTACCTACCTGGGTTTCCCATGCTGAACGACGTCTCAAAATGTCACATATTAGCCGCAGCAATACATTTACATGATCCGTCTATTCATGCAGGGAATGAAAATCATGACCGACCAAAGGTGCCGTATGTGTTGAGAAATGTATGATCATATGGTAAGAAGAGTGGGTCACAGATGGTCACTTCTTGGCTTTTTCTTTGCGCCCAAGATGACTTTTTACATCTGTCCTTGAGTGACAACAGACAACAGTACTGTGCCTTGTGTGATGCAGCGATCCATCGACGATCATTAGGGATTAGATAATAAGCCCCCCTTGGCTCGATGCCCGGCTGATGTCCAGGCAAGGCGGTGCTTCTTGGTTTTCTGCATAAACCATTCCTTCGAAGCGATGTGACTTCATAGCTGACACGAGCGAACAAACAGTCAGCAGTGGAGGATGACTGATCTGCCGCGCTTTGCTAATGCTGTGCTGAGCCTGGATAACGCGCTTTCTGCCTGTGCCACATCGTTCGTTGGAACCATAACAGCTGTGCCGCTTCTTGGCGTCTTGGACCAAGATATTCGTGCGGCGCCAATTTGCCGTTATCTAGCTCAGCCCAATTTGGGATTTTGCGCCGTCATGTCTTGGGCTCTTGGGGGGCGCTCATTTCCGTGGCAGGGAACAGGTACAGTAGGTCGGCGGCAATATTCAGATTTAGACATGCAAGACCTTGCTCAAGAGACCTTTTGAGTTGTTGTAATCTAGCATCGTTCGCTCGTCGGTAAGGAGGATAGAACGATTGTATTCTTCAGAGACATAACAAGAAGAGAGCTGGAAGCCGTAAGGGCGGGCTGTGTAGCTACCTATGCAAGGCATACTGAATCTCGAGGACCCTTTTTTCTTCTTCTTGACGGGCAGTTTTGGCAGAGCTTTGCCCACTCGAGCATACTGCTTACATTCTAGTGATTCTTGGCAGTCCCCAGTCTGGTGGAAAACGACTCTAAATTAACCATAACGAGTGGGCAAAATATTGGATTCTCGCTTGTCCATCGTCCACTCAGATGCTGCGCCGCGAGCCGTTTCCCATCCACTACGATTAGGTCGCTCTTGGCTGGTGAAGCCACAGCCCACCTGGGCTGCAAGGTTGCGTTGTTGTCTCAAAGCGAATTCCTCCTATTATTATTATAATATGACCGCGCCCCTCGAGTGCATCGTATACTTTGCCAGCTGAATCATCTCTCGTCCATCCATCTATATATATACAGACGCCTTTCCGTCGCCTCTGACTCACCTACCCGTCTTGGTGCAAAATCAATTCATCGCTATCACTCGACTTTTTCTATAAGAACTTGGTGATCTCAACAACAACAACAAAGTCTTTGCTAGGGATAGGGGAAAAGATACATACTCAACTTTGCCCTTCTTGCCTTGCGCAACCGAAATTCAACAACAACAAAAATCACACACAATGCGCCGATACGAGGGCTTGTGGCATAAGCGACAGCTGGTACCGTGCTGGGTACTGCAGTGTCTGGCAGCGGGTGTCTTCTTGATCGCCGCCGGCCTCCTCCTGGCCGCCGCGGCCTACGTCCGGGAGAACGAGGACGACGTGAGCGACTACACGTACTACGGCTACAACCTCGACCAGCTGCTCACGTACGCGGCCGCGACGGGCAGCGTCATCCTCGTCTTCTCCGTCTGCACCATCGTCTTCGACATCGTCGAGTGCGTGCTGTACGCGCGCCGCGTGCTCAGCCCGGTGGCCCTGCTCGTCCTGGCCGTGCTCAAGACGGCGGCCTGGGGCGCCTACTTCATCCTGTCCATCGTCAGCGCCGCCGGCGGCAGCGTCAGCTGGCTCGACCTGCTGCTGAGCGCCATCCTCGTGTCCACGTCGCTCAGCCAGCTCGTCCTCGGCGCGCGCTTCACGCACCGCCTGCGCAAGGGTGCCCTCGACAACCGCGGCACCTACGCCGCCGCCGGACACGCCGAGCAGGGCGGCGTTGTAGGCGGCGGAGGTGCTCCCCCGCCGCCCGGGTACTCGTACGGGAGCCACGACACCGCCTACAGGTCGCCCAGCCCCAACTCGGCCGTGTACCCGCAGAAGCCCCACGACGGCGTCGAGATGAAGCCTGTCCACTAAGCAATCAGCCGTGGCCGCGATAGTTTCGGAGGAATAGGGACGATACCTTTTTTTGTTCAGGAGAGAAAACGACAATCAAGGATCCACGATGAGGCTTCTCGAGATACCACGACCTCTGCTGTGCTAAATATAGCAGGTCCTTGTGGTCTGATTTCTCAATGATCAGCGGCAGCGGGCCTCAAGAGTAGCCACAATTTGTGGCACGGCACGGCCGCATCACGCTGATCGCTACGGAGATCAGAGCAGCAGACCGCATGTCGCCGGGAGAAGAAATGGGATATTGTCCCGGCGTGGGTGTTTGGAATGGCTTCTTACGGGATGCTAACTCCCATCCCGAATCTAATGAGTTTATATATGAGAATACGACATGTATTGATATGATTATGGAATTCCGTACCATCTGTAATGCCACCATACAATGTGATATAATAGACATTTCTTGTACTGAGTCAAGTGACATGTCATTCATGGATTTTCTGAAAATATTGGCCCGCTAGTGTAAACAGAATTGACTACCCGTATCCCTATGACAATATCCCATAAATCCGAAGAGAGACAGAATCTCAAGACGATTCGAGCGCGAGCTGTCCGACAACCTTTCTTCCCTCATTGTCGCCCTGGATCCATTCCTCGGGCGTGAAGAGGTCGAAGAAACCGACCTTTTTCAGCATGGGCAGAGTGGCAGCCATGGCCTCCTTCAGCTTGGCCTTCTTGTCCTCGTCGCCGCTGGCGTGCGCCTCGTTGTAGGCCTTGATGTTGATGAGCAGCGCGCTGGGAGCAAATATCGGTCAGTCGTCGATCAGGTAGGTCAGAGGTCTTGTTTCTTATACTGACCCGACGGTGCCCGTCTGCACGACGGAGCCGTCCGGCAGCGTGATCTCGGGCATCTTGGCGCCCAGCGTGGCCGAGTTGAGATTGGCGAGCTTTGAGTTCGACATTGTATATCGATGTGACGACGTATCTTGGACGGCTAAAAAACGCTTCCCAGGAAAATTGACAGATATCTCTGGTAAAGGTTGCTGTATCGTACTATTTTCTTACACGCAACTTAATAGTGCTGCTTGGAGACTATCGGGAATATGGGACGATTCACTGTGGCAGTGCTAGACGACTTGACCACTGCTCGGCACTTGGAACGAATCCTTTGCACTGGCAGGCAACTTTGAGGCCTGTGAGGTCATGATGGAAGCCCAATTGGCTGCCAATTACTACCTTGAGTGAGATGAATTGGCCGAGGGTGAGAAATAATGAGTGTTTACAATATCAAATAAATCCTGCAAGCAATCTGCATATACGAACAATCCTATAGAAATGGATGTCAAGCTAGCCCGGGTAGTTATTTTGGATATCACAATGGCGAATACTACTTCATGCCGAAAAGGATATCCGTCGCTGTCGGCCAGCCCGCTGGGTCAAACGTTCCTTAATCTTGATGGTGTAGAGTTTAGGTAGTGATCCTCGCGGTGACTGTTCGTCCACACCATTCCCCAGATTGTAATCTTCGGCTGCCGGGAACATGGCTCGTTGATGGCCTTGCATCTCTTGGAAACCCATTCCCCATATTTCGCCTCAACTCTGGTCCATGACGACGTCTGAATGGTGAGAAGGAATGCGCTTGACTCGAGAGAGGTCTAGGATTATGGCAGATCGCCGTCTCAAATGGCCATGCGGATTACCCTTTTCGGCCTCCCGGTGTTCGAGAATCCATAGAATACACTTTCTTAGGTCCTCCGTCTTCTCCGCACGCGGGGCCCCGCGTTTATTGCCCGCGGACAAGAATTCGAAGTGATCTAAGATCGGACTGGCTGGAACTGGTGCCGGGGGCACTGATCGATCGGCAGCTCTTGCTCAAGGTCAGCTTACCTTGTTGGTGATAGGTATATGAAAGCCGAGGGGCCGCATGTAGGTGCCCCTTGCATAGATACGCCGGAACTGAGGAAGATCAAGATATTTATCCTTTCTTTTTCTGTTATATCCGCTATTCTGATTTTTCATCCTTCATCATCTGTGGCTGCTGCATAGCATTCTCCAAGATTGGTCGAATCATCACAGAAACAGTCAACAATGAAACCGTACTATGGTCTGACGGGCTTCAAGCTCAATGTGGCCATTGCCGTCATTGCGGGCACCGATTTTGCCCTCTTTGGTTACGACCAGGTAAATATGATGACCATACTTGCGATATGTTCAAGCAGCTAACACCACACAGGGTGTTATGGGAGGTTTGCTCACGCTGCCCTCGTTCTTGGCAATTTTCCCACAGATAGACACGCAAAATCCGCCCCCAGGCAGCACTGCCTCTCAGGCATCGAATATTCAGGGTAAGTAGCGAGGTATACTCTTCGCATTTTTGGCCACGGGCTGGTTCTTAATATCTCCTCGTCATATAGGAATCACGGTCGGTGGCTATACGCTTGGCTGCTTTTTTCGGCGCACTCGCCACGATATGGCTTGGAAATATTCTTGGTCGCAAGCGGACCATTTTCATCGGATCGTCCATCATGATAGTCGGGGCTGCGATACAGTGTTCTTCTTTCAGTCTCGGCCAACTGATTGCTGCCCGTCTGATTACAGGATTCGGTAAGAACAGACTACATCCCACGGCCGCGGTGGGGTTTTGAGAACTCGACACTGATATGCTGTAGGAAATGGCATGAATACCTCCACGGTGCCCACGTGGCAGTCAGAGACGTCCAAAGCACACCGACGAGGCCAAATGGTCATGATTGAAGGTTCCCTGATCGTCTTTGGCGTCATGCTCTCCTACTGGATCGACCTCGGCTTCTCCTTTCTCGAGCCGTCCACCATTTCGTGGCGCTTCCCGATCGCATTCCAGATCATCCTAGCCGTATTCATCGTCGTCTTGCTTCCTGGCCTGCCCGAGTCGCCCCGCTGGCTGATCCTCAAGGGCCGCGACGAGGAGGCCGTCAGGGTTCTCTGCGCCTTGTCCGAACTCCCGCCGGAGGATCCTGCTATCCAGGCAGACTACAAAGCTATGAAGGATGTTGTCTTTGAGATGAACAAGGGCAGTTTTGCCGATTGTTTCAAGCGCAACAAGGACAGGTAATCAATTTCACGTGCAATACTGGCCAAAGAGATCCCACATACTGACACTATCTGCATAGAAATTTGCACCGAACAATACTCGCCTATGTCAACCAGATGTTTCAACAAAGTAAGTCGAAGCTTTCTTGAAGCTCCTGAAAAATTCAGTTATCAGGATTATTCATTCATACTAATCATGTCATTTGCAGTCTCCGGTATCAATATCATCACCTATTATGCGGCTACCATATTCGAAAACAATATCGGACTCAGTGGTTTCACCAGTCGACTCCTGGCCGCTCTCAACGGAACCGAATACTTCATCGCCTCATGGGTAGCCATATTTACGATTGAAAAGTTTGGCCGTCGGCCCCTGATGCTCTTCGGTGCAGCTGGTCAAGCAATGTCGATGGCAGGTTCGTGGCCCTCTGCACTGTCGGAAAGCGTCTTCTAACATTCACATAGTTCTTGCTGGTACGACTTCGCATGTGTCCACCAGCTCAGGCATTGCTGCTGCGGTCTTCTTATTCGTCTTCAACTCCTTCTTTGCGATCGGCTGGCTTGGCATGACCTGGTAAGCAATTTTACCATTCCCTCGTTTATCGTGCAAAAATCATACTGAAACAGCACGCAGGTTGTACCCGGCAGAGATCACGCCCCTTCAGATCAGAGCGCCAGCCAACGCTATCGCGACCACGGCAAACTGGATCTTCAACTTCATGGTCAGTCCTCATGTCCTCCGTCTTGCATTCTTGTCACTCATTTGGGTAATACCAGGTTGTAATGGTGACCCCTGTCGCCTTTGCGAATATTCAATGGAAGACGTATGTGGTGTTTGCTTGCATCAATGCCGCCATCGTTCCATGTGTATACTTTTTCTATCCCGAGACAGTGAGTCCTTTTCCATCCCTCCTCACGAAATCGCGTCCGTCATACTGATCCGGGGATTCCAGGCCGGACGTTCCTTGGAAGAGATGGACGAGATCTTCCACGACGTCAGCGGCGCCAAGGGCGCGTTCGACGTGGTGCACGTCGCCAAGCACAAGCCGAGGCGCTACGGCAAGAAGGGCGAGCTCCTCATCGCCTACGACGACACGCCCGAGGCGCAGAACGCCCAGCGCCGGCGGTCCAGCGTCGCCGGCGGCCCGGACGCCGAGAAGTCGCAGGCCGAGCATGTCAACAACAGCAACAATGACAGCAATGGTGGTGCGGCCGTCTGAGATGCCATGAGGTCACTCATGGAAGATGTGGTAGGATAAGTTGAAATTGAGTATTGTCTGGTCCAATGGGTAGATTTTCCACTTATTCTCAGTATGTCATTAGAACTTCTAGGATGTATACATGAGCTATACAAATAATTATTTTGGCCAATTAAACAGTATTGTATAAGCACTAGCATCTGCACGGTGACAGTTGGAAGACCGATATGCAGGCTACCACGGTGTTTACTACGAGCTGGATGTGGCGAGTGTGGTTACAAATTACAACTGTGAACGTCGGCAAAAACATAACGCAAACATAAGACATATAAGCGGGGCAGAATCTATTGTATGATTTTGAAACTGGAGCAGAAAACAAGAAAGAAAGAGTTCCTTCTTATCTTTCCGCTGCTGGCAATACAGTCTCACCATGAGTGAAAAATCAGATGCCAACAGTCAAGCGCTGGCTGCGGCCGAGTTGCTCAGAGAGGCTCTCCCCGGGCGAGTCATTACCACCGAGAACGCGGCGGAGCACAAGGATGAACAATCTCGTTCCTGGCAAGTCAATCTTTCGATTATAACATTATGTACAGGACATGTGCTTATGCCTTTTACTCTCTCTAGGTCCTCGACATGTTGGACGCCGGCCGCTGCCTATGTCCGGCCAACGACCACTGAAGAAGTCGCTCGAGTACTTGCCATTGTGAAACATACTGGGACGAAATTCGCTATTCGAGCTACCGGGCACAATCCTAATCCAGGATTCAGCAACGTCGACGAAACGGGCATCGTCATTGATCTAGGTAGCCTGAAATCCCTGTCTTTGACCGATGAGGGTATCTTGCAAGCTGGAGCCGGCAACACCTGGGGTGAGGTATATGCCTGGCTGGAGGAAAGACAATTGTCAGCGACGGGAGGCAGAGAGCCGGCCGTCGGGGTCGGTGGCTTTCTTCTTGGGGGTGGCCTGGGACCGTTCCCGAATTTGCACGGGGTCGGAGCAGATGGTGTGACGAACTTTGAAGTGAGTGCCCATGTATCCTAAATATCAGGACAAAGCTAATGTGTAACCACCAGGTTGTTCTAGCTGACGGCACAGTTGTCAATGCCAATCGAGATTCTCATGAAGACCTCTTCCGATCTCTGAAAGGAGGAGGCTCTAATTTCGGTGTGTAAAGGCTCTATTTTGATGGTCCTATTTAAGGTACGAAAATGTGCTTACTAGAGCCAGGCATTGTGACAAGATTCGATATTACCACGTACCCACTCCTCAACATTCAATATGCGATCAATATGTATAATGCAGCCGATCTTGAGGGCATTCTGAAAGCGACTCTCGACGTTCAAACGGCCATGGAATCGGACCCAAAGATTGGCCTCTTTACAAACTTTCGCAGGGGCGTCGCTATTGTCGGTATGCTTTACGCGGAACAGCCGGTCGAGAGACCCAGCGCCTTTGGCAGCTTCCTCTCGCTCCCGAGTCTATTGCAAACAATATTACCGACTACCAATGGTACCGTGTCATCGCTTGTGCAGACTCTGGACCAATTCCATCCACCAGAGGACGGAAAGTAAGTGATTCGAGCACTTCTGGGATGGCAATATGCTGAGCTTTTTCCAGACGCGCGGTTACGACTCTAACTACCAAACCATCTCATGAGCTGTACACGGACATTTACAAATCATGGCAAGGCACAACCGGCGGTCTTGCCCCTGGTATTGACTTACACTTTACCATTCAACCTATTGGCACTGCCTGTGTACAAGCAGGCCAAGACCGCGGTGGCAATGTTCTAGGGCTCGAAGCAGTTCCACAGTGTTGTCAGTAATGCATCTTGATCACAAGTCCAGGGTCATCTTGGCATACAGATAGCTAATGTCGTCTGCAGGGTTCGTCTTCACCGTCGAGTGGCTTTCAGACGAGGACGACAGCTCCGTATACGAGGCACACGCTGAGATCACGGCGGCCTCGCACAGAATTGCGAAAGAGAAAGAATTGCAACTGCCGTTTCTGTGCTTGAGCTTTGCCGGCGGCTCGCAGAAAGCCCTCGGTAGCTATGGCGCGGACAGCCTGAAGTTGCTACAGGACACGGCTAGGACATATGATCCCGCCAGGCTCTTCCAGGCCCTGCAAAACGACGGTTTTCTTTTGCGCAATCTGTAGACGGGGCAGGATGTATCGCCTTCGGCAGTGAAAGTGAATGGTTCTTGTTTGATCTTGGGATATAGTTGCACGATAATCTTTCATAGGTGACTGGATTATCACCTCGACTTCGTGTGGAACAACCGCGTGGTTACAGTCTCTTCGGTACAGTGCCGCGTAGATCTTCAATTATTGAGAGCTCCGAAAATCAAACCTTGATTCAATGGTTGGAAAAGAATCATGGTTCTCCAGTGGAGTAACATGAAAATTGTGGGCTCATGCCAGGTAAGCTTCTGTCAAGCGGGGAACAAGTCTTGAATAGTGATAAGACAGGCATCCTTCAACAATTGCTCGGCTAGCTCAGTTGGTTAGAGCGTCGTACTAATATTCTCTAATCAAGAATATCAAGTTATGCGAAGGTCCTCAGTTCAATCCTGTGGCTGAGCAATGTTTTTTGTCTTTTTTCGTCTAGTTGCGATTTTATTTTTATTTTTGATTTTGGACTTGTCTAGCAGAGTGTTCATATGTATCTGTTGTTCCTTAAAATCTTTTTTAAGTTTTATAATAGAATTCTCAAAGCTTCTTTTATATATACCTTCAAGTCACGTCTTGTAAAGAAGATGCGATCCCGAGGCCATAGCTTTGAAAACAAGTATTCCAAAGTCATGTTTTTCTCAAGCTTCTGAATTGAACCAATGTCCGTAGCTGTCACATTCACTTTCATTGATGGAGCACTGCGAGGCGCATCAGCTTAGAGAAACAGTTTGTATTGTGTATTATGGTGGCATGCTTACAGGAGCTATTACGTTTTGTATCACAAGATTGCCTTGTTCGGAATCATCAGTGTGCATAAAAAAGTTGTTTGGTGTACCTAGTTATCAAATCTGGATTTCTTAGGGATGTCGCATCTGTAGTGTATGTCGCTCTTTACTCGAAGTTCAACATGGCATAACCTTGTATGATTCTCCAAACGACTGGTGATATTTGGTTCAACACATCTGCTCCCCAAATAGCGTTCACGAATTGTGACGTAGCATGAATCAACATTTGTTGTGGCATCAAAACCAAGACCGACAAATGTCTTGATGTTCTTGGGTAATGTTTTCTTGCAAATATGAATTATCCACGCTTGCTTATTCGTTGAAATTAAAACATCAAGCCATAGTTATGCCCTCGCGATTTCCCGCGTGACTTTTGTCCTAGATTGTATTGTGCGGATATGGTGGACGCTTCGGAAACAACAGACATTCGGGTTATGCATGTTTTGTCACTGGAAAAAGCTTGGCATCAGTCCCATCATTGTGAAATGCCAAGGAACAAAGTCAATTGTTGAAAGATATTGCTATGATTCTATGCGGTGCGACAATTTCAATTCATTTGGCGTTGTGATCCTAGCTTTGCCCACTGTACTCTGTACGCTAACTGTCATAGCATACGATAAGGCGCATTGTCTTCAATCAAATCTCGATTAGTATAGTGGTCAGTATGCCAGCTTGTCACGCTGGAGACCGGGGTTCAATTCCCCGATCGAGAGTTGCTTTTGATGGTTGCTGCTGTGTTTTTGCCATCATATGGTTGCCGAATATTTTTTTGTCTCCTCTTTGGAGCTTTCTTCCCTTTTACTTTTCCAATGCCGAGGCGACACACTAAAATTGTAATTGCAACTGACCTGGCGCAGCATTTGCAAGCATGGGTATGCTGCCCCTTGTCTATAATACTCCGTACCAAGGTCGTAATGGTGCCTGCTGAAACCCGACGGCCACCTTAAGGTGTAGGCCAAGCTTTTTTTGCCCTTCGCTAGGGTCAACGGCGCATGTGCGGCCAATGGTCATGTTGACTTGCACGCCTTTGGACTCCTTTTTCCAGCAAAGAATCTATCATCTAGTTCATGTCATATAGAATACGCGCCGCCGAGAATGTGTTGCTGTCACCAGGTATTCCACAGCCAGCAGTGGGCGACGCCTCTCACCTCCATCTCTCCGGATTCATCTGAACCAGATGGAGCACGACACAGTGCTGAGGATGTGCGACTCTCTACTGAAACGGAAGCCAGACCAAACAGCCCGTCGACGTACATAGCTTTTTGGGATGACGAATTCTCGAGCGCTGCTATTGCATGAAGAGAGATCCTTTCTCATCGGTGGGAGGTTTGATACTCGATTCCGCTTCCTCCTGGAACATTCCTCACAAAAGTGGCCGTGCTTGTATCAATCACCTAGACACCTGTTCGTGCTTGCCTATGCTGGTGTGTGCCGCTGCTACTTGAAGTGAAGGAAGGAAGAAGTTGGAGCACGTCAAGATCGTAACTGCCTCCACAACAGACATTGCATTGGGATCTTGTACTCTCACAACTCGCGACTCCAGCCATCTCTTTTGCTCTATTTCTAGATACACATATATATTCTTATTCTCTTGTCTGCATCTCTGTGTGCACTCGCGATGGTGTCTCGACTCCTTCGTCTAGACCCCGGCCTAAAACATGCCTCGTCAGGGGCACGTCTCACCAAGGGCCCCGCGGTCCCTGCGCACGCCCCCTGCTTCCGAGAAGCGGCTCAATAACTTTATCCAGAGCCTACTTCTTTTAGTCTGCGAATACCTCTACTAGTCGCAGACCTGTCAGAGCCGCATCGTTCTGGCGTGGGCGGCATCTGGGAATCCTGGAGAGTTCATGGCTCCTCTATTGGCTGCTTGAGGGCCAAGCTCCGTCTGTCAAGGACCGTCGCCTGCATCAGTTCGCATCGCTTCCCTCCGGATTCTGGGCCCATTATCGTCGTCTGCCCCGGTCGAAACCACGTCCAAACTAGTTTCTGGGCTCTGGATTCTGAATCGCTGCAGTACCATGACCGAGGAAGGAGAGAAAACCTGTTGCCTTTTGTTCTCTGCCGCCGCCGCGTTGAGAAGTGGGTGGTTTTCCTATTTTCGTCCCATCCTCTTCTCCATAGTGGATTTCTGAATCTTCATCTTCTCGCGGGTTGACGTGTTTCTTTCTCTTCCACGTACGTGCCCTTGTTGCTTCGACCCGGCACGTTCTCTTTCCTGTTATGCCCGTGCGAGACTCGACGTGGGTACCTGGACCTAGTGTTTGCGATCCCTCCTCCTGATAATACCCAGTGAATGCTTGGCCGTCCTATGTTCTCGACTTGCCGTCGATCTCAGCTGTTCCTCTACCTTCAGTGATCTTCACGAGTGCCTGGGAACTCGTGTTCATCAGAGTGCAGTCTTTCAATTCAACACGCTCTTTTTTCAAAATAATAGGGTTGATCCCTTTTTCTTATACTTCGTCAACGGCTGGTCTGTTCGTTCATACCTCGAAAGCCATCGTGGCCCGGGACGGTCTCGAAGGCTAGGCAATACAAGTCATTGGGAAGCATCCCCGTCGCCTTTGGATCCCGAGTCAGGATGAAGGTGCAATTCGAGCTTCTCTCTTTTGCCGCGCTGGGGCTCTTGTCGTTGGTTCAGGTAGGTTCGCTCAGTCATGGGCGAGAAGGAATGGAATCTGACAAAAGGCCTATAGGCGGACCCTCGACACCACCATGCCCAGCCAGCAAGGCGCGATATTCTGGGAGAAATTCTGGGGTCGCTGACCGGAAATAATGGAAAGAATGGTGGCAATGATGGTGGAAATCAGAAAGCAAAGACCGTCACCGAGACTGTTCGACAAACCGTTACGGTCGGCGCCGCCGCCGCGGGAGGATTGAATGCGACGGCTGGTGTCAAGACCGTCACCGTTACTCAGTCCGCTGCTGCACAGAAGGCAGGCCAAAGCCAGGCGGCTGGAAATGAAGCAGGGTAAGTCGTGGCTGTTTTCTCACGGGAAGAATGTTCTGGGACTCATGATTGTACAGAGCCGCTCAACTATCATTCGTGACAACCACCGTTTTTGGAACTGGCGCCGCTCCGACGGTCACGATCACCGCGTTGGCCTCGACTGTCACTCAGCAGGTGACTACGACCATGATGCAGCTGATCGCCTGTGGCACACCGATGGGCTCGGCCGTTCCGGCATCCAACGCTGCTGCTATCGCATCGTCCGCTGCTGGGGCCGCTTCTTCTGTTCTCGCCGGCATCTCCAAGAACCAATCTGCAACCTCTGCGGCGGCTCAACTGACGACCACGACCACGACGACAACCTCGCCCCTCAACGCTGCCCCTGCTACGAGTTCTGCACCAGTCGCCAGTGTCGCTACTACGAGTGCTGCACCTGTCGCCAGTGTTGCTACCACGTCTTCAGCCGGTAAGTCTTGCAAGGCATCAGTGATATTTCCTTAATCCCGAAACTAATTGATAAATATAGCCGCAGTCGTATCGTCGGCTACACAGGCATCGGTTGTGTCATCATCATCTTCTGTTCAGACCACGGCGGCAGCACCAGCCACAAGCACAGCGCAGACAACCACCGCAGCAGCGGCAGTCACTACATCGACCTCATCTGCTGCTCAGGCTCCTGCTGTTCCGGCTGCCGCCTCGTCAATTAATCTGCCTGTCGCCGGTAACCCAGCAGTCGCCGCACCCGCCGTGACATCCTCCGTGCAGAATGCAGGTGTCGCTCAAGGAGTAAACCAAGGTCCCTCGATAGATTTGAGCAACGTGTCTCTCAACAGCATAATCAACCTCGGGGCACTGATTCAACAACCTACTGCTGCTGCCGCCGCTGCTTAACGGGGCCATCAACTTCGCGATCAAGGCGCAACCCCCCAATTTAGACAAAACAAGAATACCATCGTTCACTCTCTTCTTTCTTTAGATAATAATCCGCAGCACTTTGGTCAATTTGATCTTTCGCCCTCAATTGATTTGAGTTTCCCCCCATATTTTGTATATCCTGGTCAGGCTTTCTTGAATAATAAAGACAATGGTTGCTCGTAGTAGGATGATCCGTGATGTGTATTTGTTTCGGCTGAGGAAGATGTTGCGAATAAATTGTCAATCAAAGCCGATATGCTCGGTACAATGTAAATGCAAATTGTGTATACTCTGATCAGGTGACGTAGAAAAAGCTGAACATGCAAACGCGAACTGTCAATAATACAAACGATTTGCATCTGGCATAAATCGATTGAGCCACCGTCATAGTTTTTATTTTTCAATTTTTCTTTTTTCCATACCTAGCTACAACCGCCTGGAAATTACAAATCTCTCAAAAGGGGGAATCTCGAAACCGAATCATGAAAATTAAAAGGAGCAGCCCACCAACGCCAACATCTCATCGTATGCAATCGAACGAACCCATTGCCAGCCAGATGTAATGATACAGCAGCATTCCCACCGCGTGCTCTAGTGAGCCTGATTACAGTCCGTCGTTCTTGTTGTGCTTCTTCGAGGAGCTACCGTCCGTGGTTTGTGTCGTGTTGGCGTGGTCGTTTTTACTTGTATTCCATCGGCTGTTGCCCCTGCGGAGGCCCTCCTTGATGTTGTCCTCCCTGCCAGCCCTGCGGCGGACCTTGGTTTTGCATCGGAATACCTTGACCGCCGCCGCCCTTCATCTGCTGCACGTCCTGTCGGTTCGCGAGCGGTTGCGCAAAGTTGCAGATGTGGCAGCTGATTTCTTCGTAGCCGTGGATCGACAAGGGGAGAACGGGCTGTTTTATTGGGAGCATGATTGTTAGCAGAGAGAAACTTTGAGAATAATCGCGGAGTGAACACGAAGAACCGGCTCAGAGAGGCAAAGACTTACAACGAAGCAAAAGGTAAACCACGGGTTCGACTTGATGACCTTGCCGCTGTAGTTGCCGCAGTTGTGGCACTGGCAGACGACGCCCTCGTAGCCCTCGACTTCCTTGCGGAAGGTGTGCTCGCCACAGGTGAAGATGAGACACATCGTTGCGGAGAAATAGAAATACTGTATTAAGTGTGCGTATGCTTTGCGGTGTTTGGTGTTTTCTTTGGGGTGTGTCGGAGGTCTTTAGCGCTGGGAGGCAACCGTTGTATGCTGTTGGTAGCAGCGCTGTCGCAAGAGTGACGAAAAGCGCAGCAAGAAATGCCGATGTGCCGTAATATGCTTCGCGTGTGTGATTGGGTCCCTAGCAGAGCTTTTCTTCTTCTTGTTTTCTCTTGGGCAGAAGGGGCAAAGGAGTGAATGCAAATTGCAGGTCGCGAACGGATGGTTATGCGACACAAGTTGGGTGAGCCAAGCTGCTTGGCCGTACGACACAGCCACGCCTGATGACGGCGTTTCCCAGCGGCCAAGAGCCTTTCAGGCGACAACCAAGTTGAACTCCACACGAGCTTTTACAACGGGCCAACGGGCATCTCTATCTCGTTAGCGGCTTCGATAGCACCCAAACTTTTAGGCGGTTCTGGGGTTGTCGATCACTGACGACGGCCCCGCGATCCCGGCCGCTGTCCCACTGTAGATGGCCTGAAATTTTTGGAGGATCAATTCTGATAAGTCGTGACAGCTTCTCCAATTGACCAGGTTCTACCCACGCTTTGCGCCGCAGCAACGGGAATTTTGACGACATATCCGTGGTATCTACACTGAGCATCGAGCGCTACAGGCGCAGGAGAAGGGATTCACGATGCTCTACGACCTCAACATTGCCTGGTCTCCCTCGACCAGTGCCGCCGAGCTGACGCGGACCTTGAAGTTCAGCGCCAGCCTCGGCTACAATGTCGTCGCCCTCAACCACACCCTGAGCCTTCCTATACCGGGCCAGATCACGAATCCCATGCCCAAGCTCGACAAGACCAAGACGACGGCAACCCCCAGCCCATCGGACGGCGACGACAGGCTCCCGACGGTGCTCACCCGCTGCACCGTGCCCGTGGCCGACACGTCGGTCGGGCACCACGTGCCCCGGCTGGTCAACGCCTACGACATCGTGGCGCTCCGGCCGACGACGGACAAGGGGTTCCAGGCGGCGTGCCTCAACATCGACAACGCCCACGTCATCTCGCTCGACCTGACGCAGTACCTGGGCTACCACTTCAAGCCCATGGCCGTCATGGCCGCCGTGCGCCGCGGCATGCGCTTCGAGGTCTGCTACGCCCAGGCGCTGGCCGCCGACGCCCGGGGCCGCGCCGTCTTCATCGGCAACCTGATGCAGCTCGTGCGCGCCACCCGCGGCCGCGGCCTCGTCGTCAGCAGCGAGGCCCGGGCCCCCGTGCACCTCCGCGCCCCCGCCGACGTCGTCAACCTGCTCGCCGTCTGGGGCCTGGCCACGGACAAGGCCGCCGAGGCCCAGAGCGTGAACCCACGCGGCATCGTCGTCAACGAGGGCATCAGGCGCAACGGCTTCCGGGGGGTCGTGGAGATTGTCCAGGTCGCCGACAGGCCTGAAAAGGCTGGAGACGAAGACGTCGGTGATAGGATGGAGGGCGTCGAACAGCAGCAGCAGCAGAAGAAAAAGGAGAAGAATGGTGGCCAGAAGCGAAAAGGACCCGACGGTCAAGAACCGTCTGGTGGTCCGTTGAGCAAGAGGCAGGCCAAGAAGAACAAGAAGCTCGCTGTATTGGAAGGGAACCCGGGCGAGAAGAAGGCTTGAAAAAAACTGCATCTCACCAGGAAAGAACAAAAATAAAATTAAAACGGATAGACTGGCTGCATAGGAACAGGCGTTTTTCGGCATGATACCCCTGGAACAGAAATATATTGTCTTTAAACAGTTGTCTTATGACTTTGTGTTGATTAGCTTTTGACTCTTCTTACTTTGATCGTCTGCCGCACGCGAGTATTAGGTCAGTGACAGCCCGAACGCCAGAACATTGGCAGAGGAGCATATAGAGCATTTGAGGCAAATGGGACAATTACGGTTACCCCTGACAGCATGATTTGGTCAGCTTCAAAGTCTTAGAAATCACATCTATGGTATGGTCAAGTTCGCACGGTATACATTACATTACAGTATATGATCAAAGCCAAGGCTGCAGTCATATTTGCAAAGCATGGTTCGGGGCTATATTATGTTGAGAGGTTTGCAAATACTTTTTCATGTTGTCATGATCTCGAGCAACTGGAAAAGGGCAACTCCCGAATATATAGAGGCATCACTGTGGTTCATACACTTTTGGTTGCTGGTGGAACAGCTGTTTAATACTTGGCACGTGTGATGTCAGATGAATTCTTATCATTAATATGTCTGTCAATCCCATCGGATTACTTTGCGACTTCCGTCCGCCCCTGTTTGCTCCCCCTCAGTCCTCTCAGCTCCTCCCACTCGTGCACCAGCATGCCGAGCTCGATGTGATCGTGCCACTGCCGGTTCATAAAGACGCTCTCCCTCTTGACGCCCTCGAGCTTGAAGCCGATGCTCTGGTACAGCGCGGCGGCCCGCTCGTTGTACGACATGGTGCCAATGTCCACGCGGTGCATGTCGCCAAAGGTGAAGGCCCAGTCCAGCGCCCAGTTGATGGCCTCGCGCCCGTAGCCCTGGTTCTGGTGCGCGTCGACGATCTGGATGCCGATCCCCGTCCGCCGCCGGAACGTGAAGTTGCTGTTCTTGCCCATGACGAGCATGCCGATCTTCGTGACGTCCTCTTCTTTGTCTTGGCTGGTAGTTTTTTGCTTGTCATTGTCTTTTTCTTCGGCCTGCTCGGACGTCTGTTGCTGTCCTTCGGTGGCACTTTCTGGCTCTTCCTTCTTTTTCGGGAGACATATGAAGACGGCCAACAGGGAGTTGCTGGTGATGGTCTCAATGTCCTTGTTGAAGCCCTTGCGCGTTTGCGGCACGAAGGTGGCGGGCGTCGCCAGGCCGAAGTTGACGGGGTTGTCCCAGAGGTTCTTGAACAGCCAGTCCTTGTGGGCTTCCGTATCCTCCATGGCGCGGAAGACGAGGCGCTCTGTCTTGAAGGCGCCGGCAAAGGCTTCTGAGATGGCCTCCATGGTCACAATGGGCAGTATTGGCTGGTGGGTTTACCAGAAATCGATTTTTCTACCTCCAAAGACAAGACATCTTATACCAGCGTCAACATTGCCCTGCTCCATAATGACCTTCCTATCCAAGCATTCATTATGACTGTCCTCAGAGGTCGTACTGAATATGAGTCATTCTACCATCATGTTGCTGGATGGCAGGCCCCGAAGATCTCACACGCATGAACGCTTTGTGTTGCTTACAGCACCCTGGACAGTAGAGACGAAGGGGGCTGGACCAATAATGATTGCTGTACCGCGCTATCAACACCTGTGAGACAGTATGATGGTAGAAATGATGTGGTGATAGGTCGTAATCCGATAGCGAGCGGTCATGCAAGCCGACGGCTCAGCTTATAAGCGAGCATGGGGTATAGTCGTGGTGTAGCGACTTGGCGACACTGGATAGCTTTGATGTTTCTCTCCCAACTTTTCAAAAATGAGTCATTGCCTGTTGGAAACGAGAGTAAGCACGGATGAAGTCTGAGTCGTTCTATATGTGCTCAACGATTATATGATATTCTCTATTGTTAGAAATCCGGAGCGTTTCATGCGAGCCACGGGAATAGTTGATTCTCATGCTGGCTACACTGCAATAGTTTACAAAGCTATTTGCCTGGCTGAAAAGCAGATATCAACGCAGTGGCCATTGCGGAAGAGCGAATGTACACTTTAAGATGGGGATAATGTTGCCTCTTTTCGACACTCGGCAATAGCTTTGGCTGTGCGACACGAGATCTGTGACCGGACAGGATCTCGGATCGGGTTATAACTTATAGCGCTGACCTGGGTCTATACAGCTTGATCGTCGAGAAAGGCACTGATTCCGAATAGTTGAAGTAAGCAGTACTGAGTGGCACAGGAGTCATCAAGCTGTATGAACCTCCCGACTGTGGTGCAGCCCACATTGTTTCATAACCTAGGAAGTTATCAACCATGTTGCTTGTGCTATCGATCATATTGTGCTGATCTGCTTGAGCGACAGCCATCGATTGCCTACATATACCGCAGGCGAGTCCCTCCTACGGAGACCGGATATCGTACCCATACTTTAATAGTGAGATGCATAGCTAGCCGCTAAAATCTTGAATAGAAACACGAATGACTATTATTCCGCTGCCTACTGTTATGCAAGTTTTGGTAGTGGCAGTGCTAGGCTGGTGATATCTCCATATCAAGATTCTGGCGTGTTAGTCTCTGGCAGACGATTTTCCCTGTATAAGTTGCCCTTGTTCTTGGTCGCAAATCGAAACATGATTTGACACTCCTCTGGGTAAATTGAGTTCCTGCATAAATAGCAAGAAACACCTTGTCGATCTGAAAGATATGCTCAATGGCCACGAGTCGCAGGAAGACACGATGCCACGTCGTACGAGTAGACGCCATTGGTCGCCAGTAGTGCTGTGAGCTCCGCATGAGGGTCCCCTATTTGATTTCAGCAGTGATGCAGCAGCTCCACGTGTGGTTTCAGAAGCCCCGCAGACGTCATGGGCCAGTGGTGCTAGGTAGCTGCTAGAGAGAGGTAGCCCAAAGTAAACACCCAGACTGAACAGGAAACGTATTTGGGTTTTCTCTTGTTTCTATTCCAGACTTTGATTATTTACTCATCTCGATTCTCAAGATTCTAGCTATCAACAACTACAACGACGTCGAATCATCGTGTCCTACGTCAAACCCAAATACAACAACGAAAATGCCTTCTTTCTTCGGTGGTGAAGGTATGTGTTATATACTCCTACCCCGCCAAGCCCCTCAGGAGCATCCAGAGCTCTATGATGCCTTCAATGGTGCCGTCTTGCTAACTGATATCGTGTGCAGATGCCCCAGGTACGAGAGGAACACTCCCGACATTGCTGAGCTACAGGTGCAACAAGAATCCCTTTATACTGACAGTACCACGTTGACAGCCCACGGCGGCTCCTACCCTGCAGGCGGATACGGACGAGAGGACGAGGACCTGAGCGGCGCCGCTGAGCACGCCAGCCGCCACGCCGGCGACTCGGGAGACAGCAGCCTGTTCTCATCCATTCTGGGTTCTCTGGGCGAGAAGAGAGGCCGTGTGGCCCAGGAGGACATTGACGAAGAAGGTAAGTCGCAGCAACACGGAGAGTAGGGAGGGGAACTGCCGACGATACGCCATGCCACGGAATCTACTCCGTGTTGTACATGGTACGATCTCGGAGCGCATGTGGGCTAATTCTGGATACGACAGATGCCGTTCAGCAGCACAAGCGCTACTACAACAACGACGGCGATGACGAGGCCGATGACAAGAGCATGGGCTCGGCCGCGGCCATGCAGGCACTGAAGATGTTCTCTGGAGGCTCGAGCGGCAGCTCCGGGTCCGCCAACAGCCAGAGCGCCTTCATCGGTCTCGCCATGGGCGAGGCGAGCAAGCTGTTCGACCAGAAGGCCAGCCAGGGCAAGGTCTCGGGCGGCGCCAGCAAGGAGTCGGCCGTCATGCAGGCCGGCGAGATGGCGCTCAAGTTCTACATGAAGAGCAAGGGAGGCGACTCGGGTTCGTCTTCTGGGCTCATGAGCCTGGCCTCCAAGTTCATGTAAAGAAAGTACCTGGGGCAGAGTGTGCTATTAGTATAGCCACCTCATTGAAGAGGTGAAATTGAGACTATAATGTGCCAAGGCTACTAAAGAGACCAACAGTGCATGCCACACATACTGAGTGCCGGATGTGACAATTGAAGTATTGGGGCTGTCGGCTTCCCATACCCATCGTCTTTGTAGCGATCCCCTACTGAACCAACGACAGAGGGCCTTGGATCTTTTTCGTTTTGCCAAAGTCCTTGATTTGCCAACAAATAATCGACAAGTTATTGAACCACACCTCAACAAGCTACACATATATACGCGTGGCAAGGGAAACGCCACAATCAATTCTCGGCCCTGCATGTGAGATATATCTACCGGTTCAATTTCTTTTTACCATTACACTGCAGACCGTCAAGGCCAGATAATACGTCAATGACTTTTTCTATAAATGTATATATATATATATATATGAATGAAAGAACCCCCTTAAACAACGGGCCTCGGTTCGGTTACCTTACCCCAAACTCTTGAACCGTTGACCCCTCTCCCCCTCATGGGCCGTCCATGGCTTATTATGATTTGGAAGGATGCGGAGAGTGCGCTGCAAGCTCGGGCTGTGTCAGACAATAGACTGCGCCGTCTCAATTCTCATCGGCTTTGGATTCTTTTCTAGTTCAGCTCAATTGATTATTCTGTTTACTATCAGAATCTTCTTTATATGTATAAAATATTTATCATCTAGTATTTATATGATTATATATGATATAAAGTATATAGTCTGGTAAAGATGACGTCCCCGGAACACCCGCTCTCGTACAACGACTACGCCCTGCCGCAGCTGAGGCTGGAGCACCACCCGGCGTCGTCGCCGGTGCCGACGCCCGTCGTCAAGGTGCTCCTGGACCGGCCGGGCCGCAACAACGCCTTCACCGACACCATGGTGACGTCGCTGGTGGCGGCCTTTAATCTGCTGTCGACGGACCCGCGCGTCAAGGTCATCGTCTTCTCGGGCACCGACCCGAGGAACAAGTTCTTCTGCGCCGGCATGGACCTGGACGGCGCGTCCGACGCGACCGCAGCAAAAGAAGAGAAGCCCCCCGGCGAGGAGGAGCTCGCGAGGCGGAGGGAGGCCCACCGCGACGGCGGCGCCCAGGTCAGCATCGCCATCGCCAACTGCGCCAAGCCCGTCGTCGCCGCGCTCAACGGCCACGCCGTCGGCGTCGGCATCACCATGACGCTGCCCTGCAACCTGCGGGTCGTGAGCCGCGACGCCAAGGTCGGTTTCGTGTTTGCCAGGCGGGGCATCAACAGTAAGCTGGATGGTTTTTCTTCCTCCTGTAACCTGACTGACCCGATCGTTTCCGTAGTGGAGGCGACATCGTCCTTCTTCCTGCCCCGGATCCTCGGCACGGGGCGGGCGCTGAACCTCGTGACGACGGGCTCGACGTACGCGCCGTCGGACCCGCTGATTCGCGACTTGTTCGCCGACGTGGTGGCGCCCGACGAGGTCCTCCCGCGGGCTCTCGAGCTCGCCGAGGAGATCGCCGCCAAGACGAGCGGCGTCGCCATCAAGGCGATGAAAGATATGATCTATCGCGGGGCGTCGTCGCCCGAGGAGGCCTTTCAGCTCGAGAGCAGGGTCTTCTTCGACCTGTTCCGCGGCAGCGACGCGAGGGAAGGTATCCGAAGCTTCTTGGAGAAGAGAGACCCCGACTTCCAGGGCGTATGGGAACGAGAGCAGCCCGCCGTTTGGCCGTGGTGGGAGGCCAAAGGATGGGATGTTGTCCCAAAGGCGAATGGCTTGGTTGGCTGGCTGAAAAGTAAGCTTTGATGGAGGGATCAGAGGCTGCAGACCTTGCCAGGTCATACGCAGACCATCCAAGGTCATATACTTCTATTTCGGCTTCCGTCGCTATCAAGCTAGGCTCGTAGGTATCATGATAAGTACACGTTTAAAAATAAAACAACAACAAACCCCTGGTCGCTTCATGCTGTACAGTCGTGGCATGCGTCGTAGATGAGCAGCCGTCCGCGAAAAAGTTTCCCCTGACACCATGCTCAAGTCCATTTTGCCAGTATGCTTCTCATATCCTGAATGGTGACTGAAAATACACCTAACGCCGCAGGTCCGTGGGTAATGTCTATAGTGGCCAATTCACTTGACTCTTGCTGCAACATCTAATTGTCCGTCATGGGGGTATCTTGAGTAGCGGCGCCCGCACCACCGGCGTTCTTTTTCTTCTCTTTCTTGGCCCAGCGTAGACCACATGCATTACATAGTGTCTTTGGTCCGCTGGGTCCTTTTCGCCACTCTGGAGAATCAAGCGTGCCTAATGTTCGTGTGAGTAACTCCGCAGAGCAGAATCCGAGCCGGGCGCTACGAGATACTTACCACAATCGGTGCAGACGTATTCCTCTGCAATCTTGAGCTTCTTCTTTTTCTCCCCTGTCCGAGGATCTCTATCGACAGGTATCGCGATTCCAGCATCCCCTTTGATGAGGACTGGACTGTGGTTGCCTGTCGTTAATCCTTTGCTACGCTCCCCTTCACCGTAACGGAGTCCCGTGAGCATTTCAATGGTATCTGCATGAGACGTGCTGCCTAATCGCGAGATCTTGTCGCGAAGTGAATCTGGACGACTTCCAGCTGTAACACCCTCAAGATTTTCCCTCGTGAGATTGGCATTGAGCGACGATGGCTTTCCGGGTGGTGGCATGGCCGCCGAGTCTGCGATACTCTGAGATGTGGTGCCCCCTGTCAGTGATTGGAGATCTTCCGAAGCTGTGACATTTGTGGTGGACGCATCTTGCCCGTCTTGCCAGCTTCTCTGGGATGCTTCCTCCTCTTCCTCCTCCTCGCGGCGCAGCTCGGCGATGCGTCGCCGTAGCCGCTCGTTCTCGATTTTGTGCTCCAGAAATGTGTCTAGCAAGACGGCGTTCTTGGTTGGATATGGCCGAGACATGACGAAAACAGCTTGACAGAAAGGTGTCTGGTTGTCGGGATTTGGCGCAAACTTGGCCGAAGCTATGTGCGCGTGGCCAACGGACTCGAATATAGCATATGTACCATCCTTCTTTCGCAGCCTATAAAACATGCGCATCGAATTCCCACTGGCTATAGACTCGTTCATTTCTGATGTGAAGGTTCCCAAGTCATCCGGGTGAATGAGCTCCTTGAGGAAGCTATCCACTATATCCTCGGCTTGGAAGCCGGTCAGATTGGCGACGCTCGGCGAAACGTACTTGATCCTGCCATGGGCGTCGAGAATCTGTAGAAAGTCCTTCAGCTCCTCCACGACCTTGGCCGGCCAGTTCCTCCGCTTTGTGAACTCGGTCAAGGTGTTTGAGCCCGGCGGTTGAGCTTGGGCGGACGACGGCGGGGCGGGGCTGTCCTCGGCGGAGTTTGTCGAGAATCTGGGCGTGTCTTCGTTGGAGCTCATGCCGTTCTGCGCGTTCTGCGCATTGGATG